>CM060918.1:401493968-406493968 GCA_030737875.1 Allium sativum
TCCTAAAGTCTCTTGCTAATTGTTCCAAAATCCACTCATGAATAGTGGACCTCGATCACTTACTATGCTCTTCAGGATACCATGGAATCGAGTTATCCATTTAATGTATAGCTCAGCCAACTTCGATGATGTCCTAGTCGATCTGACAGGAACAAACCTTGTCCTCTTGGTCAAGCGATCCACTATGACCCAAATCCCTTCATTTTCCTACCCTGGTTCTAGGTAGTCTATCGATAAGATCCATCGATACTTGCTCCCGCTTCCACGTAGGAACTTCTAATGGATGAAGCAATCCACTCGGCTACTTCTGTTCAGCTTTCACCAACTGATAGTTCATGCATTTGAAATAAAATTTTCAACATCCCTCTTCATGTCCTGATACATCTTATTGCCACCTGGATGAATAGTCAACTTTAAGTGATGACATTCTCTCAAAACCTCATCTCTCAATCCATCAATATCAGGAACAACCAGTCATCCTTTCTACTGAAGCCAACCATCTCGATCGACCTCGAATCCCTTATCCTTTTCTGGTTCCGCTCTCGTTTCCAGCTTCTGGATAATCTCGACAAGCTTTCCGTCATGCTTTTGTCTTTCGCCAACCCTTTTGATGAGAGTTGGTCTTATCGATAAGCTTGCTAACATTTTAGGCTCTAACTCACGCTTAGGACTAAAATCAAATCATGCCAAGTACTCGAGGTGCTTCCATTTTGAAAATATTTCTCCCAAACTTGCATGTCTTCGACTTAATGCATCTGCCACTGCGTTACCTTTACCTGGAGTATAAGCCTAAATTTCGATCTACAAAAGTCCCACTAAAACTTAGAGCCATTCTAAACGGGTCGTTGGTTCTTGTAAGGAATTACATTTGCACAGAATAATATATATACACTTTGAATGGAAATCTCACACAGCGGAATGAGAGAAATATAATATCCAAAAAAGATGTACCAATTTATAAAATCACAGAATGCAAACATAGATTTGTCAAAAAAATACATTTGTTCCATAGATACATTAATAGATTCATTCTAAAAAGGTTCCATAAGAAGTACAGTAATAATAACTAATAAAAGCATAACGTCTTCGTCTTCGTCTTCAGCCTTCATCATTGCTTCGTCAACATAATCTACCTCACCTATTGACCTGTTGGAAATTCCAAGGAAAGGGGTCAGAACATAAAGTTCTATGTGACTGAAATATAGTATTTACTTAAAGTCCATACCCTAGATTTGGCAAGTTTCATATATCAAGATATGTCTATGCATCACACAAGCATTTACACAAACACAAAATATCTAACCAATGAGGTGGATATCCAAGTCAATCGCTCATTAGTGTATTTAGGGTAAAGATCCAACGAGGTGGGCATTCTCGGTCACTTATGGCCCTATTAAAGGTGGAGTTTTATGATCTCTTATAACCCTAAGGCGGACTCTAGCTTCTTAACACCTCGTCCTAACATGTCAAACGTTCTTAAGTCTATACTCTCACTTGTAATATGAGAAGTAGTATTGCGAACGTTACTCCTTAACTGATATTACGGTAGAACACCTATGTCGCTTAAGACTTCCCTTAGACATATGTTGAGCATGCTACGACCATATATCTTTTATAAACCAGCCATGTTCGTAGTTGAGCCCCTACAAGCTTCTAGAGGAAGTGGTCATCCCCCGTGAACTACCCTACTCCGTTACCTCCATGCCTAACCATTTTAGAGAAGGAGGATCCATAGACTTACTTCGAATGTAATAAGGTAGGTCCTATGACTTTGGTTCCTCTCCTAGGAATAAACCTTCGGTGGGGTTCTTAGTCCTAACCACTTAAGATCCAAACTAGATAAGAAGAGGGTCAGCCACTTAAGACCTTCTCAAGGTGTAGTAAACCTGCCTATTTCACACATAATAGATATATATATACACACACACACACTAGACCTCTCACATTAAACCATATACCTATAGATGTTGTATATGTCGGGCAGTTCCGGGCAGGCTTCTAATACAAGTCGGTTTAACCTCGTGTCATAGTGTACTAAGTTTGAATGACCCATGGCACCAAAACCTCTCACATTAGTGAGGCCTACTTGTGGTTGCTGGATTTGCCGGTTGGTTTTGGGTAGTTTATACCACAAATGGCAACTAACCTCGTATCTATGTATTAATACATGTAAATCCATTCTGTACACACAAACAATCAATATATACGGGAACATTTCAAATTCGAATCCTATCCTAATCGCACTTATTATGTCGTAATTACATTAATTACGCTATATAAATATAATATTTAAAACGTATAAATAACGCTAATTTTTGTATGAACAAGAGAACGTTCTACGGGATAAAAATTGTCAACTTGTCCTAATTTTAAAGGCATACAAGTTAATTTCCATGTTTTGATCGCTATGTTTAAGGCATGATGGCATAATAGTATAATAACAGATAGCAGTGAATGGAAAATACAACATATATACAAATATCAACTTGCATCCTAGGCTTGTTGGAAAGATTTTAGTAATGGATCAAGAATAGAGTATAATATACATATATACATATATATATATATATACACACACACATGTATATACATAGGCTTTATTTTATCTAATTTACCCCTTTTATATATTGCACATAAAAACATTCATATGTGATAGGCTTCAAATCTGAATACTTTGGATTCAGAATATAACCTAAACCTAATCAACTAATGAACCAAACCAAATCAAAACCTTTAGGTTACAATCAAATATTTAGACACAAGGATAAATTATATAAAGTAGAAGCACAATCACCCCTTTATATTCTCAATCCAATATCAAGACCAAGATCCACAAACCCAATAAATTGACAATTCTTGCGCAATACATAAAGTAGAGGATTTGTGGGTTTTGGAATTTTTATATTATCGTTGGGCCAAATCCTCTTAGGCATACAAACCAATATGTTAATCTATAAAAAGTGGAATATGCCCTAAGAAATACAGTTTTCCGCTCATACTGAGTTGAAGAGCGTAAATCAAACGTTGTTGTGCCTTTTGGATGAATATCCAAACTCTAGAAACCTATATATTCATAAGAATAGATTAATCAAATTCTTATATATATTTCATATGAATTTCAGAATATATTTCTAATCTAGATCTATTAAAAGAGATTAGAGAGAAAGAGAAATAAATTAGAAGAGGATGAATATAAGAACCTAATTCTGGAATTAATGGAGGCAGAGGTAGAGTGGCAGCACAATAGAGAAAAATGGCTAGGATTTAGTTGTGAGGTCTAGGGGTCTATATATAGTCGCTTGTGTAAGTTTGGGTCGTTGGATTATTAGATATAATCCTCATCATCCATTTATATATATTAACCCTAAAACCTAACCAGACCTAGCAATATTGGGCGTCTCAGCCGCCAAGCAGTCAACCTTCCCCTAGAAGGGTAGTCAACCGTGGTCGGCACTCCTTCTAGGGGAGGTCGACCTCCTGGTCGCTGAAGTGCCCAATAAACGTATATGGGATTGAGGTGTTAATTTATGTATAATGTTTATTTATTTTCTTTATATATTACCTTGTTTACAATATTTTTTGTCCCCTCCATCTTATCTTCTATTTGAAATTCAAACTCATCCATATTTATTTTCTTTATTTTGTATTGTGGATATATATTATTTATCTGATTATATACATTTTTTTATCTGATTATATACATATTTATGTTTTACTGTCTAATTTCATTTACTTGTAACTTCTTTATACTTTCACCTTTTTTAGCATATTATATATGAAAACGATTCAGAATTTCGCCACGAATCCAAATAAAAGATTTTTGTAGCCAAATTCTTAAAGTTGCAAAATCTCATTTTCTAGCCTATTTATATTTTATTATTAAATTTTTTATTTTTATTTATTATTAATATTTATGTCTTTAGGTATATTTTATGGGTGTTACAGTACTCGAGGTGCTTCCATTCCGAAAACATTGCTCCCAAACTTGCATGTCTTCGACTTACCGCATCTGCCACTGCGTTACCTTTACCAGGATTATAGGCGATACCAAAATCATAAGATGCCAAAAACTCTAAGCACCACTGGTACTTCAATGACTTATGATCCATGAACAACTCGAATCTAACTCCCAACAAATAATGTCTCCACATCTTTAGAGCAAAAAGGATCGCTGCCAACTCCAAATCATGAGTCGGATAATTCCTCTCATGCGACTTTAGCTGTTGGTTTGCATATGCCACAACTCTATCTTTCTACATCAGCACTGCTCCAAGTATGGTACCATGCATCGGTATACACCACCATTTCCTCATTCTCGCTTAATCAAAACAGGAGCACTCGTCAGTCTCTCTTTTAGGATTTCGAAAGCTTGCTCACACCTCGCATCCCATTTGAATACTTGATTCTTCTTCATCAATCCTGTTAATGGTGCAGCTATCTTATAGAAATCCTTGATAAATTGACGATAATGTTTCGCCAACCCAAAGAAACTCTTAACATTCGTCGCATTATTAGGTCTATCCCAGTCTTGGATTACTGCTACCTTAGCAGGATCCACTGCTATTCCGTTTCTAGAAACCACATGGCCTAAGAACCTCACTTCGTTCTTCCAAAAGTGAACTTTGAAAACTTAGCACTCAACGATGCTTTCGTAAGAGTTCCAAAACAACTCGCAAGTGCGTCTTATGCTCTTCCTCATTCCGGGAGTAAACCAAAATATCATCCATGAGCATAAGCACAAACTTGTTCAACAGATCTTTGGACATCCTACTCATAAGATCCATAAAATACGTTGGTGCATTGGTCAATCCAAATGACATCACCAGCCACTGAAAGAAAGCAAATGGTGTCCTAAAAGCAATCTTCGATACACTATCCTTCGCTACTCTCAAATGGTGAAATCCCATCGCCAAATCCATTTAGGAAAACACATTGGCTTCGTGAAGATGATCAAACAAGTCATCTATTCTCGGCAATGGATACTTGTTCTTCTTAGTCAGCTTGTTCAGCTCATGATAGCCCACACACAATCTCAAAGATCCATCGGCCTTGGTTCCAAACACAAATGGTGCACCCTATTCAAGCATGCTTCTTTGAATGAATCCTTTTTCCAAAAGGTCACTAACTTGCACCTCTAACTCTCCCTGTTCTCTGGGCACCATCCGCCTAAGGGGCATAACAATAGGACTAGAACCTTCAACCAAATTGATCCTGAACTCAATATCGTGATGCGACGACAAACCTTTGACCTCTTCAAAGACATCATCAAACTCATTATCGATCGGTACAGATGACAATCCTTCTCATGGAATCACAAGTGAATATAAAAAGCTTACGAAGATACCATCTTCTAGCTTACATTGAATCACAACTATTCTCCCTTCCATATTCGCGATTGTCACCTCGAGCTTCTTTCAATCCACTTTAGTCGCATACCTCTTGAGCCAGTCCATACCTAAAATAATCCCAAACCCAGCTAAGTTCAAAACAAAGCAATCACACAAAGGAGCAACCATGAATCGATAACATAGACCACGACAAATAATACAAAGACTAGATGAACCCCATACTGGATTAGTCACAACTAATGGTCTATCGACAATCTTGGGTTCCAAACCTAAGCGGCACACAAGCTCATTGCAAATGAAAGAATGCGATGCTCCATACCAAACAAAATTCGAGCTGAAACATCTCCGATAGAAAGCGTACCTTAAACAACCACACTCTTCCCTTTTTCCTCTACCGTAGGAGCTCTCAAAGAAGTTGGCATAGCCTCCAAAGCATACGCCTTCACTATCTGCTTACCCTTCAACGGTTCCGGACAATCCTTCTTATCATGCCCATGTTTACCACAGTTCACTTCTTCTCGGCTTTTGGATTCTTACAATCATTGGAATAATGGCCTTTCTGCTAGTAATTAAAGCAAATCACCTCGTTTTTCTACTTCTTTTGACCATCATTCCCTTGCATTGTTGTTGCTTCCTCTTTCCATTCCACGTTTTCTTATTGCCACTAGGCTATGGTTTCGAATCCTCTTTGGTTGCAATAACTACTTCTTCCTTAGAAAACAAACTCTAGTGTCTCAATGCTTTCTTAATAATCTTCTCATAAGGGTTATCCAAATGATTAACCAACTGATTCCCAAGATATGTGTCCAAGCCCATGACTAATTTCTCGTTATTCTGATAAAGAGTTCCAATATACGAAGGAGCATACTTGGACAAAGCTTCGAACTCAAAAACGTACTTTAACACTGGGCGACCATTCTGCTTGAGCTCAACAATTTTTTTAAACATAATAGACTTTTGGGCGGTAGAAATGAAGTTCATCTCAAACTTGATTCGGAACTGATCCTAAGTGATCACTTCTTCAAGAGTCTCTAAAGTGATAGAGTTCCACCAATCCATAGCTCTGCCCTGCAGCTGCCTTGATGCAAGCTTCCTTTTTGTCACATCGACAATTACCATATCTCCATATATCCAAACACAAGTATCAAGCCACCCTTGAATCTCAACGTTCGGCTCTGTCCCCTTGAACTTCTTCCTACTAAGGGTAGTGAAATCTTTACACATCTTAGCGAAATCAACCACCTCAGGCACCTGTATTTGAACTCCAACATCTACCGCAGCTGCTTCTGGAGCGGGTACCCTCCTCATTATCGCTGCAACCATAGCATCGAATAGAGCTGGGTATTCTGGCAACATCTCCCTCTCCAGGAACAAGCTCTTCCAGAGCAGTATATCTTGAAGATCAACGACTCATTCTTAATCTTAAAATAGAATGATTAGTCCACATATAAGAAAAACTGCAATGAAGTTCAAGCGCTACTCTATTATATACTATAATATAGTATTCATCCACTAGAAAAGTACATATATGTCTCTTATACGTCATTATGCCCTTGAACTTTGGATAAAACAAATTAACCAAAGCTCTGATACCAAATGTGACGATCGCCCGATACCTTCTGCACAAACCAAGGAGAATATGCGTTGTATGACGTGCCAGCCCGATACGGGACGATCACTAAGGTCGAATAACACACATAAAACCTGTCGTATTACCCATAACGCATGGATAAAATATAATAGAACATATTCAACATGGTATAATAGTGAAGCACAATTGAACAAAATCTTAAAATTTTCATATCATCATGAAATATCCATATAACATCTGGATTACATCAGAATCTGCACAAAAAGCTTCATTACAGGTTCACTCAGAGTATCATACATTATCAATAACAGCGGAAACAACACATATGTATAATAGAAAATAATACGTCAGCCTCTAGCTCATCGTCGCTCATTAGCACCGTCCTCATCATGATCTGCAATGCGCTAATCAGTCTCCCTATCCACAACATGGATGAACAACCCAAGGTAATAAGAGAGAAACATAAAAGCTTGAGTCAGACAACAATCTTAATGAGCCGATAAAACAACTATCAACATCATCAATTAAGTATATGAGAAATAGGCAGTTCAATCGTCTGATCTTCCAACACAGCAACAGAGAAGAAACTCAAAACCATCTCCTCCACAACCTACGATGATAGCCTTCCCAGAGAATTAGAGAAGAAACAAATAGTAACATCCATAACAACCAATTATCAAGCGTAGACCATTCTAATCAAGTTTAACACCTCCCAAACACAAACCCCGAAGGCCTAAACCAACATCAGACAAGCACCTAATAGATATCTCCCTTAATGTCGAATAATCCACACAAGACGATACAAGTAAATATTAAACATCCATGACTCTGGCTACCACCGCCTGCCTTGCCTTGAATCCATCGACAATTGTATGACTAGACCATCTTGTCATCCGTCAAGGGCTAATAGTAACATCGGTTACGCCATCGTAACTCGTATCTAGGCTCATTATGACTACCCAGGGTATTCGACTAATCATTTAGTCTTTGGGTGCCCCCGTTATACCCCTGCTTTGAGTCCGCTAGAACATCCGACTAACGAGGATCCCTTGGCAACTTCATCTCTAGTCATCCACCTTGACGACTATTTACAAGCTCAAGCGCCTTCTCGAGCAAGTCATTATCCATAAGCTCAAATCATCTTGAGTCATCTTCACAAATTCGTTTCATCATAACGATCAACAAACACTCGACTATGCTTCGAACATCCCACCTGAATTCATCTCGAAGCTACACTCATCGTCAAACCAAAAATAAACTTCACTTGGTCATTATTAGATGGACTGCACCCTTCTTGGATCGCAACCGATCCATACGGATTGAATGCCTGATCCATCAGTCTAGGCCGATCCATCATCCATGTCGACCCATGCTTTTCACCAAGCCTTTGCTTCTTCGGATGATCCATCCATTCACGAGCGAGCCATCAACCAACCGACCCATACACACGAACAATCTACACTTAAAGCAAATGACCAGATCCATACTCGACCCATCATAAGTCGATCCACGATCCACCTCCGCAACACACACAGTCCCTCAAAGCATGTTAAGAGTGATCCATTTTTTTGCTCAATCCAAATGAACCAAACACTCCACGATCCATGCTTTGCACATGAACCGACCCAGTTTTCCATGCGATCCATCATCACTGATTGGTCCCTTGCTTTCCCTTGCTTTGCGTGATTTTCCAACTGACCGAGCTTCCCCAAATGAGCCGATCCACTTCATGCAATCCAATACTCGACCGATCCATGGTCCACTGATCCATCAGCCTACGATCCATCACCAAGACCCAATTTTGCCAAATTCACATGGAGCAGCCCGCATTTTACGCATCGAAGGATTGTAGAATATTTTTATTTTGTTCCTGAGCGTTGGATCATTCTCATATTTTAATATGTAGATTATGGGGATGTGAGACATGTCCATAATTTTTACCAATTCTATTTGTGACCATTTTACCCCTTTCTGTCTTGTACAGGGGATAACTTTTGACTTGGATCGAATCAGGTGCTGAGATCAGTCTCACAGGAAAGGAAATGATGTTTCCCATTTATTAGAGTGGTTACATTAAAGATTTGGTTTAGCGATTTGGGAGAAATAGATGTTTTAGTGTTTCATAGTTTGTTGTTCATGTTTTTATAGCCTTAATGGGATGATTTGGAGAGGCCCATTAGTGGGCTGGTGGGAGGCTATAAATAGGGGGTTAGAGGTATGGATAGGGGGTTACTTTCTTCATTCTCTCATTTGATTGAGCTTGTGATTGTTCTTTGCTCAAACAAATACACCTTTTCACCATTAAAATTCTAGATCTACATAAGAGAATCAAAGATCTACATCAAAGGAAGATAGATATACATCAAACGAAGATAGATCGCATCAAATCGAGAGGTTTGAAGATAGAACTTCGCTATCTGAATTCATATTTCATCGATTTTGAGCTAGATTGAAGTTTTGGTGCGTGATATGCATCTCTCACACGAATTCAATCAAGTATATGGGTTGTTTGATCTCATATCCATCATTTCAAGTTGTTTTTTCATAGATCTAATTGATGTAAATATGGTTTTTAAGTCAAATCACCACATGATCTAATTAATGACTTAAACCGGTTGGTTTTCCATGTTATTGTAATGAAAATCGTTGTTTGAAAGATTGTTGTTTTGATGTGATTTGTTGATGGTTGATTTATTGATCGGTGGTGTTTGAGATTGATCGGTGGTGTTTGATATTGATTAGTGGTGTTTGAGATTGATCAGAGCTGTTTGAGGTTGATTGGGGTGTTTGAGATGGATCTGGGTGTTTTCATACATGGATCGGAGTCGTTTGAGATTGATCGGAGCTGTTTGAGATTGATTGGGGTGTTTGAGATAGATCTAGGTGTTTTCATAGCATGGATCAGGAGAAATGCTATGGTTTGGGAATTTTTCATGGATCTGGGTGTTTTCATAGCATGGATTGCGTGAAATGATATGGATTGTGCAATTTCCTTGGATTTGGCAGTTTTTATAGCATGTGTAACACCCCACGTCCATTAATGTCACTCACAAAGGGAATGCATTAACTTCAATGGAGTGTTTTAAGTAAGTATAGAATAGAAAATCACAACAAGACAGATATAAACAGTACTTGAAAATTAAAACTTTATTTCATTGCAGCGGATAAACCCATATGTTTGATTACATCATCAAAACCATAAACCAAAGTCAAGTACATCATATCCATCTTGATAAAACAAAGTACATAGACTGAAAGACATAATCCCCAACATCAAAATAGCCATAATTAAAGAGAAGCTGAACTTTACTTCAGCGGTCCAAGAAATCTTCTAAAAGCAGTCCAAAATCAAGCTCCACTGGTGCTAGTTCCAACCTGAGCACCTGGGGGGGGGGGGGGGGAAGAGATGGAAAAGGGGGGGGGGGGGGTCAGACATGAAGTCTGGCGAGTGCGATAACTCTAACAATATAATTAACAAAGTAACTGGGCTAAGGCATAAGTTGGAAAGTAAGGAAATGACCATGAACCATTGAGTATGACAGAGTAAACAAGGAAATAAGATGAACAAAGATAACGTTAAAGGCACACCTAAACCACTACAAGATAATGACTATACTGCACCACCACTAGTATAACAGGATTAGGTGTTACCCTAATGTTTAAACTGAAATATAATCGAAACAGAATAATCTATACAGAAACAGAATGCTAGTAACGGGCCTTTACCACCCGAACAGAGACCGAAACAGAAACAGAATAATCCCTACGGAAACAGAATGTATAATTAGGTGTACACTAGTAATGGGCCTTTAGCACCCCAACAGACGGTACCACGCAGAAACAGACAGGTGTTACCACCCAACAGAAACAGATGGTACCAACAGAAACAGACAGAACTAAGTGTACCCTAAGTCCTACCCCCAAGCAATCGGCTCCCTAACTCGTAGATACCCGTGCTGGTCCCCCAGTGGGGTGTATCACTCCCCAAAGTGGCAACCCGATACTATCAGAGATGCACGGCTTATACCTACACGATGCAACAACGTCTTACCTACCAGCCCGGGCCCACACACGCACATGAACCCGTTGGACTTGCGTTGCCACCGCTCACCCATTTTGGCCTCTTACAGTCAAGCCCAGTATGCGTGTCCCGTCCTCGACTTAGGTCGAGCCCACAGAGATACTTATGGGTTACTGGTTGAAACGGTCCCCCATGATTTGACACAAGCTATCCACCTAAGCTTGGTCCCCTCTAGTATTTCCCACTTAACCCACTTCTTATTCATGTTTCAATTACATGCTTCAATTTTGGTTAAGTATTTCTAATCGTATTTCAAATGCCACCCAAGGCACCCACTAGATTCCACATGCCACCCAAGGCACCCACTTAACCCCCTCATGTCCCACTACATGTTTATCTGGTTAAGTGTTTCTTAATTCATTAAGACCGTAACCTCATAAAGACCTCTCACATTAGACTGGCATTTGTGGCAGCTGGATTTGCCGGGCGGGTCCGGGCAGTCTTATACCACAAAAGAGCCTAACCTCGTGTCTTTACAATTGTTACGTATTTAGTTTATGCCTAAGACCTCTCACATTAGACTGACATTTGTGGCAGCTGGATTTGCCAGGCGGGTCCGGGCAGTCTTACACCATAAAAGAGTCTAACCTCGTGTCTTAGACGATTAATTACTCCTAATTAATCATTCCCCAATTTGAATTACTTTCCCTATTCAAATTATCAATCAATTCCAATTAACGATGTCCATAATTGACTCAATTATGTCCATCCATTTATGGTATGTAAAATCATACCAATTTTCACCACAATTATATTTTATGCCTTTTAAGGCATTTATGCCAATTAAATATTTTTAATATTATCCCCTTTACCCCACGTAGTACGTTTGTTCGTTTAACGTAAAATATACGTTAGACTCGAATAGTCTAACTCATGAAATAAAAGAAAACATCATAGTATATACACATAATTAAAACATAGATCTAACATAGGGGTGAACTTGCATATGTGAATGATGTTCTACATCTAAAACTTGCATAGGCCAAAGTTACAACTTGCATAAACAACATATGTCATGGATTTAAATCTAAAGGTGTGAACTTGATGAGATAATGGCCATAAAATTACATAAACATCATATGTCATGGATCCAAATCTAAAGGTGTGAACTTGATGAAATAATGGCCACAAACTTGCATAAACAACATATGTCATATATCTAAAGGGGTAAACTTGCATAGGTAATAACATAACATGATTCATATCCAACTCATAAACTCACATATGTGATTTATACATCGCAACAATGGTGTAGACTAGTATCTAACATGTAAAGTAACATGTAGGATTTAGCATATGTCATAGCCTAACTTTCAATTAAATTCTCACATAAACTAGGTGCCATAGCCATGTAAGGTCACATATAATTCTACCCAAACTTGTATATGGTTCATATTCGAATCAACATCTAAACTTTCCTACATATGATTTATCATATGAGTCAATATAACAAACTAGCATAAGGAACATGATGATTCAACTAGACATAAGCCAATCATAGGATTATAACATGGGTGATAGCATCATAACTTTGCATCGTAGATGATAGTATCATAACATAATACCATAGAAATTACAACACAATTCTACACATAATTACAACATGCAATCAACAATTCATATCATATCCAAATTATCCGCATTATAACTCAGTCCAATTCATTTATTAATTATTTTTCTAAAACTATCGAACTCACAACTCAAAAGCAGTCTTGAGTTCTGAATTCTGATTTCTGGAGTTGAATTAGCGCTCCTTTGATGAAGATTCGCTGTTAGGGTTGAGAAGTTCTGATTTGGTTGCTGTTCTTTCTCTTAATTTTGGTGGCGGCTGCTCTAGGGTTCAAGACAACAGCATGACGACCATAGTTTTAGTTTTAATTCTGATTTAGGGTTTGAGTCTATGGGTCTTTTTATAGAGTTATGAATTAATTTAAGCCGTCGGATGATCTTAGGGTTAATCAAAACCATTCAATCATGATAGGGTGATGAGTCAGCCCTAATGACTCAGCAAGGAGTCAGAAAGGACTCAACAACACGGGTCAGCCTGAACCAGAAAGCTGTGCAGGCTCCTGCCTCGGCCTGGGCGCACTTGGCAGGTGCGCCAGTGTTAATTTGTACTGGCGCACTTCCCAAGTGCGCCGGTGCAATCTTTTTTTTCTTCTTTTGCCACCACACTTCGTTCGTCCATAACTCTTTCATCCGGTACCCGTTTCCCGCAAACTCGGACTCTATTTCAACCAGAATTCCGAGACGAACACAATGGCGCAACCCATTTCCCTTAATTCTCACGTCTGAGATTAATTATTCCTTATTTTAGTTAATTCGATTATTCAAAAATCCGGGGTGTTACATTCTCCCTTCCTTAAAGGATTTCGCCCCCGAAATCTCCAAGTTAAGGAGAATGTATATCCTACCATCCAAACAACCATCTACTCAACCATCAAACACGGGCATCCATTGTCCTTATAAAATTTCTAATGCTGTATGAACATATGCAAGAAGTGTGTGTATATGTTCCTTATCTAATGCAAAATCAGGCGGTCCACTGATTCAGTTGACCTCCTTAATGCAAACCATGATAGTGCCATGCGTCCATTATGTATGCGAAAGAACCTTATCGATACATATCATTTCTACATGTATGCACAACCATTCACCAAAATGCAATATCCATATGATGGTACAACCATTATACATCCATTACTTAAATATGTACACACATTTATATGCAATATGCAATTTGAAGTCACTGAGCCGATCTAGTGCCCAATGTGTGTGTATATGCGTCCATAGGCAACCACTAGCAAACACTTGCAACCATCAAACATAACATGTCTCAAACACATGTTTACATCCATGGGTTTCCTATCTAAAGGTCAAAGATTCGGTCGATGAGATACAAACAAATGATACAACTAAAACAAAAGCTCTGTCCCCATTTGACATCGGTTAAGAGAATAATTCCCTAAGTCTCAGCCCCGAAGACCGAAATCAACATCAGACTGCCACTAAGAAAATTACCCCCATTAAACAATGTCAAAACTGGAAATCTACTTCATGCTTCGAGTAGAAACCCCTATCCTTCAGAAATATTCAGATACTTACAGACTACTGGTACAGATCAGATTACAGAATGATTCTCAGAAAGCTAAGTATAACAGACCCTTGCGAGTTACAAGAAACTTTGGGGGTCTTCCCACGACAAGTTAGAAACTTAACGACCCTATACATAGAAAGCTGGTCCATTTAGACCCAACCTATAGCCCATAAACTTGAGCACACAAATGTCACATTCAAATTTTTGACGCCTAACACAGATAATTTCAAACCCCTACAAATCACTAACAATTGGGCCAAATCACAAATGGGGTTCGAAACAACTACGAGATCAGAAACAATACGAATATTAAAGTGCAGAGTATCAATTACAGAATCAAAATGCCAAAATCAGAAAGAGTTTTAACTCAACAATCAGATAAGGAAATTAAACCATCTTCAGAAATTTTTCTTATTTCTATCCTATCCACCAGCCTCGAGGGTATTCGCCTGTCCTCCAGAAGTAGGTCCTGCCCTATGCCCTTTCCTTGGGCAGTCCTTAATCAGATGTCCCGCTTCGCCACAGTTGAAGCAAGTGCCCTTCCTTTTCCTGCAATCCTTGTTCAGATGGGTTGAGCTTCCACAAGTAAAGCACTTCTTCTCCTTCCTATCTTCAGACTTCTCATCCTTCTTTTGTGTTTCCTTTTTGGGCCCCGTTTTCTTGTTCTGTGGTCTTTCGTGCTTTTCTTCTTTTTTCTCACTTTTGGCTTCCTCTTCATGCATTAACGCCATGTCAACCAATTTCTCGAAGGTAGCCCCCATAGGAATGTGGGTCATAGCTAACCCATGAAGCGGCTCGTTTAAACCCTTAACAAATCTTAGAGCCTTCTTTTCTGGAGTATTCACTAAGTCTAAGCCAAACCTTGCCAATTGGTTGAATTTGTTGACGTACTCTTTCACCGATAGATTCCCTTGCTTCAGCGCCAAAAACCTTTCCATGTATATATTCTCTTCAGCCCGTGAGAGAAACTTTGCCTCAAACCTTTGCCTAAAATCTGGCCATGTATCAACTGGACGTCCCCCATTAGTGACCTCCCACCAAAACGAGGCCTCATCCTTCATTAGCCAGGCAGCTAGCTGGACTTTTCTTCCATCATCCACTTCAAAGATTCCAAACAATTCTTCCACCTCCTTTAGCCAGTTACGAGCTTCAACAAATGTCTCCGTCCCGTGAAAAGGTTTCCCACCCATTGCTCTAAAGTCCTTACATATCTTTGCGAAATTATCGACCCGAGGAGGATGAGGAGGAGGATCATTTGTTGGACCTGCGGCGGCGGCCCTAGCCTCAAGATATTGACGAAACCAACCGGGCACATGAACGCCCTCTGGTATCTCAGATGCTTCAGACATGCTGAAACGAAAAAGGAAAGATTCAGTATAAAAGAACCGAAAGAAAGATATACGGCTCTTGGGGTTATGCTTTCCAACATATACTTTTCTCTTGAAAATACTTTCCGTAAAACATACTTTTGAAAGTACTTCTTTATAAAAATTGTTTTGAAAATAGCTTTTCAAAAATTCATATCTGTTCTAGTAACCTTCAACTCTGATACCACGTGTAACACCCCACGTCCATTAATGTCACTCACAAAGGGAATGCATTAACTTCAATGGAGCGTTTTAAGTAAGTATAGAACAAAAAATCACAACAAGACAGATATAAACAGTACTTGAAAATTAAAACTTTATTTCATTGCAGCGGATAAACCCATATGTTTGATTACATCATCAAAACCATAAACCAAAGTCAAGTACATCATATCCATCTTTATAAAACAAAGTACATAGACTGAAAGACATAATCCCCAGCATCAAAATAGCCATAATTAAAGAGAAGCTGAACTTTACTTCAGTGGTCCAAGAAATCTTCTAAAAGCAGTCCAAAATCAAGCTCCATTGGTGCTAGTTCCAACCTGAGCACCTGGGGGGGGGGGGGGAGGAGAGAGATGGAAAAAAGGGGGTCAGACATGAAGTCTGGCGAGTGCGATAACTCTAACAATATAATTAACAAAGTAACTGGGCTAAGGCATAAGTTGGAAAGTAAGGAAATGACCATGAACCATTGAGTATGATAGAGTAAACAAGGAAATAAGATGAACAAAGATAACGTTAAAGGCACACCTAAACCACTACAAGATAATGACTATACTGCACCACCACTAGTATAATAGGATTAGGTGTTACCCTAATGTTTAAACTGAAATATAATCGAAACAGAATAATCTATACAGAAACAGAATGCTAGTAATGGGCCTTTACCACCCGAACAGAGACCGAAACAGAAACAGAATAATCCCTACGGAAACAGAATGTAGAATTAGGTGTACACTAGTAATGGGCCTTTACCACCCCAACAGACGGTACCACGCAGAAACAGAGGTGTTACCACCCAACAGAAACAGACGGTACCAACAGAAACAGACAGAACTAAGTGTACCCTAAGTCCTACTCCCAAGCGATCGGCTCCCTAACTCATAGATACCCGTGCTGGTCCCACAGTGGGGTGTATCACTCCCCAAAGTGGCAACCCGATACTATCAGAGATGCATGGCTTATACCTACACGATGCAACAACGTCTTACCTATCAGCCCGGGCCCACACACGCACATGAACCCGTTGGACTTGCGTTGCCACTGCTCACCCATTTTGGCCTCTTACAGTCAAGCCCAGTACGCGTGTCCCGTCCTCGACTTAGGTCGAGCCCACAGAGATACTTATGGGTTACTGATTGAAACGGGCCCCCATGATTTGACACAAGCTATCCACCTAAGCTTGGTCCCCTCTAGTATTTCCCACTTAACCCACTTCTTATTCATGTTTCAATTACATGCTTCAATTTGGTTAAGTATTTCTAATCGTATTTCAAATGCCACCCAAGGCACCCACTAGATTCCACATGCCACCCAAGGCACCCACTTAACCCCCTCATGTCCCACTACATGTTTATCTGGTTAAGTGTTTCTTAATTCATTAAGACCGTAACCTCATAAAGACCTCTCACATTAGACTGGCATTTGTGGCAGCTGGATTTGCCGGGCGGGTCCGGGCAGTCTTACACCACAAAAGAGCCTAACCTCGTGTCTTTATAATTGTTACGTATTTAGTTTATGCCTAAGACCTCTCACATTAGATTGACATTTGTGGCAGCTGGATTTGCCGGGCGGGTCCGGGCAGTCTTACACCACAAAAGAGTCTTACCTCGTGTCTTAGACGATTAATTACTCCTAATTAATCATTCCCCAATTTGAATTACTTTCCCTATTCAAATTATCAATCAATTCCAAATTTAACAATGTCCATAATTGACTCAATTATGTCCATCCATTTATGGTATGTAAAATCATACCAATTTTCACCACAATTATATTTTATGCCTTTTAAGGCATTTATGCCAATTAAATATATTTAATATTATCCCCTTTACCCCACGTAGTACGTTTGTTCGTTTAACATAAATTATACGTTAGACTCCAATAGTCTAACTCATGAAATAAAAGAAAACATCACAATATATACACATAATTAAAACATAGATCTAACATAGGGGTGAACTTGCATATGTGAATGATGTTCTACATCTAAAACTTGCACAGGCCAAAGTTACAACTTGCATAAACAACATATGTCATGGATCCAAATCTAAAGGTGTGAACTTGATGAGATAATGGCCACAAAATTACATAAACATCATATGTCATGGATCCAAATCTAAAGGTGTGAACTTGATGAAATATTGGCCACAAACTTGCATAAACAACATATGTCATATATCTAAAGGGGTAAACTTGCATAGGTAATAACATAACATGATTCATATCCAACTCATAAACTCACATATGTGATTTATACATCGCAACAATGGTGTAGACTAGTATCTAACATGTAAAGTAACATGTAGGATTTAGCATATGTCATAGCCTAACTTTCAATTAAATTCTCACATAAACTAGGTGCCATAGCCATGTAAGGTCACATATAATTCTACCCAAACTTGTATATGGTTCATGTTTGAATCAACATCTAAATTTTCCTACATATGATTTATCATATGAGTCAATATAACAAACTAGCATAAGAAACATGATGATTCAACTAGACATAAGCCAATCATAGGATTATAACATGGGTGATAGCATCATAACTTTGCATCGTAGATGATAGTATCATAACATAATACCATAGAAATTACAACACAATTCTACACATAATTACAACATGCAATCAACAATTCATATCATATCCAAAATATCCGCATTATAACTCAATCCAATTCATTTATTAATTATTTTGCTAAAACTATCGAACTTACAACTCAAAAGTAGTCTTGAGTTCTGAATTCTGATTTCTGGAGTTGAATTAGCGCTCCTTTGATGAAGATTCACTGTTAGGGTTGAGAAGTTCTGATTTGGTTGCTGTTCTTCCTCTTAATTTTGGTGGCGGCTGCTCTAGGGTTCAAGACAACAGCATGACGGCCATAGTTTTAGTTTTAATTCTGATTTAGGGTTTGAGTCTATGGGTCTTTTTATAGAGTTATGAATTAATTTAAGTCGTCGGATGATCTTAGGGTTAATCAAAACCATTCAATCATGATAGGGTGATGAGTCAGCCCTAATGACTCAGCAAGGAGTCAGAAAGGACTCAACAACACGGGTCGGCCTGAACCAGAAAGCTGTGCAGGCTCCTGCCTCGGCCTGGGCGCACTTGGCAGGTGCGCCAGTGTTAATTTGTACTAGCGCACTTCCCAGGTGTGCCAGTGCAATCTTTTTTTTTTCTTCTTTTGCCACCACACTTCGTTCGTCCATAACTCTTTCATCTGGTACCCGTTTCCCGCAAACTCGGACTCTATTTCAACCAGAATTCCGAGACGAACACAATGGAGCAACCCATTTCCCTTAATTCTCACGTCTGAGATTAATTATTCCTTATTTTAGTTAATTCGATTATTCAAAAATCCGGGGTGTTACAGCATGGGTCGTTAGAAATGTTATGGATCGTGCAATTTCCTTGGATCTAGGTGTTTTCATAGCATGGATCGTTCAAAATGTTATGGATCGTGCTAAATGCCAAAGTACCAAGTGCCAAAGTACAAGTGCCAGAGTACCAAGTACCAGGCGGGCTGCACATGGTAAAATTAGTGATTTTCCAAGGTGCACGCTGGGGATTTACACTATTTTCATAGTACCAAGTGCGAGAGTACCAAATGACCGTGCCAAGTGCCAGGGAGTGCCAGAATTGAACCAGGACATATAATAGCATTCCAAAAACGTTGTGAAAGGTTGTTTTGATTTTTATTTATTTTTTCACACCCGAATGATCCAGAATTGAAGCAGGAGATATGATGGTATTCCTGAAGCGCTGCAAAAGGTTATTTTGACATTTTGGCCAGCTTTTCGTAGAGAAAAAGCTGGAAATACTATGAAATGTAGTATTGACCAAATGAAGCTTGGTTTTGAGTCGACGATGGTTCTAGCTTAGACACAAGTTCAAGGGAGAATGTTCGAAGTGATGTTAGACGTTTGTTGATCATTGAAAAGCAACGAATGTGAAGATAACTCAAAGGTTGTGAGTTGATGGATAATGGTTGCTCGAGATAGTTGCCTGAGCTAAAAACAGCCTTTAAGAAGGACGACTAGAGATATTGAAGACCAAGAAATTATCGTTGACGTAGGTTCTAGCAGGCTCAAAGCAAGGGTATAATAGAGACGTCTAAAAGACCGGAAGGTTGCTGGTCGAGTACCCTGGGCAGTCGTGTCAAGGTTGGACAAACATACGAGTTGTGAAAGCGTATGGATTTTTTGCTAGAACTAGGGTTACCAATAGCCCTTGAGATATGGCAAGGTTGGCCATCATTTGATTACCAATGGTTTCGAAGAAGGATCAGGCAGTGATAGCCAGAGTCAGGATGATTGTTTTCTTTGCTCGTACCTTCCTACATAGGTTGTTCGACGTCAAAGGAGATATCACTTGGGTGCTTGTCTGACATTGGTTTCAACCTTAGAGGTTTGTGCTTAAGAGAAGTGGATCTCAACTAGGGCAGTTTATGTAGGATTTAAACTAGTTGCCATGATTGCTACTGCTTGTTATGTAAAGACTATCACTATCGGATGTGGGAAAGACAAGTTTGGGGTTTCTTCTTTGGTGATGTTGGTAGATTTGGTTGATTTATCTACCTATTCTCATATACTTCATTGATGATGTTAGATAGTTGTTTTATCGTTCGCTAAGGCTGTTGTCTGAATCAAGGTTTTATGTTTCCTCTATTACATTGGGTTGTTCATTTACGGTGTTATGGTTGGGCAGACCGAGTAGCAGGTTATAAATGGTAGATCTTAGTGGATGGGGCTGTTGATCGAAGACGAGCTGGAGGCTTGCGTATTTTGTTTACTACTATACATATTGGGTGTTTCCACCGTTGTTCTATTTGATGCATTCTCTAAGAGTTATGTAGTGAGGCTTTATGTGCAGACTTCCAAAGTTGTATGGATATTTTCAGGATGATATGAAAGTTTGGATTTCTGCTATATGATGCTCCACTATTTCTACCTGTAATATATGTTCTATTATACTTTATCCTTACGTTGTGAGTTCTACGATAGGTTTTGCGTTTGTTTACCTACCTTAATGATCGTCCATGGCTGCTTAACACACCTTGCAGCGTATTATTCCTTTTGTTAAGTGCGGTGGTTATCGGCGGTCGTTACATTCGGTATCAGACCTCTGGTTAACGATCTTAGCCAGTTCGAAGACACAATTACGTATGAGAGACGTACTTGTAGATTTCTGATGGATGCATATTATATAGTAGTATATAGTAGAAAAGCATTTGGACTCCATATGCAGTATTTCTCGAATATGTGACTAATCATCCTATTTTTCAAATTTAGAACGAATTGTTAATTATCAAGACACTGTTAGGAGGGAGACTGTTCCTGGAGAGGGTGATGGCGGTATACCAGACTACCCAGCTATTCTCGAGGCCATGGCGACAAATATCATGAGAAGGGCCCCGCTCCAGAGACAATTGTGGTAGATGTTAGAGTTCAAGTTCTTAGGGATGTGAATTTTGTGAAGCTATGTAAGGATTTCACATCTCTAAGAGGAAAGTAGTTTAAAGGGACAGAGCCGGCTAAGGAGGTTAAGAGTTCGCTAGATACATGTATTCATATTTTTGGAGACTTGGGTATTGAGGATGAGACTAAGAGGAAGCTTGCATCGAGACAGCTACAGGGCAGAGCTATGGATTGGTGGAACTCTGTCACGCTTGAGGCTCCAGAAGATGAGATTTCATAGGAGCCATTCCAAGTCAAAATTGAGATGAAGTTTATCGCTACTGCTCAGAAGTGTGTTCTGTTCAAGAATTTTGTGGAGCTCAAACAGTTTGTCGTTCGTATATCGTGACTCCTTGTCAGAAGAACGATAAGTTTGTTATGAGCTTGTGTGCCGTTTGGGTTTGGAACTCGAGGTTTGCAAGAGACCATTGATTGCGACTAGTCCAGTTGGGGGTTCGTCCAGCTTGTGTATGCTTTTTCGTGGTCAAATGTTGTCGAGTCATGGTTTCTCTTTTGTGTGTGATTGCTTTATGTTGAACTTCGCTAGGTTTAGGATCATCTTGGGCATGGATTGGCTCAAGAGATATGCAGAAAGAGTAAATTACGAGAAGTTAAAGGTAAGGGTCGGGGATGTGGAAGGGAGAAAGGTGTTGATTAGATGTAAGCCTGCAGATGGGGTCTTTGTGAGCTATCTATATTCGCTTGGGATTCCACAGGAAGGCTTGTCATCTATGCTGATTGCAAACGAGTTTGAGGATGTCTTTGATGAGGTCAAAGGTTTACCGCCACATCATGAGATCTAGTTTAGGATCGATTTGGTCGAGGGTGCTAGACCAATCGTTATGCCTCTTAGGCGGATGGCACCTAAGGAACAATGATAATTAGAGGTGCAAGTTCATGACCTTCTAGGAAAAGGATTCATTCGGAGAAGTGTATACGAGTGGGGTGTACCAGTTGTGTTTGCAACCAAAGATGATGGCTCGTTAAGATTGTGTGTGGACTATCGTGAACTGAATAAGGTGACCATAAAGAACAAGTATCCATTGCCAAGGATATATGACTTGTTTGATCAGCTTCACGAGGATAAAGTGTTTTCACAAATGGATTTGGCAACGGGATTTCACCAGTTGAGAGTGGCAAATTATAGTTGATCGAAGACTAATTTAAGGACACCATCTGGTTTCTTTGAAGGGTTGGTAATGCCATTCGGGTTGACTAACGCGCCAGCGTACTTTGTGGATCTTATGAACAGAGTTTTCAGAGAACAGTTGAACAAGTTCGTTCTTGTGTTCGTGGATGATATTCTGGTTTGTTCCTGTAACGAGAAAAAGCATAAGACGCACTTGCGAGTTGTTTTAGAAATCTTACGAAAGCATCGATTGAGAGCTAAATTTTCAAAGTGTCGCTTTTGGAAGAGCAAAGTGAGGTTCTTAGGCCATATTGTTTCTGGAAATGGAATAGCAGTTGACCCCGCTAAAGTGGCAGCATTCCGGGACTGGGATGGACGTAAGAATGCGACGGATGTGAGAAGTTTCCTTGGGTTGGCTGGTTACTACCGACGGTTTATCAAGGATTTCTCTAAGACAGCTGCAACATTAACAGGATTGACGAAGAAGAACCAAGTGTCCACATGGGATGCAAAATGTCAGCAAGCTTTTGGGATCCTGACGAAGAGACTAACGAGTGCTCCGGTGTTGACCATTCCTAGTGGCAATAAAGAAATCGTTGTGTATACCAATGCATGCGGTACTAGGCTTGGAAAAATACTAATATAGAAGGATAGAGTTGTGGCCTTTGCAAGTCGACAGCTAAAGCCACATGAAAGGAATTACCCAACCCATGATCCGGAGTTGACAGCGATCGTGTTTGCTTTGAAGATGCAGAGACATTACCCGTTAGGAGTTCGATTCGAGTTGTTTATGGATCACTAGTCGTCGTTGAAGTATCTTTTCTCCCAAAAGGATTTGAATATTTTGCAGCTAAGGTGGTTGGAATTTTTGGCATCGTATGATTTTGGTATAGCCTATACTCCAGGGAAAGGTAACATAGTTGTAGATGCATTGAGTCGAAGACATGCAAGATTAGGAGCAATGTTTTCGAAATGGAAGAGCCTCGAGTTTTCGGTAAGGTTTGATTTCAGGCCAAGATGTGAGTTGGAACCTGATTTGTTGGCAAGCTTATCGATAAGACCTACTCTGATCGAGATGATTGGCGACAACCAAAAGCAAGATGAAAAGCTTGTCGAGTTATCCAGAAGCTAGAACTAGAGAATAAAGAGTTCGAGGTCGATCAAGAGGGATGGCTTCTAAAGCAAGGGTGACTGGTTGTTCCTGATATCGATGGATTGAGAGATGAGGTTCTGAGGGAATGTCATCACTCAAAGTTGACGATCCATCCTGGTGGTAATAAAATATATCAGGACATGAAGCGAGCTTACTACTGGGAAGGGATGAAGCGAGATATTGGAAAATTTATTTCCAATTGCATGAATTGCCAGTTGGTGAAAGCTGAACAGAAGAAGCCGAGTGGGTTGCTTCAGTCATTAGAAGTTCCTACATGGAAGTGGGAACAAGTATCGATAGATTTTATCGATGGACTACCTAGGGCAAGGGCAGGAAACGAAGGAATTTGGGTTATTGTGGATCGTTTGACCAAAAATGCAAGTTTCATTCCTGTCAGTATGACTAGGACGACATCGAAGTTGGATGATGTAACAACCCGTATTTTCAATAACCCGTCATAACATAAATCGAGGCAGAATTTAATTCAAAAATCTGAATCAAGGGAAACGGGCTATGCCATTGCGTTCGTCTCGGGAAAATACGCGAAATAGAGTCCGAGTTTTCGAAAATCGGAGTCCGTATGACCCAGTTAAGGCCCATTGAAGTTTTCAGAAATTTCCATGTTAAAAACAGATTTAAATTTTAAATTAAAAACAAGGATTAGGGCTAACTGGCGTCAGGCGGGAGAATTCCCGCCAGGACCCCCATGTCGACAGGCATGTCGACAGGGTCCCCAGGGTGTCGACAGCCCTGTCGACAGCCCTGTCGACACAGGGTGGCCGGGCAGTTTTGCCTGGCGCACCATTTTGGGTCTTGGTCTGGTCTTGTGGCTTGGTTCTAGAGAATTCCGAAATCTGACGGACCTAAACTAACCTAGGGTTAATCCTAGGGCTAAAAACACTCTAATCTTCTATAAATAAGCCCCTAATCCTACCCTAAAACCCCATTATTCATTCTAGCAACCAAACTATGTCAAATTGAATTCTCAAATGGCCTCCACCTAAAAACCCTAGCCTCCACCCTCTTCAAAAATCATTCCTATGAAGGTTATGATGTTCATACAAGCATTTCTAAGTTGTATGAATGATCATTAGCTTGCATACATCATCAAGTTGCAAGTTTTAATTGCTAAGCTAGAGTTTTTGGGATTTTTGTTAATTGGAGCTTTGTTTTGGGTTTTTATATGCTTGCATAAAGGGCTTCTCAATCTTTATTAGTAGATTTGTGTCTTCATAATATTTGTAAGCCCTCTTACCTTCATTTTAGAAACTCTAAAGTTAATATGTGATGAAAGTTGGGATTTATGCATGTTTAATAAGTTATGCATGCTTATGCGAGTTCACTATGCTATGTTATGCATGTTTAATAAGTTATGCATGCTTATGCGAGTTCACTATGCTATGTTATGCATGTTTAATAAGTTATGCATGTTTATGCAAGTTCACTATGCCATGATTTGTAAGTTTAACAAGTTATGCATGTTTATGCAAGTTCACTATGCCATGATTTGCAAGTTTAACAAGTTATGCATGTTTATGCAAGTTCACTATGCCATGATTTGCAAGTTTAACAAGTTATGCATGTTTATGCAAGTTCACTATGCCATGATTTGCAAGTTTAACAAGTTATGCATGTTTATGCAAGTTCACTATGCCATGATTTGCAAGTTTAACAAGTTATGCATGTTTATGCAAGTTCACTATGCTAAGTTATGCAAGTCCAACATGTTATGCATGTTTATTATGATATGTAAGATTCATCATGTATGTTGTGCCAAGTTCCCTCTTTCTATCCTTTATGCGTTATGACGAATATGTAAGCGATAGAATGACGTTGGGGGTTTTGGGTAAAACTTAAAATACATGAAAATATAAGATTGGGAATTTACCTATTAAGTTAGGTCTACCCCTTGGGAATTTACCTATTAAGTTAGGTCTACCCAAGTATTTGTTAAACTTGTAATTATGTTTTGAAATTAAAGTGGACATGACACATAGAAAACATAAGTGTGGCCAACTCGAGGTTGGGTTGAGTTTGTAGCATAAACCTACCCGGAACCGACCGGCTTAACTAGTGGCTACAAGCAATAAGACCCAATGTGAGTAGTTGGTCATGTTGCACGTGAAACCCGAGGTTAGACTAAGTTGTGGTGTAAACCTACCCGGACCCGCCCGGCCTAACTAGAAACCACAACAAGGTCTAATGTGAGAGGTTGGGTGCATTAAATTAACTAATGCCTCATGATTAGGGTTAAGTCATGACCCACTAATACTTAACCAATTTTGGGGGTACGAGGGATTAAATGGGGTTAAGTGGTGAACTGTTGGTTACACTTAACTAATTTAATCCATGATTAGTGAGGGGTTAAACCACACTTAACCCTCTTAGAAAACCCTAGCAACGTGGTCTGTTCTAGCAGTAATCCCAGTTTGGTATCATTCACAACCCTAGAGGCTAGGCTAGGGCGGGGCACTATTACTGTACTGATGTAAGCGACCAAAGCGACGGCTGAGTGGTACAGCGGTGCGGGTCCAGGCGGGCTACGGACGTGCACGTAATCCGGTGTTGGACAAACTCGAGGCACGGGTACCAGTAGGTTTAGACTGTGCATTATTGCTTAGGTGTCTGGGGTTGACACCCAAGGGCTTGATACACCCAAAGGTGGACCCAACACAGTCTGACTACAACCATATGTGGGCCGTATGGACACCAACACTTGACGTGTTAGGTTTATAAGGAGCCGATCGACTAGACCGTTGGGCTGGACCTTGTACTAAGGTCACCTCATGTTATTGGGCCAAAGTTTGGGCTAAGGGATCAATACCTGTTATGTTAGTTTGCTAGTACACTATGGTGCAAAGCTTAATCTTCTTTATGTGATGACACCTTTATCTATTGCCAGTATGTTCATCTCAGTTTCCATCATGATGCTAACTTTATTAGTTTATAGACTGATCGTAGTAGGGCTTCCCAGTCTTTTTGACTGACCTATTTTCTTTCGCTTCTTTTCTTCCGTTTTCCACCCCCCCCCCCCAGGTTCTCAGGGAGGGAACAGTGGTGCTTAGCTTGGATCGCTTGCTTGTTTGCTGGATAGCTCATGTATGTCTGGACATAGAGCTCGCTATGGTTTATCATCTTTATTTTGGGGATAGCACTATGTATTTTCAGTATTTCTGTTTATGATGTAATAGACATGTTTATTTTGGCAGTTGACTTTATGATGTACTAGACTTGTTTTGAGATGGTTTGAGATATTCCGCTGTTTTATTCTCACTTACTCTGTTTTACATATATATTTATGTTCTTGCTCTGCCTCGATGCATGCTTACCCAGTTCTAACACCCCCCAGAAGCTAGTGCCCCCGAAAGAGTGACCCTAACGGAGGTGGGGTGTTACAAATTTGGTATCAGAGCATATGGTTTACAAGAAAGAACAAAAAAAGTTTTTAAAAGACTTTTAAAAAACTATTTTCAAAACAAGTATAAAGTATTTTCCAAAGAAAAGTCTAGTATTTTAAAAGGCTATTCCCCAAAAAGCCATTAGCGTTATCCTTCGTTCCCTTGACCTAATCTTATCTTATCTATTCGTTTCAGTATGGCTGAGAATCTTGCCATCCCCGATGGAGTAAACGTACCACTCTGGTATAGGAGACTTCTAGAAGCTAGGGCGGCAGCTGGCCCCGCAAACCCTACTCCCACTCCTCCTCCTATAGTTGAGAATCCTCCCCCTAATGTCCCTCCTCCGGTGGTTCCTGTTCCTCCTCCCCCAGTTGCTGAGGCTCCTCTTCCTCCTCCTCCCCCTCAGCATCCTCAGGTCGAGTTCACGAAGGTTTGTAAAGACTTCTAGGCGATGGGAGGCAAGAATTTCCTAGGCACGGAATCTTTTGTTGAAGCTAGGAATTGGATGAAAGACACTGAGGACTTGTTTGCTATCTTTAGGATTGATGACGAGAGGAAGATCTTATTGACAGTGTGGCTTTTGAAGGACGAAGCAGCCTATTGGTGGGAGGTCACCAATGGGACTAGGCCCGTCGAGACTTGGGCCGATTTGAGGGCTAGATTTGTGGCCAAGTTTCTATCTTCTGCTGAGGCAAATTTACAGATGGAGAAGTTCATTGCATTAAAGCAAGGTGATATGTCTGTCAAGGAGTATGTGAACAAGTTTAATCAGCTGGCCCGTTTTGGTTTGGATATGGTAAACACTCCTGAGAAGAAGGCTCTTCGATTCGCTAGAGGGTTGAATGAGCCGCTGCAGGGTTTGGCGATGTCACATATTCCGCATGGGGCTACTTTTGAGAGTTTGGTCGATATGGCTCTACTTCAGGGAGATGGGAAGAAAGAGGTCAAGACGAGTGATACTCAAGCAAAGAAGACTGATTCTCAGGGTAAAGGCAATCAAGGTGGTCAAAGCAGTCAAGGGAATCAGAGCAAGAACAAGAAGGGGAACAACAACAACAAAGGCAAGGGAAAGTGCAATTACTGTGGTGCGCCTGGACACTTTGCTAAGGATTGTAGGAAGAAGAAAAGGAAGCTTAGTGGTGGATGTTTTTCTTGTGGTGAGACTGGACACTTCAGCAAGGAATGCCCGAAGAAGAAGGGGCAGGGTCAGATTCAGCATGCTAGACCTTCAGGAGGGCAAGTTCATGCTCTCAATATCGCTCCAGTTCCCGATCGAGGTAGTGTTTCTGTTGAGAACCTTGTTTATATTTCCGATCTTCCAGTTCGTACCTTGTTTGATTCTGGTGCATCACATAGCTTTATTTCATCTGATCTTGTTGATAGTTTGCACCTTAGTACTAGCTTAGTGGATGATCCCGTTTGTGTTTCGAATCCCATTGGGGGTTCTGCTTATCTATCTATGATATGTGAGGATCTAAGGATCTCTATACTCAGTGTAGAGTTCTTGTGTAGTGCGTATGTTCTTGGTTTCAGGGGATACGGATTGATATTGGGCATGGATTGGCTGTCCAGACATGGAGCCATTCTTGATTGTGAGCATAGGGTTGTGAGGCTTGTGACTCGCCTTGGCAACACCTTAGAGATTTCATGCAATCCGAAGAATCCCGTCATGTTGTGCTATCTTGAATCCCTCGACTCGTCAGAGGAAACCCTTCAGTCTGTAAGGGTGGTCCGAGATTATCCAGATGTTTTTGAAGAAGTTAAGGGGTTGGCCCCTAAACGAGAGATTGATTTTCACATTTATCTGGTGGATAATGCTAAGCCTGTTTCTTTGCCCGTTCGGCACATGGCTCCGCGTGAGAGACGGGAGCTCAGCAAACAAGTAAAGGAGTTACTTGAGAAGAACTTCATCAGACGAAGTATATCCGAATGGGGAGCGCCTGTGGTGTTTGCTACTAAGGCAGATGGTTCTCTTCGACTCTGTGTGGATTATAGAGAATTGAATAAGTTGACTAAGAAGAACAGACACCCGTTACCAAGGATCGATGATCTCTTTGACCAGCTTGTTGGTGCTTCTGTTTTCTCTCAGCTTGATCTTGCTACTGGATTTCATCAGCTCAGAGTGGCTGAAGATAGTATAGACAAGACTGCATTCAGAACTCCAGATGGATTCTTTGAATGGCTCGTTATGCCGTTCGGTTTGACGAATGCACCCGCGTATTTCGTGGACTTGATGAGTAGGGTGTTTCAGGAGTTCTTGAACAAGTTTGTCGTGGTCTTTGTGGATGATATTCTGATCTTCTCTAAGGATGAAGAAGAGCACGCGAGGCATCTTGTAGAGGTGATGGATACGCTTAGAGCGCATCAGTTAAAGGCCAAGTTCTCCAAGTGTCACTTTTGGAAAAGGGAAGTTCGGTTCCTTGGGCATATAGTATCTAAGCAAGGCTTGGCGGTGGATCCCGCTAAGGTAGTTGCTGTGCAGGATTGGAAGACTCCAAGGAATGCAACCGAAGTGAGAAGTTTTCTAGGTCTTGCAGGTTTTTACCGGAAGTTCATCAAGGACTTCGCGAAGATATCCGCTCCTCTTACTAAGTTCACGAAGAAGAACTTAGTCTTTGCTTGGGATATGGACTGTGAGCTTGCTTTTCAGAGACTCAAGAGAGCCCTTACCTCAGCACCAGTTCTAGCTTTACCCGATGGTGGTAAGATGTTTACCGTGTACACTAATGCTTGTGGCACGGGATTGGGCGCCGTTCTGATGCAAGAAGGCAGAGTTATATGTTTTGGTGGTAGGCAACTTAAGGTGCATGAGAAGAATTATCCCACTCATGATCTAGAGCTGGCAGCGATGGTATATGCACTCAAGGCTTGGCGTCATTATCTTCTGGGAGAGAGATTTGAGCCGTATACTGATCATAAGTCTTTGAAGTATCTCTTTTCGCAGAAAGATCTGAACTTGAGGCAGCAAAGGTGGATGGAATTCTTGGCGTCCTACGATTTTGATATAGCCTATACCCCTGGCAAGGGGAATGTTGTAGCTGATGCGTTGAGTAGAAGAAGGTTGACACTAAGCCTCTATTTGTTGAGATGAAGAATTTAGAGTTCTTGGCAACCTTTGATTTCTCTTGGGCAGTTGAGTCGATGACCGGTTCTTTAGCATCTCTTGAGCTCAGGCCTACCCTTCTGGATCAAGTTGGGGCTTCGCAGAAGGAAGACCCTCAGATAATTGAGATTATGGATAAGCTGATCCGAGGGGAGACATCTAGTCACCTTGCTCGATATTCTATAGATGATAAGGGTTGGCTGAGGAGAGACGGAAGGCTTTGTGTTCCGATGGTGGAAGACTTGGTGAGGAAAGTTCTTGAGGAAGCACATCGCTCCAAGTTGACTATACATCCGGGTGGAGATAAGATGTATAAGGATATGAAGCGCATTTTCTTCTGGCTTGGAATGAAGAAGGATGTGGCAGAGTTTGTCTCTAGATGTATTATTTGCCAGCAAGTTAAAGCCGAGTCGAAGAAGCCCGGTGGGCTATTGCATCCTCTAGAGGTCCCGCTATGGAAGTGGGAGAGTATTTCTATGGACTTTGTTGACGGATTGCCAAGGTCAAGAAAGGGAAATACAAGCATATGGGTCATTGTGGATAGGCTTACGAAGAGTGCTCATTTCATTCCGGTGAAGAGCAAAAGGACCGCATCTGGACTAGCATCAGTATATCTTCGTGAGATAGTGCGACTACATGGAGTCCCTTTTAGCATAATCAGTGACCGAGACCCCATCTTTACTAGTCAGTTCTGGAACAGTTTGCAGGAAGCTATGGGCACGAGGTTGAACCTGAGTACGGCTTATCATCCACAAACGGACGGTCAGACAGAAAGGGTGAATAGGGTACTTGAGGACTTGTTGAGGCTTTGCATTCTGGATTTTGGTGGTACTTGGGAAGACCATCTTCCTCTTGTGGAATTTGCTTATAATAACAGTTATCAGGCAAGCATAGGGATGGCACCATTTGAAGCTTTATATGGGAGGCCGTGCAAGTCGCCTACATGTTGGTGGGAGACTACAGAGAAGCTCATACTTGGGCCTGACATGATTAGAGATACATCCGAGAAGGTCGAGTTGATTAGAAGACGGATGAAGGCGGCCCAAGACAGACAGAAGTCTTATGCTGATAGGCGAAGGACTGATTTGGAGTTTGATGTTGGGGATATGGTTTTCGTGAAGGTTTCTCCTTTGCGGAATGTGGTTCGATTTGGAGTTGTTGGGAAGTTAGCACCGAGATTTGTTGGACCCTTCCCTATCATAGAGAGAATTGGGAAGATGGCTTATAAAGTGCAATTGCCCGAGAAGCTGTCCGGAGTGCATAATGTCTTTCATGTCTCGCATCTCCGAAAGTGCCTACATGAGTCCGCTGAGGTGGTTGAACCTAGCATTCTTGAAGACGTGGAAGTAGAGAAAGAGGCAATTTTGAGGAGAGCTCCGATTCGTATCTTGGGGACGGAGACCAAGAAGCTAAGGAATCGTGAGGTCAAGCTGGTGAAGGTTCAATGGGGTGAAGCCGAAGAAGACGCAACTTGGGAAACCGAGGAGAAGATGCGTAGGCTTTATCCATTCCTTTTTGAGGGTACACTCTCAATCTCTTTCCTTTGTTAGCATATCTTCCTCTTTGCTATCCATGTTTATCTAGTTATCGTGCTAATCTTGTCATGAGAACCTTAGGTAGAAACCCTTTGGATGAAACATGTGTTTGAGACATGTTATGTTTGATGGTTGCAAGTGGTTGCAAGTGGTTACTCGTGGATGCATGACACACATTAGGCACTAGATCGGCTCACACACTCCTCATATTGCATGTGCATGAGTGTTTATGCTTATTCTTGGATGAAATTTGTATGCCATCACATGGATGTTGCATATGGATGTATGATTGAGCACGCATGTAGATATTATACATTATGTTAGGGATTTGCATACATATGGATACATTTCACTAGCATATTTTGCATTGATCTTTGCATTAGATAAGTACATATACACACACTTTTGCATATGTTCATACAGCATTTAGAATCTTTTAAGGACAATGATTGCTCGTGGATGAGGCTTTGAGTAGATGGATGATTGGATGGTAGGATACGTTCTTCCTAACTTGAAGATTTCGGGGACGAAATCCTTTAAGGAGGGGAGAATGTAACAACCCGTATTTTCAATAACCCGTCATAACATAAATCGAGGCAGAATTTAATTCAAAAATCTGAATCAAGGGAAACGGGCTATGCCATTGCGTTCGTCTCGGGAAAATACGCGAAATAGAGTCCGAGTTTTCGAAAATCGGAGTCCGTATGACCCAGTTAAGGCCCATTGAAGTTTTCAGAAATTTCCATGTTAAAAACAGATTTAAATTTTAAATTAAAAACAAGGATTAGGGCTAACTGGCGTCAGGCGGGAGAATTCCCGCCAGGACCCCCATGTCGACAGGCATGTCGACAGGGTCCCCAGGGTGTCGACAGCCCTGTCGACAGCCCTGTCGACACAGGGTGGCCGGGCAGTTTTACCTGGCGCACCATTTTGGGTCTTGGTCTGGTCTTGTGGCTTAGTTCTAGAGAATTCCGAAATCTGACGGACCTAAACTAACCTAGGGTTAATCCTAGGGCTAAAAACACTCTAATCTTCTATAAATAAGCCCCTAATCCTACCCTAAAACCCCATTATTCATTCTAGCAACCAAACTATGTCAAATTGAATTCTCAAATGGCCTCCACCTAAAAACCCTAGCCTCCACCCTCTTCAAAAATCATTCCTATGAAGGTTATGATGTTCATACAAGCATTTCTAAGTTGTATGAATGATCATTAGCTTGCATACATCATCAAGTTGCAAGTTTTAATTGCTAAGCTAGAGTTTTTGGGATTTTTGTTAATTGGAGCTTTGTTTTGGGTTTTTATATGCTTGCATAAAGGGCTTCTCAATCTTTATTAGTAGATTTGTGTCTTCATAATATTTGTAAGCCCTCTTACCTTCATTTTAGAAACTCTAAAGTTAATATGTGATGAAAGTTGGGATTTATGCATGTTTAATAAGTTATGCATGCTTATGCGAGTTCACTATGCTATGTTATGCATGTTTAATAAGTTATGCATGCTTATGCGAGTTCACTATGCTATGTTATGCATGTTTAATAAGTTATGCATGTTTATGCAAGTTCACTATGCCATGATTTGTAAGTTTAACAAGTTATGCATGTTTATGCAAGTTCACTATGCCATGATTTGCAAGTTTAACAAGTTATGCATGTTTATGCAAGTTCACTATGCCATGATTTGCAAGTTTAACAAGTTATGCATGTTTATGCAAGTTCACTATGCCATGATTTGCAAGTTTAACAAGTTATGCATGTTTATGCAAGTTCACTATGCCATGATTTGCAAGTTTAACAAGTTATGCATGTTTATGCAAGTTCACTATGCTAAGTTATGCAAGTCCAACATGTTATGCATGTTTATTATGATATGTAAGATTCATCATGTATGTTGTGCCAAGTTCCCTCTTTCTATCCTTTATGCGTTATGACGAATATGTAAGCGATAGAATGACGTTGGGGGTTTTGGGTAAAACTTAAAATACATGAAAATATAAGATTGGGAATTTACCTATTAAGTTAGGTCTACCCCTTGGGAATTTACCTATTAAGTTAGGTCTACCCAAGTATTTGTTAAACTTGTAATTATGTTTTGAAATTAAAGTGGACATGACACATAGAAAACATAAGTGTGGCCAACTCGAGGTTGGGTTGAGTTTGTAGCATAAACCTACCCGGAACCGACCGGCTTAACTAGTGGCTACAAGCAATAAGACCCAATGTGAGTAGTTGGTCATGTTGCACGTGAAACCCGAGGTTAGACTAAGTTGTGGTGTAAACCTACCCGGACCCGCCCGGCCTAACTAGTAACCACAACAAGGTCTAATGTGAGAGGTTGGGTGCATTAAATTAACTAATGCCTCATGATTAGGGTTAAGTCATGACCCACTAATACTTAACCAATTTTGGGGGTACGAGGGATTAAATGGGGTTAAGTGGTGAACTGTTGGTTACACTTAACTAATTTAATCCATGATTAGTGAGGGGTTAAACCACACTTAACCCTCTTAGAAAACCCTAGCAACGTGGTCTGTTCTAGCAGTAATCCCAGTTTGGTATCATTCACAACCCTAGAGGCTAGGCTAGGGCGGGGCACGATTACTGTACTGATGTAAGCGACCAAAGCGACGGCTGAGTGGTACAGCGGTGCGGGTCCAGGCGGGCTACGGACGTGCACGTAATCCGGTGTTGGACAAACTCGAGGCACGGGTACCAGTAGGTTTAGACTGTGCATTATTGCTTAGGTGTCTGGGGTTGACACCCGAGGGCTTGATACACCCAAAGGTGGACCCAGCACAGTCTGACTACAACCATATGTGGGCCGTATGGACACCAACACTTGACGTGTTAGGTTTATAAGGAGCCGATCGACTAGACCGTTGGGCTGGACCTTGTACTAAGGTCACCTCATGTTATTGGGCCAAAGTTTGGGCTAAGGGATCAATACCTGTTATGTTAGTTTGCTAGTACACTATGGTGCAAAGCTTAATCTTCTTTATGTGATGACACCTTTATCTATTGCCAGTATGTTCATCTCAGTTTCCATCATGATGCTAACTTTATTAGTTTATAGACTGATCGTAGTAGGGCTTACCAGTCTTTTTGACTGACCTATTTTCTTTCGCTTCTTTTCTTCCGTTCCCCCCCCCCCCAGGTTCTCAGGGAGGGAACAGTGGTGCTTAGCTTGGATCGCTTGCTTGTTTGCTGGATAGCTCATGTATGTCTGGACATAGAGCTCGCTATGGTTTATCATCTTTATTTTGGGGATAGCACTATGTATTTTCAGTATTTCTGTTTATGATGTACTAGACATGTTTATTTTGGCAGTTGACTTTATGATGTACTAGACTTGTTTTGAGATGGTTTGAGATATTCCGCTGTTTTATTCTCACTTACTCTGTTTTACATATATATTTATGTTCTTGCTCTGCCTCGATGCATGCTTACCCAGTTCTAACACCCCCCAGAAGCTAGTGCCCCCGAAAGAGTGACCCTAGCGGAGGTGGGGTGTTACAGATGAGCTTTCTACAAAATGGATAGTTCGATTCCATGGTATCCCAAAAAGCATAGTAAGTGATTGAGATCCATTATTCAGAAATGGATTTTGGAAGAGTCTGTAAGAAGCTTTGGGAACTGAGTTGTGTTTGAGCACGACTTTTCATCCCCAGATCGATGGTCAGACTGAAAGGGTCAACCGAGTTTTGGAAGATCTCCTTAGAGCTTTATGTATTAGATTTTGGGGGATCATGGGAAGACCATCTACATATATATGAGTTTGCATATAATAATAGCTACCACTCGAGCATTGGGATGACACCATATGAGGCGTTGTATGGTAGAACGTGTAATTCTCTATCTTGTTGGTTAGAAACTAGAGATAAGCTGGTAATTGGGCGAGAGATGATAAGAGAGACCACAGATAGTATCAAGATTGTTCAGCAACGAATGAAGGCAGCCCAAGATCGTCAAAAGAGTTATGTTGATAAGCATAAAAAAGATTTGGAATTCTATGTAGGTGATATGGTTTTTGTAAAGATTTCACCGCTGAAGCTTGTGGTTTGGCTTGGGAATAAAGGAAAGTTGGCTCTAAGATTCGTTGGACCCTTTCCAATGGTCGAGTAGATTGGAAAGCTCGCATATAGATTGAAGTTACCTGAGAAGATGTCAAGTGTGCATAATGTTTTCCATGTGTCGTTTCTACAGAAGTTCGTGCATGATTCGAACGTGGTGGTATCTCCAGAGCAATATGAAGACCTAGAAGTTAAAGCCGATGTTACGAGACCTCGTAAGCCGCTTCGAGTTGTAGGGAATGACATGAAACAACTTAGGATGAAGACGGTTAAGATGGTCAAGATACAATGGAGTGAGGATGGCGACGATTGTATAGGGCAGACGAAAGAGAGTATGAAAGCGACCCATCCAGAACTCTTCATCGGTATGACCCATTGATGTCGTGACACCGTACATCATTGTAACTTGTAATATTGTGATTGCTTCTAGAATTCTGCATGTTAGGATAAGGCTTTGGATGCATGGCTTGATGGCTGCTAGTTTGGGTGATAGAATTGGTTGCTCATGGATGATAAACATGTGGAATTGTTTTGGTTACTTGTGTTTGCTTGGAATTTCGAGGGAGAAATTCTAAAGGGAGGGAGAATGTAATAGCCCGCATTTTACGTATCGAAGGATTGTAAAATATTTTTATTTTGTTCCCTGAGGGTTCGATCATTCTCATATTTTAATATGTTGATTATGGGGATGTGAGACATGTCCATAATTTTACCAATTTTATTTGTGACCATTTTGCCCCTGTCGGTGGTCGCGAACAGTGATTCGATTGATGATGAAGAAAGAAAATTCTAGGTTCAGTTCTCCACCTTAATGATAGAAAAAAGGATTGATCAAATCCTATTGAGTCTGTAGGGTGTAACTTTTGACTCGGATCGAATCAGGTGTTGAGATTGGTCTCAATGAAAAGAAAATGATGTTTCCCATTCCGTAGAATGGTCACATTAAAGATTTGGTTCAACGGTTTGGGAGGAATCATTGTTTTAGTGTTTTACAGTTTACTGTTCAGGTTTTTAAAGCGTTAATGGGCTGATTTGGAGAGGCCCATTAGTGGCCTGGTGGAAGGCTATAAATAGTGGGTTAGATGTATGGCGTGAGTGTTACTTTCTTCATTCTCTCATTTGGTTGAGCTTGTGATTGTTCCTTGCTCAAACAAATACACCTTTCCACCATTAAAATTCTAGATCTACATAAGAGAATCGAATATCTATATCAAATGGAGCTAGATCTACATCAAATAAAGATAAATCACATCAATCCGAGAGGTTTGAAGATAGATCTTCGTTGTCTGGATTCATATTTCATTGATTTTGAGCTAGATTGAAGATTTGGTCAGTGACATGCATCTCTCGCACGGATTCAATCAAGTATATGTGTTATTTGATCTCATTTTCATCATTTCAAGTTGTTTTTGCATAGATCTAATCAATGTAAATATGGTTTCTAACTCAAATCACCATAGGATCAATTAACAACTTAAACTGGTAAGTTTTCAATGTTATTGTAATGAAAATCATTGTTTGAATGATTGTTGTTTTGGTGTGATTTGTTGATGGTTGATTTATTGATTGGTGGTGTTTGAGATAGATAGGTGGTATTTGAGGTTGATCGGTGGAGACTGAGAGTGATCGGTGGTGTTTGAGATTGATCGGTGGTGTTTGAGATTGATCGGCGGTGTTTGAGATTGATCGGTGGTGTTTGAGATTGATCGGGGGTGTTTGAGATGGATCTGGGTGTTTTCATAGCATGGATCAAGCGAAAGGATACGGCTTGGGAATTTTTTCATGTATCTGGGTGTTTTCTTAGCATGGATCATGTGAAATGCTATGCATCGTGCAATTTCCTTTGATCTGGCGGTTTTCATAGCTTGGGTCATTTGAAATGCTATGGATCGTGCCATTTCCTTGGATATTGGTGGTGTTTTCATAGCATGGATCATGCGAAATGCTATGAATTGTGCTAAAATTAGTGATTTTCCAAGGTACACGCTGGGGATTTACACTGTTTTCACAGTACCAACTACCAAGTGCCAGAGTACCAAATGATAGTGCCTAGTGCCAGGGGTTGCCAGAATTGAACCAAGACATATAATAGCATTCCAGAAACGTTGTGAAAGGCTATTTTGATGTTTTACTTATTTTTTCACACCAAAATGATGCACAATTGAACCAGGAGATATAATAGCATTCCAGAAGCGTTGCAAAAGGCTATTTTGACATTTTGGCCAGTTTTTCATAGGGAAAAAGCTGGAAATGCTTTGAAATGCAGTATCGACCAAACGAAGCTTGGTTTCGAGTCGACGATGGTTCTACCTTCGACACGAGTTCAAGGGGGAATGTTGGAAGTGATGTTAGATGTTCGTTGATTGTTGAAAAGCAACGAATGTGAAGATAACTGAAAAGTTGTGAGTTGATGGATAATGGTTGCTCGAGAAGGTTGCTTGAGCTAAGAACAACAGTCAGGAAGGACGACTATAGATATTGAAGGCCTAGAAATTATCGTTTTCGTAGGCTCTAGCAGGCTCAAAGCAAGGTTATAATAGAGACATCTAAAAAATCGGAAGGTTGCTGGTCGAGTACCTTGGGCAGTCGTGAAGGGCCTACTTGTCAAGGTTAGACAAACATATGAGTCGTGAAGGCGTATGGAGTTTTTGCTAGAACCGGGGTTACCATTATCCCTTGACATATGGCAAGGTTGGCCATCATATGATTACCGATGGTTTCGAAGCAGGATTAGGCGATGATAGCCAGAGTCATGGATGTTGTTTGCTTCTACCTTCCTACATAGGATGTTCGGCGTCGAAGGAGATATCTCTTGGGTGTTTGTCTGATGTTGGTTTCGGCCTTCGGGGCTTATGCTTAAGGGATGTGGATCTCGATTAGGGCAGTTTATGTGGGATTTAAACTAGTTGCTATGATTGCTTCTGCTTGTATGCTTCTTCTTGTTGTGTAAAGGCTATCACGGTCGGATGTAGGGAAGATAAGTTTGGGTTTTCTTCCCTGGTGAGAGATGCTTATCGCTCACCAAATCCACAAAATAGCTTCAAATCATCCAATCTTTAATCCGGACAGTAAAGAACGGCCTCCGAATCAACTCAGTTGATGCGATCTACCCTTCCTTGATGTTAATCTTTAATCCTAGCTTATGAATCTATGAATTGAAATGAAGTGGAGGTGTATTTGGTTGAGTCGGAGAATCACAAGCACCCATCCAAATGAGAAATGAAGAGGCTAAACAATTGTCTTTACCCCTACCCTCCTATTTATAGCCAACATCCCCTAGCCTTAATGGGCCTCACTAATCAGCCAACTAATGACTAATTAGATTGTCCAGAAAACTATCAACACTAAAACAATGATTCCTCTCAAACCGTTAAGCCAAATCTTTAATGTGACCAATCTATGGAATTTGAAACACCATTGCTGATCCAATGTAATTAATCCCAGCTCCTGATTCGATCCCATTCAAAAATTATGCCCTAAAAAATTAACAGGGGCAAAATGGTCATAAATAAAATTGATAAAAAACATGGACATGTCTCACATCCTCATGAACAACATATCAAAAGTTGAGAATGATCCGACCCATGGAGAACTAAATAAAAACATTTTACGATCCTCCGATACGTAAAATGCGGGTCGTTACACTCCAAAAATTGATTTTTTGCAAATAATGGAATTTTACCATGAAACTTACAATGTTGCATTCGTGATGGAATTCAAGCCAACTTTCATGTTCAGAACTTCGCGAATACGGAGTCCGTATGAAAAAGTTATGGACGAAATACGAATAATGATGGAAAATAAATCAAAGTAATATATAATAAATTTAATGCCATTTATAACCCAGTCCACTTGGCAACTCGACCCTAGCAGTCGACTAGGCAATCGACCTGGAGGGTTAACCCCTCTGGCCAAAAATGCCCAGTGACGGCTAGGTTTTTTTGGGTATTTTTATTATATAACATTTTAATCGGATGGATCATTATAATATTAACTAAAACTGTCTAGGGTCTTTCTAACACCTAAAAAGAAAGAGTTTGACTCCAATTCTTCTACACACAATTCTGAAAGCAGTAGCTAGGCCGTGTCATTTTCTCTTCTTCCAAATCTCTTCTAAATTAAATCAAAATATATACAAACTAAACAAACATAGGTTTGAGAAGATTTGAATTAGATTATTGTTCAAAAGAGATAGTGTTACGAATAGGCGTTCCCATTAAGATTTCCTCACTCTTTCCTATTTTCTTGCAGATCTACAAATCTGAAGGAATCCCATTTTTTGAACAATTGTAGATTTGTAAGATTTTGGGAATTGTAGACCTAAAGGTTTATTCATATTCAGATTTGGATAGCTTTCCGATGAATGGGAAATTTATATACATCGTTTATAACAACCTGATTAGTTTGTTCATAATAGATCTGAAATATATGCCTAAACTTTATCAGATTTGTTTATTATTTTTATCAAATCTAAAATAATAGGTTCTAGTTTGAATATTGAAAATTTATAGGCCTATTTGGTTTATTATATTATTGTCTACAATTGTATTTAGGTTGTTGTGGTTATTGTATACACCTCAGATCTGGAAATTAGTCCCAAAACCATTGTCAAAATTGTAGTTTTATTCCAAATCCTTAACTTTGGTGTTAATTTGTGGTATTTGACATATTTGATTTAAAAGATTATGCATGTTTATGTGAAGATGTTGGCGTTTTACTTGGTTATTGTAGAAATGCCCTTTTTGTTTTTTTAATAAAAATGACATTGTTTCAAATCGACAAGAAATATGTACAAAATAATTAGGAAGGGATGTGTAAATTCACATATGTTTGTACGTAGTTTACAACAACTGCTCCAAAAACATATATTTCTTATTTCTTGTGATTTGAAGTTTGTCTATATTCTCTTTTAATTATTTTGGGCAAAATTTACAATAACTGTAGTTTTTAACCTTTTTATAAGATTTTGTATCTTAAACAATATTAAATAGAAAATGGTTTGTTTTGGTCATTAGCTTAGACAAAAATATAAATAGTTAATAATAATAAAGTAAAATATAGTAACTACATTAATTGTGCTTAAATAAAAAATATATATATATTCATATACGTCTGAGTCTACGTAAATAACACGAATATATCATTACAATAAATATTTGTTGATATTGTTGTGTGTTTGAATAGTTTTCTTTTTATGGAAATGTACATGGAAATATAATTCGTAATAAATGGAAATATGTGTCGTGGCCGTTATAGTAATAAATGGATGATTTGCTATAAATAAGGTCATAAACAAAGTAAAGAATATTGTAACCATATTTGATTGGGGTAAATAAATTGAATAGGATAAATTTTCCAAATGGTTACAATTTGAATTGTGTTAGGAATAGAAATTGTAACTCCAATTAGGGAATTTAATAAATAATAAGCATATATGTATAAATACACTAATAATAAATAAGAGTAATTAAATATATAGTAATAAGTGGGCATTATAGTATATAGATTTGAATTAAAATGGGACTAATATAAATAGAAAAATAAATGCCTTATGAAAATATGACCGTCATTATCATAAATGACATTTAATAGGACAATTGATGCCTTAGGAAATATGACTGTTAGGGTCATTAGTGACAAGTAATTTAATTAATAATTATAAAAGGAATAGAATGGGGATTAATTTGCATAGTAAATACTAAGTCCAATAAGGAAATTAATAAATAAACATCCTAGGTTAGGAAGTTATTGGTTTTCCCTATTTATTTCTAATTAATCTAGAATTATTATAATTTGAAATAGAAATTAGACTTTCTAGTTAATCTAGAATTATTATAATTTGAAATAGAAATTAGACTTATTAGGTTAATGATGCGAGGTCAGTTGCCTTATTCGACAAAGTCTGCACTTTCCAACAGTCGGGTATATGTATAAATGAAGTGAGATATCATTAACCATAGGAACCCATGACAACAGTTAATTGTGTAACGAGGACTATTTCCTGAAACAAGGTTTGTCTCAAGTGCGTGGAGCCCGCCTCCTATCCTAAAAGATGAAACCTTGAAAAGGAAATAATTCATAGTGTAGTCTGCTTCGTGGTAAAGGTATTAAAGATTTAGATCCATCCTTTAAAGGGTATTTAGCGATCGTGTAGCTCACCTCCTTATGATCAAGAAGCATTAAATGGCTGTTGGGTACAAGCTTGGTAATCTCCACATTAGTATGCTTCCTCTAGATAGTAGATGATTGGGTTGAGGATCTGCCTTGGAATTAGGTATTAAATGACCCCTCTAGAGGTACCAAAGGTCTGCCTAATGTAACACCCCACCTCCGCTAGGGTCGCTCTTTCGGGGGCACTAGCTTCTGGGGGGCGTTAGAACTGGGTAAGCATGCATAATGATATATCAAGGCAGAACAAGAACATAAATATATATGTAAAGCAGAGTAAATAACATAGATAAAACAGCGGAAGATTTTCAAACCATTTCAAATCAAGTCTTAGTACAACATCATGTCAATTTTCCAAATAAAATAAGTCTAGTACATAAACAACATCATCTGAAAATTGAAAAGAAAAACATAAGTAGCTATCCCCAAAGCAGAAAAACCATAGCGAGCTCAAGTCCAAAGCATACATGAGCTATCCAAGAAAGCAGGTAGGATCCAAGCTAAGCTCCTGTATTCCCTCCCTGAGAACCTGGGGGGGGGGGGAACGGAAGAAAAGAGGCGAAAGAAAACAGGTCAGTCAAAAAGACTGGTAAGCCCTACTACGATCAGTCTATAAACTAATAAAGTTAACATCATGATGGAAACTGAGATGAACATACTGGCAATAGATAAAGGTGTCATCACATAAAGAAGATTAAGCTTTGCACCATAGTGTACTAGCAAACTAACATAACAGGTATTGATCCCTTAGCCCAAACTTTGGCCCAATAACATGAGGTGACCTTAATACAAGGTCCAGCCCAACGGTCTAGTCGATCGGCTCCCTATAAACCTAACACGTCAAGTGTTGGTGTCCATACGGCCCACATATGGTTGTAGTCAGACTGTGCTGGGTCCACCTTCGGGTGTATCAAGCCCTCGGGTGTCAACCCCAGACACCTAAGCAATAATGCACAGTCTAATCCTACTGGTACCCGTGCCTCGAGTTTGTCCAACACCGGACTACGTGCACGTCTGTAGCCCGCCTGGACCCGCACCGCTGTACCACTCAGCCGTCGCTTTGGTCGCTTACATCAGTCCAGTAATCGTGCCCCGCCCTAGCCTAGCCTCTAGGGTTGTGAATGATACCAAACTGGGATTACTGCTGGAACAGACCACGTTGCTAGGGTTTTCTAAGAGGGTTAAGTGTGGTTTAACCCCTCACTAATAATGGATTAAATTAGTTAAGTGTAACCAACAGTTCACCACTTAACCCCATTTAATCCCTCGTATCCCCAAAATTGGTTAAGTATTAGTGGGCCATGACTTAACCCTAATCATGAGGCATTAATTAATTTAACTGTGCCTTAACCTCTCACATTAGACTTTGTTGCGGTTACCTAGTTAAGCCGGTGGGTTCCGGGTAGATTTACACTGCAACTTGGTCTAACCTCGGGTCTTGGCACCACATGACCAACTTCTCACATTGGATCCTATTGTTTGTAGCCACTAGTTAAGCCGGTAGGTTCCGGGTAGAATTACGCTACAAACTCAACCCAACCTCGAGTTGGCCACACTTATGTTTTCTAAGTGTCATGTCCACTTTATTTTCAAAACATAATTACAAGTTTAACAAATACTTGGGTAGACCTAACTTAATAGGTAAATTCCCAAGGGGTAGACCTAACTTAATAGGTAAATTCCCAATCTTATATTTTCATGTATTTTAAGTTTTACCCAAACCCCCCAACGTCATTCTATCGCTTACATATTCGTCATAACGCATAAAGGATAGGAAGAGGGAACTTGGCACAACATACATGATGAATCTTACATATCATAATAAACATGCATAACATGTTGGACTTGCATAACTTAGCATAGTGAACTTGCATAAACATGCATAACTTGTTAAACTTGCAAATCATGGCATAGTGAACTTGCATAAACATGCATAACTTGTTAAACTTGCAAATCATGGCATAGTGAACTTGCATAAACATGCATAACTTATTAAACTTGCAAATCATGGCATAGTGAACTTGCATAAACATGCATAACTTGTTAAACTTGCAAATCATGGCATAGTGAACTTGCATAAACATGCATAACTTGTTAAACTTGCAAATCATGGCATAGTGAACTTGCATAAACATGCATAACTTATCAAACATGTGTAACATGGCATAGTGAACTCGCATAAGCATGCATAACTCAATAAACTTGCAAATCATGGCATAGTGAACTTGCATAAACATGCATAACTCAATAAACTTGCATAAATCCCAACGTTCATCACATATTAACTTTAGAGTTTCTAAAATGAAGGTAAGAGGGCTTACAATGCTTATGCGGACTCAAATGAGTATAGCAAATGTAAGAAACCCCTTATGCAACAAAATAAAACCCCAAAATGCAAGCAAACTTGATCAAGACTCCTCCTTTATGATGACAATAGAGAAACAAAACTTTAATGCAAGTTAAAGAGGATCATACAAGCCTAAATACACTTGTATGCATGGAAATCTCTTAGGAATTTGTTTAGGAATTGTATGAAGAGAGTGGAGGCCATGAGAGGTTTGATTTTGACATAGTTTAGTTGCTAGAATGAATAATGAGTGATTTAGGGTAGGTTAGGGTCTTATTTATAGATTAGGCTAGTGATTTAGACCATAGGATTAAACCCTAGTTGAATTAGGTCCATCAGATTTCGGAACTCTCTAGAACCAAGCCACACAACCAAGCCCAGATCAGAAATGGTGCGCCAGGCAAAACTGCCCGGCCACCCCGTGTCGACAGGGCTGTCGACAGGGCAGTCGACACCCTTAGACCCCTGTCGACATGCCTGTCGACTTGTGGGGTCTTGGCGGGAGTTTTCCCGCCTGACGCCAGTTGTGCCCTAACCCTTGTTTTTAACTTAAAATTTAAATCTGTTTTTAATATGGAAATTTCTGAAAACTTCGTCGGGCCTTAATCGGGTCATACGGACTCCGATTTTCGAAAACTCGGACTCTATTTCGCGTATTTTTCCGAGACGAACGCAATGGCATAGCCCGTTTCCCTTGATTCAGATTTTAGAATTAATTTCTGCCTCGATTTATGTTATAACAGGTTATTAAAAATACAGGTTGTTACATTCTCCCCTCCTTAAAGGATTTCGTCCCCGAAATCTTCAAGTTAGGAAGAACATATCCTACCATCCAACATCCATCTACTCAAAACATCATCCACGAGCAACCATTGTCCTTAAAAGATTGTAAATGCTGTATGAACATATGCAAAAGTGTGTGTATATGTACTTATCTAATGCAAAGATCAATGCAAAATATGTTAGTGAAATGTATCCATATGTATGCAAATCCCTAACATAATGTATAATATCTACATGCGTGCTCAATCATACATCCATATGCAACATCCATGTGATAGCATACAAATTTCATCCAAGAATAAGCATAAACACTCATGCACATGCAATATGAGGAGTGTGTGAGCCGATCTAGTGCCTAATGTGTATCATGCATCCACGAGTAACCACTTGCAAACACTTGCAACCACTTGCAACCATCAAACATAACATGTCTCAAACACATGTTTCATCCAAAGGATTCTACCTAAGGTTCTAATGATAAGATAGACACGATGAACTAGATAAACTAGATAGACATGGAAAGATAAAGAGATTGAGAGTGTACCCTCAAAAAGGAAAGGATAAAGCCTACGCATCTTCTCTTCAGTTTCCCAAGTTGCGTCTTCCTCGGCTTCACCCCATTGAACCTTCACCAACTTGACCTCACGATTCCTTAGCTTCTTGATCTCTGTCCCCAAGATACGAATCGGAGCTCTCCTCAAGGTGGCTTCTTTCTCTACTTCCACATCTTCTAGAACACTTGGCTCAACCACCTCTGCCGACTTATGCAAACACTTCCGGAGATGCGAAACATGAAAAACATTATGCACTCCAGCTAGCTTCTCGGGCAATTCCACTCTATAGGCCATCTGCCCGATCCTCTCTACAACCGGAAACGGTCCAACAAACCTTGGGGCTAACTTTCCTACTGCTCCAAACCGAACCACATTCCGCAAAGGAGAAACCTTCACGAAAACCATATCCCCAACATCAAACTCCAAATCAGTCCTTCGCCTATCAGCATAAGATTTCTGTCTGTCTTGGGCCGCCTTCATCCGTCTTCTAATCAACTCGACCTTCTCGGATGTATCTCTAATCATGTCAGGTCCAAGTATAAGCTTATCTGTAGTCTCCCACCAACATGTAGGTGACTTGCACGGTCTCCCATATAAAGCCTCAAATGGTGCCATCCCAATGCTCGCCTGATAACTGTTATTATAAGAAAATTCCACAAGAGGAAGATGGTCTTCCCAAGTACCACCAAAATCCAGAATGCGAAGCCTCAACAAGTCCTCAAGTACCCTATTCACCCTTTCTGTCTGACCGTCCGTTTGTGGGTGATAAGCAGTATTTAGATTCAACCTCGTGCCCATAGCCTCCTGCAAACTGTTCCAGAACTGACTAGTAATGATGGGGTCTCGGTCACTGACTATGCTAGAAGGGACTCCATGTAGTCGTACTATCTCACGAAGATATACTGATGCTAGTCCATATGCGGTCCTTTTGCTCTTCACCGGAATGAAATGAGCACTCTTCGTAAGCCTATCCACAATGACCCATATGCTTGTATTCCCTTTTCTTGACCTTGGAAGCCCATCAATAAAGTCCATGGAGATACTCTCCCACTTCCAAAGTGGAACGTCTAGAGGATGCAATAGCCCACCGGGCTTCTTTGACTCAGCTTTAACTTGCTGGCAAATGATACATCTAGAGACAAACTCCGCCACATCCTTCTTCATCCCAGGCCAAAAGAAAATGCGCTTCATATCCTTATACATCTTATCTCCACCCGGATGTATAGTCAACTTGGAGCGATGTGCTTCCTCAAGAACTTTCCTCACCAAGTCTTCCACCATTGGAACACAAAGCCTTCCGTCTCTCCTCAGCCAACCCTTATCATCTATAGAATATCGAGCAAGGTGACTAGATGTCTCCCCTCGAATCAGCTTATCCATAATCTCAATTATCTGAGGGTCTCCCTTCTGCGAAGCCACAACTTGATCCAGAAGGGTAGGCCTGAGCTCAAGAGATGCTAAAGAACCGGTCATCGACTCAACTGCCAAAGAGAAATCAAAGGTTGCCAAGAACTCTAAATTCTTCATCTCAACAAATAGAGGACTTAGTGTCAACCTTTTTCTACTCAACGCATCCGCTACAACATTCCCCTTGCCAGGGGTATAGGCTATATCAAAATCGTAGGACGCCAAGAATTCCATCCACCTTTGCTGCCTCAAGTTCAGATCCTTCTGCGAAAAGAGATACTTCAAAGACTTATGATCAGTATACAGCTCAAATCTCTCTCCCAGAAGATAATGACGCCAAGCCTTGAGTGCATATACTATCGTTGCCAGCTCTAGATCATGAGTGGGATAATTCTTCTCATGCACCTTAAGTTGCCTACCACCAAAACATATAACTCTGCCTTCTTGCATCAGAACGGCGCCCAATCCCGTGCCACAAGCATCAGTGTACACGGTAAACATCTTACCACCATCGGGTAAAGCTAGAACTGGTGCTGAGGTAAGGGCTCTCTTGATTCTCTGAAAAGCAAGCTCACAGTCCATATCCCAAGCAAAAACTAAGTTCTTCTTCGTCAACTTAGTAAGAGGAGCGGATATCTTCGCGAAGTCCTTGATGAACTTCCGGTAAAACTCTGCAAGACCTAGAAAACTTCTCACTTCGGTTGCATTCCTTGGAGTCTTCCAATCCTGCACAGCAACTACTTTAGCGGGATCCACCGCCAAGCCTTGCTTAGATACTATATGCCCAAGGAACCGAACTTCCCTTCTCCAAAAGTGACACTTGGAGAACTTGGCCTTTAACTGATGCGCTCTAAGCGTATCCATCACCTCTACAAGATGCCTCGCGTGCTCTTCTTCATCCTTAGAGAAGATCAGAATATCATCCACAAAGACCACGACAAACTTGTTCAAGAACTCTCGAAACACCCTACTCATCAAGTCCACGAAATACGCCGGTGCATTCGTCAAACCGAACGGCATAACAAGCCATTCAAAGAATCCATCTGGAGTTCTGAATGCAGTCTTGTCTATACTATCTTCAGCCACTCTGAGCTGATGAAATCCAGTAGCAAGATCAAGCTGAGAGAAAACAGAAGCACCAACAAGCTGGTCAAAAAGATCATCAATCCTCGGTAATGGGTGTCTGTTCTTCTTATTCAGCTTATTCAACTCTCTATAGTCCACACAAAGCCGAAGAGAACCATCTGCCTTAGTAGCAAACACCACAGGCGCTCCCCGTTCGGATATACTTCGTCTGATGAAGTTCTTCTCAAGCAACTCCTTTACTTGCTTGCTGAGCTCCCGTCTCTCACGCGGAGCCATGTGCCGAACGGGCAAAGAAACAGGCTTAGCATTATCCACCAGATAAATGTGAAAATCAATCTCTCGTTTAGGGGGCAACCCCTTAACTTCTTCAAAAACATCTGGATAATCTCGGACCACCCTTACAGACTGAAGGGTTTCCTCTGACGAGTCGAGGGATTCAAGATAGCACAACATGACGGGATTCTTCGGATTGCATGAAATCTCTAAGGTGTTGCCAAGGCGAGTCACAAGCCTCACAACCCTATGCTCACAATCAAGAATGGCTCCATGTCTGGACAGCCAATCCATGCCCAATATCAATCCGTATCCCCTGAAACCAAGAACATACGCACTACACAAGAACTCTACACTGAGTATAGAGATCCTCAGATCCTCACATATCATAGATAGATGAGCAGAACCCCCAATGGGATTCGAAACACAAACGGGATCATCCACTAAGCTAGTACTAAGGTGCAAACTATCAACAAGATCAGATGAAATAAAGCTATGTGATGCACCAAAATCAAACAAGGTACGAACTGGAAGATCGGAAACATAAACAAGGTTCTCAACAGAAACACTACCTCGATCGGGAACTGGAGCGGTATTGAGAGCATGAACTTGCCCTCCTGAAGGTCCAGCACGCTGAGTCTGACCCTGCCCTTTCTTCTTCGGGCATTCCTTGCTGAAGTGTCCAGTCTCACCACAGGAAAAACATCCACCACTAAGCTTCCTTTTCTTCTTCCTACAATCCTTAGCAAAGTGTCCAGGCGCACCACAGTAATTGCACTTTCCCTTGCCTTTGTTGTTGTTCCCCTTCTTGTTCTTGCTCTGATTCCCCTGACTGCTTTGACCACCTTGATTGCCTTTACCCTGAGAATCAGTCTTCTTTGCTTGAGTATCACTCGACGTGACCTCTTTCTTTCCATCTCCCTGAAGTAGAGCCATATCGACCAAACTCTCAAAAGTAGCCCCATGCGGAATATGTGACATCGCCAAACCCTGCAGCGGCTCATTCAACCCTCTAGCAAATCGTAGAGCCTTCTTCTCAGGAGTGTTCACCATTTCCAAACCAAAACGGGCCAGCTGATTAAACTTGTTCACATACTCCTTGACAGACATATCACCTTGCTTTAATGCAATGAACTTCTCCATCTGTAAATTCGCCTCAGCAGAAGATAGAAACTTGGCCACAAATCTAGCCCTCAAATCGGCCCAAGTCTCGACGGGCCTCGTCCCATTGGTGACCTCCCACCAATATGCTGCTTCGTCCTTCAAAAGCCACACTGTCAATAAGATCTTCCTCTCGTCATCAATCCTAAAGATAGCAAACAAGTCCTCAGTGTCTTTCAGCCAATTCCTAGCTTCAACAAAAGATTCCGTGCCTAGGAAATTCTTGCCTCCCATCGCCTTGAAGTCTTTACAAACCTTCGTGAACTCAACCTGAGGATGCTGAGGGGGAGGAGGAGGAAGAGGAGCCTCAGCAACTGGAGGAGGAGGAACAGGAACCACCGGAGGAGGGACATTAGGGGGAGGATTCTCAACTACAGGAGGAGGAGTGGGAGTAGGGTTTTCGGGGCCAGCTGCCGCCCTAGCTTCTAGAAGTCTCCTATACCAGAGTGGTACGTTTACTCCATCCGGGATGGCAAGATTCTCAGCCATACTGAAACGAAAGATAAGATAAGATAAGATTAGTTCAAGGGAACGAAGGATAACGCTAATGGCTTTTTGGGGAATAGCCTTTTAAAATACTAGACTTTTCTTTGGAAAATACTTTATACTTGTTTTGAAAATAGTTTTTCAAAAGTCTTTTAAAAACTTTTTGTTCTTTCTTGTAAACCTCGCTCTGATACCAAATTTGTAACACCCCACCTCCGCTAGGGTCGCTCTTTCGGGGGCACTAGCTTCTGGGGGGCGTTAGAACTGGGTAAGCATGCATAATGATATATCAAGGCAGAACAAGAACATAAATATATATGTAAATCAGAGTAAATAACATAGATAAAACAACGGAAGATTTTCAAACCATTTCAAATCAAGTCTTAGTACAACATCATGTCAATTTTCCAAATAAAATAAGTCTAGTACATAAACAACATCATCTGAAAACTGAAAAGAAAAACATAAGTAGCTATCCCCAAAGCAGAAAAACCATAGCGAGCTCAAGTCCAAAGCATACATGAGCTATCCAAGAAAGCAGGTAGGATCCAAGCTAAGCTCCTGTATTCCCTCCCTGAGAACCTGGGGGGGGGGGGGGGGGTGGGGGAACGGAAGAAAAGAGGCGAAAGAAAACAGGTCAGTCAAAAAGACTGGTAAGCCCTACAACGATCAGTCTATAAACTAATAAAGTTAACATCATGATGGAAACTGAGATGAACATACTGGCAATAGATAAAGGTGTCATCACATAAAGAAGATTAAGCTTTGCACCACAGTGTACTAGCAAACTAACATAACAGGTATTGATCCCTTAGCCCAAACGTTGGCCCAATAACATGAGGTGACCTTAATACAAGGTCCAGCCCAACGGTCTAGTCGATCGGCTCCCTATAAACCTAACACGTCAAGTGTTGGTGTCCATACGGCCCACATATGGTTATAGTCAGACTGTGCTGGGTCCACCTTCGGGTGTATCAAGCCCTCGGGTGTCAACCCCAGACACCTAAGCAATAATGCACAGTCTAATCCTACTGGTACCCGTGCCTCGAGTTTGTCCAACACCGGACTACGTGCACGTCTGTAGCCCGCCTGGACCCGCACCGCTGTACCACTCAGCCGTCGCTTTGGTCGCTTACATCAGTCCAGTAATCGTGCCCCGCCCTAGCCTAGCCTCTAGGGTTGTGAATGATACCAAACTGGGATTACTGCTGGAACAGACCACGTTGCTAGGGTTTTCTAAGAGGGTTAAGTGTGGTTTAACCCCTCACTAATAATGGATTAAATTAGTTAAGTGTAACCAACAGTTCACCACTTAACCCCATTTAATCCCTCGTATCCCCAAAATTGGTTAAGTATTAGTGGGCCATGACTTAACCCTAATCATGAGGCATTAATTAATTTAACTGTGCCTTAACCTCTCACATTAGACTTTGTTGCGGTTACCTAGTTAAGCCGGTGGGTTCCGGGTAGATTTACACTGCAACTTGGTCTAACCTCGGGTCTTGGCACCACATGACCAACTTCTCACATTGGATCCTATTGTTTGTAGCCACTAGTTAAGCCGGTAGGTTCCGGGTAGAATTACGCTACAAACTCAACCCAACCTCGAGTTGGCCACACTTATGTTTTCTAAGTGTCATGTCCACTTTATTTTCAAAACATAATTACAAGTTTAACAAATACTTGGGTAGACCTAACTTAATAGGTAAATTCCCAAGGGGTAGACCTAACTTAATAGGTAAATTCCCAATCTTATATTTTCATGTATTTTAAGTTTTACCCAAACCCCCCAACGTCATTCTATCGCTTACATATTCGTCATAACGCATAAAGAATAGGAAGAGGGAACTTGGCACAACATACATGATGAATCTTACATATCATAATAAACATGCATAACATGTTGGACTTGCATAACTTAGCATAGTGAACTTGCATAAACATGCATAACTTGTTAAACTTGCAAATCATGGCATAGTGAACTTGCATAAACATGCATAACTTGTTAAACTTGCAAATCATGGCATAGTGAACTTGCATAAACATGCATAACTTGTTAAACTTGCAAATCATGGCATAGTGAACTTGCATAAACATGCATAACTTGTTAAACTTGCAAATCATGGCATAGTGAACTTGCATAAACATGCATAACTTATCAAACATGTGTAACATGGCATAGTGAACTCGCATAAGCATGCATAACTCAATAAACTTGCAAATCATGGCATAGTGAACTTGCATAAACATGCATAACTCAATAAACTTGCATAAATCCCAACTTTCATCACATATTAACTTTAGAGTTTCTAAAATGAAGGTAAGAGGGCTTACAATGCTTATGCGGACTCAAATGAGTATAGCAAATGTAAGAAACCCCTTATGCAACAAAATAAAACCCCAAAATGCAAGCAAACTTGATCAAGACTCCTCCTTTATGATGACAATAGAGAAACAAGACTTTAATGCAAGTTAAAGAGGATCATACAAGCCTAAATACACTTGTATGCATGGAAATCTCTTAGGAATTTGTTTAGGAATTGTATGAAGAGAGTGGAGGCCATGAGAGGTTTGATTTTGACATAGTTTAGTTGCTAGAATGAATAATGAGTGATTTAGGGTAGGTTAGGGTCTTATTTATAGATTAGGCTAGTGATTTAGACCATAGGATTAAACCCTAGTTGAATTAGGTCCATCAGATTTCGGAACTCTCTAGAACCAAGCCACACAACCAAGCCCAGATCAGAAATGGTGCGCCAGGCAAAACTGCCCGGCCACCCCGTGTCGACAGGGCTGTCGACACCCTTAGACCCCTGTCGACATGCCTGTCGACTTGTGGGGTCTTGGCGGGAGTTTTCCCGCCTGACGCCAGTTGTGCCCTAACCCTTGTTTTTAACTTAAAATTTAAATCTGTTTTTAATATGGAAATTTCTGAAAACTTCGTCGGGCCTTAATCGGGTCATACGGACTCCGATTTTCGAAAACTCGGACTCTATTTCGCGTATTTTTCCGAGACGAACGCAATGGCATAGCCCGTTTCCCTTGATTCAGATTTTAGAATTAATTTCTGCCTCGATTTATGTTATAATAGGTTATTAAAAATACAGGTTGTTACACCTAACCTACGAGAAGTATTGAGTAACTAAGGGGATTATCTAACAAGGCTAGCTAGACAGTAACGAGGGGGACCATCGGGGGAAGGTCATAAATGATGAGATGTCGTCTACCCATCTTATAGGTAATAAGTGGCTGCTTACTATCTCTAGTCTTATGCGGGGGTATGGTTATATGCGTGATTGAGGAAAGCCTTGAATTAGTAGGACTTAGTAGCTAGTGTCCTCTAATTCATGTTAGTTGTAGGATAAACCACCGTATAAGGTATTAAGTGACCAATAGGTCTGCCTTGGGTATTAAATAATTGAAAGGATCCACCCTTACCTTACATTGGTAGCGTGGTCTTAAGTGGCCATATATAAAATATAACCTCCTTGTGTGATAGTAGGAAGTTAGTTGCCAGCCTCTTAATTAGTTAATGGTGGTTTAAAGACTTCATGCTTATGCTTAAATGTTCTATCTCAATATTGCAATATCGTTAGGTGTGGGATACTACCTTGGGTTTAGTGGTTAGTCGTTCTACGTAAATCCATACAAGGTTAGGTTAGAATTACTAACCTTGTTAGACATATGTTTTGGTTTTGAGAAAACATAATATATTTGTGTATTGTAGACAGTGTTATACATTTTCTACTCACCAAGACTTGTTGTTCTAACCCCCTCCTCATAATAACTCTTAGGTTTATCTCGGAGAATACAGGTCTTAGCAAGTGTTCAGGTTTTGGTTTTCGTTCTTATTCTCTCATGCTCAGTACCGATGTGGTGATGTGCCTTAAGGTAGTTGCCTTAGTCGGTGTTTGTTATCTTATTTCGTTTCCGCTGTGAGTTAGTTTTGTTTTACTCTTATTATGCTTATGCTCATTAATTGCAGGTACCAAATTTATACTCTCCCTGCTTGTATGAGTTTGAGTTTCGATTTTTGTCGAAATTCGGGCTTGGAAAAGTAATGGGTGTTACAGTAGCTAGCTAACCTCATTGGCCAGACGTAGGCTCATGCTTTAGTCATTTTAATTTTAACATGAATGTCAAGGCTATCCATCATCGTTCTCTTACTTCGTTTCAGTAAACATTCGCCAATTCAACCACTACATTCTGCATATCTTCCACCGCGTACACGGTTATCAAAGTGGTTCCAATATTGATAGAGAGTATGTCAATAAAAGGTCCGGTCTCTTTAACAACCAATCATAGTTTTACACACCGGTTGGTTCTTTTACATTTCAAAATGATTCGCATTCGATATCAAAGTATCATATTGGTTCCAAAAAATCAAATCCATTTTGAAATCGTCATATTTATTTCAATAATATCACTTCATTCCAAATCACATATATACCTAAATATGTCATTATGCTTGAAAATATTATTTCAATTTCAACTTAGTTATACTTTAGTAACCACATTCGTATTTAGAGCGCGATTTAAAAATAACATTCCATCTATACAGATTGAAATTCTTAGAATAATTGTTTGAATAATGATAAATAGTTCAAGTATTCAAATAATTTCTATACTAAAATAGTTTGTAAAACAAAAATAAATTGAGTAGTCATAAAATAAGATTTAAAATGATTTATATTAAGTATAAAATTTTAAAATTTTATCAAATCAATATATTTTCTTCACTTCCAACAAATTTGGACTCGTATCCAAATTTTAAATTAATAAACTCAATTATCGATTTCTTACAATTCCATTTTGACCAAATTTCGATTTAGTTTTTATCCATGACTTAACACCCAATTCAAATAAATCTCATCTTTTAAATCGTACATTTAAAAGCTCGGTTTGACTCAACACTTTACTTCCATGATTTAAAATTTCAAAGTTCACTCCTATTTTAAACCTTTTCGATTTGTATATATTTTAAGTCAAGTTTTTGGTTTAAAACACGTAAATCAAAGTAAATTCCATTTTTTAATTTTAAAGTTCAAACCTTTAAAGTAAACTCATTTTGTGAATTAAGTCCATACATCGGTCATAACTTCATATTTCCAATTAAGTTATTTTAAATGTTTTTTTTAACTAACTCCCATTTAAGTTCCATATTAACTTCAATTCAAATCTAAGCTAATTTTAGTTTCGAATCTAATTTAATTTCCATTCCAATTTCAAATTAATTTCAACTCTAAATTAATTTCGATTTATAACCATTCCGAAATTGATTTCCAGATTTAAACGCTTAAATCAAATTTCCTTGAATATCCAATTTAAAATCCAAAACTTCAATTATAATTCAACATCGAGCTCAATTTCGATATAAAAGTATAACCTTTTTCAACGAATTGATCTCTGAATTTCAAATCATATTTCGATTATAACTTCAAAATCTCAACTTCGATTATTTAAGCAATTTCATTTACCGGATTTAAATTTCAATATTTCATACTCTAGCTTGAAAATAATTCGATTTCCAAAAATTTAATTTTTTCCTAAAGTCAAATCATTTCAAATAACCATTCAGAATCATTTAATTTAACCAATACGGTGTCCGTATATAATTTATTATCCTATGTCCAAGTGATATTTAAAATTTAATTTTAGTATTTCAAGAACGGATATATATATATATATATATATATATATATATATATCATTTCAACCGAAATCAAGGGTAATAGGTATTTATATTTCAACCTATGTTCTTAATTCATTTTAAATGATTAATCCGAGGTCTATTTGATGTCCATAACATCTAGGGTAAATGGTTGGGATTAATCAACACAAATAAACAATCATATATAATTAAGGTGAATAACAAGGTGTATTACACAATCAAATATCGATATATCAAACATATCAATCCAAGGCATCCATTAAAATTAGTTTACCCAAATAGTTCAATATCACATCAGTTCACTAGTTATCAGATGTCGGGTTTAACTAGCAATTAAATTTCAAGTTAACCTACCTGTAAAATTTAAATTAGCAGTTTAATTAAATTATATTATTGATGCAAACCAACATAAATATTCATTTTAAATTATTAAGAAACAATTAATACAATCATATCATAATACGATTTTAATTTAACTAACAATCGGGTATTTTAGTTAAGCATGAGTGGGTATAACCATTCATCTTTGATTTTGAACCCGTTGAAAATTCAAATAAAAGATCAAAATTTGGCAGTCTTCAAATCCAACCAATCAAACTTCATGTCATCCAGAATTTTGATACGATCCCAACAAAAAAAATTGTACATCAATCTGAGTTCGTATGAAAATATTATTCATGTTAACGCGATTGGAAACTGAATAAATAAAACAAAGAAAATGCCTACAAAACAAATACCCTTTGCCACGTCAACTTTTATTTTCTCTCTCGTTCAACCCATGCTACAACATACGCATGCCAAAACCCATCAGCCTCCTATATTTGACTAAGCTTACCTCCTCGCTTAGACCACCATTTGACCCAAGGCCACCACCATTCCGAAGCCAACGACCTGCAGCACCACACTTTATCGCTCTACCTCCAGTGGCTATTATGAAAAAGTTGTGCTGCACTCAAAAACATGGTGGATGTGGTGATATCGATTTTTTTATCAATACCAAAGATGACATGGAAGGTTCTTGAATGGCATGGGAAAGGGAATGGTCGGATATAAAAAGAAGAGGGTGAGATATAAAGATGATATGAATTCTATTGGGAAGAGGGAGGCGAATCAAAGAGAAAAAACAGGGGTAAGAGAGATAATGAGAAGAGGGTGAAGGCAAAGAGCAATATAAGGTGAAGATGGATAAGTAAAATGTTTTCTTTTCATTTCAAACTGAATGTATGCATTACAAACTGCTTCCTACCTCATATTATATACATCATACTCATAAGATCGGTTCAAACTAGTCGTTACATGCCACGTCACCAATACTTGGTTATAAACTAAAAACAGTTTAAAAAATAATGCAAAACTGGATATAATGAATATGCACGTGCACACATTCACATCTGGAAACATGCGTTTATTAATGGTTGCTGCTAGTTGTTTGCTATGACAATCCCCTCCACTTCAAAAAAGCCTTGTCCCCAAGGTTGAGCCAAGATGTCCAACGATCCAATGATAATTAAGCTACCACCTAGATAAAATACAAATATCTTTCTGTTTTTACAATGTTTTTCCCAAAAGTGTATGACTAGTTTTATAGGTCAAAAAATTCATGGCACAAACAGTCAGCTCTTTCATTATTGTCTGACTAGTATCATCAACTCTAATTCTTCTATTAGTGATTTCCAACAGCAATCCCCGAACCTAGATGTAGCAATCAACATATCAATTTGAGCACCAACTTCAAAGGATGCACCTTTACTTTTATTTAGAACGAATTATATCTTCATCATTTGGCCCCACAATAACCTTAACATCATCAACAACCTCAATTATGTTTTCTTGGGATATGTTTTCATCAATTGTAGCATATCTATTGTAACACCCCATAATTTTCAATATTAATATTCACAAATTAAATAATAACTAATCTCAGATGTGAGAATTAAGGGAAATGGGTTGCGCCATTGTGTTCGTCTCGGAATTCTGGTTGAGATAAAGTCCGAGTTTGTGTGAATTGGACTTCGTATGAAGAAGTTATTGTGATCGGAAGTTTCAGAAAATTCAAAATAGATTTTGAAAAATTCAAATTTCAGAGTCAGATGGGCTAGGCGGGAAATTTCCTGCTAGGGCCAGGTCGACCATAGGGTTGACCTAGGGGTCGACCTACCCTAACCAGGTCGACCATAGGGTCGACCTGGGGGTCGACTTACCCCCCGGGCAGATTTGATTGATGACCTGTTTATGACTGTATGCTGACTCATTAGGGTTTTTGATCTGCTCTGATTGGCTGGGATTAATTCTGGGTTGATCGAACGGCCTAAACTAATCCTAAACTCTATAAAAAGACATGTAGACTCAAACCCTAAAATCAAATTAAAAATTAGATTCATGGCCTCCATGTCGTCACCTTGCAACCTAGAATAGCAGCCACCAATTAGAGAGGAAGAAAGCTAATCAAATTCAATTCTATTCAACTCTAACAACGAATCTACTTCAAAGGAAAGCTAATACAATTTCAGAACTCAGATTTCAGAACTCAAGACCTTCTTTGAGTTGTTAGTTCGATTTCTTTAATAAAATAATTATCAATTTAATTGGATTGAGTTATGATGCGGATTATATGGTTATGTTGTGAATTATTGACCGCACGTTATCATCTACGTTGTAAATTTGTGATGTTATCATTTATGTTGTAAATTCTATGATGTTATCATCTATGTTGTAAAGTTGTGATGTTATCATCCTTGTTGTAATTCTATGATTGGCTTATGTATAATCAATTCATCATGTTGTTTCATATGCTAGTTTGGTTATGTTGATTCATATGATAAATCATATGTATGTACGCAGGTTTAGGTGTTGATTTAGACATGAATCATATGCAAGTTAATGAAAATTATCTACAACTTTACATGTTTCACGACATCTATTTTATGTGAATTGGATCTAAAAGTTAGGCTATGACATGTGTGGGTTATATGCTAGTATACAAAGTTCTATATGCTAGTTTACATGTTTAGATGTAAGTTTACACCATCGTTTATGTTGCAAAAAATCACATACGCAAGTATATACATATGTTTGGATTATGAATCATGCCTATGCAAGTTTACCCCTTTTTGGTTAGATCCATGACATACATGGTTTATGCAAGTTTGTGACTATTCCCTAAACAAGTTTACACCTTTAGATTTAGATCTATGACATATGTAGTTTTATGCAAGTTGTGACTTTGGCCTATGCAAGTTTTAGATGTAGAACCTCATTCACACATGCAAGTTCACCCCTTATGTTTAGATCTAGTTTTAATTATATGTATGTTGTGATGTTTTCTCTTTATTCCATGAGTTAGACTATTCGAGTCTAACGTATATCTTACGTTAAACGAACGAACGTACAACGTGGGGTAATGGGATAATATTAAAAGATTTAATATTGAGAATCGGCATAAATGCCTTAAATGGCATAAAATAAATTTGTGATGAAATTGGTATAATTTTACATACCATAAATAGATGGACATAATTGAGTCAATTATGACCATAGTTAAATTTGGAATTGACTGATAATTTGAATAGGGAAATTAATTCAAATTGGGGGAATAATTAATTTTGTGTAATTAATCGTCTAAGACACGAGGTTAGGCTCTTTTGTGGTGTAAGACTGCCCGGACCCGCCCGGCAAATCCAGCCGCCACAAATGCCAGTCTAATGTGGGAGGTCTTAGGCATAAATTAAATGCGTAACAGTTGTAAAGACACGAGGTTAGGCTCATTTGTGGTGTAAGACTTCCTGGACCCGCCCGGCAAATCCAGCTGCCACAAATGCCAGTCTAATGTGAGAGGTCTTTACGAGGTTACGGTCTTAATGAATTAAGAAACACTTAACCAGATTAACATGTAGTGGGACATGAGGGGGTTAAGTCGGTGCCTTGGGTGGCATGTGGAATTAAGTGGGTGCCTTGGGTGGCATTTGAAATACGATTAGAAACACTTAACCAAAATTGAAACATGTAAGTGAGCATGAATAAGAAGAGGGTTAAGTGGGATATACTAGAGGGGACCAAGCTTAGGTGGATAGCTTGTGTCAAGTAATGGGGGTCCGTTTCAACCAGTAACTCATAAGTATCTTTGTGGGCTCGACCCAAGTCGAGGACGGGACACGCATACTGGGCTTGACTGTAAGAGGCCAAAACGGGTTAGCAGTGGCAACGCAAGTCCAACGGGTTCATGTGCGTGTGTGGGCCCGGGCTGGTAGGTAAGACGTTGTTGCATCGTGTAGGTATAAGCCGTGCATTGTTGGTGGTATCGGGTTGCTACTTTGGGGAGTGATACACCCCACTGTGGGGCCAGCACGGGTATCTACGAGTTAGGGAGCCGATCGCATGGGGGTAGTGGGTACACCTAGTAGAGATAGGGGCAGGCGGCACCTATGAAGGCAACTAGGGGTGCACGAAACTACCATTATCATTATTAAGTTCTGTAGGCGGGATCAACCTTAGGGTGACTAGAGGTGGTGCAGTATAGTAATTATCTTATAGTGGTTTAGGATCGCCTTTAACGTTATCTTTGTTCAATCTTATTTCTTTGTTTACTCTGTCATATCCAATTGTTCACAGTCATTTCCTTATTTTCCAACTTATGCCTTAGCCTAGTTATTTTGGTAAGTATATTGTTAAAGTTATCGCACTCGCCAGACTTTATGTCTGACCCCCTTTGTTTCCACCCATTTTCTTCCTTCCCCCCAAGGTGCTCAGGTTGGAACTAGCACCAGTGGAGCTTGATTTTGGATAGCTGTATCTCTTGCTTTTAGAAGTTGCTTGGATCGCTGAATTAAAGTTCTGCCTCTCTTATTTATGGCTATTTTGTATTGGGGTTATGTCTTTCAATTTATGTACTTTGATTTAGTTAAGATGGATATTATGTACTTCGACTCTGGTTTTTGATGATGTAATCAAACTTATGTGTTTACCGCTGCAATGAATAAAGTTTTAAATTTTCAAGTACTGTTTATATTTGTCTTGTTGTTAAGTTTCTGTTCTATACACACTTAAAACGCTCCATAGAAGTTAATGCATTCCCTTTGTGAGTGACATTAATGGACGTGGGGTGTTACACGTGGTATCAGAGCTGAAGGTTACCAGAACATATATGAATTTTGAAAACTGTTTTTCAAAAACACTTTTATAAAGAATTACCTTCAAAAGTATGTTTTAAGGAAAGTATTTTCAAGAGAAAAGCTTATTTTAGAAAGCATAACCCCAAGAGCCAAAGATCTTTCCTTCGATTCTTTTGTATTGAATCTTTCCTTTTTCATTTCAGTATGTCTGGAATTCCCGAGATACCCGAGGGGATAACGATACCAGGATGGTTTAGGAGGTATTTAGAGACTAGGGCCACCACCGCAGGTCCAGCAAATGCTCCTCCTCCTCCTCCCCCTCCTCCTCCTCGTGTCGATACTTTTGCTAAGATATGTAAGGACTTTCGAGCAATGGGTGGAAAACCTTTTCACGGGACGGAGACATTCGTTGAAGCTCGAAATTGGTTAAAGGAGGTAGAAGAATTGTTTGGGATCTTTAAAGTGGAAGATGGAAGAAAGGTCCAGTTAGCTGCCTGGCTAATGAAGGATGAGGCATCGTTTTGGTGGGAGGTCACTAATGGAGAACGTCCAGTTGATACATGGCCAGATTTCAGGCGGAGGTTTGAGGCAAAGTTTCTCTCACGGGCTGAAGAGAATCTATACATGGAAAGGTTTTTGGCGCTGAAGCAAGGGAATCTATCGATGAAAGAATACATCAACAAATTCAATCAGTTGGCGAGATTTGGCTTGGACTTGGTGAATACACCAGAAAAGAAGGCCCTGAGATTTGTTAAGTGTTTGAACTAGCCGCTTCATGGGTTAGCTATGACCCACATCCCCATGGGGGCTACCTTTGAGAGACTAGTTGACATGGCGCTTATGTATGAAGAGGAGAAGGGCTCCAATGCTAATAAGGCACCCGAGAAGAAAGGGGATCAAAAGAAACCGCAACAACAACAACATAATAAGAAAGGTGGTAAAGGCAACAATGGTAAGGGAAAGAAATGATGCTTTAACTGTGGGACACCCGACCTTCTAAGCAAAGATTGTAGGAAGAAAAAGAAGACTGGCTGTTTCCACTGTGGCGAAGCGGGACATCTGATTAAGGACTGCCCAAGGAAAGGGCAGAGGGTAGGGTCTACCTCGGGAGGACAGGTGCAGGCTCTTATGGCACCAGGGCAGGCAAGGGGACAAGTTTAGGCTCTCGTGGTCCCACCGCTGCAAGAACGAGGTAGAGCAATTTCCGTTGAAAGTTTAGTTTTTTTGATTGATCATCCTGTCCGTACTTTATTCGATTCTGGCGCATCACATTCGTTTATCTCTACATCATTAGTTGAAACACTGAACCTAAATACTTGTCTAGTTACATATCCCTTTGTAGTCTCAAATCCTATTGGTGGTTCGGCTCATCTTTCTATGATTTGTCGGGATTTGAGAGTGTTTATCTTGGGCGTTGGGTTTGAATGCAACGCCTTTGTTCTTGGCTTCATGGGCTACGGCTTGATTCTAGGCATGGATTGGATAACTAGATATGGGGCCATCCTAGATTGTGAAAGAAGGGTAGTTAGATTGTTGACTCGTTGTAGAAAGACCCTTGATATTTCTTGTTACCCTAGATGTAACAACCCGGAATTTTGGAACCAATTTAAAATTTTATTTTAAGGAAATTTTGTTAGAAAATGCGTCTGAATTTAAAAATACCATTACTAAAAAAAAATTCATGAATTAAATTAAGATATTATTTATGAATGATTTCAAAATTATTTCTATTAAACAATTATTCGTAGTTAGATAAATAGTGATTTATTACAATTGAATTTAGTATCAAATTGTATGTATATTTGTAATGATTAACTACAAACAATTGATAATAAATGGAATAGTAAACTTGTAAGTGATAACAATTTTTATTGTAATTTGAGTTAAAATAGCAATATTGACTGATTAGATTATTAGCATATTGTATTATGTTTGAGATTTCTATTGTATAATTCATGAAAAGAGTATCAATTAGCTTTTGAAAATTTTCCCTTTTTAAAGGAATGAAGGAATGTGAATTGATAAACAACACATACAAACAAAAAGAAATAAATGTGTAAAAGTACATGTTTAACATTGCTTATTTCAAATAAAAGAAAATCAAACATTCATTGTAATTGGATGAAGTCAACATGCTTTGTTTACCTTTAAATTATGAAAATCAATTAGAAAATTTCCAAAGAAACACATCTTCAGCCAATTTGATATAAAATTCTACTATAATAGATCGTGTAATTAAGAATACATAAATAAACGCATTGAAAGTGTGTAATTGGAAAGTGCGTAATTTGAATCAGTTAGTAAAAGGGTTAAATTTAACAATTTGGTCGATTAAGAAAAAGAAATAAATTAGGAAAGAATTAACTTAGTTAATTTGGTTAATTAAAATTTGTAAGTGCATTATTCACTTTTAAGGAATAATAGTAATACTAAGACTTAATAAACAGGTCGTAGGGAATTGATTGGTCGATTGAGCCTATTAAATTATAGGGTCAAATAATTAATAGGAAATGAAGAATTGTAATTGTAATTGTAAATTAAAGACCAATAAAGGAGAATGGGATTCTTAAAATGTTACAATTTATTAATGCAAATAATGTGTATAATTAAAAGACAGATTTGAATTTGAAAATTTTAATCAATAAGGCAAATGGATGTATGAGAATGAATTTAAATAAATTAATCTCTAATTGCAAAACAATATCTTATTATTAAATGCCATAATAGATGTTCATTAGTTATTGTGATAAATGAGTCATTGTAGCATGTAATCAAATGGAATTTAAGGAATCTGAAATGCGCCACCTCAGCCACATTTAATTTGTTTGTAAATACAAAGAGGCGTATGGGGAAGGTAATTTGTGCATTTATTCTCTACCCTCTCCCTACTCTTCTATTTATCATTCAAATCCATTTTTATATATAAAACTATTCCCTTTATTCCCCCTTTTGTTCCTTTTGTTCTCTCTTCTCTTCATATCAACAATCCTCAGCCCTCAAAAATAAATAAATAAAAAGAAAATCGAAGAGCATGACATGATCTCCAACATCAACAGTCATGATCGAATTTTGATGAGCGGGTTGAGAGAATCTAGCGCTCTAAGGCGCTGGAGTCAGATGCGACGGAGTGGCGGCGCGACGATGGTCTTTGGAGGGAGCGAATGGGTTCTTTATTTTACTGAAGCCGACAGTTTAATCAGAAGAAGGAGGACCTTAATCATGTAATTAGTTAAATTATAAATTAATTATTTATTTATGTACTCAAATGCAATAATAACCATATGTCCTTCGTTCGAGATCCGTTTGATGAACAGTCAGTTGCATTGGATTTGTCTTTCCGAGATCTTCACGATGGCGCTAACCAGAACCGCAACAGAGCATATTAAATTTTGGTCAAATTCAGATTTGAACTGTTCAGATAAATAGCAATGTGAGATTTCTATTTTAAAATTTAAAGTTAATTATTTATTTTGATGCGGAATGTATATTTATCTCATATTGATGTTGTATGTATATTGTTGCAATGACTGATTTGTTTTGTGATTGGATGGATCTTTGATTTAAATTGTGTGAATTCATGTTTGTTAAAATAAGGTAGTTGAAATTAAAATTATCATTTTGCTAGTTAGATTGTCAAAATTTTCATGGAATTATTCACAAATAAAAACATTGATTTTTATTTGCAAAAATTTAACATTGGATTGTCCACAAATAAAATAGTCATTTTTATTTGTTATATGAAGGATAAATATTTGTATGTAAATATATTTACATTTTTAATTTGTCATTTTTGACAAATTTAAGCAGTTGAATTTCGATAGTCATTTCTGACAAAATTGAGAAAATATATCAACATTTTTGTTTATAAATGATACATTAGAAAAATCAACATTTTTGGTCACCTTTTTATAATGAAATAAAAAAAGAGTTTTTTTTCACCTTTTTATAATGAAATAAAAAGAGAGTTTTCGTCACATTTTAAAGAATGAAATAAAAGGACAACATTTTTGGTCAAAATTTGATTAGTGAAAAAGAATTACATTTTTATTAAAACATGATTAGTGAATAAAAAGATCACATTTGTATTAGAACATGTTAGTTGCAATAAGATTAACAATTGTGTTAAACCATGTTTGTGAAACAAAAATATAGATTTTTGTCATCTAATTAGAAGTAGACAAACATATTCATTTTTGTCAGCCTTGAAAGAATGTATTTTGTCATTTGAAAATAAAAGACAAGTTTTTAACTTTATTTTGTTTACAAAATAAAACACCAATTTTTATCTTTAATTTTGTTTACAAAATAAAAGGCAAGTTTTAATCTTTCATTTTGTTTACAAAATAAAATGCCAATTTTAATCTTTAATTTTGTTTACAAAATAAAAGGCAAAGTTCTACATAAGTTTTGTTAACAAAATAAAATACAAAATTTTTACTTATTTTTGTTAACAAAATAAGGGACAAAGTTTTACATAAATTTTGTTCACAAATTAAAAGACAATTTTTTCCCTTATTTTATGAACAAAATAAAATGTAAGTTAAATCTTTATTTCTATTTATATATCAACATGTAAGTTTTAAATCTTTATTTTCATTTACAAATAAAAATAAAAATGAGACCTTTATTGTGATTCATCCAAAGCACACCAAATCATATATTATATTGTTAGTGTAAATTTTGAAATCACGACGTTGAGTAAATGATTGAAATGGTTAGACAAAAACCATATTATCGTGGGTTGACATGAATAATGACACAATTTACACTGTTGTGTTAATATAGTTGAGATGACACCAAAAACTTACGTCGTTGTGTTAATATAGTTGTGATGACACAACTTACACCGTTGTGTTAATATAGTTGAGATGACACCAAAACTTACATCGTGATGTTAACATAGGAAGATGACACCAAAATTACATCGTGATGTGGATATAGAAAAATGACATAAAATTTCATCGTTATGTTATTATAGTGGGAATAAATCAAAGATTTACATTGAAGAAAAATAAAAAGAAAACATCATATTTTCTATGTAAAGTAAAAAAAAATAAATTGTTAAAGAACATTACATTAGAATAGAAATCACATTTTTCGCATAAAATGTTACATTAGAATAGAAATCACAACTTCAGTATAAAGTGCGACATTAGCAAAAGAAATAACATTTCTATTTTAAAATGTGGTGTTAGAAAATGTTAGTTAGAAATAAAGATACATTTTTGTTAGAAAATGTTAATTAGAATAAAAGATACATTTTTGTTAGAAAATGTTAATTAGAGTAAAGGTACATTTCGTTAGAAAATGTTAAATAGAAATAGTGAAAGACAAAACACATTTTGTTACATAGGGAATTGGTGAAAAACAAATAAACACCTTTGGTTAATAGGGAATTAGTGGGAAACAAAATATGTATTTTGTTAAATAAGAAAAAGGATGCTTAACCCGAGGTTGGATTGAGTTGTGATGTAAACCTGCCCGGACCCGCCCGGCTGTCCAGTAATCACAACAATACCTATCCAATGTGGGAGGTTAAAGCATATTAAAATTTTCTAAATTTACATTTTATATATGTAAATTACTACAAATATTTAGAGTAAATAAAATAAAACATAGGACAAAAAAAAAGACATTTATTTACATTGGATAAATGAAAAGATTAAATAAAAGTCACATTTTTATGTAATTAAAGAATATGGTTTCACATTGTAAATAAAATTACATTTCTATGTAAAATGGAATTAAAAGAATAAATATGTTGATAAGAATTATTTACATTTCCTTATGTATATAAAAAGGATTAATAGAATAATTATGTGAATAATATTTATCTACATTTTCATATGTAAATAAATAAGATAAAAGTAAAAGATGCATTTATTTACAATTAGTGTAAATAAATATAGAAAAAGTAAAGGTAAACATTTATTTACATTAGGGTAAATAAATAAGATAAAAGAAGATGAAACCATTTATTTACATTTAGGTAAATAAATAAGAAAAAGATAAGAATATATTTATTTACATTTAGGTAAATAAATAGGAAAAGAAAAAGATTACAATTTATTTACATTTAGTGTAAATGAATTGAAAGATAGATAAACTATAATTTATTTACATTTAGTGTAAATAAAACAGAGATATTAAAAGTGATATTTTTATCGTCATTTTAGATGCGATAAAAGAATAGACGATAATAGTTGAAATCGCCAAACGATTTATATTTATTATATATATATATAAGTTAAATGAAACGCGCGCGGCAGTTCGCGTATCGGCAATCGTAACTTTAAACAGTTATACCGAAAGATCCGACCGTCGGATTTTCCCAAAACTGGAACCGTTAGGACCGCTTTGGGAAGATCTTTCCAACGATATAGACTTCGTCAAAATCCAACGGTTAGATGTCAAGATATGTGTTAATCAAATTTGGTTGAAAACAGCGCCAGGGTCGCCCATTAACCCGAAGCGTCGTTAAATTAATTTAAGCTATTTTTATATAAATAAAAGTAGCGATAGGTCGTTATTAAATACCAATAACTATACAAAAGGATTTCAAATTATATATATATGCGAGAATCATTTGAAAAGACCGAGTTCAATCTCATTTCAAATGATTATACGACGTTCTAAGTCGAAGATTTAAAGACGGTGATTGAAGACCGGCGATCTTCACATCGAATAGATGTGTTGCTACTGAGACCCATGAGAGGAGTAGCTACCTTGAAAGGGCTTCAGTGGTGGCCGTTCGGATGAAGTGTTGATTTGTACGGATTTGACTTTCGCTCAGACCCAGGGCATAAGTTTATAAATGGAATGTATGTCTGATGTTGTAGTCCTTTATACTACATTCGTTGATCTCTCTTAATATATATCTGTTTGGTGGTTAACACCCTTCTCTGAGACGTACGAGCTTAGAGGTTATATATTGGTAGAAATTAATGGTATAGTATGGACTGACAATGTGACATACTAAGATGCATTGATCAAGGCTTTTGTTGAAAAGCAGGCCTTGTGGTTGATGATCAAAGCACGGCCTGTTTAGGCGTAGCTTTGTGTATAGCGTGACTTCGCGAGCCTCACACCCCGGTATGAGTCAAAAACGGGATACGGACTGCAGGGAGTGCACACGTTTCTTTCTAGCTAGAGTGATGTCAGGGACCTACTAGCGCTGACATTTTACTTACGTGGATGATGGATTTTGAGGTGCCTCGTGTTTTATAGGCCGTTGGTGGTCATATTATAGGTCCAAAGGGATCGGGAAGCGTGTGTTCAGGCATAACTAATCCACTGCCCATAGGCGGGGACCGGCCCTGAAGATCCAAGGGTTCACTGCGGGGGATCCTGAGGCATTTGCTAGAGTGTCTCGAATCGGAGAGGAGCTTGCCCCTAGCCTCGACTCATGATGGAAATCCAATTTCCAATACGACCTTGCGGTTTTGATTGTAGAACTAGTATTGGCGACATGATGTATGGTACCCATGCCGTCTAGGATTGATACTTATGATTGAAATGTTTTTATTTAAAACATATACACACTAATAATAATATCAAAACCGATTTTATACGTATCAAGCATCTTTTGACCATTATAAGGTAAAACCCTATCCTCTGGTGTGCGTTGCATTGTGTGATGTGACTTGGGTCTTATAATGGTTTCATTTTTCCAAAAAGACATTGCGTTGTTTAACGATTTACTTTAATTTATGCACTGGCAATCCATAGGAGTAAACCCATTCTGATTTAGCGGCGTGGTCCTGTGATTAGCCTTCTTATTAGTTAAGTTATTTAGATTTCTCACACCAGTCCCACGACTGACCTGTAGTTTGTTTCACTTTGCAAACTCGGGTGCCCTCTTTTCTACACGGGCAGTCGAGTAGCTTTTTGCAGATATCTTTCTCTTTAGCAGGATCCTGGATTGAAGCCTAAAGCTGTGTCCAGAGCTTTGTAGTCTTCCGTTGTTTAATGTATTAAATCTGTTGTAATTTTTCTTCCGCTGTAATTTTATTTCAATGTACTCTGATATATTCTGTACTCTGATGTAACATTATTGTAATGTAATAAAAGTCTGCTGTTATTGTTCTGATGTATTGTATTCCCAAAGTTAAAGTATTCGAAGATTTCCAACCTTTGGGTCAGACCTGTGTGGTTTATAGTCGATTCAAAGAGCGGGAATTTCCGGGTCTTTACAGTTGGTATCAGAGCTCTGGTTAGCTCAAATCTTTGGGGTACAACTCGTTAGATCTGAACAAAAGACTCATCAGAGATTGGATTAGTAATATCCAATAAGAATACTCATTAGAGATAGGATCAACAGTATCCTAGAATGAGAAAACTCGTTAGAGATGGGGTTTGTAATGCCCTAGAATGAGTTGAGAGTGCCCAGTTAATAATTAACGTATTTTGATTATATATAATCCAATATTAGAAAATATGATTTTTGAATATATATAAAAGTTATATATATTTGATAAGTTAATCACCTAAATAAAATTAATGAAAATATAAAAGAAAAATTAAAACTGAGTTGATTAATTAAACAACTTTTAGCTTAGTTCCTTTTCGAGGACGAAAAGATTTTAAGTGGGGGAGATTGAAACAACCCGGAATTTTGGAACCAATTTAAATTTTTATTTTAAGGAAATTTTGTTAGAAAATGCGTCTGAATTTAAAAATACCATTACTAAAAAAAAAAATCATGAATTAAATTAAGATATTATTTATGAATGATTTCAAAATTATTTCTATTAAACAATTATTCGTAGTTAGATAAATAGTGATTTATTACAATTGAATTTAGTATCAAATTGTATGTATATTTGTAATGATTAACTACAAACAATTGATAATAAATGGAATAGTAAACTTGTAAGTGATAACAATTTTTATTGTAATTTGAGTTAAAATAGCAATATTGACTGATTAGATTATTAGCATATTGTATTATGTTTGAGATTTCTATTGTATAATTCATGAAAAGAGTATCAATTAGCTTTTGAAAATTTTCCCTTTTTAAAGGAATGAAGGAATGTGAATTGAAAAACAACACATACAAACAAAAAGAAATAAATGTGTAAAAGTACATGTTTAACACTGCTTATTTCAAATAAAAGAAAATCAAACATTCATTGTAATTGGATGAAGTCAACATGCTTTGTTTACCTTTAAATTATGAAAATCAATTAGAAAATTTCCAAAGAAACACATCTTCAGCCAATTTGATATAAAATTCTACTATAATAGATCGTGTAATTAAGAATACATAAATAAACGCATTGAAAGTGTGTAATTGGAAAGTGCGTAATTTGAATCAGTTAGTAAAAGGGTTAAATTTAACAATTTGGTCGATTAAGAAAAAGAAATAAATTAGGAAAGAATTAACTTAGTTAATTTGGTTAATTAAAATTTGTAAGTGCATTATTCACTTTTAAGGAATAATAGTAATACTAAGACTTAATAAACAGGTCGTAGGGAATTGATTGGTCGATTGAGCCTATTAAATTATAGGGTCAAATAATTAATAGGAAATGAAGAATTGTAATTGTAAATTAAAGAACAATAAAGGAGAATGGGATTCTTAAAATGTTACAATTTATTAATGCAAATAATGTGTATAATTAAAAGACAGATTTGAATTTGAAAATTTTAATCAATAAGGCAAATGGATGTATGAGAATGAATTTAAATAAATTAATCTCTAATTGCAAAACAATATCTTATTATTAAATGCCATAATAGATGTTCATTAGTTATTGTGATAAATGAGTCATTGTAGCATGTAATCAAATGGAATTTAAGGAATCTGAAATGCGCCACCTCAGCCACGTTTAATTTGTTTGTAAATACAAAGAGGTGTATGGGGAAGGTAATTTGTGCATTTATTCTCTACCCTCTCCCTCCTCTTCTATTTATCATTCAAATCCAATTTTATATATAAAACTATTCCCTTTATTCCCCCTTTTGTTCCTTTTGTTCTCTCTTCTCTTCATATCTACAATCCTCAGCCCTCAAAAATAAATAAATAAAAAGAAAATCGAAGAGCATGACATGATCTCCAACATCAACAGTCATGATCGAATTTTGATGAGCGGGTTGAGAGAATCTAGCGCTCTAAGGCGCTGGAGTCAGATGTGACGGAGTGGCGGCGCGACGATGTTCTTTGGAGGGAGCGAATGATTTCTTTATTTTACTGAAGCCGACAGTTTAATCAGAAGAAGGAGGACCTTAATCATGTAATTAGTTAAATTATAAATTATTTATTTATTTATGTACTCAAATGCAATAATAACCATATCTCCTTCGTTCGAGATCCGTTTGATGAACAGTCGGTTGCGTTGGATTTGTCTTTCCGAGATCTTCGCGATGGCGCTAACCAGAACCGCAACAGAGCATATTAAATTTTGGTCAAATTCAGATTTGAACTGTTCAGATAAATAGCAATGTGAGATTTCTATTTTAAAATTTAAAGTTAATTATTTATTTTGATGCGGAATGTATATTTATCTCATATTGATGTTGTATGTATATTGTTGCAATGACTGATTTGTTTTGTGATTGGATGGATCTTTGATTTAAATTGTGTGAATTCATGTTTGTTAAAATAAGGTAGTTGAAATTAAAATTATCATTTTGCTAGTTAGATTGTCAAAATTTTCATGGAATTATTCACAAATAAAAACATTGATTTTTATTTGCAAAAATTTAACATTGGATTGTCCACAAATAAAATAGTCATTTTTATTTGTTATATGAAGGATAAATATTTGTATGTAAATATATTTACATTTTTAATTTGTCATTTTTGACAAATTTAAGCAGTTGAATTTCGATAGTCATTTCTGACAAAATTGAGAAAATATATCAACATTTTTGTTTATAAATGATACATTAGAAAAATCAACATTTTTGGTCACCTTTTTATAATGAAATAAAAAGAGAGTTTTTGTCACCTTTTTATAATGAAATAAAAAGAGAGTTTTTGTCACATTTTAAAGAATGAAATAAAAGGACAACATTTTTGGTCAAAATTTGATTAGTGAAAAAGAATTACATTTTTATTAAAACATGATTAGTGAATAAAAAGATCACATTTGTATTAGAACATGTTAGTTGCAATAAGATTAACAATTGTGTTAAACCATGTTTGTGAAACAAAAATATAGATTTTTGTCATCTAATTAGAAGTAGACAAACATATTCATTTTTGTCAGCCTTGAGAGAATGTATTTTGTCATTTGAAAATAAAAGACAAGTTTTTAACTTTATTTTGTTTACAAAATAAAACACCAATTTTTATCTTTAATTTTGTTTACAAAATAAAAGGCAAGTTTTAATCTTTCATTTTGTTTACAAAATAAAATGCCAATTTTAATCTTTAATTTTGTTTACAAAATAAAAGGCAAAGTTCTACATAAGTTTTGTTAACAAAATAAAAGACAAAATTTTTACTTATTTTTGTTAACAAAATAAGGGACAAAGTTTTACATAAATTTTGTTCACAAATTAAAAGACAATTTTTCCCTTATTTTATGAACAAAATAAAATGTAAGTTAAATCTTTATTTCTATTTATATATCAACATGTAAGTTTTAAATCTTTATTTTCATTTACAAATAAAAATAAAAATGAGACCTTTATTGTGATTCATCCAAAGCACACCAAATCATATATTATATTGTTAGTGTAAATTTTGAAATCACAACGTTGAGTAAATGATTGAAATGGTTAGACAAAAACCATATTATCGTGGGTTGACATGAATAATGACACAATTTACACTGTTGTGTTAATATAGTTGAGATGACACCAAAAATTTACGTCATTGTGTTAATATAGTTGTGATGACACAACTTACACCGTTGTGTTAATATAGTTGAGATGACACCAAAACTTACATCGTGATGTTAACATAGGAAGATGACACCAAAATTACATCGTGATGTGGATATAGAAAAATGACATAAAATTTCATCGTTATGTTATTATAGTGGGAATAAATCAAAGATTTACATTGAAGAAAAATAAAAAGAAAACATCATATTTTCTATGTAAAGTAAAAAAAAAATTGTTAAAGAACATTACATTAGAATAGAAATCACATTTTTCGCATAAAATGTTACATTAGAATAGAAATCACAACTTCAGTATAAAGTGCGACATTAGCAAAAGAAATAACATTTCTATTTTAAAATGTGGTGTTAGAAAATGTTAGTTAGAAATAAAGATACATTTTTGTTAGAAAATGTTAATTAGAATAAAAGATACATTTTTGTTAGAAAATGTTAATTAGAGTAAAGGTACATTTCGTTAGAAAATGTTAAATAGAAATAGTGAAAGACAAAACACATTTTGTTACATAGGGAATTGGTGAAAAACAAATAAACACCTTTGGTTAATAGGGAATTAGTGGGAAACAAAATATGTATTTTGTTAAATAAGAAAAAGGATGCTTAACCCGAGGTTGGATTGAGTTGTGATGTAAACCTGCCCGGACCCGCCCGGCTGTCCAGTAATCACAACAATACCTATCCAATGTGGGAGGTTAAAGCATATTAAAATTTTCTAAATTTACATTTTATATATGTAAATTACTACAAATATTTAGAGTAAATAAAATAAAACATAGGACAAAAAAAAAGACATTTATTTACATTGGATAAATGAAAAGATTAAATAAAAGTCACATTTTTATGTAATTAAAGAATATGGTTTCACATTGTAAATAAAATTACATTTCTATGTAAAATGGAATTAAAAGAATAAATATGTTGATAAGAATTATTTACATTTCCTTATGTATATAAAAAGGATTAATAGAATAATTATGTGAATAATATTTATCTACATTTTCATATGTAAATAAATAAGATAAAAGTAAAAGATGCATTTATTTACAATTAGTGTAAATAAATATAGAAAAAGTAAAGGTAAACATTTATTTACATTAGGGTAAATAAATAAGATAAAAGAAGATGAAACCATTTATTTACATTTAGGTAAATAAATAAGAAAAAGATAAGAATATATTTATTTACATTTAGGTAAATAAATAGGAAAAGAAAAAGATTACAATTTATTTACATTTAGTGTAAATGAATTGAAAGATAGATAAACTATAATTTATTTACATTTAGTGTAAATAAAACAGAGATATTAAAAGTGATATTTTTATCATCATTTTAGATGCGATAAAAGAATAGACGATAATAGTTGAAATCGCCAAACGATTTATATTTATTATATATATATATAAGTTAAATGAAACGCGCGCGGCAGTTCGCGTATCGGCAATCGTAACTTTAAACAGTTATACCGAAAGATCCGACCGTCGGATTTTCCCAAAACTGGAACCGTTAGGACCGCTTTGGGAAGATCTTTCCAACGATATAGACTTCGTCAAAATCCAACGGTTAGATGTCAAGATATGTGTTAATCAAATTTGGTTGAAAACAGCGCCAGGGTCGCCCATTAACCCGAAGCGTCGTTAAATTAATTTAAGCTATTTTTATATAAATAAAAGTAGCGATAGGTCGTTATTAAATACCAATAACGATACAAAAGGATTTCAAATTATATATATATATATATGCGAGAATCATTTGAAAAGACCGAGTTCAATCTCATTTCAAATGATTATACGACGTTCTAAGTCGAAGATTTAAAGACGGTGATTGAAGACCGGCGATCTTCACATCGAATGGATGTGTTGCTACTGAGACCCATGAGAGGAGTAGCTACCTTGAATGGGCTTCAGTGGTGGCCGTTCGGACGAAGTGTTGATTTGTACGGATTTGACTTTCGCTCAGACCCAGGGCATAAGTTTATAAATGGAATGTATGTCTGACGTTGTAGTCCTTTATACTACATTCGTTGATCTCTCTTAATATATATCTATTTGGTGGTTAACACCCTTCTCTGAGACGTACGAGCTTAGAGGTTATATATTGGTAGAAATTAATGGTATAGTATGGACTGACAATGTGACATACTAAGATGCATTGATCAAGGCTTTTGTTGAAAAGCAGGCCTTGTGGTTGATGATCAAAGCACGACCTGTTTAGGCATAGCTTTGTGTATAGCGTGACTTCGCGAGCCTCACACCCCGGTATGAGTCAAAAACGGGATACGGACTGCAGGGAGTGCACACGTTTCTTTCTAGCTAGAGTGATGTCAGGGACCTACCAGCGCTGACATTTTACTTATGTGGATGATGGATTTTGAGGCACCTCGTGTTTTATAGGCCGTTGGTGGTCATATTATAGGTCCAAAGGGATCGGGAAGCGTGTGTTCAGGCATAACTAATCCACTGCCCATAGGCGGGGACCGGCCCTGAAGATCCAAGGGTTCACTGCGGGGGATCCTGAGGCATTTGCTAGAGTGTCTCGAATCGGAGAGGAGCTTGCCCCTAGCCTCGACTCATGATGGGAATCCAATTTCCAATACGACCTTGCGGTTTTGATTGTAGAACTAGTATTGGCGACATGATATATGGTACCCATGCCGTCTATGATTGATACTTATGATTGAAATGTTTTTATTTAAAACATATACACACTAATAATAATATCAAACCCGATTTTATACGTATCAAGCATCTTTTGACCATTATAAGGTAAAACCCTATCCTCTGGTGTGCGTTGCATTGTGTGATGGGACTTGGGTCTTATAATGGTTCCATTTTTCCAAAAAGACATTGCGTTGTTTAACGATTTACTTTAATTTATGCACTGGCAATCCATAGGAGTAAACCCGTTCTGATTTAGCGGCGTGGTCCTGTGATTAGCCTTCTTATTAGTTAAGTTATTTAGATTTCTCACACCAGTTCCACGACTGACCTGTAGTTTGTTTCACTTTGCAAACTCGGGTGCCCTCTTTTATACACGGGCAGTCGAGTAGCTTTTTGCAGATATCTTTCTCTTTAGCAGGATCCTGGATTGAAGCCTAAAGCTGTGTCCAGAGCTTTGTAGTCTTCCGTTGTTTAATGTATTAAATCTGTTGTAATTTTTCTTCCGTTGTAATTTTATTTCAATGTACTCTGATATATTCTGTACTCTGATGTAACATTATTGTAATGTAATAAAAGTCTGCTGTTATTGTTCTGATGTATTGTATTCCCAAAGTTAAAGTATTCGAAGATTTCCAACCTTTGGGTCAGACCTGTGTGGTTTATGGTCGATTCAAAGAGCGGGAATTTCCGGGTCTTTACACTAGAGGTCCAGTAATGCTTAGCTACCTAGAATCCCTTGACGCATCTAATGATGATTTACATTCTATTCGTATAGTCTGTGAATATGTTGATGTCTTCGATGAGGTGAGGGGTTTACCCCCAAAACGTGAGATAGGCTTTCAAATATATCTAGTAGATAATGCAAAGCCGGTTGCATTGCCAGTGCGCCATATGGCTCCACGAGAGAGAAGAGAACTCAGTAAGTAAGTGAAAGAATTGCTTGAGAAGGGGTTCATCAGACGTAGTATATCGGAGTGGGGTGCTCCAGTAGTATTTGCCACGAAGGCAGATGGGTCCCTTAGGCTATGTGTGGACTATAGAGAACTTAATAAGCTTACTAAGAAGAATAGGCGCCCACTGCCGAGGATTGACGATCTCTTCGATCAGTTAGTTGGCGCCTCAGTATTTTCAAAGTTGGACTTAGCCACGGGTTTCCATCAGTTGAGAGTGGCTGAGGATAGCATAGACAAGACTGCCTTTAGGTTTCCAGACGTCTTCTTCGAGTGGCTTGTGATGCCCTTCGGTTTGACAAACGCCCCCGCATACTTTGTTGACTTGATGAGTAGGGTGTTTAGGGAGTACCTTAATAAATTCGTGGTAGTCTTTATGGACGACATCTTGATCTTTTCTAAAAGCGAAGAAGAGCATGTCCTACATCTTAGGGAAGTGTTGGAGACCCTTCGAGCGCATAGCCTTAAAGCTAAATTTTCTAAATGTCACTTTTGGAGGAAGGAAGTGTGATTCTTAGGGCACGTGGTTTCCAAAGAAGGGATAGCTGTGGATCCCGCAAAGGTAGTGGCCATCCAAAATTGGAAGGTCCCTAAAAATGCTACCGAGGTGAGGAGTTTCTTAGGGTTGGCTGGCTACTATAGGATGTTTATCAAAGACTTCACAAAAATATCAGCCCCATTAACACGCTTGACGAAGAAGAACCTAGTTTTCACCTAGGAATTAGATTATGATGATGCGTTCCAACGTTTAAAGAGAGCTTTGACCACATCCCCAGTCTTAGTGTTGTCAAATGGGAGTAAGCCATTTACCGGTTATACCGATGCTTGTGGGACAGGACTAGGCGCAGTCTTAATGCAAGAGGGAAGGGTAATAGCCTATGGTGGAAGGCAGTTGAGAGTGCATGAGAAAAATTACCCAACACATGACCTAGAGTTGGCCGCTATTGTTTTCGCGCTTAAGTCTTGGCGCCATTATCTTCTTGGCGAGAAATTCAAATTGTTCACTGACCACAAATCGCTAAAATACTTGTTCTCTCAGAAGGACTTGAACTTGAGGCAGCAAAGGTGGATGGAATTCTTAGCATCCTACGATTTCGAGATAGCATATACCCCTGGCAAGGGTAACGTGGTGGCAGACGCCTTAAGCAGGAAAAGGTTGTCCTTGAGTCCGTTGTTTGTTGAGCGGCGAAGCTTAGAGTTCATCTCTACGTTTGACTTTAGACCTTCCATTGACTTCGTACCCGGTTTGCTAGCATCCTTAGAGGTCAGACCTACGCTTTTGGGACGGATTGGTGAGGCACAGCGAGATGACCCACAGTTGGTTGAGTTAGTAGAGAAGCTCAAAAAGGGGGAGTCATCGAGCCATCTCAGTAGATATACCCTAGATAATAAGGGTTGGTTACGTAGGGACGGTAGACTTTGTGTACCACGGGACGAGAATTTGAGGAAGACCATTCTTGATGATACACATCGTTCGAAGATGACCATTCATCCCGGCGGGGACAAGATGTACATGGACATGAGACGAGTTTACTTTTGGGCCGGTATGAAGAGGGATGTGGCTGAGTTTGTCGCTAGATGCTTGGTGTGCCAACAAGTAAAAGCAGAGCAAAAGAAGCCCTGTGGGTTGCTTCACCCATTGGAGGTCCCACAATGGAAGTGGGAAAGTGTCTCGATGGACTTTGTTGATGGGTTACCGAGATCGAGGAAGGGTAATACGGGGATTTGGGTCGTGGTAGACAGACTTACTAAGAGCGCCCATTTCATTCCCGTGAAGAGTAAGAGGACTGCTCCATGGTTAGCCTCCGTATACATTCGAGAGATAGTTCGTTTGCACGGTGTTCCTTCTAGCATAGTGAGCGACCGCGATCCTATCTTTACTAGCGAATTTTGGAAGAGCTTGCAAGAGGCGGTAGGGACACAGTTATGTTTGAGCACCGCATATCATCCTCAGACGGACGGCCAGACCGAGAGGGTGAATCGTATTCTAGAGGACCTATTGAGGTTGTGTGTCTTAGACTTCGGAGGTACATGGGAGGAACATCTTCCGTTGGTGGAGTTCGCATATAATAATAGCTTTCAGTCTAGCATTGGCATGGCACCGTTCGAGGCTCTTTATGGACGGCCGTGTCATTCGCCTACATGTTGGTGGGAATCTACAGATAAAATCTTGCTTGGGCCCGATATGATTAGAGAGACTTCGGAAAAGATCGATTTGATTCGAAGGAGGATGAAGACGGCGCAAGATCGGCAGAAATCTTATGCGGACAAGAGGAGGACTGATCTTGAGTTTGATATTGGGGACATGGTCTTTGTCAAGGTGTCTTCATTACGGAATGTTGTTTGCTTTGGGTCCATTGGGAAGTTAGCACCAAGATTCATAGGGACGTTTCCTACTAAGGAGAGGATTGGGCAGATAGCGTATAGAGTGGAGTTGCCCGAGAGACTTAGTGGTGTACACGATGTATTCCATGTATCACATTTGAGGAAGTGCTTGCATGAGACCGCGGAAGTGGTAGAGCCAAGCTTTCTTAGAGAGGTGGAGATAGAGCATGATACGACGATTCGACGACCTCCTACGAGCATTCTTGGGTCGGAGATTAAGAAGTTGAGGAATCGAGAGGTCAGGCTAGTCAAAGTGCAATGGGGAGATGATGAGAGCAACGCTACTTGGGAGACGGAAGAGAAGGTGCGTTCATTGTACCCTTTTATTTTCGAGGGTATGTCTTTTAATATCTCTTTTATCACTTAGCTTGTACTTGTTTTATCTTTAGTGTGTCCTCTCGCTAGTATCTTTGACCTTTAGATAGGGTAGTCCTATGGTTGAAACATGTGTTTGAGACATGTTATGTATGATGGATGCATGTGGATGCAAGTGTTTGCTAGTGGTTGCTCGTGGATGCATATACACACACTTTAGGCACTAGATCGGCTAAGTCACTACATATTGCATATTTCATATAAATGTGTGCGCATAGTTAAGTTAATGGATGTATGATGATTGTGTTATCATATGGATGCTGCATTTTGGTGAATGGTTGTGCACACACGTAGAAATAATATGTATTGATAGGATTCTTTCGCATACATAATGGATGCATGGACTATCATGGTTTGCATTAAGGAGGCCAACTGAATCAGTAGACCGCCTGATTTTGCATTAGATAGAGAACATATACACACACTTCATGCATATGTTCATACAGCATTAGGAATTTTATAAGGACAATGGATGCCTATGTTTGATGGTTGAGTAGATGGTTGTTTGGATGTTAGGATATGCATTCTCCTTAACATGGAGATTTCGGGGGCGAAATCCTTTAAGGAGGGGAGAATGAAACACCCCGTAATTTTCAATATTAGTATTCACAAATTAAAGAATAACTAATCTCAGATGTGAGAATTAAGGGAAACGGGTTGCGCCATTGTGTTCGTCTCGGAATTCTGGTTGAGATAAAGTCCGAGTTTGCGTGAACTGGACTTTGTATGAAGAAGTTATGGCAATCGGAAGTTTCAGAAAATTCAAAACAGATTTCGAAAAATTCAAATTTCAGAGTCAGATGGGCTAGGCGGGAAATTTCCCGCCAGGGCCAGGTCGACCTGGGGGTTGACCTACCCTAATCAGGTAGACCTGGGGGTCAGCCTGCCCCCCCCCCCCCCCCCCGGGAAGATTTGATTGATGACCTGTTTATGACTGTATGCTGACTCATTAGGGTTTCTGATCTGCTCTGATTGGCTGGGATTAATTCTGGGTTGATCGGATAGCCTAAACTAATCCTAAACTCTATAAAAAGACATGTAGACTCAAACCCTAAAATCAAAATAAAAATTAGATTCGTGGCCTTCATGCCGTCACCTTGCAACCTAGAATAGCCACCACCAATTAGAGAGGAAGAAAGCTAATCAAATTCAATTCTATTCTATTCAACTCTAACAATGAATCTACTTCAAAGGAAAGCTAATACAACTTCAGAACTTAGATTTCAGAACTCAAGACCTTCTTTGAGTTGTGATTTCGATTTCTTTAATAAAATAATTAACAATTTAATTGGATTGAGTTATGATGCGGATTATATGGTTATGTTGTGAATTATTGACCGCATGTAATCATCTATGTTGTAAATGTGTGATGTTATCATTTATGTTGTAAATTCTATGATGTTATCATCTATGTTGTAAAGTTGTGATGTTATCATCCATGTTGTAATTCTATGATTGGCTTATGTATAATCAATTCATCATGTTTTTTCACATGCTAGTTTGATTATGTTGATTCATATGATAAATCATATGTATGTATGCAAGTTTAGGTGTTGATTTAGACATGAATCATATGCAAGTTAATGAAAATTATCTACAACTTTACATGTTTCACGACATCTATTTTATGTGAATTGGATCTAAAAGTTAGGCTATGACATGTGTTAGTTATATGCTAGCATACAAAGTTCTATATGCTAGTTTACATGTTTAGATGTAAGTTTACACCATCGTTTATGTTGCAAAAAATCACATATGCAAGTATATACATATGTTTGGATTATGAATCATGCCTATGCAAGTTTACCCCTTTTTGGTTAGATCCATGACATACATGGTTTATGCAAGTTTGTGACTATTCCCTAAACAAGTTTACACCTTTAGATTTAGATCTATGACATATGTAGTTTTATGCAAGTTGTGACTTTGGCCTATGCAAGTTTTAGATGTAGAACCTCATTCACACATGCAAGTTCACCCCTTATGTTTAGATCTAGTTTTAATTATATGTATGTTGTGATGTTTTCTCTTTATTCCATGAGTTAGACTATTCGAGTCTAACGTATATCTTACGTTAAACGAACGAACGTACAACGTGGGGTAATGGGATAATATTAAAAGATTTAATATTGAGAATTGGCACAAATGCCTTAAATGGCATAAAATAAATTTGTGATGAAATTGGTATAATTTTACATACCATAAATAGATGGACATAATTGAGTCAATTATGACCATAGTTAAATTTGGAATTGATTGATAATTTGAATAGGGAAATTAATTCAAATTATGGGAATAATTAATTTTGTGTAATTAATCGTCTAAGACACGAGGTTAGGCTCTTTTATGGTGTAAGACTGCCCGGACCCGCCCGGCAAATCCAGCTGCCACAAATGCTAGTCTAATGTGGGAGGTCTTAGGCATAAATTAAATGCGTAACAATTGTAAAGACACGAGGTTAGGCTCGTTTTTGGTGTAAAACTGCCCAGACCCGCTCGGCAAATCCAGCTGCCACAAATGCCAGTCTAATGTGAGAGGTCTTTACGAGGTTACGGTCTTAATGAATTAAGAAACACTTAACCAGATAAACATGGAGTGGGACATGAGGGGGTTAAGTGGGTGCCTTGGGTGGCATGTGGAATTAAGTGAGTGCCTTGGGTGGCATTTGAAATACGATTAGAAACACTTAACCAAAATTGAAACATGAATAAGAAGAGGGTTAAGTGGGATATACTAGAGGGGACCAAGCTTAGGTGGATAGCTTGTGTCAAGTATTGAGGGCCCGTTTCAACCAGTAACCCATAAGTATCTTTGTGGGCTCGACCCAAGTCGAGGTCGGGACACGCGTACTGGGCTTGACTGTAAGAGGCCAAAACGGGTTAGCGGTGGCAACGCAAGTCCAACGGGTTCATGTGCGTGTGTGGGCCCGGGCTGGTAGGTAAGACGTTGTTGCATCGTGTAGGTATATGCCGTGCATTGTTGGTGGTATCGGGTTGCCACTTTGGGGAGTGATACACCCCACTGTGGGGCCAGCACGGGTATCTATGAGTTAGGGAGCCGATCACATGGGGGTAGTGGGTACACCTAGTGGAGATAGGGGCAGGCGGCACCTATGAAGGCAACTAGGGGTGCACGAAACTACCATTATCATTATTAAGTTCTGTAGGCGGGATCAACCTTAGGGTGACTAGTGGTGGTGCAGTATGGTAATTATCTTATAGTGGTTTAGGTGCGCCTTTATCGTTATCTTTGTTCAATCTTATTTCTTTGTTTACTCTGTCATACCCAATTGTTCACAGTCATTTCCTTGTTTTCCAACTTATGCCTTAGCCTAGTTATTTTTGTAATTATATTGTTAAAGTTATCGCACTCGCCAGACTTTATGTCTGACCCCCTTTGTTTCCACCTCTTTTCTTCCTCCCCCCCCAGGTGCTCAGGTTGGAACTAGCACCATTGGAGCTTGATTTTGGACAGCTGTATCTCTTGCTTTTAGAAGTTGCTTGGATCGCTGAAGTAAAGTTCAGCCTCTCTTATTTATGGCTATTTTGTACTGGGGTTATGTCTTTCAAATTATGTACTTTGATTTAGTCAAGATGGATATTATGTACTTTGACTCTGGTTTTTGATGATGTAATCAAACTTATGTGTTTACCACTGCAATGAATAAAGTTTTAAATTTTCAAGTACTGTTTATATCTGTCTTGTTGTTAAGTTTCTGTTCTATACACACTTAAAACGCTCCATAGAAGTTAATGCATTCCCTTTGTGAGTGACATTAATGGACGTGGTGTGTTACATCTATCCAATTCATCGTTCGATATTTTATCTATTTCTGGAACAAAGTTTGCTTTTAGCATCACATGTGCCTAATTAAATAATATTTTCATCGCCAATATTATGTTCAGTCTCAAAAGTGAAATGATCACTCTCGTCATCAACATCAATAGCCGTATCTTCTTTTTCTACAATTTTAATTTTCTGCAACTTAATTTTTTCCTGTATTGCTTTGTAGAAGGTTGTCTAGTGGTCATAATCTATTACTTTATAAGAATATATATAAAACCATTGCAATGCCTCTTTTCTAAGATTGTAAGAGAAAATATGAACCCATTTGTGGACATCAGTGTTGTGATCCATAAAGCATTGCTTCGCTTGCCGCGACCATTCAGTAACTTTGTCTTATTCTGAAAATATAGGAAAATTTATCTTCAGGGTAAGTGTAGATGTGCCTCTTGAATGATTTGCAGGGATGTCAAAGTTACTTGAAGGGAATCAGATTTGTATGTGAGTTCTTGAAACTTTTGATTTCTGATTTCCTCGATTTTGAAGGAAAGAATTTTATTTCTTAAACTTTGTGTTGGTTTTTCAGATCTATTCGGTAATGGATTTAAAAATTTAACAATCCATAATACAGGATTTAAGCGAAAAGTTTAGTAAGTCGAACATTAACATACCAATTTAGGTTTGTAAAACCACGAATTTGATGAATCCACGAATCTCAAACTAAGCCCTCATGGACGTCATCTATATGGTGTCCACCTGAACGAATCTCAATTGTCTCACGATTTCGGATCGAAAGCCAAGTTACTAGCCAAGATAACCAACATTTTATTTCTCTTTTTGAATTATATATTTTGTTCTTCTATATATATAAAAGAAAGAGACTTCTTTCTTTTGCACATACAAAAATAGATATTAGAGAGAAAGGAACGTGGAATACCAATTCTTATGTGATTGAAATATCAATCGTTTAATATTTTAATCGTTCAAAATTAGCTCCTTCCAATTTAAACGTTCTTAGTGCGTGACCCTATAGGTTATTATAACATTGACAATAATTTTAAACTCTATTTAAAATTTTAAACTCAATTTAAAATTATAAGCAGTGAGCAACATCTAGTAATACATCATTGTTAGCCAAGTTATATTAAAATCAATGATTCGATACAACCTTTTTTGTGACTGGTGTATTATCGTAATTCAATCCTTTTAACCATTATATCCAAGATTAAACTCGAGGCATGGAACGTATTATCCTCTTTATAGTTTAATCCTTTTATCTTGATCGTTGAGTAGGTTATATGAAACAAATCAATACTTGAGCATGACCATGCATTTTATAATCATACTCAATCAAGAGTCCCATGGATATCACTACTTATATTGTAAAGTTAAATTCCATCTAGATCATTCATATTATTTAATGTATTCGAGATGTATCCGATAATCACCTTTATCGTCTACTCGGTCAAAAGTAACTTTTGATGATACCAAAACAAAGATATCCTAGAATAAAATATATAATTATTTCAAGTCTGAGGACCATTACATCACTGTCACAATAAGAATTACTTATGACACTATGAATCATATTCGATGAAGTTTTCTCATGTTGGGTCGCCCAATACACTATTCTCTTATACGTATTTATATATTGAGATTAATATCACATATATTAATGATCAATGAGATATGATCATCGGTCAATAAACATACTAGTCTCAATGTTATATTGTTGTCCTATATATAATAAAACTTGACTTAGGACATTTAAGAATTACAATATTTATTATGTTATATAATCTCATATTCAAGTCACTTACTTGAAACTATATAAATTTGTATTATTATTCTAAGGACTTCTATTATGTTAATATTTATATTACACAGTAAATACAACATAACGGAATCTTTATTCAAAATAAAATATAACACAACAGTGTCATTAATCACATCAAATAGATTGCCTCTAGGGCACAAACTCTAACAATCTCCCACGTGCACTAGGGTCAATCACTCATGTATCGTATACTCACAAAACTAGTGTGACTATTATTCCTCTACGATGACAGAGTTTTAGTCGGTGGGTCAGCAATATTATTATCTGTAGGTACTTTGCAGATATTTATATCTCCTCTGTCAACAATTCATAGATGAGATGATATCACCTAAGTATGCGTTTGGATCAATGAGGAGATCCAGTTTTTTAGCCTGATCAAAAGCCCATTGTTATCACAATATGAATCTATTGGGTGAAAATGGATGGAACCAAGCTTAATAATGAATTTCTTAATCCAAACAGCCCCCTTAGCAGCTTCAGAAGCAACATTGTATTCAGCCTCTATAGTGGAATCAATGATTGTTCCTTTCTTTGAACTAACATCATTCCCAGTAAGTAATATGTCATCAACATATAATACTAGAAATATAAAGTTACTCCCACCAACTGAATCCTTGTACACTCAAGGTTCATTGGTATTTTGTGGTTCCAGAGACATTTCGAGTTTTAATTTATTCCCATCGGTAATTTTTGAGACTATTTCTCTTTCAAAAGTTATCGGCTCGAGCAATAAACATTTTATTTCTCAGAAGATTTATAGAAATAATATCCTGTATATATCTTTTGGACATCCCACAAAAAAACACTTATCCAATTTGGGTCCAATCTTGTTAGAAGCAAGATGTTTAACAAACGTCTCACATCCCGAATCTTCATAAAATACACACTAGGACATTTCCTAGTCGATATCTCATACGGCGTCTTTATAATCATTTTAGCAGGATTAGAACTAAGTGTGAATGCAATTGTTTCAAGGGCACAATCCAAAAATATATTAGAAGATCTGTATGACTCATCATTGATCGTATCATATCTAATAAGGTGTCATTTCTCTTTTTGGACACACGTTCCATTGTGGTGCTCCTAGCGGAGTGAGTTGTGATACAATTCCACGCTCTTTTTTAGATAGTCATTTTTTTTTGCTTAAATATTATCATCGATCTGTTCGAAGAGTCTTTATATTCTTTCCAAGTTGGTTTTGGACTTCATTTTTGAATTCTTTGAACTTTTCAAAGGATTTTGTTTTGTATTTCATAAGATACAAACAACCATATCTACTGAAATCATCAGTAAATGTAATAAAATAGTAAAACCTACCTCTAGTTGGTGTACTCATTGGTCCACATACATCACTATGTATAAGGCCCAATACATCACTACCCTGTTCACTGTGTCCAGTGAAAGATGCGTTAGTCATTTTTCCTAATAAACAAGATTTGCATTCTTTATCTGATTCGAAATCAAATGAATTCAAAATTCCATCATTACAGAGTTTTGATATGCGTTTCTTGTTTATATGGCCAAAATGATAATGCCGAAGGCATGTTGGATTAAATCATTAGATTTAATCCGCTTAGTATTTATGTTATAATCAAGCACATCAAAGTTAAGGATTTATAAAGACCATTAACTAATTGTGCATTTCCATAAGATATTTCATTTAATTAAAATGAATAGCAACTGTCTTTTATATAAATAAAAATAAAAACTTGTCTAAACAAGATACATAATAACATTTCTTTTAACGGAAATTACATAATAACAATCTTTTAATTCTTTAGTTAAGCCAGTGGTTAGGACAAGAGCCAAATTCCTATGGATAATGTAGCAACATTTATCTTCATTTCCACTCGTAAGTCCACTTTTTCCTTTGCTAAAATTCTACTCTTTTGCAATTTCTGCAAGTTCACACATATATATGATCCACATCTAATATCTAATACCAAAGATGTAAAAGTAGATAGATTTATTGTATATAACGGTGTTGTATACACAATTATATGATTTTTGTTTGATGATAACAACCAAATATATACTAATATAAATGTGTTTCTTATTGTACTGTTATATAACATCATAGACATGAATATAATATTTATATTTAAATAGAATACAACTATACATAATTTCATACATTCACACAGTATTTTATTTAAATTTAAATATTATATTTCAAACAGTACAACTATTATAACTCCACTATTTAAACACTTCAAATGAAATTGTACTTGTATATAAACTGAATACGATAGACAAATTCGTTTGAACACAATAAAATAATATTTTATTTCAAACAAAATTTGTTTATTACAAATATCTGTACAATTTTCTCTACAACACTCATACAGTCACTCTGTCTATACAAATCATATATACATACATTTTCACTTTCATATACAGACACATTTACTTACACTACTTTATTCACTGTCTTCAGTCTTCTATGCTCTCTGTCAGTCCAGTCATCATCTGCTTACCTGTCACAATGAAACACACACACCATACGTTGCAATACAATTTAAACTGAATATATGCGAATATAAATTTTATTTTTAAAATTTATTTGCCTTAGAATTTTAGTGTGTTTCTCATCATTTTTCATGACTTGATCTAATATGTATATATTTCTAGTACCCACTGATTAGCCTCAACACACTACACCGGTTTGCTGAACAGAACCAGTTGATTCTGAACAGCCACAACACAGTGTAGCGGTCTGCTGATATATATTCGAATAGACACACACACACATATATATACACACACACATATATATACATACGTGTATATATACATATATGTATACATACAGGTCAACATGGTCAGCATAGCAGTGAAATGGAAGTGTTCATGCATGTCATGTCCAGGATGGACACAAATTTCAGTCCAAACAGCAAAGAGAAACATGTTCAACTCAAATGGCCAAGCAACAAAGATGCATAAGTTTTCCAACAAACCTTAAAGTGCACAAACAAGTCTTGGTGCACAACACAGTGATGCACATATATGTATTGGCAAGTAAACATGATGTACAAATATGACAAAGCAGGAAGGAGCCATCATACATGCATATGAATTAGCAAACAGGTGTGCATAGAAATATACATAAATACAAGGCAGAATCAACATACATGAATGGTGCTAAGAACAACACATGTACAAACTCAAGTCGAGAAAAAGGCAGTGCATATACACAAATGTATGGCGACAGTTTAACATTGGTGCAGCCAAGAAATGTCACACAACTCAGGTGTCATAATACAACACAGCAACAATATGGGTGCACCAGGAACATCATGGTAATGGTCAAGCTCATGTGGACCAGAGAAGAGATAAAGTGTTCAAGTCAGGCTGCATGAAAACAAGTGGACAAATATTCAAGGACTCTATAATGGTGCTGTGAACATAGTGCAGGTGTAAATGGAATGGCCGAGTTGGCGCAACAATGCAAGAATACAAACCGGAAACACAATGGCAAGAATGACATGGTACAAGTTAAATCAGTCAAGTGCACACGTGCTCAAGTATACACAAGGCAACACACAACAAGCATGGTGTTTTTCTTTGTCAAGCAAGCAAGTGGTGGTTCACCAGCTCGAAGAGCATAGTAGTAGGTGTTTTAGAATAATACAAATTAGCAGCATGATCATTTTAGCAACATCAATTTTGTTTCCAGAATTTATGCAAGATATACTTGGCAAAATTGAGTCGCTAATGTTTCCAGAAGATGGCAGGTGTTTATACAGAAATACAAGGTGCATAAAGTGGTGAATACATAAGCAAATCAGTGTTGACAACAAGTTAGAATTTACAGTGCAAATGTTTAGAAGGTTTGACAGTTTTTTGGCAAGTGTTAAACCACTGTGAATATATTTTGGCAAGTATTTTTAATCCAGATTTCACAAATTAGTTTTCCAGATTTTCAATGACCATGCAAGGCAAATCAGTGCAAAGAAATGATACAAAAGATTTATGGAAAGATTAATCAAATATTAAATATGCTCAGAAAGTCTGTCATTTATTTGTGGCAAATATCATTTTAACAATTTACAGTTTTGGAAAGAGTTTATCTCTTCTGCATATTTTTCCCTCAAATTCATCAGAGAATAAACTATCAAGCAAAAGTGGAATGCAATTTTCATTTTTCAGAACATTTTTTGGTGGGACAAATTTCTTGACTAAGCAGAAAATGAGCACGAGTGTTTTTAAGAATCAATTCAATCAAAGGGGCCACAAAATTTTATTCCAGAAATCATGTCTGAATTTATCATAGCAATTAACAGCAAATCAATCAAAGTCAGAAATTACACAAGGGACAAATTCGGTTTCAAAAGGGGCAATTTAAATCTGCAGTTTCATCGAAGACCAAATTCACAAGCAAAAATCACGCAAGCAAAAGGGAAAATCATCCAATTAATCAAACCAGTCAATTTACTGAAATCAGAGAATCTAGGGTTTCAAATTACCTTATATAGTGACACCAATTCATCACTGGCATGATCGATCGAAACCAAAAACAATAAAAAGAAGTCTGTAGATAAAATCAGAGAAACTCACTTTCTTCTGGATTTCGATCAGCATCCAAGTTGATCTAGAAAACTACAGAGACTTGAGCCTTTATAAATCATTTTCCAGAATAAACATAAGCATTTGTGATCGATTTGGGAGAGCAGAAAATCCCTAGTTTCTTTGCTGCCGTCATTTTTATTCCACGAGAGAAAGTGAACAGGACAAAGCAAATAAGGATGGAACCAACATGAATGTGGTCGACCTATTTGTTCAAAGGGATTCTATGTTTTATAACTAGGGTTTTGTTTTTTCTTTGTTTAATTTTTGTTGTATTTAAATTTCATTTGTAAATCGTCCGAACCAGTTCTAGAGTCTGTAAATCTAGAGGGAATCCAGTTAGGGTTTAGCTGGAAGTTTACTAGAGTTTGTAAAATCTAGGGATACGGGTTTGTAATTCGGGAAAATCTGATCGAGGGGATATCGGTCAGTCTAGGGTTTTGAGCGTAGGGTTAGTACAGGAGCAGGGAGTGCGAGTTTACATGGTCTTGTAAGCGGGATCTGTATTATCACCTAGTAGAAACCTTAGGAATGTAGAAGTAGGTAGGGTTTTGCCGAAGCTGGGTATCTCTGTGTGTTATTTCCTTTCTGCATTTCTATTTCTGCTATATTCTGTGATCTTTTTATTATTTAATATCCCGTCATATTTTTATTTCAGCGATAAACTGTGATAAACCCTATTCACCCACCTCTAGGGTTAATCTTGATCCAACAAGATTAATAGTTATAACATTTATACCTAATTTGGTTGAAGTCATGCTTATCCCTTTTCTTTCCAGATCTTCTAATTATACAAAACAATTACATTTTTCCTTTTATTTGAGGACAATCCTCAATTTTTGATGTCAGTTAAGAAATTTTATTTTGTTCAGTTTATCCTTCTTAAGGACCGATCTTAGTGATGAATTATTTGTGTTATTTACCATTTAATATCTATAGGAGATAATAAATAATAATAAAAAGATAAATGATATGGAAACATTTATGTACAATATATATACAAATTTTGACAATTAAAATTATATAGAACATTGCATATTTATATAAATATATAAACTAAGTAAAATATGCTCCCACTCAAATCAACATCTCTCTCTCTTTCTATCTCTCTTTATATATATATATATATATTAGTATACATATATTTTAGCGATCCAAGATCCATATCTAATCATGCCTTTTGTTAATTAGCTTTGGCTAATCCAAAACACAATCTTTTAAGTAGACATCTTATGTTAGTTATATCACATATATAATTCTTGGATAGCATGATGAACAATTTTTTTCATTTTAAATATTGGATATTTCATGCTATATGTCTCTAAGCCCATAATCTTATTATGGCAGCATAGTTAAGTCAGACCCAATTACACATTTTGAGTATCACATTTACCCTATCGCATATAGAAAAAATAAATAGTGTACTAATGCTTTTGCATTACCTACATCTATTGATTCTGACATTGGTGGGTGTATTTATTGGAAGATTCCACTTTGACTTAATATAAATGTGTAGTTTTAATAGATTTTATTATTTGAAGTGTGGAACTATGTGTTATATAACTTATAAAGATGTTATAAACAAATTTACAATAACTCATTGGTTAAAATTATACATTTCGTATGTTATATAAAAAATAAATTGTCATGTATATATAACATACTTCATTTACAGTTCATTATCCAACACATATAAAATTTGAACGAATACAATAGTATGAATAGCACATCTCTGGATACATTACTAACAATACACCTATATATTTCAAAATTGACGTGAATTAAAATGATGAATAATTACACGTCATGTATGCGCTGAGTTATGTATCCATAAGAGAAACATGAAATAATTCATACAAAGTTCACGTGCTTACGTGCAGGCACAAATTAAAATATACAACATTTGTAAAATCTTAAACACAGCCTGCAAAATTTTATATATGCTAATATATGTATAGAACTACAGTGTATTTTTCATATTATTATACAACTAGCCTTAAGCAGTCTATGCAGTTAAAGCCCCTCTATATCCCATAGTGCTCTTCAACCGCTATGCTATTTCAATTTAGCGTTGATGAACAGTAGATCCGCCTCTAGCCCCGCTATTTTCCACTGCATCCGCTAAATCAAGTCTTTTTAGCGTCCGCTTTAGCAATATTAATATATAGAGCTTATTTTGACTTGTTGTGACACCCCACGTCCGTTAATGTCACTCATTAAGAGAATGCATTAAGTTTCGTGAAGCGTTATAGGTAAACAGGCACAAAACATTACCAGACAAATATAAAAGATAGCGCGGAATTTAAAATTTTATTTCAAACATAATTCATAACATCGTCGTCCAAAATATCACAAGTCTGGAACTACATAAAAATCATTACAATAATATGAATCTTCTATCTTGTATTTATCAGAGTACAGAAATACATAAAAAACATAATTCCCAAAAAGGACAAAGCCATAATAGTAAAGACAAGAACTTGAGCAATACTTCAAAAGCAGCTCCTAGCAAGATGATAGCCGAGTCCTGATTAAGCCGGAGTATTCCCGCCCTGAGAACCTGGGGGGCGGGGGAGGGGAGGGGGGGGGGGAAACAGAAGAAAGAAGAGGAAACAAAAGAGTCAGACATAAAGTCTGGCGAGTCCAGTTACTTTTAGCAAGTAAATAAGTAAAAGTAGCATGACGGGCATATAAAGTGGATAAGAAAGATAATACCATAAAAGGTAGGTATGACAAGGTAAACATGATAGAGTGTATACGCTTCTCTAATGATTACTATGCACTAATACTAGTATAACCAAAATGAGATGATCCCAACAACTGTCTAATGGTAGACTAAGGCATACGTCCAGATGTACTCTAACTACTACACTAATCGATCGGCTCCCTACTCCATAAATACTTTGTGTCGGCCCCACAGTAGGAGGTATCACATCCTAAAGTGGCACCCTTCGTGGATGTGCACAGCCATACCTACTGGTGTCACAGTCGTCTTAGCCCCCTCTGCCCGGCCCATGCACGCACTATCCCCGGTCAGTTTGCGCTGCCCACACCGTCCTCCTCGTTTGGATCTCTTACATTCAGCCCAGTAAGTGTGCCCCAACTGTGACCACCCCAAACCCCGTACTGACGGTGGCAAGGGTAATCCGTGGAATATAACACAGAAACAGATAATAACATAACAGAAATAAATACACCAGATAATGAACAATAGAATATACTGGATAAAAGTAATCATCAGAGTTACACAGTATACAGGATCATACTTAGTACAAATACAGTTCAACTATACATATATGTCTACAGCGGAAAAACAAACATAATGTACAATAGGAGCTGAACAACATAAAAAGAAATAAATGATAGAATCCATCTTCAGCTCCAGCTATCCAGAAAGAACCAGCTAAACCTGAATACAAGGCTGCCCGTGTAGAAAAAGGGGCACCCGAGTTTGAAAGTGAAATAAACTACGAGTCAGTCATGGGACTGGTATGAGAAATCTACTCAACACATTAAATCTGTGGCAAATCACAGGACCACGCCACTTTCGTGGATCGGGTTTAGTCCATTGGATTGCCAGTGCTTTAAAACAAATCATTCTTTTAAAACATCGCAATGCTTTTCTAAAAATGAAGCCATTATAAGACTCAGTTCCCATCACACAATGCAAGGCAAACCGGAGGATAGAGTTTTACCTTATAATGGCAAAAATATGATTGATACGAATAAAACAAAAGCATTTGATATTGTTACTAGTGTTTATATGTTTCAAAACAACTTCGAATCATAACTATCAATCATAGACGGCATGGGTACCATATATCATGTCGCCATATGTATATACAATCAAAACCGCACAGTCACGTAATTGGAAATTGGATTTCCGTCATGAACCAAGGCAAAAGATAGTCCTTACCGAATTCGAGACTGCCTAGCCCGAGTCTCAGGATTAGAACGCATCGACCCTTGGATCGTCAGGGCCAGTCCACACGGAGTGGATTAAAATGCCTGAACACTACGTTTCCCCGCCCTTTGGGGCGTAAGCGAACCAACAAATGGCTCCATCGGACCCGGATCGTCCGATCTAACCGAGGCGCCTCGCAACAACCACATAGGTGAAAAGTATATAAATGTCAGGGCTTGTAGGTCACTGACACCACCCTAGCTAGGAAGAAACGCATGCCCTCCCTGAGGTCCTTCTCCCGTTTTTGGTTCATACCGGGGTGTGAGGCTCGCGATTTCACGTTATACACAAAGCCACGCCACTCAGGCGGTGCTTTGATCATCACCACAAGACTTTGCTTTTCAACAAAAGCCCTGATCACTGCATCTTAGCATGCCACACAGGCAATTCACACCGTGCAACTGATGGCTATCAATCACACAGAATAAATTCCAATGTCAAACACACTGTCCATTTGCTAGTCCGTTCTGGGTCTGAACGAAACCGGAGGCACTAAATACCTCGCAAACCCATCGATCACCACGTACGTCTGGACGATCACCACTCATTATCCATATTTCGGGATGCCTCCCAATCAGCACCTCGGTTACCATCCAAACGAGGTGAAGATTTCCGGTCTTCGACCATCGTCTTCATCTTCGACTTTCAATCGTCGGTCAATTATTTGAAATGAGAATTAACTCGGCCTTTTCAAATAATTCACGTATTTTTAGAATTTCAAATCAATTTATTTCATTGGTTAAATCAATCGACAACACCAACTTGTTCTTTAATGTATTTTTCACACCAAACACATTCAACCATCAAAAGCCACATAAATCGAGCAAATTCAGTTTATTTCCATTCCATATCATTTATGATATTTTATAACAATTCATCGCTATTTTTATTTATTTTAAAATAGCCAATTTAGTCAAAACGACGCTTCGGGCCATAACGCGGCCGTGGCGCTGTTTTTCTTCAGATTTGATTTACACATATCTGAAAATCTAACCGTTGGATCTTCACAAAATTTACATCATTAGAAAGGTCTTTTCAAAACGAATCCAACGGTTCCAGTGTCGGGAAAATCCGACGGTCGGATCTCCCGGTACAATCGTTTGAAGTTTCGATTTCAAAATACGAACTGCAGCGTCGTTATTCGATTAAATATAATTATATATATATATATATATAATCGTTTCTGGCGCTGTTTTTCTTCAGATTTGAATTAAACATTCCAGACAATCCAACCGTTGGATTTTTACAAAGTTGGTGCCGTTGGAAAGATATTTCCAAGGCGAACCCAACGGTTGCGGTTTCGGGAAAATCCAATGGTCGGATTTCCCGCACTAGTTGTTTGAAATCACGGTTTCAAAACACGAACTGCACGGCCACGTTTCATTTTAATTTTATTTATATTTATATATTTATATAAATATAGTTCATTCAACAATTTCAATATCGTTTTCACTTCAAATATTTCACTAACGCCTTTAAATTTTGGAAAATTTCGCCATAACCTCCTTTGTACGGGAGGGGCTAGGAAAATTCCCAAATAGCCACACGGGCGTCTCATGTCAAAATGAAAAAGAAAAAACCAAGCGGCTAGCCAACAGGCTCATAAAATCATCACCCAAACAAAACAGTAAATGTGTACCTATTTGTCGGGCACAAAATATTATTCCTCTTCTCTAGCCCCTTTGCTATAACCTGTTCAATAAATATGCATGTACATATATACAGTTCTTATCACTTATCATTTTCCATTCAACTTCATATTTGATTCCATTTGGTTTAAAAATACCATTCATTCTAATGTTGCATGCATAGGCAAAAATCATATCATTAGCTAATTGATGAATATTTCGACTCATGCATATTTATTTGAACGAGTTGCTATTTTTAACACTTCACATTTCAACGATTCATGTATATAATAAAAATGTGATTTTTATTATAAAACAATTCATTTCAAAACACTATTATTTTATATAGTTCATATAGGTGATAAAAATAGGATTTTTCTTATAAAACAATTTCTTTTAAAACGAGATTATTTTACATAGTTCATATAGTTGATAAAAGGTGATTTTTATTATGAAACAATTTATTTCAAAATATGAATGCCATTCAACACACGAATTTCAATTCAACGAATGAATATCGATTCAACACATGAAGGTTTTCTATAGTTTCTATATATAGATAAAAATGTGATTTTTATATTTTTAAACACGAATACCATTCAACACATGAATTTCTAATCAACGAATGAATATCGATTCAACACATGAAGGTTTTCTATTCAACGAATAAATATAGTTTCAGCAAATGAAAATAATTCAAACACATGAATATTATTCAAAATTTCGGCAGCATAACGGCAGGGTAGTTAAAACCGGGACCGTCCCTAGTACGGCTCCTCGCTCTACCTTAAAACCTCGCGGTTTTTGACAATGGGGATCATGCATCTAGTTCGCACGCAGGCGGCATGTATATATTTATTTATTTCATTTCCACAAACTAATCCTATGTGGTTTCAACCAAATATTTCTTAACCACAAACGGGTATTTTTCAACCACAATCAATCAATATCAACCACAAACAATCCCAAACAACCATTCGCTATCAATCAATTTTCACACCAATCACAACCAATAAATATCGTCCATGGTTTGTGGACGAGGGGCGTATATATATATATATATATATATATATATATATATATATATATATATATATATAATAGCTATATTTCACTTGCATTTCAACACATATATCAATTATTCTATGCATGTATAATTCATACTTCGCTTATATAGCTTACACCACGCATGTACATAAGGTATACGCCATGTGTGTAATTTATATTTCGCTAATATAATTTATACACGACATTTTCCATTCAAATTTATTTAATTTAAATTTCTCACATTGGTTTGTTGCTTCGCTAAAAATAGATACGATGTCAGAAAAATCCGCGGCTTCTTCTATTGGGTAGAGAGCTTCCTTGCGGTCTCGATGTTTCCTGTTTCATCGAATTTCGTCACCACACTAAAAAGATATGATTTTTCAAAGTGTAAACATAAAAAAAACTCACCTTTCACGAAGGTTCAAAACTAGGTTTACGGTTTTCGCGAGAATCGAGGCACGAGGGGATGATCGGCGGGTTGGACGTGGAAGAGGGAAGAGAGGGCTTCCTATCGGTGGTGGTTTGGCGGCGTTCGGTGGTTGGGATCGGCGGCGGCGGCGCTGGGAAGGTCGGGGCTTTGGAGCCTCGATTCAGGCGGAGGAGGGGTTGGTCGGCGTCGAGCTGGGGTCAGATCTGACGGGGAGGCGAAGGCGGTTCGAGCGGCGGTGGTGGCGGAGGCTGGAAGCGGCGGCAGCGGCGGCGATCGGGCCTGGAAGGGGGGAAGCGGGTTTCGCCGTTGGTTTTAAGGATTTTTTTTTTTAAAAAATAATGAATGGAGAAATATGATTGGTCGATGGTTTTATTAAATTTTTAAATAGTGTTTTCTCAAACGAACTCCTTTTCAAACCCAACGACTGTCGCCCCTAGCTAAATACCCCCATCCCGGACACAATGGGATATGTTTTGTAGGCCAATTCGACTGTTACAGTCAGTTATTTTTCAAATTAAAGTATAAAACATTTAATTTTTAACTTTGAACGTACATTTCAATTTGCCTGGGCCACAAACTGATTCGAAAAATTCCAGAAAAATAAATCTAGCTATGTCTTGACGATACGGTCCCAACAAAACTAGTTTCGTCGAATTCTGAGACCGTTTGCAAAAAGGCCCATTTCTGGTCGATCCAATTTAACTGTAATTGACCAAAACATGTTTTCCTTTGCCACGCTCACATACTAGCTTCAAAAATTATGAAATTTGAAACCTAGCAATAACTTCACATCCCGGATCCAACAAAAGTGGTTTCGTCGAATTCCGAGGTCGTATGCAAAATGGCCAATTTCACGGGCTATATAAATTCCATAGCGACCTTTCTGAAAATTCATTTGGCCATAACTTTTGCTTTCCGCTATGAAAATTCGATTTTTCAGATTCGTTAGAAAGGTATTTACTAACAGATTTAAATATTTTTGGTTTCACTAAAATCCGTTTTGTTTTGCACCCGGTACAGTCCGACAAAGTTTGAATTCAATTTTTGAAACTGCAGCGCCTTTTCAAGCCTTGTTTATAATTAGAATTAATTATTTTCGTTTTCAATTGTCGATTCAAACTCACTTTTCATTGCCATTATTTAAAATATTTATTTTAAATATTTAAAATCCATTATTTTAGCCAATTAAAAAAAAATTAAACTGGCCTAGATTTTCGGGTTGTTACAATCTCCCCCACTTAAAACTTTTCGTCCCCGAAAAGGAACAAAGTCGAAAGTGGTTTGATTAATCAACTCAACTTTCATTATTTTGATTACGGCTTAAGTTCTTCAACTTTTCAGTTTCTAAGAACTTTTCAAATTTTTCAAAAATTTGGCTAACACCCTAAATTTTTGAAAAATTTCGCCATAACCTCCCCTGCACCGGGAGCCACGGGAAAATCCCGAAATTGCCATATAGGCCTTCTGATCTCAAAAAGAAAAAGAAAAAGCCAAGCGGCTAGCCAATAGGCTCATAAAATCATCATCACCCAAACAAAACAGTAAATTATAGTAAACATGTACCTATTTGTCGGGCAAACAAATTTTATTCTCTGCCCTAGCCTCCTTGCTATGACCTGTTCAATGTAAGTACATGTATATGCATGCATTTGCAACCAAATTTCAATACAGTTTACTATTTGGTTCACTTTGTATACAATTTGGCCTAATTGGTTCCTTTAATTCAAATGTTGATTTTATTAGTTAATTAATAATCAAACAACACAACCAACAATCAGTTAATTGATTAGATTTTTCAAATATATAACTTTATATATTTAAAATCATATTTTCTAAAACCAGATTATATATATAATCACAAGTACATTATTTATAAACAAATAACTCTCGACTCATTCTAGGGCATTTCTAACCCCATCTCTAACGAGTCACTCATTCTAGAATGCTACTGATTCTATCTCTAATGAGGATTCTTTTATAGGACATTACTAATCCTACCTCTGATGAGTCTTTTATTCTGTTCTAACGAGTTGTACCCCAAAGATTTGAGTTTAACCAAAGCTCTGATACCATATGTAACGACAAGGAATTTCGCCCGGACCTAATCGATCGCTAAACCGACCAAGACCGTTCGAATCCCGCATACGCTAACTTTGGGTATACAACACATCAGAACAAATAACAGAAGACTTCAATAAACATCATAATAATATTACATCAGAGTACAGAATATCAGAGTATATCGAAAATAATACACAGCGGAAGATAAATTTACATAAATGTAATACAATGCACAGCGGAAATATAAACTACACAGCGGAAGACTGTAAATGTCTGGACACAGCTTAAAGCTTCAATCCAGAATCCTGCTCAATACATCTGCAAAATAAAACTACTCGACTGCCCATGTGGAAAATAGGGGCACCCGAGTTCGCAAGGGAAAAGCAAACTACAGGTCAGTCATGGGACTGGTGTGTGAAACTCTAACAGTTATAATTAACTTATTTGATAATATGGTATATCACGGGACCACGCCGCTAACGCGGAACGGGTTTACCCCCATGAATACCAGTGTATAAACAACAATCAATATAGATATATGGATCTACTATGCATCAATCAACATGCAATATCCCAATCTACCCACTTAGATTAATCACTACACTTAGACTTTCTAAATCCAATTTAATTTACAGAAATCATTCCTTTGGATTTTATTCCGGATTTCTTATTTCAAATCATTTGAAATACATATCTAACTTTCTATATCAAAGTAGATTTCACTTCGGGATCTCAAATCAAATCATCTGGAAATATGAATTCCAAAACATAACAATGCATACAAACAAGTATGCAACCAAATATCGTGCTCCCTATCGACAAGGCAAAGGGTACGCACCTCGCAACTCGATATATATAAATGTGCACCTACCCTATAGGAGTAGGCTACACCGACGATGCACCTCCCACACATGGAGAGCATACACCGCCCTCTCACCCATACTTTTAGTCTCAGGGTTACCCGACTCTTTAGCCACATACTAAATCATTTCATATCCCGAAGTAGGGAAAATCATTTTACAACGTAATAATCACAAGTACTTTCAAAATATAGTACTTCACATCAGTAATTCACGCATATGATCAGTCACTATTAATCACATAACCTTTGAGCTCGTACGTCTCAAAGAAGGGTGTTAAGCAAGAGAATAAATTCTCCGCCACCAAACAGATACATCATCAATAGCAACTAATCGAATATGCGATGAACCACAATGTAACATATAATACATTTCTAAATCATTTTAGAAATCATCGGGTTTTGGGCCTCGAAATCCTTTCTGTTTTATAAAACATTTTTATAAAACATTCCCTGTCCAAAATCGGGAATACATTTCTTTTCACTTAAGAAAAATATCATTTCACAATCATTCATTAAATTTGAAATGGACACAACATCGCTAAACACCTTATCGTCAAATCGTGAAGTGTTTCACAAGGCGTTAGCACATAGATATTTTCAACCCAACCCAATGCTAAATGTAAAAGCATATTCTGCTCATAAACTGGTCGAGCACAATCCAAACAATCAATCAATCCAATTTGACATTAAATAGAAGGGTTTGAATAAAGATAGTATCGACTTATATTCAACATCAAATCCTGAAACCAATAGATATCATATCGGGAATAACGATATCGATATCGTCCAAATTCCCATCACAATATCTATATAATCACCGAATCCAATATCGAAAATATCCAAAAATAATTTCAATTCAAATCTAATCCAATTTATTTATTTATAACCATTGGATTATTTTTCTAGTTAATAACTAGTTCATTTCGATAAAAATATATTTTTATCTTTTTAAATATGGAGTTTTTCATCCCAATTCTTCACAAATCATTTCTTATGATTTTACACAAATTATCGATATTTTTAATAATTTTATCAAGGCCCATACAGTCGATTTCCATCAACGGTCATCGAACTGCACTTACATCGACCTTTTCCAAATTTGATTTGGACATAATTCCAAATCCAACCGTTATATTTCAAATCTCTAATATTCGTTAGAAAGCTGTTTTCGATACGAACCCAACGGTTCTAGTTTCAGGAGAATCCGACGGTCGGATCTCCCGTAATGTCCGTTCAAAGTCAATGGTCGAAATTCGCGAACTGCCGCAGCGCGGCGCGTTCTATTCAGGCCATTATATTATATATATATATAATATATATTTCGTCGATTTCTATTTAAAATGAATTTTATAAATCGTTTTAAATTCCTTTTCAAATCGATTTCAACTTCTTATTTCAAATTCAAATCAAAATTGAATTTTTTCTTATAAATTCGTTTTAAATTCATTTCAATTTGATTTCAATTCATTTCAATTCGAATTCAATTCTATTTCAATTCTATTTCATTTCAATTTCAATTCGATTCAATTCATTTCGAATTCATTTTCAATTCAGTTCAATTCGAATTCATTTTCTATTCAATTCAATTCGAATTCATTTTCTATTTTATATCAAAATCGAATATTTCATATACATGACAATTTTATACAGTGTATATATATATATGTTAAAAATTATATTTTTAACAATCAAACCATTTTCACATTTCATATATATATATATATGTACATATATCATTTTCATTTCATATATACATGTTATTTCACTTCGCTATATATATATATTTCACTTCTATATATATATATATATATATATATATATATATATTTCACTTTCAATATATACGATATTTTCACTTTCAATATATACGATATTTTCACTTTCAATATATACGATATTTTCACTTTCAATATATATATATTATTTTATTATCGATTTCACATCAACATCACAAACAATTTTCACATCACATCAATCAAACAAACAAGCCATCCATGGTCTGTGGATGACGGGTGTCGGGTACTGCTAAGCACCGTCTGCATCCTAGTGTATATATATAACTAGAAAAAGAAATTGAAGAGTGAAAAATTCTCACTTTCAATATATACGATATTTTCACTTTCAATATATACGATATTTTCACTTTCAATATATACGATATTTTCACTTTCAATATATACGATATTTTCACTTTCACTATATACGATATTTTCACTTTCAATATATACGATATTTTCACTTTCAATATATACGATATTTTCACTTTCAATATATACGATATTTTCACTTTCACTACACGATCAATTTTCACATAGAATACAATCAAACAAGTCGTCCATGGTCTGTGGACGACGGGGAACAGTTCATATATGCAGTTATGAAATAAATAACTGAACAGAAAATTTAAAGTGAGAGAATTCTCACAGAATAGCTAATCCAACGCCACAACTCTTCATTTAGAGAAATCTTCATCGATCTCGCCTTTTTGTCACTTTCGCTGCCCGTATTCTCTACATATGTAAAAATCGAATTTTTACTTCGCTATTCAATATATAAAAATCGAATTTTTACTTCGCTATTCAATATATAAAAATCGAATTTTTACTTTGCTATTCAATATATAAAAATCGAATTTTTACTTTGCTATTCAATATATAAAAATCGAATGTTTACTTTGCTCTCACAAAAATAAAAATCACATCTTTATTCGTTATTTCTATAAATAGAAATCCTAAATTTTATATAATGAAAATCTCGAATCCTATATAAATAAAACCAGATTTTTAAATTGATTTAAACTAAACAAACAGATTAAAAACTCACTGTGCATTTATTTAGACTGAAGGGGGGAGAAAAGAACGTTGCATTGGAGGAGGACTAGTGCTCCCGGTCGACTGGTGATGGGGGGGGGGGGGGTTGATGGCGCCTCCGCGGTGGGGTGCTCCAGTAGTGAAGCGGTGGCGTTGACAGGCCACTGCGGCGCGGTTCCAGGGGATTGGGGTTTTCTGGGCACGGGTTGAAGAGAGCGAAGGGGAGGAGATCGAAGGGGGGGGTTCGTGGCGGGCTGAGCGGTGGACTTAGGTGGGGTGCGAGGCGGAGTACGGCGGTGGGAGCGCCGGAGCGACGGCCTGGAGCAGATCGCGTTAGGGTTATTTTATTTTATTTTTTATTTTTTTTTCGTTTCTGAGTGAATGAATAAGGGGGGGGGGGGTATATGAGAATTTATATATTTTAATATTATTTTAATTTTTAATCTCTAAAGGTTACTTTAAAAATTCGAACTCCTTTTTGAGCCCACCGACTGTCGTCCATAGCGTTTTACCCCCATTCCGAACACAATGAGATATGTATCGTAGGCCAATTCGCTTGTTACGATCAGTTTTGATTGATATTAAAGTATAAATCTATATATATTCAACTTGAATGTACATTTCAAATTACCGGGGCCACATACGGACTCGAAAAATTCCAGAAAAATATTTTCTAGCTTCGTATCGACGATACGGTCCTAATAAAACTTGTTTCGTCGAATTCCGAGACCGTTGGAAAAATGGCCATTTTCCAGTCGATTAAAATCAACTGAAACTGGTCAAACGCGTTTTCCTTTGCCACGCTCACATATCGAGTCGAAAAATTACGAAATTTGAAACCTAGCAATAACCTGACATCACGGACCCAACAAAAGTGGTTTCGTCGAAATCCGAGGTCGTTTGCAAAATTTCCATTTTTAAGGGCCTGAATTCTATAGCGACTATTCAGAATTTTCAACTGGACATATCTTTTGATTCCCGCTATGATATTTCGATTTTTTCGGATTCGTTGGAAAGATATTCTCTATTAGATCCTATTGTTTTTGGTTTCAATAAAATCCGGATTATTTTGCACCCGGTACATTCAATTGAAGTTCGAAATCGAATTATCGAACTACCGCGCCATTTTCATTTCCTTTTATAAATATAAATAAATATTTATATTCTAACGACGATTCAAACGAATATATACGTTCGAATTATATTCAAAATAAATTTCTCGTCGATATTATTTAAAATATTCTATTTTAAATGTTCAAAATTCATTAAAATTGCCAAAATAAAAATTTTAAACTGGCCCAGATTTTCGGGTTGTTACACCAACTCCGACCTAGTTCAGAGTACTCGTTTGATACTATTAAGGGTTATTGACTGAAATGGGTTCCACACAATATGATACAAGCTCTTCCCTTTGTCTTGTATCCCCTCTAGGGTTTCCACCGCCTATGCTTACCTAACAAGGTGTCTTTAATTACATAACCTTTTCATTTCTACAAGTTATGCTTACCCTAAGGTGTCTTTAATTACATAACTTCAACATTTCCACAGGTTATGCTTACCTAACAAGTTGTCTTTAATTACATAACCCTATCAGGTTAAGTTTGTGGGCATATATATACATATTACCCACCCCCCTCAGATTTACTTAACCCACCCACTGTTCAACCAAATTTACTTAACCCCAATTTAAGTTCAAGTTCATACAATCCTTATGGATTCAACTAGGTTAAGTATTCAAGTTTTATTACCATATTTCATTTATGGTTATGGTATGCTAGACCTCCTACATTAAGCCTACAATTGGTGGATGCTGGATATGCCAAGCGGGTCCGGGCAGACTTATTCCACAAATCGGGCTTAACCTCGTGTCTTAACACATCTCGTATTTGTGCACCTAGACCTCTCACATTAGATTCACCACTTGTGGTCGCTGGATATGCCGGGCGGGTCCGGGCAGACTTCCACTACAAGTGTAATCTAAACTTGTGTCTAGGCGCAATTACAGTTTCTAATTACTATATTCCTAGGCATTTCATTATTAGCCAATTTTACCTATGTCTTTATAGTTTTCATGCCCCTTTTCCCTAAATATGTTCATAGTGAATTATATGTCCCAATTCAAATACATATACATTATTCAAATTATGCCAATTTTTACCTTTTTACTAATTATGCCTAAATTCCCAATTCACAAGATATGCCCAATTTCATTGTTTTTCCCCTTGTTCCCAAGCTAACGTAATCGCATAATTAAGCGGCATGCCTAGGTTGGATAGTAGCCTAGCTATATAAAATAAAAGGGAAAGTGTGAAGCGAAGATGATAGAGATGATTATTCTAACAGAATTGACATAAACTTATGATGGCATAATGATAAGATGGACATATAAGCACAGATCGATGAACTTGTGATAATAAAACAGGTTCTAACATAGTAGGGATGTCATAATAGGCATGATTAGATCTAAATAAGGATTTAGATGTACAACTAATGTCAGATCCAAATTAACCTCAAACATAATAGGTACAAGATGTCTATAATCAGAAGTAGATCTGACATGATAAAGGTTTAGATTCAAGTCATAGTTAATTCAGAATATCGTAGGTTTATAAATTACAATAGATCTGATATGATTCAGTCACAGGGATAAATCCAAATTACAGTCACATCATGTTTTACATTTAACCATTTAAATATAAAAGTAAACTAAAACTCACAGTTTCCGGATCTAAAGAAATAGAAGGAGAAAAGTAGTTGATGAATCTCAGATCTACATTTGAATCTCTAAATTTGATTGCAGAAGAAGAAGAAAGAGTTTTGATTCAGTCCAGGCACCACCAGCACTTAGGCCTCCATGGATTTTCAATGTGATAAAATCAGAAAATGAAGCCATATATATAGCTGCCAGCCCCCTGAATTCAACTGCCACCTCAGCCCTAGGGGGGTCGATCCCCCCTTAGGGGATCGACCCATGGGTCGACACCTCCCTTAAGGGGTCGACTCCCCTGGGAGGGAATTTTGCCGCCTCTAAATTTTCGGATTTTGAAAGCTTTTTTATTTTCTAAATTTAATTATATGTATATAATTCTCTTGCGCGTATACAAACTTCAAACCCTCATAACTTCCTCATACGATGTCCATTTTATGCAAACCAAATTTCTTTCTTGATCAGAATTTTGAGACGGGCACAATGTGCGCAGTCTGTTTCCCTTATTTCCGAATATTATATTAATTATTATTTTAATTTATCCTCTTTTAGTATTGTTAAAATTTCGGGGTGTTGCACTAGTTGTTTTTAAAAAATTCATTAAATTTAGCGTAAAGGGATAAATTTAAGGCATAAGTGCCTAATATATGGTAACAGTCAATTAGACTCATCAAATTTAGCATGCATAACTTGATATTCCATGATTTTGTTATGTAAGATCAATTATATTAGTTTCTTCTACATATATAATGTGAGAAAGATGATCAATTAATTTTCTAATATTTGGTTTTACATCTAATGAACCTTTTTGCGCTTCCGCTATATCCCCGCTATTTCCTCGCTTTATCCCCATTACACATTTTTGCACCTCCGCCGCTATAGAACCGCTGAGTGCTTTAACTACGCTTTAAACAGTAAATATAAAACCATGCATAACTGCCTACACATTACATTGTTAGATCATTCATGAAAATGTAAACATTTAGTGAATGTATACACATGAATCATTGGTGCATCCAATCACAAATATAACATATATGTGCAATTAATATAGATATATATGCTCACACTTATGCTGTAAAATACAGAATACTTATAAAGCCATCTCACTGTCCAGATATAGATTTGTATATATATAAACAGCATGAAAGCCAAAAGAAAATCATACTGGCATATACACAGCATGAAAGCCAAAAGAAAATCATACTGGCTTTAGCTATCAAAATATTTTTGCAGCATGTACCATTTCAAACATCAGCAGTTAATTAAATTCATACATTAATTATGCTATAACCCCATCAGTTATATATTAGAATGAGAAATATGTGCATACACACAAACATTTAAATGGCATGTCTTAGGGATTCATTATAATGCTATACATACATTTCAGATCAAACATTGATACGTAGTTAGCAGTTAATAGATCTAAACACATTCAACATAGTACCCACGCTCAAAAGTTTAGTATTAACACTACCTGCTTACAAATATATATATATATATACATATATATATATATATTGGAGTATAATATGCTTGCAGCAGGTATTCAGTAATGTACTTCATATAATCAACATATACATGCAGAATTAAAGCCAAGATTAAAAGTCAACCATTACTTGGACATACTATTCAGGCAATTGATATATATATATATATGTATGTATGTATGTATAAATATATAAACTAGATTTTAAAGCTCAACTGAATGCCCAAATGTATACGGCGTAAGAAGAATAAAGGGTTGCTCCTTGTTAAAGCATATACATACAAACGTTTATAAATTCCATATTATAGCCTTTCATATAAAGTAGCAGCAATATATTGATCCACATTTTGATTCAATGGACTATGTGTCTACACATAGCATCAGTATTCATGTTTATGTCATTAATACATAAAAGTCAGTAGTATATTCTTTTAATTGTGCATATCAGTGTCATCTGTTCATAGCAGATATATGTATATCAGAGGTACTTACCGATGAAAACATTTATGCATAACAGAGTGTTTGTATATATGTATACACTGCTGTTATATTTGCAGCGACATTGATGATCATAAGTTGCACTAATAGAAGACTTAAAATACCAATTCATAACTTCCAGTTTGCAATAATACATTATTAATCCCCCCTTTCTGAATCAAATGTCCATTTTCTTATATATATATATCTTGGATCAATACGGTTATGAATATATATATATATATATATATATATATATCTGTTTCTCAAATCCGATTAAACACATTCCATATTTTTATTTATGAATTATGCTATAGCCATTCATCTAAAGTAAAGGATCAACATGTTTTATTATAAACATCAAAATGACCCCGACAGCTTAGTATGCATCTAAGTGACATTCAAATACAGATGCATGCTTTTAACAGTGAATTAATCATTCAGTTATGCAACAACATTATGAATAATTCATTATTTGAATTTGTACAAGCTTATAAAAAGATTAATATCTTGATGCCATATATTTATATGCAAACATTATAAAAGCAGAAAGCAAATTACACTTGCTTTAGGTTTCATGCATGTACCGACCTGCCTTTTTGCTCGATTTCCACCAGTAATTAAACCGACCAAACGTCCATAAATACGGATTGTTAGGGTTACTTACACATTTGCACAAAATTAAAAGAACATTTCCATTATCATTACAGTAATATTATATCAGAGATTACCAAATATATCAAAGTACAACGGTTACACAGTGGAAAGAAATATAAATATACTTTAGCGGTAGGAAAATGATCCAAAATATAGCTCTAGCTCCAATCCTGAATCCAGCTTTTAGGTCTAAATCTGCAAACCAAACTACTAGCTACCCTGTAAAAATTATGGGCATCTAGAGTTTAGGTATGTAAACAATAAAGTCCAGGTCGGTCATGGGATTGGAGTGAGAACTTTAAAATAGTTGTTTTTAGGGATTATTTTAAAGTTAGGTGATTCATCGGACCATGCCGCTAACGCGGAACGAGTTTACTCCATGTGAATACCAGTGCATAAAAATTTGCAATAACTTTTTGAAAAATGAAGCTATCATAAGGGTCATCCCACATCACATAATGCAAGCACACAACAAATGGGCGAGTTTTGTCCTTATGATAAATGAACATGCTTTTATTACGTGAAAATCCCCTTTCATATTTGTAACGACCTGGAAATTAGCGATCTTGGTTATCCGATATACAACACATATCAAACATTCAAGGATCGAAAATAACCGGAAGTTAACGAAAGAAATTAGAGGGTGAGGATAGATAAGATAGAAACTTAGAATAGAAGAAGAAGAAGAACATACCACATCAGAGTAACACGAATCTCACAGTGGAACGAACAACATATAATAGATAATATATCCTTGAAATAAATCAGTATATGCATACAGTAACATTATCAGAGTACAACACTTACAACACAGCGGAAATAACTATAGCTATAAAATGTTGAAGCCTCCTGCTCCAAGCTCTCCAAGTATATCTGTAAAATCCTGACTACTTGACTGCCCGTATAAAATTGGGCACCCAAGAGTTTATGGAAGACAAAACAAAATAAACGCCGGGTCAGTCATGGGACTGGTATGAGTAAAACAGTTTAAGCCATTAAACGATATCTCATAAGACCACGCCGTATAGCGGAATGGGTTTTTCCCTTATGAGAATCCAAGATATCTTTATATCAAAAACATTTTGATATTATTATAATGTCTATCAACCACAATATAACAATCATCTCGCAGAAACGCTTTCATCTCACGTTCTACATATATAGTATACAATCAAAACCGCAAGCACGTATTGGGTAATGGATTTCCAAATATGACAAGGTATGGAACCACCTTTCGGTAGTGTACCTCTAGAGAGGAATACACTGGGTTCAATAAGAACATCTTGCAACCCGGCCACACATGACCGACCACTCATTTCGCTTGAGTGTATCGAATGTATATCACCAACGGTTGGGATCAGCAACCGTTTCCCGAATGGGAAAGCATCGACAATAGATTTTTAGAAATAAATGAAACTCTAGATCAGGTGATTATACACCCTAATAGGTGCGACCTACATAGCCATGCTGCCTGCCCGATTTTTGTCATTTCCCGGTTGTGAGGCTAGAAGCTTCGCTTATCCTTTACATGCCACATCTTCATTCACTTAGAATGTCACATTGTCATACCCTTTAAATCACAAATTGATTTCTCCAAAAATAACACGGGTATACAGCTAAGAGAAATGAATTCCTCCGCCACCAAACGTGAATACGTTTGAAGAGATCAACTTACACAATCTATCAGATATACTCTGTCAGACCTTCGTCCATACAAGTTGTCCTGGGACTGGACAAACCGAAGGCACTATTCAATACATCCATCTTAGGCAATTGTTATCTAAGATTTATACAACAACCCTTGCACTTTACTCCGTCTTCAATTATCTTTGGCATATATGATTCGCAACGCTTATGCCAATACAGAGTGGTTCTTCGGATAATAATCCAACCGGTCTCTCCATATTAACAACGTTAAAATGGTCAAAACTTTGATAGTCAGTGATTTAACTATCAAAGAAAAACACATGTGCAAACAACGATATTCTTTCCAAAAGGAAATTATATCGATCAATATATATATATATACATATTCATATTTCCTTATTTTCTACACTTAGAAAATATACGTTATTAACACTGGAAAACATTTCCATAGCTTATTCACACATCACTACCATTCCACAACTATTAGTCCCTAACCGTAAACTAGTAAGAGAACAATTCTCTAAGTATAAACCCCGAAGGCCGAAACCAACGTCGGATCGATACTCAGAAAACTATTCAACTTAACTAATCTCTAGTTAGTTTCTAATCTTGTTTAACTCTATTTCGATTAACTCTAATTGAATAACACTATTTGCTTAACTCTTATTCGAATAACTAATATTCGATTTACTCTAGTTACTTAACTCTTATTCGAATAACTAATATTCAATTTAACTCTTTTCGCTTAATTCTAGATCGCAGCGATCACAATGGTTACGCCTGATTCCCTCAGGAAACATCGGACCGCCGTAGGCTATCTACAGCCCTGTGAATTACGCTGCAGTCGTGCAAAATGGCAACTTATCCTGAATAACTATGTTTGACTAACTCTATTCGACTAAATATATACGATTAACTAAATTCGATTAACTCTTTTATATCTCGTCAACTTCCTTTTTTATAAATCCTGTTTATTTTCCCAATAAAAATTCCTTTTTATAAATTCTATTTACTTTCTAAATAAATATATATTCCTTTATTCTATTTATTTATGTTTTTACAAATATTTTCTCTTTACATTTGTTTGACAAATATTTTCCTTATATTTGTTTGACAAATATTTTCCTTATATTTGTTTGACAAATATTTTCCTTATATTTGTTTTTAACTCTTTTGATTTTATAATTTATTTCCTTTTATAAAATCTTTTTCCTTTTATATATAAAATCCATTGATTTTATATAAATAAATTATTTTCAAAATACTCTTTGAAAATCCCTTTCCTACATCCCAGTATTTCTTACGGTATTTAGAATACCAAATAACGATGATCGATATCATTCAAACATACATAATCGACAACAGATTATATTTCACATCAAATATTACAATATATGAACAGAACAATATTATAAATATTGAGGAACCCAGTTGGGTCCCTCCAACCTGTTTTCCTGCATCACAGATGTTAAACAACACGAATATAAAATATTCTGTTAAACAGAATCAATATTCGATTAACGATTTATATATATATATATATATATATATCGTTATCTATGATTTCAATCAATACACAAACACTTCAACCAAACAGTTAACACACATCAATCAACAGAAATTATCAGTTCTAAATATACGTTATAAAAACAGAACTGTTCAGAGTTGGTGAGTTTTACTCACATTAGCAGTTCATCGTTAAAGAACGATAAAATGTTTGTTTGATTTGAATCAAACAATTTATTTCACCATAAATTCAAACTAGCTCCAATCCACTCCCAGTCAGTTCCATCGTGTAGTGTCCGTTCATACGATCCCAACGGATCTCGTTTTTCTGAAAACCGATATCGTACGATCAAGTTATGGTCATTACAAATTAATACACTTTATTTTAAATTAAACAAGAACTTAAATAAATTTTCTATTTGGGCTTCACCTTTTCCTTCATCGGCCCACACCCATTTACTCAGGCCCACCTCCATTTACCCTGTCTTCCCCAAATATCATTGCGACATGTACTCCTTTTGAACCCCTCATACTTCGATCCCTTCTTCTATTCTTAATACTCCATGAATTCGAAAATGGTTTTCACCATTTGACTCCACTTCTCGGCCTCTTCATCCTCACCACCATCAATCGGAGCTCGCACCCTTCATCTGTATTTCGATTTTGAGCCAGCGACACTGTACACGGTTCAGGGATCGAACAACAATATCACGGATTCTCCCAAAACTTCGTCAACATGACCCCATTTCTACCTCGAACCCATTTGCGCCCTCAAACCGACCTTCGACCTCCTCCTCAATGCTCACCAGTAAACCCTAGCTATTTCTGTTTAATTCTGAACCCTCCATAACTGGTGCGAGTTGCACAAAATGGTTACCGGGCCATAGAGAATCGGGTGTGGAACTCAAATCTATGAGTTAGGGGATTTTATGATTTTTATTTTGGTTTCTTTTGATTTTAGAAGAAGAACTTGCCTTGCATTTTTATTTCTTTGTGGCGGCTGATCCTTTAAGCTTGCGTTTGTGGTTGAGTGGTGGAAACTTGGCATGTTTTTGATCAGTTAAAAGTTAGGATAATTTAAATAAATACTTTATTGATTTTCATTTTAACCTATCGCTGTTTGTAATTGTCCTTAAAAATCCCTGTGGTTATATACGATACCCAAAAATAGCCAAATTGGACATACTGCTAGAGTTTGACATTACGGACCCAACGAAACTGGTTTTGTCGAATTCCGACTCCGTTTGCTCACACATTGTATTTTTAACTGTCAAAATATCAACTGTTTTTCACTTTAAAAATCCGTATGGCCACACAATGACTCTAAAAATCACGAAACTTGACATCTAATAATAATTTGACATTGCGGATCCAACAAAATTAGTTTCATCGAATTCTGAGGTCGTTTGCAAAACTGGCTATTTTTAAAGCTCTAAATAACCCTTTTAAATATTAAATATATTTAAAAATAATTTAATTAAATATTTATAAATAAATATTATCGTATATATTCACACAGAATATAATATAGTTCTAGAATATTCCTATATGAATTTCTAACTCGATATTTCAAATCCCGATATAAATCGATATTCGGTTTATAATGAAATCCCTTTTTAAAATATAAATAAATCGTTATAAATTATAAAGGAATTCCACAACGACTTTTCTAAAATTTGATTTGGACATAAATCAAAATCTATACGACGAAATCTCGATTTTTCTCTTCCACTAGAAAAATATACTTCACCAGCTCCTAACGTTTCTTGTTTCACAGAAATCCGATTTAAAACGGCTTCTGTATATTCGTTTAAAGTTCGAATCACCAAATCGCGAACTGTTGCGCTATTTCGAGCTCGATTAAATTATAATATAATTATACGTTCAACCATCGTTAATTAAATATATTTGTTATCGTAATTCAATTTTAAACTGAATTATATATTTTGAATTTCCCAATTCACACCATATCGCCATTTCATCCCGTTCTGATTATTTCAGAGTTAAATATATTATTTAAATATTATTTTAATTAAATATTCACTATTATTTAATTCAACGGCCATTTGAATTCTAAACCACTATTTATATAATTAAATAAGTTAATTATATATCGCAAAAATACGGGTCATTACATTCTTCCCCACTTAAAATAATTTCGTCCTCAAAATTGCTAAGGTAGAAAACAAACCCTATCGACTGGCCAGACTTATTTGTTCACTTCTAAACTTTAGTTTCCACTCGACTAATTTAATTTTTAATTAAATTATTAATTCATTCTTATCAACGAAAATTTTCAAAAATCCTGAAAATTTTCTAATACCTTAATTTTTCGGAAAATTTCGCCAGCACCTCCTTTGTACTGGTCAATAGGTCCAACTCCAACTCGCCTCTCTAGGTCATCTCCAACCCAAAAGAAAATCAAACAGCCAAGCGGCTTGCCAATTCGGCTCATAAATCTTATATCCAATAGAAATATAAACTTGTACCTTTTTGTCGGCATATCATTATATCCTTTCCACCTGTCATCAATTCAGCAGATACAAGGGTCATCCCAATCAAATTCCAATCTGCTTTTATCCATAAATCCAAGCATTCGCTTATACCTAAGTCGAATTCAATTTCAAATCAAAGTTCCATTTTCAATTTTTAAATTCTTAACTCATCAATCCAATACCATTTTAGATTCTATCTCACAATTCAAAATCTGATTCTACTTGATACATCGTATCCAATTCAATTTCCAGTTAATTGGTTTCAATTCAGTTCCAATTTGGTTTCACCAAAATCTATTTAAATTTGTTTTTAATTCGAATAGTCTCTTCCTGAGAGTTTTAAATAGCTTTGCTTTTCTAAAACCAAATATTCCTTTTTGGATTTCAACCAACTTGTTTCTCTCAAAACAATTCAAAAACAAAATCTTTTCGGTAGTAATCCGTCACATACAACTTGAAAATGAACACCGATGATGTCATGATCATCATCAGAATCTATTTCCAGCTTTTGAAGTGAGTTCAATACTATATCGCTTTCAAAATCACTTTTAAACTATTCCATTTTGAAATACATTTCAAAATACCTTTCATAATGCTGGTAAAACAATTTAAAATCTCCCAAGATTTTAAAATTCTCATATATTCAATTCCAATGCATTTACAAACACCTTTCCAATTTCCAGGGTTTTAATTTCAATTCTAATTTTAATTTCAGATTTAATTCATCTGATTTCACATATTTCATTTATACGAATTCTGATTGGCTATTTACATATCCATTTCACATTTTATAATCTTATTCGATTATAATAGTGACCAACACATCCAATATATTATAATCATTTCAATATAAATCCTTTATATCAAAATCTAATTTGGGTAAAATTATTTCATTTACCCTCTTTCAAAACATACAGTGTCGGTTCATCGCATTCAAGTGTTTATAAATCCCTATCAATACAGTGGATCAAACTTATCGACCAGAACCCCTAAACAACTCAACCAATAAATCTCCACAATATAAAACAATTTTTATATCAAATAACAAATACGTTCACTCATATATATACACTCAACTCAATCTAGGATATTACTAACCCCATCTCTACTGAGTCACGCCACAGAGCCAAGGTAATTCACTTAACCTTAAGCTCTGATACCAACTGTAACGACCCGGAAATTAGCGATCTTGGTTATCCGATATACAACACATATCGAACATCCAAGGATCGAAAATAACCGGAAGTTAACGAAAGAAATTAGAGGGTGAGGATAGATAAGATAGAAACTTAGAATAGAAGAAGAAGAAGAAGAAGAAGAAGAAGAAGAACATACCACATCAGAGTAACATGAATCTCACAGCGGAACGAACAACATATAATAGATAATATATCCTTGAAATAAATTAGTATATGTATACAGTAACATTATCAGAGTACAACACTTACAACACATCGGAAATAACTATAGCTATATAATCCTGAAGCCTCCTGCTCCAAGCTCTCCAAGTATATCTGTAAAATCCTGACTACTTGACTGCCCATATAAAATTGGGCACCCAAGAGTTTAGGGAAGAAAAAACAAAATAAACTCCGGGTCAGTCATGGGACTGGTATGAGTAAAACAGTTTAAGCCATTAAACGATATCTCATAAGACCACGCCGTATAACGGAACTGGTTTTTACCTTATGAAAATCCAAGATATCTTTATATCAAAAACCTTTTGATATTATTATAATGTCTATCAACCACAATATAATAATCATCTAGCAGAAACGCTTTCATCTCACGTTCTACATATATAGTGTACAATCAAAACCGCAAGCACGTATTGGGTAATGGATTTCCAAATATGACAAGGTGTGGAACCACCTTTCGGTAGTGTACCTCTAGAGAGGAATACACTGGGTTCAACAAGAACATCTTGCAACCCTGCCGCACATGACCGATCACCCATTTCGCTTGAGTGTATCGAATGTATATCACCAACGGTAGGGATCAACAACCGTTTCTCGAATGGGACAGCATCGACAATATATTTTTAGAAATAAATGAAACTCTAGATCAGGTGATTATACACCCTAATAGGTGCGACCTACATAGCCATGCTGCCTGCCCAATTTTTGTCATTTCCCGGTTGTGAGGCTAGAAGCTACGCTTATCCTTTACATGCCACATCTTCATTCACTTAGAATGTCACATTGTCATACCCTTTAAATCACAAATTGATTTCTCCAAAAATAACATGGGTATACAGCTAAGAGAAACGAATTCCTCTGCCACCAAACGTGAATACGTTTGAAGAGATCAACTTACGCAATCTATCAGATATACTCTGTCAGACCTTCGTCCATACAAGTTGTCCTGGGACTGGACAAACCGAAGGCACTATTCAGTACATCCATCTTAGGCAATTGTTATCTAAGATTTATACAACAGCCCTTGCACTTTACTCCGTCTTCAATTATCTTTGGCATATATGATTCACAATGCTTATGCCAATACAGAGTGGTTCTTCGAATAATAATCCAACCGGTCTCTCTATATTAACAACGTTAAAATGGTCAAAACTTTGATAGTCAGTGATTTAACTATGTGTGCAAACAACGATATTATTTCCAAATGGAAATTATATCAATCAATCATCAACCATATATATATATATATTCATATTTCCTTGTTTTCTACATTTAGAAAATATACGTTATTAACAATGGAAAACATTTCCATAGCTTATTCACGCATCACTACCATTCCACAACTATTAGTCCCTAACCGTAAACTAGTAAGAGAACAATTCTCTAAGTATAAACCCCGAAGGCCGAAACCAACATCAGATCGATACTCAGAAAACTATTCAACTTAACTAATCTCTAGTCAGTTTCTAATCTTGTTTAACTCTATTTCGATTAACTCTAATTGAATAACTCTATTTGCTTAACTCTTATTCGAATAACTAATATTCGATTTACTCTAGTTTCTTAACTCTTATTCGAATAACTAATATTCGATTTAACTCTTTTCGCTTAACTCTAGATCGTAGCGATCACAATGGTTACGCCTGATTCACTTAGGAAACATCCGACCGCCGTAGGCTATCTGCAGCCCTGCGAATTACGCTAGCAGTCGTGCAAAATGGCAACTTATCCTGAATAACTATGTTTGACTAACTCTATTCGACTAACCATATTCGATTAACTAAATTCGATTAACTCTTTTATATCTCGTCAACTTCCTTTTTTATAAATCCTGTTTATTTTCCCAATAAAAATTCCTTTTTATAAATTCTATTTACTTTCTAAATAAATATCCCTTTATTCTATTTATTCCTTTATTCTATTTATTTATGTTTTTACAAATATTTTCTCTTTACATTTGTTTGACAAATATTTTCCTTATATTTGTTTGACAAATATTTTCCTTATATTTGTTTTTAACTCTTTTGATTTTATAATTTATTTCCTTTTATAAAATCCTTTTTCCTTTTATATATAAAATCCATTGATTTTATATAAATAAATTATTTTCAAAATACTCTTTGAAAATCCCTTTCCTACATCCCAGTTTTTCTTACGGTATTTAGAATACCAAATAACGATGATCGATATCATTCAAACATACATAATCGACAACAGATTATATATCACATCAAATATTACAATATATGAACAGAACAATATTATTAATATTGAGGAACCCAGTTGGGTCCCTCCAACCTGTTTCCCTGCATCACAGATGTTAAACAACACGAATATAAAATATTCTGTTAAACAGAATCAATATTCGATTAATGATTTATGTAAATATCATTATCTATGATTTCAATCAATACACAAACACTTCAACCAAATAGTTAACACACATCAATCAACAGATAATTATCAGTTCTAAATATATGTTATAAAAATAGAACTGTTCAGAGTTGGTGAGTTTTACTCACATTGGCAGTTCATCGTTAAAGAACGATAAACTGTTTGTTTGATTTGAATCAAACAATTTATTTCACCATAAATTCAAACTAGCTCCAATCCACTCCCAGTCAGTTCCATCGTGTAGTGTCCGTCCGTACGATCCCAATGGATCTCGTTTTTCTGAAAACCGATATCGGACGATCAAATTATGGTCATTACAAATTAATACACTTTATTTTAAATTAAACAAGAACTTAAATAAATTTTCTATTTGGGCTTCACCATTTCCTTCATCGGCCCACACCCATTTACTCAGGCCCGCCTCCATTTACCCCGTCTTCCCCAAATATCATTGCGACCTGTACTCCTTTTGAACCCCTCATACTTCGATCCCTTCTTCTATTCTTAATACTCCATGAATTCGAAAATGGTTTTCACCATTTGACTCCACTTCTCGGCCTCTTCATCCTCATCACCATCAACTGGAGCTCGCACCCTTCATTTGTATTTCGATTTTGAGCCAGCGACGCTGTACACAGTTCAGGGATTGAACAACAATATCACGGATTCTCCCAAAACTTCGTCAACATGACCCCATTTCTACCTCGAACCCATTTGCGCCCTCAAACCGACCTTCGACCTCCTCCTCAACACTCACCAGTAAACCCCTAGCTATTTCTGTTCAATTCCGAACCCTCCATAACTGGTGCGAGTTGCACAATATGGTCACCAGGCCGTAGAGAATCGGGAGTGGAACTCAAATCTATGAGTTAGGGGATTTTCTGATTTTTATTTTGGTTTCTTTTGATTTTAGAAGAAGAACTTGCCTTGCATTTTTATTTCTTTGTGGCGGCTGATCCTTTAAGCTTGCGTTTGTGGTTGAGAGGTGGAAACTTGGCATGTTTTTGATCAGCTAAAAGTTAGGATAATTTAAATAAATATTTTATTGATTTTCATTTTAAGCTATCGTTGTTTGTAATTGTCCTTAAAAAACCCTGTGATCATATACGATACCCAAAAATCGCCAAATTGGACATACTGCTAGAGTTTGACATTACGGACCCAACGAAACTGGTTTCGTCGAATTCCGACTCCGTTTGCTCACACATTGTATTTTTAACTGTCAAAATATCGACTGTTTTTCACTTTAAAAATCCGTACGGCCACACAGTGACTCTAAAAATCATGAAACTTGACATCTTACAATAATTTGACATTGCGGATCCAACAAAATTAGTTTCGTCGAATTCTGAGGTCGTTTGCAAAACTGGCTATTTTTAAAGCTCTAAATAACCCTTTTAAATATTAAATATATTTAAAAACAATTTAATTAAATATTTATAAATAAATATTATCATATATATTCACACAGAATATATTACAGTTCTAGAATATTCCTATATGAATTTCTAACTCGATATTTCAAATCCCGATATAAATCGATATTCGATTTATAATGAAATCCCGTTTTGAAATATAAATAAATCGTTATAAATTATAAAGGAATCCCACAGCGACTTTTCTAAAATTTGATTTGGACATAAATCAAAATCTATACGACGAAATCTCGATTTTTCTCTTCCGCTAAAAAAATATACTTCACCAGCTCATAACGTTTCTTATTTCACAGAAATTCGATTTAAAACGGCTTCTGTATATTCGTTTAAAGTTCGATCACCAAATCGCGAACTGTCGCGCTATTTCGAGCTCGATTATAATTATAATATAATTATACGTTCAACCATCGTTAATTAAATATATTTGTTATCGTAATTCAATTTTAAACTGAATTATATATTTTGAATTTCCCAATTCACACCATATCGCCATTTCAGCCCGTTCTGATTATTTCAGAGTTAAATATATTATTTAATTATTATTTTAATTAAATATTCACTATTATTTAATTCAACGACCATTTGAATTCTAAACCACTATTTATATAATTAAATAAGTTAATTATATATCGCAAAAATACGGGTCATTACAATATTATTATTAGTGCAAAATGTGAAAACCTTCCAAAAGTAAATATATTAATCCAGCTAGCATAGTGCCCTATCCCATTATACTAACGTAATCCTTCTAGTAACCAACAAACTATACAATCAAAACCATATGGGATCGTAGTGGAGATTGGGTTTCCAACATGATGGTTCCCGGTACAAAAGATCATTCGTGGGTTAACAAACTTTCTTGTGCGAATCATCCCAGAACTCGTAGTTAACGTCCGGACTCGGACACCGTTATACTAGCCCACTGCACATGAATCGAAGTGCCCGACAAATAGCGTTGTAGACTGTGGACTTCATAGTTCCTTTCATCTTCACATCCCGATGCACCGAGCATATGAAACCAACATAAAAATTTGACCACCGGTTTACCATTAATCTGGGGTGTGAGGTTCGCCGAGGTCACAATATACACAAAGCTACACTTCAATAATCCATGTTTTGATCCTCAATAGCTCATTACATAACTCAAGTATGCCACATTGTCCATTCATCACGCATCACTGATATCTATCAATATATAAACTCTTAGCTCATACGTCTCACAGAAGGGTGTTAAGCTAAAAGAATAAATTCTCCGCCACCAAGCAGATATGTGTGTGTATATATATACAAAGATCAGTGTTATGCGGTCAATTACAATGTCAGACACATAATCCATAAAGGTTCGTCCAAGGTCTGAACGAAACCAAAATCCGGAATTCCTCCAAATATGTATGGACTACTTTCCACTTAACTGATCTAAAATCCTTCTGCAAATGGGAGCAACCCATTCGAGACATTCAGCAAATCGCCCTTCCAATGTGAAGGGTCCCGGTCTTCAACACCGTCTTCAAATGTTTATTTTCTCCAAGCATCGTTTTATTATTCATAATGTTTTTTAGAACCAACATTTGATCCCAGTCTTTCCGAATAATAAGCGCAATTTTAAAAACACAATTATGGATCATACAGTATTTCAACCAAATCTCCTTCCATCTTGGATTTGTTAATTAAAACTTCTTTAAACCCATTCTCGCTTTATATTTAACAAAATCCATATTTTAACCTTTATCTATTAAAACACATCCTTTAAATCAAAGATTATCTAGCCTTAAAACCTCAATTAACTTTCCGTTTGATAACTCATTATCTAAATCTAGTTTCTTTTGAAAACAATCGTTTCAACCACAGTTTCCATTTAAAATGATTTCCCAACATTCAATTCTTTAATCAAAATTAAAATATTATACTTCTTTCCCAATTCCTTACTTTTAATTTGCTCAAATCAAAGATTTGATTAAACTCCCACTTACGATATGAATTTCCATTACTCAATCTTATCGGGATTCAAAAATGATATTATTGAAGATACCATCCACATCAAAACTCAAATCAATTGATATTGAACATAGGTTATGTAGAAATTGTATCTACTCATATTCGATACCAATTATCATAATCAATGAATACTATAAGTGGAATAACGATAATAATATCTTCCAAATTCCTCAAATAGTATATGTTTAATTTCATATCAAATACCGAAGATCGTTTCTATCCAACTTATCTCAAACAAATCTGGAAATTCTTATCTTAGTTCGAAAATTTATCAAACCCTTTAATATTGGATCTGGATAGAAATACCATCAACTTATCCTCAATATTAATCTCCGTATCCAACTCATACTATAAGAGGAATAACTATAAAATACCTTTTAAATTCCTCGAATAGTAAGAGTCATCGTCTACCGAATTAATATCAAACATCAGAAGAATTTTCTCCAACCATATCCAATTATTTAAAATTGGGAAACCCTTTTTAATATTAAATAAATCAATTTAAATTCCTTATAAAATGTTTTTAATAATTTTAAAACTTTGAAGACATTTCACAAATCATTTAAAAATGATTACTTATAATTCGGAAAATAGTTTGCAAGTTAAAAACTTCAAAATAGATTGTTTTCGAAGAAAGCGGTACAATAACGTTCCAAAAGCGTTACACAATAGTTATATTGGCTAACTTGATCAAAATAATCTTTATATTATCGAAACCTTAAAATTTCCAATTCAAAAAACTTTTAAATAATTTATTATGATTTTACAAAAAAAAATCATATTTTTAAAACATTATAAATGACTGTTTACAGTTACAATCGACGAACTGCACTTACAGCGACCATTTCCAAAACAGTTTTAAACATAACTTAAAAACTATAAGTCAAAATTGAAAACTTCTTTCCCTCGTTTGAAAGCCCTTGATAATAGGAAGCAAACGTTTTTCGTTTTGTCGAAATCCTATTTAAATTGTAAAAGTTATCAGCGTTTAAAGATAGTGGTCAAAACGTGAACAACCGCTGCGCGGCACGTCCTATTCTGACCATAATATAATTCAATATAAAAATAATTCTGAAATACCTTAAATTACTTTTGTAAACCAATATATACTTGTATAAACCATTTAAAATATTTTCAAACTTCACTTTTTCAAAACAAAACTCGTTTTCATCGTTTAAAATAAAACCTTATTTAACGTCAAAAATTTGTTTAACAAAACATTCCTCCTTACGAAAATTGTTCATATACATTTACTTTACATTTCCAAACCATTTAAAATTTTAAATTCAAAAATAAATTTCCCAAACCAAATTTCCAATGCTATTTACGTTTTTGACGATGGAGGAGATTTAACCGATCACCGATGCGATATCATAAATGCAGTGTCATAGTGTGTCACCCAACATTAATAACCATATAAACATCCATAACAACCATCATCAACATTATTAAATAAATAATAACTGTGCACAAGCATTATAACACTAACGCTTAATAGTGTGTGTATGTATGTTCTAATCTACACAACCATCATCTGTCACAACAAACATCAACCATAACATCCATAGCTGGTTCAAACTGATTACACTCGTTAACTAACTAAATTATAACTAATTATTCACTAATTAGTGTACAATAAACTAGTGTAGAAGTTTAAAGAGTTCTCCCCAATATAGCTTTTCAATTCTTCGTGGTAGGCGAGCCTAGCTGACTGCAAATGAATCATCGGGCAGTATTTTGGCGCACCGTCTTATTTACCAAAATAAATAATATAATGTATATACTCTCTTTTTTTTATAAGAGGAGAAGGAGGAGGACGAACTTTGGCAAGGTGGTGGTGGATGAGGGTGGAGGACGAACTTTGGCAAGGTGGTGGTGGATGAGGGTGGAGGCCGAATGAAGGAAGGAGGAGGACAAAAATGAGAGGAGGAAGGGGGTTTCTATGCCATGGAAACCATGGCTTATAGCTTTAAGAAGAAGAAGAGAGAATGGAGAAGTAGGAATGAATAATAAAATGAAAGAAAAGGTGTTATTTATAGGAAAAATTGAGTATGGAGAGTGTTAATGCAAAAAATTGCACTAACACCCCAAAGTGTGTTTCAACACTTCATAAATGATCTAAACAAGGTTAAGAGCTAAATAATTACGGGAAAAAGTAAAGGAGAGAGTGTTTATAGTGGTTCGGCTTCAGATTTGGCCTACGTCCACTTTAGTCGGAGATTTTGTTATGATTCTCATCATTACGAGGTACATTACCACTTTCATTCTATACATCTTTTTCTATTTTCTTTTACAATGAATTTCTCTTCTCTACGAATATCTATCTCTCTTTGTCTTGAATTTATTGTAGAAATGCTTTGATCTCTTGAGTTGCGAAGATTATTGAAGTAGATCTTCGATAATCTAGCACTTTGTTAATCTTCGAATATTTCACGATGATGGAGATGATTGAATAAAGCTTAATGGAGCTCTGATGGAGTTTGAGATGATTTCTTGATGTTGAGAAATGAAAATGGCAGCCCTTCGGGTGAAACAATTCCGTCCGTTAAATTTAGAAAATGATGGAGTATTTATAGGCATGGTCATGGAGTGATATGGAGTGGTGCAAGCATATATGTACACACACAGGGCCCCGGGTTGGCAAGCGACCTGACTCATCGGGTCAATGGACGACTTGACATGTTTCCCAGTGGTGCACCTCTTTTGCAGTGTGCATGCGTGGACGACCCAGTAAGCCAACGATATGAAAGGTAACTACCTAACTTGCATGCACTGAACCAACCTACAATTGAACGACCCGCTACTTTACTTTGTGAACGACCTGATGTTGATTCTAACTAGGACGACCTGGCTAATGAACGACCTGACGTGTTGCAGCCTGATTTGAACAACCCGCCTACACATGTCAATTACAAGCATCAACAACCTGTGATATTCAATGAACCGAGTTCACACGACCTACCAATCATGAGTTAATCATTGATGCCACGACCCATTGATTGAACGACCCAAAGTCTTGAATGACCCAAGGTCTTGAAAACGGATTTGAAGTTTAGTGCCTAATTTATTCGTACACGTATTTCTTATATTTAGCCATGCACGACCTAAGTGCAAACGACCCATGCAATGAGTTCATAAATGACCCATCACCTAAATCATGAATTTAGAGGGATTAACAAAGAGAGTGACACATCAAGGGACACACGACATACATGCATGAAAGAGTGCATGCAAAATGACAAGTGTTCTAACACTTGTTAACTTCAGAATGAGAGTGACATGGATTAGGACAAGTGTCCATACACTTGTTAATTTAAGAAGGAGGGTGGCATGCATAAGGATAAGTGTCCGCGCACTTGTTAACTTAAGAAGGAGGGTGCTTAAGATATCATTTTACTCAAAATGCTTTGGAAACTCAAAGACGACACTTATAACAAAAGCAACCAATGGTTCTAATATTCATAAAATTATATTTATCTATGACAAAAGGTCATATTAACAAAATAGTTTAACTAATATGATTTTGACAAAATTTGTTGGAACATAAGCATGATAATTTTTTATTATTTAAATCAATATATTTATGCTAACTTCATATTTACATCATATTAAATCAATATTATGTCCAAAAATTCAAATTAAATATTCAAAATTACAATTTTAAATTGGTTCAAATTCTGGATCGTTACATTCACCCCCTTAAAACTTTTTGTCCTCGAAAAGGAAAGAGAATTGTAAATACCCATTCAACATCTTGTGGATTTTCAAACTCAAGATTAAAATTCTTTATAGCAAAACTCTCGTCCTTATAATGGAAATGCCTGGTAGAATATTCTAACACACATAGTTCCAGATAACCATATCCACCATGTTCTCCTAACGAGAACTTCCAGTTACCCGTTATATCCCAATCATCGTTTACTGGGCCAATTTCTTGCACTCAACGATTTACCACCTTTTAATAAACAAGAAAATTCAAAGTTATAAATCATTTTCTTAGGTTCTTATCTTGCAAGTACAAAGGTTATAATATTTATTCCTTTCCAGTTCCATAAAAATACTATTAATCTTTACACAAAAACTTGATCATCTCATAACTCAGCTTGTCTAAATGCTTCAGTTTAGGTAATTTCTTCTAACTATTCCCGCTTGCAAAATATCCTTCAATCAAATTGTGAAATTTGTTTCATAGGTATTCGTGCTTGCTTAAACAACTCCTTTAATATATTTTAGAACTTATCGACTATCCAAAATCGTTGATAATTCCGATCTTCTTATGTATACCTTAATTAAATTCAATAACTTTTTCATTAGAATAGGATCTATTTGGACAGAATACATTAAAAAGATTTTTGAAACAATTTTTTACAATACACATACATTTATTCTTGCATTCAACATTTTAGAGATATTTCCCTAGGGGTTAAAGAGCTTTATTTGATTACATAATTCTTGCGTTCCCTCTCCTTCAATTATGACTATGGGTGGTGTTGTTTTAGCTGGTCTTTCTCCCTTCTTTAAATGACAATCCCGGACTACATGCCACACTTTTTTGCATCGATAACACTTCTTTTCTTTTGTTGGTCACATGGGTTGCTTCTTTATTTTATGACACTTACGTACAAAATGCCCTTTCTTCTTGCATTTGAAGTAGATTATATCTTCTTGAATGGTTTTCTTTTATATTCTTTCTAGGCATAAAACTGCAAAATGTCCTTCTTGACTACATCTTTAACAGTAGATACCTTTGAATTATTCCCAATCTAAAGCTTTCTTCCTTTTCTTTTCTATTATGAGCTTTTCTTGCTTATTTTAGAGTCATCCACCAATTAGTACCTGATAGACCAAACTCCATCTTTGTCCCTATAAGAGAATTTTGTTGAAAAGTCCAGGTTACTCTCTACTGGCTCATTCCTTACTAATCGGTTTACCTAGTATAATTCTTACAACTCCGCCAAAATTTTCAAGATCTTGCTTAGCTATTCAAGTTCACATTAATTTACGAAACATTTCAAACACTTATATTAATGGATTTAAGTATATATCGATGCTTTATTTGGAAACATATAGCATCCCACTTTCGAAACTCGAAAATACATACTGATGATACTGCCGTCATTAACAGAATCATCTTCAAGCAAATAGAGTGTGATTCTATATCTATCTTGTATACTTAAGACTTCTTATATACGTTAGCTAGGCGTATATTCAAAATCTTCTTATACTTGATAGTCCAACATCAACATCAAATAAAATACTTAGACTCTTATTATCTATTTTTATTTCTAACCATATTGATTAGGATAATTACTAATATCTTAACAAATTTGACCCAAGTTTATCCTTTAACATGAATTCTAATATATATATATATATATATATTAATCCCAAAACTTTATTTATTCTACGTGAAAGGCACTCTCACGAACGTAGTATTTCAGAAACTCATTCTAGGGTATTACTAACTCTATCTCTAATGAGCTTATTCTTATGGGGCATTACTAGTCCCAACTCTAATAAGTCCTTTCTCTTTTGTTCGAATGAGTCATACCCCATAGCTTTGTATAAACCAAAGCTCTAATACCACGTTCCTTTTTGCCCGATTTTTGCTGGTAATTAAACCGACTCAAACCGTTCATAAAGACATATTGTTAGGGTTACTTACATATTTGCACAAAAGTAAAAGAACATTTCCATTATCATTACAATAATATTACATCAGTTATTATAGAAATATCAGAGTACAATGGTTACATAGTGGAAAGAAATACAAATATACTTTCAGCGGAGGGAAAATGATAAAAAATATAGCTCTAGCTCCAATCGTGAATCCAGCTGTAAGGACAAAATCTACAAACCAAACTACTAGTTGCCCATATAAAAATTATGGGCACCCAGAGTTTAAGTGGGAACAATAGACTCCTGCTCAGTCATGGGGCTAGTGTGAGAACTCAAAAACAGTTGTTTTTAGATTCTATTTTAAAGTTCAGTAATTCGCTAGACCATGCCGCTATCATGGAACAAGTTTACTCCATGTGAATACCAGTGCATAAAAATTCGCAATGACTTTATGAAAAATGAAGCTATCATAAGGCTCATCCCACATCACACAATGCAAGCGCACACCAAACTGGCGAGTTTTGTCCTTATGATAACCAAAAATGCTTTGGACACGTGAAAATCCTCTTTTATATTATTATTAGTGCATAGTGTGAAAAACCTTTTGAAAGTAAATATATTAATATAGCCAGCATAATGCTCTATCCCATTATACTGACGTAATCCTGTCAGTAACCAACAGGCTTTACAAACAAAACCGTACGGGCTCGTAACGGAGATTGGGTTTCCAACATGATGTTTCTTGGTACGAAAGATCATTCGTGGGCTTACAAACTTTCTTATGCAGGTCATCCCAGTACTGGCAGTTAATATCCATACACGGACACCATTATACTATCCTATCGCACATGAATCAGAGTACCGACAAATAACGTCCCAGACTGGAGACTTCGTAGTAGCCATTAATCATCACATCCCCGTGCACCGAACATATGAAACCAACATAAAAATCTGACCACCAGTTTACCATCAATCCGGGGTGTGAGGTTAATCGAGGTCACATTATACACAAAGTTATGCTTCAATAAGCCATGCTTTGATCCTCAATAGCTCATCACATAACTCAAGTATGCCACATTGTCCATTCACCATGCATCACTGGTATCTATCAATATATAAACTCTGAGCTCATACGTCTCAGAATAGGGTGTTAAGCTAAGAGAATAAATTCTCCACCACCAAGAATATATATATATTAATAAAGATCAGTGATACATAGTCAATTACAATGTCAGACACACAATCCATTAAGGTTCGTCCTAGGTCTGGACGAAACCCAAACCCAGAATTCCTCTAAAAACGTCTGTACTACTAGCCACTTAACTGATCTAAAATCCTTATACAAATGGGAGTGACTCATTCGAGACATTCATCAAGTCGCCCTTCCGATGTGAAGGGTCCTAGTCTTCAACACCGTCTTCAAATGCTTATTTGCTCCAAATGTCGTTTTATTATTCGAAATGGTTCTCAGAGCCAACATCCAATCATGGTCTTTTCGAATAGTAAGTGCAATTTTAAAAACATGATTATGGATCACATAGGCTTTCAACCAAATCTCCTTCCATCTTGGATTTGTTAATTAAAACTACTTTAAACCCGTTCTCATTTTAACTTTAACAAAATCTATATTTTAACCTTTTTCTATTAAAACACACCCTTTAAATCAAAGATAAACTAGCCAAAAAACTTTAACTAACTTTTTATTTGATAACTTGTTACCCAAATCCAATTTCTTTTGAAATCAATCATTTCAACCATAGTTTCCATTTAAAATGATTTCCCAACATTCAATTTTTTAATCTTAATTAAAAGATTATAACTCTTTCCCAATTCCTTACTTTTAATTTCCTCAAATCAAAGATTTGATTAAACTCCCACTTACGATATGAATTTACATAACTCAATCTTATCGGGTTTCAAAAATGATATTATTGAAACTACCGTTCACAACAAAACCCAAATAAATTGATATTGAACATAAGTTATATAGAAATTATATCTACTTATATTCAATACCAATTCTCATAATCAACGAATACTATAAGTGGAATAATGATAATGGCACTTCCAATCGTTGCTTGAATTCATCATCGTTCGGATCTAGATTATCGCTGTTTGTCAGATTCGCCACCTGCATTGCAACCGATTCAATCCAACTACAACCGATTTCATCAGATCCGAATTGCCCTAATATTGCTGAGTTATTTGAAGTCTTTTATCATCAGATCTCGACTATCTACAACAATTTCGGATCCTTGTAGGTGTTTAATCCTTTCAATTTTCACATTGATTTGTTTTTACTTGGTGTATTGGTCAATTAGGGTTTTGATCGAGCTTGGTTTTACTTGGATTTTTAACAATTTTACGATCTAAGTCAACTTTGAGGATTGTTATTTAAATGATTTGTACCCTGACTTTGATTTGGCAACTTTGAATTTTGGTAGAGTATTTCGGTTGTACTTTGTTTTGAACTGTGTGTTTGAATAGGTTAGAGTTTGGGCTTGAAACCTCATATGATTTTCTCTTATTCTTGAATGCTGATGATCTGTGACAGCCACATCCGTTAATGTCACTCTTTAAAAGAATGCATTAAGTTTTGTGAAGCGATATAGGTAAACAGAAATTGAAACATCACAAGAAATATATAATAGAATAGCGGAATTTAAAACTTTATTAAATAGAAACATCATGGTCCAAAACCCAGTTACATCATGAGTTTGAAATACTGAAAACCCATTACATCAAATTAAAACATTTGTCTTGTACTAAAATCATCAGAGTACAATAATATATAAAAAGCATAGTCCCCAAAATATAGACATATCAGAGAAGACTGGAAATCAAAGCGATACATCTATGCAGCTCCAAGCAGAGAACAAAAGAGAGAATCCAAGTCAAGCTTGAGTACTCCCACCCTCATAACTGGGGGGAATGGAAGAGAGAGAAGAGGAAACAAAATGGGTCAGACATAAAGTCTGGCGAGTCCAGTTACTTTTAGCATATAAATAAGTAAAGCATCATGATAGGCATATAAATTGGATGATAGATATAACAGTATCATAAGACAGGTATAAACGAATGAGCAGGATATGCATAATAATTAGGACATAATATGTTACGCTTCTTTAATAATTTTCCTCTGCACCAATACTAGTATAACAGAAACAAGATGATCCCTACAGAAACAGATTGTAGACTTGGGCTTCTAATGACGGGTTTTACCCCTAACAATAATAACAGACAGCTCAACAAAAATGACACGTCTAACCCCCAACGATAATAATGGGCTTCTAAACAAGGAAGACTAGATGTACCCTAATTACTACCCCAATCGATCATCTCCCTACCCTGTAGATACCATGTGCTAGCTCCATAGTAGGATGTATCACTTCCTAAAGTGGCAACCAGTTTATTTTCGAGATGCACAACAATATCTACTGATGTCACAACGTCTTAATTTTCCCCGAGAAAGATGGACCCATGCACGCACATGACTCCGGTGGATGCCGCACTGCAACACCTTCACCTATTTGAACCTCTTACAATCAACTCAATAAGCGTGCCCTAACCCTGACCTAGTTCGGGGTTCCCCGTTTGATACCAAGATGGGTTACTGACTAGTATGGGTTCCACACAACAGATGATACAAGCCACCCCCTAGACTTACATCCCCACTACTAGGATTTTAACAAGTTATGCCTAACATTTTAACAAGGTTGCATAACCCCAACATGTAATACAGGTTAAGTTTGTTAGGCTTAAATAACCTCTCACATATTTAACAAGATTAACTTAATCCCCACTGATTCAAGCAAGTTTACTTAACCCCTACTCAATTTGACAGATACATGTAACACCCACAGAAATAATCAGGTTAATTATTTTAGGTTAACAAGTCATTATCATATTTCCATTTATGTCCGTTAATGGACTAGACCTCCTACATTAAGTCTACCACTTGTGGATGATGGATATGCCAGGCGGTTCCGGGCAGACTTCTACCACAAGTTGGACTTAACCTCGTGTCTTAGCACTGTTACATGTACATTTACGCACTCGACCCCTCACATTAGATTAACCACTTGTGGTTACTGGATTGCTGGGCGGTTCTGGGAAGACTTCTACCACAAGTGTAATCTAACCTCATGTCTAAGTGCAGTTACAGTCTCTATTTACTGTAGTTTTAGGCATATTCGTTCTTAGCCAATTATTCATGTTCATCATAGGTTATACCCCGAATTAAAGCCTTAGATCACGGTATATGTTATGCCCCAAAAATCCCTGTCATGTTTTCCAATACAAGTTAAGCACCAATTTTAACATTTCCAACCGTTCCCAATTTTGTGTGTTCGCATATTTCAGTGATAGGCCTAGGCTAGAAGGTAGCTTGACTATAAAAATAAAAAGGGAAGGAGGGAGAGAAGAGAACAGAAATAAGCATAATAATAAAACATGCTAACTATGTCAGAAATAGGCATATTGACTGAATAGGCATATAGTGATAGAAATAGACATAGTAGCAGAATGGGTATATGATGAAAAATTTAGGCATGATAACAGAACAGGCATATCAGGAATAGGCCTATGAGAACTAATCAGTAGATTAGGTGAAAAAGTAATAGCAGATCTGATTAGTTATGATTCAAGTTATTAACAGGCACCGATTTAGATCCAACTTATGAACATGTCAAGATTACTTTTTACATGTTTACATCCAAGGTTTTAAATCTCGGATATCGGTCGGGTTTTGTCTTGGGGATTTTATAGACTCGGTCTCGTATCGGGGGAGATCTCGGACGAGATGAGTCTAACTCGGGAGTTCGTCTCGGATTTTCATCCCGGGTCTGAAAGTTCATGTCGGAACAATCTCGGGGTACATATATGTCAAAATTAATATTTTAACAAAATGATTTTTATGAATGCTATTAAAAACATAGTAACTTAAACTTAAAATGCAAAATAACTTTATTTTTCTTTATTTTGTGAAAGATCATTCATAATCTAAATCGTAATATGCTTAAAACAGAAATACTGTTAGACAGGAAACATTAAAAGGATCCAAAACATAAAAAAATTCATCATAAATAGACCATAAAATACATAATTTCATAAGTAACATGTATGTAAAAAGACGAATATGAAAATCATAAGCATTGTTAAACATATACGAACATACAATATAGTCATTTAACATGCAAAATGTAAAATAACAAAAGACTGATATGGCTAGATTTGAGTTTTTTAATTATAGTTCTAGTCCAGGCACAAATTTAAATTTTAACCAAAAAAACTAAGATCTCGGACGATATTCCAGTATTTCGTCTCGGTCCATATATCGTTCGATATTGCAGTATCTCAGGCGATATATTCGAAAGGAGATTTAGAGTGATATTTGCTATTTCGTTTTGGAAGGAGCCCAAAACGAGATCTCGGAGGAGACCTCATGCGATATTTGCGAGATTTGAAATAGTGTTTACATCTAAAAATAACATAAACTCACTATGACTAGATCTAAAGAATAGAGAATTGACTATTAATGTTGTAGCAGAGATTCTTGATTACGTATAACTTGTTGTTGCAGAAGAATAGGCTAATTTAATCTAATTTGCGGTAGCACCTTGTTGTCTCCATTGTTTTTTGGTGAATAAAACAATAGGAATGAGGTCCTATTTATAGCCTATGGTCAATGAATATGGTCAAAAAACGAGCCCACGTTCACAGAATTGAATCTGCCCCAGATATGGCTGGGGTCGACCCAGGGGTCAACACCCTCGAGTAGGGTCGACCCCTAATGGGCCGAATTTCTTCCTCTTCCCGCTGTTTGATTTTTGATTTCTGGACATGATTAATATATATATTGCTTATATGCATACAAACTTCAAACCTTAATATATTCTTCATACATAGTCCATTTTACACAAACTCGGAGTCCATCTTAAGCAGAATTTCTAGACGAACGCAATGGCGCAGTCTGTTTTACATAATTCCTAATATTTAACTAAGTATTCTTTAGTTTATCATTATAGTGTTCTTTAAAATTAAGGGGTGTTACATTCTCCCCTACTTAAAGGATTTCGTCCTCGAAATCTCCAAGTTAAGGAGAATGTATATCCTAACACCCATCTACGCATCCACCAATCACAGGCATCCATTGTCCTTAAAACATTTCTAATGCTTATATGAACATATGCAAAGGTGTGTGTATGTGCCCCTATACTAATGCGAAAGATCAGGCAGTCTACTAATTCAGTTGACCTCCTTAATGCAATGTCCGTTAATTAGTGCCATGAATCCAACATGTATGCAAATAATCCTAATACATCACGTAAATGCTATAAGCGTGCACAATCGTTCATCCAAATGCAACATTCGTATGATGATACACCCATTTCCATCCATAAAAGAAGAAAAATGCATATGCATCCATTTGCAGTATGAGAGTGATTGAGCCAATCAAGTGCCCAGTGTGTGTGTGTGTGTATGTATGCATCCACGAGCAACCATTAGCAAACACTTGCATCCACTTGCATCCATCAAGCATAACATGCCTCAAACACATGATTAAATCCATGGGTTCCCTACCTAAAGGTCAAAGATTCGATCGATAAGATATCCTTAAATGACAAAAGCAAGTACGAATAAAACTTTGGGAAAAGAAATTAAGAACATACCCTTGAAAAGAAAAGGGTACGAAGTGCGAATCTTGTCTTCAGTCTCCGAAGTTGCATTCTCTGGGTCTTCTCCCCATTGAACTTTCATCAACTTGACCTCTTGGTTGTGTAGCTTCTTAACCTCTAATCCAAGAATACAGGTAGGAACTTGTCTAACTATCGCTTCCCGTTCCACCTCTACTTCCTCAAGCATTCTCGGCTCCACTACTTCTGCGGTGTCATGCGAGCACTTCCATAAATGAGAAACGTGGAAAACATCATGAACACCGGCCAGTCTCTCTGGTAACTTCATTATATAAGCTATTTGACCAATCCTTTCTATTATGGGAAATGGCCCTACAAATCTTGGTGCTAAAATCCCTACAGATCCAAAACGTAACACATTCCTCAAAGGTGATACCTTAATGAAAGCCATGTCTCCCACCTCTAACTCAATATCAGTTCTTTTCTTATCTGCATAGGACTTCTACCTGTCCTAAGCTATATTCATGCTCCTGCAAATAAGATCAATCTTCTTTGAACTTTTCCTAATCATCTCAGGTTCCAAGTAGAAGCCTTTCTGTAGATTCCCATCAACAAGTTGGTGATTTACAGGGTCGTCCGTACAATGCCTCGAAGGGTGCCATGCCAATACTAGCCTGATAACCGTGGTTGTAGGCGAACTCTACCAAAGGAAGATGCTCTTCCCATGTCCCTCCAAAGTCTAGGATACACAGTCTTAAAAGATACTCAAGAACTCTATTTACCATTTCTGTCTGTCCATCGGTCTGAGAATGATAAGCGCTTCTTAAACATAATTGTGTACCTACTGCCTCTTGCAAGCTCCTCCAAACCTCATGGGTGAATATGGGGTCACCATCACTCACAATACTGAAAGGTACTCCATGTAGACGGACTATCTCACAAAGATAAACTTCTACCAACCATGCTGCCATCCTTTTACTCTTAACAGGAATGAAATGAGTGCTCTTAGTAAGCTTGTCAACTATAACCCAAATACTGGCGTTGCCTTTCCTCGATCTAGACAAACCATCAATGAAATCCATAAAGATGCTCTCCCATTTCCACTGTGGGACCTCCAAAGGATGAAGTAAACCACCAGGCATCCTTTTCTCAACTTTGACTTGCTGACAAATCAAACATCGAGAAACAAACTCCGCTATATCTTTCTTCATCCCAGCCCAAAAGAAAACCCTCTTCATATCTCTATACATCTTATCACCACCGGGATGAATAATCATCCTAGAATGATGGGCTTCCTCAAGGAATATCTTCAACAGACTCCCAACTCGGGGAACACAAAGCCTTTTATCTCGCCGCAACCATCCTCTATCATCCATGGAATATCTATTGAGGTGATTGGTTGTCTCCCTTCTACTGAGCTTATCTAAGATGTCTGCTATCTATGGGTCCTCTCGCTGCGAAGTTCCTATTTGATCCAAAAGAGTAGGTCGCACCTCTAATGATGCCAATAAGCCAGGTAATATACTCCAAGCTTTGACTTTCTACAAATAGAGGACTCAAGGTCATCCTCTGCCTACTCCGTACATCCGCCACCACATTACCCTTGCCAGGGGTATAAGAAATCTCAAAGTCATAGGATGTTAGGACTCCATCCATCTTTTTTGCCTCAAATTGAGATCCTTCTATGAGAAAAAGTACTTGAGAGATTTATGATTGGTGTACAACTCGAATTTCTCTCCAAGTAGATAATGGCACCAAGACTTAAGCGCAAATACGATAGCAGCTAACTCCAAATCATGGGTAGGGTAGTTCTTCTCATGAACTCTCAACTGTCTACCTCCATAACATATCACCCTTCCCTCTTGCATCAGTACCACACCAAGCCCTATACCACATGCATTGGTGTATACTGTGAACACTTTGTTCTCATTAGAAAAAGCCAAGACTGGGGCTGTTGTCAGAGCCCTCTTCAATCGCTAAAAAAGCATCCTTACGGTCTATACCCCAAGAAAATGTTAGATTCTTCTTTGTCAACCTAGTGAGTGGGGCTGATATCTTTGCGAAGTCCTTAATGAAATTCCTCTAATAGCCCGTTAATCCAAGAAAACTCCTCACCTCCGTTGCATTCTTTGGAATCTGCAAATCTTGAACTACAACTACTTTCGCGGGATCTACTGCTATCCAATCCTTAGAGACCACATGCCCTAGAAATCTCACTTCCTTTCTATAAAAATGGCATTTGGAGAATTTTGCCTTTAGCTGATGCACTCAGAGAGTTTTCAAAACCTCCCTTAAATGTAGGGCATGCTCTTCCTTGCTCTTCGAGAAAATCAAGATGTCATCAACAAAGACTACAACGAACTTATTTAGAAACTCCCGAAATACCCTACTCATCAGATCCAGAAAATAGGCGGGTGCATTCGTCAACCCAAAAGGCATGACGAGCCACTCAAAGAAACCATCTGGAGTTCTAAAAGCGGTCTTGTCTATATAGTCTCGTCCACCCTCAACTGATGAAATCCCATGGCCAAGTCTAACTGCGAGAAAACAGATGCACTAACAAGTTGGTCAAACAGATCATCTATCCTCGGAAGTGGGTGCCTATTTTTCTTAGTGAGCTTATTCAACTCCTGTAATCAACACATAAGCGAAGCGAATCATCCGAATTAGTTGCGAATACCACCAGAGCATCCCATTCAGATATGCTTCGCCTAATAAACCCTTTCTCAAGTAGCTCCCCCACTTGCTTGCTGAGCTTACTCCTTTCTCTTGGAGCCATATGGTGCACAGGCAATGCAATTGGCTTTGCATTGTCCACCAAGTATATACGAAAATCAATCTTACACCTCGGAGGTAAGCCCCAACCTCCTCAAAAACATCAAGATACTCACAGACTACTGGTATAGATCGTAAATCATCAATAGATGCATCAAGTGATTCTAAAAAACTCAGCATGACAGACCCCTTGGGGTCGCAAGAATCTCGAGAGTCCTCCCATGGCAAGTCAAATCTAATGACCCTTCTCTCACAATTTAGAATGGCACCATACATGGCTAGCCAATCCATCCCTAGAATCAAATCATAGCCCATGAAACCAAGCACATATGCGTCGCACTCGAACTCGACGCCCAATACAGATATTCCCAAACCTTAACAAATCATAGACAAATGAGTCGTACCTTCAATGGGTTTGAGACGACAACGGGATCCAAAACCATACTAGTACTAAGGTGTAGAGACTCAATCACAGAATCAGATATAAAAGAATGTGAAGCACCAGAATCAAAAAGAGTTCTAACAAGATGATTGGAAAGAGAAATCAAACCTTCAACAGAAACTTTCCTACCTCTATTTGGCACACTGGCCACGAGAGCATGCACCTGCCCTCCAGAAGATCCTGCCCTTTAGCCCAACATGTAATATAGGTTAAGTTTGTCGAGCTTATATAACCCCTCACATATTTAACAAGATCAACTTAACCCCTATTGATTCAAGCAAGTTTACTTAACCCCTACTCAATTCGACAAGTTCATGCAACCCCCACAGATTTAAATAGGTTAAGTATTTTTGGTTAACAAGTCATTATCATATTTCCATTTATGGATGTTAATGGACTAGACCTCCCACATTAAGTCTACCACTTTTGGATGCTGGATATGTTGGGCGGTTCCGAGTAGACTTCTGCCACAAGTCGAACTTAACCTCGTGTCTTAGCACCGTTACGTGTACATTTACACACTCGAACCCTCACATTAGATCAACCACTTGTGGTTGCTAGATTTGCCGGGCAGCTCCTTGGCAGACTTCTACCACAAAATAATCTAACATCGTGTCTAAGTGCAGTTACAGTCTATATTTACTGTAGTTTTAGGCATATTCGTTCTTAGCCTATTATTCGTGTTCATCATAGGTTATGCCCCAAATAAAAGCCTTAGATCAAGGTTTAAATTGTGCCCAAAAAATCCCCATCATGTTTTCCAATACAAGCTATGCCCCAATTTTAACATTCCTAACTGTTCCCAATTTCGTGCGTTCGCATATTTCAGCGATAGGCCTAGGCTCGAAGGTAGCCTGGTTATAAAAATAAAAAGGGAATGAGGGAGAGAACAGAACATAAATAGGCATAATAACAAAACAAGCTTACTATGTCAAAAATATGCATACTGACTGAATATGCATGTGGTGATAAAAATAGGCATAATAGTAGAATGGGCATATGATGAAAAAATTAGGCATTATAACAGAATAGGCATATTAGGAATAGGCATATGAGAAATAATCAGCAGATTAGGTGAAAAAGTAATAGCAGATCTGATTGGTTATGAATCAAGTTATTAACAAGCACTGGTTTATATCCAACTTATGAACATGTTAAGATTACTTTTTACATGTTTACATCCAAAAATAACATAAACTCACTGTGACCGAATCTAAAGAACAGATAATTGAATGTTGATGTTGTAGCAGAGATTCTTGAATACATATAACTTGTTGTTGCAGAATAATAGGCTAATTTAATCTGAGTTAGGGCTCCACCTCATTGTCTCCATTGTTTTTGGTGAATAAAACAATAGAAATGAGGTTCTATTTATAGCCTACGGTTAATGAATATGGTCAAGAAACGGGTCCACGTTCACAAAATTGGATCTGCCCCAGATCTGAATGGGGTCGACCTCGGGGTCGACCCCGGGGTCGACAACCATGGGGCATGGGGTCGACCCTAACGGGCCGAATTCCCTCCTCTACCCATTGTCTGATTTTTGGTTTCTGGACATGGTTTATATATACATATTGCTTATATGTATACAAGCTTCAATTCTTAATGTCTTCTTCACACGGTGTTCGTTTTATGCAAACTCGGAGTCTATCTTAAGCATAATTCCTTGATGAACGCAATGGCATAGTCCATTTTACTTAATTCCCAGTAATTAATTAAGTATTATTTAGTTTATCATTATAGCGTTTTTTAAAGTTATGGGGTGTTACATGATACATGTATTAAATCGATTTCAGCAATGTTTTATATGTTTATAAGCCTTTGCATCGATTCATATTTTTCCAAAAACTTTCACTCTGATCTAAATTAGATGACCTGGAGTTTGTTGCAGTTGAATCTAATTGCTGATGAATACTATATAAATGATTTGTGATTTGGGGATGTAGATGCCAATTTAACCCAATCATGCTTTTCGTGTGATTATAGTAATTTCTGGTTTGGACTTTGCAATCTTAACATATGAATCCCACAATTTGTTGTTTATTTTGATGAAGCAAAGTATATCTTTGACATGATAATCCCTTGTCTCTTTCACACCAATTTTGCAATATATTGATGATGTGTGAGTTTTTTGTATTGATGTTGAACCACTGCCCTCAGTTCGTTTGAACGACCCATGCTCTCATGTCATTAGACGACCCATGCTCTCAGGTCATTATGCGACCTTTTCTCTTAGGTCGTTATGTGACCTGTTCTCTCAGGTCGTTATGCGACTTGTTGTTTTGGGTAGTTGGGTGACCGCTCTTTTTGGATTGATGGTCGAGTCATGTCCTTGTACCTTGGGGCACACTTTTCAGGCCTATTGTAATCAAGCAACCCAAATGTATATGCACCCTATTCCAACTTTGCAACTTATAAATTGGATATGCACAATTTTTCCTTGCTACCTGTCTTGTAAATAAAAATAGACATTTGCACGATTTTCGGACTTATGCCTTGTCATCGATCGCCCACATCGACAACAGATTAGTTAATCAATGAAATGTAAACTATAACGAATACTTTGACTTAACTGAATGACGTGCCTACACAAAAATATTTTATTCAATAATTTACAACTTGTCAAACTTTGCCTATATAGATACGACACTCTAGTTTGAATTTGCAACGATGATTGAAATCAACTAATCGACACACGCTAACTATAGATTTCAAGCTTCGCTTCTAATGACTTGTATAATCTTGCACAATGTGTAAGTTATTTAAAAATAGGATTATTTGTTTAGAATGACTACCACACAGAAGGCCCGTCTTCAATCCGAGGAGACATCTACTTCTAGTTAAGTGGGAGCTTCCACTTCTGCTTCTGAAACCACGATAACTGCAGCTCCAGGATTGGGTGCAAATCAGCCTAATCCTGGCCCTCGTCCTCTCGGCGTCCCACCATCAGAAAGATTCTCTACATAATTTATTTCGCATGTTTTTAAACATCTATGTACTCAATTTGGCATCCTCGAGGCAAATGCGATATTGCCAGAAAAAGACGTAACTATAGCCTGACCACCCTTTGGCTATGTAGTAGTTAACCGTCAAATGTTGGCGAGTGGAGCAGTCCCTTCTTTCAATCCGTTTTTACAAATGATCCTCTGACACTTGGCCATTGCCCCATTCCAACTACACCCAAATGGCTATGCCATTTTATTAGGGCTTTGCGTTCTTTTTATGAGGATACAGAACTGTATGCCCACTTTCTAGGATATCTGTTACTTATGTTCGTTTAAAAGGAGGAAGGACCCACCTCCATCATCATTGTTGAAGGCGCCAAAAACCGTAAGCTTATGCTTGACTTACCAGAGAGCGCTTCAGGTTTTATAGACTAGTTCTTTTTTAATCGATGCACTGAGAGTTTTCAGGGAATCTGAATGGTAGGAGGTGAACATGTTTGCTCAGAACTCTTTTTTCAGTTTTTTCCAAGTCTAGATCATCAAACTTTCTTTTCTTCTTTTTTCAAAAGTTCCATCTATTATCAAAGACTCTAAAGACTCTGTTGCTTATAAATCCGTTCATGAGTCCTTAAGGGGCTGTTAAGGAAGAGGATAGGACTAAGAAATTTCTGATCACAGAAGGATTTTTTCGCCCATATAACTTGCTCGACCCCTCGCAGTCTTTTCCTTCTAGAGGGATTTCTACTGCATTTTCTACGTCTGAAGCCTTTGATTCCCTAGCCTCTGGAACAGACGTTTCTTTAAGAGATTCTCTTGAGGAGTCCTCTTTAAAGAAATGCACAGATCCTACCACTGGAGCTGAGTCATCTTCCCAGCCTCAATTGCCCTCTATTGAAGAGGAAGGATTTGTAAACCGTGAGGGTAAAGGTTCTACAACTACTAAAGAGCAGGTTAAGGAAGGAGAAATTGCAGGTAAAAGCGACACGATTGCTGAGAGAGCTGAAATTGACCCTACATTTCCAACCACCACCAAGGAGGACTTTATGAATGTATTCAGGGGGTTTGAGTGACCTCAATGTAACAATAAGCGAGCTTACATTGAGTGGTATTATTACTCCTAAAATCTACGCATTAGTGACAAAGGTGGCTTCTGGGCTGGCTATGACTCCTTTTTACCAAAAACATACCTTTGAAACCACAACAACTTTGACTTCAAAAACCAAAAGTGCTTCGTAGATTGATGCACGCTAAAACACACATAGCATACGCTTGAGCTCTGAAATTTTTCTTATGCTTTCTGTCTTACCCTAGTGTTTCCTATTTTAAAGTATTAAACTCTTGCTTTTTTCTATTTCAGGTCAAACCATGAGCAGACAATATATGAAGGATTTCAAACACTGCACAAGTTCTTATAATCCTCAACCTTATATGCAGTCTCGATATCAAAGAGAGACCGAAGAGCAGAGAAAATTGAGAAAAGATCAGGAAGCCTGGGATCGCCAGGATGAGTATGAGCAAAACAGGAAAGATCACGATGACCGCTATGAATATGAAAAAAGCAGTAGATCGCGATAATCATTATGACTGGGACAGGCAAGATAGGGATGATCGTCATAGGAAAAGGGAAATTGATAATAAGGGCAAGGATCCTAGTGAAGGCAATTCTCATAAGTGGTCCAAGTCAGATAAAGGTCGTGCCTCTACTGCTCAACCTTCTACCAGTATCATACTTCTTCTTCCTCCATCAGCTACCCCAACCGATATACATTAGATTCTCTAAAGGCCAAAACATACTCTGGACCCAACACCAAACACACTCGCCGAGCAGTTTAATACTTAGCTCTTAAAAGGAGTCCACTTTGATCTGGACATCAAGCCAACGGACAAGGCAGAGAAGCTTAAGGATCTGGATACAGTAAAAGGTAATATCGAGAAGCAACTGGATGTGGTTAAGGGTCATGTCGAGAAGATGTCCCTGTGGCATAAGTTGGCCGACGAACTTCAAAAAGTCAATAGACTTAATTGCGAGGCCATGCTTATGATGGATAATGATAAGGCTGAATGGAGAAAAACCCTCCAAGCACGCGATGCTAGCATTTCATCTCTCACCTAGAAGAACCAGGGGTTGGAAGGTGGAAACAAAAGGCATAAGGAAGAACTATCTGCCGCGAAGGTGAGGGAAACATTGTTAAATTCTCAGGTTAAAGATACGCATTCTGCCCAAAAGACTACTGAAGACTAGCTAGCCATGGAGTAGAAAACTACTGCAACTTGCCAGTGAGACAATGCTAATATTCGTGAGAAGAATACTGCTCAGGATTTGGAGATTTCTTTGCTGAAAGCTAAAGTAAAAAGTCCTGAGAAGGAGAGAGACCAGGCTCTTGTAGGAAAGCAACTGCAAAGTAAGCACATACTGAGGCTGAAGCTGATGCCAATGCTACTTTATTCAGATTTAAATCTCAGCGTTATTAGATGCGACAGCTTGTCTTTCTTGGGGGATCCATTCCCAAATACTTTGGTTGAAGTTTGGGAATCAATTCTTTCACAACTTGACAGAAGTAGCTATATTGAAGAGGTACTCCTAGAGAACCTTCAAGACGATGAGTCCCGCAATGCTTTAGCTAAGTGGAATAAACAACTTATGAGACAACGTGGTTTATTAAATGGAGCTGGAACTTCTGGGGAGCAAACCCTAAACAAAACTACCATCTCTACTCACACTACCTCTACTAATCAACGTTCCTGATCCCCAGGCTCTTATTACGCCTTTTATTGACCCTTCTGCCAGTCATGAAGAAAGGAAATAAACTGCTAAGGAGCATGCAGGAGATGACGAGGGCAACAATGATAACCTGAATTACTATGAAGTGGAGCATAAAATAACCCAAGCCTCAAGTAAAATTTACATTGATCAAGTCGTATCGGACTTAGACTACGTTATCACTCCACAAGGGTATAATGAGCTTCTTGCTTTCCATTCATATGCATTATGCCTAATTACTCCAAAGCCTTCTCCCATTTTTGCTGAAGTGACGGGAACTACGGCCATCTTTACACCTTCAACCCTGCTGGCCACATTTGCTTCGACCAAAACTCCTCCTCTGGGTGATCCTTCTTTAGCTACAGCCTTTACTCCCACCTCCTCTACTCAACACAGGTCACAAGTAGAAAAGATTGATGCAATAGCTAATCTGGATGATCCAGACTTCTTGCCGGGAGGGACTGTAGACGTTGAGAATATAGATGAAATTCCGGATAAGGGTAAAAAAGCCGCTCAGGGGAAAAGGGTAAATGTTCATTACAGAAGCACTAGGGGAAGCACAACACTCACAAGAAGAACTTGTTATTTCCTCCAACGATGATCCTAAGGATAAAGAAGAAGCCAAGGGAAAAGGCCAGCCTGCTGTTTCATCTCCTCCTCCTAGAATTCCAAAGCTTACACTAAGGTATGGTAGTGCTTCCAAGGGCGGGAAGAAGGATGATTAGAGATTTTGGCTATTCGCTTTGCTTTACGTAGCTTCGTTATTTGTATTTTGCTTTGATCAGATGTTTAAGTGAGTGCCAGTCCTCGCCTTTGAATTTGTGAAGACTTGTAAACTTGTTTCTGGAACATGTTATGATGTAATAATTCTGCTTCTGAATTAGTGTACTTTATCTTTTCCTTTAGCTTTATTGTACTTCCATGTATTCATTTCTTTGCAAAATATAAGTCTTTTATTTATTTCGAAGTCATGATACACTATGGTATGCTTTGAGAGCATTTTTCCATTCCAATGTGGTTGTGTTGCCCCTATACCATAGGTCGTCATGAATTGTGTACGTTGGATGCTATCAACTTTGTCGAGTTTCTTTGATTTTGACTAAGGCACTTGAAGCTTTTAATTTGTTGGCGAAGTCTTTTTGCATCTTCCATTTCATTGAGAGCTTTGGAGCCTGCCATTACATCTAGAAAATCTGACTTTGTTGGTTGATCAAATGCTTCTTCTTAGTGAAGTCTTGTGTACTTGTGCCCCCACATGGGAGGTTTTATACTCTGGCCCAATGTTCGCCTACTATCCAGCTTAGCTAATTCAAGCTTCGAAGACTTTCGTCTACTACCAGCCAATTAACTTAAGCATTGGCGTCTTATATTGGGTGCCTCAAAAGAGGTCTTGGGTTAAATCCCAACTCTATCTATAATCCAGCTTGGCTAATTCAGGCAGTAAAGGCTTTCATCTCCAATTAAACTGATTAGCCGAAGCGTCGGATACTCAAAGAGGGTGCCCTCGGAGAGGTCTTTTATTTATCCCCAACTCATGTCGTAATCGGGACAGTGGACCTTGGCACTGACCTTATTAGGTGCCCCTTTTGGCTAGGACTTTTGCTTAATCCAACCTTTGTTTCTTCTCCAGATGAATAAATTTGGCATCGGAGAAACTTATGTTGGACACCCCCTTTCAGCTTGGATTTCTGTTAAGCTTCTCTATGAGAGGCTTTTGTTGTTGCATTGTTCCACGGGGAAGACGCCAGTTCCTTTACCGGATGCTTAACTTAGCATGTTATCTCAGTTAAAGAACCAGGGCCTTGGACCTCTCGCTTTGGGCGGTGCCCCTTTGGTGGAACTTACAACCTTTTGTTTTAGCTTCATGCTCGCTTGCCGTCTCTTGTGCCATTTGACTTCTGGTGACTCCTTTCTTTTGCTTTTCAAGGCGGTGCCATTCATCCTTGCTCTTTCGCATATTGATGTTTGTGGCACTCGATTCTTGAGTCAGCATTGCTGTGATAAGCTGTTGTCAAGGTTGTTAGGTCTCATCGGAATTTGAGGAAGCAAGCGTTCTTTATGTAACTTGCAATATTAAATAGACTTTAAGAAATATTGAATTATTTAACCAAAATTTGCAAGAATATTATCGACATAAGAAGGCATGCTTTTCATTCATGATGATGTTCAATTACAGACTTGCAAAAATATTTACAATCATTATTTTTACAGGAAATTGAACAAAGCAACTACGAAAAATAACGACGCAGATAGTCAGAGTTCCAAGCTCGCGGGATCAGGATTCCATCAACTGTGGAGAGTTTGAAAGTGCCATCCAGAAGCTTTTGAATGGTCACATATGGTGCTTTCCAGTTTGGCCCGAATACGCTTGTGGCATTCATCACCCTTTTCAGCAAAAGGTCACCAACCTCTAAAGTCCTTTGGCGAACATTGCTATTGAAGTGCATGGCTACTATCCTTTGATGTGCTGCGATTCGGAGCTCTACTTCATTCCTTCTTTCCTCAAGTTGATCGAACGAGCTACAACTGATCATTTTGTGCTGGGTCGAAATGAATTACGTGCTGAGTAGGAACCTCTAGCTATATCAGAATCATCACTTCAGAACCGAATTCCAAGGAAAAGGAGTGTTCCTGATCGTAGATTTATGAGTTGTTCGATAGGGCCATAGTGCAAGAGGAAACTTGTCACCCAACCACCTTTTGCTTTCTCTAGACGCTTCTTGATGGTTGACTTCATGATCTGTTAATTGCTTCCACTTGCCCGTTTGCCTACGGATCAACTACAACTGCGAAACTCTTCTAGATCTTATACTTGCCACAGAAACCTTTGAACTCTTTGCTTTCAAACTGAGTCCCATTGTCTGTGATTATTTTCCGAGGAACACCAAATCCACAAATGATATTCTTCAAGACAAAATTGATGACTTTCTTTGAGGTAATGGTGGCCAGTGGCTCATCTTCAGCCCACTTCGTGAAGTAATCAACGACGATAATGACATACTTCATGCTAGATTTAGCAGTAGGCAACGCTCCAATCAGATCAATGCTCCTGACAGCAAGCGGCCATGGACTGACCATTTGGGTCAACTCTGTAGATGGCGCTCTGGGAATCTTGGAAAATCTCTGACACCTCTCTATTTCCTAGCATATGCTGCAGAGCCTCGATTCAAGTCGGGCCTGAAATAACCATATCGCAGAATTTTCTTGGCCAGTGTCTGCCCACCAGAGTTTCTTCCATACTCTCTATCATGTAATTCTGCCAGAATTGCCTTGAATTCCTCTTTGGTAATACATATGAGTAGAGTCATAGAGAAACCCCTTCTGTATAACCGACCATCCTGCATGATAAATAGAGGTGCATTCCACAACAACTTTCTTCACTTCTTATGATCTATGGGAAGTGTCCCATTGAGAAGATAGTACTTGATTCGGGTCATCTATGAGTCTGGCCCTTCGACGGCTTCCATGACCCAATCAATGTTAGCATCTTGAATACTCGTATTGGAGAAAACTTCGACGAGCACTAACCCCAATAATTAAGCATCTCCTGAGCTAGTGTATTTGGCAAGTGAATCCGCCTTTATGTTCTCCTCCCTCAGAATATGAGTGATGGTATAATAGTCCAAGTTGTTGAGTAGATCCCAAGCTTTAGACAAATAAGTTGGAAAATTCCCCCCATTGGCTTGAAATTACCATTTGACTTAACATAACACCAACTGGGAATCGCTCAAAATATGCAAAGCTTTCAAATTGAGCTCCTCTACCATCCTCAATCCGGCTATTAAAGCCTCAAATTCTGCTTCATTGTTTGTTGATGTAAATTTGAGCCTTAATGCATAGCATATTGAGCGTCCTTCGGGAGTTTCTAGCACTACTCCTGCCCTGGAACAATACTCATTCATAGCTCCATTATTAAACAACTTTCATTGAACCACCATCTGCACATGCTCCTCCTCATCGCCTCTATCAATGAATTCTACAATGAAATCTTCTAAGGCCTGGCCATTGATTTCTCTTTGTGGATGATAAGTAATATCATATCGACTAAGTTCAATATTCCTCTTTAGTAATCTCTCCGAAGTTTCTGGTTGGAACAAAGACCTGCTTCAGCTGTTGATCAGTGAGCACCTTGACAGAATGAGCCTGAAAAAGGCCTGAGCTTCTTCAAGGCAATGAGTAGACAGTATGCAAGTTTTTCCAACTTTGGATGGTTCAACTCTTCCCCGATAAGCCTTTTGCTAATATAGTACACTAGCCTTTGAATCTTTGAATCCTCTCTGACCAAAGTTGTACTTAAGGCATGGGATGAAACGACCAAATACAAAAAAAAAATCTCCATCTTTAGTTTTCGACAACATCGTAGGTGTTTCCATATGCTTGACTTACTCCTCAAAAGCCATCTGACATTCTCGAGTCCACTGGAAGTCCTTCCCTTTTCTCAATGCATCAAAGAGTGGAATACACCTATTTATTGCCTTTGAAATGAAGCGACTTAAAACAGCAACCTTACCATTCAAGCTCTAAATCTCTTTCTTTATTCTAGGAGTTCGCATTTCTCTTAACGCTGAAATCTGAGTAGGATTGGCACTGATGCCCCTGGCATTGCCCGTGAACCTAAGGAATTTCATAGATGCGACTCTGAATGAACACTTATGAGGATTCAACTTTATGCCATACTTCCTTAAGATATGAAACATCTCAGCAAGATTATCTAAATGATCATCTGCCCTCTTCGACTTTCCCAGCATGTCATCCGCGTAGAATTCCATAGTCCTTCCAATCTGAGACTTGAAAATTGCATTGACGAGACGCTGATAAGTCGCCCCAGCATTCTTTAAAACAAATGGCATCACCTTGTAGCAGTACAAACCAACATCCGTATTGAAGCTTGTATTCTCTTGGTCTGGCTCATGCATCATTATCTGGTTGTAGCCCGAATAAGCATCCATCAATGATAAAATCTCATGCCCCTCCGTCGCATCTACAAGTGGATCGATTTTGCGTAGCGGGAAACTATCTTTCGGACATGCTTTATTGAGGTCTGAATAATCGATGCATACTCACCATTTTCCATTGGGCTTCTTCACTAACATAAGATTTGACACCCAATTTGGATATGTTGACTCTCGAATAAAGCAATTTTCCATCAGCCTATCCAGTTCTTCCTTGAGAGCCATCGATCTTTCAGGGACTTGAATCCTTCTCTTATGTTTCACGGGTGATACGCTTGGATCAATGTTTAAAGCATGAACTGCCACTTCGAGTGAAATCCCGTGCATATCAGATGACTCTAAGCGAACACGTCCAGATTAGCTTTCAAGAACACAACTAAATCTTTCTGCAACTTCTATCCCAATTGAGATCCTATCTTCTACACTTGATCAGGATCGTTTGGATGAACTAATATAGAAATTGTGACCTCAACTGGCGCCGCTCGATTATCCCCTACATTGGCTTTTCGAGGATCCATCTCTTTCTAAGCCCCATTATGCTCTCCAGTGCAGGGGGCATGCTCTAGTTGTTATATGGGGTCACAAATGCGGAGCGAGCCTCCACATTCTTACCCATGTCCTTCTTCTTTGCTTCATGCATCTCTGTGAGATAGCATTCTCTATTAGTATCCTGGTCTCCCTTTAACACACCCACACACTTATAAGTAGGAAACTTCATAGTCAAACACCAAGGTGCTAAGGCAATTCTAAAATCAGCTAGAGCAGGTCTTCCCAAGAATGCATTATATGCAGAAAGTTCATCGACAAGAACAAAGGTTTGCATCATATTCTCTCTTCTTTCTCCTTCTCCCAATTCGACAAGCTAACACCAATCAGTTTCTTTGGTTTTCCCATGAACCCCTGGATCAAAGTTTGACAAGCTCGTATATCAGCCATGGAAAGCTTCATCTAGTTAAAAGTGTTTCGGAACAGAACATTAATGGAGGCGCCGCAATCAACAAGCACCCTCTTAACCGTTGCTGGGCTTATCCCGAGTGTCATAACCATCAGATCGAGAGTATGATTTATCACACCATCTGCATCTTTCTCTCTAAAAGCAATGTCTTCATAAGAGATCTTTGCTGCTTCACAGGAATAGTATTGCTCAAGATCAAACACCGCTCTTCCGTCGGGACGTATTTCAAAGCATGTGCATAACTTTCAATATCTCCCCATTTGCTACTTGCCGGATAAAGACCTCCAGAAATGGTATTAATTACAGGCCTTTGGCTAGCTTGCACTGGAGCCCCACTGCTTGAACTAGACTGAATAGCAGGTGCACTCTGCCCCTGAGGATCCGCAGCCTGAGGCTTCTTTACATATTGTTGCAACCTATTCTTGCTTATCAATTCTTCAATCAAGCTTTAGAGATGTCTACATTTGTTTGTGTTGTGGCCAGATTAATTATGGAAGCGACAAAACCTTCCACACTTCATTTGTTTTTCCCCAACCTTCTGCAGTTTTGGTTTCGGATAATTTTCTGTGTCTTTAGTGGCAGTGAAAATATTTTCTGGGGTGTCATTGTAATAACCCGGAAATCCGAGCCAATTTAAAATTTTTATTTTGGCAATTTTAGTGAATTTTGAATATTTAAAATAGATTATTTTAAATAATAGCGATGAGAAATTTATTTTGAATAGAAATAGAACGTATATATATAAATATTTGAATCGTCGTTAGAATATAAATAATTATTTATAATTATAAAAGGAATTGAAAATGGCGCGGTAGTTCGATAATTCGATTTCAAATTTCAATTGAACATACTAGGTGCAAAACAAACCGGATTTTAGCGAAACCAAAAATATTGGAATCTAATTGAGAGTATCTTTCCATCGAATCCAAAAAATTGAAATTTCATAGCGGGGATAAAAAGTTACGTCCAGTTGAAAATTCAGAATAATCGCTATGGAATTTAGGCCCTTAAAAATGGAAATTTTGCAAACGACCTCGGTTTTCGACGAAACCACTTTTGTTAGATCCGTGATGTCAAATTATTGCTAGATTCCAAAATTCGAAAATTTTCGAATCAATATGAGAGCGTGCCAAAGGAAAACATGTTTGACCAGTTTCAGTTGATTTTAATCGACTGAAAAATGGCCATTTTTCAAACGGTCTCAGATTTCGACGAAATTAGTTTTGTTAGGACTGTATCGTCAATACGAAGCTAGAAAATATTTTTCGGGAATTTTTAGAGGCTGTATGTGGCCCCGGTAAATTGAAATGCGCGTTCAAATTCAATATATAGATTTATATTTTGATTTTGACGAAAACTGATCGAAACGATCGGTTCAGCTTATGATACATATCCCATTTTGTTCGGAATGGGGGTAATTAGCTATGGACGGCAGTCGGTGGGTTCGATTTCGAAGTCGAGATAAAAAGTTGCTATTTAGAAATTAATAATAAAAAAAGCCCTCTCCTATACCCTCAGGCCCCCGTTATTCTTCAAAAAAAAAATCAAATAAAAAAAAGGGAGAAAGGGGCGACGGAGGGGGGGGATTGCTGCCGCCACTCCATCGCGACCCCCACCCCCAGGTGGCGCGCCGCCCCATTTTCTTCTCCTTTTCCCTCTTCCCTCCCTTTCCTCCCTAAACCACCGCAACCGCCTAAAACACCCCCCCTCGTCTAAAATCCACCACACCGCCCCTCTGGGCCCATGCCCTGCCTGGCGCCACCCCCCTGACGACCTCCGACCCTCTGCACCACCTCCAGCTTCACAGCCTCCTCCAACCGAGCATCCCTCCATTCGAAAATCAACAGCCCCCCCGTAAGTTTTTCTCTCCCTTCTTTTCTCTATTTTTACTTGTTAATTTCAATATAGGAAAATCTGATTTTTATTTATATTTTCAACATAGGAAAATCTGATTTTTATTTATATTTTCAACATAGAAAGATATGATTTTTATTTATATTTTCAACATAGGAAAATCTGATTTTTATTTATATTTTCAACATAGAAAGATATGATTTTTATTTATATTTTCAACATAGAAAGATATGATTTTTAGTGTAGTAAAAATAGGATTTTTATCTATACAGTAGCGGTATAAAAATAGAATTTTTATCCATTTAGCGTAGTTATAAAAATGTGATTTTTATACACAAAACAACAATAAAAAAATGTGATTTTTATATATGTAGTGGCTACGGGCAACGAAATTGACAAAAGGTGAGCACGGCGAAGATTTCTACATAAGAAGAGTCGTGGCGTTTGGATTAGCTAGTCGGTGAGAACTCCTCACCTTTAATTTAAATTTCTAATTAAAAATATATACTAGGATGCAGACGGTGTTTAGTAGCACCCGACACCCGTTGTCCACAGACCATGGATGGCTTGTTTGTTTGTTTGTTTGATTTTGATGTGTAGTTGATTGTGTGAAATGGATTGAAATAAGAATATTTTATACTTGAAAATAGGATTTTTAACGTGTATTTAAAATGAAATAAATATAAACAAATCGAAGGATTTGTTTATATACACACATTTGACTGATATTGATTGGGACGATAAATTTTACACATCGCCCAACTGCACAAATAAAATATGTGTTTGATTGTTTAAAAACCCCACACGGGTATTGGTATGATATATGACATACACTAGTCCCAATAATTAGCTGTATGTCGATCGATTGATTGACAGGCTGTTATAAGCGTTAAATATTTATATTTGATGCTTATACAGTGTAGAACGCACTCTGGATGATGGTTGATTATTTATCGTTGTTATTTTATACATGTGTTGTAGAAAATCCATATAATTAATATTATATGGTAATTGATTGGGCCTCATTCCAGTTTTGAAATAGAAATATTTGAAATAGAATATTTGAAATAGCATATTTGAAATAGAATATTTGAATAGAAATATTTGAAATAGAAATATTTGAAAAAGAAATATTTGAAATAGAATATTTGAAAATAGAAATATATGAAGCCGTGTTGATTAGATTTACGCCATTTTGACGTAAACGATATTTATATCGATTTTATTCATTTTATAATGAACATCGAAAGTGATTTAAAAATCTGAAATTTTGAAATAAATTGAAATTCGAATTAAATTGAAAAGAATTGAAATTCGAATTAAATTGAATTGAATTGAAATTCGAATTAAATTGAAATAAATTGAAATTCGAATTAAATTGAAAAGAATTGAAATTCGAATTAATTGAATTAAAATTGAAATCGTTTTGAATTGAATTTAAAACGTATTGAAATTGAACTGAAATCGATTAAAATTAAAACCAATTTGAATTGAAATGGATTTGAATTGACATCGAGTTGAAATGAATTTAAAACGAATTTATATTGGAAAGATTCAATTTTGATTTGAATTTGAGATGGAAGTTGAAATCGTTTTGAAAACGAATTTAAAACAATTTATAAAATTCGTTTCGAAAGGAAATCGACGAAGTATATTATATATATATATATTATATATATAATATAATGGCCTGAATAGAATGCGCCGCGCCGCGACAGTTCGCGAATTTTGACCATTGACTTCGAGTGGATATTGCGGGAGATCCGACCGTCGGATTCTCCTAAAACTAGAACCGTTGGGTTCGTCTCGAAAAGAGTTTTCTAACGAATATTAGAAATTAGAAATCAGACGGTTGGATTTGGAATTATGTCCAAATCAAATTTGGAAAAGGTCGCTGTAAGTGCAGTTCGATGGCCGTTGATGGAAATCGACTGTACGTACCTTGATAAAATTATTAAAAATAGTAATAATTTGTGTAAAATCATAAGAAATGATTTGTGAAGGATTGGGATGAAAAATTCCATATTTGAAAAGATAAAAATAGATTTTTATCGAAATGAACTAGTTTTGAACTAGAATGATAATTTATTTATTTTCAAATAAATAAATAGGATTTGATATGGTTTTGAAAATAACCAGGATTTCAAATAATTGAATTGGAATGGATTTGAATCGAAATCAACTTCGGAATAGTTCGATGTTGGATTTCGTGATTATACAGATGTTGTTATGGAAATTTGAAAGATATATATATATATATATATCGTTATTTCCAATACGATATTTGTTGGTCATAGAATTTGATATTGAATATAAGCCGATATATTTTCTATTCAGAGCCTTGTATTTAATATCAAATGTGATTTGGGTTTGTCGTGAATGGTGTCTTCATTAACACTGTTCTTAAGCCCAGTTGAGAAAAAGATTAAATCTTTTTATTTAGATTTAATGAAGTGTACCAATTAAATGGTATTTAATTGGAATAGAATTCGAATTGATTTTTGGGTTTATCGTGAACGGTGTTTTAAATAACACTTGTTCTTTAACCCGATAATTAATGGAATGTGATTTTGGGTTGTCGTGAACGGTATTTCAATAATACTGTTCTTAGGCACAACTGAGTTAAGAAAATCAGAAACTAACTGGAGATTAGTTAAGTTGAATGGTTTCCTGGCTATTGATCTGATGTTGGTTTCGACCTTCGGGGTTAATACTTAGGGAATTGCTCACTTGCTATTTTACGGTTAAAGGCTGATAGAATGGAATGTTATTTTGGGTTTATCGCGAATCGTGTTTTAAAAGACACTGATTCTTTAACCCAGTTAAAGATTAAAACTGAGTGGAGTTTTAATGAATCTTTAATTAGATTGAAATGATCGAGAATGGAGTATCACCAGTTTTGCTCCAGGCGATAGTTAAATCTTTAATTAGATTTGAACGTGAAATGGTAATTGAATTTACCGATAACACCGCGGTGTTAGATATGAAGTATGACCAGTTTTACTTTATGGGATGAATAGGTTGGGACTAGGAAATAAATTAAATGATTACTTCGGTGTGGTTCGCTAATCCCGACTAGTTTGAAGTGATATTTAAAGGAAGATTAAAGAATAAATTTAAAAGAATTTATCTGTGATAAAATTAATGGGAACCTTTCCCTAAGAATGTGAAATTTAGAAACTAACTATAGGTTAGCTAAGCAGAATGGTTTCCTGGGTATTGATCTGATGTTGGTTTCGGCCTTCGGGGTTAGTATTTGGGGAATTATTCTCTTGCTAATTTGCGGTTAATGACGGATGAATTGAAATGAGGCGTATGTTGTGTTTGTGTAACACTTGTTATTATATACACGAGTTATTCAGAAAGACCGAGTTTATCCCATTCTGAATAACTGATTCGACGATGAGTCGAAGATGAAGATGGTGGTCGAAGACCGGAGGTCTTCACGTCGTTTGGTTGATTACTAATGATCTTGATTGGTCCGTACACCCAAGAGGAGGGAATCAGTTAATGGTCGTCCAGACGTACTTGGAGATCGATGGATATGCGAGGTACTAGGTGCCTCCGGTTTCGTTCAGACCCAGAATGGACTTGTAAATGGACTGTGTGTCTGACATTGGATATCATTCTGTGTGATTGATGGATATCGGTTGCATGGAGTGGTTTGCCTGTGTGGAATGCTAAGATGCAAATGATCAAGGCTTTTGTTGAAAAGCAAAGTCTTGTGGTTGATGATCAAAGCACGGCCTTTGTGGCGTAGCTTTGTGTAGCGTTGATTCGCGAGCCTCACACCCCGGTAGTGGACCAGAAACGGGAGAGGACCTCAGGGAGGACATGCGTTTCTTTCTAGCTAGAAGTGGCGTCAGTGGTTTTACACGCCCTGACGAGTTTGACTTATGTGGTTGTTGCTGTTGCGAGGCGCCTCAGATATATCGATGACTATATGAAGCCGATGGAGTCATTCGTTGGCTCATTTACTGTAACACCCCGAATTTCAGTTAATACTAATATTCACTAAAAGCAGAATAAATAATCTCAGATGTAAGAATTGGGGGAAACGGGCTATGCCGTTGCGTTCGTCTCGGAAAAATACGCAGAATAGAGTCCGAAATTTTGTAAATCGGAGTCCGTATGACCCATTTAAGGCCCAAAGAAGTTTTCAGGAAATTCCATATTAAAAACAGATTTAAAATTCAAATTCAGATTTCGAAATTGGAACCAGCGGGGGCCAGGCGGGATATTTCCCGCCCTAGCCATGTCGACAGGCCTGTCGACTTGGGCCAGGCCAAGTCGACTGCCCTGTCGACTTGCCTGTCGACACAGGGTGTTGGGCCAATTGGCCTGGGTGCACCAGGTCTGGTTTTTCTGGCTGGTTTGGGCTGTGTTCTGGAAACTTCCTAAATCTGACGGACCTAATCTAACCTAGGGCTAATCCTATGGTCTAAAACACACCCTAATCCTATAAAATACACCCTAATGCAAGCCTAATCCATACCAAAAATAGAATTGATGCCATCATGCCGCCAAAATCAAACTTAGGAGGAGCCTCCACTAGTTTATGAAGAAAGTTGCAAGCTAATCAACCTCTAATCATTATCTTCTTCAAATATAGCAACTAGTTCTACTTCATAAGTTTGCTAATCTTGGTTTTGGTGAGTTTCTATCACTTTAATAACCAATTGCTAAATTAAGTAGATGAGGTATGATGAGATCTATGGTCTTGCTTGTGGATAAATGGGTTTTAAGTCATATGATATGATGTTAGTTTGCTAATCTATGTTTGATGTAACCCTATGTTTATGCAAGTTAAGTATATGGGTTTATGCAAGTTAAGTATATGGGTTTATGCAAGTTAAGTATGTGGGTTTATGCAAGTTAAGTGGCGGGTTTTATGCATGCTAAGTATTTGATTTTATGCATGCTAAGTATTTGATTTTATGCATGTTAAGTGTTTGGTTTTATGCATGCTAAGTATTTGATTTTATGCATGCTAAGTATTTGATTTTATGCATGCTAAGTATTTGATTTTATGCATGCTAAGTGTTTGGTTTTATGCATGCTAAGTATTTGATTTTATGCATGCTAAGTGTTTGGTTTTATGCATGCTAAGTATTTGATTTTATGCATGCTAAGTGTTTGGTTTTATGCATGCTAAGTGTTTGGTTTTATGCATGCTAAGTGTTTGGTTTTATGCATACATTATGACATGCAAGTTTACCCTTTTTAAATAAGATGCATACATATGCAAGATGACACCTTTGTATGCTATGCATACATATGCATGTTTACCCTATTTATGATGCAAGTCACATATGCAAGTTCACCCTTTGTATAACCTATGAACACTTATGCAAGTTACCTTTATATGACATATGTGTATTCATGCAAGTTGGGTTATTTAATGATGCTAGTTGGGTTTAATATCATGATGCAAGTTGGGTTATTTAATGATGCTAGTTGGGTTTAATATCATGATGCAAGTTGACACCCCTTAAACCCATGTTAACGCTAAAGTATGCTAAGTGAAACCCATGATATTTGTGATGAATCTTCCCTTATAAAACATGTCATGAGAACGAATTACGTGGGAAACGATGGGGTTAATATGCATGTTAATAGAAATGTGTAAAGTTGGTATGCTTAAGCATAACATAAAATGAATGGACATAATTGGGAATTTACCTATTAAGTTGGGTCTACCCATATTATGGAGTTGGGAATTTACCTATTGAGTTAGGTCTACCCATACTATGGAGTTGGGAATTTACCTATTGAGTTAGGTCTACCCATATTCTTGAAAACTTGAATATTAATTAGGGATAATTAATATAAATTATGAGGGTGATTAATTAGGTGTAATTAATCGACTAAGACACGAGGTTGGACTCAGTTGTAGCGTAAAACTGCCCGGACCCAACCGGCTTAACCAGTTGCTACAAATGTTAGCCCAATGTGAGAGGTCTTAGGCACAAACTAAATACATGGTTAATGTAAAGACACAAGGTTAGACTCGGTTATGACATAAGGCTGCCCGGACCCAACTGGCTTAACCAGCGGTCATAAAAGATAGTCTAATGTGAGAGGTCTTTATGAGGATCACGGTCTTAATTAATTAAGAAACACTTAACCATATTAGCATGTAGATGGACATGAGGGGTTAAGTGGGTGCCTTGGTGGGCATGAGGAAATCTAGTGGGTGCCTTGTGTGGCAATTGAAATACGATTAGATGACTTAACCAAATTTTAAACATGTAAGTGGACATGATAACTAAATGGGTTAAGTGGGATACACTAGATAGAGAGACAAGCTTAGGTGGGTAGCTTGTGGGGGCCCATTACAACCGGTATCCCATACGTATCTTTGTGAGCTCGGCCCATGCCGAGGACGGGACACGCGTACTGGGTTTGTCTATAAGAGGCCAAAACGGGTTAGCGGTGGCAACGCAAGTCCAACGGGTTTCATATGCGTGTGTGGGCCCGGGCTGGTAGCTAAGACGTTGTTGCATCGTGTAGGTATAAACCGTGCATCAGTGTTGTTATCAGGTTGCCACTTTGGGGAATGATACACCCCACTGTGGGACCAGCACGGATATCTACGTTAGGGAGCCGATCAAATGGGAGTAGTGAGTACACCTAGTGGAAATAGGGGCAGACGGCACCTATGTAGTCAGCTAGGGGTACACGGGACTACTGTTAAGATTGCTAAGTACACTTAGTGGGATCAACCTTTAATTAAGAATGACTGGTGTGGTGCAGTACAGTAATTATCCTTGGGTGGGCAGATGCGTCTTTACGGTTATCTTAGTTTATCCTAAGTCTACCAAGCTGCTTAGTGTAGCCATTCATCCCCAGACGTTACCGTATATCAAGCTTATGTCTTCTCTGGTTACTTTAATGATTGTATTGTTAAAGTTATAGGACTCGCTCAGACTTATGTCTGACCCCGTTGTTTTTATCTTTTTCCCAACCCTCGGGTTCTCAGAGTGGGCCCAGTACGAGTGGGCTTTGATCAGGCTGCTTTATTCTCTTTTGGAGCTTGGACCGTAGGAGTAAAGCTCAGCTTATCCTTTTCTTTTATGGCTATCAGTTCATGTATTGGGATTATGTATTTTTATTTATCAGGATGGATATTTTGTACTTGACTCTTGTTATGGTTTTTGTGATGTAACCAAACATGTTTTACTTTCCGCTGCAATGAAATGATGTTTTACATTTTCAAGTATTACTTATATCTGTCTTGTTGTAATTTTTCTGTTCTATATTCACTTAAAATACTCCACCGATGTTATGGCATTCCCTTAGAGAGTGACCATAGCGGGTGTGGGGTGTTACACGTGGTATCAGAGCAAAGGTTACCGGAACAGATAAAATTTTTAAAAAACTATTTTTCTAAAAACATTTTTGGAAGAGATATTTTCAAAAACATGTCTTTAAAGAGAAAAGTTTTTGAAAGAAAAGCATAATCCCCAATAGCCATATCTTTATCTTTCGAATTCTACGTTTTGAATCTTTCCTTTTTCGTTTCAGCATGGCTGAGGATCTTAACTTTCCGGAGGGTGTGACGATACCAGTATGGTATAGGAGATTGATTGAGGCTAGGGCCACCACTGCGGGTCCAGCAAATGTTCCTCCACCAACCGTAGCACCCGATCTTCCTCCTCCCCCTCCTCCTCGCACGGATACTTTTGCTAAGACTTGCAAGGAATTTAAAGCTATGGGAGGGAAACCTTTTCAAGGAACGGAAACTTTTGTGCAAGCTAGAGATTGGCTTAAGGATACGGAAGAGTTGATAGACATCTTTGAGGTGGAAGAAGGAAAGAAAGTCAAGTTGGCGGCTTGGTTAATGAAGGGAGAGGCCTCATTCTGATGGGAGGTCACTAATGGAGAACGCCTCGTTGATTCTTGGGCGGATTTTAGGAAAAGGTTTGTGGCGAAGTTCCTCTCTCGTGCGGAAGAAAATCTTTATATGGAAAGGTTCGTGAACTTAAAGCAAGGGAACTTGTCAGTGAAGGAATATGTCAACAAGTTTAATCAGTTGGCAAGGTTTGGCATAGACTTCGTGAATACACCGGAGAAGAAAGCTTTGAGGTTCGTTAAAGGCTTGAATGAACCGATGCATGGGTTGGCTATGACCCACATCCCTATGGGGGCCACCTTCGAGAAGCTTGTGGAGATGGCATTTATGCATGAGGAAGAGAAGGGCCCCAATGTTAGTAAGGCACCCGAGAAGAAAGGAGATCAGAAGAGACCTCAGCAACAGAACAAGGGTGGGAAAGGTAACAATGGCAAGGGAAAGAAGAAGAAGTGTTTCAATTGTGGGACACCTGGCCACCTAAGCAAGGATTGTCGCAAGAAGAAGAAGACTGGCTGCTTCCACTGTGGCGAAGCAGGACATCTAGTGAAAGACTGTCCTAAGAAAGGACAAAGGACGGGGTCTACCTCAAGAGGACAGGTGCAAGCTCTTGTGGCACCAGCTCAGGCAAGGGGGCAAGTTCAGGCTCTCGCAGCTCCACCGATTCGAGAAAGAGGTAGAACTATTTCCGTGGAAAGTCTAGTTTTTCTGTTTGATCATCCTGTCCGTACTTTATTTGACTCTGGCGCATCGCATTCGTTTATCTCATCATCATTAGTTGAGTCACTGCACTTAGACACCAGTCTAGTAGATGATCCCTTGGTTGTTTCAAACCCAATTGGGTGCTCCACTTATTTGTCCATGATATGTTTGGGTTTGAAGATTTCTATACTTAGCGTTGAGTTTAGATGTGATGCTTTTGTTTTGGGCTTCACGGGCTATGGGTTGATTTTGGGCATGGACTGGTTATCCAGTAATGGTGCCGTTCTTGATTGTGAAAGGAGAGTTGTTAGGCTTCTGACCCGCTTGGGTAACACTCTCGAGATCTCTTGTAATCCCATGGATTCTGTTATGCTAAGTTATCTTGAATCGCTTGACGCTTCGGTCGAGAGTTTGCAATCTGTTAGAGTGGTCCGGGAATACTCGGATGTGTTTGAGGAGGTGAAGGGCTTACCTCCGAAGCGGGAGATCGACTTCCGGATATATCTGGTAGACAATGCTAAACCAATATCTTTGCCAGTGCGCCACATGGCTCCTCGTGAGAGGAGGGAACTCAATAGGCAAGTAGGGGAGTTGCTTGAGAAGGGGTTCATAAGACGAAGTATATCGGAGTGGGGTGCTCCGGTAGTTTTTGCTACGAAGGAAGATGGGTCTCTCAGACTTTGTGTAGACTATAGAGAACTCAACAAGCTTACAAAGAAGAATAGACACCCTTTGCCGAGGATTGATGATCTCTTTGATCAGTTGGTTGGCGCTTCAGTATTTTCTCAGTTGGACTTAGCCACGGGGTTTCATCAGTTGAGGGTGGCTGAGGATAGCATAGACAAGACTGCCTTTAGGACTCCGGATGGTTTCTATGAGTGGCTGGTGATGCCATTTGGGTTGACGAACGCCCCTGCATACTTTGTTGATTTGATGAGTAGGGTGTTCAGGGAGTTCCTTAATAAGTTCGTGGTGGTCTTTGTGGATGATATCTTAGTATTTTCTAAGAGTGAAGAAGAGCATGCCCTACATCTTAGGGAAGTGTTGGAGACTCTTCGAGCACATAGCCTTAAGGCTAAATTCTCTAAATGTCACTTTTGGAGGAAGGAAGTGCGGTTCTTGGGGCACGTGGTCTCCAAGGAAGGGATAGCTGTGGATCCCGCGAAGGTAGTATCAATTCAAGATTGGAAGGTTCCGAAGAATGCAACCGAAGTAAGAAGTTTCTTGGGGTTGGCGGGCTACTATAGGAAGTTTATCAAAGACTTCGCGAAGATATCAGCTCCATTAACCCGTTTGACGAAGAAGAATCTGGTCTTCACATGGGACGTAGATTGTGAAGATGCATTCCGACGGTTAAAGAGAGCTTTAACCACAGCTCCTGTCTTAGTATTGCCAGATGGGAGTAAGCCGTTTGTTGTTTATACCGATGCTTGTGGGACAGGACTAGGCGCAATCTTAATGCAAGAGGGAAGGGTAATAGCCTATGGTGGAAGGCAGTTGAGAGTGCATGAGAAAAATTACCCTGTACATGATCTAGAGTTGGCCGCTATTGTTTTTGCACTTAAGTCTTGGCGCCATTATCTTCTTGGCGAGAGGTTCGAATTGTTCACTGACCACAAATCGTTGAAGTACTTGTTTTCTCAGAAGGATTTGAACTTAAGACAGCAAAGGTGGATGGAGTTCTTAGCATCCTATGATTTTGAGATAGCATATACCCCTGGCAAGGGTAACGTAGTAGCAGACGCCTTAAGCAGAAAAAGGTTGTCCTTGAGTCCGTTGTTCGTTGAACGACGAAGCTTGGAGTTCATCTCGATGTTTGACTTTAGACCTTCTGTTGACTTTGTACCTGGTTTGTTAGCATCCTTAGAGGTCAGACCTACTCTTTTGGGACGGATTGGTGAGGCACAGCGGGACGACCCACAGTTGGTTGAGTTAGTGGAGAAGCTCATAAGGGGGGAGTCGTCCAGCCAACTGAGTAGATACACCCTAGATGATAAGGGGTGGTTGCGTAGAGACGATAGACTTTGTGTACCGCAAGACGAGGGTTTGAGGAAGGCTGTTCTCGATGATGCACATCGTTCGAAGATGACCATTCATCCCGGTGGGGACAAGATGTACTAAGACATGAAGCGAATTTTCTTTTGGGCTGGTATGAAGAAAGATGTGGCCGAGTATGTCGCTAGATGCTTGGTGTGCCAACGAGTGAAAGCGGAGCAAAAGAAACCCGGTGGGTTGCTTCACCCATTGGAAGTTCCGTTATGGAAGTGGGATAGCGTCTCGATGGATTTCGTCGATGGGTTACCAAGATCGAGGAAGGGTAATACGGGAATTTGGGTCGTGGTAGATAGGCTTACTAAGAGCGCCCATTTCATACCCGTGAAGAGTAAGAGGACTGCTCCATGGCTAGCTTCAGTCTACATTCGAGAGATAGTTCGATTGCATGGAGTACCCTCCAGCATAGTGAGCGATCGAGATCCTATCTTCACTAGTGAGTTTTGGAAGAGTTTACAGGAGGCGGTGGGGACTCAGTTATGTTTGAGCACCGCATATCATCCACAGACGGATGGTCAGACCGAGAGGGTGAACCGTATTCTAGAGGACCTTTTGAGGTTATGTATCTTGGATTTTGGAGGTACATGGGAAGAGCATCTTCCATTGGTGGAGTTCGCATATAATAACAGCTTTCAGTCTAGTATTGGTATGGCTCCTTTCGAAGCTCTTTATGGAAGGCCTTGTCGATCACTTACATGTTGGTGGGAATCTACGGATAAGATCTTGCTTGGGCCTGATATGGTTAGGGAGACTTCTGAGAAGATTGACTTGATTCGAAGAAGGATGAAAGCAGCGCAGGATAGGCAAAAATCTTATGCGGACAAGAGGAGGACGGATCTTGAGTTTGAAGTTGGGGACATGGTCTTTGTCAAAGTATCTCCGTTACGGAATGTTGTTCGCTTTAGATCCGTGGGGAAGTTAGCACCGAGGTTTGTAGGACCGTTTCCTGTTAAGGAAAGGATTGGACAGATGGCATATAGAGTGGAATTGCCCGACAGACTTAGTGGTGTACATGATGTATTCCATGTGTCACATTTGAGGAAGTGCCTACATGAGACCGCAGAGGTGGTAGAGCCGAGCTTGCTTAGAGAAGTGGAGGTAGAGCGTGATGCAACGATTCGACGAGCTCCTACTCGCATCCTTGGGTCAGAGACTAGGAAGTTGAGAAACAGAGAGGTCCAACTAGTCAAAGTGCAATGGGGAGAAGATGAGAGCAACGCAACTTGGGAGACGGAAGCGAAGATGCGTTCATTGTACCCATTTCTTTTTGAGGGTATGTCTTTTAATTTCTCCTTTATCGTTTGTCTAATACTTATCTTATCTTTAGTATGTCCTCTCGTTAGTACCTTTGACCTTTTGATAGGGTAAACCTATGGTTGAAACATGTGTTTGAGGCATGTTATGGTTGATGGATGCATATGGATGCAAGTGTTTGCTAGTGGTTGCTCGTGGATGCATATACACACACTCTAGACACTAGATCGGCTCAGTCACTTCATATTGCATATTGCATATAATTGTGTGTAGATAGCTATATTTATGGATGTATAATGGTTGAATTATCATATGGATGATGCATTTTGGTGAATGATTGTGCACTCATATAGATACAGTATGTGTCGATAGGGTTCTCTCGCATACATATTGGATGCATGGCACTATCATGGTTTGCATATGTTCATACATTAGATAGGGAACATATACACACACTTTTTGCATATGCTCATACATCATTAGAAATTGTTTTAAGGACAATGGATGCCCGTGTTTGATGGATTGAGTAGATGGTTATTTGGATGGTAGGATATGCATTCTCCTTAGCTTAGAGATTTCGGGGACGAAATCCTTTAAGGAGGGGAGAATGTAACACCCCGAATTTCAGTTAATACTAATATTCACTAAAAGCAGAATAAATAATCTCAGATGTAAGAATTGGGGGAAACGGGCTATGCCGTTGCGTTCGTCTCGGAAAAATACGCAGAATAGAGTCCGAAATTTTGTAAATCGGAGTCCGTATGACCCATTTAAGGCCCAAAGAAGTTTTCAGGAAATTCCATATTAAAAACAGATTTAAAATTCAAATTCAGATTTCGAAATTGGAACCAGCGGGGGCCAAGCGGGATATTTCCCGCCCTAGCCATGTCGACAGGCCTGTCGACTTGGGCCAGGCCAAGTCGACTGCCCTGTCGACTTGCCTGTCGACACAGGGTGTCGGGCCAATTGGCCTGGGTGCACCAGGTCTGGTTTTTCTGGCTGGTTTGGGCTGTGTTCTGGAAACTTCCTAAATCTGACGGACCTAATCTAACCTAGGGCTAATCCTATGGTCTAAAACACACCCTAATCCTATAAATACACCCTAATGCAAGCCTAATCCATACCAAAAATAGAATTGATGCCATCATGCCGCCAAAATCAAACTTAGGAGGAGCCTCCACTAGTTTATGAAGAAAGTTGCAAGCTAATCAACCTCTAATCATTATCTTCTTCAAATATAGCAACTAGTTCTACTTCATAAGTTTGCTAATCTTGGTTTTGGTGAGTTTCTATCACTTTAATAACCAATTGCTAAATTAAGTAGATGAGGTATGATGAGATCTATGGTCTTGCATGTGGATAAACGGGTTTTAAGTCATATGATATGATGTTAGTTTGCTAATCTATGTTTGATGTTAACCCTATGTTTATGCAAGTTAAGTATATGGGTTTATCCAAGTTAAGTATATGGGTTTATGCAAGTTAAGTATGTGGGTTTATGCAAGTTAAGTGGTGGGTTTTATGCATGCTAAGTATTTGATTTTATGCATGCTAAGTATTTGATTTTATGCATGCTAAGTGTTTGGTTTTATGCATGCTAAGTATTTGATTTTATGCATGCTAAGTGTTTGGTTTTATGCATGCTAAGTATTTGATTTTATGCATGCTAAGTATTTGATTTTATGCATGCTAAGTGTTTGGTTTTATGCATGCTAAGTATTTGATTTTATGCATGCTAAGTGTTTGGTTTTATGCATGCTAAGTATTTGATTTTATGCATGCTAAGTGTTTGGTTTTATGCATGCTAAGTATTTGATTTTATGCATGCTAAGTGTTTGGTTTTATGCATACATTATGACATGCAAGTTTACCCTTTTTAAATAAGATGCATACATATGCAAGATGACACCTTTGTATGCTATGCATACATATGCATGTTTACCCTGTTTCTGATGCAAGTCACATATGCAAGTTCACCCTTTGTATAACCTATGAACACTTATGCAAGTTACCTTTATATGACATATGTGTATTCATGCAAGTTGGGTTATTTAATGATGCTAGTTGGGTTTAATATCATGATGCAAGTTGGGTTATTTAATGATGCTAGTTGGGTTTAATATCATGATGCAAGTTGAAACCCCTTAAACCCATGTTAACGCTAAAGTATGCTAAGTGAAACCCATGATATTTGTGATGAATCTTCCCTTATAAAACATGTCATGAGAACGAATTACGTGGGAAACGATGGGGTTAATATGCATGTTAATAGAAATGTGTAAAGTTGGTATGCTTAAGCATAACATAAAATGAATGGACATAATTGGGAATTTACCTATTAAGTTGGGTCTACCCATATTATGGAGTTGGGAATTTACCTATTGAGTTAGGTCTACCCATACTATGGAGTTAGGAATTTACCTATTGAGTTAGGTCTACCCATATTCTTGAAAACTTGAATATTAATTAGGGATAATTAATATAAATTATGAGGGTGATTAATTAGGTGTAATTAATCGACTAAGACACGAGGTTGGACTCAGTTGTAGCGTAAAACTGCCCGGACCCAACCGGCTTAACCAGTTGCTACAAATGTTAGCCCAATGTGAGAGGTCTTAGGCACAAACTAAATACGTGGTTAATGTAAAGACAAGAGGTTAGACTCGGTTATGACATAAGGCTGCCCGGACCCAACCGGCTTAACCAGCGGTCATAAAAGATAGTCTAATGTGAGAGGTCTTTATGAGGATCACGGTCTTAATTAATTAAGAAACACTTAACCATATTAGCATGTAGATGGACATGAGGGGTTAAGTGGGTGCCTTGGGGGGCATGAGGAAATCTAGTGGGTGCCTTGTGTGGCAATTGAAATACGATTAGATGACTTAACCAAATTTTAAACATGTAAGTGGACATGATAACTAAATGGGTTAAGTGGGATACACTAGATAGAGAGACAAGCTTAGGTGGGTAGCTTGTGGGGGCCCATTACAACCGGTATCCCATACGTATCTTTGTGAGCTCGGCCCATGCCGAGGACGGGTCCACGCGTACTGGGTTTGTCTATAAGAGGCCAAAACGGGTTAGCGGTGGCAACGCAAGTCCAACGGGTTTCATATGCGTGTGTGGGCCCGGGCTGGTAGCTAAGACGTTGTTGCATCGTGTAGGTATAAACCGTGCATCAGTGTTGTTATCAGGTTGCCACTTTGGGGAATGATACACCCCACTGTGGGACCAGCACGGATATCTACGTTAGGGAGCCGATCAAATGGGAGTAGTGAGTACACCTAGTGGAAATAGGGGCAGACGGCACCTATGTAGTCAGCTAGGGGTACACGGGACTACTGTTAAGATTGCTAAGTACACTTAGTGGGATCAACCTTTAATTAAGAATGACTGGTGTGGTGCAGTATAGTAATTATCCTTGGGTGGGTAGATGCGTCTTTACGGTTATCTTAGTTTATCCTAAGTCTACCAAGCTGCTTAGTGTAGCCATTCATCCCCAGACGTTACCGTATATCAAGCTTATGTCTTCTCTGGTTACTTTAATGATTGTATTGTTAAAGTTATAGGACTCGCTCAGACTTATGTCTGACCCCGTTGTTTTTATCTTTTTCCCAACCCTCAGGTTCTCAGAGTGGGCCCAGTACGAGTGGGCTTTGATCAGGCTGCTTTATTCTCTTTTGGAGCTTGGACCGTAGGAGTAAAGCTCAGCTTATCCTTTTCTTTTATGGCTATCATTTCATGTATTGGGATTATGTATTTTTATTTATCAGGATGGATATTTTGTACTTGACTCTTGTTATGGTTTTTGTGATGTAACCAAACATGTTTTACTTTCCGCTGCAATGAAATGATGTTTTACATTTTCAAGTATTACTTATATCTGTCTTGTTGTAATTTTTCTGTTCTATATTCACTTAAAATACTCCACCGATGTTATGGCATTCCCTTAGAGAGTGACCATAGCGGGTGTGGGGTGTTACATTTACGCCCCAAAGGGCGGGGAAACGTAGTGTTCAGGAATTTTAATCCACATCGGTGGACCGGCCCTATCGCTCCAAGGGTCGATGCGCTCTGACCCTGAGACATGGGCTAGATTGTCTCGAAGTCGGTAAGGGCTATCTTTTGCCTTGGTTCTTGACGGAAATCCAATTTCCAAATACGTGATTTTGCGGTTTTAATTGTAGAACTAGTATGGCGACATGATATATGGTACCCATGCCGTCTATGATTGATATTTATGATTTGAAGTTGTTTTATACACTATACACTTATAATAGTATCAAATGATTTGTTTTAAACGTACCAAGCATGTTTGGCTATTATAAGGGAAAACCCTATCCCTAGGCTTGCGTTGCATTGTGTGATAGGACCTGGGTCTTATAATAGCTTCATTTATCTTTATTTAGCATGACGTTATTATTATATGCACTGGTATTCTTGGGAGGAAACCCGTTCCGTGTTATACGGCGTGGTCCCTTGATTTACCTGACTTTAAAATAAAGATTAATAACTGTTTTAGTTCTCACACTAGTCACATGACTGACCTGGAGTTTATTTTTTTAACCTAAACTCTGGGTGCCCTTATTTTCGACACGGGCAGCTAGTAGTTTTGGTTTTGCAGATTTATATTCACAGGATCCTGATTTACAGCTGGAACGATATCCAGAAGGCTTTGTATCCGTATATCTCCTTCAGTTGTGTTTTGTATTATTTTCCACGGCTATGTAATGTATTGTAATCTCTGATATTTTTCTGTTGTGTAATATTTATTTATACTCTGTATATTCTTGTATTCTGATGGAATTGTTGTAATATACAATGAAATGTTCTTCTGTCTGCGTTCTTTTGTGTGTTGTTCTCAAAGTATTCGGGCTTTCCTTACCGGGGAAGTTACGGGTTTTTACAGTTGGTATCAGAGCTTTGGTTTACAAAGCTCAGAGAACAAGACACGTTAGAACCAAACGAAAGAACTCATCAGAGATTGGACTAGTAATATCCAATAAGAATGACTCGTTAGAGATGGGATCAGTAGTATCCTAGAACGAGTGTGAAGAGTATATTTTAAAAAGTGAAAACAAATTTTGTTTTTAAAATTTAATTCAATTATTCGTATTTGGATATTTATTTATATTGATTTGGATTATCCAGTATATAAAGATTTTGCATATACATCTGATCCGCGTGTATTCGAAGTTTTAATATATTGGGTAGATATAGAATCACACTCTAGCCGCTCGGGGATAATTCTGGTGATGCCCGGGCATCATCAGTGATTGTGTTCGTGTTTCGAAGGTGTGATATTTATATATTTCCTATTGACTGGTGTGAGAACCAAAATTAGATAGGGCATGTTGTTGTGATTCGACATCAAAATGCGATTTTTGACTATGTATCAAAGTTATGAATTTGAAACATTAATCAACTAATTGATTGATGGTTGTGTTGTTTGATTATAGTTTGATTAATTAAAGTGTTGAACCTTTAGCCAAATTGGACAGAATATTGAACTGTATTGAAAAATGATCGCATTTGCATGCATATACATGTACTTACATTGAACAGGTCATAGCAAGGAGGCTAGAGAAGAGGAATAAAATTGTTTGCCGAACAAATAGGTACATGTTTATTGTATTTCTGGGGTTGATAATGTAACAACCCGTATTTTCAATAACCTGTAATAATGGAAATTGAGGCAGAATTAAATTATAAAATGTGAATCAAGGGAAACGGGCTATGCCATTGCGTTCGTCTCGGAAAAATACGCGAAATAGAGTCCGAGTTTTCGAAAATCGGAGTCCGTATGACCCAGTTAAGGCCCATTGAAGTTTTCAGAAAAATCCTAAGTAAAAACAGATTTAAATTTATAAAAAAAAACAAGGATTTGGGCCAGCTGGGCCTAGGCGGGAAAAATCCCGCCAGGACCCGCATGTCGACAGGCCTGTCGACAGGGTCCTGGGCATGTCGACTGCCCTGTCGACAGCCCTGTCGACAGAGGGTGCCCGGGCTGCTTAGCCTGGTGCACCATTTCTGATTGGGGTTGGGTCTTGTGGCTTGTTTCTAGAGAGTTCCGGGATCTGATGGACCAAATTGAATCTAGGGTTAATCCTATGGTTCAAATCACTAACCTAATCTATAAATAAGACCCTAACCTACCCTAAATCATTCATTATTCATCCTAGCAACTAAACTATGCCAAAATCAAAACTCTCATGGCCTCCACCTAAAAACCTTAGCCTCCAATCTCTTCATCAATAATTCCTAAGTAATTTTTCATGCATACAAGCATATTTGGGCTTGTATGATCCTCCTTAGCTTGCATTAAAGGCTTGTTTTTCAATTGGCATCATAAAGGAGGAGTCTTGATCAAGTTTGCTTGCATTTGGGGGCTTTAATTAGTTGCATAAGGGGTTTCTTGCATTGGTTATACTCATTTGAGTCCGCATAAACATTGTAAGCCCTCTTACCCTCACTTTACAAACTCTAAAGTTATCATGTGGTGATTATTGAGATTTGTACATGTTTTATGGATTATGCATGTTTATGCATGTTTGCTAAGTCATGATTTACAAGATAAATGAGTTATGCATGTTTATGCATGTTTGCTAAGTCATAATTTACAAGATAAATGAGTTATGCATGTTTATGCATGTTTGCTAAGTCATGATTTACAAGATAAATGAGTTATGCATGTTTATGCATGTTTGCTAAGTCATAATTTACAAGATAAATGAGTTATGCATGTTTATGCATGTTTTCTAAGTCATGATTTACAAGATAAATGAGTTATGCATGTTTATGCATGTTTGCTAAGCCATGATTTACAAGTTAAATGAGTTATGCATGTTTATGCATGTTTGCTAAGTCATGATTTACAAGTTAATTGAGTTATGCATGTTTATGCATGTTTGCTAGGTCATGATTTACAAGATAATTGAGTTATGCATGTTTATGCATGTTTGCTAAGTCATGATTTACAAGTTAATTGAGTCATGCATGTTTATGCAAGTTTACTAAGCCATGATTTGCAAGTTTATTTAGTTATGCATGCTTATGCAAGTTTAAAAATGACAAGTTGTGCATATTTTACATGTTATGCATGTTTATGGCAATATGCAAGTTCACTATGCTAAGTTGTACAAGTCTAACATGTTATGCATGGTTGTTGTGAAAGTTTATCATGTATGTTGTGCCAGGTTCCCTCTCCCTATCCTTTATGCGTTATTACGAATATGTAAGCGATAGAATGACGTTGGGGGTTTTGGGTAAACTTAAAATACATGAAAATATAAGATTGGGAATTTACCTATTAAGTTAGGTCTACCCCTTGGGAATTTACCTATTAAGTTAGGTCTACCCAAGTAATTGTTGACTTGTAATTATGTTTTGAAATAAAGTGGACATGACACTTAGGAAACATAAGTGTGGCCAACTCGAGGTTGGGTTGAGTTGTAGCGTAATTCTACCCGGAACCGACCGGCTTAACTAGTGGCTACAAACAATAGGACCCAATGTGAGAAGTTGGTCATGTGGTGCCAAAAACCCGAGGTTAGACTAAGTTGTGGTGTAAACCTACCCGGACCCGCCCGGCTTAACTAGTAACCGCAACAAAGTCTAATGTGAGAGGTTAAGGTGCATTAAATTAATTAATGCCTCATGATTAGGGTTAAGTCAGAGTCCACTAATACTTAACCAATTTGGGAATTCGAGGGATTAGAATGTGGTTAAGTTCTGAACCGTTGGTTACACTTAACTAGTTTAATCCATTTGGGAGTTCAAGGGATTAGAACGGGGTTAAGCCACACTTAACCAGTTTAATCCAGGATTAGTGAAGGGTTAAATCACACTTAACCCTCTTGGGGAAACCCTAGCAACGTGGTCTGTTCTAACAGTAATCCCAGTTTGGTATCATTCACAACCCTAGAAGCTAGGCTAGGGCGGGGCACGATTACTGGCAGATGTAAGCGACCAAAGGGCGATGGCCGAGTGGTACAGCGGTGCGGGTCCGGCGGGCTACGGACGTGCACGTAGTCCGATGTTGGACAAACTCGAGGCACGGGTACCAGTAGGTTAGGGCTGTGCATTATTGCTTAAGTGTCCGGGGTCGACAACCGAGGGCTTGATACACCCAAAGGCGGGCCCAGCACAGACTACCTACATCCATACGTGGGCCATATGGACACCAACACTTGACGTGTTAGGTTTATAGGGAGCCGATCGACTAGACCGTGGGCTGGACCTTTTATTAAGGTCACTTCATGTTATTGGGCCAAAGGTTGGGCTAAGGGATCAATACCTGTTATGTTGGTTTGCTAGTACACCGTGGTGCAAAAACTTAACCTTGCTTTATGCGATGACACCTCTATCTATCTTGCAGTTGATTTATTCATGCCAGTATGTTGTTATCTATAATCACCTCAGTTTCCATCATGATGTTAACTTTATTAGTTTATAGACTGATCGTAGCAGGGCTTACTCAGTCTTTTTGACTGACCCGTTTTGTTTCGCCTCTTTTCTTCCGTTTCCCCCCCCCCCCCCCAGGTTCTCAGGGAGGGAATACAGGAGCCTAGCTTGGAGCTTAGCTGCTTTCTTGGATAGCTCATGTATGCTTTGGACTTGAGCTCGCTATGGTCTTTCCACTTTGGGGATAGCTACTATTATGTTTTCTTTTTCAGTTTCAGATAATGTTATTTCATGTACTAGACTTGTTTATTTGGGAAATTGACATTTTGATGTACCAGACTTGTTTTTGAAATAGTTTAAAAATCTTCCGCTGTTTTATTTACGTACTCTGTTTATTTACATATATATATATGTCATGTCCTGCCTTGCTATATCATTATGCATGTTTACCAATAATACCCCTCCAAAGCTAGCGCATTCCTTTGTGAGTGACCCTAGTGGAGGTGGGGTGTTACATTTGGTATCAGAGCATATGGTTTACGAGAAGAGATAAAAAGGTTTTTAAAAAACTTTTGAAAAACTATTTTCGAAACCAAGTATAAAGTAATTTCCAAAGAAAAGTCTAGTTGTTTTTAAAAGGCTATTCCCCAAAAGCCATTAGCACTATCCTTTGACTCCTCGTTTGAACTCTTTTCTTTTCGTTTCCAGCATGTCTGATAATCTCATCTTGCCCGAAGGAGTAACGATACCCGATTGGTTTCGTCGGCACTTGGAAGTCACGGCACCGGTCCCGGGTGTCCCTAATGTTGTCTCCCCAGTCGAGGTCACTGTTCCTCCTCCTCCCGTAGTTGATGTTCCTCTTCCTCCTTCCCCTCAGCATCCTCAAATTGACTTCGCCGAGATTTGCCGAGATTTTAAGGCGATGGGTTGCAAGAATTTCTTTGGAGCCGAGACTTTTGTAGAGGCAAGGAATTGGTTGAAAGAGACCGAAGATCTTTTAGCCACCTCTGATATAGGTGACCGCAGGAAGGTTTTATTGGCAGTATGGTTGCTAAAGGAAGAAGCTGCACGTTGGTGGGTAGTCACTACTGCTACTAGACCAATTGAGACTTGGGATGACTTTAGAGGAAGGTTTGGACTGAGATTCTTATCACTGAAGCAAGGGGACATGACTATTAGGGAATACATAGATAAGTTTAATCAACTGGCTCAGGACGATTTAGATTTGGCTAATACAGCTCAGAAGAAGGCCCTACACTTTGCTCTAGGATTAAACGAGCCATTACGTGATTTGGCCCTGTCTCATATACCTTTGGGGGCGACTTTCGAGAGTTTAGTAAATTTGGCCCTACTTCAAGAAGAAGAGAAAGCGGGGCGAATGCTTTGATTGTGGTGAGTTTGGACATTTCAGCAAGGATTGCCCGAGGAAACAAGGGCAAGGTCGGACTCAGTGTGCAGGACTATCTGGAGGGCGAATTCATCCCCTCAACCCCGTCCTTCCAGCTCATGATAGAGGTAGTGTTCCTGTTGAAAATCTTGTTTACACTTTCTGATTTTCCCTGTTCGAACTTTGTTTGATTCTGGCGCATCGCATAGTTTTATTTCATCTGATCTAGTTGAAAGTTTTGCACCTAAGTACTAGTGTAGTTGATGATCCCGTATGTGTTTCAAATCCAATTGGGGGTTCTGCCCGTTCGTCCGTAGTCTGAGTGGATTTGGAAATTTCTATCTGAGTATAGAATTCTCGTGGGATGTTTATATTCTCGGTTTCAGGGGATATGGGTTGGTTTTGGGCATGGAATGGTTGTCCTATTTTGGAGCCATTCTGGGTTTTTGTATATAGGGTTGTGAGGCTCATGACTCGCCTCAGCCGTACCCTTAGAAATTTCTAGCAACCCTAGGGGTCCCGTCATGTTATGTTATCTTGAATCCCTCAACTTGTCTATCGATAGTTTGCAATCTGTGAGGGTGGTCCGAGAATATCCTGATATCTGGGGATAGATTTCCGCATTATCTGGTTGGTAATACCAAGCCAGTCTCGTGGCCGGTTAGGCACATGAACTCACGAGATGAGAGTTAAGAAAGCAAGTCAAGGAGTTGCTTGAGAAGAACTTCCTAAGACGAAGCATTTTCGAGTAAGGTGCTCCAGTAGTATTCGTTACTGATGTGGACGGTTTGCTTCACTTGTGCGTTGATCTTCGTGAGAAGAATAGATAACCGTTACCAGGGATCGATGATTTGTTTGATCAGCTGGTAGGAGCATCCGTTTTCTTTTGATCTAGCTACCGGATTCCATCAGCTTAGGATGGCTGAGGATGGAATTGACAAGACTGCGTTTAGGACTCTAGATGGGTTTTAGAATGGCTAGTCATGCTATTTGGTTTGACTAAATGCACCCGCATATTACGTGGACTTGATGGGTAGGGTGTTTAGGGAGTCCTTGAACAAGTTTGTCAGGGTCGTCGTAGACGATATTTGATCTCCTCAAAAGAACGAGGAAGAGCATATTAGACATCTCAAGAAGGAGATGGATACGCTTAGAGCCACTAGTCGGAGGTCAAGTCCTCCAAATGTCATTTTGGAGGAAAAGTGGGAATTCTTGGGCACATAGTTCCTAGGTAAGGCTTAGCGGTAGATTCCGCTAAAGTGGCTGCGGTTTGAGACCGGAAAGCTCTGAGAAGGGCAATTGAAGTAAGAAGCTTTCTCCGTTTGGCCAGTTAGTTAGCATTCCCGGAGCTTAGACTTACTCTTCTCGATCAAGAAGGGGGTTTCACAGGAAGAAAACCCGCAGTTGGCCCAGAACATGGACCGGTTGATTCGAGGCGAAATGTTAAGTCACCTCGCTAGGTATATTATAGATGACAAGGGATGACTAAGGCGCGACAAGAGATTATGTGTTCCTCGAGTGAAAGACTTGGTAAAGAAGGTTCTTAAAGATGCGCATCACTCGAGGAGGTGGCCGAGTTGGTTTCAGGATACATGTTGTGCCACCAGGTTGAGGCCAAGTCATAGAAGCCCAGTGGGCCATTACCTCCATTGGAAGTTTCGCAAGGGGAGTGTGAAAAACATCTCGATAGATTAGGTGGATAAACTACCTAGATCAAAGAAAGGGTATACGGGTAGGTGGGTCATAATAGGTAGACTCACGAAGAATGCTCATTTCAGAGCAAGAGAACTGCATCATGGTTAACAGCGGTTTACCCTCAAGAAGTTGGCCAGTTCTGAAATAGCCTACAGGAAGCCATGGATAGGCAACTGAATCTAGGTATGACTTATCACTCATAGGCGGATGGTTCATGTCGATGAAGCCTGAGTTATAGGAAATCACGTTTATAAGGGCAATTGGCAACGTGGAGTGGTATTTCCAAGGAAAGTTCTGCTGCATGGAATACCTTATGGTAAGAAGACGAGATCCAGGATTCACTAGTGAATTTTGGAGAGCTTGCATGAAATCATGAGGTTATGGTATGTTTAAGCCAAGTATACAGAAAGAAGAATAAGTGGAAAAGAAAGACGAGAGGCGATAATAAAATGAGTTCCAACTCGAATTTGGGAAATAGGAGTTAGGAAGCCAAGGAATCATGAAGTGAAAGATAGTCAAAGCACAGTGGAGTTAAGCTCAAGGAAACGTGACTAAGAAGAATGAAGACTAGATACACGCATCATATCTCTTTTTAAGAGTGCATCCTTGATCCTTGTTTTTCTGTGGAGCTTGCTTGCAAGTTATCTTTGGTATATATCCCCTCGGTCCCATTCTCGATCTTATTTCTGTTGAAAACTCCATAAGGGGGTTAAGACTCATCGGTTAGTACTATATGTCAAAGTTTGAATGGATTTCTTGTAATCCAAAAAGGAGTTTATCCTGCTAAGATCTCTTTTTAGCATGTCTCTCTGTCCATGTTTACCTAGTTTATCTTATCATGAGATCCTTAGGTAGAGACCCTTTGGATGAAACATGTGTTTGAAACATGTTATGCTTGATGGTTGCAAGTGGTAGCAAGTGTTTGCAAGTGGTTGCTCGTGGATGCATTATACACGATTAGGCACTAGATCGGCTCACACACTCTTCATATTGCATGTGCATGAGTGTTTATGCTTATTCTTGGATGAAATTCGTATGCTATCACATGGATGTTGCATATGGATGTATGATTGAGCACGCATGTAGATACTATACATTATGTTAGGAATTTGCATACATATGGATTCATTTCACTGACATACATGTGCATTAAGGAGGTTTACTGTATCAGTAACCGCCTGATTTACATACATATGCATTAAGGAGGTTTACTGTATCAGTAACCGCCTGATTTTTGCATTAGGTAAGTACATATACACACACTTTTGCATATGTTCATCCAGCATTTAGAATCTTGTAAGGACAATGATTGCTCGTGGATGATGCTTTGAGTAGATGGAGGATTGGATGGTAGGATACGTTCTTCCCAACTTGAAGATTTCGGGGACGAAATCCTTTAAGGAGGAGAGAATGTAACAACCCGTATTTTCAATAACCTGTAATAATGGAAATTGAGGCAGAATTAAATTATAAAATGTGAATCAAGGGAAACGGGCTATGCCATTGCGTTCGTCTCGGAAAAATACGCGAAATAGAGTCCGAGTTTTCGAAAATCGGAGTCCGTATGACCCAGTTAAGGCCCATTGAAGTTTTCAGAAAAATCCTAAGTAAAAACAGATTTAAATTTATAAAAAAAAACAAGGATTTGGGCCAGCTGGGCCTAGGCGGGAAAAATCCCGCCAGGACCCGCATGTCGACAGGCCTGTCGACAGGGTCCTGGGCATGTCGACTGCCCTGTCGACAGCCCTGTCGACAGGGGGTGCCCGGGCTGCTTAGCCTGGTGCACCATTTCTGATTGGGGTTGGGTCTTGTGGCTTGTTTCTAGAGAGTTCCGGGATCTGATGGACCAAATTGAATCTAGGGTTAATCCTATGGTTCAAATCACTAACCTAATCTATAAATAAGACCCTAACCTACCCTAAATCATTCATTATTCATCCTAGCAACTAAACTATGCCAAAATCAAAACTCTCATGGCCTCCACCTAAAAACCTTAGCCTCCAATCTCTTCATCAATAATTCCTAAGTAATTTTTCATGCATACAAGCATATTTGGGCTTGTATGATCCTCCTTAGCTTGCATTAAAGGCTTGTTTTTCAATTGGCATCATAAAGGAGGAGTCTTGATCAAGTTTGCTTGCATTTGGGGGCTTTAATTAGTTGCATAAGGGGTTTCTTGCATTGGTTATACTCATTTGAGTCCGCATAAACATTGTAAGCCCTCTTACCCTCACTTTACAAACTCTAAAGTTATCATGTGGTGATTATTGAGATTTGTACATGTTTTATGGATTATGCATGTTTATGCATGTTTGCTAAGTCATGATTTACAAGATAAATGAGTTATGCATGTTTATGCATGTTTGCTAAGTCATAATTTACAAGATAAATGAGTTATGCATGTTTATGCATGTTTGCTAAGTCATGATTTACAAGATAAATGAGTTATGCATGTTTATGCATGTTTGCTAAGTCATAATTTACAAGATAAATGAGTTATGCATGTTTATGCATGTTTGCTAAGTCATGATTTACAAGATAAATGAGTTATGCATGTTTATGCATGTTTGCTAAGCCATGATTTACAAGTTAAATGAGTTATGCATGTTTATGCATGTTTGCTAAGTCATGATTTACAAGTTAATTGAGTTATGCATGTTTATGCATGTTTGCTAGGTCATGATTTACAAGATAATTGAGTTATGCATGTTTATGCATGTTTGCTAAGTCATGATTTACAAGTTAATTGAGTCATGCATGTTTATGCAAGTTTACTAAGCCATGATTTGCAAGTTTATTTAGTTATGCATGCTTATGCAAGTTTAAAAATGACAAGTTGTGCATATTTTACATGTTATGCATGTTTATGGCAATATGCAAGTTCACTATGCTAAGTTGTACAAGTCTAACATGTTATGCATGGTTGTTGTGAAAGTTTATCATGTATGTTGTGCCAGGTTCCCTCTCCCTATCCTTTATGCGTTATTACGAATATGTAAGCGATAGAATGACGTTGGGGGTTTTGGGTAAACTTAAAATACATGAAAATATAAGATTGGGAATTTACCTATTAAGTTAGGTCTACCCCTTGGGAATTTACCTATTAAGTTAGGTCTACCCAAGTAATTGTTGACTTGTAATTATGTTTTGAAATAAAGTGGACATGACACTTAGGAAACATAAGTGTGGCCAACTCGAGGTTGGGTTGAGTTGTAGCGTAATTCTACCCGGAACCGACCGGCTTAACTAGTGGCTACAAACAATAGGACCCAATGTGAGAAGTTGGTCATGTGGTGCCAAAAACCCGAGGTTAGACTAAGTTGTGGTGTAAACCTACCCGGACCCGCCCGGCTTAACTAGTAACCGCAACAAAGTCTAATGTGAGAGGTTAAGGTGCATTAAATTAATTAATGCCTCATGATTAGGGTTAAGTCAGAGTCCACTAATACTTAACCAATTTGGGAATTCGAGGGATTAGAATGTGGTTAAGTTCTGAACCGTTGGTTACACTTAACTAGTTTAATCCATTTGGGAGTTCAAGGGATTAGAACGGGGTTAAGCCACACTTAACCAGTTTAATCCAGGATTAGTGAAGGGTTAAATCACACTTAACCCTCTTGGGGAAACCCTAGCAACGTGGTCTGTTCTAACAGTAATCCCAGTTTGGTATCATTCACAACCCTAGAAGCTAGGCTAGGGCGGGGCACGATTACTGGCAGATGTAAGCGACCAAAGGGCGATGGCCGAGTGGTACAGCGGTGCGGGTCCGGCGGGCTACGGACGTGCACGTAGTCCGATGTTGGACAAACTCGAGGCACGGGTACCAGTAGGTTAGGGCTGTGCATTATTGCTTAAGTGTCCGGGGTCGACAACCGAGGGCTTGATACACCCAAAGGCGGGCCCAGCACAGACTACCTACATCCATACGTGGGCCATATGGACACCAACACTTGACGTGTTAGGTTTATAGGGAGCCGATCGACTAGACCGTGGGCTGGACCTTTTATTAAGGTCACTTCATGTTATTGGGCCAAAGGTTGGGCTAAGGGATCAATACCTGTTATGTTGGTTTGCTAGTACACCGTGGTGCAAAAACTTAACCTTGCTTTATGCGATGACACCTCTATCTATCTTGCAGTTGATTTATTCATGCCAGTATGTTGTTATCTATAATCACCTCAGTTTCCATCATGATGTTAACTTTATTAGTTTATAGACTGATCGTAGCAGGGCTTACTCAGTCTTTTTGACTGACCCGTTTTGTTTCGCCTCTTTTCTTCCGTTTCCCCCCCCCCCCAGGTTCTCAGGGAGGGAATACAGGAGCCTAGCTTGGAGCTTAGCTGCTTTCTTGGATAGCTCATGTATGCTTTGGACTTGAGCTCGCTATGGTCTTTCCACTTTGGGGATAGCTACTATTATGTTTTCTTTTTCAGTTTCAGATAATGTTATTTCATGTACTAGACTTGTTTATTTGGGAAATTGACATTTTGATGTACCAGACTTGTTTTTGAAATAGTTTAAAAATCTTCCGCTGTTTTATTTACGTACTCTGTTTATTTACATATATATATATGTCATGTCCTGCCTTGCTATATCATTATGCATGTTTACCAATAATACCCCTCCAAAGCTAGCGCATTCCTTTGTGAGTGACCCTAGTGGAGGTGGGGTGTTACAGATGATGATATTGTGAGCCGATTGGCTAGCCGCTTGGCTTTTTCTTTTTCTTTTGGATTGAAGAAGGCCATGGGAGGCTATATAAAATATCCCGAAGTCCCCGGTGCAGGGGAGGTTATGGCGAAAATTTTCGAAAATTTAGGGAGTTAGCCAAATTTTTTGAAAAATTTGAAAAGTTCATAGAAACTGAAAAGTTGAAGAACTTAAGCCGTAAAGAAAATAATGAAAGTTGAGTTGATTAGTTAAACAACTTTCAGCTTCGTTCCTTTTCGGGGACGAAAAGTTTTAAGTGGGGGAGATTGTAATAACCCGGAAATCCGAGCCAATTTAAATTTTTTATTTTGGCAATTTTAGTGAATTTTGAATATTTAAAATAGATTATTTTAAATAATAGCGACAAGAAATTTATTTTGTATGGAAATAGAACGTGTATATATATATATATTTGAATCATCGTTAGAATATAAATAATTATTTATAATTATAAAAGGAATTGAAAATGGCGAGGTAGTTCGATAATTCGATTTCAAATTTCAATTGAACATACCGGGTGCAAAACAAACCGGATTTTAGCGAAACCAAAAATATTGGAATCTAATTGAGAGTATCTTTCCAACGAATCCAAAAAATTGAAATTTCATAGCGGGGATAAAAAGTTACGTCCAGTTGAAAATTCAGAATAGTCGCTATGGAATTCAGGCCCTTAAAAATGGAAATTTTGCAAACGACCTCGGTTTTCGACGAAACCACTTTTGTTGGATCCGTGATGTCAAATTATTTCTGAATTCCAAAATTCGAAATTTTTCGAATCAACATGTGAGCGTGCCAAAGGAAAACGTGTTTGATCAGTTTCAATTGATTTTAATCGACTGAAAAATGGCTATTTTTCAAACGATCTCAGATTTCGACAAAATTAGTTTAGTTAGGACCGTATCGTCAATACGAAGCTAGAAAATATTTTTCGGGAATTTTATGAGGCTGTATGTGGCCCCGGTAAATTGAAATGCACGTTCAAATTCAATATATAGATTTATATTTTGATTTTAACGAAAACTGATCGAAACGGTCGGATCAGCTTACGATACATATCCCATTTTGTTCGGAATGAGGGTAATTAGCTATGGACGGCAGTCGGTGGGTTCGATTTCGAGGTCGAGATAAAAAGTTGCTTTTTGGAAATTAATATAAAAAATAAGAAGAAAGCCCTCACCCCTCTCCTATACCCTCAGGCCCCCGTTATTCTTCAGAAAAGAAATCAAATTAAAAAAAAGGGGAAAAAGGGGCGACGAAGGGGGGGGGGGAATGATGCCGCCACTCCATCGCGCCCTCCCCCCCAAGGTGGCGCGCCGCCCCATCTTCTTCTCCTTCTCCCTCTTCCCTCCCTCTCCTCCCTAAACCACCGCAACCGCCTAAAACACCCTCCCTCGTCTGAAATCCACCGCATCGCCCCTTTGGGCCCACTCCCTGCCTGGCGCCATCCCCCTGATGACCTCCGACCCTCTGCACCGCCTCCAGCGCCACAGCCTCCAGCCCTCCATTCAAAAATCACTTCCCCCCCCCCCCCCCCCGTAAGTTTTTTCTCCCTTCTTTTCTCTATTTTTACTTGTTAATTTCAACATAGGAAAATCTGATTTTTATTTATATTTTCAACATAGGAAATTTTGATTTTGATTTATATTTTCAACATAGAAAGATATGATTTTTATTTATATTTTCAACATAGAAAGATATGATTTTTATTTATATTTTCAACATAGGAAAATCTGATTTTTATTTATATTTTCAACATAGAAAGATATGATTTTTATTTATATTTTCAACATAGAAAGATATGATTTTTATTTATATTTTCAACATAGAAAGATATGATTTTTAGTGTAGTAAAAATAGGATTTTTATCTATATAGTAGCGGTATAAAAATAGAATTTTTATCCATGTAGCGTAGTTATAAAAATGTGATTTTTATACACATAGCAACAATAAAAAATGCGATTTTTATATATGTAGTTGCTACGGGCAACGAAATTGACAAAAGGTGAGCACGACGAAGATTTCTACATAAGAAGAGTCGTGGCGTTTGGATTAGCTAGTCGGTGAGAACTCCTCACCTTTAATTAAATTTCTAGTTAAAAATATATACTAGGATGCAGACGGTGTTTAGTAGCACCCGACACCCGTTTTCCACAGACCATGGACGGCTTGTTTGTTTGTTTGTTTTTGATGTGTAGTTGATTGTGCGAAATGGATTGAAATAAAAATATTTTCTAATTGAAAATAGAATTTTTGACGTGTATTTAAAATGAAATAAAAATAAACAAATTGAAGGATTTGTTTATATACACACATTTGACTGATATTGATTGGGATGAAAAATTTTACACATTGCCCAACTGCACAAATAAAATCTGTGTTTGATTGTTTGAAAACCCCACACGGGTATTGGGATGATATATGACATACACTAGTCCCAATAATTAGCTGTATGTCGATCGATTGATTGATTGGCTGTTATAAGCGTTAAATATGTATATTTGATGCTTATACAGTGTAGAACCCACTCTGGATGATGGTTGATTATTTATCGTTGTTATTTTATACATGTGTTGTAGAAAATCCATATAATTAACATTATATGGTAATTGATTGGGCCTCATTCCAGTTTTGAAATAGAAATATTTGAAATAGAATATTTGAAATAGAATATTTAAATAGAAATATTTGAAATAGAAATATTTGAAAAAGAAATATTTGAAATGGAATATTTGAAAATAGAAATATATGAAGCTGTGTTGATTAGATTTACGCCATTTTGACGTGAACGATATTTATATCGATTTTATTCATTTTATAATGAACATCGAAAGTGATTTCAAAATCTGATATTTTGAAATAAATTGAAAAGAATTGAAATTCGAATTAAATTGAAATAAATTGAAATTCGAATTAAATTGAAAAGAATTGAAATTCGAATTAGATTGAATTAGAATTGAAGTCGTTTTGAATTGAATTTAAAATGTATTGAAATTGAACTGAAATCGATTTAAATTAAAACCAATTTGAATTGAAATGGATTTGAATTGAAATCGAGTTGAAATGAATTTAAAACGAATTTATATTGGAAAGATTCAATTTTGATTTGAATTTGAGAATCGTTTTGAAAATGAATTTAAAATGATTTATAAAATTCGTTTCGAAAGGAAATAGACGAAGTATATATTATATATATATAATATAATGGCCTGAATAGAATGCGCCGCGCCGCGGCAGTTCGCGAATTTCGACCATTGACTTCGAATGGATATTGCGGGAGATCCGACCGTCGGATTCTCCTAAAACCCAACCGTTGGGTTCGTATCGAAAAGAGCTTTCTAACAAATATTAGAAATTAGAAATCTAAAGGTTGGATTTGGAATTATGTCCAAATCAAATTTGGAAAAGGTCGCTGTAAGTGCAGTTCGATGGTCGTTGATGGAAATCGACTGTACGGGCCTTGATAAAATTATTAAAAATAGTAATAATTTGTGTAAAATCATAAGAAATGATTTGTGAAGGATTGGGATGAAAAATTCCATATTTGCAAAGATAAAAATAGATTTTTATCGAAATGAACTAGTTTTGAACTAGAATGATAATTTATTTATTTTCAAATAAATAAATAAATAAATAGGATTTGAAATGGTTTTGAAAATAACCAGGATTTCCAATAATTGAATTGGAATGGATTTGAATCGAAATCATCTTCGAAATAGTTCGATGTTGGATTTCGTGATTATACAGATGTTGTTATGGAAATTTGAAAGATATATATATATATATCGTTATTTCCTATACGATATTTGTTGGTCGTAGAATTTGATATTGAATATAAGCCGATATATTTTCTATTCAGAGCCTTGTATTTAATATCAAATGTGATTTGGGTTTGTCGTGAATGGTGTCTTCATTAACACTGTTCTTAAGCCCAGTTGAGAAAAAGATTAAATCTTTTTATTTAGATTTAATGAAGTGTACCAATTAAATGGTATTTAATTGGAATTGAATTCGAATTGATTTTTGGGTTTATCGTGAACGGTGTTTTAAATAACACTTGTTCTTTAACCCGATAATTAATGGAATGTGATTTTGGATTGTCGTGAATGGTATCTTCAATAATACTGTTCTTAGGCCCAACTAATTTAAGAAAATCAGAAACTAACTGGAGATTAGTTAAGTTGAATGGTTTCCTGGGTATTGATCTGATGTTGGTTTCGGCCTTCGGGGTTAATACTTAGGGAATTGCTCACTTGCAATTTTATGGTTAAAGACTGATAGAATGGAATGTGATTTTGGGTTTATCGCGAATCATGTTTTAAATGACACTGATTCTTTAACCCAGTTAAAGATTAAAACTAAATGGAGTTTTAATGAATCTTTAATTAGATTGAAATGATCGAGAATGGAGTATCACCAGTTTTGCTCCAGGCGATAGTTAAATCTTTAATTAGATTTGAACGTGAAATGGTAATTGAATTTACCGATAACACCGCGGTGTTAGATATGAAGTATGACCAGTTTTATTTCATGGGATGAGTAGGTTGGGATTGGGAAATTAAATAAATGATTACTTCGGTGTGGTTCGCTAATCCCGACTATTTGAAGTGATATTTAAAGGAAGATTAAAGAATAAATTTAAAAGAATTTATCTTTGGTAAAATTAATGGGATCCTTTCCATAAGAATGTGAAATTTAGAAACTAACTGTAGGTTAGCTAAGCAGAATGGTTTCCTGGGTATTGATCTGATGTTGGTTTCGGCCTTCGGGGTTAATATTTGGGGAATTATTCTCTTGCTAATTTGCGGTTAGTGACAGATGAATTGGAATGAGGCGTATGTTGTGTTTGTGTAACACTTGTTTATTATATACGCGAGTTATTCAGAAAGACCAGGTTTATCCCATTCTGAATAACTGATTCGATGATGAGTCGAAGATGAAGATGGTGGTCGAAGACCGGAGGTCTTCACGTCGTTTCAGTGAAACTGATGATCTTGATTGGACCGTACACCCAAGAGGAGGGAATCAGTTAGTGGTCGTCCAGACGTACTTGGAGATCGATGGATATACGAGGTACTAGGTGCCTCCGGTTTCGTTAAGATCCAGAACGGACTTGTAAATGGACTGTGTGTCTGACGTTGGATATCATTCTGTGTGATTAATGGATATCGGTTGCATGGAGTGGTTTGCCTGTGTGGCATGCTAAGATGCAAATGATCAAGGCTTTTGTTGAAAAGCAAAGTCTTGTGGTTGATGATCAAAGCACAGCCTTTGTGGCGTAGCTTTGTGTAGCGTTGATTCGCGAGCCTCACACCCCGGTAGTGGACCAGAAATAGGAGAGGACCTCAGGGAGGACATGCATTTCTTTCTAGCTAGAAGTGGCGTCAGTGGTTTTACACGCCCTGACGAGTTTGACTTATGTGGTTGTTGCTGTTGCAAGGCGCCTCGGATATATCGGTGACTATGTGAAGCCGATGGAGTCATTCGTTGGCTCATTTACGCCCCAAAGGGTGGGGAAACGTAGTTTTAAGGAATTTTAATCCACATCGGTGGACCGGCCCTGTCGCTCCAAGGGTCGATGCGCTCTAACCCTGAGACATGGGCTAGATTGTCTCGAAGTCGATAAGGACTATCTTTTGCCTTGGTTCATGACGGAAATCCAATTTCCAAATACGTGATTTTGCGGTTTTAATTGTAGAACTAGTATGGCGACATGATATATGGTACCCATACCGTCTATGATTGATATTTATGATTTGAAGTTGTTTTATACACTATACACTTATAATAGTATCAAATGATTTGTTTTAAACGTACCAAGCATGTTTGGCTATTATAAAGGAAAACCCTATCCCTAGGCTTGCGTTGCATTGTGTGATAGGACCTGGGTCTTATAATAGCTTCATTTTTCTTTATTTAACATGGCGTTATTATTATATGCACTGGTATTCTTGAGAGGAAACCCGTTCCGTGTTATACGGCGTGGTCCCTTGATTTACCTAACTTTAAAATAAAGATTAATAACTGTTTTAGTTCTCACACTAGTCACATGACTGACCTGGTGTTTATTGTTTTAACCTAAACTCTGGGTGCCCTTATTTTCGACACGGGCAGCTAGTAGTTTTGGTTTTGCAGATTTATATTCACAGGATCCTGATTTACAGCTGGAACGATATCTAGAAGGCTTTGTATCCGTATATCTCCTTCAGCTGTGTTTTGTATTATTTTCCACTGCTATGTGATGTATTGTAATCTCTGATATTTTTCTGTTGTGTAATATTTATTTATACTCTGTATATTCTTGTATTCTGATGGAATTGTTGTAATATACAATGAAATGTTCTTCTGTCTGCGTTCTTTTGTGTGTTGTTCTCAAAGTATCCGGGCTTTCCTTACCGGGGAAGTTACGGGTTTTTATAGTCTATCATCGGATTCAATTCTGAGTAGTTAAAGAATCTGAGCTTCTTACCATTCCTGCTATCCTTCCTATCACTTCCTCTTATCTGTCTCCCATTACTCTTTTGCCCACCTTGAGCACCATTATCCTTCTTCTCTGCACAACACTACTTTCAGCGACATTTTGATTAGGAACAGGATTATTCTCTACTCTGATAAATTCCTCAGCCTTCTTATAGAACTTTTCAAGAGTATTAGGCTCCTTCATTTTCATCCACCTCTAGAGCGCAGACTTCTTATCCATAGGTTTGTATAATGCCATCAACGCCATACGAGATCTGGATTCCCCACTTCAGTTACGGCAACATTGAAGCAAGTAAGAATGGCTCTAGCTATTTTACCCAGTCTTTTCTCTACATCATTCAACGACATCACGTCTTTGACTTTCATTGTATACAGCCTTTATTGCTCCCTGAATTTCTTTGCCAGAACAAAGAAATTATCGACGGACTTTGGCCACAATTGCGTAAACCAAAGTGACGCTACTCCTTCAAAGTAAATGGGAAAGTACAAGCACTTGATTTCATTCGTGGCCCGTGCATCATTCATATGTTGGTCGTACTTGTAAGGAACAAGTTAGGATCGCTAGGTTCACCATAAGCTGGCAAGGTTGGAGGAACAAACTTCTTCGGAAATTCAACCTTCTGAATTCTTTTAGTAAGTGGAGTCTTGCTCGAAGCGAAATCCCGTTCTTTCTCATCATTGTTCCTTTCATACTCTCCTTCATAATCTACCTCACCATCTTCGAAAGACGTTCTTCGTCATCGTGTCGACCCACGGGGCGGACACCATCACCTTTACCGGATGCTCATCGAGGTAAGCAATCTCGGTTTGTGTAACAGCCAGCATTTTACATATCGAAGGATCGTAAAATACTTTTATTTCATTCCCTAAGGGTTGGATAATTTTGATATTTTACCCCTATCAGTATTGTATAGGGTATAACTTTTGACTGGGATCGAATTAGGTGCTGAGGTCAGTCTCCTTGGAAAGGAAATGGTGTTTCCAATTTCATACAGTGGTAACATTAAAGATTTGGTTCAGCAATTTGGGAGTAATCGTTGTTTTTGTGTTTCAAAGTTTGTTGTTTAGTTTTTTGAACCAATTTGGAGAGACCCATTAATGGGCTGGTGGGAGGCTATAAATAGGGGTTAGGGTATGGAGAGAGGGTTACTTTTCTTCATTCTCTCATTTGGTTGAGCTCGTGATCCTCCTTGCTCAATCAAATACACCTTTCCACCATTAAAATTCTAGATCTACATAAGAGAATCGAATATCTACATCGCTTAAAGCTAGATCTACATCAATTGAAGAGAGATTTCTTCAAATCGAACTTCGCTGTCCGGATTTAGATCTTAGTGTTTTTGTGTTGTTTTGAAGATTTGGTGAGTGATAAGCATCTCTCACATGGATTCAATTAAGTATATGGGTTGTTTGATCTTGTTTTCATCATTTCAAGTTGTTTTCGCCTAGATCTATATCATGATAAGTTTATTTTCATATGAATCACCATAGGATCTAATATAGCAACTTAAACCGGTAATTTTTATTTTAATTCATATGTTTATGCAAGTTTAGACCTATTATTTTGTCGATTCATTGTTTTATCATGATTTGGTGAATTCTATATGATTGTATGATGATTATTAATTGTTTGAGTGAAATTGGTTGATTTGGATGAGTTGATTGCATTGATATTCTTCGTGAAGTGTTAGATCGAATGGATCAGAAGTTTTTGTGATGGAATGGACATTTTGATGGACTGGGCAGTTTGATCGATCACATGTAAAGTTTGATAGATCCGACATGTATGGTTTCTGGATGGATTGAACTTGTCTTCTTGATGGATCAAACTTGTCTTCTGGATTGACCGAACATGTATGCAAGGACTATACATCTCTGGGAGAGAAACCATTCAAATAGAGCCGACTGAAGAGGTTCAGAGATGGTTGGATGCTTGTATGAGGATTTTTGGAGATTTGGGTATAGATGATGCAACAAAGAGGAAGCTTGCATCAAGACAGCTGCATGGTAGAGCCATGGATTAGTTGAACTCTATCACTTTGGAGATTCCAGAAGATGAGATGACATGGGAACAGTTCCGAGTCAAGTTTGAAAGTAAGTTTACCTCTACAGCTCAGAAGTCTGTTTTTCTCAAGAAGTTTGTGTAACACCCCACCTCTGCTAGGGTCACTCACTAAGGGAATGCACTAGTTTTGGAGGAGCGTTATCGAGGTAAACAAACACAGAAATATTACAAGACAGAACATAGATAAAGAAGCGGAAGAATCAAAAGATAAATTTCATTACTTTTTAAAAAGAGTCAAAACCTTTTACATCAAATAGCCAAGGTCATTATTTTCCATTACAACAAATTCTGTCTTTCATAAATAAAGAAGCATAAACTTAAAACATCAAAAGTAGCTTAATTCCCCAAAGGTAGTAGAAATGCAGCCATAGCATAGCTCAAGATCAAACCGTACATGAGCTAAACCGAAAGCAAGCGAGATCCAAGCTAAGTGCTAGAGTTTCCTCCCTGAGAACCTGGGGGAGGGGGGGAAATGAAAGAAAAAGAGGCGAAAGAAAATGGGTCGGTCATAAAGACTGGTGAGTCCAAGTGACTTTCAGCATAAAAACAGATAAAGGTAACATGACATGTATAAACTTAAAGTAAACATAAGGATGCTATCAAGATTGGCAAGATAGACTAAGATAGCATGATAATTCAAGTGTAAATCAAGTATAGCATCACATATTCGAGGTTCACTGCGTCAACTGTACTAGAATCCCAACACATGACTTATATTAATCATGAAATGATCCCTTGGCCCAATATCATGAAATGACCCATTTCTAGGTCCAACGAAACGATCCACTAGTCGATCGACTCCCTACAAGTTCTAGCTCATCATGTGTCTGTGTCATACGGCCCTATCATGAATGTAGTCACCTGTGCTAGGTCCACCATAGGGTGTATCAAGCCCTAGGGTGCCAACCACCGACACGAATCAAGAATGCACAGATAAACCTACTGATGCCCAATGCCTGCTTTTTCAACTCCGGACCACGTGCACGACCATAGCCCGCCTGAACCTACACTGGCGCACTAACACAGCCGTCGTTCTGGTCGCTTACAATCAGCCCAGTAATTGTGCCCCACCCTGCCTAGTTCCAGGGTACCATGATACATCTAGTGGGTTACTGCTGAAACGGACCGCATAACTAGGGTTTCCGTCCAATAGGTTAAGTGTTGTCCTTTAAATTTGTTACTTAACCCCTATCAGTCTAGCATGTCAAGTTGGTTAAGTGTTGTCATTCAGGTTCGTGACTTAACCCGCCCACGTGTCATGTCAAATTTGACTAAGTGTCACCGTTCATGTATCAAGTTGGTTAAGTATTGTCTTTCATGTTCATGACTTGACCCTATCATGTGGCATTAATTCATTAATGCACCCCAACCTCTCACATTAGACCTGTTATTGTGGTCACTGGATATGCCGAGAGGTTCCGGGCAGAACTACACCACAACTCAGTCTGACCTCGGGTTTCAAGCGCTATATGACCAACTACCCACATTGGATCTTGTTGTTTGCAGTAACTGGATTTGCCGGGCGGTTCCGGGCAGAATTACACTGCAAACTCATCCCAACCTCGAGTTGGCCATTTTCATGTTCCTTCTAGTGTCATGTCCATGTTCAAGATTCATGTCAAGTTCGTGTCAAGTTTCAAGGATAAGTTTCATGCCAAGTCTCCTATAATTGCCAATTTTTCCCAATGTTACCCCGTCTAAATATTAGGCTAACAATCTTAGCCTAATTTTCCGTCCGCATGATTTTTGACATATAATATTAGGCTAAAAACTTAGCCTATTTTAACGTACACAAAATTTGCATAAAGAAATCCATTAACACAAACATGTCATAGGTGTAAACTTGGCATTCTCGGCATAGTCAATATGAACACCATAGGTGTGTACTTGCAAAGTAATCAACGTGAATATCATAGGCGCGAACTTGCAACGTGGACTAATTCAACATAAATATATATGTGAATTTGCACATAGACTAAATCAACTTACATATATGTGAACTTGCAAATCAATCACGAACATATGAATAAGTGTGAACTTGAAATATGACATAGGTTTAACACATAAACATGTAGATCTAACATTTGGTCACATATGTGATATGATTTTACAACCTAAAACTTTCATAACATGACAAACTACACAACTTGTCATAACAGGTTATATTCCAAGTTCATATACATATGAATAGACTTATTCATTAATTCTCAACATGATAATAAAATAGAACCACAGACATAGATCAAATTCAATTCCACATATAACATAATATACATCGTTCTATTATTAATTTAATCCCAAGGTATGACATAACTAGATTGACTAAAACATCGCAGACATGCATATAGATCTGATAATATTATGAACATGAAAAGGTTTGAATAATAATCTAGTTTCAAGAACATGGATAGATCTAGCTTAAATAGCAAAATCTCCAAAATCAAGATCCAAGGATAAATAAAGAAAGTCAAGCTTAGATCCAATTTCATAGTCATAATTCTAGGCAATAACCTCATGGTCATGAATCATAGGTGATTAGTCATAATTGTCCTTGTCATAGTCATAGGCAATAGTCTTATGTTCACCGTCATAGGCATAGGCATAGTCTTATGTTCACAGTCATAGGCATAATCTTATGTTCACAGTCATAGGCGTAGTCTTATGTTCATAGTCATAGGCAGTCTTATATTCACCGTCATAATCTTAGGCCATTAACAATAGTTTCAACGTCATAGGCAATATTCCCAATAGTCAAGATCCAAGAAGAAAACAAGAATAGATATGAATCATATCCAATTTATACCATGCTCATATTAGATTTATAGTTTTTATCTAAAAGTAACTGGAACTTACAGATCGTGGTCTAAGAAATTTAGATGCAGAAGTCAAGTCTAGAAATTTGTCGTAGAACGTTGCGGTATCGCTGATCTATTCTCTTGAATTGTTATAGAAGCGTTGATCTTTGATTTGAATCGAGTTTGAATGCTTAAGCTTTAATTTGGAGGTGGCGACCATGGTTCAAGAGGTAAATTAGCAGCATAGCAGTGTAAGAATGATTTGTATGAATTAGGCTAGGTCTTAGGATGTATTTATAGGGGTAGCAACTAGTTTAGGCCCTTAGATTAACCCTAGAATCAATCCAGACCATCAAAACACGTCTCAGGCTTCAAAAATGGGTTCTGGGTCAAAACAGGACGACCAGGTCGACTTGTAAGGGGAGGAGGTCGACCATATGGTCGACCTGGGGGGTAGGTCGACCCTAAGGTCGACCACATGGTCGACCTGGCCCCCAGGTCGACCCCCAGGTCGACCTGCCTGGTCCTGTGCTGCCTAAAATCTGCTGAATCTTCTACAGGCCATAACTTCTTCATCTGGATTCCGATTTTCGAAAACTCGGACTTTATTTCATGTAAAATTTTGAGATGAACGCAATGGCATAACCCGTTTCCCTTGATTCTTATTTTAAAATTTAATTCTTCCTTGATTTATGGTTTTAACATGTTATAAAAATTCGGGTTGTTACATTCTTCCCTCCTTAAAGGATTTCGTCCCCGAAATCTTCAAGTTAAGAAGAATGCATCCTATCATCCAATCAATCATCTACTCAACCATCATCCACAAGCAACCATTGTCCTTAAAAGATTTCTAATGCTATATGAACATATGCAGAAAGTGTGTGTATATGTTCCTTATCTAATGCAAATGATCAGGCCTGATTGATCCTCTTAATGCAAAATATGTTTAGTGCCATGAATCCAACATGTATGCAAATAGTCCTAGTTACATAAACACTATATGTGTGCACAAACATCCATCCATATGCAACATTCATATAATAAAACATTCAATTTCATCCATAAACAAGTATAAACACTAATGCATATGCAATATGAAAATGTATCTGAGCCGATCCAGTGCCTAATGTGTGTTATGCAACCACGAGAAACCACTTGCAACCACTTGCAACCATTTGCAAACATCAACCATAACATGTTTCAATCATATGTTTACATCCAAAATGGTTCTACCTAACGTTCTCAAGATAGGATTGAGGAGATAAGCTAGATAAAACAAAGCATTCAGGAGAAGAAGTTAAAGATGTACCCCTAGAAGGTCCTGCCTGCGGGGCTTGCCCTTGCTTCTTAGGGAAGTTCTTGCTGATATGTCCAGTTTCACCACACTGAAAGCATGCTCCCATCTTCATCTTCTTCTTTCTACAATCCTGGATAACATGCCCAACTATACCACAGAAGTTGCACTTCCTCTTATCACGTGACTTGTTATTATTGTTGTCGTGGTTCTCGCCTCCCTCTGGAAGTCTTTCTTCTCGTTCTGAGACTCATCCGTCATAACTTATCACTCATACCTTTCCTATGTAACATGTTAACAAGCCTCACGGAAACTATCTCCATCGTACGGAAAACCCTCTATGAAGCTAGAAAGAAGATTAACCGCAGGTAAAAACTACTGCGATTACAGATGGAGAAAAGAAAGGAAAGAGATTCAAACAAGCAAATAAAGGATAGTGCTAATGGCTTTTGGGGAATAGCCTTTAAATAAAACAAGACTTTTCTTGAAAAATGCTTCTTTATAAACGGTTTTGAAAATAATTTCAGAAGGTTTTTTAAAAACTTTTGCCCAGTCTGGTAACCTTCTGGTCTGATACCAAATGTAACACCCCACCTCTGCTAGGGTCACTCACTAAGGGAATGCACTAGTTTTGGATGGGCAGATTAGGTGGCAGGTTTTTTGTTTCTCTTTTATTACCTTGGGTTGTTCATCCAGTTTTGGATGGGCAGATTAGGTGGCAGGTGACAGGTGATTAGTGAGGACGATGCTGCTGTACGATGGCGAGTTGGAGGCTAGCGTATTACTTTGCTATTATATAGTATCTTTGTTCCCGCTGTTTGAGAGTGTTTGTAGTGAGGTTTCATGTACAGACTTTGTTGTTATATCTAGTTGATGTATGGATGATCTTTCAGGATGTATGAATTCTGCCTATTGTATATGTTCTATTATATTTTATCCTTGCGTTATGAGTTATACGACAGGTTCCTCTTGTGTTTCATATCTCAATGATCGTCCATAGCTTCCAGGCACACCTTTTAACACATTATTCCTCTTGTTTGGTGCAAGGGTTATGGGCGGTCATCACAGTTTGGGATCTGAGGCCCTAGGTCTCTCGTTTGGGGAGGTGCCCCTTTGGTGGGACTAGCCACTTTGCGCGAAGTACAACTCTCGGAATGGCTCTTGGCACTGGGTTTAGAATCTTCGATGTCATCATCTGAATCGTCAACCTCTTCAACAATGTAGTTACGATCGAGATATGAGGCGGAAGAGTTAGCATTATCCTCAAGAATAATTTCAACTTTCTGATTCCTTCGTTGGCTTGAGCAGCGAAAAGAGATTCTAGCCTATCATTCATCGCTTTGTTTACAGTCTCCATTTGCTAAGCCAAGCTAGCAACAACACTATCCAACTCTTCCCGAGCATAGCAACTCTCCTAGTTTGAGAATTAGTTGGATGATTGGTTTGAGGAGTTGGAGCATCATTAACATCATTTCTGAACCTCTAATAGATCTAGTACCACCTTACTTCGACGGTGCCATGATTTCAAATAATCTTCCAAACTTCATAGGAATTCTTTCACTAGGCCTGACTTCTAGATCGTGAAGATCTATCGTAGAATGGCAGGATTTCAATCTTCACAATCCAAAGAAATCCACCAAGGCTCTTAACCTTGTGGTCGTGGTTTCGAGCCCCACGGCAGGCGGCAAAAATATTAATGCAAAAAATTGCACTAAACCCAAATTATGTTTCAACACTTCACAAATGATCAAAACAAGGTTAAGAGCAAAATAAATGTGGGATAAAGTAAAAGAGAGAGTGTTTATAGTGGTTAGGCCTCAAACCTGGCCTACGTCCACTTTAATCAGGGATTCCATTATGATTCTCATCATTACAAGGTACATAACCACTTTTATTTTATACATGTTTTTCTATTTTCTTTTACAATGAATTTCTCTTCTCTACGAATCTTATCTCTTCTCTTCAATCTCTTGAATTCATCGTAGGAATGCTTAGATCTCTTGAGTTGTGGAGATTACTGAAGTAGATCTTCGATGATTTCAGGATGATGGAGATGATAGAATGAAGCTTGATGAAGCACTAATGGAGTTTGAGATGATTGCTTGATGTTGAGAAATGAAAATGACAGCCCTTTAGGGTGAAAAAATTACATCCGTTAATTATAAGAAATGATGGGGTATTTATAGTCGTGGTCGTAATCGTGGAGTGATTTGGAGTAGTGGAAGCAAAGATGACACACACAGAGACCCTCGGGTTGGCAAGCAACCTGACTCAACAGGTCGGTGAATGACCTGACATGTTTCCCAATAGTGCACCTCTTCTATAGTGCGCATGCATGGACGACCCAGTAAGCCGACGACCTGAAAGGTGATGACCTAACTTGCATGCACTGAACCGATCAACAATTGAATGACCCACTTCTTTACTTTGTGAACGAGCCGATGTTGATTCTTACTTGGACGACCTGGCTAATGAACAACCTGACGTGTTGCGGCCTAATTTGAACGACCCACCTGCACATGTCAATTACAAGCATCAACGACCTATGATATCCAATGAACCGATTTCACACAACCTACCAATCATGAGTTAATCATTGATGCCACGACCCGTTGCTTGAACGAACCAAAGTCTTGAACGACCCAAGGTCTTGAACGAACAGATTTGAAGTTTAGTGCCTAACTGATTCGTACACGTATTTCTTATATTTACCCATGCACGACCTAAGTGCAAACGGCCCATGCAATGAGTTCATAAACGACCCATCACCTAAATCATGAATTTAGAGGGATTAACAGAGAGAGTGACACATCAAGGGACACATGGCATACATGCATGAAAGGGTGCATGCAAAATGACAAGTGTCCTAACACTTGTTAACTTAAGAATGAGAGTGGCATGCATTAGGACAAGTGTCCATACACTTATTAATTTAAGAAGGAGGGCGGCATGCATAAGGACAAGTGTCCGCACACTTGTTAACTTAAGAAGGAGGGTGCTTAAGATAGAATTTTACTCAAAATGCTTTGGAAACTCAAAGACAACACTTATAACAAAAGCTACTTATGGTTCTAATATTAGTAAAATTACATTTATCTATGACAAAAGATAATATTAACAAAATAGTTTAACTAATACTAATTTGACAAAAAAATTCGTAACAAAAGCATGATATTTTATTTTTTAAACCAATATATTTATAATAAATTCTTATTTAAATCATATTATATCAAAAAATTCAAATTAAATATCCGAAATTGCAATTTTAAATTGGTTAAAATTCTGGATCGTTACATTCACCCCCTTAAAAAATTTCATCCTCGAAAAGGAAAGACAATTGTAACTACCCATTCGGCATCTTGTAGATTTTCAAACTCAAGATTTAAATTCTTTATACCAAAACTCTTGTCCTTATAATGGAAATACCGGGTAGAATATTATAACACGCATAGTTCCAGACAACCATATCTACAATGTTCTCCAAACGATAACTTTCAGTTACCCATTATATCCGACTCATCGTTCACTTGGCCAATTGCTTACACTCAATGATTTACTGCCCTTTAAAAAATAAGAAAATTCAAAGTTATAAATAAATTTTTTAGGTTCTTATCTTGCAAATACAAAGGTTACGAAACTTATTCCTTTTCAGTTCCCCAAAATTACTATTAATCTTTACACAAAAACTCGATCATCTCATAACTCGGCTTGTCTAAATGCTTTAGTTTAGGTAATTTCTTTTAACTATTCGTGCTTGCCAAATATCCTTAAATCGAATTGTGAAACTTGTTTCATAGGTATTCGTGCTTACTTAAACAACTCCTTTTATTACTTCAATATACTTTAGAACTTATAAACTCTCCAAAATCGTCATTAATTCCAATCTTTCTATCTATATCTTAACAATAACGTTTTCATTAGAATAGGATCTATTTGGATAGAGTACATTAAAAAGATTTATAAAAGAATTTTTTATAATATCCACACATTTATTCATGCATTCAACATTTTAGAGATATTTCCCTAGGGGTTAAAGAGTTTTCTTTGATTACATAAATCTTGCATTCTATCTCCTTCACTTATGACTATAGGTGGTGTTGCTTTAGCTGGTCTTTCTCCCTTCTTTAGATGACAATCCCAGACTACATGCCACACTTTTCTACATATATAACACTTCTTTTCTTTTGTTGGGTTCATGGGTTTCTTATTTCTTTTAGGACACTTGTGTATAAAATGCCCTTTATTCTTACATTTGAAACAGTTTATATCTTCTTGAATGGTTTTCTTTTATATTCTTTCTGGGCATATAACTGCAAAATGTCCATCTCGACTACATCTTTAACAATAGATACCTTTGAATTATTCCCAATCTAAGGATTTCTACCTTTTCTTTTCTGTTATGATCTTTTCTTGCTTGTTTTAGAGTCATCCACCATTCAATACTTGATATAAAAAACTCCATCTTTGCCCCTATAAGAAAATTTTGTTGAAAAGTCCAGGTTACTCTCTACTGGCTTATTCCTTACTAATCGGTTTACCTGGTATAACTCTTACAACTCCATCAAAATTTTCATGATCTTGCTTATCTATTCAAGTTCACATTAATTTACCAAACATTTTCAAACACTTATCTAAATGGATTTAAGTATATATCGACGCTTTAATCGGAATCATATAGTCATCCCACTTCTAAAACTCGAAAATACATACTGATGTTGCTGCCATCATCAACAGAATCATCCTCAAGTGAATAGAGTGTGATTCTATATCCGTCTTGTATACTTAAGACTTCGTATATATGTTAGCTAAGCGTATATTCAAAATCTTCTTATACTTGATAGTCCAACATCAACATCAAATAAAATACTTATACACTTATTATCTGTTTTGATTTCCGACCATATTTATTAGGATAATTACTAATATCTTAACAAATTTGACCTAAGTTTATCCTTTAACATAAATTCTAATATATATATATATACATACATACATATGTATATAATCCCAAAACTTTATTTATTTTATGTGAAAGGCGCTCTCTTGAATGTAGTATTCCAGAAACTCTTTCTAGGCATTACTAACACTATCTCTAATGAGCTTATTCTTAGGGGAAATTACTAATCCCAACTCTGATGAGTCCTTTCTCTTTTGTTCGAATGAGTCGTACCCCATAGCTTTGTATAAACCAAAGCTCTGATAACACGCTGTAATGACTCGCCTTTTTGCCTGATTTTCGCCGGTAATTTAACCAACTCAAACCTTTCATAAAAATGGATTATTAGGGGTACTTACACATTTGCACAAAAGTAAAAAAACATTTCCATTATCATTACAATAATACTAAATCACTTATTACCAGAAATATCGGAGTACAACGGTTACACAATGGAAAGAAATACAAATATACTTTCAGTGGAAGGAAAATGATCAGAAATATAGTTCTAGCTCCAATCCTGAATCTAGCTCTAAGGACTAAATCTGCAAACCAAACAACTAACTGTCCATGTAAAAATTATGGACACCTAGAGTATAGGTTTGGGAACAATAAACTCCAGGTCAATCATGGAACTGATGTGATAACTAAAAAACAATCGTTTTTAGGGTTTATTTTAAAGTTAGGTAATTCACCAGACCACGTCGCTAATGCAGAGCAAATTTACTCCATGTGAATACCGGTGCATAAAAATTCACAATGACTTTTTGAAAAATGAAGCTATCATAAGGCTCATCCTACATCACACAATGCAAGTGCACAATAAATGGGCGAGTTTTGTCCTTATGATAACCAAAAATGCTTTTAATACGTGAAAACCCCCTTTTATATTATAATTATTAGCACATAGTGTGAAAAACTTTCGAAAGTAAATATATTAATCTAGCCAACATAATGCCCCATACCATTATACCGACGTAATCCTACGTAACCAGCTGGCTATACAAACAAAACCGTACGGGTTCGTAGTGGAGATTGAGTTTTCAACATGATGGTTCCTGCTACAAAAGATCATTCATGGGCTCACAAACTTTCTCGTGCGCATCATCCCAGTACTCGTGGTTAACTTCCAGACTCGAACACCATTATACGATCCCATCGCACATGAATTAGAGTACTCGACAAATAGCGTCCAAGACTAGGGGCTTCGTAGTACCCTTTCATCATCACAACTCAGTGTACCGAACATACAAAACCAACATAAAAATCTGACCACCATTTTACCACCAATACGGGGTGTGAGGTTCGTCGAGGTCACGATATATGCAAAGCTATGCTTCAATAAGCCATGCTTTTATCCTCAATAGCTCATCACATAACTTAAGTATGATACATTGTCCATTGACCATGCATCACTGATATCTATCAATATATCAACTCTGAGCTCATACGCAACCAAGCAGATATATATTAATAAAGATCAGTGCTACCCAGTCAATTATAAAGTTAGACACACAATCCATAAAGGTTCATCCTAGGTTTGAATGAAACCAAAATCCAGAATTCTTCCAAATATGTCTGGACTACTTACCACTTAACTAATCTAAAATCCATCTGCAAATGGGAGTGACTCATTCGAGACATTCAGCAAGTCGCCCTTCCGATGTGAAGGGTCCCTGTCTTCAACACTGTCTTCAAATGCTTATTTGCTCGAAACTTTGTTTTATTATTCGGAATGGTTTTCAAATCCAACATTTGATCCTGGTCTTTCCGAATAATTAGTGCAATTTTAAAAACACAATTAGGGATCACACAGGCTTTCAACCAAATCTCTTTCCATCTTGGATTTGCTAATTAAAACTTCTTCAAACCTATTCTCATTTTATCTTTAACAAAATCCATATTTTAACTTTTCTTTATTAAAACACATCTTTTAAATCAAAGATAATCTACCCTCAAAACCATAATCAACTTTTTGTTTGATAACTCGTTTTCCAAATCCAGTTTCTTTTGAAAACAATCATTTCAACTATAGTTTCCATTTAAAACAAGTTCCCTACATTTAACTCTTTAATCTTAATTAATATATTATACCACTTTCCCAATTCCTTACTTTTAATTTCCTCAAATCAAAGATTTGATTAAACTCCCACTTACGATATGAATTTCCATAACTCAACCTTATTGGGTTTCAAAAATGATATTATTGAAGCTACCATTCACAACAAAACCCAAGTTAATTGATATTGAACAGTTATATAGAAATTATATTTACTTATATTCGATACCAATTATCATAATCAATGAATACTATAAGTGGAACAACGATAATAGTACCTTCCAAATTCCTCAAATAGTATATGTTTACTTTTATATCAAATACTGAAGATTATTTCTATCCAACTTATCTCAAACAAATCTGGAAATCCTTATCTTAGTTCGAAAATTTATCAAACCCTTTAGTATTGGATCTGGATAGAAATACCATCAACTTATCCTCAATATTAATCTTTGTATCCAACTCATGCTATAAGCGGAATAACCGTAAACTACCTTCTAAATTCCTTAAATATTAAGAGTCATCATCTACCGAATTAATATCAAACACCCGAAAAATTTTCTCTAACCATATCCAATTATTTAAAATTGGAAAACTCTTTTTAATATTAAATCAATCAATTTAAATTCCATATAAAATATTTTTAATTATTTTAAACCTTTGAAAACATTTCACAAATCATTTAAAAATGTTTACTTATAATTTGGAAAATAGTTTGTAGGTTAAAAACTTCAAAATGATTGTTTTCAAAGAAAGCGGTACAATAGCATTACAAAACGGTTATTCGCTAACTTAATCAAAATAATCTTTATATTATCCAAACCTTAAAATTTCCAATTCAACACACTTTTAAATAATTTATTATAATTCTACAAAAAATTCATATTTTTAAAACGTTAAAAATGGCTGTTAACAGTTATAGTCAACGAACTACACTTATAACGACCTTTTCCAAAAACGGTTTTAAACATAACTTGAAAAATATAAGTCGAAATTGAAAACTTCTTTCCTCATTTGAAAGACCTTGTTAATAGGAAGCAAACGTTTTTCTTTTCGTGGAAATACGATTTAAATTGTAAAAGTTATAAGCGTCTATAAATAGTGGTCAAAACGTGAACTACCGCTGCGTGACACGTCTTATTCTGGCCATAATATAACTTAATATAAAAATAATTCCAAAATACTTCAAATTACTTTGGAAAACCAATATATACTTGTATAAACCATTTAAAATATTTTCAAACTTCACTTTTTCAAAGCAAAACTCGTTTTCATCGTTTTAAAACAAAACCTTATTGAACGTCAAAAACGTATTTAACAAAATATACCTCATTAGGAAAGTTGTTCGTATATATTTCCTTTAAATTTTCAAACCATTTCAAATTTTAAATTCGAAAATAAATTTTGCAAACCAAATTTCCAATATTATTTATGTTTTTGACGATGGAAGAGATTTAAGCGATCACCAATGCGATAACATAATTGCAGTGTCATAGTGCATCACACAACATTAACAACCATACAAACATCCATAGCAACCAGCATCAATGTTATTAAATAAATAATAACCGTGCACGAGCGTTATAATAGTAATGCTTAATAGTGTGTGTGTTCTAATCTACGCAACCATCATCCATCACAACAAACATCAACCATTAACATCCATAATCAGTTCAAACTGATTACACTAGTTAACTAACTAAATTATAACTAATTCTTCACTAATTAGTATACAATAAACTAGTGTATAAGTTTAAAGAGTTCTCACCAATATAGCTTTCCAATTCTTCACGGTATGCGAGCCTAACTGACTGCAAATGAACCGTCGGACAGTATTTCGGTGCACCGTCTTCTTTGCCAAAACATATTATATAGTGTATATTAATCTCTCTCTTTTTTTAAGAGGACAAAGAGGAGGACGAACTTTGGAAAAGTGGCGGTGGAGGGAGATGGAGGCCGAATGGAGGAAGGAGGAGAAAAATTAGAGGCGGAAGAGAGTTTCTATGCCATGGAAACATGACCTAGAGCTTTAAGAAGAAGAAGAGAGAATGGAGAAGTAGGTATGAATGAGAAAATGAAAGAAAAGGGTGTTATTTATAGGAAAAAGGGAGTAAGCAGAGAGTGATACATCAAGGGACACATGACATTCATGTATGAATGGGTGCATGCAAAATGACAAGTGTCCTAACACTTGTTAACTTAAGAAGCAGAGTGGCGTGCATTAGGACAAGTGTCCATACAGTTGTTTATTTAAGAAGGAGGGTGGAATGCATAAGGACAAGTGGACACACACTTGTTAACTTAAGAAGGAGGGTGCTTAAGATAGCATTTTACTCAAAATTCTTTGGAAACTCAAAGACAACACTTATAACAAAAGCTACCAATGGTTCTAATATTCATAAAATTGTATTTATCTCTGACAAAAGATCATATTAACAAAATAGTTTAACTAATACGAATTTGAAAAAATATGTTGTAACAAAAGCATGATAAATTTTTTATTATTTAAATCAATATATTTATACTAAATTCATATTTAAATAATATTATATCCAAAAATTCAAATTAAATATTCAAAATTACAATTTAAATTGGTTAAAATTCTGGATCATTACAATGCAGCATACATATCATTTTAAATACTAAATTGAAAATGAAAACAATCCATTGCATATTAAAACAGGTTATTATATTATATACAATCATGTCAGATTCACAAAAAATGAAAATGGCTATTGCTAATTAAAATAGTGTATTGTATCATATATAATCGTTAGATTCACAAAATTGAAAACAGGTTATTGCTAATTAAATTTCGTTTTGTGAATTGATTAAGCTAGGTCTAATTTCAGGCTGGCCCAAAATAAAACATACATATAACTATGCTGGTGCCTACGAATTTATGCCATATAAATGGATAACTCTCCAATTCAAATATAGCTCAAGATATTTACTAACTCTACACATTTATATATGTTTCTACTTGCATAGATTATATTGCTTGTTAAAAGCATTCAAGAAATGCATTTTTGCAAGTGCAGGTTTAAATATATGTGTATTCAATAGATTCTAGTTTTAAACACAAACATCATAGTATGGTCGCACGTACCCTTATTTCTACCAAAACAGGTGCATAATGAGTCAGTTGACTACTCACTTACTCTAATAGACAATTCAAATTGTACTGCTTGTGTGATTTTGATACATATTCAATCTTGTATAAGTGTCCAGGCATATAAATCAGATTTTCATACCCAACTAATTGTCCAGAAGCAAATAGCAAAATAAAAATAAAAATGTACACCATCAGCTTCTAGCAATATATGTCAATACATATATATATATATATATATATATAAGTAGTATGAAATTTTGGTTCAAATAATTGATACATGGTGTGTATTATGGTTGGAAACAGAAATGAATGAGAAGTATTTTCAAAACACATCATGTATATTATATATATATATATATATGTATGGAAGATTATTCTAAACAAATTATATTAAGCCAAAACCAAAATCTATCCATGATATAAAACAAAACCTAATAGTCTTAAGTTTGTTCTACATTGAAATCAAGATATCGAATCAACATTCAGCCTCAAACAAAACATGAACAATATTGTAACACAAAACGTAATTAATAACCCATCAATTTAATTCAATTTTTGTATCAAATACAAATTGTTTTATAGTGAAACAATTTCACTTTTGAAATGAATTTTACAATCTCACATTAGTTTCACAACACTTCTGATTTTGTAAGAATTAAACACATAAAACGGAATCCAAAGCTCAAAATATAATTTTTCGGAAGCCATCGCTTCGATACCATTGTTAGTTTTTCAAATCTAATCGGTAATGGATTTAAAAATTCAACAATCCACATACAGGATCTAAGTGAAAAATTTAGTAAGTTAAACATTTACATACCAATTTGGGTTTGCAAAACCATGAATTTGATGAATCCAGGAATCTCGAACTAAGCCCTTGTGGACATTATAACAACCTGAAATTTCTGAACCAATTTAATTTTTTTATTTTAGCTGTTCTAATGGATTTTGAATATTTAAAATGATTTATTTTAAATAATAACGACTAAAAAATTATTTTAAATCAAAGTTAGAACGTATAAATCTATTTAATTATATCTTTCTAACGAATGTGAAAAACTGAGATTTCATAATATAAATTTAAAGTTATGCGTAGATTAAAATTTAAAATAGTCGCTATGGAATTTATATATATTTTAAATTATATATAGCCCTTAAAAATAGCCATTTTGCAAACGGCCTCCGTTTTCGATGAAACCACATTTGTTGGATCCGAAATGTTAAATTATTGTCAGGTTTCAAATTCCATAATTTTTGAAATTAATATGTGAGCGTGGTGAATTTAGATGTGTTTGGTAATTTCAGCTTGAATTTAATCGACTAGAAAAAGCTCATTTTTCAAACAGCCTCCAAATTCGACGAAATTAGTTTTATTAGGACCGTATCATCAAAACATAGCTAGATTATTTTTTTGTAATTTTTGGAGCCAGTATGTGGCTCTGGTAAATTAAAATGTACGTTTAAATTCAATATGTATTGATTTATATTTTAATTTTGATGAAAACTGATTGAAACAGTCGAACTGGCTTATGAAACATATCCCATTATGTTCGGAATGGGGTTATTTAGCGAGGAATGATGGTTGTTGCGTTTGATTTGAAGTTCAAATATGAAATTCATTTTTAAAAATTAAATTGAATTAAATAATAAAATAAATAAAGGGGGTTTAGGGAAATTTCTAAACCCTATTCTCTTGTGCAGGAGCCGCCGTTAGCCCTAATTTCATGGTAGCGATGCTCCCAAATTCCTTCAATAATTTCGCCCGATTCACTCCAAGATTTTAAATGTTTTCAACATGAAAATTCGTCGGCTCAATGTGTTCTACGATGTCAACGGTCAAGATTGATTATAGTGCTAGGAATCGTGAGCAATTGGTGCTTAAACCCGTCTTGTTCGAGCTCGTTTTTTAGACCAAGGGAGGGGTTCGAACTTCGTTCTGTTGATGGTGGAGGAATATGTCGGGTAGGGTTGTCGGGTGGTGTGTGGTGATCAGAGCCAGGGGGTCCGGTGGGTGGCGCGTCGTTCGATCTTTGTTTGGAGCGATGGGTATCGCGTTTTGTGTAACGAGAAAGAAGAGGAAACGAGCGGCCCTAGGATCAGTGAACGGATGGTGGATATAGATTGGGTTAAGTAAATAATGAAGTTAGTTAATTATTAAAGTGCTTAATGTATAAATGGTTGTAACTTCCTCATATGATGTCAGAATTCAGAAAACCGAAGTCCGTTGGAACCGTAATTCCGAGCACTACGCAATGGAATTGACCCAAACGGAAATGGAGGCAATTGGAATTTTTGACAAACTTAAATGGTTGTTTAATTTTGTTAAAACGATCATCCAATAAAGAATGACGGAGTGGAACCCAATGTGAGAATTTTCTCACTATAATATTTGTACAGTTATTTATTTATTTTATAACTGTAAATATATACGAATTGCCAATGTAGATTTTTATCTGTTGTATGTGACATTGCTTGAGTTCAACACATGAACTATTCACGACTCATCTGCACAAGAAGCATTATTTGAATATACGACACTCGTATTTCAAACAATGTGGATACACTTTGTGGGTTGTTGAAATTTTAATTATAAATATCCATTTATAATTTGAATAGTGAAAATTTACAAAGTAGAAAAATAATTCAAACTGAATCTGAATTGGTTAAATTTATTAACTAATGATTTATTTAAATAAATTGACTATTATTTGAAAACCCTACATGGGTAATGGGATGATATTTGACATACACTAATCCCAATAATTAGTGGTATGTCATTCGATGGGTTGACAAGTTATGATGAGCGTTATTTATTTATTTATTTTAATGCTTATACAGTTGTAAATTGGACTCTGGATGATGTTTGAATTTTTGATGATTATTTATCATTACTGTTGAATACATGCAATGTATGAAATCCATATAACTGAAATTATATGGTAATTGATTGAGCCTGATTCCAACTCAGAAATAACGAATATTTTAAAATAATATTCAATGAATTATCAAAATATGATTTTTGACATCCAATTTTGAATGGATATGAAAAATATTGAAATATGGAAGTCGAGTTAAGTATATACGCCATTTTAACTTGAACAGATTTGTTTATTGATTTTATTTATTTTATAATGAATATCGAAAAGGAAATGGATTTCAAAATCAGATATTTTGACAATATTATCATTTTTAAATTATAATGATATAGAATATTCAATTTTGATTAAAAATTGAAATGGAAGTTGGAATCATTTTTAAAACGAATTTATAAAATACATTTTGAATTGAAATCGACGATATATATATTATATATATATATAATGTTTTGAATAGAACGCGTCGCGCCGCGACCGTTCGCGAATTTCAACCATTAACTTCAAATTGGCGTGGCGGGAGATCCGACCATCGGATTCTCCTAAAACCGGAACCGTTGGGTTCTTATCAAAAAGATTTTTCCAATGAATATAAGAGATTTAAATTTGAATGGTTGGATTTCAAATTATGTCCAAATCAATTTTAGAAAAGGTCGCTATGTATGTAGTTCGGTGGTCGTCATTGGAAACCGACTGTAAAGGCCTTAATAAAATTATTAAAAATATGGAAAAATTATGTAAAATCATAATAAAAGATTTGGAAAGATTTTGCGTGAAAAATTACATATTTGAAAAGTCAAAAGATATTTTTATCCGAATGAACTAGTTATTAACTAGAATAATAATCCAATGTTTTTAAATAAATAAGCTAGACTTGTAAATGGCTTTAATATGATCAAAATTTTCCAACGTATGAATTGGAGTGGATTGGAATGGAAATAATCTTTGGAATATTTCGATGTTGGATTCTATGATTATATGGATACTGTTGAGGAATTTGGAAAATATAAAGATTGTTATTCCTAATACGATATTTGTTGGTTTCAGAATTTGATATTTAATATAAGCCGATATAATTTCTATTCAGAGCCTTGTATTTAGTATCAAATTTGATTTTGGGTTTGTCATGAATGGTGTTTAAATAACCTTGTTCTTAAACCCAGTTGAGAAAAGAACAAATCTTTTAATTTAGATTTAGTGAAGTTTTCCAGATTAATTAATATTTAATTAGAATGGAATTAAAATTGGATTTTTAGGTTTATCATGGACGGTGTTTTAAATAACATTTGTTCTTTAACCCAATTATTAGTGAAGATATTATTTGGAATTCATAAATCTTTTAATCAAGATTTAATGGAAATTTTCCAAAGTAAAGTTTTCCAATTTAATATATTAAATTGGAATTGAATGGAATTTGATTCGGTAATAATCGAGATGAGCTTCTGTGATTGAAGACCGTTACTATATATGGAATTTAAAAGGCCTTGCCATTATTCCATTTATATTATTAGTCTGATACGGAAATTTATAACGATTATATATTGATCTATTTTCCATGAAGATTCCATAGCTAATCACTACACCATATATGCTTATTATACTGTGTTTTTAGCCGTATCTAGAGCTCTTGGGCATGGTAAATAGCTGTATCAAAAAGTGGCATGCTAAATTATTAGATATGGCTACTAACCGTATCTCATTATTTTAAAATACGGCTATTAGCTATATCTAAAGTCTAATCAGACACGATCTTTGACCGTGTCTAATTATATGTGTGTGTGCACACACATATATATACATGTGTGTGTATATATATATATATATCATATATGTGTATATATATAAAACCATAAACTGTAGCACGTATCTTTCATATCCCAGAGCATACATACCACAAAGTATACACAGGAATAACACAATTTATACATACATATACTCAAAGCATTACAAGGTTTGTCATAACACGATGTACATACAAAAATAAACATTAAAAGGAAACTGTATTAGATTTTCATCACATTACGAAGTAAAAAAAATGAGGTAAAAAGATTACAGCCTGATAAACAGTCCAGTCGAAGCAGGGAAGATTGAGCGATAGCCAGCCTGGAGTTCAAGTTTCATTTGGCAGCAAAATTGAATCATGATATATAGCCTGCAGCCTGAGTTCCAGCAAAGCACCATAATCTCCAACAGGACTGGCTATAAAATACCAGAAACAAGTTACAAATACTTCACAGCTGGACAGTAGATCGACATTGTAACATTTGGTGACTGAGATGCAAACATGAATACAGAGCTAAGTGTATGTTAATATAGATATAATAGTGAAGGATTAGAATGCGCCATTGAATGTTAATTCTGGTAGAAAAAGTGATAACAACAATGGTTCTAACAGTGAAGGATTAGATGATAATTTCAATATTTTGGACTTGTGTAATTTCACTGGACACCAATAATAGTGAAGGGCATATCATGACGGTCAGTGTGTTTATGTAATTTAACGGTACGTAGTCGATCAGTGTGTTTGTGTACAAATACTTCATTGGGAACCAATAATAACCAAGTCAAATCAACTAGTCGACTAATTTCTATGCGGTCTAAATTCATACAACAACCTAGTTGATAATCATTAAAAATGCAAACCCAAAAGAAGAATCACCTGAAGTGTAGTCCATATGCAACACCAGTAGTTCGTACCCTAGAATACAGAACATCCTCCTATACAAACAACAAGGAACAAATAAACGAAAAGAATATTCAAGATGCTTGTGCACACAAGTACATGTCCATTCAATTCTTTTGTAAGATACTACGTAGAGATAAGTGTAAAATAATATATACCTGCTCCAACGTCTAAATATATTGAATCATCATCGTTGGGTAACACACATACTCGACTTTCTAATTAAGAATTTACTAGGCGATCCACCAAGTGGATGCATTTTAGCTCACGAGCAGGGTCAGTAATTCATGCTAATTAGTTTCATCCAAATGTCAAATGCCGCTTCACTTAAACTTTGGAAAAAGCTGCTTTCATTGCAACTTTCGATTTCTTTGAAACAGACTGTGTAGTGCAAGATAACTTACACTACAGTCTCTGCTACAAAGTAGGGGAAAGTTGCTAGTGAAAGCAGCTTTTTACTAAGGTTAAGTGCAACAGCATCCGACATTTGGATAAAGCTAGTAAGCATGGATACCTGACCCTACGCGTGAGCTAAAATGCATCCACCTGGTGGATCGCCCATTAAATTAATAACTAGATAGTTGAGTAATCATCTATCTTCCCATGTTTCAGCAAACCTATTATTATATTTTTAGTAAACTTGTTATTTCTCAAAACATAGTAAACTTGTTATAAGACAACCCAAATTAAATTTCAAGCATAAGGCAAACAAACAGTCAAATGATGATGAAATCATGGTTAAATATTGAACTATAGAATTATCCATTTGCTCAGTTTAAGAAATGGACAACTTTTAGTTGCTAAATAGTTAAACTACAAATCAGTGATAACTTGTACATGGATGTGGTTACTACATTTTAGTTGCAATTGGCTTGACTAACTCATTGTTATTTCTTTGTTTCACACTTTCTTGGATATATATACCGCAGTCAAATTTGATTTCTCTGATTCTAGGGTATAACAACTAGCTAACACACTAGTACATACCAGTTCAATTGAAATAACTAACACACTAACACAAAGTAGCAATCGGCTTACACACAAAGACTTCAACTTGTTCCCTAATCTCTACAATCAGGCATGCACAACACGATTCAATTGAAACATCTAACAAACTAACACAAAGTAATGGTTAGGTAACACACAAAGACTTCAACTTGTTCCTTAATCCCTACTATCAGGCATGCAAAACACAATTCAATTAAAACACATACCTGCGGTCAAAGGAGGTCTAGGGACTAAGGGTTGCTGCGTTGAAGAAGAGGGTTGTTCGTCTTTGTCGATAGGGGAGATTCCAGAGAAAGGTGGCGGCACGATTTGGTGACCGAAAACCCTAATTTGGGTTTTCGGTCACCATTAAAGTGAAACAGAGGGAAAAGGGAGCAGCCAAAATTTTAATCCGGAGTGCCTAATGGGGTGCATAATATGATACGCATTTGATTTGGCCAAAAGCCGTAACAAAATAACTGATCCGAAGCTTCGTTGATGGACGGTCAAATTTAGGGTGTTTGGGGTGGTGCGGATCACAAAATGTAGTTTGATACGGATCTGAGCAGTATCAAATATGATACGGCTATAAACCGTATTTTACGTCCGCATCCTAGTGTGCCAAATTGACTGTTATGGTGTAGTGAATTGAAGATGATTTGAGTTTATCGTGAGCGGTGTTTTAAATGACATTGGTTCTTTAACCCAGTAAAAGAAAGATTAATTTCCAAAGATGGAATAATCATTAAATAATGCTTTTTGGAAGATTAAAACTAAATGAAGTTTTAATAAATCTTTAATTAGATTGGGATGGGAATGAGATAAATTAATTTATCAAATTTGAAAAATGTTTCGAAATGGAGTACCACCATTTTTACTCCAAGCGATAGTTAAATCTTTAACTAGATTTGAAACGAAAAATGGTAGTTAATTTTACTATTAACATAGTGGGTGTTAGATATGGAGTACTACAAGTTTTTCTCTATGGGATGAATAGGTTGGGACTGGATAAATAAAATAAATGATTACTTCGGTAAGGCTCGATATTCCCAACTAGTTTTATAAACCTTAATTTGGTTTAGATTTATTAAAAGATAAAATAAAATATTTTGAAAACCCATATCCAAAGGAAGATTAAAGAGAAAATTTAAAAGAATTTATCTTTGATAAAATTAATGGGAACCTTTCCATAAAGATGTGAATATTTGAATAAAATAATATTCTGAGTTGGAATGAAGCGTATGATATGTTTTTATAGCACTTGATTATAAGATACGCGAATTATTCAGAAAGACCAGGTTCAACCCATTCTGGATAATTAATACGACGATTGAAAGTCGACGATGAAGATGGTGGTTGAAGACCAAAGATCTTCACGTCATTTGGATGATTACTGATGTCTTGATTGGCCTATACACCTAATATAAGGTAATAAGTGGTGATCGTCCATATGTACTTGGAGATCGACCGGATATGCGAGGACCTCTCTCCTGTATTGGACATATGGAACAAGGAATAAGGTGCCTTCGGTTTCGTTTAGACCCAGAACGGACTTGTGATTGGATGTGTGTCTGACATTGGATTTCATTCTGTGTCGATGGATTTATATTATATATATCTCTATTTGGTGGCGGAGAATTTATTCTCTTGCTTAACACCCTTCTCTTAGACGTATGAACTTAGAGGTTATATATTGATAGACATCAATTGCATGGCGTGGATTGTCAGTGCGACATGCTAAGATGCAAATGATCAAGGCTTTTGTCGAAAATTAGAGTCTTGAGGTTGATGATCAAAGCACGGCTTTAAGTATCATTACTTTCTGTATGGCGTTAGTTCTCGAGCCTTACACCCGGTATGAGTCAAAAACGGGATAATACCATTGGGAGAACTTGCATTTCTTTTTAGCTAGAAGTGGTGTCATGGTATAGAGCCTAGATATTTTTACTTATATGGATGATGGATTGAGAGGCGCCTCAGATATAGGGCTATATGCTCATAAGGTCGACGTTGAAATGACTCGCTCCTATGGGAAAGTCCGGATTGAGTTGAGAACACGACAAATCAGAGCACAAACAGAAGAAAATTTCATTGTTGTTACAACAATTACATCAGAGTACAAGAACATAACAGAGTATGAATAAATAATATACATTAGAAAAATATCAGAGATTAAAATACATTACATGGCAATGGAAAAATAATACATAACACAACTGAAATAAATATACGGATACAAAGCTTTCTGAATATAGATGCAGCTGTAAATCCAGGATCCTGTAATATAGGAATCTGCAAAATCAAAACTACTAGCTGCCCGAGTGGAAAATACAGGCACCCAGAGTTTAGGTTAAAACAATAAACTCCAGGTCAGTCATGGGACTGGTGTGAGAACTAAAACAGTTATTTAAAACTTTGCTTTAGAAATAAAGTAAATCAAAAGACCACGCCATATAACACGGAACGGGTTTTCTCCCAAGAATACCAGTGCATAAAACAGTTTATTGATAATGTAATGCTTTTTGAAAAATGAAGCTATTATAAGACTCAGGTCCCATCACCTAATGCAACGCAAGCTGGAGGATAGAGTTTTCCCTTATAGTAGCCAAACATGCTTGGTACATTTAAAACAAATCATTTTGATATTACTATAAGTGTATAGTGTCAAAATCAAATATAAATGTATCAATCATAGACGGCATGGGTACCATATATCATATCGCCATACTAGGCTCTACAATTAAAACCGAAGTGTCACGTATTGGAAATTGGATTTCCGTCATGAGTCGAGGCAAGGGATGTACTCCTCGCCGGCTTCGAGACACTCTAGCAAATGCCTCAGGGTCCCCCGCAGTGAACTCTTGGATCCTCCACAGTCGGCCCTTACTTACGTTTGAGGATTAGTTATTCTTGAACACACGTTTCCGGGTCCTATAGGACCAATCCATCGGCCCCGTAGTGACCAACATATGTGAGGCGCCTCGTTATCCATCATTCACATAGGTAAAAATAAATAAATGTCTGGGCTCCATATCATGTGTGACGACCCCATTCCCGATAAGACGGTGGCAAGGGTAATCTTTGGAATATAACACATAAACAGATAACAACAGAACAGAAGTAAATAAATACACCAGATAATGCATAATAGAATACACTGGATAAATATAATCATCAGAGTTACACAGTATGTAGGATCATACTTAGTACAAAATACAGTTCAACTATACATAAATGTCTACTGCGGAAAAGAAAACATAATATGTACAACAGGAGCTGAACAGCATAAAAAGAGATAAATGATAGAATCCATCTTCAACTCCAGCTATCCAGAAAGAGCCTACTAAAACCTGAATACAAGGATGCCCGTGTAGAAATAGGGGCACCCGAGTTTGCAAGTGAAACAAACTATGAGTCAGTCATGGGACTGGTATGAGAAATCTACTCAACACATTTTTAAATATGGCTAATCACAGGACCACACCACTTTCGCGGAACGGGTTTACTCCATTGGATTGCCAGTGCTTTAAAACAAATAGATCTTTTAAACATCGCAATGCTTTTTATAAAAATGGAGCCATTATAAGACTCGGTTCCCATCACACAATGCAACACACACCCGAGGGTAGAGTTTTACCTTATAATGGCCAAAATATGCTTGATACGAGCAAAACAAATCATTTGATATTATTGCTAGTGTATATATGTTTCAAAAACCATTTCAATCATAACTATCAATCATAGACGGCATGGGTACCATATATCATGTCGCCATATGTATATATACAATCAAAACCGCACGATTTCGTATTTGGAAATTGGATTTCCGTCATGAACCGAGGCAAAAGATAATCCTCACCGAATTCGAGACTCTCTAGCCCGAGCCTCAGGCAAGTACTCAGTCAAGCCTTAGGAGCCACAGGGCCGGTCCACCGATGTGGATTAAAATGCCTGTACACTGCGTTTCCCCGCCCTTAGGGGCGTAAATGAGCCCAATGACTCTATCGGTCCTGGATCGACCGATATATCCGAGGCGCCTCGCAACAGCAACAACCACACAGGTGAAAAGTATATAAATGTCAGGGCTGGTAGGTCACTGACACCACCCTAGCTAGAAAGAAACGCATGTCCTCCCTGGATCCTTCTCCCGTTTCTGGTCCATCCCGGGGTGTGAGGCTCGCGAATTCACGTTATACACAAAGCTATGCCACACAGGCTGTGCTTTGATCATCAACCACAAGACTTTTCTTTTCAACAGAAGCCATGATCATCCATCACTTAGGCGTGCCACACAGGCAATTCACCCCGTGCGACGGATTTCTATCGATATATAACCTCTAGGCTCGTACGTCTCAGAGAAGGGCATTAGGCAAGAGAATAAATTCTCTGCCGCCAAACAGATATATATTTAATAGAGATCAATCAGCACAGAACAAAATCCAATGTCAGACACGCAACCCATTTACGCGTTCGTTCTGGGTCTAAACGAAACCGGAGGCACTCAATACCTCGCATATCCGTACAATCAACAAGTACGTCCGGATGGCTACTACTTCAACCCCGTCAAGGTAGCTACTCCTATCATGAGCATCAGTAGCACCCCTCCATTCGACGTGAAGATCATCGGTCTTGCACCGTCTTCATATCTTCGACTTTCACTCGTCGATCAATTATTTGAAATGAGAATTAACTCGGCCTTTTCAAATAATTCACGTATATTTAGAATTTCAAATCAATTCATTTCAATGGTTAAATTATTCGACAACACCAATTTTGTTCTTTAATGTAATTTTCACACCAAACACATTCAACCATAAAATATCAAATAAATCGAGCAAATCCAGTTTATTTCCATTCCATATCGTTTATAAAATTTTATCACGATTTATCGCTATTTTTATTTATTTAAAAATAGCCAATTCATTCAAACAATGCTTCAGGCCATAACGCGGCCGTGGCGCTGTTTTTCTCTAGATTTGATTTACACATATCTGAAAATCTAACCGTTGGATCTTCACAAAATTTATATCAATAAAAAGATCTTTTCAAAACGAATCCAACGGTTTCAGTTTTGGGAAAATCCGACGGTCGGATCTTCTGCACTAATCGTTTGAAGTTATGATTTCAAAATACGAACTGCAGCGTCGTTATTCGATTTAATTTAATTATATTATATATATATATATATATATATATATATATATAATCGATTATGGCGCTGTTTTTCTTCAGATTTGAATTAAACATTCCAGACAATCCAACCGTTGGATCTTTACAAAGTTGGTGTCGTTGGAAAGATATTTTCAAGGCGAACCCAACGATTGTAGTTTCAGGAAAATCCGATGGTCGGATCTTCCACACTAATCGTTTGAAATCACGGTTTCAAAATACGAACTGCAGCTTCGTTATTCGATATATTATAATTATATATATTTCTATATATTTCATTCTTCGATTTCAAAACCATTTTCACTTCGCACTATCGATAAAAATGATATTTTTATTCAATAGACATTTATTTCTACACATCACCATTTTCCACAGTTCATGTATATATAGTAAAAATGTGATTTTTAATATAAAACAATTTATTTCAAAACACGATTATTTTATATAGTTCAAACAGATGGTAAAAATGTGATTTTTAATATAAAACAATTTATTTCAAAACTCGATTATTTTATATAGTTCAAACAGATGATAAAAATGTGATTTTTAATATAACACAATTCATTTCAAAACACGATTATTTTATATACATGAATTTCCACTCAACTAATGAATATAGTTTCAACAATTGAAAATAAATCAAACACATGAATATTTCAGGAAATTTCGGCAGCATAACGGCAGGGTAGTTAAAACCGGGACCGTCTCTAATACGGCTCCTCGCTCTACCTTAAAAACTCGTGGTTTTTGACAATGGGGAATCATGCATCTAGTTTGCACGCAGGTGGCATGTATATATTTTTCATTTCCACAAACTAATCCTATGTGGTTTCAACCAAATATTTCTCAACCACAAATGGGTATTTTCCAACCACAATCAATCAATATCAACCACAAACAATTCCAATCAACCATTCGTTATCAATCAAATTTCACACCAATCACAACCAATAAATATCGTCCATGGTTTGTGGACGAGGGTCGTATATGTATGTATATATATATATATATATATATATATATATATATATTCATATATAGCAATTCACTTCTATTTCAACACATATATAATTTTTACAATGCATATACAACTTATACATCGAACGTACAACTTATACAACGCTTATACAAGAGGTGAACAACACGTATATAACTCATACATCGACTATATAATTTATGCATCGTCGTTTTCCATCGTTTATAAATTAGAAATCTCACATTGGGTTCCACTCCACCAAAAATAGCAGAAAGCTCAGAAAAATATGCGGTCTCTTCTAGAATGTAGAAGACGTCCACACGAGTCCACTGTCTCTTGTTTCACTGAATTTCGTCTACAAACGAAAAAGATATGATTTTTCAAAGATGGACGAATTTCGCGACACTTTAAAGTGTCAAAATCAGCTTAGAATAATCAAGCCGTATACCTCCCACGAGCGTTCAAAACTAGGTCTTCGATTCTTGCAAAATCCGTTGAGCGTTGTTGCGATCGGGTTGCGCCACATCCAAGAGCTCCGAGAGGCGCTCAGGCGGAGGTAGGTGGGACCCCACTCGGTGGTTCCTCCTGCTCACGGCGGTGCCTCAAAGTCGTCCACTTCAGGACGTCGGTTCTCCCCAAATACGCTTCGAAAAAATGCAAATCTGGTATTGATTTGAAGCTCGCGTTATCCTCTACAAAATTCGTAACTGGGGCATGTGGTTTTACTGAGTGGTTGGAAAGAAAAAGAGGAGAGAAGGGAAGAGCGGCCTTCCGTGTTGCGCGAGGAAGAAAGGTCGGGGAGAGAGAAGTGAGCTGACCAATCAATTTTTTTATATATAATTTTTAAAATCTCCAAAATACCCCTTTCACCCACGAACCCCAATCCAAACCCAACGACTGTCGTCCCTAGCGTTTTACCCCCATTCCGAACACAATGGAATATGTTTCAAAGGCCCATTTGACTGTTTCAGTCTGTTTCCATTCAAATTAAAATATATAACATTCAATATTCGATTTGAACATACATTCAATTTGCCAGGGCCACAAACTAATTCGAAAAATTCCAGAAAAATAAATCTGGCTATGTTTTGACGATACGGTCCCAACAAAAGTAGTTTCGTCGAATTTTGAGACCGTTTGCAAAAAGGCCCATTTCTGGTCGATCCAATTTAACTATAATTGACCAAAACATGTTTTCCTTTGCCACGCTCACATATTAGCTTCAAAAATTATGAAATTCAAAACCTAGCAATAACTTCACATCCCGGATCCAACAAAAGTGGTTTCGTCGAATTTCGAGGTAGTTTGCAAAATGGCCAATTTCACAGGCTATATAAATTCCATAGCGACCTTTCTAAATATTCATTTGGCCATAACTTTTGCTTTCCGCTATGAAACTTCGATTTTTCAGATTCGTTAGAAAGGTATTCACTAACAGATTTAAATATTTTTGGTTTCCCTCAAATCCGTTTTGTTTTGCACCCGGTACAGTCCGACAAAGTTTGAATTCAATTTTTGAAACTGCAACGCCATTTCAGGCCTTGTTTATAATTAGAATTAATTATATTCGTTTTCAATTGTCGATTCAACCTCAGTTTTCATCGCTATTATTTAAAATATTTATTTTAAATATTTAAAATCCTTTATTTTAGCCAATTTAATTTTTTTAAATTGGTTCAGATTTTCCGGGTCGTTACAATCTCCCCCACTTAAAACTTTTCGTCCCCGAAAAGGAACAAAGTCGAAAGTGGTTTAATTAATCAACTCTACGTTCGATCTAGCTTCCATTCTCTAACTTTTCAGTTTCTGAGAATTTTCAAATTCTTCAAAAATTTGGCTAACACCCGGAATTTTCGAAAAATTTCGCCATAACCTCCTTTGTACGGGGAGAGGTTTGGAAATTTATTGGGCCGTATTAGGTACCCAATAAATCCTAATAAGCATACACATATTTATAGTGATATATTCTGGTGTTTACAGGGGAGCGTGTATTGATAATAACTCCAGAGAATAAATTCTCGTCACCCTGTCAAAGCCTGAGGGAGTGTGTATTTTAAATGCTTCAGAGGATAAATCCTCGTCACCTCGTCCCGTGTGGGAAATAAATAGTCCATGTGCCATATCTAATAACTAGAGAGACGTGATTATTGTCAACTCCAGACCCGTGTGGGGTTTTTATTAATCTGGCAATTTTATCGTTACAATTTAAATAGTCCATATCACTCATCAGTTCAACCTGTAAAATATAGTCATCGCCATACAAGCCTCTCGCTCATATGGTAAATCTTCCACCTCGTCACACAAGCTCCAAATGCTTATGTGGTATATGATGAAGTATGTCTATCTTCAGAAGTATGCCATGTAATGTAGTTCAAAATTAATTGTTACTATCCTATGGCGATGTTTATTATTTCACACAGAACAACCAGCACTCCGCATCCAATGGCATTCACAGGAGTTGATATAATATTATTTCGCATCCAACTCATTAAGGTTTACCTATTTGTCGGGCACGCAAATAATTTCTTTACTCAACAGCCAACCCAATTACCTGTTCAAACGTATATAATGCACATGTATATATTTCTATCTGTTTTCTAATCAGTTCAATATGTGATTTAATCGGATAAATTCTACCATTCATCCTCTTATTAATTAAATTAACTATCGTTTTAATAATTAAATTAATCCAACCCACTGTCACCCAGCTCAAACAAAAAGCAATTTGTTTTAACTTTTCAAAATCAGACAAATTAGTTCTACTCTCTTTTTAAATTAATCAGGCTATAGAAGTAAAAGTGCACATCCATGGAAAGAAAATAACAACAAAGTAGAGAATTAAATGGTAATGCAAAGTATGGTAAATATACCTTGCACCAGAGTCAATCAGAGATATCCACTCGACACCTAGGATAGGCTTTCTGAATGCTCTCCTCTGTTTCCCAAGTACAATCTCGTGGATCTCCACTCCATTGCACTTTGACTAAGTGAACCTTTTTGTTCCTCAGCTCCTTGGTTTCTTTCTGGCCCCAGACGTTGTACTGGCCTCAGGTTGTGTACTTGTCTCTAGGCTATCAGTTTCAGATCTTCTTTTTATGCTAATACTAACTTCCTCTTCGTCGACAAAAAGGCCTCGCCTATCAAGATCTTCATATTGATAAGCCATGTATATCATTTCAGAAAAAGGAAGCTTCACATGGCCCATCACACTATTTTGATATTTCCTTTGAAGACCATTAATAAATATTAGATTCTTCCTCTTTGGATCTCGTATTAGATGAGGGGCGAAGTGAGAAAGTTCATTGAATTTCTTATGATATTGGGATATTCATATCTCCTTGTATCAAATAGCAGAATTCATCACATAACCGCTCAGTTACTTCTGGAGGAATAATTTTTTTATTGAAAAGTTGTTTGAACATACCCCAGGTGATATCACCTTCTGGATTATCTTTAATGATTGTTTCCCACCAGATTAAAGCTTCTTCTTTGAGTGCCCAAGATGCCACTAATCTTTTCTGGTCATCTCTCAGCTGGAAACTTTCAAAAATTCTTTCAGCAGAACTCATCCAAGCCTGAGTTTGAATAATAGATTCATTTCCCGTGAATGGTACTCCTCCCAGATTTCGATATCTTTTCAATAGAGCTTCTATATCCGATCCTGGCTGAGGGAGTACAACTGGCTCATTAATTTGTTGAACAATAGGATTATTTCTTCTGCTTCTGCCACTCATTTTCTATGTCTGCAAATAGCAGACAAAGTGTTAGGCCAACAGAAAAAGTAATTTTGAAACCTAGAGACATATACTTGTATGTAAATGTGTCTATCGAAGTGTATTTCATTCTATTATACTTATACTAGGATATTACTGATCCTATCTATAATGAGTTACTTGTTCTAGAACACTACTGGTTCTATTTCTGACGAGTTCATTAATATGTTATATTCCAAAACTAAGCTTAACCAATGCTCTGATACCACGTTTGTGACGACCCCATTCCCGATAAGACGGTGGCAATGGTAATCTTTGGAATATAACACATAAACAGATAACAACAGAACAGAAATAAATAAATACACCAGATAATGCACAATAGAATACACTGGATAAATATAATCATCAGAGTTACACAGTATGTAGGATCATACTTAGTACAAAATACAGTTCAACTATACATAAATGTCTACTGCGGAAAAGAAAACATAATATGTACAACAGGAGCTGAACAGCATAAAAAGAGATAAATGATAGAATCCATCTTCAGCTCCAGCTATCCAGAAAGAGCCTACTAAAACCTGAATACAAGGCTGCCCGTGTAGAAATAGGGGCACCCGAGTTTGCAAGTGAAACAAACTACGAGTCAGTCATGGGACTGGTATGAGAAATCTACTCAACACATTTTTAAATATGGCTAATCACAGGACCACGCCACTTTCGCGGAACGTGTTTACTCCATTGGATTGCCAGTGCTTTAAAACAAATAGATCTTTTAAACATCGCAATGCTTTTTATAAAAATGAAGCCATTATAAGACTCAGTTCCCATCACACAATGCAACACACACCCGAGGATAGAGTTTTACCTTATAATGGCCAAAATATGCTTGATACGAGCAAAACAAATCATTTGATATTATTGCTAGTGTATATATGTTTCAAAAACCATTTCAATCATAACTATCAATCATAGACGGCATGGGTACCATATATCATGTCGCCATATGTATATATACAATCAAAACCGCACGATGTCGTATTTGGAAATTGGATTTCCGTCATGAACCGAGGCAAAAGATAGTCCTCACCGAATTCGAGACTCTCTAGCCCGAGCCTCAGGCAAGTACTCAGTCAAGCCTTAGGAGCCACAGGGCCGGTCCACCGATGTGGATTAAAATGCCTGAACACTGCGTTTCCCCGCCCTTTGTGGCGTAAATGAGCCTAATGACTCTATCGGACCCGGATCGACCGATATATCCGAGGCGCCTCGCAACAGCAACAACCACACAGGTGAAAAGTATATAAATGTCAGGGCTGGTAGGTCACTGACACCACCCTAGCTAGAAAGAAACGCATGTCCTCCCTGGATCATTCTCCCGTTTCTGGTCCATCCCGGGGTGTGAGGCTCGCGAATTCACGTTATACACAAAGCTATGCCACACAGGCTGTGCTTTGATCATCAACCACAAGACTTTGCTTTTCAACAGAAGCCTTGATCATCTATCACTTAGGCGTGCCACACAGACAATTCACCCCGTGCGACGGATTTCTATCGATATATAACCTCTGGGCTCGTACGTCTCAGAGAAGGGCGTTAAGCAAGAGAATAAATTCTCCGCCGCCAAACAGATATATATTTAATAGAGATCAATCATCACAGAACAAAATCCAATGTCAGACACGCAATCCATTTACGCGTTCGTTCTGGGTCTGAACGAGACCGGAGGCACTCAATACCTCGCATATCCGTACAATCAACAAGTACGTCCGGGTGGCTACTACTTCAACCCCGTCAAGGTAGCTACTCCTATCATGAGCATCAGTAGCACCCCTCCATTCGACGTGAAGATCATCGGTCTTGCACCGTCTTCATATCTTCGACTTTCACTCATCGATCAATTATTTGAAATGAGAATTAACTCGGCCTTTTCAAGTAATTCACGTATATCTAGAATTTCAAATCAATTCATTTCAATGGTTAAATTATTCGACAACACCAATTTTGTTCTTTAATGTAATTTTCACACCAAACACATTCAACCATCAAATATCAAATAAATCGAGCAAATCCAGTTTATTTCCATTCCATATCATTTATAATATTTTATCAAGATTTATCGCTATTTTCATTTATTTAAAAATAGCCAATTCATTCAAACAATGCTTCAGGCCATAACGCGGCCGTGGCGCTGTTTTTCTCCAAATTTGATTTACACATATCTGAAAATCTAACCGTTGCATCTTCACAAAATTTATATCATTAAAAAGATCTTTTCAAAATGAATCCAACGGTTTCAGTTTTGGGAAAATCCGACGGTTGGATCTTCCGCACTAATCGTTTGAAGTTATGATTTCAAAATACGAACTGCAGCGTCGTTATTCGATTTAATTTAATTATATTTATATATATATAAATATAATCGATTCTGGCGCTGTTTTTCTTCAGATTTGAATTAAACATTCCAGACAATCCAACCGTTGGATCTTTACAAAGTTGGTGCCGTTGGAAAAATATTTTCAAGGCGAACCCAACGATTGTAGTTTCAGGAAAATCCGATGGTCGGATCTTCCGCACTAATCGTTTGAAATCACGGTTTCAAAATACGAACTGCAGCTTCGTTATTCGATATATTATAATTATATATATTTCTATATATTTCATTCTTCGATTTCAAAACCATTTTCACTTCGCACTATCGATAAAAATGATATTTTTATCCAACAGACATTTATTTCTACACATCACCATTTTCCATAGTTCTTGTATATATAGTAAAAATGTGATTGTTAACATAAAACAATTTATTTCAAAACACGATTATTTTATATAGTTCAAACAGATGATAAAAATGTGATTTTTAATATAAAACAATTTATTTCAAAACTCGATTATTTTATATAGTTCAAACAGATGATAAAAATGTGATTTTTAATATAAAACAATTTATTTCAAAACACGATTATTTTATATACATGAATTTCCACTCAACCAATGAATATAGTTTCAACAATTGAAAATAAATCAAACACATGAATATTTCAGGAAATTTCGGCAGCATAACGGCAGGGTAGTTAAAACTGGGACCGTCTCTAGTATGGCTCCTCGCTCTACCTTAAAACCTCGCGGTTTTTGACAATGGGGAATCATGCATCTAGTTCGCACGCAGGCGGCATGTATATATTTTTCATTTCCACAAACTAATCCTATGTGGTTTCAACCAAATATTTCTCAACCACAAACGGGTATTTTTCAACCACAATCAATCAATATCAACCACAAACAATTCCAATCAACCATTCGTTATCAATCAAATTTCACACCAATCACAACCAATAAATATCGTCCATGGTTTGTGGACAAGGGGCGTATATATATTTATATATATATATATATATAGCAATTCATTTCTATTTCAACACATATATAATTTTTACAACGCATATACAATTTATACATCAAACATACAACTTATACAACGCTTATACAAGAGGTGTACAACGCGTATATAACTCATACATCGACTATATAATTTATACATCGTCGTTTTCCATCGTTTATAAATTAGAAATCTCACATTGGGTTCCACTCCACCAAAAATAGCAGAAAGCTCAGAAAAATATGCGGTCTCTTCTAGAATGTAGAAGACGTCCACATGAGTCCACTGTCTCTTGTTTCACTGAATTTCGTCTACAAACGAAAAAGATATGATTTTTCAAAGATGGACGAATTTCGCGACACTTTAAAGTGTCAAAATCAGCTCAGAATAATCAAGCCGTATACCTCCCACGAGCGTTCAAAACCAGGTCTTCGATTCTTGCAAAATCCGTTGAGCGTTATTGCGATCGGGTTGCGCCACATCCAAGAGCTCCGAGAGGCGTTCAGGCGGAGGTAGGTCTGCCCCCACTCGGTGGTTCCTCCTGCTCACGGCGGCGCCTCAAAGTCGTCCACTTCAGGACGTCGGTTCTCCCCAAATACGCTTCGAAAAAATGCAAATCTGGTAATGATTTGAAGCTCGCGTTATCCTCTACAAAATTTGTAACTGGGGCATGTAGTTTTACTGAGTGGTTGGAAAGAAAAAGAGGAGAGAAGGGAAGAGCGGCCTTTCGTGTTGCGCGAGGAAGAAAGGTCGGGGAGAGAGAAGTGAGCTGACCAATCAATTTTTTTTATATAATTTTTAAAATCTCCAAAATACCCCTTTCACCCACGAACCCCAATCCAAACCCAACGACTGTCGTCCCTAGCGTTTTACCCCCATTCCGAACACAATGGAATATGTTTCAAAGGCCCATTTAACTGTTTCAGTTTGTTTCCATTCAAATTAAAATATATAACATTCAATATTCGATTTGAACATACATTTCAATTTGCCAGGGCCACAAACTAATTCGAAAAATTCTAGAAAAATAAATCTGGCTATGTTTTGACGATACGGTCCCAACAAATCTAGTTTCGTCGAATTCTGAGACCGTTTGCAAAAAGGCCCATTTCTGGTCGATCCAATTTAACTATAATTGACCAAAACACGTTTTCCTTTGCCACGCTCACATATTAGCTTCAAAAATTATGAAATTCAAAACCTAGCAATAACTTCACATCCCAGATCCAACAAAAGTGGTTTCGTCGAATTCCGAGGTCGTTTGCAAAATGGCCAATTTCACGGGCTATATAAATTCCATAGCGACCTTTCTGAAAATTCATTTGGCCATAACTTTTGCTTTCCGCTATGAAACTTCGATTTTTCAGATTTGTTAGAAAGGTATTCACTAACAGATTTAAATATTTTTGGTTTCCCTCAAATCCGTTTTGTTTTGCACCCGGTACAATCCGACAAAGTTTGAATTCAATTTGTGAAACTGCAGCGCCATTTCAGGCCTTGTTTATAATTAGAATTAATTATATTCGTTTTCAATTGTCGATTCAACCTCAGTTTTCATCGCTATTATTTAAAATATTTATTTTAAATATTTAAAATCCTTTATTTTAGCCAATTTAAAAATTTTAAATTGGTTCAGATTTTCCGGGTCGTTACATCATGACACCACCCTTAGCAAGAAGGAAACGTCGTGCACTCCTTTGATCCCTTATCCCGTTTTTGACACATACCGAGGTGTGAGGCTCGCGAATTAACGCTATACACAAAGCTATTCTATTTAAAGTCGTGCTTTGATCATCAACCACAAGACTTTGCTTTTCAACAAAAGCCTTGATCATTTGCATCTCTACATGACACATTGACAATTCAAGCCATGCAACTGATGTCTATCAAATATAACCTCCAAGCTCGTACATCTCAGAGAATGGTGTTAAGAAAGAGAATAAATTCTCCGCCACTAAACAAATATATATTTAATAGAAATCAATCAACAAAGAATAAAATCCAATGTCAGACACACATCCATTTACTAGTTCGTTCTGGGTCTGAACGAAATCGGGGGCACCTTATTCCTAGTCCCATATGTCCAATACAGGAGAGAGGTCCTTGCATATCCGGTCGATCTCCAAGTACATCTTGACGATCACCACTTATTACCTTGTCTTGGGTGTACAACATAATCAAGACATCAGTAATCATCCAAACGATGTGAAGATCACCGGTCTTCAACCACCGTCTTCGTCATCGACTTATCGTCGAATCAATTATTCAGAATGGGTATAAACCCGGCCTTTCCGAATAATTTGCGTATCTTATAATCAAGAGCTATAAAAAAACAACATACGGGAAAGGTTCCTATTAATTTTATCAAATATAAATTCTTTTAAACTTATACTTTAATCTTTCTTTGGATATCAATTCTAAACCAAATTAAGGTTTATCAACTAGTCGGGATTATCGAGCCTTACCGAAGTAATCATTTGTTTAATTTCTCAATCCCAACCTATTCATTGCATGGAGAAAAGCTGGTAATACTCCATATATAACACCATGGTATTATCGGTAAATATATTTACCATTTCACGTTCAAATCTAATTAAAGATTTAACTATCGCTTGGAGCAAAACTGGTGGTACTCATTCTTGATCATTTCCTAAATTTGATAATTTAAATTATCACATTCACATTTCAATCTAATTAAAGATTCATTAAAGCTCCACTTAGTTTTAATCTTCCTAAAAATCATTATTAATGATTATTTAACTTTGGGAAACCAAATATGCCGCATCGACAATCTACACCGTACAATCGATTTCTGCCGATATATAACCTCTAAGCTCGTACGTCTTAGAGAAGGGTGTTAAGCAAGAGAATAAATTCTCCGCTACCAAACAGATATGTATTTAGTAGAAATCAACAATACAATTCGAAATACAATGTTAGACATGTAATTCTGTCTTTAACTGGGTTAAAAAACCAATGTCATTTAAAACGCAGTTCACGATAAACCCAAAATCACATTCCACTAATTGTGGAATCTTCACGAAAAACAAATCAATATATAATCAATATCAATTTTTGTATCCAACTAATAATATAAATGGAATAATGACAAAGCCTTTTAAATTCCATATATATTAACAGTCTTCCTCCACAGAAGTTCACTTCGATTATTACCAAATCGAATTCCATATAATTCCAATTTAAAATTTAAAATTGGAAAACTTTACTTTGGAAAATTTCCATTAAATCTTAATAAAAAGATTTATAAATTCCAAATCACATTTCAGTATTAATCGGATTAAAGAACGAATGTCGTTAAAAACACAGTTCACAATAAACCCAATTTACATTCCATTTTATTCCAATTTACTAAATATAATTGGAAACTCAAATAATCTTAATTAAAAGATTTATTCTTTTCACATGGGGTTTAAGAACAGTGTTACTGAAGACACCATTCACGACAAACCCAAAATCCAATTTAATGTTTAATATAAGGCTCTGAATAGAAATTATATCAGCTTATATTCAATATCAAATTCTGAAACCAACACATATCGTATAGGGAATAACGTTATATTATATCTTCCAAATTCCGCCACAATATCCGTATAGTCACGGAATCATATATCGAAATATCTCGAAGTTGATTTCTATTCAAAACCATTCCAATTCACATGCGGGAAAATCCTGGTTATATCTAAACCACTTCAAATCCAATTTATTTATTTAAAAACATTGGATTAATATTCTAGTTAATAACTAGTTCATTTTGATAATAAATATATTTTTACCTTTACAAAATTGGAATTTTTCATCCAAATTCTTTCCAAATCATTTATTATGATTTTACATAAATTATTAATATTTTTAATAATTTTATCAAGGCCCGTACAGTCAGTTTCCAATAACGGCCACCGAACTGCATCCATAACGACCTTTTCCAAATTTCATTTGGACGTATCTCCAAATCTAACTGTTCAAATTTAAATCTCATATATTCATTGGAAAGATCTTTTCGATACAAACCCAACAGTTCTAGTTTTAGGAGAATCCGACGGTCGAATCTCTCGTAATGTCAATTTGAAGTCTATGGTCGAAATTCGTGAATGGTCGTAGCGCGGCGCATTCTATTCAGGCCATTAATATACATATAATATATGTAATATATATATTTCGTTCAAAACGTATTTTATAAATTCGTTTTTAAAAACGATTCCCACTTTCATTTCAATTTTAAATCAAAATTGAATATTCCATATCATTATAATATTTAAATGATAATATTTTCAAAATATCAAATTTCGAAATCATTTCCATTTCAATATTCATTATAAAAATGAATAAAATCGATATAAATATCGTTCGCGTTAAAATGGCGCAAATCTAATCAACACGGCTTCATATACTTCAATATTTTTGTGTCCATCCCAAATCGAACATCAAAATCATATTTTAATCCTTTACGGAATATTATTTTAAAATATTCGTTATTTAAAATATTTGTTCTTTTAAAATATTCATTATTTTCTGAATTGGAATTAGACACAATCAATTACCATATAATTTATTTATGTGGATTTCATACAACACATGTATACAACAACAATGATAAACAATCAACCATCATCCAGAGTGCATTACACAGCTGCATAAGCATTAAATCTAAATAATTAACGCTTACAATAGTCTGTCAACCAATCGATTGACATACAACTAAACAATTGGGATTTGTGTACGTCAAATACCATCCCAATACCCGTGTGGGGTTTCAACCAACAAACACTGAGTATTATTTGTGCAGTTGGGCGATGTGTAAAATTTATCGTCCCTATCAATATCAGTTAAATGGGTGTACATAAACAAATCGTCTGATTTGTAAATGAATATTAATTTTCATTTCAGGAGAATTTTATGCCATTCACATATACGTTTAAAATTATATTTTTAACAATAAAATATTTATTTCAACACTTGACTATTTTTAATAGTTCATACATTCAATAAAAATAATATTTTTATTGTTCAAACATTTTATTCAACACATGAATATTTTATACGGTTCATATATACATTAAAAATGAGATTTTAATGAATGAATATTTATTTCAGAAAATTTTTGCATTATAACTGTGCGATCTTAAAACCGGAGTAATGTCTAGCATTACCCCTCTCCTGATATTGGCTCGTGCCATACACAATCAATCCAATCAATAACAAATCCACAATACCATTCATTTTCACAATACAGTCAAATTCACCATAATTCAATCCAAACAACATACATGGTTTGTACAATAAATAGTGTCGGGGGCTACTAATCCCCGTTTGCATCCTAGTATATATTTAACTGTAAAATAATTAGAGTGAGAAGAAGTTTTCACATTGGGATCCACTCCGTCGTGCTTTTCTGACGCTCTGAATTGCTATTTTGGTTCCAGAATTTGCAAACGAGTTCCAATCTTCGCACCGTCTTTTACCTAGCTTAAACGCGCCATTCCGGACAATATTTGCCTAATGACCTTTCTTCCGAAATTGGTCCATTTCGCCAGAAATCGCGAAAAGACAGTATTTGGACAACAGACTTTTGACGCGTTTTCTGAATAACTATGCAATCCAAAATCTGACTTCCATATACTCAAATCGAAGAGAAAATTGTGCTCTTTGATTTTGATATTGTGGAGTTTCGGCCAGAAGTGCACGGTTTGGGAGATACGGGCTGAAGAGCGTCAGTGTGTTATTTGCAAAATAGGAAATTTATAAAAAAAAATTGGATTTTTATTGGAGGAGGGGCCCACAACGGCGGTGGAGGGTCGGGGAAGGGGCGGTGGGGGTTGCTGACGGTCGAGGGGAGGCTTTTGGTGGCCGGCGGCGGTCCCAAGCAGTGGCGGCGGCCGTTTTTTTCCGGTGGTGGAAGGCTTGGGCTCGAATTTGAAGAGGGATGAGAGAGACAGGAGGTCAGTGGCAAGGGGGAGGGTGCCGGACGGGCGGTTGTGGCTGTGGGGCGGTGGTTGCGATGGCAGCAGGAGGCGGTGGGGGCAGCTGAAAGGGGGAGCAACAGGGTTTTGAAAGGGGGCACGGGTTTTTAATTTTGATCGAGGGCTTGAAAATTCAGGGTTTGACTAGAGGGAGGGGTATATATATTATTATATTATTTTAATTAATTCTCCAAAATAGTTAAAATTCTCATTCGAACTCCGATTCAAATCCAACGACTGTCGTCCCTAGCTATTTACCCCCATTCCGAGTACAATGGAATATATCCCGTAAGTCAATTCGACTGTTTCGATCAGTTTTCCTTTAGATTAAAATATAAATCAATATATATTGAATTTAAACGTACATTTTAATTTACTGGGGCCACATATTGACTCCAAACCGTTCTTTTGTATTAGCATTCTTTCAATCAACATATTGACATTGTATTGTTACAAGAGACTAAAATTGAAAGCCCTGACTATAATTTTTATGCGAGATTAGGAGGATCCCTTTTTCGCAATTGGGCATGCCTACCGGCAATTGGTACTGCAGGAGGTCTCATGATAGGGTGGAAAGATAGTCAATATAGACTCGTACAGGAATTTACTAAATCACATTCACTACATGTTATTTTAGCTTCACTTAATGATAATTCCTTATTGGGTATCACTAATGTATATGGCCCACATACTAAGGTCGAGAGGAGACGACTGTGGGATGAATGTTCGGACTTTAGAAACCTTATCCCAAATCTTTGGATTATGGGAGGGGACTTTAACGTTACTAGATTTCTAGGGGAGAGATCTCCTTGTGAAGGGGACTACTCCGACATGGAGGAATTTAATGAATTTATTCTTACTAATAATTTGATAGAGATTCCTCTCAACAAAAGATCATTTACGTGGTCCAATGTTAGAGACAGTCCGTCTTATGCACTGTTAGATAGATTTTTTATAAGTACGGAAGTAGAGGAGAGATTTCCAATTTGTAATGTAAAGGGACTACCATTATTATATTCGGATCATTGCCCTTTAATCCTCACTTGTGATTCGAATACCTTAATTAGCAATAGTTTTAAATTTGAAAAGATGTGGCTATTAGACATCAGTTTTATAAAACTGGTTACTGTTAAGTGGAATTCATTATTCTATTTTAATAATCTGTATAATGGCAATTCTGCAAAGATTTTCGTTTCAAAATTAGGTAAGTTAAGATTTTTTCTTAAGAGGTGGAATAAATTTGTTTTTGGTAGTGTTAGAGTTAAGAAAGATAAAATTTTATGTGAGATGTTAGACTTAGACAAGTTGAATGAGACAAGATCGCTTAATTTAGTAGAGAGAGATAGACTTTTAAATCTTAGAAAGGATTTTAATATAATATTAGAAAAGGAAGAAACTATGTGGAGGCAAAGATCCAGAGTTCAGTGGATCAATGAGGGGGATAATAATACAAAATTTTTCCATAGTATGGCAAACAAGAGAAGACGAGATAATTTGATTCATTCCATTTTTATTAATGATAGAGAACTGACAGTCCAGCGAGACTTAAACGAAGCTTTCACTAGTTATTATAAGCAAATTTTTGGGACTAGGATTAAAAGAAGAGTCAACGTCAACTGGAAAGACATCTATCCCAATGATGTTAAGGAGGAGGTAGTAGATTTAGATAAGCCTTTCTCAGAGCAGGAGATTTGGAAGGCTATTTGTGATAAGCCTAGTGACAAAGCTCCAGGGCCTGACGGTTTCTCTGTACTTTTCTATAAACAATTTTGGGAAGTTTTGAAATTTGACGTTATTAAATTATTTAATGATTTTTACAATGGTCAGTTGTGTCTAGGTAATTTCAATTTTGCTAATGTAATTCTTATCCAAAAAAGAGAGGATGCCAAATTTTTAAAAGATTTTAGACCTATCTCTTTAATTAACGTTTCTGTTAAGATTATTTCTAAAGTTTTAGCAAATAGGCTTAGTAGAAAGATGAATGTACTCATAGATAATTCACAAACGGCTTTTATTAAAGGTAGACAAATAGGGGAGGGAGTAGTAGCCGTTCAAGAGTACATTAATTTATGTGTTAAAAATAATTTTACATGTGCTATTTTGAAATTAGATTTTGAAAAGGCGTTTGACTCTATTGACTGGGATTTCATTTGTGAGTTAAGTCTTGCAAGAGGATTTAGTATTAGATGGATAAATTGGATTATGCTGTTACTTAGGTGAGGTAGTTCTAGTATTATTGTAAATGGGGTTATTGGAAAGAAGATACAATCTAAGAGGGGACTTAGGCAGGGAGAACCCCTGTCTCCGTTACTTTTCAATTTAGCGGTAGATGTCTTTTCTAGAATAATTAAGAGGGCGGGGAGATTAGGGGTCCTAGGTAATGTAGGTAATGAGAATTTTAACAATGAAGTATCTATACTTCAATTTGCGGATGACACTTTACTATTTTCTTCTCATTTACCAAAACACATTATCACTCTAAAATTTATCCTTTACTGTTTTGAGATGTTATCTGGCCTTAAGATAAATTTTGACAAGAGTTCAATTATGGTTATTAATGATTTTGATAATGTAGAATCTAGGGTTGCAAGTACCTTAAATTGCTCAGTTATGAAATTTCCTTTTGATTATTTAGGTTTTAAAATTAGACCTTCAAAACTTAAGAAGTAAGACTGGTTAATCATCATTGATAAGATTAATAATAGACTATCAAGTTGGAATAATAGATTTTTGTCAAGAGCAGGTAGACTAGTTTTAGTTAATTTGGTGTTATCAGCTATTCCTGTTTATTGGATGTCGATTCATAGATTTCCTAAATGGGTTATTGAAAGAATTGATAGAATAAGACGTAATTATTTATGGAGTGGGGAAAGAGATTCTATTAACAGAGGTGTTAAATGTTTAGTGAATTGGGAAGTGTGTTGTAAATCTAAGAAAGATGGGGGACTGGGGATCATTAACTTATATAATTTTAATTCGTCTCTTTTAGCTAAATGGTTGTGGAGGTATAGGAATCCTGAAGTGTCGTCAACATGGAAGGTTATTGTGTCAAAATTTTATTATTCAGAAGGTGAGTTTATTGTTGAAAATAGTTGTAGTTGGTATAATAGGTTATCTTATTTTTGGAAATCAATATTAAAGTGTTTTGAGTTTTTTAATATAGGTTACAAGGTGATTGTCCACTCAGGGAATATTACTTACTTTTGGCATGATAGATGGATCTCTCGATTACCACTTAAAGAGGAATTTAGTGAACTTTTTAATAACTGTAGTTTTAAAAATGCATTGATTAAAGATATTCACAGAAGTGATTTGGATCCCCCATGGGATTTTTCTTTTAATAATTTATTAGATGGTGTAATGATAAGACAATTTGCTCTATTAAAAGCTAAATTATCATTATATCACATTGATGCGTGTAATGATACTATTAGTTGGGAAATGGACAAAAGTCAAGTGTTCACAGTCAAGTCCATGTATAACTTTATAAATTTCTCTGGTATAGCATGTAGATCCTATAAGTGTATTTGGAAATCAAATTCTCCTCCTAAAGCTAAATTTTTAATGTGGTTAATTGTTCATAAGAAGCTAAATACTGTTGAACATTTAAAGAAGAAAAACTTTAATATTGATGCAAAGTGTTATTTTTGTAATATATTGAATGAGGATGTAGATCACCTATTCTTCACTTGTAATTTCACTAATTATGTTTTTAATATGGTACTGAGATTATTTGTTTTTGATCATCCTAATTTATATAGTGGATGCTTAGAATATTGGGAATCTCTGAGATTAGCTTATAATGCTCGTAAGAGATATGTTTTTGACTCTTTGATCATTATCATATGTTGGTATATATGGTTGGTTAGAAACCAAAGATCTTTTAATTCTATTACTGTTTCCATGGATAATTTAGTTATTAAGATAGTTTATTTTTGTTTAGACTGGATGTCTAACCCAAATTACAAATTGTTTGGAAAAATATGCTTTAAGAATTTTCTGACCAAGGTTAGATTAAATTTGAGTCTTTTCATTATAATCAAAAGTTTTTTCCGTAATAGATTTCGTATTAGTTATTAGTCTCTGGTCTTACAGTTTCCATGCGTCTTCACTTTACATATATGTATGGTATATATATAGATATGTATATATATATATATGCTTTACAAGCTATATATATATGTGTATCCATACATATATATTTCCATATATATATATATATGTTGTATTAAATTACTAATAGTTTTTGGAGTTTATTGCAGCAACAGGTTGTTGATCTAAAGGTTGTACTAGGGTATAGCTATTTGGATGGGTAGCGGAGCTTAGAAGTTTACTGATGGGATTGAAGATTTGCTTTTCAGTTGTGGACAGTTAGTCTTATTGCTAGAGATTTGTTGTAGTTACACTTTATTATTGTCATTTTTCTTTCTTATTCACAGAGAGTTTGGGATATTGTATTGGAGTAGATATACTTCAATATCGGGTGGTGGCCTTGCCGGAATTCGATATTGGAGTAGATGGGTGGTGGTTTATCCGGAACTCATCTATCTACGATCCTTTACATTCTCAGTGATATGTCGGTTGTATTTTTTTATGTTTTTAGTCGAACTTTGTACTATTGATTTTTTTTATTATATATATGTGTGCTCTCTTCTTCACAGAAGATCACACATTTTTGTTTCAAAAAAAAAAATATGTACTTATTCGTCGGGTATACAATTTTATTCCTCTTCTTAGCTTCCCTGCTATGACCTGTTCAATGTATATGCAGTTTCAATCAATTTTCAATTCAGTTCAAAATTTTGATTCGATTCGGCTAAATTACCTTTCATTTTCATATTGGATAAATTAATTATCGTTCCCATATTTTATTAATCAAACTAATAATCAAACAACAAAACCAATAATTAATTCGTTGATTAAATTTTCAAACATATATCTTTTTATATATGCATAAAAATCATATTTAGTGTATCAAATCACAACAATAGCCCTATCTAAATTTTGGTTCTCACACCAGTCAATTGGAAATATATAGAGATCCCAATTTCAAAACTCGAACATAAATGCTGATGATGTGGCCAAATCATCAGAATCATGCCCGGGCGACTAGAGTGTGATTCCATATCCATCTAGTATTTTTGAGACTTCGTACACACGCTAGCTAGGCGTATATGAAAAATCTTCATATACTCGATAGTCCAAATAAATTTAAAATAAAATAATCAAATACGTATAATAAGGTTTAAATTTTCAAAAAAAATTGTTTTCATTTTTATTTAAAAATAACACTCCTTGAAACTCATTCTAGGATACTACTGATCCCATCTCTAACGAGTCATTCTCATTGGATATTACTAATCCAATCTTTGATGAATTCTTTCGTTCGGTTCTAATGTGTCTTGTTCTCGGGCTCTGTAAACAAGAGCTCTGATACCAAAAATGAAATGACCCAAACTTGCCCTTACGGGATAGCCCGGATTGAGTTGAGAATACGACAAATCAAAACACAAACAGAAGAACATTTCATTGTTGTTACAACAATTACATCAGAGTACAAGAGTATAACAGAGTATGAATAAATAATATACATCAAAAATATATCAGAGATTAAAATACATTACATAGCAGCGGAAATATAATACATAACACAACTGAAAGAAATATACGGATACAAAGCATTCCGAACATAGATCCAGCTGTAAATCCAGGATCCTATAGTGTAGGAATCTGCAAAACCAAACTACTAGCTGCCCGTGTAGAAAATAGGGTCACCCAGAGTTTAGGTTAAAACAGTAAACTCCAGGTCAGTCTGGGACCACTGTGAGAACTAAAAGAGTTATTCAAAACTTTACTTTAGAAATAAAGTAAATCAAGGGACTACGCCATATAACACGGAATGAGCTTTCTCCCAAGAATACCAGTGCATTAAACAGTTTATAGACAACGCAATGCTTTTGAAAAAATGAAGCTATTATAAGACTCAAGTCCCATCACACAATGCAATGCAAGCCGAAGGATAGAGTTTTCCCTTATTATAGCCAAACATGCTTGGTACGTTTAAAACAAATCATTTTGATATTACTATGAGTGTATAGTGTCAAAATCAACTTCAAATAAAAATGTATCGATCATAGATGGCATGGATACCATATATCATGTCACCATACTAGGCTATACAATTAAAACCGAAATGTCACGTATTGGAAATTAGATTTCCGTCATGAGTCGAAGCAAGGGATGTACTCATCGCCGGCTTCGAGACACTCTAGCAAATGCCTCAAGGTCCCCCATAATGAACCCTTGGATTCCTTCAAGGTCGGTCCTCCCTTACGTTTGAGGATTAGTTATTCCTGAACACACGTTTCCCAGTCCTATAGAACCTATCCATCAGCCCCGTAGTGAACAATATATCTGAGATGCCTCGCTATCCATCATCCACATAGGTAAAAATAAATAAATGTCTGGGCTCCATACCATGACACCACGCATAGCTAGAAGGAAACGTCGTGCACTCCTTGGGTCCCTGATCTCATTTTTGACTCATACCGAGGTGTGAGGCTCGCTAATTAACGCTATACATAAAGCCATGCTATTTAAAGCTGTGCTTTGATCATCAACCACAAGACTCTGCTTTCCAACAAAAGCCTTTATCATTTGCATCTCTGCATGCCACGCTAACAATTCACGCCATGCAACTGATGTCTATCAATATATAACTTCTAAGCTCGCACATCTCAGAGAAGGGTATTAAGCAAGAGAATAAATTCTCCGCCACCAAACAAATATATATTTAATAGAAATCAATCAACACAGAATAAAATCCAATGTCAGACACACATCCATTTACTAGTTCGTTCTGGGTCTGAACAAAACTGGAGGCACCTTATTCCTCATCCCATATGTCCAATACAGGAGAGAGTTCCTCGCATATCCGGTAGATCTCCAAGTATGTTTGGACGATCACTACTTATTACCTTGTCTTGGGTGTACAGCCCAATCAAGACATCAGTAATCATCCAAATGATGTGAAAATCTCCGGTCTTCAACCACCGTCTTCATTGTCGAATTATCGTCGAATCAATTATTTTGAATGGGTATAAACACGGCCTTTCCGAATAATTCACGTATCTTATAATCAAGTGCTATAAAAACACAACATACGCCTCATTCTAATTTTGAATATTCTTTCATTCAAATATTCATATCCTTTAGGAAATGTTCCCATTAATTTTATCAAATATAAATCCTTTTAAATTTATACTTTAATCTTCCTTTGGATATCAATTCTAAACCAAATTAAGGTTTATCAACTAGTCGGGATTATCGAGCCTTACTGAAGTAATCATTTGTTTAATTTCCCAATCCCAACCTATTCATCCCATGGAGCAAAGCTGGTAATACTCCATATCTAACACCACAGTGTTATCGGTAAATTTAATTACCATTTCATGTTCAAATCTAATTAAAGATTTAACTATTGCCTGGAGTAAAACTGGTGGTACTCCATTCTCGATCATTTCCCAAATTTGATAATTTAAATTATCACATTCACATTTCAATCTAATTAAAGATTCAATAAAATTCCACTTATTTTTAATCTTCCCAAAAATCATTATTAATGATTATTTACTTTGGGAAATCAAGCGTGCCGCGTTGACAATCTACACCGTACCATCGATTTCTGCCCATATATAACTCTAAGTTCGTACATCTTAGAGAAGGGTATTAAGCAAGAGAATAAATTCTCTACCACCAAACAGATATACATTAAGCGGAGATCAACAATACAGTTCGAAATACAATGTTAAACATGTAATCCTGTCTTTAACTGGGTTAAAGAACTAATGTCATTTAAAACATAGTTCATGATAAACCCAAAATCACATTCCACTAATTATGAAATCTTCACAGAAAACAGATCAATATGTAATCGATATCAATTTCCATATCCGACTTATAATATAAATGGAATAATGACAAAGCCTTTTAAATTCCATATATATTAACAGTCTTCCTCCACAGAAGTTCACTTTGATTATTGCCAAATCGAATTCCATTCAATTATAATTTAATATCTTAAATTGGAAAACTTTACTTTGGAAAATTTCCATTAAATCTTAATAAAAAGATTTATAAATTCTAAATCGAATTTCACTTTTAATCGGGTTAAAGAACGAATGTCGTTAAAAGCACACTTCATAATAAACCCAATTTACATTCCATTTTATTCCAATTTACTAAATATAATTGGAAACTCTAATAATCTTAATTAAAAGATTTATTATTTTCGCATGGGGTTTAAGAACATTGTTACTGAAGACATCATTCACGACAAACCCAAAATCCAATTTAATATTAAATATAAGGCTCTAAATAGAAATTATATCGGCTTATATTCAATATCAAATTCTGAAACCAACACATATCGTATGGGGAATAACGATATATGTTTATCTTCCAAATTCCTCCACAATATCTGTATAGTCATTGAATCCAATATCGAAATATCCCGAAGATCAAGGGCGAAGCCCCATCGCAAATAAGGTAGGCACGTGCCTACCCCAACATTTTCACAAAAAACAAAAGGTGATCCAATATAAGAGCTATGCTCCCTACCATTAATATCTGGTACAGGTTTAGTGCACTACATTTGCACAAACACCTTACGTGCATTTCTCCAGAATGTGTTCCTTTGCTACAGTTTCTTTAACCAACTCAGATCCAATATGAACAGCCTAAACACCAACATTAAAGCAAGCGCCAACACCACATGCCTTTTGGATATAGTACAAGTATTTTGTGAGCATTTTCTAAATCGACGTCATCTAAAAGTGGTTTACATTTGAAGTTTTCACCTCAAACTATATTCTACCTCGTGCCTACACCAACATTATATCGTAGCTATGCCACTACCGAAGATGATTTCTATTCAAAAGCATTCCAATTCATACGTTGGAAAATCCTGGTTATATCAAAGCCATTTCAAATCCAATTTATTTATTTAAAAACATTGGATTAATATTCTAGTTAATAACTAGTTCATTTTAATAAAAATATATTTTTATCTTTAAAAATTTGGAATTTTTCATCCAAATTCTTTCCAAATCATTTATTATGATTTTACACAAATTATTAATATTTTTAATAATTTAATTAAGGCCCGTACAGTCGGTTTCCAATAACAGCCATCGAACTACATCCATAACGACCTTTTCCAAATTTCATTTAGATGTATATCCATATCTAACCATTCAAATTTAAATCTCTTATATTCATTGGAAATCTCTTTTCGATACGAACTCAACAGGTTTCGGTTTTAGGAGAATCCGATGGTCGGATCTCCCGTAATGTCAATTGTAAGTCAATGGTTGAAATTCGCGAACGGACACAGCGCGGCGCATTCTATTCAGGCCATTAATATTATATATATATATATATATATATATATTTCGTTCAAAACATATTTTATAAATTCTTTTTTAAAAACGATTCCCACTTTTATTTCAATTTTAAATCAAAATTGTATATTCCTTATCATTATAATATTTTCAAAATATCAAATTTTGAAATTATTTCCCTTTCGATATTCATTATAAAAATGAATAAAACCAATATAAATATAGTTCGCGTTAAATCGTGCGATCTGTAATTTGGATAGAGGATGAACTGGTGCTAATGGAATGACTCGTTAGTGAGTGAGCTTGTCTAAGTACAGTAAACGGAGATGGAGCTGTCGTGAGTGGCACTTTTGAAGGGAGATTGTGTGAGGTTTGAATTGTCTGATGGGGACTGATCTGAGTTTGAGGAGTTCGCTTCTTAATTAATCGAGGGAGAAAGGTATATTTTTTTTTACCAAAATTTAATTCATATAGAATAATTAATTTTATTCATTTGTTAAGAATAACTAAATTAAATTAAGTCTCAGCTAAGTAAAAATGAATTGTTGGCTGCATGGTTGCTTTTATAAATTGTTAACAGTCTTGGTTCTTATATATATTAGTTATTTAGGCTTGGTGGTTGTCGTTATTATATATATATTGGATTTTCCGGCAGTACCATTTGCGGATGCCCGCAGTATCATTAGCGGATGCCCCTAGCGCCCACGTATATAAGTGGATCCCCTTTTATACCGCGATATCCTACCTTGAATCAGGATTGGAATTATTTATGTGACTAACATCTGTGGATGCAGGAAAAACAGGTTGGAGGGATCCAACTGGATTCCTCAAATTTATTTATTACTGTTTACATATTTATATGTGTGTGATGTGTTGAATTGGATTGTTGGTTTGCTTATTTGGGAATTTAAATATCACTGGCCCTAGAGATTGACATTTAAAAGGGATTTTTAGATTTAAAAAGGAAAAATATATTTTTTCCGAATAGAAATTGAATTTCAGATTTGGCTAGGAAATTATAAACTTGTTTTTAGAAATAAAATCAAGTAGTTGAATTTATGAACGATGTTTATAATTGAGTAGAAAATTTATCATTGGATAATGTTGGAATGCAAGCTCAAGGGTTAATTTGGAAAAGGAAATTTATTTTTCGAAAATAAAAATAGGATTTAAAATCGGAAACTGTTTTTAATATTTAAAACAAGAAGTGTTATTTATAAATGATTTTTCATAAATTAAAGAAGGGAATTTTATTGGATAATTTATTTAAATCCAGGTATGAACTTAAAAGGGATTTTTAAATGGTAAAGAAAGGAAAAGTTTACTTTTCAAAATAGAAATGGTATTTCAAATAAATTGAGAAATATTAACTTGTTTTTAAAATAAAAACAAGTTGCTAGAATTATTAACGCTGTTTATAAAAAGAAAGGAATATTATCATTTGATAATATTAAACTTTAATTTCAAGTAAGTGATTTAAAGAAGGAAATTTATCTTTCGAAGTGGAAATTTGATTTAAAATGGAATACGAAATATAAGCTTGTTTTAACCATTTTAACAAGAAGTAAAATTTATAAACGATGGTTATAAATAGAAGGGGATAATTGTCATGAGATGATTTGAGCATTTAAATTCAAATTTGAATTTAAAAAGAGATCTATAACTTAAAATCGTTTCAAAAAGGAACGATGAAATTCATTTCGATATTCGGAATGTAAACTGAATTTAAATAAGTCCACACGGATTTATGATTTTAACTCGACTATGTCGAATTTATAGAATTATATTTCAGAAGATATTGGAATTGTATTAAACGTAAATTTAAGTTTTAATATGAATATAGATTTTATAGATATAAGTTATGGAAATTAAATATTTTCAAATAAACTTGAGATTCAAAAGAGAAATCAAATATTCCAAAATAGAAATCGAGTTTCAATAGATTATTTAGATGGAAGTTGAATCTAATAAATAAGTGAATTTATAAACAAGGTTTATATATGTGATGAAATAATTTTCATCGAGTAATTTGGAAAATAGATTCCAAATGTAACTAATGGAATAAAAGGTGAGGGGTAAACCGAGTGTTGTCTTACAAACTTTTATCTGTCTCTAGATAAGAACGTTGTCGATCAAGGTCTGAGAGGTAAATAAAATACCCCAACTTGAACGACTTCACTATTATCAAGGGACGATATTAGTTTGTAATGGTGAAGGTGTTGAATAAATTGATTTTCTCCATAAAGGAAATTTATAATTGAAATTCGATTATATCGAATTTTTATAAAATAATTTATATTCGAGGAAATTTGAATTGAATATAAAATTTAGTTTTAAATCAATTCATAACTGAGTTATGAATGTGGCATAAAGGAATCGACGAGTTTGGAGAAATCGATTCGGATAACTGGTTTATTTTAAAATACTGAAATGGTGTTGAAATTTACTAATAAACGAAGTTTAAACGTTTATATTTAATTTAATTAAAACAAACTCGCCGCGGCGCGGTAGTTCGCAATTTGGCATTTCGAACTTCAATTAAGTATACCAAACTCAATATAAGTCGGAATTTGATGAAACAAGAAACGCGCAGACCTATTGAATAATAGTTTTCTAATGGAAGAGAAAAATCTTGATTTCGTCGTATAAATTTTGAGTTATGTAAAAATCAAATTTTCAGAAAAACAGCGCCATAATCGCTTTAAGCCATAACGGTTTATTAAATAAAATTTAAGGATTTTGAGTGAATATAAACCCGAATTTCCAATAGAAAAATCCAGTTTGAGTTATAAATTAAAGATGAACTCAAGGGGAATAGATAAAGTGATTTTTGATAGAAAAATCAGATTTTTAATTTATTGAATAAAGTTAACTAATTTCAAAAGGAATTAGTGAATAGAGTTTTGATTTAAACTTAGTTTAGTTTAAATGAATTGATTTTGTTAATTGAAATTGGAATTTCGAATAAAAACTTGGATTAGAATTTGAAAACGAGCAAGGGATATGGGTAAGCGAATGCATATGTATTGAACGCAATATGTTCAAACTAAAAATAGGTTAAGCCAAGAAGCTAATTAGAAAATTAGTTAGAAAATGAAAGGAGATTAAAGTAAAAAGTGGTGAACTGATTTGGAATAAATTGGGAAATGGGTGTATATATGTCAAACAAGTATGGGATGGAGAATATGAAGAATATATTTAAGTTCCTGACAAAAGGTACATGTTTCAATTTCCATATGAGGTTTTATGCACCGAATCGGCAAGCCATTTGGCTTTTTGATTATCTTTTTGAATGGAAAGGGCCTAGAGAGGCGAGTTGAGGTTTGAACTATTCGCCGGTACAAAGGAGGTCATGGCGAATTTTTCCGGAAATTTAAGGAGTTAGAATATTTATAAGAAATTTTGACAATAGAAATCGATATAACGATATATATAGAATTCGCTAAGAAAAATGAATGTAATATAAAATATTAGAAAAGGGCCAGTGATTGTGAATTTTTTTTATGGATGTTTATTTTTCCTTTGATAGTTAAAACTCCGGCTATCAAAGATTTTTACCATCGTTGTCGATACGAAGAGACCGGTTGAATTTAATATTCGAAAACCACTCCGTATAGGCATAGGCGTTGCGAATTAGATTATGCTAAAAATAATCGAAGACGGAGTGAAATGCAAGGGCTATTTTGTTTGTTCAGTCCCAGGACAACTTTTATGGACGAATGTCTGACAGAGTATTCCTAACGGTCACATAAGACGATCTTTTCAAGGTATTACGTCTGGTGGCGGAGAAATTCGTTTCTCTTAGCTTTTATACCCATAATATTTTTGGGAAGTTCAACTAGTGATTTGACGGTTTGACGATGTGACATTCAAAGTGTATGGTGGCCAGACGTTCTAAAAGATAGACGTAGCCTCAAGCCTCACAACCGGGAAATGACAAAAATCGGGCAGGCAGCATGGCTATGTGGGTCGCTTCCATTAGGGTGTATAATCACATATCTAGAAAAGTTCCTTTTACTTCTTTAATCTATTTCGATGTTGTCTGTGATAACCCCAAACTTCCACTGGGTGAAAGTAAGGAATAATCATATGGAATACAACATAAATATAACAATACATATCACTGATACAACATAGCAGAGGAAAAAAACTATAGAATAATAACATTATAGCAGCGGAATTATAATGTCATCAACCACAGAAATCCAACAGTCACAGTGTAACGACCCGCATTCTACGCATCATAGGATCGTAGGATATTTATTTCTTTCACATACAAAGTCGTATGGTCATGTAACTTTGGGGGACGACTATTGGGGTCATTTCCCATGTTCATGATTTTTCCCGATTTTTAAATGACCATTTTACCCCTAGTTATCACTTTTTTGGCCATAACTTTTGACTGGAAAAGAATTTTGACCTGAAACCACTTCCATTGGCTCCGGATGATGGTTTACAATTCCGTAGAGTGGTCACATTAGCCAAACGGACTCACCGTTTGGGAGATATGGCTGAAACAAGTTTCAGGTGGTGAAAAACAGCTTAATTGGGCTTAACCGGGTGATTAACAGCTAGGCCCAAAGGGAAATTTCGGGATTAGGAGTTTAAAAGGGCTGTTAGGGTTTGGAGAATACCTTTTTCTCATTTTTCAGCCGTCGCACTTGGGATCAGAGCTCTAGGTTGCGCAGTTAACCTAGGGAAGTTATCAGGGAGAGATAATATACGTATACGAGAGAGCGTATTTGTGATTACTTTTGTTTTTAAAAGCTATATATATATATATACTATTAGTAGTATATGGATGAAGTCGTACTGCACTAGCACCACTATGGAGTCGTTAATCGTTTCCTTTTTCAGATTGACGATGAGCCGATATGTTAGAGGTACCGGTAGAGGGGCCAATAATGGGAATGCTGCTGACATGAGGACGATGTTTACTGACCTCATGAGAGAGATGCTTAGAGATGTACAGAGAGAAGCCCCCAATGGTGGAAATGGTGGTGGTCCAATAGTGCAGGCGCCAAGAGTCGACTTCGCCAAGCTGAATAAGGATTATACTAGTCTTGGTGGGAAGTCATTCCACGGAACGGAGTCGGCTACGGATGTTCAGGATTGGTTGGATAGTTGCGAACGTATCTTCGAGGATTTGGGTATCGAGGATGCGATGAAAAGAAAGCTAGTGTCCCGTCAGCTGCAAGGGCGGGCAATGAATTGGTGGAATGCTATAAAGGCAGCTACTCCCGAAGATCAGATTACTTGGGAGCAGTTTAAGGCTCGCTTTAGTGAGAAGTTCATTCCAGCTGCTCAGAAGTCAGTGCTGTTTAAGAAGTTCTTGGAGCTCAAGCAGAATGGCAGAGCTGTCTCGGAGTATATTGCTGAATTTGACACTTTGTCAAAATATGGGTTATCTCTTATTGATACTGCGGAGAAAAAGAATGAGAAATTCATAACTGGTTTGGATCAGTACTTGGGGGAAAAACTTATTAACCACATCGATGAGACGTTTGAATCGATTGTGGGGAAAGCATTAAGATCAGAAAGTCTCTACCCTAAGCCGAAGACTGAGGTTGCATCCGCAGATGAGCCAAAGCCACAAGCAGGTGGTGGAGGCAAAGGTGGTTCCCAGAATAAGAGAAAGCAGAATCAGACTAAGGATGGCCAGAAGAAAAAGAATAAGCAAGATGTGGAGTGCTTCAGCTGTGGTAAGAAGGGCCATTATGCTAGTAATTGTCGGGCCAAGCCAGCGGACAGGAAGTGCTTCAACTGTGGCCAAATGGGACATCACAAGGACAAGTGTCCTCAGCCCCCTAAAGAAAAGCAAATGGTGAAAGCATATGCTCTCAATGCTATTCCTTCTTCGTCGAATGCCCCAACTGCGGCGGAGAAGGGAAAGAATGTCGTCATTCAAGGTATGCTTTCTGTTTATGATGTTCCTGTTAGAGTTTTGTTTGATACCGGAGCTTCCAGTTCTTTCATATCTAGTGACCTAGTAGATAGGTTGGGATTGGAGCCCGAGATTGTCGATAGACCTTTAGTAGTGACGAACCCGATTGGTGGTTCGACTAGCCTTAGCATGATTTGTCGTAATGTGGTCTTATCGAGTCATGGATGCATGTTTGTTTGTGATTGCTTTGTTTTGGGCTTTACTGGGTTTGGCATTATTTTGGGAGTAGATTGGCTCCGAAGGTATGGGGTGGTGGTAGACTGTGAGGGCTTTTTGGTGACAGCTAGAGCGGATGATGGGCGGAGGATAGTGTTTGGTGGTCTACCCAGTAAGGGGGTATTGGCTAGTTTTCTAAACTCCCTCGACATTCCGCATAGTGAGTTGTCAGGTTTGCCCGTGGTTGGCCAGTATCCGGATGTTTTCGAAGAAGTGACCGGACTTCCACCACACCGAGAGATTGAGTTTCGTATTGATTTGGTAAAGGATGCCAGGCCTATAGTGATGCCACTTCGTCGTATGGCACCAAGGGAGCAGCGAGAGCTCGAGGTGCAAGTCAGCGATCTTTTGAAGAAGGGATTTATCAGAAGGAGTGTTTCTGAATGGGGAGCACCAGTTGTGTTTGCTACCAAGGCGGATGGTTCCCTTCGTTTGTGTGTAGACTACCGCGAGTTGAATAAAGTGACGAGGAAGAACAAGTATCCTCTCCCGCGGATAGATGATTTGTTCGATCAGTTGAGTGGCGCGAGAGTGTTCTCCCAGTTGGATCTCGCGACAGGTTTTCATCAGCTTAGAGTGGAAGCTGAGAGTATAGCTAAAACGGCATTTCGAACGCCGTCTGGATTTTATGAATGGTTGGTTATGCCATTTGGGCTGACTAATGCCCCGGCATATTTTGTGGATCTTATGAATAGGGTATTCAGAGATCAGTTGAATAAGTCTGTCCTTGTGTTCGTTGATGATATTTTGGTCTATTCGAGGACAGAGGAAGAACACAAGGAACATCTAAGAGTAGCGATGGAGGTGTTGAGAAAACACCAATTGAAAGCCAAGTTTTCTAAGTGTCACTTCTGGAAGAGGGAAGTGAGGTTCTTGGGCCATGTTGTATCAGAGAACGGTATTGCCGTGGACCCAGCAAAGGTGGCTACGGTACAAGATTGGCCTACGCCCAAGAATGCAACAGATGTAAGAAGTTTCTCGGGATTAGCTGGATATTATCGTAAGTTTATCCAAGGTTTCTCCAAGATAGCAGCACCATTGACCCAGTTGACCAAGAAGAATCAAGCTTTTGTCTGGGATGAAAGGTGCGAGAATGCATTTAAAAGTCTAAAGGACAAGTTGACAAGCGCACCAGTGTTAGTCATTCCTAAGGGGGATGAAGAGATGACGGTATACACGGATGCCTGTGGTACGGGACTGGGTGCTGTATTGATGCAAGGCGGTAGGGTTGTAGCTTACGCAAGTCGGCAATTGAAACCGTACGAGAGAAGATACCCTACCCATGATTTAGAATTGGCAGCGATCGTGTTCGCGTTAAAGATGTGGAGACACTATCTCTTGGGAGAAAGATTTGAGCTGTATACAGATCATAAGTCGTTGAAGTATCTATTCTCCCAGAAGGATTTAAATCTCCGTCAGCAGAGATGGTTAGAGTTCTTAGCTTCCTATGATTTTGACATCGCATATACATCGGGAAAGGGCAATGCGGTGGCTGATGCATTGAGTAGAAGACATGCCAGCTTAGGGGCTATGTTCCTTGAATGGAAGCAACTGGAGTATATCGCGGGGTTTGATTTCAGACCAAAATGCGAATTGGATCCAGAAATGTTAGCAAGTTTGACGATCAGACCCACTTTGATTGAACGGACCGGCTCTAGTCAGAGGGACGATCCTAACCTATTGGAAATCATCTCCAAGTTAGAGATGGGTATCGATGAGGAGATGAACAAGTATGGGCTTGATCGAGATAGATGGCTTAGAAAGAATGGAAAGCTTGTTGTACCCAATGTCAATGGATTGAGGGATGAAGTGCTTAGAGAATGTCATCACTCAAAGCTGACTATACACCCCGGTGGTAACAAGATGTATCGAGATATGAAGCAGACTTACTACTGGGAAGGGATGAAAAGAGACGTTGGGAAGTTTATATCCAAGTGCATGAATTGCCAGCTAGTTAAAGCCGAGCAAAATAAGCCTAGTGGGTTGTTACAGCCCTTAGAAATTCCCGAATGGAAATGGGAGCAAGTCTCGATGGATTTCATCGATGGGTTACCAAGGACTAGATCGGGATATGACAGCATTTGGGTAATTGTAGATCGACTGACTAAAAGTGCAAGGTTTATACCAGTCAAATCGACCAGAACGGCAGCTAAGTTAGCAGAATTGTATATGAAGTGGGTAGTGAGATTTCATGGAGTACCTAAAGGCATTGTGAGCGACCGAGACCCGTTGTTCACTAGTGGGTTTTGGAAGAGCTTACAAGAGGCTCTAGGGTCAGAATTACATCTCAGTACCGCATATCATCCTCAGACCGACGGTCAGACGGAGAGGGTGAATCGTATTTTGGAGGATCTCTTGAGAGCATGTATATTGGATTTTGGTGGATCATGGGATGACCATTTGCATCTAGTAGAGTTTGCATATAATAATAGCTACCAATCCAGTATCGGTATGGCTCCGTTTGAAGCTTTGTACGGAAGACCGTGCAACTCACCATCATGTTGGATAGAGACTGGCGAGAAGTTTATGCTTGGACCAGATGTGGTGAGGGAAACTTCAGATAAGATCAAGATCATTCAACAACGAATGAAGGCAGCCCAAGATAGGCAGAAAAGTTATGCTGATAAGAGAAGAAGAGACTTAAAATTCTCCGTTGGTGACTTGGTGTTTGTCAAGATCTCTCCGTTGAAGAGCGTAATACGATTTGGCAGGAGAGGCAAGTTGGCACCAAGATTCGTTGGCCCATTCCCTGTTCTTGAACTAGTCGGGAATTTGGCATATAGAATTGACTTACCAGAGAAGATGGCGGGAGTTCACAACGTATTTCATGTTTCCCAACTAAGGAAGTTCGTTCACGACTCAGATATGACTATTTCACCTAATCAGTTAGAGGACTTCGAAGTAGAACCCGAGGCGGTTGGGAACCGCAAGCCGGCCCGTATTGTCGCGCACGACATGAAGCAACTTCGAAGGAAGGCGGTGAAGCTAGTCAAGGTACAGTGGAGCGAGGACGAGAATGATTGTACTTGGGAGACAGAGGAGAACATTAGGAAGTCACACCCATAACTCTTTGCCTGGTAAGATTTTGACTTCGATTTAGTTTTCCGCATGCTAGGATAAGCTTGTTTGCTTGTTTTGCATGTTTGATTATTGTATGTGGTTGTTAGGCATGCGGGATCCTTAGTGTGTTTAGGGTTAAGGAATTTCGGGGACGAAATTTCTTAAGGGGGGGAGAGTGTAACGACCCGCATTCTACGCATCATAGGATCGTAGGATATTTATTTCTTTCACATACAAAGTCGTATGGTCATGTAACTTTGGGGGACGACTATTGGGGTCATTTCCCATGTTCATGATTTTTCCCGATTTTTAAATGACCATTTTACCCCTAGTTATCACTGTTTTGGCCATAACTTTTGACTGGAAAAGAATTTTGACCTGAAACCACTTCCATTGGCTCCGGATGATGGTTTACAATTCCGTAGAGTGGTCACATTAGCCAAACGGACTCACCGTTTGGGAGATATGGCTGAAACAAGTTTCAGGTGGTGAAAAACAGCTTAATTGGGCTTAACCGGGTGATTAACAGCTAGGCCCAAAGGGAAATTTCGGGATTAGGAGTTTAAAAGGGCTGTTAGGGTTTGGAGAATACCTTTTTCTCATTTTTCAGCCGTCACACACAGAATTCCAAATTATTACATCAAGTCTGCAGAAATGGAAATAAGTTCCAACTCCAAATTAAGCTACAAGAAATGAAACAAGTCTAATGTCTGAAAATAAAAAAGAGAAAAATGCAATAGAGAGAAATGATAGATGTCTTCAAAGCTCCAAGCCATCACCTCTCCACAAAAGCAAATCCAAGCAAAGATAATGAGCAACTCCAAGACAAGACTCCAAGCAAAGAATGAACCTGTTTACTTGGTTGCCCGTGTGTAAAGAGGGGACCCGAGTTTGCAAAAAGGTGAAACAAACTACGGGTCAGTCGTGGAACTGGTATGAGAATTCTTAACTAGTTTACTAATAATAATATGACAAATCCAAAGACCACGCCGCTAATGCGGAACGGATTTACTCAATGGATTGTCGTGCATAATTTAAAGTGTCAGAACAAGCAGATAAATAGATCGTACAATATCGCAATGCTTTTTAGAAAAAAATGGAATCACCATAAGACTCAAGTCCTATCACACAATGCAACGCACACCAGAGGATAGAGTTTTCCCTTATGGTGATTAAACATGTTAAATACGGCAAATACGAGTTTAATATTATTATTAGTGTATAATAAAACATTTCAAAATAAATGTATCAATCCTAGGAAATATAGTACCCCATCCTACTATATCTCCATACTAGTAATACAATCAAAACCGTAGGGTCGTATTTGGAATTTGGATTTCCATCTGAGTCAAGGCTAGGGAGGAGCTCCTTACCGATTTGAGACACTCTAGCCAGTGTCCCAGGATTGGTACTCTGTCCAACCCTTGGATCCTACAGGGTCGGTCCACACTTACTTTTGTGGATTAGTTATGCCTGAACACATGTTTCCCGGTCCTATGGGACCTATCATCCGAGGCGCCTCATTCCATCATCCACATAAGTAAAATGTCTGAGCTCCATACCATGACACCACTTCTAGCTAGAAAGAAACATGCTGCTCTCCCTACGTTCCATTCTCCCGTTTAGACTCCGCCGGTGTGTGAGGCTCGTGAAGTCACGTCATACACAAAGCTATGCCTAAACAGGCTATGCTTTGATCATCCCACAAGGCCTGCTTTTCAACAAAGCCTTGATCTTATGCATCTTAGCATGCCACATCGTCAATCCATACCGTACTACTGATTTCTACCAACATATTACCTCTGAGCTCGTACGTCTCAGAGAAGGGTGTAAAACACCAAACAGATATATGTTTAGCAGAGATCAATAGATACAGTATCAAAGGAGTACCACGTCAGACATGCAATCCATTTATACGCTTATGCTCTGGGTCTGAGCGAAAGCCAAATCCGTTCAATCAACATGTTCGTTCGGACAACGATCATGACTTCGAATTGGGAGCAAATCAATTCAAAGCCTCAATCGCTGTCTTCCTGAGGGGAAGATTGACGGTCTTCATTAGTCGCCTTCTTCTTCAATTCTCATCGTCGTTTTGATTATTTGGAATGAGATTAACTCGGACTTTCCAAATAATCTTCGTATATATATGTATATATATATATATATTGAAAAACTCTTCCTTATCGTTATTTTATTTAATTAAAAATAATTAAATCTTTAATCAACGACGATTCAGGTCAATGGTGATTCTGGCGCTGTTTTCAACCTATTTTGATTTTCACATATCTAAAAATCTAACCGTTGGATTTTGACGTATTATATATTGTTGTAAAGATTTTTCCAAGACGGTCCTAGCGGTTTCAGTTTCAAGAAAATCCGACGGTCGGATCTTCTTGTATAGTCATTTAAAGATATAATTTTAAAACGCGAACTACCGCGCTCGATTCGTTTAATTTTAATTATATTTATACATAAATATATAAACATAAACCGTTTAATTCTTTATTCTTATGAATATTGCCATTCTTTATATTTTCATCCCTTTATTTACAGGAAAATGTAAAATCATACTTGAATGATGAATTCTTCCTTTTTAATTCCTTTTATTTCTTTAATTTATGGTAAAGTGTAAATTATATTTCATCGACCAATTCCTTCTTTTAATTCCATTCTTACATGTAAAATGTAATTTATAATCCATCATTCTTAATTACATATAAAATATAAATTTTATGTACAGTGTAAATCCTATTTCTTATTTACATTATAAAAATGCAATTTATTTCATGCGGACTCATTTCATTCATAAATTACATATAAAAATGTAATTTATTTCTTGCGGTCTTATTTCATTCCTAAATTACATATAAAAATGTAATATATTTTATGCGATTTAAGTTCATTCTTAAAATGCATATAAAAATGTATTTTCTTTCATGCGGTGTTAATTCATTCATAAAATACATATAAAAATGTATTTTATTTCATGCGGTGTTAATTCATTCATAAAATACATATAAAAATGTATTTTATTTCATGCGACATTTCTTCCTTTAAATTACATTATAAAATAATGTAACTTATCCTACGGTCAATTTTCTTTTTATTAACATCATAAATAATGTCAATTTATCCTACGATGTCATTCTTTTATATTAACATTATAAATAATATTAATTTATCCTACGGTATCATTCTTGTATATTAACATTATAAATAATATTAATTTCCTACCGTGTAAATCCCCTTTTTATCTACAAAATAATGCAAAATTATCCTACGTTGGAATTACTATATAATTTACATTTAAAATAATATAAGATGTACACATGGTGAAATTCATACATATTTACATTAGGAAAAATGTAAATTTTCATTCTCTAATTACAATGTGAAATCCATTCTTTCTTTACAATGTAAAAATTGACTTTTTAATTACAATGTAAAGTCCATTCTTTTTATTTCATAAAAAATAATATAAATCTTCCTATGGTTAAATTTCTCTTAAATATTAACATTAAAAATGTTAATGACAACACATAGTGTTATATTAACATTAAAAATGTTAATAGCATCCTACGGTTAAATTTACTATTTAATTTACATTGAAAATAATGTAAATTTATGCATGCGGTGAAGATACTTTATTTACATAATAACATGTAAAATTTCATGTCATCACAAATTCTAATTTTAACTTACATAATAAAATGTACATCTTCATGACATTGCAAATTCTAACAAAAACAAAATGTAATTTTAATGTCATCGCAAAGTCTAACTTTAAATTTACAAAATAAAATGTAAACTTTACAACATCGCCAAATTCTAACTTTAATTTACATAATAAAATGTAAATTTTATATCAACGCCAAATTCTAATGTTAATCTACATAATAAAATGTAAATTTTATATCAACGCAAAATTCTAGCTTTAATTTACATAATAAAATGTAAATTTTATATCAACGCAAAATTCTAACTTTAATTTACATAAAGAAATGTAAATTTTATATCAACGCATAATTCTAACTTTAATCTACATAAAAAATGTAAATTTTATATCAACGCAAAATTCTAACTATAATTTACAAATAAAAATGTAAATTTTATGTCAACGCAAAATTCTAGCTTTAACTTACATAATAAAATGTAAATTTTATAACATCGAAAAATTCTAACTATAATTTACAAATAAAAATGTAAATTTTATGTCAACGCAAAATTCTAGCTTTAACTTACATAATAAAATGTAAATTTTATAACATCGAAAAATTCTAACTATAATTTACAAATAAAAATGTAAATTTTATGTCAACGCAAAATTCTAGCTTTAACTTACATAATAAAATGTAAATTTTATATCAACGCAAAATTCTAACTTTAATCTACATAATAAAAATGTAAATTTTGCGTCAACGCCAAATTCTAATATTAATCTACATAAAAAAAAAATGTAATTTTGTTTCAACGCCAAATTCTAATGTTAATCTACATAATAAAATGTAAATTTTGTTTCAACGCCAAGTTCTAATGTTAATCTACATAATAAAATGTAAATTTTGTTTCAACGCCGAGTTATAATGTTAATCTACATAATAAAATGTAAATTTTGTTTCAACGCCAAGTTCTAATGTTAATCTACATAATAAAATGTAAATTTTGTTTCAACGCCAAGTTCTAATGTTAATCTACATAATAAAATGTAAATTTTGTTTCAACGCCAAGTTCTAATGTTAATCTACATAATAAAATGTAAATTTTGTTTCAACGCCAAGTTCTAACGTTAATCTACATAATAAAATGTAAATTTTGCGTCAACGCCAAGTTTTAACTTTAATTTAAAAAATAAATTGTAAATCTCATATCAACGACAAATTCTAATTTTTAATTTACCAAATAAATTGTAAATTTCATATCAACAACAAATTCTAATTTTTAATTTACAAAATAAATTGTAAATTTCATATCAACAACAAATTCAAATTTTTAATTTACAAAATAAATTGTAAATTTCATATCAACAACAAATTCTAATTTTTAATTTACAAAATAAATTGTAAATTTCATATCAACAACAAATTCTAATTTTTAATTTACAAAATAAATTGTAAATTTCATATCAACAACAAATTCTAATTTACAAAATAAATTGTAAATTTCATGTCATCAAATCAACAACATTCAAATAATCCAAGAGATCTAGATCTAGCAATTCAAATCAAAATAATATACAGGGTGATGTATATTTTGGCATATGACAAATCGGCGAGGCATAATTCAATGATATTAACAAGTAATCTATTTTAATTAGCCAATAATTTCAGATCTAACGTTTAGATTCGCGGATCTAACATCAAACAGTCATAAACAACTTAGATCCGTATTTCAATATCGCTACATAGCAGATCAGTCAATATTCTTTAATAACAAAGAATTAATAATTAAATAAATTCTCACCGCTGTTGGTTCTGAGATGAATCAAGTTTGGTCAGATTTGGTGTTCGAATTCAAGACGGCTGCGGATCTGAAACATTTTACATGCAAATTCATATGAAAAATAAAAAAAAACAGCTTTTAACAACTGTCACAGCCACGTTTATAAGCGTTACAAAATCTGAAGCTTTTACCTTTAGGAAAGTGTTCAAATCTTTGTTTTCAATTTGCCGGAGCTACGGTCGATGAAATGACGAACCGTTTGTTGGAGGTGGAAGAGCTTGGAGAGACCTATGATCGGCCAGAAGGTGGGGGCACTCGGCGGCGGCGGTGGGGCCCAGGGGAGGCGCGACCGTGGCGGCTTTGAGGGGCTATGGCGGCTTCATCGAGGCACGGTTCGAGGTGATTCTTGTCGGAGAAGAAAGAGCTCGGGAAGAGCTTCGAAATGAGTACTCACACGCTAAATTTCGTTGAGAATTGAGAGAGAAATTGAAGAAACAAAATTCGGCCATGATGGGTTCATTGGTGCGGCTGAAATTCACGGTGGAGAGGACGGATGAACAGTGATTTCGAATTTTATAATATTATATTAGGTTTTCCTAATCATTATCTAATAATTTAATTAGCCCGTTTTGGTCCGAACTCTGATTCAGGCCTGCTTACTGTCGTTCTTAAGGGTTTGACACCTTCTGAACGCAATGGGCTATGTCCCGGGGTCTAATTCCGAGGCCTATTATGAGTTTTGGAATAATTACATTATTTTATTAATATTTTAATGTGTACCGTACATGAAAATTCACCGAGGTCACAAATTAACTTCAAAAATTCTCGAAAAATATATTTAGCTATGTTTTGATGCTGTGGACCTATGAAAATTAATTTCGTTCAATTCTGAGCCCATATAGATTTTTAATGAATTTTTAAAGTCAAAAATTTGCCCGTTTACACTGAAAAATCAATTATAATTATATTTTAATTCTAAAAATTACCAAAAAATCATTTTTAGCTTTGTTTTGATGATACAAACCCAACAAAATTTATTTCGTTGAATTCCGAGACTTTTTGAAAAATGGCTATTTTTCAGTCAATTGAATTTTGACCGAAATTGACAAAATACAGTTTCTTTTGCCACGCTCACATACTAGTTCGGAAAATTCTAAAAATTTAAACCTAGCAATAATTTAATATTCCGAATCCAACAAAAGTGGTTTCGTCAGAAACGGACACTGTTTGAAAAATCACCATTTTCCATGGCTATATATTTTATATTAAAAATACATTTTTAAACAAATGATTTTCGAAACTCCAAATATATAAGTGTTTATACTTTTTAAATGCAGAAACGTCATTCCGGACTCAATGGAACTGGTTTCGAGTTCAAATTCCTTCGTATGTGAAAAGTAGCTTTTTGGACCATATATATATTATATAAATTCTTACAGCGACCTTTCAAAATTTTTTATTTTGACATAACTTATAAATTGTAATCTAAAATTTAAATTTCTTAAATTCATTATATAGATATTGACAATACGAACCTAACATTTCTTGTTTTATCCAATTTCGTTTTAGAACCAATTTTATATAATTTTTCAAAGTTCAAAACTAAAATTTGAAACTACCGCACCCTTTCGGGCTTGGAATGGAATTTATATAAATTTTAAAGTCTTACTTCAAATAGAATAATTTTTTAATCATTATTATTTAAAATAAATTATTTTAAATAGCCAAAACTCATTAAAATAACTTAAAATAAAATTTTAAATTTACCCCAAAAATCAGGGTTGTTACAATCTCCCCCACTTAAGAACTTTTCGTCCTCGAAAAGGAAAAAGAAGAAAGAGGATAGGAGAGAGAGAAAGCCAAGCAACGGCTCATAAAATCAAACTCAAAAGGAAATAAAAGCAACATGGGAGATGTAACTTATTCTAGGCGTACCTATAGAAACATCAGACTTCCCTCCTCCTTCAGTAGAAACTGGCACTGAAGAAGTTGGTCCTTTCGCTCCTTCGTAAACATGTGCCACTTGAGCATCGCCACTTTCTTTAGTCTTCTTCGAATGTACGATCAAGGGAAGAGTCAAAACAACTGTAATGGTGATTCTAAGAGATAGAAAAGATCGAAGGATGAATGAAAAGATGACGAAAGTGACTGGCTATTATGTATCACATGAAATGTTCGCCATAGAATATTGTGATTCTATGTAAACGAATTTGTTATAAATATGTCATATTCCAAAGCTAAGTTTAACCAAAGCTCTGATACCAACTGTGATAACCCCAAACTTCCACTGGGTGAAAGTAAGGAATAATCATATGGAATACAACATAAATATAACAATACATATCACTGATACAACATAGCAGAGGAAAAAAAAAACCATAGAATAATAACATTATAGCAGCGGAATTATAATGTCATCAACCACAGAAATCCAACAGTCACAGAATTCCAAATTATTACATCAAGTCTGCAGAAATGGAAATAAGTTCCAACTCCAAATTAAGCTACAAGAAATGAAACAAGTCTAATGTCTGAAAATAAAAAAGAGAAAAATGCAATAGAGAGAAATGATAGATGTCTTCAAAGCTCCAAGCCATCACCTCTCCACAAAAGCAAATCCAAGCAAAGATAATGAGCAACTCCAAGACAAGACTCCAAGCAAAGAATGAACCTGTTTACTTGGTTGCCCGTGTGTAAAGAGGGCACCCGAGTTTGCAAAAAGGTGAAACAAACTACGGGTCAGTCGTGGGACTGGTATGAGAATTCTTAACTAGTTTACTAATAATAATATGACAAATCCAAAGACCACGCCGCTAATGCGGAACGGATTTACTCAATGGATTGTCGTGCATAATTTAAAGTGTCAGAACAAGCAGATAAATAGATCGTACAATATCGCAATGCTTTTTAGAAAAAAATGGAATCACCATAAGACTCAAGTCCTATCACACAATGCAACGCACACCAGAGGATAGAGTTTTCCCTTATGGTGATTAAACATGTTAAATACGGCAAATACGAGTTTAATATTATTATTAGTGTATAATAAAACATTTCAAAATAAATGTATCAATCCTAGGAAACATAGTACCCCATCCTACTATATCTCCATACTAGTAATACAATCAAAACCGTAGGGTCGTATTTGGAATTTGGATTTCCATCTGAGTCAAGGCTAGGGAGGAGCTCCTTACCGATTTGAGACACTCTAGCCAGTGTCCCGGGATTGGTACTCTGTCCAACCCTTGGATCCTGCAGGGTCGGTCCACACTTACTTTTGTGGATTAGTTATGCCTGAACACATGTTTCCCGGTCCTATGGGACCTATCATCCGAGGCGCCTCATTCCATCATCCACATAAGTAAAATGTATGGGCTTCATACCATGACACCACTTCTAGCTAGAAAGAAACATGCTGCTCTCCATGCGTTCCCTTCTCACGTTTAGACTCCGCCGGTGTGTGAGGCTCGTGAAGTCACGTCATACACAAAGCTATGCCTAAACAGGCTATGCTTTGATCATCCCACAAGGCCTGCTTTTCAACAAAGCCTTGATCTTATGCATCTTAGCATGCCACATCGTCAATCCATACCGTACTACTGATTTCTACCAACATATTACCTCTGAGCTCGTACGTCTCAGAGAAGGGTGTAAAACACCAAACAGATATATGTTTAGCAGAGATCAATAGATACAGTATCAAAGGAGTACCACGTCAGACATGCAATCCATTTATACGCTTATGCTCTGGGTCTGAGCGAAAGCCAAATCCGTTCAATCAACATGTTCGTTCGGACAACGATCATGACTTCGAATTGGGAGCAAATCAATTCAAAGCCTCAATCGCTGTCTTCCTGAGGGGAAGATTGACGGTCTTCATTAGTCGCCTTCTTCTTCAATTCTCATCGTCGTTTTGATTATTTGGAATGAGATTAACTCGGACTTTCCAAATAATCTTCGTATATATATGTATATATATATATATATATTGAAAAACTCTTCCTTATCGTTATTTTATTTAATTAAAAATAATTAAATCTTTAATCAACGACGATTCAGGTCAATGGTGATTCTGGCGCTGTTTTCAACCTATTTTGATTTTCACATATCTAAAAATCTAACCGTTGGATTTTGACGTATTATATATTGTTGGAAAGATTTTTCCAAGACGGTCCTAGCGGTTTCAGTTTCAAGAAAATCCGACAGTCGGATCTTCTTGTATAGTCATTTAAAGATATAATTTTAAAACGCGAACTACCGCGCTCGATTCGTTTAATTTTAATTATATTTATACATAAATATATAAACATAAACCGTTTAATTCTTTATTCTTATGAATATTTCCATTCTTTATATTTTCATCCCTTTATTTACAGGAAAATGTAAAATCATACTTGAATGATGAATTCTTCCTTTTTAATTCCTTTAATTTCTTTAATTTATGGTAAAGTGTAAATTATATTTCATCGACCAATTCCTTCTTTTAATTCCATTCTTACATGTAAAATGTAATTTATAATCCATCATTCTTAATTACATATAAAATATAAATTTTATGTACAGTGTAAATCCTATTTCTTATTTACATTATAAAAATGCAATTTATTTCATGCGGACTCATTTCATTCATAAATTACATATAAAAATGTAATTTATTTCTTGCGGTCTTATTTCATTCCTAAATTACATATAAAAATGTAATATATTTTATGCGATTTAAGTTCATTCATAAAATGCATATAAAAATGTATTTTCTTTCATGCGGTGTTAATTCATTCATAAAATACATATAAAAATGTATTTTATTTCATGCGGTGTTAATTCATTCATAAAATACATATAAAAAAATGTATTTTATTTCATGCGACATTTCTTCCTTTAAATTACATTATAAAATAATGTAACTTATCCTACGGTCAATTTTCTTTTTACTAACATCATAAATAATGTCAATTTATCCTACGATGTCATTCTTTTATATTAACATTATAAATAATATTAATTTATCCTACGGTATCATTCTTGTATATTAACATTATAAATAATATTAATTTCCTACCGTGTAAATCCCCTTTTTATCTACAAAATAATGCAAAATTATCCTACGTTGGAATTACTATATAATTTACATTTAAAATAATATAAGATGTACACATGGTGAAATTCATACATATTTACATTAGGAAAAATGTAAATTTTCATTCTCTAATTACAATGTGAAATCCATTCTTTCTTTACAATGTAAAAATTGACTTTTTAATTACAATGTAAAGTCCATTCTTTTTATTTCATAAAAAATAATATAAATCTTCCTATGGTTAAATTTCTCTTAAATATTAACATTAAAAATGTTAATGACAACCCATAGTGTTATATTAACATTAAAAATGTTAATAGCATCCTACGGTTAAATTTACTATTTAATTTACATTGAAAATAATGTAAATTTATGCATGCGGTGAAGATACTTTATTTACATAATAACATGTAAAATTTCATGTCATCACAAATTCTAATTTTAACTTACATAATAAAATGTACATCTTCATGACATTGCAATTTCTAACAAAAACAAAATGTAATTTTAATGTCATCGCAAAGTCAAACTTTAAATTTACAAAATAAAATGTAAACTTTACAACATCGCCAAATTCTAACTTTAATTTACATAATAAAATGTAAATTTTATATCAACGCCAAATTCTAATGTTAATCTACATAATAAAATGTAAATTTTATATCAACGCAAAATTCTAGCTTTAATTTACATAATAAAATGTAAATTTTATATCAACGCAAAATTCTAACTTTAATTTACATAAAGAAATGTAAATTTTATATCAACGCATAATTCTAACTTTAATCTACATAAAAAAATGTAAATTTTATATCAACGCAAAATTCTAACTATAATTTACAAATAAAAATGTAAATTTTATGTCAACGCAAAATTCTAGCTTTAACTTACATAATAAAATGTAAATTTTATAACATCGAAAAATTCTAACTATAATTTACAAATAAAAATGTAAATTTTATGTCAACGCAAAATTCTAGCTTTAACTTACATAATAAAATGTAAATTTTATAACATCGAAAAATTCTAACTATAATTTACAAATAAAAATGTAAATTTTATGTCAACGCAAAATTCTAGCTTTAACTTACATAATAAAATGTAAATTTTATATCAACGCAAAATTCTAACTTTAATCTACATAATAAAAATGTAAATTTTGCGTCAACGCCAAATTCTAATATTAATCTACATAAAAAAAATGTAATTTTGTTTCAACACCAAATTCTAATGTTAATCTACAAAATAAAATGTAAATTTTGTTTCAACGCCAAGTTCTAATGTTAATCTACATAATAAAATGTAAATTTTGTTTCAACGCCAAGTTCTAATGTTAATCTACATAATAAAATGTAAATTTTGTTTCAACACCAAGTTCTAATGTAAATCTACATAATAAAATGTAAATTTTGTTTCAACGCCAAGTTCTACATAATAAAATGTAAATTTTGTTTCAACGCCAAGTTCTAATGTTAATCTACATAATAAAATGTAAATTTTGCGTCAACGCCAAGTTTTAACTTTAATTTACAAAATAAATTGTAAATCTCATATCAACGACAAATTCTAATTTTTAATTTACCAAATAAATTGTAAATTTCATATCAACAACAAATTCTAATTTTTAATTTACAAAATAATTTGTAAATTTCATATCAACAACAAATTCTAATTTTTAATTTACAAAATAAATTGTAAATTTCATATCAACAACAAATTCTAATTTTTAATTTACAAAATAAATTGTAAATTTCATATCAACAACAAATTCTAATTTACAAAATAAATTGTAAATTTCATGTCATCAAATCAACAACATTCAAATAATCCAAGAGATCTAGATCTAGCAATTCAAATCAAAATAATATACAGGGTGATGTATATTTTGGCATATGACAAATCGGCGAGGCATAATTCAATGACATTAACAAGTAATCTATTTTAATTAGCCAATAATTTCAGATCTAACGTTTAGATTCGCGGATCTAACATCATACAGTCATAAACAACTTAGATCCGTATTTCAATATCGCTACATAACAGATCAGTCAATATTCTTTAATAACAAAGAATTAATAATTAAATAAATTAAATTTAATTAAAAATAAATTCTCACCGCTGTTGGTTCTGAGATGAATCAAGTTTGGTCAGATTTGGTGTTCGAATTCAAGACGGTTGCGGATCTGAAACATTTTACATGCAAATTCATATGAAAAATAAAAAAAAAACAGCTTTTAACAACTGTCACAGCCACGTTTATAAGCGTTACAAAATCTGAAGCTTTTACCTTTAGGAAAGTGTTCAAATCTTTGTTTTCAATTTGCCGGAGCTACGGTCGATGAAATGACGAACCGTTTGTTGGAGGTGGAAGAGCTTGGAGAGACCTATGATCGGCCAGAAGGTGGGGGCACTCGGCGGCGGCGGTGGGGCCCAGGGGAGGCGCGACCGTGGCGGCTTTGAGGGGCTATGGCGGCTTCATCGAGGCACGGTTCGAGGTGATTCTTGTCGGAGAAGAAAGAGCCCGGGAAGAGCTTCGAAATGAGTACTCACACGCTAAATTTCGTTGAGAATTGAGAGAGAAATTGAAGAAACAAAATTCGGCCGTGATGGGTTCATTGGTGCGGCTGAAATTCACGGTGGAGAGGACGGATGAACAGTGATTTCGAATTTTATAATATTATATTAGGTTTTCCTAATCATTATCTAATAATTTAATTAGCCTGTTTTGGTCCGAACTCCGATTCAGGCCTGCTTACTGTCGTTCTTAAGGTTTTGACACCTTCTGAACGCAGTGGGCTATGTCCCGGGGTCTAATTCCGAGGCCTGTTATGAGTTTTGGAATAATAACATTATTTTATTAATATTTTAATGTGTACCGTACATGAAAATTCACCGAGGTCACAAATTAACTTCAAAAATTCTCGAAAAATATATTTAGCTATGTTTTGATGCTGTGGACCTATGAAAATTAATTTCGTTCAATTCTGAGCCCATATAGATTTTTAATGAATTTTTAAAGTCAAAAATTTGCCAGTTTACACTGAAAAATCAATTATAATTATATTTTAATTCTAAAAATTACCAAAAAATCATTTTTAGCTTTTTTTTGATGATTCGAATCCAACAAAATTTATTTCGTTGAATTTCGAGACTTTTTGAAAAATGGCTATTTTTCAGTCAATTGAATTTTGACCGAAATTGACAAAATACAGTTTCTTTTGCCACGCTCACATACTAGTTCGGAAAATTCTAAAAATTTAAACCTAGCAATAATTTAATATTCCGAATCCAACAAAAGTGGTTTCGTCAGAAATGGACACTGTTTGAAAAATCACCATTTTCCATGGCTATATATTTTATATTAAAAATACATTTTTAAACAAATGATTTTTGAAACTCCAAATATATAAGTGTTTATACTTTTTAAATGCAAAAACGTCATTCCGGACTCAATGAAAGTGGTTTCGAGTTCAAATTCCTTCGTATGTGAAAAGTAGCTTTTTGGACCATATATATATTATATAAATTCTTACAGCGACCTTTCAAATTTTTTTATTTTGACATAACTTATAAATTATAATCTAAAATTTAAATTTCTTAAATTCATTATATAGATATTGACAATACGAACCTAACATTTCTTGTTTTATCCAATTTCGTTTTAGAACCAATTTTATATAATTTTTCAAAGTTCAAAACTAAAATTTGAAACTACCGCACCCTTTGGGGCTTGGAATGGAATTTATATAAATTTTAAAGTCTTACTTCAAATAGAATAATTTTTTAATCATTATTATTTAAAATAAATTATTTTAAATAGCCAAAACTCATTAAAATAACTTAAAATAAAATTTTAAATTTACCCCAAAAATCAGGGTTGTTACATTGTCCCTTTTCGGGAAACGGTGGTTTGAGCCCAACCGTTGGTGATATACATTCGATACACCCAAGCGAAATGAGTGGTCGGTCATGTGCGGGCCGGGTTGCAAGACGTTCTTGTTGAACCCAGGTGTATTCGCCTTAAGAGATACACTATCGGCAGGTGGTCCCATACCTTGTCATAGTTGGAATCCAATCTCCAATAAGCGCCCTGCGGTTTTTGATTTTATACTATGTATGTAGAGCGTGAGATGCAAGCGTTCTACTATTTGGTTATTTATTCTATTAGACATTATTATAATATCACTAGAATTTGATATCAAAAATGGTTTGGGTTATATTAAGGTAAAAACCGTTCGTGTTTATGTGTGGACTGGTCTTACTATTATCCTTTTCTTTCAAAAGATTTTTGAAGTTAAACCATATGGTTGAAGTTTACTCACACCAGTTCCATGACTGACCCAGAGTTTATTTTGTTTAGTTTTTCCTAAACTCTTGGGTGCCCAAATTTGTACGGGCAGTCAAGTGTTTCAGGCTTTTACAGATACACTTGGAGGAGTTGGAAGCAGGAGGCTTCACCGCTAGTTATTTTAGAGTTATTTCCGCTGTATCAAATATTGTATTATGCTCTGATGATGGTATGTATGTATGAGACAAAATTTTGTATTTCAAAGCTTATGATATATAATATAGTTTATTCGTTCCGCTTTGAGATTCTGTATTGTTTTTTCTGTTCTTCTTCTATCTTTTCTATTTTCTTTAACCCTAATGACTCGTATTTCTGTATTATCTGAGTTGGACGTGTGTTGTATTAGTCATCTCAGACAGTATGGATTTGCAGGCCACTGCACAAACCCTCCCCGCACAAAGGACGTTATGGCGAAATTTTTCAAAAATTTAGGGTGTTAGCCAAATTTTTGAGAAATTTGAAAGTACTTAGAAACTGAAATGTTGAAGAATGAAAGCTGAGTTGGTTAGTTAAACAACTTTCAGCTCCGTTCCTTTTCAAGGACGAAAAGATTTTAAGTGGGGGAGATTGTAACAACCTGGAATTTCTGAACCAATTTAAATTTTTTATTTTAGCTATTTTAATGGACTATGAATATTTAAAATGATTTATTTTAAATAATAACGACTAAAAATTTATTTTAAATCGAAGTTAGAACGTATAAATTTATTTTAATTATAAATAGAGTTTGAAATGGTGCGGTAGTTTAAAAATTCGATTTTTAATTTCAAATGAATGTACAGAGTTCAAAATAAGTCGGATTTCAGTAAACCAATAAACGTTAGAATCTATTTAATTATACCTTTCTAATGAATGTGAAAAACTGAGATTTCATAATATAAATTGAAAGTTATGTCTAGATTAAAATTTAAAATAGTCGCTATGGAATTTATATATATTTCAAATTATATATAGCCCATAAAAATAGTCGTTTTGCAAACCGCCTCCGTTTTCGATGAAAACACTTTTGTTGGATCCAAAATGTCAAATTATTGTTAGGTTTCAAATTTCATAATTTTTGGAATTAATATGTGAGCGTGGTGAATTTAAATGTGTTTGGTAATTTCAGTTTGAATTTAATCGACTAGAAAAAGCCCATTTTTCAAACGGTCTCCAAATTCGATGAAATTAGTTTTGTTAGGACTGTATCGTCAAAACTTAGATAGATTAATTTTTCTGTAATTTTTGGAGTCAGTATGTGGCTCCGATAAATTAAAATGTACGTTTAAGTTCAATATGTATTGATTTATATTTTAATTTTGATGAAAACTGATCGAAACAGTCGAATTGGCCTATGAAACATATCCCACTATATTCAGAATGGGGTCATTTAGTTAGGGAGGACAGTCATTGGGTTTGAATTGGAGTTTGAATATGAAATTCATTTTTAAAAATTAAATTGAATTAAATAATAAAATAAATAAAGGGAGTATAGTGAAATTTCTAAACCCTATTCTCTTGTGCAGGAGTCGCCGCCAGTCCTAATTTAATGGCAGCGATGCTCCCAAATTCCTTCAATAATTTCACCCAATCCACTCCGTGATTTTAAATGTTTTCAACGTGAAAATTCATCGGCTCAATGTGTTCTACTATGTCAACGGCTGAGATTGATTTTAGTGCTAGGAATCGTGAGCAACTGATGCTTAAACCCATCCTGTTCGAGCTCGTTTTTCATACCAAGGGAGGGGTTCGAACTTCATGGTGGAGGGAGACGTCGGGTAGGGCTGTCGGGTGGTGTGTGGCGATCAGAGCCCGGGGGTTTGGTGGGTGGCACGTCGTTCGATCTTTGTTTGGAGCGATGGGTATCGCGTTTTGCTGAAACGAGAAAGAAGAGGAAAGGAGCGGCCCTAGGATCAGTGAATGGACGGTGGATGTAGATTGGGTTAAGTAAATAATGAAATTAATTAATTATTTAATTAATTATTAAGTGCTTAATATATAAATGGTTGTAACTTCCTCATATGATGTCAGAATTCAAAAACCCGAAGTTCGTTGGAACCGTAATTCCGAGCACTATGCAAAAAAACTGGCCAGAATGGAAACGGAGGCAGATGGAATTTTTGATAAAATTAAACAACTATTTAATTTTGTTAAAATGACCATCCAATAAAGAATGACGGAGTGGAACCCAATGTGAGAATTTTCCCACTAAAATATTTGTACAGTTATTTATTTATTTATTTTATAACTATAAATATATGAATTAGCAGTGATGATTTTTTTCTGTTGTATGTGACATTCCTTGAGTTCAACACATGAACTATTCACGACTCATCTGCACAAGAAGCATTGTTTGAATATACGACACTCGTATTTCAAACAATGTGGATACACTTTGTGGCTGTTGAAATTTTAATTATAAATATCCATTTATAATTTGAGTAGTGAAAATTTGCTAAGTAGAAAAATAATTCAAACCGAATTTGAATTGGTTAAATTTATTAACCAATGATTTATTTAAATAAATTGACTGTTGTTTGAAAACCCCACACGAGTATTGGGATGATATTTGACACACACTAATCCCAATAATTAGTTGTATGTCAATCGATGGATTGACAGGCTGTGATGAGCGTTATTTATTTATTTTAATGCTTATACAGTTGTAAATTGCACTTTGGATGATGTATGAATGTTTGATGATTATTTATCATTTCAGTTGAATACATGCAATGTATGAAATCCATATGACAGAAATTATATGGTAATTGATTGAGTCTGATTCCAATTCAGAAATAACGAATATTTTAAAATAATATTCAGTGAATAATCAAAATATGATTTTGATGTCCGATTTTGGATGGACACGAAAAATATTGAAATATGGAAGCCGAGTTAAGTATATTTGTCATTTTAACTCGAATAGATTTGTTTATCGATTTTATCTATTTTATGATGAATATCGAAAAGGAAATGGATTTCAAAATCAGATATTTTGACAATATTATCATTTTTAAATTATAATGATATAGAATATTCAATTTTGATTTAAAATTAAAATGGAAGTTTGAATCGTTTTTGAAACGATTTTATAAAATACATTTTGAATTGAAATCAACGATATATATATATATATATAATGGTTTGAATAGAACGCGCCGCGACCGTTCGCGAATTTCAACCATTGACTACCAATTGGCGTTGCGGGAGATCCGACCGTCGGATTCTCCTAAAATCGGAACCATTGGGCTCGTATCAAAAGGATTTTTCCAATGAATATAATAGATTTAAATTTGAATGGTTGGATTTCAAATTATGTCCAAATCAATTTCAAAAAAGGTCGCTAATAACAGTTCGGTAGCCGTTATTGGAAACCAAATGTAAAGGCCTTAATAAAATTATTAAAAATATGGAAAAATTGTGTAAAATCATAATAAATGATTTGGAAAGATTTTGGATGAAAAATTCCATATTTGAAAAGGTAAAAGATATTTTTATCCGAATGAACTAGTTATTAACTAGAATAATAATCCAATGTTTTTAAATAAATAAATTGGACTTGTAAACGGTTTAATATGATCAGAATTTTTCAATGTATGAATTGGAATGGAAATAATCTTCGGAATATTTCGATATTGGATTTTGTGATTATACAAATATTGTTAAGGAATTTGGAAGATATAAATATCGTTATTCCCAATACGATATATGTTGGTTTCAGAATTTAATATTTTATATAAGCCGATATAATTTCTATTCAGAGCCTTATATTTAGTATCAAATTTGATTTTGGGTTTGTCGTGAATGGTGTTTTAAATAAACCTATTCTTAAACCCAGTTGAGAAAAGAACAAATCTTTTAATTAAGATTTAAAAAAGTTTTCCAGATTAATTAATATTTAATTGGAATGGAATTAAAATTGGATTTTTGGGTTTATCGTGAATAGTGTTTTAAATAACATTTGTTCTTTAACCTAATTATCAGTTAAGATATGATTTGGAATTTATAGATCTTTTAATCAAGATTTAATGGAAATTTTCCAAAGTAAAGTTTTCCAATTTAATATATTAAATTGGAATCGAATGGAATTCGATTCGGTAATAATTGAGATGAGCTTCTGTGAATGAAGACCATTACTATATACGGAATTTAAAAGGCCTTGTCGTTATCCCTTTTATATTACTAGTCTGATACAGAAATTTATATCGATTATATATCAAACTGTTTTCCGTGAAGATTCCATAGTTAACGGAAGATGATTTGGGTTTATCGTGAGCAGTATTTTAAATGACATTGGTTGTTTAACCCAGTTAAAAGCAAGATTAAGTTCCAAAGATGGGATAATCATTAAATAATGATTTTTGGAAGATTAAAACCAAATGAAGTTTTAATAAATCTTTAACTAGATTGGGATGGGAATGAGATAATTTAATTTATCAAATTCGAAAATTTCGAAATGGAGTACCACCGGTATTACTCCAAGCGATAGTTAAATCTTTAACGAGATTTCAAATGAGAAATGGTTATTAATTTTACCAATAACATAGTGGGTGTTAGATATAGAGTACTACCAGTTTTTCTCCATGGGATGAATAGGTTGGGATTGGATAAATAAAATAAATGATTACTTCGGTAAGGTTCGATAATCCCGACTAGTTTTATAAACCTTAGTGTGGTTTAGAATTATTAAAAGATAAAATAAAATCTTTTGAAAACGATATCCAAAGGAAGATTAAAGAGAATAAAAGAATTTATCTTTGATAAAATTAATACGAACCTTTCCCTAAAGATGTGAATATTTTAATAAAATAATATTCTGAGTTGGAATGAGGCGTGTGATGTGTTTTTATAGCACTTGATTATAAGATACTCGAATTATTCAGAAAGACCGGGTTTAACCCACTCTAGATAATTAATATGATGATTGAAAGTCGACGATGAAGACAGCGGTTGAAGACCGAAGATCTTCACATCGTTTGGATGATTATTGATGTCTTAATTAGGCTGTACACCCAAGACAAGGTAATAAGTGGTGATCGTCCAGACGTACTTGGAGATCGACCGGATATGCGAGGACCTCTCTCTTGTATTGGACATATGGGACGAGGAATAAGGTGCCTCAGGTTTCGTTCAGACCTAGAACGGACTTGTAAATGGATGTGTGTCTGACATTGGATTTCATTCTATCTCGATTGATTTCTGTTAAATATATATTTGTTTAGCGGCGAAGAATATATTCTCTTGCTTAACACCCTTCTATGAGACGTACGAGCTTAGAGGTTATATATTGATAGACATCAGTTGCATGGCGTGGATTGTCAGTGTGGCATGCTGAGATGCAAATGATCAAGGCTTTTATTGAAAAGAAGAGTCTTGTGGATGATGATCAAAGCACGGTTTTAAGTAGCACAGCTTTGTGTATGGTGTTAATTCGCGAGCCTCACACCCAGTATGAGTCAAAAACGGGATAGTGACTATTGGGAGAACTTGCGTTTCTTTCTAGCTAGAAGTGGTGTCATGATATGGATCCTAGACATTTTTACTCATGTGGATGATGGATTGCGAGGTGCCTCAGATATAGGGCTATATGCTCATAGGGTCAACATGCTGACCTGTTTGGAGGTCCGATAGGACTGGGAAACATATTGTTCAGGAATAATTAATCCACTAAAGTAAGTATGGACTGACCCTTCCTTTCCAAGGGTTCACTGCGAGGGATCCTGAGATATGTGCTAGAGTGTCTCGAATCAGAGAGGAGCCTTCCCTTGCCTCAACTCAAGGATGGAATCCAATTTCCATTACGCGACTTTTTGGTTTTAGTTGTAAACCTATACATCGACATAGTGGGATGGGGCGATCATGTCGTCTATGATTGATACATTTATATTTGAAGTTGTTTTGACATTATACACTTACAGTAATATCAAATGATTTGTTTAAAAATGTACCAATCATGTTTGGTTATTATAAGGTAAAACTCTATCCTCCGGCTTGCGTTTCATTGTGTGATGGGACCTGAGTATTATAATAGCTTCATTTTCCAAAAAAAAAACATTGCGTTGTTTTATTTTAGACTAAGATTCATGTGGAGTAAACCAGTTCCGTGTTATACGGCATGGTCCCGTGATTTCCCAACTTTTAAAGTAAAGATTTAATAACTGTTTTAGTTCTCAAACCAGTCCCATGACTGACTCAGAGTTTATTGTTTCTACCTAAACTCTGGATACCCCTATTTTCCACACGGGCAGCTAGTAGTTTTTGTTTTCGTAGATATTTCTTTTCCTAGGATCCTGGATTGCAGCTGGCGCTATATTCGAAAAGATTTCGATCCGTATATTTCATTCAGTCGTGATTAGTCGATGAATTTCCACTACGCATTACATTTATACATTTAATTTCCGTTGTTTTGTAATTATAAATCTCTGATATTATTTTTGGGCTGTGTAATATTATTTATTCATACTCTGATATTCTTGTACTCTGTTGTAAATTATTGTAATAGCAATTATATGTTCTATTGTTTGTGTGTTGATGCATCATGTTCTCAAAGCAATCCGCTGTTTTCCGTCTCTTCGGAGATCGGGGGATTTCGGGTTGTTTCAAACGTCGTCTGTATGGTGTCCATCTGAATGAATCCCAGTCGTCTCATGATTTCATATCGGAAGCCAAGGTACTAGCCAAGATAACCAATGTTTTTTGTCCCCTATTTGAATTATATTTCGTTCTTCTGTATATAAAAGAAAGAGATTTCTTTCTTTTAAATATACGAAAACAGATATTAAAGAGAAAGGAACGTGGAATATTAATTCTCACGCATCTTAAATATCAATCGTTTATTATTTTAATTATTCAAAATTAGCTTCTTCCAATTTTAACGTTCTTATGTGTGACCCTATAGGTTATTATAACGTTGGCAATAATTTTAATTTACTCTACTTAAAATTATAAACAGAGAGAGGCATCTAGTAGTACAACGTTGTTACCAGAGTTATAATAAAATCAACGATTCAATACAACCTTTTCTATGACCAATGTATTATTGTAATTCAATCCATTTAACCATTATATCCAAGATTAAATTTGAGGCATTGAACATATCATCCTCTTTATAATTTAATCCTATTATCTTGATCGATGAGTAGATTATATGAAACAAATCAATATTTGATCACGATCATGCATTTTATAATCATACTCAATCAAGTGACCCATGGATATCACTACTTATATCGTAGGGTTAAATTCGTTTAAATCATTTATATTATTTAATCCATTCGAGATGTATCTAATAATTACCTTTATCATCTACTCGATTAAAAGTAACTTTTGATGATATCAAAAACAAATATCCTAGAATAAAATATATAATTATTTCAGGTTTGAGGACCATTACATCACTGTTACCATAAGAATTACTTATGACATTATTAATCATATTCCATGAAGTTTTCTCATGTTGGGTCATCCCAATACACTATTCTCTAATACTTATTTATGTATTGACATTAGTATCACATATATTAATGATCAATGAGATATGATCATCAGTCAATCAACATACTAGTCTCAATGTTTTATTATTGTCCTATTTACAGTAAAACTTGACTAGGGACATTCAAGAATTATAATACTTACTATATTATATAATCTCGTGTTCAAGTCACTTACTTGAAACTATATAATTTTGTATTATAACTCTAAGGATTTCTATTATGTTAATATTTATATTATGCAGTAAATATAACATAACAGAATCTTTTATTCAAAATAAAAAATAACATCAACAGTGTTATTAATCACATCGAATGGATTGCCTCTAGGGTACAAACTCTAACACTTTGTTCGTCCTCACATTGGCTTTTTGATGGATTGGCCGTGAAATCTTGCTTTGCTACAACCCTAACTGATTTTCATGATTTGTAGATTCTTAAAATTAAGAGGCCTCCATGTTTACATCACTGTTCAAGGAAGGATCTGCTTGGTCTTTCTGGTGTCTTATTTCTTTCAACTCTGGAAAAAAAATCTCCAACATTTCTAATGTTTTATCCTTTTTTTACCGATTTCTTGAAAGATCTTCTCCAACTTATTTAATGAGATGGGATCCATGCTCATCGAAACTAAGAATGAAGAAGCATCTTGATTGTCTTTTGAATTTGTAGAGTCGATTTGGTGAGGGGCGTTTCTTTCCTACCAGTCAGCTATGATGCCAGTTTGTTACATGAAGGTTGTGATCTTGTATTCATGAAGGTATATAGAGTATTTGGAAGGAAGGTAATGAAACAAGAAAAGAAGGAGGTGATTAACAACAACATGAAAAGAAGGTGGTGAAGCTAGATAATAATATGAAGAAGAGGGTGATAAAAAGCATATGGAAATAGGTTCAGGTGGGGGAATATTAGAAAGGAAGAAGGAAGTGAGATGTAAGAACAAAATATAACGTGAAGAAGAAGAAGATGCTAAGAAAAGAATAATGATTTATTTCAAGCTGAATGCATGTTTACAAACTGCTTCCTACCTTCTATATATACATCGTACTCATAAGATCAATTGAGACTAGCTGTTACATACCATATCACCAATACTTTGTTACAAACAAAAAACAATTTAAAAATAATGCAAAACTTGATATAATGAATATGCACGTGCACACATTCACATCCACTAACATGCATTTATTAATGGCTGCTACTAGTTGTTTGCTACGACAGTGAACCCATGTAGTCACGCCACCTAGATGAAGACATAGGGTTTCGGTCCTTATATGAAGATTCCAACCAATTCTGATCATCATAAATCAAAATGAACATACTGCTGGATTCGTATGCTCGAGAACTACAACTTTCCTTCAAGTTCCATCGCCAATCGATCAACGTATCAAAACCCCCCAATTAAAACTCCAAATTCACATTTTTAGCCTTTGACTGCGATTTCCCATTGATTCAGGCACCTTTTCACAAAAGGAACACTTCCTGTCAGTTCGTACCGTCGAGACCTTTCCAACGATATATAATTCGACAGTTTTTGAAACATTTGACTTTTTGACCACTATTTGATTTGTAAATGACCATTAAAATGAGATTAGAGTTAAATTTCAGGATTAGGGTTGAGGAAGTGAATTAATAGCTACTGCTAGGGTTTGTAGCACATATTTATATCAACAGGTATGTGAGTTTAGTTATTTAAGCTCATTTGACCCTAATGACTGCAAAAAATCATAAAAAAGCACATTTCCAAATCTTAATGAAACTATATCGTTTTACACATAAAAAGTGAGGTTTTAATATTTCTGAATGCAATGGAACAAGTCTCAAGTCCTAACGCCACTGTATTTAAACGTTAATTTCCAAAATCAGATTATTTTAAATTCAATTAATTTCTACGCATTTCAAGCTCATATGATCAAATGACAAATCGAATCATTATGAAACTTGAAATATTGCAATAATTTAATATTCCAGACTAGATGAAACTGGTTTCATCAAATTCTAAAATTGTTTGCAAAATGGTTATTTTAACAGATTAATTGATATATAATAATTCCAATTTCATTTATCCACTTTTAAATTGATTTCAAAGTTTATTAACTTCATTTAAATCAAAATAGAATTCAAATTAACATATAAATCAATTTTATTTATATTAAATTCAAAAAAAAAAATATTCAATAAATTAACGTAAAACTTCAATTATAAACTGATTAACTCAATTTCATTCAATTACTTCAATATTTAGTTCCAATTTCAATATTTATCAATATAAATCAAATCGTAACTTTATTTATAATCAATGTCATGATAGGCTGAAATTCATTACTTAATCAACAATTAAATTCATACCATATAATTTACATAATCAAAACATTAGATTTTATTTCTAATCATAACAATTATCAAGATCATATTAAATTCAATAATTTAAGTAGTAGAAAAATACAGGTTGTTGCATTCAACTCCACTCAAAACTTTTCGTCCTCGAAAAGGCATAGTAAGGAAGTTGTCAATTAATATATATTTAACTATATGATTTCCTACTCAACTTAGAAACATTTACTTACATAGGTTGTTTAATATAGGTTTAAAAACTCTAATTTCTACAAAATTTTCTAAGTCTTAAATTCACGAAATTTTTTGGTAGAGCCACCTTTGTACGACTAGGTCCAGAAAAACAACAATACATATATAACCATAAATGTACATCTCATCTTAGTGATGAGACATCCCAAACCATGGGAAAACAATATGTATAACCTAAATGTGATATGTGATCCGAGGTGCATACCTTTTACTAGCGTTATTAGCAATTTATCTTATATATAAGCATGCAAAAGAAATATTATGCGCAAGTGGCTCCAGAAATGAGAAAATACCATTAGTACCTACTAAAACACTCAAGATCCTAATAAGAACACACACACACACACATATATATATATATATATATATATATATAATGAATAAATCGATATATCTACAATAATCATATATGAAATAGCAAATATAGCCAAAGAAACAAAGAAAACATCTAACCAATCGTATTCATCCAACAAAAGCACAATTTCAAGTTTTACAATGTCAACATATTATTTATACAATTTTTTTTGGTTCGTTCCATTTGTATACAATTCACAATTCTAAATGTCAATATTTTAGTTTTTCTATTTTCATTTCTATCAGCTTTCAATTAATTCACTTATTAACATTCATTCTATTAAACCATTAGTGAACTTTCTTAAATTCATCTACTTCCAAATTGATTCATTTCAACTTATTAGTGTTATATATACACTTTTCAACTATAATGAAAATTTACATTATTCTAAATTCAGTTGACTTATTTCAACCATATATATTCACTATTTTTAATTTCACTCTGCAATTTTGGTTCAGTTCCATATTTTATTGACCTTTATTGCATTTGACTTAATTTATAAATTTATTCCGTTGACCTAATTTGTTTATTCATTTTCATTAACTTCCATAAGTTAGATAAATCTAAGAATCCATTTACTAGTTTATTTCATTGTTTCAATTTATTTGCTTTACATAGTTAAATTCAATTTCATAACATAACTAAGTATATATTATTTATTATCATAACTTAAGTTTTATTCGTATTTGTAAACCATCAATTTAATTTCACCTTCATTATTCACACCTACACTTAGATATTATCTAATTACCCATTTACATAACGTCTTTAACTTCTTAAATATTTTACAAAGTTATATCTATGCTATAGAAATAAATTGAGTATTATACAAGTTAAACATGAAAGTTTGCGTGTGCTTGCTAAGTATAATACACACACGGATCGTGTAATATGACAAACAATATTCAAGTATAAAGTAATAGCTAATTACAGATATAAAATAGTAAATGCAGTAAAAAGGAAAAATCACACCAGGGATTTTTATTCAGGTTCGGAGCACCGTCCTACGTCCAGTCCCAGACTTCTATCTGGATTTCCACTAACAACAACCTCACTTCACCAGGAGGAAACAGGTATACAGCAGCCGAGCAGCCGAACGGGAATTTCACGCCTCTACCAACACGAGAACTTCACAACTTGCCTCTTAAAACACGGAGGACTTCAACACTTGCCTGATCACACACATGACTTCAACTAATACAATGGTTTTGACTTCTGCTTTGTGTTCTTGATTCAACACGGATAGTCAACAGTTGGAGTACAATCTTCCTATAATCTGATCCTCGAGTATATACTTTGAATGCGTAGATTTAAGGAAGTAGAATGCTTGTTGAATCAAATGATATTAAATTGATTCAAGGATTCAACAAGTATTTGAAATTTGGAGAGCTTTTGTTTTGCAAAGAGTATGAAAATGCAATTCAGAAATTAGAGAGAATATAGAATGATTCGGTGATTGTAAAACAAGTTTGAAGTTGTCTATATAATAGTAGAAAGGTAGTAATTCTTCATGAAGAGTTTCTATAAAAAGTTATGTCCATTTCCTTTGATTATTGAATAGAAATCTCTTCACAAATAGAACCAACCTTTCAGAAAAAGCTTGCCATTTGAAAATGGTCGATAGGTCAAAAATCACCGGTCGACTGGTTGAATTTAATTAAAATTAAAATTTCTAAAAAAATAGCCGTTATGTGCAAAAACACATTGAACGGACGACTGGTGAGTTTCGACCGGTCGACAGGTTGAACTAAGAAATGTTTATTTCGAAACAGAAACATGAACGGTCGACTGGTGGTATTTTAGGCGGTCAACCGTTTTATTGCTGTGGACCGGAGGTCCTCGGTCCACAGTCTAGATCACTCTGCACTCTTTCCCGGTCGGAGCCTGGACCGTTTGGTCTTTTTCTGTGACTTTTCAAACCCTCAAATATACAGATTTCAGCAACGAAGATATGAGCATTCATGTTATACTTTAAGGATAGATTTTAACATATTTCTAATACGACTCAATGTATATATATATATATATATATAAAAACCTTATCCTATGAAATGATCTTCATTGCAACTTTATATGTTGGCATCGATCAAAATATTGTTCTCAACATTCTCCCTCTTTTTGTTTGATGACAAAAACTTGGATTTTCTCCCTCTGAATATAAAGCTCCCCCTGAATTTCTGCAACATTTGTTAGCTCATAATATAAATAATCTTACCTTTTGATTCTTGCATTAACAAATGTTAGCACACATATACTATTACCATGTTAAGCACATAATTTTAAATGATAATAGTATATGTAACATGAATGATATGTATCACATGAGAGAAAATATTTCTCCCCTTTGTCATCGATTAAAAAGAATAGATACCATAATAAATACAGTAATCGAGAGTAGTAGAGAATACAAATAATTACAGCACCTTTAGGAGATATTGTGCTTTTTGATAAGCTAAGTTTTCAAAGATATTTAGAGATACCGAATAGCCTTCTTTTTGTTGTGATGTACCTGCGAAAAATATGACATATATACTTTTGGTACCCACTTGCTTTGTTTGGGTCCATGGGTTAGATGGAAGGTAACCATACCCAAGAGGGTTTAATGGCTTTAAAGATAAAATTTTCATTATTAACTATAGAATCAAAATAATCATCGATATATTTTTCTCTGTTTTTCCAACTTACAGGAACCCAAATACTTAAGTAATCTCTATTGATATTCCTTTTCATACTTCTAGTTTTTTATAAATATCACTAGTCATAGAAGTATTCGAATTTCTATAATAATTGGGTCTTGGATGTGTATTAGTACTAGCAGTGATATTCTTATTGTACATAAAAGCATATCTAGTACTATTTCTACGATTGGTTCTATTATATCCTAAACCACTTTTGTCATGTAAAGTTCGAGATCTAGATAAAATCATGTTTAAATCATTTTGACCTTTATTAAATATCGCGAATTTATTTGTACATTTATCAAATCTAATTCCGAAATCGCGAGTGACAAAAGAAATTTTGTTATTTTGAAAATTATCAATTTCCTTATTTAATTCAGAGTTCTTCCTTTTTAAAACATTCTCAGTTTTGAGACCACAAATTTGAGATCTTGAATTAATTAACGAAGATTGTAATTTTTCAAAATTTTCTTTTGTGCCAGAAATTTTATTTTGCAAAATATTATTATTCACCTTTAAAAACTCACATTCTTTAAAATAATTCTAGATTCTTTTCAATTAAAGCTCCATTCTCTTTTTCAAGAGACGAAATTAAAGAACTAGAATTATTTAAAGAATCTTCTAATGATTTATTTCTATTTTGCAAAGGATCGATTTCCTTTAAAAGAACATTGTTTTTATCTTCTAGTAGCTCATTTTCTTTTTGAAGGAAATCTTTTTGAGAAACAAGCTTTTCTAAGGTATTTTCAAAACATTTGGCTTGTTTTACTAAAAAATTGTTTTCTTCTTTTAATTTGGAATTTTCTTGCTCGCAATTTTTTGACTTAGCTATAATGATTGTATTGAGTTTACTCAAAGTTTTAAAATCTTTCAATAATTTTTCATGGTTTAACAAAAGATCTTTATATAAAGAATCTGTACATATCGATTGCGATCTGACTTTAGCCATGAGACATTTGTTTCCTTGCTCTCCTGATTCGGTTTTATTGCTCTTCCATTTTCTAATTCCCTAGCTAGGTTTCTTTATTGCCATTTGTTCTAGGATGTTGTTACGATCTCTAGAACGTCAGGCTCTGATACCAAATGAAAGAGAAGTGTGTATATGTGCTTGCTAAGTATAATACACACACGGATCGTGTAATATGACAAATAATATTTAAGTATGAAGTAATAGCTAAACACAGATATAAAATAGTAAATGCAATAGAAAGGAAAAATCACACCAGGGATTTTTATACTGGTTCGAAGCACCGTCCTACGTCCAGTCCCAGACTTCTATCTGGATTTCCACTAACAACAACCTCACTTCACCCGGAGGAAATAGGTATACAACACCCGAGCAGCCGAACGGGAATTTCACGCCTCTATCAACACGAGGACTTCACAACTTGCCTCTTACAACACGGAGGACTTCAACACTTTCCTGATCACACACAGGACTTCAACTAATACAATGGTTTTGACTTCTTCTTTGTGTTCTTGATTCAACACGGATAGTCAACAGCTTGAGTACAATCTTCCTATAATTTGATCCTCGAGTATATACTTTGAATGCGTAGATTTAAGGAAATAGAATGCTTGTTGAATCAAATGATATTAAATTGATTCAAGGATTCAACAAGTATTTGAAATTTGGAGAGCTTTTGTTTTGCAAAGAGTATGAAAATGCAATTAAGAAATTAGAGATAATATAGAATGATTCGGTGATTGTAAAACAAGTTTGAAGTTGTTTATATAATAGTAGAAAGGTAGTAATTCTTCATGAAGAGTTTCTATAAAAAGTTATGTCCATTTCCTTTGATTATTGAATAAAAATCTCTTCACAAATAGAAGCAACCTTTCAGAAAAAGCTTGCTGTTTGAAAATGGTCGACAGGTCAAAAATCACCGGTCGACTGGTTGAATTTAATTAAAATTAAAATTTCCAGAAAAATAGCCGTTATGTGCAAAAAACATTGACCGGTCGACTGGTGAGTTTCGACCGGTCGACTAATTGAACTAAGAAATGTTTATTTTGAAACAGAAACATGAACGATTGACTAGTGGTATTTTAGGCGGTCGACCGTTTTATTGCTGTGGACCAGAGGACCTCGATCCACAGTCTAGATCACTCTGCACTCTTTCCCGGTCGGAGCCTGAACTGTTTGGTCTTTTTCTGTGACTTTTCAAATCCTCAAATATACAGATTTCAGCAACGAAGATATGAGCATTCGTGTTATACTTTGAGGATAGATTTTAACATATTTCTAACATGACTCACTGTATATTTATATATATATACCTTATCTCTATGAAATGATCTTCATTGCAACTTTATATGTTGGCATCGATCTAAATCTTGTTCTCAACAAAACAATTTCCAATTTGTTTCAAATTCACTATTTCAAATTTCTAAGAGTTTCTACTTCAATTTATTTCTCCTAGGTACATTTTCTTATTTTGCAATTTAGAGGTTCCTAAAATTCCAAGTTTTAATTCATTTCAATAATTTAAAAATAATAAATTATTATAGAGCTTAAGAAGACAAACTTTGGCCCATTTTAAAGTCAACCTTCAAAATAATATATATTATACCTTTTATGTCAAATCATACTTCCAAAAGATTCTAATAAAATTCAGTTTTCTCAAAACAAGATATAAAAGGTTACTAAGTGGTCTCCTCCACTCAAACTCTCGAAAATAAACCTCGATGATGCGTGCACTCATCATCAAAGTCATTTACCAAAAAGTAGAAGGGAATATACAATTAGATCTGAAAAATCATCTGGAAACAATTTTTATGCGCTTCCATATTTACTCGTAATATTTCAAAACCTTTGCAAATAAATATTTCAAGAGGACTAGAATTTAAATTCTCAATTCCATGTTAAAATTAAATTTATTTCATTATCAATTAATTTACAATATTTCTTAAAATCATTCAATAGTCAATAGTTTAGATATATTGACTAATAAAATAATAAACGACGATAATAAATTTTCAAAATAATTCCCTATATATATTAAATATTATCCAAAACAATATTGTTTCTATTTGTCATATTCAAGTATTTAAAAACCTCTATAATGCCTTGGCATCCCAAGTATCGAGCAGATTTCATAAATATTCAACGAAACAAATTAACACACTAGAGAACCAATTTAATATCAAAACAAGTACGCTCTATCATAAACACTCAAACTCATTCTAGGTTATTATTGACCCTATATCTGGTGAGTTAACCCCAAATAGAGCCAAGGTTATTGCTAAACCAAAGCTCTGATACCAATTGTGAAGACCTGCATTTTTGACCATTCAAGTCGACTATAACCCACGCATGTTAACCCAAACAATTCAAATATAGATAGTTATTGGGTAATTATAAGAAAAGAAAGAAGGAAGAGGAAAAACAATCACAGAATCTCACAGCGAAAGGATAAAATGTAATAATCAAATAATTGTTCATGTAGCTGTTAAAATACATATTTGATTATACTTTACAACAATTATCAAAGTTATACATACCTAGACATAATACAATAATGCAACGGAGTAGAAACAATGTAGTAGGAATATACAATAGATAATGTACCAAATCTCCACCTTCATCCTCTAATATAATGTAGTCTCCGCTAACCCAAAAACTCAGGCTGACCCAAGCACCAATGAAAAGACAAAAAAGCTCGTACCAGAACTAAGATATTCTTGTATCAGTCAAATCAGCACCATGTAACTATATGAGTGTCACGACATTAGGAATGCTTATGGTAATCCACCTCTCATATCCAATGTGTTTGTGAGTGCAATAACTTAAGAGATGCTATGGGAATTTCCATCTCCTAAGGATTCGTTAAACTATTAACATATGATAGTATACGCTATAATAGGTAATGTCCATTAGTAAACTAAATATCAAAATTAAATTAAGGAATTACATTGGTCCACTTATCACATTTAATTTAGTAACCAAAGTTATAACGGTCTCGTATAAGGAAAATATGACAAGGCACGTGAGCCAATACCCAAAGTAGGATTCTACCAGTTTAACCTTTCTGGGTGGTCGTAACTGATCCACGGGACGACGATTATCAATCCAACGAATAAGGGTTTTCCCATCGAGTACAAAATCATGATAATAATATGAGTGATCAACATCGCTAGAGGTAGATAACTTCATTGGCCCGATGTAGACTTCTGTTTTAGTCATTTTAATTTTGACATGAATGTCAAGGCTACCCATCATTGTTCTCTTGCTTCATTCCAGTAAACATTTTCCAATTCAACCACTACATTCTGGATATCATCCACCGCGTACACAGTTACCAATGTGGTTCCAATAATTAACAAAGAGTATGTCAATAAGAGGCCCCGGTCTCTTTAACAACCAACCATAATTTTAGACACCAGTTGGTCCTTTTACATTTCAAAACAATTCACGTTTGATATCAAAGTATCAAATTTTTTCTAAAAATTAGTCCATTTTGAAATCCTTGTATTTATTTCAAAAATATCACTTCATTCCAAAACATATATTCCAAAATATGCCATTACGCTAGAAAATATTATTTCAATTTTCAACTTAGGTTATTATAACGACCCAAACTTCCCCTTGATGGAAAGCACGGATTGCTTTGAGGACAAGACCAATCAGAACACAAACAGAAGAACATTTCATTGCCTATCACAACAATTTCATCAGAATACAATAATATACAGAGTCTGAATAAATATTATACATTCGACAAATATCAGAGATTATAATACATTACATAGCAGCGGAAAAACAATACAAAACACAACTGAAAGAGATATACAGATACAGAGCTTTCCAAATATCATTCTAACTGTAAACCAGGATCCTGTGAATATAAATCTACGAAACCAAAACTACTAGCTGCCCATGTGGAAATAGGGGCACCCAGAGTTTAGGTTAAAACAATAAACTCCAGGTCAGTCATGTGACTGGTGTGAGAACTAAAACAGTTATTTAAAACTTTACTTCAAATCAGATATATCAAGAGGCCACGCCGTATAACACGGAACGGGTTTCCTCCCAAGAATACCAGTGCGTATAACAAAACAGTGCAATGCTTTTTGGAAAAATGAAGCTATTATAAGACCCAGGTCCTATCACACAATTCAATGCAAGCCGGGGGATAGGGTTTCCCTTATAATAGCCAAACATGCTTGGTACGTTAAAACAAATCATTTGATACTATTATAAGTGCATAGTGTATAAAACAACTTCAAATATAAATGTATCAATCCTAGATGGCATGGGTACCATATATCATGTCGCCAATACTAGGCTCTACAATCAAAACCGCAAATGTCACATACTGGAAGTTGGATTTCCATCTGTGAACCGAGGCAAGGGATCATCCTCACCGCTTCGAGACTCTCTAGCCCGAGCCTCAGGCAAGTACTCTGCCAAGCCTTTAGATCGTCAGGGCCGGTCCACTCGATGTGGATTAAACTTAAACCCTGAACACTACGTTTCCCTGCCCTATGGGGCGTAAATGAGCCAAATGGCTCCATCGGTCCCGGATCAACCGATATAACCGAGGCGTCTCGCTATCCATCATCTACATAAGTAAAATGCCAGGGCGTGTAAAACGCTGACACTACTCCTAACTAGAAAGAAACGCATGCCCTCCCTGAGGTCCTCTCCCGTTTCTGGTTCATACCGGGGTGTGAGGCTCGTGAATTAACTCTACACAAAGCTACGCCACAAAGGTCGTGCTTTGATCATCAACCACAAGACTCTGCTTTTCAACAGAAGCCTTGATCATTTGCATCTCAGCATGCCACACAGGCAATTCATGCCATGCGACTGATATCTATCGATATATAACCTCTGAGCTCGTACGTCTCAGAGAAGGGCGTTAAGCAAGAGAATAAATTCTCCGCCGCCAAACAGATATATATTTAATAGAAATCAATCAACACAGAATAAAATCCAATGTTAGGCACACATCCATTTACAAGTCCATTTTAGGTCTGAATGAAACCAGAGGAATCTTATTCCTCGCATATCCATCGATCTCTAAGTACGTCTGGACGATCACCAACTGATTCCCTCCTCTTGGGTGTACAGCCCAATCAAGATCATCAGTAATTATCCAAATGATGTGAAGACCTCCGGTCTTCAACCACCGTCTTCATCGTCGACTCCTCGTCGATTCAGTTGTTCAAAATGGGTATAAACCCGGCCTTTTCGAATAACTCGCGTATATAATAAACAAATGTTATAAAAACACAATATACGCCTTATTCCAATCCAGAATATTCCTTTATTCAAATATTCTTATACTTTGGGAAAGGTTCCCATTAATTTTATCAAAGATAAATTCATTAAAATTTATTCTTTAATCTTCTTTTGAATATCAATTCAAACCAAATTATGGTTTATCCAAACTAGTCGGGATTAGCGAACCTTACCGAAGAAATCATTTGTTTTAATTTCCCAATCCCAACCTATTCATCCCACGAAGTAAAACTGGTAATACTTCATATCTAACACCACAGTATTATCGGTAAATTCAATTACCATTTCACGTTCAAATCTAATTAAAGATTTAACTATCGCCTGGAGTAAAACTGGTGATACTCCATTCTCGATCATTTCAATCTAGTTAAAGATTCATTAAAACTCCACTTGGTTTTAATCTTCCCAAAAATCAATATTAATGATTGTTTAACTTAGGAAATCATATCCTGTCTTTAACTGGGTTAAAGAACCAATGTCATTTAAAACACGGTTCACGATAAACCCAAAATCACATTCTATTCCATCAGCCTTTAACCGTAAATTAGTAAGTGAATAATTCCCTAAGTGTTAACCCCAAAGGCCGAAACCAACATCAGATCAATACCCAAGAAATTATCCAACTTAAATAATCTCCAGTTAGTTTCTGATTTTCTTAACTCCGTTGGGTCTAAGAACAGTATTATTAAAGATACCATTAACGACAACCCAAAACCACATTCCATTAACAATGGAATCTTCATGGAAAATAAATCGATATATATAATCGATATAAACTTCCATATCCGACTAATATTATAAATGGAATAACGGCAAAACCTTTTAAATTCCAGATATATTAGTTGTCTTCCTCCATAGAAATTCACTTCGATTATTACCAAATCGAATTCCAGTCCATTCGAATTTATTTTATTAAATTGGAAAACTTTACTTTGGAAAATCTCCTTTAAATCTTAACAAAAGATTTATAAATTACAAATCACATTTTACTGTAAATCGGGTTAAAGAACAAATGTCGTTAAAACACAGTTTTCAACAAACCCAGTTAACATCCCAAGAACTATCGGGTTAAAGAACAAGTGTTATTTCACGATAGACCCAAAAATCAACTCCGATTAAATTCCAATTAAATATTATTTAATTGGTATACTTCATTAAATCTAAATAAAAAGATTTAATCTTTTTTCTCGATTGGGTTTAAGAACAGTGTTAATGAAGACACCATTGAAGGAATTATAATCGATTTAACCGATTTCAAATTCAACTATTTAACAACTTAAACTTGGATCTATTGCGAGAATAATAAATCAAAACTAGTAATGATTAGGATTTCATACCTACTGTAATCGATTCTGGAGTCATCGAAAGGAATTTGAACTTGTTGATGCTGGATGGATCGAATCACGAGGCTCAACAGGACGCTGGCCCTCCATAGATATCCACGAGAACACCATCTTCATCGATCTGATCGAATAGGAATTTGAAGAAGACAACGATGCTAGCCTCCATTGATAATTTTGGGGATTTTGGAATTAGGTTTTAGTCGGTCTATTCTCATCCTAAAATGTACTAGGGTTAGCCCTATTTATTTAAAAGAGAAATATCCATTTAATCAAGTCTTTACTTAAAATAAGGAACCGACCAAAACACTTATTCCAACTTCGTATAAAATATCATCAAAATGATATTTTATTCATCCAAAATATTTTCTCCTTTATATTGTTCTATATCGTGTGACCCTATAGGTTATTACAACGTTGGCAATGATTTCAAATCGTATTTTAAAATCATAAACAGTGATTGGCATCTAGCAATACATCGCTGCTACCCAAGTTATAATAATATTATCGATTCGATACAACCTTTTCTGTGACCAGTGTATCAATGTAATATAATCCTTTTAACCAGTATATCCAGGATTAAACTAGAGACATGGATCGTATCATCCTCTTTATATTTAATCCTTAATCTTGATCGATGAGTAGACTGTTCAAAACAAATAAATATTTGAGCACGGCCATGCATTTCACAGTCTCACTCAATCAAGAGGCCCATGGATATTACCACAAATATATTGCAGGGTTAAATTCCATCTAGATCATTCATAATTTCTATTCGATTCGAGATGTATCCAACAATCACCGTTATCGTTACTCTGTTACGAAATAACTTTAGATGATATCAAAACACAAATATACTCGAATAAAATTATAATGATTTCAAGTCTGAGGACCATTACATCACTTTCACTATGAGAATAACTTATGATACTGTTAATTATATTCCATGAAGTTATCTCACGGCGGGTCAGCCCAATACGATATTCTCCAATACATATTTATATCTTGACTTTAATATCACGTATATTAATGATCAATGAGATGTGATCATCAGTCAATCAATATACTAGTCTCAACGCTTTATTGTTGTTCTATATAAACAACAAAACTTGACCAGGGACATTTAAGAATTATAATACTTATCACATTATATAATCTCAAGTTCAGTCTTACTCGAACTATATAATTCCGTATATTAAATTATTATTTATATTACGTAGTAAATATAACATAACAGAATATATTATTTCAAATAAAATAATAACGTTATTAATCACATCAAATGGATTGCCTCTAGGGCATAAACTCTAACAATCTCCCACTTGCACTAGAGTCAATCATTCATGTATCATATACTCATGAAACTAGTGTGACTATTAAACTTCTGTTGCGACAGTGTTTAATTCAGTAGGTCTGCAACATTACAGCTTTTGCAACTTTCCAGATTTGTTTGTATCCTCTGTGAACAATTTCACATAAGAATTTTATTTCTCAAATATATGTTTGGATCGTTAATGAGTTTAACATTTTAGGCTTGAGCAATAGCCATATTGTTATCGCAATGTAAATCATTGGATAAACAATGGATTAAGTTCAATTATGAACTTCTTAATCCAAACATTTTCTTTCTTAGAATCAGTATCTATTTCTTGTTTTAAAACTAACATTATTCACAATAATCAATGTGTTGTCATTATATAACATTGTAATTATTGTGTTACTCCCACTCAATTTCTTGTCTATACAAGATTCAATGGTATTTTGTGGTTTCCGAGACATTTCAGATTTTATTTTATTTTCATGGGTGTCTTAGAGAAGGGTTCTCCTTCAAAAGGATACCAAATCAATCAATAAATATTTTATTCTCAGAGAATTTGTATCCATAAAATAGTTATTTGATTAGGTACGATCTTATCAGAGGAAGGACGTTTTAACAAACATCTTTACATCCCTAATCATTGTATTAGACACACTAGAACAATTTGTAGTCCATATCTTATATGGTGTCTGCAAAACCATTTTAGTAGGACGAAATGCAGTTGTTCTAAATTTAATTTGTTGGAGAATCTATATGACTTTCATCAATTGTACTATACCTTATAAGGTGCAATTTCTCCTTTCAAACACACCATTTCAATATGGTGTTCTAGATGGAGTGAGACGTGAAACAATTTCAAACTCGTCTCGATAGTCATTAAATAGTTGGCTTAAATATTCTCTTTCGATCTGTTCGAAAGGTATTTATTTTCTATTAAAATTGGTTTCTAACTTCATTTTGAATTCTTTGAATTTTTCAAAAGATTTTGATATGTGTTTCATAAGATACACATATTTGTATCTTCTGATATCATCAGTAAATATAATGAAGTAATAAAACCTGCCTCTAGTTTATGTATTCATTGCTCCATATACATCATTATGTATGAGACCCAATACTTATCACTCATTCACCGTGTCAAGTGAAAGGTGATCCAGTTATTTTACCTAATAAACAAGATCTGTATTCTTCATATAATTCAAAATTAAATGATCTCAAAATTCCATCATTATGGAGTTTTGATACACACTTGTTTATTGGGCTAACCGGTGATACTAAAGGTATGTTGGATTTAAATCACTAAATTTAATCCACTCATTATTAATGTCAAGTACATTATAGTTAAGGATTTACATAGATCATTAACTATTTGTGAAATTCCATGAGATATTTCATTTAAATAAAATGAATAACATTTGTTCTTTTATTACAAATGAAATTTAAGCTTGTCTGAACAAGATTTATAATAACATGGAATTTCATAATAACAATTATTTTATTAATTTTATTAAGCCAGTATACACAACATGTAACGACCCGTGTTTTTCGACCATTTGAATATGAATATTTAAATTAGTTTTAAATATTATATTGGAAATATTAATGGAATTAAATATTGAATTCGTTATTTAAACGAAGTTGAACGATATATATATATTTATATAATTATAAATAGAGCTTGAAATATAGCGCTGCAGTTTAAAAATTCGAGTTTGAACTTCAACTGGACATAAAAAGTCTAATATAAGCCGGAATTCTGTGCAACAAGAAACGTTGGGACCGTATTGATGATAATTTTCATATGAAAGAGAAAAATCCAGATTTTTGTGTTATAGTTTAATAGTTATGGCTAAATCAAATTTTGAAATAGTCGCTATAGAAAACCGTTATTTAATTATAGGCCTTTAAAATAGCCGTTTTGCAAACGGACTCAGATTTCGACAAAACCAGTTTCATTAGAACCGTATCGTTAAATTATTGTACGATGTTGAATGGCATGGCAAACAGGTGTCGTATGTGACCACGGTAGTTGTAAACGTCCGTTCAATTTATATAGCGCGTTATTAATTCAATAAAGGGTTATTGGGATACAACTGGAGTAGACGATCGAATTAGGCCACGAAACCAGTTCCGTTGAGTTCGTATCGTCGATTAGAGTCAGGATAGGTATATAGTTTGTTATTTTTAGAAATCGGGAAATTTGGTGTTCAGAAGGGCAGTGCGGTGCGCGTTAAAATTGGGCTACCGGAGCAACAGTCTCAGAATGCGACGAAATTAGTGCCGTTGGGTTCGTATCGAAAAGTTATTGTCAGACTTCGCAGTTTCAAGTTGATTTGATTTATCTGATGATCGTGAAAAAATTAAACGCGTGTTTATTTCTGGTTTTATAAAGGAAATTTTTACAAACGACCTCGGATTTTGACGAAACTTGTCCCATTGGATCTGGAATATCTTTTTACACTAAGTTTAGCCTTTTTATCAGTAAACAGAAACCGTCTGTAGTGGGTTTTAACACGATTTCTCCACGACGAAGTTCCATATATTATTATATTAATAAAATCCATCCTATTTTCTACTATGGCTTCTCTTTCCTTTCTTGTACCGCTGCCATTCTTTCTTATCAGCGAATCTACCAAAATAAAGAGCAACTCTACTCCATAACCAAATACTGACGTCTACCCTAACTCTTACCTTCACCATGTAACACCGCTGCGTGTGTTTCAAATCATTTCTCACATCCCAGTCTCTTTTCTTTTCAGCAGTCATGTTGTCGAATATATATGTACGTCAGTTGATCGGATTGAAGGAAAACACAGAAGAAAGAAAAAATGTCGACTGCTTGTGTTTTCAAATCCTCATATCAGCCTCGACAAGAAAATACACTGATACCCACTGCAAGCCTATATATTTAGTTTCACATGGAATGTTCAGCATTGCACATGGAAAATCTTACCCCTACGACCCTCAAGCCTACCTATTTTTCGTTCAGTCATACATCAAATGGCGTATGTCTCCACACAGCTTTGTACTGTTCTTTCAACACAGCTAAGTAGATAGCACTGCACCCCTATGAGCCTTCTTACCTTGGATGCCAAAGAATTCTCGGGTATAAATAGGAGCTCTTGTTCTCGTTTCAGGAAGCCAAAATAGAAACAGTACCACAAGTAAAGAATACACTCGTGAGTATTTAAAATAAAACAGAATTCATATCCCTCAACGTCAAAACAAAGGCATGAACCAGTGAAGTAATAGATCGTCTCTGGCACGTGGGGGGAAAGTATGGGCCACGGTGACCTGCTCCTACTTTTGAGCGTGGGTTCGGTGGTGCATACGAAGAGGAGTTTTCTCAAAACCAAGGTCCACATGCTGAAGGCGCTAAAAGAGGGAACAAGGGCGTGAAGTCTTGGAGCTGTAAATGGGTTGCATGGTTTAAATAAATGGGGAATTACAGAGGAGGAGAAGGTGGTTTGCGGTTCACGGTAGCAAGGCAGTGGGGAGGGAAGCACGTTGTTGATGGAAGGCTGACGTTGAGTACTTGCGTGGAGGGGCTTGTTTGGCAAGAGAATGGTGAGGTGGCGCTGGGGTAATAGTCGCGGGTGATCTTTGACGGGTTCGGCGGTTGGAGGGGATGGGTGGCACACGAACGGGATCCATTCGGAGGGACAAAATACACAGCAGGTACTAGAATCCAACAAGATGAACAGTAATCTTTAATGTGTCCAAACAGTATATAATTTGGCCAATTTAGTCGCATATGCCTTATCACGTTTAACTCAGTCCGCCTAATTATGTTTTTATGTAAAACAAGCCTGATCGATTATAATTGTGCCTAACAACCTATTATATAATGTGCCCCATTTGTTATCACACAAGTAACGTCCACTTTTTTTTTAGTTAAAATACATCCGGCCAGTTCTTTGGTTTAATTTTAGTTTTGCCAAAATCAATTAGCTGCCAAATTAGTGTTTAACGAATAGTAATCACTATATGCATATAACAAAAGTTTAATTTTGTTTTAAGAACCATAACCGTATATTTTAGTAACATACTCGTATGTGGCCAGAATTGAACAAATCCAGAGATATTAGAATCATCTCGACGAACACGGCATTCTGAAGCGGAATCAGACGTGATTGAAATCAACTGAAAACAAGGTGAGTTAAACTCACTCAGTTTTCCCATTTATATTTTATATAAATTGGGTTTTTATTTTTGTATGCTCTGCTTACCAATATTTGACTGTTTGCTAGTCATGGATTTATTTGTTGATTTAACTGATGAAATTAAACCGTCGTTTAATTTCAGTGAAATACCAAATCGTTATTTTAACGATTGGTTCCAATAAAGGTGACTCACCTTGGTTGGTCACGTTTATTTATAAACGTGTTTAAATGGTTGCATTGTTTGAATTGTTTATGGTTGATGTTAAATGGTCGTTATTTAGTTTGTCAGTTAAACAAAACTGAACAGTCTGATTTGAGATAACCATTCTGTATATAGGGAAGAACAGGTTGGAGGGATCCAACCGGATTCCTCAAATATATTATTTATTTCATATTTTCACATATGAACTATCCTGTTTGGTTGATTGATTTGATTATTGATTTGGACTGGGAATTCAACCTGTGTTTAAACCAATGAGCGGTATTGGTTGAGTATTTAGCAGTGTATGGCCTATAAAATAAATCGTGTTATAAATATTGATTCACCGTCAGGGGAATCGATAAAGATGAGGTTATAAAATTTATTATATAACTGGAGTTGGATTTAGAATATATTATTTTGAATAAAAATTATAATAGGAAATTAAATAAATACTTTATTTATTTAAGACTTTGATTGTTATTAAATTATTTTATAAAGTAAATGCTGACGTTAATCAGGTTTACGAGTACAAGAACAAGTAAAGAATAGAAGGATTAAACTTTGATAATTGTTTTGTAAAGAAAACAATTAATGAGATTATTTAAATTAATTATATTTTTAATTAATTTAAAGTGAGGATTAATTGGAATCGATTAACGAGATAATCAAGTTTAGAGTTAATTAAATCGACCGTTTGATGTAGAATTTGATTATCAAAATTGATGTGGTTTGATTTGGATAGTTTAATAAATATTGTTTAAATTTAAATAAGGTTTTAAAAAGGGATTTACCATTTAATTTTGTTATTAAAGAAATTAACTACTCATGTAGTTAATGATTGAAATAAATTATTATTTTAATTAATAATAATTTAGACAATTACTTTTCAAAAGTAATTGAAGTGAAATGAAATCAAAGGAGATTGGAAATAAGCGAATCTGGTTAAAGAACTGGGTTATAGAGTTGTATAACCAAATTCAATAGTTAAATGGAATTTGTTTGAGACTAGAATGAAATATTGATTTTGATTACAACTGACACTTATCTGAGGATAAGAACGTTGTTTGATCAAGGTCTGAGAGGTAATTAGAATACCCCAACTTGAACAACATCGGGATTATCTGAAGATGGTATTAGTTGGTAATCGTAAGAGATGTTAGTAAATATGTTTTGATAATATAAACAGCGATTTTAGCACTGTTGTTATAATATATGTTTTGTAAATCAAATATAGCGATTTTAGCACTGTTGCTATAGTAAAAGGATTGTAAACCTAAACAGCGATTATAGCGCTGTTGTTTGTAAATCTAAATAGTAATTATAATGCTATTGTTATAACATATGTGCTATAAATTTCCTTATTAAAAACAAATGGATTTTTCCGATTTAAATAATAAAGGATGAGTCGTCATTTCGTACGACTGCTACCGTAATTCACAGGGCTGCAGATAGCCTACGGAGGTCGGATGTTTCCTGAGGGAATCAGGCGTAACCATTGTGATCGCTGTGATCTAGAGTCAAGCGAATGGATGTAAGTCGAGTATTAGTTAATCGATAGAAGTTAAACAAGTAGAGTTAATCAGTTAGAGTTAACCAGTTAAAGTTAATCAATTAGAGTTAATCGATTGGAGTTTAATCGAATTAGAGTTATTCAAATATCGTATTTTGAATGTTAAAGAGCTAGAAGTTTTGGTTTAACAAAAGTAAATCAGTTGTTAAAGGCCAAATGGTGCTGAATACTGAGCCAGTGAACTCATTGGGTTGTCATGATTGAAACACTGATTATTTTGATAGTTAAATCACCGACTATCAAATCGGACCCATACGATTGTTGGTACGGGAAGACCGGGATCGAATTTATATTCGAAAACCATTCCGACCAACAAATACGTGAAGATATCAGAAGACGGTCGAGATGGAGCATTGAAGACCGGGGATCTTCATAAGCGGAAGGATTACTTATAATCTCTGGTTTAGCGGCCCGAGATACACTGTGATTCTGTCGTGGTTGGAATTCACGGGTTGCAAGGACTTCTCGCTACTGATCCATGGGGTGATTCCTATATGAGATGCAGTAGGAGAGTACCTTCGGTTCATCCTGTTCCTGGATGACTTGTATGGACGAGTGTCTGACAGAGTATTTCCAAAGGGATCGCGTACGTTGATTTCTTCAAACGTGCCATAGTTGGTTAGCTCCCAACTAGAGTATTTTTGTGGACGTCAATTAGTGATATCGGGAGGATCTGACGATGTGGCATTCAAAGTGAATGGTGGCCAGGTGTCCAGAAGATAATGCTGACCTCAAGCCTCATCAACCGGGAAAGGACAAAAATCGGGCAGGCAGCATGGCTATGTGGGTCGCTCCCATTAGGGTGTATGATCACCTATCTAGAGAAATTCCTTTTGTTTCTTATTCTATCGATTCTGCCCATTCGGGAACGGTGGTTTGAGTCCAACCGTTGGTGATATACATTCGATACACTCAAGCGAAATGAGTGGTCGGTCATGTGAGGGCCGGGTTGCAAGACGTTCTTGTTGAACCCTGTGTATTCGCCTCTAGAGATACACATGCGGAAGGTGGTCCCATACCTTGTCAAGTTGGAAATCCAATATCCAATAAGCGCCCGCGGTTTTCGATTGTATACTATATACGGGGAGCGTGAGATGCAAGCGTTCCTCTAGATTTGTTAATTATTTGTATTTAGACATTATCATAATATCAGATCAAGATATTGATTTCGAAAACTGTTTTGGGTTATCGTAAGGTAAAAACCGTCCGTGTTTATGTGTGGATCGGTCTTACGGTTATCTTTTTCTTTCGAAAGGATTTTAACTTTAAAATCAAGATGTGTGATACTTTAATGCCGTACGAGTTTTTTTCTCACTCTGGTCCACCAGACTGACCCGGTGTTTTGTAAATGCTCGGGTTAGCCCGGATGTACAGGTTCAGGTTATCAGGTATTGCGAAGTCTAGAGACGAGTTGAAGATGTTCAGATGAATGATGTTCCGCTGTGTGATTATATATATATATATATATGAGAACGGATTATCAAAACTGTCCAGATGTGCGTTGTACTCTGATATTGTAAGTATTTTCAAAAGCTCTAAATAAAGGTTTATTTCAGTATTATATTTTGTTCCGCTGCGATGTGAGACTCTGTGTTGTGTGGGTTCTTCTTCTTCTTCTATTCTAATATTTCTTTCTTTCTTATCTCACCCTCTAAATTCTTTCTAATAACGCTCCAGTGCTTTCGGTTTGGAAGGTCGGCATGAGTTACGGTTAAGGTGTTTATGTCGATTTCGGGGCCGAAAACCGCTGGGTCGTTACACAACAAGAATCAACTTTCTTTGGATAATCCATCAACTTTTGTTTCATTTCCATTCGTAAGTCCACTTGTCATTTTATCAGTTTTCTACTTATTTTGCAATTTCTGTAAATCAACATACATTTATGTGATTTATATCTAGTATCTAATACTAGAAATGTATGAGTAGATTTTTATAACATTTATATTTTATTCAGTTGAAGTCACACTTTAATTTTTATTTTAGATCCTTTATATCTATTAGAATAATTACGTTTTAATTTGTTTGAGGACAATCCTCAAATTTCAATGTAAGTCAAGAAATTTGATTTAAATCAATTTATCCTTCTCAAGAACAAATTTAAATTATCGAAGTTATCTGTTATTTAAAATCAGCAGCGGATAATAAATATTAACTGATTCTATTATAATTATATAAATACAAGATTTTGACAATCAAACTTTATATTTATATTAATATATAATTCAAACTAAAATATGCTCCCACTCAAATTAACATCCCTCTGTTTATATATACATATCGGTATATATACATAACGGTGTTCCAAGATCCATATCTAGTCATGCCTTGACCCAGCTTTGGCTGAAACCAAAACACAACCTTTTAGGTAGACATCTTATGTCAATTATATCATATATAATTCTTGGATCGCATGATGAACATTTTGTTCAGTATTATTCATTTGCTCAAAATATAGAATAATTCATGCTATTGTCTCTAAGGCCATAATCGTATTATGCAGCCTAGTTAAGTCAGACCCAATAATAGGTTGGAGCACCACATTTTACTCCATCGCATATAACCAAAATGAAAGGTGCGCAACGCTTTGGCATTAGTCACATCCAGTGATTTTGGACAGTGATGAGTATATTATTGGAAGACTTCACCATGACTTAATATAACAAATGATAATTTGCTTTAAAGGGAATTACATAATTCGTAATGGCGAACAATATTATAGTTATTTACACATATCAAATATATGCATTTTATGTTCTTAATATTAATTGAATTTAGATAAAATATATAAATCATATATATTTACATATATATAAATTCAAAATCAATAGAACATGTCTATTCTTCCTTGAACATTTCAAAGAAATGATTGGTTTAACTTTTGTATTGCAAAAAAAATACAAAATTAATACATATATACTTAAAATCTATATTACCAGATAGACTTTCAAAATATATGTATATCCATCCGTTATGAATTCAAGGAATAGATAAAATCAACATTTGAATCCACATAATTTCAAAGTATTCGAGTGAATAATATTTACAGGCTCGATTGAATGTACAGATAGAATGATAAATGGGAAACAAACATGAAAATAAGCATCAGACCAATATATCAGCTTATACCGTAAGTTTCTCAAAATAAACACATGATCATGAGCATAGAATGCTGTACTTAATAAAATAAACATGTACTGACTTTCTAATTGAACAAACTAACAGAAATGTAAAGGTAATGGTACATATGCATACAAGCATTATAAAACAGATCTGTACCCAGTTATTCTGATAAATGTGCGAACATTACATACAGAATGTATACTCATGTATAACAATTATACATATGTATATTTATATCATATTATCTAATACACAGGCAAACAAATAACCAGCCTTTTATATAGTTTAGTATAAAAGGATTCGAATACAACATGACATAATGTGCTTTTACATAATACATGTAAAAGACTCTATTTTCAGGAAGAGCAAAACAATTTTACATCAGTGTATATCCACCCTTGTGCACTGCTAGTCAAACTGGTTCATGTAATATTCTTAAACCTGCATATATGTATAATAGTAGATCAATATCTCTCTGAAATTGAACAATGCATCATAATATGCAGTATGTACATATATCAAATATATATATATATATATATATATATATATATACATTTAGATAAGCAATACAATCATATATTGTATGTTTGCACGTTGACGCAAGTTGATCTAGAATCAGTTCAGTATGTATTTGCTTATATACACCACTGTACTTGGGCCTTGAAATAAGGATTACAAACTATACATTTACAGTTTTTTACATGATTCATGTATCAATAAATAGCTTTTAATACATCCTGAATTCATAATATCAGATATTGAGCATCCCATGTATTATACAATCCTATTGTATAATGCTTTGGTTATTTATACATAACTATTATATTATAACTTATAATGGCCGAGTTGATAACATTGCTTATCATATCATTTATATGAATTTGTTGTTATTCAGTCATGAAATTATTGTTAACATACTCAGAAATATGACCATTACAGAGCATGAGATGTACTCTGTAATTTAGTAACACATTCATATTATACAGTTTTAAAACCATATGCTATGTAGTCGTAATGTAATGAGTGCACAAAACAACTGCAACTACATATATATATAAAGTTCAGCAAAATTACCTAAAGTACATGTACTGACCATATGATTTCAAGATATAATTGCAAACTTGTGCATTCATTTATAACATGCAAATCAAATTTGCATTATCTCTTAAATGATCACGGTTTATGAAACTTACTTATAATGGCAAACTTTTAATGCATACTATTGATCAATGCACATTCATATGTAAAGATCAACATAGTATCTAAATACTATTATTTGTACTGATATAATAAAGCAGATGTTAAATCATATTCATATCAGCTTTCATATTGCTTCAGTATTATATATACATTAGTATAAATACACTAAGTAATTTAAAGTTAAACAGCAAGTCATATTTGCTGTAAATCTTTTAAAACCTGATTTGCAACTATTTTATTCATCATTATAAATAAAATTAGTGTTCAAACACCTAAATGTATCTCCTTATATGCCACAGGCTATAACCCAAATTACATGCATAACATAATTTATAAGTATGTAAACCAACAATCATAAACAGTTTATACAAAGTGCAGTTTGTACTTGTATAAATTTGCTGACATTAATTGGTGTTCAGATGAAAATCAAAACATAAAATAGGTTTTTGAATCAGATTTCCGGTACATGTATGTCAGTACATACATGTTAATATATACAAACAATAAGTGTATACAATATTTCAAGTCAAACAATCAATCAATTATATACATACTCTATGTATATATTTTTTATGTACAATACAATTTAAACATATCATATATGTTTACTTATATAAGAGGTGGATCCATCTAAAATTATACAATGTAGATATATATAGCCAAGTCCCAAAACAAATCATTCATTTGTTTATTTAATACTATCAGTGGTTAAAATTCATGAAGAAATTCTTTGAAATGGTTCATGAAAAAAAAATAGTTCCTAACTATATTTGTAGTATTCAGATTGGGTTACACCATAGCAATTAAGCATGCTAAACAAATTGTAAACCAGATATGTAGGTTTCATATCATTAACTATGATATAATGAATCTGGTAAGAATTCAAAATTAATCTCATATATCAATTCATGATTCCATCCAGTTTATATCAAATATAAAATCATTTTGGAAAAACAGTTTTTATTCCTTGTATCAAATACAGATTTAATACCAATGAAACATTTTCACTTCTGGAGTACATTTCTTCATTGATTCTTAAAACTGTGATTACTCTGTCTTTAATACTCATAAATCAAACAAAATTTGATTATAAATATGGCACTGTTTAGTTATAAAAGGTCTAAAATAAAATAATGTAAAAACAAAATTGATATCTAATATTGATTTTGTTTAAACATAATAATTTTATTTCAGAATTGACTTTGTTAAAACTAGACAGATTTGTATTAAAGTAATCCAAGTTTATGATTAATAACATGAAGATGCATTACCAAAAGGAACTCATCAATGAATCTCTTATTCAACTAACTTGATCAATACTCAAAGTTATTCCTTTTGATAAAATGAGATAAGGATACATACATTTATAAATATATAATTTATATAAAAACAACTATTAAAAAAAATCTTACTGATCCACCCATCAGTAATACAGATTTTAAATATCAGTGAAACAGTTTCACTTTTAAAATGATTATTTGTTTAGATCTTGACATCATGATTTTGAAATAACCAATCAGAGAGTGATCATTGAATGTTAGTGTAATCTAACAGTTCACGGATCTGAAACCATATTTATGTATTTAGGCAGATTATGAACAAATAATCTATCTAACAAGTTGTGGCATGTAAGAATAGGGATTTTAATTACATATGGTTGAATTAATATCATATATTAATTTTGGATTGTTTACTAATAACAGAGACCAATTTTGTTGATAATGAAACATATCCATTGCAGAATCGACTGCCTATTATATTCTAGATTCAATCAAGTATTTATAACATATGGATTCAACATGACTATCTATGTGCTCATGTTTCAAAATGGTAAGATATAGCAAATAAAACCAAGATCTGATATTGATTCTATATTAGTTAAAACAATTTTAGTTCAGAGATCAAGTCATACGACAGTCCCTATTGAACATCACAGAGTCAAAACCCAAGAATTAAAATTCAATCCCTATCGATTTTACAGTGAATCAGACATTCATTAACCAAAATCGCAGTCCAAAAAATTATATCTCGCAAGCCCTATGCTCTGATACCATTGAAGGAATTATAATCGATTTAACCGATTTCAAATTCAACTATTTAACAACTTAAACTTGGATCTATTGCGAGAATAATAAATCAAAACTAGTAATGATTAGGATTTCATACCTACTGTAATCGATTCTGGAGTCATCGAAAGGAATTTGAACTTGTTGATGCTGGATGGATCGAATCACGAGGCTCAACAGGACGCTGGCCCTCCATAGATATCCACGAGAACACCATCTACATTGATATGATCGAATAGGAATTTGAAGAAGACAACGATGCTAGCCGCCATTGATAATTTTGGGGATTTTGGAATTAAGTTTTAGTCGATCTATTCTCATCCTAAAATGTACTAGGGTTAGCCCTATTTATTTAAAAGAGAAATATCCATTTAATCAGGTATTTACTTAAAATAAGGAACCGACCAAAACACTTATTCCAACTTCGTATAAAATATCATAAAAATGATATTTTATTCATCCAAAATATTTTCTCCTTTATAGTGTTCTATATCGTGTGACCCTATAGGTTATTACAACGTTGGCAATGATTTCAAATCGTATTTTAAAATCATAAACAGTGATTGGCATCTAGCAATACATCGCTGCTACCCAAGTTATAATAATATTATCGATTCGATACAACCTTTTCTGTGACTAGTGTATCAATGTAATATAATCCTTTTAACCAGTATATCCAGGATTAAACTAGAGACATGGATTGTATCATCCTCTTTATATTTAATCCTTTATCTTGATCGATGAGTAGACTGTTCAAAACTAATCAATATTTGAGCACTGCCATGCATTTCACAGTCTCACTCAATCAAGAGGCCCATGGATATTACCACAAATACATTGTAGGGTTAAATTCCATCTAGATCATTCATAATTTCTATTCGATTCGAGATGTATCCAACAATCACCGTTATCGTTACTCTGTTACGAAATAACTTTAGATGATATCAAAACACAAATATACTCGAATAAAATTATAATGATTTCAGGTCTGAGGACCATTACATCACTTTCACTATGAGAATAACTTATGATACTGTTAATTATATTCCATGGAGTTATCTCACGGCGGGTCAGCCCAATACGATATTCTCCAATACATATTTATATCTTTACTTTAATATCACGTATATTAATGATCAATGAGATGTGATCATCATTCAATCAATATACTAGTCTCAACGCTTTATTGTTGTCCTATATAAACAACAAAACTTGACCAGGGACATTTAAGAATTATAATACTTATCGCATTATATAATCTCAAGTTCAGTCTTACTCGAACTATATAATTCCGTATTATTATTCTAAGGACTTCTATTAAATTATTATTTATATTACGTAGTAAATATAACATAACAGAATATCTTATTTCAAATAAAATAATAACGTTATTAATCACATCAAATGGATTGCCTCTAGGGCATAAACTCTAACAACCATTCACGACAAACCCAAATCCCATTTGATATTAAATACAAAGCACTGAATAGAAAATATACCGGCTTATATTCAATATCAAATATCACAACCTACAAATATCGTATTGGAAATAACAATATAAATATATCTTTCAAATTTCCATAATAATATCTGTATAATCACGAAATCCAATATCGAAATATTACGAAGACAATTTTGATTCAAATCCATTCCAATTTCTATATTGGAAATTTTGGTTATTTTTAAAACCAATTCAAATCCAATTTATTTATTTTTAAAAATATTTAAATTATAATTCTAGTTCAAAACTAGTTCATTTCGATAAAAATCTTTTTTATCTTTTCAAATATGGAATTTTTCATCCCAATTCTTTCCAAATCATTTCTTATGATTTTACACTAATTATTGATATTTTTAATAATTTTATCAATGCTCGTACAGTCAATTTCCATCAACGGCCATCGAACTGCACTTACAGCGACCTTTTCCAAATTTGATTTGGACATAATTCCAAATCCAACCGTTAGATTTCTAATTTCTTGTATTCGTTAGAAAGCTCTTTTCGATACAAACCCAACGTTTCCGGTTTTAGGAGGATCCGACGGTCGAATCTCCCGTAATATCCGTTCGAAATCAATGGTCGAAATTTGCAAATTGTCGCAGCGCGGCACGTTCTATCCAGGGCATTATATATATTATATATATATATATATTTCGTCGATTTCCTTTTTAAAACGTATTTTATAAATCGTTTTCAAAACGATTTCAGCTTCATATTCAATTTCAAATTTAAATTGAATATTCCATATCATCGACATATAAATGATAATATTTTCAAAACATTATATTTTGAAATCAATTCCTTTTCGATATTCAGTATAAAAATGAATAAAACTGATATAAATATCGTTCACGTCAAAATGGCGTCAATCTAATCAACACGGCTTATATATTTAAATATAATCGTGCCCATCCCAAATCGGACATCAAAATCATATTTTGATTCTTTTTTGAATATTACTTGAAAATATTCGTTATTTTAAAATATTCGTTATTTTAAAATATTCCTTTCTGAACTGAATCAGACACAGTCAATTACCATATAATTTGATTATATGGATTTCACACAACAAATGTGTATAACAACAATGAAAACAGCAATCCATCATCCAGAGTGCATTCTACACTGTATAAGCATCAAATATAAATATTTAACACTTATAACAGCCTGTCAATCAATCGATCGACATACAGCTAATTATTGGGATTAGTGTATGTCCAATTTCATCCCAACACCCGTGTGGGGTTTTCAATCAACAAATAATGAATTTTATTTGTGCAGTTGGGCGATGTGTAAAATTTATCATCCCAGTCCACATCAGTCAAATGGGTGTATATAAACAAATCGTCTGATTTGTAAATGAATATTTAGTTTATTCATATACACGTTAAAAATTGTATTTTTAACGATAAAATATTTATTTGGTTCATTTACACAATAAAAATGATATTTTTATTGTTCTAACATATTTTAGAAATTTTGGCGGCATAATGGCGCGATACTAGAAACGGGATAAGGCCCAGCCTTATCCCCAGTCTAATAATGGCCCACGCCATACACATACCAATTCTATTCAATTTCCCAAACCAATCCAAACAAACCAATCAACCAAAAACCACAACACAGTATAACCAAACAAACACACAAGTCGTCCATGGTCTGTGGACGACGGGGAAACAGTTCATATATGCAGTTACATAATAAATAACTGTATAAAGAAAATTACATTGAGGAGTTCTCACCGAGGGTTCCACTCCGCCGTTCTCTATTTCTGAACTTCTGAATTGTTTGGATTTGTTTGAAATTCCAATGCAGTCCTTGCCCCGTTGTTTATAGTAAAAATTGTATTTTTATTGCTTCATTCCAATAAATAAAAATCATATTTTTATTTCTACTTCATATATTTTTACAACGCTTCTTTCTACATAAAAATTATATTTTTATATTTCTACTTCTTATATAAAGATCGAATTTTTATTTCACTCCATATATAAAAATCCCGCCTTTCTGTACATAAAAACATCGCCTTTCTATATATAAAAATATCGCCTTTTTATATATAAAAATATCGCCTTTCTACGATAAAAGTATAATTTTTACTATGATAAAAATATAATCTTTACTATAAGCTAAAAATCATATTTTTAATATCTATTATATAAAAATTATATTTCTATTTCGCTTTCATGATAAAAATCGAATCTTTATTCTCGCTACTTCATGATAAAAATTCTAATTTACTTCGCCTCATATAAAATAAAGTTCATATTTTTATTTCACTTCATATAAAGAAAAATCACATTTTTAAATCACCTTCTTATAAAGAAAAATCAAATCTTTTTATGATGAAAAGTCAAATCTTTTTATGGTGGAAAAATTGATGAAAAATCAAATCTTTTTTACTCTCATAAAGATCGAATCATTCCTCTCATAGAAATTGAATCCTTACTCTCATAGAAATCATATCTATACACAATGTGCTCCACAATAAAAATCAGATTTTTATTTAAATTGATAACTAAAAATAGAGAAAAGAAGAGAGAGAAACTTACAGCTCGAATTTCGAGATGGAGGGTGCTGCTGCCGCGCGATGGACGGAGGAGGGGGGTTGTAGTCAGCGGTGGGTCACGTCGATTGGGGAGGGTTAGGGCGACGGTCTTCAACTGGATGGAGAGGAGAGAGCAAGCGCAAGAGGGGGTTTGATGGTCATCTTGGGGGAGGCGGAGGACATGGCGGAGGCAATGGGGTGGAGCGCAGGGGGGCCGCGATGGAGAGGCCGTCGTTCCTCTTTTTTTTCTACCTATCGTGAGTTGAATGAAAGGGGGGGTGTTGACCTGAGAAGAGTAAAGGAGGAAAGAAGTTTTTTATTATTATTTAATTATCTCTTAAAAGTGGAATCTTCGTCCTAACTCCAACCGAGACCCAACGACTATCGCCCCTAGATAATTACTCCCTTTCCGAACACAATGGGATATGTATCGTAGGCTGATTCGATCGTTTCGATCAATTTCCGTCAAAATCAAAATATATATATTGTTGAATGCACATTTCAATTTACCGGGGCTACATACGGACTCTAAAAATTCCCAAAAAATATTTTCTAGCTTCGTATTGACGATACGGTCCTAACAAAACTAATTTCATCAAATTCTGAGATCGTTTGAAAATGGCCATTTTCTGGTCGATTGAAATTGACTGAAACTGTTAAAGCACATATTCCTTCGCCACGCTCACATATTGATTCAAAAAATCATGAATTTTGGAATCTAGCAATAATTCGACATCCCGAATCCAACAAAAGTGGTTTCGTCGAAAATAGAGATCATCTGCAAAATTTCCATTTTTAAGGGCCAAAATAAAAAATTTAAATTGGTTTGGATTTCCGGGTTATTACAGTTATACTTCATTAACCACATTTGTATTTAAGCACATGATTTAAATATAACATTCCACCATATACAGTTTGAAATTCATAGAAAAATATTTTGAATGGTAATAAATAGTTTGAGTATTAAAATGATTTATATGCTAAAATAGTTTGTAAAACCAAAATAATTTGAGTAGTCATAAAATAAGTTATAAAACAATTTATATTAAAGATAAAATTTTAAAAATATTTCAAATCAAATTGATTTCGTCCATTCCAACAAATCTGGAATCATGTCCAAATTTCAAATTAATTAACTCAATTATTGATTTCTTACAATTCCATTTTTACTGAATATAAGATAGTTTGAAATCTTTATCATTCTTGAAAAGTATAAATGGCTGACATTCAAAGCATTAATAAACATAAGTGTTAAATATAAAAGTTATTTTGCTTTTATTTTAGAACACTTAATAAATGCTTCCAAAACTTAGAAAGTCTAAAGAGAGGCATCTAATTCCTTACTGTAATATTTTGAAATAAATGAAACTCTTACTAAAGAATGTTTTCTTAAAAATAAAGCATGTATTGATATTTATATCAGTAAGCATTAAACCCTTCACAAAAATGCAAAATTCGACCTTTCAGGTTTTGATGAAATATTAAACAACTATTTTTGAATTTGTGTAAGTTTGAGTAATAATAATGATATAACAATGAGCTTAAAAATATATTTATAACTGCTAAAATTTACACTTTAGAAAAAGAGTAAATCTTTGAGTAAATAAGGATAGCCAATTAGGTGAGTCAGAATTAGGTCCTAGAACAAAGTAGGATTAAGTTGTACAACATATTATGGAGATTTCAGTGTCAGTCCCAGAGTTTTATATTGGAAAACTGGTGAAGTGTAAGGATTTCCATACTCAAGTTTGGTTCTAAATTGGGATTCCCTAAATATTTTTGTTTTGGAATTAGTACGATTATAAACGTATTTAGCTATTATTGATATATGTATATGTGTGTATATATGTAATTGTAGGTATAGCGTAAGTAATGTAATTTACGATTTAATTTAGGATTTATGGATATTAATTGAAAATTAGTAGGCAATAAATTTGTAAATAATAAAATAATTTATGGGGACTGATTTAATAGAGTTCAATTTGAGGAAATGGATGTATCTCCAAACTTGAAAGAACTTGAAAAATAATTTAATTTGGAGGAACTAATATATTCTTACTGAGGTTAAAGAAATTGAGCAAGGATTGGTTGAATGTCCAAAATTCGATTATTCTAGATATCAAATAAGATTTGGATGGACCACCTCTTAGAAAAGCAAAAATGGAAAATCGAGGAGAATAAAGCTATTGGGACGGTATATTAAACTTGGAATAAAATATAAAGACATCAATACCATTTATATCACTATTTTTTAGTGATGACTACCAAAAATATTTTATTTTCTTAGGCTTCGAGATTTTAACCGATCAAAGTTCCCTATGATGATTGGAAGATGATATAAAGTGGTGAAAATAATTTATCCCTATCTGTGCTTATGTGATTTGGGACTTAAAACCACTAGGTAAATTTATTATGAGTAAGAGAATTTTATGAGGACATATAACTAGCGGTTAATTACATTTGGATGTTAATAAGTGAATCTATAACAACCCAAAATTTTGATAATAAATAAATTAGTTATTTAATTAGATTTTCAAAAATAGGAATTTTTGCAAACGATGGAATTTGATCACAAAACTTGCACCATTGCATTCATCATGGAATTCCACTCAATTTTCATGTTTGGAGTTTCACGAACGGGGTCCGTAAGAAGATGATATAGATGAAATACGAAACGGACAGAAAATAATTAAAATATAATAAAATATATATATATTAGTATTAATTACGTAGCCAACGTGTCTGCTAGGTCGACCCAGGGCGACCTGGAGCAGCTAGCGGCTATTGTTTTAACTATAATATATATATATATATATATATATATATATATATATATATATATATATATATAACGGATGGATGGTTTTTATAAAAATAAATCCAACGATTCGGGGTCATTCAATTCCTATAAATAAAGAGTTAGGCCCCCATTCTTGTCCACATGTTTCTGAGAGTAGAAGCAAAGGTCTGTCATTTCTTTCCTCCTCAAAAATATTCTAAAACAAAACATATTCATATATATAAACATAATCAAAAATAAACAATATATATTTGAGGAGATTAATCAGATTCAAATGGAAAACGGTATGGATTGGCATTTAGGTTCTTCTTCAACGGATTTCTTCCCTCTTTTCATATTTTCTTGCAAATCTACAATCTGAAAGTATCCCCTTTTTAGAATAACTATAGAACTGTAAGAATTTAGGAATTGTAGGCCTAAAAAGCTATTCAGATTTGGATGCTTTCGGGTGGTGGGAAGTCTATATACATAGTTTACAAATATCTAATTACTTCGTTTATATTAAATCTGAAATGTTTGCATATGTGTTCAGCATATCTATTATAATTTTTTTAAGATATGATAGGATAATCATAGTTTGAAGATTATTATTTTGTGGGCTTGTTAGATTGTTCATATTATTTCCTATAATTGTGTTTAAAAATATTATAGTTATTGTAAACACCATAGATTTGGAAATTAGTCCCATAAATCATTTTTATAGTGTAGTTTTATTCCAGATCTATAGTTTTGGTGTTGATTTGTGGTTTGCGTAAGTTTTGTTAAAAAGAAATAAGCCTGTTTGTGTTCAATTTTGCTTAGGTTTTAAATTGGTTATTGTAAATATGTCTTTTGTTCTTTTTGAATAAAAAGACATTATTTGAAATCAGTAAGAAATATGTAAAAAAAAAAGCCTAAAAAGAAAGGGTTATGCAAATTCATGGACAAACATAGATTTATAAATGTTTACACATAGTTTACATCAACCATTCCCAAAACATGTATTACGTATTTTATGATTTGAAATATGTTGTTCCTCTTTAGAATATTTTGTGGAATAATTTACAATAATTTCATTTTTGACCTTTTTATGAGATTTGGAATCTTATAGCAAGATTGAACATAAAAGGATATTTTTGGTCGTTAGCTTTGATCAAAGCATTTGAATTTAATAATAGTATTAAGAAGATAAAAACATATTAACTATGTTAACCATGCGAATATATATATATATATATGTGTGTGTGTGTGTGTGTGTGTGTGTGTGTGTGTGTGTGTTTGTGTGTTACCGTCCAAATCTACATAAACAATGAAATATATATTATAATTAATGTTTATTGTATATGTGTGTTTGAATGATTTCCATTTTATGGAATCACATTTGGAAGTATAATCCATATTAAATGGAAATATATATTATGGTTGTTGTAGCAATAAATGTGATTGATTTGCTACAAATAAGATCATAAAGGAATAATAACTATTGTAACCATCGTCGATTTGGCGAAAATAAATTGAATTAGGTAGTTATGCCTAAATGGTTATAATTTAAAAATGATGACTAGGAATAGGAATTATAACTCCAATTAAGGAAACAAATAATCCTTATAACATATAAATAAATATATATGTACAACAAGAATAAATCAAATCAAAGTAAAACAGATGTATTTAAGGAGTTATAATAATTAGATTAGAACTAAAAGGGACTGATATAAAGGACATTTATTAGTTTAATTAATGTCATAGGAATTATGACCGTTAGGTTCATAAATGACAATAATTATAATTTATGGTAATAATTGACATTTAAGGGGTTAATTTGTGCCTTAGGAAAAATACGACTGTTATGGTCATAAATGGAAATAACCCTAATAAATGGAAATAACCCTAATAAATGGCAATAAATGGAAATAAAAGGGGATTAAAGGGTATTGGTTGTCGTTCTAAATACTAAAGTCCAATATGGAAACAATTAAATGTATAGGTTTTCCTTATTCTGTTATAGTTAATCTAAAATTAAAATATTTAGAAAATTGAATTAGACTTAGTAGGTTAATGATGCGAGGTCAGTTACCTTATTCGACATAAGTCTACACTTTCCAATAGTCGTATATATGTCCAACTGATGTGATACATCATTTACCATAGGAACTCGTGATGATCATTAGTTTGCATAACGCAGATTATTTCCAAATTTAAGGTTTGCTTCGTAAGCGAGGTCTAAAGTGGTCGTAGGGCCCTCCTCCCGTCCAAAAGAAGAAATCAAAAAGGAAATAATATAATTATGTTGCCTATTTTGGGATTAAGGTCTTAAGTGGTTAGATTCACCTTTGAAAAGGTATAAAGTGATTATGTATCCGACCTCCCATAAATGAAGCATTAAAAGCAAGTTGGGTACAAGTTTGATAATCTCCATGATTAGTCCGCTTCCTCTGGTCTTAAGTGACTTGGGTCGAGGGTCCAGCTGGGAATGGGTTTTGAAATGACCGATATGGTATTTCCATAGGTTTACCTATCCTACGGGAAGCATTAAGTGGCTAGATGATTATCCAATAAGGTCAGCTAGATAATCACGAGGGGGTCTACCAAAAAAGGTCTTAAATGGCGTGCGATGTCTACCTAATCGATTGGTCTTAAGTGACTGCTTACTGTCTCTTGCCTTATGCAAGACATGGGTATATGCGTGAATGACGTAAGCCTTAAATTAGTAGGACTTATAGCTAGTGTCCTCTAATTTATATTAGTGTAGAGTAAACCATCGAGAAAGGTATTAAGTGACCGATGGGTTCACCTTAGGTCTTAAGTGATCGAAATGATCCATCCTTATCTATCATTGATAGTGAGGTTTTAGGTGGCTATATAGAAATAATTAACATCCATATGAATAGTAAGTAGTTGAGAGTCCACCTCCTAATTTTTGGTAATTTGTTGAATGGTGGTTTAAAGGCTTCGTAATTATGCGAAAATGTTCTATCTCGGTATCGTTATCATTTGGAAATGCTACCTTGGGTATGGTAGTTGGTTAGCGTGCGTAAGTGTTTACAAGATTAGGTTAGAATTGCTAGCCTTGTTCAACATATGTCTTTGGTTGAACATCTATGTATTGTAGACAATGTTATACTCTTTCTGCTCATTAGAACTTATTGTTCTGACCCCCTCCTTATTACAACTCCCAAGTTATCTCGAGGAGATCGGGTTTCCAAAGGTGTTCAAGATTGGTTTTCGGCTCTCATGCTCGATATTGGTGACTTACTCTTATAAGGTAGTTACCCGAGTTGATACTAGTCTATCCTATTTCATTTTCACTATAAGTTGTTTTATCGTACTCTGATTATGCTCATGCTCATTTATTTGCAGGTAGCAAATTTACACGCTCCATGCTTGGATGGGTTTGAGTTTCGATTTTTGGCAAAATTTGGGCCTAGAAGAGTGTGGGGTGTTACATTAGTATCAGAGCTTAGGTTTGATGATCATAGGAATTAGTTAAATTAGTCTATCCTACGGGAAGTGTTGAGTAGCTAAAAGATTATCCAATAATGTCGGCTAGATAGTAAACGAGGGGGTCCACCATGAAGAGGTCTTAAATGGAATACGACGTCTACCTATCCAATTCGTCTTAAGTGACTACTTACTATCTCTCGGCTTATGCGCGACATAGGTGTATGTGTGAATGACAGAAGCCTTAAATTAGTAGGGCCTATAGCTAGTGTCCTCTAATTTATAAGGTATTAAGTGACCGATGGGTACGCCTTGGCCCTTAAGTGATTGAAAGGATCCATCCTTATCTATCATTGATAGTGAGGTCTAAAGTGGCTATATAGAAATAATTAACCTCCATACGAAGAGTGAGTAATTGAGAGTCCACCTCTTAATTTTTGTTAATTGGTTGAATGGTGGTTTAAAGGCTTCATAATTATGCGAAAATGTTCTATATTAGTATCGTCGCCATTTGGGAATGCTACCTTCAGTATGGTAGTTAGTTTTCGTGCATAAGTGTTTACAAGGTTAGGTTAGAATTACTAGATTTGTTAGACATATGTCTCTAGTTGAACCAAATGGGATACATCTATGTATTGCTGACAATGTTATACTCTTTCTGCTCACCAGAACTTATTATTATATATACAAATCGGTTTTTTATATATATACCATATCAGAGTACAATACAACATTTGATACAGCGGAAAAATAACTCTTAAATATCTAACGATGAAGCCGCCTGCTTCAAATTCCTCCAAATGTATCCGTAAAATCCTGAAACATTTGACTGCCCATACAGATTTGGGTACCCAAGAGTTTAGGAAAAACAAACAAAATAAACTCTGGGTCAGTCATGGGACTGGTCTGAGTAAACTCCAATCATATTGTTTAACTTTGAAAACAAAACTTTGAAAGAAAGGGTAATAGTAAGACCAGCCCGCACATAAACACGGACGGTTTTTACCTTACTATAACCAAACCATTTTTGATATCGAAATCCAGTGATATTATAATAGTGTCAACTCAAATAAATAACCAAATAGTAGAATGCTTGCATCTCATGCTCTACATACATAGTATAAAATCAAAAACCGCAAGGCGCTTATTAGAGATTGGGTTCCAACTATAACAAGGTATGGGACCACCTCCCAATTAGTGTACTCTAGAGAGGATACACTGGGGTTCAACAAGAACATCTTGCAACCCGGCCACACATGACCGCCCACTCATTTAGCTTGAGTGTAGCGAATATATTGTCACCCACAGTTGTCGGCCGTCCAACCATAATCCGTAAGATACATAATCGAAAGAAGAATAAATAATGAATTTTCTCTAGATTGGTGACAAATATATCCTGCTTGGGTATGACCCAACTGGCCATGCTGCCTGCCCGATTTTTGTCATTTCCTGGTCATGAGATTTGAGGCTACGTGTATCCTTTTAGAACATCTGGCCACCATACAATTTGAATGGCACATCGTCAAACCCGTCAAATCACTAGTTGATCTTTTCAAAAATATTACGGCTATAAAAGATAAGAGAAACGAATTCCTCTCCCACCAGATGTAATATCTCGAAAAGGTCGTCTTATGTGATCTGTTAGGAATACTCTGTCAGATATTCGTCCATACAAGTTGTCCTGGGTCTGGACAAACAAAACAGCCCATGCGAGTTAGTTCGTCTTCGATTGTCTTCAAATAATCTAATTTGCAACGCCTATGCCTATACGGAGTGGTTTTCAGATATTAAATCCAACCGGTCTCTCCGTATTAACAACGATGGTCGAAAAATCTTTGACAGCCGGTGATTTAACTATCAAAGGAAAATAAACATCCAACAATCAATTAAACAATCACTAGCCCCTTTTAATTAATATTTATTCATGAACTATTTTCCAATTTCCTTATCGAATTCTATATATATATCGACATATTGATTCTATTATCCAAATTTCTCAAAAATATTCTAACTCCTTAAAATTTCAGAAAATTTTGCCAGCACCTCCTTTGTACAGGTCAATAGCTCAAACCCCAACTGACCTCTCTAAGCCCTTTCCATTCAAAAAGAATATCAAAAAGCCAAGCGGCTTGCCCAATAGGGTCATAAAATCTAATGTGGAAATTTAAACACGTACCTTTTTGTTGGGGACTCAAAATATAACCTTCATACCTTCATTCCATACCTGGTTACAAATATTCAACCATCCCCCGTTTGTTTCAGATTAATTCAACGTCTTTTCTTAAATCGAATTCCATTAGCTAGTTAATTTCTAATTGGCATCTTTACTTAATCATGTTTGTATTCACTTATAAATCAAACTAATCTCCTTGCTCGCTTCCCAATTCTAATTCACGCCTCATGTTCGAATTCCCAATTCCAATTTAACAAATTCAAATCCTTAATCAAAGTTAATTTTAGCCCAAACCTTTATTAACTATTTCTTTTAAAATTAGTTAAATTCATTCAAAAATTAAAAATCTGCTTTTTATCCCAAAAGTTTATCCACTTACTCTACTTGAGTTCAAATCTGTTTTATAACTCAAATCTGGATTTTTTTGAAAGGATTCGGATTTCATTCACTCAAAATCCCTTTAATTTATTAAAGAAACCGTTATGGTTTAAAAACGATTATGGAGTTGTTTTTCAAAAAATTTGATTTTGAAATAACTCAAAATTTATAAGATGAAATCCATATTTTTCTCTTCCATTAGAAAACTATTATTAAATAGGTTCGGTGTTTCTTGTTTTATCGAATTCCGACTTATATTGATCTTTATATACTAAATTGAAGTTCGTATCATCAAATTACGAACTACCACGCTGCGGTGAGTTCGTTTTAATTAAAACAAATTATTAACTTTTTAAAACTTCGTTTATAATGAATTCCAACTCCATTCTCTAATATTTTAATATATTTTAAATCAGTTTTCCAAATTTAACTTAACATCTCATTTTCCAACATCGTCGAATTCGTAACTCGGCTGTAAATTATTCACAATCAACTTCTACAATCAGTTCCAATTTCCTCGGATATAAGTTATTTTATAGAAATCCGATATAATCTAATTTCAATTATAAATTTCTTTTATGGAGAAAATCAATTTATTCAACACCCTTTACCATTACAAACTAATATCGTCCCTTGATAATAGTGAAGTCGTTCAAGTTAGGATATTTATTTACCTCTCAGACCTTGATCAACAACGTGCTTATCTTGAGACAGACAAGAGTTTGTAATACAAAAACTGATATTATTTATCATAAAAATTCCCTTTGCTTTTATATTCGAAATATTATACTATTATAAACTTATATAAATATAGATTCCATTCCATATTTTATAGATTCTATTTAAAAAAATCTCATTATCCTTCCTGGCGATATTTGATTTTATAAATTTGAAATAGTTGGGTTTTAACTGTAAATCCATACGGATTTATCCCAATTCAATTTATATTTCAAACATTGGAATAAATTTCATTATTCCCCCTTTTTAAATGATTCCCAATCCCTTTCAAAATCCATATTGATTCTAAATAAATAAATTATTCCATGATATTTATTCACCTCTATTTATAACAGCGTTTATGAATTTCATTTCTTGTTTTAAATATTAAAACGAGTTTAGATTTCAAATCCTATTTGAAATTCAATTTCTAATTTGGAAAATAAATTTTCCCTTTTTTTAAAATCATATTTGCATTTATATTCCTATATTATCCAATGATCATTTTTCCCCCATTCATTTATAAATATCGTTTATAAATTCAGCTACTTGTTTTTATTATTAAAACAAGTTAATACTTTTTGTAGTGTATTCGAAATTCAAATTCTATTTCAGAAAAAATAAATTTTCCTTTTAAATCTAAAGATCCCTTTTTATGATCCTTTTAAGTATCGATATCTAGGGCCAGTGATATTCAACATCCAAACACAAACAATTAATCCAATTCAACACATCACACATATATAAACAGGTAAACAATAATAATAAATTTTGAGTAATCCAGTTGGATTCCTCCAACCTGTTTTCCTACATCTACAGATGTCAAATAACATAAATAATACCAATCCTGCTTCAACGCAGGATATCATGATATAGAAGGTCATCCACTCATATATCGTGGGGTGATAGGGTCATCCGCTAATGATGCTGTGGGCATCCGCTAATGGTACTGCGGGAAATATCCAACTACCGATATATATATATATATATATAATAACCACAACCACCAAGCCTAAATAACTAATATATATAATAACCACAATTTATAAATAACAGGAATGTAACCAACCAACAAACAACATATAAATATTTTTATTAAATAAAGATTCGATTATAATAAATTATAATCGAACAAACGAGTGAGTTTACTCACCTTAATTTTGATTTGTCGACAATCCAGTTAAAATCCAATACCGTCTCAGCTTCGAATCTATTCGAATCATTTGGAATGAATTTATACCTACGATAATTTATATTTATTTAACGATTAGGCTATTTTTAATTTTAAATTCACTACTAAATTAATTAATTAAATTGTTCTATGTATCTTTTAAATTCGTAAAAATTCATACCTTATTGCTACTCCAACTACTCGGCTAATCATTGAAACAAAACTCGGAGATTGGATGATTTTTAAACTGTTTCTCCTCTACAGCCTAACTAGATCATCATCGGGAGGTTTTTTTTCTTCCTTTTTTCTTTTCGTGTTCAATTTGAATACTGAATACTTTGCAGCCCATATTTCGGTCATTGGACATTACATTGATAGATGGCCAAAACAAGTGCAGCGTTTACAATTCGTGGAGCATTTTCATCTTCAAATCTAACAACAAAAATCTAACATATTTGCATACTTTTTGTGATGACTCTGGAGCACCCATCATCCCTCAAAATAGATCGAACTCCTATATCCTTGCTGCCAAATTTGTCCCCAGTTTACTTCAATTTGATCCAGATTCAACACCGACCCCTTTAATGCATCGAACTCCACCATCCTTCACATCACAATCCCGTATACCCAAATCTCACCCTCGCACCCAGTCACCATCCACCAGCGCCGGCCTTCAAATGCCATTTTCGATGTCCCTAAACTTCATTGACCCTATCGTACAGCAATACGAGATCCCTATCTCCAAATACGAAACCAACGCAAGCCCTTCCGTAAGCATCGTGTAGACCTAGATCCACAGCTTTGTTCGAACCAAGCTGAAAACCCATCGCGCTCTTCCGCAAACCAACACCACCATTCACGGTCGATAATCCATCTCCATCCCAACAATCGTGACTGCCTCCAGTGAGCCACGGTGATGTATTGAAATCACGATTCTATGGTTTTCAATCGCCCTTTAGAAGATCTTGCGAGCGTCTTCAACTGGGTATCGGGCTTCAGAAGATCTCGAGATTTCATACCGTGAATTCTGATTTTGATTGCCTTCTTTTTTGATGGAATCGATTTTCGAATAACTAAAGAAAAAGAGGAAAGAACGAAGTAAAATGGCTTTGAGTGTTTTTTTCGTGGATTTATGAATGGCTGATTACTCGACAAAGCTCAATTAATAGAAGTGAAGCAGACAGAACTTATGCGGCATATCATTTCACCATTTAATTTTGTGTTTAACTTTTGGGAAGCATTTTCTACAGCTAGAGGAAGAAAAATAGCTGCGTGATTTCAGTTTTTTGTGTCGGCTGTTGTAATATTTAGTTGACTTGATTTTATTGAAATTAAATATCTAAAATTTCTCGTGGTCTCTCCATTCGAAGTCCCAAACCGCTAATTTAACGTAATGACCGACGTTTTCAGATTATAGTGTTATTCCGAACTCAATGGAACATATTCTGAAATTAAATTCGATTAAAATATAAAACGGTTCAAATAATTAAATTCATCGAAAATAAATAATTATTATTGTTCAAATTCAATATAGAATTTATATTGATCGACTAAATTGTTTAGATTCAGTTTTGAATTCAGTTATTATTATTTCACATTACGATAATTCGATATATCTGATATTAAATCGTATATCGATTATTAAATTGATAAATTCAATATAAAATTTATTTATATTTTCAATTTAACCTTTAAAATAAATTTAAATGTCCAATATTGATTAGCTAAAAATCCAGGATGTTACAAAACCGAAGAGATAGCCATAGCTTAGAGGATGAAAGGAAAAGTTTGCATCTTGAATCTCTTAGACAATAGAAATAATATTTATCTATAGGATTAGTATAGTGCTGTAACGTCCCATTTTTGACAGAGTTCGTAATATAGTTGATTATGGATTAATTCAGTGGTTGAGTTAAAATAATAAATTTGTCAAAAATAGATCTTAGGAAATTTCAGAATAATATATATATATTTAAATGGTCTAAAATATTTTTACCAATATAAAACAAGCAGGAAATGTTTTCTTGTTTTTTTTTGTAGTCGTTTTAACTCTTGTTAAATATAACTATTATTGGATTTGAATATTCTTGAAAATTAGAGTAACAAATAATTATAGATAAAATTCTATATGAATATATATATTTATATTATTTATGTTCCTTAACAAATGTATGAATATGTGTGTATGAACTAATGTGTAATGTCTTGTATATATGTTTGCTTTATGTTTTATATTGGTTTTAAACTTAAATAATAATAATAATAATAATAATAATAAACATCACTTAATAAATTGAATGTAAATATAATAAGTAAAAATAATTTTACTTCATATAAAAGAAATACTATAAGTGTTGTAACATCTTTAGTATTTAATATCTAGAACAAATAAAAGGAGAAATGTGCCTTTGTACCTTAGATATGAAATTTGAACCATTTATACATGTTCATATAGGCTGCACATACCTATGCATATAGTAGTTTTGGTTACTTAGCAACCAAATAATATTAACGTAAGGTTGTACATGTTTTTTGTACTTAAACAAGTCATGGCCATGCCTTGTCATCTGCAGCTAAGAAGGACTGGTTACATTTCCATCAATCTATACAGCTACCACCCTTACAGGCTACCTATAACCCATATGCACAAATAAATGACATTTGCTGCATCATTCAATCAAATACACAACAGCCTATAAACATCTAGAATACAACTGCATTTCCAATCAATCATACACTATACAAGTTAAGCACCTGGTCATTTTTACTTCATCCTATAGTCTGCTTTGCACTTTGCTATTTCCAACTATATGGTATAGCTTCACATTTTCAATCTATTCACACAAACAACAAAACCCATAGCTTCAATTCACAAGTTATCTTCTACTGCACTATGTGTGTACCTCAAAGAAACAAGGTGTAGTCATGGCTTTTCATTTTCAGATAGCTGTTAGAACAGCTATGAAACATGATTACACATTGTATCACTGCATTTTCGTTTGACATGCACTTGTTACTTCAGTTCAAATCACATGCGCAACTACATTTCATTTCTAGTCAACTGAGCAGCAGCCCTGTTATTTCATCACCAGTGCATTACATTTCCCATACCCTCATGTTCTACCATTTTTTAATCTTTTCTTTGAACCCACAAATACATGCACAACTCCACTGCTTTCATACATAAATTGATTCAAACCAAAACTTGAATAAAAACTGAGGAAGATTTGGTAGAAAGCCTTAACAAAGAAAGTGAGCGGATCTTGAACTATAAACAGAAGAAATAGAGGATATATGTGAGTAAACACCCTTTTCATTCCATATAAACTATTACTGGTTTAATATAGTATGACGCAGGAATATATCTATGCATATATGCTATACTTAGTTTAATCTTCATGATCTAACCTGTGAATGAAGAGGCGTAGAACATTAAACCCAACCTGTGAGTAAATCCCTGTTTTAGTTCCCTTTTCAAATCTATTTGTAACTTCCCGTATTTTTAGTGGTTAAATGTTTAATATATTATATTAAATGGTGAATTTGAATTTTAAAATTGATTTATTATATAGAATTTGTTTATTAAAACAAAGTTGAATATATAATCTATATTTAAATTATAAACGAGCCCATAACTGCGCGGTAGTTCGTAATATGGAGATTTGAACTTCAATTGAAAATACAAAAACCATTTTAAGTCGAATTTTTTTGAAATAAGAATTTTCTGAATCTATTTGATTATAATTTTCTAATGGAAAAGAAAATTCGAGATTTCATGTTATAAATTGTGAGTTATGCCTAAATCAAATTTTAAAATAGTTGCTATGGATTCGTTAATAAATTATAACATTTATTTAAATTATTAAATAGGAATTTGGATAAAATTTAGATATCGTTTAAATGGAAAATATTATTGTTGAGCTATAAATTTTATATTCGTTCATATTTGAAGTGATATATTATATTATTTGAATATACATGATAATAATAATTTATTTAATATTAAATTGAATTATTTTGGAATTTAATTTATATTTAGTCGATATAATATAAGCATTAAAAATAATCGTGTTTCAAAAAACCTCCATTTTAGATGAAACGAGTTTTATTGGAATGCGTATAATTAATTATTGTTATATTTCCAGTTTGGAGCTAAATGGATTTGTTTTGTCGGTAGACGGAATTTAAGGGTGAACCAATGAATAAATTGAGATCTAAATTGCAGCGTTTTCGCAAACGGAGTCCGGTTTCAACGAAATTAGTTTTGTTGGGACCGAAACGTCAAGACGTAGCAGTATATTTAATTTCATTAAGTTTGGAATTAACGTCCGGCAGTGCATATATTTAATGGTAACGTAAATAGCGATAACCAAATAAATAAAATGCGTACATAACTTAACACTTAAGTAACAAAATACAGGACACTAGCCTACCTTATACACTACCATGTTTTTTTGAGCCTATCCTGTGTTTCACTCTTTTGGACACCCTAAGACGTAAAGCTCCCATTGACTGAAAACTCACTGCACCCATTTCACTCTTCCATTTCTTTGCCTATCCTCTCCTTTATTTCATTTCACACGAAGACACAATTGCATAAGCAGCCACTGAAAACGTGCAGAACCTATATTTTTCCTATTCCTTCCTTCCCAAGCCTAAAGACTATGGACATAATACACTGTATCGAATCCCATCACCCAGTAATGAAAAGAGGTGAAAACGCACAGCTACTCCCCTATTAGGAAACTGAAACCATAACTGTTCCCTTACCTGAAAAGCTCTAACGCTGCATTCCTATCCATCTATACGCAAATGGCTAGAAAATGTAGGAATTAACATGATCCTTATCTTCTTCTCATTCTTGTATTAATACGCCATCATTTCTTTATTCCAAGACCAAACCGAATTATATTTCACCATTAGAATTTCCACCATAAGTTATATAAAATAAAACAATTCCCACTACAAGCCATATATAAAGAAATCAATGCATAAACCAAAATTTCCTTCCACAACTGAAACGTGAGCTCCATTTCATGGGAAAATTAGGCAACGTGATGACTAAAGGTATTTGCGTGATCTGTAGGGGACCAAGTAGGATCAGAAATAAGATGGGAGAGGATCGCGTTGGGGTTCAGGTGTTAGAGTGACAAGCAAAAAGAGAGAGGAAGGCCATTGCATTTTCTTCTATTAAAGGGATTAATAAGAAGGGGAAGTAGCGAACTAGAGCTGGGAAAGATGCGGATGGGTCTTTACGTCTTAACGTGAGACAAAGGAGTGGGAAGTGAGGTCGACTGGGTGGAGTAATTAGCAGGGTATGGCGGTGTTCAGTGGTTACGATAATGTGAATCATGGAAGAAATGATGGAAGGAGCGATAGTGGCAGTCACGAGAGAGAAATGATGAGGGAGCAGCGGTTTTAAGGTATAAGATGTGGATGCCACGTGGACTATATACGTTGTTTACTGGTCCTAATCCAGTTTATTAAGGTAATTACTGATTAGAATTAATTAAAATGGTTTAACTACATTATGAATTCAATAGTAAATATTACAATGAAAGTAGGTTGAGAATAACGATCCCTGCTGAGTATCATATGACCTTTTTCTTTTGTATTAGTATAAGTTATTTGAACTACTGGCCTAGGTAATTCAGGGTTACTTTCTCCTGTTACGGTACTAGTGGTATTATGATATTATGAACTATTCACTTTTGTATAATTAAGTGTGGCGCCTTAACGATTGAAATGGCTTAATCAGGAACTGTATGGTACTAAGAATTTTAGCATCCTTAACTGTTAAATAATAAACTGTTAGTATAGTATACTAAATGGAGATTTTATATGTAATGAAAATTAGGAATTTAGAATTTAAAATATTATTTAAGTATTAATAAAATTAGATTAAAGAGCGTATAGCGTATTAAATTTATAACGTTGTCATACATCAACGAGACTGGATAAAACAAGTGACATTGGAATCGTATCGGAAAGCACAACGTGATGAAGCTGGTTTGGTCAAAATCGGTAGTCACTGGGATTTTTAATCAAATTAAACGTTCGTTTAATTTGATTTATACGAATCGTTTAATCGAATGAAGACCAAGGTGAGTTCAACTCACTCAGTTTTTCTCCACCAATATTTTATATAAGTCGGGTTTAAATATTTGTGTGCTATGGTTGTTAGTTGCTTGATGGAAGCTGAATATAATTTCATGTATTGACTAAACTGATTAAATTAAACGTTAGTTTAATTTAAACCAATTCATTATTTTTAACGATTATTCCAAAGGAGGTAACTTACCTCGTTGGTTACGTTTATTAAAAATATAAACGTATTAAATTGAAATACAGACGTTTGGATTTCTATTATTGTTGACTGTTGAATATGATATATGATGTTGTTTTGAGCTAACGTATTTGGATGTAGGGAGAAACAGGTTGGAGGGATCCAACTGGATTCCTCAAATTTATTGTTCATTTTCACATTGCAATTATATAAACTGTTTAACCTATTTGATTTGATGATTAAGTTGATCATTGATTTTTGAATATAAATTCAGCATTTGTTTTGTTATTAACCAATGAGTAGTATTGGTTGGGTAATTAACAGCAGATGGCCTATAAATCTGTTGTTTTATAATATTGATTTACCGTCAAGCGAATCGACAGAAATGAAGTTATAAATTTATAACTAAAGATAGATTTTTAAATCTACTTTTGAGATAAAGTTTATTAAATGGAAATAAATATTTAATATTTATCATTTAAGAAGTTATCAAAATGTTTTATAAAGTAATTTCGTATATAAACAAGAATTAAAAGAAGGTAAGCATAATTAACCTAACAGTGAAGACTGGGATCAATTGTTTTAAGAAATAATTAAATGGGGATTATATTGGAATTGATTATTTATTTAATAATAATCGTAGTAAGTGGGATTAATTAAATTAATTATATTATTAGTTAATTTAAATGGAAAGACCAAATTGGAATGGATCAACGAGTTAATGATGTAAAGTTGAATAAATCAGGTGCTTAAATGATAATAAATTATTTAAATTTGTTAGAAATAAATTTTAATGGGTGTCATAAAGTTTTAAAACCTTGTTATTAATTAAATAAATTTTGCAAGGGCATTTATATTAAATATGTAAGTAAGTTTAAATTGAATTCTTCTTGGAATTCCATTCAATTGAATTTCTAAAATCTAAGTTGGTGAAGATGTAAAACCATGTCTTATGAAATGTTTTGCAAGTGATTTCGAATTATTGAAACAATTTATGAATGGAATAAAACTCATAAGCGTGAGGAGATAAAGTGGGAATCGAAATGCAAACTCAATGGCAAGCTAGTTTATAAGAATTTGATCCTAAATCGCACAACTTAAACAAGAGGTGGAATTTATCAAGATATGACCAAAATATATTCGAGGTAAGTTTTAATGAAGTTTTTAGATTGTATTTAATTCATATTTGAATTAAGGCTTATTTATAATGGTTTAAAAGATGTATATAAAATACGAGAAGGAATTGGATATAATTTTAAAGTAATTAGAACTGTTCCACGTTGGTTGAGTAATTTTCGAGGTATCAATTTGATGTTGGTTTCGGCCTTTGGGGTTGATACTAAGAGGATTATTCACTTACCAATTTACAAAGAGAAGCTAATAGAGTACAAGTGAGATGATAATGAAATATCCTTATATTAAATAAGAAAAGGGAAACATTTTCCTATATTGAAAATATAGAATTTTAAATTAACCCGATGTTAATTATTAAAGAGGCCAAGAGATGCTGAATACCGAACCAGTATTTTTTTTTTTATGAATGAATGTTTGTTTATTTGATAATTAAACAACCGACTATCAAATCTGGCCAATAATCGATGGTTGGTTCGGAAAGACCGGGATAGAATTTATATTCGAAAACCATTCCGACCAACACATACATAATCATGGAAGTGATCAGACGACGATCGAGATGAAGCTTTGAAGACCATAGATCTTTATAAAATGGAAGTATTGCTCTTAATCTCTGGTTAGCTCCCGGAGGTAAATTGTGATTCTGTCGTGGTTGGAGTCTTTGGATTGCAAGGACTACTTGCTGCTGATTCATGGGGTGATTCCTATATAAGGATGTGGTAGGAGGGTGCCTCCGGTTCATCCTGTTCCTGGATGACATGTATGGACGATGTGGGACTGAAAGTAAATAGTGACCAGATTTTCAAGAAGGACTATAACCTCAGGCCTCACAACCGGGAAATGACAAAAATTGGGCAAGCAGCATGGCTATGTGGGTCGCACCCATTAGGGTATATTGTCACCATCTAGAGAATATCCGTATTTTTTTTTTACTTCTTTTCATTTCTGTATCTCCTGGGAACGGTTAAGTTGGTACCAGCGTAGGTGACAATATATTCTATGTACTCAAGAGAAATGAGTGGTCGGTCATGTGTGGGTCGGATTGCAAGACATTCTTGTTGAACCCAGTGTATTCCTCTCTAGAGATACGTTGTCATAGTCAGAATCCAATCCCCAATAAGCACCAGTGGTTTTGATTGTACACTATGTATGTAGAGCGTGAGATGCAAGTGTTCTGCTAGATTGATAGTTATTTGTATTTAGACACTATCATAATATCAGATAAAATGTTGATTTCAAAAATGTTTTGGGTTATCGTAAGGTAAAAACCGTCTGATTTATGTGTGGATTTGGTCTTACGATTATCCTTTTCTTTCAAAAAGATTTTGAACTTTAAAATCAAGTTGGATTATTCCCCTTAAACTTTGCGAGTTTTTCTCACTCTGGTTCACCAGGCTGACCCGGTGTTTGTAATGCTCGGGTTAGACCGGGTTATACAGGTTTAGGTTATTGGACACTATGAAGTTCAGGAGACGTACTGGAGGAGTTCAGACGTATTAGCATTTATTCAGCTGTTAATTGTATATAAGGATAGATTATTATAACTGTCCAGATGTGTTGACTGTAAGTTATACTTTGATTGTAAGTTTTATTTCAAGCTTTCAATAAAGGTTTATTTCTATATTATATTTTTTTCCGCTGCGATGTGAGACTCTGATTTTGATGTGTTTATTTTTCTTATTTCTTCTATTTTTATATTTTTTTCTTTCTTATCTCACCCTCTAACTTCTTTCTTTTAACGTTTGGTATTTTTGATACTCAAGTTTGGACATAGGATGTATTTGTGTCGAAAATTCGAGCATCGAATTTTATGGTTTGTTACACTATTCATGATAGTTATATAAAATGTTGGAGATTTTTATATGTTATTTAGTGTTTAATGACGTGTGAAATAAAATGTGAAGGTATAAAACAATTACTTATATGCATATGGGTGAGCGTGTACATATAGACAAGATATTCTTGTCCAATGCACTTTTACCACGTGCTAGCTTAAAAAACATCTTAAAGGTACATACGCATTTTTGGTTTCCTATACATCTTTAGAAGATCAAATTCATCAGTACAAATTAGGCGTATAAGGTTTTAGAACTCCCTGATCACTATGGTATATTGTATAGCATAAATAAATTACAATAATATATTCTTCATGTTGATTGAGAATAGAAAACTGCAGGGTATATAGGTTCTTTAATATCTTTTCAGTGGTCCCACCAAGCTGACCATTCTTCCTGTAAATCAATTGTTGTTGGATAAGCATTCAACGTTGAGACGATATATCAGATGGTGAAATAACAAATTCAATTAATGTGTGCATAAATGAATTAATAGTCATGCAGAAAAGAGGGTGGGAAGAGAGCAGCTAAATGGAAAAATTAGTAAAAAGAATAGATCAGCCTGTGTCATTCCTTGTTTCGTTGTGAATTTTCATAGCCTACCCACATTTGCATTGTAATTTTTTGTTTAACCTGGACGATGCATTTGTGTCAAAGCCTTCTGTTGTGCGTAGTGGAACTCAAGAAAACGCCTGGGTAAAAGGTAAATATGATGGTATCATAGATTCATATGGCCCCGTGAATGATAAAACTATGTAAGGTACTAGTATGAAATGATGTTGTGTGCATACCGAGTAATGTGTGCATGTGCACCAGTTTGTGTGCATGATATTGGAAAGAGATAGGAGAAGAATGGGAGGCAAAACAATAGATAAGGAAAAGAGTAGAGAAGAGCAAGTTGGTGTGCATAATGCGTGACAGTATCTGTAATGACCCGGATTTTTAGAGTCAGAATATTTAATTTATTTAAATATGAACGTGATTAAAATTAGAGTTTAATAACGTGAATTCAGAAAATACGAGTTATTTTAATATAACTGAATGGAATCTGTAATTTAAAATGGAATTTAAATAAATTTCGAAGCTTATGAAAATTCTAATTAAAATATGAACAATATTATAAAATTATTATCGAAGTTTGAAGCGTTTTGAAATCGAATAAATATTAACTCGATTAAATTAACAGGGAAAATACTGGTTTTGCAAACGATCTCAGAAATCTACGAAATTAGTTTTATTGACTCCGGAACAGTGTTATATAATAGATACGTTAAACATATTTAACTCAAACCGTATTAAATATTTATATACGTTAAACTTTGCCTGAAGTAACCGTATTAAAAACTATATTAAAAAGAAGACTACAACGTCGAGAACTTGATGAATGACAAAAGGATACATGCGATTCATCTGTTGTATAGTGTACCCATATTTACTTTGCAATCAAGCAAATAGAACCTTGCCTACAAACCACGTACAGCACGAAGTGGTACAACTCTCATACTTCACCACTGAGGAAAGTGACACTATAAATACCCTCCTACTTACCCTAAAACCTAATTCCTCAGTCAACTTCTTATTTTCCGCCGCTCTCAATTTCTTTTCTTCAACAGTGAAAATGAGAGGAATAAAATCAAAACAAATAGAAATCAAATTCCTTAAATCACCAAATGAAGCTCGTTACAATCCCAAAATCGAGATCTAAACACCCATGGTTTCAGAATTTGGTGCGACTCCATCACTGGAGCTTCGTATCGAGACAGCGACGCTAGGGTTACTCACGTACAAGCAGGTATAAGCGGTTTTGATGGAAAACAAGTCCGGATTCAAAGTCGTTTTGGAGTTGGGAGGGTCGAGCAGAAGGTGCTGCAATATTTTGTCGTGGGTTTTGGTTCGTTTTGAAGTGGGAATCTGTACGGGTGCAAAAGACTGGAGCTGACGTCGCAAGGCTTTTTGGTGAGTGCGTGTTTGCTGAAATCGATACAGGAAAGGAGGATGGTGATAACGTGTGATGCAGAGTACAGAAGCTAACCGTGGGGAGGATGTCTTGGTTGGTAGCTGGAGTTTTGTTTGCGGAGAGAAGTGTAAAGTTGGGGATGAAAAACGTGATGAGGCTGAGGCGTTTTGTGTTGATGGAGTTCAGGTTTCCTTGTATGGATTTGAAGGGAGGCTGTTCATTTCTGGAGTGCAAAAGGCGTGTGGGAAAAACACGATGAGGTCGGAGAAAATCATGGAAGGGGAGGAGGTTGTCGGGTAGGCAGAAATGGGTGAGGATTTTTTCGTTTTGTGCACTGTGTGGTGAAAAGGTTCGAACAAAAAGGGAGTCTTATTTCCCCTGTACAGTTCGAATTGTTTTGTGGAGTTGAAGGAGCACTGGAGTGTGGGATGCGGGAAGGAACTGTTCGAATCCATTTTGGCGGAAGTGTTATCTTCTGTACGGGTTTCTCTTGATAGCAATTCCAGTATTTTTGTGGTGAGAAGTTGAGCTCGAGTTCATGTCTTGATTTGGAGTTTTGCTGTAGGGAAGTAAGGAGATTTGAGAAGGAGGTTGGTATTTTGTTGATAATTTTCTATGAAGAACTCAAGGGGGATTGCTGTGTGAAGCAGGTGACGTTGGTTTCATGAGTTTGGGTCGGAGGTCTGTAGCATGTATTGTACAGATTCAAAGAGAAAGTGTAGAAATCAAAAGCGGGTATGGGCTTGTGAACTTGGACGGCCCGACGATGTTTGAGTGGAATTTGACGAAGTCGATAACACTGGAATCGTAACGACGATATATACGTTATGGAACTGGCCTGCAGTGAATTGGAGCTGGGTACAATTTATAGCGAAATAAATTATCTGATCCGAATCAACTATCGATTATCGTTATATAACGATAACCGACCAATGTGAGTAAAACTCACTAACTCTCCTCAATTTATATTTTTATATAAATTGTACTTTATTTATTGACTGCTGTATATTGATTGTTAAACTGGACTGTTAAATAGATTTGATTGAAAACGTAGTTATAGTTAATCTATGTATTGTTAAATCAAATTTGGTTCTGTACAGCAGGATATTTCATTTCAAAATGAAATATGATATATATTATACTGTGTAACATCTGTGGATGCAGGGAGACAGGTTGGAGGAATCCGGCTGGATTCCTCAACAATTATTTTACTGTTTTCATATATTGTGTTATATGATGTGTTATATAATCTATTCTGGATTATGTGTGTTAGAATGATATTAATCATTGTTATTCGATATTTTACATATCATAAGAAACCCTGAGTTGTAAAAAGGAATATTTCAATGTATATTGAAATAAAGGAAATTATTTATAAAACAAAGAGTTTTATAAAAAGGGATATTTATTTAGAAAACAAATAGAGTTTTATAAAAGGAGAATATTTATTTAGAAAATAAATAGAAATAAGGAATATTTATTTAGAAGATAAATAAACCATTATAAATAGGAAATATTTGTAACGGTAAATAGAAGTTGTAAATAGGAAATATTTGTAACGGTAAATAGAAGTTGTAAATAGGAAATATTTGTAACGGTAAATAGAAGTTGTAAATAGGAAATATTTGTAACGGTAAGTAAACGTTAAAAAAGGGAAATAGTTGTAACGGAAAACGTAGTTTATCAAAAGAAGTTAGTCAAACGTAGTTTATCAAAAGGGGTTAATCGAATATAGAAATTAAGAAGTGAAGTTAAACAAAAATTAGAAACTGACTAGAGATTAGTAGGTTGAATAGTTTTCTGAGTATCGATCTGATGTTGGTTTCGGCCTTCGGGGTTTATACTTAGAGAATTGTTCTCTTACTAGTTTACAGTTAGGGACTAATAGTTGTGGAATGGTAGTGATGCGTAAATGAGGATTGGAAATGTTTTCCAATGTTGAAAACATATATTTTCTAGTTTTAGAAAATAAGGAAATATGAATATATATATATATATATATATATATATATATGATTGATGATTGGATCGATAATTCCATTTGGAATTAAGATCGTTGTTTGTACACCGACATGTTTTCATTTGATAGTTAAATCACAGACTATCGAAATTTTGACCATTTTACGTTGTAAATATGGAGAGACCGGTTGGATTATTATCCAAAGAACCACTCCGTATTGACATAAGCGTGTGATCAAATACGATGAAGATAATTGAAGACGGTGTTAAGCAAGGGTTGTCCTGTTTACAGAATAGTGCCTTCGGTTTCGTTCAGTCCCAGAACGAACGTATATGGACGAATGTCTGACAGAGTATTTCCAATAATCGAATGGGTTGGACTGTACAAATATATATGGTGGCCAACGGATTTATTCCCTTCGCATAATATCCAGAATCTATTTGTGCAGATCCAACTAAATGATTAACGGATCTGATAATGTGGCATTCAAAGTGATCGTGTTATAAATGAATGGAAAGTAAGCATAGCTTCTAGCCTCACATCCGGTAAATGACAGAAATCGGGCAGGCAGCATGGCTAAGTCGGTCGCACCGAAGTAGGGTGTATAATCACCTATCTAGAGAATATTCATTTGCTTCTTAAATCTATCAATGATGTCCCATATATATACGGGAAACGGTTGCTGATCCCAACCGTTGGTGATGTACATTCGATACACTCAAGCGAAATGAGTGGTCGGTCATGTGTGGCTGAGTTGCAAGATGTTCTTGTTGAACTCCAGTGTATCGTTCCTAGAGTACACTGATCGGAAGGTGGTTCCATACCTTGTCATAGTTGGAAATCCATTACCCAATACGTGCTTGCGGTTTTGATTGTATACTATACGTAGAACGTGAAATGAAAGCGTTTCTGCTAGATGGTCGTTATATTGTGGTTGATAGACATTATTATAATATCAAAAGGTTTTTGATATAAAGATATTTTGGATTCTCATAAGGGAAAAACCCGTTCCGTTATACGGCGTGGTCTTATGAGATATCGTTTACTTGTTCGAACTGTTTAAAACTGTTTTACTCACACCAGTCCATGACTGACCCGGAGTTTATTTGTTTGTTTTCCCTAAACTCTTGGGTGCCTAATTTGTACGGGCAGTCAAGTAGTCGGGATTTTACAGATACACTTGGAGAGCTTGGAGCAGGAGGCTTCAAGATTCTATAGCTATTATTATTTCTGTTGTGTTGTAAGTGTTGTACTCTGCAATGTTATTGTATACATATACTGTTTATATTTCAAAAGTATGTTATATTTTATTCGTTCCGCTGTGAGATTCGTGTTACTCTGATGATGATGATCTTCTTCTTCTATTCTAATAGTTCTACCTTATCTATTCTCACCCTCTATCTTCTTTCTATTAATTTCTTGAATTTTCAGTGCAATTTGGGGTTGGACTTGTGTTATTTAGTCAGCTCAAATTGGACCGGATTTTCGGGTCATTACAGTATCAGTGATGGTATGATGAAGGGATCAGAGCTAATATATGTCGAGGCTATTTGGGGTGGAGCGAAGAAGAAACAGAAGAGAAAGAAAAGAGGCGTAGGCAGAAATGAAAACCAACGAAAGAAGGGGAGATAGGCCAACCTAGACGTGTTGTGTAGAAAATAGGGAAAGAGAGAAATAAAGGAAAAGGGAGATGCTTCAGTAGAACAAGATATTGAAGGTGAACCACACGAACCTTACGAAGAAATGAATTGAGCTTTTCATTAAAATTGCCGAGAAGCTTTATGTGCGTAGTGTATTCATCATGAACAACTGTGAAGAGTTGATTTCGGAGTACTTGAGCTTTGTGAAAGGTATTGTGGATTCTGAAGATTTACTACTCAATATTTCAAGAGAAATAAAGGAAAGGAATGAAAAGAAACGGGGGGCAAACAAAGAAGGGGAAAACGTTGGCAAAGGGAGTGGGCTGACGTGGGCCTTTGTGGGCTAGATAAGAGGAAAGAAAATAGAAATAAAGAATGTAATAAAGTAAAGAGAAATAAGAAAAGTAAATAGGAAATAAATTTAAAGAAGAGGAATAACATAAGTAGAAAATAAAATATTTCTTTTTAAGGTATGAATTTAATATTAAAGATATATAAATATATATGTACATCTAAAAGAAATAAAAAGAAAACAGATAGTATGGAGAATAAAAATCCGGAATGGAGATGACAGAAATGATCATACAAGGATCATTGTAAACAGAGTGGAGCTTGGTCAGAAATAAATAAAGTTAGTTTATAAATAGAGTAAATTTATTTCTTCTCGAATTAATATAATAAATAATTTACGAATTCACTTAGATCTAAAATCCATTTAATTAATTCAAGTTAGATTAGTTGAACTATAATTGACGAGACGTAGTGATTAACAGATGGGGAATAATTGTCAATAATATCATGTTATGATGAACTCAAATATTTTGAAGCGAAATATTAAATTAATTTTAATCGACCTAGGTTGACAAATATAATTTAAATCAAGAAATGATTTAAATGTTGAATTAACGGTGATTAAATCGAATATTGAAATTCATGTGAAATCATAAAAAGTATTGATCTTGTACTAGTATTTATTAGTGAAATCAAGTTGATGTGATTAAAACGAGTCCAGGAGAAATGATATTCACAATCCGAAGTGAATAACGCTATAAGCAAATGTTTTGCAAATGAGGATAGTTATGAAGGATATTGGTAAGAGAAGTTGGTTAACCGATAACTATGGATATTTTCCAAAGTTTGGAAAATAAATGTAATGGGGATAATCAGAAAGAGATGTTGAATTGGTAATCGAGCAAGTCAATTTTAGGAAAGTATCTTTTACTCTCCGTTTTAAATAAGATTTAAATTTAATTATATATTGATTTAAATTATTCATCTAAAGGAATAAATAATAAGTCGTATATATATATACTGTTATAATCAATAAAAATAAATAGGATTCTTAAACTGAATTAAATCTTAGACAGATATGATCTAGGAATAATTATTTTCCAAGATCAACCAATTAATAAACGATGTTTATTTGAATTGTTAAATTGTGATAGACCAGATTTGTTGCGAAGATTGGTTCATTGTTTTGTTTGATTGTAATGTTGTGATATAATAGACTTGTACAGTTTAATTTAATCATTTACATGTCTTATTTTGATAATATCAAATTACTGTTGAAAACTTGAAATCAACAGATAAGCCCTGATGATTAACAAATAAATATTGCAATTTGTTTGAATGTGATAACCTGATTCTTTTAATTGTCAATTGGCCTAAATCATCGATTCAAAGAAACCGGGATTGGTTTTCTAAACGAAATCCAAATACCACTTTGTTTCAACCTAGGCGTTGATTAATTTAAAGTCAAATTGAAAAAAATTGAAGACGGAGTTTATACAAGGGTTGTTCTGTCGATCCTAGGTAGAAATTGCTTAAGATGGATTTACAGAATAATGCCTTTGGTTTGTCCAGTGCCAGGACAACTTGTATGGACGAATGTCTGACAAAGTATGAAAAACAGATCGCGTAAGTTGATCTCTTCAAAACTATGTTTGGTGGCGAAGAAATTCGTTTCTCTTAGCTTTATACCCGTGGTTTTGGGCAAATCAATTTGTGATTTGACGGGTTAGACGATGTGGCATTCAAAGTAAATGAAGTCGTGATATATCTAAAGGTAAGTTTTGACCTCAAGCCTCATAACCGGGAAATGACAAAAATCACGCAGGGAGCATGGCTAAGTGGGTCGCTTCCAATTATGGTGTATTGTCACCATCTAGAGAATATTCATTTTGTTACTTCTTTTACTTTTGTATCTCCCAGGAATGGTTATGTTGGTACCAACCGTAAGGTGACAATATATTCGATACACTCAAGAGAAATGAGTCGTAGGTCATGTGTGGTCGGGTTGCAAGATGTTCTTGTTGAACCCAGTGTATTCCCCTCTAGAGATACACTATCAGAAGGTGGTTCCATGCCTTATCATAGTCGGAATCCAATCTCCAGTAAGTGCCAGCGGTTTTGATTGTATACTATATGTGTAGAACGTGAGATGCAAGCGTTCTGCTAGATGATTATTTATTTGTGGTTTGATAGACATTATTATAATATCAGAAGAGATTTGATATAAAGATGTTTTGGATTATCGTAAGGTAAAAACCATCCGTGTTTATGTGTGGACCGGTCTTACGATTACCTTTTCTTTCGAAATGTTTTTGAAAGTTAAATCAAGTATGGTGGAGTCTCATAAGGGAAAAACCCGTTCCGTGTTATATGGCGTTGTCTTATGAGATATCTTTTAATTATCAAACTATTTTAAAATCTTTTACTCACACTTATCTCATGGCTGACCTAGATTTTATTTCTCTATGTTTTCCATTAACTCTTGGGTGCCCAAATTTGTATGGGCAGTCAAGTAGTTCAAGATTTTACAGATCTATCTGGAGGAGCTTGGTGCCAGAGGCATTAACGATGGATATATAGAGTTTATTTCCACTGCATTGTATATAAGTTGTACTCTAACGATGTATGTATGTTCAAATCAAGTTTGTATTTCAAAAGAGATTATATATCTATTATATTTTATCCATTTCGCTGTGAGATTCATATTTACTCTGGTTTTGTGCATGTCCTTTTCTTCTATTCTAACTTTTCTATCTTATCTTCTCTCACCCTCCAATTTCTTTCTTCGACATCTGAGTTTAAGTGTTCTTTGAGTTGGACTTAGGCTTCATTTGGTCGGCTCAAACGGTACTAAAATTTGGGTCGTCACAAGTGCTTTATGACTAGACTTTGGAAAATGTCTAATTTGATTAGGGTGTCTTGCGGAGGTTAGAAGTAGGCATTATATTTTGGGCTTTCCCAGTAGTAGGGAAATGAAAGATATTTTGTTAATAGGAGCCCATGACGTTTTAACACTTTTATATTTGATAAGATACCTTTACACTATAGAAATTTTTATTAAGGCCTAATCACGAAATGGGGACAACAATGGAACCTTGGTATCTCGTGCCACTACAGATAATGTGGAGCATGAGATTACAAGTATCCACAATATCTAGTTAGATTGGTTTGAGTGCATAAGGAAGAAATTCGATGGAAGGCATGAAAATTTTAGATTTTGTAGCATTTCTCGAAATCTTAGGATTATATGGTTGCATTGTGGTTTCTAGATTGGAGGGTAGGAATTGTTTGCAACACAAATGCATCGAGCACTCATCTAGGAATTATATGCATGCTAAGGTGTTTTGCATACATATAGTATCACCTGTTACACTTTCAAGCTAGGACTGAGCTCATTTTAGCAAGTCTGCAGTGCATAATCACATCGAGTACTGGATGTTTATAAATAACTTGGGTGCATAACATATTTATTAAAGGGAGCTGTGTTTTTCACCCCATCATAAAGATTCCGGGATGAAATCTCTTTTAAGAGGGAGAATGTAACACCCCGTAAAATATACCCTAAATAGACATATGCAATTAAATTAAATATAAATAATAATAAACAATAATAAATTTATATAATATTAATAGGATAAAAATAAGAATTTTTAATAATTGATAATCGGGCCACGAAAGCATTACCATTGTATTCGTAGAGACATTCTAGTCTGTTTTCATACTTTATTTGCTGAAAACGGAGTTCATATGAAGAAGTTATTAACAAAACAAGTTATATGTAAATTGTGTACATGCACAATATTTGCATTTCAAACTAAATAATTATAAATCTAGAGTATAAATATATAATGATTGGCATAATATAATGTTCCCTGTAGATTTGAAATTGTGCGTAGATATATATACACACACATGCAAGAGGGGACATGAATGAGTAATAAACAGAAGAAATTAATTGTAATTAATATAAAAAGTAACTTTAAGGGAGATAAAATCTCCCCATGCTCGACCTAGAAGGAGTTTGATCGCCCCATATGAGGGGGATCGGCCATCCTCTTGTTCGAGGTGGGAGAGAGGCAATATTTAATAGGGATTTTTATATATTTTTGCTTCCATGGGTTGTCCAGATTAAATATAACAAATCTTACGGTCCATATACACACAAGCCAACTATAAAAAGACCCCTAGCCTCTCCAATAAACCCTACATTCATCTTCTTCTATTCCTCCATTCTAGCTCTCTGCCATTTTTTAATTCCAGAAAAAGGGTAGGCTTCTTCTCTTCTTCTAATCTATATTCTATCTCTTCATATCTATATTCATATATATATATATATATTATGGAATTAAATATAATATATATAAGATTCTAAATTTGATTCATATATATATAAGGAGAATTTGTAGTATATTGGTTTGAAGGTTCAATCCAAATTGTTAGATTCTGCGCTGAATTCGCTATTCTTCTCTTCCTATCTATGCTAGTGGAAATTACATTAGTTTTCTATTTTCTATATTATGTTAGTGTAGATTTGGATTTTTATGCCTAAAGAGGTTTGTATTTATATGAAAAAAACATTAACATATCCTTCAAATCTCTTATAATTTGCAGAAATGTGTTGTATATTGGGTTTTGATTATTGATGTAACAAAAGATAGGCTTTTAGTGTTGTACAGTTTCTGATAATGGTCTAATTTATTTTCTTGTAAAAATTGTAAATTTCATATATATGTGTGTGCCAAGGCATAAGACTTGAGTATTGTATATCTGATAGGTTTAAGCATCTATTTTCAAAATAGATCGTTTCAACGTATTATACACAGATCACCAAAGTCTTAAGTTTTTGTACATGTATGTTAATCTTATGAAAAGTGAAGAAGTACAAAAAACGAGATATTACATATATATTTGAATTATCGTACATTGTCTTTCTTTTGTTATTGAAATAATCATTAAACCTTGTTATAAGTTTTTATGTATATGTTGTTATTTCCCTGTTATTAATTATGATAAACATGTTTATGTCATATTGAGAAAGTTAGGGATAAACTTGTACACCTTATTTTGAGTTAGGATTGGCATTTCAATTGTTAAGACGTTCCTTACATGTGCTTTATTTACATTTTATTTATTACTATTTATAACGTAATCAACGTATTATAAATGTGTATTTAATGCATAATAAGAGTGTACTAAATACGTTAAAATATGACATTATAATTTAAAACATCCCTATTGGAAATTTGTATATGTGTAAGTATAATGGCTTTTATTAATATTAATGTCACAAGACACGAGGTTAATCCTAACTTGTAGTAGAAGCCTGCCCTGAACCAACCGGAATATCTAGCATCTACAAGTTAGCTGGGTTAATATGAGAGGCCTAAGTATCATGGACCATTATAGTTATTACACAAGGAGCACTGTTTAGCCCAACTTGTAGTAGAAGTCTACACGGAACCGCCCGACAAATCCAACATCTATAAATGATTGGTTTAATGTGATATTTCTTATGTGTGTGTGTGTATATATATATATATATATATATATATATATATATATATTCGTGTGAATTAGGCCTGTCTCGAGAAGGTATTAAGTGTCTGACCCACCTTGTTTGGGTATTAAGTGGTTAAGACATTAAAACTCTTCTAATGTTTATTCTTTAAAAGGGCTGAAGTCATTGGGCCCGCCCTCATTAGGTCTTAAGTGGTCATTGGGTCTGCCTTTCTCTTATAAATGTATGAGGTACTAAATGGTCCTTAGTAAAGCGATAGATGTATGAGTAAGGTAGTTCTTTGTAAGTTTTCCACTTCTTATCTAAGGGCTATGTAAGGGAATATCGAGAGATGGACAAATAAGAGTTCCTAAGAACATGTTAAAGGGACTGCCTATCTAGGGGAAGTATTAAGTGACTAGGAGTTCACCTGTAATGACAGCTAGATAGTAATGCATGGGTCCACTGGGAGGGTCATAAATGACGATGTATGTCTACCTAAGACCCGATATTAAGCGGCGGATTATTATCTCTCGCATTATGCTGAGAGTATATTGAATAACGTTGATGATTAAGAGATGAGGTCTTAAGCGAATAGGGTCCTCCATAGGGTATTAAGTGATAGTGGGGATCCACCCATAATTAAATATAGATAATAGCCTTAAGTTACCAAATGGTGGTCTTCTTTGTAGGGTATTAAGTATTAATTGGATCCATACATAAAAAAATATGGGCCTTAAGTGACTTTAGAGTAGTCCCCCTAATTAATATATGTATATTTGTGTGTTGAATTGCGTAGAAATAATTTGGTAAATGTATATCGCCAAATATAGAAAATGGACACTCCTTAAACTTATGTGATTTTCATTCACCAGACCTTCTATTCTAGCCTCCATCCTCTTAACAAATAAACATGTTAGTATGTGGGAACGCTTGATTGATGCAGTCATGGATGTTGGAGCTTGACAAAGAAGGATCTTTAGTTATTACCATTATTATCATGTTTGGCAGTATTGTCGCACCCTTTGGATATTATTATTATTATCAATGTACCCTTGTTGACATGAAATTTTGTGTAATTAACACTTTATGAGTTTTAACTAAAGGTACATCTACATTCTATTATAATATTTTATCCCTTCTGCTATAAGATTCTAATATCGTTATTAATTTGGCTCAGTGAATGTAATTCTTATAGGAACCAACGTTCCATTTAGAATGGTGCTAAGTTCCGATAGGCTTTTTTTGGGTCAGAATTTAGGTACATTCCGGGCGGGTTGTTACATGTAATTAACCGATAGAATATAACTTCATGTCCTATACCACAAGGTTTACTATACCGTTTAATCACAAACACGCCTTCCCGAAGGGTGCATAAATGTGTATTTTAATATTCAAAAATACTTAATTTTGCAAAAACAAGATTATAAAACGATTTCGAAAACACTCTATTTTATTGCTATAAAAACCATTTTTAATTTCAACATATATATGTATACCATTGCCTCGAGACAATTATATTTGTAAAACCAAAACAATATAATCCTTTTTTCCCTAAGTTTATAAGAAATCGATATATTTATTGCTAAGTAAGAAAACAAATATAAAGTTGTGCATGTGTAAGAAACCACATCAAAATTTATCATACAAAACAACAAGCAAACCACCAAAATCTTCGTAAATCCAAGATTCAGATTGACCATGGTATAAAATTACTTTGATAAGTTATGCTAACCAAAAAACCATGGTAAATAACTCTAGTAAATTCAACAAGGCAACAAATTTACGTAGGCTAAAAGCCTTAGGAAACAACACAACAAACGTAGGAAGATTCCTATGCAAAAAGCACTACACGGGTCGACCCATGCCTTGAGGGTGTAGATCCGGGGTCGACCCCTCTCAGATCTGGGTCGACCCCTGGGTCGACCCAATATACGCGAATTATTACATGGTGAAAACATGTTTCATCCCTAACTTTCATGCTAAATTTCAACTGCTAGATTAAATCGAACCAGCCTGAAACTCGACATGATTGAAGTCCGACAACTCTACTATGATTCACAGGAAGAATTACATGAATTCATCAAAATTGAGCAAGACATTACAGTCCAAAGTAGGACTTAGGACTATTTTACGCCATAGAAACTAAGCATTGACAATAACAACAAACAACGAATTATTCCTACACAGATGAACATAAAACATTTGTAAACTATAAGTTGTGAGTGCAAACTCACATGAGATCGGATTACAATCAATTTCCATAGATTAAAGCTTGCAAAATGATGGCTTGAAGCACCCAAAACCCAAAAAAGAAGGAGGCTGCAACATGCAAAGCTCATAGAAATTCCTGTAACCTCTTTCTTTTTGTAGAAATAATGCTTAGATTTGAGGATTTTCTTCAAGGGAAAGGATAATGCCAACCTCTTTTTGATTTCATATAAACTAACTTGGGTTTTGGTAAATTAAAAGGAGGGCGGCCATGGTTTTCCCTTTGCAAGCATGGGGAAAAGAAGAAGGAAGAAGGGAAGGAAAAATGAAAGTGTCATATTTTTCTTTTCCTCCTTCCAAAATTAGCTAAAATAAAAGAAAGTGGGATAAACAATCCAACAAGACCCAAAAGTATTAAATCTTAAGATAATTAGATTTAAATTTACATAAATACAAACACTATAATACACTTAAATATATTTACCACATACATAGACAAACTAAGTTATGTTTAACATGCAAAATACACACTTAAATAAATTTTAAACACTTTTAGAAACCTTTAAATATTAATTTTGACACAACATGCTAATATAAACATGTTTGTCAAATAAATATTTACCTTTGAAACATATTTATATTTATACAACAAGGTTTACACACATCATTGATTTAACTTTTTGAATATGTCAACTATATAAAAAAATAAGTCTTCAAATATTGATTCATAATCAATTTTTTTTTTAGATTGACCACAATCCAACTAAATCACTAATATTATTGTTATTGTTATTAACTTACTTTTAACAGCAGCCTTCCAAATTTTATTCATAGTACATTATTCTTTAAATTTTATAACCATTTCCAAACACAGTTCAAAACTTAATTTTATTTTATTTTTCCAGGAAATACGTCTTACATTTAAAAACACAAACCAATAGTTTAATAATTATACCCTTAAACAACTTATCACCTACACTGAAAATATATAGCTTCGCTTAAATATTGATTACAGGTAAATATTGTATATTTTCAGTATCCACAGCAATCATCAACTTATGATTTATAAACATAGATTGGAATAAATTATTTATTATATTAAGGGCATTAAATTTATTCCAAACACAAAATTTTTAAAACCACGAATTCCTTATTTCCTACTTTTTAACACTACGAGTTGGGTTCCTAAACTCGTATTTCATCCTTTTCATATTTAAGATATAGAAAACACACTATAACCCTTTTAGCCAGGTACCCTAAAACTCGGTTGTTACAAGTCGCAGCCGTTCAACCTAAATGGACATAGCTGGATTCTACGGTCAATATTTTCTCCATTGGCCCTAACTACAACCTCCACCACATACTCGCAATGGTAACAAACAGGATACGAGTCAACCTCTATAGCTCGGTTGAACAACTATAGCTCGGTTTACCTCTTGTTCATGTAAAGGTTGAATGACTGAAAATTGTTCTATCGCTTGGTGAATTGGAGGATGAGCAACCAAAGCCTAGTCAACTACTTGTTCGTACAGAAGATCTACAAACTCTAAGTCGTAGTTGATCAAGTTTTGGGAACTCACGACAGATATCTTTGTAATGTTGCTCTTGATACTCGATAAGTCCATCTTGATCAGAAGGTATGGATGATGGCCACTAGTCATAATGACATTATAGTTAGTATGCGGAGTTGTGAGGAAGTAAGAGACTAATTGAGTAAAGAATTGTGAGGAAGATATATGTTTCCAGCTCATATTTATACATGTATAGATGTGCATTGAAGGGACAACTACACTAATATAAATGACTACACACTGCAAGCAATTAAAATTGTTGAAATGAGTACACATTGCATGATAGTAAAGATTCGTTGTTGATAGTACGTAAGAAACAATGTGTAAAAAATAAAAATTTAGCCATAATGAAACTACATTAACAAGGACTAAGATGATCAATTGGAGGCAGTTCCATGTGGGTACGGTGATTGTCTGCCACATTGGATATGACAACACACTGATAAGGTCGTTGATTTTGACAATACATTACTGTAACCATGATGTATTTGAATCCAAGTTTATTTGAAAATGTATGAGAGTGGACTAATAATTATTAAATTTAAAGAAAATTAGATGAAATGTTTATATTTAATTAATTCGAGCTCGTCGTGTAGGGGTTATTCGTAAATTTCCAGTTCAAACTTCAACTGATATGTTTAATCCAATATACATCAGAATTCTATGAAACAAGAATCGCCTGGATCTATTAAAATATGATTTCGTAATAAAAGAGAAAAATTAAGATTTTGTCATTTTGATTTTGAGATATGTCAAAATTGAATTTAAAAAAAACCACAGTATGATAGTTCATAAATCAAAACCAAATATTATATATTAACGGAAGATTTAAGATAAGAAAATACATCAAACAAGTAATTCCACAAACACAAAGTACGAACAAGAAATAAGAACTATCATGACGTCAAAGCAACAAACACAAAGTGCAAATGAGAAATACAAAGTACAATCAGTATAATACATTAAGTTAGGGATGCATTGAATCGGTCTATTTTGGTACCAAGTAGCGTGCTATTTTCGGGTTCTGAACGACTAATTTTGTCTTCCAATCATCTAACTTCGGCTTCTAATATTTGAACTTTACTTGCATCTCTCGGACATATTGAACTCCTCTCAGACAATTCTCAAGATCAACCCAATTTACATATTCACATCAAGGAACACCATTCAGATTCCAGCATTGACCTTGATACTCTGGACAACCATAATAATGACACTCAGCTTTTCTTACATTCGTAGACACATGCTTCGAACACATATAGCCCTGGAAGGATGGCTATCCGTTGTTGTTATTATCCCTCTTCCTGTCCTTTGGCTTGACGAGCCTACCCAAACATGGTTTTCCTAATTAGAATCACCAATAATGGCAACGCTATCATGAACTATTTCAAGTTGAGTTTCAGGAACAATTTTTAATCCAGCTTCCCATTTTTTGGAACGCTTCACCAATTGATTATCGACTATTTCTCAATTATCCATATCTTTTCACCCAGTAAATAAATAAATGTAATTTTTTTGATTAAATTATGATGCTTGTGGCTAAAATATATAAAGTAAAAAAAAATCTCATTGCCATTTAAAATGACAGTAACTTTTACGCTGTTGACATATTAAAGTGACACGTTGATCAAGTCGTTGATGTTGACAACACGTTGGTGTGTACACATTGCACACTATTAAAGATACACACTACACGCTATTAAAGCTGTTGAAATGACTATACACTTCATAATAGTAAAGATTCGTTATTGACAGTACGCAAGAGACACTGTATAAAAAATAAAAAATTGGCTATAATGAAACTACATTAACTAGGGGACGACCTAAGTTGTTTGGCTCTTTCACTACTGTAGGCATGATGTATTTGAATACAAGTTTATCTAAAAATGTATGAGAGTGAGTTAATAATTATTAATTTTAAAGAAAACTAAATAAAATGTTTATATTTAATTAATTTGAGCTCATTGTGTAGCGGTAGTTCGTAAATTTCTAATTCGAATTTCAAACTAATATATTCAATCCAATATAAATCGGAATTCTATGAAACAAGAATCTACCGAATCTATTAAAATAAGGTTTCCCAATAAAAGAGAGAAACCAATCTTTCATCGTTTTGATTTTGAGATACGTCAAAACTGAATTTAAAAAGAAAAAAATAGCGGTATGCTAGTTCATAAACCTAAACCAAATAATCAATTAGTACCATTTTTTATATATTAACGGAAGATTTAGGAAAATGATCATCTTAGATACGAACTAAACAACAAACAATGTTCATAACAAATATTAATCAACAAAAATGCATATCACATAAATGAATGATAGTATTAAATTGGTACAAAAATACAAAAACATGCCATATTAAATAAAACAGTAAAGCTTAATTAGAGTCGTAGCATGTAAGGCAACTGTAACGATGTTCATAAGCATCATGATCGATGAATTCTGTTCCGCGTTCTGATAGGTAATGCGAATCAAAAGTGGAACGATTTGCTTTAAAAACATCCTCATCTTCAACAAGCTCGATAATCTTGCGGTAACGATCACAAGCATCTATAAAAAGGCCATATTTTTTTTATGAATTTCTACAGTAGACCTTGATGGTTACTGTAAACTTCTCATATTATGTTCCAGAACATTTCATGGCTTACACTCCTACCATTTTGTAGCCTAATATGATGTCCTTGGTCAACATAAATATATGCTTTCATGAGTATAAATAACTCGGAAGACGACCAATTAATGGGTGGACATCTTTCCTGTTAGTTTAAGTTTAATGTTAGGAAGAATGAAGTAAACTATTTATAAGTAGTGATGTACAAATAACAAAAATAAAGTGAGTACTACATGTAACGATAACCATCATCAGCTACATATTCAACACTACTGCATGAACTAATAATACAACGGTAACATAATCACCATCAATAACATAATATCAGCACAACTACATGTAATGATGAAACAACAATACCATATAGATAATATAAACAATGCTGATAATACAATAACGTACAAAGATAAACCAATAACATCAACAGAAACAACATAACCTGAAAGCCTATAACCAATCTACAAATCATCAAAGTCAATGTCATCAAGACTAGTTATGCCCTCATCAACACCATTTCAGGCCCTATGATGGTAGCACTCCTCATCAGTAGTAGTAAATTCGTTAATATGAGTTGTCAAATCATCTATGTTATGTCGGTGCTCGATTTACATAACCTGTCTCGGCCCTAGTTACATCTGATGTAAATCCTCATACGAAAAAGCAGCTGGATCCGGGTAATGAATAATCAGTAGGCGAGGAATATCCACATGTAACTGTTGGAATAGCCACTTCCCAACAATAATCTCTTGCCTATGGGGGAGTGGAGGTAGGTATAACTGAGTGCTCCGAGTCAGGTATGGAAGCGCCGGAGGAACAATATCATGTCTTATAACTGAGGGGCCAACCAAATCAGCAGCTGCAGCATGTACCATTGAAGCCGTTTGCGCTGGAGTGTAAAATCTACGCCAAAATGCAGCGTAGTCCAAATTGGGAATGGTGAAATAATTAGATGTCTACCACTCGTCTTCTAGAGCTGCTGCCAAACGACAGCCTTATACACCACTAAACAAGGTGTATCAGGATGTGGATCAATGAGCATGAAATCACCTAGTAATATCAGCCTCCAACAACGTTCCTCAAGAAATCAATAACAACTACTAGTGTGGGGAAGATTCTAAAGGAAAAAGTCTCGTCGTAAGCATAAAAGCATGGACCATACCCTCATATGTAAAATATGGTGAACCCTCGTATGAATGCCAAATGACACTCTCTCGTGCGGTACGTAACTCGTTTTGATTACGATCCATGACAAATATGTGATGGATCTGGCCTTCTTGCACAGGTCTTCGGTTCTCATTAGTCCATGCCCTCACTCGAGGGAAGAATAGAGATAAAGCTGGATCCAATGTCAGATAAGTCATATTATGGAAGTACTTGTAGTACCAGTACTGTAAAATATACTAAAAACAAGCAATGGACGTAGATCTCTATTTAACAACACATTGATGTTTTAAGGATCGATACAAATATGCTAGGACCAGTGCCCCCTATCAAATACAAATTAAATCCCAAATATCAAATCTGCAACCGCTGCTACACGTCTAGCCAATAATGTGTTTGATGGGTTTGAAAAAAAAATAAGTTTCCCATCAAATATAGAATAAATACCATGCTATCTTCAAAAGGTAGTTTTATTCGCTATGCACATTGATTTAATTTAGGATTGTCTGTTTAATATAACTAACCCTCAGCTGCAATCCAGAAGTTAACCCACTTTGGAAGTCAAAATGAGGAAGTAGAGACATTAAGAGGTTAGGGCTCTGATAATGCTCATCGTAAGGTAATGACTCACCCAATCATACTGAAAGTCCGACAAGAACAGTAAGATCTAAAGGGGAGATGCCTAACTCTCCAAATCCAAAATGAAACGTATGGGTGGTCTTCCACCAATAGGAGGATAACGCCCCAGTCAGTTGAACATCTGAATTTAAAAGGTTCATTATACCTAATAAATTAATTTACGGTTAAATGAAGCAATTTCAAAATATGAAATAATTTGATGATAGTTAAGTGAACTTGTACGGATGAATCACCAAGACTCGCTTCACCAAGAAATGTTTGTACGATGCCTGTTGTATCATAATCGCAAATCATGGTATATAAATGAATAATGCTTGGCCATGAGTCACGCGTTCCATCTCGTCGTGCCTGATTAAATATGGGTCGATATTTAAATTTCTAATCTACATAAGGTTACTATTATTTGTAAACAAAAGGTAGATAACTTACAGAAACTTCAATGTGCGTGCTTATATGCTCTTCATTGTTGGGTTGCATACGAAAATTGCTCAGTTTTTTGCCAGGGTCCTATATTCTCATCAATATGCGGATCTAGGTAAACTTCCCCTGAAGCTCGCCATCGTCTAGTAACTGTCGAGTTGGAGGTGCGACGTCTTCTTCAATCGAAATACCCTCTTCTAGTGGCGGTACATTTCTTGCACCACGACTTCCACCTCCTCGTCGGAATGCTTTAAAAACTCTTCTCATGTTTTTTTTGTTGATTTTGGTGGAGGAGGTGGGAAGGAGAAGAGAACAGGAATTATATGGTGCTTTCCACCCATAGACGACCTTTATATAGTTTGTTATAGGAGGGAAAAATAACCGGCTATTTCCATGGTGCGGATCATAATCCACACATCTACCCTTAGTAGGTCTATAAAAGCCGGCCAAGGAAACACAATAACCCCAACTAGAGTTGTTGTGTTTTCTTCCGTTGGGATCTGTGGGGGATCATTTAAACCGAATTTGACCCCTGACCCAACCCCCTATTAGGAATGGTCTAAGTGTCAATTTACTAATTTATGCTTTTGTACATTCCTAGGAATTTTGGTTTTAATATTACATAAACTAGTCATAATTGTGAGACTTATTGGTCTAGGCTGAGATTTTATTTTACTTAGTCGACGATTCTTATTGGATATTATTGTCACTATCGCGGCTTGTTTGATAGAAGTTAAAGACATTTCAATGGTAATAATACCTCTGCAATAGAAAACATGTCATGTATAACCACTTTACATTGTTCCAATTGGATTTTAAACAAAAAATTATAAATCAGCTAATAATATCGGCTTTTAAGATTTCCTATAAAAGATAATATCTTGAGGATTGTTGTTAACATTAGAAATAATTACATGGTAATTGTCACCCTACTAGAGGGAAAACACACGATCTTCCTGACTAATCACTATTATTAGATTACTAGGTTATGATTGGTGTTATTGTCTTTTACATTCCTTGACACACTGTAACGGCTCCGGATTTCGCCCAGCCCGATCGACCGCAAAATCGACCAAGACCGTTCAAAACCCGAGTATGTTAACTTTGGTAATACAACAACAGCAGACTTTTATTACATCATAATAACGTAACATCAGAGTACAGAATATCAGAGTACATCGAAATGAAATTACAGTGGAAGATATATTTTACAATGAATTTTAATACAATACATTGCAGCGGAAATAGAATAATTAAGGCAGCGGAAGAGAACTATGCTCTGGACACAGCTTTAAGCTTCAATCCAGCATCCTGCTCGACATAAGAACCTACAGACAAACTACTCGGCTGCCCGTGTGGAAAAGAGGGCACCCGAGTTTGCAAAGGTGGAAACAAACAACGGGTCAGTCATGGGACTGGTGTGAGAATTCTTAACTAATATAACTAATAACAATAAGGCAAATCCAAGGACCACGCCGCTAAAGCGGAACGGGTTTATTCCAATGGATTGCCGTGAATAACTTAAAGTAAATCATAAAACAACGCAATGCTTTTTAGAAAAATGAAACCATTATAAGACCCAAGTCCCGTCACACAATGCAACGCAAACCAAAGGATAGGGTTTTACCTTATAATGGTCAAAAGATGCTTGATACGTTAAAAACGGATTTGATATTATTATTAGTGTGTGTATGTTTCAAAAACAGTTCAATCATAATGTATCAATCATAAACGGCATAGTACCACATCCTACTATGTCGCCATACTAGTTCTACAATCAAAACCGCATGAGGTCGTATTGGAAATTGGGTTTCCATAATGAGTCAAGGCTAGGGAGGAGCTCCTTACCAATTCGAGACACTCTAGCTAATGTCTCAGGATTCCCCGCAGTTAACCCTTGGATCCTGCAGGGCCGGTCCACACATACAGCTTCGTGGATTGGCAATTCCTGAACACACGTTTCCCGGTCCTATAGGACCTATCATCCGAGGCACGCCACATTCCATCATCCACATAAGTAAACATCAGCCAGTTTAAGCACCGACACCACTTCTAGCTAGAAAGAAACGTGCTGCTCTCCCTGCGTTCCCTTCTCCCGTTTTAGACTCAACCGGGTTGTGAGGCTCGCGAAGTAACGTTATAACCACAAGACCTGCTTTTCAACAAAGCCTTGATCATCTTCATCTTAGCGTGCCACGTTGACAATTCACGCCATGCGATTGATAACTATTAATACACAACCTCTAAGGGTGTTGAGCAAGAGAATAAATTCTCCGCCACCAACGGTCGTATATTAATAGAAATCAATTTACATAGAACAAAATTCAATATCAGACACACATTCCATTTATAAGCTTATGCTCTGGGTCTGAGCGAAAGCCAAATCCGTACAAATCAACACTACGTCCGGACGGCCACCACTGTAGCCCTTCAAGGTAGCTACTCCAATCACGGGCTTCAGCAGTCGTCGTCCATTCGATGTGAAAATCGTCGGTCTTCAATCGCCGTCTTCAAATCTTGAATTTTAAACGTCGTTCAAATTATTTGGAATGAGATAGACTCGGACTTTCCAAATAATTCTCGCATATATATATAATTTAAAAATCATTTCATATTGTTAATATCAATTCATAACGATCAATCTTTATTTTTAACTATATAAAAATAATAATTAAATTCCATTTCCTTAACGTAATTTACACAACAAGTAATGAATGTTTTGTTTCACAACCTATCGATATGTTTATAATGTGAAATGAAATGTATTTTATTACACTATATCTTGCTAACAACAAATTTCTTATTTATATCCAACATTGATTTATACCATCACACACAACCATGTTTTCTTTTATTTTTCAATTTCCATACATATCTTATACACAAAATGTATATTTTGTGTATCATTCCGATTTCAACAAAAATAGGTATTTTTGTGTTTCATTCTCATTACAACAAACATGAATATATTTTTGTACGTCATTTAATTTTTAACAAAAATGAGTATTTTTGCGTCCCTTCAATTTCTAACAAAAATGCAATATAAATTTGGTGTCAACTTCAATTCTACAAAAATGAATATATTTTTGTTTGTTTAATTTCAATGTAACAAAAATAATAACTTTGTTATTCTTCCAATGCAAAACTAATAATGATAATTTTGCGTCAATCTTTCCTTAAATCTTAGTTTACATGAAAATGTAATTTTTTCCTTTTTAACCCAATTACATGAAAAATAGAATTTTCTTTCTTTTATTTAGTTTAAATTAAAAATGTAAACATCTCTTCTTTAATATAATTTACATCAAAAATGTAACTTTCCTAATTCTTATTTACATTAAGAGAAATGTAAACATTTCTTAATTCTTATTTACATTAAGAAAATGTAAACTTTCCTAACAATCACCATGTAAAATTCTTCCCTTTTAATTACAATGTAAAATCTTCTTTTTAATTACATTAAAAATGTAATTAACATTATGGTGAAAAATTCTATCCTAATAATTTACATTAAAAATGTAATTTGGATTCCATTGTCAAATTCCTCTCTTTAATTTCATTAAAATGTAATTTTTATTACGATAGTAAATTCTTATCCTATAATTACATTAAAAATGTAATTTTAATTACAATAGAAAAATCTTATTCTATAATTCTATGTAAATTCTTATGCTTTAATTACATATAAAAATGTAATTTTCTTTACAGGGTAAATTACATGTAAAAATGTAGTTTCCTTTACCTTAACATTTCATAACTAAAATGTTAATTTCTCTTCACTTTAACATTTTATCACTAAAATGATTTTTTTTAATGCTACATTTTAAAATAGAAATGTTATTTCTTTTGCTAATAACACATTTTTCATATAAATGTTAATTTCTCTTCACTTTAACATTTTATCACTAAAATGATTTTTTTTTAATGCTACATTTTAAAATAGAAATGTTATTTCTTTTGCTAATATCACAGTTTTCATATAAATGTGGGTTCTTTTTCTAATGTAACATTTTCCTATAAACGTTATTTCTAATCCAGTTCTAACCAAAGTTATATTTTTTTTATTTACATTATAGAAAATGTAACTTTTACCTTCTTTTTATTTCATATATGAAAATGTAACCTTTTTATTTTCTTTAATTACATTAAATAAGAATGTAATTTTTATTGTCATTCTTTTCTAATGTTACATAATTCAATAAAAATGTATTTTCTGTTGTCATTCTTTTCTAATGTTTTATATCTCAATAAAAAAAATGTAATTTTTATTGACTTCTCTTTTCTAATGTTCATGTCACAAATAAAATGTAATTTCCTTATCTTCTCTAAGGTTCATGTTATAAAAATGAAATTTTTATTTTTATGTCTTATTTGCTTTGTGGAAGGTAAATAAAAAGGTGAACTTATCTTTTATGTTATATTTCCATTAGAGAACATAAATAAAAGATGTACATATTCTTCTATGTCATATTTGCTTTGTGAAATGCAAAATAAAAAGGGAATTTTATTTTCTATGTTATATTTGTGTTAGAGAACACAAATAAAAGATGTACTTATTTTGCTATGTCATATTTGCATTGGAGAAATGCAAATACAAGGTGAACTTTTATTTCTAAGTTTTATTTGAAACAAGAAATGCAAATAAAAGAACAAATTCTATTTTTAATGTATATTTGCACTAGTGAATGCAAATAAAAGAATACATTTCATTTTCAATGTATATTTGCGTTGGTGAATGCAAACAAAAGACCAAATTTTAATTTCAATTCTAGCGTAACATAAAAAGGGTATTCTATTGTTGTACGCTTTTCTATGTATTCTAACAACAAATAAAAGAATACTTTTATTTGTTTATACTTTTCTATACATTCTAATAACATATAAAAGAGTATTTTATGTGTAAACACATTTTTTTCTCTATGTATTTCACTGTCATATAAAAGAATATTTTATATGTCAAGATTTCTATGTTTTTCAATAACAAATAAAAAGGGGTTTTATTTGTAAATCAATTTCTATACTCAAATATGGTAAATAAAAAAGATTTTATTTGTTAAAACAATTTCTATATTCTAATGTGACAAGCAAAGGAGATTTTATTTATCAAAACAGTTTCTTTATTCTAATGTGATATATACAATAAAAATAGGATTTTATTGTGAAACTAAATTTATCAGACATGTAACACACAAATCAATCCAATGATACATCGCGGTCATACAACAATATAACTCAGCAATCGTCATCACAGAACAAATCAACACTGAAATAATTATATATACAATCATGAACATGAAATAAATATAAATTTCACATTTGAAATAAATAATTAATTTAAATTTTAAGGTAGAAATCTCACCAAGCTTTTTGCTCAGATCTGAAATTTGGTCAGAATTTCATCTGCTCCGTTACAGTTCTGGTTTGTCCCTAGCTGCAAAGCTCTGAAATACGATTCCAACGTACTTCGTTTCGTTCGATTCCGTCTCTGTTTGCATAAGATACGGTTGTTTTAAACTTAGTTATATTAATGGATAATTAGTTTTTAATTAATTTAATAATTAATTACCTAACCCCCTTGTTCCTCCTTACTATTTTCTGTAGCCAACCGAACCCATACGTCGACCTCAATCTTCCTCCCATGCACGCACATCCAGGTGCTCGGACGCCGATCCATCGCCACCTCGTCGAAGCCCCGACCGCCGACCATCATCGCCGAGACCGAGGGCGAACTCGGTGGGCCCCAGCGCCACAAACCCCCCCCCCCCAACGTTGGCCATTCTCGGTCAGAATCTGGCACCTTCAGGTGATGGTTTCCGATCATCACCATATGAAATGGAAGGCCACGAAAATCTCTTTGATTTGGTATAATTATCTTATTGAATCATTGATCGGTTTTGAAGTTCTTGTGGAATAGATTCCGGTTGAATTCGGCCATTGATTTATGTAGAAGGCGGCTGTTGTATTGGGTATTTAGGGTTTGGTATATGGCCGTATATATACAGCGTATTTCTCTTTTAATTTATTTACTTAATTCAATAATTCATGTTTACCTATACGAACCCCAAATCGAACCCAACGAGTGTCGCCCTTAGCTAATAACCCTCATTCTGAACTCAATGGAACATGTTTCATAATCCAGTTCGGCTGTTACGATATGTTTTTTCTCAAAATTAAAATATAAATCAATTTATATTTAATTTAAACGTATATTTTAAATTACCGGGGTCACATACTGACTCGGAAAAATCCAGAAAAATTATTCCGGCTTTGTTTTGACGATACGGTCCTAGCAAGACCAATTTCGTCGAATTCTGAGACTGTTTGAAAAATGGCCTTTTTCAGGTCGATCCAATTTGACTAAAACTGACAAAACACGTTTTCTTTTGCCACGCTCACATATTAATTCGAAAAATTCTGGAAAATTAAACTTAACAATAATTTGACATTTCAGTTCCAACAAAAGTGGTTTCATCGAAAATCGAGGTCGTTTGTAAAATAGCTATTTTTAAGGCCAATATATTATATTTAAAATATATATAAATTCTACAGCGACTTTTCTAAATTTTAAACTGACCATAACTTTCAAATTATAAAGTGAAATTTCAGTTTTTTAGATTCGTTAGAAAGATATGGTTAAACAAATTTAAATATTTTTGGTTTCACTCAATTCTGATTTATTTTGCATCCTGTACAGTCAGTCAAAGTTCAAAATCAAATTTTCAAACTGCAGCGCTGTTTTAAACTCCTTTTATAATTAAATTTATTCATTTTAACTTCGATTAAAATAAATTTTCGTCGTTATTATTTAAAATAAATAACTTTAAATATTAAAATCCATTAAAATTTCTAAAATAACAATTTTAAATTGGCCCTAAAATTCAGGGTTGTTACACACACCTAGCTTACTTCATCTTGTTCATTTTGTTTCATACGAGACAAAAACATAAGATCTTTCTACATGACCACTATTATTAGATTACGAACTTACAACTGATGTTATTATCTTTTACATTCCTTGTCACACCTAGCTTACTTTATCTCATCCATACTATTTTGTCACCTCTTATATGTATACATATGATTGACTTATATGCACAAACAAAAGCATATACACATACATATATTTATTCATGCCTCGTGTTATATACTAAATTTTTACAGCTCTAGTTGTTAAGGTAGGCAGTTCGAGTTTGACATCCTCATTCAGTAGACGTGTTGAGTTTCAATATGTAGTGAAGACTTAGATAGCTTCTCCAAACTTTCTTGGCAGTCTCTTATATGGTTAACTCCCCCATGAAGACTAGGCAAGACCTTACCTCATCTTTGATAATGCAATCGGCCTATGTTGCATCTGTCTTTTTTATTATTGCTTAATTTTTCATGCACTTTATGTTTTTTCTACTTTACTTGTATGAGTTCATGGAGAAGAGTTGAAACAAGACATGTCAGTAGCTTCTTCTTGATTGTAGAATAAAATTACATGAGTGTTTTTCTCCTCATGGACGATCACTAATTTATTTAAAATAAAATAATTTTAAATTATAATAATATATGCGTGGATATTTTTAAATGTTAAAGATATTTTTTATATAAAATATGAATATATGAAATCTTATTAATTTTTCTAGTATATACAAATATTTTCACACATATTTTTCGAGAATTTACACTGCTCAAACTACTAGTTATAATTAGCATCGTCCTTCAACCTTAAAAAAACTTTTTCTCCTTCAACTTGATTTTTTTTAATGTTTTCCCTTAAGACTATTTTCCACTATATTTTTCATTAATATATTAACTGTTGAAATTTATGATTCAAATATTTGTAGAGAAGGAAAGAAATTGATTGAAATTAATTGGCTCGTATATGGAAAGATATAAGAGGATGTTTTCTTTTTGGAAGAAAAATAACAGGCCAATCAATCAATTAATGAAGAATCAATTTACTCAGGGAAAGAGATTGAGACCATGATTGCGCCAACCATTTATGCTCAATCAAGTCAAGGAAGATATTATATTTATTTTTCCTTCATGTCCAAGTAATCTAGAAACTTCTCTTCTTTATCCCCAAGAAATCCCTCTATATAAATAGGGGTCATGTTATTGTATGAAAGCAAGCAATCCACCATTAGTCTTCTCTCTATTATAATCTTATGTACTCATTTCTTCAGTGAGAAATAAAAGTTATTGGGTCTCCGTGGACATAGGATATTATCCAAACCACGTTATATTGGTGTGTCATTTCCTCTCTTTTCTATTTTTGTTCTCTCTATAATTTGTGCCGCTTGATTTTATTTTTTTGGCATTGTTGAAATTGTTGATAGACTAGACCATTGGGTTTATTCGTATTCCGCTGCCAAATCTTTGATTTTGCACTAAAGATTGGTATCAGAGCAAGTTGTCCTGTTCAAAGACGTTTTCAACCATGTCAAATTCCACAAATAATAATGGTGGTAGAAGCGCTACAAATTATGGAGTTGCTAGATTTGGTGGAAAGGGTGATTTTGGCACATGGAAGATGAAGATGGAAGCGGTGTTGAAGAAAGAGAGGACATTTAAGGTTGTCTCAGATCCAGAAAAATTGAAGAAATTAGCACATGAAGAGATAAAAGAATTGGAAGAGGATGCTCTTACTACCATCCAACTTAGTCTTTATGATGAAGTACTTAGAGAGTTTTCTCATGTGAAAACTGCTAAGGAATTGTGCAATGCTCTTCAGAGAAAGTTCTACGACAAGTCTCTCACGAACTGCATCATCTTACAACAACAACTTTATTCTTTCAAAATGAGGCCCGGAACAGATGTATTTGCTCATATAGATGCCCTCAACACACTTGTCATGAATCTTCGAGCGGCTGATGTAAAGATTGAGGATGAGGCGCAAGCTGTTATTCTTTTATGTTCTTTACCTGCAGAGTATAACACTTTTGTTAACTCTATGATCTATGGACGTTCGTCTATTTGCTTGGAGGATGTGAAGACAAATTTGCATAACGAGATGTTGAGAGGAAAGTTAGCAAGCATGAGCATGGAGAATGATTCTGAAAGCCTTGTTGCACAAAGAGGAAGAAGTAAAAGTAGACCCAAATATGATGGAGATAGGGCTAAGTCCAGATCTCAGTCAAGAGAAGCTCGAAAGGGAGTTTGTCATTATTGCAGAAAACCTGGAAATTATATTTCAAGATGCCCCAAGTTGGAGAATAAAAACAAAGTTGTTCCCGGGAAGGCTTTAGCATCTACAGCAGAGACATTAGATTCAGATAATGATCCTGGCATTTTTACAGCTCCCGCCTCTCCTATGAAGAGTACTATGTGGATTATTGACTCGGGAGCATCCTGTCACATGACATCTGATAGGCACTCTTTTTCCGCTTATCGTCAGCTTGATGGAGGAGAGGTTCTCATGAGAAATAATGCTTCTTGTTGCATGATTGGTATTGGAACAGTAAAAATCAGGATGTTTGATGGTGTTGTTCGTAGTTTATGTGATGTCAGGCATGTGCCTGATTTAAGGCGTAGTTTGATCTCCATTGGAGCATTGTGCAATTTTGGCTTAAAGTGTGTAATAGAAAAAGATTCATTAAAAATTACAAATGGCTCAATGATAGTAATGAAAGGGGTAAAATCTGTAAATCTATATTTGCTGAAGGGTACAACTGCTGTTGCAGAGACTGCTTCGGTTATTGATTCGGTTGATTCCGATTCTATCAGATTGTGGTATTTTCGTATGGGTCACATTGGAGAGCGCAGTTTAGAAGTATTGAGAAAGCGAGGCTTGATTGATGGTGTTCATCATTCAAAACTCAACTTTTGTAAAGGATGTGTACTTGGAAAGAAGACGATGGTTTCTTTTGGCATTGCAGAGCATAATTCTAAAGATATTTTAGAGTATGTTCATACTGATGTTTAGGGCCCCGCACCATGCCTATCTTATGGAGGAGCCAGGTACTTTGTTTCATTTGCTGATGATTTTTCTAGAAAAGTATGGGTTTACTTTATAAAGTCCAAAGATGAAACTTTTGATAGGTTTCTAAGTTGGAAATCTCTTGTTGAGAAGCAATCTGGAAAAAAGGTGAAGGTTCTTCATTCAGATAATGGTGGTGAATTCACTTCTCAAAAATTCATCAAATTTTGTGAGTCCGAAGGAATCAAAAGACACTACACCACACCTGGAGATCCTCAGTCAAATGGGGTTGCAGAGAGAATGAATCGGACTTTGTTGGAAAGAACTCGTTGCTTACGGCTGACTGGGGGATTAAATAAGAGATTTTGGGAAGAAGCGTTATCTACGGTGGTTTTCCTTATCAACCGCACACTTCTACTGCTATAGATATGAAGATTCCTGAAGAAGTGTGGAAGGGAGAGCCTGTATCATATTCCTTTCTCACAGTGTTTGGTTGTCCAGCTTATGTGCATGAGAGCAAAGGAAAGTTGGATCCAAGATCGCGTAATTGTATTATTTTTTTGGCTATAAGGAAGGAATTAAGGGTTATAGGATGTGGTGTCCTACTACCCAAAAGATTGTTACTAGCATGTATGTTACATTTGATGAGAAGGCTATGTTGAAGGTGGAGCCTCCTTCTTCAGTTAATGATGATGTTGAGAGGACAAATTCAAAATACCAAACACAAGGCAGATCATCAGACTTCCATATGAGTAAAAATGGTGATTCTGATGACACCGTGGTTGATAGGGAAGAGACAGAAGATCAATCTCAAGGTGGAGCTCAAATTCAAACTCGACCAACGAGGGAGAAAAAAAGACCTACATGGTTTGATGATTTTGTGGGGCTAAGCATTGAAGATATTGACTTTGATGACATAGCAACTTATGCATTAAGAATATTTCATGATGAACCAAGAGACTACAGAGATGCCATTAGTTTAGTTGATAGCTCCAGTTGGCTAGTAGCAATAGAGGAGGAGATTGAGTCTTTGCACAAAAATCCCACTTGGGATTTAGTGCCACTTCCTTCCGGCAAGAGACCAATTGGATGTAAATGGATCTATAAGGTGAAAGATGGCGGCAATGGTGACTTAAGGTACAAAGCAAGATTAGTGGCGAAGGGTTATGTTCAGAAGAAAGATATGGAGTTTCATGATATTTTTTCTCCAGTTGTTAGACACACTTCCATTCGCATTCTTTTGGCATTAGTTGCTCACTTTGACATGGAGTTGAAAAAACTAGATGTCAAGACAGCATTCTTACATGGTGATCTTAAGGAGAACATGTACCTACAGCAGCCAGAGGGGTTCATTGATAGCAGCAGGCCAGGTCATGTTTGTAAACTTAACAAATCTCTTTATGGCTTAAAACAGTCTCTTGGACAGTGGTATAAGAAATTTGATAAGTTTATGATCTCACATGGTTACTCTAGAAGCTTTAAGGACCAATGTGTCTATTTTAAAAATGTAATGATGACATCATCTATTTGTTACTTTATGTTGATGATATGTTGATAGCTTCTAAGAGCATGTCTAAAATTTCGGAGTTGAAGATGGAGCTCAGTAACGAATTTGAGCTGAAAGATTTGGGAAATGCACAGAGAATTTTGGGGATGGAGATTCAGAGGGATAGAAAGCAAAGATTTTTTAGGCTCACTCAAACTCAATACATCGATAAAGTCCTATCTCGATTCGGTATGGAGAATGCTAAAGTGGTGGTTACTCCATTAGGCTCTCAATTCAAGCTATCCAAAGATATGTGTCCCACATCGGATGAAGACAAAAGGGATATGTGTAATATACCTTATTCTATTGTTGTTGGTAGTCTCATGTATGCAATGGTGTGCACGAGACCAGATTTGGCCCATGCAGTTGGTGTTGTCGGTCGATATATGTCCAACCAAGGTAAAGAGCATTGGCAAGCAGTGAAGTGGATACTCAGATATCTTCGTGGCGCTTCTTCACTTGGCTTGTTATATGGTGGAGTAGATGGAGACATCTCTCTTAGAGGATATTGTGATTCAGATTATGCTGGGGATAGAAATGGACGGAAGTCGGTGTCGGGTTATGTTTTTACACTTGGCATAGGCCAGATTTCGTGGAGATCAAAGTTGGCTTTGTCGACTACCGAAGCAGAGTTAATATCGATTGTGGAAGCAACAAAGGAAGGATTGTACTTACTTCAGTTGTTGGATGATCTTTCTATGGCGCAGCGGACAGTGGAACTATTTTCAGACAGTCATAGTGTGATTCGTCTTGTTGAGAATCAGGCTTATAGTTCATGGACAAAGCACACTGATGTTAGAGGTTTCTTTCTTATGCTTGAGGAAGCACGAAGCAAGATCAAATTATTGAAGGTGGGTACTTCGGATAATCCTTCAAATATGATGACCAAGTCACTTCCAAAGGACAAGTTTGAGCATTGCTCAAACTTGATCAGTTTGCTTCCTGTTACTTGAGCGCCATGGGGTGCTAGGCCCAACAACTTCTATGTTGATTGTTGAAAATAAAATGATGAAGAAAGATTGTCATATTTGAATCAAGGTGGAGTGTTGAAATTTATGATTCAAATATTTGTAGAGAAGGAAAGAAATTGATTGATTGTCAATCAATTACTTGGCTCGTATATGAAAAGATATAAGAGGAAGTTTTCTTTTTGTGAGAAAAATAATAGGTCAATCAATCAATTAATGAAGAATCAATTTACTTAGGGAAAGAGATTGAGACCATGATTGCGCCAACCATTTATGCTTCAATCAAATCAAGGAAGATATTATATTTATTTTTCCTTCATGTCCAAGTAATCTAGAAACTTCTCTTCTTTATCCCCAAGAAATCCCTCTATATAAATAGGGGTCATGTTATTATATGAAAGCAAGCAATCCACCATTAATTTTCTCTCTATTGTAATTTTATGTACTCATTTCTTCATTGAGAAATAAAAGTTGTTGGGTCTCCGTGGACGTAGGATATTCATATCTGAACCACGTTATATTGGTGTATCCTTTCCTCTCTTTTCTGTTTTTGTTCTCTCTATGATTTGTGCCACTTGATTTTATTTCTTTGGCATTGTTGAAATTGTTGACAACTAGATCATTGGGTTTATTCGTATTCCGTTGCCCAAATCTCTGATTTTGCACTACATTAACCTATATATTTATTAGCAAGTTATTTATAAATATAAATATATACATAGATATTTTATAAGCATATTTCAAAGAAATGCTTTGGAATTCTTTAATGAAATAATTTTAAATATATTATGTATGCATAGAAATGTATTATAAACTCCCTACAAACATGTTAATTATTCAAACTCGTATACGAGTGTATGTGCGCGCGCGCATGTGTTGGTTCATCGTATATGTGAAATATAATTTTAATTGCATAATGTACAACTATGCTATAAATTTAGTTAAAATATCATTGCATTTAAACAAAATTTAGAAATTTTCTAAATGAGTTAGATTTCAGTCGAGTAAAGATCTAAAATGATTAAAAAAAAAAAACTAAAATTCGCTTGTTTCTGAAGGTAAAATAGGATCAATTTAGCAGCGGATTTCAACAAATTTCTAACAATCCTAGTCAATAATCGAATTCAATGTTGAATCAAAACGGTGTACCTTACTGCTTTTAATCGAATCGCAAATCTGAATGATGATTAAGCTTTGTTGAATCGAATCGAACACTCGAGAATAAGTGTCTCTATCGGTATCCACAAACGTCGATCTGGAGATCGTCAGACGAAATCGAGGAGGGATGAGTTAGTACTAGCCAAATTTTGGACATAGGGTTTTCAGATTCTCGTGTGGGTTAGAGTTGAATTATCTGAAAAAGGATCGGCCCCTTATTTTATAATAAAACAACACGACATTCACGCTAAACCTTTTGACCCGGTTGCCTCAACGTTTTGATTTCCTTTTATTTCGAATGGCTCTCACGCTATTCAAACGTTTATTTGTGTGACCTTATAGGTTATCATAATGTCGGCAACAATTTAAACAATATTTAAACTGTAAACAGTGAGCGGCATCTAGTAATACATCGCTGTTACCCAAGTTATAATAATATCACTGATTCGATACAACCTTTCCGTGACCAGTGTATCAATGTAATATAATCTTTTTAACCAATATATCCAGAATCAAACTCGAGGCACGGGTCGTATCATCCTCTTTATAATTTAATATGTTTTTCTTGATCGATGAGTAGACTGTTCAAAACAAATCAATATTTGAGCACGGCCATGCATTTCACAGTCTCACTCAATCAAGAGGCCCATGGATATCACCACAAATATATTATGGGGTTAAATTCCATCTAGATCATTCATAATTTTCATTCGACTCGAGATGTATCCAATAATCACCGTTATCGTTACTCTGTTACGAATAGCTTTAGATGATATCAAAACACAAATATCCTCGAATAAAACTATAATGATTTCAGGTCTGAGGACCATTACATCACTGTCACTATGAGAATAACTTATGATACTGTTAATTTTATTCCATGTAGTTATCTCATGGTGGATCAGCCCAATACGCTATTCTCCAATGCGTATTTATATCTTGACTGTAATATCACGTATATTAATGATCAATGAGATGTGATCATCAGTCAATCAATATACTAGTCTCAACGCTTTATTGTTGCCCTATATAAACAATAAAACTCGACTAGGGGCATTTAAGAATTATAATACTTATCATATTATATAATTTCAAATTCAAGTCTTACTCGAATTATATAATTCCGTATTATAGTTCTAAGGATTTCTATTATATTAATGTTTATATTACGCAGTAAATATAATATAATAGAATATTATTTTATTTTATTCCAAATAAAATAATAACAACAACATTGTTATCAATCTCATCAAATGGATTGCCTCTAGGGCATAAACTCTAACAGTTTCTTCCGCTTTGGCTTGCCCAGATCCAATGATTTGGTCCCATATAAAATAAGTGTGATATCGATAAGGTGTAATGGAGGCATATAAATGATTCGTTGGTTTTTATTGGTTCTAATGTTTTAGGTTCTACTAAATTATGACATCTTTGTTTAGGTCATGTTAATGAGGAGGATCTTGAAGCATCAAATAAGGACATGTGGTGTTTGTCATTTGAAGCCTAACTCTTGTGAAGATTGTTGTTCCAGGAAGAAGAAACATGTCATATATTATGTTGGGTGGCCTAGTGATATAGAGTTTCTAGAGTTTATTTTATCTTATATATGAAGACCCACCCTAGTTAGTCAGTTATGTCTTTAGGTTGAACTAGTTACTTCATTTTATTTATGGATGATTTTATTTACAAGGTTCTATTCTATCTCTTGAAGATCAAAAACGAAATATTACTCAAATGCTACTCCTGTTTGGTATTAACTTACAAAGTTTAAAGCAACCAGTTGGGCAAAACTAATTATTTTAGGCGGAAATTTGGATCACCTCTTGTTTTCAATTTTGATACATGAAAAGCTCCATCTATTTTCTTATATAAATTATATCTCTGTTTTTATTTTCCGTAAAAATTGTATTAGTTTTTGAAATGAAATCTGAATATTAATAGTATGTTTTAGTAATCAAATCAATCTTTTTTTTTTATTTAAATTCAAGTATTCATAGAGTTCAATGAGAACCGTCAAATGGTTGTAAATTGTATATCTTCCATAAATATCTTGAAATTTAAAAGTATTTTCTTGTTATATGTTTTGGAGGAAGAATTACCGTGTATTTTGGAATTTAAAGTTGATGTTTTACTAATTTCCCTTATTTTAATTTTAATTATGAGATTACAATTTTATTTTCAAAATGTGACAGTTATGTTTCTCTCTCTCTTTGTTTTTTCCCCTCTAGTCCATTAACTACTACAAAAGAAAATAAAATCATTTGTGGTCATTATAATGGCTAAATACATACTAGATGTGCACTTTTCACCAGATAGGCAATTCTGATTCATAAGTTGTTTTTTTGTAAACAAGCACCTCATAAGTACTCTTGAATTTTGGCTTAATGCTGTGTATTTTAATACGCTTTTAGCACTAGTTGGAAAAACACTCATTGACACAGATGGCGGTGAGCATTTTAAAACTAAATGATTATAAGTGGCCTGTAAAAAAATTAGTTAGTTATTGGTTTGACTAGACTAACCGAACTTTTATTATATTATCAAAATTTTCGATATTATAAAATTTTAGATTAGGATAGTATTTGAAATAAAAAAATTCTATCGTAAATATGTCAAAATTATTTCAAAAAACATAGAATTACTTTATCATATTTTACTTTTTTGGTTTTAAATTACAATAAATATTTCAAACATAAAGTGTGAAACATTTTTAGTTCAGTCGATTTAAATAACCAACCAAACCAATCAGCAAAGCTAATATGATTGGTTTTGTTTTGTTTTCATTTTTATTGATTCAGTTCAATTTAACAAAATTTAATCATTGGATAAACCAAACCAAAGTAAACACAGCTTTCCTTTCCAGGTGGACATAAGTAAGCAGAAGAAGGCAAACTGCATCCGTCTAAACAATTTTCCCATCTACGTAGAGAGCCAAAAGATGTTCTTCAACATTTGCATATAGAAGTTAGTAGGTAAACAAATAGTTATCAGGTCATCAACCAACAATTGATATTGGCAAATAAATTTGCAGATAAACAAACAACAAAGCTGGAGAGAAGTAAAACTATTAATATCCAATCATAATTTAAAACAGGGAACACCTATAATATTAATACATTCATCATACAAGATGTAAAAAATTCCCTCTACTAGGAAAACCTACATCATTCAAAAAACTGAAAAACCATTAACAATTCAAGGCTTCCCAGCTCTCTTTCATAAATGGAGGAACTGGAGCAACTATCTCAAGCATGTCAAGCTTCGATACATCCAAATACGAGGATGAGGACTCCTCCAACTGTTGCATAGCATTAAAAATATTTGGTAGTTTCATCTGTCTGCAATGAAGATGCAGGTGAGGTTGCTTTTCATGAACGCTTCTTCCACACTCTAGGCCAAATGGAAGCTTTTCGTGTTCTTTTCTTGGATTTGCACGTGCGATAGGCTCGAAGCTTTTGTGCGCTTTCCAACCGTATTTGTAATCCCCGACAATAGGAGTACCTAATACTTCGGCGCAATGTACTCGTATCTTCGTGTCAATTTTGAAACAAAGAAACAAATGAAATTGTCATGTGTAACTTATTAGATTAACTGGAAACCTCGGATGAATGGTTGAAGATTACTGATGTAAGCTACCTGATGTTTTCTTCCGGTCATAGGGCGAAGCTCTAACCAAGAATAACCTAAATAGGGAATCATAAATTACAGCACATAAGATGAAGTCTAATGGTCGAAATATCCAAGAACATTGTTAAAGATTGTTTATCTTGGAAAATTTGAATGTGAGCTTTTTATCTATGCACTGACATAGTACAATTACACTCAATTGAAAAAACAAGGCTATGGAAATTATAGAACTAGCAACACTAGCAACTATGGAAATTTATAATCAACAATGATTTCTCACCAAATGCAGCAAGGAAACAATGCCGCATTCAAATTCTCAAGAGTTTTTTTTTTAAAAAAACTTGGAAATTTGTCTTATTAACTCACCATGAGCAGATTTTATCACTTTATATTCAGTCAATGCATGCTGTGAGGCCACTGATTTATTTCTAGGAACAGTGATCCTATCAGATTGTCCATCTTCAAGTACCATCTGAAAAGAAACAGCTACATAATGTCATTTTGTTTGTGTAAATAAAGAAGTAAAGAAAACATGTGGAACGTTAAAGCATCAGTACTGAAGCAATCATGAAAAAATAACAGTTGAATGCAAGATGATAAGGCGAAATCCAAGTTAAACATGTAGAACATTAACGGCTTGTTATCTGCGGAGTCATGTACTAATTTTGAAAAGTGCCTCTATGAGAGCATGAGTTAAAAAGGGGTGGGCTGGCAGCGGGCTTCCCACATCCCTAGGCCACAAAAATAGGTATCTCAAAATACACACACCCACCCTAATCTTATTCTTCAAAATTTACACAACATGTCTTACTTACATTCTAAGTTCAAATATAGAAGTTGAAAATTTGGACAGGTTGCTGTACAAGAATGGAAGTTGAAATCATATTTTACCTTTGCAAGTGGAGCCTCAATCATTCCCTTAGGATGCTTTGGAATCCCAATGACAAGCGCCCAATACTTCTTTTCCAATGCACTATCAATATCCCCGTTGTCCTTGATAATTAAATTATCAGTCAAATGTTAACAAAAAACATTTATGCAACAAGGTAGAAAGTTTAAACCATAATCCTTTTATCAAATTTGCATGATTCTGTTACCAAATATAAATTACACACGTATTTCAATAACAGATATATGTATACCAGATGCTAACTACTAGTGATCTTGATAAGGGATTTTCATGTAATTCGAAAATTTTCTGCTTGATCCAATTTAAACTGAAGTTTGCCTTACATTAAGCTTAACACTAGAAGTTTTCTCACGGAAAATTGAATGCATAATGGATGCACTGGTTTGGGTCCTTCCCAAAACTAGAATGCCACTGCTCTCTCTATCCAGCCTGTGTACCTAATATAAAGAAAAATTAGTTCATAAATCAAATGAGATTAGAGAAGTCATAAATTTTGCATGCAAAAATTGCTTTGGACAAAGTGTGATTTACTAATATTTCCACCTAGACATTTGCTATGTATGAAACTTTATCCTAATGGAGACGTGACGTTAAATACGAAAACTACACTTGATACACATGAATACTTGAACATATCTTCAAAACGTGCAGTGTTTAAAGCCAAAGTTGACAATGTTTTGGGACATCAAACCTAGCGTGTGTCAGGTGTAAATTGATTGATAAACTAAGTGCTCATGTTTCGTATATACACTCAAACATATTTGAAATGTAAAGTTGATGTTCATAAAAGGATCATCCTTTACATTTAGACAAGGACTCATGTAAATCTACATCCAATGCACCCTGTACTCACCAATTTAGGTGATTCTATGAAATCATATTTCAAGCATGTAGATGCTAATGTATCAATGCTGTATTTGATGCCAACACCACCCTACAGCAAAAACATTAATAATTGATTAACAAGTGTTTTGAAAAGCAATCGGCAAAAAAAAAAAAAAAAAAAAAAGTTTACTGTGAAATTAGTTACCTGTACAGCCATTCCTTGAGGCTTGTTGATCACAATGATTGCTGGATCCTAATTACATTTTAGCATCATAGTCAAGTATTAAACAAACAGTATATGTATGGAATAATAATAACAATTTAAGCTCCAACTGAAGCATAAAAAATTATCCTTTGTGTCTAGGCAGTGGCCACTTGCTGTTTCATAGTATTTTCAATGAGTTTTGCAATGACTACTACTACAGCTGCTGCTGCTGCTGCTACTATTACTATTACTATTATTATTATGTGGAACATCGTAACATCTATTGGCTGAGAAGGGAAATATCGAGCAAAAAAATCATAATTCAAAATGATAAACTCAGCAAACACAACATTTCCATGGTTATTGGGAAAATGTGGCAAACATCTGTATGTATAAAATTATGAGTAGTTTCATAAGCATGTTTTCTTCTTTAGTTTCATCATTCAACCTTTATAATGAGGCATACATGTTTTGTGAAGGTAAAGAAACAGACAATCTGGGCGCAGAAGGACTGACAGTTATTACCATATCCCTTTTAACAGATATTCCTTCAGTGGTGATATAAGAAGAGAATTAGATAAGTGAACTAAGGACCGCAGGCCCGGCCCAAGGGGGAGTCGGGAGAGACCGCCGACTGGGGCAACAGGCCGGGAGGGGCAGCAAAAGGAGGTAGCAACAAGGAAGAAGAAGAAGAAAGATTATTGATTTTTAAAGTGATTGCAATATTCTAGTGTTAGGAAGTGGTGGTTGCTTGGTAAAGCTTCTGCTTGTTAACTAAAGGTTGTGGAGTTCGATACCTGGCTCCTTCAATCCTTGCTATGGGACAATATTTTTTTCAAACTTTTTTTTGCTGCTTATCACCTGACTGGGGCAGCTAAAATGCTTGGGCCGGCCCTGTAAGGACCATACCCTGAATGCTGAAGCTACTGAAACAATTCCCAACTAAAAAACAATCAATGTACGCAAACACATACATATATTATGTAAATCGGAACTTGAAGCACGAAAGTATCATTATTTAAATAGGAACTTGGGGTGGAAATCAGGAAGGACTATAAGTGTAGCTGATATAGACAGACACACAAATGCATGTGTGAGCGAAGTAGAGATACCTTATACAATACAAGGCTTCGAATAAAACTGGTCTCAATTTCACTGCTGGAGAAATCTTCGATTTTTGTGTGATGCTTCTCAACACTAAGAGGTAGAAGGATAACGTCTCCAGAAACTAATGTATCTTTTGCTTTGACCTTAAAAACATAACAATTATCTATCAAAAATAAGATCACGACAGAATGCATATTTCAGTATAGAACAATAGTAAGTTACTATCACCCTCTTAGCCTTGCTTCTTACAGCTTCAGTGTCAAGTCCATTGGTATCCACAAATTCTTTACGCACCTACGACAATCATATACTTCAGAGATGAACCCCAAAAACATAGAAAATTTTAAGCAAATCACGCGCCAACAATAATGTTTTCACGATCTATTTTCATGAATGCTAAATTTAGAATTCTTTTATTAACCCATGTACCACACACAACATATAATAACATGAAACCCAAAATATTCATATACGCATTTCAGCAAACAGGTTCCGCGCAAAATTTTTAAAATTACCTGTCTCACTCTAAAGAGCTTATTAATTTGAGATATAGGAATGTATGGACAACTCTGCTTGACCCATTTCAACGCACTGATGCGTTCTTCTTTCTCAGAAGAATTTCGACCCATTATCTTTTGACCAATCAAAGAACCGCTCATTTTCGGAGAATACGGTGGCAAACTCACCCATTTTTGACTGTTTTTGCTTGCGCATTCTTTGTCTTCTTCTTCTTCTTCACGTATTGTTAATAGAGCTGATGTAGCAGTAGAAAATGATGAATGAGCGAGGGCTGAACGTATAATAGTCTGATAAATTGCTTGGTGCCTTTTGTAAAAATGCAGGCTTGTCATTTTCTCGAGCTGAAATTATCTACGCCGTTTTCTGCATTTCTCGGGTATAAAACTTTAAAGCCGGGGGCTCCTTTTCAGGTGTCTTTATGTCGGGCCTAAAACAGGGATTTTAGAGCCTGTCCATCCTGCATTGGCCCACACATTGTTGTTATGCTAGAATGGAGTTGAAATATTTAGGGAATTGTTATTGAAACTCCAAGTATTGTTAAGGGGGAGATCAGTCTAAAAAAATAAAGAATTTGTCAAGGGGAGTATCAATGCAGAGAGCACCCCTTAACAAACAAAGTTTATTTTATCAAATTAACCTTCTTTACAACAATCCTTTTTTAGCTATCAATTAAAAATATATATACGGTATATTAGTCGAACTACATTAGATTTTTGTACCAAAATATCAATAATCTCATTTGTTGATCGTTTTTTTAAATAATTTCATTTCTCATCCGTCGATCGTTTTTTTATTTAATAATTTCATTTCTCATTTGTTAAATTATCAATAATCTCATTTGTTTCACGTTCTTTGTTTGCGCCATTATTTCTCCTCAAACGATCGTTTTTTTTTTTTGTTTGAAAATAATTTAGGGATTTGGTTTTTTGCATTTAAAGTTGATTGAGATTTCGGATGGTAACTGAAGTTATTATCAGGATAAAAAGAGAACATAAAAAAATTAAGTACGTGACTCCCCCTAACATTTTTTTTATGATTGGAGTATTTTTAAAATTTGACCACCCTTAATAATATTTGGAGTGTCAATAACAACACCTGTTGTTTATTAAGGGTGTGTTTACCATAGTGTGTTGCTATTGGTACCCCATTTTCCTCTTCTGGCCACCAAAACTAAAGGCCACCATAAAGAATACCATTTTCTTCTTTCGGCCACCATACATTAAAAATATTAATATGAACAGGCACCCCACTGCGAAACGAAAGCATTGGTTTCTTCCTACCGAATTTACAACCATATTCCGGTTGGTAGTAGCCGTACAGTTACTTCCTGCCGAATTTACAACCATATTCCGGTTGGTAGTAGCCGTACAGTTACTTCCTGCCGAATTTGTATCGTTAATTCGGTTGATTATGGCCGAATAAAGAAAAATGATGTGGTGGCCGGAAATGTAAAAAATATAATCAAGTTTATTAATTTTTGTGTGGTGGCCAGAAGAGCAAATAGTATCACCCTTTACCATAAGAGGAAGCTGGTATTTAAACGGAAATTTTTAGGGGGACATTTAAGCGGACCATTTAGTTAAGCAGAGAATGCGTTTGCGACTGTAAGTGAACCGTTTAAACGGACCATTTTTTTTAAATTTAATTAATTTATGCTTAAAGCAGAACGGTATTATTAAAGCAGAATAATATAGTAAACTAAAGTGAACAGTTTACTAAATAAAAATACAGAAACTGATAAAATGCAGAAATACATCGCACTGATGGCGACAACAATTATTCGTAACTTAGGTAACCAAGCATGTCTTTGTCACATAGTACCTCCACCATATTGAAGACTGATGGATCAGTGCGAAAAATCTTCATAATCTCCGACCTCTCAACGTTAGTAACGGCAAACAGAATAGAAAAGTTGCGCATCACCGCGTCTGCGAAACGTTCTGTTTGAACTAACGGGCGTTCGGTTGTATGTCTGCTAGAAGTATCATGCGACATCTTTCTGCGCCTAGACTGAACTAGTGGTGGACTCTCTTCATTCAGAATATCACGATACATAGTTGTATCGGTTGTAGTAAAGGGCTGTGGTGATGCGGGAATCTCATACCTGCAGGCAAAATGTAACACCCCGTAATTTTATAACATTAAAATTCACAAATTAAAGTATACTTAATTTTTAGAAAAGAATTAAGTGAAATGGGTTGCGCAGAGAAATATATATATTGATATATATATATATATATATATATATATAAAATTAAAAAAATGCGAAAAAGTTCAAAACAACGAATTGGGAGGGGAAATAACCGAACCGGCCCATTTTTGAGGTCGACCCGAGCTCCGCTGGGTCGACTAGGGGTTAATCTAGGGTGTTTGGCTGTCAACCCGTGGGCCGATTCGCTCAAATGCAGATTTTGCATTTGATTGGTTCTCATGGTTCAGGGTTAATCTAATGGTCCTAAATAACTTCCTACACCTATAAATACATCCTAATGCTAACCATAAACCTAATTAAAATAGAATAGTTACCGTCGCCATGGAAATCAATGGAGCCGCCGCCAACTAAGAAAGAAGAAAAGAAAATCCAATTCTAATTCTCTCAACCCTAAAGCAAAGCAAAACTCTCTCTTTTCTTCTCTAAATTGTGAGTATGATGATCTTAACAAGATTATTATCATTTTAATTAGGTTGAGTTATGAATGGATTATGAGTAGATGATGTGAATTATCATATATGTTGTTGTAAACCCCTTTTGCTATCATGTATATTGTAAATCCAATGTTATGTGATGATGATATCTTATATGTTGTAAATCATGCTATGATGATGTTATGTATGTTGAAACTTTCTATGCTAAGTTGTGATGAACCATACATGTTAAAAAGGCCATGATGTTACCATCTATGCTAGTTAGTTCATATTAATTAAATCATCATGTTTGGGTTATGTTGATCTATATGACAAGTCACATATGCAAGTTAGATTGATTAGAAAAGTTATGAACATATGCCAAGACATCTATTATGACATCTAGAATTATGCTATGACATATGTGATATCCTATGCTAGTTCACACCATCATTATGTTGCCTAAAAACCCCATATGCAAGTTTATGTATAGATTTGGGCTATGATCATATCATGTAAATTGAGACATTTAACAAGTTGACACCTTTTGATCCTTAACATGTGTAGTTTATGCAAGTTTCACCCCTATTATGATTAGATTTATTTTAATTGTCTATATGTTGTGATAATTTATCTTTGTGCTAGGAGTTAAACTATACAAGTCTAGCCTATATTATGCGTTGAATAAGCGAACGTATAAACGTGGGGTAGGGGTAATATTAAGGATTTAATATTAAAAAATTGGGGTGCAATTGATATGATTTTGCATGCCATAAGTGGATGGCCATAATTGAGTCAATTATGGGCATCATTAAAAGTTGACTTAATTAATAATTTGAATAGGGAATTATTAAAACTGGGGTAAAAGATTTTAAGTGTAAATCAATGCTTAGGACACGAGGTTGGACTCGTTTGTGACGTAAACCTGCCCGGCAAATCCAGTGGTCACAAATGTCAGCCCAATGTGAGAGGTCCTAGGCCTAAACTAAAGCATAACGGTTGTAAAGACACGAGGTTAGACTCATTTATGGTGTAAGACTGCCCGGACCCGCCCGGCAAATCCAGCTGCCATAAATGCCAGTCTAATGTGAGAGGTCTTTATGAGGTTATGGCCTAAATGAATTAAGAAATACTTAACCAGATAAACATGTAAGGTGGGACATGGGGGTTAAGTAGGTGCCTTGGGTGGCATGAGGAATCTAGGGGGTGTCCTTAGTGGCATGTGAAATACAATTAGTAAGACTTAACCAAACACACATGTAAATGAACATGACTAAGAGGGTTAAGTGGGATATACTAGTGACAAGCTTAGGTGGGTAGCTTGTGGGGGCCCATTTCGACCAGTATCCCAAACGTATCTTTATGGGCTCGACCCAAGTCGAGGACGGGACACGCATGCTGGGTTCGACTGTAAGAGGCCAAAACGGGGAGCGGTGGCAACGCAAATCCAACGGGTTTCGTACGCGTGTGTGGACCCGGGCTGGTAGGTAAGACGTTGTTACATCGTGTAGGTATAAGCCGTGCATTCTCAAGTTGTATCGGGTTGCCACTTTAGGGGAGTGATACACCCCACTGTGGGGCCAACACGGGTATCTACGAGTAGGGAGCCGATCGAAAGTGGGTAGTGGGGTACACCTAGTGGAGATAGGGGCAGACGGCACCTATGTAGTCAGCTAGGGGTACGTAAAGCTATTTATAAAGTTTTTGTGTGAAGCAAGTGGGATCAAACAATAGGGTGACTGGTGTGGTGCAGTGTAGTAATGTGCGGTGCAGTGTAGTAATCATTCGTTAGTAATTAGGTGTGCCTTTACCGTTATCTTTAACGTTATCTTAAACGCTATCTTTATCTTTCTAAGAGTTCATAGACATTTACTTGTCTTCCAGCTTATGCCTTAGTCTAGTTATTTTGATAATAGTATTGTTAGAATTATCATACTCGCCAGACTTTATGTCTGACCCCCTCTATTTCTATCCTTTTTCCCCCTCCAGGTCCTCAGGTTGGGCCCAGCTCTAGTGGAGTTTGGTTGAATTGCTTCATCTCTCTTTGGGAAGCTTGGACCGTTGAAGTAAAGTCCAGCTTGTTATCTTTTTAATGGCTATTTATGTAATGGGATTATGTATTTTGTTTTTATGAAGATGGATATTGTACTTGGTTATGATCTATGGTTTTATGATGTAACAAACATGTTTAATTTCCGTTGCAATAAAATGAAGTTTTAGATTTCCAAGTACTATTTATTATCTGTCTTGTTGTAATTTTTCTGTTCTATATTTACTTATAACCTCCATGGAAATTAATGCATTCCCTTTGTGAGTGACATTAATGGACGTGGGGTGTTACACAAAATCTCATCTTACTCTCGAAACTTCAGAGGTGGATTTCTCCTGAACCTCTGATACAAGCGGTTAGGACCACTCTGTCATTTGTCTGAGACGTCAAGGCGGTCGTGAACAAAATCTCATTCACCGCTTGAAATTTGCAGCAGTTCATTCTAAGATATACACATTTGTTCTTCATCTGTGTCTACATCCGATCATCGTCGAACCGCTCATTAAATTCCCTATGAATATCGATAAAAAATCTTCCAGTGCCTTTGACATTTAAATGATTGATGCAGATTTCTATGAATGTCTCCGTTCTTTCCATGGTTCAGGTAGCGATGGGCGTGGACGAAGATCCAGGCAGTACCGGATGCAGAGAAGTGTGTCATTTAACTGGAAAAAAATACTGAAAATTATATGTCGTACGTGTGAACGTTCAAAATATATTGACGTAGAAAATTACTTGAAAATAAACTCGAATCGATTGGAAAAAATTGAGAATAATGAGAAGACGAATGAATTTGATGAAGAAATGAAGGGGGAGAGATGAATTTATAAGGAAGGCGTATTTTAGCCTTTGGGGACTAAAGCATCAGTCCCCAACGGCTAAAATTTGGTCGTTGAGTGTAACGGTCCAATTTTTGTTGTTGAACGCACCCTAGTAGTTAATTTGAAAGCGAAAACTTAATTCCACCACAAACTATGTATATATATGTATGTACGTATGTATATGTATACATATGTATGTACACAGCTGCTATTATGACACAAAATCAGAGACATAAATTAAACAAAAATCCAACGATTTATAATTTATATCTTTGAATTTGTATCATAATATCTGCTATATAATGTTAACTGACATTTTGGTCTGCTTCCCAAAAGCATACCATGCCCACTCGACTCGACCCATCGCGTGGTACAAAAGCCCGAAATGTCGCCAAAACACTCAGGATCCAGGCCCAGAAGGAGACGTGAGAGCATAGGCCTCACAACCCCTCGAAAATACCATCGCCACACCAATTCATATCCCACACCAATTCGCATCCTATGGCATTTCGCATCCCTTGGCTATCTACATCCCCATGCCCCTCATATCCACCAAGACAACATCTTGCACCTCAACTAATTGAGATCCCTCACACTTTGCATCCTAAGGGATACGAATTTTGTATTCCTCAGGATATGAGAATTCGTATCCCTGGGATATGTATCTCGTATCCCATAGCATACGGGAATTTGTATCCCCCAGGACACGAGATTTCGTATCCCACCGGATACGAGTTTTCGTATCCCACCAGATACGAAACTCGTATCCTCGGATACGAGTTTTCGTATCCTATGGGATACGAGTCATCGTATCCCCTTGGGATACAAAGCTTCGTTTCCCCCACAGGATATGAAGTTTCATATCCCATAGGGATACAAATTTTGTATCCTTCGGGATGCGAAATTAGTATCCCCCAATGGGGATGTGAAATCTTTTCTTCAGCTACTCCGGAATGCGAAACTCGGCATGTGGTCCTCCCACATACTCCCACTTATATCACTACCTATAAATACCCCTACCTCATACTTGAAGAGGTTGACATTTGCTTGATTTGACATCTTGAAAGGACATTTGGACACCAGTAATGGTTTCTTGAGCTTTGAGGAAGAACATCCAACTTTTCCTAAAGGCTTTGAACTTGCCCGAGTACTTAGCCAAATATTGTAATCCAATATAGTGATGATGTCCAACACTGTAAACCTTCAATTGTGAATAAAATCGTCAAAAGCTTCAAAGTAGACGTAGGTTCAATACGAACTGAACCACTATAATTCTTGTGTTCTTGCTTTCCGCAATTTATTTTCCATACGCGAAACCTTATTCTCGAGAATCATTGGGTGTGACGCCAATTTTCTACGTTAGCACTTTGGTGCTTTCATTGAGAGTTACTCGAAGCCTCTAGGCTCGCTTCTTTCCAACCAACTTTCGCCTCAACTTGAAAGCGCTATTTAGGTTCTCTCTACTTACCTTCAGAGTTTGTTTACGATGGGTAGAAAAGGAATGAACCGAATGATCGAAACTTCCACCACGCTGACACTGAAACTTCTCCTCAGGCCTCAGCCCCAATCTTCGGAAAAGCTGGTCCATATGGAAAATGCTCCCTCCTACAACCCTGACGCTCCGACAACCCAATGCCAACTCTTAGAGATCAACAAGAAGTTAAAAAAGGATGAGAGAAATTAACGATCGATTGAGAATAAACATCGAGCTGATGCGGCGACTTCAAGAAAGTCAAGGCGACGTTGCTCGCCTTGAACTCAATAGAAACACTCATCCTTTACCTAATGTTTCGAAAAGCTCTTCTTCCGACACCCACTATGGGAACTAAATCCAAAGGAGGAGGACTAACGCCACGCTAATGCTAACGACAATGGCAGCGGCAATGGCAACGACAACGGTAACAAAACTACCATGACCTTTAGTGAGGGAACGCGTCAATGCGATCGTTCCCGGTTGTGTATTAACGGCGAAGAAGGACCCAGTGCCTAACCCCTTCCTCGGAAACACTTACTTATCGTCGCTCAAAACTTGGCGCCTATGCATCCAGCAGCCCAACAAGCCCAAGTTCAACCTAATTAACATTAAGAGATGATATGGACGATGTTGATGTACATCCAAGAAGGTACACACGACCATGAACTCCCGAACTAAACCATGACTGATGGAATCTAGCGAAGGTTTAGTCTATAATTCTCACCGACATGGTCCGAAGGATCGTGAGAGAAACGCGGGGGCACGCCACTGACGTTTGGGAAACCACGAATGGCCTTGACGCTTCAATATGCCCCAGCTAACGGCTTACTCGGGGAAGACCGACCCTTGCAACTTCTTAAACCGTTATGAATAGAATATAGACTCAAGTCGAGTCATCGACACCGTCAAAAGCAAGTGCTTTTCAGTTTTCTTAAAAGGTATCGTTCTCCCTTGGTTTTTCCGACTTCCAACACGATCCATCTCTACCTTCGACCAACTCGCTTCCGAACTAGTGAAGCTATTGAAAATGCACGTCACAAAGTCGAAGGACACCCTGACTCTTTCTAACCTTTATTAGGGCATGGGGGAAACTCACAAGAGTTACCTTGAATGCTTCAAAAATGGCCCAGCGGAGGTCGACGATCCAGAGCCATGCACAGTCTTGGTTCGACTTGCTAAGGGCATTCTACCCAATTCCGAATTCACAGCTTGGATCGACGGGAAGCAACAAAAGACACTACAGGCTTTCTATGAAAAGGCAAATCAGTTTCTATGCCAAGAAGAAACGCGCAGAAACAGGGCAGCTCAAACAGGCCATCCTCACAACCCACACCCGAGCATTGTTCAGAACAATGTCAATGGAAAGCAAGTCGGGGAATCTTCCGACAAGGGTAAAGCGGTAGCACCATTCAAGACCAAGCCTAACAACGGCAAACCAGGTGGCTGCAACAACCAGTCACCTCGAGATCAGAAGAAACGCTATGAGGTTTACGCTCCACTGAATTATGGGTTGGAGGCAGTTTATCTCGAGACCTGTAATGCCATCCAATACAAGAAGCCAAACACAAGGGAATCTATCAACTAGGAAAATAATATCAGTAAATATTGTAGATTTCACGACATGTTTGATCATAATACAAATAACTGCCATCACCTTAAGGATTCAATCGAAAAGTTCATCCGAGAGAAGCACTTAGAACAATATGTTTAGGAACCTTCTCCCTAAGAAGTAGTCGCGGGCCTTTCTATGCCCGCACTTCCTCCAGCTCATGTGGCCCTAGGACCGTCCAATCTGAGACTTCCTCGCGGGCGTATCGTGATTTAACACCATTCGCGATGGACCTCACCCCGCAAACAAAAGATTCTATTGTATGAAGGAATACGCCAACTCTATCAGGCATTTTGACTTGGAGGAATGCTCCGCCTTGGATGAATCTGTCATGTCCAAACTTCAAAAGACTATGCGAGATGACATAGCTTTCCGCGAAAGGGATTCTACCGGAATCTATATTTTAACCATTGATTCTCTTGTCTTCTCTGCCATCGTAGGCCATGCCTATGTACGAAAAGTTCTCATCGACTCTGGGAGCTCTGTTAATATCATCTTCAAGTCGGCCTACGATCAAATGAGACTTGAGGCCAAAAACTTGAAGCCTTTCCATACCACACTCTATGGCTTCAACGGCTTCTGTAACTGGCCCGTGGGAATGGTAAACCTGTTGGTTGAGCTTAGGGACCGCAACAGAATCTGGATCATCACTTTTGTAGTCATTGATGTCTCTTCCCCCTACAACATCTTCCTAGGACATCCTTTCCTTGCAGAATTCTGAGCCTAAATGGCATCACAGTCCCTTCTTATGAAATTTCCAACTAAGAATAGGTTCGGCATTGTCACGGGCAACAGAGCCACCGCAAGAACCTGTTACCTCGCCGAATGGAAAGACACCATCGACAAGGATAAGAGAAAAAGTGCAAAACCAATCATCTACACCACTACCGATGCATAGCATCCATTGGAGTTTGGGTCCTGGCTCAGACTTCGCTGCCGCCTTTCCGACGACCTCGATCCAAGGGAAGATGACGAGCTTAATTTCGAAAGGGCTACTCTGGTGGAGCCAAATGTCGACATTCCAATTTATCCCGCCGACCCAACTAGGGTCTTAAAGATTGGATCACAACTCCACCTAACAATAAAGGAAGAGCTCGTGTACTTCTTAAGGGACGACCTCGATGTATTTGCTTGGACCCATTCAGATATATGTGGCACCGACCCAAGAATCACCTCCTACTTGCTTGGTATCAACCTTAAGAATTTTCTAGTCAAACAAAAGCACCGAATCTTTGGAATAGAAAGATCAATGGCCCTCAAAGAGGAAGTGGATAGGATGCTTGACAACGACTTTATCTACGGTGCCCTCTACCTAGAATGAGTCTCTAACCTGGTCTTGGTCAAGAAATCAAATGGGAAATAGCAAACATGTGTCGACTGCTTAGACTTAAACAAAGTCTGCCTAAAGGACAACTTCCCGCTTTCGAAGAACGACCAACTTATGGATTCAACTGCAGGCTACTAATTTCTCTCCTTTATGGACGCACACTCAGGCTACAATCGAATTCCAATGTACTTTCAAGATTAGGAGCACACTTCGTTTATCACTAAACTCGGGCTCTATTGCTATGTTGTTATGCCCTTCAGTCTCAAGAATGCTGGAGCCACCTGTCGACGATTGGTCAACCGTATGTTTAAGGACCGGATCAGGAGATCCATGGAGGTCTAAGTGGATGATATGCTCATGAAATGAGAGTGTCGAACAACCTCGTCAACGACCTCATGGAAACTTTCGATGTTCTCCATAAATATGGCATGAAACTCAATCTCTTGAAATGATCTTCCGGCATTGCATCGGGAAAATTCTTGGGTTTCATTGTCAATTCACTAGGAATTGAGGAAAATCTAAAAAAATCAAAGCTATTCGGGATATTCAGGCCCCTTAGAGCATCAAAGATGTTCAAACTTAATGGGAAAGTGGTCTCCTTAAGTCAGTTCATATGAAAAGCTACTAATAAGTGTATTCCCTTTTTCGACTTGCTTAGGGGAGGGAAGTGTAATTTCTCATGGATACTAGAGTGCACCGTCGCAATCCAGAGCTTCTTGAATCACTTAGAGCGACCACCTATGTTGTTAAAACCCGTGGATCACGAAGATTTATTTATCTACTTGGTTGTTTCCATGCAGGCAATTAGCTCGGTGCTAGTGAGCGAAGAAGATCATGTCCAACGGCCTGTTTAAAACATCAGCATTAGTTGATAGACGCAGAAAAAAATTATTCGAAGCTCGAGAAGCTTGTTTACTGCCTATTGATCTCTTCCTGGAAGCTATGGCCATACTTTCAGTCCCATACAATCGAAGTCTACACTGACAAGCCACTATGACAGGTCCTACAATAACCTGAGGCATCTGTGGGGCTTTTGAAATGGAATATAGCACTAAGTCAATTTGAGATTACATTCGTTCCTCATCGAGCCATCCTCGGGTAAGCCCTAGCATATTTCATTGCGGAGTTCACTATTCCCGAAGAGCCTCCTCAGGAAGACGGTGAGCCTCCCAACATCCAGCGGAAACTATTCGTAGATGTTTCATTTAAAAGTCAATGTTTTGGCATTGGAGTTATACTCATTACTCCCGAGGATCGCTCGATTAGTTATGCTCTGAAGCTCGACTTCACTGCCACTAAAAATGATGCAAAATATGAAGCTTTGATTATTGGACTTAGAATTGCAATTGAACTCGATATCAAGGCTATCCAGATTTACTCCGACTCACAGCTCATTATACGCCAGATGCAGGGCGGATATCAATCCAAGAAGGCATGATTTTCTCTCTACCTTGCTTGGGTTCGCGATATGCTGACCAACTTTGACCATTACATCATTACACACATACCTCAAGAACAAAACAAGAAAGTTGATTCATTGGCCAAACTAGCAATTTCTGGGGATGCGCAATACTGGGGACTTGTCCTAGTCAAAGTACTCAGCTATCCGAGTATTGATCAAATGCAGACTGATTTGATTTCAACGACGGAGGCTAAGCCTGAACTCGAGTCTTGGATAACACCGATCAAGAATTACATGCTTTATGGGATCCTCTCCAATAACTCAAAAAAGAAGTGAGCACTCATCCGCAAATCATCCCTCTACATCATTCAAGATGGGTGCTTTACCAAAGAGGATTCTCTATTCCACTACTCTGGTGTATAGCCCACAACGACGCCGATCATGTACTGCTGGAGCTGCACGAAGGTGAGTAAGGTGACCACACTAGGTGCAAACTCTGGAAAAGAAGATTTTCCGATATGACTATTTTTGGCCGACACTCGAGCAGGATGCGGTAGACTATGCCCACAAGTGTGAAAAATGCCAGGAGTTTTCTAAAATTCGAAGATCCCCCTATTGAACTTACGTAAATGGTTAGCCATGGCCATTTGCTATGTGGGGAATTGAAATAATCGAAACTCTTCCGATGGCCTGAGGTGGTGCACGATATGTTATCGTCACAGTTGATTCCTTTACCAAGTGGGTCAAATCTGAGCCTTTCGCTACAACTACTACCAAAAAAGTGATCAGCTTCGTCATTTGCAACATAATTTGTCATTTTGGAGTTCCAAGACTACCGTTTCTGATAACAGGACCCAATTCAGGAGTGCTAATTCAAGATCTTCTACCGACGACACAACATTAAGAAGAACTTCTCAGTAGTAGATCATCCTCAAACCAATGGGCAAGTCGAGGCTGTCAACAAAGTGATCAAGTCTACTATCAAGAAGCGTTTGGAAAAGGCTGGAGGTTTATGGGTAGATGAACTCCCTCTAGCCCTTTGGGCTTACCGGACTACCCATAAGTCGCCGACAGACTACATTCCACTCTCTCTCATATGGATCTAAAATTGTCAGTCCTATTGAGCTCAAACTCCAATCTCATCGAGTCACATACTATGATCCAAATACCAACCAAGATCTTCTCTTAGAATCGCTTAACTTACTCGAAGAGAAAAGAGATGAAGCCGAACTTAGAGTCGCCTCTCAATGACAATGAGTCGTCCAGTACTACAAATCCAAAGTCCGCATAAAGCGATTTGACATCGGCGACCTTGTCGTGAAGAGGATGTTTCCCACACCGACAGGTTTTAGTCTTCGCTGGGAAGTGCCGTACGCCATACAACGGAGGCTTGGAGATGGAACCTTCAAGCTAACGACCATTGGTGGCACCGAACTACCAAGAGCATGGAACAACGAACATCTCTATCGCTACTTCACTTAGTCTATTGTACAGATTTACTGCTTTCCACTGATGTTTTGTTTTCAAAGTTTAAGGCATTGCAAAGAAAGGGCCATTAATGCCAAAGTTATCAGTAAATAAATTTCAGACGTCCATGTACTCGGTGTGTTTACTTTCTATGTAGTATTTTTGAGCTATTATGACAACCGACTTCCATACACAAGTGCACAACACAGGATTAGCACCTCAAAGCTTGGCATCGATCCACCCACTTGAGTCTTTATAAAAGCTCAAACCTTGTGATGTGGTCCGACCTTCACAGGCCAACTCCAGTCTCGAACCAATGACGAGGCCAAGTATAAATGACTCACAACGCTCATTATCTTGAGTGTCCAACCCCGTTCCTAGGTCTTAGGACTTAAAGGAAACCCACCAACCAAGTGAGTATGACATTGACCGCTCGCTCGGCTCAATGTGGCCCATAGGGTATGGATCCGGGTACAAAACTGGGGAATAGACGACACCCTCAAACTCTAACCCGAACGAAACGACGGGAAAATCTAAAGAACGAAACAACAATGTCTTCCTTGCCTTCTCACGACTCGGGATAAACGACCGCAAGGAGACTCCGAGAGGGGAGTCACCAAGCTCAAACATCGCAATGAATCGATCTAATTGTACACCATACTTTATTATATAACAATTATAAGTCAGGATCTAAGCAAATAATTGTAAATCAAAAACCATATCAGATTGAAATTGCAATAATCCATAAAACCGTATTGAAATTGAAGTTGTATCAAAATCTAGGGTGACGCAGCGTCGCCACCTCTAGAGGTGTCCACGAACGATCGCTCTTGATAACATCAAATGAAATTGGGAGAGAAGGATGATCGGTACTAGCCTATTCTAGGGTTCCTACGTTTTCCCCATTTTATTCGGTACTAGCCAATTCTAGGGTTCCTGCGTTTTCCCCATTTTATTTATTTTGTTTTCGGTGATGTGTTACGATAATAGAAGGACGGTCCTTCCTTATATCATTTTAAAAACAAAATATCTAAAATAGGTAAAATGGTGGATCCCTTTTACCAATTCAAAACTAAGTAAATATACCAACATTTGATTTTCTTTTGTTGTGAACGGTTCTCACCCTTTTTGAACGTTCTTATGTGTGACCCTATAGGTTATTATAATGTTGGCAATGATTTCAAATTGTATTTAAAATCATAAACAGTGATTGGTATTTAGCAATACGTCGCTGCTACCCAAGTTATAATAAGATCAATGATTCGATACAACCTTTTCGTGACCATTGTCTTAATGTAATATAATCCTTTTAACCAATATATCTAGGATTAAACTCAAGGCATGGATCGTTTATCCTCTTTATAATTTAATCCTTTTATCTTGATCGATGAGTAGACTATATAAAACAAATCAATATTTGAGCATGACCATGCATTTCATAGTCTGACTCAATCAAGAGGCCCATGGATATCTCCACAAATATACTATGGGGTTAAATTTCATCTAGATCATTCATAATTTTCATTCGATTTGAGATGTATCCAATAATCACTGTTATCGTTACTCTGTTATGCGTAACTTTATATGATACCAAAACACAAATATCCTCGAATAAAATTATAATGATTTCAGGTCTGAGGACCATTACATCACTGTCACTATGAGAACAACTTATGATACTGTTAATTATATTCCATGTAGTTATCTCAGGGTAGCTCGGCCCAATATGCTATTCTCCAATACGTATTTATGTCTTGACATTAGTATCATGTATATTAATGATCAATGAGATGTGATCATCAGTTAAGCAACATATTAGTCTCGATGTTTTGTTGTTCTCCTATATAAACAATAAAACTTGACTAGGGACATTTAAGAATTATAATACTCAATATATTATATATAATCTCAAGTTCAAGTCTTACTCAAACTATATAATTCCATATAATTATTCTAATAACTTATGTTATGTTAATATTTATATTATGCAATAAACATTACATAACAGAATGTTCTTATTTCAAATAAAATAATAACATCAATCATGTTATTAATCACATCAAATGGATTGTCTCTAGGGGAAAAACCTTAACAATCTCCCACTTGCACTAGAGTCAATCATTCATGTATCATATACTCATGAAACTATTGTGATCGTTAAACTTTTGTCGCGACAGAGTTTAATTCAGTAGGTCTGCAACATTGCAACTTTTGTAACTTTGCAGATAAGTTCATTTGCTTTGTGAACAACTTCACGTAAGAATTATATTTCTTAAATATATATGTTTGGATCAATTGTGATTTTAAGGTCTTAGGCCTGAGCAACAGCCACATTATTATCACAATGTAAATCATTGGATCAACAATGAATTAAGTTCAATTATGAACTCCTTAATCCAAACATTTTCCCTTTTAGAATCAGTATTTATTTCTTATTTTGATACTAACATTATTCACAATAACTAATGTGTTATTAATGTATAACATTACAATTATTGTGTCACTCCCACTCAATTTCTTGTCTATCAAGATTCAATGACATTTTGTGGTTTCCGGGACATTTCGGATTCTATTTCATTCTTATTGGTATCATAGAGACTGGTTCTCCTTTAAAAGGATACCAATTCGAGCAATAAACATTTTATTCTTAAAGGATTTATAGAAATAATATCCATTTGTTTCTTTTGGATATTCCACAAAATAGTTGTTTGATTTGGATCCATTCTTATCAGAGGAAGGACGTTTAACAAACGTCTTACATCCCAAATCATTGCATTAGACACATTAGGACATTTCCTAATTCATATCTTATATGGCGTCTTCAAAATTGTTCTAGTAGGATTAAATGCAATTTTTCTAAATATAATTTATCGAAAGATCTATATGACTTATCATTAATCGTATTATATCTTATAAGGTGCGATTTCTCTTTTCAGACACACCATTTCAGTATGGTGCGAAACTTCACTTTTGAGTTCTTTGAACTTTTCAAAGGACTCCAATTTATGTTTCATAAGATACATATATCTGTATCTACTGATATCATCAGTAAATCTAATGAATTAATAAAACCTACCTCTAGTCTATGTATTCATTGCTCCATATATATCATTATGTACGAGACCCAATACTTATCACTCATTCACTGTGTCAAGTGAAAGGTGATTCAGTTATTTTGCCTAATAAACAAGCTTTGCATTCTTCATATGATTCAAAATCAAATGATCTCAAAATTCCATCATTATGGAGTTTTGATATGCTTTTCTTGTTTATATTGGCTAATTGACAATGCTAGAGGTGTGCTGGATTAAATTAAAACCCCTTAATTTTTGTGACAAGTACATCATAGTTAAGAATTTAAAAAGATCATTAACTATTTGTGAAATTCCATATGATATTTCATTTAAATAAAATGAATAACAAATTTTCTTTTATTACAAATGAAATTCAAACTTATCTAAACAAGATCTATTATAACATTTATTTTAAATGGAATTTCATAATAACAATTATTTTATTTATTTAATTAAGCCAGTATCTAGAACAAGAATCAACTTCCTATGGATAATACAACAACGTTTGCTTCATTTCCAATCGTAAGTCCACTTGTCCTTTTATCAGATTTCTTCTTATTTTGCAATTTCTGCAAATTTACATACATTTATATGATTCATATCTAGTATCTAATAATAGAAATGTATAAGTAGATTATTATAACATTTATATCTTATTCAGTTGAAGTCACACTTCAACTTTTATTTTAGATCTTTGGTATTTGTAAAACAACTACGTTTAGTTTGTTTGAGGACAATCCTCAAATTTCATTGTCAGTTAAGAAATTTGATTTAATTCAATTTATCCTTCTTAAGGATTAATTTAAATTATCGGATTTATTTCTTATTTAATATCTTCAATGGATAATAAATAATAATTGATTCTATAATATTTATTTGATACAATTTTGACAACCAAAAATTATATTACCAAAATGTATAATTTTAAACTAATATACGCTCCCACTCAAATTAACATCCCTTTGTTTATATATATATATATATATATACACACACACACACACACAATGGTATTCCAAGATCCATATCTAGTCATGCCTTGACCTAGCTTTGGCTAACACCCACTGTTTCAAACCTCGCAAATATCGCCCGAGGTCTCCTCCGAGATCTCGTTTTGGGCTCCTTCCGAAACGAAACAACAAATATCACTCTAAATCTCCTTTCGAATATTTCTCCCGAGATATTGCAGTATCGAACGATATATCGATCGAGATGAAATACTGGAATATCGTTCGAGGTCTTAGTTTTTTTGTTTAAAATTTAAATCTGTGCTTGAACTAGAACAATAATTAAAAAAACTCAAATCTAGTTATGATAATCTTTTGTTATTTTACATTTTGCATGTTAAATGACCATACTGTATGTTCATATATGTTCTATAATGCTTATGATTTTCATATTTGTCTTTCTTACACACATGTTACTTATGAAATTATGTATTTTATGGTCTATTTATGCATAATTTTTTTAATATTTTGGATCCTTTTAACGTTTTATGTGTAAGAATATTTCTGTTTTAAGCATATTGTGATTTAGAGTATGAGTGATCTTTCGTAAAATAAAGAATAATAAAGTTATTTTGCAATTCAAGTTTAAGTTACTATAGTTTTAATAGCTTTCATAAAAATCATTTAGTAAAATTATCATTTTTTAACATATCATGTACCCCGAGATTGTTCCGATATGAACTTTCAGAACCGAGATGGAAATCCAAGACGAACTCCGAGTTAAACTCATCTCATCTGAGATCTCCTCCGATACGAGATCAAGTCTATGAAATCCCCAAGAAGAAATGTGACCGATATCCGAGATTTAAAATGTAATAACCCGGAAAATCCGAACCAATTTAAAATTTTTATTTTGGCAATTTTATTGAATTTTGAATATTTAAAATGAATTATTTTAAATAATGGCGACGAGAAATTTATTTTGAATAGAATAAGAATGAATATATTTGTTTGAATCGACGTTAGAATATAAATATTTTATTTTAATTATAAAAGGAATTGAAAATGGCGCGGTATTTCGAAAATTCGATTTCAAATTTCAAATTTCAAATTTCAAATGAACGCACAGGATTCTAAATAAACCGGATTTTAGCGAAACCAAAAATATTAAAATCTATTTGAAAATATCTTTCCAATGAATCCGAAAAATCGAAATTTCATAGCGGGGATAAAAAGTTATGCCCAGTTGAAAATTTAGAATAGTCGCTATGGAAAATATAGCCCTTAAAAATGGAAATTTGCAAACGACCTCTGTTTTCGACGAAACCACTTTTGTTGGATCCGGGATGTCAAGTTATTGCTAGATTCAAAAATTCATAATTTTTCGAATTAATATGTGAGCGTGGCAAAAGAAAACGTGTTTTGTCAGTTTCTGTCAATTTGGATCGACCTGAAAATGGCCATTTTTCAAATGGTCTTCAAATTTAACGAAATTAGTTTTATTAGAACCGTATCGTCAATAGGAAGCTAGAAATATTTTTTTTGGAATTTTTAGAGTCCATATGTGGCCCCGGTAAATTGAAATGTGCGTTCAAATTCAATATAATGATTTATATTTCAATTTTGATGAAAACAGTTCGTAACAGCCGGATTGGGTTACGATATATATCCCATTGTGTTTGGAATGGGGGTAAATAGCCGAGGGCGACAGTGGTTGGGTCCGATTTGGGATTGAAATGAAAATTTACCTTTTTTTGAAATTGAAATTAAATAAAATATATAAATTATTAAACACCCCCTCCTTTCCCTTTTACCAAGTCAACCCCTCCCCCTCATTTTATTTTCCTGAGCGGGAAAAATCCCGATCCCCAAATCGATGGCGACGACGCCATCACCTTCCACCGCCGCCCTACCACCGATGCCATCCTCCATCCACGTCGCCATCTCCTCCACTCTCTCCCCTCCTTCTTCATCTCCAGACCCACGCCCTAGTCCCCTTCCACCTGAAAACGCGCCACCATGAGGGGGCCCGCCTCCGACTGCATAGCCTCGCTGCGTCGCCCCTTGTCTCCACCGCCTCAAAAAACGCCCTCCCTCTCGTTCCAATTCCCCCCCTCTCGCTGAAAATTTTAAGTGTTTCTTTTTATAATATAAAGCTTTGTTTTTTTTAGTAGAAAGTATAGAAATTTAAACAAAGTCAAGAGGTTTATCTAAATAAAAATATGACTTTATTCATAGATTTTTATTATATAGGAGATATAAAAATATGATTTTTATGTAGTAGAGATTATAAAAATATGATTTTTATAAGATAGAGAATATAAAAATATGATTTTTATATATGTAGCGAAATAAAAATATGATTTCTGTTATATATATGTTGAAATAAAAATGTGATTTTTATAGCGATGATATAAAAATTCGATCTTTATATAAGAAGTAGAAGTATAAAAATATAATTTTTATATAGAAAGAAGCGTTGAAAAAAAATATGAAGTTGAAATAAAAATATGATTTTTATTTATTGGAATAAAGCAATAAAAATATAATTTTATTATGAACAGCGTGGCAAGGACTGCATTGGAATTTCAAACAAATCCTAACGGTTCAGCAGTTCAGAAATAGAGAATGACGGAGTGGATCCCTCGGTGAGAACTCCTCACTTTTAATTTATTTCTAGTTAAAATATATACTAGGATGCAGACGGTGCTTAGCAGCACCCGACACCCGTCGTCCACATACCATGGATGACTTGTTTGTATGATTGATGTGTTGTGAAATTTTAGTGTATGATGTGGAATGAATAAATATATTATAGTTACAAATATAATTTTTAACGTGTATATAAAATAAATATTTATAAACAAATCGAACGATTTGTTTATATACACACATTTGACTAATATAGATTGGGACGATAAATTTAACACATCGCCCAACTGCACAAATAAAATCTGTGTTTGATTTTTTGAAACCCCACACGGGTATTGGGACAATATCGGAAATACACTAATCCCAATAGTTAGTTGTATGTCAATCGATTAGTTGACAAGCTGTGTAAGCATCAGATATTTATATTTAATGCTTATACAGTGTAGAATACACTCTGGATGATGGATTTGTGTTTTCATTGTTGTTATACACATTTTTTGTGTGAAATCCATATAATCCAATTATATGGTAAGTGACTGTGTCTGATTCCAGTTCAGAAAGAAGGAATATTTTAAAATAATGAATATTTTTAAAATAACGAATATTTTCAAATAATATTCATAGAAGAATCGAAATCTGATTTTGATGTCCGATTTGGGACGGGCACGAGTATATTTAAATATATATATCCATGTTGATTAGATTAACGCCATTTTGACGTGAATGATATTTATATTGATATTATTCATTTTTATAATGAATATAAAAAAGGAATAGATTTCAAAATCTAATGTTTTGAAAATATTATCATTTATATATCGATGATATGGAATATTCAGTTTTGATTAGAAATTGAATATGAAGTTGCAATCGTTTTGAAAACGAATTTAAAACGATTTATAAAATACGTTTTAAAAGGAAATCGATGAAATATGTATAATATATATATATATATATATATATATATATATATATATATATTATATATAAAATGGCCTGAATAGAACGCGTCGCGCCGCGGTAGTTCACGAATTTCGACCATTGACTTCGAATGGACATTACGGGAGATCCGACCGTCGGATTCTCCTAAAACCGGAACCGTTGGGTTCGTATCGAAAAGAGCTTTCTAACGAATATTAGAGATTTGAAATCTAACGGTTGGATTTGGAATTATGTCCAAATCAAATTCGGAAAAGGTCGTTGTAAGTGCAGTTCGATGGCCGTTAATGAAAATCGAACTGTACGAGCCTTAATAAAATTATTAAAAATAGCAACAATTAGTGTAAAATCATAAGAAATGATTTGGAAAGAATTGGGATAAAAAATTCCATATTTGAAAATATACAAATAGATTTTTATCGAAATGAACTAGTTTTGAACTAGAATTATAATCCATTTATTTTTGAAATAAATAAATTGGATTTGAAAGGGTTTTAAAAGTAACCGGAATTTCCAATAATTGAATTGGAATGGATTTGAATCGAAATTGTCTTTGGAATATTTCGATGTTGGAGTTCGTGATTATACAGATATTGTTATGGAAATTTGAAAGATATATTTATATCGTTATTTCCAATACGATATTTGTTGGTCGTAGAATTTGATATTGAATATAAGCCGATATATTTTCTATTCAGAGCCTTGTATTTAATATCAAATGGGATTTAGGTTTGTCGTGAATGGTGTCTTCATTAACACTGTTCTTAAACCCAATTGAGAAAAAGATTAAATCTTTTTATTTAGATTTAATGAAGTATACCAATTAAATGATATTTAATTGGAATTAAATTTGGATTGATTTTTGGGTTTATCGTGAACGGTGTTTTAAATAACACTTGTTCTTTAACCCGATAATTAATGGAATGTGAATTGGGTTTATCGTGAACTGTGTTTTAACGACATTCGTTCTTTAACCCGATTTACAGTGAAATGTGATTTGGAATTTATAAATCTTTTGTTAAGATTTAAAGGAGATTTTCCAAAGTAAAGTTTTCCAATTTAATAAAATAAATTGGAATAGAATGGAATTCGATTTGGTAATAATCGAAGTGAATTTCTGTGGAGGAAGACAATTAATATATCTGGAATTTAAAAGGCTTTGCCGTTATTCCATTTATATTATTAGTCGGATAAGGAAGTTTATATCGATTATATATATATATCGATTTGTTTTCCATGAAGATTCCATTGTAAATGGAATGTGATTTTGGGTTGTCGTGAACGGTATCTTTAATAATACTGTTCTTAGACCCAACAGAGTTAAGAAAATCAGAAACTAATTGAAGATTAGTTAAGTTGAATGGTTTCCTGGGTATTGATCTGATGTTGGTTTCGGCCTTTGGGGTTATTACTTTGGGAATTGTTCACTTGCTATTTTACGGTTAAAGGCTGATGGAATAGAATGTGATTTTGGGTTTATCGTGAACCGTGTTTTAAATGACATTGGTTCTTTAACCCAGTTAAAAACAGGATATGATTTCCCAAGTTAAACAATCATTAATATTATTTTTGGGAAGATTAAAACCAAGTGGAGTTTTAATGAATATTTAATTAGATTGAAAAGATCGAGAATGGAGTATCACCAGTTTTGCTCCAGGCGATAGTTAAATCTTTAATTAGATTTGAACGTGAAATGGTAATTGAATTTTCCAATAACACCGTGGTGTTAGGTATGAAGTATTACCAGTTTTACTTCATGGGATGAAATGGTTGGGATTGGGAAATTTAAAACAAATGATTACTTCGGTAAGGTTCGTTAACCCCGACTAGTTTGGATAAACCATAATTTGGTTTGAATTGAAATCCAAAAGAAGATTAAAGAATAAATTTAAAAGAATTTATCTTTGATAAAATTAATGGGAACCTTTCCCTATAGATGTGAATATTTGATTAAAAGAATATTCTGAATTGGAATGAGGCGTATGTTGTGTTTGTATAACACTTGTTTACTATATACGCGAGTTATTCAGAAAGACCGGGTTTATCCCATTCTGAATAACTGATTCGACGAGGTGTCGAGGATGAAGACGGTGGTTGAAGACCAGAGGTCTTCACATCATTTGGATAATTACTGATGATCTTGATTGGGTTATACACCCAAGAGGAGGGAATCAGTTGGTGATCGTCCAGACGTACTTGGAGATCGATGGATATGCGAGGTACAAGGTGCCTCCGGTTTCGTTAAAATCCAGAACGGACTTGTAAATGGACTGTGTGTCTGACATTGGATATCATTATGTGTGATTGATGGATATCGGTTGCATGGAGTGGTTTGCCGGTGTGGCATGCTAAGATGCAAATGATCAAGGCTTTTGTTGAAAATCAAAGTCTTATGGTTGATGATCAAAGCACCACCTGTGTGGCATAACTTTGTGTAGCTTTAATTCGCGAGCCTCACACCCGGTTGTGAACCAGAAATGGGAGAGGACCTCAGGGAGGGCATGCGTTTCTTTCTAGCTAGGGTGGTGTCAGTGACCTTCCAGCCCTGGCATTTATATTATTTTCACCTGTGTGGTTGTTGGATTGCGAGGCGCCTCAGATTTATCGGTCAATCTGGGACCGATGTAGTCATTTGGCTCATTTACGCCCCATGGGGTGGGGAAACGTAGTTCTCACGGTTTAAGCGTAATCCACATCGAGTGGACCGACCCTGACGATCCAAGGTGCAGTTGCGGTTGTTCCTGAGACATGGTGGGCTAGATTGTCTTGAAGTGGTGAGGACGATCCCTGGTCTCGGTTCACAAATGGAAATCCAACTTCCAATACGTGACTTTGCGGTTTTGATTGTAGAGCCTAGTATGGTGACATAGTGGTATGGGGCACTTATGCCGTCTATGATTGATACTTATGATTGAAATTGTTTTGACATTATACACTTATAGTAATAACAAAAGATGAAATTTAGCGTATCAAGCATTCTTTGGCTATTATAAGGTAAAACCCTATCCTCCGACTTGTGTTGCATTGTGTGATGGGACCTGGGTCTTGTAATGGCTTCATTGTTATTTATTTAGCATTACGTTGTTGTTTTATGCACTGGTATTCTTGGGAGGAAATCCGTTCCGTGTTATACGGCGTGGTCCCTTGATTTACCTAACTTTAAAATCAAATTTAATAACTGTTTTAGTTCTCACAACAGTCACATGACTGACCTGGAGTTTATTGTTTTAACCTAAATTCTGGATGCCCTTATTTTCCGCACGGGCAACTAGTAGTTTTGGTTTTGCAGATTTATATTCACAGGATCCTGATTTGCAGCTGGAATGATATCCGGAAAGCTCTGTATCCGTATATCTCTTTTAGTTGCGTATTGTATTATTTTTCCGCTGCACTAATGTATTTAAATCTCTAATATTTCTCTGATGTATAATATTTATTCATACTCTGTATATTCTTGTATTCTGATGGAATTGTTGTAATAAGAAATGAAATGTCCTTCTGTTCGTGTTCTGATTCGGCTTGTTCTCAGTACAATCCGGGCTTTCCTGTAAGGGGGAGTTCGGGTCGTCTCATAAAACCTTGCTAACACCCCAAAACACAACCTTTTAGGTAGACATCTTATGTCAATTATATCGTATATATAACTCTTGGATCGCATGATGAACATTTTGTTCATTATTATTCATTTGCTCAAAATATAGAATAATTCATGCAATTGTCTCCAGGGCCACAATCCTATTATGCAGCCTTAGTTAAATCAAACCTAGTAATACAGTCGAAGCACCACAATTACTCCTACTGCATATAACCAAAATAAGAGGATGCATAATGCTTTGGCATTACCTACGTCCAATGAGTTGGACATTGATGGGTGTACTATTGGAAGACTTCACCATGATTTAATGTAATAAAATAATTTGCTTTAAAGGAAATTTAAAATTCATAGTGGTGAACAATATCAGAGTTACTTACATATATCAAAATACATGCGTTTTAAATCGTATTAAAATATATGAGCCATATATATTTATTTAAATTCAAATATATATATATATATATATGTGTGTGTGTGTGTGTGTGTGTGTGTGTATGTGTGTGTATAGAGGGATCATGCCTATGTATTCCTATTGAACACTTCAAAATCATTGGTTATTTTAACTCCTGTATCAAATACTATATTCAATTCTAAAATGAATTTTCTATTAACCAATTTTATTTGAACACTTCACATTTATATGACATCCTCACATTCTACATAACATCTAAATTTCAAGTTCAAAATAATATACAAATGTATGTATATGTAACATATGCAAATATGAAATATGGCATATGTAAACATCATAAGAGATTAAACATTTTAACAAAATGGATATCAAACATACTCAAAAGCTCATTTATATCACCTGCATAGTTACATGTAACAAGACCACAACAAAACAGTAAAGCCATTGAATATATTACTTCCAGATGACACAACCCAGATAATACAGCTATAATATATATACATATATATGTATGTATGTATGTGTGTATATATATATATTATTAGTCTATAAATTCACGCAACTTATGTTCCAAAGCATTTACACACTTCAGACGAAACTTAATCCAATAGTGACTTTTACATTTGCATCTATACATTTGTATATTTATACCATTTTACTTTTGTGACAAGGTATGCAAACTAGGTATAAAATTTTACATGTGATAACTCACAACAGCCATGCTATACATTATACAACCTCTTTCATAATATACAGGACTATTTATGGATTACAGGAAGCTCGTGTATATCTACAAAGTCACATTTGTTTTTGATTTCTGCAGACACTTTGCATCTAAAATGGTACATCAATATGTACACATCACCTCAGATCTGTTGAAACAATCTTGGTCCAAAATGCCTTCAGTATCCTCATACAAGCTTGCAACACAAAGCATAATCTTGGAATAGTAAGTTAGACTTAAAATAAAAAAACAAACATATTTGTTAACATATTTACTTATAGCAAATATGAAATTATATGATAATATATGACTGCTGCAGCTATCATATCATTATATATATACATGAAAGGGGATTCAGACTCAAAACGTCACAATTAAAACTGCTATGTTAAATGTATGCATATATACATATAAAGTCAAAGGTATCATATATATATATATATATATATATATATATATATATACACACACACACATACATACACACACAAACATATTAACATGATAAATAATTACATACTTAAACTGGTGTATGTGGTTTGTGATCTGGTCTTTACACCACATTCTAAAATTCAACTTTAATGCACAGTTTAAATTTTACAATGTTATAAGTCACACACTTATCTAATATTTATCAAATCATGTTTGTGCCAAGGAATTAAATGCACAAACCTAAATAGTCAATTAAAACTTGGGTTTTATCCCAAATTTAAAACTATTTCAGAGTATCTGGCATAGAAAATCTCATATACAATTATATATACTAAGTCAAACCTTCCTCGCTACAACCAATGTAGGGTATAATTATATATATGTAAGTACATATCATTTCAAATTCTGATTTCAAAATGAAAAAATGCCCATTAAAATTAAAACAGAATAAAGCTAAATTACGTGTTTGGTTCTCAACCATTGGGTCAGGTCCAATACATAAATTCAAGATCTGTTTGGATTTTAATATACAGATAAAACGATTATGAAAATAATGTATATTTAATAAGGCATATTTACTACTTCCTTTATAAACAACTACCAATTGCAGATCAAATTTGCAGTGGTATTTGTAAGACAAGCAGAAATATCAAAATGTCTATAAACATATCAAAATATGTATAATATTGTATGAACAAATTTTATGCCAATTAATTTTAATATATATATATATATATAACACATTTGTTTACTTGATATTATTATAACTATATTATGCAAATATCATTAAATGTGTTTATATATAATACATTTCATTGTATCTGCAAACTGTTTTGCAGTGATTAAAACTTGTATATAATAGCATGCAATGTAATAACATTCTGATTCAGTGATGTACAGGTTCAATTATTAGGTGGTACATCAATATATACATACAGTATCATATATATATATAGCATGTATATATAGTATAGGTAATACATAACTTATTTCAGGAAAACCTTTTATCAAATCATGTGTTACTATTAATATCTGTTATAAACAATGGCAATAAATTTCTCTTTTAAAAAAAAATTGTAGTAATCCCTATAAATATGGAATCAATGTTCCTATATTTGAATGCATCTTTCTTATACCACAGCTCATCATATATAAATATTCTTGCATATTGGTATGCTTAAACATATTTAAGAGAAAGTAGATGCAATCAAATATTATTTGTAGTATCAAACTGCTCCATGAGTGATAATCAAAACATGTTTTAGACATGAGTCAAAATTCAAATTTCAAACTACTGCAATGTTTATATGTGTATTATATATGTGTCAATACACATATATATTTAAGAAACCTATGCTTTTGAGATCAAGTGAAAAGCAAACATGATTATGCAAGTATACCGTGTGGTTTTGGTGTGCTGATCACAATTAAAAACATATCATATATATGTATTAATTAAGCAGTACATCCATTTAAAACACTGTTTTAAACCCGCATTTCTGTGATTTTTTTATAATGCATAACATGACTTAAAATTTTACTTAAATCAAAGATTTATGGATCAATATATATATATATATATATATATATATATATATACACACTGGTACAAAATATAGCATAATCGTATTAAACGAATCTGAAATCATGTTAGTATCTTAATACAATCATTTATACATATAGTATAAAACTAAAATATAAACAGGAAATCATATTTCTTGTACTTTGAAATTAGATTACAACATATATACTGTAATGTCCCGTATTTTTCGGTATAATAATTAATTTATTTAATTATTGAAATCGTGATTTAGAGAATTATATAGTTGTTCAATTAAATAACTATGAATATTTAATTAATATTAATAATTGAATAATATATTTAATTCTGAAATAATCAGAATTAGCTGAAATGTCAATATGTTGTGAATTGGGCAATTCAATATATATAATTTAGTTTGGAATTTGATTTCGAATAATGAATATATTATTTAAACGAAGTTTGAACGTATAATTATAATCGAGCTCCAAATGGCGCGGCAGTTCGCTATTTGGCGATTTGAACTTCAACTAAATATACGGAATCCGTTTTAAGCCGGATTTCTGTGAAATAAGAAACGTTCGGAGCTGGTGAAGTATATTTTTCTAATGGAAGAGAAAAATCGGGATTTCGTCGTGTAGATTTTGATTTATGGTTAAATCAAATTTTCGAAAAGTCTCTATGGAATTCCTTTATAATTTATATCGATTTATTTATATTTTTAAATGGATTTTAAATATAAATCGAATATCGATGTAACACTGGATTTGGAATATCGATTTATAAATCCCATTGGAGCTGTATGATATTCTACTGTGGATATATACAGTAATATTTATTTATAAATATTTAATTTGATTATTTTTAAATATATTTATATATTTAAATGGGTTATTTAGAGCTTTAAAAATAGTCTGTTTTGCAAACGACCTCCGCTTTCGACGAAACTAATTTTTTTGGATCCGCAATATTAAATTATTATTAGATTTCAAGTTTCGTGATTTTTAGAGTCAGTGTGTGGCCGTGCGGATTTTTAATGTGAAAAGCAGTCAATATTTTGACGGTTAAAAATGCGCTATGTGAGCAAACGCAGTCGGAATTTGACGAAACCGGTTTCATTGGGTCCGTAATGTCGAACTCTAGTCGTATATCCACTTTCATGATTTTTGGGTATCGTGTGTGATCACAGGGATTTTTAATAATAAACACAAATAGCGTTTGATTAAAAATAAACAAAATAATCGAATATAAAAGTATGAAACTATCCTATAAATACCTGTTTACATTCTCTAAACCCTACCATTTCTCATTCTGCGATCAAACATTTTTGCGTCGCTGGTTATATTTTCCTAAACCAGGAACCGATCATTTCGAAAATCATAAGAAAATCAAACGAAGTCCTTAAATCACAAAATTCATATCGTTAAGATCGTGAGGACCTGGGCTTCAAGCTCGTATCATTTTCGTCCAGCTCGACACAATCTCTCGAATTCGAAATTTTCGAGCAGTAGATTAGGGTTGGCAAATTCATCAAGTAGAGGCGCTCGTTTGGATTTTGGTTTATATATTTGGGTTCACGATGGAAAATGGCAACTTGCGTGTATTTTTGATGGATTCCGGTTCGAATCCATGTCGATCTGTGCGCGGAAGATCATGAAGTCGCGATCTGGAAACAGTGATCGAGTATGTGGGAAATGATATGGTTTGGAGAGGATTTGGGAGTGGATAATTAAGGTATCATTTGTTTGTGAAATCGTGATGGAATGGAGGAGCAGTAGTTGTAATACCCCACATCCGTTAAGGTCACTCACAAAGGGAATGCCTTAACTTCAATGGAACATTATGGGTACTGGAACAGAGATAGTACAAGACAGACATATATAAAACAGCGGAAAGTAAAGTGGAAGTACTTTAAATCATTTATTAAATATAATTGTTTACAATAAAAGCCCATCAACTTCCAATACCCAATTTCATAGCTAAAATATCTGTCTTGCTCAAAAACAAAGAAGCATGAAAATAAATTGTAGTATTCCCCCATAAAGCAAAGCAAGCCATAGCCAAGAGAAATCCAAGCCATACATGAAAGAACCTTGGAGCTTGGTAAGATCCGAATTAAGCTGTATTCCCACCCTGTGAACCTGGGGGGGGGGGGGGACGGAAGAAAACGAGGCGAAACAAACCGGGTCAGTCATAAAGACTGAGTAAGTCCTAGTGACTTTCGACATAAAAACAGATAAAGATAACATGGCATGAATAAACTGAAAGTAAACATAAGCATGATGACAAGATAAGCTACAGGCATGATAACTAAGAATAACATCATAGGATTTCTGTCATGTATAACATTGCAAGGTTCCCATTCAAGATGAACTAAGTATAGTTTCGCAAGATTTCTATCAAGCATCGCAAGATTTCTCTTCTTCACCACTAAAATGATATCTATTTTCTCTGCACCACCTAACTAGTGCCCTAACTAGTAATCTATATAAAATGATAAAATCATAACGTGATCCCAATCCCCGAAAATTAAGGTTACTTTCACGTGTACATCTATTATTTATTACCTAGATCTAATCTAGGGTTTTCTATCGAGCGCTTCCTAGATTCAACCAGGATTTATGCCACCTAGGTCCAACCTAGGGATTATGCTACCTATTGAACGCTTCTCGGATTTAGGTTTTATGCCACCTAAGTCCAACCTAGGGATTATGCTACCTATTGAACGCTTCTCGGATTTAGGTTTTATGCCACCTAGGTCCAACCTAGGGATTATGCTACCTATGTGTGTCATACGGCCCCCAATGATTGTAGATACCTATGTTGTCCCACCATGGGGTGTATCAAGACCCATGGTGGCGGCCCGACGCAATTCTAGAAGGCATAGGTTATACTACTGGTGTCCCCAGTGCCCTGTTTGTCTGCTCCGGAGTGTGTGCACGCCCGCACCCTGTTAGACCTACACTATGCACCCACCGCCGTCGTTTGACCGCTTACAATCAGCCCAGTAATCGTGCCCCACCCTACCTAGTTTCAGGGTACCGTTGATACCTGATTTGGGTTACTGCTGAAATGGGTCCCCGTTACTAGGGTTTCCTACTGGTTAAGTGTGTATATACAGATATTACCCACCTTCCCGTGATGTACTTAACCCACCTATTCAAGCGTGCTTATTAATGGTCAAGTTTGTGGGCCTATATTTACTAATATTACCCACCAACCTGATATGTACTTAACCCTCTCCGTCCATTACGTTAAGTTGATTAAGTGTTTCATCTTGTTTTACTTAACCCTACCACACATCATGTTATATCGGTTAAGTGTTGTTCCTTGTGTCACTTAACCCTACCGCAAGCCTTGTTATACTGGCTAAGTGTTCTCCCTTGTGTTAACTTAACCCCACCGCATGTCATGTCATATTGGTTAAGTGTACATTGACTTAGCCCACCTACTTATCATGTTGTAACGGTTAAGTGTTACCCTCTATTGTTACTTAACCTTACCACACATCACGTTATATTGGTTAAGTGCATGTTAACTTAACCCCACCCACCAGTCATATTATAATGGTTAAGTGTTACCCTCGTGTGTTTACTTAACCCTACCACGCATCAGGTTATATCGATTGGGTGTTATCAACCTATTCAAGTTAGCCCAACCCATCCGCTAGTCATGTTATAACGGTCAAGTGTCATTAGCCTAGCTATGTTACTTAACCTACCCATTCATATCATATTGGTTAAGTGTCATTAGTCTAGTTATATTACTTAACCCACTCATTGGTCTGATTAAAAGTTATGTTGGTTGAGCCTACATTTATAAGTTTTACATGTTCTCAACTCATACCGGTTAGGTCCACATTTACATGTCAAATTTCCATGTCATCCCACCTAACCCCCTAACCATACCCACGTCTTATTATGGTTAGTATTCCTTAATTCATTCGTTATGACGAACGAATCATGACCTCTCACATTAGACCGTGCACTTTGTGGCCACTGGATTTGCCGGGCGGTTACGGGCAGATTTACACCACAAACTGGGTCTAACCTCGTGTCATAAACCGTTACGCCTACAATTTGGCCTTCGACCTCTCACATTAGACTGACACTTTGTGTCTACTGGATTTGCCGGGCGGTTCCGGGCAGATTTACACCACAAACCGAGTCTAACCTCGTGTCAAAGGTTCATTAATGGTCGTATTCCACCCAAAACCCCAATATCAGTTCATGTGTTTAACATATAGAAATTTTCATGATTCACATTTTTGCCCCAAAACGTATTCCCAAATTATTATCATAATTCACTATAAGGTTATGCCAAGTTATAGCCCTTATTTTACAATACATGCCAATTACCCAAAACCCAACTTAGGCGCGTTCATATTAAACCTCTACTAAGTCATAAATTATCATATATGTTTCAACTCCAAATTTTACATAATTAACATATGCCCAAGTTCTAGATTACATGTAAATTTTACATATGCCCAATTCATACCAAATTTACATATGTTCAATTTAAGCCATTTTACATGTATGCCAATTTACACATATACCAAGTTTCATATCGCTTTACATATGTCAAGATTCATGATTTACATGTTTACAAAGCTATGCCCAATTTACATAGATCAAGTTTTATACCCAAAATTACATGTATACTACTTTTGCACCAATTTACTCATAACAAGTTCTAGTCAAATTACATATATCAAGATCCATGTCAAATTATATATATATATATATTAAGATCCATATCAAATTATATATGCCAATCCCCATTCTTGCGATTACCATTATAATGACAATACCAAATATCAAGTTTCATGTTAATGGTAAATTATCCCCAAACATCAAATTTTCATATTATGCCTTCGATTCCACCAAACACATATATTCCACTAGGCAATATTCCAATATTTCCCCCGTATACCATCGCACGTATATCGTAGTTTAGGCCTAGGTCCGAAATTGACCTAGGTTCATCTAAATAGGGGGAGGTTGAAGTTGCAATAAAAACAAGATCAGAGAGAAAACGACATAAACGCATCATCTCAGGCATAAAGAATAGATCTTGATAATAATATCAACATGAACCAAGAAAAATTGATTTACAACAGGCTGAATAGACCATAAACTTGTCATGCGAATAAAGATAGAAAAGTTCTCAAGATCGAGATCCAAGAAGAAACAAGAATGGAATCAAAAGTCCAATTTCATTTCATCACATGTCCATATTAAATTTAATTATTTTAATCTAAAAATAACTAGAACTTACAGAGCATGGATAATGAATTAAGAACTAAAATTATCGTATAACGTTGCAGAGACATTGATTTATCTTCTTGAATTGTTGTAGAATTGCTATAGAAGCTTTAATCTCTAGTTTGAATCTAGTTTGGAGGCTGAGAGAAAAGTTTAGAGAGCGGCGGCCATGATCAAGAGGAAGTCCAGCAGCATAATAGTGTAAGAATGATTTGATATGAATTAGGTTAGGTCTAAGGGTGTTTTTATAGGTGTAGCAACTAGTTTAGGCCCTTAGATTAACCCTAGAATCAATCCGGACCGTCAAAACACGTCTCAGGCTTCAAAAATGAGTTCTGGGTCAAACCAGGCCGACCAGGTCGACCTGTAAGGTGGGGGGTCGACACTACGGTCGACCTGGGGGGTAGGTCGACCCTACGGTCGACCTGGGGGGGGGGGGGGGGTAGGTAGACCCTATGGTCGACCCCCTGGGCCAGTCCTGCCTGAAAACTGCTGAAACTTGTACAAGCCATAACTTCTTCATCCGGACTCCGATTTTCGAAAACTTGGACTCTATTTCATGTAAAATTTCAAGACGAACGCAATGGCGTAACCCTTTTCCCCTGATTCTAATTTAAAATTTAATTCTGCCTTGATTTATTGTTTTAATATGCTATAAAACTACGGGTTGTTACAGTAGTGGCTCGAAATGTCGGCAATGGCTAGTTTGTACTGGAGCACGAAAACGGGATTTGCAAAAAGAAGAAGTTGAGGGTACGGGCTTGGATATACTCGGATGGACATGAGCTGGAAGTCAAATTGTAAGCCCGTAAAGGAGAAAGGCTTACTAGAAATTATTGGTTGCATGGGTTTGTTTTTGAAAAGCTGGAGCGTGCATTATTCATTGAGGGAAGAAGACTGATGGTTTTGGGTAGAAAGTTTAGTGGGCCGAGAAAAGAATGGGTAAAGCCCTCTTATTTAATAGATTAAGTTTATTTTAAATTTATTTTTCATATGAACTTGTTAACGTTATATCCTGCACATACTTTGTCAAAATTACGAACGGTCAGATCCGTTGGGATCGTATGGACGAGGGCTACGAAATGGAACTGGTATGGAGTGAATCATGGCTCATTACAATTTATTGTAAAATGAATTGTCCGTCTGAATCAAGCGATGGTTATCGTTATTAACGATGATCATCCAATGTGAGTAAAACTCACCAACTCTACCAGTTCATATTTTTATAACGTATATTTAGAACTGATAAATGATGGTTGATTCTGTGGGTTGATTGTTTGGTTGAACTGCTAAGTAACTGGTTCAAATTATAGATCTGGTTATATATATATATATTGATTCTGTTTAGCAGAATATTTCATAGTGAAATGAAATTGATGTTGATTGTATCGTTTAACATCTGTGGATGCAGGGAAACAGGTCGGAGGAATCCAACTGGATTCCTCAACATTTATTTTACTGTTTTCCATATATTGTAATATATGATGTGATATATAATCTGTGTTGATTACGTGTGTTGAATGATATCAATCATTGTTATTTGGGTATTTTATATACCGTAAGAAATAATGGAATGCAGAAAAGGGGATTTTCAAAGTGTATTTTGAAAATAAAGTGTGTATATAAAACCAATGGATTTTATATATAAAAGGAAAAGGATTTTTAAAAGTGTATATTTTTATAAAATCAAAGAAAAAATATAAAAGGAAAATATTTGTGAAACAAATAGAAAAGGGAATATTTGTAAACCATTTACAAATAGAATTGAAAAGGAAGTATTTGTAAACCATTTACAAATAGAATTGAAAAGGAAATATTTGTAAAAAAATTACAAATAGATTATAAATGGGAATATTTATTTATGAAATAAATAGAATTGAAAGGGAAATACTTATTTGTTAAATAAATAGAATTGAAAAGGAATATTTATTTGTTAAATAAATAGAATTGAAAAGGAAATATTTATTTGTTAAATAAACAAATAGGAAAGGGAATATTTGTAAAACAAATAGAAAAGGGAATATTTGTAAAATAAATAGAAAAGGAAGTATTTGCAATCAAATAGAGTTAGTCGAATATAGTTTAATCGAATATAGTTTATTCGAAGAATGGAGTTAATCGAATATTGGTTATTCGAAGAAAGGAGTTAATCGAATATTACTTATTCGAAAAGAAGTTAATCAAAAGGAGTTAATCGAATATTACTTATTCGAAAAGGAGTTAATCAAAAGGAGTTAATCAAAAGGAGTTAAATCAAAAGGAGTTAATCAAAAGGAGTTAAATCAAAAGGGGTTAATCGATGGAGTAAATCAGTTAGAGTAACCAGTTAGAGTTAATCAGTTAGAGTTAAGCAGTTAGAGTTAACCAGTTAGAGTTAACCAGTTAGAGTTAACTAGTTAGAGTTAACCAGTTAGAGTTAAATAGTTAGAGCTAAACAGTTAGAGTTAACCAGTTAGAGTTAACCAGTTAGAGTTAATCAGTTAGAGTTATCAGTTAGAGTTAACCAGTTAGAGTAAATCAGTTAGAGTTAACCAGTTAGAGTAAATCAGTTAGAGTTAATCGATTAGAGTTGATCGATTAGAGTTAAGCGATTAGAGTTAAATTGAATTAGAGTTATTCAAATAGAGTTAATCGAGTTAGAATTAGTTGAGTATTAGTAAATAGAATATTAGTTATTCGAAAAGAGTTATCGAATATTAGTTATTCAAAAAGGAGTTATTCGAATATAGTTTATTCAAAGAAAGAAGTGTTCGAATACAGTTTATTCGAAGAAAGAAGTATTCGAATATAGTCTATTTGAAGAAAGAAGTTATCGAATATTAGTTATTCGAAAGAAGTTATTGGATATTAGTTATTCGAAAGAAGTTATCGAATAATAGTTATTCGAAAGAAGTTATCGAATATTAGTTATTCGAAAGAAGTTATCGAATATTAATTATTCGAAAGAAGTTATTGAATATTAGTTATTTGAAAGAAGTTATCGTATATTAGTTATTCGGAAGGAGTTATCGAATATTAGTTATTCGAAAGGAGTTAATCGAATATAGTTTATTCGAATAGAGTTAAAGGAGTCAATCGAATATAGTTTATTCGAATAGAGTTAAAGGAGTTAATCGAACTAGAGTTTTTCGAATAGAGTTAAAGGAGTTAATCAAATATAGTTTATTCGAAAGGAGTAAGTTGATAGGAGTTAATTGATTAGAGTTAATCCAATATAGTAACTCAATTAGAGTTAATCGAATAGTGTTAATTAAATAAGTTATCAAATAGAGATTTATTCGAAAGAGAGTTACGTAAGGAAGTTTGTTAAAGGTTTAAAAGGTGAACCTTGTTTCGAAGTTAGAAATGTTATTCAATTAAGGTCTGAGAGGAAGTTATACCCCAACTTGATTGGCTTCGTTTTTAACTAAGGAATGGTTAAGGTTCGATAGTGAAGATTGGTTAAGTGAATTTAGTTAACGAGTATAATGGTTTGTGTTGGCATAGCGATGTTTGATTTAAATGTCTATTTAAATCCAATGTAGGAGTTTTGGAAATGTTTTCCTAATAAGAATCAGAAATGTTTTCTAAATTTAGAAAATAAGAAATGTTGAATATATGGAAATAGGAAATAGGTAAATGAATAAATTAATGATAGATTAATTTAAGAGATAAATAATGATTGATCGATAGAATTTCCATCATGAAATAATATCGTTGTTTGTACACATGTTTTCTTTGATAGTTAAATCGTCGACTATCGAAGTTTTTGACCATTTTTCCGCCGTCAATACGGAGAGACCGGGATTAGATTCATGACCTGAAAACTACTCTGTATGGGCGTTAGCATTGCGATCAAATATGATGAAGATAATTGAAGACGGAGTTATGCAAGGGCTGTCCTGTTTACAGAATAGTGCCTTCGGTTTGTCCAGCCCCAGGACAACTTGTATGGAAGAATGTCTGACAAAGTATATTTTATAGACCGCGTAAGTTTATCTCTTCAAACGTATATACGTTTGGTGGCGGAGGAATTCGTTTCTCTTAGCTGTATACCCATTGTATTTTTGGGGAAATCAATTTGTGATTTGGCGGGTATGACGATGTGACATTCAAAGTGAATAGATGTGTGATCTGTCAGAAATAAGCGTGGCCTCTAGCCTCACAACTGGGAAATGACAAAAATCGGGCAGGCAGCATGGCTAAGTGGTTGGTTGCCAAGTAGGGTGTATTATCACCTATCTAGAGATATTCATTTCATTCTATAATCTATTGTCTATGCTGTCCTATTCGGGAAACGACTGCTGATCCCAACCGTTGGTGATATACATTCGATACACTCAAGCGAAATGAGTGGTTGGTCATGTGTGGCCGGGTTGCAAGATGTTCTTGTTGAACCCAGTGTATTCCTCTCTAGAGGTACAATATGAGAAGGTGGATCCATACCTTGTCATAGTTGGAAATCCATTATCCAATAAGTGCTCGCGATTTTGATTGTATACTATATATGTGGAACGTGAGACGAAAGCGTTCTGCAAGATGATTAATATATTGTGGTTGATAGACATTATTATAATATCAAAAGAGTTTTGATATAAAGTTTATCATTTCTTTCAAAAGGACTTTGAAAGTTAAATCAAATGTTTTGGATTCTCATAAGGGAAAACCCGTTCCGTTATACGGCGTGGTGTTATGAGATATCATTTATTTTATCGAATTATTTTAAATTGTTTTACTCACACCAGTCCCATGACTGACCCAGAGTTTATTTTGTTTTTTCCCCTAAACTCTTGAGTGCCCAATTTAATACGGGCAGCAGAGTAGTCAGAATTTTACAGATATACTTGGAGAGCTTGGAGCAGGAGGATTCAGGATTATATGGCTATTGTTTATTTCGCTATGTTGTAAGTGTTGTACTTTGATAATGTTACTGTATACATATATTGATTTTATTTCCAAGATATGTTATATATTATATGTTGTTCGTTCCGCTGTGAGATTCGTTTTACTCTGATGTTGTATGTTCTTCTTCTTCTATTCTAAGTTTCCATCTAATCTATTCTCACCCTCTGTTTTCTTTCATGGACTATCCGGTGTTTCCGATGCTTGAATAGTCGACATAGTGTTGTATGCCGATATCCAGGATCGCAAATTCCCCGGGTCGTTACATATATTTATCATTATAAATATATAATCGGTACATTATTGTCCAAATTCAGTTTTGCACAATAGAACAATTACACATACACACACACACACATATATATATATGTCAAAACACATATGCTATGTGACGGTCCTCCCTGCACCAGCCGACATTTCCCTCGAAATGCGTTGTACCGATGTCCAACTAGCACGGGACGGTCGTCAAAGAAAAAAAGAAAAAAAGAAAGGGTTGGAACTAAGAATCACAAAGATCATGTAATATATATCACAACGCATGAAATAAAATATAATAATAACATAACTTGATAAAAACAGGCGAGACAGTGCACAAGCTGAAAACTAAATCATCATAGTAGCGGAAATCCAAATTATAGCTTATGATTCACATCATTATTACAACTTCAAAATATTTCCTCTAAAGCAAAAGAAAGAAAAGGTACACTACTAATGCCCAAGCAGTGACTAGTTACAACACAGGGAGTATATATGTATATCATACGTGGAAGCCTCCTGCTCGTCTCCGGACAGCTACTCGCGTATTATCACCAAACCTGTCTCTAGTCTGCTCGTTTAGGAGCATCCAGAGTAAAAAGAAGATACATAAAACTCTGAGTCAGATAAAAGTCTGGTATGAGCGATAAGCAATAAAACAGAACAATAACTGGTATAATCCAATCATACCTGGACCTGGACCTGCAACCAAAGTGTTAGCACAACAAGATGTACAGTACTCTAAGGTAACACTAATATGAAGTGTAAATGGGGTGTGATTCATGGTGATAGAAAACATCAAACATAGCAATCATCCTCACATCTCTCACTCAGTGCGTAAAGCATACGATATCCACCACTCGATCACCCAACCCTTTGCTACGATCACTTTGCTCCATGGATTCACAATGACCCCGTTGCACCGATCCATAGCCACTAATCCGTCTCTCAGTGGTGAACCAAAGTTATGTATATCGATAGCCCTTTTGCACACGTCCTACAGCAAAGTCCAACTATGAAGTTAAATCATTGGTTTCCATATGGACCCTGAGTTCTAACTTCCTATTTGGACTACCTTTGCATCTCGGGTTTTGGTCTTCTCCGAATCGGTCTCCATTTGGTTTGGTTCTGTTCGTGATCATCCACATTGGGTCGGGTCGGCTTCCCCTTCCAGGTCGGTTCGTGATTTCTGCTCCAGATCATCGGATCGGTTCGGTGGTGCAACCATGGTTCGTGGTCCACTGAGCTGTTCGGATCGTGCTTTCTAGAGTGGTTCGGATCGGTTCTTGCTCCTTCCCTGGGTCAGGTCGTACCACCATGCCAAGGTCGTAGCTCCAGTTATGGTTCGGGTCAGAGAACTTCAAGCTTTGTGGCTCCACCAACGGTTCGTAATACATAAGGCACGAGCGGGTCGGTTCGTGCTCCCCCCCCCCCCCCGATCCGATCCGGTTCTTGCAACTTTTCCAGCGACTGTTTTACGCCATGCGACGACATTTTCGACTAATCTAACTTTGCTAAGAAATCACAAAACATTCCAAACAGTCATAGCAACATGTATAATCGACCATAACACCAAAACAACAATTTAACATGTCAATATGGATCAAACATACCCTAAAAACCATGTTTTTCCCTTAATCCTCTTAATCATGATTTAACCATACGATTAGCAAAACATGTCAAAATTAACCCAAAATTCTAACAGAGGCATAAAATAATATTTTAGAACTTTACAAATTTTCCCAGATTTTTCTGAGCCATAATTTCGCTAATTATCACTAATAACCCCTAATTAGCCGTAATTAGTGAAAAACAATGCAAATCACTCACTTTAGCCACAAATTAATCTTAGATCTGAAAATATCTCTGATTTGGGTCAAATCTCTATGCAACACAGCAGTTCCAACTCTGATTTGATGTTGATTTGCCTTGATTTGGTGTAGAACTTCTTAATTAGTGATTAGAAGGTGATTTGGGAGTGATTTAGAGGATGAAGGCCATTACTAGGGTTTCAAGAATGAAAAGTGGCGGCTGAAAAATAAAAAAAAACTAAATTCCCTAACCCTGTCAGCCCTCCTAATACCTTAATCCCGAAATGGGTTATGGGCCTAGCTGCTAATCACCTTAATTAGGCCCGGTTAAGTTGTTTTTCACCTTCCAAACCTTGTTTTAGCCGTATCTCCCAAACGGTAAGTCTGTTTGATCAATGTGACCACTCTACGGAAGGGTAAACCATCATATGAATCCAATGGAAGTGGTTTCAGGTCAAAACTCCTTACTAATCAAAAGTTATAAGCGAAACAAGATTCGCCAAGGGAAAAAAAGTCATTTAAAAATCGGAAAAAATCGTGATCATGGGAAATGACCCCAATAGTCGTTCTCCAAAGTAACACGACCATACAACTTCATATGTAAATGAAATAAATATTCTACAATCCTCCGATGCGTAGAATACGGGTCGTTACATTCTTCTCCCCTTAAGAAACTTCGCTACCGAAATTCCTTAACTTAGAAAACATACAATAGGGTCCCACATGCCTACCAACTATTTACAAACAATTAACCATACATAACAAACATAACAAGCTTATCCTAGCATGTAGTTTACTAATAAGGGAATAACTGTATTACAATAAAAATCTTATCAGGTAAAGAGCTCTGGACACGACTTCTTCATGCTCTCCTTGGTTTCCGTGTACAGTCATTCTCATTATCGCCCCATTGGACTTTAACCAATTTCACCCTCTTCTTTCAAAGTTGTTTCGTATCGTGTTTGATAATACAAATCGGTCTTGCGGTCCCCAACTGCCTCGGGTTCTACTTCGATATCATCCTACTGATCTGGCGAAATAGCTAAATCAAAATCATGCGCGGACTTCCTTAAATGAGAAGCATGAAATACGTCATGCCCTTCTGCCATCTTGTCAGGTAATCCAACTCTTATACGTCAAATTCCCAACTACATTCCAAATGTCCTTTCAAGTCCAACTTGAGCCTTTCCTATATTCGTACTACCCATCCAATGTATATTCACCTCCCAGAGATAAACTAGACCCATCCAATGAATCTAGGCACCCTACCTATATTCGTACTGCACGTCTAACGTACATTCACCTTCCAAAGGTAAACTAGACCCATCCAATGAATCTAGGTACTCTACTTATGAATCGAAGTCCAACTTGAAGCTCTCCTATATTCGTTGAATCTCCAAGATCAGCGAACACCCCCACAATGTTCCAAACATACTTCAAATCTAATGTAAAGTATCTTCATATTCGTTATATCACCATGACTAACGAACTCGCCCCATTTCCATTTTGAAATTTCCAATGGTTGTAACAAACAATTAGGCTTCTTTCGCTCGTCTTTAACTAACTGGCAGTTCATGCACTTGGATATAAATTTCCCAACATCCCCTTTCATCCCTTCCCAGTAGTAGGTCTATTTCATATCTCGGCATGTTTTGTTACCACCGGGATTTATAGTCAGTTTTTGAGTGATGACATTCTCTAAGCACTTCATCTCTCAATCCATTGATATTGGGTACAACTAGTCTCCCATTCTTTCTAAGCCATCCATCTCGATCAAGCCCATACTTGTTCATCTCCTCACCGTCAATACCCATTTTCTTTGAAGACGACTTCCAATAGATTAGGATCGTCTCTCTGACTGGAACCGATCCACTCAATCAAAGTTGGCGTGATCGTCAAACTTACTAACATCTCTGGATCCAATCCACACTTAGGTCTGAAATCATATCCCGCAATATACTCAAGTTGCTTCCATCCTAGGAACATAGCCCCTAGACTGCCATGTCTTATACTCAATGCACCTATTACCGCACCTAGTCCGGTACTATAGGCACCTGTATATACCATTATCTCTTTGTTTCCCATCGCAAGAACCCTGCAGATGATAGTCTACTCAAGGGAATAAAAATAGGAACAAACATAGAAACCATAGCATCCATCAAACATGTCCTATGTATCACCTGCTAAAGCCATGAATACGTCAATACCTATATGACTGGTCCAACCAATCCCAAGCGATAATGGAATCCCCCACCCCAAATGGACTACCGCACGTCCAATGCACGTTTATCCTCTAAGGATAATTAGATCACGTCCAACGGATCCAAGGTAATGGGCGTCCCCAGATACCTCTGCTTCGAGTCCGCCTAGAACACTCCAACTATCGACGATTCCTTGGTACTCTCATCAGGAGAGCTACCTACAAAATCAGACCCAATCTTGAGTATCCATTATCGACAAACTCAAGTCCAACATGAGTCGTCTTCCTATTCGTTGCATCTCCAAGATCAACGAACAACCATCTTCCCTCTACGAGTTCAAGCCCAACTTGAATCGTCTTAACTTTGTTGCATCTTCCACGATCAACGAACACATCCTATCCCTTCAAAGTTCTACCATTCTTGAACCAAAGATAACATCAACATACGGTCCTAAACAATCCATTACTTTGCAGCTTTCTCGAGTCCCACTCGAGTCATCTCATTGCCCTATCGAATCCAACTCGGGGCAGTCCATACCATTGAATAGTCTTATAATGTCACGACTGCACATCACTCCTCGAGTAAGCCGAGATATCATTCAATGGAAATCACAACAACTATTTATATCTCACGAAAACCATCCTAGTCGAACTCGACATTCCCCAAGCACAAACCCCAAAGACCTAAACCAAAATCAGACAAGCACTCAAGGAACATCTCCTTCAAATTTAGACAATCTACGTGAGATGATACTAGCAAAACAACTAAGAAATCACAAGCACACATACGTCCATGACTCGATAAGACCACATTACCACAAATCATGCAAAGGATAGTCGAACCACCGATTGGGTTCGTCACAATTAAAGGTCTATCGACAATCTCAAGTCCTAATTCCAACCTATCTACTAGGTCACTAGGTATGAAGGAATGGGTGTCTCGGTATCGAAAAAAACTCGAACAGAAACATCATAAATAGAAAGCATACCTTGAATAACGACATCTTTTTCCTTCTGCGCCGCAGTTGGGGCATTCGACGAAGAAGGAACATCATTGATATCATATGCTTTCAAAATCTGCTTCTTTTTAGGAGGTTGCGGACAATTATCCTTGTGATGTCCCACTTAGCCACAATTAAAGCACTTCCATTCCCCAGGCTTTTCCCGACAATCTCTAGCATAGTGGCCCTTCTTGCCACAACTAAAGCACTCGCCATCTTTCTTATTCTTCTTTTTTTGACCATCCATGGTCTGATCTTGTTTCCTCTTATTCTGAGAATTATTCTTGCCTCCACCGCTTGCTTGCGGCTTTGGCTCCTCTGTAGATGCAATAACAACATCGGGCTTTGACTTAGGGTAAAGGCTCTCTGATCTCAATGCTTTCTCCACAATAGATTCAAAATTCTCATCGATGTGGTTTATAAGTCTTTCCCCCAAGTACCCATCTAGGCCGGTTATGAACTTCTCATTCTTCTTCTCGACAGTATCAATAAGAGATAATCCATACTTCGACAAAGTGTCGAACTCAGCAATATATTCCGAGACTGCCCTACCATTCTGCTTCAGCTCTAAGAACTTCCTAAACAACTCTGACTTCTGAGCAGCTGAGATAAATTTATCACTGAAGCAAGTCCTAAACTGATTCCAAGTAACTTGATCCTCAGGGGTAGTTGCCTTAATAGTATTCCACCAATTCATTGCCCGTCCTTGCAGCTGACGGGATGCTAGCTTCCTCTTCATTGCATCCCCAATTCCCAAATCCTCGAAGATACGCTCACAACTATCAAGCCAATCCTGAACATCTGTAGTCGATTCCATTCCGTGGAATGGCTTCCCACCAAGACTAGTGTAGTCCTTGCAGAGCTTGGGGAAATCGGCCCTAGGAGCCTGCACTACTGTAACACCACCGTTAGCAGCATTAGGAACTGTCCTTTGTACATCCTTAAGCATCTCTCTCATGAAGTCAGTGAACATCGTCCTCATATCAGGAGCATTCCTATTATTAGCTCCTGAACAAGTATTCCTCGTATATCGGCTCATCGTTCAATCTTTAAAGAGAAAATGATTAACCATCTCTTCAGTGGTGCCAGTGCAGTGCGACCCCATCCTTAGATATACTAATAGTATATATATATCTTTTGAAAACCCAAAATATAACAAATATGCTCTCTCATATAAGTATTATCTCTCCCTGGTGTCTTTCCCAAGGTTAACTACACAACCTAGCTCTGATACCAAGTGTGACAACCCACCCCGCACCTGCCGACATTTCCCTCGAAATGCGCTGTACCGATGTCCAACTAGCATGGGACGGTCGTCAAAAAAAGAAAGAAAGGTTGGAAGTAAGAATCACAAAGAACCTGTAGTATATCTCACAGCGCTTGAAATAAAATATAATAATAACATAACTTGACAAAAACAGGCGAGACAGTGCATAAGCTGAAAACTAAATCATCATAGCAGCGGAAATCCAAAATACAGCTTATGATCCACATCGTTATTACACCTTCAAAATATTGTCTCTAAAGCAAAAGAAAGAAAAGGTACACTACTAATGCCCAAGCAGTGACCGGTTAAAACACAGGGAGTATATATGTATATCATATGTGAAAGCCTCCTGCTTGTCTCCGGACAGCTACTCGCGCATTACCACCTAACCTGTCTCTAGACTGCTCGTTTAGGAGCACCCAGAGTAATAAGAAGAGACATAAAACTCTGGGTTAGACAAAAGTATGGTATGAGCGATAAGCAACAAAACAGAATAATAACAGGTATAATCCAATCATACCTGAACCTGGACCAACAACCAAAGAGTTAGCACAACAAGATGTACAGTACTCTAAGGTAACACTAATATAAAGTGTAAATGGGGTATGGGTCATGGTGATAGCAAAAATCAAACATAGCAATCATTCTCACATCTCTCACTCAGTGCGTAAAGCATACGATATCCACCACTCGATCATCCAACCCTTTGCTACGATCACTTTGCTCCATAAAGTCACAATGACCCCATTGCACTGATCCATAGCCACTAATCCATCTCTCAGTGGTGAACCAAAGTTATGGATATCGATAGCCCCTTTGCACACGTTCCGCAGCAAAGTCCAACTATGAAGTTAACTCGTTGGTTCCCATATGGACCCTGAGTTCTAACTTCCTATTTGGACTACCTTTGCATCTCGGGTTTTGGTTTTCTCCAGATCCGTCCCCATTTGGTTCGGTTCGGTTCGTGATCATCCACATCGGGTCGGGTCGGCTTCCCCTTCTAAGTCGGTTCGTGATTTCTGCTCTAGATCATCGGTTTGGTGGTGCAACCATGGTTCGTGGTCCACTAAGCGGTTCAGATCGCCCTCCCTAGAGTGGTTCAGATCGGTTCTTTCTCCTTCCCTCGGGTCGGGTCGTGCCACCATGCCAAGGTCGTAGCTACAATTCAACTCGGTTCGGAGGAGGTGGTTCGGGTCGAAGAACTTCAAGCTTCATGGCTCCACCAGCGGTTCATAATACATGAGGCATGAGCAGGTCGGTTCGTGCTTCCTCCCTTCCCCCGATCCAATCCGGTTCCTACACAATTTCCTACAACTTTTCCAGCGACTATTTTACGCCATACGACGACATTTTCGACCAATCTAACTTTGCTAAGCAATTACAAAACATTCCAAATAGTCATAGCAACATGTATAATCGACCATAACACCAAAACAACAATTTAACATGTCAATATGGATCAAACATACCCCAAAAACCATGTTTTCCCTAAATCCCCTTAATCATGATTTAACCATACGATTAGCAAAACATGTCCAAATTAACCCAAATTTCTAAGAGAGGCATAAAATAATATTTTACAAATTTACAAATTTTTCCAGATTTTTCTGAGCCATAATTTCGCTAATTATCACTAATCAGCCCTAATTAGCCGTAATTAGTGGAAAAGCAATGCAAATCACTCACCTTAGCCACAAATTAATCTTAGATCTGAAAATATCTCTGATTTGGGTCGAATCTCTATGCAACACAGTAGCTCCAACTCTGATTTGATGTTGATTTGCCTTGATTTAGTGTAGATCTTCTTAATTAGTGATTAGAAGGTGATTTGGGAGTGATTTAGAGGATGGAGGCCATTACTAGGGTTTCAAGGATGAAAAGTGGCAGTTGAAAAATGACAAAAACTGAATTCCCTAACCCTGTCAGCCCTCCCAAAACCCTAATCCTGAAATGTGTTATGGGCCTAGCTGCTAATCACCTTAATTAGGTCCGGTTAAGCTGTTTTTCACCTTCCAAACCTTGTTTCAGCCATATCTCACAAACGGTAAGTCCGTTTGATCAATGTGACCACTCTACGGAAAAATAAACCATCAACCGAATCCAATGGAAGTAGTTTTAGGTCAAAACTCCTTACCAATCAAAAGTTATAGGCGAAACAAGTTTCTCCAAGGGCAAAACAGTAATTTAAAAATCGGCAAAAATCGTGAACATAGGAAATGACCCCAATAATCGTTCCCCAAAGTTACACGATCATACGACTTTGTACGTAAATGAAATAAATATTCTACGATCCTTCGATGCGTAGAATACGGGTCGTTACATGCTATATATATATATATATATTCAAATAAAACACATCATATATGTATTTTACAGAGTTTCCAAGTCATAATACTTCTGTTGTAATTTGAAACCATTGTGTTCATTATCAATATTAGATTACTATAAAACCATGGGGCCTTCTGTATGAAATTAAAATAATCTGGAATCATAATTCACAAAAAATGACCAATTTGAATAGTGTCATAACCAGATAACATAATAAAATGGAGCTATCTGATTTCATAGGTATGTCTAGACAATTTTACACACATTTATTATCATTATATCAAATATAATAGAAAGCTAAAATTTTGATTAGTCAATCAGATAAACCTGATGTTTGATCGATTAAAATTATATGAATAATCGATTTAGAACATATACCCATAGGTCAATCAAACATTTTGATTGCAGATTCATTCGTGTTATATGCATGTAAATCTAAATAGAAATGTTTAGTTCTATACAGTAACCGATCTAATCAATGACAGGCGCATAATTGGTTAACATACCAAATTATATTTTTATACTGTTTAATATTCTAGAATCAAGTGATACCCAAACAAAATCAATATTTGATATCAATTAACGTTTGAGTAAAACAATCTTATTCCAGAGATAAACCAGTATCATAATCCAATTTCATTATAGCATTTATGAATTTGTAATAAATTCAAGCATCAAAATTGTTAAATACTTTCGATTTATCAAGGATTAAACACTTATATGCCCAGGTTATGATTCAAAATACAATCTATTCACAATCTTATGCTCTGATACCATTGAAAGGTTTGAATCGATCTAATCGTACACCATACTTTATCACATAACAATTATAAGTCAAGATCTAAGAAAATAATTATAAATCAAAAACCATACTAGATCGAAATTGCAAGAATCCATAAAACTGTATTGAAATTGAAGTTGTATCAAAACCTAGCATGACACAGTGCCGCCGCCTCTAGAGATGTCCACGAACGATCGCTCTTGATAACATCAAATGAAATTGAGAGAGAAGGATGATCGGTACTAGCCAATTCTAGGGTTCCTGTGTTTTCCCATTTTATTTATTTGTTTTCGGTTATGTGCTACGATAATAGAAGGACGGTCCTTCCTTATGTCATTTTTAAAAAAAAATATCGAAAATAGGTAAAACGGTGGAACGCTTTTACCAATTCAAAACTAAGGAAAAAAACCAACATTTGATTTCCTTTTGTTGTGAACGATTCTCACCCTTTTCGAACGTTCTTATGTGTGACCCTATAGGTTATTATAACGTTGGCATTGATTTCAAATCGTATTTAAAATTATAAACAATGATTGACATCTAGCAATACATCACTACTACCTAAGTTATAATAAGATCAATGATTCGATACAACCTTTTCGTGACCAATATCTCAATGTAATATAATCCTTTTAACCAATATATCCATGATTAAACTCAAGGCATGGATCGTATTATCCTCTTTATAATTTAATCCGTTTATCTTGATCGATGAGTAGACTATATAAAACAAATAAATATTTGAGCACAACCATGCATTTCATAGTCTAACTCGATCAAGAGGCCTATGGATATCACCACAAATATATTATCGGGTTAAATTCCATCTTGATCATTCATAATTTTCATTCGATTCGAGATGTATCCAATAATCACTGTTATCATTACTATGTTACGAGTAACTTTAAACGATATCAAAACACAAATATCCTCGAATAAAATTATAATGATTTCAGATTTGGGGACCATTACATCATTGTCACTATGAGAACAACTTATGATACTGTTAATTGTATTCCATGTAGTCATCTCAGGGTGGGTCAACCCAATACACTATTCTCCAATACATGTTTATGTCTTGACTTATCACGTATATTAATGATCAATAAGATGTGATCATCAGTCAATCAACATACTAGTCTCAATGTTTTGTTGTTCTCCTATATAAACAATAAAACTTGACTAAGGACATTTAAGAATTATAATACTCGATATATTATATAATCTCAAGTTCAAGTCTTACTCAAACTATATAATTTCGTATTACTATTCTAATGACTTCTGTTATGTTAATATTTATATTACGCAATAAATATAACATAACAGAATGTTCTTATTTCAAATAAAATAATAACATCAATCATGTTATTAGTCACATCAAATGGAATGTTTCTAGGGCATAAACTCTAACAGCTCAAACATCGCAAGACTCAAGGCTCCCAACTGAAGGGAAGTCCCAAGAGTGGAGTCAGCACATACAAATTTCACATGACTTGAGAATCTCAAGAGCAAAGCCACAAAAAACGTTTTCCCAAATTTAACGACGAGTACATTTATGCAAGTACAAAGATTGGAAAGCATAGACAAAAGTTTGAACACTTAAGATAACATGTAATATAAGCACAGTTAATTAAACATTCCTTCAAAAAAGCAACATATGACAATCTATTTCTTTCTAACGACGTGATGTAAATGAAAACCACAACATGCCTCCAAAAGGAGGGTCGTACTCGTGTAACATATCACCTACATAACCAAAAAGTTTCCTATAACCATCACTTAGACAAGCCACCTCTCTTTTTCTTCTTATCGGACTCGGCGCTAGATGGCTCATCACGAACTTTGTCTTTCTCTTTTTAGAGCTAATCCCTCTGCTTCCCTTCCTCCCCCTGGTCGAAGTAGTTGACACGCGAGGCACCACCTTGAATTTCTCCTCATCGTCGACACCACTCGAGCTCTAAGTGGCCTTCTTGTCAATAGGCGGGATCAGTTTAAAGAAATTGGGTGCGACTTTGCTGGAGAGCTCTAGTATTGTTGAGGTTCCCTCCTCCTTAGCATTCTTCGCATCCCTATCGGCCTTTCTTTTGGCCTCCCTTCCCATATTTTTGCGGGTTGCACGTCCAGCTTTGAGCTTCTTAGGTTCTTCCTCTTGTGATTTCTTGAACGCCTCCTCACCCCTCTTCTTGGAGGCCTCATCGTCGGCTCTCTTCTTGGCAGACTCTTCATTAGCTCTCTTCTTGGGAGCCTCATAATCAGCTTTCTTCTTGGTCGCCTCTTGCACCTTAGCCCGAGCTTCGTTCTCATCTTTCTTCCTGGCTTCCTCCTGAGCCGCCTTTAGGGCCGCTTCATCCACCTTTCTTTGCTCCTCCTGCTCCTCAGACATAGCAAGCAGCTCGGCCTTTTGCTTTTCAGCATGGCATGTCTGCCCGTTTCCATCGGTCCAATCACTTGCACATCCTCTCCATCCTTCCCTTTCTCCTTCGAGAGAAGGTCGTCCACTCTAAAATTCCCAAGAGTTAAGTCCGAGAATGTATCTAAGTGACTGCCTCCTTCTCCGAGCTGCTCCCTTTGAATTCCCGCACCAAATCTACACATTGCAGGTAGTGTTGGCGCGAAGCCCATTGTCATCTCTGCTTTGGAGCAACCTACATAATGAAAAGGGAGACAAATTAATCTACTTTGACTTCGTGTTACCATCCTTCTAAACAATCGAGAATGAGACTTTACCTTCCGACACAGGCGGTGCGGCTTCAGGAGGCATAGTGCCCACAACTGTTGGATAAAGAGAGCTTATGTGTCCCAATCCCGGATAATCAGGATCATACTCGGTAGTGATGGGGGATGGGACTGACGAACCATTTATAGAGGTGGATGGAACAAGCTACTACTGCTCGGAGCTGCCTCTTCCAAACTCATGAGCAACTATCGTACTCTCAGTATCCAACGATTTTCCCTTCGTAACAGCAAGTTACGCTATTCTCACCGACTTAGCATCATCTCTTAACAGCACCCTTCCTTCAGCTAGCACCTTGCACTCCTCCTCGGTTAAGCATTCAAATATCAAATCAAGTTCATCGACTGAGTCCACTTGCAGCAGCCTTGCCTCAATCTGCACCAGCCTCTCCCAGATCTGGCCATGCTTCAGGGATAATCGTCAACACACGGGATTCCATGAAATCAAAGTACTTTGACGTACGTGCCTCAAATATATGGCTCTAGAGACTCCTCTATTTTAAGCCTCAGTGTCTGCAATTTCAGTTTTGAGCCTTTCAAACTCAACCTGGTGCTCGGCTTTTACGCTGTCTACCTGGCTCAACACCTCCTTGTTCGAGGCCTCAACGTACTCCTTCTCCTTGATAGCTTAAGAGAGCTCAACATTACTTAAATCAAGAAGATTTGTAAGCTCGGTGTTTTCATTGATGAGCCATTGCTCCTGCTCATTCTCTTCTTTCAGCTTCTTGTTCTCCTCAACCAGGGTTTCATTGCTTTGCGGAGTTGGTGCACCTCCTCATTCTTATTCATTAGTCGAGTGTCCTTCCCTGTCAAAACCTCATTATCTTTTTTGAATGTCATACTCTTGGACGAGACCAAGGCTACAGTATCTTTGAACGACTCTCTGGCCCTATTCGCCTCATCTTTGACTCTCTTAAGCTCTACTTGCACCTCACCTTTTTAAACAATAAGAGTTAGCATATAAATGTGTTACTCGAATATGGGGAAATATATGAGATGTAGCATTCTCTTACTTAATTCAGCCTCCTGATTCTTGAGGCTCTCTCTTTCAACTTTAACATCCAGTTGCAAATTCTGGAGTGCTACATTCTTTTTTAGAATCAATCCGAGAGATTCCTTGCATATTTGTACATTTCCCTATACTAAAAGTAAATGTCGTACACTTTTTCATACTCGTCCTTGTCTACATCCATCGAGATCTGATGAATGTTCGCCAACCATGCTAGATCGTCAAAATAGAAGTTGAGAACGAATTCTTAAGTATCTCTTTCTTTTCTTTGGGACGGAGCTATGTGACCACTGACATATTTGGAAACGGTGGTCCCCTCTTTTCCACTACCTTGTTATCGTGTCTCCACTCCCAAGCGCCAACTCCTTACCTGCAGATGTGGTCACGGCGCGTCACGAGTGAACATAAGGAGTAATTGTTGATGTGTACAGCCTTATGCTCATAGTTTCTTGCCTTGAATTTATTCTCGATAACCGAATGAGTGGTGGCAGAGATTCCGAGTGTCGGGGTTGGTTTCTAAAGCGTTGGTCATTACTGCAGTCATAAGAATGAACGAATGTGTGTAAATAAGTTTGTGCCTATTCTAAAACTGCTCACGACCACGCTTTTATGAGGCTGGTGACCTCTTGATTGTTGATCTCGGTCTCTATCACCATCTCGAGCCATTTCACCTGCACGGGGTAGATCCAAAGTTAGAATCGAACATTCTGCACACATAAACAAATATTGTGTTATTCAGTGTTTATGAGTGTATGTCCTAAGTATTCTCTCCACATACAAGATTTGTGATCACTTGAAAGGCTGACCTCTCCAACGTTTAGCGCAAGGCTTCTAGTACTTGTGCCACGGGGCCACGACATTGTAAAATCAATTTGGACTTTGTCCAAGTCTTTAAATTGTCCCTTCATTTCCAATGATGCAGTGGTCCTAGAGGTAGAAACTGGAGAAAGGGACTAGGGCGACACTCCCGACCTCGTCTCAACTATTGGAGATGGGACAGGGGTGTTCGGTAGAATGTCTTCTCCAATTATTATCTCCTCATCACTGGCGCCGCGCTCACTGGCTTTTCCCTTAGTTCTTATGACCTTGCGTCGTTTGGACGCGATAGAGGGCACTTTCACGTGGTGACCCAAAGGACTTTTTCCTCCCATATGTTCCACCTCTTCTTCTTCTCCAACACCGACCGGATGACCTATTGAATAATTACAAGTTTGATGAAGGAGTTGGTCAGTCAGAACATTTTTAGTGGTGCAAGACTCGGTTGGAATAGCCTTCAGCGCTTCAAGATGCTCTTGGTACACTTTTCCTTTATGGACCGTAGGGGTTTCCTGTCTACCAAACCACATGTTAGTCTTGAGCTTACGACACGATTAGCTACTAACCCCAAAGCAATAAAAAGATATTTCAGACCAGCCATCGCCTCGTGAATCCTGGGGTGCAACGGACATAAAACCAATTATACTGAAAAACACTAAGCATGCTCCATTCCCTCAGGATAAATCAGATATTGGCTTGCGCCTCCATGTAGACAAGAGAGGATGCAGTTCTCCTCTTCATCTGGAAACGAAACCGGATGTCTTCCCCAATTGGCACTTTATGCATGTATTCCATAAAAAGAATGCAGGTACCAAGTAGGAAGGCGTACGCGTTTGGGTGAAACTGTGTCGGTGCTAAGAGAAAGTAGCGCAGCATATCTCGGATGAACCCGCAAGATGGAGGAACACACCGGAAACACATATATGCTTGTTCCAAACAGTGTATCCTTCTAAAGGTGTGTTCGCCATATATCCATCGTTAGGGATGTGAACATCACCCTAGGGTATGACGAACTTCTTGCACACGCGCCTCAACGTGGCCTCATTCATCAGCGAAGGTACCAAATCTGACAGGTCGTCGACTATGGAAGCATCCTCCATCATATCCAATGCCTCGAGGACGTCTTCCCCTATGATATCTACATCCTCTTCTTTCTCTAAGTTTCCTTTTGTATCTCCAACTCCATCTGGTATTACTGGCTCGGCTGTGCACTCGACTGACTATTGTGGTTTTTCTATCTGCACACCGTAGTCAAGTGCAGTATACGAGCTTACATGTTGGGAAGGGGTGGAATCCTCCGAGGTCTCAAGCTCATTGTACCTCAAAACAAAATTACAAGATGACCCAATCGAGGATGGTGAGAGTGCTGAGGCTTCATCTTCATAGCCCTTTAGTCTTCGAGAAGATCGTGGTGTCATTGCAAACTATAGTTTTAACATAGTCGCATTAGATAATGCACTGAAAAACCTGTACCCCTTGTATTAGTGTAAACTAACATGGAATGTGCAGTGTCATGAGGTGCTGATACGATTATAATAAAAGAACTCGAAGCGGCAACGATCGCCGGTCCTTGGGACTAAAACCATCGTTGTCGTTAACCTATATCGTCGGGTTCGCATCGATTCGCGATTACATCATGATTGAGATCGGGAATCCAAAGGTCGGTAGTTCAGTCAAATGTCTGTAGCTCGAGGATCCTGTATGTAAGCCTGAACTATCAGTTCTTGTCTGAGCGTAAAGGCATTATTGGTCAATGCATTCAAATCCTAGTCTGATCCAATCACGTAACGTCATAAAAACGATGCAACTCCGGTGATAGGTCTCCTAGGAGACGAATATTCCTTAGGCATGGGAGGACGGGGTAACCAAATACGAGAAATTCACATCTAATTTTCCCAAAGGTTCAAAATATGCTTAAGTCTCAGCGATGCAAAATTCGCATCCTTAAGTCCCAGCAACTTCGTATCCCCCTTCTGTATGAATTTCTCATCCCACCTTCCTCGCGAAAATTCACATCCCCGTGTGAAGCCTCTATTTCGTATCCTCCCTAAGGAATGCGAAACTTGAAGCTTCTTTCCCCCCTTAAAGCACGGAATTCAATGTTTCGTATCCACCTCTTCTGGGATACGAGATTGATATTTTGCATCCCCTTATTTCCTTGGTATACGAAGTCGAAACTTCATATCCCCGCTGCAACTTCGGGATACGAAGCACAAAACTCGAATCCCCCTCCTCCCTTTCCATTTCCCTTCATCCATTCTCCCTCTTCTCCCTCTCTGATATTGCTATGAGAATACGAAGTGGAGTTCTTTATCCCAGTGACTTCGATTCTGCATCCTCCATCTCCCTTGGAGTTCTACGAACTGTTCGACTCTACCGCATCTCGTTCACGAGATGCCATGGCCAGACCCTAGGCCATGGTTTAACGTGTTTCATCCAACCAAGTCGAACGAAGGTCAATCCCAACCTACCTAAGTTCGATTCGATGCGTGGAGTACGAAGTAGTCTGAGAGCTGTTGAGGAATGTAAATCTCGAAGAGAAAATACCCAAGTCCCCATGACGCGATAATGTGCCAAGTGAGAAGGGACAGGGAATTGAATCCTGGTATTTATTTGAAGAGGGGATAGCCCATAATGTGAAAATTTGCATCCCCTCAAGATGCGATTTCGCATCCCATCAAGAAAACTTCGTATCCCACAAGGATGCGATTTCGCATCCTTCCAGGACACGAATTTCGCATCCCTTGAGGACTGAAGTTCGCATCTCCTTTTTTGAAAAAGAAGAAGTGAGAATCGAGTTTCCAACTCCTGGAGATTCCTGACACAGGACTCCGGTTACGACTACGTGTATGCACTTTCGAAACTACGATAATCGAGGTCAATTCGATTCGCTAATCAATCATGCGTTTATAAGTTTAAACGACTCAAGAGCATATGCTATGCAATCAGATTCACGATTCGATGTCATTTTCGAAAACTAACTAACGTAATTGTAAGCCGAAGACATATTTACTGATTATGTTCTATTTCAAACTTTGATAGCCTTGCGCAAATCATGTGAAAACATGTGAATGAATGCACGATACCATGTCGACAATGACCCATTTACGTTTCCACGTAAGTGGGATTCTACGACTAACGTTTAATTTCTTGAGTAAACAGGAATTAGATGTTCACTGAAGCTACCCGAGAATCAGTGTTTTCAACATGCTCAATGGAATGATCGCGACCAAGCGCTCAACACAGCTTGGAGATCTTACCAGCTTCCAGAGATGCTTAACTCAACTCAACTCAAATCACATCAAGCTTGGGGAAGTGTTAAGTGCCCTTTTGATTCAGTTCCCAAAAGCATACCAGGTCCACTTGACTCGGCCTATCGTATGGTACGAAATCCCGAAGTGTTGCCAAAACACTCAGGATCCAGGCCCAGAAGGAGTCGTGCAAACATAGTCCTAACAAACCCTTAAAAATACCATCGCCACACCTATTCGCTTCCCACACCAATTCACATCCCCATGCACCTCGTATCCACCAAGACAACATTCTGCATCCTTAACTAGTTGACATTCCTCACACTTTGTATCCCCGGGGGGATGAATTTTGTATCCCTCGAGATGCGAGAATTTGTATCTCTGGGATGCGTATCTCGTATCGCCACGAGATACAAAATTCATACACCTCAAGGGGATGCGAAATCTTCACTTTAGCCACTCCCAGATGCGAAATTCGGCTTGTCATCCCCAATTCTCAGCTACTCCCACCTAATCTACTACCTATAAATACCCCTACCTCATACTTGAAAAGTGTTACTTGATTTGACACCTTGAAAGGTCCTTTAGACACCTTTAGTGGCTTCTTGAGTATTAAGGAAGACAAACCAATTTCCTAAAGTCTTTAAACTTGTAAAAAATGACTCCCGAATTCTTAGCTAAATATTGTAATCCAATATAATGGTGATGTCCAACGCCACAAACCTTCAATTGTGAATAAAGTCGGCAAAATCTTCACAGTGGACATAGGTTTGATATGAATCAAACCACTATAATTCTTGTGTTTTTGCTTTCCGCATTTTATTTTTCATAGGAGAAACTTTATTCTCGAATTCTCAAAAATCTTGGGTGTGACTACAATTTTCCACATCAACATATATATATATATATATATGGAAAGTTTATGTGACGATTATCCATACACCATCGTGCTTAGAACTAAAAATTCATGTTATATAAGCACCCAATCGATGTAAAGAGATCGTCAAGAGAAAGAAATATAATAAATAAGAGAAAAGAGAAAGAAAAGAAGGGTGCGTTCACGGTTGAAAATGGATCGTTGTCCCAACGGCCAAATTCTGGCGGTTGGGAGTCAAAGCATCGGCCCGCAAATGGCCAGATTTTGGCTCCTCCTCCTAATTTGGCCATTCGGTTTTTAAACTTAAATTGATAAAATCAAAAAATAAAAATAAAATGGTCTACTTAAACCCGCAAACGAGTTCTCCGCTTAAATAAATGGTCCGCTAAAATACCCGCTTCTGCTTACCGCAAATGCACCCAAAAAAATAGAAGGGAAAAGAAAGAAGAGAATGAAGCATAATACAAATATAGTCACAGATGCTGTCGTATATCTCACAACGCATCAGATAACATATAATAATCAAATCACAGATATAAAACAGGTGGATCAGTAATAACTATATAAACCATATAATCAGAGTAAACAGGCTTATACAGTAATAGAGTTTATAGGTGAAATAAACAAACCCAATAGGAAACCGTCTCTAACAAGAATACACAACACTATCCAGACTACACAGTGCTACGCAATGGAAATAGACAGATATAATGTTGGTATCAATATATAAACCATCGCCTCCTTCGAATCCACGTACGCAGCTACGAATAATATCTATACCTATCACTTGGTCTACTCATTAGCGTTGTCGACGAGCACCCAAGGTAATAAAAGAGAAATAAAACCTTGGGTTAGACAAAAGTCTAGGGTGAGCGATAAACAAATCTCATAGTACTATAAAAGTTGTAACAGTATATATAGAATGGAGGGTATGAAGAATCATACCTGCTATGCTTCTACATCCATAGAGTTAGCACATAACAATTGCTATATGCTACACTATGATCAACGTCGTATAATATGGTGTGATAGATGTCTACGTACTAATGATGATAAATAAGTAAGCATCCATCTTCCATCCTCGCATTCACTCACTTGGTGTGTAAAGTGTATGATACTCAATACTTTGGTCACCAAATCCATCAGGGTCATGGCGGGTCCGACTACGCTGGTCTTCGCCCAACTATCGCTAAGACCAATTATTGTTGTCTATAGCCCAACTATCGCAATGACCAACTACCATGGTTCATAGCCCAATGATCCTCCATAGTCCACATTACCTTGGCTCTGAGGTTCAGAATGGGTCGAATCAGTCTGCACTTCCCAGGCTTTGATTCATCTACATTCCCCCCTCTCTCAAAGGTGTACCAAAGTCGTGAATATTGATAACTCTTTTGCACACATTCTCTATAGCAGAATCCATCACCAGACTGTCCATAAGACTCCCATCCAAAGTCTCCTCAATATAGAAACTATCCCCGACGGTCATCACATGTCATAGGATATCATCCTGCGTCTCCCATCTCTCTTTATTTTAAAGTCACCCCAACATCATCCTACGAACATCGTTGTAATCTATACTAAATAAACAGCTCAATCATGCAGCAAATATTCATCACAATCCACAATCTATCAAACAAGCATCCATAATAGTGATAATAAATCAAATGGAACCTGTCTATCGCAATCAAGGTGAAATATATGTCCAAATATCCTAATTCTAACTATTTGGTCAAAACAACGCATAATTGGGTAAAAGGTGATAATCATGGTCATACAACCCAAATCACAATTTAACCTTTTTACTTATTATTTACTAGGTTCAATTATCCTAAATTTATGATTTATAATCATAAACCAATTTAAAATGATAAAACCATATCATACAAACAAGTACAATCTAGTGAGAGATGATATACTCAATCAACCCAAACCAGCTCTAATGTGTAGAGCTTGTCTATACGAGTTCAACGCACGACATTGCGTCCAAATTTGGTAACGTATGAGAAAGTTATGATATATATAGGATTCAACCACTTAATTAACAATAAGTTATCTTAACTAAGTAATTAACACTTTTAATTACCACTTAACCCTTATCTTCCAAATAAAAATCACGACACGACCAAAACCCAAAACAGCCACCTTCTTCTTGCCCTTGGCGTTGTCGCCCTGGCACCTTAACCACCATCGCACCATCAGTGAACATCCGTCCGACTTCTCTCTCCCCAATGCCACCCAAATGAGCCTCTGATGATGCTCGTAGATCACCAAACCTTCCCACGACCTGTACTCGGTCGGAGCCAGATCCATGGCTCACCGCTCCACCTTGGTTCGGTCAGAATTCATGGATGCAATACTGTAAGGACCCGGATTTTTCGATCATGTGATTCTGAATATTTTTGTTGGTTTTAAATATTATATTATAAAATATTAATGGATTTGATATTGAATTCATTATTAAACAATAATTGAACGTCTAATTTATATTTAATATAAAATGAACTCAAAACGACGCGGTAGTTCGTAATATTGAATTTTGAACTTCAACTGAATATGTAGAACCTATTTTTAGTCGGAATTCTGTGAAACAAGAAATGTTGGGATCTTATTGGCTATAATTTTCTGATGGAAGAGAAAGATCAGAATCTTGTTGCATATATTGTGAGATATCTCCAAATCAAAATTTAAAATAGTCGCTATGGATTTCGATTATAAACGATAACGTTATTTAATAAATTATATGAGGATTTCTATGAAAATCGTGTATTGTTCAACTCTAAGATGTTAATATGGAGTATAATTCCATATTGGGTCATATTTGCAATTTGTATTTGGATATATGTGATGATAATAATTTATTATTATTTAATTAAATTGTTTTGTAATTAATTTATAATATTATATTAATATTTTATAGGCCGTATAAATGACTATTTTTAAAACGACCTCTGTTTTCGACGAAACAATTTTTTTTGGAATGCATATGGCTAATTATTGCTAGTTTTGCAATTTCAAGGCAAATGGAATTATTTTGTTGGTAGATGAAATTTAAAGGTGAACCTATTGATAAATTGAGATTTAAATAGCACCGTTTTTGCAAACGGAGACCATTTCCTACGAAATTAGTTTTATTGGGTCCGTAACGTCAAGACACAATAATATGTCTATTTTCGTAGCATTTGGAGATGGTGTGCAATGGTGCGTGTATTTATCGTGTCACGTTAAATAGCAGTTAAATTTTAACCAACCGTAAATAAATGGAAAACTTCTACTTTAATAAACAAATACATAAAACATTTCTTATGCCTTAAGTTCCCCTGCACGCCTATAGTCAGTCTACCGTGTATTCTAAGCAAAACTACTGTGATTCTAATTTAAAGTATTTTGCAAATCCAGCTTTTCTTTTTCAAAATCCTCTGCACCGTCCATTCCTTGCACTTCACATTTCTCAATTGCTTGCATCCCAAATTTTTATTCCTTGCGCGCCAAGCCACTAAACACCGTGCATAACACGTTTTCGAAAACCAAGAAATAGCTATCCTACTTTTCACTGCAAGCCTACCTTACAATATTAAATTTACTTATTTACTTGGCCTCCACGGTGCTATTTCTCTATTTATACATGCAACTTCTCGTATTATTCATTTTGCTTGGCTTTAGTAATGGTGAAACGAAGTGTTTCTCCCCACAAATTAAATAAAATTCTTCGTGGTCTTTTTCTAGTAAATCATATGATCATTATGTGAACCGTTGAACCTATATGATTGGATTATTGAATTAGTTATTGATTATTGAATATGAATTCAACATTTGTTTGATATTAACCAATGGGTGATATTGGTTGAAGAATTCATAGCGGATGGCCAAAATGCAAACTGTTTTATAAAGATTGATTTACCATCAGGTGAATCAATAGAAATGAAGTTATGAAATTTATTTTATAACTGAATATAGATTTTTAAATATATTATTTTTAAATGAATTTTATAAAAAAGGGAAATAAACCAATCATATTTATATATTGTTTGTTCAACCACAAATCACTATTTTGTACCAAAATTGGTCGTGTGCGAAGCACGTGCCTCATTGTAATTGTTAATGAAGCTTAGATTGTTAAGCAAGTGAGCAAGGATAAGGTAACGATTTATAAATGAGATTTATTGTTATAAGAAACAATTAAAAAGAGATTATTTTGAAATAGATTATTATTTATTTTAATAATAATCAAAGTAAATAAGATTTTGTTTATAATATTATTTATTGATGAAATAACGAGTTAGAGTTGATCAACGAATTAATCGTGTTTTAGAGTTGACTAAGCCAATTGTTTTAACAGAAGCTGATTATTAAATTAAATTAGTTTTGTGCCAACAAATCTAATGAAATCATTTAATGAATAACTGTTTAACTTTATAAGAATTAAAAGGGGAATTTAATATTTATTCTAGTTAACGATCAAGTAAATTATAATTTTAATTAATAATAACTTAAAGAGTACTTTCTTAAATGAAGTTCATTTAAGTAAGTTAGTAATGAAATATAATTGAGTTCCAAAGGGAGTTTATGAAGGGGTTCATATCTAAACCAAGTTTGGCTAATTAAGTTATAAGCGAGAATTTGAGCGAATACTAAGCTTAAAATATATGTTACTTAATATTTGAATTAAGTAGAGGAAAATGGGATGAGAAAGGGTTTGATATTAAACCAGAATTGTATAAACGAGTTTATAAAAAAGAGATGAGAAGTTAAAGCGCTAATTTTAAAATTAACGTTACTTAATAATGGTATTAAGTGAAATCGATGAGATTTAAAGTAAGATTTCCCGGAATAAATGATGGAAGGATTTAGAAAAGGATTCTTGTAATTGAATTTAGCAAAAGGTCGAGTAACGGGATTTGTAATAAATACCAGACGGTGAAACAAATAATCTAAAGAAGTTAAAGTTTAAAGGTGGATGTTTTATTAATCATTTATTAAATCAATAAATTTAGTAATATTTAAAAAGTGAAATTTCAAAAATAAGAAGGTTTCATAAAAGCATATAGTAAATGAATTGGTAAAGTGGTTTTGGTCGGAATTAGAATGAATGTGTGTTCTAAATTACAATCCATATTTATCTTATGATAAGAATGTTGTTGATCAAGGTCTGAGAGGTAATTAGAATACTTCAACTTGAACGACTTCAGGATTATCGAAGGATGATATTAGTTGTAATGGGGAAATGTCTTGAGAAATAATAATATAACGTTATTTGAAAATGTTGGATACATATATAATGGGATTCCTGATTAAAAGGAATTAAAAAGGGGCTTGAGTCTATGAGGTGATATTTCTATAATAAAAGAAATAAAAAGGGAATTGGTAAAAATATAATAATATTTTCAAAATAAGGAGATGGGATTTGGGATGAGTTTATCCTGAAAGGAAAAGTGACGATGATGACATTCAAATAACGAAACAAAGGAGATATCGTAACGATAGTTTGAAATGATAAATGGAATTGATTTCCAAATCTTAAATAATAAGTAACGTTGTAGCAGATGGTTTAAAAATAGTAGTTAACGAGAAAACTGAACCTGATTTTAAGATATTTTTCTAAATATAGAAATACAATGATTTGAGAATATAATAGATTATTTTTGGTATTACAACCAATATATCATTTTTAAAGGCCAAGTGATGTTATGTTCTAAACCACTGGAACTATTTTTATGGTTATTTATTTTGATAGTTAAATAACCGAATATCAAAATCATACCCAATGCGTTGTTGGTATGGAAAGAACGGGATCGAATTTATATTTGAAAACCATTCCGACCAATAAATACGAATACGACAAAGCTGCTGATCGAGACGGAGCAATTGAAGACCGTAAATCTTCATGAGCGGAAGAACTATTGTTAAATACCTCTGGCTGATTGTAACACCCCGTATGTTGAATACCTTGTTATAATAGAAATCAGGGCAGAATTAAATTTAATAATTTGAATCAGGGGAAACGGGCTATGCCATTGCGTTCGTCTCGGAAAAATACGCGAAATAGAGTCCGAAATTTTGTAAATTGGAGTCCGTATGACCCAGTTATGGCCCAAAGAAGTTTTCAGAAAATTCAAAGTTAAAAACAGATTTAAAATTCAGTTCTAAAACAAGTTTGGAGCCAAAAGCGGAAAGGGCGGGAAAGTTCCCGCCTAGCCCCGTGTCGACAGGCATGTCGACAGGGGTATCGACAGCCCTGTCGACAGGGGTGTCGACAGGGGTGTCGACACAGGGTGTCGGCCCTGTTGATCTGGGTGCACCAGATCTGGTTTTTGGGTTAGTCTTGGGCTGTGTTCTAGAGGGTTCCGAAATCTGATGGTCCTAATCTAATTTGGGGCTAATCCTATGGTCTAAAAACACTACCTAATCCTATAAATAAGACCCCAACCCTACCCTAATTCATTCATAATTAGATCTTGTAACTAAACTATGGCAAAATGAAACTTGATCATGGCCTCCACAAATCAATGAAGAGAGTTGCAAGCTAATCAACATCTTCTTCAACTAAAGCAACTAATTCCACTTCATAAGTTTGCTAATCTAGGTTTTGGTGAGTTTCTATCACTTTGATGATCAATTGCTAAATTAAGTAGATGAGATATGATGAGATCTATGGTTTTGCATGAGGATTAATGGGTTTTCAAGTCATATGGTATGATGTGAATATGCTAATCTATGTTTAATATTAATCCTATGTTTATGCATGTTGAATATGTGAGTTTATGCAAGTTGAATATGTGAGTTTATGCAAGTTGGATATGTGGGTTTATGCAAGTTAAGTATGTGGGTTTATGCAAGTTAAGTGGTGGGTTTATGCATAATAAGTAATTGATTCTATGCATGCTAAGTATGTGGTTTTATGCATGCTAAGTGTTTGGTATTATGCATAAATCATGACATGCAAGTTTACCCTTTTAAATGTGATGCATACATATGCAAGATGACACCTTTATATGCTATGTATATATATATATATATATATATATATATATATATATATATATATATATATGCATGTTTACTCTCCTTTAAGATGCAAGTCATATATGCAAGTTCAACATGTTATGCAAGTTATGTGTATGCTTATATGCAAGCTCAACATGTTATGCAAGTTATGTGTATGATGTTATGTAAGTTATGTCCATGTTGTTATGCAAGTTCATATGCAAGTTATGTGTATGATGTTATGCAAGTTATGTGCATGATGTTATGCAAGTTATGTGTATGTTGATATGCAAGTTATGTTTATGATATTATGCAAGTTATGTGTATGATGTTATGCAAGTTAACATGTAACATGTTGTGCAAGTTCACACCTTTAAGACACATGCAAGTTCACCTTTGTATAACCTATGAACACTTATGCAAAGTACATATGTATGTTCATGCAAGTTGGGTTATTTAGTAATGCTAGTTGGGTTAATATCATGGTGTAAGTGGACACCTTTTAACCCATGTTAATGCTAATGTATGTTAAGTGAAACCCATGTTAATTGTGAAAGAATCTTCTCTTGGAAATATGTCGTGTTAGCATAAGTACGTGGGAAACGATGGGGTTAATAGACATGTTAATGAAATGGTGTGAAATGGTTATGATTAAGCATACCATAAAATGAATAAGCATAAGTGGGAATTTACCTATTGAGTTAGGTCTACCCCATGGGAATTTACCTATTGAGTTAGGTCTACCATGTTATGGAATTGGGAATTTACCTATTGAGTTAGGTCTACCCATATTCTTGTAAATGTGAATATTAATTAGGGATAATTAATAAATATGGGGGTGATTACTTAGGTGTAATTAATCGACTAAGACACGAGGTTGGACTCATTTGTAGTGTAAAACTGCCCGGACCCTACCGGCTTAACCAGTTGCTACAAATGTTAGCCCAATGTGGGAGGTCTTAGGCACAAATTAAATACGTGATTAAAGTAAAGACACGAGGTTAGACTCTGTTATGACGTAAAACTGCCCGGACCCTACCGGCTTAACCAGTTGTCATAAAAGCCAGTCTAATGTGGGAGGTCTTTATGGGAGATCACGGTCTTAATTAATTAAGAAACACTTAACCATATTAACATGTAGTGGGACATGAGGGGTTAAGTGGGTGCCTTGGGTAGCATGAGAAAACTAGTGGGTTGCCTTAGGTGGCAATAGAAAATACGATTAGAATACTTAACCAAAGTGGAACATGTAATTAAAACATGGTTAAAGGGTTAAGTAAGTGCTTTTGGGTGGCATGTGGAAATCTAGTGGGTGCCTTGAATGGCAATTAAAATATGATTAATGACTTAACCAAAATTTATAACATGTAAGTGGACATGGTTAAAGGGTTAAGCGGGATTCACTAGAAATAACAAGCTTAGGTGGTAGCTTGTGGGGGGCCCATTTCAACCAATATCCCAAACGTATCTTAGTGGGCTCGACTCTAGTCGAGTGACGGGACACGCATATTGGGCTTGACTATAAGAGGCCAAAACGGGTTAGCGGTGGCAACGCAAGTCCAACGGGTTTCATATGCGTGTGTGGACCCGGGCTGGTAGGTAAGACGTTGTGGCATCGTGTAGATATAAGCCGTGCACCGTTAATTATATCGGGTTGCCACTTTGGGGAGTGATACACCCCACTGTGGGGCCGGCACGGGTATCTACGGTAGGGAGCCGATCGCTGGGGAGTAGTGGGTACACCTAGTGGAGATAGGGGCAGACGGCACCTATGTAGTCAGCTAGGGGTATACGAAACTACTGGGTAAATTTTCTAAGTCCTTGGGAGGGATCAACCTTTAAGTAGGAATGACTGGTGTGGTGCAGTGTAGTAATTATCCTTGGGTGGGTGGATGCGTCTTTACGGTTATCTTAGTTTATCCTAAGTCTACCAAGCTGCTTAGTGTAGCCATTCATCCCCAGACGTTACCGTATATCAAGCTTATGTCTTCTCTGGTTACTTTAATGATTGTATTGTTAAAGTTATAGGACTCGCTCAGACTTATGTCTGACCCCGTTGTTTTTATCTTTTTTCCCAACCCTCAGGTTATCAGAGTGGGCCCAGTACGAGTGGGCTTTGATCAGGCTGCTTTGTTCTCTTTTGGAGCTTGGACCATAGGTGTAGAGCTCAGCTTACCCTTTCTTTTATGGCTATCAGTTCATGTATTGGGATTATGTACTTTTATTTATCAGGATGGATATTTTGTACTTGACTCTTATTATGGTTTTGTGATGTAACCAAACATGTTTTACTTTCTGCTGCAATGAAATGATGTTTTAAAAAGTTTCAAGTATTACTTATATCTGTCTTGTTGTAATTTTTCTGTTCTATATTCACTTAAAATACTCCACCGATGTTATGGCATTCCCTTAGCGAGTGACCGTAGCGGGTGTGGGGTGTTACACTGATCCCTGGAGTTAACAATGATTCTGTCGTGATTGGGATCTACGGATTGCAAGGACTACTCGCTACTGATCCATGGGGTGATTCCTATATTGGATGCAGTAGGAGAGTACCTTCGGTTTATCCTGTTCCTGGATGACTTGTATGGACGAATGTCTGACAGAGTATTTCCTAAAAACCACGTACGTTGATTATTATAAATATACCGAGTTGGTGGCAAAGATGGGCACTTCTTTTATACCCGAAGTACATTTGTGAACGTCAATTAGTGATTTGATGGATCTGACAATGTGACATTCCAAGTGAATGGTGGCCAGATGTTCAAAGAAAGAGAATTATAACCTCAAGTCTCATCAACCGGGAAATGACAAAAATCAGGCAGGCAGCATGGCTATGTGATTCGCACCGATTAGGGTGTATAATCTCCTATCTAGAGAAATTCCTTTTGCTTCTTTAATCTATCGTTGCTGTCCCTTTTCGGGAAACGGTGGGTCGCACCCAACCGTTGGTGATATACATTCGATACACTCAAGCGAAATGAGTGGTCGGCCATGTGTGGGCCAGGTTGTAAGACGTTCTTGTTGAACCCAGTGTATTCGCCTCTAGAGATACACTATCGGCAGGTGGTTCCATACCTTATCATAGTCGAAATCCAGTCTCCAATAAGCGCTCGCGGTTTTGTTTGTATACTATATATGTAGAGCGTGAGATCCAAGCGTTCTGCTAGATTCTATTTAGTTGCATTTAGACAGTATTATAATATCAGACAAGTATTGATTTTCAAAATGTTTTGGTTTATCGTAAGGTAAAAACCATCTGTATTTATGTGCGGACTTGGTCTTATGATTATCCTTTCTTTCGAAAAGAGTTTAACTCTAAAATAAAGTTGGATGTTACCCATAAACTATGCGAGTTTTTCTCACTCTGGTTCACCAGACTGACCTGGTATTTTATAAATACTCGGGTTAGACCGGGCTGAACAGGTTTAGGTGTCGGATGCTATGAATCCAATGACGAGCTGAAGATGTTCAAACGTATGATATTATCTAGTATTATTCCGCTGTGTGATGTATTTGAGGACAAATTATTATAACTGTCCCAGTGTATTGATGTACTCTGATAATTGTAAGTTTTATTTCAAAGCTCTCTATAAAGTTTATTTATATATTATATTTCTTTTCAACTGCGATGTGAGACTCTATGTTGGTTCTTCTTCTTCTTCTATTCTAACGTTCTTTCTTTCTTATCTCACCCTCAAATTTCTTTCTAATAACGTTTCGGTGTTTTCGATGCTTGAATGTTCAACATGGTATTTTTGTGTTGATTTTCGGGGTCGAAAATCCTTGTTCGTTCCAAATACCCTGGCCCATAGGCAAGTTTTCTTAGTTGGGTCCATTACCTAACCTCCCTCGATCTTGCTAAGCAACACCGGTCGTCCATTGTAATGGCAGCCATATATGGTGTAATTCGAAAATGAAAGTAGAATGGATAATGGGACAATAGGAGATCTGAAACGACCCGCAAATCCATGCTATCTGAGTTGACTAAAAACACCACACGTCCAACTCAAATAACACAGAAATACGACTCATTATTAGAAAGAAGTTAGAGGATGAGAAATAGAAAGAAAGAAATATTAGAATAGAAGAAGACGAAGATCACAAACTCACAGCGGAACGAATAAAATATATTATATAACATAAGCTTCGAAATACAAATCTGTTTTGTACACATATACATACCATCATCAGAGTACACATAACATTTGATCCAGCGGAAGTAACTCTAAATAACTAACGTTGAAGCATCCTGCTTCAAGCTCCTCCAAGTGTATCTGTAAAAGCCTGAAACACTTGACTGCCCGTACAAATTTGGGCACCCAAGAGTTTAGGGAAAACAAAACAAAATAAACTCTGGGTCAGTCATGGGACTGGTGTGAGTAAACTCCAACCACTTGTTTAACTTTCAAAATCTTTTTCGAAAGAAAAGATAATAGTAAGACCAGTCCACACATAAACATGGACGGTTTTTACCTTACTATAACCCAAAACACTTTGATACGAAAATCCAGTGATATTATAATAATGTCTACATCAAGTAAATAACCAAATAGCAGAACGCTTGCATCTCACGCTCCACATATATATTATAAAATCAAAAACCGCATGGCGCTTATTGGAGATTGGATTTCCAACATGACAAGGTATGGGACCACCTTCCGACAGTGCATCTCTAGAGGCGAATACACCTGGGTTCAACAAGAACATCTTGCAACCCGGCCCACACATGACCGACCACTCATTTCGCTTGAGTGTATCGAATGTATATCACCAACGGTTGGACTCAAACCACCGTTTCCCGAATGGGCAGAATCGATAGATTTAGAAACAAAAGGAATTTCTCTAGATAGGTGATTATACACCCTAATGGGTGCGACCCACATAGCCATGTTGCCTGCCCGATTTTTGTCCTTTCCCGGTTGTTGAGGCCTGAGGCTACGATTACTTACCATTCCTTGATAACACAATCACTTTGAATGCCACATTGTCAGATCCGTTAATCACTAGTTGAGTTTGCACAAATATTCTGGATATTATGCTAAGGGATAAATCCGTTGCAACCATATATATTCATACAGACCAACCCATTTGATCATTGGAAATACTTTGTCAGACATTCGTCCATTTACGTTCGTTCTGGGATTGAACGAAACCGAAGGCACTATTTCTATTACTAGAAAAGCCCTTGCACTTTACTCCGTCTTCAGTATATTCAGCATACTTGGTTCGCAACGCTTATGCCGATACGGAGTGGTTCTTCGGATAATAATCCAACCGGTCTCTCCATATTGACAACGATGGTCAAAAACTTCGATAGTCTGTGATTTAACTATCGAATAAAAACAAGTGTTCATCCAAACATATCAAACAAATCACTGGGCTCTTTAATTAATATTTCATTAATTAAATCACTTCTCCATTTCCTTATCAATATTTATTAACCAAATATTTCAATAACCATATTGGCCCTTTTCGCTATTTTTGATTTCGTTTCCTTATCGAATTCTATATATATCGATATATAGATTTCTAATTGTCAAATTTCTTAAAAATATTCTAACTCCTTAAATTCCCGGAAAAATTCGCCATAACCTCCCCTGTATCGGGAGCATCGGGAAATTTCAAATAGCTTCCCGGTAACTTCTCATCTCAAAAAGAAAAAGAAAAAGCCAAGCGGCTTGCCGATACGGCGCATAAAACCCATATATGAATTTAAACATGTACCTTTTTGTCGGGCACATAAATTAAAATCTTCATATACTTCATATCAAACCTGCTTACACCTGTTCATCTGTTTTCAATTCAATTCAATACCATTCAATCGTTTGAATTCAGTTTCGCCATTTATTCTTTAATTAGTCATTTTGCCTATTTCACTTCTTTTTGAACATAGCATTTTCAAACAAAATAATTAACTTGCTCATAACCAAATTGAATTTTCAATTTCAATTCTAGTTTCCTTTTCGATTCCGAATATATATTTTCAAATCGAATTCACTTATTCAAACCCCAATATCCCTTCGAAAACTCATTAACTAATTTCTATTAAATTTAGTTAATGCTATTCAATAATCAAAAATCTGATTCCTGTTTCAAAAATCAATTCATTACTCCACTTGAGTTCACATATATTTTATAACTCAAATCTGAAATTTTCTAAATAGAAATTCGGATTTTATTTGCTTAAAATCCTTTTATAAATAAAATAAACTATTATGGGTTTACAACGATTTTGGCGCTGTTTTTCTGAAAATTTGATTTTGACATATCTCAAAATCTATACGACGAAATCCAGATTTTTCTTCTTCATTAGAAAACTATTATCAAATCGGTCCTGACGTTTCTTGTTTCGAAGAATTCCGACTTCAATTGAGTCCTGTATACTCGATTGAAGTTCGAATCGCTATTTTACGAACTGCAGCGCTGCGGCGAGTTCGTTTTAATTATATTTATATATATAAACTTTTAAACTTCTAAACTTCTTTAAAATGAATTCAACTCCATTTAACTCTGCTTGATTCAAATTCAAATCTCACTTTTATTTGAATTCTAAATTCAAATTCCAATTCCTTTTCTATTTGATATTCAAATTCAATACTTGAATTTCTATTTGAATTCCCTTATTCAAACTCTATATTTAAATTCCATTTGAACTTTCTATATTCCAATTTCTATATTTGAATTCTATTGGAATTCAAATATTCAAACTCCTTTTAAATCCTATATTCAAAATTCCATAGTTTAAAATTCCATTTGAATTTCATATTCAAATCCCATAGATCAAATCCTATTTGAATTCGATTTGAATCTCTTATATTCAAATTCCATTTTCCTTTTCCATTTGAATTCTAATATTCAAATTCATCTCCAATCCCATTTGAATTCTGATATTCAAACTCATTTCTAACACCATTTGAATTCCTTCACTCAAATCCATTTGAATTCCCTTAAATTCAAATTCCATTTCAAAACCATTTGGATTTCCTATTTTGAAACCCTATTTAAAATTCTATATTTCCAATTCTACTTTGAAAATCCTATTTCAAAGTTTATTTCAAATTCTATTTTGAAATTTCATATTCAAATTTCTATTTGAATTTCTGTATTCAATTCCATGTTCAAATTCAATACTTGAATTTCTATTTCAAATCTCTATTCAAATTTCATATTTGAATTCCATTCAAATCTCTATTCAAATCTCACATTTGAATTCTTCTTTGAAATTCTATATTTCAAATTCTATTCAAATTCTTCTTTGAAATTCTATATTTCAAATTCTATTTAATTCTTCTTTGAAATTTTATATTTCAAATGCTATTTTCTATTTGAACTCTTATATCCAATTTCTTTAACCAAGTCTCGACTTCAATTCCTTTTGAAATCGATATTTCTATTTTTCTTTTGACGATAGATTTCTCATTCAAATTTCACACTTGTATTTCTATTTCTGAATTATCAAACGATAATCCTTTTCTCTTCATTTTATAACTTCGTTATAAAAGAACTATTTATAAGCTTCGTTTATAAAGGAACTACTTGTTATATTTTTCAAAAACAAGTTTTATATTTTTATTCCATTTAAAAATTCAAATTCTATTTAAAAATAGAAATTTCCCTTTTTAAATCTCAAATATCCTTCCACGATATTTTTATAAATCAATATTCAAGCCCAGTGATATTTAAAACAATCAAACCATTCAAATTTCAATCATTTGATTTATAACATGTCATATATGAATATATATATGAAATCAAACAAACGACAAACAAACAGATAATATATTTTTGAGGAATCCAGTTGGATTCCTCCAACCTGTTTTCCTGCATTCACAGATGTTAGCACATAAATAATACCCATTCTGCTTCGTGGCAGAATATCGCGGTATAGAAGGTCATCCACTAATCATAGCGTGGAGCGTATAGGGTAATCATCCGCTATGAAACTGCGGGCATCCGCTAATGAGACTGCGGGAATCCAACCAATCAATCAACCCAATATATATATATAATAGCCTAAATAACTAATATATATAAAACAACCAGAAAACATTCACACAAGTAGCAAACAATTATTTTTAATGAAATAAAAATAATTCTAAAGGTGAGTGAGATTTACTCACCAGGGATTTTCCTTTTTGCCGGACATCCATTCAATTGTTGTATCGTTGTTTACGAATTTACTCAAGTCATCATCAACTGAATCTATTCGAGTTAATTTCACCTTTCACCTACGAATATTAATTTAACGATTAACATTTCAATTAACGAATAAATAAATGTCTTATATATATGTATCCCTTTTCTCATTTAAATAAAACATCAAATTGTTTTAATTAAATATCCAACTTCTTTTATTTATTTTGAGTTTGAAATCTAAATCAACTAATATAGTTTAAATAAAAGAAACAAAAACTAACTAATTCCTATATATTTAATCTATTTCCAATTAAATAAACTAATTTACTTTAAATAAATTTCCAAAGTAAACAAAATTTTCGTTTCTTTCAACAGTACTCATTTGGGTCTAACTAATATATATTGATATATAAATTAAATATCCTAAATCAATTTAGATAACTAAAATTTATTTACCTTAATACCCTTTAAAATTCTTCATCTCCTTTTACTGATTCACGCAACAGCAGTATTCCACCATCACAGCTACTCACTAAAAGCTCGAACCTTACATTTGCCAGTTTCTATTCGAAGTCCTCACTGAAAAGCCGATGTCAATCCTCTTAAATCCATCGCGACATCCTGACACCGAGCTCCCTGAAACCATGGCCTCATCCAACTCCACGTTGCTCCACCAAACTCCTTTCTCCCGTTGACCTCGATTATCGCGATTTCGAACAATAGCAAGAGCATTCGAACCCTAATCGAACGCGACTCCCATTATCACATCAGGTCGCGACCCCTCTTGAGCATCGAACATCGGACTTCTGTAGCTCCTCCACGTCTGCCCTAGGTCACGCGATAAGCCTTTGAACACCAAAATCTTCCGACCGAACTCCCCATAGTCGAAATCGGAAATCGCGAGGCCCCTCCCCATAGTGTCTTCGAGCTTCCGATTTTGTCTCGAATCGAAATGATTTTGATTTGAGGAACACGCTCATTCGATTTTTCAAAGAAGGGATGTCATGATTTTAAAGGAAAGGGTGCGGATATATCCATTGAAGCTTTTGAGTTCGATTTTTGCTGAGGACCCAAAATGAATTGAAGAGGGAGGAGTGTCGCAATTTTTAGAAAAGGGGGAGGGAACAATTCGTACTCGCCATTAATTCATGTTTTCCTGGATATCAAATGTGAACGACAGGAATTTGTGCTCGAGGAAGAAATATAGGGTGGCTTGATTTCTTTAGGTCTGTGTTTTGAGATTTTAGGACAGACTAGGTCGGCTGCATTTCTTTGATCAGACTAATTTGAATTTTATTATGATTATGTTTTATATAATATATCTCACGGTCCCTAGCTTCAACAAAAACCCCCATATTACTTAATGACCGACGTCTTCAAGTTATACGGCCTTTTTTCTGAATTCAACAGTAATTATTTTGAAATTAAATTTCAACACGTATACCATATTAAATTAAATTAAATAAATTCGAAACCCACCAGTTTCTTTGAAAATAATTTTTTTTTCATCGTATATCAAATAAATATTCAAGTATTTAAAATTAAACGGCCAAAATCCTGGGTCGTTACAAGATCAAGTTATAAAAATATTTTACTAATTTATCCTCTAATAGGCCCAAAAATTCATGAACTCCAATAGACGCGTGCTACTTGCCATGCAGTATGTAAAAACATATTCTAAAACCAATGGGACTAATCTCGAGACCCAAATCTATCGTATACAGAAGATGGCTATTAAAATGTGAATTCATAATGTCAGTTTCTTATAGAAATTGACATACGTTTAATTTACGCAATACTAAACGACAAGCCTGTTCACCACAAAAATTAACGGCATACATCCCTACAATGATATGGTTGGTACAAGTCTCATCAAATCCCAAGGCCGTTCCTCGAAGCGATAATTTTATGCGTATATCGAATTCGTTATGACCACCAAATGGTCCAAACTCGAAATATAGTGATCACTTACACTTTTTATTAACGTAACAACCTACACGAACTCAATGGAATTAGCCTCGAATTCTGATTCGATCGTTTGTAAAAAATAATATTTTGGAACTATCACTCGAATAATTAACATCAATATTCAGATAAAACATTTAAATATCCAATCGCTAAAATATGGGTCATTACATTCTTCCCTCCTTAAAGGATTTCGTCCTCGAAATCCTCAAGGACAAAACAACATAATCCAACACTCTCGAACAAGTGATGATACAAGATAAATCATCACTCAATGCTCTCAACTACAACCACTGAAAGCGATCACTATAAAAGAATTCAACTCGGAATTTTGCATTGAGCCAATACTCTCATTCCTTTGTACAATCACAACCAAACTTGGGATCGATGTAGTCAAGCTAAACATCTAAGTTGTATACGTATTTTCCAAACAGCCAGATAATGGAAAATAAAAGTGACAACTTACTATTTTGAGTCAATCGAACATAGCATCATTTATCGGATTTCTTTCCAAATATGGTAAAATTTACGGAAAATTTCGGCAAAATTTCTCCCATACGGATTGATTCATAAAAATCCCAAATTGCCATGCAAGGCTCATCTCAATAAAAGAAAACAAAATCCCAAAATTGGCTACCCATTCTCAGGGGCAAAAATCACCAAAATTCATCAAATGGCAAAAACCATAACTCTACATCTACTACAAACGTATTTTTTTAAGCAAGCTTAGCATTTAGTTGCAAATAAAAGCGAATTAGCATCCGAACACATCAGTTGCTATTTCTTTGTACCTGGGCATGTACTTAACAAAGAGGACTAGACGCAATAATTGGAATAAAAACAAGGAATAAATTGTTAGGGATGAGAATCACAGATTATAAGGCAAAACTAACACTAGATGGGGTGAACTGTGTTTTAAAGAGATTATAGAAAATCTAAACAATTAATGATTGCTCAAACGACTATATTAACCACAGAATGAATATCACAACAGAAACAATCACAGATGTAGATATAAATAGAAATAAAATTCAGAAAAGGAAAGAACATACCAGATTTTATACTGGTTTTGATTACTACTATGTCCAATCCCACGCAACACTGGATTACGCAAAGTTTTATTAATACTAGCATCAATCTTACAACACCCTTGATTTCAGGCTACAAGGTTAACACTGATTCCACACACTTGATTTCACGGCTACAAGGTTCACACTGATTCAACACCCTTGATTTCACGACTACAAGGTTCACACCGCTCCCTTTCCTTGATTTACAGGCTACAAGGAACACACCATTTCCTTAACAATTACGGACAGCCTTAGAACCCGTGAATAGCACTTCCAAACAGAGAGTATGTGTTAGAGATTGAGAAGAGAATGATATAATTTGTATTGAAAACGACAAAGTGTAAGTGTAGAAATCAAGAAATTAAGTTAGAATAATGGTGGTAAGAGTAAGGATGAAGAAGGAGAAGATAAGTTTGTTAAAAATTCAAAAATGACCCTTTTTATATAAAGTTCCAAAGGTTGCAATAGTTCTGAATCTTTCAAATGATGAAAAGACACTTTCTTTGAAATTTGAAAATGTGACGGTTATATGTCGACATGTAAATATATGTATGTCGACATATATATGATTTTTGAATTGTAAAATCATTTTTTCAAGTGTACAAAGCAATATATATATATTCTGAAAATTCTTGAATCAAAAATAGTTCTTTAAAATGAATTTTCTAAAGTATAAAAACATATTAATATACAATTTAAACATATAAACATATATATAACTATAGAATATAAAACATATATATAATTATAAAACTTTATAATATATCAACTTTATATTAAACATATATGTTTGAAAACACAAGTAAAACCTTTAATAATTTGAAATCATTTAGAAAGGAGTTTGAAAAGGTAATTTGAAATTAGAATAAAAAAAACAGAATTTGAAAACATAATTTGAAATAATTTGAAAACAGAATTTGAAAGTGCTAGCTGGAGTTTTACATATTAACTAGACTCTATTACTTTGTTATTCTTGAACGATTGAAATCTTGATATCTTAATTCTCATGAGTCTTGAATCTTGTATCTTCTTTAAAATCTTGAAACTCTTAAACTGTACAATCATCCATATCACCTGTATATATAATTCCTATATATATATATACCGGATAAAGATGTTAGTATATATTTTGTAATCGATAAGGTTAATATTTTGAAACAAGGTTGCTGTCATCAAAATTCCATTCTCCAACAATCTCCCCCTTTTGATGATGACAACCTTCGTTTTATAAAATATTCATACCTGATATATCTGTTGATCTGATTTCTTGAATACTCCCCTTTTCACCATGAATTTCTCCTGAATCCTCCTTAAACTATGCTGATCATAAACTATAGCATATTTTATAATTTCTCCCCCTTTGTCATCAATAAAATGATTATACTAATCTATACTAAACTAAACTGTACTATACTAAACTATATTCCCCCTAAATCTATGCTGTAAATGATTATAATGACCCATTCTAGATATACATAGCTTCCCTAAGACTATAATGACTATCATAATTCTATATAAACAACAGTATAAATATAACTAAGTAAAACAATTAAATGTCAAACAAATCAATATACAAGCAATCATTGTTTATACAAGCAAATCAAACATACATACAAGCAAATCATACAATATTAACACATATTTTCATACAACACACATAATTTACGAAATTGCTAAAACGTCTAGTGTTTTTTGACAATCGGGGATTTGTGAATTGGACAATGAGGATAATGAAGACAAAATTCCCTATTTTGTTCAATTACATTTCCATCCTTGTCAAAGCAAACTTCGCCTACGCAAATAACGCTATCGTCTTCTTCTATATTTTCATTTAACGCTTCTTCTTCCTCTTCTTCTTCCATGACTTCTTCCTCTTCTTCCTTTTCTTCCATTTGATTATCATCTTCGGTAATGATTGGATTAATATTATTATCCATTATAAACTTTTGCAGATTCCTCACAATCCTCCCTTGCTTCTCTTGCTCTTTATTCATTCTTACTTGTAAGACTTGAGTTTCAGTCACCATTTGCAGTACATCTCTCATTGATTCCTCCAACTTCATTGCTCTCGCAAGTGTAATTCGTTGAAATGGACCTTCGGACGGTCCTGTAAATGAAATGGGGGTATTTTGATTGATATTATTAGAGGATGCCATTGTTTTATTTGTTTGAGAATTTTTCCAGAGAAAAAAATGAAGAGATGAAGAAGAAATTTCGAAATAATGAGTTTAAATATAGGTTATAACTAACTTTTGGTGGGAATTAAATTTAAAAATGTGGCATTTATATGTCGACATGTAAAACATGTATGTCAACATATGTTGTATTATATTATATTAAAATATTTAGTTACTCTATTTCGCTCAAGAAACAAATACCTAATTCTCTCCTAAATTTAGTAAATGTTGCTTCGTTTAAAGATTTAGTTAATATTTCGGCTATTTGTTTTTCTACCTCTATGAAATCTAGTGAAAATTTCTTAAGTGAGTTTTTTTAGGATGAGACTGACATCTTGTACAATGACATACACTATGCATTATATGTGGTCTACTAGCGGTTGTATATAATAACGATCCTATCATTCCTTTAAATAATTTTTAATCGACATCTTTTGACGTATCGTCCTTAGGCAATATTGGTTGCCGTAGGTACAGGTCTTCCATTTGTTGTAGTTAAATTGTATTTATTCATTAGATCTCTAGCGTATTTTTCTTGATTAATAAATATTCCATTCTTTAATTGTCGTATTTATAATCCTAAGAAAAATTTGAGTTCACCCATGTGAATCATCTCGAATTGTTGGGTCATAATATCTGAGAATTCTTTATTCACTTGATTATTTATTGATCCAAAAATTATATCGTCAACGTATATTTGTACTAATTGAATATCATTTTTATTTCTCTTAATAAATAGTGTATTATCTACTTTACCATTCTCGAAGTTTGATTGTAATAAATATGTTCTTAATCAATCATACCATGCTTTAGGAGCTTGTTTTAATCCATATAACGTTTCTTTAATTATATATGTGATTAGGAAGTTTTTCATCTTCAAAAAGAGGAAGTTGCTTTACATATACATCTTCTTTAACATATCCATTTAAAAAGGCACTTTTAATATGCGTATGAAATAATTTGAAATTATTATGATTAGCGAAGGCTAGTAAAATCCTTATCGCTCCTAATCTTGCTACATGAGCGAAGGTTTCATCATAATATATTCCTTTTTCTGACTATATCCTTGTGCAACTAGTCAAGCTTTATTTCTTACGACCTGGACGAACTCATTCATTTTATTCTTATAAACCCATTTAGTTCCAATTACAGTTTTATCCTCTGGTCTAGGAACAAGTTCCCATACATCATTCCTGGTATACTAATTCAATTCCTCTTGCATAGCAAGGATCTATGGATCCTCCGATGATGCTTCCTTTGGATTTTTAGGTTCAATAGTTGAAATAAACGCTGAAATACTCATATTATTTTATTGATTTCTAATCCTAACAATAGGTTCAATATCTCCTAAGATATTTTCCATTGGATGATCTCTTAGCAGTCTAATTATTTTATTTGGTTGATGAATTTCATTATTTACTTCATCAATCTCATTTTCGCATTCATCTTCATTATTTTGTGTGGTATTTTTATAATTCTCATCAAAAGATACATTTAAAGTTTTTTCTATAGTATTAGTTCTTAAATTGAAAACTGTATATGCCTTACTTGTCTCGGAATATCCAATAAATATTCCTTTATCGGTTTTAGAGTCAAAATTTTATTTGGTGTTAAGAATAAAATATTTACTTCCAAATATTTTAAAATACGATACCTTTGGTTTCTTACCATACAAAAGTTCATATGGTATTTTATGAGTTAAGGGTCTTATTAAAATTCTATTTAATATATAACAAGCTGTTGTAATTGCCTTAGCCCAAAATTTTCTTGGTAAGTTACTATCTGATAACATGGTTCTCGCACACTCTTAAATTAATATATATTTACATTCAACAACTCCATTTTGTTAAGGGCTATCCCCTTTTTGTTACAAAATTTTCCAAAATTTTCATTTTCGAATTCTACCATGATCACTATGTATTGGTTTGATTTTTAAAGATAATAAGTTTTGAATTCTTTTAGCAAAGATTTTTAATTGATCAAAAACATCACTTTTATTTTTAAGAAAAAAGTCCAAGTAAATCTAGAAAAATCATCGATTAATACGTAAACATATCTATTATGATTTATCGATTGAGTTTGGAATGGACCGAATAGATCCATGTGAATTAACTCTAATGGTTTTGAGGTTGTAATTTCTCCTTTTGATTTAAATGAACTTCTTTTCAATTTTTTGAATTAACGAGCGTTGATATTCTATTGATTAGAAATCCATCGTGAAGTGTATAAAACTGCAAGCGCACAGCGTACACTTGTAGTATGTGGCGAGTACGGGTCGATCCAGGGAGAAAGAAATAATTTTAATTATATTCAATCAAATTAAACCAAATTCGAGTGAAATTTTAACTACAACTAAACTAAACTAAACTAAATTAACAAACTAAGATAGATAAAGCTATAAGATTAAATGACAATTTAGGAATAAATCCGCTCTCTAGATCACATGAGTCAACATAAAATGAAACCACGATCTCTCTTTTATGGTCATTTGTGAATTTAGTTGGTATGATTTTTATAAGTATTGCTTATTCATGCTGTTAATTAACACAAAATAAACTTTCAAACTATAACATACCCACTAAATCATCTTACTATTTCTAATGAAAAATGACAACAAGATGAAAGTGAAATAAACTTTAAGCATGGCCTATGAACTATTAATTAGAACTGTAGACCATCAAATTTTTACTTCAACCTCCACTCAATCACCATCATTGTATGTAGATGAAGAGGTAATTAGTGAACATAGGACTAAGCATAGACTATTTGGTATCAACAATATAGGCTATCAAATTCAGTAATGAACACTAAAACCAATAACATCAACATGACATGAAGCACAAAAAGAGTGCATGAATAAAAAATTATGTTGCATCTACATAATCAAGAGAGATTCATTACCCCTAAGTTGAAAGGGATTAGCCTCTAATCATGACAACAAAGATAGATTGCAACATTAAAAATAAAGGGAAAAGAGAGAACTAATTAACAAAAATAAACTAAACTATTTGCATAAAAAAAAACGAGACAACCCGAACCTCCCGGACGATGTGAATCGAATGAGAAGGCGGATTTCTTTGAGAACATGACGCATCAAAACGCAAACATGAGAATATTTCATTGCTATTTCAACAATATACATCATAATACAAAATATCAGAGTTCAAATAAATAATATATAGTGGAAAATATCAGAGATTTAAATTACAAAACAGCGGAAATATAAATACGTAAATGTAATGTGCAGTGGAAAACATCAACTACCACAACTGAAAGAAATACACGGATATAAAGCATTCCGAATATAGGTCTAGCCATAATCAAGGATCCTATGAAAAGAAATATCTGCAAACACCAAAACTACTAGCTGTCCATGTGGAATATGGGCACCCAGAGTTTAGGTGGAAACAATAAACTCCGATTCAGTCATTGGACTGGTGTGAGAACTAAAAAAGTTATTAGCTTTATTTTAAAGTTGGGTAAATCAAGGGACCACTCCATATATCATGGAATGGGTTTTCTCCTAAGAATACCATAAACAAACAACGCAATGCTAAAAACGAAAAATGAAGCCATTATAAGACTCAGGTCCTATCATACAATGCAAACGCAAACCAGAGGATAGAGTTTTACCTTATAATGGCCAAATATGCTTGATACGTGAAATTTATCTTATATTATTGTTAGTGCATAGTGAAGAAAAAACTTCAAATATAAATGTATCGATCATAGACGGTATAGTACCCATCCTACTATGTCGCCATATAGGTTTACAACTAAAACCGAAAAGTCGCGTATTGGAAATTGGATTTCTGTCATGAGTCCAGGCAAGGGATGTCTCCTTACCGGTTTCGAGACACTTTAGCAAATGCCTTAGGATTACATACTTGGGCAACCCTTGGATCTTTAGGGTCGGTCCTATCTTACGTTTGAGGATTAGTTATTCATGAACAATATGTTTCCTGCTCATATCAAACCTATCTCCGAGCCTTTAGTCGGCTCGATATCCGAGGCACCTCGCAATCCATCATCCACATAAGTAAAAATGTCTGGGCTCCATACCATGGCAGCACTTCTAGCTAGAAAGAAACACATGTACTCCCTACAGTCACTCTCTCGTTTTAGACTCATACCTGGGTGTGAGGCTCGCGAATTAATGTTATACACAAAGCTATGCTACTTAATGCCGTGCTTTGATCATCATCCACAAGGCCCTGCTTTTCAACAAAAAGCCTTAATCATTTGCATCTCAACGTGTTAGAGAAGGGTGTTAAGCAAAAGAATAAATTCTCCACCACCAAACAGATACATATTTAATAGAAATCAATCAATATAGAATGAAATACAATGTCAGACATATTCCATTTACAAGTCCATTCTGGGTCTGAATGAAACCGGAGGCACCTTATTCCTCATCTCATATGTCCAATACAGGAGAGAGGTCCTCGCATATACGATCGATCTCCAAGTACATCTGGACGATCACCACATTTTACCTCGTCTTGGGTGTACATCTCAATCAAGACATTAGTAATCATCCAAATGATGTGAAGATCTCTAGTCTTCAATCACCATCTTCTTCGACTTTTAGTCGTATCAGTTATTCAGAATGGGTTAAACCCGGTCTTTCCAAATAACTCGCATATCTTATACTCAGTTCCTATAAAAAACATCATGCACCTCAGTCCAATCCAGAATATTCCTTTATTCAAATATCCATTACATGGGGAATTATCCCATAAATCTTATCAAAGATTTAATTCATTTAAACCTTTTTTTAAATCTTTCTTTGAAAACCATTGCAAAAGATTTTGTATTACCTTTTTACAATCTTAAACCAAATTAAGGTTTATCAAACTATTCTGGATTATCGATCCTTACCGAAGTAATCATTTATTTTACTTTTCCAATCCCAACATATTCATCCTATGGAGCAAAACTGGTAGTACTCCATATCTAACACCCACTGTGTTATTGGTAAAATTAGCTACAATTTCATGTTTCAAATCAAATTAAAGATTTAACTATCGCATGGAGTAAAACTGGCGGTACTCCATTCTCGATCATTTCTTGAATTCGGTAAATTTAATTACCTCATTCGCATACCAATCTAATTAAAGATTCATTAAAATCCAACTTGGTTTTAACCTCAAAAATCATTACTTTATTATTACTCAACTTTAAGAAATTAATCTTGCGGTCTTCGTGTCCCTAAAGTTTTCTTTTTTCCTCTTTTTAATTTAATGGCAGCTGAGCCAATCCTTCCTCCCACCCAATCCCATCAACCCTCTCTCTCCTCAGCCATTGCACCGCTCAACGTAAATCAACTCTAACCACCGCCGAAAAGACCTCCTGACCCTGCTGTAAACCTTCCTGCTACCTCAACTTCTCCTTCAGTTCCTCTTACCCCTCAAAACCTCCCTAACCAACCTCCATCTCTCCCCTCTGCTCTACCAACCAAAACTCCTACTGAACAAGCATGGACTGGCCATCGCCTTTTCTAGAACCTGCCTCGTATTGCGGGCCAATACAAGCATGTTCAGTATGTAATTATTTACAAAGATGGAATAGCTAAGCCTATTTCTGACATAGTCGAAGCAGGCACTGAAGTATGGAAAAAATATGTTATTGGGTCCTTTTTGGACAAACCTTTGTCCTATACTCTGGTGATAGAAATCTTGAAATCGAGATGGAAGCTAAGAGGAGATTTTAAGGTCCGGTCTGACGGTAAGGTTTTTCTTTTTTATTTTGCTAATGACGCTGACAAAGACAAAGTAATTAGAGGAGACCCAACAATTATGAGGAACAAGCTATTCATAACTATGCAATAGGAACCAAAGATTAGCAACGTAAGTGGTTTCATCAAGGCAGTTCCTGTATGGGTAAAATTTTCCAACATACCAATATATCTATGGTCGCACAATGGAATTAACTGGCTTGCTAATAATTTGGGAAAACTTATTTGTCTACATGGTGCTACTGAGTCATTAGCATGAATAGAAGATGCAAAATGCCTAATTTAAATAACCCCTCATGTTGAATTGGTGACCTCCTTTCCTGTGCTCAACCTGGATGGGACAACCCAAGTGATAAACGTTGACTATTTATGGCAACCTGATATATGTACGTATTGCAGTGTTTTTGGCCATAAGACTGCTAAATGTTTTGAAGTAGCAAAGGAAGAGTTGAAGAGCAAAGAGATATTAGATGAAAACATAAAAGAAACAGTTCAAAAGAATCCTGATGTGGTTGTGAATAAGCACCAGAAAGAAGTTCAACCAACTAATGCATGGCAAAAAGTAAATATGAACAGGAAAAGAATAAACACCGTCAAGCAAATTGAAAGAGCGCAATATATCGGAAAAAATGGCTGTTGGAACAAGCTTGAATAGCGGCAATGCAAATGGTTTTCATAAAAACAGAGTAGATGCTGCTAAGAGTGTTTTCCACAATAGTTTCAATATGCTTTAAACGCCTGATATGGGTGAAACCAAAAATATTGAAATAGCATCTGGAGTAGATGCTAGAGAAGAAGAGACAGAGTTCTTAAGTGCTAATGAGATAGGAAAATATGAAGAAAAAGGAGATATTGATAACGTCATAAAGGAAATTAATGAAGAAAACAAAATGGAAGGTGCTTTAGAAGCAAAGGAGAAAACAAACAGTGTGTAGGAGAAAAGAAGTACTAGTGTTAAGCAAAAAAATAGATCACATGTGCAGCAAAATATAAAAGATGTTGATAATGCAAAAGGTAAAGCACGAATGCATGTGGATGTGCATGGTAATATGAATGCTCATAAATGCATCCCTGAAGCTTTTGATACCTCAATCCCAAACAACTCTTGCATTAATTCCTCATCCAAATTCTCTAACTCATCCTCTGCCAAACCCGTTGCATTAATGACTCACAATATACCCACCATTTCCAATCATTCCTTGATGCCATCCTCATCATCAGTTGCTGCATATCCTTCTACAACCATAGCTGTTAAGCCTCCTGATATCATTCCCCGTCAAAAAAAAAAAAAATCTAAACCAATCCCTGACATAGTTGTAGTTCCAATTTCTAAATCCTCTAGAATCAATATCATTGTTGAACCAGGTCAAATAACTGAGAAAAAGAAGGAAAAAAGGGAAGAGAAAAAGAAGCAAAAGCATTCCAGAGCCATACAACCTATCCCTATTTGATACTGATTGTGAAACTGATGCTTCCATTCTTACTATCTCATGTATATCACCATCCTCTTCTCCAAGAAGAACAAGAAGCACTTCCAAAATCCCATTGTTTAATGATGCAGAGTAACATCTGCATGGAACATTCGGGGAGCTCACAAAAATATAAAATTAGATCAAATAAAGAATCTAATTAATGAGCATAGTCCATCCCTCTTATCCATTTCAGAAACTAAACTTAATCCCTCCCTCTCTTCGAAAGTCGCAGCTTATATCAATCCAAACTGGTTTTTTATAACCAACCATGGTTTCGCTCCTTATGGCAGACTCCTTGTTATATATGATCCAATGACCTTCATTCTTTCTACTATAATCATTCACCACCAGTTTATCCACTCCAAAGTATTTCATATCCCCTCATCGTCCACAATGTACATGACCTTTGTTTACGCTTGTAACTCTGCTATTGAGAGAAATCAGTTGCTTGATTACCTCCCTCATTTCAGTCAAAACTCCCATCCTTGGCTCGCTTTTGGCGACTTTAACTACTCTTTTAACTCTGATCATAAGCATGGAGGCATCCCTTTAACCTTGTCTGACATTTCACCTCGCAGCAATGCAATGCATAACGCCTCTCTGATTGAAGTTCCTTCCTCTGGAAGTTTTTATTCTTGGTCTAACAAAAGTATAGATTGTCCGCGGACATTAACCAAGATTGATCATGCTTTCATGAATCTCAAAACCCTTACCACATATCCTACCATTAATGTAAACATCACTATGCCCCTCCTATCCGACCATTGCCCTACGATCTTCACGAGTGGCTCAGCATTTTTAAATAAACAAGTGATTTTCAAAAAATTTGATGACTGGACAACAAACTCTTCCTTTATACAGATTGTCCAGGATGCATGGCGTAAACATACGTTTGGAAATCCAATGCTTAATCTACAAAGGAAGTTGAAAAACACTAAAGAGGCTTTGAAAATATGGCCAACTGAAATTAATGGAAAAGGTAATAAAGTTTCTGCTGCTCTCACTAATCAATTTAAAAAGTGTAGGAACAAACTCTTCAACACAACGCCGATCTTGGTTGCTATCAAAAGGAAAAGGATATAATATTTCAACTAGAACAAGCTCTCACTACAGAAGCAAATATGGCTTTCCAGAAGAACAAGCAGAAATGGGAAATAAAAGGTGACAGAAACACAAAGGAATATCATGCGGCGCCGAAGATAAAACAAGCAAAAGATTATATACACCAGATTGAAGACACTCAAGGAACAAAACACTCGAGCCAACCACTATTGATAATGCATTTCTTTCATCTTATTCTGATCTTCTTGGGAAAGAACCTCCTGATTCTGACATGTCTTTCCTTGACAATATCTCGCTAACTACTCTCTCTCCTGAAATGCAAACAACATTGACAAATAACGTCACAGATGAAGACATAAAAGATTCTGCCTTTACAATGAGAAAGTCAGCTTCTCCAGGACTAAATGGATTTATGATTACCTTTTATATTCATAGGTGGCATATAATTTCTCCTACCGTCCTTCGTGCTGTGCATAATTTCTTTACCTTCAGCAAAATTTTAAGCAGCATAAATTCAACTAACCTAGCTCTTGTAACACCCCGTATTTCAGTTAATACTAATATTCACAAATTAAAAGAATTAATATTGAGAATTTGCACGAAATAGCCTTAAAAAGGCATATAACAAATTTGAGATATGTGAATTGCCTTAAAAGGCGAAAAATGGAATTAAGACATTAATTGGAAAATTAATGGTCATAAGTTAATTATGGATTAATTTGAATTCATGAATAGGTGCGTGTGTATATATATATATTTATATATATATGGGCAGTTAATGTAAACATGAATAGAAGTTTATTAATTTGCTGAGTGTTTGCTGAGTCACTTCTGACTCATTGCTGAGTCAATAAGATAAACCCCATCTGGTCTGAATGGCTGCGGTTATTTCTAGGTTAAATCTAATGGCCTAAATGAATCCTAACATCTATAAATAAGTGGGTAGACTCTAACCCTAAATCACTTGAAAAATTGGAGAGCTACCGACATGCCGTTGCCATGGAGTTCAGCATAGCCGTCACAAACTAAAGAAGAAGAAGGCCTAATCTACAAACTAAATCTACTCAAATCAAATCAAAAGCTCTCTCTCTTTCTATTTCTCTTCTTTAAAATTGTGAGTATGATGAATCTCACAATATTATTATAAAATAATTTGATTAAGTTATGAATGGATCACAAGAAAGTGATATGAATTGTTATGTATTTGTAAATTATGTTGTGAATCTCTTGTTATGCTATTATGCTATCATATATATGTTGTTATGTTGTAGTGATTATGTTGTAAATAATCCTATGCTATGTCATATGTGATTAATCATGCTATGCTATGTTATAAATCATGTTATGCCATGTTTTAAATCTTGCTATGCTATGTTGTAAATCATATCATGCTATGTTGCAAATTATGATATGCTATGTTGTAAATCTTATATATGTTGTAGATCTCATATTATCACATATGTTGAAATACTTATGTTATATGATAATGATGTCATGTTAAGTTGTGTTGAATTATACAAGTTGTAAAATCATGATGTTATTATTTATGCAAATTGGATCATGTTTAAAGTTTATGTTTTTTTTATAATAGATCTTGATTATGGGAATTTGCCTATTGAGTTAGGTGTACCCATATACATGAATCTACAAATTAATTGGATCTTGAATATGGGAATTTGCCTATTAAGTTAGGTGTACCCATATACATGAATCTATGATTAAATGAATTTTGATTTTTGGGAATTTGCCTATTGAGTTAGGTGTACCCATATAAAACCATATTGTTAATGATGTTGATTCACACATGTCCTATACAAGTTTATGAAATTTGATCAAAATCATATTATGTGAATTATGAATAAGTTGACACCCTTAGATCCATGACATGTATAACCTTATGCAAGTTGTAATTTTGGATGTATGCAAGTTTCACCCCTTGTTATGATTTATTTAGTCACATATATATGTTGTTGTTGTGAATATTTTCTTTTATGCTATGAGTTAGACTAATCGGGTCTAGCATACATTTTGCGAATAAACGTTCAAACGTGGGGTAGGGGTGATATTAGGAATTAATAAATTGGGGTGCAATTGATATGATTTTGCATGCCTTAAATGGATGTCCATAATTGAGTCAATTATGGACATTGATAAATTTGGAATTAATTAATAATTCAAATAGGGAATTATTAAAATTGGGGAAAGTGGATTATTAATAATAATCAATGCTTAGGACACGAGGTTGGACCCGTTTGTGACGTAAACCTGCCCGGACCCGCCCGGCAAATCCAGTAGTCACAAATGTCGGCCCAATGTGAGAGGTCCTAGGCCCAAACTAAAGCATAACAGTTGTAAAGACACGAGGTTAGACTCTTTTATGGTATAAGACTGCCCGGACCCGCCCGGCAAATCCAGCTGCCATAAATGCCAGTCTAATGTGAGAGGTCTTTATGAGGTTATGGCCTTAATGAATTAAGAAATACTTAGCCAGATAATCATGTAAGGTGGGACATGGGGGTTAAGTAGGTGCCTTGGGTGGCATGAGGAATCTAGTGGTTGCCTTTAGAGGCATTTGAAATACGATTAGACTTAACCAAACACACATGTAAATAAACATGACTAAGTGGGTTAAGTGGGATGGATTAATGGGGACAAGCTTAGGTGGAATGCTTGTGGTAAATAGTGGGGGCCCATTTCAACCAGTATCCCAAAACGTATCTTTGTGGGCTCGACCCAAGTCGAGGACGGGACACGCATACTGGGCTTGACTATAAGAGGCCAAAACGGGGAGCGGTGGCAACGCAAGTCCAACGGGTTTCATATGCGTGTGTGGACCCGGGCTGGTAAGTAAGACGTTGTTGCATCGTGTAGGTATAAGCCGTGCATTCTCAGTTGTATCAGGTTGCCACTTTAGGGGAGTGATACACCCCACTGTGGGGCCATCACGGGTATCTACGAGTTAGGGAGCCGATCGAATGGGGTAGGGTAGTAGGTACACCTAGTGGAGATAGGAGCAGACGGCACCTATGTAGTCAGCTAGGGGTAAACGAAGCTACCATTATTAATCAGTTATCAAGGGGGTACACCTAGTGGAGATAGGAGCAGACGACACCTATGACGTCAGCTAGGAGTACGTGGAGTTACCATTATTAAGGGGGTACGTCTAGTGGGGATAGGTACACGTTGGGTACCTATGATAGCAACTAGAGATATACAGTCAAACATGGGGGATAGTGGGTACATCTAGTAGTACACGAAGCTATCATCATTCTATTTAGCCAAGGGGGATCAAATTCCAAGAGTGACTAGTAGGGGTGCAGTTAGTGCTAGTACAGTACGGTACGGTACGGTACGGTAGAGTATAGTAATTATCCTATGTTGATTAGGAAGCGCCATTAACGTTAGTGTTAGTGGACGGGCGTGGTGCAGTGTAGTAATTATTCATTAGTAATTAGGTGTGCCTTTACCATTATCTTTAACGTTATCTTGGTTCATCTCATTTCCTTTGTCTGTTATGCCACACCTAATAGTTCATAGACATTTACTTGTCTTCCAGCTTATGCCTTAGTCCAGTTATTTTGATAATAGTATTGTTAGAATTATCATACTCGCCAGACTTTATGTCTGACCCCCCCTCCATTTCTATCCTTTTCCCCCTCCAGGTCCTCAGGTTGGACCCAGCTCTAATGGAGTTTGATTGGATTGCTTTATCTCTCTTGGAAAGCTTGGATCGTTGAAGTAAAGTCCAGCTTGTTATCTTTTTCATGGTTATTTGTATAATGGGATTATGTATTTTGTTTTTATCAAGATGGATAATGTACTTGACCCTGTTCAATGATTTTGTGATGTAATAAACATATTTAATTTCCGCTGCAATAAAATGAAGTTTTTAGATTTCCAAGTACTGCTAATTATCTGTCTTGTTGTAGTTCTTCTGTTCTATATTCACTATTAACCTCTATGGAAGTTAATGCATTCCCTTTGTGAGTGACATTAATGGAAGCGGGGTGTTACACGTGGTATCAGAGCTTAAGGTTACCAGAACAGATACGATATTTTGAAAAATTATTTTTCAAAAAGCATTTTTATAAAGAATACTTTCAAAAATATGTTTTGGAGAGTATTTTTGAAAGGAAGGTTTATTTTAAAAACATAATCCCCAAGAGCCATATATCTTTCCTTCGATTCTCCGTTCTGAATCTCTTCCTCTTTCTCTTTTTGAATTTCCCCCTCCGCGTATAGATGCTTTTTCTAAGATAATTAGGGACTTCCATACGAAGGACGAAAAAAACCACTTCAAGGGACTTAGACGTTAGTTGGGCTAGAAGTTAGTCCAAGGAGGTGGAGGGCTTGTTGGTACCTTTAAGACGGACAACGGGAGGAGGGTTCAAATAGCTGTTAGGTTAACAAAGGAAGAAACCTCATCTTGGTGGGAGGTCACGAATGGAGAATGTGGAGAAGAAGGCTTTGAGATTCGATAATGGATTGAATGAACCGTTGCAAGGGTTGGTTATGACCCATGTCCCTATGGGGGCCACCTTTGAGAATCTAGTAGACATGGCACTCGTGTACGAGGAGAAAGGCGCTAATGCTAAGGCACCCGAGAAGAAAGGGAATCAAAATAAAGGTGGCAAAGGCAACAATGGCAAGGGAAAGAAGAAATGCTTTAACTGTGGGACACCAGGTCATCTCAGCAAGGATTGCCGAAAGAAAAAGAAGACTGGCTGTTTTCATTGTGGTGAAGCGGGACATCTAGTGAAGGACTGCCCAAAGAAGGGGCAGAGGGCAGGAGCTACCTCGGGAGGACAGGTGCAGGCTCTTATGGCACCAGGGCAGGCAAGGGGACAAGTTCAGGCTCTCGCGGTCCCACCGCTGCAAGAACGAGGTAGAACCATTTTTGTTGAAAGCTTAGTTTTTCTGTTTGATCACCCAGTCCGTACCTTATCCGACTCAGGCGCATCGCATTCGTTTATTTCTATATCATTAGTTGAAACACTGCACCTAAATACTAGTCTTGTTACTGACCCCTTAGTAGTCTCAAATCCTATTTGTGGTTCGGCTCATCTTTCTATGATTTGTAGGGATTTGGGAGTGTTTGTCTTGGGCGTTGAGTTTGAATGCAACGCCTTTGTCCTTGGTTTCATAGGCTATAGTTTGGTTCTAGAGGTGGATTGGCTAGCTAGGCATGGTGCCATCCTATATTGTGAAAGGAGGGTAATTAGACTTTTGATTCGTTGTAGAAAAACCCTCATATTTCTTGCGACCCTAGGGGTTCTGTGATGCTTAGCTGCCTAGAATCTTCTGACGCATCTAATGATGATTAGGAATCTGTTGTGTGGTCCGTAAGTATGGAGACGTCGTTGATAAAGTGCGGGGTCTACCCATAGGCGTGAAATAAGTTTTCGTATGTGCTCAATAGGTTAAGCAAAGCCGTTATGTAATCAGCAGTAGTTTTGCAGCAAGACTGGCAAGGACGGCCAGAGTCGGTCAAGTGCTCAATTGGTTGAACATCTTACTAGTATCATCTCACGTAGGTCGTCAGAAATCGAAGGAGGTATCCCTTGGGTGTTTGTCTGATATTGGTTTAGGCCTTTGGGGCTTGCACTTGGGGGATGTCGAATTCGACTAGGATGGTCTGCGTGAGAGATGGATAGTTGTGACGATTTTACATGGGATAATATCCTGGTTTTCTCTAGGAGCAGAGAAGAGCATGCCCTACATCTTAGGGAAAGTTTGGAGACCCTACAAGTGCACCAGCTTAGAGCTAAGTTCCCTAAGATACCATTTTGGAGGGAGGAAGTGAGGAATTTAGGGCATGAGGTCTCTAGGGAAGGGAGATATGTTAGGATGAAGGGAGTTCTTGGCGTCCTACGATTTCGAGATAACATATACCCCTGACAAGGGCAACGCTGTGGCGGATGCTTTGAGTAGGAACAAGTTGACATGGAGCCCTTTGTTGTCAAGCAAAGTAGTTTAGAGTTTATCTCTACCTTTGACGTTAGACCTTCCGTTGACCTTGTACCCGGTTTGCTAGCATCCTTGGAGGTTAGACCTACACTTCTAGGATGAGTTGGCGAGGCACAGCAAGACGACCCACAGTTGGTTGAGATAATAGAAAAGCTCAAAGGAGGGGAGTCGTCTAGCCATCTTCGTAGGTATACCCTAGACGATAAGGGTTGGTTACGAAGGGATAATAGACTTTGTGTACCACAAGACGAAGACTTAAGGAAGGCCATTCTTGATGATGCTCATCGCTCAAAGATGACCATTCACCCCGGCGGAGACAAGATGTACAAAGATATGAAGCGGGTTTTCTTTTGGGCCGGTATGAAAAAGGATGTGGTCGAGTACGTCGCTAGATGCTTGGTGTGCCAACGAGTAAAAGCGGAACAAAAGAAACCCGGTGGGTTGCTTCACCCATTGGAAGTTCCACTATGGAAATGAGAAAGCGTCTCAATGGATTTTGTGGATGGATTACCAAGATCAAGGAAGGGTAATACGGGGATTTGGGTTATAGTAGATAGACTTACTAAGAGCGCCCATTTTATTCCCGTGAAAAGTAAGAGGACTGCTCCGTGGTTGGCTTCTGTATACATTAAAGAGATAGTTCGTTTGCACGGTATTCCTTCTAGTATAGTAAGCGACTGTGATCCCATCTTCACTAGCGAATTTTGGAAGAGTTTACAAGAGGCGGTAGGGACTCAGCTATGTTTGAGCACCGCATATCATCCTCAGACGGACGGCCAGACCGAGAGGGTGAATCATATTCTAGAGGATCTTTTAAGGCTTTGTATCCTAGACTTTGGGGGTACATGGGAAGAGCACCTTCCGTTGGTAGAATTCGCATATAATAATAGCTTTCAGTCTAGTATTGGCATGGCACCTTTCAAAGCTCTTTATGGAAGGCCTTGCCGTTCGCCTACATGTTGGTGGGAATCTACCGATAAAATCCTACTTGGGCCCGATATGGTTAGGGAAACCTCGGAGAAGATTGATTTGATTCGAAGGAGGATGAAAGCAACACAAGATAGGCAGAAATCGTATGTTGATAAGAGGAGGACAGATCTTGAGTTTGACATTGGGGACATGGTTTTTATCAAAGTGTCTCCGTTACGGAATGTTGTTCGCTTTGGGTCCGTTAGGAAATTAGCGCCAAGGTTTGTAGGGTCGTTTCCTATAAAAGACAGGATTGGGAAGATGGCGTATAGGGTGGAGTTGCCTGAGAAACTTAGTGGAGTACACGACGTATTCCATGTATCACATTTGAGGAAGTGTTTGCATAAGACCGCGGAGGTGGTAGAGCCGAGCTTGCTTAAAGAGGTGGAAATAGAGCGTGATGCAACAATTAGATGAGCTCCTACATGCATTCTTGGGTCGGAGATCAAAAAGTTGAGAAATCGAGAGGTCAGACTAGTTAAAGTGCAATGGGGAGACGATGAGAGCAACGCTACTTGGGAGACAGAAGGGAAGATGCGTTCGCTATACCCTTTTCTTTTTTAGGGTATGTCTTTTAATTTCTCCTTTATCGCTTAGCTTATCTTATCTTATCTTTAGTATGTCCTCTCATTAGTATCTTTGACCTTTAGTTAGGATAATCCTATGGTTGAAACATGTGTTTGAGACACGTTATGTATGATGGATGCAAAATGGATGCAAGTGGTTGCTAGTGGTTGCTCGTGGATGCATATATACACACACTTTAGGCACTAGATCGGCTCAGTCACTACATATTGCATATTGCATAAATGAATGTATTTAGTATAATGGATGTATAATGGTTGTACCATCATATAGATGCTGCATTCGGTTGAATGGATGTGCACGCATATAGAAGTAGTTTGTAAGCAATTAGGATCTTTTGCATACATAATGGATGCATGTCACTATCATGAATTGCATCAAGGAGGTCAACTGAATCAGTGGACTGCCTGATTTTGCATTAGATACGGACATAGACACAAACTGTGCATTTAAACATGAAAGCATTAGAAGTCTATAAGGACAATGGATGCCAGTGTTTGTTGATTGAATAGATGGTTGATGATAGGATATAAACTTGAAGATTTCGGGGTCGAAATCCCTTAAGGAGGGGAGAATGTAACACCCTGTATTTCAGTTAATACTAATATTCACAAATTAAAAGAATTAATATTGAGAATTTGCACGAAATAGCCTTAAAAAGGCATATAACAAATTTGAGATATGTGAATTGCCTTAAAAGGCGAAAAATGGAATTAAGACATTAATTGGAAAATTAATGGTCATAAGTTAATTATGGATTAATTTGAATTCATGAATAGGTGCGTGTATATATATATATATATATATATATTTATATATATATGGGCAGTTAATGTAAACATGAATAGAAGTTTATTAATTTGCTGAGTGTTTGCTGAGTCACTTCTGACTCATTGCTGAGTCAATAAGATAAACCCCATCTGGTTTGAATGGCTGCGGTTATTTCTAGGTTAAATCTAATAGCCTAAATGAATCCTAACATCTATAAATAAGTGGGTAGACTCTAACCCTAAATCACTTGAAAAATTGGAGAACTACCGACATGCCGTTGCCATGGAGTTCAGCATAGCCGTCACAAACTAAAGAAGAAGAAGGCCTAATCTACAAACTAAATCTACTCAAATCAAATCAAAAGCTCTGTCTCTTTCTATTTCTCTTCTTTAAAATTGTGAGTATGATGAATCTCACAATATTATTATAAAATAATTTGATTAAGTTATGAATGGATCACAAGAAAGTGTTATGAATTGTTATGTATTTGTAAATTATGTTGTGAATCTCTTGTTATGCTATTATGTTATCATATATATGTTGTTATGTTGTAGTGATTACGTTGTAAATAATCCTATGCTATGTCATATGTGATTAATCATGCTATGCTATGTTATAAATCATGTTATGCCATGTTTTAAATCTTGCTATGCTATGTTGTAAATCATATCATGCTATGTTGCAAATTATGATATGCTATGTTGTAAATCTTATATATGTTGTAGATCTCATATTATCACATATGTTGAAATACTTATGTTATATGATAATGATGTCATGTTAAGTTGTGTTGAATTATACAAGTTGTAAAATCATGATGTTATTATTTATGCGAATTGGATCATGTTTAAAGTTTATGTTTTTTTTTATAATAGATCTTGATTATGGGAATTTGCCTATTGAGTTAGGTGTACCCATATACATGAATCTACAAATTAATTGGATCTTGAATATGGGAATTTGCCTATTAAGTTAGGTGTACCCATATACATGAATCTATGATTAAATGAATTTTGATTTTTGGGAATTTGCCTATTGAGTTAGGTGTACCCATATAAAACCATATTGTTAATGATGTTGATTCACACATGTCCTATACAAGTTTATGAAATTTGATCAAAATCATATTATGTGAATTATGAATAAGTTGACACCCTTAGATCCATGACATGTATAACCTTATGCAAGTTGTAATTTTGGATGTATGCAAGTTTCACCCCTTGTTATGATTTATTTAGTCACATATATATGTTGTTGTTGTGAATATTTTCTTTTATGCTATGAGTTAGACTAATCGGGTCTAGCATACATTTTGCGAATAAACGTTCAAACGTGGGGTAGGGGTGATATTAGGAATTAATAAATTGGGGTGCAATTGATATGATTTTGCATGCCTTAAATGGATGTCCATAATTGAGTCAATTATGGACATTGCTAAATTTGGAATTAATTAATAATTCAAATAGGGAATTATTAAAATTGGGGAAAGTGGATTATTAATAATAATCAATGCTTAGGACATGAGGTTGGACCCGTTTGTGACGTAAACCTGCCCGGACCCGCCCGGCAAATCCAGTAGTCACAAATGTCGGCCCAATGTGAGAGGTCCTAGGCCCAAACTAAAGCATAACAGTTGTAAAGACACGAGGTTAGACTCTTTTATGGTATAAGACTGCCCGGACCCGCCCGACAAATCCAGCTGCCATAAATGTCAGTCTAATGTGAGAGGTCTTTATGAGGTTATGGCCTTAATGAATTAAGAAATACTTAGCCAGATAATCGTGTAAGGTGGGACATGGGGGTTAAGTAGGTGCCTTGGGTGGCATGAGGAATCTAGTGGTTGCCTTTAGAGGCATTTGAAATACGATTAGACTTAACCAAACACACATGTAAATAAACATGACTAAGTGGGTTAAGTGGGATGGATTAATGGGGACAAGCTTAGGTGGAATGCTTGTGGTAAATAGTGGGGGCCCATTTCAACCAGTATCCCAAAACGTATCTTTGTGGGCTCGACCCAAGTCGAGGACGGGACACGCATACTGGGCTTGACTATAAGAGGCCAAAACGGGGAGCGGTGGCAACGCAAGTCCAACGGGTTTCATATGCGTGTGTGGACCCGGGCTGGTAGGTAAGACGTTGTTGCATCGTGTAGGTATAAGCCGTGCATTCTCAGTTGTATCAGGTTGCCACTTTAGGGGAGTGATACACCCCACTGTGGGGCCAGCACGGGTATCTACGAGTTAGGGAGCCGATCGAATGGGGTAGGGTAGTAGGTACACCTAGTGGAGATAGGAGCAGACGACACCTATGTAGTCAGCTAGGGGTAAACGAAGCTACCATTATTAATCAGTTATCAGGGGGGTACACCTAGTGGAGATAGGAGCAGACGTCACCTATGACGTCAGCTAGGAGTACGTGGAGTTACCATTATTAAGGGGGTACGTCTAGTGGGGATAGGTACACGTTGGGTACCTATGATAGCAACTAGAGATATACAGTCAAACATGGGGGATAGTGGGTACATCTAGTAGTACACGAAGCTATCATCATTCTATTTAGCCAAGGGGGATCGAATTCCAAGAGTGACTAGTAGGGGTGCAGTTAGTGCTAGTACAGTACGATACGGTACGGTACAGTACGGTAGAGTATAGTAATTATCCTATGTTGATTAGGAAGCGCCATTAACGTTAGTGTTAGTGGATGGGCGTGGTGCAGTGTAGTAATTATTCATTAGTAATTAGGTGTGCCTTTACCATTATCTTTAACGTTATCTTGGTTCATCTCATTTCCTTTGTCTGTTATGCCACACCTAATAGTTCATAGACATTTACTTGTCTTCCAGCTTATGCCTTAGTCCAGTTATTTTGATAATAGTATTGTTAGAATTATCATACTCGCCAGACTTTATGTCTGACCCCCCCTCCATTTCTATCCTTTTCCCCCTCCAGGTCCTCAGGTTGGACCCAGCTCTAATGGAGTTTGATTGGATTGCTTTATCTCTCTTGGAAAGCTTGGATCGTTGAAGTAAAGTCCAGCTTATTATCTTTTTCATGGCTATTTGTATAATGGGATTATGTATTTTGTTTTTATCAAGATGGATAATGTACTTGACCCTGTTCAATGATTTTGTGATGTAATAAACATATTTAATTTCCGCTGCAATAAAATGAAGTTTTTAGATTTCCAAGTACTGCTTATTATCTGTCTTGTTGTAGTTCTTCTGTTCTATATTCACTATTAACCTCCATGGAAGTTAATGCATTCCCTTTGTGAGTGACATTAATGGAAGCGGGGTGTTACAGCTCTGGTTCCTAAAGTAAGAGATGCTAAAGATGTAACCCAATATAGGCCGATAGCATGCTGTAATGTTATTTACAAAGCAATCTCTAGGATTTTAGCAAGAAGACTTAAGCTAGTATTGCCGACTATTATCCCTCCAAATCAGGCAGCATTCCTACCAAATAAAAGTATACTGGACAATGTGCTTCTTACTCATGAACTACTAAACGGTTACCATGCTAAAAACATATCTCCTAGCACAATGCTCAAAGTAGATATCATGAAGGCCTCTGACTCGGGGAGATGGAAGGCTCTGACTAATATTATGCTGAAAATGAAATTTCCTGACAAATTTATTCAGTGGATCTTCCTCTGCATATCGACGGTTAGATACACTTTGGCCTTTAATGCGCATGCAGTTGGGTACTTTAAAGGTAGAAATGGATTGAGACAAGGTGATCCTATATCCATTACTTATTTATTATTGTCATGGAAGCTCTAACTTATGAACTAGAGAGACAAGTGTGCCGAAAAAACTACCATCTTCATCCCAAATGCAAAACCCCTCAAATCACATCTTTGGCCTTTGCTGATGACCTCCTCATCTTCACTAAACCATCTCGAAAATCCCTTCAAACCAGTATGGATTCCCTCTCCTCCTTCCAAAATTTCTCTGGCCTGAAAATGAACAACACAAATCCAAGATTCACATAGCTGGGCTCTCCTCAAACCATGTCCTTGACTGCTTATCCTTAACTAGATTATCTCCTATTGATAATGACATGTCATATCTGGGTATCCCTCTAGCCTCCAAAAGAATATCAGTTGCCCAGTGCATGCCGTTATATGAGAAGTTAACCTCTGTTTTTTCCTAATGGGAGAATCGTTACGTTGCTCAACCGGGTAGATTAGTGATCCTAAATGCAGTGATCTTCTCGATGACTGTCTACTGGTCTAGTACATTCCTCCTACCTAACAAACTTTTGTCAATGCTTAAGACTACGATGAGGAACTTCTTATGGTTTGGGTCAATCCATTCTACTAAACTATCTCCAATTGTGTATCATAGGCTTGAAAAAAACAAAAAGATTTGGCGGTTTAGGAAAAAATAATATAAAACAATGGAATGTCGCAACAGTTTCAAAACATTTCGTAAATTTGGTGAGTCAAAAGAAAACATTATGGGTAGCCTGGAGCACGGTTCACAACCTGAAAAATGAGAATGTATGGATTGTGAAATCAAAACCAAACCAGAGTTGGATTTGGAAAATGATAATTAAAGTGAGAGATAAGATTAAATCATGTTCTAAAATCTGAATATCGATGAATAGCAGTGCAAGCTTCTGGAAAACTCCTTGGATTGACACTGGCCTTATCCTATTTGAAGCTGTATCCTATGCAGACATAATGCTTGCGGGTATTCCCCTTAAAACTAAAGCCAAAACGTATGTTAGAGATGGGAAAATTGCTCTGCCGAGAACCATTTGCGTGCATGTTAATGAGTTGTGGCGGAAATACAATGGAAAGCGGTATGTGCTTGCTCCTACAAATGAATATGAATGTGGATGGTAAAAAGCATGACGTATCACTTGTCTGTGAAACTCTAACTGGAGAAAAGATGATGAGAAAGAGTGCATAGCATAAACGTATATGGAATAATAGAAATACTGAAAAGCTAAATTTCTTGATGTGGAAAGTCTGTTACAGTGGGTTGAATACTATGAAAAACCTTAATCATAGAGGGATGAATGTGGCGGTGAATTGTGTTCTATGCAATGCGGGTGATGAAGAAGTTAGCCACCTTTTCTTCAACTATCCGTATACTAATTATATTTGGAGAAAAGTAAAATGCAGAGGAGGTTTTGCTCCTCCTTATTCAGGAAGCAAGGAGGAGTGGCTAAGTATTTGTAAATCGACAAAATGGAAAATGGCTGCTACTTATGAGCTACTGGTTTTGCTCAAAGTTGTTCTAAGTGAAGTATGGAAGGAAAGAAACAGTCGAGTCTTCAATCGACAAGAAAGAAGCAGAATAGATGTTTATCATGCAGCAACTAGAAGAATTAGCAACGAAATCTCCACGTCTTCCTATGGTTTTGATCCTCTTATCAAAACCAAATGGAAATGATCATCTGTCCCTTATATCTATTATTATTTATGTATGCTCGAATTATGTTGTAAGACCTTCTTATGATATAATATATGGTAGTGGCCATAAATCCCCGCTAGCTTTGCCAAAAAAAAAATTAGTCTTGTCTATAACTGGGTTAAAGAACTAATGTTATTAAAGCATCGCTCACGATAAACCCAAAATCCAATTCAATTCTAATTAAATTAATTTGTAAACTTCTCTAAATCTTAAATAAAGGCCTATTCTTTATAGTTCTTATCTCAAGTTGCAAAATAACTTATCTATCTATATTATAATGAGAATACCTTGAAATGAAGCTTCTGAAAAGTCCAAAAACACCCTTCCATGTTTTTGTTGTGTTCATCGGGCAGTTTTGTCATTTTTAACGCTGCCTGCCACGCATTTCCACTTCTCCACGTAGTCCATTTTTTCTCGCCATTTCTCTCGGTCTACATTTTACTCCTGTTTCTTCTCTCAAGATCTGGACGATGCCAATGTTAATTTCTCCTTTCGAACATCACTAATCGACTGTCCAATTTGTGGTATTCTTCCAATTTAGATTTTAAAATTTTCATTTACACATTTGTTTGCTAATTAGATAGTGTTGTATTTCCCATTTTTAACCCTATTTCAGGTAGATCATTATACCTTCGATGTTTGACCCTAATTTACCTCATCAAAAGCAGGAATCGTCTTTTCCGTCTGATATCGTGATTTCACAGTTGCCGAACTGCAGTTGGAACGAAGGCTTCAAAATGAAGGTCATGTACGATTTCAGTCTTCTTACAAAGTTTATAGAATTCGTAAAATCATTAGATCTTTGACGTTGACACTATTTTACTTCATCGAAAGCAGCACGACGCGAACGTTAATTTCTCCTTTTGAACATCACGAATTGACTATCCAATTTGTGGTATTCTTCCAATTTAGATTTTAACATTTTCATTTACACGTTCGTTTGCTAATTAGATGGTGTAGGATTTCCCCATTTTTAACCGTTTTTCAGGTAGATCATTATACCTTCGATGTTTGACCCTAATTTACCTCATCAATTCAGGTGTCTTTGCTAATTGGGGACTGATGAACTTGCAAGTTCAGAAATTATAGAGGTGATGCAATTTCTAGACTGTTTGGTAGTAAGATTTGTTTATTTTTATTTTGGTATATGTTTATTTACTCAAGTGGATAATAATTATAGAACTATGCCATGCTCTATGATATGTCAAATGAAGCAAGATTTATACATTTAGAATTGTTATATATGCTGGAGTGTAGCTACCATATGAGCTGAAAATTTCCTCATCAATTCAGGTGTCTTTGCTTATTAGGGACTGATGAGCTTGTGAATTCAGAGATTATAGAGGTGATGCAGTATCTAGATTGTTTGGGAGAAAGATTTGTTTATTTTTATTTTGTTATATGTTTGTTTACTCAAGTGGATAGTAATTCTAGAATTATGCCATGCTCTATGATATGTCAAATGAATATACATTTGGAATTGTTATATATGCTGGAGTGTAGCTACCATATGAGCAGAAAATCTCCTCCCAATTTTACAAACCTTAAAATTAACAAGATCTATAAGTAATCCTTATCCATGTATGAATTTTAAACCATAACCAGTCGCGCTTGAATTTTGAACTAACACCTGATTCAAATGTGAGTCCTAAATCATAAACAAATTTATGATGTAGCATGTGACGTGTGGTTTATGATGTTTCAGATGATTGTATTTTATTACATGCATTCACCGTAAAAAGTTTTATGTATCGTCTGCGCAGTTTATACAATTCAGATTACTGTTAGACTTTACACATATGTTAGCACATTTGTATGTACGTATGTGTATGTTTTGTAACTGTTTTGTTTGCTCTCATACGATTTTATCTCGGATCCTGATTCAGTATTAGTTTCTTATAATTTATTACACATATAACCTTTTGATTTCATTCGAAATACATATACCAAAATAAAAATGAACAAATCTTTGATCTTCCGATTATTTCTTTTGTACCACCTATGTGATTTTTTTATTTGTGTCTCCATCGTTGTTTCAATCCTAATAAATATGTTTTTTAATCATGTTAATGTACATATTGAGTTTTGAGCATTATACGAAGTAATAAACAAGGATTGAAATGCATTTGAAATAAAAATTGGTGACATAGTATAAACTGAGCTGGATTTGCAGTATTATATTAAAGGATTTTGTTTAGTTGTTATTTATGTTCATTCAAAGAATAGGCATAACAAATTTTAATCTAAATGTGAATTCAGGTAAAAAAAAATATTCCTACCTATTATCTGGATATACCAAGAGAGATGTACGGTCTAATGAGGCTACTATGAAATATTTACTCATGGGCGGGGCAAGCTCTTCTATTCTAGTTCACGGTTTCTCTTGGCTATATGGTTAATCTGGGGGGGAGATCGAGCTTCAAGAAATAGTGAATGGTCTTATCAATACACAAATGTATAACTCCCCAGGAATTTCAATTGCACTTATATCCATCACTGTAGGAATTGGGTTCAAGCTTTCCCCAGCCCCTTTTCTTATTAGTAAATAGGCAGGTTGGAAAAATTAGCCTGAAATGCTAAAATTATCATGAATATTTTTAGTAGCTTGACAGGAGCAATTCGTAGTAGATGGGAAACACAGTTAAGTAGATTGAGAATATCTTGCTTCGTTTATTTATCAGTTTTCATGATTACACACACATTCAAACAGTATTATATCATCAAGAATACAATTCACTCTACCTCGCAGTCAATTGAGCTATGTTGTGTTATTATTCATGGAATTAATAGGATCACCCATATCGAATAGTTAATGTAGAACACGAGCGACCACTAGTTGATTGTTATTACTTATCAGAATAGAAAAAGAAGTGAATTTCATAATTGAAATTTAGATACAATGTAGGATTGAATGTCAAAAATGTGCCTAAAAGTATTTTACTTTAATTCAGGTGGATATGCATTTTCAATGGAGAAGTAATCAGGTACCATTTACATGTGATTTGCTGTCCTCTTTTCTTACAAATTTTGTATGTTTTCAAGAAAATCATTACATATTTTATGATCTCAACCCGCAAAATGTCATATATTTAAAGCTAATTGCAATAAAATAATTAAATTTGACTATAGTTTTTTGACTATGTGCAGTCTTATTCACATTTCATTATTTCGTTTGTTTATGACTTTAAATGCACTTAACTTTGTATGTGGAGTTGTGTACATTTGACGGAAAGCTATAGTTTTATAACTTTTTAAGAACAAAATTATTCACATTTCTTAAATTTATGACTGTAAATGTATTTAATTCTGTAAGTGTAAATTAGAAATGATTAATGATTAATAAAACCTGCATTGATATAACTCAATAATTCTATCTCCAAAGTATTTTGTGCTTATATTTTTTCACTCACTACCAATTTAGATATGCAGTGTTATTCATTTTGAGGAGTGAGTATTTCCAAATACCAATATGATAAAAATACTATATATTTTTACAGGATTTTGCTAAAGCAATTTAGATGTGCATCATACATAATACAAGATTTTTTTAATTTTTGGTTGCCTATATTATACTAACTAGCACACGGTTTTTTGTTGTGCCTGTACATTGGTATATAAATCAATATAAGCAATTTTTAATTGAAATGATATACCATTCTATTAATTTCTGATCTCATCTTTGAATTTGTTTAGTTGGACGTTATTTCAATGACCAGTTATATCATGTTTTATGTTTACAACAAATTTGTATTTTTCTTCATATGGCAGCGGTAGATGTTAACTGTATTGGCCACTGAGAAATTAATGGTGGCTGCTGTGTGTGCTAGATTTGATGAGTAAGCATCAGTTTGATTATTCTTCTACCCCATATTTATTATTTATCCACTGTTTTGTTTACAACATTAAATTTTTAATAAGTTAGAGCTCTATGAATTTTGTGCAACTTATATATTTATCCAAGTGTCAATGTTTTGTTTTCATGACATCATGTTCAAGTGTATATGCAGCCTTAGAATAACTCGATGCACTTTCATTTTTATGTTGCTACATGCGTAGTATTTAATTACGAAATTTTGCAGTTCATGTTGATATTGTTGTCTACAGGACAAAAATGTACAGTACATCACAGCATATTTTTATTTATATAACTGTCAAAAATATCCAATAAAGTTTTGTCCTACCTTCATGTTGACCATCAAATTATGCCATAATTCAATCGTACCTATTAACGTGTATTAGCGGTCTTCATGCTCAATGCATTTGTTAACAACTGTTTTCCCAATCATGAGTTATATCCTTACACATCCACTAACCATTTGCACCCTTTATATCTAAGCAACCATTTCATACATTTTGTTATAGTAAACATTGGTTGTGTACGACTTTGGTTATCCAAGTTCTAGGTGTATTGACTATGATGCATTACTTTGACTTGACAAAAGAGATGAGAAAGTTGGTACTAGCATGAAACCATTGTTGTCCTTTTGCTTCCAAAATGGAAAACTGTAGCTACCTGATTAGAAAAAAAGCTCCTTAATTGACACTTATTATACTACAATGGTTGTCAGTAGTGCGCTAAGTTCAAAGAAAACATACATGCATTCGATTAATTTTTGCATTTACATTAGTCGGTGGCCATGTTGGTAACTGCCATACGCATATATCCATACCGGAACAATGTAAAATTCAATGTGATTAATACAACCACTGAATATATTATACTGCTTATTTTCTATAACTCAAACAGAGAGTGTGTAACTCCTGGGTTGCAGCGTAATGTTTAGAATTACTAAGTTATACCTTTACATATTTTAATCAACGATGGAGACATGCTACTTTGGAAGAAACGTATCATTTAAGGATGCAATGTTTATGTTATTACTTATTACTTACACATGTAATTTATGGACGTAGTGATTATGTTATTAGTTACAAGTAGCTTTTATTTATTTATTTATTTATTTTACGTTTTGATGACTAAAATCTCATGTGCCAATTGGTTGTGAGGTCATTTTGTTTTATTTGAGCATTAGTCTGCAAGACCGCAAAGCTTTGCACAGTCATTTACAACATAATAGTTTATGCTTCTCCTGCATATAACATGTTTCTTATGGTCTTCAAGGAAATTCCATAGCAAGTACGTTAGTGGATCCCACAAATAAATTATATAAATACAAAAATATGTATGAAAATAAAATTTGTTTTCCCTCTTTCTGCTGAAAGGTTTCGGGTGCCTTCATGGAGAAGGGGAAAATCAAAATGCAAGTTGCAGGCAAATATTTGGAGAAAGGAAATGTTGTGCATGCGCATGCATGATTTTGTGGAATAATCATCTATTATTTTGTGACATTTTATTAGTTTTCATTCATGAAGTTTGCAGATACAAACTTACGAACTTGCGTCTTTTGTGGCATATTATTATTGTGTGGCATATTATTTCGTGCATACCCTGTCAACTTCCATAGATACAAACCTACGTTATAATACAATTATTTGAATACTACATGCCCGTACATTTAGAAGGAAGACATGCAGTAAGAAAATAAAATTTTCAACCGGCTGAGCTAACATAAAAGCAAAGGAACAAGATTGCAGTAAGATAATTTGATGGTACAACATTGCAGTAAGATAATTTTCAAATGTCTTTAGACCTAATACCCTCATCTTCTCTGATTCCCCAATTCTCTAGACCTAATTTAGATTGGCTGAAACAAGTGGTAATTCTCTGCAAGTTTGGTCAGTTTAATTTTTAATTCAGTACTGGACTAATACGAAATTTGTTTTTCGATCCAGATTACAGTACACCCAGTGTAGTGGTTTGAACTTTCGAAGGTCAATTCTAAGGATAATGAAGGTTCCTGTAAAATTAGTGTGCATTCTAACCCAATATGATGCAATTTCCAAATCTATTTTAGTTTTAAAATCTGTTATGATGCAGATTTGATGTCTTCTGAAGCTCGCGTATGATGCCAAGAACATGGCGAGAGGAATAAGTATAAGTATGCGAAGTTTGTTCCAAGTCTGAGCATGAAGCATAGGTTTGGATAGAAAGCAAGTTTACAAATATTATTTGTATTTCATGTGCCTACTTTTATGTTGAAATTCTCCTTTTTGTATTAGAGTGTAAGGTTGTAGAGTGACGAAGTTGCATCACCAAGATTATTATGACATCTACATCTAAAAGAAGTGACGAACAAACTCAATAGAAAATAATCATAATATTCTAATCCTGAAAACCATGATATTATATTTTAACTTTAACTACAAATCCTAAGTTGATATTCTGACTTCCAATACATAGAATAATTTAATGCCTTAATTTTCACTTACAGCCCATGGAAAATCTAATTATTGTAAACCCAAATAATAGTTTGTTTCAGTCAATTAATCTAATTATTGTAAACATATGGATTTTCTTATAAATATTCAAATTCATAAGCTATGACGGCGTTATTTACGTTTTCACATTACTCTACATATTGCATATATTTATCTTTTAGTGGTATTATGGTTGACAACAAAATTTAATATATTTCTCTGCATCTTCAATATTCTGTACAAATCAACGTATTTATCTTTTTAACCTAATACTTAAAGACTGATTTAATCATTTTAAATTTTAGAGTATATTAGCCATGAAAGACTATAATTTAAAGTTTTCCTTCAAAATTCTATGCACGGTAATGGATGCTGACTAAACTTCTGAATCTTTGAATATTGTCTACAACTTTTAATTATTTATTTAGTGTTATAGAAGATAAAAGAGCTACCCTGCTGTGGATAGTAAAAAGTAATGAATGTTAGGAATTAATTCCTATATTTTACCTGTTATAAACTAAGCAGTAGTCTATCAGTTATATAGTATATCGGAAATCAAAAATAAGTTGCTCTTTTAAATTTCTGGCAATAATGGTCCGTTCAACTAATGAATTTTTTACGTTTCGCTTGATGTAGTTCTTTCATTGAATTTTAAGTTCAAAATATGGATGTCATGGCTTAATTTTATTCTTAGAAAGAATATTTGTTAATTACAAATGCGGGAGAATGAATTTATCGTTCACAAATACATTCTAATTTATTGCTTTTGTTTTGGTTACTCTTCTAGATAAATGATAATATTGTGGCTTTTCAACATCTCATGGAACTAATTATTTATAAACTTAAAGATGTTGTTTATAAAATATGTTTTTCTTTCAATTTTAGCTTTCTTAATAAAGTGTTTTTAATTATTTGCACTTGAAATGTGTGTGCAATACGTATATATATAGGTTTGAATAAATCATAATATTGAACACATAATTATCAAGTATTATTCCGATCTAACTTTAATGCCAAGTTTCAGGGAGATATAAAATCATTATATCCATTAGTAAGGTTATCTTTGAATGGTGAAGGTTATCGGTAGCCAGAAAATTAAATTTTTACGTTTATATAACTGAACCTTATTCACATTAAGGATTTTACTTTACCTTGGACTATACATTATTCCCATTGGATTCTAAAATATTGCCTGGATCTAGAAAATGGACAATAAAAAATAAATGAAAATAAAAAGATCAGGAGAATGTATAAATGTTAGCTATTGCCTTCAAATCCTGACCCTATTTATGAGAAATTACGTCCCCAACCTACCATAATAAATTATTGCTCTTAAGGAAAATTTTGTCTGAAGCTTCATCCTCAGATCCACAGCCTAAATCACTCTTATATCCTCAAAAATTTCCATCATAAAATCTTAGCTAATCCATGGAATTGCAAAATAAAGCTTTTGTCACCAAATCGTCTATATCCACCAAATGGTAAGTAAATATTACAACGATTTTATTTTGGAAAAAAAATACATGCATTGTTTCTTTATAATAATTTGGGAGTTTTGAAAATGACCAGAAATGCATATTAGATTAAATTGCCAGAGCATGAATTTTATTAGGAGCGATTCTAGATTTATATGTTCATTACATGTGAGGATTTAGTTGAATGTATGATATATAGTCTCATGGTTTTTGTGTATTCTGTGCAATAAAGTAAAGAAAATTTAGTATTGCCTTCATCAAGGTGTGCCAAAGCGAAAGGTTATGTCGTGCCGTATTAGAAAGTTGATTCCATTTACTTTCGTATTTTTAAAACACATATTTAGCGGGTAAATGAAATAAATGAAGGGAAAAAATGAAACACAATTACTGGCCTAGGTATTAAATTAAAATCTTTCTTTTTATAGGATTTTCTAATTAATAGAATTATTATTATATTAAAGTGCAATGTAGCAGTGGCATTTGTTACATTTATAACTTTAATGATTTTGTCTGCACATTAAATAGTAATACGTGTAGTTATTAGGAGGATGGTCTTCATTATTTTACATGTTGGAGCATTTAATAGTAATAGAATTAGTATTTTGGAAGTTGGTCATTCTTTGACATTTTGCTGAGGCTAATAGTTATATGTTATAACAACGATTTCTAAAGTTAGACAGGTGGATTTTTTTTTTTTTTTTTTTTTTTTTTTTTTTTTTTTTGCATTTAGAGACATGTTACCTTGCTTCATTTGTTTAGTTGTCTTGCATTATTTATGCTATATGTATTATGTAACATGATTCTGCACCTAACAATATTTCAGTTCTGCACTTCAAATTATATACATTTACTACTTGAGTTTGAAAATCAAGAAGACTGAGCTTAAACATTTTAAGTGTGATATATGCAGCTGACACATAATTATTGTTAGGCCATTTTGTTCGGCAATAAAATTATATAAGTGGCACAGGTTCCATGCTTGACAATTTCAAAGAAAATGCATTACTGTTTTTTTTTTTTAAAAAATCTTTTCAAGTCTTCATGCAATGGAGGACAGAATTCACATGTTGCGGCATCAGATACGCATGCCATTTGAGCGATAAAGTACATGGAATATGGAAAGGCATGGGATAATATGACAGTGTATATGTGGATGTATGGAACTGTAGAGGCCCAATGTCCATGGGTAGTCTTTAACAGTGAACGCAAGTGAATAAAAGCAAATTGCATAAAGCTTGGCTTAGTTATTTGCTTCATGTATAATCAATACATTGGGTTTAATGTTTTTTTTCCATTGCACGTTAACACATGTTTCTCAGTATTTACATTATAACTGAATTTGTGTGAACGCAACAATAGGAAGCAAATGAATTGTGGTTCATTTGAAACTGTACAAATTTCATGGTGGATGTATGTATGCTCTGCGTGTGGTAGATCATGGTTTTTATATATTGAATTGTGTACGTTTTGTACATATATATATTTGATTCTAGCGCTTTTTGTACATATATATTTGATGTTATCGTTTATGTATAATTTACTTTCATTTTATTTCCTTTTGTTTTGCATACGAGATTGTTCATTAGATGTTATGTTTCTTTTTCCCGACCGTCTTAATATATAGTCCAAACTGTAAATTTAATGCATGGTAAACTTTTTCTGCTCCTTATTTGCACAGTAACATTTTTTTACATAATACTTACAATTTTTTTTTCCATTTATATTTATCATTTTACACTAAAAAAGAATTTAATTTATGTTTTTCTTTGCACACGTCCAACGGGCGTGCTGTACATACTGGTTTTGATAATAAATATCTTTTATCTTTCGAAACGTGGAATATTTCATCCAAAATCTTTTCAAAACATTTATATGATTTTACATAATTTATTCATATTTTTAATAATTTTATTAAGGTCTTTGAAGTCGGTTTCCAATATCGGCCACCAAACTACATCCATAGCGACCTTTTCTAAAACTGGTTTGGACATATCTTAAAATCTAACTGTTATATTTCAAATCTCTTATTATCATTCCAATGCTCTTTTTGATACAAACCCTACGATTATAGTTTTAGGAGAATCCGATGGTCGGATCTCCTGTTATGTCAATTCAAAGTCAATGGTCGAAATTCGTGAACGGTCGTTGCACGACACATTCTATTAAAACCATTATAATACGTATAATATATTTCATCGATTTCTATTTAAAACATATGTTATAAATCGTTTATAAATTTATTTTAAAAATGATTCCAACTTCCATTTCAATTTTAAATCAAAATTGAATATTCCATATCATTATAATATTAAAATGATAATATTTTTAAAACATCAGATTTTGAAATCAAATCTTTTATATATTCATTATAAAATGACTAAAATCGACAGAAAATTCCGTTTGAGTTAAAATGGTGTATATCTACTTAACCCGTCTTCATATATTTCAATATTTTGTGTTCATCCAAAATCGGACATCAAAATCATATTTTGATTCTTCACGGAATATTATTTTAAAATATTTGTTATTTCTGAATTGGAATTAGACTCATTCAATTACCATATAATTTTATTTTTATGGATTCCATACATCGCATGTATTCAAAAATAGCGATAAACAAATATTAAACATTCAATTCACATCTAGAGTGCAATTTACAACTGTATAAGCATTAAATAATTAAATGATGCTTATAACCGTATGTCAATCAATCGATTGACATACAATTAAATCCAAAGGAGATGTGAATTAATTATCATCCGTAACACCCCGCGTTTTGTAACAATTAAAATAATTAAATAATGCATATGTGAATATATATATATGCATTGATATATACATTTAAAAAGAAGATAATATTAATGCGAAGAAAAATGTTATGCATGCATTGAAAGAAAGAAAGAACTGGTTGCATGCAGTGTAAACATGTTGCGTGCACATATTATGCATTAATAATAAAAGAGAAATAGAAGAAAAAGATTCATGCAATAGTTTAACTAACTGGATTATTAGTTTAGGAAAAATTCTAAATCAAGATTTAGAGGAAAAGAATCGACGTTAATAAAAATGTGTTTAGAATCATATGCGAAGTGTGGTAATTTTCTAGATTTGGTCTATTCAATTTTCTTACTTTTTCTTTCCTTTTTCTTTTAGTAAAAATTATGAACCCATGGTTGTTAGGTTTTGAATCCAATTAGGGGAAAACAATAGTGTAACAACCCGGAATTTGGGGCCAATTTAAAATTTTTATTTTAGAAATTTTAAGGGATTTTGAATATTTGAAATTAATTATTTTAAATAATAACGAATAGAAATTTATTTAATCGAAGTTAGTACGAATATATTTAATTCAATTATAAAAGGAATTAGAAATAGCACGGTGGTTTTAAAAGTCAAATCTGAACTTTGACTAACTGTACAGGATGCAGAATAAATCGGATTTTGGTGAAACCAAAAATATTAGAATCTATTTATAAATATCTTTCCAACGAATCCGAAAATCGAAATTTCATAGCGGGAATTAAAAGTTATGGCCAGTTGAAATTTCAGAATAGTCGTTGTAGAATTTCTATATATTTTTTAATATTAAAAATGGCCATTTTTCAAACGTTCCCGGAATTCGACGAAATTTGTTTTGTTGGGACCGTATCATCAAAACAAAGCCAGAAATAATTTTTCTGGATTTTTCTGAGTTCGTATGTGACCCCGGTAAAATTAAAAAGTATGTTCGAATTTAATATTAAGGATTTATTTTAAAAATAAAAGAAGCATGCTGTAAACTTCAGAATTAGACTTTGGCACTAGCGCCATTGAGTTCAGAAGGCGTCAAAACATATTGTTCGACAGTCATTGGGCTCCGTTTCGAGATCGGACGGAAAAAACCTAATTTTGAAATTAAATAAATATTTTTTTTAGAGAATACTTGTAACACCCCGAAAATTCTATAACTGTGAAATTAACAAATTAAAGTATAATCAAATTCAAATCAAAGAACTAAGGGAAACGGGATACGCCATTGCGTTCGTCTCGGAAAAATACGCGAAATAGAGTCTGAGTTTTCGAAAAACGGAGTCCGTATGAAGAAGATATGGCCTTCGGAAGTTTTTATATTAAATTTAAAATTCAAACAGAATTAAATAATTAAATATTCCGAAGTGGGGCCCATTGGGCCAGGAACACCCGCCTGGGCCACCCAGGTCGACTGGGCTGTCGACCTGGGCTACCCATGTCGACAGGGCTGTCGACAGCCCTGTCGACAGGGCTGTCGACAGCCCTGTCGACAGGGGTATCGACCTGGTCGAGCCCAGTCAACCTGGCTGGCCAGGTCGGTGTGTGGTCGAATTTCTGTGGTCTGCTTTGTCATTAGGGCTAGGTGGCGGGTTTTTATTGGTCTCTCTTCCTAATGAATGGCTATGATCTAACCTAGCAACATCAATGGTCCTAATCAATTCCTAACCTCTATATAAACAACCCTAGACTAAACCCTAATCTATTCATTCAAATTAAGAACATAGCCGCCATGTTGCTGAGGAACGACAAAGAGTAGCCGCCAACTAGAGAGAGAATTAGGAAGAAAGTTCTAAAGCCTAAAGCAATTCAAGCAACCTAAAGCCAATCAATTCTACATAGGAATCATATCTCTTAATTAGAGAATTCGCCGCAACCATTGTAAGTAGAGTATTACTTTGGTATAATAAACAACTGTGTTGATGTGTATGCTTGAATTGTGGCAATGGAAGTAATTCATATTTGTGCGTTCTTATCAATTTATATACGTTTGGATATTCTTGAATTATATTATTCATTATAAAGAACTACATGCGGTAGTTCTATGCAAACATACGTTTGGAATATTGCGCAAATTATGTAGTCTATGTTGAAGCTACATGTATATAGTTGAGTGAAATTTATGCAAGTTTGGGCTTTGTTATTATGCCATCATGATGTATATTTTATGCATAAATCATTTTGCAAGTAATTGAAACAAGTTTGGTTGTTATAATTCATATGAAACTATGTTGGAATTTTGACACCATAATCCATGTATTAAGTCATGCTTTTGCAAAACTTATGAATATGGCTAGGCTATGAATTATATTTGGCATAATTGAAATCTATGATTAAGTCTATCTTGTTTAAAAGAATTATATGATGACATATGTGAGACATGGCTAGGTTAGACTCAAAAATCCCTTTTTGCAAGTTTAAAGCAAACACCATGATTAGGAATATTTATGCATAAGTATATTTATACCATCGTTATATGATTAGACTTAAACCATGATTAAGTTGAACTATGCTTTTGTGTTAGTAACAAAGTATCCCCTTTGTAAGCATGTAGAAACCTTATGAACATGACTTGTTTATGTTTATGCCATGAACAAAGTTAACCTTACTTATGCCATGCTTATGTTTGACATTATGCCATGTTTATGCTAGAAGTATTTATGACATGCTTATGTTTGACATTATGCTATGCTTAAGCTAGGAATATTTATGACATGCTTATGTTTGACATTATGCCTAAATAAGAATATAGGTTCATGTTGTAGTTAAACCTATGCAAGTTCACATGCTTTTATTCATGTCACCTATGTTACCACTATGCAAGTACACCAATTTCTATTTTGTATTTCCAACGTCGTGTTGCAAGTTCATGCGCTCACCTTCCCCTCTTTGTGTATACGCCATAAGCCTCCCCTTTCGCATGGCTAAATTGGGCTTTAAAAGGCTAAGCCCAATATATATGTACGGACGTGTAAAACGGAGGAAAATAACATTGGGTTAAAATTAATTAATGAATGAAAATATAAAATAGAAGGGCCCAAATTCAAGTATGGGTTGGGCCCATGATTGGTGTAACCTTTACACCATTAACTTAATAATGGGCCGCAAATATTTACATATAAGAAATAAAGAAGAATGAAAAGATATGTAAATGTAGAAAATACGAGGTGTTTAACCCGAGGTTGGATTGAGTTGTGATGTAAACCTGCCCGGAACCGCCCGGCTGTCCAGTAGTCACAACAATACCTATCCAATGTGGGAGGTTAAACATGGGGCCCAATAAGGACCCGAGGTTAGATTGAGTTGTGGCGTAAGACTACCCGGAACCAACCGGCAACAGGCAGCCACAACAATACCTGTCTAATGTGAGAGGTCAGGGCCTTAATAAGACAATTAAGGCTGAGTCAGGATTGTTAGGATTAAGTGAACTAAAGACTTAATCAAAATGGAACATGCTAAACTAAATGGACTGGTGGGGTTAGGTTAGGAGACACTTAACCAACTTAGCATGTTGGCTAGAGATAGAAAACCTAGTAACGGGGGACCCTTTTCAGCAGTAACCCTAAAAGGTGTATCAGGATACCCTGAAACTAGGCAGGGTGGGGCACGATTACTGGGCTGATTGTAAGAGGTCAAATCGACGGCGGTGGTGTAGCAGTGTAGGTTCTAACGGAGTGCGGGCGTGCACACACTTCGGTGCAGAAAAATAAGGCACTGGACACCAGTAGCATACCTGTGCACTCAAAGGTTGTGTCGGGTTGCCACTATGGGACTTGATACACCCCATGGTGGGACCAGCATAGGTAACTACGACATCGGGGGCCGTAAGACACATGTAACTTTGCGAGTAGGAGCCGATCATCGTAGAATGGATCACATCACCCTGATTATGGGGTGCAAATTGGAAACTAGTTTATATGGGTTCAGAGATTAACATGGGGTACGATAGTATATTCGACCCTAGACAACTTAACCAAGTTTATTGTGCTTGCCCACTTCTTGTTTTACTTATCATACCCAGTTCTTTATTCATAGACAAAATAGTACTAGACTTACTCAGGCTTTATGTCTGACTCTATTTTTCTTTCGTCTTCTTTCTACCGTTTCCCCCCCCCCCAAGGTCCTCAGGGAGGGAACACAGCAGCTTGACCAACCTCAACATCCAGCTTTGAAGAAGAGAAATGTATTGCTTGGACTTTCCTGTTTTGAACTATGGCTTTGGACAATCCACTATGGGGCTTTTGCAGTTTATCTACGTTTTATTTATGCTTCTTTAAATAATGTACTCAAGACAGATTATGAAAGTGTTATGTTATGTTTTTGGAAAGGATGTTGTTGTAACACGTATTTGACTTTATGAAATAAAAGTTTGTTGTTCTTCCGCTGTTTATAAATATGTGTTCTTATATCTGTCTTGTATATCTGTGATTTGTACTTATAAACCTCCACCAAAATTAGGGCATTCCCTTTGAGAGTGACCCTAACGGAGGTGGGGTGTTTCACTTGGTATCAGAGCATAGGTTTACCAGATAAGATAAAAAGTTTTGGAAAATTATTTTCAAAAAGGAAATTTAAAGAAGCATTTTTAAAGGAAAAATATTATTTTATTTTTAAAGGCAAAGTCCACTCCCCAAAGCCATAGGAACTATCTCTTATCCTTCGTTTTGAATCTATCCTTTTTGTTTCAGCATGTCCCAAGATCTTAACTTGCCGGAAGGGGTGCCAATACCTGGTTGGTTTAGACGGTTCTTAGAAGCAAGGGCCACTCAGCCAGGTCCTACCATTCCTCCTCCCCCAGCTGAAGGAAATCACCCAGCTGTAGCAGCACCTTTTCCTCCACCTCCTCCTCGGGGAAACACGTTTGCTAAGATATGTAAAGATTTTAAGGCTATGGGAGGAAGGGACTTCCATGGAACTGAGTCCTTCGTGGCAGCTAGGAATTGGCTGAAAGAAACGGAGGACCTATTCATCATCTTTGAGGTAGAAGATAGACAAAAAGTACAACTGGCAGTATGGCTATTGAAGGGCGAAGCTTCCTACTGGTGGGAAGTCACTAATGCTGAAAGACCAGTGGAGACATGGGAGGACTTTAGGGCAAGGTTTGAGACTAAGTTTCTCTCAGATGCGGAAAGAAGTTTGCAGTTGGAAAAATTCTTATTTCTTAAACAAGGGGACAAGACAGTCAGAGAGTATGTGAATCAGTTCGATGAGCTGGCTAGGTTTGGGCTTGACCTAGTCAACACCCCGCACAAGAAGGCTTTCCGTTTCGTCAAAGGGTTAAATGAGCCATTACACAGTTTGGCCATGACCCATATACCCATGGGAGCCACGTATGAGAGATTGGTGCAAATGGCATTGTTGAATGAAGAGGACAAGGGCAAGAAGGAGACAAAGGCAGAAAGCTCTCAAGGGAAGAAAGAGGGTTTGCAGCCTAAGAAGACGGACTTTAAGAAAGGCGGGAAAGGCAACAAGGAGAAGAGGAAGTGCAATTTCTGTGGCAAAGTGGGGCACTTAGTAAAGGACTGCCGGAAAAAGAAGGCCAAAGAGAATGGTGGGTGCTTTTCGTGCGGTCAGACAGGCCACAGGGCTAAGGACTGCCCAAGGAAACGAGGACAGGGGCAGGGCACTGGATCCACCCCAGGGGCACAGGTTCATGTGCTAGAAGCGCCACCATTGCAACAGCGAGGTATAAATACTTCTGTAGAAAGTGTAGTTTATCTTTATGATCACCCCGTTCGCACTTTATTTGATTCTGGCGCATCACACTCCTTTATCTCGTCTGCTTTAGTAGAATCTCTGCACCTAAAAACTAGTATGGTAGAGGACCCCTTAATTGTTTCAAACCCAATTGGGGGCCCAGCTCATTTGTCTATGATCTGTGTGGGATTGAAAATTTCTATTCTAAGTGTAGAATTTCAATGTAGTGCCTTTGTTTTGGGCTTTTCGGGGTATGGTTTGATTTTGGGTATGGATTGGCTATCCAGTAATGGGGCCATCCTTGATTGTGAGAAAAGGGTTGTTAGGCTCCTAACCCGGCTCGGTAATACTTTGGAAATTTCTTGTAATCCCTCGTATGCGGTTATGCTTAGTTATCTTGAATCGCCAGATGCCTCTGTTGAAAATTTGCAATCAGTTAGAGTGGTCCGGGAATATCCGGATGTCTTTGAAGAGGTGAAGGGCTTACCTCCGAAGCGGGAAATAGACTTCCGCATATATCTTGTAGATAATGCAAAGCCCGTTGCGTTGCCCGTTAGACATATGGCTCCACGAGAAAGGAAAGAGCTCAGTAAACAGATTAAAGAACTTCTAGAGAAGGGGTTCATTAGGAGAAGCATTTCAGAATGGGGCGCTCCAGTGGTGTTCGCTACGAAGGCGGATGGTTCACTCCGTCTATGTGTTGACTATAGGGAGCTCAACAAGCTAACGAAAAAGAATAGGCACCCTCTCCCTAGAATTGACGATTTATTTGACCAGCTTGTAGGAGCGTCTGTTTTCTCCCAACTCGATTTAGCAACCGGTTTTCATCAGCTAAGAGTGGCTGAAGATAGCATCGATAAAACGGCGTTCAGAACCCCAGACGGTTTCTTTGAATGGCTTGTCATGCCTTTCGGCTTGACAAATGCACCTGCGTACTTCGTGGACCTAATGAGTAGGGTATTTAGAGATTTCCTCAACAAATTCGTAGTGGTCTTCGTAGATGATATCCTTATCTTCTCAAAAAGTGAAGAGGAACATGCTCAACACTTAAGGGCAATCATGGAAACTTTGCGAGTCCATCAACTAAAAGCAAAATTCTCCAAATGCCACTTTTGGAGGGAAGAAGTAAGGTTCCTTGGGCACATAGTATCCAAACAAGGGTTAGCAGTGGACCCTGCTAAGGTAGTGGCGGTACAAGATTGGAAGACACCAAGGAATGCAACTGAGGTCCGAAGCTTTCTAGGACTAGCAGGTTTCTATCGAAAATTTATAAGGGATTTTGCGAAAATCTCAGCTCCGCTCACGAAATTGACTAAGAAGAATCTAGTGTTCAATTGGGATTTGGATTGCGAATTTGCTTTCCAACGACTGAAAAGGGCTCTCACAACAGCCCCAGTTTTGACGCTGCCAGATGGGAGTAAGATGTTCACTGTTTATACGGATGCATGTGGAACAGGGCTAGGCGTCGTCTTAATGCAAGAAGGAAGGGTAGTAGCTTATGGCGGGAGGCAGTTGAAGGTGCACGAAAAGAACTACCCAACCCACGATCTTGAGTTAGCCGCCATCGTCTTTGCACTCAAGTCTTGGCGACACTATCTCCTAGGTGAGAAGTTCGAACTTTACACTGACCATAAATCGTTGAAATATCTTTTCTCGCAGAAGGATCTTAACTTGAGGCAACAAAGATGGATGGAGTTTCTTGCCTCGTACGATTTCGAAATCTCCTACACTCCGGGCAAAGGCAACGTAGTGGCAGACGCGTTGAGCCGAAAGAAATTGACCCTAAGCCCGTTGTTTGTTGAAAGACAAAGCCTAGAGTTTATAGCCAGTTTCGACTTTAGGCCCTCCTCCGATTTCGTACCAGGCTTGCTGGCATCTCTCGAAGTACGGCCAACTTTAGTGGATTCAGTAGGGACAGCACAACGCGAAGACCCTCAGCTTGTGGAAATAATTGATAGGCTAATTAGGGGTGAGACTTCAAGTCACCTCAACAGATACTCCATCGACGATAGGGGTTTGCTAAGGCGAGACGGAAGACTATGCGTCCCACAGACAAACGATTTAATAAAGAAGGTTCTCGAGGAAGCACATCACTCCAAGATGATGATACACCCAGGCGGGGATAAAATGTACAAAGACATAAAGAGGACTTTCTTTTGGAACGGCATGAAAAAGGACGTGGCAGAATTCGTTTCTAAGTGCATGGTGTGCCAACAGGTTAAGGCGGAACAGAAAAAGCCTGGCGGACTACTACATCCTCTGGAGGTCCCGCAGTGGAAGTGGGATAGCATCTCAATGGACTTCATCGATGGGCTGCCTAGGTCTAGGAGAGGCAAGACTAGTATTTGGGTAATAGTGGATAGGCTTACTAAAAGCGCCCACTTTTTACCTGTCAAAAGTAAAAGAACTGCCTCATCCCTAGCATCACTTTACCTTAAGGAAATCGTTCGACTCCATGGAATACCATCTAGCATTGTTAGTGACCGAGACCCCATCTTCACTAGTGAGTTTTGGCGGAGTCTGCAAGAAGCAGTAGGAACGCAGTTATGCTTGAGCACAGCCTATCATCCCCAAACCGACGGCCAAACAGAGAGAGTGAACAGAGTTTTGGAAGACCTTTTAAGGCTATGCGTCCTTGACTTCGGAGGGACATGGGAAGACCACCTTCCTTTGGTGGAATTTGCCTACAACAACAGCTATCAAGCAACCATAGGAATGGCGCCCTTCGAAGCTTTATATGGAAGACCGTGCCGATCGCCCACTTGTTGGTGGGAGTCTACTGATAAGCTCATACTTGGACCAGATATGATCCGAGAGACCTCAGAGAAAGTAGACTTAATACGAAGAAGGATGAAGACGGCCCAAGACAGACAAAAGTCCTATGCCGACAAGAGGAGGACCGACCTTGAATTTGAAGTTGGAGACAGAGTTTTTCTCAAGGTATCACCGCTAAGGAACGTTGTTCGTTTTGGAACCACAGGAAAGCTAGCACCAAGGTTCGTAGGGCCATTCCCTATTATCGAGAAGATTGGGAAAATGGCCTATAGATTAGAGCTACCCGAGAAGTTGGCTGGAGTCCACAACGTTTTTCACGTTTCACACCTCCGAAAATGTCTGCATGAGTCAGCTGAAGTAGTAGAGCCAAATATCCTCGAAGAGGCCGAAGTGGAACGCGAAGCAACCATAAGAAAAGTTCCAACCCGCATCTTAGGAACGGAAGTGAAGAAGCTACGCAACCGCGAAGTCAAGCTCGTCAAAGTTCAGTGGAGCGACGCCGAGGGAGACGCGACTTGGGAAACTGAAGCTAGAATCCGTACATCCTACCCTTTTCTGTTCGAGGGTACATCCTTGATCTTTCCTTTTCCTTAAGTTGCGCTTTTATCTATCTTTTTAGGTATCTTTCCTCGACCTTATCTTTTAGGTAGAATCTTTTTAGATGAAAACATGTAGTTGAAACATGTTATGGATGATGGTTGCAAGTGGTTGCAAGTGATTGCTAGTGGTTGCTCGTGGTTGCATATACACACACAATCTAGGTTTTAGATCGGCTCAGTCACTTCATATTGCATATGCATATATGTTTGTATTCGTATATGGTTGAACTTTAATGTGTTGTCATGTGGATGTTGCATTGTATTGAATGAGTGAGCACTCATGTAGAATCATGAATAGGAAAATTTGCATACATAATGGATTCATGGCACTTACATAACTCGCATTAAGGAGGTCAACTGAATCAGTAGACCGCCTGATTTTGCATTAGATAAGTACATACACACACACACTTTGCATATGATCATGAAGCATTAGAAGTCTTTTAAGGACAATGGATGCTCGTGTTTGATGAATGAGTAGATGGATGATTGGATGTTAGGATATACATTCCTCCTAACTTGAAGATTTCGGGGACGAAATCCTTTTAAGTGGGGGAGAATGTAACACCCCGAAAATTCTATAACTGTGAAATTAACAAATTAAAGTATAATCAAATTCAAATCAAAGAACTAAGGGAAACGGGATACGCCATTGCGTTCGTCTCGGAAAAATACGCGAAATAGAGTCCGAGTTTTCGAAAAACGGAGTCCGTATGAAGAAGATATGGCCTTCGGAAGTTTTTATATTAAATTTAAAATTCAAACAGAATTAAATAATTAAATATTCCGAAGTGGGGCCCATTGGGCCAGGAACACCCGCCTGGGCCACCCAGGTCGACTGGGCTGTCGACCTGGGCTACCCATGTCGACAGGGCTGTCGACAGCCCTGTCGATAGGGCTGTCGACAGCCCTGTCGACAGGGGTATCGACCTGGTCGAGCCCAGTCAACCTGGCTGGCCAGGTCGGTGTGTGGTCGAATTTCTGTGGTCTGCTTTGTCATTAGGGCTAGGTGGCGGGTTTTTATTGGTCTCTCTTCCTAATGAATGGCTATGATCTAACCTAGCAACATCAATGGTCCTAATCAATTCCTAACCTCTATATAAACAACCCTAGACTAAACCCTAATCTATTCATTCAAATTAAGAACATAGCCGCCATGTTGCTGAGGAACGACAAAGAGTAGCCGCCAACTAGAGAGAGAATTAGGAAGAAAGTTCTAAAGCCTAAAGCAATTCAAGCAACCTAAAGCCAATCAATTCTACATAGGAATCATATCTCTTAATTAGAGAATTCGCCGCAACCATTGTAAGTAGAGTATTACTTTGGTATAATAAACAACTTTGTTGATGTGTATGCTTGAATTGTGGCAATGGAAGTAATTCATATTTGTGCGTTCTTATCAATTTATATACATTTGGATATTCTTGAATTATATTATTCATTATAAAGAACTACATGCGGTAGTTCTATGCAAACATACGTTTGGAATATTGCGCAAATTATGTAGTCTATGTTGAAGCTACATGTATATAGTTGAGTGAAATTTATGCAAGTTTGGGCTTTGTTATTATGCCATCATGATGTATATTTTATGCATAAATCATTTTGCAAGTAATTGAAACAAGTTTGGTTGTTATAATTCATATGAAACTATGTTGGAATTTTGACACCATAATCCATGTATTAAGTCATGCTTTTGCAAAACTTATGAATATGGCTAGGCTATGAATTATATTTGGCATAATTGAAATCTATGATTAAGTCTATCTTGTTTAAAAGAATTATATGATGACATATGTGAGACATGGCTAGGTTAGACTCAAAAATCCCTTTTTGCAAGTTTAAAGCAAACACCATGATTAGGAATATTTATGCATAAGTATATTTATACCATCGTTATATGATTAGACTTAAACCATGATTAAGTTGAACTATGCTTTTGTGTTAGTAACAAAGTATCCCTTTTGTAAGCATGTAGAAACCTTATGAACATGACTTGTTTATGTTTATGCCATGAACAAAGTTAACCTTACTTATGCCATGCTTATGTTTGACATTATGTCATGTTTATGCTAGAAGTATTTATGACATGCTTATGTTTGACATTATGCTATGCTTAAGCTAGGAATATTTATGACATGCTTATGTTTGACATTATGCCTAAATAAGAATATAGGTTCATGTTGTAGTTAAACCTATGCAAGTTCACATGCTTTTATTCATGTCACCTATGTTACCACTATGCAAGTACACCAATTTCTATTTTGTATTTCCAACGTCGTGTTGCAAGTTCATGCGCTCACCTTCCCCTCTTTGTGTATACGCCATAAGCCTCCCCTTTCGCATGGCTAAATTGGGCTTTAAAAGGCTAAGCCCAATATATATGTACGGACGTGTAAAACGGGGGAAAATAACATTGGGTTAAAATTAATTAATGAATGAAAATATAAAATAGAAGGGCCCAAATTCAAGTATGGGTTGGGCCCATGATTGGTGTAACCTTTACACCATTAACTTAATAATGGGCCGCAAATATTTACATATAAGAAATAAAGAAGAATGAAAAGATATGTAAATGTAGAAAATACGAGGTGTTTAACCCGAGGTTGGATTGAGTTGTGATGTAAACCTGCCCGGAACCGCCCGGTTGTCCAGTAGTCACAACAATACCTATCCAATGTGGGAGGTTAAACATGGGGCCCAATAAGGACCCGAGGTTAGACTAAGTTGTGGCGTAAGACTGCCCGGAACTAACCGGCAACAGGCAGCCACAACAATACCTGTCTAATGTGAGAGGTCAGGGCCTTAATAAGACAATTAAGGCTGAGTCAGGATTGTTAGGATTAAGTGAACTAAAGACTTAATCAAAATGGAACATGCTAAACTAAATGGACTGGTGGGGTTAGGTTAGGAGACACTTAACCAACTTAGCATGTTGGCTAGAGATAGAAAACCTAGTAACGGGGGACCCTTTTCAGCAGTAACCCTAAAAGGTGTATCAGGATACCCTGAAACTAGGCAGGGTGGGGCACGATTACTGGGCTGATTGTAAGAGGTCAAATCGACGGCGGTGGTGTAGCAGTGTAGGTTCTAACGGAGTGCGGGCGTGCACACACTCCGGTGCAGAAAAATAAGGCACTGGACACCAGTAGCATACCTGTGCACTCAAAGGTTGTGTCGGGTTGCCACTATGGGACTTGATACACCCCATGGTGGGACCAGCATAGGTAACTACGACATCGGGGGCCGTAAGACACATGTAACTTTGCGAGTAGGAGCCGATCATCGTAGAATGGATCACATCACCCTGATTATGGGGTGCAAATTGGAAACTAGTTTATATGGGTTCAGAGATTAACATGGGGTACGATAGTATATTCGACCCTAGACAACTTAACCAAGTTTATTGTGCTTGCCCACTTCTTGTTTTACTTATCATACCCAGTTCTTTATTCATAGACAAAATAGTACTAGACTTACTCAGGCTTTATGTCTGACTCTATTTTTCTTTCGTCTTCTTTCTACCGTTTCCCCCCCCCCCCAGGTCCTCAGGGAGGGAACACAGCAGCTTGACCAACCTCAACATCCAGCTTTGAAGAAGAGAAATGTATTGCTTGGACTTTCCTGTTTTGAACTATGGCTTTGGACAATCCACTATGGGGCTTTTGCAGTTTATCTACGTTTTATTTATGCTTCTTTAAATAATGTACTCAAGACAGATTATGAAAGTGTTATGTTATGTTTTTGGAAAGGATGTTGTTGTAACACATATTTGACTTTATGAAATAAAAGTTTGTTGTTCTTCCGCTGTTTATAAATATGTGTTCTTATATCTGTCTTGTATATCTGTGATTTGTACTTATAAACCTCCACCAAAATTAGGGCATTCCCTTTGAGAGTGACCCTAACGGAGGTGGGGTGTTTCAATACTAGTATAAATACACGTACACTACTGTTCATCCTCTTCCTTCTCGTTTCAACCCGCCGCCGAAACCCATTACCCATCGATTTTTCTCCTCAAATTTTCTCCTTCCTCACTCAATTTCAGACCACCCTGTAGTACAACTTTTTGATGTACTCTTCCTCCTGTTCGACATCATACCAAAATCAGTCCTCCTCATAGCCTGTAGCCGCCGCACCAACCCCCCAAAGTCCACAGCCGTCGCACCCTGTTGGGCCCACCACGGCCGATCGCACTTCCCCCCTTCTAGGCGCAAGCTCCCCTCTCCTAGCTCTCTGACGTCGCCCAAACCATTCTGAAAACCATCGATCCAATCTCCTGAAATCTGGGCTCAAAGATTTGAACAAATCTAAAAATATACGGCCTTAATTTAAGAGGTGAATTCTTGGATTTGTGACGCTAATTTCTGTTGCAAATTTAATTTTGTTGATTAAAAATTGATATTTAATTCATACGAACTCCAAACTGAAAATTTTCAGATCCGAGAGAACCGTGACTTCGAATACAACTTTTAAAAAGTGATTGGGACGAATTCTGAACACTTTTGAATTTCCAATACTGATCCAATCAAGGTGAGATTCTATTTCAATAATTAAATCAATTTAATTATTATTCTCTGGTTATTTAAATAAGTTAAATTGTCAATGAACTAGATCTACGATGTGATAAGATTCTGAATGATTGATCTGTTGTTTTGTGATATATGATGCTAGATCTGATAGCCAAAATTTTAGATCTGTGTATGGTAGTAAATTAGAACCAATTATTTGTTTAAATATTTGGTCGAATCATGTCTGTTGATATTCTATGAATCATAAAATATATATATATATATATATATCACCTTGTTCATGTCTTTGGATTGAACTAGAATTTTCTATGCAATCTCACCCTATTGTATTTGGTTGGACTAGATCTTTTTAGTTAATAAAATATTGTCCTGTTGTTTTTAAATTGAAATATAACGGTGTGGTAAAAATGGATTTTTATAAAAAAAAATATGTGGACGGTATGAAAAAGATTTACTTTTTTATTAAAAATTAAAAAGGAAAAGATGACGGTAGGAAAAGACTTACTTTTTGTCAAAAGTAAAAAGATCAGATTTCGTACATAAAAGAAAAATTACATTATTTTTAATGTAATTAAGATATAATTTTACACCGTAAAGGAAATTACATTTTTAAATGTAATTGAAGAATAAGATTTTACCATTGTAATAAAATTACATTTTTAATGTAATTATAAGATAAGAATTTACCGTCGTAACGGAAATTACATTTTAATGTAATTAAGAAAGTAAGATTTTGACATTGAAATAAAATTTACATTTTTAATTTAATTAAGAGAGAGAGATTTGACAATGGAATCAAAATCACATTTTTAATGTAATTTATAAAGATAAAAAAATTCACCATAATGTTAATTACATTTTTAATGTAATTAAAAAATAGAATTTACATTTTTATGTAAATAAAAGATTAAAAGAATGAATTCAACGTTGAAATAGAATGTACATTTTTATGTAAATAAAAGAATAAAAGAATGAATTCAACGTTAAAGTAGAATTTACATTTTTTATGTAAATAAAAGATTAAAAGAATGAATTCAACGTTAAAATAAAATTAACATTTTCATGTAAATAAAAGATTAAAAGAATGAATTCAACGTTGAAATAGAATTTACATATTTATGTAAATAAAGGATTAAAAGAATGAATTCAATGTTGAAATAGAATTTACATTTTTATGTAAATAAAAGAATAAAAGAATGAAATGCAGCGTTGAAATATAATTTACATTTTTATGTAAATAAAAGAACAAAGAAATAAAAGAATGTTTTTTTAATGTTGAAATATTATCTTCAATTTTAAATGAATTAAAAATGAATGGAGATTGGTAGATGTTTAGCTCGTTGTTAAATCGAATGACATTATTATAATGAATTCAACGTTGAAATGGAATTTACATTTTTATGTAAATAAAAGATTAAAAGAATAAATTCAACGTTGAAATAGAATTTACATTTTTATGTAAATAAAAGAATAAAAGATTGAAATGCAGCGTTGAAATATAATTTACATTTTTATGTAAATAAAAGAACAAAGGAATAAAAGAATGTATTTAAAATGTTGAAATATTATCTTCATTTTTAAATGAATTAAAATTGAATGGAGATCGGTAGTTGTTTAGCTCGTTGTTAAATCGAACGACGTTATTATGGCTGAACGGTTTATATTTATATATTCATATATATATATAATTAAATTTAAACGAATCGAGTGCGGTAGTTCGCGTTTTGGAATCATACATTTAAACGACTATATCTGTAATGTCCCGCATTTTTATCGGTTTGTATGTGGATATTTAAATCAGTTTAAATATTGAATTCGTAATATAAGTGAATTTATATTTTAATTAGAACAAAGTTAAACGTATAAAAATATATATTAAATATAATCGAGCCAGTAATATCGCGGCAGTTCGTAATTTTACGTTCTGAACTTCAACTGAGTGTACGAGACCCGTTATAAACCAGATTTCTTCGAAACAAGAAATGTTGGAATCTGTTGAACTTTATTTTTCTAATAGAAGTGAAAAACCAAAATTTCGTGTTATAGATTGCGAGTTATGCCCAAATCAAATTTTTAAATAATCGCTATAGAATCGTTCATCGATCATAACAGTTTATTTGAAATAACTACATACTGGGTTCGAATTTAGACAAGATTCTTTTGGGACGTAGTGTTAATTTAATTTTTAAAATTTTACTGTAATTTTTAATTAATTAAATATGCAACTTTTTATTTGGAGTATTTTGCACCCTGTATCGATATTTTAGGGTTTCAAAATATGAGTTAACCTACCGGTATTATTATATTTTTTGGGTCGTGACATCTCGTTGGACACAACCGTAATCTTACTTCTGTCTGTAGCAGCTCGGACATAAAGAAAATCTTAAGTATGAGATACCGAAATCAATTAAAACTAAAATAAACAGACATAAACGCATTTCTTCCCATGCACCCTACTACATCATGTCTCAATATGGCGGACAATCCTTTTCTTTCGCCCATGGTAACAAGTCACTGTCATCTTCCTTAATGCCCTGTAATGTTCCCTTTTTATCATCACTCTGATCAACTTTTGGACACAGATTTAACAACTCATATATTGTCTAGAAGAAATCATATATTTCGAACAGAGCAGTTTCAGAATTTCATGCTTAACCAACAGGAAATTCGTGATTTCCATAGACCATACTTTTTAAAAATCTTATCCTACACAGTCGTATCCTTACCTGCCTTGTATGGTCTCATCACACAGAGAACCCAGTACAGTACAATGCCCATCTGTATTGACGCGAATAAACACTGGCAAGGAAATGCCACCCTAAGCCTGTACATATACCTACTCACCGCAAGTCTACGTATTTAAAATCAAAACAAATGTATGTACGGTGTCCCCTATTCTTCAACCCGTGGAGACAAAGGAACATGCGGTAGCAGACCTAGCCTATCACTCTAATACGTGATGGCCAAGGTTTATAACATTATAAATACACAGCCGATTCCTACTCTGTTTGCGGAAATCCAAGACCAATATCAGATCATTTTCTCTTCTTCCATTTCAAACCCACGTTTTTCGTTCCCCCTCTTCTTTCTGATATTACATCCGATAAAATAATAATACAATAATATGTTTAGAAAAGAGGGCGCAAGATGGCAGCTTGGTCACCGGAGAGTGAAGCCGTGAGACCATTTTGAGGACCAAAGTAGTTCATAAAGGAGAAGCAACTAGTTTGGCTTGTGAAGTAAATAACGAGCTGTATACAAAGACTTTGGAGATATGATTATGGGAGGCCGTTTTCATACGAAGTGAGGAGTTTTTCGAGGAAGAAGGTGAAGTCACGTAAAAGAGGGGATCTGGGATTTAAAAGGGCTGAAGACGTGGTATGTATTTGAATGGGCTGGGCTTGGATTTAATGCGAAGGGAAGCTTATGTGTGAAGGAATAATGCAGGTGCAAGGGCTAGCTAATGATTAAACGTGGTAAGTATATGTAACACCCCACTCCCGCTATGATCACTCACTAAGGGAATGCCATAGCATCGGTGGAGTATTTTAGTGAATATAGAACAGAAAAATTACAACAAGACAGATATAAATAGTACTTGAAATTTTAAAACATCATCTCATAACAGCGGAAGTAAAACATGTCTGGTTACATCATAAAACCACAATAAAGGTCAAGTACAATATCCATCAAAATAAAGAAGTACATAATCCCACTCTCATACAATAGCCAAACAAAAGAAAAGATAACTGGATAACTGGAGCTTTACATCTATCCAAGCTCCTAAAGACTGGAACAGCAATCCGATCAAGCTCCACTACTGCTAGGATCCACCGTAGGACCTGAGGGTTGGGAAAAAGATAAAAACAACAGGGTCAGACATAAGTCTGAGCGAGTCCTATAACTTTAACAATACAATCGTTAAAGTAACCAGAGAAGACATAAACTGATATACGGTAACATATAGGGATGAATGGCTACCCTAAGCAGTCAACTAAACGAAGATAAAGGATAAAGACGCATCTACCCTCCCTAAGGTAAATTACTAAACTGCACCACACCAGTCGTTCCTAACTTAAAGGTTGATCCCACCCAAGGACTTATAAAATTTACTAATTAGTACCTGCGTACCCCTAGGTGACCAAGTAGGCGCCACGGGGCCCTACAATCCACTAGGTGTACACACTACTTCCCATTCGATCGGCTCCCTAACGTAGATACCCGTGCTGGCCCCACCGTGGGATGTATCATTCCCCAATGTGGCAACCTGATGGAACTAAAGGTGCACGGCTTATATCTACTCGATGCAACAACGGCTTACCTACCAGCCCGGGCCCACTCACGCATATGAAGCCCGTTGGACTTGCGTTGCCACCGCTAACCCGTTTGCCTCTTACAGTCAAGCCCAGTATGCGTGTCCCGTCCTCGACATGGGTCGAGCCCACAAAGATACGTATGGGTTACTGGTTGAAATGGGCCTCCACAAGCTACCCACCTAAGCTTGTCCCTTTTTCTAGTATATCCCACTTAACCCTTTAATCATGTTTTAATTACATGTTCTATTTTGGTTAAGTATTCTAATCGTATTTTCTATTGCCACCCAAGGCAACCACTAGATTTTCTCATGCCACCCGAGGCACCCACTTAACCCCTCATGTCCCTCTACATGCTAATGTGGTTAAGTGTTTCTTAATTAATTAATTAAGAACGTAACCTTTGTAAAGACCTCTCACATTAGACTGTCTTTTATGACCGCTGGTTAAGCCGGTTGGGTCCGGGCAGCCTTATGTCATAACAGAGTCTAACCTCGTGTCTTTACATTAATTACGTATTTAGTTTGTGCCTAAGACCTCTCACATTGGGCTAACATTTGTAGCAACTGGTTAAGCCGGTTGGGTCCGGGCAGTTTTACGCTACAACTGAGTCCAACCTCGTGTCTTAGTCAATTAATTACACCTAATTAATCACCCTCATAATTTTATATTAATTATCCCTAATTAATCAAGTTTTCTTAACATGGGTAGACCTAACTTAATAGGTAAATTCCCATGGGGTAGACCTAACTCAATAGGTAAATTCCCAACACATAGTATGGGTACACCTAACCAAATAGGCAAATTCCCATACTATGTTTATTTATTTTGTGTTATGCATAATTATATTAATTTCACACAATCTTATTAACTTATGCATTTAATTACCCCATCGTTCCCACGTAATTTCGTTCATGATATAACACATATAAAAGGTGTCAACTTGCATATGAATGAACATGTTTCAAAGGTGCCATCTTGCATATTAACAAACACATAACTTGCATATGAACTTGCATAACATGTCACATAACTTGCATATAATATGTCACATAACTTACATATTCATTTTGCATAACAAACTTGCATATTAGCTTATAGACTTGCATAATGTGTCATCATGAACTTGCATATTAATAAACATGTAACTTGCATATTTACATACATGTAACTCGCATATTAACAAACATGTAACTTGCATATTTACATACATGTAACTTGCATAGCATATTACCATGAACTTGCATAACATGCATATGATTACATAGCCCACAACTTGCATATTTAGCATCATGCAAACATAACATACATCATATTAAACTTGCATAAGCTTACATACTCAACATGCATAAACATAAGATTAATGCTAATATCATATCATATGATTCAAAGCTCATTAACCCACATACAAAACCATAAATCTCATCACATCTCATCTAATTAGTTTACCAAAAGATCATCAAAGTGATAGAAACTCACAACTAGCAACTTTGAACACCAAATGAAGAAGATTAAGATGCTAAGAAGGGATTAGAAGTTGATTAGAGAGTGATTAGTATGCAACCCTCTTCATAAAATTAGTGGAGGCCATGAGAGCTAGCATTTTGCCATAGTTTAGTCACTAGGTTTAATTATGAATGAATTAGGGTAGGTTAGGGTCTTATTTATAGATTAGGCAAGTGTTTTAGGCCATAGGATTAACCCTAGATTCAATCCAAGCCATCAAAGCATGTCTTGGGGAAGAAGTCAAGTGTAGGAACCATCTAGGGCCTTTAGATTAAAGATGGACCATGAGAACCATTCAAATGCAAAATCTGCACTTGAGCGAATCGGCCCACGGGTTGACAGCCAAACACCCTGGATTAACCCCTAGTCGACCCAGCGGGCTCGGGTCGACTTCAAAAATCGGCCGGTTCGGTTATTCCCCTCTCCCAATTCGCTGTTTTGAGCATTTTTGCATATTTATTTATTAAATTTTCAATTATATATATATATATATATCAATATATATATATATATATATATATCTACACAACCCATTTCACTTAATTAAGTATACTTTAATTTGGGAATTTTCGTGAAACTTCGCGAGGCCATATCTTGGTCATACGGACTCCGATTTTCGAAAACTCGGACTCTATTTCGCGTATTTTTCCGAGACGAACACAATGGCATAGCCCGTTTCCCTTGATTCCCATTTTAGAATTAAATTCTGCCTCGATTTATGTTATTACAGGTTATTGAAAATACGGGTTGTTACATTCTCCCCTCCTTAAAGGATTTCGTCCCCGAAATCTTCAAGTTAGGAAGAACGTATCCTACCATCCAATCATCCATCTACTCAAAGCATCATCCACGAGCAATCATTGTCCTTACAAGATTCTAAATGCTGGATGGATATATGCAAAAGTGTGTGTATATGTACTTACCTAATGCGAAAATCAGGCGGTTACTGATACAGTAAACCTCCTTAATGCAAACCATGATAGTGCCATGCATCCAATATGTATGCGAAACCCTATTGACACATACAAATTTCTACATGCGTGCACAACCATACACAAAAATGCATCATCCATATGATAACACAGCCATGATACATCCATCAATCTAACTACCACATCCATTTATGCAATATGCAACATGAAGTGACTGAGCCGATCTAGTGCCTAATGTGTGTGTATATGCATCCACGAGTAACCACTAGCAAACAATTGCATCCATATGCATCCATCAACCATAACATGTTTCAAACACATGTTTCAACCATAGGTTTTACCCTATCTAAAGGTCATAGGTATTAGCGAGAGGATATACTAAAGATAAGATAAGTACTAGACAAGCAATAAAGGAGAAGTTAAAAGACATACTCTCAAAAAGAAATGGATACAAAGAACGCATCTTTGCTTCCGTCTCCCAAGTAGCATTGCTTTCGTCATCTCCCCATTGCACTTTAACTAGCTGAACTTCTCTGTTCCTCAACTTCCTAGTTTCTGACCCAAGGATGCGAGTAGGAGCTCGTCGAATCGTCGCATCACGCTCTACCTCTACATCTCTAAGCAAGCTCGGCTCTACCACCTCCGCGGTCTCATGTAAGCACTTCCTCAAATGTGATACATGGAATACATCATGAACACCACTAAGTCTGTCGGGCAACTCCACCCTATATGCCATCCGTCCAATCCTTTCCTTAATAGGAAACGGCCCAACAAATCTCGGTGCTAACTTCCCTACGGACCCAAAGCGAACAACATTTCTCAATGGAGATACTTTGACAAAAACCATGTCCCCAACCTCAAACTCAAGATCCGTCCTTCTCCGATCCGCATAAGATTTCTGTCTATCTTGCGCTGCTTTCATCCTTTTTCGAATTAAATCAATCTTCTCTGAAGTCTCTCTAACCATATCCGGCCCAAGCAAGATCTTATCCGTAGATTCCCACCAACATGTAGGAGATCGACAAGGCCTTCCATAAAGAGCTTCGAAAGGAGCCATACCAATACTGGACTGAAAGCTGTTATTATATGCGAACTCCACCAAAGGAAGATGTTCTTCCCATGTACCTCCAAAATCCAAGATACAAAGCCTCAAAAGATCTTCTAAGATACGGTTCACCCTCTCAGTCTGACCGTCCGTCTGAGGATGATATGCGGTGCTCAAACACAACTGAGTCCCTACCGCCTCTTGCAAACTTCTCCAAAACTCACTAGTGAAAATAGGATCTCGATCACTCACAATGCTGGATGGTACGCCATGCAATCTAACAATCTCTCTAACATAGACTGAAGCAAGCCATGGAGCGGTCCTCTTACTCTTTACGGGTATAAAATGGGCACTCTTGGTAAGTCTGTCTACCACAACCCAAATTCCCGTATTGCCCTTCCTCGATCTCGGTAACCCGTCGATGAAATCCATCGAGACACTATCCCACTTCCACTGTGGAACTTCCAATGGGTGTAGCAACCCACCGGGTTTCCTTTGCTCCACTTTAACTTGTTGGCACACTAAGCATCTAGCCACATACTCGGCCACATCTTTCTTCATACCGGCCCAGAAGAAAACTCTCTTCATGTCTTGGTACATTTTGTCTCCACCGGGATGAATAGTCATTCTTGAACGATGTGCATCATCCAAAATAGCCTTCTTCAAACCCTCATCTTGCGGTACACAAAGTCTACCGTCTCTATGCAACCATCCCTTATCATCTATGGTGTATCTACCCAAATGGCTGGACGACTCCCCTCTTATAAGCTTCTCTACCAACACAACCAACTGTGGGTCGTCTCGCTGAGCCTCGCCAATCCGTCTCAAAAGAGTAGGTCTAACCTCCAAGGATGCCAACAAACCAGGTACAAAATCAACAGAAGGTCTGAAGTCAAACAAAGAAAGAAACTCCAAGCTTCGTCGTTCCACGAACAATGGACTCAAAGATAGCCTTTTTCTACTTAAGGCGTCTGCCACCACGTTACCCTTACCAGGGGTATACGCTATCTCGAAATCATAGGATGCTAAGAACTCCATCCACCTTTGCTGTCTTAAGTTTAAATCCTTCTGAGAGAATAAGTACTTCAATGATTTATGGTCGGTGAACAACTCGAATCTCTCACCAAGAAGATAATGGCGCCAAGACTTAAGTGCGAAAACAATCGCGGCCAACTCTAGATCATGGGTAGGGTAATTCTTCTCATGCACTCTCAATTGTCTCCCTCCATAGGCTATTACCCTTCCCTCCTGCATCAAGACTGCGCCTAATCCTGTTCCACAAGCATCGGTATAAACAACAAACGGCTTACTCCCATCTGGAAGCACTAAAACTGGAGCGGTGGTCAAAGCTCTTTTTAACCGTCGGAAAGCATCATCACAATCTACATCCCATGAGAAAACCAGATTCTTCTTCGTCAAGCGGGTTAATGGGGCTGATATCTTCGCGAAGTCTTTGATGAACTTCCTATAATATCCTGCCAACCCCAAGAAACTTCTTACCTCGGTAGCATTTCTAGGAACTTTCCAATCCTGGATAGATACTATCTTTGCGGGATCCACAGCTATCCCTTCCTTAGAGACCACATGCCCTAAGAATCGCACTTCTCTTCTCCAAAAATGGCATTTAGAGAATTTAGCTTTAAGACTATGCGCTCGAAGAGTCTCCAACACTTCCTTGAGATGTAAGGCATGCTCTTCTTCATTCTTGGAAAAGACCAAGATGTCATCCACAAAAACTACTACAAACTTATTCAGATACTCTCTGAACACTCTACTCATGAGATCAACAAAGTATGCGGGGGCGTTTGTCAACCCAAATGGCATCACTAGCCACTCATAAAAACCATCCGGAGTCCGGAAAGCAGTCTTCTCTATACTGTCCTCCGCCACTCTTAACTGATGAAACCCTGTAGCTAAGTCCATCTGCGAAAATACTGACGCGCCAACCAACTGATCAAAGAGATCATCTATCCTCGGTAATGGGTGTCTATTCTTCTTCGTAAGCTTATTAAGTTCCCTATAATCCACACAAAGTCTGAGGGACCCATCCGCCTTCGTGGCAAACACTACTGGAGCTCCCCACTCCGATATACTTCGCCTTATGAACCCCTTCTCAAGCAACTCCCCTACTTGCTTATGAAGTTCTCTTCTCTCACGAGGAGCCATGTGGCGTACTGGCAAAGACACTGGTTTGGCATTATCCACCAAATAAATTCGGAAATCTATCTCCCGCTTCGGAGGCAAACCCTTTACTTCTTCAAATACATCCGGATATTCCCGGACTACTCTGACAGAACACAAACTCTCGACCGAAGCATCGAGCGATTCAAGATAACTTAGCAAAACAGATTCCATGGGATTGCAAGAGATCTCGAGAGTGTTACCCAAGCGGGTCATGAGCCTGACAACTCTCCTTTCGCAATCAAGAACGGCACCATTACTGGATAACCAGTCCATGCCCAAGATCAACCCATAGCCCGTGAAGCCCAATACAAAAGCATCACATCTAAACTCAACGCTAAGTATAGAAATCTTCAAACCCAAACATATCATAGACAGATATATGGAGCCCCCAATTGGGTTTGAGACAACCAAGGGATCATCAACTAGACTGGTGTCTAAGTGCAGTGACTCAACTAACGATGATGAGATAAAAGAATGCGATGCGCCAGAGTCAAACAAAGTACGAACTGGATGATCAAACAGAAAAACCAGACTTTCAACGGAAATAGTTCTACCTCTCTGCTGAATCGGTGGAACTGAGAGAACCTGAACTTGCCCCCCTGACTGAGGTGGTGCTATAAGAGCTTGCACCTGGCCTCCTGAGGTAGACCCCGTCTTCTGCCCCTTCTTTGGGCAGTTTTTCACAAGATGCCCTGCTTCACCACAATGAAAGCAACCGGTCTTCTTCTTTTTGCGACAATCCTTACTAAGGTGTCCTGGTGTTCCACAATTGAAGCACTTCTTCTTCGTCTTCTTTTTGTCACCATTGCCTTTTCCGCCCTTGCCTTGTTGTTGCTGTTGCGGTTTCTTCTGATCCCCCTTTTTCTCTGGTGCCTTAGAATTCTTATCATCCTCATGCATAAGTGCCATGTAGACAAGCTTCTCAAAAGTGGCCCCCATAGGAATGTGAGTCATAGCTATTCCTTGCAATGGTTCGTTCAAGCCTCTAACGAACCTCAAAGCCTTCTTCTCCGGTGTATTCACCAACTCTATGCCAAACCTTGCTAATTGATTGAATTTGTTGACATATTCTTTCACCGTGAGATTCCCTTGCTTCAAATTCAAGAACTTCTCCATAAACAGATTCTCTTCCGCCCTTGAGAGAAACTTAGCCCCAAACCTTTGCTTAAAATCTGCCCAAGAGTCAACAGGGCGTTCTCCATTAGTGACCTCCCACCAGAATGAGGCCTCTCCCTTCATTAACCAAGCCGCCAACTTGACTTTCTTTCCCTCTTCCACTTCAAAGATATCTAGCAACTCTTCCACTTCCTTAAGCCAATCTCTAGCCTCTACGAAAGTCTCTGAACCAAGAAAAGGTTTTCCTCCTATAGCCTTGAACTCCTTGCAAACCTTAGCAAAATTATCCACTCTAGGCTGAGGAGGAGGAGCGGTTGTCTCTGGTGTAGTAGCATTGGCCGGACCCGCAGCCGCGGCCCTAGCCTCTTGCAACCTCCTATACCATAGTGGTATAACTAAACCCTCCGGGATGTTAAGATCTTCAGCCATGCTGAAACGAAAGAGGAAAGATTCAAAAAGGAGATTCCGAAAGATAAAGATATGGCTATTGGGGATTATGCTTTTCTTTTTCAAAAACTTTTTCTCTTAGAAGACATGCTTTTAAAAATACTTTCTTCGAAAATACTCTTAGAAAGTAGTTTTTCTCAAAAATTTTATCTGTTCTGGTAACCTTAAGCTCTGATACCACGTGTAACACCCCACTCCCGCTATGATCACTCACTAAGGGAATGCCATAGCATCGGTGGAGTATTTTAGTGAATATAGAACAGAAAAATTACAACAAGACAGATATAAATAGTACTTGAAATTTTAAAACATCATCTCATAACAGCGGAAGTAAAACATGTCTGGTTACATCATAAAACCACAATAAAGGTCAAGTACAATATCCATCAAAATAAAGAAGTACATAATCCCACTCTCATACAATAGCCAAACAAAAGAAAAGATAACTGGATAACTGGAGCTTTACATCTATCCAAGCTCCTAAAGACTGGAACAGCAATCCGATCAAGCTCCACTACTGCTAGGATCCACCGTAGGACCTGAGGGTTGGGAAAAAGATAAAAACAACAGGGTCAGACATAAGTCTGAGCGAGTCCTATAACTTTAACAATACAATCGTTAAAGTAACCAGAGAAGACATAAACTGATATACGGTAACATATAGGGATGAATGGCTACCCTAAGCAGTCAACTAAACGAAGATAAAGGATAAAGACGCATCTACCCTCCCTAAGGTAAATTACTAAACTGCACCACACCAGTCGTTCCTAACTTAAAGGTTGATCCCACCCAAGGACTTATAAAATTTACTAATTAGTACCTGCGTACCCCTAGGTGACCAAGTAGGCGCCACGGGGCCCTACAATCCACTAGGTGTACACACTACTTCCCATTCGATCGGCTCCCTAACGTAGATACCCGTGCTGGCCCCACCGTGGGATGTATCATTCCCCAATGTGGCAACCTGATGGAACTAAAGGTGCACGGCTTATATCTACTCGATGCAACAACGGCTTACCTACCAGCCCGGGCCCACTCACGCATATGAAGCCCGTTGGACTTGCGTTGCCACCGCTAACCCGTTTGCCTCTTACAGTCAAGCCCAGTATGCGTGTCCCGTCCTCGACATGGGTCGAGCCCACAAAGATACGTATGGGTTACTGGTTGAAATGGGCCTCCACAAGCTACCCACCTAAGCTTGTCCCTTTTTCTAGTATATCCCACTTAACCCTTTAATCATGTTTTAATTACATGTTCTATTTTGGTTAAGTATTCTAATCGTATTTTCTATTGCCACCCAAGGCAACCACTAGATTTTCTCATGCCACCCGAGGCACCCACTTAACCCCTCATGTCCCTCTACATGCTAATGTGGTTAAGTGTTTCTTAATTAATTAATTAAGAACGTAACCTTTGTAAAGACCTCTCACATTAGACTGTCTTTTATGACCGCTGGTTAAGCCGGTTGGGTCCGGGCAGCCTTATGTCATAACAGAGTCTAACCTCGTGTCTTTACATTAATTACGTATTTAGTTTGTGCCTAAGACCTCTCACATTGGGCTAACATTTGTAGCAACTGGTTAAGCCGGTTGGGTCCGGGCAGTTTTACGCTACAACTGAGTCCAACCTCGTGTCTTAGTCAATTAATTACACCTAATTAATCACCCTCATAATTTTATATTAATTATCCCTAATTAATCAAGTTTTCTTAACATGGGTAGACCTAACTTAATAGGTAAATTCCCATGGGGTAGACCTAACTCAATAGGTAAATTCCCAACACATAGTATGGGTACACCTAACCAAATAGGCAAATTCCCATACTATGTTTATTTATTTTGTGTTATGCATAATTATATTAATTTCACACAATCTTATTAACTTATGCATTTAATTACCCCATCGTTCCCACGTAATTTCGTTCATGATATAACACATATAAAAGGTGTCAACTTGCATATGAATGAACATGTTTCAAAGGTGCCATCTTGCATATTAACAAACACATAACTTGCATATGAACTTGCATAACATGTCACATAACTTGCATATAATATGTCACATAACTTACATATTCATTTTGCATAACAAACTTGCATATTAGCTTATAGACTTGCATAATGTGTCATCATGAACTTGCATATTAATAAACATGTAACTTGCATATTTACATACATGTAACTCGCATATTAACAAACATGTAACTTGCATATTTACATACATGTAACTTGCATAGCATATTACCATGAACTTGCATAACATGCATATGATTACATAGCCCACAACTTGCATATTTAGCATCATGCAAACATAACATACATCATATTAAACTTGCATAAGCTTACATACTCAACATGCATAAACATAAGATTAATGCTAACATCATATCATATGATTCAAAGCTCATTAACCCACATACAAAACCATAAATCTCATCACATCTCATCTAATTAGTTTACCAAAAGATCATCAAAGTGATAGAAACTCACAACTAGCAACTTTGAACACCAAATGAAGAAGATTAAGATGCTAAGAAGGGATTAGAAGTTGATTAGAGAGTGATTAGTATGCAACCCTCTTCATAAAATTAGTGGAGGCCATGAGAGCTAGCATTTTGCCATAGTTTAGTCACTAGGTTTAATTATGAATGAATTAGGGTAGGTTAGGGTCTTATTTATAGATTAGGCAAGTGTTTTAGGCCATAGGATTAACCCTAGATTCAATCCAAGCCATCAAAGCATGTCTTGGGGAAGAAGTCAAGTGTAGGAACCATCTAGGGCCTTTAGATTAAAGATGGACCATGAGAACCATTCAAATGCAAAATCTGCACTTGAGCGAATCGGCCCACGGGTTGACAGCCAAACACCCTGGATTAACCCCTAGTCGGTCGACTACAAAAATCGGCCGGTTCGGTTATTCCCCTCTCCCAATTCGCTGTTTTGAGCATTTTTGCATATTTATTTATTAAATTTTCAATTATATATATATATATATATATCAATATATATATATATATATATATATATATCTACACAACCCATTTCACTTAATTAAGTATACTTTAATTTGGGAATTTTCGTGAAACTTCGCGAGGCCATATCTTGGTCATACGGACTCCGATTTTCGAAAACTCGGACTCTATTTCGCGTATTTTTCCGAGACGAACACAATGGCATAGCCCATTTCCCTTGATTCCCATTTTAGAATTAAATTCTGCCTCGATTTATGTTATTACAGGTTATTGAAAATACGGGTTGTTACAGTATAGTTGGGATAGTTAACAAATATGATGATGATAGTGAACAGGAGGCCGCGGATATTATCATTGGTTTGGGGTAACCTGGAGCGTGTGTTATATTTGATAGTGTATAGGACGCACGCCTTTGTTTCACGTAAGGGAAAAAGAGGGTGAAGCATACCAGTGCAAGGCAGCATTTGTAGTGTGTACGGGCGTGGAAGGCGGTGCGAATTCAAGGTGGTATGGCGTCAACATGGAAGGGAGATGTCAGTTTCAAAATATAGGAATGGTGTGGCTCCCATACAAGTGGTACAGTAGTGGAGTTGTGTACACAACCAGTGGTGTACTAGCGTGGGAGTATGGCAGGCATTTCGTCTTTGGTTGATGGAATTTGACATGAAGGGCAGGAGGAGGAGCAGTGTGCGGTAGGGGGATCCGGCTTATGGAGAAATGAGTTTACAAAGAAAAAGAAAAATACTGTAGTGAGGGCACGTGTCTGGCGATTGCAACGTTGAACAAGGGTTCGAATGCGGAGTAGTGCTCGCCAGAGGGAAAAGAAGCGTAAGCGGACTTGAACGTGCGATGCTGTACTGACGCAAATCGTTATTTAACGGTTAACGCGCCAAGGTGAGTAAATTTACTAACTCTGTTTTATTTAAAATATTTTAATTATATTTTAAATAATGGTTGAATGCCGTGTGATGGTTGTTTAGGCAGATTATGATTAAATTGGTTGAAATATTATATATCGTTGCATATGTACACATCACCGGTTGGGTACTGATTCCATCGATTAAAATATTCCCTAGTATGGAATCAGTGATAATTGTTTGACTAACATATGTGGATGGAGGGAACCGGTTGGAGGAATCCAACCGGATTCCTCAATAGTTATATGTACTGTTTGTTTGCTTTATATATGCACCGTTCGAACCGTGTTGAATGAAAATTTAACATTTGTTTTGATTTAATAAATAAATGATATCAATTTAGAAAGTGACAACAGTCGACCATAAACACATCATTTTGTAAGAAGTTGATTGGCTGTCAGGCGAATCAACGAAGTCGATTATAAAAATTAGATTTTTGTAATTAAAGCGAAGCTTTAAGCTGTAATAGAAATTCTATTATAAATGGTACTTTATAGTTTACTAAATAAAGTAAAATATTAGTTAATTATTTTTAATTAAATAATTGTTCTTAAGTGGACCTCATTTAAAATGTTATTGAAATAGAGATGCCAGGATTTTTGTAACGAAAAGGAATGTCAATATTTTTGTAACAGAAAGAGATGTCAAGATTTTTGTAACAAATAGGGATGTCACGATTTTTGCAACGGAAGGAGATGTCAAGATTAGTATGAAGTGGGATATAATAGCGTGTTGCAAGTTTCGAACTATAGCGATAAAATAACGCTGTTGACTAGGCTTAAGCGTGACTGTTCTGTCGAGATTAGTTATAAAGAAGAATATCACAGCGCATGACAAGTTTTGAACTATAACGATAATTTAGCGTTGTTGACCTAACTTAAGTATGATTTTTATACAGCACTACTCCCTAGAGAATGTAAACAGTTGTTTTGAAATCCGCTTATTCTAAAGTAATAAGTAGCGATGATTTCCCAAAGGAATATAAGAACGAGTGGTGGAGAATCGTTTCAGAAAATGATGACATCATTTCGGTGTTTGAAATATGATTGGAGTTAAATAACACTATTAGAAATGGGAACTATAATTCGATGATGATGAATGTTAAATAAAAGTGCCCATGGTAGTGTGATGATAGTTATACATTTGATTGGATGTTTGTTTTTACTTCGATAGTTAAATAACCGACTATCGAAGTGTTTTGACCATCGTTGTCTATACGGGGAGACCGGTTGGATATACTATCTGAAACCACTCCGTATAGGCATAAGCGCTGCAAATTTTGCTGAAGAAAATTGAAGACAGAGTGAAGTGCAAGGGTCGTCCTGTTCAGAATGGTGCTTTCTGTTTGTCCAGACCCAGGACAACTGGTATGGATGAATGCCTGACAGCGTATTCTTAGAAGATCACCTAAGACGTTCTTTTCAAGATATTACGTCTGGTGGCGGAGAAATTCGTTTCTCTTGGCTTTTATACCCGTAATATTTTGGGAAGATCAACTAGTGATTTGACGGGTTTGACGATGTGGCATTCAAAGTGTATGGTGGCCAGATGTTCTAAAAGGTAGACGTAGCCTCAAGCTTCACAACCGGGAAACGACAAAAATCGGGCAGGCAGCATGGCTATGTGGGTCGCTCCCATTAGGGTGTATAATCACCTATCTAGAGAAATTCCTTTTGTTCTAAATCTATCGATTCTGCCCATTCGGGAACGGTGGTTTGAGTCCAACCGTTGGTGATATACATTCGATACACTCAAGCGAAATGAGTGGTCGGTCATGTGTGGGCCGGGTTGCAAGACGTTCTTGTTGAACCCAGGTGTATTCGCCTCTAGAGATACATCATCGGAAGGTGGTCCCATACCTTGTCATAGTTGGAATCCAATCTCCAATAAGCGCCCTGCGGTTTTTGATTTTATACTATATATGTAGAGCGTGAGATGCAAGCGTTTTACTATTTGGTTATTTATTTGATTAGACATTATTATAATATCACTGGATTTGATATCAAAAATGGTTTGGGTTATAGTAAGGTAAAAACCGTCCATGTTTATGTGTGGACTGGTCTTACTATTATCCTTTTCTTTCGAAAGATCTTTGAAGTTAAACCATATGGTTGGAGTTTACTCACACCAGTCCCATGACTGACCCAGAGTTTATTTTGTTTTGTTTTTCCTAAACTCTTGGGTGCCCAATGTACGGGCAGTCAAGTGTTTCAGGCTTTTACAGATACACTTGGAGGAGCTTGAAGCAGGAGGCTTCAATATTAGTTATTTAGAGTTACTTCCGCTGAATCAAATGTTATGATGTACTCTGATATGGTATGTATACACAAAACAGATTTGTATTTCAAAGTTATGTTATATATGTTATTCGTTCCGCTGTGAGATTCGTGCTTACTCTGATTTTGCTCAGTTGTGTTCTCTTTCTTCTTCTTCTATTCTATTAGTTCTACCTTATCTTTCTCATCCTCTAACTTCTTTCTATTAATGGTCCGGTATTTTCGATGTCTGAACAGTCGACGCTGGGTTTTGTGTCGATTTTCGGTGTCGGAAACCCCGGGTCGTTACAGTGGTATCAGAGCATAAGGTTAAGTGATTACCTTGGCTCTGTGGCGTAACTCACTAGAGATAGGGTTAGTAACACCCTAGATTGAGTTTGAGTGTATATATATGAGCGCGTATTTGTAAATTAATATAAAAACTGTTTTATATCGTGTTGACTGGTCAGTCGAGAGGTTTATGAATTCTGGTCGAAACAGTAATGCAAACTGTATCGATAGGTGTTCTAAACTCTTGAATAGAGCAATTCGACACGGTATGTTTTGGAGAAGAAGGTAAATGAAATAATCTTACCTGAAATATATTTTGATATAAAGAAAGCATATATATTGGAATTATCTAGTATATATTGAATGCGTTGGTTGGAATTATAATCAAATAGGGTGATAAGTGAAGTGATTATAGATAACCAATGAATATAATATGCAAAATCAGATGAATTGAATCTGAATTTAAACCAGAATTGAAATAAAACTCTAGAAATTTGGAAAGAAGTTGGAAATAATGTTTGGGTTCAATATATGGAATTTTAAGATCCTGGGGAAATTTTGAAATATTATCCAAGTTTCAAAAAGATATTTTTGAAGTAATTTCAAATAAAGGTATTTGAATATGAGTTTTGAAAGTGATATAGTATTGAACTCACTTTGATCGCTGGGAAATGAATTCCGATGATGAAGTCGACCATTATCTGTATTCATTTTCGAGTGCTAAGTGACGGATTACTACCAAAAGGTTTTGTTTTTGAAGTGTTTTGGGAAAACACATTGTCAGAAATTCAAATGTTTGAATGGCCATGTTGTAGGTATATATGTGTATATGATCTCAAACTGATTGGAAATGAAAATCCCAGGTATTTGATTTCTGAAATTTAAATTTTTCTTATGAAGTATATAAATAATGAATTTGACTAAGTCAAATAAAATTTGAGTTGAATTGAAGCCAAGTAGGTGGAAAATGCACTAGAATAAGGATTTGATTTGGCAAAGTAGTTGAGTTGTGGAACCGAACTTGGTTGGGAAATTTGATTATTTGGAATTGGAATTGAACTGGAGTTTGAAAAAGAAATTTGAGTCGGGATGTAAGAAAATTATTGATTGAAGATAAACTGACTCGAGATCAGTTGGAGATGTATTCGGGTATGCTGAATGGATTGCAAATGGAAGCGAGAAAGTTAGATGCCCGATAAAGGGAGAAGGCCCAGAGTGGCGTGTGGTAGTAGTACCGAATGAACCATGCAGCAGAGAGGCTGACGAAATTCTCCGAAAATTAAAGTGTTAGAAAATTTTCAGAATTTTGAAAATTTTCGTTACAAAGAAGGGAATTAATATTTTGATCAGTTCAGTTGAAAACTGGAATTATGAAGTAAACCAAAAAGATTTTTAACCTGTTTGCAACAGAGATTGTAGCATTTTCCCCATCTTAGCAATTTCGAGGACGAAATTATTTTAAGGGGGGAGGAATGTAATGTCCCGCATTTTTATCGGTTTGTATGTGGATATTTAAATCAGTTTAAATATTGAATTCGTAATATAAGTGAATTTATATTTTAATTAGAACAAAGTTAAACGTATAAAAATATATATTAAATATAATCGAGCCAGTAATATCGCGGCAGTTCGTAATTTTACGTTCTGAACTTCAACTGAGTGTACGAGACCCGTTATAAAACAGATTTCTTCGAAACAAGAAATGTTGGAATCTGTTGAACTTTATTTTTCTAACAGAAGTGAAAAACCAAAATTTCGTGTTACAGATTGCGAGTTATGCCCAAATCAAATTTTTAAATAATCGCTATAGAATCGTTCATCGATCATAACAGTTTATTTGAAATAACTGCATACTGGGTTCGAATTTAGACAAGATTCTTTTGGGACGTAGTGTTAATTTAATTTTTAAAATTTTACTGTAATTTTTAATTAATTAAATATGCAACTTTTTATTTGGAGTATTTTGCACCCTGTATCGATATTTTAGGGTTTCAAAATATGAGTTAACCTACCGGTATTATTATATTTTTTGGGTCGTGACATCTCGTTGGACACAACCGTAATCTTACTTCTGTCTGTAGCAGCTCGGACATAAAGAAAATCTTAAGTATGAGATACCGAAATCAATTAAAACTAAAATAAACAGACATAAACGCATTTCTTCCCATGCACCCTACTACATCATGTCTCAATATGGCGGACAATCCTTTTCTTTCGCCCATGGTAACAAGTCACTGTCATCTTCCTTAATGCCCTGTAATGTTCCCTTTTTATCATCACTCTGATCAACTTTTGGACACAGATTTAACAACTCATATATTGTCTAGAAGAAATCATATATTTCGAACAGAGCAGTTTCAGAATTTCATGCTTAACCAACAGGAAATTCGTGATTTCCATAGACCATACTTTTTAAAAATCTTATCCTACACAGTCGTATCCTTACCTGCCTTGTATGGTCTCATCACACAGAGAACCCAGTACAGTACAATGCCCATCTGTATTGACGCGAATAAACACTGGCAAGGAAATGCCACCCTAAGCCTGTACATATACCTACTCACCGCAAGTCTACGTATTTAAAATCAAAACAAATGTATGTACGGTGTCCCCTATTCTTCAACCCGTGGAGACAAAGGAACATGCGGTAGCAGACCTAGCCTATCACTCTAATACGTGATGGCCAAGGTTTATAACATTATAAATACACAGCCGATTCCTACTCTGTTTGCGGAAATCCAAGACCAATATCAGATCATTTTCTCTTCTTCCATTTCAAACCCACGTTTTTCGTTCCCCCTCTTCTTTCTGATATTACATCCGATAAAATAATAATACAATAATATGTTTAGAAAAGAGGGCGCAAGATGGCAGCTTGGTCACCGGAGAGTGAAGCCGTGAGACCATTTTGAGGACCAAAGTAGTTCATAAAGGAGAAGCAACTAGTTTGGCTTATGAAGTAAATAACGAGCTGTATACAAAGACTTTGGAGATATGATTATGGGAGGCCGTTTTCATACGAAGTGAGGAGTTTTTCGAGGAAGAAAGTGAAGTCACGTAAAAGAGGGGATCTGGGATTTAAAAGGGCTGAAGACGTGGTATGTATTTGAATGGGCTGGGCTTGGATTTAATGCGAAGGGAAGCTTATGTGTGAAGGAATAATGCAGGTGCAAGGGCTAGCTAATGATTAAACGTGGTAAGTATAGTTGGGATAGTTAACAAATATGATGATGATAGTGAACAGGAGGCCGCGGATATTATCATTGGTTTGGGGTAACCTGGAGCGTGTGTTATATTTGATAGTGTATAGGAGGCACGCCTTTGTTTCACGTAAGGGAAAAAGAGGGTGAAGCATACCAGTGCAAGGCAGCATTTGTAGTGTGTACGGGCGTGGAAGGCGGTGCGAATTCAAGGTGGTATGGCGTCAACATGGAAGGGAGATGTCAGTTTCAAAATATAGGAATGGTGTGGATCCCATACAAGTGATACAGTAGTGGAGTTGTGTACACAACCAGTGGTGTACTAGCGTGGGAGTATGGCAGGCATTTCGTCTTTGGTTGATGGAATTTGACATGAAGGGCAGGAGGAGGAGCAGTGTGCGGTAGGGGGATCCGGCTTATGGAGAAATGAGTTTACAAAGAAAAAGAAAAATACTGTAGTGAGGGCACGTGTCTGGCGATTGCAACGTTGAACAAGGGTTCGAATGCGGAGTAGTGCTCGCCAGAGGGAAAAGAAGCGTAAGCGGACTTGAACGTGCGATGCTGTACTGACGCAAATCGTTATTTAACGGTTAACGCGCCAAGGTGAGTAAATTTACTAACTCTGTTTTATTTAAAATATTTTAATTATATTTTAAATAATGGTTGAATGCCGTGTGATGGTTGTTTAGGCAGATTATGATTAAATTGGTTGAAATATTATATATCGTTGCATATGTACACATCACCGGTTGGGTACTGATTCCATCGATTAAAATATTCCCTAGTATGGAATCAGTGATAATTGTTTGACTAACATATGTGGATGGAGGGAACCGGTTGGAGGAATCCAACCGGATTCCTCAATAGTTATATGTACTGTTTGTTTGCTTTATATATGCACCGTTCGAACCGTGTTGAATGAAAATTTAACATTTGTTTTGATTTAATAAATAAATGATATCAATTTAGAAAGTGACAACAGTCGACCATAAACACATCATTTTGTAAGAAGTTGATTGGCTGTCAGGCAAATCAACGAAGTCGATTATAAAAATTAGATTTTTGTAATTAAAGCGAAGCTTTAAGCTGTAATAGAAATTCTATTATAAATGGTACTTTATAGTTCACTAAATAAAGTAAAATATTAGTTAATTATTTTTAATTAAATAATTGTTCTTAAGTGGACCTCATTTAAAATGTTATTGAAATAGAGATGCCAGGATTTTTGTAACGAAAAGGAATGTCAATATTTTTGTAACAGAAAGAGATGTCAAGATTTTTGTAACAAATAGGGATGTCATGATTTTTGCAACGGAAGGAGATGTCAAGATTAGTATGAAGTGGGATATAATAGCGTGTTGCAAGTTTCGAACTATAGCGATAAAATAACGCTGTTGACTAGGCTTAAGCGTGACTGTTCTGTCGAGATTAGTTATAAAGAAGAATATCACAGCGCATGACAAGTTTTGAACTATAACGATAATTTAGCGTTGTTGACCTAACTTAAGTATGATTTTTATACAGCACTACTCCCTAGAGAATGTAAACAGTTGTTTTGAAATCCGCTTATTCTAAAGTAATAAGTAGCGATGATTTCCCAAAGGAATATAAGAACGAGTGGTGGAGAATCGTTTCAGAAAATGATGACATCATTTCGGTGTTTGAAATATGATTGGAGTTAAATAACACTATTAGAAATGGGAACTATAATTCGATGATGATGAATGTTAAATAAAAGTGCCCATGGTAGTGTGATGATAGTTATACATTTGATTGGATGTTTGTTTTTACTTCGATAGTTAAATAACCGACTATCGAAGTGTTTTGACCATCGTTGTCTATACAGGGAGACCGGTTGGATATACTATCTGAAACCACTCCGTATAGGCATAAGCGCTGCAAATTTTGCTGAAGAAAATTGAAGACGGAGTGAAGTGCAAGGGTCGTCCTGTTCAGAATGGTGCTTTCTGTTTGTCCAGACCCAGGACAACTGGTATGGATGAATGCCTGACAGCGTATTCTTAGAAGATCACCTAAGACGTTCTTTTCAAGATATTACGTCTGGTGGCGGAGAAATTCGTTTCTCTTGGCTTTTATACCCGTAATATTTTGGGAAGATCAACTAGTGATTTGACGGGTTTGACGATGTGGCATTCAAAGTGTATGGTGGCCAGATGTTCTAAAAGGTAGACGTAGCCTCAAGCTTCACAACCGCGAAACGACAAAAATCGGGCAGGCAGCATGGCTATGTGGGTCGCTCCCATTAGGGTATATAATCACCTATCTAGAGAAATTCCTTTTGTTCTAAATCTATCGATTCTGCCCATTCGGGAACGGTGGTTTGAGTCCAACCGTTGGTGATATACATTCGATACACTCAAGCGAAATGAGTGGTCGGTCATGTGTGGGCCGGGTTGCAAGACGTTCTTGTTGAACCCAGGTGTATTCGCCTCTAGAGATACATCATCGGAAGGTGGTCCCATACCTTGTCATAGTTGGAATCCAATCTCCAATAAGCGCCCTGCGGTTTTTGATTTTATACTATATATGTAGAGCGTGAGATGCAAGCGTTCTACTATTTGGTTATTTATTTGATTAGACATTATTATAATATCACTGGATTTGATATCAAAAATGGTTTGGGTTATAGTAAGGTAAAAACCGTCCATGTTTATGTGTGGACTGGTCTTACTATTATCCTTTTCTTTCGAAAGATCTTTGAAGTTAAACCATATGGTTGGAGTTTACTCACACCAGTCCCATGACTGACCCAGAGTTTATTTTGTTTTGTTTTTCCTAAACTCTTGGGTGCCCAAATTTGTACGGGCAGTCAAGTGTTTCAGGCATTTACAGATACATTTGGAGGAGCTTGAAGCAGGAGGCTTCAATATTAGTTATTTAGAGTTACTTCCGCTGAATCAAATGTTATGATGTACTCTGATATGGTATGTATACACAAAACAGATTTGTATTTCAAAGTTATGTTATATATGTTATTCGTTTCGCTGTGAGATTCGTGCTTACTCTGATTTTGCTCAGTTGTGTTCTCTTTCTTCTTCTTCTATTCTATTAGTTCTACCTTATCTTTCTCATCCTCTAACTTCTTTCTATTAATGGTCCGGTATTTTCGATGTCTGAACAGTCGACGCTGGGTTTTGTGTCGATTTTCGATGTCGGAAACCCCGGGTCGTTACAATATCAAAAGATCCGACCGTCGGATTATCCCAAAACGAAAACCGTTAGGACCGCTTTGGGAAGATCTTTCCAATGATATAAACTACGTTAAAACCCAATGGTTTGATTTTGAGAAATGTGTAAATCAAAATTGGTTGAAAACAGTGCCAGGGTCGCCCTTTGATCCGAAGCGTCATTAAATAAAAGATTTAATCATTATAAATAATTAAAGACAAGAATTAATCGTTATAAAATAATATAACGACATGAAATGGGTTTTCTCAAATTATATATATGCGAGAATTATATGGAAAGTCCGAGTTAATCTCATTCCAAATAATCAAACGACGTTTAAAAATTCGAAGTTGAAGACGACGATTGAAGGCCCTCAATCTTCCCTTCGAATGGACAACGATTGTGACCCTGAATTGACTTGCTCCCAATTCAAGGGTCATGGTAATTGTCCAAATGAACATGTTGATTGCACGGATATGCGGGTACCTCCTTTCCGTACTGGACATACGGGACGAGAGTATCTCCAGTTTCGTTCAGACCCAGAACGGGCTTATAAATGGAATGTGTGTCCGACATTGTACTCCTTTATATTTTATTTATTGATTTTCTGCCGAATGTATGAACGATTGGCGGCGGAGAATTTATTCTCTTGCTTAACACCCTTTTTTATATTTTGGCAAAGGATTGATAATGTGATATGGAGTGACAGTGTGGCATACCAAGATGCAATGATCAAGGTTTCTTGTTGAATAGCAGAACCTTGTGGTGACAATCAAAGCACAGCTTGAATAAGCAGTATTACATAGCTTCACGAGTGTAACAACCCGGAAAATCTTAGCCAATTAATTTTTTTTTTAATTTGGCTATTTTAGTGAATTTTAGATATTTAAAATAAATTATTTTAAATAATAATGACGAAAAGTATGTTTGAATCGATGTTTGAATCGATGTTTGAAAATAAATATAATTATTTTAAATTATAAACAAGGCCTGAAATGGCGCGGTAGTTTCAAAATTCGAATTCAAACTTTGACTGACTGTACTGGGTGCAAAATAAAACGGATTTTAGTGAAACCAAAAATATTTAAATCTGTTAGTGAATATCTTTCTAACGAATCTGAAAAATCGAAGTTTCATAGCGGGAATCAAAAGTTATGGCCAAATGAATTTTCAGAAAGGTCGCTATAGGGTTTATATAGCCCGCGAAAATAGCCATTTTGCAAATGACCTTAGATTTCGACGAAACCACTTTTGTTGGATCCGGGATGTCAAATTATTGCTCGGTTTCAAATTTCATAATTTTTGAAGTTAGTATGTGAGCGTGGCAAAGGAAAATGTGTTTGGTCGATTTTTGTTAAATTGGATCGACCAGAAAAAGGCCATTTTTCAAACGGTCTCAGAATTCGATGAAACTAGTTTTGTTGGGACCGTATCGTCAAAACATAGCTAGATTTATATTTCGGGAATTTTTGGGATCAGTATGTGGCCCCGGCAAATTGAAATGTACGTTCAAAACAAATATTGAATGTTTTATATTTTAATTTGAAGAGAAACTGACTAAAACAGTCGAATGGGCCAACGAAACATATCCCATTGTGTTCGGAATGAGGGTATTTAGCTAGGGACGACAGTCATTGGATTGGATTGGAGTTAGTATGTGAAGAGGGGTATTTTGGGATTTTAAAAATATATAAATAAATAAATAACCCAGCCAATCATATTCTTCCTTCTCCCCCGACAAAACCCGATAGCCTCATGAGTCAACGACGGAACCTTTTCATAACTTCCCTCCTCCTTACTCCCTCCACATGCACCGATAGCTAACGCCCCAGTTGAGATTTTTAAAGTACTCTTCACGCTCTTCAAATCCATACCCGTCCCCCCTCCTTGTCTTGTATTTTGGCCGATTCGAACCTCTGAAGAACCGCCGTTCGAAGCCCTCCACCTCCTCCCAGTCGTCGTCGAGTTCATCAGAAGGGGGACCCGCCGAAGCGCCTCTCGGAGCTGGAGAACGTGGTGCAACCTGATCGGCCTCATGTGCTATGGATTGGAAGTAATTTCGAAACCTAGTTTTGAAGATATCGTGGAGGCAACGGTTGTTTCTATTTTAAACAGTTTATAGCACTTTAAAACACTACGGTTTATGATTTCACTGTAAAAATCATATCTTTCTCGTTTGTTGATGAAATCCAGTGAAACAAGAGACAGTGGACTCGTGTGGACGTCTTCTACATTCTAGAAGAGACCGGATGTTTTTCTGAGGCTTCTACAATTTTTGGTGGAGCGGAACCCAATGTGAGATTTCTGAATTATAAACGATATGGAATCAACGATGTATAAATTATATAGTCAAAGTATGAGTTATATAAGCGTTGTACACCACATGTATAAGCGTTGTATAAGTTGTATGTTCGATGTATAAGTTATATATGCATTATAAAAATGATATGTGCGTTGAAATAAATTGAAATGATATTGAAATGAAATCGAAATATAGTTATATACGTATATCTATATATATACTCCCCTTGTCCACAGACCATGGACGATATATATTGTTTGTGATATTGTTTGGATTATTAGTTGATGTGAAAATTTGGTGAATATCATGAATGGTTGATTTGAAATGATTGATTGTGGTTGAAATCCCAATAGGATTAGTATATGGGAAAATTCGTCTGCGTACGAACTAGATATTGAAAATCCCCATTGTCAAAAGCTGTGAGGCTTTAAGGTAGAGCGAGAAGTCGTACTAGGGACGGTCCCGGTTTTAACTACCATGCCGTTATGCTGCCGAAATTTTCTGAAATACTTTTGTGTTTGATTTAAATTCATGTGTTGAATGTTGAAATAAAATTCATGTGTTGAATGTTGAATTAAAATTCATGTGTTGAATGTTGAAATAAAATTCATGTGTTGAATGTTGAAATAAAATTCATGTGTTGAATGTTGAAATAAAATTCATGTGTTGAATAGAAATTCATGTGTTGAATGAAGCTCATGTGTTGAATAAATTCTTTGAAAGATAAAAATAACATTTTTTTTATCATATATATAGACTATATAAAATATTAGTGTTTTAAATAAATTGTTTTAACACTAAAAATAACATTTTTTATCATATATATAGACTATATAAAATAATCGTGTTTTGAAATAAATTGTTTTTCAATAAAAAATCACATTTGTATTATATATATCAACTACAGAAAATATTCATGTTTGAATAAAGGACTAGAACGATAAAAGTCATATTTTTATCGTATGTGTGAAGTCAAAAACATTCATGTGTTGAATATATAGATTGAACAATAAAATCTATGTTTTTATTGTGAATATGAAGTGCTAAAATGGTGATGTGATGAAATAAATATCTATGGGATAAAAATATCATTTTTTATCAAATATATGAAGTGAATATGGTTTTGAAATTGAAGAATGAATTGTATATATATACATATATATATATAATAAATCAAATAACGAAGCTGCAGTTCGTGTTTTGAAACCGTGATTTCAAACGATTAGTGCGGGAAATCCGACCATCGGATTTTCCCGAAATCGAAACCGTTGGGTTCGCTTTGGAAATATCTTTCCAATGACGCCAACTCTATAAAGATCCAACGGTTGGATTGCCTGGAATGTTTAATTCAAATCTGAAGAAGACAACGCCAGAATCGATTATATTTAATACATATATAAATATAATTAAATTAAATCGAATAACGACGCTGCAGTTCGTATTTTAAAATCGAAACTTCAAACGATTGTACCAGGAGATCCGACCGTCGGATTTTCCCAAAACTGAAACCGTTGGATTTGTTTTGAAAAGATCTTTCTAATGATATAAAATTTGTGAAGATCCAATGGTTAGATTTTCAGATATGTGTAAATCAAATCTGAAGAAAAACAGCGCCACGGCCGCGTTATGGCCTGAAGCGTCGTTTGAATGAATTGGCTATTTTTAAATGAATAAAAATAGCGATAAATCATTATAAAATATTATAAACGATATGGAAGGGAAAATAAACCGAATTTACCTGGTTTATTAGATATTTGATGGTTGAATGTGTTTGGCGTGAAAATTACATTTAAAAACAGAATTATTGGTGTCGAATAATTTAACCATTGAAATGAATAGATTTAAATTCTAAATGTACGTGAATTATTTGAAAAGGCTGAGTTAAATCTCATTTCAAATAATTGATCGGCGATAAGAAGTCGATGATGAAGATGGTGGTTAAAGACCGGAGATCTTCACCTCGGTTGGATGATAACTGATGTCTTGATTGGGAGGCATCCCGAAATATAGATAGTAAGTGGTGATCGTCCAGACGTACGTGGAGATCGATGGATATGCGAGGTATATGGTGCCTCCGGTTTCGTTCAGACCCAGAACGAACTTGCAAATTGACTGTGTGTCTAACATTGGATTTTGTTCTGTGCTGATTGATCTCTATTAAATATATATCTGTTTGGCGGCGGAGAATTTATTCTCTTGCTTAACGCCCTTCTCTGAGACGTACGAGCTCAGAGGTTATATACCGATGGAAATCAGTCGCATAGAGTGAATTGCCTGTGTGGCATGCCTAAGTGGCAGATGATCAAGGCTTCTGTTGAAAAGCAAAGTCTTGTGGTTGATGATCAAAGCATGTCTTGTGTGGCATAGCTTTGTGTATAACGTTGATTCGCGAGCCTCACACCCCGGTATGAGCCAGAAACGGGAGAGGACCTCAGGGAGGACATGCATTTCCTTCTACCTAGGGTGGTGTCAGTGACCTACCAACCCTGACATTTCTATTATTTTCACATGTGTGGTTGTTGCTGTTGCGAGGCGCCTCAGATATATCGGTGACTATGTGGAGCCGATGGAGTCATTGGACTCATTTACGCCCCAAAGGGCGGGGGAACGCAGTGTTCAGGCATAATAATCCACATTGGTGGACCGGCCCTGATGATCCAAGGGGCAGTTGCGGCTGTTCCGGAGACATGGGCTAGATTGTCTCGAAGTCGATAAGGACTATCTTTTGCCTTGGTTCATGACGGAAATCCAATTTCCAAATACGTAACTTTGCGGTTTTGATTGTATACCTATATATGGCGACATAGTGGTATGGGGCATTAATGCCGTCTATGATTGATACTTATGATTTAAACTTGTTTTTGAAACATATAAACACTAGTAATAATAATACCAAATGCTTTTGTTTTATTCGTATCAAGCATATTTTGGCAATTATAAGGTAAAAACTCTATCCTCCGGTTTGCGTTGCATTGTGTGATGGGAACTGAGTCTTATAATGGCTTCATTTTTATAAAAAGCATTGCGATGTTTAAAAGATTTACTTGTTTTAAAGCACTGGAAATCACTGGAGTAAACCCGTTCCGCGAAAGTGGCGTGGTTCTATGATTTGCCTTGTTATTATTGGTTAACCAGTTAAGTAGATTTCTCATACCAGTCCCATGACTGACTCGTAGTTTGTTTCATTTGCAAACTCGAGTGCCCCTTTTTCTACACGGGCAGCCTTGTATTTAGGTTTTGGCAGGCTCTTTCTGGATAACTGGAGCTGAAGATGGATTCTATCATTTATCTCTTTTTAGGTTGTTCTGCTCCTATTGTACATATTATGTTTTGTTTTCCGCTGTAGACATTTATGCATAGCTGAACGGTATTTTGTACTAAGTATGATCATGTATACTGTGTAAGTCTGATGATTATGTTTATCCAGTGTATTATTTGTACATTATCTGGTGTATTTATTTATTTCTGTTCTGCTGTTATCTGTTTATGTGTTATATTCCAAAGATTACCCTTGCCACCGTCCTACAGGGTTTTGGGGACGTCACAACGTGGTATCAGAGCTTTGGTTAAGCTTAGTTCTGGAATATAACATATTGACGAATTCGTCAGAAATAGAACCAGTAGTGTTCCAGGACGAATAAATCATTACAGATAGGATCAGTAATATCCTAGTATGAGTATAGCAGAATGAAATACACCCCGATGGACACATTTACATTCAAGTATATGTTTCTATGCTTTATAATATCTTTTCTGTTGACCTGACAATTGATCTGCCATTTGCAGAAGAACTGGAAAATGAGTGTCAGAAACAGAAGAAGGAATACCGAACCAGATATTGAGGCTCTAGTAAAGAGGTATCGAAATTTAGGGGGATTACCATTCTTGGGCAAAGAATCCGTTATGGAAACACAAGCTTGGATTTGTTCTGCTGAGAAAATCTTTGAAGGTTTAAAGCTGAGAGATGACCAGAAAAGATTACTGGCGTCTTGGGCACTCAAAGAAGAAGCTTTGTTCTGGTGGGATTCGATTATTAAGGATAATCCAGCGGGTAATATTACCTGGGATAGATTTAAAGATATTTTCAGTGAAAGATTTACTCCACCAGAAGCAACTGAGCGGTTATGCGATGAATTCTGTTATTTGATACAAGGAGATATGACCATTCCAGAATATCATAAGAAATTCAATGAACTTTCTCATTTTTCCCCTCATCTAATTCAAAATCCAAAGAGGAAGAATCTAAGGTTTATTAACGGGCTTCAAAGGAAGTGTCAAGGTAGTGTAATGGGGCATGTGAAGCTTCCTTTTTCTGAAATGATATACATGGCTTATCAGTATGAAGATCTCCATAAGAAAGGTCTTTTGAACGATGAAGTAGAAGTCGGTTCTATTATCAAAGGGGAGTCTGAGACTGATAGTCCCGAGGCCAGTATGATGCCTGAGGTTAGTAAGAAGCCCAAAGCCAAGAGGAAAAGGGTTAAATCTGAGAAAGAACCAGTAACGGCCGCCATATGCAATAACTGCCATAAGCAAGGGAATTTGCAAGGAAATTACAGATCTTTAAAGAAACAAAGAAAGAATGAATCTATATCCAAGAACAAGTTTGAAGAGAATAGAAAATGCAATCTTTTCCATCACGCTGGTCATGTAAAGCAAGATTGCTGACTTTTAAAAAAGACCAAAGTGGCTCAAGCAAATGAAGTGGCAGAAACTTCAGCACCCTCAACTAGTCAGGGAAGGTCTGACGTTTTAGAAGGCACGCTTACTGTCAAAAACATTCCAGTTAAAGTACTATTTGATACAGGCGCGTCATGAAGCTTTATTGCAAAGAATGCGGTTAAGAAGCTGGATTTGAAATTGAGAAAGCTCAAAGAACCCATCACTGTTCATAATCCGGTTGGGGGTTCTCTCGATCTTAGCTGGATATGTGGGGTGCCTGTCTCTTTTTCCATATATCGGTTTCCTACCATCTCGATCATCATGAATTTTACCGAATTCGATCTTATTTTGGGATTGGATTGGTTAACCAAATATGAAGCTGAGGTTAAATGTGCAGAGAGAGTGGTTAGGGCAAAAATTAAATCAGGGGATTATATCACCATACCATGCGAAGGTCCAAATTCTGATAGAAAAGACTTTTGGTCAGCTCTTGATGTTTCTCCTGCTCAAATAGAAAATATCCCTATAGTCACAAAGAATATTCCAGACCTCATAAAAGATATTCCTGTTGTTAAGAATTATGCAGATGTGTTCGAAGAAGTTGTTAGCTTACCTTCGAAGAGAGAAATTGATTTCAAGATCGCTTTAATTCTGAATGCAAGGCCAGTAGTGAACGCTATTCGGAGAATGACTCTAAAGGAGAAAGAAGAATTGGATAATCAAACTCGACAGCTTGTATGGAAGGGTCTGATCAGGCCTAGTTTCTCTGATTGGGGAGCAGCAGTGGTGTTTGTCCCAAAGTCAGAAGGTACTCTTCGACTATGTGTAGATTATCGTGACTTGAATAAACAGACATTAAAGAACAAATATCCATTGCCGCGGATAGATGATTTGCTGAATCGATTGAATGGTGCATAAGTATTTTCAAGGATGGACCCAGCTACAGGCTTCCATCAACTTCGTATTGCCGAAGAGTGTGTTCCCATGACAACATTCATAGGTCCCGATTTATTCTATGAGTGGTTAGTAATGTCGTTCGACTTATGTAACGCTCCTGCCTATTTTGTGTATTTGATGAATCAAGTATTCCGCGATGTCTTGAATGAATTTGTTCTATTTTCATTGATGACATATTGATCTTCTCTAAGTCAGAGAGCGAGCACGAGAAACATTTGGAACAAGTGTTAGAAATTCTGCGAAAGAATGTCTTGAAGGCCAAACTTTCCAAATGCATATTCTGGCAAGATGAAGTCAACTTTCCGGGCCATGTTGTGTTAAAAGAAGGAATTTCTGTGGATCCCGGTAAAATCACGGCTATTCAAAATTGGAAGCAGCCTAGTACTCCCACAGAAGTTCGAAGTTTTCTTGGACTGGCTAGTTATTATCGGAAGTATGTTAAAGATTTTTCGAAGATATCTAGTTCCTTAACAAAGCTTACAAAGAAGCACGCGAAATTCAAGTGGACTCCCGAATGTGAGGAGGCTTTTCAGAAATTAAAATTAAGATTAACAACTGCTCCCGTGTTAACGATTATTGATGGCAATCAAGACTTGAAGGTCTGGACAGACGCCTCTAGAGAAGGCCTTGGTGCAGTATTAATGCAAAGAGGTCAAGTGGTTGCTTATGCTAGTCATCAGCTGAAACCACATGAGAAAAATTACGTTACTCGTGATCTTGAGTTGTTAGCCATTGTATTTGCTTTGAAAATCTGGAGGCACAATCTTTTGGGTGAGAAATTCGAACTGTATACGGATCATCAATCGCTAAAGTATTTGTTCACCTAGAAAGACTTGAATCTGAGGTAGCAACGTTGGCTAGAATTTCTTGCAACATACGATTTTGAGATTTTGTACACTCCAGGGAAAGCCAATGTTGTGGCTGATGCGCTAAGTCGAAAGAATGCAATAATCGCCAGTTTTATTATTACGACTTCCTTGATTGACAAAATATCTATTCTTCAGAAAGATGATAATTTTATTAAGGATATGATCAGAAGGATTCAGAAAGGAGAACCCTCGGGGTTTCAAATAGATAACGATGGGATCCTGAGATTGAGAGGAAGGATTTGTGTTCCCGACATCCCCGAGCTCAAAAGGGAAGTGTTAGACGAATGTCACAAGTCCAAGCTGAGTATCCATCCAGGTATGACCAAAATGTATAAAGATCTCAAGCGAACATTCTGGTGGAAGGCTATGAAAAGGGACGTTTCAATATATGTTAGCAGGTGCTCTACTTGCCAACTAGTCAAAAGCGACCAGCAGAAACTGGCTGGATTGTTGCAACCGCTGGACATTCCAGGTTGGAAGTGGGAACATATTTCCATGGACTTCATAGATGGTTTGCCCAGAACCAGGAAAGGAAATGACAGTATTTGGGTGATCGTAGATCGCTTCACGAAGACCGTCCATTTTATACCTGTCAGATCCAATAGAACTGCTCAAAGTCTGGCACAGGTTTATTTCAAGGAAATTGTTAGGCTACGTGGAGTAGCGATCAGTATAGTTAGTGATAGAGATCCAATATTTACTAGCAAATTCTAGGAGGCATTTCAAGTAGAACTGGGAACGAAGCTGAATCTAAGCACCGCCTATCATCCTCAGACAGATGGTCAGACTGAGAGGGTGAATCATATACTAGAAGATTTACTGCGGGCTTATGTTCTTGATTTTGGTGGATCATGGGAAGACCATTTGCATTTGGCTGAGTTCTCATACAACAACAGCTACCAAGCGAGCCTGACAATGTCACCATTCGAAGCATTGTATGGTAGACCGTGCCGATCTCCTGCTTGTTGGATCGAACCTGGTAATAGACTCGTATTGGGACCTGATATGATACGTGAAGCTGCAGACAAAGCCGATTTCGTTAAGAAACGATTGCTAGCAGCTCAAAGCTGACAGAAGAGCTACGCAGACTCGAGAAGGAGGGATTTAGCATTTGTTGTTGGTGACTATGTGTATCTAAGGGTTTCTCCGATGAGATGAGTGATTCGATTTGGCAAAACTGGGAAGTTGGCGCCCAAATTTATTGGTCCATTCCCTATACTTGAACGGATTGGAACTCTCACTTATAGAGTTCAATTGCCTGATTGGTTGTCTGGAGTGCATGATGTTTTTCACGTATCTCAACTCCAAAAGCATGTTCATGATCTTGACTTGATCGTGGAAGAAGCAGCGCAATGGGATATAGAAATTACTCCAGAATTGGCTATGAGAAGAGAACCGCTAAAGATCATTGGCAAAGATACCAAAGAACTGAGGAACAAGAAGGTTCGCTTAGTCAAAGTGCAATGGAGTGGAGATCCGCGAGATTGTACTTGGGAAACTGAGGAGAGCATTGAGAAAGCATATCCTAAGTGCAGGGTGGATATCTCTGATTGACTCCGGTGCAAGGTACATTTACCATACGTTGCATTACCATTTTGTTCTCTACCTTGTTGTTATTTTCTTTTCATGGATATAAACTTTTAATTCTATAGTCTGAATGATTTTAAAAGAGTACATGAATTAATTAGTATATTTTTGAAAAGTTAAAAACGAATTGACTGTTGTTTGTGTTGTGTGATTGTGGATTTGATTTATTAAATTATTAGAACGGTAGTTAATTTAATCAGTGAATGAAGGGTAAATATATGCAATTAAATCAAGTATTGAACTGATTTAAAAATAGATAGAAATATATACATGTGCATTATATATGTTGAACAGGTAAATGGATTGGCTGTTGAGTAAAGAATTTATTTACATGCCTGACAAATAGGTAAACCTTAATGATTTGGATGCGCAATTTTATTATTATACCACGTCCTGTGAATGCCATTGGATGCGGAGTGCTGGTTAGTCTGTGTGTAATAATAAATGTCGCCATAGGATAGTAACAATTAATTTTGAACTACACTACATGGCATATACTTCATCATATACCACATAAGCATTGGAGCCTGTGTGACGAGGTTGAAGATTTACCATACGAGCGAGAGGCTTGTATGGCGATGACTATATATTACACGTTGAACTGATGACTGATCTGGACTTTATAAATTGTAACGGTAAATTGCAAGATTAAAAAAAAACCCACACAGGTCTGGAGATGACAATAAACACGTCTCTCTGGTCATTAAGGCACAAAAACCATTTATAGGGTGACGAGAATTTATTCTCCGGAGTTATGATCTATACACACTCCCCTGTAGACACTGGAATATATCACTATAAATATGTGCATGCTTATTAGGATTTATTGGGTACCTAATACGGCCCAGTAAATTTCCAAACCCCTCCCCATACAAAGGAGGTTATGGCGAATTTTTTCGAAAATTTAGGGTGTTAGCCAATTTTTTGAAGAATTTGAAAATTCTTAGAAATTGAAAAGTTGAAGAATGGAAGCCAAGAGGAAAGTTGAGTTGGTTAATTAAAAAACTTTCGACTTCATTCCTTTTCAAGGACGAAAAGTTTTAAGTGGGGGAGATTGTAACAACCCGGAAAATCTAAGCCAACTTAAAAATTTTAATTTGGCTATTTTATTGAATTTTAGATATTTAAAATGAATTATTTTAAATAATAACGACGAAAAGTATGTTTGAATCGATGTTTGAAAATAAATATAATTATTTTAAATTATAAACAAGGCCTGAAATGGCGCGGCAGTTTCAAAAATCGAATTCAAACTTTGACTGGCTGTACCGGGTGCAAAATAAAACGGATTTTAGTGAAACCAAAAATATTTAAATCTGTTAGTGAATATCTTTCTAACGAATCTGAAAAATCGAAGTTTCATAGTGGGAATCAAAAGTTATGGTCAAATGAATTTTCAGAAAGGTCGCCATAGGGTTTATATAGCCCGTGAAAATAGCCATTTTGAAAACGACCTCAGAATTCGACGAAACCACTTTTGTTGGATCCGGGATGTCAAATTATTGCTAGGTTTCAAATTTCATAATTTTTGAAGTTAGTATGTGAGCGTGGCAAAGGAAAATGTGTTTGGTCGATTTTTGTTAAATTAGATCGACCAGAAAAGGACCATTTTTCAAACGGTCTCAGAATTCGACGAAACTAGTTTTGTTGGGACCGTATCGTCAAAACATAGCTAGATTTATTTTTTGGGAATTTTTGGGATCAGTATGTGGCCCCGGCAAATTGAAATGTACGTTCAAAATAAATATTGAATGTTTTATATTTTAATTTGAAGAGAAACTGACTGAAACAGTCGAATTGGCCAACGAAACATATTCCATTGCGTTCGGAATGGGGTATTTAGTTAGGGACGACAGTCGTTGGGATTGGATTGGAGTTAGTATGTGAAGAGGGGTATTTTGGGATTTAAAAAAAAAACCCAGCCAATCATATTCTTCCTTCTCCCCCGACAAAACCCGATAGCCTTGTGAGTCAACGGTGGAACCTTTTCATAACTTCCCTCATCCTTATCTCCCTCCACACGCACCAATAGCCAACGCCCCAGTTGAGGTTTTTGTAGTACTCTTCACGCTCTTCAAATACATACCCGTCCCCCCTCCTCATCTTGTATTTTGGCTGAATCGACCCTCTGAAGAACCACCGTTCAAAGCCCTCCACCTCCTTCCAGTCGTCGTCGACTTCATCAGAGGGGGGACCCGTCGGAGCGCCTATCGGAGCTGGAGAATGTGGTGCAACCTGGTCGGCCTCACGTGCTATGGATCAGAAGTAATTTCGAAACCTAGTTTTGAAGATATCATGGAGGCAACGGTTGTTTCTATTTTAAACAGCTTATAGCACTTTAAAACACTACGGTTTATGATTTCACTGTAAAAATCATATCTTTCTCGTTTGTTGATGAAATCCAGTGAAACAAGAGACAGTGGACTCGTGTGGACGTCTTCTACATTCTAGAAGAGACCGGATATTTTTCTGAGCCTTCTACAATCTTTGGTGGAGCGAAACCCAATGTGAGATTTCTGAATTATAAACGATATGGAATCAACGATGTATAAATTATATAGTCGAAGTATGAGTTATATAAGCGTTGTACACCACATGTATAAGCATTGTATAAGTTGTATGTTCGATGTATAAGTTATATATGCGTTGTAAAAATGATATGTGCGTTGAACTAAATTGAAATAATATTGAAATGAAATCGAAATATAGTTATATACGTATATATATATATATATATATATTTACTCCCCTCGTCCATAGACCATGGACGATATATATTGGTTGTGATATTGTTTGGATTATTGGTTGATGTGAAAATTTGGTGAATATCATGAATGGTTGATTTAAAATGATTGATTGTGGTTGAAATCCCAATAGGATTAGTATATGGGAAAATTCGTCTGCGTACGAACTAGATATTGAAAATCTCCATTGTCAAAAGCTGCAAGCCTTTAAGGTAGAGCGAGGAGCCGTACTAGGGACGGTCCCGGTTTTAACTACCCTGCCATTATGCTGCCGAAATTTTCTGAAATACTTCTGTGTTTGATTTAAATTCATGTGTTGAATGTTAAAATAAAATTCATGTGTTGAATGTTGAAATAAAATTCATGTGTTGAATGTTGAAATAAAATTCATGTGTTGAATAGAAATTCATGTGTTGAATGAAGCTCATGTGTTAAATAAATTATTTGAAAGATAAAAATAACATTTTTTTTATCATATATATAGACTATATAAAATAATCGTGTTTTGAAATAAATTGTTTTACAATAAAAATCACATTTGTATTATATATATCAACTATAGAAAATATTCATGTGTTTAATAAAGAACTAGAACGATAAAAATCATATTTTTATCTTATGTGTGAAGTCAAAAACATTCATGTGTTGAATATATAGATTGAACAATAAAATCTACATTTATATTGTGAATATAAAGTGTTAAAAATGGTGATGTGATGAAATAAATATCTGTGGGATAAAAATATCATTTTTATCAAATATATGAAGTGAATATGGTTTTGAAATCGAAGAATGAATTGTATTTATATATATATATATATATATAATAAATCGAATAGCCAAGCTGCAATTCGTGTTTTGAAACCGTGATTTCAAACGATTAGTGCGGGAGATCCGTCTATCGGATTTTCCCGAAACCGAAACCGTTGGGTTTGCTTTGGAAATATCTTTCCAACGACACCAACTTTGTAAAGATCCAACGGTTGGATTACCTGGATTGTTTAATTCAAATCTGAAGAAAGACAACGCCATAATCGATTATATTTATATATATATATATATACAATTAAATTAAATCGAATAACGACGCTGCAGTTCGTATTTTGAAATCGAAACTTCAAACGATTGTACCGGGAGATCAGACCGTCGGATTTTCCCAAAACTGAAAATGTTGGATTCATTTTGAAAAGATCTTTCTAATGATATAAAATTTGTGAAGATCCATTGGTTAGATTTTCAGATACGTGTAAATCAAATCTGAAGAAAACAGCGCCACGGTCGCGTTATGGCCTGAAGCGTCGTTTGAATGAATTGGCTATTTTTAAATGAATAAAAATAGCAATAAATCGTTATAAAATATTATAAACGATATGGAAGAGAAAATAAACCGAATTTACTTGGTTTATCAGATATTTGATGGTTGAATGTGTTTGGCGTGAAAGTTACATTTAAAAACAGAATTATTGGTGTCGAATAATTTAACCATTGAAATGAATAGATTTAAATTCTAAATATACGTGAATTATTTGAAAAGACTGAGTTAAATCTCATATCAAATAATTGATCGGCGATAAGAAGTCAATGATGAAGAGGTGGTTGAAGACCGGAGATCTTCACCTCAGTTGGATGATAACTGATGTCTTGATTGGGAGGCATCCCGAAATATGGATAGTAAGTGGTGATTGTCCAGACGTACGTGGAGATCGATGGATATGCGAGGTATATGGTGCCTCCGGTTTCATTCAGACCCAGAACGAACTTGCAAATGGACTGTGTGTCTGACATTGGATTTTGTTCCGTGCTGATTGATCTCTATTAAATATATATCTGTTTGGTGGTGGAGAATTTATTCTCTTGCTTAACGCCCTTCTCTGAGACGTACGAGCTCAGAGGTTATATATCGATGGAAATCAGTCGCAAAGAGTGAACGGCCTGTGTGGCATGCCTAAGTGGCAGATGATCAAGGCTTCTGTTGAAAAGCAAAGTCTTGTGGTTGATGATCAAAGCATGGCCTGTGTGGCATAGCTTTGTGTATAACGTTGATTCGCGAGCCTCACACCCCGGTATGAGCCAAAAACGGGAGAGGACCTCAGGGAGGACATGCGTTTCCTTCTAGCTAGGGTGGTGTCAGTGACCTACCAACCCTGACATTTCTATTATTTTCACCTGTGTGGTTGTTGCTATTGCGAGGCGCCTTAGATATATCGGTGACTATGTGGAGCCGATGGAGTCATTGGACTCATTTACGCCCCCAAAGGGCGGGGGAACGCAGTGTTCAGGCATAATAATCCACATTGGTGGACCGGCCCTGACGATCCAAGGGGAAGTTGCGGCTGTTCCGGAGACATGGGCTAGATTGTCTCGAAATCGGTAAGGACTATCTTTTGCCTTGGTTCATGACGGAAATCCAATTTCCAAATATGTAACTTTGCGGTTTTGATTGTATACCTATATATGGCGACATAGTGGTATGGGGCATTAATGCCATCTATGATTGATACTTATGATTTGAAATTGTTTTTGAAACATATAAACACTAGTAATAATACCAAATGCTTTCGTTTTATTCGTATCAAGCATATTTTGGCCATTATAAGGTAAAAACTCTATCCTTCGGTTTGCGTTGCATTGTGTGATGGGAACCGAGTCTTATAATGGCTTCATTTTTATAAAAAGCAATGCGATGTTTAAAAGATTTACTTGTTTTAAAGCACTGGCAATCACTGGAGTAAACCCGTTCCGCGAAAGTGGCATGGTTCTATGATTTTCCTTGTTATTATTGGTTAAACAGTTAAGTAGATTTCTCATATCAATCCCATGACTGACTCGTAGTTTGTTTCACTTGCAAACTCGGGTGCCCCTTTTTCTACACGGGCAACCTTGTATTTAGGTTTTGGCAGGCTCTTTCTGGATAGCTGGAGCTGAAGATGGATTTTATCATTTATCTCTTTTTGTGCTGTTCAGCTCCGATTGTACATATTATGTTTTGTTTTCCGCAATAGACATTTATGTATAGCTGAACGGTATTTTGTACTAAGTATGATCCTGTATACTGTGTAACTCTGATGATTATGTTTATCCAGTGTATTATTTGTACACTATCTGGTGTATTTATTTATTTCTGTTCTGTTGTTATCTGTTTATGTGTTATATTCCAAAGATTACCCTTGCCACCGTCCTACGGGGTTTTGGGGTCGTCACAACGAGCCTCACAACCCGGTTGAGTCTAAAACGGAGCAAGGGAACGCAGGGAGAGCAGCACGTTTCTTTCTAGCTAGAAGTGGTGCTTGGGTTTTACACGGCCCGACATTTTACTTATGTGGATGATGGAATGAGGCGCCTCAGATATTAGGTCCTATAGGACTGGGAAACGTGTGTTTAGGAATTGCCAATCTGCAAAATCGTATGTGTGGACCGGCCTTGCAGCTTTCCAAGGGTTTACTGCGGGGGATCCTGAGACATTAGCTAGAGTGTCTCGAATCGGTAAGGAGATCGTTCCTAGCCTTGAATCATGATGGAAAACCAAATTCCCAATACGACCCTACGGACTTGATTGTATTACTAGTATGGAGGCATAGTATATGGTAGCTATGCTTCCTAGGATTGATACATTTATTTTGAAATGTTTTTATATACACTAATAATAATATAAAATTTCGATTTTATTGTACTAAGCATGTTTAATCATCATAAGGTAAAACTCTATCCTCTGGTTTGCGTTGCATTGTGTGATGGGACTTGAGTCTTATGGTGATTCCATTTTTCCAAAAGCATTGCGTTGTTTTACGATTTACTTATTGTTTGTTCTGTCACTTTAAATTATGCATGGCAATCCATTAGAATAAACCCGTTCCACATTAGCGGCTTGGTCTTGGATTTGCCTTATTAGTATTAGTTAGATTAGTTAAGAATTCTCACACCAGTCCCATGACTGACTCGTAGTTTGTTTACACCTTTGCAAACTCGGGTGCCCTCTTTTTTACACGGGCAGCCAAGTAACAAGTTCACTTTCCTTGGAGTTGCTGTCTTTGGAGCTTTCTTGGAGTTGCTTAGTTGAGGTGATGATTTGGAGCTATGAAGACTATCTACCGTTTATCTTTTGTTCGCATTTTATCTTTAGACTTTGAGACATCCAAACTTAGTTTATTTCCGATTGTTCTATTTTGAAGTCGAAACTTATTTCCTTTTGCTGAAACTTGATGTAATAATTTAGGACTCTGTGACTGTGGAATTATGTGGTTGATGACATTCATATTTTCGCTGCTATTATGTTGTTATTCTATAGTTTTCCTATGCTATGTTATATCTGTGATCTGTATTGTTGTATTTATGTTATATTCCAAATGATTATTCCTTACTTTCATTTCGTGGAAGTTTGGGGTTATCACAGTTGGTATCAGAGCTTTGGTTAACCTTAGCTTTGGAGTATAACATATTTATAACAATCCGTTAACATAGAATCACTAATATTCTATGGCGAACAGTTCATTAGAGTTACATAATAGTCAGTCATTTTATCGCCATCATTTTATCCATCCTTTTATCTTCACCATTTCTTAAGATCACCAATACAGTTGTTCTGACTCTTTCCTTAACTGTACAGAACTAACTAAAAAATGAGTACTGCTGCCGCTAGAGCCGCTAGAGCTGCTAGAGCTAGAGCAAGAAGGCAAAGTGTTGTTGAAACTGAGGAGCCTACAGTTCAACAGCCACCACCACCACCACCGCAACCCTTTGACTTGGTGAGGGTAGCGAAGGATTTTAAGAATTTAGATGGAGTTCCATTCACAGGTACGGAGACCGTGACACGGGTTCAGGCATGGCTTAAGAATTGTGAAAAGATATTTAGAGCGCTAGAACTAGAAGATCAAAGGAAGAGATTTATGGCTTCATGGCTGCTCCAAGGCGAAGCACGGAATTGGTGGGAAGTAGTCAATATAAGAAGATGAAGAAAATATGACTTGGACCAAATTTAAAGAGCTGTTTAATGAAAAGTATATTGCAAGGCAAGAGGTGGAAAGGCTTCATGATGAGTTTGCCTGTCGCAATGAGGAGAAGGAAAAGAGGAGTTCACAGCAAGATAGAGAAAGGAGCTTGGCCAACAATAATAATAAAAGGAAGCAACCTGAGAAGAAGACCGAAGGAAGCAATTCTGGAGCTGTTAAGACTCATGATAAGACTAAGGTGCAATGCTACAACTGCCAGAAATTTGGACACTATAGCAAGGAGTGCAGGAATTCAAAGAAGGCCAGAAGAGAGGACACTAGAGAATGCTATAACTGCCATAAAAAGGGTCATGTCGAAGCTGATTGTTCGCTATTGAGGAGTGCCCAAGTTGCCCATGTGTACGAGGGAGCGAGTGCACCACCTTCTTCCGCACCTACTTCTTCTGAAGGAGCAGGTAAGCCTGATGTTTTAGGTGGTACTATTTCTGTTAAAAACATTCCTGTGACTGCCTTTTGACACGGACGCATCAAGGAGCTTTATTTCCAGTAACACGGTTAAGAAATTAAAATTTTAAACATTTTACATTCTCTGTGTTGGTTCCTACTTTTCTATTTTTCCTTTTTCCTTTTCGAGGACGAAAAGTTATTATGCGGGGGAGAATGTAACAACCCGGAATTTGGGGCCAATTAAAAATTTTATTTTAGAAATTTTAAGGGATTTTGAATATTTGAAATAATTTATTTTAAATAATAACGACTAGAATTTATTTTAATCGAAGTTAATACAAATATATTTAATTTAATTATAAAAGGAATTAGAAATAGCATGGTGGTTTGAAAAGTCAAATCTGAACTTTGACTGGCTGTACAGGATGCAGAATAAATCGGATTTTGGTGAAACCAAAAATATTAGAATCTATTTAAAAATATCTTTCTAATGAATTCGAAAAATCAAAATTTCATAGCAGGAATTAAAAGTTATGGCCAGTTGAAATTTCAGAATAGTCGTTGTAGAATTTCTATATATATTTTAATATTAAAAATGGCCATTTTTCAAACGGTCTCGGAATTCGACGAAATTTGTTTTGTTGGGACCGTATCATCAAAACAAAGCCAGAAAGAATTTTTCTGGATTTTTCTGAGTTCGTATGTGGCCCTGGTAAAATTAAAAAGTACGTTTGAATTAAATATTAAGGATTTATTTTAAAAATAAAAGAAACATGATGTAAACTTCAGAATTAGACTTCAGCACTAGCGCCATTGCGTTCAGAAGGCATCAAAACATATTGTTCGACAGTCATTGGGCTCCGTTTGGAGATCGGACGGAAAAACCCTAATTTTGAAATTAAATAAATAAATAATTAGAGAATACTAGTATAAATACACATACACTACTGTTCATCCTCTTCCTTCTCGTTTCAACCCGCCGCCGAAACCCATTACCCATCGATTTTTCTCCTCAAATTTTCTCCCTCCTCACTCAATTTTAGACCACCCCGTAGTACAACTTTTTGATGTACTCTTCCTCCTCTTCGACCTCATACCAAAATCACTCCTCCCCGTAGCCTGTAGCCGCCGCACCAACCCCCAAAGTCTGCCGCCGTCGCACCCTGCTGGGCCCACCACGGCCGATCGCACTTCCCCCCTTCCAGCGCAAGCTCCCCTCTCCTAGCTCTCTGACGTCGCGCAAACCATTCTGAAAACCATCGATCCAATCTCCTGAAATCTGGACTCAAAGATTTGAACAAATCTAAAAATATACAGCCTTAATTTCAGAGGTGAATTCTTGGATTTGTGATGCTTATTTCTATTGCAAATTTAATTTTGTTGATTAAAAATTGATATTTAATTCATACGAACTCTAAACTGAAAATTTTCAGATCTGAGAGAACCGTGACTTCGAATACGACTTTTAAAAAGCGATTGGGACGAATTCTGAACACGTTTGAATTTCCAATACTGGTCCAATCAAGGTGAGATTCTATTTCAATAATTAAATCAATTTAGTTATTATTCTCTAGTTATTTAAATAAGTTAAATTGTCAATGAACTAGATCTACGATGTGATAAGATTCTGAATGATTGATCTGTTGTTTTGTGATATATGATGCTAGATCTGATAGCCAAAATTTTAGATCTGTGTATGGTAGTAAATTAGAACCAATTATTTGTTTAAATATTGGGTCAAATCATGTTTGTTGATATTCTGTGAATCATAATATATATATATATATATATATATATATATATATATATATATATATATCACCTTGTTCATGTCTTTGGATTGAACTAGAATTTTCTATGCAATCTCACCCTGTTGTATTTGGTTGGACTAGATCTTTTTAGTTAATAAAATATTGTCCTATTGTTGTTAAATTGAAATATAACGGTGTGGTAAAATTGGATTTTTATAAAAAATATATCTAAATGGTATGAAAAAGATTTACTTTTTTATTAAAAATTAAAAAGGAAAAGATGACGGTAGGAAAAGACTTACTTTTTGTCAAAAGTAAAAAGCTCAGATTTTGTACATAAAAGAAAAATTACATTATTTTTTATGTAATTAAGATATAATTTTACACCGTAAAGGAAATTACATTTTTGAATGTAATTAAAGAATAAGGTTTTACCATTGTAATAAAATTACATTTTTAATGTAATTATAAGATAAGAATTTACCGTTGTAACGGAAATTACATTTTAATGTAATTAAGAAAGTAAGATTTCGACATTGAAATAAAATTTACATTTTTAATGTAGTTAAAGAGAGAAATTTGACAACGGAATCAAAATCACATTTTTAATGTAATTTATAAAGATAGAATTTTTCACCGTAATGTTAATTTCATTTTTAATGTAATTAAAAAAATAGAATTTACATTTTTATGTAAATAAAAGATTAAAAGAATGAATTCAACGTTGAAATAGAATTTACATTTTTATGTAAACAAAAGAATAAAGAATGAATTCAACGTTGAAATAGAATTTACATTTTTATGTAAATAAAAGATTAAAAGAATGAATTCAACGTTGAAATAGAATTTACATTTTTATATAAATAAAAGATTAAAAGAATGAATTCAACGTTGAAATAGAATTTACATTTTTATGTAAATAAAGGATTAAAAGAATGAATTCAACGTTGAAATAGAATTTACATTTTTTATGTAAATAAAAGACTGAAATGCAGTGTTGAAATATAATTTACATTTATAAAAGAACAAAGAAATAAAAGAATGTTTTTTTTAATGTTGAAATATTATCTTCAATTTTAAATGAATTAAAAATGAATGGAGATCGGTAGTTGTTTAGCTCGTTGTTAAATCGAACGACGTTATTATAATGAATTCAACGTTGAAATAGAATTTACATTTTTATGTAAATAAAAGATTAAAAGAATGAATTCAACGTTGAAATAGAATTTACATTTTTATGTACATAAAAGAATAAAAGAATGAAATGCAGCGTTGAAATATAACTTACATTTTTATGTAAATAAAAGAACAAAGGAATAAAAGAATGTATTTAAAATGTTGAAATATTATCTTCATTTTTAAATGAATTAAAATTGAATGGAGATCGGTAGTTGTTTAGCCCGTTGTTAAATCGACCAACGTTATTATGGTTGAACGGTTTATATTTATATATAAATATAATTAAATTTAAACGATTCGAGCGTGGTAGTTCGCATTTTGGAATCGTACCTTTAAACGACTATATCAAAAGATCCAACCGTCGGATTTTCCCAAAACGAAAACCGTTAGGACCGCTTTGGGAAGATCTTTCCAACGATATAAACTATGTTAAAATCCAATGGTTAGATTTTGAGAAATGTGTGAATCAAAATTGGTTGAAAATAGCGCCAGGGTCGCCCTTGACCCGAAGCGTCGTTAAATAAAAGATTTAATCATTTTAAATAATTAAAGACAAGAATTAATCATTATAAAATAATATAACGACATGAAATGGGTTTTCTCAAATTATATATATGCAAGAATTATTTGGAAAGTCTAAGTTAATCTCACTCCAAATAATCAAACGACGTTTAAAAATTCGAAGTTGAAGACGACGATTGAAGACCGTCAATCTTCCCATCGAATGGACAACGATCGTGACCCTGAATTGACTTGCTCCCAATTCAAGGGTCATGGTAATTGTCCAAACGAACATGTTGATTGCACGGATATGCGGGTACCTCCTTTCCGTACTGGACATACGGGACGAGAGTATCTCCAGTTTCGTTCAGACCCAGAATGAGCTTATAAATGGAATGTTGTAACAACCCGTAAAACGCGAGCCAGTTTGAAAATTTTATTTTGGCAATTTTAGCGAATTTTGATTATTTAAAATGAATTATTTTAAATAATATCGACGAGGAAATTTATTTTTGAATATAATTAGAACGTATATATTATATACGTCGTCGTTAGAATATATAATAATTATATATAATTATAAAAGGAATTGAAAATGGCGCGGTAGTTCGGAAATTCGATTTCTAATTTCAAATGAATATACAGAATTCAATATAAGTCAGAATTGAACGAAACAAGAAATATTTGAATCTGTATAACTATATCTTTGTAACGAAGTTGACAAACTGAGATTTCATCTTAGAAATGATAAGATATGTCCAGTTTAAAATTAGAAATAGTCGCTGTGGAATTTATATATATTTTTATATATATAAGGCCCTTAAAAATAGCAATTTTGCAAACGACCTCGGATTTCGACGAAACCAGTTTTGTTGGGTCCGTGATGTTAAGTTATTGCTAGATTCCAAATTTCATAATTTTTCGAATCAATATGTGAGCGTGGCGAAGGAAAACGCGTTTGACCAGTTTCAGTTGATTTTAATCGACTGGAAATTGGCCATTTTTCAAACGGTCTCAGAATTCGACGAAACTAGTTTTGTTAGGACCGTATCGTCGATACGAAGCTAGGAAATATTTTTGTGGAATTTTTCGAGTTAGTATGTGACCCCAGTAAATTGAAATGTACGTTTAAAATTCAATATAAGGATTTAAATGTTAATTTGAAAGAAAACTGATCGAAACAGTCGAGTTGGCTTACCAGACCTATCCCATTGTGTTCAGAATGGGGGTATTTAACTAGGGGCGACACTCTTTGGGATTCGTTTGGAGTTCGTTATGTTAAGCGACTAAATTACGAATTAAATAATTAAAAATATAATATATATATATATATATATATTCAGCCAATCGTATTAAACCCTAGCTCATTTTAAATTCAGCCGATGATAAATAAAACCGACGGTTCAGGAGCTCTCGATTTCAGCTCCGTCGATCTGCTCCAAGGCGTCGCGATTAACGTTGTTCCCAAAGGGACGAGGAGGTTGATTCGGCGATGGGAAGGGCTTCCGCTCGATGGCGATTTCAGGGAGCAAGGGGGGGTGCGAGATGGTCGGGCTTCTGACCGAAGGTGGGCGACGCGTAGTTGAAGAGGGTGGCACCATCAGATCGGAGCAAAGATGCTCCAGGCGGCGGCGCTTGTAAACCCTAGCTGTAGGAAGGGTTCGAAGTCCTCCAGGCGATGGCAATGAAAATTGTAAGGATTTTAAACTCAGTTTTAATAAATATAACAGTGTTTTAAATATCAGATTTTAATAAATATACATACATGATTTCTGAAAATGTACATACATTATCTTTGAAAATATATACCGCATTGTTTTTGAAATAAAAATATACATAGTTTTAAAAATAAAATTTGCTTTGTATATAAAATAAAATTTGCTTTGTATATAAAATAAAATTTGCTTTGTATATAAAATAAAATTTGCTTTGTTTTTGAAAATATAAAATAGAATGTTGATTTTGAAAAATATAAAGTGGAATGTTGTTTTGAAATATATATATCGCATTGTTTTGAAAAGTGAAAATATACATATGTTTTGAAAAGAGAAAATATACATATGCATTTAAAAAAAAAAAAATCTACATTGAATGAAAATGAGATCTTATTGAATAAGAAAGCCATGATTTTTAATTCATATGGAAGTCATGATTTTTGATTTTATCAAAATATGATTTTTATATGTTGAACTTCGAATTAAAAATATGATTTTTATATGTTGAACTTCGAATTAAAAATATGATTTTTATATGTTGAACTTCGAATTAAAAATATGATTTTTATATGTTGAACTTCGAATTAAAAATATGATTTTTATATGTTGAACTTCGAATTAAAAATATGATTTTTATATGTTGAACTTCGAATTAAAAATATGATTTTTATATGTTGAACTTCGAAATAAAAATATGATTTTTATATGTTGAACTTCGAATTAAAAATATGATTTTTATATGTTGAACTTCGAACTAAAAAATTCGATTTTTATATATTGAATAGCGAACTAAAAATTCGATTTCTATATATTGAACTTAGAAGTAAAAATTCGATTTTTACATATGTAGAGAATACGGGTGAAGAAAGTGATATCGACGAGAACAGTGAAGATTTCCTGCATAAGAAGTGCTGTGGAGCTAGGATAGCTATCGGTGAGAATTTCTCACTCTTCAATTTATTTTCTAGTTATATATATATATATATATACTAGGATGCATACGGTGCTTAGTAGCACCCGACACAATCGTCCACAGACCATGGACTTGTTTGTTTGGTTGCATAGATTAGTTGAATTATTTGTTTGAATTGAATTGTTGGGTGAGATGAAATTGATTTGATTGATGTGTGAATGGCGTGGGCCTTCACTAGACCGGGGATAAGGCTAGGCCTTGTCCCGTTTCTAGTATCGTGCCGTTATGCCGCCGAAATTGTCTAAAATAAGTTAGAAAAATAAAAATGCCATTTTATTGAATAAATGAATTGAATAGAAATTCATGTGTTGAAATAAAATGTTTTATCGTTAAAAATATAATTTTTAACGTGAGAATGAATATAGTGAAAGTGAATAAAATAAAATATTCATTTACAAACCAGACGGTTTGTTGTACACTTATTTGAATGACATTGATTGGGACGATAAATTTTACACATCGCCCAACTGCACAACTAAAATCTGTATTTGATTGTTTGAAACCCCACACGGGTGTTGGGATGAAATATGAATTTCACTCATCCTGATTGATTAAATATGTCGATCGATTGATTGACAGGCTGTTATAAGCGTTGAATATCTATATTTGATGCTTATACAGTGTAGTGCACTTTGGTTGATGGTTGATTATTTTTCAATGCTATTATATACATGTGTTGTATGGAAATCCATATAATTAATTTTATATGGTAATTGATTGGGCCTCATTCCAAGTTGAAAAATAAAGAAAATTTGAAAATAGAAATTATGAAGCCGTGTTGATTAGATTGACGCCATTTTGACGTGAACGATATTTATATCGATTATATTCATTTTAAAATGAATATTGAAAAGTGATTTCGAAATCGACGATTTCGAAATGAATTGAATTGAAAACGATTTCGAAATGAATTGAATTGAAAACGATTTCGAAATGAATTGAATTGAAAACGATTTCGAAATGAATTGAATTGAAAACGATTTCGAAATGAATTGAATTGAAAACGATTTCGAAATGAATTGAATTGAAAACGATTTCGAAATGAATTGAATTGAAAACGATTTCGAAATGAATTGAATTGAAAACGATTTCGAAATGAATTGAATTGAAAACGATTTCGAAATGAATTGAATTGAAAACGATTTCGAAATGAATTGAAAACGAATTCAAATTGAATTGAAAGCAAATTGCAATGAATTCAAATTGAATTGAAATTTGAATTGAATAGAAATGAATTTTAAAACGAATTTATAGAGAAGAATTCAATTTTGATTTGAATTGAAACGGAAGTTGAAATTGCTTCTGAAACGAATTTAAAACTATTTATATAATTCGTTTTAAATAGGAATCGACGAAATATATTATATATATATTATATATATAATATAATGGCCTGAATAGAACGCGCCGCGCCGCGGCAGTTCGTGAATTTCGACCATTTATTTCAAACGGACATTGCGGGAGATCCGACCGTCGGATTCTCCTAAAACCGGAACCGTTGGGTTCGTATCGAAAAGAGCTTTCTAGCGAATGTTAGAAATTTGAAATCTAACGGTTGGATTTGGAATTATGTCCAAATCAAATTGGAAAAAGGTCGCTATACGTGCAGTTCGATGGCCATTGGTGGAAATCGACTGTACGGGCCTTGATAAAATTATTAAAAATAGTAATAATTTGTGTAAAATCATAAGAAATGATTTGTGAAGATTTGGGATGAAAGACTCCATATTTGAAAAGATAAAAATAGACTTTTATCGAAATGAACTAGTTTTGAACTAGAAATATAATTCTATTTATTTTTAAGTAAATAAATTGAATTTGAAAAGGGTTTTAAAAATAACCAGAATTTCCAATGATTGCATTGGAGTGGAATTGAATCGAAATTGTCTTCGGAATATTTCGATGTTGGAATTCGTGATTATACGGATGTTGTTATGGAAATTTGAAAGATATATATTTATATCGTTATTTCCAATACGACATTTGTTAGTCGTAGAATTCGATATTGAATATAAGCCGATATATTTTCTATTCAGAGCCTTGTATTGAATATCGAATGTGATTTGGGTTTGTCGTGAGTGGTGTCTTCACTAACACTGTTCTTGAACCCAGTTGAGAAATGATTAAATCTTTTTATTTAGATTTAATGAAGTGTACCAATTAAATAATATTTAATTGGAATTGAATTGATATTGATTTTTGGGTTTATCGTGAACAGTGTTTTAAATAACACTCGTTCTTTAACCCGATAATTAATGAATGAGGCGTATGTTGTGTTTGTGTAACACTTTTATAATATATACGCGAGTTATTCAGAAAGACCGGGTTTATCCCATTCTGAATAACTGATTCGACGTGGTGTCGAAGATGAAGACGGGGGTCGAAGACCGGAAGTCTTCACGTCGTTTGGGTGATTACTGATGATCTTGATTGGGCTGTACACCCAAGAAGATGGAAACAGTTGGTGATCGTCCAGACGTACTTGGAGATCGATGGATATGTGAGGTACTAGGTGCCTCCGGTTTCGTTCAGACCCAGAACGGACTTGTAAATGGACTGTGTGTCTGACATTGGATTTTAGTCTGTGTGATTGATTTCTATTAAATATATATCTGTTTGGCGGCGGAGAATTTATTCTCTTGCTTAACGCCCTTCTCTGAGACATACGAGCTCAGGGGTTATATACTGATGGATATCGAACACATAGAGTGAATTGCCTGTGTGGCATGCCTAAGTGGCAATAGATCGAGGCTTCTGTTGAAAAGCAAAGTCTTGTGGTGATGATCAAAGCACAGCCTGTGTGGCACAGCTTTGTGTAACGTGAATTCGCGAGTTTCACACCCGGTATGAACCAAAAACGGGAGACGGACCTCAGGGAGGGCATGCGTTTCCTTCTAGCTAAAAAGTGGCGTCAGTGGTTTTACACGCCCTGACGAGTTTGACTTATGTGGTTGTTGCTGTTGCGAGGCGCCTCGGTTTGATCGGACGATCCGGGTCCGATGGAGTCATTCGTTGGCTCATTTACGCCCCAAAGGGCGGGGAAACGTAGTGTTCAGGCATAATAATCCACATCGGTGGACCGGCCCTGACGATCCAAGGCTTGCCTGCGCGCTTGCCTGAGACATGGGCTAGATTGTCTCGAATCGGTTGAGGACTATCTTTTGCCTCGGTTCATAGACGGAAATCCAATTTCCAAATACGTGACATTTGCGGTTTTAATTGTAGAACTAGTATGGCGACATGACATATGGTACCCATGCCGCCTATGATTGATACTTATGATTTGAAGTTGTTTTATACACTATACACTTATAATAGTATCAAATGATTTGTTTTAAACGTATCAAGCATTCTTTGGCTGTTATAAGGGAACACCCTATCCTCGGCTGCGTTGCATTGTGTGATGGGACCTGGGTCTTATAACAGCTTCATTTTTCTTTATTTAGCATTGCGCTGTTTGTTTTATGCACTGGTATTCTTGGGAGGAAACCCGTTCCGTGTTATACGGCGTGGTCCCTTGATTTACCTAACTTTAAAATAAAGATTAACTGTTTTAGTTCTCACACCAGTCGCATGACTGACCTGGAGTTTATTGTTTTAACCTAAACTCTGGGTGCCCCTATTTTCGACACGGGCAGCTAGTAGTTTTGATTTTGCAGATTTATATTCACAGGATCCTGGTTTTACAGCTGGAACGATATCCGGAAAGCTTTGTATCCGTATATCTCATTCTAGTTGTGTATTGTATTATTTTCCGCTGCTATGTATTTAAATGTAATTTAAATCTCTGTTCTTTCTGTGTAATATTCATTTATACTCTGTATATTCTTGTAATCTGATGCATTGTTGTAATATACAATGAAATGTTCTTTTATATGCGTTCTGTTGTGGCTTGTTCTCGAACTATCCGACGCTTTCCTTTACGGGGAAGTTGCGGGTCTTTACAAATGTGTATCCGACATTGTACTCCTTTATATTGTATTTATTGATTTTATGCTGAATGTATGAACGATTGGTGGCAGAGAATTTATTCTCTTGCTTAACACCCTTTTTTATATTTTGGCAAAGGATTGATAGTGTGATATGGAGTGACAGTGAGGCATACCAAGTTGCAATGATCAAGGTCTCTTGTTGAATAGCAGAACCTTGTGGTGACGATCAAAGCACAGCTTGAATAAGCATAGCTTTGTGTATTGCGTAGCTTCACGAGCCTTACAACCCGGTTGAGTTTAAAATGGAGCAAGGGAACGCAGGGAGAGCAGCACGTTTCTTTCTAGCTAGAAGTGGTGTTTGGGTTTTACACGGCCCGACATTTTACTTATGTAGATGATGGAATGAGGCGCCTCGGGTATTAGGTCCTATAGGACTGGGAAACGTGTGTTTAGGAATTGCCAATCCGCAAAATCGTATGTGTGGACCGGCCCTGCAGCTTTCCAAGGGTTCACTGCGGGGGATCGTGAGACATTAGCTAGAGTGTCTCGAATCGGTAAGGAGATCGTTCCTAGCCTTGACTCATGATGGAAAACCAAATTCCCAATACGACCCTACGGACTTGATTGTATTACTAGTATGAGGCATAGTATATGGTAGCTATGCTTCCTAGGATTGATATATTTATTTTGAAATGTTTTTATATACACTAATAATAATATAAAATTTCATTTTTATCGTACTAAGCATGTTTAATCATCATAAGGTAAAACACTATCCTCTAGTTTGCGTTGCATTGTGTGATGGGACTTGAGTCTTATGGTGATTCCATTTTTCCAAAAGCGTTGCGTTGTTTTACGATTTACTTATTGTTTGTTCTGTCACTTTAAATTATGCACGGCAATCCATTGGAATAAACCCGTTCCGCATTAACGGCTTGGTCTTGGATTTTCCTTATTACTATTAGTTAGATTAGTTAAGAATTCTCACACCAGTCCCATGACTGACTCGTAGTTTGTTTTCACCTTTGCAAACTCGGGTGCCCTCTTTTCTACACGGGAAGCCAAGTAACAGGTTCACTTTCCTTAGAGTTGTTGTCTTTGGAGCTTTCTTGGAGTTCCTTAGTTGAGGTAATGATTTGGAGCTATGAAGACTATCTACCGTTTATCTTTTGTTTGCATTTTATCTTTAGACTTTGAGACATCCAAACTTAGTTTATTTCTAGTTGTTCTATTTTTAAGTCAAAACTTATTTCCTTTTGCTAAAACTTGATGTAATAATTTAGGACTCTGTGACTGTGGAATTCTGTGGTTGATGACATTCATATTTCCGCTGCTATGATGTTGTTATTCTATAGTTTTCCTATGCTATGTTGTATCTGTGATTTGTATTGTTGTATTTATGTTGTATTCCAAATGATTATTCCTTACTTTCATTCCGTGGAAGTTTGGGGTCATCACACATAGAATGCTATATGTGGATCATATCCAGGATTTGGAAAGCAAATTAGGTGAGTGGATTTAAGATATGTCATTTTTGCTAAAGATATATTATCGTTTAACATTCCACGTTATTACACGATGTGAATAATTAAAAAACATTGAAATGTTATATATGACATGTTGAAATGATTAAACATATGTTAAAAAGATTAAAGTGATGAACATGACATGTTGGAATATTAATATGTTAAGATATTAATATGTTGGAAAATTCATATGTTGAAATATAAACTTGTCAAAATATGTGTAGCGATTACTGTTATTTCAATTTCATGTTAACTTGTGACATTATGTACCTGAACCACTAACGGTAGAAATTGAGAAAATTATATGTTTGTTTGTTGATTTGAACAAACGATTACATGTTAGAATAGAATTTATTGTATGTTAGAAAGAAAATATGACATAAAATGGGTTTAATATGATGACATGTAAAATATAGGAAATCTATAGTAAATAGTAAACTGTAATCGTGCTTAGACGCAAGGTTAGATTACACTTATGGTGGAAGTCTGCCCGGAACCGCCCGGCATATCCAACATCCACAAGTGGTAAATCTAATGTGAGGGGACTAAGTGCATAAATAAAACATGTAGTGGTGCAAAGACACGAGTTTATGTCAACTTGTGGTAAAAGTCTGCTCAGAACCGCACGGCAAATCTAGCATCCACAAGTGTAGGCTTAATGTGAGAGGTATAATGCATAAATATATATATATATATGTGTGTGTGTGTGTGTGTGTGTGTGTGTGTGTGTAAATAGCAGGACTGATAAACAACATTAATTGTAATTAATGGAAATAAATGGAATTGAATGAAAGATAATTACAACAGTAAAGGAAAGGGAATGAACGGGAAATGATAATAACCTATTATAAATAAATTACATTAATAAGAATGTTATATAATGGGTAGACTTGTCCTAGGGACAAGTGGACATTATAACTTAGGTTATAATAAACTAGTGAGAAAATGAGATAACTTGCGTAATGAGAAAAAGGGTACTTAATTGTAAATTAAGTAATCAACAAATGGGAAAAATTTATGAAATGAAAGAAGTTGTACTTAATTATAAATTAAGTAATTTGAGAACATGGAAATCTGAAATATGCTGATAAGAATAACATGTTAAGGCTTGTCCTAGGGACAAAAGTAAATTATAACATAGGTTATAATAAATGGAAAGGAGACTTATTAGTAAACCTTAGTTAAGAGAACTATGTTAATAAGTAAACGACGATAAGTTGTAGTGACAGTATAAGATGAAATTATGATTAAATAAGAAATAATGAGACAACTTATGAAATGAAATAAGTTATATTTAATCATAAATGATAAGTGACATGTTAAGTAAAAAACATGTGAATTGAGATATACTTAATTACGTATTAAGTAGAACATGTTATTATAACCTTGAAATCAAACAAGAATATAAAGGGATTGTGTATTACAGACCTTGGATCACAATCTAGAGAATAACATGTTGTGGGCTTATTAATAAACTTAAATGGGTTAAGTTATATGACTAAAATTAACAAGCAAAAGGAACTTGATAACTTGAATAAGAAGTCAATGTGAATGGAAATAACCAAGTTGAATGGAAACCTAATGAGGTAAAGCAAGCGCATAAAAATGTTTATATATAGGGTCTAATAACATATTAAAATGAGGCGCTTGGACCAGTCCGCACATTTGAGGGTCAATAACCCAACGGGGTAGATCATCGTGGTGTCATGAGGCACGAGGGGAGCACACGTTCATCTGATTATTTTATCGGCTCCGAAGGACTGGAAGGGGTACCGCGTGGCATCCTAAGATACGTAAGGTGCCCCTGGTAGTCCTTTGTGTGGTGGCAGATGTTTAGGCTGTGCTAGCAGAGGTTGGGTCTGCGCGTTACTACTAGGTGGGTGGGCCTTGACTGCAAAAGTAGCCTTGCAGTCAGAATGCTGTGACGAGGTGACACTAGGGTGATTCGGCGGTCGCCTCAACGAGGAGGCAGAGGTCAGGACCAACAAGGATAGTACATCGTCGAATACCCATCATCGGCATCCAGTGGAATGCGAAAAGACTAGAGCTAAACCCAATAGACCATTCACCTTTCACTATCGAGGTACAGTGGTTGAGAGGAGACGCCAACTGGATGTTTAGATTGTTTGTTAAGGGCAAGTCGCTTAGCTCTTGTAGTCTTTACTAGTCAAGAGAGGGACCGAGGTGGGGCCATAACCACCATGAAAAACAGACCCCATGAATAACTGTATTTTGAGGCTCTTAAAGGCGGGCCTGTATAGATGTGGAAAAGTTCCCGACCGAGTTCTGTGTTTCTTGTACAGCCCTGCCATGAAACTCGATGCACATTATGTGCAGTTAAGGCATTGAATACGATTGAAGATACATACATGGGAAAGTCTAGATACATGCATGTCTGCTCTGGGTGGTGTATGTAGACTTGAGGGTGTTACTCTGGTATGGAATATTATTCGATCGAAGGTGGCAGTCTATACGCTTACGTAGCATAGTAATGGCAGATATATGTGGAATGTAACATTGTTATGCAGAGATCCGTACGTCACTCCGACGTAGGATGAGGGAGTGCGTTCATTTCTATGGCATTACGGTGGAGGCAGTGCGAGTGGGGTACCATGAGGTTTACCTCAATATTGAGGGGTAGCTACATATATACTGTATTAGGTTAATCCATTGGGAAGTGAAATGGTACGACGTGTGTGTAATGTCTTGAGTGTTGTTAACCCAAATAACCTAATAAATAAGAAAATGTGAATGAACGGTATATGTAGGATTATCCAAAGTGTATAGTTTAAATCCAATCACCAGAACTTGTGTTTTGCCCCCTTCGTTAAAACATACTCGCATGTCAAATTTATGGCAGAGACATGATAGCTTGGCAGTATTATTAATATGGTAAGGCTATACTTTGGTTATATTATATTTTATTAATTCCGCTGCGAGATATTTTTCTGAGCTCTGACATATTTTATGTCTCTGTCCTTTCTGCAGGATACCAGAGCAAACCAACACGAGTTTCGATAGATTAGAATTTAAACAAAAAATCGGTCTGTCGGAATTCGGGTTGTTACATCATCCCCAGACCCGTGTGGGGTTTTCAAACAAATATACATGGGCAACGTGTAAAATTATCGTCCCAATACCCATGTGGGCTTACATCACAATCCATGTGAATTTATGCAGTTTAATAATAATGGCATTAAAACTGTAAACAACCATCAATCACCAAACAAATATTGCAATCACAGACAATAAATAAATATTCAGTTATAAAAATAAATAACTGTACAAATAATTTGAGTGAGAGAGTTTTCACATTGGTTTCCACTCCATCAGTCTTTAATTGACCATTTTATTTTTAAACTAAATTAAACGAACGTTTAATTTACTTCAAAATTCAGCTTGCTCCAATCTTGACCAAACCAATTCCATCACATAAATCTTGTCAACACAATTTCAACGGCCCTGATCTCATCTAATTATGTTTCATAATCAATAAGATATGAACATTTACATATTTAACTACATTTATTTAATTAATAAGCTAATTACGTTTTAGTTAAAATTACATTTATTTATTTAATTAATAAGGTAATTAATTTTCCAAAATATGGGCACATTGAGTTTTGGTGGAAACAATAAACTCTGAGTCAGTCATGGGACTGGTGCGAGAACTAAAACGGTTATTAACTTTATTTTAAAGTTAGTTAAATCAAGGGACCATGCCGTATAACATGGAACAGGTTTTCTCCCAAGAATACCATAAACAAACAGCGCAATGTTAAAAAGGAAAAATGAAGCCATTATAAGACTCATGTCCTATCACACAATGCAAACACAAACCAAAGGATAGAGTTTTACCTTATAATGGCCAAATATGCTTCATACGTGAAATTTATCTTTTATTATTGTTAGTGCATAGTGAAGAAAACAACTTCAAATATAAATGTATCAATCATAGATGGCATAGTTCCCCATCCTACTATGTCTCCATATAGGTTTACAACTGAAACCAAAAAGTTGCGTATTGGAAATTGGATTTCCGTCATGAGTCCAGGCAAGGGATGTCCCCTTATCGGTTTCGAGACACTCTAGCAAATCCCTTGGGATTACACACTTCTGCAGCCCTTGGATCTTCATGGTCGGTCCTCTCTTATGTTTGAGGATTAGTTATTCCTGAACAATACGTTTCCCGGTCCTATCGGACCTATCTCTGAGCTTTTTAGTCGGCTCGATATCCAAGGTGCCTCGCAATCCATCATCCACATAAGTAAAAATGTCTGGGCTCCATACTGTGACACCACTTTTAGCTAGAAAGAAAAGGATGCACTCCCTGCAGTCACTATCCCATTTTAGACTCATACCGAGGTGTGAGGCTCGCGAATTAATGCTATACACAAAGATATGCTACTTGAGTCCTACTTTGATCATCATCCACAAGGCCCTGCCTTTCAATAAAAGCCTTGATCGTTTGCATCTAAACATGCCACATTGTCAATTCATGTCATACAGCTGATTTCTATTAATATATAACCTCTGAGCTCATATGTCTTAGAGAAGGGTGTTAATTAAGAGAATGAATTCTCCGCCACCAAATAGATACATATTTAATAGAAATCAATCAATACCAAATGAAATACAATTTCAGTCATATTCCATTTACAAGTCCGTTCTGGGTCTGAACGAAACCGGAGGTACCTTATTTCTCGTCACATATGTCCAATACAGGAGAGAGGTCCTCACATATCCGATTGACCTCCAAGTACATCCGGACGATCACCACTTATTACCTCATCTTGGGTGTACAGCCCAATCAAGACATCAGTAATCATCCAAACGATGTGAAGATCTCCGATCTTCAATCACCGTCTTCTTTGACTTTTAGTCATCCTATCAGTTATTCAGAATGGGTTAAACCCGGTCTTTCCGAATAACTCGCGTATCTTATAATCAAGTGCTATAAAACACATCATACGCCTTATTCCAAATCCAGAATATTCTTTTATTCAAATATCCATTACATGGGGAATTTTCCCCATAAATCTTATCAAAGATTTAATTCATTTAAACCACTTGTTTAAATCTTTCTTTGAAAACCATTGCAAAATATTTTGTATTATTTTTTTACAATCTTAAACCAAATTAAGGTTTATCAATCTAGTTGGGATTATAGAGGCTTACCGAAGTAATCATTTATTTTATTTTTCCAATCCCAACCTATTCATCCCATAGAGAAAAACTAGTAGTACTCCATATCTAACACCTACTGTTGTTATCGGTAAAATTAATTACCATTTCAAACCTAATTAAAGATTTAACTATCGCATGGAGTAAAACTGGCGGTACTCCATTCTCGATCATTTCTTGAATTTGGTAAATTTAATTACCTCATTCACATTCCAATCTAATTAAAGATTCATTAAAAGTCCAACTTGGTTTTAATCTCAAAAATCTTTACTTTATGATTATTCAACTTTAAGAAATTAATCTTGTCTTTAAATAGGTTAAAGAACTAATGTTATTAAAAACATCGCTCATGATAAACCCAAAATCCAATTCCAATTAAATTGATTGGTGAACTTTTCTAAATCTTAATTAAAAGATTTATTCTTTTTAGTTCTTATCTCAAGTTGCAAAATAACTTATTCTGATAATAAATATCTTTTATCTTTAGAAACGTGGAATATTTCATCCAAAATCTTTCCAAATCATTTATTATGATTTTACATAATTTATTCATATTTTTAATAATTTTATTGTTGGTTTCCAATGTCGGCCACAGAACTGCGTCCATAACGACCTTTTCTCAAACTGAGTTGGTCATATATTAAAATCTAACCGTTAGATTTCAAATCTCTTATTATCATTCCAAAGCTCTTTTCGATACGAGCCCTATGGTTCCGGTTTTAGGAGAATTCGACGATCGAATCTCCGGTTATGTCAATTCAAAATCAATTGTCAAAATTCGGGAACGATCACTACGCGACACGTTCTATTCAAACCATTATAATATATATAATATATTTCGTCGATTTCTATTTATAACATATTTTATAAATCGTTTATAAATTTATTTTAAAAACAATTCCAACTTCCATTTCAGTTTTAAATCAAAACTGAATATTCCATATCATTATAATATTAAAATGATAATATTTTCAAAATATCAGATTTTGAAATCAAATCTTTTCGATATTCATTATAAAATGAATAAAATCGACAGAAAATTTCGTTCGAGTTAAAATGGCGTATATCTACTTAACTCGGCTTCATATATTTCAATATTTTGTGTCCATTCAAAATCGGACATCAAAAACATATTTTGATTCTTCATGGAATATTATTTTAAAATATTTGTTATTTCTGAATTGGAATCAAACTCAATCAATTACCATATAATTTTATTTATATGGATTTCATACATCGCATGTACTCAAAAATAGTGATAAACAACTATTAAACATTCAATTCACATCCAAAGTGCAATTTACAACTGTATAAGCATTAAATAATTAAATGATGCTTATAACAGTCTGTCAATCAATCGGTTGACATACAATTAAATCCAAGGGAGATGTGAAATAATTACCATCAACAGACCCGTGTGGGGTTTTCAAACAAATATTATTATTTGTATACTTGGGCGATGTGTAAAATTATCATCCCAATACCCGTGTGGAGTTTACATCAATCCATGTGAATTTTCTAAAGTTTAATAATAATGGCATTAAAACTGTAAACAACCATCAATTACCAAATAAATATTGCAATCATAGATAATAAACAAATATTCATTTATAAAAATAATTAACTGTACAAATAATTTGAGTGAGAGAGTTCTCACAATGGGTTTCCACTCCTTCAGCCTTTGATTGATGATTTTATTTTTAAACGTTATTAAACGTACGTTTAATTTAGTTCAAAATTCAACTTGCTCCAAATCTGACCAAACCAATTCCATCACGTAGATCTTGTCAATACGATTTCAATGGCTTTGATCTCATCTGGTTTTGTTTCCTAATCAAGAAGATACGTACATTTACATATTTAACTACATTTATTTATTTAATTAATAAGCTAATCACATTTTATTTAAAATAACCTAGGCTGTTTTAATCCATCGTCTTCTTCAACACTGTAAACCGTTCGCCACCTTCAACCCAATCACACCGCTTCCACGCCTGACCGGAGCGCCATCGAAGACCAGCAGTCGAAGCGCCTTGACGCCGACGCTCACCTCCAGGTCTCACGATAAAGTCAAACCCCCCAATGGCCCGCAATTTTCCAGTAAACGCGCCACCGTCCTAAATTGATAGCCGCCACCTCGAAACAAAATAATCTGTAACTTCCCGGATTTTCTGAACTAATTTAAAATTTTTATTTTCACAATTTTAATGGATTTTGAATATTTAAAATGATTTATTTTAAATAATAATGACTAAAAATTTATTTTAATTGAGGTTAGTACGAATAAATTTATTTTAATTAAAACGAGCCTGAAATGGAGCGGTAGTTTGAAAATTCGATTTTAAATTTCAAATGAATGTATAGGATTCAAAATAAACCGGATTTCAATAAAATCAGAAATATTTGAATCTATTTAATTATATCTTTCTAACGAATGTGAAAATTTTAGATTAACTTTATAATTTGAAAGTTATTTCTAGTTTAAAATTTGAAATAGTCGCTATGGAATTTATATATATTTTAATATAATATATAGCCCTTAAAATAGCCATTTTGCAAACAACCTCCGTTTTCGATGAAACCACTTTTGTTGGATCCGGAATGTCAAATTATTGCTATATTCCAATTTTCATGATTTTTGGAAATAATATATGAACGTGGTGAATTTAAACGTGTTTGGTAATTTCAGTTAGAATTTAATCGACTGGAAAATGACCGTTTTTCAAATGGTCTCCAAATTCGACGAAATTAGTTTTTTAGGATCGTATCATCAAAATATAGCTAGATTTATTTTTCTAGAATTTTTGGAGTTAGTATGTGGTCCCGGTAAATTAAAATGTACGTTAAAAATTTAATATATTGATTTATATTTTAAAAGGCTTACTGGACATACCCATTGTGTCCGTAATGGGGGTATTTAGCTAAGGACGACTGTTGTTGCGTTTTGATTTGGTGTTAGCATTAATAAACTGGTATTTTTGGAAAAAAATAATATATATAAGGGGGTAAACCTAGTCAAACCCTCACTATTTCTCTCCACGGTCAACGCTCAAACCCACCCCCGTTTGACACCCACGGCGGAAATGGTTCGAAAGTTTTTCCCCTAATCTCTCTCAATTCTTTGCAAATTAATTCGTGAATTCTAAATGAAGGTGGTAGAGATTCGTGAGATCTTGGATTCCAGACGGGTTTGATCGAATGTAGAGAAGTGAGGCGCTGGATTTTCGAGCTCAAAAAGCTTGACTTTCGAGCAGAATTGGTGGCGGAGGAGATGACCGGACTTCTTGTGGTCGGCGGCACCAGAAGCTGACATGGAGGCGGTTGGCGTGGAAGGCTCCGATCTAGTCCAGGCAACAATGAGGCGGCAAAAATCTAAGCCCTATTTTTGACAATGGCAGTTTTACAGCAGTGAGTGTAAACGGGGAAGAGGATGGTAATTCATTTAATTAATTATTTCATCAATTATTTTTAATGATGTAATTAACCTGTAAATTAACGTATCTTTTACATACGTGGTCGGAATTGAACAATTTCAGATCTGTTGCGATTGTGGGGACGAGAGCATCACAACAAGACTAACTAGGTCCAATTAGGAGCAAGTTAGAATTTAGGGTAAATCCAAACCATCCAAAAAAGACCGTCGGAGTGGATCCCAAGGTGAGAACACTTTCTCACTCAAATTATTTTACAGTTAAATATATTCTAGGTTCCAGACGGTGCTTAGTAGCACCCAACACTATTTATTGTACAAACCATGATTGTTTGTTTGGATTGTATTATGGAAATTTGGTTGTGTTGAAAATTGATTGTATTGTGGTGTATTGAATGTGATTGACTATTATGTATGGCGTGAGCCAATATCAGGGGAGGGGGTAATGCTAGACATTACACCGGTTTTAATATCACGCCGTTATAATGCCAAAATTTTCTAAAATAAATATTTATTCATTAAAAATATCATTTTTATTGTGTATATGAACTATATAAAATATTCATGTGTTGAATAAAATGTTTGAACAATGAAAATATAATTTTTATTGAATGTATAAACTATATAAAATAGTCAAGTGTTGAAATAAATATTTTATCGTTAAAAATATAATTTTTAACATATATGTGAACTGCATAAAATTCTCCTGAAATGAAAATAAATATTCATTTACAAATCGGGTGGTTTGTTTATGTACACCCATTTAACTGACATTGATTGAGACGATAAATTTTACACATCGCCCAACCGCATAACTAATATTTAGTATTTGTTGGTTGAAACCCCACACGGGTATTGGTATGATATTTGCGTACACTAATCCCAATTGTTTAGTTGTACGTTAATCAATTGGTTGACAAACTGTAGTTAGCGTTATTTATTTATTTTTATGCTTATACGGTTTAGAATGCACTTTGGATGATGGATTATTGTTTATCATTATTGTTGTATACATGTGTTGTATGAAATCCATATAAATAACATTATATGGTAATTGACTGTGTCTGATTCCAATTCAGGAATAACGAATATTTTAAAATAACGAATATTTTAAAATAATAATCAGTAAAGGATTAAAAAGTGAATTTGATGTCTGATTTTGGGTGGACACGAGAATATTGAAATGTGTGAAGCCGTGTTGATTCGATATGCGCCATTTTGACACGAACAATATTTATATCGATTTTATTCATTTTTGTAATGAATATCAAAAAGGAAATGATTTCAAAATCAGATATTTTGAAAATATTATCATTTAAATATTATAATGACAAGGAGTATTCAATTTTGATTTAAAATTGAAATGAAAGTGGGAATCGTTTTAAAAAGAAATTATAATGATTTATAAAATACGTTTTAATGGAAATCGACGAAATATATATAATATATATTATATATATTTAATGGCCTGAATAGAATGCCCCGCGCTGTGACCGTTCGCGAATTTCGACCGTTGACTTCGAATTGACATTACGGGAGATCCGACCGTCGGATTCTCCTAAAATCGGAACTTTGGGTTCGTATCGAAAAGTGTTTTCCAATGAATATAAGAGATTTTAAATATAATGGTTGGATTTGTAATTATGTCCAAATCAAATTTGGAAAAGGTCGCTATGGATGCGGTTCGGTGGCGGTTATTGGAAACCGACTGTACGAGCCTTGATAAAATTATTAAAAGTATTAACAATTTGTGTAAAATTATAATAAATGATTTGGAAAGAATTTGGATGAAAAATTACATGTTCGTAAAGATAAAAATATATTTTTATCAAAATGAACTAGTTATTAACTAAAAAGATAATCCAATGTTTTTAAATAAATAAATAGGATTTGTGAATGGTTTTAATCTAACCAGAATTTCCCAATTTATGAATTGGAATGGATTTGAATAGAAATCATCTTCGGAATATTTCGATATTGGATTCTGTGACTATATGAATATTGTGGAGGAATTTGGAAGATGAATATATATTGTTATTCCCCATAAGATATGTGTTGGTTTCAGAATTTGATATTGAATATAAGCCGATATAATTTCTGTTTATAGCATTATATTTAATATCAAAGTGGATTTAGGGTTTGTCGTGAATGGTGTCTTCAGTAACACTGTTCTTAAACCCCGTGTGTAAAGAATAAATCTTTTAATTAAAATTATTAGAGTTTCCAGTTATATTTAGTAATTGGATTAAAATGGAATGTGAATTGGGTTTATTGTGAACTGTGTTTTTAACGACATTCGTTCTTTAACCCGATTTACAGTGTAATGTGATTTGAAATATATGTAATTCTTTTATTAAGATTTGAAGGAAATTTTCCAAAGTAAAATTTTCTAGTCTAATAAAATAAATTGGAATGGAATGGAATTCGATTTGGTAATAATCGAAGTGTGCTTTTCTGGAGGAAGACCGTTACTATATATGGAATTTATAAGGCTTTTCCGTTATTCCATTTATATTATTGGTTGGATACGGAAACTTATATTGATTATATATATTGATCTGTTTTCCGTGAAGATTCCATAATTAATGGAATGAGATTTTGTGTTTATCGTGAACTGTGTTTTAAATGACATTGGTTCTTTAACCCAGTTAAAGACAGGATTACATGTCTAACATTGTATTTCGAATTGTATCATTGATCTCTGCTAAATATATATCTGTTTAGTGGCGGAGATTTATTCTCTTCCTTAACAACCTCTCTGGGATGAACGAGCTCAGAGGTTATATATTGGCAGAAATCAATGGTACGGTGTAGATTGTCGATGCGACATGTTTGATTTCCCAAAGTTAAATAATCATTAATAATGATTTTTGCGAAAATTAAAACTAAGTGGAGTTTTATTGAATCTTTAATTAGATTGAAATGTGAATATGATAATTTAAATTATCAAATTTGGGAAATGATCGAGAATGGAGTACCATCGGTTTTGCTCCAAGCGACAGTTAAATCTTTAATTAAATTTGAATGGGAAATGGTAATTAATTTTTACCGATAACACCGTGGTGTTAGATATGAAGTATTACCAGTTTTGCTCCATGGGATGAATAGGTTGGGATTGGGATTAATGAATAAATGATTACTTCGGTAAGGCTCGATAATCCCGACTAGTTGATAAACCTTAATTTGGTTAAGAATTGATATCCAAAGGAAGATTAAAGATTAAATTTCAAAGAATTTATCTTTGATGAAATTAATGGGAACCTTTCCCTAATGATGTGAATATTTGAATAAAACAATATTCTGAATTGAAATGAGGTGTATGTTGTGTTTTTATAGCATTTATTTATGAGATACGTGAGTTATACAGAAAGTCCAGATTTATACCCATTCTAAATAACTGATTCGACGATAACTCGATGATGAATACAGTGGTTGAAGAACACAGATCTTCACTTCGTATGGATGATTACTGATGTCTTGATTGGGCTGTATACCAAGACAAGGTTATAAGTGGTGATCGTCCAGACTTACTTGGAGATCGACCGGATATGCGAGGACCTCTCTCCTGTATTGGACATATGGGACGAGGAATAAGGTGCCTCCGGTTTCGTTCAGACCCGGAACGAACTTGTAAATGGATGTGTGTTTGACATTAGATTTCATTCTGTGTTGATTGATTTCTATTAAATATATATATATATATATATATCTGTTTGGTAGCGGAGAATTTATTCTCTTCCTTAACACCCTTCTCTGAGACGTATGAGCTTAGAGGTTTAATATTTATAGATATCGGTCGCATGGCGTGAACTATCAGTGTGGCATGCTGAGATGCATGTGACTAAGGCTACTTGTTGAAAATCATAGTCTTGTGGTTGATGATCAAAGCACGACTGTAAATAGAATAGCTTTGTGTATATCGTTAATTCGCGAGCCTCACACATCGGTATGAGTCAAAAACGGGATCGTAACCGTTGGGAGTGCACGACGTTTCTTTCTAGCTATGGGTGGTGTCATAGTATAGAGTCCAGACATTTATATTTTTACCTATGTGGATGATGGATAGCGAGGCTCCTCGGATATATCGGTCGCTATGGGGCTGATGGATAGGTCCTATAGGACCGGGAAACGTGTGTTCAAGAATAACCAATCCACAAACGTAAGTGTGGAACGACCCTTCCGTTCACAGGGTTCACTGCGGGGGATCCTAAAGCATTTGCTAGAGTGTCTCGAATTGGTGAGGATCCATCCCTTGCCTCGACTCATAGATGGAAATCCAATTTCCAATACGATACCTTTTGGTTTTAATTGTAGAACCAGTATGGCGACATAGTAGGATGGGGTACTATGTCGTCTATAATTGATATATTTACATTTGAAGTTGATTTCTTCACTTATAGCAATAATAAAAGATAAAATTTCATGTACCAAGCATTATTTGGCTATTATAAGGTAAAACTCTATCCTTCGGCTTGCATTGCATTGTGTGATAGGACCTGAGTCTTATAATAGCTTCATTTTTCCAAAAAACATTGCGCTATTTGTTTTATGCACTGGTGTTCTTGGGAGAAAACCCGTTCCGTATTATACGGAGTGGTCCCTTGATTTACTCTATTTTAAAGTAAAGTTTTAAATAGCTGTTTTAGTTCTCACACCAGTCCCATGTTGACCTGGAGTTTATTGTTTTAACCTAAACTCTGGGTGCCCATATTTTCCACATGGGTAGCTAATAGTTTTGGTTTTGCAGATATTATTTTCACAGGATCCTGGATTTATTGCTAGAGGTATATTCGGAAAGCTTTGTATTTGTGTATCCCTTTCAGTTGTGTTATATATTATTTTTCTACGGCTAATGTAATTTATATCACTGGTATTTTTCTGATGTATATTATTTATTCATACTCTGTTATGTTCTTGTACTCTGATGTGATTGTTGTAACAGCAATGAAATGTTCTTCTGTTTGTGTTCTGATTTGTCGTGTTCTCAACTAAATCCGGGCTTTCCCTTACGGGTGAGTTTAGGTCGTTTCAGCGTGGTATCAGAGCTTTGGTTTACAGAGCTCGAGAATAAGACACGTCAGAACCGAACGAAAGAATTCATCAGAGATAGGATTAGTAATATCCAATGCGAATGACTCGTTAGAGATGAGATTAGCAGTATCCTAAAATGAGTTTCAAAGAGTGTTATTTTTAAAATAAAAATGAAAACAAATTTTGTTTTGAAAATTTAAACCTTATTATACGTATTTGAGTATTTTATTTTATTTTATTTTGGACAATCTAGCATATAAAGATTTTGCATATACGTCTGATCCATGTGTATACGAAGCCTCAAATATACTGGATAGATATAGAATCACACTCTAGTTGCCCGGAGATGATTCTGATGATAGCGATCGCATCATCAGATTCTATGTTTGAGTTTCAAAAGTGGGATATCTTTATATTTCCAATTAACTGGTGTGAGAATTAAAAATAGCTAGAATTTATTGTTATGATTTGGCACTGAAAATATGATTTTGACTATAAATAAAAGGTATATGATTGAAAAGCTAATCAACTAATTGATTACTGGTTGTGATGTTTGATTATTAGTTTAACTAATAAAAATATTTGATTGATAATTAATTTAAACCAATAAGGGAATAAAAGATAAATTAGGCAAACGGAATCAAATATTGAGCTGAATTGAAGATTGATTGAAACAGCATATATGCATGTATATATAACTAAACAGGTCATAGCATGGAAGCTATGAAGACGAATAAAATTGTATGCCCGACAAATAGGTACATGTTTACTGAATTTCTTGTGTTTTGATAATTTTATGAGCCGATTAGCTAACCGCTTGGCTTTTTCTTTTTCTTTTGGATTGATGAGGGCCCTGTGAGGCAAGTTGCAGTTTTAAATATCAACCCGTATTAAGGAGGTTATGGCGAAATTTTTCGAAAATTTAGAGTGTTAGCCAAATTTTTGAGAAATTAGAAAATTCTTAGAAACTGAAAAGTTAAAGAATGAAAGCCAGAATGAAAGTTGAGTTGATTAGTTAAACAACTTTCAGCTCCATTTCTTTTCGAGGATGAAAAGATTTTAAGTGGGGAAGATTGTAACAACCCGGATTTTCTGAACCAATTTAAAAATTTTATTTTAGCAATTTTATTGGATTTTGATTATTTAAAATGATTTATTTTAAATAATAACGACTAAAAATTTATTTTAATCGAAGTTAGAACAAATAAATTTATTTTAATTATAAAACGAGCCTGAAATGGCGCGGTGGTTTGAAAATTCGATTTTAAATTTCAAATGAATGTATAGGATTCATAATAAACCGGATTCAGTAAAACCAGAAATACTTGAATCTGTTTAATTATATCTTTCTAAGAATGTGAAAATTTTAGTTTTCACTTTATAATTTGAAAGTTATGTCCAGTTTAAAATTTGAATAGTTGCTATGGAATTTTTATATATTTTAATATAATATATAGCCCTTAAAATAGTCATTTTGCAAAAGACCTCCGTTTTCGACAAAATCACTTTTGTTGGATCCGGAATGTCAAATTATTGTTGGATTCCAATTTTCATAATTTTTGGAATTAATATGTGAGCGTGGTGAATTTAAACGCGTTTGGTAATTTCAGTTTAAATTTAATCGACTGGAAAATGACCATTTTTCAAACGATCTCCAAATTAGACGAAATTAGTTTTTTTAGGACCGTATCATCAAAATATAGCTAGATTTATTTTTCTAGAATTTTTGGAGTCAGTATGTGGCCCCGGTAAATTAAAATGTATGTTAAAAATTCAATATATTGATTTATATTTTAATTTAAAGAAGAACCGATCGAAATAGTCGAATTGGCTTACCAGACATATCCCATTGTGTTCGGAATGGGGGTATTTAGCTAGGGATGACAGTCGTTGGGTTTGGTTGGGTGTTAGCATTAATAAACTGGTATTTTTGGAAAATAAAATAAAAAATATATATGTATATATAAGGGGGTCAAACCTAGTCAAACCTTCACTATTTCTCTCCACTGTCAACGCTCAAACCCGCCCCCGTTTGAAACCCACGACGGAAATGGTTCGAAAGTTTTTCCCCCAATCTTTCTCAATTCTTTGCAAATTAATTTGTGAATTCTAAACGAAGGTGGTAGAGATTCGTGAGACCTTGGATTCCAGACAGGTTTGTTCGAATTTAGAGAAGTGAGGCGCTGGATTTTCGAGCTCAAAGAGCTCGACTTTCGAGCAGAATTGGTGGCGGAGGAGATGACCGGACTTCTCGGGGTCGGTGGCACCGGAAGCTGACATGGAGGCGGTTGGCGTGGAAGGCTCCGATCTGGTCCATGCGGCAACGAGGCGGCGAAAATCTGAGCCCTAGTTTTTGACAGTGGCGGTTTTACAGCAGCGAGTGTAAATGGGGAAGAGGATGGTAATTCATTTAATTATTTATTTAATTAATTATTTTTAACAATGTAATTAACCTGTAAATTAACGTATCTTTCACAAACATGGTCGGAATTGAACAATTTCAGATCCGTTGTGATCGTGGGGATGAGAGCTTCACAACAAGACTAACTAGGCCCAATTAGGAGCAAGTTAGAATTTAGGGCATATCCAAATCCAAACCGTCCAAAAAATACTAACCGAGTGGATTCCAAGGTGAGAACACTTTCTCACTCAAATTATTTTACAGTTAAATATATTCTAGGTTGCAAACGGTGCTTAGTAGCACCCGACACTATTTATTGTACAAACCATGATTGTTTGTTTGGATTGTATTGTGGAAATTTGGTTGTGTTGAAAATTGATTGTATTGTGGTGTATTGAATGTGATTGACTATTGTGTATGGAGCGAGCCAGTATCAGAAGAGGGGTAATGCTAGACATTACTCTGGTTCTAATATTGCGTCGTTATAATGCCGAAATTTTCTGAAATAAATATTTATTCATTAAAAATATCATTTTTAATGTGTATATCAACTATATAAAATATTCATGTGTTGAATAAAATGTTTGAACAATGAAAATATAATTTTTATTGAATGTATAAACTATATAAAATAGTCAAGTGTTGAAATAAATATTTTATCGTTAAAAATGTAATTTTTAATTTATATTGAATGGCATAAAATTCTGCTGAAATGAAAATAAATATTCATTTACAAATTTGACGATTTTTTTATGTACACCCACTTAACTGACATTGATTGGGACGATATATTTTACACATCGCCAAACTACACAAATAATATTCAGTATTTGTTGGTTGAGACCCCCACACTGGTATTGGGATGATATTTGGCATACACTAATCCCAATTATTTAGTTGTACATCAATCGATAGGTTGACAAACTGTAGTAAGCGTTATTTTTTTTTTTTGCTTATATAGCGTAGAATGCACTCTGGATGATGGATTATTGTTTATCATTGTTTTTGTATACATGTGTTGTATGAAATCAGTATAAATAATATTATATGGTAATTGACTGTGTCTGATTCCAATTCAGGAATAACGAATATTTTAAAATAACGAATATTTTAAAATAATATTCAGTAAAGGATTAAAAAGTGAATTTGATGTCCGATTTTGGATGGACACGAGAATACTGAAATGTGTGAAGCCGTGTTGATTAGATATGCGCCATTTTGACGCGAATGATATTTATATCGATTTTATTCATTTTTATAATGAATGTCAAAAAGGAAATGATTTCAAAATCAGATATTTTGAAAATATTATCATTGAATATTATAATGACAAGGAGTATTCAATTTTGATTTAAAATTGAAATGAAAGCGGGAATCGTTTTAAAAAGAATTTATAAACGATTTAAAAAATATGTTTTAAATGGAAATCGTTGAAATATAAATTATATGTATATTATATATATTTAATGGCCTAAATAGAACTCATCGCGCCGCGACCGTTCGCGAATTTCAACCATTGACTTCGAATTGACATTACCGGAGATCCGACCGTCGATTATCCTAAAACCAGAACCATTGGGTTCGTATTGGAAAGTGCTTTCAAATGAATATAAGGGATTTGAAATCTAATGGCTGGATTTGGATTAAGTCCAAATCAAAATAGAAAAAGGTCACTATGAATGCAGTTCGGTGGCGGTTATTGGAAACCGGCTGTACGGGCTATGATAAAACTATTAAAAATATTAATAATTTGTCTAAAATCATAATAAATGATTTGGAAAGAATTTGGATGAAAAATTCCATGTTGGTAAAGATAAAAATATATTTTTATCAAAACGAACTAGTTATTAACTAGAAAGATAATCCACCATTTTTATATAAATAAATTGGATTTGTGAATGGTTTTAATCTAACCAGAATTTTTCAATTTATGAATTGGAATGGATTTGAAAAGAAATCATCTTCGGAATATTTCGATATTGGATTCTGTGACTATACGGATATTGTGGAGGAATTTGGAAGATAGATATATATCGTTATTCCCCATACGATATGTGTTGGTTTCAGAATTTGATATTGAATATAAGCCAATATAATTCCTGTTTAGAGCCTTATATTTAATATCAAAGTGGATTTTGGGTATGTCGTGAATGTTGTCTTCAGTAACATTGTTCTTAAACCCCGTGTGAAAAGAATAAATCTTTTAATTAAGATTATTAGAGTTTCCAATTATATTTAGTAATCGGAATAAAATGGAATGTGAATTGGGTTTATTGTGAACTGTGTTTTTAACGACATTCGTTCTTTAAACCGATTTACAGTGTAATTTGATTTGGAATATACGTAAATCTTTTATTAAAATTTAATGGAAATTTTCCAAAGTAAAGTTTTCCAATTTAATTAAATAAATTGGAATGGAATGGAATTCGATTTGGTAATAATCAAAGTGAGCTTCTGTGGAAGAAGACCATTACCATATATGGAATTTAAAAGGCTTTGTCATTATTCCATTTATATCATTGGTTGGATACTGAAACTTTTATCGATTATATATTAATCTGTTTTCCGTAAAGATTCCATAATTAATGGAATGAGATTTCAAGTTTATCGTGAACTGTGTTTTAAACGACATTGGTTCTTCAACACAGTTAAAGATAGGATTACATGTCTAACATTGTATTTCAAATTGTATTGTTGATCTCTGCTAAATATATATTTGTTTGGGGGTGGAGAATTTATTCGCTTGCTTAACCCCCTTCTTTGAGACGTACGAGCTTAGAGGTTATATATTGACAGAAATCAATGGTACGGTGTAGATTGTCGATGCGACATGTTTGATTTCCCAAAGTTAAATAATCATTAATAATAATTTTTGGGAAGATTAAAACTAAGTGGAGTTTTAATGAATCTTTAATTAGATTGAAATGTGAATATGATAATTTAAATTATCGAATTTGGGAAATGATCGAGAATGGAGTACCACCACTTTTGCTCCAAGCGATAATTAAATCTTTAATTAGATTTGAATGGGAAATGGTAATTAATTTTTACCGAAAACACCATGGTGTTAGATACGGAGTACTACCAGTTTTGCTACATGGAATAGGATGGGATTGGGATTAATGAATAAATGATTACTTCGATAAGGCTCGATAATCCCGACTAGTTGATAAACCTTAATTTGGTTTAGAATTGATATCCAAAGGAAGATTAAAGAATAAACGTCAAAGAATTTATCTTTGATAAAATTAATGAGAACCTTTCCCTAATGATGTAAATATTTGAATAAAAGAATATTCTGAATTGGAATGAGGCGTATGTTGTGTTTTTATAGCACTTGTTTATGAGTTACGCGAGTTATTTGGAAAGTCCGGATTTATACCCATTTTGAATAACTGATTCGACGATAAGTCGACGATGAAGATGGTGGTTGAAGACTCGAGATCTTCACATCGTATGTATGATTACCGATGTCTTGATTGGGCTGTACACCCAAGATAAGGTAATAAGTGGTGATCGTCCAGACGTACTTGGAGATCGACCGGATATGCGCGGACCTCTCTCCTATATTGGACATATGGGACGAGGAATAAGGTACCTCTGGTTTCGTTCAGACCCAGAACGAACTTGTAAATGGATGTGTGTCTGACATTGGATTCCGTTCTGTGTTGATTAATTTCTATTAAATATATATATCTGTTTGGTGGCAGAGAATTTATTCTCTTGCTTAACACCCTTCTCTAAGACGTATGAGCTTGGAGGTTATATATCGATATATATCAGTCGCATGGCGTGAATTGTCAGTGTGGCATGCTGAGACGCATATGATCAAGGCTTCTTGTTGAAAAGCAGAGTCTTGTGGTTGATGATCAAAGCACGGCTTTAAATAGCATAGCTCTGTGTATAGCATTAATTCGCGAACCTCATACATCGGTATGCGGGATCATGACCGTTGGGAGTGGACGACGTTTCTTTCTAGCTATGGGTGGTGTCATGGTTTGGAGCCTATACATTTATATTTTTACCTATGTGGATGATGGATGGCGAGGCGCCTCAGATATATCGATCACTACGGGGTCGATGGATAGGTCCGATAGGACCGGGAAACGTGTGTTCAGGAATAACCAATCCATAAACGTAAGTGTGGACCGGCCCTTCCGTTCATAGGGTTCACTACGGGGGATTCTGACGCATTTTCTAGAGTGTCTTGAATTGGTGAGGAGCCATCCCTTGCCTCGACTCATGGATGGAAATCCAATTTCCAATACGATACCTTTCGGTTTTAATTGTAGAACTAGTATGGCGACATAGTAGGATGGGGTACTATGTCATCTATGATTGATACATTTATATTTGAAGATGATTTCTTCACTTATAGTAATAATAAAAGATAAAATTTTGCGTACCAAGCATTATTTGGCTATTATAAGGTAAAACTCTGTCCTCCAGCTTGCGTTGCATTGTGTGATGGGACCTGAGTCTTATAATAGCTTTATTTTTTCAAAAAGCATTGCGTTGTTTGTTTTATGCACTAGTATTCTTGGGAGAAAACCCGTTCCGTGTTATACGGGGTGGTCCCTTGATTTACTCTATTTTAAAGTAAAGTTTTAAATAGTTGTTTTAGTTCTCACATCAATCCCATGACTGACCTGGCGTTTATTTTTTTAACCTAAACTCTGGGTGCCCATATTTTCCACATAGGCAGCTAGTAGTTTTGGTTTTGCAGATATTATTTTCACAGGATCCTAGATTTACAACTGGAGCTATATTCGGAAGACTTTGTGTCCGTGTATCCCTTTCAATTGTGTTATGTATTATTTTTCCGCTGCTAATGTAATTTAAATCACTGATATTTTTCTGATGTATATTATTTATTGATACTCTGTTATGTTCTTGTACTCTGATGTAATTGTTGTAACAACAATGAAATGACCTTCTGATTTTGTTCTAATTTGTCGTGTTCTCAACTCAATCCAGGCTTTCCCTTATGGGTGAGTTGTAACAACCCGAAAATCTGAGCCAGTTTAAAATTTTTATTTTGGCAATTTTAGCGAATTTAGATTATTTAAAATGAATTATTTTAAATAATATCGACGAGAAATTTATTTTGGATATAATTAGAACGTATATATTATATACGTCGTCGTTAGAATATAAATATTTATATATAATTATAAATAGAATTGAAAATGGCGCGGTAGTTCGATAATTCGATTTCAAACTTCAATTGAATGTACCGGGTGTAAAACAATCCGGATTTTAGTGAAACCAAAAATAGTAGAACCTATTTGATGATATCTTTCCAACGAATCCGAAAAATCGAAATTTCATAGCGGGAATAAAAAGATATGTCTAGTTGAAAATTCTGAATAGTCGCTATGGAATTCAGGCCCTTAAAAATGGACATTTTGCAAATGACCTCGGATCTCGACGAAACCAGTTTTGTTGGGTCCGTTATGTCGAGTTATTGCTAGGTTTCAAATTTCATAATTTTTCGAATCAATATGTGAGCGTGGCAAAGGAAAACGCGTTTGACCGGTTTCAGTTGATTTTAATCGACTGGAAAATGGCCTTTTTTCCAACGGTCTCAGAATTCGACGAAACTAGTTTTGTTAGGACCGTATCGTCAATACGAAGCTAGAAAATATTTTTCGGGAATTTTTCTAGTTAGTGTGTGGCCCCGGTAAATTGAAATGCGTTCAAATTAAATATATACAGATTTATATTTTAATTTTGATGAAAACCTATCGTAACAGTCGAATCAGCTTACGATACATATCCCATTTTGTTCGGAATGGGGGTATTTAGCTAAAGACGATAGTCGTTGGGTTCGGATTGGTGTTCGTATTAATAAACAAGTAAAGTTGGAATTTATTTATTTAAATAATAATATAATTTCATATAAATATCCCCAAAAATCCACCCTAACCCTAATTTTGAAATCGTCTGCCGTCATGCCCAATTCAAGGGCGATTATTTTTCAAAACTTTGCACCCTATTTTCTTTAAATCAGATCGATAAAATTCGAAGCTTTCCACGTGAAAACTGAAGAGCAAGGTGAGACCCTCATTCCCAACGGTGGTGATCAACTGGAAGGCGCAGAAGTGTGCGGAATTTGGTCAGGAAGCGCTGTCGTTTGGGCTGGATTTCCACGACAAGGGGCCCACCGAGTTGGGCAAGATTCCTGACGGTGGAGGCTCTGACGTAGGCGGACGCGGTGGGGCACTCTGATCTTGCTCCGACATCTCCTGGTGGTTGGTACGGCGAACCCTAGGTGGTTGAGGATGGGTTCGATTTGATCGCAATTTGTTCCAGGAAGAGTAGAAGAAGGATTAGGGGCTAAAATGTAATTAAAGGTAATTGTTCTTATTTAAATTTAAATTTGTTCTAAATGCAGTTTTTTAACATATATGAATGCAGTTTTTTTTAACATATGTAAATGCAGTTTTTATCATATATGAATGCAGTTTTTTTTTACATATGTAAATGCAGTTTTTAAATAAAATAGAATTGATTTTTGAAATTAAAATATACTTTGTTTATGAAAGAAAATATAATTTTTGTCATAGGAGAAGCAGAATAAAAATGAGATTTTTATAAAGATGAAATCTTTAAATTTGAAAAGGCGAAGTCTATGTTTTTATAAAGGCGAAATCCTTATAGGGAAAATAGCGTGATAAAAATAATTTTTACCTATACAACATAGTAATAAAAATATGATTTTTATATATTGAACATCGAAATAAAAATATGATTTTTATATATTGAACATCGAAATAAAAATATGATTTTTATATATTGAACATCGAAATAAAAATATGATTTTTATATATTGAACATCGAAATAAAAATATGATTTTTATATATTGAACATCGAAATAAAAATATGATTTTTATATATTGAACATCGAAATAAAAATATGATTTTTATATATTGAACATCGAAATAAAAATATGATTTTTATATATTGAACATCGAAATAAAAATACGATTTTTATATATTGAACATCGAAATAAAAATATGATTTTTATATATTGAACATCGAAATAAAAATATGATTTTTTATATATTGAACATCGAAATAAAAATATGATTTTTATATATTGAACATCGAAATAAAAATATGATTTTTATATATTGAACATCGAAATAAAAATATGATTTTTATATATTGAACATCGAAATAAAAATATGATTTTTATATATTGAACATCGAAATAAAAATATGATTTTTATATATTGAACATCGAAATAAAAATATGATTTTTTATATATTGAACATCGAAATAAAAATATGATTTTTATATATTGAACATCGAAATAAAAATATGATTTTTATATATTGAACATCGAAATAAAAATATGATTTTTTATATATTGAACATCGAAATAAAAATATGATTTTTATATATTGAACGTCGAAATAAAAATATGATTTTTATATATTGAACATCGAAATAAAAATATGATTTTTATATATGGAATAGCGAAGTAAAAATTCGATTTTTACATAGGTAGTGAAAGCGGACAACGAAGGTAACAAAAAGGCGAGAACGAAGAAGATTTATATCAAAGAAGAGTCAAGATGTTTGGATAGCTTTCGGTGAGAACTTCTCACCTTTCAATTTCTTTTCCTAATTATATATATACTAGGATGCAAACGGTGCTTAGTAGCACCCGACACGACCGTCCACAGACCATGGACTTGTTTGTTTGGTTGCATAAATTAATTTGATGATTTGATTTGAATTTGGTTGTTTGGTGAATTTGATTGATGTGTGAATGGCGTGGGCCTTCACTAGACCGGGGATAAGGCTAGGCCTCGTCCCGTTTCTAGTATCGTGCCGTTATGCCGCCGAAATTTTCTAAAATAAGTTAGAAAAATAAAAATATCATTTTATTGAATAAATGAATTGAATAGAAATTCATAGGTTGAAATAAAATGTTTTATCGTTAAAAATATAATTTTTAACGTGAAGTGAATAAAATAAAATATTCATTTATAAACCGGACGGTTTGTTTATGTACACCTATTTGAATGACATTGATTGGGACAATAAATTTTACACATCGCCCAACAGCACAAATAAAATATGTGTTTGATTGTTTGAAACCCCACACGGGTGTTGGGATGAAATTTGAAGTTCACTCATCCTGATTGATTAAATATGTCGATCGATTGATTGACAGGCTGTTATAAGCGTTGAATATCTATATTTGATGCTTATACAGTGTAGTGCACTTTGGTTGATGGTTGATTATTTTCAATGTTATTATATACATGTGTTGTATGAAAATCCATATAATTAATTTTATATGGTAATTGATTGGGCCTCATTCCAATTTGAAAAACTAAGAATAATATAAAATAAATGTTCATGTGTTGACAGTTTCATCCATTGAGATTGGTCATGTGTTGAACGAAATATTTTAGTAATAAAATTTACATCTTTATCAATATGAAATAAAGGTTCATGTGTTGACAGTTTCATCCATTGAGATTGGTCATGTATTGAACGAAATAGTTTAGTAATAAAATTTACATCTTTATCAATATAAAATAAAGGTTCATGTGTTGACAGTACTCATCCATTGAGATTGGTCATGTGTTGAACGAAATATTTTGATAATAACAACTATTTTGAAAAAGAAATATTTGAAAGAGAATATTTGAAAATAGAAATTTATGAAGCCGTGTTGATTAGATTGACGCCATTTTGACGTGAACGATATTTATAACGATTTCGAAATGAAATGAATTGAAAACGATTTCGAAATGAATTGAATTGAAAACGATTTCGAAATGAATTGAATTGAAAACGATTTCGAAATGAAATGAATTGAAAACGATTTCGAAATGAAATGAATTGAAAACGATTTCGAAATGAAATGAATTGGAAACGATTTCGAAATGAATTGAATTGAAAACGATTTCGAAATGAATTGAAAATGAATTCAAATTGAATTGAAAGCGAATTGAAATGAATTCAAATTGAACTGAAATTTGAATTGAATAGAAATGAATTTTAAAACGAATTTATAAAGAAGAATTCAATTTTGATTTGAATTGAAATGGAAGTTGAAATTGCTTTGGAAATGAAATTAAAACGATTTATAAAATTCGTTTTAAATAGAAATCGACGAAATATATATTATATATATATAATATAATGGCCTGAATAGAACGCGCCGCGGCAGTTCGTAAATTTCGACCATTTATTTCAAACGTACATTACGGGAGATCCAACCGTCGGATTCTCCTGAAACCGGAACCGTTGGGTTCGTATCGACAAGAGCTTTCTAACGAATATTAGAAATTTGAAATATAACGGTTGGATTTGGAATTATGTCCAAATCAAATTCGAAAAAGGTCGCTGTAAGTGCAGTTCGATGGCCATTGATGGAAATCGACTGTACGGGCCTTGATAAAATTATTAAAAATAGTAATAATTTGTGTAAAATCATAAGAAATGATTTGTGAAGATTTGGGATGAAAAACTCCATATTTGAAAAGATAAAAATAGATTTTTATCGGAATGAACTAGTTTTGAACTAGAAATATAATTCTATTTATTTTTAAATAAATAAATTGAATTTAAAAAGGGTTCTAAAAATAACCAGAATTTCCAATGATTGCATTGGAGTGGATTTGAATCGAAATTGTCTTCGGAATATTTCGATGTTGGAATTCGTGATTATACGGATGTTGTTATGGAAATTTGAAAGATATATATTTATATCGTTATTTCCAATACGACATTTGTTAATCGTAGAATTTGACATTGAATATAAGCCGATATATTTTCTATTCAGAGCCTTATATTGAATATCAAATGTGATTTGGGTTTGTCGTGAATGGTGTCTTCACTAACACTGTTCTTGAACCCAGTTGAGAAAAGATTAAATCTTTTTATTTAGATTTAATGAAGTGTACCAATTAAATGATATTTAATTGGAATTGAATTGGTATTGATTTTTGGGTTTATCGTGAACAGTGTTTTAAATAACACTTGTTCTTTAACCCGATAATTAATGGAATGATTTTTGGGTTTATCGTGAACAGTGTTTTAAATAACACTTGTTCTTTAACCCGATAATTAATGGAATGTGATTTTGGGTTTATCGTGAACCGTGTTTTAAATGACACTGATTCTTTAACCCAGTCGAAGATTAAAACTAAGTGGAGTTTTAATGAATCTTTAATTAGATTGAAATGATCGAAAATGGAGTATCACCAGTTTTGCTCCAGGAGATAGTTAAATCTTTAATTAGATTTGAACGTGAAATGGTAATTGAATTTACCGATAACACTGTGGTGTTAGATATGAAGTATTACCAGTTTTACTTCATGGGATGAATAGGTTGGGATGGGGAAATTAAAATAAATGATTACTTCGGTAAGGTTCGCTAATCCCGACTAGTTTGAATTGAGATTCAAAAATAGAATAAAGAATAAATTCAAGGAATTTATCTTGGATAAAATTAATGGGAACCTTTCCCTATGAATGTGAAGTTTAGAAACTAACTGTCGGTTAGCCAAACAGAATGGTTTTCTGGATATTGATCTGATGTTGGTTTCGGCCTTCGGGGTTAATATTTGGGGAATTATTCTCTTGATTAATTTACGGTTAGTGACTGATGAATTGGAATGAGGCGTATGTTGTGTTTGTGTAACGCTTATTTAAATATACGTGAGTTATTCGGAAAGACCGGGTTTATCCCATTCTGAATAACTGATACGACGATAAGTCGAAGATGAAGACGATGGTCAAAGACCGGAGGTCTTCACGTCGTTTGGGTAATTACTGATGATCTTGATTGGGCTGTACACCCAAGAAGATGGAAACAGTTGGTGATCGTCCAGACGTACTTGGAGATCGATGGATATGCGGGGTACTAGGTGCCTCCGGTTTCGTTCAGACCCAGAACGGACTTGTAAATGGACTGTGTGTCTGACATTGGATTTTAGTCCGTGTGATTGATCTCTATTAAATATATATCTGTTTGGCGGCGGAGAATTTATTCTCTTGCTTAACGCCCTTCTCTGAGACGTACGAGCTCAGGGGTTATATATTGATGGATATCAAACGCATGGAGTGAATTGCCTGTGTGGCATGCCTAAGTGGCAATTGATCGAGGCTTCTGTTGAAAAGCAAAGTCTTGTGGTGATGATCAAAGCAAGGCCTTTGTGGCGTAGCTTTGTGTAACGTTTGCTTCGCGAGTTTCACACCCGGTATGAACCAAAAATGGGAGAGGACGTCAGGGAGGGCATGCGTTTCTTTCTAGCTAGAAGTGGCGTCAGTGGTTTTACACGCCCTGACGAGTTTGACTTATGTGGTTGTTGTTGTTGCGAGGCGCCTCGGATTGATCGGTCGTTCTCGAACCGATGGAGTCATTTAGTTGGCTCGTTTACGCCCCATAGGGCGGCGAAACGCATGTTCAGGGTTTAAGTTTAATCCACATCGGTGGACTGGCCCTGAGGATCCAAGGGTCACTCGAGCTCTGATCCTGAGACATGGTAGGCTAGATTGTCTCGAATCGGTTGAGGACTATCTTTTGCCTCGGTTCATAGATGGAAACCCAATTTCCAAATACGTGACATTTGCGGTTTTAATTGTAGAACTAGTATGGCGACATGATATATGGTACCCATGCCGCCTATGATTGATACTTATGATTTGAAGTTGTTTTATACACTATGCACTTATTATAGTATCAAATAATCTGTTTTTAAACGTATCAAGCATTCTTTGGCTGTTATAAGGGAAAACCCTATTCCCCGGCTTGCGTTGCATTGTGTGATAGGACCTGGGTCTTATAACAGCTTCATTTTTCTTTATTTAGCATTGCGCTGTTGTTTTATGCACCGGTATTCTTGGGAGGAAATCCGTTCCGTGTTATACGGCGTGGTCCCTTGATTTACCGAACTTTAAAAATAAAGATTAATAACTGTTTTAGTTCTCACACCAGTCCCATGACTGACCTGGAGTTTATTGTTTTAACCTAAACTCTGGGTGCCCTTATTTTGACACGGACAGCTAGTAGTTTTGGTTTTGCAGATTTTTATTCACAGGATCCTGGTTTACAGCAGGAACGATATCCGGAAAGCTTTGTATCCGTATATCTCTTCTAGTTGTGTATTGTATTATTTTCCGCTGCTATGTATTTAAATGTAATTTAAATCTCTGATATTTCTGTGTAATATTTATTCATTTATACTCTGTATATTCATGTAATCTGATGCATTGTTGTAATATACAATGAAATGTTCTTTTATATGCGTTCCGTTGTGGTTTGTTCTCGAACTATCCGACACTTTCCTTTACGGGGAAGTTACGGGTTTTCACATGAGTTTGGGTCGTTTCATAATCCATCACTGCTGGTCAGAACAGAGACCTCGATGAGAGGAAGAAATTTGTAGTTTGATGTTGATTGAATAGGTGATCAAATGGCATGGAAAACGAGGAGGAAGAAGGGAAAACCACTGTCGTTCATTTCTAAGGAGGCGACATTAAAATAGGTTGACCACGCATGATAATTTTCTAGGGCTTTGACCGCTCATTTGGGTTATGTCATATAATTTAATATTATTTAATTCCAATTTAACTTGTTTATCGCCTCGAACTTCAAACGAATCCCAACGACTATCTCCCTTAGCTAAATACCCCCATTTCGGACACAACGGGATATGTTTCGTAAGCGGATTCGACCGTTGCGATTATCTTTTAATCAAAATTAAAATATAAATCAATATATTGAATTTGAACGTACATTTTAATTTACCACGGTCACACAATGACTCCAAAAATTATGAAATTTGAAATCTAACTATATTTTGCAAATACGGTTCTAACAAAATTAATTTTGTTGAACTTGGAGATCGTTTAAAAAATGGCCTTCTAACTAGCTTTTTAAATTCAAACCGAAATTGAAAACGCGTTTAAATTTACTGTGCTTACGTACTAATTCCAAGTGACCAGAAATTTTAGATCGGGCAATAATTTGACGTTCCGGATCCAACAAAAGTGGTTATATCGAAAACGGAGGTCGCTTGCAAAATGACTATTTTTAAGGGCTATATATATATATATATATATTAAAATATAAATAAATTCTATAGTGACTATTTTAAATTTTAAACTAGACATAACTTACAATATATAAAGTAAAATCTCAGTTCTACCCTCGTTAAAAAAATATAGTTAAATAGATTCTAACATTTCTTGCTTCACCAAATTCTGGCATATATTGAATTCTGTACGTTCATTCAAAGTTTGAAATCGAATTTTCAAACTACCGCGCCATTTCAAGCTCGTTTTATAATTAAAATAAATTTATACGTTCTAACTTTGCTTTAAATAAATTTTTCGTCGTTTACTCTCAAAATAAATCGTATAAAATATTTTATTTCTATGAAAATAAATTTTAAATTGGTTCTGAAAATACGGGTTGTTCAAATAAAACTACACTAATGCATAAAATAAATAACAAGAATTAAATGAACAAGAAATTAAATTGCATTAACATAAAAATTACATAAGAGGGAAATGGCTAAGAAGCCATAAAAGAAAAAAAGAGATTTTTTTTTAATCCTACAAACAAACTAACTAAAAGAGAGAGAAGCCTATATTTACATGACATAAAGGGGTATATATACATGTTTGAAACCCTAATCACTTTTGTTAGAGATTACCAAAAATACCCCTTCATGAAGCTTCCATTTGTCTTTAGCCTCTTATTAATCATTAAAAGTTCATGAAGCCTTTTTGTCTCCACTTGCCATAGCTTCTAATTGTTTCATTAAAGAAAGAGTGATAATGGTAGGATCCTCCACTAAGTTGTGTGTGAATTAGTTCCATCTTCATTCCTTTGTATCCACTTTGTGTGTGCATATCTCCATGTAAACTTCATGTGCATAATTCATTTTTGCTCCTAAAATCCTACAAGACACATGAATATGAACAAGTAAATTTTATCAAAAATAAATACATGCACAAATGACTGTTTTTCCCCAATATGAAGATGAATGCATGATAATTTGGGAATTTTGGGTTAATGGTTAAAACACGTAGAAATAGCCCACTTATGTTATTTATTTAACTAAAACACGAATAAATGTGTGAATATAAATGTGCATTTTTACGTGCACATCAAATACCCCCACACTTATCTTTTTATTCGTCCTAGAATAAAATGAAAAACTTTTAGATAAATCCGTTTTCATAGGGAGCACGATTGCCTTGATCATATGCAACAAGCCGTTAAACCTCTGGGTGTCCCCAATAGGATGAGTGTTGTCTCGTGAGGGTTTTCAGCGGATACTAACCACAAAATCCAAATGTTAAATGCAAAAAATATTTACAAAATGCAAGATTCTAAAATATTTACAAGATGAAAAAAAAGAGTATTTGCAAATAGGTAATTTACTTTTAAATGTGACACAAATGAGCTAAACACAAGTTTAAGTTGTCACTATGAAATTTTAGTTCTTTACTAATTAAAACTTCAAACAAAAGTCTGGTTATCGTTACAAACTCCTCCAGCTTGGCCAGTTATTTTGGTAGAAACATAGTGCAAATATGAAATGAATTTTATAATCGATATCAACAATCGTAAAATGGCATCTTTATTTCCTTTTGGTTAACAAGTTAGGTCAAATAAGTGAAGACGGTACTTGGATTTCAAGTGCTAACTCTCTCTATTTTGAAAAATATTTACATTATTATTATTTACAAACACCTAACTTAAAAGACCAAGGTATACCACCGCAACACTTCATTACGACTTATGTAAGTGTTGGGACAGAGCTTGGCGGATTATGCAGACCGACGCTGATTTTGTCAACAACTTGTCGGTAATCCTAAGGTGTCTAACTCATGAAATGAGACCAAGATATACCACCAATGTATTGCATTACATCTTACCTGAGAGTTGGGACAGAGCTTGGCGGATTTGCACATCAACGCTACATTTAAAAGCAATGTTGGATACCCTTGGATTATTATATGTATATTTGTGTGTGTGTGTGTGTATATATATAAATTGAAGAGAGAGTTAAGCGAGAAAATTTTAGCACAACTTCACTTGAAATATCTAAAATGTTATCGCAAGTAGTCTAAATCAATCATTCATTTAATCGGATTACAATTTAGAAAATATTTCATACTCATCACCTACGAATCTCCCTGTATACCACTTACACTAAATTTGCTCATAATTCAAACATTCATTTCGTTATCTGGTAAGAGAAGTAAATTTCCAAACATTTTAATCATACGACCAAACTTGTATATTTACTTCATCGTGCCCATTTAAAAGTAAATTAAAATGCAATTTTTGGAATTTTTTTTGAATTTCTTTAAATTAAAGAAAAGAAAATTTATTGAAACACCAAATAAATACGAGTTAATGTAAAACAAAAATGAAACTCCCCCCACACTTGATTTCAACTGTGACCCCACAGTCAACCCATATGGAAGGAAAATGATCTTTTTTTTTGAAAATATGACTTATATTTACAAGAGAAAAGGAAAAAATATATTTACAGTATATCACAAAATATATTGACAAGAAGTAAATGAAACGGTCTTCTAAAGACCAATTCATTCGTCTCTTCAAGTATGAGAGACACAACTTAAGCTTGAAAAACCAAATCGTAAAAGATTTCGAAGTTAAACGTTTGTTTGGAAAAACGAATATCGTTTTATTAAATATCGAATGAGTTGGTCTGTTTTCGATGGGTTTTAAGGTAGAATGAATAAATGGTTGAAATTCATATTTAAATTCACAAATTTGAATTTCAGCTTTATCATTGAAAATTTGTTCAGAAATATTGATTTTAATATCCAAATGGTGATTCAAATCTACCTCATTAAAATTCAACTCATTTTCAGAAAGTCCAAAAATTTGTGTTTATCAAACTCGTTTTCCTTTAGTGAATTGTCAAGAACTTCAATGCATGTATCATTTTCAAAATCCAAAGTTGTTGTTTGAAATTCGTTATTTTCAGAAAAAGGAAGATCGAATTTTAAATTTTGTTCCACCCTTTCAAAAGAATTGAAATCCAACTCAATTATCATATTATTAATAACTTCGTTAAGACTGTATTTTCCATTTCAAAATCATTGAATGTAGTAAAAGGTGGATTAATGTTCGAACCGTCACACATTTGGATTTGATTTTGTTTCTCACGAATTTCAAGTAGGTTTCATACAACAAATCTGTGTAGTCATCTTTGTTCATTTGCTGAAAAAAACCTAATTTATAATTATTTATATGATAATTTTCAATTTGAAATTGTTGAGAACAAAATTTTTCAGTAGTGCCACAATTGAAATTATTCCCATTAACAAAATCATTTGAAAAGCGATTCAATTTTCATTTTGAATCTGAGATTCATTTGGAGTTCAAAATTGATTTGGCAAGGGTTATAATCAAAATAAATTGAATTTGGAATTGAATTTGAATTTTGATTATTTTTAAAACTTTGACTTGAGTTGTTGCACAAGTTTATACACCATTCGTATGTTCTTTGAAGTTGTTGTGTGCTCGTTTGAAGTTGTTTTGTGCTCATTTCAAGTAAAGATTCAAGGTTTGAGGGTTGATTGTCATTTTGAAAAAAAATTGGTGCAAAATCCGAATTAACTGTACAATAGTTGTTATTAAAATAACCATACGAATTTGGTGTAAAATTATATGGATTATATTGGCTTTCACAACTATCGTAAAATTCTTGTGAATAAGGAAATTGGGATATTTTAAAGAGAAAAGGAAATAAATATTCACAAAAGGGACAACTATTTTATTAATTTTCACTCTTTTTTATATATGCATGAACCTTGTGCAACTATATGAATGCAAATTACTTATTTACAAATTTCTAAAATAATGTAATGACGGTTAGATTAATTTCAACAGAAGATTTCTCGGCTAGTTAATGGACAGGAGTTATCGGTTGCTGACGTGGAAAATCGTAGCACGCCAACACCCAATGAGTATGTGGTGTGAACACAGTAAATTCAAAATAAGCAAAGCAAAGTAAATGCAGGGAAACACAACTTTTATTGTGGTTCTGCACTAACGCCTACGTCCACTTTTTAATGATCATTCATTTATGATATCCGATTACAATGTTATACAGGTTTAGATAATATTCAAGTACAAAGTATTACAATATAATAACAATGTCCTTATTAATTCTAAACTCTGACTTAAATGTCCTTCTTCCTCCTCAAGATGAGTTGACTTGGTCAACTATGTACAAATTTATCTTAAAGTCCAAGAAGTCCAAAAGAGCCCATAGGTAGCATAATTATCCTTGTGAATGCCCAAGTGTTGATGAAAAATGAGTAGGCTATGTTTCGTTTGTCCAATGGCCATGGAAAAAGAGTTGGCAGCCATTAATGAGTGTTTTGGAGCTCTAGAAGTCCAAAAATTCCAAGCGAGAAGTATCCAAATGAAGGCCAAGGCTTGGGGTATTTATAGAAGGGACGTTAGGTGAGAGTAGGTAGCAAATGGAGACTACAAGCCAGAATTTCGGATCCCAGAAGTGGCAAAAGCAGGAATTTCGTACCCTTGGGAGGGGTACGAAATTCGTACCCCTCCAAGGGCACGAAATTTCATATCCCCCAGAGGGGTATGAAATTCGTACCCCTCCAAGGGATGCAAATTTCATATCCCTCTGAGGATATGGGATAGGTAAAGAGGGCCGAGATTCTGGTGCTGGTGTATCCAAAATCTTGTCATTTTAGGGAGTCGAGGTTCTTGAACATAAATCAAGGAGATTTGAGTTTTCGGTGGTCCGAACCGAAAGGATATGAGCTTTCATTTCCGAGGAAATCGAATTAATCGGGTGGTGCCCACTTGTTCGACCTAATTGGCTAGGTCAATCACCACCGGGACTATAGGGCCCCGGACCCCCACGGCGTTGCACCCGGACCCGCTAACGGCTCGCCTTTGGCTCGGAGCACGACTCAACTTTGGCTCGACTGACGGATCGCCTAAGAATTATAGTGCAAGGCCTTGGAATAGACACTCTCGGGCCCAAAAGAGGTCATCTGATAGGAGTTTCGGGCCTTCTTATGTTTGTGTTGCGACTTTGACCAAATCGCTTTGTGTTTCTCAATGACATTCTTCATGCTTGAGCATGTTGCTAACCAAATACTCGATGTGTGACAGCTTTGACTAAAAAAAGTGTCAACATCGGTGCATCGAAAATCACCCTAGCAATGCAACCGAAGGTTTAAGTACATTCAGAGGAACAATCGATATAATATTTACGAAAAACCATAATATTTATAAACGGTTATTACTCTGTCATAGTCTAGTCACCGAGAAATAATTCATTAGTAGTAAACCAAATTGTCAAAAATATAATGATGTCCTTAGAAAATAAAAAAAAAATAAGATGAATGCAAAACACAAATTAAACGTGAATTAAGGATGCAACTACGAATGAATTTTTATTTGTTTTCTTTTCTGGATTTTTTTATGAAAAATGCAAGCAACCAACAATGCAATTAAAATAAAGGGGTTAAAAACACGATACCTGAGCGTGCAGAATTATTGCCAATTTTTTTTAGCGGCAATTTTTTTAAGCAAGCAAGCAGAGCAAAGTAATTAAGCAAGCAATTCCTTCCTTATGCAACCTGAAAGAGATGAATATGATTTTATTTCTACAAAGACAATGAAAAATGAATTTACAAAAGTCTTTTATTTTCAAGGATAATGATGAATAAAAGCAAAAACAAACACTAGCCAAATGAAAATAAAAGAAAGGAAAAAACAAGTCTATACAAAAGAAAAGAAAAGAAACCAATAAGAACCAAATTTTTAAAACCAATTTTTTTCTTTCAGCCCTTTTTTCTCGTCCCAAAAACAAAAAAATCCCAAGCCCATTTTAAACTCGACCCAATTTTTTTTTATTAAGCCATATAGACACCTTTGAGAAACTCAAGAATCATACATTACACTGCTAAAAATTATATTCTCTGAACAAATCACAATCGAAATCAAAATTTTAACTTCCATTCTCAAAATCGAGAGCCTCAAAGCAACTTGGATTGCGTGAATTCAAGGTTATGAAGGTGATTGGAGTTTTAGTTGCAAATTGGTTATTTGTGAATTCGGGTTTCGGATTCCAAGTGAAAGCATGGCTGATTTGGGGCGCGATTGGGGATACGGTGATGACATAGGGCTCGACACTTCTGGAGTTGATGGAGCAATTTGAGGCTTCGAGTTTGAATTAGTTAGGGTTTTTGAAAGATATGAGTTTTTTCGGCTTGGTTGAGCGAGTTGGAATTTAGGGATTTCTGGTTCGTAGTGGTGTTGTGTGGAGCTCGACCTTGGTTGTTAAAGAAGGCTTGAATGTGTTTGAATGATGGATTTTTGAGGCAGTTGTTGGTATGCGGGTTTGTAGGTCAGGAGTTTCTGTAGGAGAAGTGGATGAAGGAGATGTTATAGTGAGTTTTGTGGTGAGGGCAAAAGTATCGTTGTTTAATTGTAGTTGTCGAAGAATGGAGAATAAAGTTGTAAACTGTGATGATGTTGGTCAAGGAGGAAATGTGTTGAATGATTGTCAACACTGTATGTTAAATGTGGTGTAGTTTGGTTAGGTGGTTATGGGATTGCTAGCAGTTGTTTGGGATGGTAGGTGGTATTGAGGAGTGGTGAAATGTTTCTTGACTGATACGATGAGACGAGGGTGCCTGTTGAAGTTTGGAAAGAATGTGGTGATATGAGGGGAGTTGACAGTGAAGTTGGGAGGTTGTGTGAGTTGAATTGACTGTGGTGTAAGGAGTTGACAGTAAGTTTGAAATGATGAATATGGTTGGTGAGTTGGTTTTATATTGGATGATGGAGCTGTCTGTTTGGCAGTATGGTGAATTTTAAGGAGGTGAGACTAGGCTTGAAAGTTGATCAGATGGTGCTTCAGAGGAGTTCTTGTCGAGGATGTGTGTGACGACCCACAACTTCCCCGTAAAGGAAAGCCCGGATTGAATTAAGAACATGACAAATCAGAACACAAACAGAAGAACATTTCATTGCTTATTACAACAATTACATCAGAGTAAAAGAATATAACAGAGTATGAATAAATATTATACATTTGATAAATATCAGAGATTTAAATTACACTGAAATACAGAGCAGCGGAAAAATAATACAAAACACAACTAAAAGAAATACACGGATACAGAGCTTTCTGAATATCCCTTCAGCTATAAACCAGGATCCTGTGAATATAAATCTGCAAAACCAAAACTCCTAGTTGCTCGTGTGGAAAATAGGGAGACCTATAGTTTAGGTTAAAACAATAAACTCCAGGTCAGTCATGTGACTGGTGTGAGAACTAAAACAGTTATTAATTTGATTTTAAAGTTAGGTATATCAAGGGACCACGCCGTATAACACGGAACGGGTTTACCCCTAAGAATATCAATGCATAAAACAAACAACGCAATGCTAAATAAAGAACAATGAAACTATTATAAGACTCAGGTCCCATCACACAATGCAACGCAAGCCGGAGGATGGAGTTTTACCGTATAATAGCCAAATAATGCTTGATACACGAAATTTAATCTTTTATTATTAATATAAGTGAAGAAATCAACTTCAAATATAAATGTATCAATCATAGGCGGCATAAGTGCCCCATCCCACTATGTCGCCATATATAGGATTACAACTAAAACCGCAATGTCATGTATTGGAATTTGGATTTCCATCTATGAACCGAGTCAAGGGATCGTCCTCATCGCTTCGAGACAATCTAGCCTACCATGTCTCAGGAATAGTCGCAACTGCACCTTAGGAAAATGCAGGGCTGGTCCACATATTAAGTGGATAATTATGCCTGAACACACGTTTCCCCGCCCTATGGGGCGTAAAACCATCGGCACTGTAGTAACCGATATATCTGAGGCGCCTCGCATTCCAAAAACCACATAGGTAAAAATAATATAAATTTCAGGGCTTGAAAATGCTGACACCACCACTAGCTAGAAAGAAACGTGTCATCCTCCTTGTCGTCCTTCATCCCGTTTCTGGTTCATACCGGAGTGTGAAGCTCGTGAATTATCGCTATACACAAAGCGGCGCTATATTAAATTTATCCTTTGATCATCAACTACGAGACTCTTCTTTTCAACAGAAGCCTTGATCATTTTCCACTCAGGCATGCCACACAGGAAATTCACGCCATGGGACTGATGTCTATCGATATACAACTTCTGAGCTCGTACGCTTCAGAGAAGGGTGAAGTAAGAGAATAAATTCTCCTTCACCAGGCAGATGTATATTTGATAGAGATCAATCAGCATAGAATAAAATCCAATGTCAGACACATAGTCCATTTACAAGTTCATTTTGGGTCTGAACGAAACTGGAGGCACCTTATTCCTCGTCCCATATGTCCAATACAGAAGAGGGGTCCTCGCATATCCATCGATCTCCAAGTACGTCTGGACGATCACCACTTATTACCTCGTCTTGTGTGTACAGCCCAATCAATACATCAGTGATCATACAAACAATGTGAAGACCTCCGATCTTCGACCACCTCTTCATCTTCGACTAATCGTCGTATTAGTTATTCAGAATGGGATAGAACCGGCCTTTCCGAATAACTCGCGTATATTATAAACAAGTGTTACACAAACATAACATAAGCCTCATTCCAATCCTGAATATTCTTTTATTCAAATATTCTTTTCATAATTTTAAACCATATTAAGGTTTATCCAAACTAGTCAGGATTAGCGAACCTTACCGAAATAATCATTTATTATATTTCCCAATCCCAAACTATTCATCCCATGAAGCAAAACTGGTAATACTTCATATCTATCACCACGATGTTATCGGTAAAGTTAATTACCATATCACAATGTAAATCTAATTAAAGATTTAACTATCTCTTGGAGTAAAACTGGTGCTACTCCATTCTTGATCATTTCCCGAATTTGATAATTTAAATTATCACATTCTCTTTTCAATCTAATTAAAGATTCATTAAAACTCTAATTTAGTTTAAATCTCCAGAAATCATTGCTAAATGATTTTTCAAAGTGGAGAAATTAATCTTACCTTTAACTGGGTTAAAGAACTAATGTCATTTGAAACATAGCTTGCGATAAACCCAACATCACATTCCATTTACAATGGAATCTTCATGGAAAACAAATCAATATATATAATCGATATAAACTTCCATATCCAACCGATAATATAAATGGAATAACGGCAAAGCCTTTTAAATTCCATATATATTAACCGTCTTCCTCCATAGAAGCTCACTTCGATTATTATTAAATCGAATTCCATCCCATTCCAATATATTAAATTGGAAAACTTTACTTTGGAAAATTTCCATTAAATCTTAAGAATAAGATTTATAAATTCCAAATCACATTTCGCTATTGATCGGGTTAAAGAACGAATGTCGTTTAAAACACAGTTCACAATAAACCTAATTCACATTCCATTTTGATTCCAAATAAATGTTAATTAATTGGTAATTCTTCTTTAAATCTTAGTTAAAGGATTTATTCTTTTCACACGGGGTTTAAGAACAGTGTTAATGAAGACACCGTTCACAAACAAACCCAAGAATCCAATTCAATTCAATTCCAATTAAATGTTAATTAATTGGTAAATTCTTCTAAATCTTACTTAAAAGATTTAATCTTTTCTCAACTGGGTTTAAGAATAGTGTCATTTAAAACACAGTTCACGACAAACCCAAAATCCCATTTGATATTAAATACAAGACTCTGAATAGAAAATATATCGGCTTATATTCAATATCAAATTATACAACCAACAAATATCGTATTGGAAATAACGATATGAATATATCTTTCAAATTTCCATAACAATATCTATATAATCACGAAATCCAACATCGAAATATTCCGAAGATAATTTCGATTCAAATCCATTCTAATTCATATATTGGAAATCCTGGTTATTTTTAAAACCATTTCAAATCCAATTTATTTGTTTAAAAATATTGGATTGTAATTCTAGTTCATAACTAGTTCATTTCGATAAAAATATATTTTTATCTTTTTAAATATGGAATTTTCATCCCAACTCTTTCAAAATCATTTATTATGATTTTACACTAATTATCAATATTTTTAATAATTTTATCCTGGCCCATACAGTCGATTTCCATAAACGGTCATCGAACTGCACTTACAACAACCTTTTCCAAATTTGATTTAGACATAATTCCAAATCCAACCATTAGATTTCAAATTTCTTATATTCGTTGGAAAGCCCTTTTCGATACGAACCCAACGGTGCTGATTTTAGGAGAATCTTACAGTCGGATCTCCCGTAATGTCAATTCGAAGTCAATGGTCAAAATTTGTCAACTGCCACGGCGCGGCACATTCGATTCAAGCCATTAAATATATATAATGTATATATTATATATATTTCATCGATTTCCATTTAAAACGTATTTTATAAATCATCTTAAATTCATTTTGAAAACAATTTCAACTTCGTATTCAATTTCAAATCAAAATTGAATATTCGATATCATTAATATATAAATGATAATATCTTCAAAACATTAGATTTTGAAATCACTTCTTTTCCGATATTCATTATAAAAATGAATAAAATCGATATAAATATCGTTCGCGTCAAAATGGCGCATCTCTAATCAACACGGCTTCAAATATTTTAATATTTCCGTGTCCATCCAAAAGTGGACATCAAAATCACCTTTTATCCTTTACTGAATATTATTTTAAAATATTCGTTATTTTCCAAATTGGAATGAGACCCAATCAATTACTATATAATGTTGATTATATGGATTCCATACAACAAATGCATATAATAACAATGTGAAACAACCAACCATCATCCAAAGTGCATTACACAACTGCATAAGCATTAAATATAAATAATCAACGCTTACAACAGCTTGTCAACCAATCGATAGGCATACCACTAAATAATTAGGATTAGTGTACGTCAAATATCATCCCAATACCCGTGTGGGGTTTCAATCAATTAAAACAGATTTTATTTGTACAGTTGGGTGATGTGTAAAGTTTATCGTCCCAATCCATATTAGTCAAATGGGTGTACATAAACAAATCGTCCGATTTGTAAATGAATATTTATTTTATTTGTATACACATTAAAAATTATATTTTTAATGATAAATTGTTTTATTCAACACATGAATATTTATACAGTCCATTTCACACCACAATCAATTTTCACAACACAATCAAACAAACAAGTCGTCCATGTCTGTGGACGACGAGGAGCAGTTTATATATGCAGTTATAAAATAAATAACTGAACAGAAAATTTTAGTGAGGAGTTCTCACCTTTGTGGTCCACTCCTCCATTCTTTATTCCTGAACGGTTCGGATTTGGATTTGATTCCCGTCGGTTCCATCGCAATCTGTTTCACGTTGTTCATAGTAAAAATCACATTTTTAATATGATGGTTATATTATAAAAATCACATTTTTAATATGATATTTATATTATAAAAATCACATTTTTATTTCGTTATCTTCATAAATAAAAACATATTTTTGTTTCGTTAACTTCACAATAAAAATCATATTTTTATTTTATCACTTCTTGTATAAAGATCTCATTTTTATATTCATAAAAATCCCATCTTTATATCATTAAAAATCTCATCTTTATAACAAAGCCATGTATAAAAATCATATTTTTATCATGATATTATATATAAAAATCAAATTTTTATATTCGCTATTTCATTACAAAAATCAAATTTTTATTGTGTTAAAATCATATTTTTATAACATTAAAAATTATATATTCATACAATGAAAAATCATATATTTAATCAAGGAAAAATCTCATTTTTCATCAAAGAAAGATCATACATTTGTATCTCTAAAAATCAAAATTTTATATAAGCTAAAAGAAAACTAAATCACAATTTGCAAATAAGAAAATTACTCACAAAATTTTAGGATTTTGGATCGGACGGTGTCGGAGATCTCACGTTGTCGAAGGTCGTTGGAGAGAGAGGGAAATCATCGTTGCGAGGTGGTGGAGGGGGTCGACGCTGGAGTGCTGGTGGTCGGGGATGGGCGTCAGCGGTTTGATAGTGGAGCGGTGGGTTTCGGGTTTCTGCTGTTTCGAGGTGGGAAAGAAGAAGGCGGAGGCGAAGAAGAATCGGAGAGGAAGAGGGGAGCCGTGTTCTGGTGGGAGTCTTCGCCTCCGGTGGTGGTCGGTGCTGGGGTGGAGGGCGTCGCGGAGGAGGGCATAGGCCATTTTTTTATTTGTACGATATATTTTTTTGGTTTGGGAAAATGAAGGCTGAGGGGGGAGGGGTTTAATGCAAAGTTATATTATTATTCATTTTATTTTTTTTCAAAAAGGTTGACTTTTTATTCAAACTCCAAAAGAGACCCAACGACTGTCGCCCCTAGCTAAATACCCTCATTCTGAATGCAATGTGATATGTTTCGTAAGCCAGTTCGGCTGTTACAATCAGTTTTCACTAAATTTAAAATATAAATCATTATATTTTAAATTCAAATGCACATTTTAGTTTACCGGGACCACATACTAACTCCAAAAATTCCAGAAAAATAAATCTGGATATATTTTGACGATATGGTCCTAACAAAACTAATTTCGTTGAATCTGGAGACCGTTTGAAAAACGGTCACTTTCCAGTCGATTAAATTCAAACTGAAATTGCCAAACACGTTTTCCTTTGCCACGCTCACATATTAATTCCAAAAATTATGAATTTTGGAATCTAGCAATAATTTGACATACCGGATCCAACAAAAGTGGTTTCGACGAAAACGGAGGTCGTTTGCAAAATCGCTATTTTTAAGGTCTATATTTCCATAGCGACTATTCTGAATCTTCAACTGGACATAACTTTTTATTCCCGCTATGAAATCTGCATTTTTCAGATTCATTGGAAAGATATTTTCAAACAAATTCAAATATTTCTAGTTTTACTAAAATTCGGTTTGTTTTGAATCATATACATTCATTTGAAATTTGAAATCGAATTTTCAAACTACCGCGCCATTTTCAATTCCTTTTATAATTAAAATAAATATTTATATTCTAATTTTGATTTAAATAAATTTATACGTTCCATTTCTATTCAAAATAAATTTCTAGTCGTTATTATTTAAAATAATTCATTTTAAATATTCAACATTCATTAAAATTGCCAAAATAAAAATTTTAAATTGGTTCTGATTTTCCGGGTTGTTACAATCTCCCCCAATTAAAATCTTTTCGTCCTCAAAAAGGAACAGAGCTGAAAGTTGTTTAACTAATTAACTCAACTTTCATTCTGGCGTTCATTCTTCAACTTTTCAGTTTCTAAAACTTTTCAAAATTTTCAAAAATCTGGCTAACACCCTAAATTTTCGATTTTTTTTTGCCATAGCCTCCTTTGTACCGGGAGACATTTAAAACCATTACTTGCCACACAGGGCCCTCACCAATCCAGAGGAAAAAGAAAATGCTGAGCGGCCAGCCTTAAGCTCATAAACATCTTTAAAACAAAAGGAAAATGCCAACCGGCCAGCCTTAGGCTCATAAACATCTTTAAAACAAAAGAAAAATGCCTAGCGGCCAGCCTTAGGCTCATAAACATCTTTAAAACAAAAGGAAAATGCCAAGCAGCCAGCCTTAGGCTCATAAACATCTTTAAAACAAAAGGAAAATGCCAAGCGGCGAACCTTAGGCTCATAAACATCTTTAAAACAAAAGGAAAATGCCAAGCATCCAGCCTTAGGCTCATAAACCTCTTTAAAACAAAAGGAAAATGCCAAGCGGCCAGCCTTAGGCTCATAAACCTTTAAAAGAAAACTAGTAAACACGTACCTATTTGTCTGGCATAAAATTTTATTCCTCTTATTTACGTAGCTGCAATGACCTGTTCAATGTATATACATGTATATGCATGCAATTCCAAACAACTTTCAATTCGGTTCAAAATTTGATTCAATTTGGCTTAGTGGTTCAAAATTTTAATTAATCAAACAACACAATCAGCAATCAATTAGTGGATTATCGCTTCATACACATAAATTGTTATATATATATATATATATATATATACTAAAAATCCATTTTTGATGCCAAATCAGAACAATAAACATTATTTAGTTTTGGTTCTCACACCCGTCAATTGGAAATATATAGATATCCCACCTTCGAAACTCGGACACAAACGACTAATATTGTACAGTCATTGTAACACCCCGAATTTTAGTTAATACTAAAATTCACTAATTACAGGATAAATAATCTCAGACGTGGGAATTGGGGGTAACGGGCTGCGTTATTGCGTTCGTCTCGGAAAAATACGCGAAATAGAGTCCGAGTTTTCGAGAATCGGAGTCCGTATGGCCCGGTTATGGCCCAAAGAAGTTTGTAGAAAAATTAGAGTTAAAAACAGATTTAGGAATTTAAATTTAGATTTTAAATTAGAACCAGCGGGGCCAGGCGGGAAGGTTCCCGCCCTAAGCATGTCGACAGGGCTGTCGATAGTTCGTCGACAGGCCTGTCGACAGGGGTGTCGACATGCCTGTCGACTTGCCTGTCGACATGGCGTGTCGAACCAGGGTGCTTGGGTGCACCAGATCTGGTTTTCTGGCTAGGGCTGGGCTTGGTTCTAGAGGTTTCCTAAATCTAACGGACCTAAATTAATCTAGGGTTAATCTAAGGGCCTAAAACACTCTCTTAATCTATAAATACACCCTAAAACCCCTTAATCCTTACCAAAAATAGAAATGATGGCCTCATGCCGCCAAATTAAATCCTAAGAGGAGCCTCCACTAATCTAAGAAGGAAGTTTCAAGCTAATCCCTCTCAAATCATTCTCTAATCATCATTATCTTCATAGTTAGCAACTAATTCTACTTCATAAGGTTGCTAATCTTGAGTTTGGTGAGTTTCTATCACTTTAACACCAATTGTTAAAGTAAGTAGATTGGGTGTAATGAGACTTATGGTCTTAAATGCGGATTAGTGAGTTTGAATCATGTATAATGATATGTTACTCTATGTTGTTATATGTTTATGCATATTTGATAAGTTGGTTTATGCATGCTTAATAAGTTGATTTATGCATGTTTAACAAGTTGGTTTATGCATATTTAACAAGTGGATTTATGCATATTTAATGAATGGAGTTATGCATGTTTAACAAAGTGAGTTATGCAAGTTAAGTATATGTTTAAATGCAAGTTTAATGTGATATGCAAGTTATGCATGCTTATGCAAGTATATGGATGCTTATGCAAGTCATGTATATGTTTAAATGCAAGATTTATGTGATATGCAAGTTATGTATGCTTATGCGAGTATATGAATGCTTATGCAAGATATGTATATGCTTAAATGACATGATATGCAAGTTATGCATGTTTATGCAAGTATGTGAATGCTTATGCAAGTATGTGGATGCTTATGCAAGTATGTGAATGCTTATGCAAGTTATGTGTATGCTTAAATGCATGTTTAACATGTTATGCAAGTTATGAGAATGCCTATATGTAAGTTCAACATGTTATGCAAGATATGTGTATGATAATATGCAAGCTCATATGTAACATGTTATGCAAATCATGTGTATGATAATATGCAAGTTTGGGTTAAATATAGTTGGGTTAATATATGCTCATATATGCAAGTTGACATCCTTTAACCCATGACAAAGTTTTATGCTAAACCCATGATATTTGTGATGATCTTCCCCTTTATTATGTCATGTAACGAGAACGATTTACGTGGGGAACGATGGGGTTGGTAAATATGTAAATAAATGAATGATTGGGTATGATTAAGCATACCATAAAAATAAATTACCATAAGTGGGAATTTACCTATTGAGTTAGGTCTACCCCATGGGAATTTACCTATTGAGTTAGGTCTACCCATGTTATGGAAAACTTGATATTAATTAGGGATAATTAATATGGGGGTGATTAATTAGGTGTAATTAATCGACTAAGACACGAGGTTGGACTCATTTGTAGTGTAAAACTGCCCGGACCCGACCGGCTTAACCAGTTGCTACAAATGTCAGCCCAATGTGAGAGGTCTTAGCCATAAATTAAATACGTGATTAAGGTAAAGACACGAGGTTAGACTCTGTTATGACGTAAGACTGCCCGGATGCTACCGGCTTAACCAGGCGGTCATAACAGCCAGTCTAATGTGGGAGGTCTTTATGGGAGATCACGGTCTTAATTAATTAAGAAACACTTAACCATAGTAGCATGTAGTGGGACATGAGGGGTTAAGTGGGTGCCTTGGGTGGCATAAGGAAATTTTGTGATTGCCTTGGGTGGCATGTGGAATCTAGTGGGTTGCCTTGGGTGGCAATAGAAAATACGATTAGAATACTTAACCAAGTGGAAACATGTAATTAAACATGATTAAAGGGTTAAGTGGGATACACTAGATATTTGACAAGCTTAAGTGGGTAGCTTGTGGGGGCCCATTTCAACCAATATCCCAAATGTATCTTTGTGGGCTCGACCCATGTCGAGTGACGGGACACGCATATTGGGCTTGATTATAAGAGGCCAAAACGGGTTAGCGGTGGCAACGCAAGTCCAACGGGCTTCATATGCGTGTGTGGGCCCGGGCTGGTAGATAAGCCGTTGTTGCATCGTGTAGATATAAAGCCGTGCACCGTTAGTATTGGGTAGCCACTTTAGGGGAGTGATACACCCCACTGTGGGACCAGCACGGGTATCTACGGTAGGGAGCCGATCGATGGGGAGTAGTGGGTACACCTAATGAAGATAGGGGCAGACGGCACCTATGTAGGGGTACACGAAACTACTGGGTAAGAATTACTGAGTACACCTAGTGGAGATAGGGGCAGACGGCACCTATGTAGTGGGCTAGGAGTACATGGAACTACTGGGGAAATTTTCTAAGTCCTTGGAAGGGATCAGCCTTTAAGTAGGAATGACTGGTGTAGTGCAGTTAGTAATTATCCTTGGGTGGGTAGATGCGTCCTGACGGTTATCTTAGTTTATTCTAAGTCTACCAAGCTGCTTAGTGTAGCCATTCATCCCCAGATATTACCGTAGGTCAAGTTTATGTCTTCTCTGGTTACTTTAATGATTGTATTGTTAAAGTTATAGGACTCACTCAGACTTATGTCTGACCCCGTTGTTTATATCTTTTTCCCAACCCTCAGGTCCTACGGTGGATCCTAGCAGTAGTAGAGCTTGATCGGATTGCTGTTCCAGTCTTGAGGAGCTTGAGTAGATGTAAAGCTCCAGTTATCCAGTTATCTTTTCTTTCGTTCTGGCTATTGTATTGAGAGTGGGATTATGTACTTCTTTATTTTGATGGATATTGTACTTGACTTTTATTGTGGTTTTATGATGTAACCAGACATGTTTATTTCCGCTGTTATGAGATGATGTTTTAAAATTTCAAGTACTACTTATATCTGTCTTGTTGTAATTTTTCTGTTCTATATTCACTAAAATACTCCACCGATGCTATGGCATTCCCTTAGTGAGTGACCATAGCGGGTGTGGGGTGTTACAGTCATCAATAGTTTCATCTGCGGGCGACTAGAGTGTGATCATATATCTATCCAGTATATTTGAGGCTTCGAATACATGTTAATTACGCGTATATTCAAAATCTCCATATACTCGATTGTCTAAAATCAATATAAAATAAATATTCAAATATGAATAATAAGGTTTAAATTTCAAAAAAAAAATTGTTTTCATTTTTATTTTAAAAATAACACTCTTCACACTTGTTCTAGGATACTGCTGATCCTATCTCCAACAACTCATTCTCATTGGATATTACTAATCTAATCTCTGATGAATTCTTTCGTTCGGTTCTAATGTGCCTTGTTCTCGAGCTCTGTAAACCAAAGCTCTGATACCAAATGTGACGACCCGAAAATTTCCCATAAAGGAAAGCCCATATTGAATTGAGAACACGACAAATTAGAACACAAACAGAAGAACATTTCATTTCTTATAACAATAATTACATCAGAGTACAAGAATATAATAGAGTATGAATAAATATTATACATTTGATAAATATCAGAGATTTAAATTACATTGAAATACATAGCAGCGGAAAAATAATACAAAACACAACTAAAAGAAATACACGAATACAGAGCTTTCCAAATATCCCTTCAGCTATAAACCAGGATCTTGTGAATATAAATCTGCAAAACCAAAACTCCCAGTTGCCCATGTGGAAAATAGGGGCACCCAGAGTTTAGGTTAAAACAATAAACTCCAGGTCAGTCATGTGACTGGTGTGAGAACTAAAACAGTTATTAATTTGATTTTAAAGTTAGGTATATCAAGGAACCACGCCGTATAACATGGAATGGGTTTACCCCCAAGAATACCAGTGCATAAAACAAACAGCACAATGTAAAATAAAGAACAATGAAGCTATTATAAGACTCAGGTCCCATCACACATGCAACGCAAGCCGGAGGATAGAGTTTTATCTTATAATAGCCAAATAATGCTTGATACGCGAAATTTAATCTTTTATTATTAATATAAGTGAAGAAATCAACTTCAAATATAAATGTATCAATCATAGGCGGCATGAGCTCCCCATCCCACTATGTCGCCATATATAGGATTACAACAAAAACTGCAATGCCACGTATTGGAATTTGGATTTCCATCGATGAACTGAGGCAAGGGATCGTCCTCACCGCTTCGAGACAATCTAGCCTACCATGTCTCAGGAACAATCACAACTGCACCTTAGGAAAATGCAGGGGCGGTCCACATATTAAGTGGATTATTATGCCTGAACACACGTTTCCCCTCCCTATGGGGCGTAAAACCATCGGCAACATAGTAACCGATATATCCGAGGTGCCTCACATTCCAACAACCACATAATTAAAAAATAATATAAATGTCAGTGCATGCAAACGCTGACACCACCTCTAGCTAGAAAGAAACGTGTCGTCCTCCCTGACGTCCTTCATCCCATTTCTGGTTCATACTAGGGTGTGAAGCTCGCGAATTAACGCTATACACAAAGCAGTGCTATATTAAAGCTATGCTATGATCATTAACCACAAGACTCTGCTTTTCAACAAAAGCCTTGATCATTTTCCACTCAGGCATGCCACACAGGAAATTCACGCCATGCAACTGATGTCTATCGACATACAACCTTTGAGCTCATAAGCTTCAGAGAAGGGTGAAGTAAGAGAATAAATTCTACTTCACCAGGCAGATGTATATTTAATAGAGATCAATCAGCACAGAATAAAATCCAATGTCAGACACGCAGTCCATTTACAAGTCCGTTCTGGGTCTGAACGAAACCGGAGGCAACTTATTCCTCGTCCTATATGCCCAATACAGGAGAGAAGCCCTCACATATCCGTCGATCTCCAAGTACGTCTAGACGATCACCACTTATTATCTCGTCTTGGGTGTACGACCCAATCAAGACATCAGTAATCATCCAAACGATGTGAAGACCTCCGGTCTTCGACCACCGTCTTCATCTTCGACTAATCGTCGTATTAGTTATTCAGAATGGGATAGACGCGGCCTTTCCGAATAACTCGCGTATATTATAAATAAGTGTTACACAAATACAACATACGCCTCATTCCGATCCAGAATATTCTTTTATTCAAATATTCTTTTCACAATTTTAAACCATATTAAGGTTTATCCAAACTAGTCAGGATTAGCGAACCTTACCAAAGTAAACATTTACTATATTTTCTAATCCCAACCTATTCATCTCATGAAGCAAAACTAGTAATACTTCATATCTAACACCATGGTGTTACCGGTAAAGTTAATTACCATATCACGTTCAAATCTAATTAAAGATTTAACTATTGCTTGGAGTAAAACTGGTGCTACTCCATTCTCGGTCATTTCCCGAATCTGATAATTTAAATTATCACATTCTCTTTTCAATCTAATTAAAGATTCATTAAAACTCTAATTCAGTTTTAATCTCCAAAAATCATTACTTAATGATTTTTCAAAGTGAAGAAATTAATCTTACCTTTAACTGGGTTAAAGAACTAATGTCATTTAAAACATAGCTCACAATAAACCCAAAATCACATTCCATTAACAATGGAATCTTCATGGAAAACAAATCAATATATATAATCGATATAAACTTTCGTATCCAACCGATAATATAAATGGAATAATGGCAAAGCCTTTTAAATACCATATATATTAACCGTCTTCCTCCATAGAAGCTCACTTCGATTATTATCAAGTCGAATTCCATTCCATTCCAATATATTAAATTTGAAAACTTTACTTCGGAAAATTTCCATTAAATCTTAAGAATAAGATTTATAAATTCCAAATCACATTTCTCTATTAATCGGGTTAAAGAACGAATTTCGTTTAAAACACAGTTCACAATAAACCCAATTCACATTCCATTTCAATTCCAATTAAATGTTAATTAATTGGTAATTCTTCTTTAAATCTTAGTTAAAGGATTTATTCTTTTCACATGGGGTTTAAGAACAGTCTTAATGAAGACACCGTTCACAACAAACCCAAAAATCCAATTCAATTCAATTCCAATTAAATGTTAATTAATTGGTAAATTCTTTCAAATCTTATTTAAAAGATTTAATCTTTTCTCAACTGGGTTTAAGAACAGTGTCACTTAAAACACAGTTCACGACAAACCCAAAATCCCATTTGATATTAAATACAAGGCTCTGAATAGAAAATATACCGGCTTATATTCAATATCAAATTCAACAACCAACAAATATCGTATTAGAAATAACGATATAAATATATCTTACAAATTTCCATAACAATATCTGTATAATCACGAAATCCAACATCGAAATATTCCGAAGATAATTTTGATTCAAATCCATTCCAATTCATATATTGGAAATCCTGGTTATTTTTTAAACCATTTCAAATCCAATTTATTTATTTAAAAATATTGGATTATAATTCTAGTTCATAACTAGTTCATTTCGATAAAAATATATTTTTATCTTTTCAAATATGGAATTTTTCATCCTAAATCTTTCCAAATCATTTATTATGATTTTACACTAATTATCAATATTTTTATTAATTTTATCCTGCCCGTACAGTCGATTTCCATAAACGGTCATCGAACTGCACTTATAGCGGCCTTTTCCAAATTTGATTTAGACATAATTATAAAATCTAACCATTGGATTTCAAATTTCTTATATTCGTTGGAAAACTCTTTTCGATACGAACCCAACGGTGCTGATTTTAGGGGAATCCGACAGTCGGATTCCCGTAATGTCAAATCGAAGTCAATCATCAAAATTCGCAAACTTCCGCGGCGCGGTGCGATCTATTCAGGCCATTAAATATATATAATGTATATATTATATATAATTCATCGATTTCCATTTAAAACATATTTTATAAATCATTTTAAATTCGTTTTCAAAACGATTTCAACTTCGTATTCAATTTCAAATCAAAATTGAATATTCCATATCATTAATATATAAATGATAATATCTTCAAAACATTAGATTTTGAAATCACTTCTTTTCCGATATTTATTATAAAAATGAATAAAATCGATATAAATATCGTTTGCGTCAAAATGGCGCATCTTTAATCAACACGGCTTCAAATATTTTAATATTTCTGTGTCCATCCAAAAGTGGACATCAAAATCACCTTTTATCCTTTACTGAATATTATTTTAAAATATTCGTTATTTTCCAAATTGGAATGAGACCCAATCAATTACCATATAATATTGATTATATGGATTCCATACAACAAATGCATATAATAACAATGAGAAACAACCAACCATCATCCAAAGTGCATTACACAACTGCATAAGCATTAAATATAAATAATCAACGCTTACAACAACTTGTCAACCAATCGATCGGCATACCACTAAATAATTAGAATTAGTGTACGTCAAATATCATCCCAATACCCGTGTGGGGTTTCAATCAACAAAAACAGATTTTATTTGTGCAGTTGGGCGATGTGTAAAGTTTACCGTCCCAATCCATATCAGTCAAATGGGTGTACATAAACGAATCGTCCGATTTGTAAATGAATATTTATTTTATACACGTTAAAATTTATATTTTTAACGATAAATTATTTTATTCAACACATGAATATTTATACAGTCCATTTCACACCACAATCAATTTTCACAACACAATCAAACAAACAAGTCGTCCTTGGTTTGTGGACGACGGGAAGCAGTTTATATATGCAATTATAAAATAAATAACTGAAAAGAAAATTTTAGTGAAGAGTTCTCAGTTTTGGGGTCCACTCCTCCATTCTTTATTCCTGAACGGTTCGGATTTGGATTTGATTCCCGTCGGTTCCATCGCAATCTGTTTCACGCTGTTCATAGTAAAAATCACATTTTTAATATGATGTTTATATTATAAAAATCACATTTTTATTTCGTTATCTTCAGAATAAAAATTATAATTTTATTTCGTTAACTTCACAATAAAAATCATATTTTTATTTTATCGCTTTTTGTATAAAGATCTCATTTTATATTCATAAAAATCCCATCTTTATATCATTAGAAATCTCATCTTTATAACAAAGCCATGTCTAAAAATCATATTTTTATCTTGCTATTATATATATATAATTCAAATTTTTATATTCGCTATTTCATTATAAAAATCAAATTTTTATCATGTTAAAATCATAATTTTATAACACTAAAAAATATATATTCATACAATGAAAAATCATATGTTTAATCAAGGAAAAATTGCATTTTTAATCAAAGAAAGATCATATTTTTGTATCTCTAAAAATCATAATTTTATATAAGCTAAAAGAAAACTAAATCACAATTTGCAAATAAGATAATTACTCACAAAATTTTAGGATTTTGGATGGGACGGTGTCGGGGAGCTCACGTTGTCGAAGGTTGCTGGAGAGGATGGGGGAAATCATCGTCGCGAGGTGGTGGAGGGGGTCGGCGCCGAAGTGCTGGTGGTCGGGGATGGGCGTCAGTGGTTTGACAGTGGAGCGATGGGTTTCGGGTTTCTGCTGTTTCGAGGTGGGAAAGAAGAAGGCGGAGGCGAAGAAGAATCGGAGGGGAAGAGGGGAGCCACGGTCTGGTGGGGATCTTCGCCTCCGGCGGTGGCCGGCACTGGGGTGGAGGGCGTCGCGGAGGAGGCCGTCAGCCATTTTTTTATTTGTTCGATATTTTTTTCCGTTTGGGAAAATGAAGGCTGAGGGGGGGGGCGTTTAATGCAAAGTTATATTATTATTTATTTTATTTTTTTCAAAAAGGTTGACTTTTTATTCGAACTCCAAACGAGGCCCAACGACTGTCACCCCTAGCTAAATACCCCCATTTTGAACGCAATGGGATATGTTTCGTAAGCCAGTTCGACCGTTACAATCAGTTTCCACTAAATTTAAAATATAAATCATTATATTTTAAATTCAAACGCACATATTATTTTACTGGGGCCACATACTAACTCCAAAAATTCCAGAAAAATAAATCTGGCTATATTTTGACGATACGATCATAACAAAACTAATTTCGTTGAATTTGGGGACCGTTTGATGGTTACTTTCCAGTCGATCAAATTCAAACTTTGCAAAATACATTTTCCTTTACCACTCTCACGTACTAATTCCAAAAATTATGAATTTTGGAATCTACTAATAATTTGACATTCTGGATCCAACAAAAGTGGTTTCATCGAAATAGGAGGTCGTTTGCAAAATCGCTATTTTTAAGGGCTATATTTCCATAGTGACTATTTTGAATCTTCAACTGGACATAACTTTTTATTCCCGCTATGAAATCTGGATTTTTCAGATTCATTGGAAAGATATTTTCAAACAGATTCACATATTTCTAGTTTTACTAAAATCCGGTTTATTTTGAATCCTGTACATTCATTTGAAATTTGAAATTGAATTTTCAAACTACCGCACCATTTTCAATTCCTTTTATAATTAAAATAAATATTTATATTCTGGTTTCGATTTAAATAAATTTATACATTCCAATTCTATTCAAAATAAATTTCTAGTCGTTATTATTTAAAATATTTCATTTTAAATATTCAAAATTTATTAAAATTGCCAAAATAAAAATTTTAAATTGGTTTTGATTTTCTGGGTTGTTACAGTGTGGTAGATTGTTATATTGATGACAGCCAGGTGTTGTGTATGATGATTGTATGGTGTCAGTTCGGGTTCGAAAGAAATGTAATAGAGCAAGAATTGTAATGTAAATTGAGTGCCTTGTAAAAAAATCCTTCTTTTCTTTTCTTATGAAAATGAGATGAATCGGGAGTGCAAACTGAAGTGTTGAAAGGATGGAATGTCAAATAACAATTGAAATAGAAGTTTGATTTGTTTGATATACTGTTGGTGATGAGCAAATTGATTCTCAAAAGTGCACAGCAAACCAAATTAAAGAAAAAAACAGAAAGTTAAGTTGAATAGCAAAAATTGGATAAACCAAGTTTAATGTATCAAACACAGCAATGCACAGAAAATTAGCAATTGCAAATGGACATGCTGTGTAAATCTAGTGTAGAAATTTGAAAACTATCAAAAGTGCAATGCAGATTGATGACAACTTGAAACACCACTTCTTGAAAAATGCACTCTGAACAGCAGCAGCAGCAATGTGAACAATCTGAACATGCAAACACTCTTTTTTTTAATATGAAGAGAGACAACACTAAAAGAAAATAAAGAAACAGACACAAACAAGCACAATCAAGCAAATCAAAACAAAACACACAAAATGCAAAACAAACACACAATTGAACAAACGCAAGTGAACTAAACACAAAATGAATGACATTTTTTAAAATGAGACTTAAAACTAAAAAAAATGAAAATGCACAACAAAACACACACAAATGCACTTGAAATAAGATGAAACGAAGCAAACAAGCAATATTTTTTTAATGAAAAACTAGAAAATTAACACAAAGAATAAAATTAAAATTAAATTCTTTCCCCGGCGATGGCACCGAAAACTTGTTTGACGATGAATATTCTATTGATTAGAAATCTATCACAAAGTGTATAAAACCGCAAGTGCACCGCGTATACTTGTAGTACGTGGCGAGTACGGGTCGATCCACGGAGAAAGAAATCATTTTAATTATATTCAATCAAATTAAATCAAATTCGAGTGAAATTTTAACTGTACCTACAACTAAACTAAACTAAACTAACAAACTAAGATAGATAAAAACTATGGGATTAAATGACAACTTAGGAATAAATCACTCTCTAGATCACATGAGTCAACATAAAATGAAACCATGATCTCTTTTTTTGGTCATTTGTGAATTTAGTTGGTATGATTATTATAAGTATAGCTTATTCATGCTATTAATTAGCATAAAATAAATTATCAAACTATAACATACCCAATAAATCATCTTATTTCTAATGAAAAATGACAACAAGATGAAAGTGAAATATACTTTAAGCATGACCTATAAACTATTAATTAGAACTATAGACCATCAAATTTTTACTTCAACCTCCACTTAATCACCATCATCATATAAAGATGAAGAGGTAATTAGTGAACATATGACTAAGCATAGCCTATTTTAACATCAACATGACATAAAGCACAAAAAGAGAGCATGAATAAACAAATTATGTTGCATATACATAACCAAGAGAGCTTCATTACCCCTAAGTTGAAAGGGATTAGCATCTAATATATGTAATCATGACAACAAAGATAGATTGCAACATTAAAAATAAAGGAAAAAGGGAGAACAAATTAACAAAAATAAACTAAACTACTTGCATAAAATAAAACTACACTAATGCATAAAGTAAATAACAAGAATTAAATGAAATTAAATTGCATTAACATGAAAATTACATAAAGGGGAAATGGCTAAGAAGCCATGAAAGAAAAAAAAAAGCTTTTGTTTTTGATCCTACAAACTAACTAACTAAAAGAGAGAGGAGCCTTTATTTGCATGACATAAAGGGGTATATATACATGTTTGAAACCCTAAAACCCTAAACACTTTTGTTGGGGATTACCAAAAATACCCCTTCATGAAGTTTCCTTTTGTCTTTAGCCTCTAATTAATCATTAAAATTTCTTGAAGCCTTTTTTGTCTCCACATGCCAATATATTAGCTTCTAATTGTTCCATTAAAGAAAGAGTGATAATGGTAGGGTCCTCTACTAAGTTGTGTGTGAATTAATTCCATCTCCATTCCTTTGTATCCTCTTTGTGCATGCATATCTGTATGTAAATTTCACGTGCATACTTCATTTTTGCTCCTAAATTCCTATAAGACACATGAGAATGAACAAGTAAATTTTATAAAAAAAAAAATACATTCACAAATGACTATTTTGCCCCAATATGAAGATGAATGCATGATAATTTGAGAATTTTAGGTTTATGGTTAAAATATGAAGAAATATCTCACTTATGTTATTTATTTAACTAAAACACGAATAAATGTGTGAATATAAATGTGTATTTTTACGTGCACATCGGTTGTATAAATTATTTACTTTAAATTTTATTTTAGGTAAGCCTCTAATTGAATCTAATTTTGAAATCATAGAAATATGTTTGAAATTTATATGACCGAATCTCTTATGCCAGTTCCAAGGGTCACTTGTATTTTCCATAAGACATAAATTATCGTCAAAAATTTTCATACTTAATATATAAATATTTTTCTTTCTATCTCCTTCGAATAATATTTTGGAATTTTTATCTTCTATAAAGCATTTATCTTTTTCAAAATTAATTTTATAGCCCTTATCGCATAGTTGACTTATAACTAGTAAGTTATGTTTTAAATTCCTAACTAATAAAACATCAGTAATAGTAGGAGTTTCAGAATTACCAACATTGTCGATGCCAACCACACATCCTTTATAATTATCAATGAAGTTAATCATTCCTCCATCTTCATATACTATAATATTCAGTAGTCCTGGATTTCCCGTCATATGTCTTGAACACCCACTATCCAATATCCAGTTGTCTTTTTGATCTCCATCATTTGACCATTAAGATTTGAATTTTCAACAGTCATGTAACACATCTTTTCCCCGGTAAAATAATAATTCAGTAGATCACTTGATTTTTGAACAGAATGTAATGTGGACTCATTTAATACCGATGCAATGCATGAATTTAAATTAATGTTATAAATCATTTCAAAATTTACCACTTAATATTTCCAAAATTCAGATGATGAACTTTTGGAAACCTGATACCAAGTGTTAGGGATGAGAATCACGGATCTTAAGGCAAAACAAACACTGGAGGGGGTAAATAGTGTTTTAAAGAGATTATAGAAAATATAAACAATTAATGATTACTAAAATGACTATATGAACAACAGAATGAATATCACAACAGAAACAAACACAAATGCAGATATAAACAGAAAATAAATGCAGAAAAGGAAAGAACACACCGGATTTTATACTAGTTCTGATTACTACTATGTCCAGTCCCACTCAACATTGGATTGCACAGAGTTTTATTAATACTAGTACCAATCTTACAACACCCTTGATTTCACGGCTACAAGGTTAACACTAATTCCACACTCTTGATTTCACGGCTACAACGTTTACATTGATTCAACACCCTTGATTTCGTGGCTACAAGGTTCGCACCGCTCCCTTTCCTTGATTTACGGGCTATAAGGAACACACCCATTCCTTAATAATTACATACATCCCTAGAACCCTTAAATAACACTTCCAAATAGAGAGTAATTGATAGAGATCGTGAAGAGAAAGAGAATGATATAATTTGTATTGAAAACGACAAAGTATAAGTGTAGAAATCAAGAAATTAAGTCAGAATAATAGTGGTAAGAGTAAGGATGAAGAAGGAGAAGATAAGTTTGTCAAAAATTTGAAAACGACCCCTTTATATAGAGTTCCAAAGGTTGCAACAATTTTGAATCGTTTCAAAATAATGAAAAGACACTTCCTTTGAAATTTGAAACTGTGACGGTTATATGTCGACATGTAAATGTATGTATGTCAACATATATATGACTTTTGTATTGTAAAATCATTTTTTCAAGTGTTTAAAGCAATATATATTCTAAAAATTCTTCAATCAAAACTAGTTGTTTAAAATGAATTTTCTAAAGTATAAAAACATATTAATATATAACTTAAACATATAAACATATATAGTTATATGACATAAAACATATATATAATTGTAAAATTTTATAATATATAAACTATGAAATAAACATTTATGTTTGAAAACATAAATAAAACCTTTAATAATTTGAAATCATTTAGAAAGGAGCTTGAAAATGATTTGAAAAGGTAATTTGAAATCAGAATTAAAAAAACAGAATTTGAAATAATTTGAAAACAGAATTAATTTGAAAACAGAATTTGAAAGTGCTAACCAGAGTTTTACATATTAACTAGACTCTATTACTTTGTTATTCTCAAACTCTTGAAATCTTGATATCTAGATTCTCATGAGTCTTGAATCTTGTATCTTCTTTGAAATCTTGAAACTCTTAAACTGTATAGTCTTCTATATCACTTGTATATATAATTCCTATATATATATATATATATATATATATATATATTGGATAAAGATGTTAGTATATATTTTATAATCAATAATGTTAATATTTGAAACAAGGTTGTTGTCATCAAAATTCCATTCTCCAACATAAATATGTTAAATAAGTTGAATTTATCTAACATAACATGTCAAGTCATGTATGGATTTTATCTCGAACAAATGCACTACACAACAATAAAATTATCATGCATGCCTAACAAACATATAAACATGAATAAACATGCAAATATTATCAATCAACATATATAAGCAAAACAAAAAACAATTATAGAAAATATCCTTACCTACCTTAGCATGCAAGTTACTAACCTAACTAATACGAGACATCGAATAATAAATTTAATCCATATATGACTCGACAATTTGGTTGTCACCTAAAAAATAAAATAGTAATCTAGCATCTCTCATCAATAAATCGAGCATGACTCGAGCGCTATCAAAATATTCTTAATTTCTATGGCAACCTATTGATGGAAACCATCCCCAACTATTTCCGCATCCATTTGAAAATATAGAATAGTTATAGAAAACTATTCAATTTATCCTATTCAGCTATAGAAAGATAACATCGCATTTATTGTAAAATAAATGCATAATTAACTCATTCTCATGAAGTCGGAAACCAACAACACTCATTCCATATGAAACCAACCATCACGGTCGAGTCCATACTACCTCTCTTCGGGTTATGGAGTCATATCTAGTAATAAACACAAGCGACGTTCACTAAAGGAACACCGCTTTCGAACCGGTATATCTCCAACTCAACACACACAAACAACTATGTCTCCTATACATGCCTATAGGAAATCTCAAACTCGTAAGAGGCCAAGAATTCCAACCATTGCCATTGGAAAAGGTTGAGATACCCCTCGGGGAAGATAAATCTCGATGGTACAACATCACCCAAAACTCTAGTCCCCTTACTAACAAATAGTGCTTCCAACTCACCAATATAAAACTCTATCGGCATCGACCCCCAGCCAGGTGTCACGTACTCTTTCTCGCACAATTTTGGTTATCGATTGAAGCATAGATAACCCTCCATTTGAAAACACACTACTCAAACCACCCATACAACCATGTGAGCGCTATCTTGTTCTTGCTCGGAATGAGAAATCAATATACCTATGGGTCAACCCCAACTTCCAAACCATCCGAACTCTCGTAGGACTCATAACGACATCCTACACGAAATGTTGTGGCACAAACGCTCCACTTTTCTTTATGAAAAGTGAAACTCAAACAAACCAACCACAAAATATGTTGAATCACTAGTTGGTCCGAACAACCCATCCAATCAATCAAGTTCGAAACAGCCCATCAAATGCTATAGGCATACACCAATCAACCTATAACGACCCGTATTCTACGCATCATAGGACCGTAGAATATTTATTTCTTTCACATATGAAGTCGTATGGACATGTAACTTTGGGAGACGACTATTGGGATCATTTCCCATGTTCATGATTTTTCCCGATTTTTAAATGACCATTTTACCCCTAGTTGGTACTGTTTTGGCCATAACTTTTGACTGGAAAGGAATTTTTACCTAAAACCGCTTCCATTGGCTCCGGATGATGGTTTACAATTCCGTAGAGTGGTCACATTAGCCAAACGGACTCACCGTTTGGGAGATATGGCTGAAACAAGTTTCAGATGGTGAAAAACAGCTTAATTGGGCTTAACCGGGTGATTAACAGCTAGGCCCAATGGGGGATTTCGGGATTAGGGTAAGGAGAGGCTGAAATCAGTTAAAGAACGATCTTATCCTCATTTCCCAGCCGCCACTTTCTTTCTTGCAACCCTAGCAATGGCCTCCAACACCCAAATCACCTTCTAACCACTTTCTAATCAAGTTTTGGCTTAATCTACATCAAATTAAGAAGAGGAAACACGAAAGCAAGGCTAGAGCTGCTGTTAGACATCAGTATTTGCCCAAATCAGCAAGGTTTCAGTTCTGAGAATTTCGTTTGTGGGCAAGGTGAGTGATTAGCATCGTTTTGACACTAATTACAGTTAATTAAGGGTAATTAGTGAGGATTAGCGAATTTATACATTGATAAATTCAGGAAAAATATCTATAAATTCGAAAATAATATTTTATGCCTTTGGTAGAAATTTGGTTTAATTTGGTTAAGTTCTGTTAACCCTATGATTAGTTTTACTTAAACATGCTTAAGGGAAAATAAGGGGTTTTGGGTATATTTGATCCATTTTGACATATAAATTCAATGTTTTGGTGTTTGTGGTTAGTTTTCTATGTTGCTATGACTGTTTGACATGATTTGTGATTGATTAGTATAGTTAGATTTGTCGAAAACGTCGTCGAATGGCGTAAACAAGTTGCTGGAAAAAGTTGCAGAAAGTTGTGCAGGGTTTCGGATCGGATCGGATATGGGCCCGGATCGGATTGGAGACCTGGGCAAGGAACCCGACCCGAACTGGAGTCTGGCACAAAAGAGGCTTGGCAAAAAGGAAGGCCATGTTGGTTAAGCTGGGAATCGGATCGACTTAGGGACGAAGGGCTCGGATCGGAACTTGACACTTGGGAGAACTGGCAAGAAGGAAGGCCACGCTAATTGAACTGGGATCGGATCGGATGAAGAAGGAGGGATCGGATCGGAGCACGTGAAGAACAAGGGAGCGGATCGGAGCGGAAGCACGAACTGGAAGGGAGATGGCACCCGACCCGAAGGAGGACACCCGACCCGAACCGATACAATGTTGGAAACCCGAACCGAACCGCTACAGGGGAGGACAACACACTGACCCGACTCAGAATGGACACCCGACCCGAACCGATGGCTAGGAGGGAAACCCGACCCGACCCAGTATTGACCAATAACCCGAGATGCAAAGGTAGTCCAATATGGGAAGTTAGAGCTCAGGATCCAGTTGGGAACCGATGAGTTCACTTCATGATTGGGCTTTGCTGCGGGACGTGTGCCAAGGGGCAGTCGATGTTTATGACTTTGGATCACTATGTATGGGAAGTACGTGAATGGATTCAGGGCTGAAATGGCCTAGGTACGACTAAAGGTCTATAAACCAATGAAGTGGGGCCATTTGTAAAGATTTGGTCATGACTCCATGTGGTAAGCTTGGCAGTAGCAGTAGTTGTACAAGTTGAACTCCGTCACTACTTCGATGGGTCTAGTGATTGACAGTGGTGGACATCGTATGCTTTACGCACTGAGTGAGAGATGTGAGGATGGTTGCTATGGATGATTTTTTTGCTATCATTATGACATGCACACCCCACCCCCGTATTCTTTACACTATTTATTATGGCACCTTAGAGTACTGTACGGTATGTGGTACTAACTCGTTGGTTGCAGGTCCAGGTTCAGGTATGGCTTAGTATACCTGTTATTGTTCTGTTTAGATGCTTATCGCTCATACCAGGCTTTATGTCTGACCCAGAGTTTTATATCTCCTCTTATTACTCTGGGTGCTCACACGAGCAGACTAGAGACAGGTTAGCTGGTGATGCACGGGTAGATGATCTGGAGACGAGCAGGAGGCTTCCACGTAATATATATATAGTATTCTCCCTGTGTTGTTGAAGATCACTGCTTGGGCATTAGTGGTGCATCTTCTACTTTAGCTTTCTTTTGTTTAGAGACAGTAAATTTGGAAAGTTGTAATAAGCCGTATTTGGATTTCCGCTGCTCCGATGTTGATGTTGATTTTAGTTATCAGCTTATGCACTGTCTCACCTGTTTTATGTTAAGTATGTTATTATTATTATATTTTACTCCATGCGCTGTGAGACATTCTACAGGTTCTTGATCGGTTCGTTCCCTTCTTTCCTTTCTCCTGACGACCGTCCCGTGCTAGTCGGGCATGTGTACAGCGCACTTTCGGAGGAAATGCAGGCTGGTGCGGGGCGGGCCGTCACACTTGGTATCAGAGCTCTAGGTTGGTAGTTAACCTGGGGAAGTTATCAGGGAGAGATAATATACGTATACGAGAGAGCGTATTTGTGATTATTTTGGTTTTCAAAAGCTATATATATATACTATTACTAGTATAAGGATGAAGTCGTACTGCACTAGCACCACTATGGGGTCGTTAATCGTTTCCTTTTTCAGATTGACGATGAGCCGATATGTTAGAGGTACCGGTAAAGGGGCCAATAATGGGAATGCTGCTAACATGAGGACGATGTTTACTGACCTCATGAGAGAGATGCTTAGGGACGTGCAGAGGGCAGCTCCCAATGGTGGAAATGGTGGTGGTCCAATAGTGCAAGCGCCGAGGGTCGACTTTGCCAAGCTGAATAAGGATTATACTAGTCTTGGTGGGAAGCCGTTCCACGGAGCGGAGTCAGCCACGGATGTTTAGGATTGGTTGGATATTTGCGAACGTATCTTCGAGGATTTGGGCATCGAGGATGCGATGAAGAGAAAGCTAGCGTCCCGTCAGCTGCAAGGGCGGGCAATGAATTGGTGGAATGCTATAAAGGCAGCTACTCCCGAAGATCAGATTACTTGGGAGCAGTTTAAGGCTCACTTTAGCGAGAAGTTCATTCCAGCTGCTCAGAAGTCAGTGTTGTTTAAGAAATTCTTGGAGCTCAAGCAGAATGGCAGAGCTGTCTCGGAGTATATTGCTGAATTCGACACTTTGTCAAAATATGGGTTATCTCTTATTGATACTGCCGAGAAGAAGAATGAGAAATTCATAACTGGTTTGGATCAGTACTTGGGGGAAAGGCTTATTAACCACATTAATGAGACGTTTGAATCGATTGTGGGGAAAGCATTGAGATCAGAAAGTCTCTACCCTAAGCCGAAGACTGAGGTTGCATCGGCAGAGGAGCCAAAGCCACAAGCAAGTGGTGGAGGCAAGGGTGGTTCCCAGAATAAGAGAAAGTAGAATCGGACTAAGGATGGCCAGAAGAAAAGGAATAAGCAAGATGTTGAGTGCTTCAGCTGTGGTAAGAAGGGCCATTATGCTAGTAATTGTCGGGCCAAGCCAGCGGATAGGAAGTGCTTCAACTGTGACCAAATGGGACATCACAAGGACAAGTGTCCGCAACCCCCCAAAGAAAAGCAAATGGTGAAAGCCTATGCCCTTAATGCTATTCCTTCTTCGTCGAATGCCCCAACAGCGGCGGAGAAGGGAAAGAATGTCATCATTCAAGGTATGCTTTCTGTTTATGATGTTCCTGTTATAGTTTTGTTTGATACCGGAGCTTCCAGTTCTTTCATATCTAGTGACCTGGTAGATAGATTGGGATTGGAGCCCGAGATTATCGATAGACCTTTAGTAGTGACGAACCCGATTGGTGGTTCGACTAGCCTTAGCATGATTTGTCGTAATGTGGTCTTATCGAGTAATGGATGCATGTTTGTTTGTGATTGCTTTGTTTTGGGCTTTACTGGGTTTGACATTATTTTGGGAGTAGATTGGCTCCGAAGATACGGGGTGGTGGTAGACTGTGAGGGCTTTTTGGTGACAGCTAGAGCGGATGATGGGCGGAGGATAGTGTTTGGTGGTCTACCCAGTGAGGGGGTATTGGCTAGTTTTCTAAACTCCCTCGATATTCCGCATAGTGAGTTGTCAGGTTTGCCCGTGGTTGGCCAGTATCCGGATGTTTTCGAAGAAGTGACCGGGCTTCCACCACATCAAGAGATTGAGTTCCGTATTGATTTGGTGAAAGATGTCAGACCTATAGTGATGCCACTTCGTCGTATGGCACCAAGGGAGCAGCGAGAGCTCGAGGTGCAAGTCAGCGATCTTTTGAAGAAGGGATTTATCAGAAGGAGTGTTTCTGAATGGGGAGCACCAGTTGTGTTTGCTACCAAGGCGGATGGTTCCCTTCGTTTGTGTGTAGACTACCGCGAGTTGAATAAAGTGACGAGGAAGAACAAGTATCCTCTACCGCGGATAGATGATTTGTTCGATCAGTTGAGTGGCGCGAGAGTATTTTCTCAGTTGGATCTCGCGACAGGTTTTCATCAGCTTAGAGTGGAAGCTGAGAGTATAGCTAAAACGGCATTTCGGACGTCGTCTGGATTTTATGAGTGGTTGGTCATGCCATTCGGGCTGACCAATGCCCCAGCATATTTTGTGGATCTTATGAATAGGGTATTCAGAGATCAGTTGAATAAGTTTGTCCTTGTGTTCGTTGATGATATTTTGGTCTATTCGAGGACAGAGGAAGAACACAAGGAACATTTAAGAATAGTGATGGAGGTGTTGAGAAAACACCAATTGAAAGCAAAGTTTTCTAAGTGTCACTTCTGGAGGAGGGAAGTGAGGTTCTTGGGTCATGTTGTATCAGAGAATGGTATTGCCGTGGACCCGGCGAAGGTGGCTATGGTACAGGATTGGCCTACGCCCAAGAATGCAACAGATGTAAGAAGTTTCTTGGGGTTAGCTGGATATTATCGTAAGTTTATCCAAGGTTTCTCCAAGATAGAAGCACCATTGACCCAGTTGACCAAGAAGAATCAAGCTTTTGTCTGGGATGAAAGGTGCGAGAATGCATTCAAGAGTCTAAAGGACAAGTTGACATGCGCACCAGTGTTAGTCATTCCTAAGGGGAATGAAGAGATGACGGTATACACGGATGCCTGTGGTACCGGACTGGGTGTTGTATTGATGCAAGGCGGTAGGGTTGTAGCTTATACAAGTCGGCAATTGAAACCTCACGAGAGAAGATACCCTACCCATGATTTGGAATTGGCAGCTATTGTGTTCGCGTTAAAGATGTGGAGACATTATCTCTTGGGAGAAAGATTTGAGCTGTTTATAGATCATAAGTCATTGAAGTATCTCTTCTCCCAGAAGGATCTAAATCTCCGACAACAAAGGTGGTTAGAATTCTTGGCTTCCTATGATTTTGACATCGCATATACACCAGGAAAGGGCAATGCGGTAGCCGATGCGTTGAGTAGAAGACATGCCAGTTTGGGGGCTATGTTTCTTGAATGGAAGCAACTGGAGTACATCGCTGGGTATGATTTCAGACCGAAGTGCGAATTGAATCCAGAAATGTTAGCAAGTTTGACGGTCAGACCCACTTTGATTGAACGGATCGGCTCTAGTCAGAGGGACGATCCTAACCTATTGGAAATCATCTCCAAATTAGAGATGGGTATCGATGAGGAGATGAACAAGTATGGGCTTGATCGAGATGGATGGCTTAGAAAGAATGGAAAGCTTGTTGTACCCAATGTCAATGGATTGAGAGATGAAGTGCTTAGAGAATGTCATCACTCAAAACTGACTATACACCCCGGTGGTAACAAGATGTATCGAGACATGAAGCAGACCTGCTACTGGGAAGGGATGAAAAGAGACATTGGGAGGTTTGTATCCAAATGCATGAATTGCCAGCTATTTAAAGCCGAGCAAAAGAAGCCTAGTGGGTTGTTACAGCCATTAGAAATTCCTGAATGGAAATGGGAGCAAGTCTCGATGGATTTCATCGATGGTTTAACAAGGACTAGATCGGGACATGATAGCATTTGGGTGATTGTGGACCGATTGACTAAAAGTGCAAGATTTATACCAGTCAAATCGACCAAAACGGCAGCTAAGTTAGCAGAATTGTATATGAAGTGGGTAGTGAGATTTCATGGAGTACCTAAAAGCATTGTGAGTGACCGAGACCCGTTGTTCACTAGTGGGTTTTGGAAGAGCTTACAAGAGGCTCTAGAGTCAGAGTTACATCTCAGTACCGCATATCATCCTCAGACCGACGGTCAGACGGAGAGGGTGAATAGTATTTTGGAAGATCTCTTGAGAGCATGTTTATTGGATTTTGGTGGATCATGGGATGACCATTTGCTTCTAGTAGAGTTTGCATATAATAATAGCTACCAATCCAGTATCGGTATGGCTCCGTTTGAAGCTTTGTACTGAAGAACGTGCAACTCACCATCATGTTGGATAGAGACTGGCGAGAAGTTTATGCTTGGACCAGATGTGGTGAGGGAAACTTCAGATAAGATCAAGGTCATTCAACAACGAATGAAGGCTGCCCAAGATAGGCAGAAGAGTTATGCTGATAAGAGGAGAACAGACCTAAAATTCTCCGTTGGCGACTTGGTGTTTGTCAAGATTTCTCCGTTGAAGAGCGTAATACGATTTGGCAGGAGAGGCAAGTTAGCACCAAGATTTGTTGGCCCATTCCCTGTTCTTGAACTAGTCGGGAATTTGGCATATAGAGTTGGCTTACCAGAGAAGATGACGGGAGTTCACAATGTATTTCATGTTTCCCAACTAAGGAAGTTCGTTCACGACCCAGATATGACTATTTCACCTGATCAGTTAGAGGACTTCGAAGTAGAACCCGAGGCGGTTGGGAACCGCAAGCCGGCCCGTATTGTCGAGCACGACATGAAGCAACTTCGAAGGAAGGCGGTGAAGCTAGTCAAGGTTCAGTGGAGCGAGGACGAGAATGATTGTACTTGGGAGACAGAGGAGAACATTAGGAAGACATACCCAGAACTCTTTGCCTGGTAAGATTTTGACTTCGATTTAGTTTTCCGCATGCTAGGATAGGCTTGTTTGCTTGCTTTGCATGTTTGGTTGTTGTATGTGGCTGTTAGGCATGCGGGATCTTTTGTATGTTTTGGGTTAAGGAATTTCGGGGACGAAATTTCTTAAGGGGAGGGAGAGTGTAACGACCCGTATTCTACGCATCATAGGACCGTAGAATATTTATTTCTTTCACATATGAAGTCGTATGGACATGTAACTTTGGGAGACGACTATTGGGATCATTTCCCATGTTCATGATTTTTCCCGACTTTTAAATGACCATTTTACCCCTAGTTGGTACTGTTTTGGCCATAACTTTTGACTGGAAAGGAATTTTGACCTGAAACTACTTCCATTGGCTCCGGATGATGGTTTACAATTCCGTAGAGTGGTCACATTAGCCAAACGGACTCACCGTTTGGGAGATATGGCTGAAACAAGTTTCAGATGGTGAAAAACAACTTAATTGGGCTTAACCGGGTGATTAACAGCTAGGCCCAATGGGGGATTTCGGGATTAGGGTAAGGAGGAGGCTGAAATCAGTTAGAGAACGATCTTATCCTCATTTCCCAGCCGCCACTTTCTTTCTTGCAACCCTAGCACTGGCCTCCAACACCCAAATCACCTTCTAACCACTTTCTAATCAAGTTTTGGCTTAATCTACATCAAATTAAGGAGAGGAAACACGAAAGCAAGGCTAGAGCTGCTGTTAGACATCAGTATTCGCCCAAATCAGCAAGGTTTTAGTTCTGAGAATTTCGTTTGTGGCCAAGGTGAGTGATTAGCATCGTTTTGACACTAATTACAGTTAATTAAGGGTAATTAGTGAAGATTAGCGAATTTATACACTGATAAATTCTGGAAAAATATCTATAAATTCGAAAATAATATTTTATGCCTCTGGTAGAAATTTGGTTTAATTTGGTTAAGTTCTGTTAACCCTATGATTAGTTTTACTTAAACATGCTTAAGGGAAAATAAGGGGTTTTGGGTATATTTGATCTATTTTGACATGTAAATTCAATGTTTTGGTGTTTGTGGTTAGTTTTCTATGTTGCTATGACTGTTTGACATGATTTGTGATTGATTAGTATAGTTAGATTTGTCGAAAACGTCATCGAATGGCGTAAACAAGTTGCTGGAAAAAGTTGCAGAAAGTTGTGCAGGGTTTCGGATCGAATCGGATATGGGCCCGGATCGGATTGGAGACCTGGGCAAGGAACCCGACCCGAACTGGAGTCTGGCACAAAAGAGGCTTGGCAAAAAGGAAGGCCATGTTGGTTAAGCTGGGGATCGGATCGACTTAGGGACGAAGGGCTCGGATCGGAACTTGACACTTGGGAGAACTGGCAAGAAGGAAGGCCACGCTAATTGAACTGGGATCGGATCGGATGAAGAAGGAGGGATCGGATCGGAGCACGTGAAGAACGAGGGAGCGGATCGGAGCGGAAGCACGAACTGGAAGGGAGATGGCACCCGACCCGACCCGGAGGAGGACACCCGACCCGAACCGATACAATGTTGGAAACCCGAACCGAACCGCTACAAGGGAGGACAACACACCGACCCGGCTCAGAATGGACACCCGACCCAAACCGATGGCTAGGAGGGAAACCCGACCCGACCCAGTATTGACCAATAACCCGAGATGCAAAGGTAGTCCAATATGGGAAGTTAGAGCTCAGGATCCAGTTGGGAACCGATGAGTTCACTTCATGATTGGGCTTTGCTGCGGGACGTGTGCCAAGGGGCAGTCGATGTTTATGACTTTGGATCACTATGTATGGGAAGTACGTGAACGGATTCAGGGCTGCAATGGCCTAGGTACGACTAAAGGGCTATAAACCAATGAAGTGGGGTCATTTGTAAAAATTTGGTCATGACTCCATGTGGTAAGCTTGGCAGTAGCAGCAGTTGTACAAGTTGAACTCCGTCACTACTTCAATGGGTCTAGTGATTGACAGTGGTGGACATCATATGCTTTACGCACTTAGTGAGAGATGTGAGGATGGTTGCTATGGATGATTTGTTTGCTATCTTTATGACATGCACACCCCACCCCCGTATTCTTTACACTATTTATTATGACACCTTAGAGTACTGTACGGTATGTGGTACTAACTCTTTGGTTGCAGGTCCAGGTTCAGGTATGGCTTAGTATACCTGTTATTGTTCTGTTTAGATGCTTATCGCTCATACCAGGCTTTATGTCTGACCCAGAGTTTTATATCTCCTCTTATTACTCTGGGTGCTCACACGAGCAGACTAGAGACAGGTTAGCTGGTGATGCACTGGTAGATGATCCGGAGATGAGCAGGAGGCTTCCACGTAATATATATATAGTATTGTCCCTGTGTTGTTGAAGATCACTGCTTGGGCATTAGTGGTGCATCTTCTACTTTAGCTTTCTTTTGTTTAGAGACAGTAAATTTGGAAAGTTGTAATAAGCTGTATTTGGATTTCCGCTGCTCCGATGTTGATGTTGATTTTAGTTATCAGCTTATGCACTGTCTCACCTGTTTTATGTCAAGTATGTTATTATTATTATATTTTACTCCGTGCGCTGTGAGACATTCTACAGGTTCTTGATCAGTTCGTTCCCTTCTTTCCTTTCTCCTGACGACCGTCCCGTGCTAGTCGGGCATGTGTACAGCGCACTTTCGGAGGAAATGCAGGCTGGTGCGGGGCGGGCCGTCACACAACCACTCACAATCGGTAAAATCCTCTAAGGATTCCTAACCTAAACAACATCCATAACTAAATTGATACAGAACTCGACTCATACATGGTGGCAACCTGGTCACCTTATCGAATGTGTCCAGGTACTCTAAAGCTACAAGGTCAGGTGATCACTCACTACTAAGAACTATCTCGGCATGCTTCCATCCAATCATGTGCGATTCGTCTTCTGAACACCTAGGTCTCAGCCTACTATCGCTAAATATAAAATAACTTGCAACTAAAGAGCATGTTCTTCTTGCCCTCGCTGTTTTCGCCCTGGCGCCTCAACCACCGAAGCACCATTAATGAACATCCACCTGAATTTTCCCTCCCCAATACCACCCAAATAAGCCTCTAACGATGCCCGTAGATCACCAAACCCATCCACGACCTGGGATCGTTCGGAGCCAGATCCATGGCTTACCGCTCTACCTTAGTTCAATCAGGCTTCAGGGGTTGCATTTCCCTGGCCCATGCGCAAGTTTTCTTAGTTGGGTCCATCACCTAACCCCACCCCGATCTCGCTAAGCAACGTTGACCGTCCTTGAACAGTGTAATTCGAAAATGAAAAGTAGAAATGGATGGATGATCCAATAGGAGATCAAGTTAATAATATTTTATTAATTTATCGTATAATAGGCCCAAAAGCTCACAAACTCCAATCGATGCGTGATGCATGTCGCCTTGTTTGTAAAAACATCTTTTGAAACCAATGAGACTAGTCTTGAGACCCAAATCGATTGTATACAGAAGATAACTTTTAAAAACATCTTTTGAAACCAATGAGACTAGTCTTGAGACCCAAATCGATTGTATACAGAAGATAACTTTTAAAACTCGAATTCACAATGTAAGTTCCTTATAAAAAGTGACATACATTTAATTTACGCACAATCAAATGACAAGTCCATTCGCCATGAAACTTGATGATGTGCATCCCTACAACGATATAGTTCCAACGGTACATGTCTCGTCGAAATTCAAGACCGTTGCCCAAGATGACAATTTTACGCGTATATCGAGACCGTTATGACCACCAAATTGTCTGAACTCGAAATATAGCAATCCTTACACTTTCTACTAATGTAACAACCCATTCGAACCTAATGGAACTAGTATTGAGTTCAAATTCGATCGTTTATGAAAAAATCACCTTTTGTAACCGTTAATCAAATAATCAATGATCGATATTTAAATAAAATATTTAAATCTCCAATTGTTAAAATATGAGTCGATGCAGTTTATTTGAACAAAAAAAATAAACACAATTGATAAGACAATGAATTTGCACCATTGGATTACCCTATGAATACCACCGTTACATAAGGATAAAATAATCCAACGATAAAGATTTTGATTTGATCGCGAACTTTCGAAAATGCCATTTCATTGCATATGATTCAAGTACTACATGTTATTCCACATATAACCCTTTAAAAGAATTGATAAAATCCTATATATATATATATATATATATATATATATGTGTTGTTCCTATTTTTAGGCTAGATGGGAACTATTCAAACTAAGTTGAAAAATACTTCAACGAATATATTTCTACATAATTCAATATTTCAGTAATAGCTAGAATTTCTTTAGTATCATAATTTTCAATGTTAGCATGTAATAACAAGAACGACCTTCAAAAGATATTATCAAGTTTAATATTACGTAAATGTACGATTTAAAAAATTAACTTACTTTACCAAATCCAGAAGCCTAACAAGTAATATTATTAAATTTTAATATCGTTTAGAAATAAAATTTACCAAATAAACTTTCATTACCAATTCAGAATGTATATATATGAATACTACTAAATTTTAATATCTCTTAAAAATAAGACTGGAAATAAAAACTATCTACAAATTCATTTATTATTAATTAATAATAAAGTTTAAATTAAAACTAACAAAACATTAGATATTGCAATTTGAAAATCAAAATTAAAACCACATGATTTCGGCGTACGCGCACACACACACATATACATAATACATACATATACATGTATATAAACCAGTTTTTCTTAAATGCATTAAACATATAAAATTTAGAAAATGAAATAACTCATGTGCAAAGAGCATCTCATGACACTCGTTTCTTAGAAATAGGATTCAACAATTATACTTCAAATACATTTTCATTATTTTTGAACAAATAAAAAAGTACTCACATTAAAAAAATGCTGCAATTCAAAAATAGAAATTCAAACTAGCTCCACACGATTGCACTGCAAAAGGTATGTTGTCATCACGTGGTATAGTTCACGTTCTCAATAACGTTAATTGTCAAAATAATTAATAAGAGAAATCACATGTGAAATTCATGAAAGCACCGTAAACCGATCATGGAGGAACTAGTGCAACCAACCATTAATGATTTACGTCCTTAGATCTAAATGTATGCAACACATTCTTCCATTTTTCTCCTGGAACTGCCTAAGGCTCCCAGGTAATATCGATTCTGTTAAGCATAACACAAGATTAAAAAACAAATTTATAGAAGAAAATTAGTATTATGATATAATATACGCAAATTATAGTGATGAATATGCTAAATGTTACATGAGCATTATTGTAATATTAAATTTACATCGCAGGTGTAACGACCTGGGGATTTTCAACTCGAAAATCGACACAAATACTAATGTTGACTATTCAGACATCGGAAATACCTGATCATTACTAGAAAAAAATTAGAGGGTGAGAATATATAAGATAGAAAATTAGAATAGAAGAAGAAGAAGAACACAACAACATCAGAGAGTAACACGAATCTCATAGCGGAACAAAAAAATGTAATATCTAAAATAACTTTGAAACACAAATCTGTATTTGTATATTAGAGTACAACACTTACATCACAGCGGAAATAAACAGTAGCTATAAAATGTTGTTGAAGCCTCCTGCTCCAAGCTCCATCTATTGTATCTGTAAATCCCGACTACTTGAATGCCCATACAAATTTGGACACACAAGAGTTTAAGGAAACAAAAAAAAACTCCGGGTCAGTCATGGGACTGGTGTGAGGAAACTCCACCATTTGGTTTAACTTTTCAAAATCATTTTCGAAAGGAATGATAATCGTAAGACCAATCCACACATAAAAACGGATGGTTTTTACTTGACGATAACCCGAAACATTTTCAAAATCAATACTTTTCTGATATTATAATAATGTCTAATCGCAAATAATTAACAATCTAGCAGAACACTTGCATCTCACGCTCCACATATATATAGTATACAATCAAAACCGCAGGCGCTTATTGGAGAATGAATTCCGACTATGATAAGGTATGAAACCACCCGCCGATAGTGTATCTCTAGAGAGGAATACACTAGGTTCAACAAGAACGTCTTACAACCCGGCCACATATGACCGACTACTCATTTCTCTTAAGTGTATCGAATATATTGTCACCTATATTTGCTAGCAACATAACCGTTCCCGGGAGATACAGAAACGAAAGGAAATAATAAATTTGAATATTCTCTAGATGGTGACAATACACCCTAATAGGGCGACCCACTTAGCCATGCTTCCTGCCTGATTTTTGTTATTTCCCGGTTGATGAGGCTTGAGGTCATAACGTATCTTTTGACAGATCACACCTCCATTTTCTTTGAATGCCACATCGTCATACCCGCCAAATCACAAATTGATTTCCACAAAAATACCACAGGTATAAAGCTAAGAGAAACGAATTCCTCCGCCACCAAGCGTGGATACGTTTCAAGTGATCAACTTATGTGATCCATTAGATATACTCTGTCAGACATTTATCCATACACATTGTCCTGTGTCTAGACAAACCGAAGGCACTATTCTTTAAATCCGTCTTAGGCAATTTCTACCTAGGATCGCTGGAACAGCCCTTGCACAACTCTGTCTTCAATTATCTTCATCATATTTGATTAGCAACGCTAATGCCCATATGGAGTGGTTTTCAGATAATAAATCTGATCCCGGTCTCTTCGTATTAACAACGGAAAATGGTCAAAACTTTGATAGTCGGTGATTTAACTATCAAAGAAAAACATGTGTGCAAACAACGATCGTATTTCCAAATGGAAATCTTACCAAGCAAATCATCACTCAACACTGATCCCCTTTAATTTAATTTGCCATTCAATTGTTCATTTCCCCATTTCCGATCTCATAAATTCGTAAATTCTTATTTTTTAAATTTAGAAAATATACGTTATAAATCATTGGAAAACATTAACATATTTACTCCTATTTCTTATTTTCTATATTAAAAACATTCCTGATTTCTTATTTGCAAAACATTTCCAAAACTCCTTTATTGGATTTAAACAGATGTTTAAATAAAACATCGCTATGCCAACTCAAACCGTTACATTCATTAACTAAATTTACTTAACCACCCTTCACTATCGAACCCCAACTATTCCTTAGTTAAAAATGAAGTCAATCAAGTTGGGGTATAACTACCTCTCAGACCTTAACTGAACAACATTCCTAACCTCGAAATAGACAAATTTAAATCTTCAACAACTTCCATATGTAACTCTCGGATTCTATTTACGAATCCACTTCTTTTATAGAATTCATTTTATTATAATAATAGTGTTATAATCCCATACTTCCGATATAACTTAAATATAACTTTTATTTATTAATTTGGATAAATAACCAAACAACTAATTTATTTTATAAATAAACCTTGATTTAAAACAGGAAAGTAAATAGTACTTTCCTACATTCGATATAGTCGAATTTAAATGTATAATTCTCCCTCGAATAATCTATATTTGATAACTCTCTTTTGAATAACTATATTCGATAACTCTTTTCCGAATAATCTCTATTTGATAACCTCTCCTTCGAATATACTATATTTGATAACCTCTCCTTCGAATATACTATATTTGATAATCTCTCCTTCGAGTAACTATATTCGATAATCTCTCCTTCGAATAACTATATTCGATAATCTCTCCTTCGAACAACTATATTCGATAATCTCTCCTCTGAACAACTATATTCGATAACTCAACTCTATCCCAATATCTAATATTCGATTAACTCTAATAGATTAACTCTAATTCGAATAACTAATATTTGACTAACTCTATTTGATTACTCTAATTTGATTAATTCTAATCGATTAACTCTAATTCGATTAATTCTAATCGATTAACTCTAATTCAAATTCCCATTTGAATTCCTATTTCAAAACCCAATTTTTTCTTATAAATGTTTAATTTATAAAATATTCATTTTGATACATTTTTCACATCCAATGTGAAAAATATTTATTTTATATAATCCATTAAGTTTGATTTCGTATTTTTAAATAATATCCCATTTCCAAATTTTATTTACACTTTTATTTATAGAATTATTCATACGAAATATCCCTTTTTATTCTAACACTTAAATCTCATTTACAATTCCCTTTATAAATGCTGAGTTCACATTCTATTTAAAATATCGGTGTTAAAAACCGATTTCTACTTCTCTGTATAAATTCAGACTTATTTTTATTTATCCAATGGTAAATATTTTCCTTAATTTATAAACACTGTTTATAAATTATTCTTCTCAATTTTATCTGCTAAAATAGATTTCTATTTAATTCTACTTTAAATAAATCTTTTCCCTTTATCTGTTAAAAACTGATTTCCATTTAATATTTATTTTCCACTTATTTTCTTTTATAAAATTTTATTCATTTTACAAATACTTCCTTTTATAATTCCTATTTGTTTTACAAATATTTCATGTTTCATTCTATTTGTTTTCCAAATAATTCTTTTTATAAAATCCATTGATTTTATAAAATCCTTAAATTCAATATCCACTTTGAAATTCCTTTGTATAATTCTACTTATTTACTAACTAAATATTCTTTTTATAATTCTATTTATTTACTAAATAAAAATTCCTTTTATATAATCCTCTTTATTTTATATAAATATTTCATTTATACAATTCTATTTATTTTATATAAATATTTCATTTATATAATTCTATTTATTTTCCAAATAATCCCTTTTCTAATTATGTAAATTTCCTAAATATTTCCTTTTATATAAAATCCATTGATTTTATATAAATAATTTATTTTCTAAATACACTTTGAAAATTCCCTTTTTACTTTCCAGTATCACTTATGGTATTAAAATACCACATAAAAAGGGTCCATCATCATCCAAACACACATAATCAATGACGGATTATATACCACATCATATATCAGAATATATGAAAAACAGTAAAATAAATGTTGAGGAACCTGTTTCCTTGCATCCACAGATGTTACATAATATAATTCACATCAATTTCATTTCAACATGGGATATTCTGATCAACAGAATCAATATTTAATTAACGATTTATATATATATATATATTGATATTTTCAACCAATCAATTAGCAGTTCAACCAACCAATCAACACACAGCAATCAACCAATATTTATCAGTTCTATAAATACGTTATGAAAATATAAACTAAGCAGATTTAGTGAGATTTACTCACATTGGACGATCATCATTAAATAACGAAAATTGTCAGTTGATTCAGACGGAGAATTTATTTCGTTATAAATTGTAACGAGCTCCGATTCACTCTCAGTTTGTTCCATTGTGTAGACCCCGTCCATACGATCCCAAAGGATCTGACTGTTCGTTAATCTGACACCGTATGGCCAAGATATTATAAATACAAGTTAATACATTATTTAGATTTAAATAAAACTAAACATTGATTCATTAAACGGACCCTCACCCATTTTAGAAACTGCGGCCCAAACCCAAGCCTGTCACCCGCTACTGTACAGCCTTCTCTTCCAATCCAACTCGCGCTGAAGCTTCCCACTATGGCCATTTCCGATTATTTCACTGATTATAACTTCTCCTTCACTTCATGAGAAATCAAACAAAACTAGTCATTCAACTGCTCTTCACATTCCCTTCCTTCTCCACCTAAAAATTCCAAACTCAAACTCATGACTGAAATCGCATCGACGGTGTCTTCAACGAGCACAGTGCAACATGCGAAATTTCTTGGCATCGAATTCCACAAAAATTCACCAAACCGTGCTAATTCCCACATGGATTCCATATATCAACTCCAATTCACAAATTTATGACTCATTACCTTAATTTCTTGAACCCTAGGTCTACTGTTGCTTTTCGAGGATCTTCAAACCAGTGTCGCACAAACCAATATGGATGCTAGGATGAACCTCAGCTCCTCATGATTCCAAACATAATCCTCTCTTGATTTATAGAAATTTATTTGAACTGTTATTTATTTTTGAAGATCGATTTTCTCGTTTGGAAAAAGAAATCTTACGGTGGAAAATTGTTTGACCAAAAATGAAGTATGACTTAGGTTTAGAAATGTTAGGATTATTTATAAGGGTATGGTTTGGCTTGTATTAGAAGATTCACTCATTTTTATATTTATTTATATTGTCTCGCTATTTTTATTTGTCTTCTAGAAATCCATATGATCACACATGATATCCAAAAATCACGAAAATGGACACACGACTACAGTTCGACATTACTGACCCAACAAAACTTGTTTCGTCGAATTCTGACTCCGTTTGATCACACAGCGTATTTCTAAAGGTCAAATTACCGACGGTTTTTTCACATTAAAATCCCGTATGGCTACATACGAACTTCAAAAATCACGGAAATTGAAATCTAACAATAATTTAATATTCTTGATCCAACAAAATTAGTTTCGTCGAAAACGGAGGTCGTTTGCAAAACTGGCTATTTTTAAAGCTCTAAATAAACCCATTTAAATATTAATATATTTAAAAATAATTACATTAAATATTTATAAATAAATATTTTCGTATATATATTCACAGTGGAATACCATACAGCTCCAAAATATTTCTAACTGAATTTACAACTCGATAGTTCAAATCCAGTGTTAAATTAGCATTCAATTTATATTGAAAATCTATTTAAGTATAAATAAATCGTTATAAATTATAAAGGAATGCCATGGTGACTTTTTGAAAATTTGATTTCGACATAAATCAAAATCTACCCAACGAAATCTCAATTTTTCTCTTCCATTAGAAAAATATACTTCACCAGCTTCGAACGTTTCTTGTTTCACAGAAATCCGATTTAAAACGGATTATGTATATTCGTTTAAAGTTCGAATCGCCAAATTACGAACTGCAGCGCCATTTCGAGCTCGATTTTAATTATAATAAAATTATACGTTCAACTGTCGTTTATATAATATATTCGTTAATATAATTCAACTCTAAACTGAATTATATATTTTAAATGATCCAATTCACACAATTCTGAATTCCACTATTTCTGACTATTTCGGAAATTACATATATTATTCTATTATTTATATTAATTAAATATTCAATATTATTTAATTAAACGACCATTTAAACCTCTAAATCACTATTCAAATATTATCACACCGTGAAAATACGGGTCATTAAAACAGGTCTTTTGTTTAACAATACATGTCTCATCTCTTTTTCCTAATGGTTTCTAATATTCTTATAACTTCGAACATGTTTTACATAATTAACATGTTATGAAAAACAAAATATATCACTCATCTATCCATTTCTACCTCTCCCACTGTGTGACTTTTATTGACCTCATAACCCTACTTTTTCGACACCAACCATATTAAACAAACCCACATTCCTACTATTAACAAATTTATTTTCATTGCATACTCCATCAATTTTAACCAATTTCTCTTTAAATTGTTAGAACTGCATCTGTGCGTAGTGGAAGATATTGATATATTTTAATTTTTTATTTAACCATATTGGGTTTATATGTGGTCTATGGATTCTAGTTATTTAGAATTTTTTGAAATTAGTTTAAATAAAATCTCGTGTTTTATTTAGTTTATAAATTGCAGCGTGAAGTTGTGTAGTTTATTCCCCCTAAATCCCCGCAATATCCTATAGTGGATTTTTTACCGCTACGATATTTCCAAATAGTCTTTCAAACAGCCTTTCCACTTTAATCCCACTATATTCTGATATTCCCAATATATCTCATTATTTCGGCTATATTTCGTTATTCCTGCTTTCCCCTTATAAAAGATATAAAATAAAAAGTGATATTTACACATTACAGAAATTATAAAATTATTTTTTTAATTGAATTTTTTAACATATGCTTTTAAGAATAAAAAATACTATAATATTCTACTAAATTTAATTAAGCTAAATAATTATTTACATTTATTTCCATATATTTGCACAAGATTTTATCATAAATTAAGAATGTATCAGTTATAATTAAATTTAATGTTAAAATTTCATTTATCTAACATTTAAATATTTGTAGAAGCATCAAGTACAAGCTTTGTATGCTATTTAGAGTCATCCGCTATTTCCATGCTTTATCTCCACTACAACTTTTTGCACATCTTCTACATTGAGTCAGTTGAGTGTTTTAACTACAAAGATGTATATACAGTTTTATCTTTATGTAAATATTGTTGGTATATTATATTTTATTCATTCCATGGTAAATTCTGATCTTTTCCGATCCTAATGTGCCTGTGTTCTTCTTTTTCTGTTCTAACCTTTCTTCTTTCTCACCCTCTAATTTTTTTTCTTCTTTGTGGTTTTTGGTACCTGAGTTTAGACACGTAAATACAGATGGTATTTTAATGTTGAAATTCGGTCTGAGTTCTCCGGCCTGTTACACATATCATATAGATGTGTATGCATTTTTGTTTTAGTTCCATGATTGTTATAAATGGGTGATTATCATATGGTTTTTGCATATGAATGATGACTGTAGCATGCATGTAGAGCTCTCAGTTATCATTAGGATATTTGCATATATTCGGATACACGACGCGAGCATATTTGCATAAAAGTAGTTTGATTGAATTAGCAGACCGCCTAATCTTTTACATTAGTTAGGGACATTTGCACTACACCAATGGATTATAACATTAATTGCATTAGAAATATTAAGGACAATTGATGCAATGGATGATGGTTGAGTAGATGGGAGTAGACCTTGATTATGATTACATATTTTGTTCTTCTATCCTTGGTGAATTGGGAGACGAGATCCTTTAAGGAGGGGAGATGTAACAACTCAAAATTACAAGCAACAATAATTAATTGAGATCTTTTATAAATTCAAATATTAAAAGTTAATGTTATGTAAACATAACGTTACAAAGTAATAATTGGAAAAAATAATGTTAATATTATAATTTAATAGATGGAAGTTAATTAAAGACCAGTGTAATAAGCGTAACATCAAAAATCAATAAAAGAATTAATTTACAAATGTTAACATGCACATTTGCACTTGAATAACTAACGAGCATCATAAACTGCAATTATGTCAAGTATTAATGGTATTTGTAGGAAGATAATTAATTAAAAAAAGTAATTAAACAATAAACTAAGTTTGTGAAATTGTTAGAATTTAACTACGGAGAAACACCATTGGGTCTGTGGCAAAGTTCCGAGGAATATACAAATATAACTTATAGAAATTCAAGTTAGTATGAAGAAGTTATTGAAGAAATAAGATTGCGGAAAATTTTGTTTAGAATAAAATAAATAAAGAAAAAATAGTTTGGTCAGGCCGACCCGACCCTCACATGCGTTGACCTATAAGCTGACCTCCAAACGGTCTAGGTCGACCCGTAATTCTTCCTGGACGTGAAAATGTCTAGGTACAAGTTGAACTAAAATTTAAAGCCTTTTAACTAAATCTTATATGTTGTTTTCATGATCTGAAGGTCGAAACTGAATGAGTGACATGTTTGGACCAGATTAAATCAACTAATGTAGTGGCCTAGGATAGCCTGGATCCGTTATAAATAAGACCCTAAACCTAGATATTCATTCACAACACAAATATTCTTTCTTTGGGTTCTTTCTTAACTGAGACAGACCTAAAAAATAAATATTTTAGGGTGCGTTTGGTAAAGGTCCTTATTAAGTTTCAAAATTAGGCTTAGGACCGGTCCAAAACTTATTATAAATTTCATCCCTATTTTTCAAAAAAATAATTAAAAAAATCATGTAAATTCATATTCAAATAAAACAATTAATCATCAAAAAATTCAGGTGTTAGAACAATCAAAAATAACATCAAACTAAAAAAATCAACAAAACAGTGAAACTGTAGTAAAATGCATAAAACAATGCACATATTTGCAAATACATGCAAACGTGCATGCATTTATTGTAGTTTTTCATCAAACTGTTGTATAAATGCATACATATATGCAGACATTGTTAAATAAAGCATCTTTTGATGCATTTAGTCAAAAGATGCATACATATATGCATCTTTAAAAGACATCGGCCTTTGTGCATACATATATGCAGTTATACAGAAAGAAACGCATACATACATGCATGTATTGTCAAACCATAACCCTTCGTAACATTGTTGCATACATGTATGCAGTTAAACAGAAAAAATGCGTACATGTATGTAGTTATTCATAGACTTGCGCTTTAGTTCAGATTTACTTGCATATATGTATGCAGTTATTCATAGACCAGTGCATTAGTTCAGATTTACTTGCATATATGTATGCAGTTATTTAGAATAAATTCATATATGCATGCAAGTATTGGTCCAGATTTTCAAAGTAAAGCCCTTTCAGAATATTTGTATACATGTATGCAAATTTTTTTTGTTCTGAATCCTTCTGGGAATATTTACGTTTTTTTTTATGAATCAGCGCATAATTTTTTTCAGAAAACATGTAAGTCCAAAAAGAAGGACCCGCTTTACATTTCAAACTATGAGTGCGTGCCGCTCTAATCAAGTTTAGAAATAGGGATATTAGCCTAATTTCCATAATATTTTATTACGGGAAGATTTACAAATTAAAATATTTATATTCAACCTAAGGATGAGATCTGGGAAGGTTTTACACATACAAAAGCTAAGGACTATAGCTGAGTGTTGTAAATATGTAGATTTTTAGGCACTTTAAAGGAATAAGTTTATGAATAGTTATAGTTTCTTTTACAATTTTATTCAATTTTAGTAGTTTTTCTGTAAGTTATTTTCTATAAGTATTTTTTAGTCTTTTTCTTAAGTTTCTTTTAATTAAATTCTATAAGTTTTTTCAGTCATTTTCCCTTATTTCCTTTGATTATTTACAACTTTTTGCAATTATTTACATTTATTCCTAAAAATGCCTAGATCAGTAAATGTTAGTTTATAGATGAAAGTTTTAATCATCTTTTTCTTCATGAAAAATAGAACTAAAGTGTAAATTTCATAAACATGGATTAAATAGAAGAAAACTAAATTTACATAGATATATGTGAAAATCGTAGATCTGTAATAAAAAGAAATCAAACTGAACTAGGAAAATCTATAGGGATCAGTAGTAATAATTATAACTAGTTTTGTAATTTAAAATAGTAAAAAAAAATTGAGCAGATTATTGTGATAATTAAAGAAATGTATTGACATGTTAGAAAATCATAATAAAATAAAAGAATAAAACCTATTATGATAAAAGTAGAATATCATAGGCTCAAGCAAGAATCGAGCCAATAGGTTGGGCTTAGATTTAGGATTGGTTAAAGAAAAGAGACCACAAATTATTAGTTATAACCTGAATCAACAACATTCCCATTCAGTTGGGGATTGATGATGTGACACTACACGTCAGTTAATGTCACTATTTATCAGAACGCATTAAGTTTCGTGAAGTTTTATAGGTAAACAGAAACAGAATCTCACAAGACAGATATATAAAATAGCAGCGGAAATTTAAAACTTTATTTTCCAATAGAAAACATCATGGTCTAAAAATCCAGTTACAACATCTGACCAAAATACTAAAACAAAATACAATAAATAAAAATATCTATCTTGCGCTAAAAACCATCAGAGTACAGAAATGAAAAATCATAATCCCCATAAGTAGCAATAAACAAGTAGACAAGTAGTTAGGGCGATACATCAAAGCAGATCCAAATCCAAGCAGAAACAGAAGAGAGAATCCTAATCAAGCCTGAGCGTCCCCACTTTGAGAACCTTGGGGGGAAAGAAGAGAGAGGAAAGTAAACAAAACGGGCCAGACATAGACATAAAGTCTGGCGAGTCTAGTGACTTTTAGCATATATAGAAATAAAAGTATTAAGACATTAAATAAACTGGATGAGAGATAACGGTAGTATAAAACAGGTATAGATAGGATGGACCGGATAAACATAGTAAACAAGATAAACTATGCTTCTCAATTACTTTCTCTGCACGAATACTAGTACCGGATTAAGTGTTTTCCAATTACTTAACAGAAACAAAATGATCCCAACAGAAACAGAATGATCCCAACAGAAACATAATGGTAGATTTAGGTGTACTTGTAGCAATGGGCTTTACCAAAACAGAAATAACATGTATCTAAACAAAAATAACGGGTGTTACCCCAAACAGAAATAACAGATACTTAAGCAGAACTAGATGTACCCTAATTACTACCCCTAAGCGATCGGCCCCCCAACTCATAAATACCTTGTGTCGGCCCCACATCAGGGTGTATTACTTCCTAAACTGGCAACCACCAGAAGGACACAGGCCTATTTATAGGTGTTATGGTGTCTATTTTACTGGACAGACCGGACCAATACACGCACATGACCCCGTTGGAATGCACCATCAGAACACCCTATCCCAAATGAACCTCTTATAATGAGCTCAGTAAGTGTGCTCTGACCCCTACCTAATGTGGGGTCCCCATTTAATACCAAAATGGGTTACTGACTAATATGGGTCCTACTGCTACATAACAGATGACACAAGTCAAACCCCTAAACTTGTGTCCCCAAACAACTAGGATTTCCATTGGTTAAGTCTTACAGTCTAACTCCCACAAATTCAACAGGTTAAGTTTTACATGGGTTAACAGTGTTCATACAACCTTAATAGATTAACAAGTTTACTTAACCCCAACAGATCAAATAGGTTACCTAGGTGACATATAGTTTTATTAGCATGTTCCACCTAATCTTTGAATTAAGCCTACAGATTTACATGTTCGTACACCCCCAATTTCAGTCATATTTCACAGTATAAGGCATACCCCAAATGTTAGTCATATTTGTAGTACAGTATATGCCCCTAAATTATCATTCCCAATTAAACCCAATTTTGTTCGTATGCATATTTCAGTGATATTGACCTAGGCTCGAAGGTAGCCTAGGCTATAAAAATAAAAAAGGGAATGAAAGAGGAAGAAGAACATAAATAGGCATATATAGCAGAAATAGGCACAGAAATAGACATATAGTAATAACTGTATAACAAAATAGGTGTATGGAAAATTACATGTCATTATAGCAGATCTGTTTAGATGTAAATTAGTTTCTCAACAGGCATAGGTTTAGATCCGGTTTATTAACATGTCAAGGTTACCGTTAAATTTTTATATCTAAAAGTAACATGAACTCACAGCGATTGGATCTAAAGAACAGAGAATAATATGTTGATATTACAGAAGAGATTATTGTATAAGTATAGGTCGTTGTTGTAGAAGATAGTACAATTCAATCCATGTTGAGGCAGCATCTCCTTGCCTCCATTGTTTTAGGTGTAGAAAACAATAGAAATGTTGGCCTTTATATAAACTTTTTCCAACGAATCTCGCAAAGAAACAAGTCCAGGTTCAGGAAATGAACCTGGATGGATCTGGGATGGGTCGACCCCCCGGGGCATGGGTCAGCCCCCAACGGGCCTAAGTACCGCGTGGTCTTCCTACTTCATCAAATTGAATATTTTTGAAATTCTGGTTTGATTTTTTTTACATATATTTCTCTTATATGTATACAAACTTCTAACCTTAGTATCTTTTTCATACAATGTTCGTTTTACGCAAACTCGGAGTCTATCTGAACCAGAAATCCGAGATGAATGCAATGGAACGGTCCGTTTTACTTAGTTCCCAATATTAAATTAAGTATTCTTTAGTTTATTGATGTTCATTAAAACTACGGGGTGTTACATTCTCCCCTACTTAATGGATTTCGTCCCCGAAATCTCTAAGTTAAGAAGAATGTTATTATCCTAACAACCACAACCATCTACTCATCCATCATCCACAAGCAGTCATTGTCCTTAAGATTTTTCTAATGCTTGTACAAACATATGTAATAGTGTCTGTATATTTCCTTACACTAGTGCGAAAATAAGCCGATCGATTGATTCAGTTGACCACCTTAAAGCAATTTATGTTTGTGCCATGTAACCAAAATGTATGCAAATAATTCTGGTATAACATGTAAGTTCTATATGTGTGCACAATCATTCATCCAAACGCAACATCCATATGATGATACATCCATGTAAAATATAATGCACACACATCCATATGCAATATGTAAGTGATTGAGCCGATCTAGTGCCTAGTGTGTGTGTGTATGCATCCACGAACAACCACTAGCAAACACTTGCATCCATCAAACATAAAATGTCTCAAACGCATGTTTACGCCAATTGGTTTTCTACCTAAAGGTCTAAGATTCGATCGATAGGATACACACAAATGATAGAAACAAGTACTACTAAGAGCATGGAAAAAGAAGTTAAGAACATACCCATGAAAAGAAAAGGGTACAAAGAGCGAATCTTGTCCTCAGTCTCCCAAGTTGCGTCCTCGTTGTCTTCTCTCCATTGTACTTTCATCAACTTGACCTCTTGGTTACGTAGCTTCTTAACCTGTGATCCAAGTATATGGGTAGAAACTCATCTAACTGTCGTCTCCCTTTATACCTCTACTTCCTCAGGCATGCTCGGCTCCACTACTTCTGCTATATCGTGCAGATGTTTCCGTAAATGGGAAAAATGGAAAACATCATGAACACCTACCAACCTCTCTGGAAATCTCACCCTATAGGCCATATGACCTATCCTCTCTACTATGGGAAATGGCCCTACAAACCTTGGCGCCAATTTCCCTACAGACTCAAAGCGAACCACATTCCTTAACGGTGATACTTTGATGAAAACCATGTCTCCTACCTCAAACTCAATGTAAATCCTTCTCTTATCGGCGTAGGACTTCTGCCTGTCTTGACCTGTCTTCGTCTGTCTGCGAATAAGATCAATTTTCTATGAAGTCTCTTTAATCATCTCAGGCCCAAGTAGAAGCCTATACGTAGACTCCCACCAACAAGTCAGTGATCTGCAAGGTCATCCGTACAGTGTTTTGAAGGGTGTCGTGCGAATACTAGTCTGATAACTATTGTTGTAGGCGAACTCCACCAATGTAAGATGCTCTTCCCAAGTCCCTCCGAAGTCTAGGATACACAGCCTCAAAAGATGCTCAAGAACTCTATTCACTCTCTCGGTCTATCCATCGGTTTGAGAGTGATATGTGGTGCTCAAACATAATTGTCTACCTAATGCCTCTTGCAGGCTCTTCAAGAACTCACTAGTGAAGATGGGATCATGGTCACTAATTATGCTAGAAGATACTCCATGTAGACGGAATATCTCACGAAGATAAACTAATGCCAACCACGCTACTGTTCTCTTGCTCTTAACCGGAATAAAATGAGCACTCTTAGTAAGCCTATCTACTATAACCCAGATACTGGTGGTACCCTTCCTTGATCTAGGCAAACCATCAATGAAATCCACAGAGACGCACTCCCACTTCCACTGTGGAACCTCCAAAGGATGAAGCAAACCACCAGGATTTTTTTGTTTACTTTTACTTGTTGGCATATTAAACATCGAGCTACAAATTTCAATACATCTTTCTTCATCTCATCCCAAAAGAAATCCCTCTTCATATCTCTATACATCTTGTCGCCGCCCGGATGGATAGTCATCCCAGAATGATGGGCTTCCTCAAGGACTTTTTTCAACATACTTCCAACTCAGGAAACACAAAGCCCACCATCCTGTCGTAGCCACCCTTTATCGTCCACGGAATATATACTAAGATGACTAGAAGTCTCCCCTTTACTGAGCCTGTCCAAGATGTTTGCTATTTGTGGGTCCTCTCGCTGCGAAGATCCTATCTGATCCATAAGAGTAGGTCACATCTCTAGAGATGCCAACAAACCAAGATCCATAGATGGCCTAAAATCGAAGGTCGATATATATTCCAAACTCTGCCTCTCCACGAATAGGGGACTCAATGTCATCCTCTGCCTACTTAATGCGTCCTCCACTACATTACCTTTGCCAGGGTATAAGCAATCTCAAAATCATAGGACGCTAGGAACTCCATCCATCTCTGCTGTCTCAAATTGAGATCCTTCTACGAGAATAGATACTTGAGTGAATTATGGTCCGTGTATAACTCGAACCTTTCTCCCAAGAGATAATGCTGCTAAGTTTTAAGTGCGAACACTATAGCAACAAACTCTAAATCATGGTAGGGTAGTTCTTTTCATGAACCTTTAGCTGTCTACTACCATAGCATACTACCCTTCCCTCTTGCATTAAGATGACACTGAACCTTGTACCACATACGTCAGTATACACCGTGAACACCTTGGTCCCATCAGGCAATGTCAGAACTGAGGCTGTTGTCAATTCCCTCTTTAATCGCTGAAAAGCATCCTCACAATCAATACTCCAAGAAAAGGTTAGATTCTTCTTTGTCGGTCCAGTGAGTGGGGCCGATATCCTTGCAAAGTCCTTAATAAACTTCCTATAGTAGCCCGCTAAACCAAGAACACTTCTCACCTCCGTTGCATTCTTTGGAACTTTCCAATCTTGAACTGCAACTACTTTTGCAGAATCCACCGCTATTTCACCCTTGGAGACCATATGCCCTAGAAATCTCACCTCCTTTCTACAAAAGTGACATTTGGAGAATTTCGCCTTAAGCTTGTGTGCTCTGAGAGTCCTCAAGAACTCTCCTAAATGTAGGGCACGCTCTTCTTCGTCCTTCGAGAAAATCAAGATGTCATCCACAAAAACCAAAATTTTTATTTAAAAACTCCTGGAACACCCTACTCATCAGATCCACAAAATTTGCAGGTGCGTTCGTCAAACCTAAAGGTATGACTAACCACTCAAAGAATCCATCTGGAGTTCTGAAATCGGTCTTATCTATACTGTCTTCGGCCACCCTCAACTGATGAAATACCGTAGCCAAATCTAACTACGAGAAGACAGATGCACCAACAAGCTAGTCAAAAAGACCGTCAATCCTCGGAAGTGGGTATCTATTCTTCATAGTGAGCTTATTCAATTCTCTGTAATCCACACATAGGTGAAGCGAGCCATCCGCCTTAGTTGCAAAGACGACTGAAGTACCCCATTCTGAAATACTTCGCCTAATAAACCCCTTCTCAAGTAGCTCCCCTACTTGCTTACTAAGCTCCCTCCTTTCCCTAGGAGCTATGTGACGCACATGCAATGCGACTGGCTTCGCATTATCCACCAAGTATATCTGGAAATCAATCTCATGCCTCAGAGATAAGCCCCTAACCTCATCAAAAACATCCGGATACTCATAGACTACAGGTATAGATCACAAATCATTGACATAAGCATCAAGTGATTTTAGGAAACTAAGCATAACAGACCCCCTTGGGTTACAGGAAATCTCGAGAGTCCTCCCATGGAAAGTCAAAAGTCTAACAAACCTCCTCTCACAATCTAGAATGGCACCATACATGGCTAGCCAATCCATCCTTAGAATCAAGCCGTAGCCCATAAAACCAAGCACATATGCATCGCACTCGAATTCGACGCCCAACACAGATATCCTCAAACCCTGATATATCATAAATAGATGAGTCGTACCCCAATGGGGTTTGAGACAATAACTGGATCAGAAACAATACTAGTACTAACGTGCAGAGACTCAACCACGAAATCAGATATAAAAGAATGCGAAGCGCCAGAATCAAAAAGAGTCCTAACAAGATGATCGGAAAGACAAATCAAACCTTCAACAGAAACTTTGCTACCTCTGTCTGATCCGCTAGTCTCGAGAGCTTGTACCTGCCCTCTAGAAGATCATGTCCTTTGCCCCTGTCTTTGGTTCTTCGCGCATTCCCTACTATAGTGTCCAGTTTCACCACAGCTGTAACAAGATTTCTTCATTTTTCTGCAATCCTTGACCACATGACCAAAGCCCATACAATCATGGCATTTCTTTTTATTCTGAGCTTTGTCATTCTTTCCACCTTTCTTGTTTTGTTCTTTCTTGGGCCACACTTTCTTTTTTTGCATCTCATCCGTCTTAGCCTCCTTTTTCCCATTCTTACCATCTTCGCGCATCAATGCCATATCAACCAGTCTCTCAAAAGTTGCTCCCGTTAGAATGTGTGATAATTCTAGTGCTTGAAGAGGTTGATTTAAACCTCCTGCAAACCTCAAAGCTTTCTTGTGTGGGGTATTCACCAGCTCCAGACCAAACCTTGCCAACTGATTGAACTTATTGACATAATCTTTAACTGACATGCTTCCCTGCTTAATTTCCAGAAATCTCTCCATCTGCATACTTTCTTCTGCCTAAGAAAGAAACTTCATCTCAAATCTTTGTCAGAAATTGTCCCAAGTATCAACTGGACTCCTTGCTTGTTTCACTTCCCACCAGAACGAAGCCTCATCCTTAAGCTGCCATGCAACCAACTGTATCTTTCTGCGATCGTCAACCTCGAAAAGACAAACAAATTCTCTGTCTCTTTTAGCCAATTCTGTGCTTCCACAAAGTTTTAGTTCCATGGAATGGTTTTCCTCCTATAGCACAGAAGTCCCTGCATATCTTAAAGAAATTTTCTGCTCGCGGAGGAGGAATGGATGCTGCAGCTGGGGGAGGGGAGTCTCCTCGGCCTCCAGTAGGCGCCGTAGCTTCAAGATACCTACGGAACCAAGCCGGTATCTGAACGCCCTCGGGAAGATTCGATTCCCTAGACATGCTGAAAAGAAAAGGAAAAGGGGTTCAGATAGAGAGGCGAAAGATACTTTATCTGGCATTGGGGAATATGTTTTTCTAAAAACAGACTTTTCTTTGAAAATACTTTGCTTTTGAAAACAGTTTTCAAAACTTTTATCCGATCTTGTAATCTTTATCTCTGATACCAAATGTGACACCTTACGCCAGTTAATGTCACTCTTTATCAGAATGCTTTAAGTTTTGTGAAGCGTTATAGGTAAACAGAATCTCACAAGATAGAAACATAAAATAGCAGTGGAAATTTAAAACTTTATTTTTCGACAGAAAACATCATTGTCTAAAAACCTAGTTGCAACATCAGACTAAAATACTGGAACAAAATACATCAAATAAAAACATATGTCTTGCGCTAAAAACCATCAGAGTACAAAAATGAAAAATCCTAATCCCCGTAAGTAGCCATAAACAAGTAGACAAAGCGATACATCAAAGTAGATCCAAATCCAAGCAGAAACAAAAGAAAGAATCCTAATCAAGCCTGAGCGTTCCCACCCTGATAACCTGAGGGGGAAAGAAGAGAGAGAAAAGGAAACAAAACGGGTCAGACATAAAGTCTAGCGAGTCCAGTGAATTTTAGCATATAAAAAAATAAAAGTATCAAGACAGCAAATAAACTGGATGAGAGATAATTGTAGTATAAAACAGGTATAAACAGGATGGACAAGATAAATAGAATAAACATGATAAAGTATGCTTCTTAATTACATTCTCTGCACCAACACTAGTATACCGGATTAAGTGTTTTCCAATTACTTAACAGAAACAAAATGATCCCAACAGAAATATAATGGTAGACTTAGGTGTACTTCTAGTAACCATTTTGGCTTTTTGTTATGTACTTTAAAGTGGAGGCAATATCCTGGTCTTTGTTGCAACTTGGTTCTCTTATTTTCCAAACTGAGTTTCACAACTCAGTTTTAACCCTGGTCACAAAACTCTGAGTTTTGCAATTCGCTTTAGAAAATTTAGTTGCAACTCAATTTGGAAATTAAGTTGTAGTAGAACTCTTCTTCAATTCTTAATGCCCGCTTGGTTTGAGACTTAGTTGCAAAACCCAACTGCAAGTTTACAATTGAGCTTACGACCCAGTTTTGCATAATCGAGCTTCAGCTCCATTTTAAAATCGGGCTAAAAACTTAATTTACAACCTAATCATATTTTCAAAACTTAATTATGCATGTCATCCATTTTTACTCAAAATTAAGTTTCATTTTTGATGTTGACACATCTATTGAAGGAGAAGGAAAAGAAAAGGATGGAAGTTAATGGTGATGACATAACAAGCTTATACGATACTGATAATGATCGGACTACGATAGTTTTTTAGGCTCAATAAAAAGGATCATGTAATTAGCTCCTGATCATCTATAAAGTAAAGATGGAAAAAGCCACTTAGAGCCTCCACAATATCAAAGTATCTACATTGTATTTAAGAATTTATGCTTTTTTGATAAAAAGGATTTTTTTTGGATTTGTTATGATTTGAACTTTTGAATTAGAAAATTTGTGGATGAAATTGTAATATTATTCAAATAATAGCCATATATGAAATTCAAAAACTTTAAGATTAACTTTTTGTTGAACCATTCACTAAATTTATACCTACCTTTGCATGACAAGTTGTTTTTATTGGTTATTAACATTTGGAAATAGAAACTGCCAATGTATATTTGCATGGCTATCCTATTATTGGTCAAACTTATTTGTTGATGGCAAGAATTTTTGCAATTGATATACTAATTATGGAATATGTATTGCTAATATTTATTTTAGTTAGAAGATAAAATTTAGTAACAACTATAAAGGTTACAAATATTATATTACTAAGACTTATAACTATGTAGAGAAAATATTTCCTATTCCTTAACTGGTAGGAGAAAAAACTTCCCAATGCTTATAATTGTTGGCAATGGAATTTAGTAATGCATGTAAGAATTTCAAGAATGTCCACGCTCCTATAGCAACATGTATAAGCATTGCTTAAATTATCGACAATGCTTGCAAACACTATGAATCCTATATTTTGGTATAATGTTTATTGACAGACTACCACAGACAAAAGAAAATTTTGATAGTTTATGGGCAGTTGTGGATAGGCTGACCAATAGCGCAAGATTCATAATATCGAATCTACCAGAATGACATCTAACTTGGCCAAGTTGTATGTTAAGTGGATTGTTAGATTCCATGACGTGCTTAAGAGTATAGTTAGTGATAATGACCCAATGTTCACTGGTGGATTTTATAAGAGCTTGCAAGAGATGTTGGGAACCGAGCTGCACTTAAGTACAACTTATCATCCTCAAACAGATGGACAAACCGAAAGAGTGAATTAATTATTAGTAGCTTATGTTTTGGAATTTGGAGGATCTTGATAAAACCATTTACATTTGGTTGATTTTGCATACAACAACAATTACTAGTCGGGTATAGGAATGATACTATATGGAAGATCAGGTAATTCACCTTCTTGTTGGTGGAAAGCATACAAAAAGCTAATACATAGGATAGAAATGAGTAAAGAGACATCTTAGAACATGTAGGTCATTCAACAATGAATGAAAACTGCTTAGAATCATCAGATGAGTTATGCATATAATAGAAGAAGATATTTGAAATTCTTCATTGGAGACACAGTTTTTGTGAATGCTTCTCCCATTAGGAATATTGTCCAGTTTAGTAGAAAAGAGAGTTAAGTATCCATATTTGTTGAGGTATTTCTAGCACAGTAGAGAATTAGAACGTTAACTTATAGGATGGACCTACCTCCGAAGATGATGGTTGTGCATAACGTTTTACATGTCTCTTGTCTATGGAAGTTTGTGCATAACGTTTTACATGTCTCTTGTCTATGGAATTTTGTGCACGACTCGGGTATTATAGTGACACCAGATCAGCTAGAAGATGTAAAAGTGAAGCCATAAGTCTTAGGACCTCATATGCTACTTCGAATCATTAGAAATGACACGAAACAACTTAAAAGGAAGATAATTAACCTAATTAAGGTGCAATGGAGCGATAATGTTAGCGATTGTAAATGGGAGTCTAAAGTGTGTACGATGACAACCTATCTATAATTCATTAAGCGGTAAGACCCATTCATTGTATCTAGTTGTATCATGGTATCTCATAGTATTATAGCTCTACATAAGAGGATATCTTTGTTTGCCATTGTTTGCATGGCTATTTGATTGTTTGTATAACACCCCGTAAATATATATATATATATATATAGTAAACTAGAAAATTTAAATAATAATAAGTTAAATAAACGATAAATTTAAGAAAATAGAAAAATGGAATTTTGGGCAATTAAGAATTTATCCATGAAAATATTTTATTTGTGTTCGTGACGAAATTATGATACGTTTTCATACATAATATGTTGAAAACGGTTCCCGTTTGAAGAAATTACAATTTAATGAAATCGTAAAAGTGTGTGTATATATATGTGTTCAAATTTATATATATATAGGGGATAAATGACATAATTTGGATAATAATAATAACATCCCCTTAGGTAAATTTGAAATTCAAATATATAGATAAGGACAGGGAGACAAAGATTATGTCACATAAAGAAAAGAATTAGTAATAAAAGGTAAGTAATAAATAAATAAATAAATAAATAAACAACATGCGTCAGGCTCATTGGGAATTTTTGCCTATGAGTGGTCGACCGCCCTTCATAGGGGGTATCGATCGCCTGGTGCGGCTAGAGCCCAATGAGGCTGGTTTGGATTGGTGTTTAGGTTGACTTTATATAAAATCAATATCCTAGACTAAATCTATGTTAATCTAATTGTTACTATTCATTTACACACCTATACCACCTAACTCACCTCACAATTCTCTAAACTCTCTCATTCTCTGTGCCTCCATTCTACTGCTGACATTCCAAAAACTAGGTTTTTTTCTTCTGTTCCTAACCTATTTTATTTCTAATATATTTCTATTTAGTTTATATTCTGGAATTCCCTATAATTTATATATGAGATTAAAATCAATATGATTCTCTTATATAAATCTGCAGTAGAATCGAAGAACGGCGTTTTCAGGATTCAAATCAATATTATCTCCTTTACCAAAATCTTTGTGAGTGTAAATATTACTTGTTTACGCTAAATTATACATTTTGTAGATTTTATAATTGATTTGTATGCCTAGGGAGATTTGGTTTCATGATAACATCATATTATAAAACCCCTAAATCTCCTATTTTGTATATATCGCAAAGTTGTCAATGAATACTTGGGTTTGTCAATTGTTTGGGTTATGTATGAAGAATAGTTTGGTGATTTATTTTCATTCAATTGGATTTACCTCTTTTATTTAAAAAGTTTTTGTAATGTAAAAAGATTAGGATTTGATTTGGTTTTATTATTTGAATAGGTTTAGATTTCCATTCTAAAATGGATAGTTTGAATGTATTCAGATTTGAAATAATCAAATGTTAATGATTTTATGTATAACATAGAAAAGGGTAAATTGGATTAAATAGAGGTTTATGTATATATGTAATTAACACCTTGTTCATATTTCATTACCTAAATTGTTCTAACAAGCCTAGGATACAAGTTTGGATAGTTATGTTGTTATTTTTCTCATTTGCTGTTGTTGTTAATTATGCCATGAATTTAGTAGTTTGATATGGGAATTAGGCTTGTATACCTTTAATGTGAACCAGTTTGACAATTTATACTGTTAAAACGTTTCTTCATTCGAACGGAAATTTAGCATTATAGTACGTATTAAATATTATATTTATATAGCGTAACCAACGTAATCAAATGTAATAATGACGCAATAAATACGTTAGAATAATGTTAGAAATTTGAAATGTCCCTGTATGAATTGTTTCTTATGTGTGCATATAAAATGACTTATTATATACATATATATATATTAAATAATGACACACAAACATGAGGTTAGTCGTCATTTATGGTATAAGTCTGCCCAGAACCAACCGGAAAATCCAGCAACCACAAGCGAGCTTAGCTAATGTGAGAGGTTTGAGTGTCATGGGTCATTTAACTTAGTGCACTATGACACGAGGTTAACCCCGCTTGTAGTATAAGCCTGCCTGGAACCGTCCGACATATCCAGGATATACAAGTAGACGGTTTAATGTGAGAGGTCTAATGTACATATATGTATACACACACACATACACACCCCTATTATGTGTGGAAATAGGTAGGCATACTACTCCTTGAGAAGGTCTGAAGTGACTGACTTTCTTTTTATCAAGTTTGGGTCTTAAGTGGTTAGGACTAGAACCATTCCGAATGTTTATTTCTTAGATTTGGACCAAAGTCATGGGACCGTCCCTTATTAGATTTGAAGTTGTTCAATGGGTCATCCTTTTCTAAAAGTGGTCCAGTCATAGTGATAACGGAGTATGGTAGCTTACCGAAATTTCCACTTCGTCTAGGAGCTATGTGAGGGCCAACCTACGGACATATTTATATACGTGGGACGTAGCATGCAATTTAATCAACCAACTATCCCTTAAGCGGCATAGGTGTAGTACCGTAATATCAGTTAAGTAGTAAGCGGCGAAGTATTGCTTCTCATATTACTTGTGAGTATCTTCAAGGACGTTGACGTGCTAGGACAAGGTCTTAAGTGACTAGGGTCCGTCTTAGGGCCATAAGAGATTATAAGAATTCACCCTTAACAAGCATATTAGAATTTGCCTTAAGTGACCAAGAATGTTGTAACACTCCACGTCCGTTAATGTCACTCACAAAGGGAATGCATTAAGTTTCGTGGAGTATTATAAGTAAACAGAACGGAATATTACAAGACAGAGAAAGTAGTACTTGAAAAAATTTATAACTTTGTTGCAGTGGAAACAGAAATAAGTTTGATTACATTTCCAAATACCAAAACCAAGTACATAATATCAGTCTTGTACAAAACCTTCAGAGTACTTAATATTAAAACTGTAATTCCTAATAGAAAATTCCATAGATAAGCTGAATCAAAGCCAAGCAATTCATCTTTCAACTTCAAGCTGGAAGAAGGGATATCTGAACTAAGCTTGACTATTTCCTCCCTAAAAACCTGGGGGGGGGGGACAGAAGAAAAGAGGCAAAAACAAACTAGGTCAGACATAAGTCTGGTGAGTCTAGTGACTTTAACAATATAATCATTAAAGTAACAGGATAAGAACATAAACTGGAAAGTAAGAAATGACTATACATAAACATGCAAGACAAGGTAAGCAGGATGAATAAGATAAACGTTGATCGCGCTTCTAATCACTAAAGGATAATTATTACACAGCACCCATGCTAATTTCACCGCACCGTTACTAGTTCCATATTGAAAGTTGATCCCCATCTTGTAATTGGTAGTCCTCAGGCGTAACATCTAGTAAGAAGTATTCACCCCATACAATCCTTACTTGCCTATATTAAATACTAGATGTCCCCACACTACCCCCTTATCGCTTAATAGATCGGCTCCCTAACTCGCATGTATTCATTAATTGTGTCATTTCGGCCCTGCTTGTTTACTTGTGTCATTCGGCCCTACTTGTTTACTTGTGTCATTCGGCCCCGCTTGTTTACTTGTGTCATTCGGTCCCGCTTGTATGTAGATACCTGTGCTGGTCCACCATATGGTGTATCAATCCCTATGATGGCAACCCGACACAATTCAAGATGCACAGTGTATACTACTGATGCCGAGTGCCTGCTTTTTCCACTTCGGAGCATGTGCATGCCCATACTCTGTCGGAACCTACACTGTCGCACCACCCGCCGCTATTTTGACCGCTTATAATCAGCCCAGTAATCGTGCCCCACCCTGCATAGTTCAGGGTACCATGATACATCTATGTGGGTTACTGCTGAAATGGGTCCCCGTTACTAGGGTTTCATACTGGTTAAGTTTTGTGGGCCTATATATGCAAATATTACCCACCTACACGAGATGTACTTAACCCTCCTACTGATTCAAACATGTTTATTTAACGGTTAAGTTTGTGGGCCTATATACACTAATATTACCTACCTACCCAAGGTTTACTTAACCCTCCTGCTTATCAAGTCAATATGTATTATTGGTTAAGCTTGCCTTAACCCTATCCCCTTTGTTCATGTAATATTGGTCAAGTGTTGTCCATTCATGTTAACTTAACACACCCACACATCATGTTGTATTGGTTAAGTGTTTCTTATTAACTTACCCCTGTTCATTCATCATGTTATATTGGTTAAGTGTTTTAAATTTACTTAACCCCACCCACTTGTCTAATTAACATGTTGCATTGGTTAAGTGTTCTCAATTTACTTAACCCCACCCACTTATCTAATTACATGTTGTATTGGTTAATTGTTCTCAACTTACTTAACCCCACCCACTTGTCTATTCATTGGCATTGATTAATTTATCAATGCACCAACCTCTCACATTAGAACTGTTGTTTGCGGCTGCTGGATGTGCCGGGTGGTTCTAGGCAGACTTCTACCGCAAACTCATTCTAACCTCGGGTTTTGGGCTTAATGCGCTAACCTCTCGCATTAGATCTGTGTTGTTGCAGTTGCTGGATGTGCCTGGCCGCTGCGGGCAGTCTTATACCGCAACTCAATCTAACCTCGGGTTATGCATGTTTATCTTTTAACCAATTTACATATTTACCATTTATGTCCAAGTCTAGATTTATATGTAAATTATCCATAAGTGTGGTCAATTCAAGTTATGCCACATTTAGTATATATGCCCAAAATTAATTATATGATTACAACCCATTTTATGCCAATTACATAATGTCCAATATTTAATGTTTCCCAACGTCAATCGTTCGTATAATTCATATAATATGTTAGGCTCGTCATTAGCCTAACTCATAAGTAAAAGGGAAAGAAAGAGATGTATAACATCCAAACTGGCATAAAACAATATAGATCCAATTATGAACATAAGTAGCATATAACAAAGATCCCATTTATGAACTTGCATAACAAAATAGATCTAAATTTACATATGAACTTGCATAACAAGTTAGATCTAAATTAACATATGAACTTGCATAACAAATTAGATCTAAATTAACATATAGACTTCCATAACAAATTAGATCTAAATTAACATATGGACTTGCACAACAAGTTAGATCTAAATTAACATATGCACTTGCACAACAAATTAGATCTAAATTAACATATGGACTTGCATAACAAATTAGATCTAAATTAATATATGAAAATAGACTAGCATGGATCATAAACTTGCATGATCATAATTTACATTGACATAAATTTGCATAATCAATGACTTGCCTAAGAAATAGACATATAAAATATGAATTTGCATAAACATATAAACTAGCATGGATCTAATCATATAAAATATGACTTGCATAGATCTAAACATATAAATAGGAACTTGCATGTATGAATATGATTTTCATATAAACTTGCGTATGATTTGCATACAAACTTGCATATGTAATTAGACATGTAGACTAATATCACATGATTTACATATAAACTTGCATATGATTTGCATACGAACTTGCATACAACAACATCATAAAATGAATCTAATCGAGCATACACAATTAGACACATGAATTAACATCATAAAATGGAATTAATCAAGTATACGTAATTAGTCATATTCATATAGTCCAACTTATAAACCCATCACAATTACGTTCAACAATTATCTTGTTAAAGGAGTTGTACTCACTATGAACGGATTAAAGAAGAGAATAGATTAAGCGTAGAATCTTTTTTCCACCATCCTAAGTTTTAATTCATTGAATAAGAGAAGCTTGCTCAATCTATGTTGCAGCAGCATGGCGGCTTGAGAATGATTTTTGTTTTGATTTAGGGTTTAGGTTAGATGTGATTATATAAGAGTGTAGGATTAATTCTAGCCTTTAGATCAGTCTAGGAGTAATAAGAGTCATCCAAACCAAAGAGATGTGTCACTCAGCCAATCACAGCATGACGCATAAGCCCTAATACCTCAGAATTCGTTACCAGGCCAATCAGAGAAGGTCATGTTCAAGAAAAACAATCTTTGACCAATAAAAATGCGCCACGTGCGCCACATGATGCGTACACATCATATATATATATATATATATATATATATATATATTCTATATATATTTTTTATTTTATTTTTTATTGTCAATTAACATAAGTGGCAAATTATCATATTTTCTTTAATGGTAATTGCCATAAGTGACAAATTAGCATAAGTATTCATACAAATTAAGATTAATTACATGGTTTCCTAAATTATCATCAAATAAACATAAATGACAATCAATCGAACATAAATGACAAATTACTTATTTTCTAATCAATGTCATATTAAACATATCTACAAATCAATGTTTTTCTTTCTTTTTTTGCAATCAATTTATTGCATGTGTTGATTCCTTCTGTACTCACACATTTTTAAATTTGTATCTTTATAACATAATTGCACATATGCACATATATGCATCTATTTATTTAATACTTTTACCGTATGCATTATTGCATTAAATCTCCTTATTTAACGCACGTACTTATTTGTTAATCTTCTTACTCTTAATTTGTCATATGCATTTCTTTACATTGATGTTTTTCTACATTTTCTTATGCACTTTTAAATTTTCTTTCTTAATTAATTAATCCATAAATTAATCATATAAAAATTTGGGTTATTACATTCTCCCCTCCTTAAAGGATTTCGTCCCCGAAATCTCCAAGTTAAGAAGAATATTACCATCTTACCATCTGTCATCCATCTACTCATCCATCAATCACAGACATCCATTGTCCTTTAAAAGATTTCTAATGCTTTAATGAACATATGCAAAAGTGTGTGTATATGTTCCTACTCTAATGCAAAATCAGGCGGTCTACTGACTCAGTCGACCTCCTTAATGCAATTCATGATAGTGTCGTGCGTCCATTATGTATGTAAAAGAATCCTAATGATACATATCATTTTTACATGCATGCACAATTATTCATTCAAATGCAACATCCATATGATAACACATTCAATATACATCCATCAAATTAATTATGCACACTTATTCATATGCAATATGAAAGTGATTGAGCCGATCTAGTGCCTAATGTATGTGTAAATGCATCCACGAGCAACCACTAGCAAACACTTGCATCCACCAAACATAATATGTCTCAAACACATGTTTACAACCATAGGATTTTCCTACTTAAAGATCGAAGATGTAATCGAGAGAACATACTGAATGATAGAACAGTATAAACAAAGCGATAGAAAAAGGAGAAGTTAAGAACATACCCTCCTAAAAGAAAGGGTACAGTGTACACATCTTGTCTCCCGTCTCCCGGGTCGCGTCTCCTTGATCATCTCCCCATTGGACTTTAACCACTTGACCTCTCAGTTGTGTAACTTCTTGACCTTCGATCCAAGGATGCATGTAGGAGCTCGTCTAATCATGGCATCTTGCTCCACTTACACTTCCTTAAGCATGCTCGGCTCCACTACTTCCATGGTATCATGTAAACTCTTCTTCAAGGATTGTCTTCCTCAAGCTCTCATCCCGTGATACGCAAAGTCTATCTCGCGCCTCGGGGGTAAACCCCGAACTTCATCAAACTCACGGACCACACGAACAAATTTCAAATCATCGACGAATGCGTCAAGAGATTCTAGGTAGCTAAGCATCACTGAACCCCTAGGGTCACAAGAAATATCAAGGGTCTTTCCACAACAAGTCAACAGTCTAACTACCCTCTTTTCACAGTCTAGGATGGCACCCTGCCTGGCTAACCAATCCATTCCTAGAATCAAGCTATAGCCCGTGAAACCAAGAACGAAGGCGTTGCATTCAAGCCCAACGCCTAAGATAGACACTCTCAAATCCCGACAAACAATAGAAAAGTGAGCCGAACCACCAATAAGATTTGAGACTACGATGGGATCCATAACTATACTAGTATTTAGGTGCAGTGTTTCAACTATTGAAGCAGATACAAACGAGTGTGAAGAGCAAAAGTCGAAAAGAGTTCTAGGAAAAAGCTATCAAATCTTCAACCAAAACCTCCTATCTCTTTCCGATATACTAACCACGAGAACACAACCTGCCCTTCCGAAGATCCTGTACTTTGTCCTTGCCCTTGCCTCTTTGGACAATCCTGGTAAGATGTCATGTCTCTCCGTCATGATAACAACTAGTCTTCTTCTTCTTTCTAATGTCTTTCTTTAAGTGGCCAGTATTTCACAATTGTGGTACTTCCTTTTTCTCTTGGCCCTTGTTGTCCTTACCGCCTTTCTTTGGATCCACTTTCTTATTATGTGTCCTATCCATATCTCCCCTGCACGTTCTCCATTCGTGACCTCCTACCAAAGTGAAGCTTCATCCTTAATTAACCAAGCAACTGGTTGAACCTTCCTCCCATCGTCTATCTCAAAGGTACCAACAAGTCCTCCACTTAGTTGAGCTACCTTCTAGCCTCGACAAACGTCTCAGTCCCATGAAGCAGTTTTCCGCACGAAAGTCCTTACACATCTTAGAAAAAGCATCTATATGCAGAGGAAGAGATTCAAAAGGGAAAGAGGAAGGAACTCGAAATAAAGAATCGGAAGAAAGATATATGGCTTTTGGGGATTATGTTTTTCAAAATAAACTTTCCTTTTGAAAATACTTCCTTTTAAAACCTTTATGAAAATAGTTTTCAAAAACTTTTATCTAATCTGGTAACCTTTAGCTCTGATACTAAGTGTAACACCCCAGGTCCGTTAATGTCACTCACAAAGGGAATGCATTAATTTTTGTGGAGTATTATAAGTAAACAGAATGGAATATTACAAGACAGAGAAAGTAGTACTTGAAATTTTTTATAACTTTATTGCTGCGGAAACAGAAATAAGTTTGATTACATTTCCAAATACCAAAACCAAGTACATAATACCAGTCTTGTACAAAACCTTCAGAGTACTTAATATTAAAACTGTAATCCCCAATAGAAAATGCCATAGATAAGCTGAATCAAAGCCAAGCAATTCATCTTTCAACTTCAAGCTGGAAGAAGGGATATCCGAACTAAGTTTGAGCATTTCCTCCCTAAAAACCTGGGGAGGGGGGAATCGGAAGAAACGAGGCGAAAACAAACTAGGTCAAACATAAGCCTGGTGAGTCCGGTGACTTTAACAATATAATCATTAAAGTAACAGGATAAGAACATAAAATGGAAAGTAAGAAATGACTATACATAACATGCATGACAAGATAAGCAGGATGAATAAGATAAATGTTGATCACGCTTCTAATCACTAAAGGATAATTACTACACTATACCCATGCTAATTTCACCGCACCGTTACTAGTTCCATACTGAAAGTTGATCCCCATCTTGTAATTGATAGTCCTTAGGCGTAATATCTAGTAAGAGGTATTCACCCCATACAATCCTTACTTGCCCATACTAAATACTAGATGTCCCCACACTACCCCCTTATCGCTTAATTGATCGGCTCCCTAACTCGCATGTATTCATCACTTGTGTCATTTGTCCCCGCTTGTTTACTTGTGTCATTTGGCCCCGCATGTTTACTTATGTCATTCGGCCCCGCTTGTTTACTTGTGTCATTCGACCCCGCTTGTATGTAGATACCTGTGCTGGTCCCACCATAGAGTGTATCAATCCCTATGATGGCAACACGACACAATTCAAGATGCACAGTGTATACTACTGATGCTCAGTGCAGTCTTTTTCCACTCCAGAGCACGTGCACGTCCATACTCCGTCGGAACCTACACTGGCGCACCACCCGCCGTTATTTTAACCGCTTATATTTAGCCTAGTAATCATGCCCCACCCGGCCTAGTTCAGGGTACCATGATACATACTTAACCCTCCTACTGATTCAAACATGTTTATTTAACGGTTAAGTTTGTGGGCCTATATACACTAATGTTACCCACCTACCCAAGTTTTACTTAACCCTCCTACTTATCAAGTCAATATGTATTATTGGTTAAGCTTGCCTTAACTCTATCCCATTTGTTCATGTAATATTGGTTAAGTGATGTCCATTCATGTTAACTTAATCCACCAACACATCATGTTGTATTGGTTAAGTGTTTCTTTAACTTAACCCTGTTCATTCATCATGTTATATTGGTTAAGTGATTTAAATTTACTTAACCTTGCTCACTTGTCTAATTAACATGTTGTATTGGTTAAGTGTTCTCAATTTACTTAATCCCACCCACTTATCCAATTAATATGTTGTATTGGTTAAGTGTTCTCAATTTACTTAACCCCGGCCACTTGTCTATTCATTGGCATTAATTAATTTATTAATGCACCAACCTCTCACATTAGAACTGTTGTTTGTGGTTGCCGGATGTGCCGGGCGGTTCCGGGCAGACTTCTACCGCAAACTCATTGTAACCTCGGGTTTTGGGCTTAATGCGCTAATCTTTCACATTAGATCTGTGTTGTTGCGGTCGCTGGATGTGTCGGGCGGTTCTGGGCAGTCTTACACTGCAACTCAATCTAACCACGGGTTAGGCATGTTCATCTTTTAACCAATTTACATATTTACCATTTATGTCCAAGTCTAGATTTATAAGTAAATTATCCATAAGTGTGGTCAATTCAAGTTATGCCACATTTACTAGATATGCCCAAAATTAATTATATGATTACAACCCATTTTATGCCAATTACATAATGTCCAATATTTAATGTTTCCCAACTGTTTCCCAACGTCAATCGTTCGTATGATTCATATAATATGTTAGGCTCGCCATTAGCCTAACTCATAAGAGAAAGGGAAAGAAAGAGATGTATAACATCCAAACTGGCATAAAACAATATAGATCCAATTATGAACATAAGTAGCATATAACAAAGATCCCATTTATGAACATGCATAACAAAATAGATCTAAATTAACATATAAACTTGCATAACAAGTTAGATCTAAATTAACATATGAACTTGCATAACAAGTTAGATCTAAATTAACATATGAACTTCCATAAGAAATTAGATCTAAATTAACATATGGACTTGCATAACAAACTAGATCTAAATTAACATATGAAAATAGACTAGCATGGATCATAAACTTGCATGATCATAATTTACATTGACATAAATTTGCATAATCAATGACTTGCATAAGCAATAGACATATAAAATATGAATTTGCATAAACATATAAACTGACATGGATCTAATCATATAAAATGTGACTTGCATAGATCTAAACATATAAATAGGAACTTGCATGTATGAATATGATTTTCACATAAACTTGCATGTATGAATATGATTTTCACATAAACTTGCATATGATTTTCATACAAACTTGCATATGTAATTAGCCATGTAGACTAATATCACATGATTTACATATAAACTTGCATATGATTTGCATACGAACTTGCATACAACAACAACATAAAATGAATCTAATCGAGCATACGCAATTAGACACATGAAGTAACATCATAAAATGGACTTAATCAAGTATATGTAATTAGTCATATGAGCCGACCCCAAACCCCGTACTGACGATGGCAAGGGTAATCCTTGGAATATAACACAGAAACAGAAAACAGCAGAACAGAATTAAATAAATACACCAGATAATGCACAATAGAATATACTGGATAAACGTAATCATCAGAGTTACATAGTATACAGGATCATACTTAGTACAAATACAGTTCAGCTATACATAAATGTCTACAGCGGAAAACAAACAAAATATGTACAATAGGAGCTGAACAGCATAAAAAGAGATAAATGTTAGAATCCATCTTCAGCTCCAGCTATCCAGAAAGAACCAGCTAAACCTGAATACAAGGCTGCCCGTGCAGAAAAAGGGGCACCCGAGTTTGAAAGTGAAACAAACTACGAGTCAGTCATGGGACTGGTATGAGAAATCTACTCAACACATTTAAAATATGGCTAATCACAGGACCACGCCACTTTCGCGGAACGGGTTTACTCCATTGGATTGCCAGTGCTTTAAAACAAATCATTCTTTTAAACATCGCTATGCTTTTTATAAAAATGAAGACATTATAAGACTCAGTTCCCATCACACAATGCAACACAAACCGGAGGATAGAGTTTTTACCTTATAATGGCCAAAATATGCTTGATACGAATAAAACAAAATCATTTGATATTATTGCTAGTGTTTATATGTTTTGAAAACAATTTCAAATCATAACTATCAATCATAGACGGCATTAATGCCCCATACCACTATGTCGCCATATATAGGTATACAATCAAAACCGCACAGTCATGTATTTGGAAATTGGATTTCCGTCATGAACCAAGGCAAAAGATAGTCCTTACCGAATTCGAGGCTACCTAGCCCGAGCCTCAGGATCAGAACGCATCGACCCTTGGAGCGACAGGGCCGGTCCACACGGAGTGGATTAAAATGTCTGAACACTGCGTTTCGCCGCCCTTTGGGGCGTAAGCGAGCCAACAAATGACTCCATCGGACCCGGATCGTCCGATCTAACCGAGGCGCCTCGCAACAGCAACAACCACATAAGTCAAACCCATCAGGGCGTGTAAAACCACTGACGCCACTTCTAGCTAGGAGGAAACGCAGGCCCTCCCTGAGGTCCTTTCTCCCGTTTCTGGTTCATACCGGGGTGTGAGGCTCGCGATTTCACGTTATACACAAAGCTATGCCACACAGGCGGTGCTTTGATCATCACCACAAGATTTTGCTTTTCAACAGAAGCCCTGATCACTGCATCTTAGCATGCCACACAGGCAATTCACACCGTGCAACTGATGGCTATCAATCACATAGAATAAATTCCAATGTCAGACACATTGTCCATTTGCAAGTCCGTTCTGGGTCTGAACGAAACCGGAGGCACTAAATACCTCGCAAACCCATCGATCACCACGTACGTCTGGACGATCACCACTTATTATCCATATTTCGGGATGCCTCCCAATCAGGACCTCGGTTACCATCCAAATAAGGTGAAGATCTCCGGTCTTCGACCACCGTCTTCATCTTCGATTTCTTATCGTCGATTCAGTTATTCCGAATAGGATAAACCCGGTCTTTCTGAGCAACTCACGTATATAATAAACAAGTGCAACACTAACATACACACGCATCATTTCAATTCATTTGTCACTAACCGTCAATCAGTAAGAGAACGATTTCCCAAATATTAACCCCGAAGGCCGAAACCAACATCAGATCAACACCCAGGAAACCATTCGACTTAGCCAACCTTCAGTTAGTTTCTAAATTTCACATCCATATCGTTTATAATATTTTATAATGATTTATCGCTATTTTTATTTATTTTAAAATAGCCAATTTATTCAAAACGACGCTTCGGGCCATAACGCGGTCGTGGCGCTGTTTTTCTTCAGATTTGATTTACACATATCTGAAAATATAACCGTTGGATCTTCACAAAATTTACATCATTAGGAATATCTTTTCAAAACGAATCCAACGGTTCCAGTTTCGGGAAAATCCGACGGTCGGATCTCCCGGTATAATCGTTTGAAGTTTCGATTTCAAAATACGAACTGCAGCGTCGTTATTCGATTAAATATAATTATATATATATATATATATATATATAATCGATTCTGGCGTTGTTTTTCTTCAGATTTGAATTAAACATTCCAGACAATCCAACCGTTGGATTTTTACAAAGTTGGTGCCGTTGGAAAGATATTTCCAAAGCGAACCCAACGGTTGCGATTTCAGGAAAATCCGATGGTCGGATCTCCCGGTATAATCATTTGAAATCACGGTTTCAAAATACGAACTGCAGCGTCGTTATTCGATATATTTCAATTCTATTATATTTATATATATCGATTCTTCGATTTCAAAACCATATGATTTTCATACATTTGATAAAAACGATATTTTTATCTAACTGTCTTCTATTTCAACACTTCACTATATTTAACAATTCATGTATATAATAAAAATGTGATTTTTATTGTAAAACAATTCATTTCAAAACGCTATTATTTTATATAGTTCATATAGGTAATAAAAATAGAATTTTTATTATAAAACAATTTATTTCAAAACAAGGTTATTTTATACATTTCATATTGATGTTAAAAATGGGATTTTTATTATAAAACAATTTCTTTCAGAATATGAATACCATTCAACACATGAATTTCAATTCAACGAATGAATTTCGATTCAACACATGAAGGTTTTCTATAGTTTGTATATATCGATAAAAAGGTGATTTTTATATTTAAAGCACGAATACCATTCAACACATGAATTTCAATTCAACGAATGAATATCGATTCAACACATGAAGGTTTTCTATAGTTTGTATATATAGATAAAAATGTGATTTTTATATTTAAAACACGAATACCATTCAACACATGAATTTCAATTCAACGAATGAATATCGATTCAACACATGAAGGTTTTCTATAGTTTGTATATATAGATGAAAATGTGATTTTTATATTTAAAACACGAATACCATTCAACACATGAATTTCAATTCAACGAATGAATATCGACTCAACACATGAAGGCTTTCTATTCAACGAATAAATATAGTTTCAACAAATGAAAATAATTCAAACACATGAATATTATTCAAAATTTTGGCAACATAACGGCAGGGTAGTTAAAACCGGGACCGTCCCTAGTACGGCTCCTCGCTCTACCTTAAAACCTCGCGGTTTTTGACAATGGGGAATCATGCACCTAGTTCGCACGCAGGCGGCATGTATATTTATTTCATTTCCACAAACTAATCCTATGTGGTTTCAACCAAATATTTCTCAACCACAAACGGGTATTTTTCAACCACAATCAATCAATATCAACCACAAACAATTCCAATCAACCATTCGCTATCAATCAATTTTCACACCAATCACAATCAATAAATATCGTCCATGGTTTGTGGACGAGGGGCGTATATATATACATATATATAGCATTTCACTTCTATTTCAACACATATATAATTTTTACAATACAAATACAACTTATACATTGAACGTACAACTTATACAACGCTTATACAAGAGGTGTACAACGCTTATATAACTCATACATCGATTATATAAATTATACATTGTCGTTTTCCATATCGTTTATAAATTAGAAATCTCACATTGGGTTCCACTCCACCAAAAATAGCAGAAGGCTCAGAAAAATATGCGGTCTCTTCTAAAATGTAGAAGACGTCCACACGAGTCCACTGTCTCTTGTTTCACTGAATTTCGTCAACACACGAAAAAGATATGATTTTTCAAATTTTGCAACGGTTTAAAGGTGTTAAAACTGTTGAAAATAAATTTGGCCGCATACCTCAGGTTGGGTTCGAAACTAGGTTTCGAATTTTCTTCCAATCCGTGTAGCTAGGGGTCGATCGGCCAATGCAGCAGCGTAGCGCTTGGTGAGGCGCACCTGCGCCAAGGGGTGGGGTCCAGCTCGTAGCTTCGACGAGGGCGGAATTGGCGAAGAGGCGGGCTGACTTCAGGGGCGCGATTCATGAAGAATACTCCACGATTGAGGCCATGGTTGGTATAGATTTGAAGGTGAGGAGGAGTACTACAAAAAGTTGAACTGGGGCAGTGGGTTTCGTTGATCGCAGCGGCCAGAAAATGGCTGGGAAGCGGCGAGCTACAGCCGTCGTCCAATCGAGGGTTACGGGGGGGGGGGTTTGATTTTTTATTTATTTAATTTATGATTGGCCGAGAGATATTTATAATTCGGAAAATAGGGTTTTCGCACACGAACTCCAATCCAAACCCAACGACTGTCGTCCCTAGCGTTTTACCCCCATTCTGAACACAATGGGATATGTTTCGTAGGCCCATTCGACTGTTTCAATCATTTTTCCTTCAATTTAAAATATATAACATTCAATATTTTATTTGAACGTACATTTCAATTTTCCAGGGCCACAAACTGATTCGAAAAATTCCCGAAAAATAAATCTAGCTATGTTTTGACAATACGGTCCCAACAAAACTAGTTTCGTTGAATTCTGAGACCGTTTGAAAAATGGCCCATTTCTGGTCGATCCAATTTAACTATAATTGACCAAAACACGTTTTCCTTTGCCACGCTCACATACTAGCTTCAAAAATTATGAAATTTGAAACCTAGCAATAACTTCACATCCCGGATCCAACAAAAGTGGTTTCGTCGAATTCCGAGGTTGTATGCAAAATGGCCAATTTCACGGCTATATAAATTCCATAGCGACCTTTCTGAAAATTCATTTGGCCATAACTTTTGCTTTCCGTTATGAAACTTCGATTTTTCAGATTCTTTAGAAAGGTATTCACTAACAGATTTAAATATTTTTGGTTTCACTCAAATCCGTTTTGTTTTGCACCCGGTACAGTCCGACAAAGTTTGAATTCAATTTTTGAAACTGCAGCGCCCTTTCAGGCCTTGTTTTTAATTAGAATTAATTATATTCGTTTTCAAACGTCGATTCAAACTCACTTTTCATTGCTATTATTTAAAATATTTATTTTAAATATTTAAAATCCATTATTTTTTGCCAATTTAAAAATTTTAAATTGGTTCAGATTTTCCAGGTCGTTACATCATATTCATATAGTCCAACTTATAAACCCATCACAATTACGTTCAACAATTATCTTGTTAAAGGAGCTGTACTCACTATGAACGGATTAAAGAAGAGAATATATTAAGTGTAGAATCATTTTTCCACCATCATAAGTTTTAATTCGTTGAATAAGAGAAGCTTGCTCAGTCTATGTTGCAGTAGCATGGTGGCTTGAGAATGATTTTTGTTTTGATTTAGGGTTTAGATTAGATGTGATTATATAAGAGTGTAGGATTAATTCTAGCCTTTAGATCAGTCTAGGAGTAATCAGAGTCCTCCAAACCAAAGAGATATGTCACTCAGCCAATCACAACACGACACATAAGCCCTAATACCTCAGAATTCGTCACCAGGCCAATCAGAGAAGGTCACGTTCAAAAAAAAATCTTTGACCAACAAAAATGCGCCACGTGTGCCACATGATGCATACACGTCATATATATATATATATATATATATATATATATTATTGTCAATTAACATAAGTGACAAATTATCATATTCTTTTTAATGTTAATTGACATAAGTGACAAATTAGCATAAGTATTCATACAAATTAAGATTAATTACATGGTGTCCTAAATTATCATCAAATAAACATAAATGACAATTGATCGAACATAAATGACAAATTACTTGTTTTCTAATCAATGTCATATTAAACATATCTACAAATCAATGTTTTTCTTTCTTTTGTTGCAATCAATTTATTGCATGTATTGATTCCTTCTGTACTCACACATTTTTAAATTTGTATCTTTATAACATAATTGCACATATGTACATATATGCGTCTACTTATTTAATACTTTTACCGTATGCATTATTGCGTTAAACTCCTTATTTAACGCACGTACTAATATGTTAATCTTCTTACTTTTAATTTGTCACATGCATTTCTTTACATTAATGCTTTTCTACATTTTCTTGCGCACTTTTGAATTTTCTTCCTTAATTAATTAATCCATAAATTAATCATATAAAAATTTGGGTTATTACAAATGTCCACCTCGTTGGGTCTTATGTGATCGCTAATCCACCCTAAATGCATCAATGAAGGTCTTAAGTGATTGACTTAGATATTCACCTCATTGATTAAAATGTTTCTTTGTGTGTGTGCTTGTATGTTTCGTAGACATACCTTGACATATATAACTTATCAAATTTAGAGTATAGTCTTTAAACACATATTATTTTCAGTCACCAAAACTTTATGTTCTGACCTACCTCCTCTTAATATATAAACATGATGGTAGGTGGGAACACTTGGATCAATGATATTTTGGATATAGAGTCTAACGACGGAGAATCCATAGCTTTTTTTTAAGACAAATCATACTTCGTCAGGCTTAACCAGTTCAAAATTAGAAAAGACGAAGGATCCATAGCTATTAAGCATTATGGTCATATTATTATGTTGGGATAATTAATGTTGATGTACCTTTTAGTGCATGAGACTCATTGCAATTAATATATGATGATTTTAAACTAAAGGTACATCTACTTTAAGTTATTATATTTTATCCCTTCCGCTGTGTGAGATTCTAATTTCGTTTTAATATACTCTGTTATGTCTGTTGTACAATTTCCTTATAGGAACCAATTATCCAATTTGTATGGCTCTAAGTTTTGATTGGCCTTTTTAGGTCGAAATTAGGCCTATTTCGGGCGGATTGTTACATTTGGTATCAAAGCCTAGGTTACCCGATTACGGGGAAATATATACGTACGAGAGGCGTACTTGTTATTTTGAAAAAGAATTTTCAAAAGTTTTACTATATATAAGTACACATTTTACTAAAGTACGCATATCTTCAGGAAAGAGCATCTATAGGTCTTTTTTTAGGAAAGACTTCACATTAAATTCTAGAAATAATCTAGTGGTAATATAGCAATCTCCTTGTTAATTTAGAGACCTCTAAGCATTATATGGTTATAGAATCAGGAGCATGAAAGAATTGAAACCTCCTTATTTAGTAAGTGATAAATGAATTATCTATTATAGTAAAGAAAACATTCAAATAAATGTCCATTAGGTGAACAATTAATATGGACCAATTTGAGAAATATGTCCAATTTTTCTATAAAAAAAGGCAGTACATCTTTGGTTATTGACATAAACTTCGAGAATAGAATTATGAATGTCTAAGATTTCAAAGAAACGCTAAATGGTCAGGAAGGAAAGTATTAATGGACCAATTAAGACCATTTATAAGGATAAATATTTGGATTAGATATTAAAAATGTCCATAAGAATATGCAATATTTAAAATGGTTTAAATGGACATGTATTAGGAAAGTGTAGGGTTGGGAAAAATAAAAGGATACGGAAGAAAAGGGTTAAGACAGGATAAAGATAACCGTGAATGTATATATCAATTTTTGTTGAAAAGATGGTACGTGCGGTAGGAAAATTGAAAGAATAAACATGTTTTCCTAATCGACGAAGAAATGTAAAGCCTATAAATATAATTTTTAACATACCATCAATTTATTTTAAAAAATAGAAATTTTAAAAATATACTTCCGTAGAATAGTATGTCAGAAAATTTATATAAAAGACCAAGAATATTTAGAAGCCCATCAAGATGAATTTTTGACATGCTACAAAATTATTTGAAAGAGGAAAATTTTGAAGAACTGTTTAACCTCTTGTATATGGATTAGAATTACATAATAATTCCAATTGAAAAAAAAAATTGGGGTTATAAATGTTCATTAGTTCTTCTGTTAGACAAACAATAAATATAACTTTTTAGCGAAAACAGAAAATGAAAAGACTAATTTTAAATGTTTGCAAATAATAGCTTTAATGGAAAAGGAATTAAAGTGACAATAAACAATTCAAATGGTTAATTTGTATATGTCATGGTCTTGATGTAACAGTTTAGATTTGAAAATATTCTTTTCCTAAAATCTAGTACATATTGTGGTACTAAATTAACGTTTAATTAAAAAGAGAAAGAAACATGACATATATGCTTGGTAAAATAAATGTCTTCAACATACTCAATTAAAAGATAATAGATGGTAAATCTAATTACTAAAATTGGGTATTATTGAAATGATAAAATCCTAATAAAATGTGAAGCATTTGAGAAGGTAAGAGTGCTAGGAGTGGTGTAAAGGATAAAAGACTACTCCAAGGAATTTATTTAATGATTTGGAATTTATTTATGACCATTAAATTAAATTTTGAAAGACCTCTCATTGTGCAAATAAAAGAGTAACAAATAGTTATGTTCATTAAGAACATTCAAAATTCATATTTATATATATGAGAGTTTTAATTTTTATATTTGAAAGTAAAAGAATAGGCTGAAAATATAGATATGAATAAAAGAATTGATTTTTAATTGCTAATTAATTCAATGCTAATAGATTTAGGTCTCATGTTCAAATAGAAATGAACATTCTTTTCAAAACAATTATCATTTTGAAAATGATTAAAGAATAACGTTCAATATGAAAATAAAAGATGAGTGTTGGAATAAGGAAAGATATTTTACTCTAAGAATTTATTGGCGTGTAGTAAATATTTGTAAAACATTTAAATTGAGATATTCATTCCGAACATTTTACTAAAAATAAAGAGGTCATTTAGATTTATTAAGTAATGTTTCAAAATTGTTATTGTATGAAGTAAAAATGTATTTTAAAAGATAACAGTGAATATCAATTAGACATTTTTAGAAAACTTAATGTCGCCTAATTCAAATTTGACATTCAACTAAGATTTTGTTTTTAAATAGAATTATCTTTTGTTTTCATGCAAGACCTTAAAACGTTTATCATTCCTATAAAGTGTTAATGACAAGCATTCAACATATCAATAAATATAAAAGATGAAAAGGAAATTCGTTTTGCTCTTATCTCGAGACATTTAGTGAGCGTTTTCGAAACTTTTTTAAAAAAAGGCAATCAAACTTTTTATTACAACATTTTTGTGATCCTTGAAAAAAATGCTTTATTAAAACTAGGCATGCATTAATATTTTATTCAATAAACAATAGAACATATAAAGTAGTTCTACTCTTAAAAATCATAGATTTATGAACGTGTAAACAATGTTTTTAAAACATTACAAATCCAAAAAAGAGACATTTATTGGACATTATTTCGTAAGAAACAATAAAAATATATTTTTAAAGTGGAAATTCAATTTTTTAATGCTTTACAATTTAAAAAGGCATTGAATGCTAATTTTTGGAATTCTGGAAATCTTAATAAATTGTTGTCATAATGGGATATATATATACATGCATATAAGTGATAGTAGCATACAAATGAATTTATTTAATGTCACTGCTGAGACTTATATTGTTACAAAAGAAATAGATTTAGTAGTAGTAGGATTGAATAACTTAAATAACTAAATTTGGAAATTTTAATGTCAGTACTAAAAAGGTTTATATTTGAAAAGTTGCCGAATTATATAGATATCCAGAAATAAGATTTGGTTGTAAACTAATTTGCCTGTGATATTTAGTAAGGATTTAATAGGTTAATAACCGTACCTAATGATTAGCAATATATATACACACACACAAAAATATAGGTAAAATGTAGGCAACATAATTCATAATTTTCGAGAATAGAATTCATGGCTATTAACGCAAATTTAGTAAGCAATGAATATGTCATTAATAAGATCAAAAGAAAATTTTGGGACTTATTTAAAAGACAAATTGGTTTGAAAAAAAAATGAATATATTTCAAGCCTGAAGGATCTTGATGGAATTAAATAAGTAATCAGGGAATGGTCCAGTGAGGGGTGTGTGTGTATATGTTTGAATGAACCACATTTATAAAGAGGACAAAGATGAAAGATTTAAAGGTATGGATTTGGCATCTTAAGGATTTGGATTAAAAGTATTAAGACCTTAACGTTATTTAGACCATTTATTGTAAGAGAAAACTTCCAAAATAAATTTTAAGCTGTGATCGTTAGTGGTTCCCCCGTATTGATTGGATGAGGGTATAAATGTGATATAAGTAATAAATCCCTGTTATGCATAAGATATTGGCATTTAAAACCCTTATTAAATTCTTAAGATAAATCTGTAAGTAAGAGGGGGAACCTCATGGTGACATTCAACCTAGCGACTTACCATAAATGGAATTTGGAAGTTAGTGGAATTGGATTTGTGGCCTGCATAGAGGAAGTGTATTGTCTTTTGATTTTTGGAAATTCAGCCATAAAGAATGTCACCCTCAAGAATAAGAATATAAAGTGTGAGATTAAGTAAAAGGAATAATTAATTAGGTTTGTATTAGTCTTTTACTTTGAATATAACCATGTTTTGGGTTGCTTAAGGATATTTGTAATTTTTTGTAAATTATCCCTTTTATCGTTTTTTAGAAAAGAAAGAAAAGGAAGAGACTATATTTAAAATTATGAGGAATATGCTCAAAGTTAAAAGGGTGTGATGTGTAATTTTTCGTAAATTACACTATCCACCCAAAATAAAACAATACTCATTCCTTGTAAATTTAAATATGTTAATGTTATTGTTTGGGCATATTTATGGAAAATTAAAACAAAATACCTTGGATTTAAATTACAGCAAATTGGAGCATAGGAATGTGTTCTAGTCATTAATATAGATTAGACATTATTTAGTTAGATATAGGGATTTGATTTAGGAAATTCTTTTAAGGTCAAACTTCACTTGAAGAATGGAGAACAAAATGAAGATAGCTAAGCTTTGGGGATAAGAGGAAGGATCTGCAGCATTAATCTCTTAGATAATAGGAATACTAGTAATTTTTGTAGGAGTAATGTAATTATTATTTTTGGTAATTAGTTGGCACTCTTAAAGAACTTCAAGGAGACCACCTAAAATATCAAAGTGTTGATGGAATAACCATCAACAAATTTCTACTCATACCAAATTTGTGGTTAGACTTTAGAAAAGTCTAATTTGATCAGGCAGACTGTGGAGGATAATGAGTTGATATAATATTTTGGGCTTTCCCCAAGCTAGGGAGACATATGATATTGTTAATAAGAACCCATAAAAGTTTAATGGTTGATAAGATACTTTCACGGTACAATGAATTTTGGTAGGGCCTAATCAAGAAATGAGGACAAAGACGGAATCTCGGAAATCTCATGCCACCATAGGTATTTTGGAGCACGGAATTTCGAGACTCCGCAATTTTCAGATAGGTTGGTTCGAGTAAAATAAGGAGAAAAATCGAGAGAAGGGATGAAAAAATTTGTAGCCTCCCTCGAAAATTTAGGATTTTTGGTTGCATTGTGGTTGCTAGATTGAATGGTAGGAGATGGCTGCAACACAAATACACAAGGTACTCATATATATATATATATATATATATATATATATATATATATATATATGCATGTTAAGGTGTTTTCCATACATATTGCATCGCTTATTACACATACACGTTAGGATTAAGCTCATTTTAGTAAGTCTGCAATGTATAACCACTATAAGTCATGGATGTATTTAAGATAACATGGGTCTATATCCTGGTTATTTAGAGCGAGTTGTGTTTTTCACCCCTCTAGGCAGATTTCAAGACGAAATCTATTTTAAGATGGGAAAATGTATGTAACAACCCGAAAATTCTAAGCCAATTTAAAAATTTTATTTTGGCAATTTTAATGAATTTTGAATATTTAAAATGAATTATTTTAAATAATAACGACGAGAAATTTATTTTGAATAGATTCAGAATGAATATATTTATTTGAATCGTCGTTAGAATATAAATAATTATTTTAAATATAAAAGGAATTGAAAATGGCGCGGCAGTTCGAAAATTCGATTTCAAACTTCAAATGAATGTACAGGATTCAAAATAAATTGGATTTCAGCGAAATCAAAAATATTAGAATCTATTTGAAAATATCTTTCCAACGAATCCGAAAAATTGAAATTTCATAGCGGGAATCAAAAGTTACGTCCAATTGAAAATTCAGAATAGTCGCTATGAAATTCTGGCCCTTAAAAATGGAAATTTTGCAAACGACCTCGGTTTTCGACGAAACAACTTTTGTTGGATCCGGGATGTCAAGTTATTGCTAGGTATCAAAATTTGTAATTTTCTGATTCAATATGCGAGCGTGGCAAAGGAAAACGCGTTTGACCAGTTTCAGTTGATTTTAATCGACTGGAAAATGGCCATTTTTCAAACGGTCAGTTTTGTTAGGACCGTATCGTCAATACGAAGCTAGAAAATATCTTTTGAGAATTTTTAGGGCCCGTATGTGGCCCCGGTAAAATGAAATGTGTGTTCAAATTCAATATATAGATTTATATTTTGATTTTGACGAAAACTGATCGAAACGATCGAATCAGCTTACAGTACATATCCTATTGTGTTCGGAATGGGGGTAATTAGCTATAGACGATAGTCGGTGGGCTTGATTTCGAGGTCAAAATAAAAAGTTGCTTTTTGAAAATTAAATTAATAATAATATATATATATTATAAACCTAACTCTCGCTACCCAGTCAAACCATCGGTCAAAAAATCGTTTACCCCCTTTTCAAAGAAAAACCACACCCTTTCCTCTGAGATCCGTCGCCGCCCTTCTTCCACCCCCCTTCCACCACTGACGTGCTGCCAAGGGAAGACCGCCACCGATGATCCATCTTCTTCCCCCCCCCCCTACTGCGCTTCTTCTACCTTCTTCCTCCTTTAACTCCCCTGAACCGCGTGCCCTAGCCAAACCTCCAACCCTAGCTTCCTCCAGCGTAAAGACCGAGATCGCCCACCTCCGCTGCGACCTCCACACCACCTCCGCTGCGTTTCAGCACCCCTCCGCCCTTCCACCGACCTCCAACCATCGATGTGAGTCTTCCTTTATTTATTTCGAATTATTTATGTAGGTAAAGGGTTTTGATGAGGTAATATAATCATATTGTTAATTTTATAAAGGATTTTTGTTTTAATAAAAACGTTTTTTATTTTACATACAACATAGGAAAAAGTTACGATTTTTAAAGGTTAAAAATATAATTTTTATATTATAGAAAGGTTAAAAATATAATTTTTATATTATAGAAAGGTTAAAAATATAATTTTTATATATAGAAATGTTAAAAATATAATTTTTATATTATAGAAAGGTTAAAAATATAATTTTTATATTATAGAAAGGTTAAAAATATAATATTTATATGTGTAGTAAGATGAAAATTCGATTTTTATATATATGAAGTGAAAGTAAAGATTTGATTTTTAGCGATGTAAAAATATAATTTTTAGTGTCATAAAAATATGATTTTTATGTACATGTAGCGAAAATAAAAATAGAATTTTTATCTATATAGTAGCGGTATAAAAATGTGATTTTTATCAATATAGCGTGGTTATGAAAAAATATGATTTTTATATACATAGCAACAATATAAAAATGTGATTTTTATATATGTAGTGAATATGGGCAACGAAAGTGACAAAAGGCGGACACGGCAAGATTTCGTACATATGAAGAGTCATGACGTTTGGTTTAGCTTCTCGGTGAGAACTCCTCACTAAAATTTTCTATTCAGTTATTTATTTTATAACTGCATATATAAACTGCTCCCCGTCGTCCACAGACCATGGACGACTTGTGTGATTGTTTGTGTTGTAAAAATTGACTGTTGGTTGTGAAATAAAATATATATTCATGTGTTGAAATAAAATATATATTCATGTGTTGAAATAAAATATATATTCATGTGTTGAAATATTCATTTACAAATCGAACGATTTGTTTATGTACACCGATTTGACTGATATTGATTGGGACGATAAATTTTACATATCGCCCAACTGCACAAATAAAATCTGTGTTTGATTGTTTGAAACCCCACACGGGTGTTGGGATGAAATTGGACATACACTAATCCCAATAATTAGTTGTATGTCGATCGATTGATTGACAGACTGTTATAAGCGTTGAATATTTATATTTGATGCTTATACAGTGTGGAATGCACTCTGGATGATGGTTGATGATTTATCGTTGCGGTTATATACATGTGTTGTAGGGAACCCATATAATTAACGTTATATGGTAATTGATTGGGCCTCATTCCAATTTGGAAAACAAGAAATATAAATTCATGTGTTGAATAGAAGTATATATTCATGCGTTGAATAGAAAAACAAATATTCATGTGTTGAATAGAATAAATATTCATGTGTTGAATAGAAGTATAAATTCATGTATTGAATAGAAAAATAAATATTCATGTGTTGAATAGAAGTACAAATTCATTTGTTGAATAGAATAACAAAGTTATTGAAATATATAAAGTCGTGTTGGTTAGATTGACGCCATTTTGACGTGAACGATATTTATATCGATTTTATTCATTTTTATAATGAATATCGAAGAGTAATTGATTTCAAAATATAATGTTTTGAAAATATTATCATTTGTATATCGATGAAGTGGAATATTCAATTTTGATTCGAAATTGAATATGAAGTTGAAATCGTTTCGAAAACGAATTTAAAACGATTTATAAAATACGTTTAAAAGGAAATCGATGAAATATATATAATATATATTATATATATAATGGCCTGAATAGAACGCGCCACGCCACAGCAGTTCGCGAATTTCGACCATTGACTTCGAATGGATATTACGGGAGATCCGACCGTCGGATTCTCCTAAAACCGGAACCGTTGGGTTCGTATCGAAAAGAGCTATCTAACGAATATTATAGATTTGAAATCTAACAGTTGGATTTGGATTTATGTCCAAATCAAATTTGGAAAAGGTCGTTGTAAGTGCAGTTCGATGGCCGTTGATAAAATTATTAAAAATAGTAATAATTTGTGTAAAATCATAAGAAATGATTTGTAAAGAATTGAGATGAAAAATTCCAAATTTGAAAATATAAAAATAGGTTTTATCGAAATGAACTAGTTTTGAACTAGAATTATAATTCCATTTATTTTTAAAATAAATAAATTGGAATTGAAATGGTTTTGAAAATAACCAGAATTTCCAATAAGTGAATTGGAATGGATTTGAATCGAAATTGTCTTTGGAATATTTCGATGTTGGATTTCGGGATTATACAGATATTGCTATGGAAATTTGAAAGATATATTGATATCGTTATTTCCAATACGATATTTGTTGGTCGTAGAATTTGATATTGAATATAAGCCGATATATTTTCTATTCAGAGCCTTGTATTTAATATCAAATGGGATTTGGGGTTTGTCGTGAATGGTGTCTTCATTAACACTGTTCTTAAACCCAGTTGAGAAAAAGATTAAATCTTTTTATTTAAATTTAATGAAGTGTACCAATTAAATGGGATTTAATTGTAATTGGATTAGAATGTGATTTTGGGCTTATCGTGAACCGTGTTTTAAATGACATTGGTTCTTTAACCCAATTAAAGACAGGATATGATTTCCCAAGTTAAATAATCATTAATATTGATTTTTGGGAAGATTAAAACCAAGTGGAGTTTTAATGAATCTTTAATTAGATTGAAATGATCGAGAATGGAGTATCACCAGTTTTGCTCCAGGCGATAGTTAAATCTTTAATTAGATTTGAACGTGAAATGGTAATTGAATTTACCGATAACACCGTGGTGTTAGATATGAAGTATGCTAGTTTTACTTCATGGGATGAATAGGTTGGGATTGGGAAATTAAAACAAATGATTACTTCGGTAAGGTTCGTTAATCCCGACTAGTGTGGATAAACCATAATTTGGTTTGAATTGATATTCAAAGGAAGATTAAAGAATAAATTTAAAGAATTAATCTTTGATAAAATTAATGAGAACCTTTCCCAAAGTATGAGAATATTTGAATAAAGGAATATTCTGAATTGGAATGAGTTGTAAGTTGTGTTTGTGTAAGAATTGTTTATTATATACGCGAGTTATTCAGAAAGACCGGGTTTATCCCATTCTGAATAACTGATTCGATGTGGTGTCGAGAATGAAGACGGTGGTCGAAGACCGGAGGTCTTCACATCGTTTGGGTGATTACTGATGATCTTGATTAGGCTGTACACCCAAGAGGAGGGAATCAGTTGGTGATCGTCCAGACGTACTTGGAGATCGATGGATATGCGAGGTACAAGGTGCCTCCGGTTTCGTTCAGACCCAGAACGAACTTGTAAATGGACTGTGTGTCTGACATTGGATTTTATTCTGTGCGATTGATTTCTATTAAATATATATCTGTTTGGCAACGGAGAATTTATTCTCTTGCTTAACACCCTTCTCTGAGACGTACGAGCTCATGGGTTATATATTGATGGATATCAATCACATGGACTGAATTGCCTGTGTGGCATGCCTAAGTGGCAAATGATCAAGGCTTCTATTGAAAAGCAAAGTCTTGTGGTTGATGATCAAAGCACCGCCTATGTGGCATAGCTTTGTGTAACATTGATTTGCGAGCCTCACACCCCGGTTGTGAACCAGAAACGGGAGAGGACATCAGGGAGGGCATGTAATTCCTTCTAGCTAGGGTAGTATCAGTGACCTACCAGCCCTGACATTTATATTATTTTCACCTGTGTGGTTGTTGCTGTTGCGAGGCACCTCGGATATATCGATGACTATGTGGAGCCGATGGAGTCATTTGGCTCATTGACGCCACAAAGGGCGGGGAAACGCAGTGTTCAGGCATTTTAATCCACATCGGTGGACCGGCCCTGGCAATCCAAGGGTCACTCGAGCTCTGATATTGAGACACGGGCTAGAGCGTCTCGAATTGGTAGAGGACTATCTTTTGCCTCGGTTCACAGATGGAAATCCAACTTCCAATACGTGACTTTGCGGTTTTGATTGTAGAGCCTAGTATTGGCGACATGATATATGGCACCCATGCCGTCTATGATTAATACTTATGGTTGAAATTGTTTTTGATACTATACACTTATAGTAATAATAAAACATGAAATTTAGCGTATCAAGCATTCTTTGGCTATTATAAGGTAAAAACCTATCCTCCGGCTTGTGTTGCATTGTGTGATGGGACCTGGGTCTTATAATAGCTTCATTTTTCCAAAAAGAATTGCGTTGTTTTGTTATATGCACTGGTATTCTTGGGAGGAAACTCGTTCAGTGTTATACGGCGTGGTCCCTTGATATGTCTGATTTAAAGTAAAGTTTTAAATAACTGTTTTAGTTCTCACACCAGTCACATGACTGACCTGGAGTTTATTGTTTTAACCTAAACTCTAGGTGCCCCTATTTTTCCGCACGGGCTGCTAGTAGTTTTGGTTTTGCAGATTTATATTCACAGGATCCTGATTTACAGCTGGAATGATATCCGGAAAGCTCTGTATCCGTTTATCTCTTTCAGTTGTGTATTGTATTATTTTTCTGCTGCTATGTAATGTATTGTAATCTCTGATAAATTATGATGTGTAATATTTATTCATACTCTGTATATTCTTGTATTCTGATGGAATTGTTGTAATATACAATGAAATATTCTTCTGTTTGTGTTCGAATTTGTCGTGTTCTCAAAACAATCAGGGTTTCGAACGATCTTGGTCGGTTTAGCGATCGATTCGGATCGAGCGAAATTCGCGATCGTTTCATTTGGTATCTGAGCTTTGGTTTACAGAGCTCGGAGAACAAGGCACATTAGAACCGAACGAAAGAATTCATCAGAAATTGGATTAGTAATATCCAATGAGAATGACTCGTTAGAGATGGGATCAGTAGTATCCTAAAACGAGTGTGAAGAGTGATGTTTTAGACAATAAAAGTGAAAATAAGTTTTGTTTTGAAAATTTAATTCAATTATTCGTATTTGAATATTTATTTGTATTGATTTGGACAATCCAGTATATGAAGATTTTGTGTATACGTCTGATCCGCGTGTATTTGAAGTTTTAATTTACTGGATAGATATAGAATCACACTCTAGTCACCCGGGGATAATCCTGATGATGGTGCATCATCATCAGCATTTATATTCGAGTGTCGAAGGTGGGATATCTATATGATTCCAATTGACTGGTGTGAGAACCAAAACTAGACAGGGCTTATTTTTGTGATTTGGCATCAAAAATATGATTTTTTTTGGATATGTATCAAAGTTATGTGATTGAAAAGATAATCAACTAATTGATTGCTGGTTGTGTTGTTTGATTATTGTTTGATTAATTAAATGTTGAACCTTTAGCCAAGTTGAAACAAATAGTGGATTGTATTGAAAATTTATCGCATTTGCATGCATGTACATGTACTTACATTGAACAGGTCATAGCAAGGAGGCTAGAGAAGAGGAATAAAATTGTTTGCCCGACAAATAGGTACATGTTTATTGTATTTCTTGGGTTTTTGATGATTTTATGAGCCGATTGGCTGTTTCTTTTTTTTTTTGGATTGATGAGGGCCATGGGAGGCTATTTGAAATATCCCGAAGCTCCCGGTGCAAGGGAGGTTATGGGAAATTTTTCGAAAATTTAGGGTGTTAGCCAAATTTTTGAAAAAATTGAAAAGTTCTTAGAAACTGAAAAGTTGAAGAACTTAAGCCATAATTAAAATACTGGAAGTTGGGTTGATTTGTGAAACAACTTTCGGCTTCGTTCCTTTTCGGGGATGAAAAGTTTTAAGTGGGGGAGAATGTAACAACCCAGAAATTCTGAGCCAATTTAAAATTTTTATTTTGGCAATTTTAATGAATTTTGAATATTTAAAATGAATTATTTCAAATAATAATGACGAGAAATTTATTTTGAATAGAATCAGAATGAACATATTTATTTGAATCGTCGTTAGAATATAAACAATTATTTTAAAAATAAAAGGAATTGAAAATGGTGCGGCAGTTCGAAAATTCGATTTCAAACAACAAATGAATGTACAGGATACCAAATAAATCGGATTTTAGCGGAATCAAAAATATTAGAATCTATTTGAAAATATCTTTCCAACGAATCCGAAAAATTGGAATTTCACAACGAGAATCAAAAGGTACGTCAAATTGAAAATTCAGAATAGTCGCTATGGAATTCTGGCCCTTAAAAATGGAAATTTTGCAAACGACCTCGGTTTTCGACGAAACCACTTTTATTGGATCTGGGATGTCAAGTTATTGCTAGGTTTCAAAATTTGTAATTTTCTGATTCAATATGCGAGCATGGCAAAGGAAAACGCGTTTGACCAGTTTCAATTGATTTTAATCGACTGGAAAATGGCCATTTTTCAAACGGTCTCGGAATTTGACGGAATTAGTTTTGTTAGGACCGTATCGTCAATACGAAGCTAGAAAATATTGTTTGAGAATTTTTAGGGCCCGTATGTGGCCCCGGTAAATTGAAATGTGCGTTCAAATTCAATATATAGATTTATATTTTGATTTTGATGAAAACTGATCGAATCAGCTTACGGTACATATCCCATTGTGTTCGGAATGGGGGTAATACGCTATGGACGACAGTCGGTGGGCTTGATTTCGAGGTCGAAATAAAAAGTTGCTTTTTGAAAATTAAATTAATATATATATATATATATATATATATATATATTATAGGGTGCGTTTTTTAGAGGTCCCTATTAAGTTTCAAAATATAAAAAAAAAAACCGGTCATAAACTTATTGTAAATTAGGTCCCTATTTTTTGAAAAGTCATAAAAAAAATATAAAAAAATCACGTAAATTCGTATTTAAATAAAACATGTAAACACTAAAAAATTCAGAACATAAAACCATCAAAGAAGGCGTCAAAAATCAAAAAAACAGAAGAAAAAAAAAAACGAAATTTCCAGTTAAATGCATAATAGTATGCACATATATCATTTTCCTGCATACATCCGTGCATATTTTTCCCTCCATACATCTTTGTTGATTTTTATTCATACAAAAACATGCTTACATGTGTGCAAATATACCCAATATTTGCACACATTTGTGCAGGTTTAGTTTCAAATTTTCAAACCGAACACAGCTTACGGAAAAGTTGCATACATATATGCAATTATCAGTAATAATTGCATAAATGTATGCAACTATTTTTTTTATTTCCGTAGAATCCTGAAATTATTTCCATATTTTAGATTTTTTGTTTATGAAGGAACGTACTTTTTTTAAAAAAAAATAAAAAAAGGCGGAAGTAATAAAATAAGGGGCGGGTTAAAAATTTTCAAATCTTCTTTTTTTATATATAAATTAGGTCCCTACTTTTATCCTATAAAAATGTTGCACACATGTGTGCATTTTTTTGAGAAATTTGCACATTTGGATGCAAATAAAAATGAACTGAAATATTAAGTTAAATCTATCCGCTGGAAGAACTGCAGTTAATTGCATATATGCATGCAATAAAATCAAAAAGGTGCATAATATTATGCATTTAACTGCAGTTTTTTATGTTTTTTTGCTGTTTTCTTCTTTCTGACATTATTTTTGTTGTTTTTTGAACTGAATTTTTTGTATAATGCATAATTTATTTTATTACTAATTTACGAATTTTTTTTATTTTTTTTAATTATTATTTTATAAGTTTTGAAAACAGGGACCTAATTTATATTAAGTTTATGACCGGATGTGAGCCTAATTAAGTTTCAAAATAGGGACGTGAGCCTAATATTCACTATATTATAACCCTAACTCTCCCTACCCAGTCAAACCATCGGTCAAAAAATCGTGTACCCCCTTTTTAAAGAAAAACCGCACACTTTCCTCTGAGATCCGTCGCCGCCCTTCTTCCACCCCCCCCCCCTCCACCACTGACGCGCTGCCAAGGGAAGACCGCCGCCAATGATCCTTCTTCCCCCCGCCGCGCTTCTTCTCCCTTCTTCCTCCTTTAACTCCCCTGAACCGCGTGCCCTAGCCAAACCGCCAACCCTAGCTTCCTCCAGCGTGAAGACCGAGACCGCCCACCTCCGCTGCGACCTCCACACCACCTCCACCACGTTTCAGCACCCCTCCGCCCTTCCACCGACCTCCAACCATCGATGTGAGTCTTCCTTTATTTATTTCGAATTATTTATGTAGGTAAAGGGTTTTGCTGAGGTAATATAATCATATTGTTAATTTTATAAAGGATTTTTGTTTTAATAAAAACATGTTTTATTTTACATACAACATAGGAAAAAGATACGATTTTTAAAGGTTAAAAATATAATTTTTATATTATAGAAAGGTTAAAAATATAAATTTTATATTATAGAAAGAATAAAAATATAATTTTTATATTATAGAAATGTTAAAAATATAATTTTTATATTATAGAAAGGTTAAAAATATAATTTTTATATTATAGAAAGGTTAAAAATATATAACTTTTATATTATAGAAAGGTTAAAAATATAATTTTTATATGTGTAGCAAGAAAAAAGTTCGATTTTTATATATATGAAGTGAAAATAAAGATTTGATTTTTAGCGATGTAAAAATATAATTTTTAGCATCATAAAAATATGATTTTTATGTACATGTAGCGAAAATAAAAATAGAATTTTTATCTATATAGTAGCGGTATAAAAATGTGATTTTTATAAATATAGCGTGGTCATGAAAAAATATGATTTTTATATACATAGCAACAATATAAAAATGTGATTTTTATATATGTAGTGAATACGGGCAACGAAAGTGACAAAAGACGGACACGGCAAGATTTCCTACATATGAAGAGTCGAGGCGTTTGGTTTAGCTTCTCGGTGAGAACTCTTCACTAAAATTTTCTATTCGGTAATTTATTTTATAACTGCATATATAAACTGCTCCCCGTCGTCCACAGACCATGGACGACTTGTGTGATTGTTTGTGTTGTGAAAATTGACTGCTGGTTGTGAAATAAAATATATATTCATGTGTTGAAATAAAATATATATTCATGTGTTGAAATAAAATATATATTCATGTGTTGAAATATTCATTTACAAATCGAACGATTTGTTTATGTACACCGATTTGACTGATATTGATTGGGACGATAAGTTTTACACGTCGCCCAACTGCACAAATAAAATCTGTGTTTGATTGTTTGAAACCCCACACGGGTGTTGGGATGAAATTGGACATGCACTAATCCCAATAATTAGCTGTATGTCGATCGATTGATTGGCAGACTGTTATAAGCGTTGAATATTTATATTTGATGCTTATACAGCGTGGAATGCACTCTGGATGATGGTTGATGATTTATCGTTGCGGTTATATACATGTGTTGTAGGGAACCCATATAATTAACGTTATATGGTAATTGATTGGGCCTCATTCCAATTTGGAAAATAAGAAATATAAATTCATGTGTTGAATAGAAGTATATATTCATGTGTTGAATAGAAAAACAAATATTCATGTGTTGAATAGAATAAATATTCATGTGTTGAATAGAAGTATAAATTCATGTGTTGAATAGAAAAATAAATATTCATGTGTTGAATAGAAGTATAAATTCATTTGTTGAATAGAATAACGAAGTTATCGAAATATATAAAGCCGTGTTGGTTAGGTTGACGCCATTTTGACGTGAACGATATATATATCCATTTTATTCATTTTTATAATGAATATCGAAGAGTAATTGATTTCGAAATATAGTGTTTTGAAAATATTATCATTTGTATATCGATGAAGTGGAATATTCAATTTTGATTTGAAATTGAATATGAAGTTGAAATCATTTCGAAAACGAATTTAAAACGATTTATAAAATACATTTTAAAAGGAAATCGACGAAATATATATAATATTATATATATATATATAATGGCCTAAATAGAACGCGCCGCGCCGCGGTAGTTCGCGAATTTCGACCATTGACTTCGAATGGATATTACGGGAGATCCGACCGTCGGATTCTCCTAAAACTGGAACCGTTAGGTTCATATCGAAAAGAGCTTTCTAACGAATATTAGAGATTTGAAATCTAATGGTTGGATTTGGAATTATGTCCAAATCAAATTTGGAAAAGGTCGCTGTAAGTGTAGTTCGATAGCCGTTGATGGAAATCGACTGTACGGGCCTTGATAAAATTATTAAAAATAGTAATAATTTGTGTAAAACCATAAGAAATGATTTGTGAAGAATTGGGATGAAAATTTCCATAATTGAAAAGATAAAAATAGGTTTTATCGAAATGAACTAGTTTTGAACTAGAATTATAATTCCATTTATTTTTAAAATAAATAAATTGGATTTGAAATGGTTTTGAAAATAACCAGAATTTCCAATAAGTGAATTGGAATGGATTTGAATCGAAATTGTCTTTGGAATATTTCGATGTTGGATTTCGGGATTATACAGATGTTGCTATGGAAATTTGAAAGATATATTGATATCGTTATTTCCAATACGATATTTGTTGGTCGTAGAATTTGATATTGAATATAAGCCGATATATTTTCTATTCAGAGCCTTGTATTTAATATCAAATGGGATTTGGGGTTTGTCATCAATGATGTCTTCATTAACACTGTTCTTAAACCCAGTTGAGAAAAGATTAAATCTTTTTATTTAGATTTAATGAAGTGTACCAATTAAATGAGATTTAATTGTAATTGGATTAGAATGTGATTTTGGGCTTATCGTGAACCGTGTTTTAAATGACATTGGTTCTTTAACCCAATTAAAGACAGGATATGATTTCCCAAGTTAAATAATCATTAATATTGATTTTTGGGAAGATTAAAACCAAGCCGAGTTTTAATGAATCTTTAATTAGATTGAAATGATCGAGAAAGGAGTATCACCAGTTTTGCTCCAGGTGATAGTTAAATCTTTAATTAGATTTGAACATGAAATGGTAATTGAATTTACCGATAACACCGTGGTGTTAGATATGAAGTATGACCAGTTTTACTTCATGGGATGAATAGGTTGGGATTGGGAAATTAAAACAAATGATTACTTCGGTAAGGTTCGTTAATCCCGACTAGTGTGGATAAACCATAATTTGGTTTGAATTGATATTCAAAGAAAGATTAAAGAATAAATTTAAAGAATTTATCTTTGATAAAATTAATGGGAACCTTTCCCAAAGTATGAGAATATTTGAATAAAGGAATATTCTGAATTGGAATGAGGCGTATTTTGTGTTTGTGTAATAATTGTTTATTATATACGCGAGTTATTCAGAAAGACCAGGTTTATCCCATTCTGAATAACTGATTCGACGTGGTGTCGAGGATGAAGACGGTGGTCGAAGACCGAAGGTCTTCACATCGTTTGGATGATTACTAATGATGTTGATTGGGCTGTACACCCAAGAGGAGGGAATCAGTTGGTGATCGTCCATACGTACTTGGAGATCGTTGGATATGCGAGGTACAAGGTGCCTCTGGTTTCGTTCAGACCCAGAATGAACTTGTAAATGGACTGTGTGTCTGACATTGGATTTTATTCTATGTGATTGATTTCTATTAAATATATATCTGTTTGGTGACGGAGAATTTATTCTCTTGCTTAACGCCCTTCTCTGAGACGTACGAGCTCAGGGGTTATATATTGATGGATATCAATCACATGGAGTGAATTGCCTGTGTGGCATGCCTAAGTGGCAAATGATCAAGGCTTCTATTGAAAAGCAAAGTCTTGTGGTTGATGATCAAAGCACCGCCTGTGTGGCATAGCTTTGTGTAACGTTGATTCGCGAGCCTCACACCCCGGTTGTGAACCAGAAATGGGAGGGGACATCAGGGAGGGCATGCGTTTCCTTCTAGCTAGGGTGGTGTCAGTGACCTACCAGCCCTGACATTTATATTATTTTCACCTGTGTGGTTGTTGCTGTTGCGAGGTGCCTCAGATATATCGGTGACTGTGTGGAGCCGATGGAGTCATTTGGCTCATTGACGCCCAAAAGGGCGGGGAAACGCAGTGTTCAGGCATTTTAATCCACATTGGTGGACCGGTCCTGACGATCCAAGGGTCACTCGAGCTCTGATCTTGAGACACGGGCTAGAGCGTCTCGAATCGGTAGAGGGCTATCTTTAGCCTCGGTTCACAGATGGAAATCCAACTTCCAATACGTGACTTTGCGGGTATGATTGTAGAGCTTAGTATTGGCGACATGATATATGGTACCCATGCCATCTATGATTGATACTTATGATTGAAATTGTTTTTGACACTATACACTTATAGTAATAATAAAACATGAAATTTAGCGTATCAAGCATTCTTTGGCTATTATAAGGTAAAACCCTATCCTCCGGCTTGTGTTGCATTGTGTGATGGGACCTGGGTCTTATAATAGCTTCATTTTTCCAAAAAGCATTGTGTTGTTTTGTTATATGCACCGGTATTCTTGGGAGGAAACATGTTCCGTGTTATATGGCGTGGTCCCTTGGTATATCTGATTTAAAGTAAAGTTTTAAATAACTGTTTTAGTTCTCACACCAGTCACATGACTGACCTGGAGTTTATTGTTTTAACCTAAACTCTGGGTGCCCCTATTTTTCCGCATGGGCAGCTAGTAGTTTTGGTTTTGCAGATTTATATTCACAGAATCCTGATTTACAGCTGGAACGATATCCGGAAAGCTCTATATCCATTTATCTCTTTCAGTTGTGTATTGTATTATTTTTCCGCTGCTATGTAATGTATTGTAATCTCTGATAAATTACGATGTGTAATATTTATTCATACTCTGTATATTCTCGTATTCTGATGGAATTGTTGTAATATACAATGAAATGTTCTTCTGTTTGTGTTCGAATTTGTCGTGTTCTCAAAACAATCAGGGGTTTCGAACGGTCTTGGTCGGTTTAGCGATCAATTCGGATCGAGCGAAATTCACGATCGTTTCAATGTAACACCATTTATATATATATATACACCAGACTAGAAAATTTAAAATAATAATAATAAGTTAAATAAATGATAAATTTTAGACAACAGAAAATGTAATTTTGGACAATTAAGAATTTAGCCACGAAAATATTTTATTTGTGTTCATGACGAAATTCTGATACATTTTCATATATAATATGTTGAAAACGGTGTCCATATGAAGAAATTACAATTTAATGAAATCATACGGTAAATGTGCATGTATATATGTTTGAATTAATAATATATATCTAAGGGATAAATGTCATGATTTGCATTATAAAAAAACATTCCCTTAGGTGAATTTGAAATTCAAATAAATAGATAAGAACAAGGGGACAAAGAATATGTCACATAAGGAAAAGAATTAGTAATAAATTAATTAATTATAAACATGCGCCACCGGGCTTATTAGGCATTTTTTCCTATGAGCAATTGACCGCCCTTCACAGGAGGTGTCAACCGCTTGGTGCATCCAGACCCAATGAGGCTGGTGTTTAGGTTGGTTTTATATAAAATGAATAGCCTAGATTAAATCTATGTTAATCTAATGGTTACTATTCATTTGCACACCTATAAATACCACCTAACTCAACTCACAATTCTCTAAGCCCACTCATTCTCTATGCCTCCATTATGTAGCTGACATTTCAATAATTAGGTTTCATCTTCTATCCCTAACCTATTTCATTTCTAATCTATTTCTATTTAGTTTATATTATGAAATTCTCTATAATTTATGCATGAGATTTAAATCTATATGATTCTCTTACATAAATCTGAAGTAGAATCGAAGAATGGCGTTTTCAGTATTCAAATCAGTATTATCTCCTTTACCTAAATCTCTGTGAGTGGAAATAATACCTGTTTAGGCTAAATTCTACATTTTATAGATTTTATAATTGATTTGTATGTCTAGGGAGATTTTGTTTCACGGTAACATCATATTATAAAACCCCTAAACTCATATTTTTGTATATATTGCAAAGTTGTTAATCAATATTTAGGTTTGTGAATTGTTTGGGTTATGTATAAAGAATAGTTTGGATATTTACTTTTATTAATTGGATTTACCTCTTTTTATTTAGAAAGTGTTTGTGATGTAAAAAGACTAGGTTTGATTTGGTTTTATTATTTGAATAAGTTTAGATTTCCATTCTAAAATGGATAATTCGAACGTATTTTGATTTGAAATAATCAAATGTTAACGTTTTTATGTACAACATAGAAAAGGGTAAATTGGATTAAATAGAGGTTTATGTATATATGTATGCGTATTCATATATATATATATATATGTGTGTGTGTGTGTGTGTGTGTGTGTGTTTGTGTGTATGTAATTAACACCTTGTTCCTATTTCATTACTTAAATTGTTCTAACAAGCCTAGGATACAAGTTTGGATAGTTATGTTGTTATTTTTTCATTTTCTGTTGTTGTTAATTATGCCATGAATTTAGTAGTTTAATGTGGGAACTAGGCTTGTATACCTTAATGTGAACCAGATTGACAATTTACACCATTAAAACGTTTCTTTATTCTAACGGAAATTTAGTATTGAAGTACGTATTAAATATTATATTTATATAGCGTAATCAATGTAATCAAACGTAATAAGGATGTAATAAATACACTAGGATAAGGTTAGAAATTTGAAATATCCTCATATGAATTGTTGCTTGTGTATGCGAATAAAATGACTTATATATATATATATATATATATATATATTAAATAATGACACACATACATGAGGTTAATCATCATTTATGGTAGAAGTCTACCCGGAACCAACCGGTAAATCTAGCAACCTCAAGTGGGATTGGCTAATGAGAGAGGTCTGAGTGTTATGGGTCATTTAACTTAGTGCACTATGACACGAGGTTAAGTCCACTTGTAGTAGAAGTCTGCCCAGAACCGCCCGTCATATCCATCATCTACAAGTAGATGGTTTAATGTGAAAGGTCCTATGTATATACATACACCTATTATATGTGGAAATAGGTAGGCTTAATATGCCTTGAGAAAGTCTTATGTGGCTGACTTTCTTTATAACGACCCACATTTTACGTATCCGAAAATCTAAAATATTTTTATTTAGTTCCCTGAGGGTCGGATCATTCTCATATTTTGATATGCTGGTTATGGGGATTTGAGACATGTCTATAATTTTTATCAAATTTATTTATGACCATATTTCCCCTGTCAGTTTTGTATAGGGAATAAATTTTAACTGGGATCGAATCAGGTGCTGAGATTGATTCCATTGGAAAGGAAATTGTATTGCCAATTCCGTAGAGTAGTCACATTAAAGATTTGGTACAGCGGCTTGGGAGGAATCACTGTTTTTGTGTAACACAATTTCTGGACAGGCTAACTAGTCATTAGTGGGCTGATTTGGTGTGGCCCATTAGTGGGCAGGTTAGATGGCTATAAATAGAGGGGTAGAGACAAAGAGAATGATTTACTTTCTTCATTTTCTTATTTGGTTAGGGTTTGAGATTCTCCCTACTCCAATCAAATACATCTCTCTTCCATTAAAATCTTAGATCTACATAAGAAGATTGAAGATCTACATCAAGGAAGGCTAGATCAACATCAAAGGAGAGTAGATCGCATCAAATTGGGTGATTTGAAGACCATTCTTCACTGTCCAGATTTGTATATTATATTTTAAAGATAATTTAAATATTTGGTGAGTGATAAGCATCTCTTACGCTTATTCAATCAAGTATATGGGTTGTTTGATCTTATTTTCATCATTTCAGGTTGTTTTCACCTAGATATTCATCATGGTAAGTATATTTTCATTCGAATCACCATAGGATCTAATTTAGTAAGATTATAACAGTTAAATTCATGTGTTTATGCAAGTTAGATCCATTTATTGATTTGTTCATAATTTTATCATGATTCGGTGAATTCTATATGGTTATATGATGATTATTGATTGCTTAAGTGAAATTGGTTGATTTGGATGGGTTGGTTTAGATATTCTTCGTGAGGTGTTAGATCATATGGATTAGAAGTTTTGTTGATGGACCTGAAGGTATGATGGACCTGCAGTGATGGACCTACAGTGATGGATCGGTGAATGATCCATCAAATATATGATCAAGCGGAGTTTATTTTTGGTTCTATAATGGTCATGGCTTCGATGTGACTTTAAGTTGGAATGGTTGAAGTGTTGTGAAAAATTCGTTGATCGGGGAGATGCAACAAATATGAAGACGACTCAAGTATGATTTGATCTCGTGGATAATGGTTGCTCAAGACGAGGTCTGAGCTTGTGGATAGTCGTCGGTGATGACGACTAGAGTTATTATGGCTGATAGATTATCGTTGTCGTAAGTTCTAGCGGGCTCAAAGCAGGGGTATAATAAGCACGCCTAAAAGAATAGTGAGACTAATCGTGTACCCTGGGTCCATTGGATGGGCCTAGTTGTCTCGAGGAGGCAAATGTACATGGGACGTGCAGTAGTCTAACTAGAACTGGGGTTACCATTAGCCCTTGGCGGATGGCATGTCGTGGCCAGTCATACGAGTATCTTGACGGATGGCACATCAGGGCCGGTCATACGATTAACAATGGTTTCAAGGCAGAATTGGCAGTGATGGTCAGAGTATGGATGTTGATTGTTTTTCTTGTATCATCGTATGTAGATTGTTCGACGTCGAAGGATATATCTTTTGGGAGCTTGTCTGATGTTGGTTTAGGCCTTTGGGACTTGTGCTTGGGGAATGTTGATATCGATTAGAATGGTCTACATTAGATAATTAGTTGATATGTCTACTACTAGTTATTTTCTGGTTTTGTAAAGGCTATCACTGTCGAATGTGGAGGAGACAAGCCTGGGGCTCTTCTCTGTTGATATGTTGGTAGATTAGTTGATTGATCTACCTATTTCTCACATACTTTATTGATGATGTTAGATAGTTGTTTTATCGCTCATTAAGACTGTTGTCAGACTCAAGGTTTTATGTCTTCCTCTTATTACCTTGGGTTGTTCATTCATGTGATGAATGGGCAGATTGAATAGCAGGTGACATGTAGTATATCCTGATGAGGACGATGCTGTTGAGCGACGACGAGCAGGAGGCTGACGTATTATTTCCTACTATCTACTATAGTTGTTTTCCGCTGTTTGATGTATTCTTTGAGTGACTTTGTGAAGACCCTAAACTCCCGTGCCATGGAAGCAAGGATAATCTTTGGAATATAACACATAAACAATAACGGCAGAACAGAAATATATTATTACACCAGAAAATGTACAACAAGTTACACTGGAACAAATATAATCATCAGAGTTACACAGTATAGCAGGATCACACTTAGTACAAAATACAGTTTCAGCTCTATATAAAATGTCTACAGCGGAATCCCACATAATATACATAACAAAGTCTGAACAGCATAATAGAAATGATAGAATCCATCTTCAGCTCCATAGCTATCCAGAATAAGCCTACTAAAACCTGAATACAAGGGTTCCCGTGTAGAAATAGGGGCACCCGAGTTTGCAAGTGAAACAAACTATGAGTCACCCATGGGACTGGTATGACAAATCTTACTTAACCTATTTAGCAATAAGGCCAATCACATGACCACGCCACTAACGCGGAATGAGTTTACTCCATTGGATTTCCGGTGCATAAATAAAGTAAATCATTTAAACAACGCAATGCTTTTTAAAGAAAACGAAGCCATTATAAGACTTAGGTCCCATCACACAATGCAATGCAAGCCGGAGGATAGAGTTTTACCTTATAATGGCCAAAATATGCTTGATACGTATAAACAAAATCAATTGATATTATTACTAGTGCATATATGTTTCAAAAACAATTTCAATCATAATGTATCAATCATAGACGACATGGGTGTCCCATGCCACTACGCCGCCACATATAGGTTTACAATCAAAACCTCACAATGTCATATTGGAAGTTGGATTTCCATCATGAACCAAGGCAAGGGATCGTCCTTACCGACTTCGAGACGCTCTAGCCCGTGTCTCAGGCAAGTACACAGTCAAGCCTTGGATCGTCAGGGCCAGTCCACACGAAGTGGATTAAAATGCCTGAACCATACGTTTCCCCGCCCTATGGGGTGTAAACTGGTCATATATCGACCAAACCATCCATCGGCACCATAGTAACCGATATAACTGAGGCGCCTTACTTTCCATCATCCACAGAAGTAAAAATGTCTAGGATCCATATCATGACACCACTCCTAGCTAGAAGGAAATGCATGTCCTCCCTGAAGTCCTCTCCCGTTTCTGGTTCATACCCGGGGTGTGAGGCTCGCGAATTAACGCCATACACAAAGCTATGTTATATTAAAGTTGTGCTTTGATCATCAACCACAAGGCTCTGCTTTTCAACAAAATCCCTGATCACTGCATCTCAGCATGCCACATTGACATTCCATGCCATGTGACTGATGTCTATCGATATATAACCTCTGAGCTCGTAGGTCTCAGAGAGGGGTATAAAGCAAGAGAATAAATTCTCCACCACCAAACAGATATATATTTAATAGAGATCAATCAACACAGAATAAAATCCAATGTCAGACACACATCCATTTACAAGTTCGTTCTGGGTCTGAATGAAACCGGAGGCACCTTATTCCTCGTCGCGTATGTCCAATACAGGAGAGAGGCCCTCGCATATCCGGTCGATCTCCAAGTACGTATGGACGATCACCACTTATTCCTTGTCTTGGGATGCCTCCCAATCAAGACATCAGTAATCATCCAAACGATGTGAAGATCTCCGGTCTTCGACCACCATCTTCATATCATCGACTTTTCATCGGTGATCAATTATTTGAAATGAGAATTAACTCGGCCTTTTCAAATAATTCACGCATGTATAGAACTCAAATCAATTCTTTCTATGGTTAAACTATTTAACATCCACATTTCAGTTCATTAGTATAATTTTCATGTCAAATACATCCAACCATCAAAAAAATCTGATAAACCAAGTAAAATCGATTTATCTCCATTATACATCGTTTATAATATTTTAAAACGATTTTCCACTATTTTTATTTATTTAACAATAGACCATTTCCATCGAATGACGTTTTAGGTCATTCGATGGCCATGGCGCTGCTCTCGTCCAAATTTGATTTGAACATTTCGAAAAATCTAACCGTTGGGACTTAACGAATTTTATATCGTTGGAAAGATCTTTCCAAAGAGAACCCAATGGTTCTGGTTTCGGGAAAATCCGATGGTCGGAACTCCCGTAACAATCGTTTAAAATTACGATTTCAAAACGCGAACTGCAACGTCATTATTCGTTTTATTTTAATTATATTTACATATATATAAATATAATTCATTCTGGCGCTGTTTTTCCTCGGATTTGATTCAAACATTTCACACAATCTAACCATTGGATCTTAACAAATTATATATCGTTGGAAAGATATTTTCAAAGCGAACCCAACAGTTTCAGTTTCGGGGAAGTCCGATGGTCGGATTTCTCGGTATAATCGTTTAAAATCACGATTCCCAGAGCACGAATTGCAGCGTCGTTATTCGTTTTATTTTAATTATATATATATAACTTGTTCGACGATTTCTAAACCGTTTTCACTTCAAAAATTAGGCTAACGCCTTTAAATTTCGAAAAATTTCGCCATAACCTCCTTTGTACGGGGAGGGGTTTGGAAATTAATTGGGCCATATTAGGTACCTAATAAATCTAGTATAAGCACATACAATTTTTAGTGTCCTATCTATGCCTGAGGGAGTGTGTAAAATTACTCCAGAGATAAATCTCGTCACCTCGTCCAGTGCTGGAAAATAAATAATCCATGTGCCATATCTAATAATTAGAGAGTCGTGATTATTGTCAACTCTACACCCTTGTGGGGTTATTATTTAATATGGCAATTTACCGTTATATTTATTTTGTCCATATCAGTGCTCAGTTCAACTTGTAATTCAATCAACGCCATACGAACATCTCGCTCGTATGGTAATCTCAACCTCGTCATACAAGCTCCAAATGCTTATATGGAAAATGATATGCTATGAAATCAATAGTTCGTCTTCGGTTCAACCTGAAATACAGTCATCTCCATACAAGCGTCTCGCTTGTATGGTAATTCCAACCTCGTCACATAAGCTCCAAATGCTTATGTGGTATATGATAGAGTATGTTATCTTCGCGGAGTATGTCATGCAGCGTAGTTCAAAATTAATTGTAACTATTCTGTGGTATTGTTTATAATCTCAGACAGAATAACTAGCACACCACATTCAATTGCATTCACAGGAGTTTATATATAAATAAAATTGCGCAGCCAACTCATTAAGGTTTACCTATTTATCGGGCATGCAAATAAATTATTTACTCAACAGCAAATCCATTTTCCTATTCTGTACATGTATATATGTGCATATCTAAGCTAAAAAATATTTTTAGCAAACCAATATTTATTTCTATACACGATGATTTTTAACACTTCATATACATGTTAAAAATATTATTTTCAATCAACAAATATTTATTTCAACCTTTGGTTATTTTTAACAGATTATATTCATGTTAAAAATATTATTTTTAATCAACAAATATTTATTTCAACCTTTGGTTATTTTTAACAGTTCATATTCATGTTAAAAATATTATTTTCAATCAATAGATATTTATTTCAACCTTTGGTTATTTTTAACAGTTCATATTCATGTTAAAAATATTATTTTCAATCAACAAATATTTATTTCAACCTTTGGTTATTTTTAAAGGTTCATACATATAATAAAAATGTTATTTTTATCATTCAAACAATTTATTTCAAACATGAATATTTTATATACTTCATACGTATAATAAAAATGTTATTTTTATCGTTCAAACAATTTATTTCAAACATGAATTTTTTATATACTTCATACATATAATAAAATTATTATTTTTATCATTCAAACAATTTATTTCAAATATGAATATTTTATATACTTCATACATATAATAAAAATGTTATTTTTATCGTTCAAACAATTTATTTCAAACATGAATATTTTTCAACACATGAATATTTCAGAAAATTTCAGCATTACAACGACAGGGTATTTAGCACCGGCACCGTGTCTAGCACGGCTCCTCTGCTATCCTAAGCCTTGCAACATTACAATATTTTCATTTCAATAATTTCCACAGTATCATTCATTTTCACAACACAATGAATATACCACAAACACAACCAAATTTGTTGCAACCACAATCAATCATTCTCAACCACAATCAATCATTCACAACACAATCAATTTATATCGTCCATGGTCTGTGGACGAGGGTAGTATATATATATACATACATACACATATATATATATATATTATTTCCATTCAATTCCATTCAACGCATATATGATTTATACAACGCATGTACAATTTATACATCACTTATATAATTTATTCAACGCCATATATGAGATATACAATGCGTATATAATTTATACATCACTTATATAAGTTATACAACGCGTATACATTCCAATTTGAATTTAGATTGCTCACATTCTTTCTATGGTTAAACTATTTGACATCCACATTTCAGTTCATTAGTATAATTTTCATGTTAAATACATCCAACTATCAAAATATCTGATAAACCAAGTAAAATCGGTTTATCTCCATTACACATCGTTTATAATATTCTAAAACGGTTTTTTACTATTTTTATTTATTTAAAAATAGTTCATTTCCATCGAATGACGTTTCAGATCATTCGATGGCCCTGGCGCTGCTCTCTTCCAAATTTGATTTAAACATTTCGGAAAATCTAACCGTTGGATCTTAACGAATTTTATATCGTTGGAACGATCTTTCCAAAGCAAACCCAACGGTTCCGGTTTCGGGAAAATCCGACGACCGGATCTCCCGTAGTAATCGTTTAAAATTACGATTTCAAAAAGCGAACTACAGCGTCGTTATTCATTTTATTTTAATTATATTTATATACATAAATATAATTCATTCTGGCGCTGTTTTTCCTCAGATTTTATTTAAACATTTCACAAAATCTAACAAAGTTGGATCTCAACAAATTTTATATCATTAGAAAGATATTTTCAAAGCGAACCCAAGGGTTTCAGTTTCAGGGAAATCCGATGGTCGGATTTCTCGGTATAATCGTTTAAAATCACGATTCCCAAAACACGAACTGCAGTGTCATTATTCGTTTTATTTTAATTATATATATAATCTATTCGACGATTTCTAAACCGTTTTCATTTCAAAAATTTGGCTAACGCCTTTAAATTTTGCCATAACCTCCTTTGTACGGGGAGGGGTTTGGAAATTTATTGGGCCGTATTAGGTACCTAATAAATCCAGTATAAGCACACACAATTTTTAGTGTCCAGTCTATGTCTAAGGGAGTGTGTAAAATTACTCCAGAGATAAATCTCGTCAACTCATCCAGTGTTGGAAAATAAATAATCCATGTGTCGTATCTAATAACTAGAGAGATGTGATTATTGTCAACTCTACACCCGTGTGGGGTTTTTATTTAATCTGGAAATTTACCGTTATATTAATTTTGTCCATATCAGTCCTCAATTCAACCTGTAATTCAATCAACGCCATACGAACATCTCGCTCGTATTGTAATCTCAACCTCATCATACAAGCTCCAAATGCTTATATAGAATATGATATGCTATGAAATCAATAGTTCGTCTTTGGTTCAACCTGAAATACAGTCATCTCCATACAAGCGTCTCGCTTGTATGGTAATTCCAACCTCGTCACATAAGCTCCAAATTCTTATGTGGTATATAATAGGGTATGCTATCTTCATGGAGTATGTAATGCGCTGTAGTTCAAAATTAATTGTTACTATTCTATGGTGTTGTTTATAATCTCACACAGAATAACCAGCACACCACATCCAATGGCATTCACAGGAGTTGATATATAAATAAAATTACGCAGCCAACTCATTAAGGTTTACCTATTTATCGGGGGTGGAGAGGTGCGTCCGGCGCTACCCACAAGGTCAAGCTCGGTGGCTCCATGAGGTGGCGGTTCCCCTTCAAACAACGAGGGTTTAGGAGGGTGATTCGAGCAATTTACACCATGAAAAATACTGAGATCCGTATGGATTCGAAGATTGGAAGATTCTCAACAAAATTGTCTGAAGAACCAACTGATTTCATTGTGTGGATCTCGAGTTTTTAAGGGAGGAAGATGGGAGCCCTTTCCGCATTGGATTTTATGAAGGCGGCGCGATTTTCTGATTAGTGAATTAGGGTTACGAAATATTTCCATTGGCCAATATTTATATTTTATTTATTTAATTCCAAAAATACATGTTCATCAATGCAAACTCCAAATCAAACTCAACGACCGTCGCCCCCAGCTAAATACCCCCATTCCAGACACAATGGAATATGTTTCGTAAGCCAATGGAATATGTTTTGTAAGCCCATTCGACTGTTATAGTCAGTTTTTCTTCAAATTAAAATATAAAACATTCAAATTTGGATTTAAACGTACATTTTTATTTGTTGGGGCCACATACTAATTCCAAAAATTCCCGAAAAATAAATCTAGCTTGGGACGATATGGTCCCAACAAAATTAATTTCATCGAATTTGGAGACCGTTTGAAAAATGGACTTTTTCTGGTCAATCCAATTCAAACTGAAATTACCAAACGTGTTTTCCTTTGTCACGCTCACGTATTAATTCCAAAAATTATGGAATTTGAAACCTAGCAGTAATTTGACATTTCAGATCCAACCAAAGTAGTCTCATCGAAAACGGAGGTCGTTTACAAAATATCTATTCTTAAGGGCTATATTTATATTAAATTTCATAGCGACTATTCTCAATATTCAACTGGCCATAACTTTTGATTCCCGCTATGAAAATTTGATTTTTCATATTCATTATAAAGATACTTTTAAACAGATTTAAATATTTTTGGTTTCACTAAAATCCGGTTTATTTTGAATCCTGTACAATCAATCAAATTTCAAAGTCAAAATTTTAAACTGCAGCGCTATTTCTAACTACTTTTATAATTAAAATTAGTATATTTGTTCTAACTTTGACTTAAATAAATTTTTAGTCGCTATTATTTAAAATAAATTATTTTAAATATTCTAAATTCATTAAAATAGCCAAAATAAAAAAATTAAACTGGTTCTGATTTTCTGGGTTGTTACAGACATGTAGTGAGGCATTTTGTACAGATTCTTATGGTATATCTCAGTGTTGTATGGATAATTGATAATGAAATGAAAAGTTTAAGATTCTGCTCAATTATACTTCACTATTATTGTCTGTTGTATATGTTCTATTATAGTTTATTCTTACACTGTGAGCTATACGACAGGCTCTGCGTATGTTATCCTACCCTGATGATCATCCATAGTTACTTGACACGTATTTCAACGCATGATTCCTCTTGTTAAGTGCAGGATTTATGCGCAGTCATCACATTCTTCTTATCTAGTTTGGGTATTAAGTGCTTAGGACTCAGACCATTCTGAAGGTTTATTCCTTGGATTTGGACCAAAGTCATGGGAACCCCTTTATTAGATTTGAAGTTGGTTTATGGGTCCTCCTTCTCTAAAAGTGGTTTAGTCATAGCGATAATGGAGTACAGTAGTTTACTGGAATGTTCACTTCCTCTAAAAGCTTTGTGAGGGCCAACCTAAGGACAGATTTGGTATACATGGGACGTGGCATGCAATTTAATCAACCAACTGTCTAAGGGAAGTGTTAGGTGGCATAGGTGTACTACCGTAATATCAGTTAAGTAGCAAGCGACGAAGTACTACTTCTTATATTACTTGTAAGAATATATATCTGTAAGGACGTTGACGTGTTAGGACAGAGTCTTAAGTGACTAGAGTCTGCCTTAGGGTCATAAGAGATCATAAGAATTCACCCCTAACAAACATACTAGAATGGGCCTTAAGTGACCAAGAATGTCCACCTCATTGGGTCTTAAGTGATCGCTGATCCACCCTAAATGCATCAATGAAGGTCGATTGACTCGGATATCCACCTCATTCATTAAAATGCTTCTTTGTGTGTGTGTGTGTGTGTGTGTGTGTATGTGTGCATATGTGTTTCATAAACATACCTTGACATATATAACCTGCCAAATTTAGAGTATAGTCTTTAAACACATACTATTTTCAGTTACTAGAACTTTATGTTTTGACCACCCTCCTCTTAACATATAAACATGACGGTAGGTGGGAACGCTTGGATCAATGATACTTTGGAGGTAGAGTCTAACGACGGAGGATCCTTATCTATTAAGCATTATGACATTATTATTATGTTAGGATAATTATTGTTGATGCACTTTTCATTGAACGAGACTTGTTGTAATTAATATGTATGATGATTTTAAACTAAAGGTACATCTATTTTAAGTTATTGTATTTTATCCCTTCCGCTATGTGGGATTCTAATTTCGTTTTAGTATACTCTTTTATATCTGTTGTACCACTTCCGTATAGGAACCAATGATTTGTTTGGAATGACTCTAAGTTTCGTTTGGTCTTTTTAGGTGTAAATTTAGGCCTATTCCGTGCATGTTGTTACAGCTCATGATTTATACTTATGCATATTTAGAAATTTCAGAGATGAAATTTTTAAAGTGTACGGGAAGAGTATAACGATCCGAAATTTACGTATCAATGATCATAGAATAATTCTAGTTAATTCATGTGAGGTTGTATAACTCCAATATTTTGCGATATGGTTCTCTAAAATATTTTATACATCCACGATTTTTTCTAACTTTTTATATGACCATTTTGACCTTGAAAAATTTATTTCGATAATATGATCCAAATTAGATGCTTTAACTAGCTTTGTTGCTTCGAGGTAGTGGCTTATTTTCGGTAGGATGGTTATATAATAAAATTGGATAAGCAATCAGGGAGTTATGGCAGTTTTAAAATTTCAAAACTACTGACCAAAATTATAGCAGTGACAATGGGTTGAATTAACAAGTCCATTAGTCTAATGACATTTGCCTATAAATACGAGATGAGATTATGAGAATGATCATTTGAAAGTTTCACTCTTATTTCATATCAGCCCCAAATCCTAGATCTACTGCAATTCTCACTCAGTTTCACTCTAAATCGTCAATTCTTACTCAGTTTCACTCTAAAACGCCCCTAACATTAAATTAAAGGCCAAATCTATATTAATTGGCTGAATCACTTCAATTTGGCGACATTCTCATTTGATTCCTTGCTATCTGAATCGAATTTCATCCCACTTTACCCTTATTTGGTAAGTTCTAGTGATCTTTCACTCGTCTGTGACGGACTATATGTAATAACTAGGTGAATTTAGATTAGAATTATCAGTATATTTAATGAATCTAGGTAATTTGAGGTCTAGACATCCTATGGTAACCTAATTATGCATATGATTACGATTGTTTTACTTTAGATATATGTTTTAGAATTGACTGATCTTGTACCGAATCATTAAATGCTTATAATTGGATGAAATTGCTTGCAATTTGTTGTTTGAATCGTTGTTACAATTGAATTCGATGTTATGCTTGTTTGGCATATTAGTGTTATTCTTGAATTAGATCTTAGAGTAAAGTTTATTAGAATGGTAGGAAACTTGGAGGATACATTTTGGAGTACATCATAAGCATAACACATGGATCACCTCTTGATTGGAGCTAAGGCATATGGTTGATGTCGATACATACAGGTAGGTTCGGTACTGATCGAATCATGCTGGTATAGTAAGGCGATGATTCATATGGTTGATAAGGGCATGATTCAAAGAAGGTGTGCTAAAGTTTTGAATCGTATTAGATATGCCAAGTGTTAAAGATGGACGAGTCATCTTCAGTGAATCATACCGTGATGCGTAGAAGAGAACACTTAAAGTCAAAGAGGACCAAGGAGCTCACTGGCTTCAGGGAAGGATACACTATAAGCAGAGTTGAAAATAACTAAGTAATCAGAGCATAGCAGGCTCATATCGATCGGGTTGGTATCGACCCATCACGGTGGCTTCGATGGGTGTGCATCTATATGGCTTAAAGTGGGGTTGCACATGACCACGTTGGAAGTGGTGGCACATATTGAAGTTTTGACTCTTCGATTGAAAGCTTGGGTTTGTGGTTGAATCGAAGGAATTATGGAAAGGCAGCTCAGGATGGCGCTAGACTACAGGATAATGTACCGAGTAAAGTGGTAGTACTCATGCTCGTAATGGAGTGGCGAAGAGACTTTATGACACCCTACGTCCGTTAATGTCACTCATTAAGAGAATGCATTAATTTTCGTAAAGCGTTACAGGTAAACAAAAACAGAAACATTACAAGACAGATATAAAATAGCAGCGGAATTTAAAACTTTTTATTAAGCAGAAAACATCATGGTTCAAAACATACTTACATCATAAGTCTAAAATACATAAACACAGTACATCAACTTAAAATTTTTGTCTTGTACTTAAATCATTAGAGTACAATAATAAAAGAAGCAAAATCCCCAAAACATAGCCATAGTAGAGAGATATGAAATCAAGCAGTAAATCTAAGCAGCTCCAAGCAAGATGAAAGCAGAATCTTGAGCAAGCTTAAGTATTCCCACCCTGAGAACCTGAAGGAGAAACGGAAGAGAAAGAAGAGGAAACAAAATGGGTCGGACATAAAGTGTGGCGAGTCCAGTTACTTTTAGCATATAAATAAGTAAAAGTATCATGACAGGCATATAAAGTGGATAAGAGAGATAACATCATAAAAGGCAGGTATGACAAGGTAAATAGGATAAAAATGATAAAGTATGTTGCGATTCTCTAGTACTTTCCCTTTCCCTGCATCAATACTAGTGTCGTATGAACAAGATAATTCCCAACAAGTATAAGATGGTAGACTTAGGCGTACTTCTAGTGAGAGGTTTTATCCCCATATAATAAAAGGCAGCCCAACATACCAGAGTTACCCCTAAGGATAATAACGGGCACCTAAACATACCGGAGTCTAGATGTACCCTAATTACTATCCCAATCGACCGGCTCCCTATTCCGTAGATACCCTGTGCTGGCACACAGTAGGATGTATCACTTCCTAAAGTGGCAACCCTTCGTTTTCAGGATGTGCACAACCATATCTACAGGTGTCACGGCGTCTAAGCCTCTTCTGCCGGACCCATGCACGCACATGACCCCGTCGGAATACACCGCCCACACCGTCTCCCATATTTGGATCTCTTACAATCAGCCCAGTAAGTGTGCCCCGACTCCGACCTAGTTCAGAGTACTCATTTGATACCTATATATATGGGTTACTGACTGAAACAGGTCCCACACTCAAGATGATACGAGCTTCCCCCGACTTTTGCATCCCCACTACTAGGTTTTCCACAGGTTATGCCATACCAGAGTAAAAAGATTGCATAACCCCACAAGTTAAGTTTGTGGGCCTATATATAAATATTACCCACCAACCCAAGATATATTAAACCCTTCCACTGTTTCATACAATTTTACTTAACCCCTACTCAAGTTAACATATTCATACAATCCCTATGGATTCAACTAGGATAAGTATCCAAGTTTATTACCATATTCTTTTATGGTTATAATGTACTAGACCTCCCACATTAAGCCTACAACTTGTGGATGCTGGATATGTCGGGCGGTTCCGCGCAGAATCCTTCTACAAGTCGGACTTAACCTCGTATCTTAGCACGTCATGTGTTTATGCACTTAGACCCCTCACATTAGATTCACCACTTGTGGTCGCTGGATATGCGGGTTGGTTCCGGGAAGACTTCCACCATAAGCGTGTCTTAGGGCGGTTATAATTTCTAATTACTGTAATTCTTGGCATTTCCAATATTAACCAATTATTCCTATGTCATTATAGGTTTTCATGCCCCTTTTTCCCATGTCATATTCATCATGTATCGTATTCCCCAAATTCAGATCTTTTATCAAAGTTTGGTTTATGCCCCAAATTCATATTCATGTATTTCATTCAATTTATGCCCAAATTTCCCAATGCAAGTTATGCCTCAATTTTAACATTTTCCCCTCTTTCCCAATTTAACATGTTCGCATATTTCAGCGGCATGCCTAGGCTCGAAGGTAGCCTGGCTATATAATAAAAAGAGAAAAGAAGAAGGGAAGAAAATAAAAATAAACATAATAGCAAGATTGACATATGATGGCAGGAATAGGCATAGCAGCTAATAAACATACAACGACAAAATTTGGCATAATGATAAGATAAGCATATAGGAACAGATCTGATGAACATGTGATAGTAGAACTGATTCTAACATAATAGGGACATCATAAATAGGTATGATGAGATCTAAACAATGAATTATATCAACAAACAATGACAGATCTGAAATGATAAAAAAGTTATAGGCTTAGATCTAGTTCATAGTCATGTCAGAATAACTTAGATACACAGGTTATAATAGATCTGATATGATTCAAATAGTCACATGCTTAGATCCAAGTTATAGTCATGTCAAGATTAACTTTTAAGTATTTAGATCTAAAAATAACATAGATTCACTGTGATTGGATCTAAGAAATAGAAGATGGATTGCATATGTTGAATCACAGATCTCTAAACTTGAATAACTTGATTCTTGAAGAAGAAAAGGATTAATTTAATCTGGGTAGAGGCAACATCTAGTTCTCCATTGCTTTTGTGTGAATAAAACAATGAGAATGGGGTCCTATTTATAGCATAGGGTCTACGTATCTGGTCAAGAATTCAGTCCACACACATTGAAATGTATCAGGCCCGAATCTGGGGTTGTTGACACCCCCCTTATGGTGTCGACCCATGGGTCGACACCCCTAGGGCAGAGGCCAACTCCCAATGGGACTGGTTCCCGCGTTGTCCCGCCTTCGTTTTTCGAACTGATTTTTGAATTTCTGAAGTGATTATATATATATATGTATAATTAGCTTATATATATGCAAACTTCAAACCTTAATATCTTCTTCAACAATGTTTATTTTACGCAAACTCAGAGTCTATCTCAAGTAGAATTCCGAGACGAACGCAATGGCGCAGTCCATTTCACTTAATTCTGAATATTTAATTAAGTAATTTTTAATTTATCATATTTAGTGTTGTTAAAATTATGGGATGTTGCATTCTCGCCTACTCAAAGGATTTTGTCCTTGAAATCTCTAAGTTAAGAAGAATGTATATCCTAACATCCATCATCCATTTACTCATCCACCAATCACAGACATCCAATGTCCTTAAAAATTTCTAATGCTTATAAACATATGCAAAAGTTTATGTATATGTCCTTATACTAATGCGAAAGATCAGGCGGTCTACTGATTCAGTTGACCTCCTTAACGCAATGTATGTTAGTGCTATGAATCCATCATGTATGCAAATAATCCTGTTATAACATGTATGTTCTATATGTGTGCACAATCATTCATCCAAACGCAACATCCATACGATGACACACCCACTTTCATCTATTAAAAGTGAAAAAAATAATGCGCACACACATCCATATGCAGTATGAGAGTGATTGAGCCGATCTAGTGCCTAATGTGTGTGTACATGCATCCACGAGCAACCACTAGGAAACACTTGCATCCACTTGCATCCATCAAACATAACATGTCTCAAACACATGTTTACATTCATGGGATTCCTACCTAAAGGTAGAAGATCAGATCGATAAGATATGATAGAAACAAGCATAAACAAAAGCTTTGGAAAAGAAGTTAACGACATACCCTTGAAAAGGAAAGGGTACGAAACGCGAATCTTGTCTTCGGTCTTCCAAGTTGCACCCTCTGGGTTATCTCCCCACCGAACTTTTATCAACTTGACTTCTCAGTTGTGTAGCTTCTTAACTTCTGATCCAAGAACATGGGTAGGAACTCGCCTAACTGTCGCCTCCCATTCCACCTCTACTTCCTTAAGTATACTCGGCTCTACTACTTCTGCAGTATCATGCAAGCACTTTCATAAATGAGAAACGTGGAAAACATCATGAACGCCGGACAGTCTCTCTGGTAGCTTTACTCTATAGGCCATTTGGCCAATCCTTCCTGTTATGGGAAATGACCCTACAAATCTTGGTGCTAGTTTCCCTACAGATCCAAAGCGAACCACATTCCTTAATGGTGATACCTTAATGAAAACCATGTCTCTCACCTCAAACTCAATGTCAGTCCTTCTCCTATCCGCATAGGATTTTTGCCTATCCTGAGCGATCTTCCTTCGCCGTATAATAAGATCAATCTTTTCAGAATTTTCTCTAACCATATCTGGTCCAAGTAGAAGTCTTTCTGTAGACTCCCACCAATAAGTCGATGATCTACAAGGTCATCCGTATAATGCTTCGAAGGGTGTCATGCCAATGCTAGCTTGATAACTGTTGTTGTAGGCGAACTCTACTAAAGGAAGATACTCTTCCCATGTCCCTCCAAAGTCTAGGATACACAGCTTTAAAAGTTCCTCAAGAACTCTGTTCACCCTTTCTGTCTGTCCATCGGTCTGAGGGTGATAAGTGGTGCTCAAACACAACTGTGTACCTAATGCTTCTTGCAAGCTCCTCCAAAATTCACTAGTGAAAATGGGGCCACGATCACTTACGATACTGGAAGGTACTCCATGAAGACGGACTATCTCATGAACGTAAACTACTGCCAACCATGTCGTTGTCCTCTTACTCTTAACTAGGATGAAATGAGCGCTCTTAGTGAGTCTATCTACTACAACCCAAATACTGGTGTTGCCCTTCCTTGATCTAGGAAAACCATCGGTGAAATCCATAGAGATGCTCTCTCACTTCCACTGCGGAACCTCCAAAGGATGACGTAAACCATCGGGCTTCTTTTGCTCAGCTTTGACTTGCTGAAAAATCAAACATTGAGAAACAAACTCCGCCACATCTTTCTTCATCCCAGCCCAAAAGAAAACCTTCTTCATATCTCTATACATCTTATCACCGCCTGGATGAATAGTCATCTTAGAATGATGGGCTTCCTCTAGGATTGTCTTTAAAAGACTCCCAACTCAGGAACACAAAACCTTCCATCTCATCGCAACCACCCTCTATCATGTGTAGAATATCTACTGAGGTGACTAGAAGTCTCCCCTCTACTGTGCCTATCCAAGATGTTTGAAATCCATGGATCCTCTCGCCGCGAAGCTCCTATCTGATCCATAAGAGTAGGTCGCACCTCCAGTGATGCTAATAAGTCAGGCAAAAAATCGGTGGAGGGTCTAAAGTCAAAAGTCTATATAAACTCCAAGCTTTTCCTCTCCATAAATAGAGGACTTAAGGCCATTCTCTGCCTATACACTGCATCAACCACTACATCATCCTTGCCAGGGGTATAAGCAATTTCAAAGTCATAAGATGCTAGGAACTGCATCCACCTTTGTTGCCCTAAATTAAGATCCTTATGTGAGAACAAGTACTTGAGAGATTTATGATCGGTATACAACTCGAACTTCTCTCCAAGCAAATAATGGCGCCAAGTCTTAAGCGCGAATACTATGGCAGCTAGCTCTGAGTCATGGGTAGGGTAGTTCTTCTCATGAACTCTTAGTCGTCTACCTACATAACATACTACCCTTCCCTCTTGCATCAGAACCACATCAAGCCCTGTACCACATGCATCAGTGTATACTGTAAACACTTTGTTTCCATCGGGCAAGGCCAAGACTGGGGCTGTTGTCAAAGCCCTCTTCAATCGCTGGAAAGCAACATCACAATCTATATCCCACGAAAACGTCAAATTCTTCTTTATCAGCCTGGTGAGTGGGGCTGATATCTTTGCGAAGTCCTTAATGAACTTCCTATAATAGCCTGCTAACCCCAGAAAACTTCTCACCTTTGTTGCATTCTTTGGGATCTGCCAATTTTGAAATGCAACTACTTTTACGGGATCTACTGCTATCCCATTTTTAGAAACCACATGCCCTATAAATCTCACCTCTTTTCTCCAAAAATGACATTTGGAGAACTTTGCCTTAAGCTGGTGCGCACGGAGAGTTTTCAAAACCTCTCTCAAATGTTAGGCATGCTCTTCCTCGCTCTTCAAGAAAATTAAGACGCCATCTACAAAGACCACGACCAACTTATTTAGAAACTCCCGAAACACCCTAATCATCAGATCAACAAAATAGGCAGGTGCATTCGTCAACCCAAAAGGCATAACGAGCCATTCAAAGAAACCATCTGGAGTCCTAAAAGCAGTCTTATCTATACTGTCCTCGACCACCCTCATCTGATGAAACCCCGTGGCCAGGTCTAACTGCGAGAAAACTGATGCACCAACAAGCTGGTCAAACAGATCATTTATCCTCGGAAGTGGGTGTCTGTTCTTCTTAGTGAGTTTATTCAACTCCCTATAGCACATAAGCGAAGAGAACCATCCGCTTGAGTTGCAAATACCACCGAAGCACCCCATTCAGATATGTTTCTCCTAATAAACCCTTTCTCAAGTGGCTCCCCTACTTGCTTGCTAAGCTCCCTCCTTTCTCTTGGAGCTATATGGCGCACAGGTAATGCAACTGGCTTTGCATTGTCTACCAGGTACATACGAAAATCGATCTCGCGCCTCAAAGGTAATCCCCGAACCTCATCAAAAACATCAGAATACTCACGGACTACTGGTACAGACCGCAGATCATCGATAGATGCATCAAGTGACTCTAGGAAACTAAGCATGACAGACCCCTTTGGGTCACAAGAAATCTCGAGGGTCCTCCCATGGCAAGTCAAAAGTCTAACGACCCTCCTCTCATAATCCAGAATGGCACCATACATGGCTAGCAAATCCATCCCTAGAATCAAACCATAACCCATGAAACCAAGCACATATGCATCGCACTCAAACTCAACGCCTAACATAGATATTCTCAAACCCCGACAAATCATGGACAGATGAGTCGTACCAACAATGGGGTTTGAGACAACAATGGGATCCACTACATTACTAATATTAAGGTGCAGAGACTCAACCACAGAATCAGATATAAATGAATATGAAGCGTCAGAATCAAAAAGAGTTTTAACTGGGTGATTGGAAAGAGAAATCAAACCTTCAACAAAAACTTTCCTACCTCTATCCGGAGCACTGGTCACAAGAGCATGCACCTGCCATCTAGAAGCTCTTGCCCTTTGACCTTGTCCTTGCTTCTTTGGGCACTCCTTGGAAAAGTGTCTGATCTCTCCACAATTGAAACAAGCATTCTTCCTTCTTTTGCAGTCCTTGATCAAATGACCCTCGCGTCCGCAATTATGGCACTTCCTCTTATCCTTAGCCTTGTTGTTCTTTCCGCCCTTCTTTTGTTGTTGTTATTGTCCCTTCTTGGGCCATACTTTCTTGTTTTGTGTTTCCTCCACCTTATCTTCTTTCTTTTCAGCTTTATCTTCCTATGCATCAATGCCGTATCAACAAGCCTTTCAAAAGTTGTTCCCATCGGAATATGGGACATAGCTAACCCATAGAGGGGTTCATTCTGTCCTTTAGCAAACCATAAAGCTTTCTTATGCGAGGTTTTCACTAGCTCCAACCTAAACCTTGCTAGTTGGTTGAATTTGTTAACATACTCTTTGACAGTCATGCCTTCTTACTTGAGTGCCAGAAACCTTCCCATTTGCATGCTCTTCTCAGCTTGAGAAAGAAATTTCATTTCAAACCTTTGCCGAAAATCATCCCAAGTCTCCACTGGACACCCTGCCTGTGTCACTTCCCACCAGAATGAACCCTCATCTTCCAACAGCCAAGCGGCTAACTGAATCTTCCTACGACCATCCACTTCAAAAATTCCAAACAAATTCTCCGTCTCTTTGAGCCAATTCCTTGCCTCTACGAAAGTTTCAGTTTCTCGGAATGGCTTTCCACCCATAGCACAGAAATATTTGCAGATCTTAGAGAAATTATCTGCTCGCGGAGGAGGAGGATGAGGAACAATGAGTGTAGCTGGGGGAGGAACGTCTGCTTGGCCACCGACAGGCATCGTGGCCTCAAGATACCTATGGAACCAACCTGGATTCGTAACACCCTCAGGAATACTAGGTTCCCCATACATGCTGAAAAGAAAAGGAAAAGGAATTCGAACAGAGAATCTAAAGATGTTACATATGGCTTTGGGGAATATGTTTTTCAAAACAGACTTTTCTTTTGAAAATGCTTTCTTTTAAAATTGTTTTGAAAATAATTTTCAAAAATCTTTTATCCGATCTGGTAACCTTCAACTCTGATACCAAGTTTGACACCCCACGTCCATTAATGTCACTCATTAAGAGAATGCATTAAGTTTCGTGAAGGTTATAAGTAAATAGAAACAAAAACATTACAAGACACATATAAAATAGCAGCGGAATTTAAAACTTTTATTAAGCAGAAAACATCATGCTTCAAAACATAGCTACATCATTAAAATACATAAACCCAGTACATCAACTTAAAATTTCTGTCTTGTACTTAAATCATCAGAGTACAACAATAAAAGAAGCAAAATCCCCAAAACATAGCCATAGTAGAGAGATATGAAATCAAGCAGTACATATAAGCAACCCCAAGTAAGATGAAAGCAGAAACCTGATCAAGCTTGAGTATTCCCACCCTGAGAACCCGGTGGAGGGGGGAGGAACGAAAGAGAAAGAAGAGGAAACAAAATGGGTCAGACATAAAGTCTAGTGAGTCCAGTTACTTCTAGCATATAAATAAGTAAAAGTATCATGACATGCATATAAAGTTAATAAGAGAGATAACATCATAAAAGGCAAGTATGACATGGTAAATAGGATAAACATGATAGAGTATATTGCGCTTCTCTAGTACTTTCCCTTTCTGTGCACCAATACTAGTGTCGTATGAACAAGATGATCCCCAACAAGTATAAGATGGTAGACTTAGGCGTACTTCTAGTGAGAGGTTTTACCCCATACAATAACAGGCAGCCCAATATACCGGAGTTACACCTAAGGATAATAACGAGCTCCTGAACATATCGGAGTCTAGATGTACCCTAATTACTACCCCAATCGATCGGCTCCCTACTCCGTAGATACCATGTGCTGGCCCCATAGTAGGATGTATCACTTCCTAAATGGCAACCCTTCGTTTTTAGGATGTGCACAACCATATCTACAGGTGTCACGACGTCTAAACCTCCTCCGCCGGACCCATGCACGCACATAACCCCGTCGGAATGCGCCGTCCACACCACCCCACATTTGGATCTCTTACAATCAGCCCAGTAAGCGTGTCCCGACTCCGACCTAGTTCAGAGTACTCGTTTGATACCTATATATGGGTTACTGGCTGAAATGGGTCCCACACTCAAGATGATACAAGCTTTCTCCTACGCTTGCATCTCCACTACTAGGTTTTCCACAGGTTATGCCATACCGGAGTAAAACGATTGCATAACCCCACAGGTTAAGTTTGTGTGCCTATATATAAATATTACCCACCAAACCAAGATATACTTAACCCTTCCACTATTTCATACAATTTTACTTAACCCCTGCCCAAGTTAACATATTCATCCAATCCCTATCGATTCATCTTGGTTAAATATCCAAGTTTATTACCATATTCTTTTATGGTTATAATGTACTAGACCTCCCACATTAAGCCTACAACTTATGGATGCTGGATATGCCGGGTGGTTCCGGACAGACTTCTTCCATAAGCTGGACTTAACCTCGTATCTTAGCACGTCACGTGTTTATGCACTTAGACCCCTCACATTAGATTCACCACTTGTGGTCGCTGAATATGCCGGTTGGTTTCGAGCAAACTTCCACCATAAGTGTAATCTAACCTCGTGTCTTAGCGCGGTTACAGTTTCTAATTACAGTAATTCTTGGCATTTCCAATATTAACCAATTATTCCTATGTCATTATAGGATTTCATGTCCCTTTTTCCTAAGTCATATTCATTATGTATTGTATGCACCAAATTCAGATCTTTTATCAAAGTTTGGTTTATGCCCCAAATTCATATTCATGTATTTCATTCAATTTATGCCAAAATTTCCCAATTTTAACATTTTCCCCTCGCTCCCAATTTAACGTGTTCGCATATTTCAGCGGCATGCCTAGGCTCGAAGGTAGTCTGACTATAAAATAAAAAGAGAAAAGAAGAAGGGAAGAGAACAAAAATAAACAAAATAACAAGATTGACATATGATGGCAGGAATAGGCATAACAACTAATAAACATACAGTGACAAAATTTGGCATAATGACAAGATAGACATATAAGAACAGATCTGATGAACATGTGATAGTAGAACTAATTCTAACATAATAGGGGCATCATAAACATGCATGATGAGATCTATACAATGAATTAGATCAACAAACAATGACATATCTGACATGATAAATAGTTATAGGCTTAGATCTAGTTCATAGTCATGTCAGAATAACTTAGATACATAGGTTATAGCAGATCTGATATGATTCAAATAGTCACAGGCTTATATCCAAGTTATAGTCATGTCAAGATTAACTTTTAAGTATTTAGATCTAAAAATAGCATACTATGATTGGATCTAAGAAATAGAAGAGGAATTGCAGATGTTGAAACACAGATCTCTAAACTTGAATAACTTGATTGTTGAAGAAGAAAAAGCTTAATTTAATCTAAGCAGATGCAACATCTAATTCACCATTGTTTTTGTGTGAATAAAACAATGAGAATGGAGTCCTATTTATAACATAGGGTCTACGAATCTGGTCAAGAATTCGGTCCACGTACACTAAAATGTATCAGGCCCGGATCTGGGGGTGTCGACATGGGTGTAGACACCCCCTTATGGTGTTGACCCATGGGTCGACCCCTCACGGGCCTGGTTCCCGCATTGTCCCGCCTTTGTTTTTCGGACTGATTTTTGAATTTTTGAAGTGAGTATTTATACATACATACATACATACATACATACATATACATATATATACGGGGGCGACTATTTGAACACAAAATCAAACACAAAGAGGGAGACACAAAGCCTCAACCGTTGGATCTTTTTGTCTTTATATGGAGAGGTGTAATTCATGGGGTGATCCAATGGTGCAAATCAATTGTATCACCATTTGTGTCAAAATTTTGTGTCTCTATAGACTTTCCCTATATATATAATTAGCTTATATATATATATATATGCAAACTTCAAACCTTAATATCTTCTTCATACAATGTCCGTTTTACGCAAACTCGGACTCTATCTCAAGCAGAATTTCGAGATGAACGCAATGGCACAGTCCGTTTCACTTAATTCTGAATATTTAATTAAATATTTTTTAATTTATCATCTTTAGTGTTGTTAAAATTATGGGGTGTTATAGACTTTGTAGAGTGAGAGAGCTAAAGAATCATTGATAACTCGTAGTATTATTGTTGTGATTCGAAGTTGGGGTAATGATTGTGGGGACGCCTAAGGACCAATAGTGATAGTCATGTACCCTGAAGTACTCTAAGGGGGTCTAGTGCCATATTTCAGATCCTAAAGGAAATGTTGGATTTAAGATCCTAAAGGTACGAGAGTATAACAAAAACATGGATTTTTCCATTAACCCCCGACATTTGTGACGATGGTTATAGTTTATCATGTATTCAAGGCTTTAAAAGGTGATAACTATGTTTTGTTTGATGGATGCTATGGTTGCTCTTACTTCTCATTCATGGATAGACTTTCATCATATGAAACTAGAGAAGTGTTGGGGAATATGGCCGATAGGGGGGACTGCTTAAATTCTTTTATCATGTTCTAGTTTAATATCATATATTGTTTTACTTAAGTAGCATATATTGTCTTATTATTTTGTGCTAACTCTTTGGTTGCATAGACAGAGCAATTATGATTTATGTACCTCTGCCTAGTATCATACTTTTTAGTATAGTTTTTGGTAGTCATTACCCCTCACATGATATTGTTGTTAACATAATGTTTTATGTTTTGCTTCTTACTATCATAGGTATTCTTCGATGAGTAAACTGGATGACATGTTTGATGCCATTGCTGCTGGGTTGGAGGCGAACCAGGAGAGCCTGATGTATTACCCTATATTTTGTGGATATTTCTGATGTTAGTATTTTGTACTACGAGATACTTGTACTAAGGATCAAATGTATTCAAATATTATGACATCTTGTACGTAACTCACTGATTCTATAGTGGTGATGTTTTCACTTAGTTATGACTCACTACTATTTTATCGTATATATTTTTGTTATATTTTGTTCTATGCGCTATGAGATATATGACATATTGCTTTCGTTTCAACTTTGATAATTATCGTATATCAGCTTGGCACATACACAACACCTCTTTTACGCTATTTAGTGCAGGTGGTATGAGGCAGTTGTCACGAAATTTGTATTTTTCTTTGATTTTGTATTATTTGAATTGTAGTTAGAGTTGAAGTAGAAGTTAAATTTGATGCTTATATTAATCGTGAAATATTAACTATTAAATACTAATTATTTAAAAGTAATCATGATAAAAAATCATGAATTATTTATTACAAAATAAAAATTAAACCACTTGTCAAGCACTACTAGCTTAACTGATTGGTGATGTGGCGGTCGGGATATAGCATATAAAAGTCACTGGTTCGAGCTTTCAAGACATTAGTATCAGTGCTTTGCTCAAACAAATCTGCACTTAATAAATTATTTATTAAGAGGGAGAAAGAAAAAGCTTCTACGTTGTTTTCTGTCTAACATCTAATGAAACAATAATCAATTTTTTGTGTATATGAATGCAAAAATCACTAATTTTTAACCTTTTATAAAAATATTGCACCGTAATTGAATAATTCTCGTTCGTTGGCTACTAGGATTCGAAAATATAAGGGTGTTAATTGGACGAATTAGACTAAATAGAAGAGTGTTTATGTTCTGTTCCGTAAGACTTTCGGACGTAGACGGACCATACGAGAAATTGACTTGGATATTATTCATACGAGACAACGGATGAATAATATTTGAACAATATAAAATCATTGAACATTTTCGAATTCATTTTTTTCTTTTTTAATTCATGTTTCAAACGAGAATCATATAAACACACGGGTGATACACCTTACAACTTCAAATCGAAATGACTCTCCGGTCCGATTTAAGGCAAAATTTTCTTTCTGTGGAAACCTATGTTAATTTCAATGTAGACTGGAGGCTAATAATCGACTTTCTCAGATGTGCTAACCGGTATACCGGTTGTATAGTGACCTGCTGCAGCCGGTAAATAAATAAATTTCCAGCCAAATCAGAGTTGTGGCTATTTCTCACACACGACGCTCTTCTATTTTTCATCGGCTTCCTTCGCAGATCGCCTTAAACTTGAGGTCTCCTTTCAATTTTCGTTTCTGTTTCCGAGTTACGTTTAATCACGTCTTCCGACACGTTTTAAATCTGTTTACGTTGTAGGATTTATAATTTTATATCTAATGGCTGCTGGAAGAGGAATCTGTCAGCTTTTAAGAAAGAGATTTAATTTCCAACCATCGGTGAGAACAATGGAGGATTTTGTTTTTAATTTTTAATAACTTTTCTTAGTAGATCCTGGATCTTAAGGGAGAAAAAATGTTCAGTCAATTTTCCCTGCGATAGATTTACTACAGCTTATGCTAGAGTTTATTGGTATAATATAGGAAGGTTAAAATTTACAATGAAGTTCATAGAAGCTTGCAAAAATTAAGGTGGCACTTGAATTATCTTATGTTTTACATTTCAAACTACAACAAATAAGAAGAGTAGCGGGATAACGGAGAGGCTGAAAGGAAGATGGAGGGAAGAACATTGGAGGGATGACGGAATGATGAATTCATGTGTGTAATATACTACACTCAGTTGATAGTGTATGGGCAAATTCTATTTGAACTCACCAAACTGCTGAGTTGCCCCCCAAAATCCCAAAAAATAAAAAATCCCGCTGTTTTTCTCAGTTGCCCCCCATCTTAAAAAAAAAAGACAAAAATACCCTCCTTTGGAGTGTCATTGCGAGTTTCTTTCACGTACCACGCAGGGCAGTAGCGTGGTACATGTATGAACCTTTCATAGCCACTGCGTGGTTACTTACTATACCACGCAGTGCCACTGCATGGTACGTGAAAGAACCTCGCAGTGGTTGTGCGAGGTAACTTGACGGTTTGGAAAAAAATTAACACGGAAAGGGTAATTTCATCATCGATTTTTTTTTCAAAAAGAGGGGGAAACTCAGCAATTCCGTGAGTCTAAATAGAATTTGCCCGGTGTATGTCATGTCCTGTCATAATAGAGGTATGTATGGCTGTAAATGGATGCGGACAGTGTTGTATTCGCATCCGTATCCGCAATCTGTGGATATTTCGAAAGCAATATCCATATCCACTTTGATGAATACAGATATCCAAAAAATATCCGAAAACATCTGCATCTGTCAAGTTAAACGTGATTTTATCGTATCGATTGCTGAAAATAATCGGCAGTTTCATGGTTATTTAAATTGATTTGTATTTGTTTAAAGTTTAAGAATTAAGTATAATCTGATAAAAATGGATATTTGATTCCGTAGTCGACGTATATTTTTCAGATACGGATAGTGCCATATTCATATTCGTACCCGGAAACGTTTTGGATATTGGATATCTGTATCTGCTTTTCAGATAGCGCATATTTTTCGTATTTTCGGATACGGATACAAATGGATTTCAGTTTTTTCGGGTACTCGTTGACGGCCCTATGTATGACAGATGTAAAACTAAAATGCCAGATATTAGAAAGTTTCTTTCATTATTATTGCATGGTAAAAATATGTGTTTTCTCCATTATTTTGCGTCTTTAATATTGGAGGATGAAATTTCAAGACTGATTATGATTAGGCTTCATGGTTTTATGTACTTTGATGGTGTTACTTGCAGAATTTCCAGCTCATAGTCAGCAATGCTCTGTATGACTTGTTAGCATCCCCCTCTTCCACAAAACACGCACACACACACTGTATTTTCTGTTTAATTGGTTGGAAAATGCAATCATTACTATGTCAAAAAAAGTATTGTGTGCACATATATTATGGGTTTCTAGGAGTATCATGGTGACTAATTCTTTTTTTTGTGTTTGTATATCCTGTTATCAAGGACAGAACTAGGAGCTGAATCGTCCCAGGGATAATTCAACGTTTTAACCTGAGAATGATAAAAATAAAAAACAAAAGAGTAACACGAAAACTAACGGTTTGATGCAAAATTTGAGAAAATTAATATTTGAAAATAGAACTAAACGTTGAACTTAATGTATAAAGGGTCTTTGAAAAAAAAAAAAAAAGGAATTGGATGAAAGGCGGGAAAAAAGTGATCTTAGATTACATGCAACTTGTAGAGTTAGACTACTATATACTAATATTGGGAATAATCAGTTAATTGAACTTTTTTTTGTTGTATACAAAATGTTTTCATTTACAAATGAAATGGTTGAAACATATGGCCTTTTTTTTTTCTTTCAAGAAATAAAAGGCCATAAAAAACACTATTTGCCTCTACTGTTGCCTATGTAAAGCATTTTGTAATAAATTGTACATGTGCTCTAACCCACGGTAATCAATGAATAGATCCATCCCTGCCTGATATTATTCGTGCTTAATGGATGTTTGCTTTATTTGCTGATTATATATGTAAATCATTTCCCTCTCAAGGAGCCGTCTCTTCAAATTGTTATGTCAACTATGCAAGTAAATATGAATCTGATCGTATATCAGGTTAAGAGCTTCAAATCTCGTGGATAAAAAAAATGGAATCTTCATAATTAGAGTTCTCTTGTTGATGTCGTTTAACGTACTGTCTATGGTTAAGTAAAATTTATACATGAAATGTTGGAGAAATGGTGTTATACTGGTCAATACTGTCCATGATATTTTCTTAGTGGAAGTTTCAGTTTTGAGCTTCATATAAATGCTGGAAGGATGCCTGCATTTTTTTTTTTTTTTTTTTTTTTTTTTTTTTTTGTATTTTATGTATACCTGTAATCTGAACTTCTTAACTCAACTAAGTTTCTGTGGTTTTTTCGCTGATAGCAACACACAAACTTTATATCCTTCATTTTAATGATCTGCACCTTTATACAAGATTAAGCATGCTAGGATTCTTTCGGTAGGCAGCACCAAAATTTTTAGTTACATAGAACACTGGACAAACTTACATTAGCATAAAGTTGTTTCTGCACATTAGATGCTGTTTTCATGTAGAAAGCATATGACTTTATGATAATATTTTGCAGGCATCATTTGGTCTAAAGCAGGGCCGTGAGGCTGATGCATCTTCTAGTGTGAAATCATTAAAAGCATTAGCACTTCTTGGCGTCAGTGTCTCTGGGATCTTAAGCTTTTCTACCATAGCATCTGCTGATGAAGCAGAGCATGGTCTAGAATGCCCTAGCTACCCTTGGCCCCACAGTGGCATTCTTAGTTCTTATGATCATGCATCGTAAGTACTCTAGTGACCAGTCATCATCGTTTGTTCATTTTTGTATGTTATCATTTTAGCCTTGCATAAAACTTCTATGTCAAAGTAATTTATTGATTTCCATTATCGAAGTAAATCATTCTTTAGAACTTCAGATATTCTATTTACCGCTCAACCATCAGCTCAAGTCTTTAGTGGTTTCATGGTACCACCGTACCAGAGCAGTCATCATGTGTGAAAAATTTAGACCCATTTTTGTTACATATAAATAACTCAGTATAATCATATAGTTCAGTTTAATAGCTCTTTCAAAGGGATCAAATCCCAGTCACATAGGGTTAAGATTGCACCATGGTGCATCTTGTTATCATACATCTTATACTTCAAGTCTTTATGGGTTGCTTCCTAGACCCCAAAAAATCACCCTATTGAGTAGGGCTGTTCATAACTGATGTCAAGGTTAATATTTATCATCTTTCTAACAGCAAGTTTGTTTCGATAGGTAGATGCATTGTTGTATTCTCTCTTAACAAGTTACCAAACACTATAAGAAGATTTGTGTTGAATACAGTTAACATTTCCACAAGTACAGAAATGATTGATTTTAAATATCAATTTGTATGACACGAGAGTTGTGATTTATGGAAACAGAATTCGTCGTGGTCATCAAGTGTATCAGCAAGTTTGTGCTTCATGTCACTCAATGTCTTTGATCTCATACCGAGATCTAGTTGGTGTGGCATACACTGAAGAAGAAACAAAGGCTATGGCTGCCGAGATCGAGGTGGTTGACGGTCCAAACGATGAAGGGGAGATGTTTACCCGACCTGGGAAACTAAGTGACCGCTTCCCTCAACCATATCCAAATGAACAGGCTGCGAGATTTGCGAATGGTGGGGCTTACCCTCCAGATCTAAGCTTGATTACCAAGGTGAGTTTACAGTTCATTAATCAACGTATGCTTATTTGCTGTACTCCTAATTTTACTTACTCGCTGATATAGTATACTAGCCGTTGCAGAGACCTCAATTTTGTACAAATTAATCCATTCATCCATCAAGGTTTTGTTGAATTCAGCAGTGTAGCGATTTATTTGCTCTTTTGTACTTCTGCAGGCTCGTCACAATGGGCAAAACTATGTATTTGCTTTACTCACTGGATACCGTGATCCTCCTGCTGGTATTTCGGTATGTATTGTTTTAGATTTAATTTTCTTACCTTTAAGTTTCAACTATTTCTGAATATTTGTAGCCCGCAATAGCAACCTGAGCTTTTGGCAGAAAATAGTTGCATTTGTGCATCAGTCAAGAATATGAATACACGAATTAGGTTGTATATTGTTAGATAATTGCAAACTGAGCCTTTGGCGTTGCCTTCTTGCATCAGTTGAAATTTCAATTAACAAATTAATCTGTTAGATAATGATTCTGACTTAACATATAACGTTATCACCAAACATTTCTCCCCCTAACCCTTGAGCTCCCCTCCTGAGCTTTGTAATTGAAGTTATGAAGAGTTTTGAGAGTACCGGTTATGGTTTGAAATGAGTACTAGTTTTAAGAGCGTGCTATGAGATGTTTTTAAAACTGGCCTGCCCTTGCTTCTAACTTAATTATGCATCTATTTTAGAATTTGAGTCACAATTAAAATTTCTTGTATATCCATAAAATTTGCATAAAGCTAAAAAGCGTTGAAAAAACAATATCAATATGAAAAAAGCTTTAAAAAGAAGTTTATGCACACATGCCTCTCAAAATGAAAAGCATTCTTAAAAAAGATTTGGGACTAAATGTCAGTACGTTATATATAACTAAAAACAGTAGATTAGCTTAACAAATCATTTTCCTTTCAATGAGTGAATTGCGGGAAGAGTGAAAGAGAATGGGGGCGTGTGTGTGTATATATATCCAAATGTATATGTATATATCTCTGCGTGCGTGCAGTTTTTTTTTGTAACTTAACAAATCATTTTCCTTTCAATGAGTCTGAATTGCGGGAAGAGTGAGAGAGAATGGGTGTGTGTGTGTGTGTGTATATATATATCCATATGTATATACCTCTGCGTGCGTGTTTTTTTTGGGGGGGGGGGGGGGGGGAGGGGGAAGGTGTTTACATTTTATGTTATATAAATAATAAAGTGAGATAAAGAGAAGAAAGAGTACTATTGAGATATCATGAAGAATAAGGTAATGTTAAATATATAACAGTAACAAAATATGTGTAATTGAAATAAAATCTGAAAAACTCTTAAAAATCACTGATTTCAGGGGATAAGGGATAATATCAAAATTATAATAAATCGGGTTTGGCTGGTTTTGAAACCATACAAAACCTTAGAACTTAGGTGCATGAGTTCCTCAACACCTCAAAAACCAAGACGGTTAGATACGCTCAAAATAATTGAATTTTTTTAGGAGCGGAATTCTTCGTTAGAACCGGTCCAAGTATGTCGGTTGCCCCTGTAAGATCATTTTTGTTGCTCTTAACTTCCTTTTCAAATATGATTTTTGTTTTAGTTGTGTATGATACTAGTTAATAATAAATAAATATAAGCATAGCAAAATGATATTTCTAGCATTGTAAATGAATTCAAGATACAAAAACTAAAATTTTAAAAGTAATAATGGTATTATGTTTTCAGTTTACTTTATTAGTGAAAAATGATATGTTGTACTCTTTGAAAATGCGTCGAGTAACTAAATATTGTTCTATAAAGGGATCAATAAAAACTAGTTATGCAAAATTGGAAGATGACATTAAAATTGAGTGGGAAACATCGAAAAACTGAGAAATGATGTAGCAGTACCAGTAATTAGATAAAAATAAAACCAAAAATCTATTAAATAATATTAAACCAAAAAAACTTTCTTGATTCTTATTAATTCTAGGACTTTCTTATTTTTTTGATTTTCTCTAGATATTTTATTTTCAAATCCTTACAATTTATCACTATTACAATTATTATTATGGGAAATTTTAATTGAATACAAAATATTGGCACAAAATTGGACACAAGAATTCTCAATCATTGGATTTTCCCTTGAATTCCACCTTCCATATAAAGACAAACAAATCTAGTGGTCCATAATTCGTGTATCTAATTTTGTGTCCCAATAGCCTCTCCCTATTATTATATATAAAGTTCTACTAATTTTATTCATCATCGTTTACATTTAAATATCAACATTTAATAGATTTACGAAATTCTCCCGCGGTTTATCATATTGTTACATTCAAATCCAAAAAAAATTAAAAAAATCCATATATTTAGAATAACTAAGTGATCTAAATTTGAACTTCAAAAATAAACCCAATTGACTAATGGGCTAATAAATCCTAAAAAAGACAATTCAATGTATAATATATCATAGCTTTGCTAAAAAAAGTATTGTGTATCATACTTGTATTGACAAAAATTGTAAAATTAATATTTCATTTAAGTCCTTATAACTGAAAATTCCACACTTGTATACAAATTTGTCTTTATTTTCAGAAAATAGAACTGTATTTTAAAGGAAAATATGTGTAGTTTTTTTTCTTCTGAAGTTGATATTTCATTACGAATAAACATATACAATTTTTTAATTCTGAAATAAATTATTGTTTAAACGTATTTCTTTTTTGAATTTGGTACACAAGTGAATTCTTATCATTAATAAAAAATTGCTTTTGTTAAGAATGACACTAAATGAATGATAAATGATGAATACCTAGTTTGTGATTTGAAAAATAAAGAATATTTTGAAGTAAGATGTTTTGTGGAAATGTTAAACTTAAATTATGCATATTCATAATTTCCATTATTTATTAGGTTAAAATATACCACGTTTCAATTAAAAATATATATTTCATTTTTGTATTTTATTTTTGTTTCAAGGCAGATGTTGAATATTTTTTGAATTTTTATATATTTCTAGTTAAAATGTTATATATATATATATATTCTCTCACTCTCTCTCTCTCTCTCTATATATATATATATATATATATATATTCTCTCACTCTCTCTCTCTCTCTCTCTCTCTATATATATATATATATATATATATATATATATACATATGAGGAGCATTCAATGACATCCCAAACAGTGCAGCACCTGAAATGCCCACTGATTTCCACCACAACTACCCTCCCAGTGGAAGGAGAGAGTGAGAACTTGTGGTGGAAATCAAGGGGTATTTGGGGTGCCGCACTATTTGGGGTGCCATTGAACGCTCCTCTCTCTCTATTATATATATATATATATATATATATATATATATATATATATATATATATATCAAGGTTCGAGAACTCGGTTTCGGTGTTTTGAAATTTTCTTAGTTTCGGTCAATTTTGGAAATTTCGACGGTTTCGGATTTATTTCGGTTTCGGTCCTGATTTCGATTGTTGATGTTTTTTCAATGAGATGAACGGATTAATGTTGATTACACTTAAATGAACTTGATTAAATATATGATTTGTAATTAACTAGTTCAAATGGCCAAGCTTATATCTGAATTACACAAAACCCTACTGACTGGAATACTGCCAGCTTGATTTTTTTTCAACTATTAGAGAAAATGAGGTAAAATAGCCCATGCAACAGCCCATACGTTATGTTCCTCCTATATTATTCATCCACAGATTCTTATTCCAAAGCTAGGGTTCAGCAGCAAAACACAAAAGCGGCTCAGTAAATTATAAATAAAAGAACGACTTTCTTTCTCAAACTTATTTTAGTTCGCAACAAACAGAGATGCAGCTTTCTTTCTCAAGCTTCTTTCAGTTTGCAACAACCAGAGGAAGAAATGATGCTTCTTGGTTTAATCGATTTCACTCAGCTCATAGCTGAACGCAAAAGAAAAAAAAAAAGACAGCAAAATCATCTCGAATTCAAAATTAGGGCAAACGTAATTATGTATGTGATTCGAGGGTTATTTTCTTCCTTCGATTCTTCCTTTTTTCTTCTCGGTTCTTTTTTGTCTATTCACTATATACTGTTCCGAAACCGATTTTTTAGCTTGGTTTCGGACCGACTATCGCCGGCACCGATCTGGTACAGCCGGAATTCCGGTGTGCCGGGCGATATCTTGAACCATGATATACATATATATATGTATACATATATATATATATATATGTATATGTATATATATATATATGTATATATATGTATGTATAGGGAACGTCTATTTAAACACAAAAGGAGAGACAAAATTGGAGCCATTGGATTATTTTGTCTTTATGTGAGCGGTGGAAATCAAGGGGCAATCTGATGATGGAGATTTTGTGTCTATTTTTTGTGTTCAAATAGACTTTCCCATATATATATAATTAAAATACAAAAGAAAACATATATATCTAATTAAATTTTAAAATTTTAATACAAAAGGTTGACTTATGTAAAAAATATACAAATGCATGAACAATGGTTTAAAAGCTAAATTATATTTAATACATAATTAAAATAACAATATGATTTGTATGGCTTCTTTTATTCAAAATTTTCAGAGTTGTTAAATACATATTTTGTTTATCATCACTTTCATGATATAATTATTTTGTAATGTAAAATATACCAATTCGTTATTATCACACTTTTATTTTTAGGTATGTCGTTCTCTCAATTAAGTTTCGAAATTGAATCTATGTATTATTTATCTTTTAAACAAATACACTAAAAACTAAATGCTAAACTCAAAATCCATATTTATAAATACTTGCTGAAATTTATAATTATATAAAATTTGATATTAGTTAAGAATACTTATTTTGATTTATTTTCCTAACGAATATTTTATGCTAAAAATAATAAATCAGTAACTAGCTCATTATTATCTACTAAAACACTGTAATATTTTGTACAAATGTAGAAATACATAACAAAAATGTACATACTAAAAAATAAGTAAATAACAAAACTGACCATATTGCATAATGAATTCAATTCTTTAGAAATATTTATAAAATTAGTTTTTTAAACCATACAATGTGTTGGTTACACACTAGAGTAGGGGAAAGAAGTTAGGTAGAAGCTGGTTTACCAGGAAACAAGACTGAACCCGCGATATTCGTATGGTTTACCAGGAAACAAGACTGAACCCGCGATATTCGTATGAAATTTTTAAACATACTGCTAGCCAATCCAATTAACATTTTGATTATATTATTCTATATAATTTATTTTCAGTAGTTCAATTTTGCGCGGTAATGGTTTTTTGGGCTGTGGGTTGCTCAATTCAACCTCCTCGCTTGCCAACCCCTAGGGCCAGGCCGGTCCTGCCATTTGCCTTGGTAATCATTTAAGCAAAAGAGTTTATACGACGTGTTACTTAAATGATATTACCCGATTGATATGGTACACCCTGACATATAACTGGTTCACTAGTATATTTTGTATCTTATATGCACATCACAAGCATGGTTTAGATGCTAATGAAATTACAGATTTTGGTGTAGTTGAATTGTTGGGGAGACTAGTATTGTTGGATTGGTTGAATCTTAGTATTAAAATAAATGTTAAGCTGCATATTCTTCACTACTTACTTATCGAGTGGTTTCAACACCATCACATTTGGAGGTGAGTGATAATAAAATCTGATCTGTAATAAATCAAAATGTCTCATGGCCCGTCCAATCATAGTCCAATGACACGGTAGTTCTAATCATAGTTATCAAAAAATTTAAAATATTACAATTTAAATTTCGTTTCAAATCAGGCCCTCTTTTTATGATTCAATTTTCGTATTCAAACCCAATTAAGACCCCAACTGAGAAAAACTAGCAAATCCATATTAATATTAATATATTTGATAAACTTATTTGGATTTACAATTTAACTCTGTTGCTTTCTATACATGATAAAAATGGAGCAAGAAAGAAAATTGAGTTTTGGTTTACATGTAGAAGTTAAAACATTAAAATCAATTTCAGAATGTTTATGAAGCTTAAAATATAGATGTTTGAATTTACGATTTAAATCCTACTTTAAATTTATGATTTGGATCCCGAAAGCTTTGTTCTAATTTTCAATAACACGAGTTTACAATATTAGTCTTGGACCAATTAAGTAATGAGAAAAGTTTTGTTCATCAACCAACATGGTTGGTGGAGTTGGTTGATTGTTTGGATTGTAAGACCAACGGTCACATGTTCGAACATTGGACCCGAAAACCTTGTAACAAGTACTTGGGGTATGTGCTTGATAAACACACTTCCTTGGAGTTTACGGGTGAGTGGTTCTCTGGGTAATTCATACACACACATACAGACACGTGTGCGTGTGTGCATGCCAGGTTATTTAAACTCTGATACAAAAATCTTGTCTTCATCTACCATTTTCTTGCCTCTTTCAATTTTTAAATCCATCATGTGTGGGCGTGTGTGCAAATCATGTCTTCATCTACCATTATCTTGCAATTTTCTGCTTTTAAATAGTTTGCACGCCTGTGTGCTTGCCTGCCAGATTATTGTTATTATTTTGTTTGTGGTTTTTTTTTTTTTTTTTTTTTTTTTTTTTTTTTTGGGGTGTGGGGATTGGGGGAGGGAGCTGGAGGGAGGTATTATAATTTGATGGGTTATGTAAGAGATAGTAGAAATGCAAACAGAAAAGAAACCAAGTCAGTCGCTGATTTTTTTAAGAAAAAGATTGGTGTATGCTTGGTAATTCCAGATTTTCATATAGAGTTTACTTAAATAAATGTTATTGTATAAATTTGTTATTGTATAAACTTGAAGCGGTGTGAGATTGTTACTTCTTGATTATCTGTTTCATTAGAGATTGGATATGATTGAAATTTCAGATCAAAAGGAATTTGAAATATACCGGCTACACCTATTAAAACGCGCAACTACAAATTGCATAAAACTACCCCACAAAGAGTAGCTGATACTTTTGGATATGCATGATCGGCATTGGAAACCTTTGAAAACCCAACCTTTCATGATATGTTGTAGGGTACCAAACAAAAATTTCTTACTATCCAATTATTGTGTCTGGGCTAGAAATATTTGTGTCATCTAAGCTGCCTAAAAGGTTGCCAACCAAGGTGAAACATATGCCTAGGAAAGTAGCTATTTACTACACTAAAACAGCCTTCATTAAGGCAGTCTTCCAAAAATTTCCACCTGTTTAATTCAGGCCCAAGCTTAGTGTATGTGCCACCTAATAAAACACATCATTGCCAGTTACCAATGTATTTGAATTTTAAATTGTGATTTGGATCGATAATTTTGGAACTAGCAGAGGAGGTTGACCTGTTTCTCATCCTCCATTGAAAAATGTGTCAAAAATATTATTGTTATGCATGGTTTCTGATCTAGCCTAGTACGAGGTTATATTCTGTTTGAGATCGACCTTTCTGACAGCGTTGATGAATAATAAACGATTGTGATTGTCTATTTGTCTGATAAAACATTGGTAAACCATTTTAATTTAGCCAACACTGTTAGGTTCATAACTGTATAAAGTGGATTATGACGGTAAAATTTCTTAGGCACGGTGCGTGTCAGATTATCTGGTCTATTACGAGATACTGATCAACATTTCACTCATTCGTTCAGATAACTCAGTTGATTCAAACCAAAAACGTGTGTATCAACATTTTTAGAGTAGAGATGTGAATTCAATGATTGTTTTTTAATAATAAATATTAATTTGAAAAGCACAGTAAAGTAGACACAAATGCTATTTTTTTTTAATTATGAAATGGGAAACATATGTATACTTTTGTAGGAAGTATTCAAAATAAAATTGATGCGCCGTTTTTTGCACTGTGCATCATATGCAGTTTGTGTGCCGTTGGGTGCACCTTTTCACGTGCTTGGTGTCATAGGAATACAACATGATAATGCACTCCACAGAGTGCCAGGCATGGCTTTCCTTTCACAAGATTGCCTTTTTTTAGCATAAATGCATAATTATAACGTACTTTACTCAATCTGTTTGCCATTCTAATGCTTGTACCACGTATACCTGAATTATTATGTCTGATGCATTGTGATTATCCACATGTTTTCTCGAGTACAGTCGTTCTTCTATGTATATTCCAGGCGATATCTTAACTAGTGTATATCGATTTCGTGCATGTCACTACAGTTCCACTGTCCACTCATTATTTCATTCTTGGCTTATACCAAATTATGTCCTATTAGTCAATTTGACTTATTTTTTATTATAGGTTAGAGAAGGTTTGCATTACAATCCATATTTTCCTGGTGGTGCAATAGCTATGCCTAAAATGCTGATTGATGGTGCTGTCGAGTACGAAGATGGTACCCCTGCTACTGAAGCTCAGGTATCTTTGTCTGCTTTCTTACTGATGTTACCAAGTGTTTTCACCATTTGAAACAATTATCACCTTACCTTAGGGCATGGTCATATAATGTGATTGGTGGATTGAAAAAAAGAGAGTAGATAGTCGTTCCGAATTTAGGATGGGCCTGATGGGGAGGTGATTTAAATAATCCAAAACTGACTAATATCATATGGAAAAAGAGTCTTAAGACAAATGTCTGCATCCCCTCCCCTCTGGTTAGCTAAACTTTTGAAAACAATGCAATGATCATCTATTTTCCTGTCAACTCTGTAGTAATGCAATAAAAATGTTTTTTTTATAAGCTATATAATAGCAGCTATTAGCTAATGTGTAATCCGTGCCTTGTATACGACAATATTATTAAATATAGTATTTATTCCATTAATGTTAAAATTGAAACTTTGTTTTGCAATATCAGATAAATTTTAGTGGGATACAAATAATAGATTAATACAATTATTATTGTTTGTGTAATTCATGTTCCATAGCTACTCACGTTCTGTAGCTACACACAATATGTATGTGCGTGTCTATTTGAGAGACAAAATAATTTTATCAATTTTGTTAATATGAATATACTATACATGTTGAGACTATTGTACGCTGTTAATTTATTAGATGAGTTAATAAACATTGCTTATGAAATTTGTTTAAATAAGTTGAATTTAAAATTATGAAATTAGTTTAAATATATGGACTTATAGTAGGAATAACCGAGAAGAAATTTTCGAAAAAACAGTATAAATTTACTTTGGAGTAATTAACATTAAAAAAAAAATTGTGATATGATGTGTGATAAGTTCTTGCTATAAACGAATTATAATTGATTTACAAATTAATTATTGATGCCCATTTGTTATGTGATTTATACATTTATATAGTTGGATGGAAAATTACCATTTTCTTAATGTGTGTGTGTGTGTGTATTAAAATTGGTGCATATTTTTCAAACCTATTAGAAAATGAATTGAATATTCATTAAGTTTATTAAATAATTTGAATTTAAAATTTCATGAGTAGTTTAAACATATGAATTAAAATATAAAATATCATTAAAAAATGAGGGGTTAAGTAAATAATTGTAGAAATATTAAAATTTTGGTATTTGAAGCTGGATTTTTTTCTCTGGTGTATGATAAATTTATTGAGATAAATTAATAACATGTTAAATTTTTTTTGTCATTGTTTACATATACTATTTATATTGTGACTTATTTAACTTCATATCTGGATGAAAAACTAATTTTATTGCCTTTGTTAATATGATGTATATAGTTAAAACGTCATATTTATTATTTAGCATTACTTTGATCATTTAACAACTATTTATTAATTAAATATATTTTTTAAATTCAAGATCACATAACCAATTTAAATATATTGACTTAGATGTACAGTGTTAAGTGACATTGCGGGGTGTCTCGTAAATAACTATATAAAGTTGAAGTATAAAACACTTTATGTTAATGTTACAATGCGTAACATGGTAAATATATTGATATAAATGGATTAAACTTTGAATTTATGATTATTATTTATGCATATAATTTATGTTATGTGATTGATGTATGTATATATTTAATCGACTTACTTGTTCTCATTTTTGTTAATATGAATATGGTTAATATTGATGTGATTTATTAGGCTAATCAATAATCAATAGTTTGCTAATATTATTTAAATAGTTTTAGTATTATGTAATTTGTTATAATATATGACCCTAAATATAAAGTAATTAGAAAAGAGTCGAGAGGGGCTTAGTAATTGATTATATAAATTTTAAAGTGGTGGTATCTAAAGGTGGATACCCAGTGCCAAAGGCTCCCGTACTCAAGCGTGAGGACTTCCTAGACAGTCTCTCATCTGGTACTATTCTCACGGCTTTCAGGGCTCTGGGGGTGGTCGATTAGCGCGCACAACCTTTCCCTCACATTATGTGAAGAGGCCGGGGCTCGAACCTGTGCTAGCTTTTGGTCCGACCGTTAACTTTCAAAAATACCCTTATTTATCTTTAGCTTATATCACTTAAGATTAGGATATATCACTTAAAACTTTTTTACAAATTCAAATTCTATTTCTACACATACAAACAAATCTTGACATTAGTTAAAAATATGATCTAATAAGTAGACATTTTATAAATCATTGTTCTTTATTAATTAGTGGATACCCAATGCCGAAGGCTCCCGTACTCAAGCGTGAGGACTTCCTAGACAGTCTCCCATCTGGTACTATTCTCACGGCTTTCCGGGCTCTGGGGGTGGTCAATTAGCGCGCACAGCCTTTCCCTCACATTATGTGAAGAGGCCGGGGCTCGAACCTGTGCGCTCCAGATTACCAGCCGGGTAACCTTACCGTTTGCGCCAGACACCACCTATTCTTCTTTATTAATTAATAAAACAAATATAAATTAATAAAAAATTGGATATAACAATTTAAAAATTAAAATTCTAACCAAGTACATATGATTTAATGCAAAAAATATAACTAAAATTCATGCAAAATCATTTTCAAACATAATTAAAAAAAACACATAATTTATGCACAAAACATATGTCATGATCACACGAAAACGCGTGCCATAATGCTCGTGTAAATAATTGTATATCCTTTAGATTGTCCATATTAAAATGTAAAATAGCAGGAGATGTGAAGTGATGTGAAAGAATTGGTAAATAAGTGTGAAATTATAAACTAATTCGAAAATATAATATCTAGAGAGAATTAGGAAGAGTGCAAAATCCTAGAATTAATGAGAGAACTTTAAATTCCTATGCTTTACTATTATTTAACAGATTATTTACCATGTCAGTGCAAAAGACATGCCTGGAAATTTGGCCTTATTCTACAAATAAAAACTTCAATGTTGTCAAACTTGTAATTTTAACTAATAAAAGATTCTCATAAAATCCAAACCATTGCATTACCCGATATTTTTCTACTTGTGTGACATTTTCTGTGTATATTTGAGGGACGGTCTATATTTTTCTTGTATTTGAAAAAACATACTTAAACTTCAGTAGTTTAACTGATGTATTATGATGATAGTGTAACAGTTTAATTTTTTTGTAATGTAGATGGGGAAGGATGTTGTGTCATTTTTATCATGGGCAGCTGAGCCAGAAATGGAAGAGCGCAAACTGGTACTCTGATCATAACCACACACACACACACACATAATATTAATGATTTTTTATCTTCAAACGCTTGTAATATTTATGCTTGTTTTTTATATAATATCAGATGGGATTCAAGTGGATCTTTTTGCTCTCACTTGCTCTTCTCCAAGCTGCATATTATCGCCGTATGAAGTGGTCTTATTACAAATCACGTAAACTAGTGGTCGACGTTGTTAACTAAGGGGTCCTCTCAGTAGCAAGGGTGGATTTATTTTATTTTATTTTTTGTTATATGAAAGAGGCCAAAATAATATTCTTACATACATTTTTATTTTGAAATAGTGGGCAGCAAGCCTAGTTTCTTGATTACTACAATTTTGGATATGATGGAGCTTTATTCAAAGACCTTCATATGTGTAATAATTTGTTCTATTTGTAAGATACCTGTTTCCGATTGCATTGTTGTATGATTGAAATCAAGTAATGTAGAATATGAGTTATATATATGACTGTATTGGCAACGGGGGCAACATCATATGGCAGCAAAGCTTTATGTCCTAAAGTGTGTGTTAAAATGTGGAGAACAGCAGCAAAGCTTTATGTCGTTTGGTAAGTTTATTCTATTTTGTGCTATGTTTGTTTATTTTATACAGTATTCTTTCTACTATTTTTTTTAACGGTTGTCTATTATATTTGGATCACATCAAAATTCGAAAAAATGTAACTTAGAATTTGCAACGATTTAACATATTTTCATATAAACAAATGTGTACAACATTCAAACATTAAAATTAGTTTATGCATATATGATCATTATTAGAATTAAACTTGTTTTAAGAGTACAACATAGAAATAAATTTTCCTTTTCTGAAAATACATGTGTGTTCTTTTAAGTAATATAAGAGATAGAGAAAAATAACCACCTTTTAGAACCTAAAAAGCAAATTACTTTGTACACACAAATCACATATTGAATATTATTTTTTATGCATCTTTTACCATTAATTTTCTAAAAAACAACAAAAATAAAAATAAAAATAAAAAAGGAAGTTTTCAGCATTGCATGTCGTGTGTGCCTTTGCGGCGTACTCGAGGTTGTAAAAACCACAAAGTGGATATTTGATGGTAAGTATGGACTGAGGATTAATCGAAGATGAGAGTTAATCGATGATTAACTGAAGTTAGACTTTTTTGACAAACTCATGCATTTATGATATACTTAGTACTAACGGATAGACAGTGCGACATCATGCATTTGGTTGGATTTTGAAGCAATCATGGAGATTAAAACGCTAAAAATAAACATTTTGATGTTTATAAGAGACGCCGAGTCTAAATTTATGCATAAACGATACATATAAATCTATTTATATACTTAAATAATACAATAAATCGTATCCCTGCTGATCAAACAAAAACATAGACAATATGATTAGCCTAACGCCTATGCGGGAAATTGGAAAGGTCTTTACAATATAGGGTCATAGCCAATTAGCATGCTTTTTTTGTGTGTGCCACACTACAAAACCAAAAGGCACAACTGTTAGCCTTTCAAAAATAATGGTTCACTCTCAAGTGAGATAAAATAATTTAATTCTATGTTGAAGTATTCCATAGAAATGTTGCATGTTCAAATTGAAGTCCATGCTTTAGACAAATGCACTTAATATCAAGTAGTTGCATTTCTATAGCCATTGCTTGAATAAATAGTTTAGGAGGCATAGCCATAATATTTGCTTAGAGTTCTTGAAAATGAGTTGAAGTGAGAGAATTGGTTATACTTGTTATCGCTAAACCATGAAAGGTTGGTCCATGCATGTTGATCAACAAAAGAGATGCTGACCATCAAATGAGATTGGTGAACTTAAATCATAACTTGCATGATTTTTTAATTCATATTTTTCTACAAATTGGGGCAGGCTCAAATAACACTCTATCAAGGATATAGCACAAGTCATTTCCCTGAATTGAAGAACTTAAGACTCAGTGGCAAGTTGATTTAAGTTTCTTTTCTATTTTCGGATATTTTAGCTCTTCCAGCTATGTTCATTTGCAATGAAAATTGGCGACGGTTGGAATTCGAAGGCCAAATCAATCCAACGACTGCAATAGTTGTCACCCGTAACAAAGTTCACAAAATAATAAGGCATGCAGATAATAAACCTTTTTCTACGTAGCTTTCCTATTATGCTAAAATAAAATAAAATTCATATTCTAAATATAAGCATACCATAGCACAAATAATAGCAGATGCTGCAGGAGGCAAAACAAGAGCTAGATGATCAATAAAGCGTTTATGATCACATCCATGAAGGAGATAATGAGCTGTATTTTCCTTGCAATTAAAGATTCAAATTAAATCATTCCATAAATATAAAATATAATTGTGTTGGAATATATTAAACATATGCTCATCAGTAGCTCTTTGTGCCTATATGGAAAAGGAAGAGATACAGAGTGTGTAGTCCAGCAAAGTCCAAATCGATAGTTCAAAACCAAGCATAATAGCAACTTGTGTTATAATAACCCACCATGCTTTAGACAAATGTACTTAATATTTATGATAGTAATTGCTTTAGACAATTGCACTTGTAGTAAAAAAGGAAAATAAAATAGTTTATCAATTTTTCTATCCATGTACGTAATATTTTTACTTATATTTTCTTTGTTGGATGTTTTTAAACTGGATGTTGGTTGTAATAGCATGTGAACTTTGTAATAATGCACTTTTAAACTAAACCATTTCCATTTTTTTTTTAATTTTGAAAGTTAAGAGCTAATTTTATTAATCAACGAAATATTTACAAGTTTAAGCTCTCAAGCATATACAAACATATGCAAGGCTTACAAAATGAATATCTCAAAACATTACTAATGTCACTGTAGCAAATTACATGACCCACAAATCAAAAGACTACCGTGATAAAAGCAAACAACAAATAACAGTAACTTGCTGCATAGCTCATTGAAGCTTGATGTATCCGATTAGTCGACCTCAAAATATCTTCAAATTTACAGAGTGTCACATGATAAGTTTGTTAGCCTCAGGTCTACATGCTGATAAACAACATAACATGAATTCTGAAAAAGTGATGCCTCAAGCAACCATAAGAGATCCCAAAAACCAGAATATCACTTAACATCAATGAATGGTCACTGCAACTATATCAATTAAAAGAAGTATATCCTTATCACATCATGTAAGAGAAGGGTTATACAATAGATTTTTCCTCGTATGCCTTCTGCTAGATTTCAGCTTACTACTGAGAGGCATCACATCCTCTGGACCGTAATCATTGCCTTCGTCTAGATCATCACCAACCCAAAATTTTCCTTTCAGTTTATTGTTCTTGGAATTAAATGATGGAAGGGAGGTAGTGGGCACCGCAGTTGAAAGCAAGGCTTTGTTAACAATGGGGAATGCCAAACCTACGCCTGTTACATTAGGAGGAGGTAGTTGAAAGTTTGAAGGAGGTTTCAAGTTTCCATATAGGGAAGATTTTGAAGGTGTAGAAGCTAAAGGTGCTGATTTTGTGGCAATAGGAGAGAATTTAGAAGAGACCGGATTTATAGCAGTTGTGGTACGCATCAGACCGTGCAGAAGTATTGTGCATGCCTAATTTTCTTTTGGGGATTTGTCAACATTGACAGAATTTTCATCAAAGAGATTACCTAGCAGGTCCTCCTCCTCTTCAAATTGATTGATTTGCTCTATATTTTGAGCTGCAGCCTCCTGAATAGTATTGATTAGTGCTACAAAGCCAGTAGCAGCTTCAGCATTACCTCTTATATTATGATCAACCTGTAGACTATTAACTTGCACATTAGTGTTAGTATTAACCTCATCATTAACCACCTCAGTATTACCATTTCCATCATTCTCATTTGCTAAAGCATCAAAAGGATTTGCATTAACATTAGTCACGTCAGCGTCAACATTAACATTAGCCTTATCATTAGCAACCCCCTTCTTTCTCCAATGCTTTTTAGCTTTTGTATTAACCGATGTCCAGTTACTTTTATTAGTATTTGTTGTGAACTTCCTATTATTCTGTCCAGTTTGATCATGAGGATTATCATGAAAATTATTTCCAAGATCCTCAACATGGTCTCCATCCACATCTGCCTTTGCATTAAATTCACATTTATTAGTTGTGTGGCCAAAAACCTTACAAGTGGTACAGATATTGGGTCTCCAATCATAGGATAACCTAACTGATGGACAATCCTTACGTAAACCATCAACCACTATTCTATCTGGTAGTTGAAACTCGGAAGAGATCTCAATTAAAGCCTTTGCATATCTAAATCTCTGCAACTTTTCAGTGTTATTATCAAAACATATCAATCTCCCTATATGACAAACAAGCCAATTTACACCCAATAACGTCCAAAGAATAGTTGGGATTCAATAAAAATGGACCCATGTAGGAACTTTTTTAATCTGCGCTTGTGTATTTCCTATAGATAGATCCCATCTAGTTATAATAAACATTCAACCTCTTATAAAAATAGGATCATATTTTAGAATTCTTTCTCGATCTGATTCATTTGTGAACTTGAAATAGAAATGAACTCCATCTGATTTAATACTAACTTCACCATCTAATTACCAAAACCTGTTTAAGAAATTTACCGCTGAAGGATACGATGCCGTGCCATCCTAGAAAAAACAAACCAAGAAATTGCTCCAATAATTCATACTTTCCGCCCTGACCGTTTCTGGAATCTTCTTCGGAATACCATCCCGAGGGATGTCGAAGTGTTGTGGTTGAAATACTCCAGCATTTCGACGGAGAGAACTAAAAGGGAAGCATAGTCCAATTTCGTGAAGGCAGGATACGAGGCGCTTGACGAGGATTGATTAGCATTCGCCAAATTGACATTGGAACAACTAGCTAGAGGAGGGGAAACATAAGAAGGAGTCAATCTAAAAGAAGAATTCCTTGGATCTGGAAGGTTCGATCGTTGATTTGTATTAGATCTAGGATCTGGGAGGCTCGATCCGTGATTTGCATCGGATCTTGGATCTAGGAGGTTCGATCCTTGATTTGCATCAGATCTTGGATCTGGGATGCTCGATCCTTGATTTGCATCGGATTCTAGGATGTTCGACCCTTGATTTGCTTTAGAGAGTTTGGCCGATGAGGGATTCACCACGGCAGGGGGTGGATCTGGGGGTATAGTTGGAGAATTATGAGAGGGAAGAGGAGGGAAGGTCGTGTCGAAGGCAAAGGTGGAAGAAGAGGAAGGAGAAGGTTTCGTGGCCGCCATTGTCAATAAGGAGAATGTCCCCCTAAATTTTTTAGTAAAGACATTCCATAGTTTTATAGTATTATTATTATTATATTATTTTTGCAAGGCAAGCGGGGTTAAGTGGACCCCTACCACGTTTATTAAAAAAGAGAACAAACATACAAAGGGCACAAAGCATAAAAGAATGCCGAGCACTACACACAGAGGAAAGACAAACTGGCAAACAAGGAAATTACAACAAGAACCTGAACCAGGAAGTCAAGAAAGCACTATCAAAATGAAATAAGGAGGTGTAAAGATCCCGACGGATTTGAAGCTTCAACACCTTCCATAGTTCATCAGAACGTCTTCTCTTGGACTCAAAGGCTCGCACGTTTCTTTCCTCCTATATCATTCTCACCAGTTTTTTGACTACAAGAATGAATAGGATGTGTTCTTGCTTTCTCCAACGAGTTGACATGCGGATGAAGCACCATTGCTCCGCCGAAGTGACATGTTGCACATTAAAACCAAATAGCACCAGAATCTTGTTCCACAAAGCATTAGAGTAAGAGCATTCAAAATAAATATGCACAATATCCTCCTCACCACTATCACAAAGTAGGCAAGTTTTGTCAACAAACAAGTCAATCTGACTGAGCCTGCATTTCGTTAGTAATGCATTATTAATCGCTTTACAAAACATGAAGTTCTCCCTAGGGACAACATATTTGCTCCACACGAGTTTCTACCACTGACATGAAGGTAATGACTCATATTCAATCAGAAATAATTAGACAAGGCTAATGTTGTGTTTAAAACCATTCCAAGACAACTTATCACTAGCAGAGTACGAAACAGTTGGTAGGTGATTGCCACAAAAGTTTCTACCGTTGAAATTGGAAAAGAAAGGTAAGACAATTCTACCATTCACCATGAAGTTAGTCACACAGCATTCCTTACGACTCGATGAAACGTTGTATTGAATGCATGGCAGAAACTTCCCTATCGATGCCAGATAATAACGCCAAACCCAGCTACAAGAAGGAGGAGCTTCCATAACCCAAAAATTACGGTTTTTAACATTGAATTTCCATCACCATTTAACCCATAAGATGTCCTTGCAAGTGATGAAACTATTAAAATGCGAGCCCAAAGCAGCATAGTTCCATTGTTGAAGCGAGAATAATCCAAGACCACCCTTATTCTTAGGAAAAAGCATTTTCTTGAAGGCACACGGTATCGGTTTCCTACCATGGACACAACCAGTCCAGAGGAAACGTAGCAAGACAGAGCTAATCATAGATAGAAGCTGTTTTGGTAGAATGAAGGATTTAGCCCAATACACCGATATGGAGAAGCCAATAGTTTGCAATAAAGTTAGCCTTCCAGCTTAGGTTAGAAATTTGTTAGCCCAGTTGCTCAGGGAAGCGGTTATTTTGTTAAAGAGTTGCATGCAATTTGCCTTAGTGATTCTAGAGGTGCACAGCGATAGACCGAGATAAATTGCACCCTTCTCAAGTGTTTGCATGCCAATAAGAGAAAGCAACCTTTGGGCATGGGCATCGTCAATACCAGCAAACATGGCTTGGGATTTATTAATGTTGAGCTTGAGACCAGTCATACCGTAAAAGCAATTCAGAGTTTCAATAATGGCAATCAAAGAGTTGTCAACTGGCCTAGTGAAAACCAAGATATCATTTGCAAACAACAGGGTTGAGATTGAATCATGTTTGCACTCAGGGTGGTATAAGATTAAACCACGTTCGAATTTTTCTTTAAACATCGACGATAGTACTTCCATAACAATTATAAAGATGTAAGACAATATCGGATCCCCTTGATGAATCCCTTGTTTACTCTTGAAGAACCCAGTGCTTTTACCATTGTACACGGAGAGAAGGTAGGAGTAGAGATGCATATGTATAACCAAGCAACAAAAACTTTTGGATAATTCATTCGTGCGAGAATTATGACTATAGAAGACCAGTCAAGGCTATCAAAAGCCTTACTCAAATTCAATTTCAACAAATCTGCTGGGGTAGCATTTGAATTATTGTATCCTTTGATAAGCTCATGGGTTAACAAAACATTCTCAAGCATATTTCTAGTAGGGAGAAAAGCGGATTGGTTGTTTGAGGTAAGGTTGGGGAGAATAGCCAATAATTTGTTTGATACATTTTTTGAAATGCATTTGTAAGTTACTTTACAACATGATATTGGTCGAAAAGATGACACCGTAGTAGCATGCTCACTTTTGGGAATTAGCACAAGATTTGTAGCATTCACCTTAGTAAGCAACTTAAATTTATCAAAACGTTATGAATGGCTTTGAAAAAATCCGATGCAACAATATCCCACGAGGCCAAAAAGAAATTAACACTAAATCCGTCTAGTCCACCGCTTGATTTCCTATTCATGGAGAAGAGAGCGTCTTTTATCTCTTGGTTTGTAACCATACCAATAAGATGATCAGACTGGGCAGAAGTTATAGCCAGTAAGTTGACATCATCAATTACGTCTAAGTTAGGTACAAAATTATTGCAGTTTCCAAGAAGGCCAGAGAAATAATTCAGCAAAGCATCATCAACCGCGTCCGAAGTATCAAAAAAAGTACCTGTTTCATCAATAATATTGTGTATTTGCTCCTTAGCCTGCTTAACCTTATCCGCAACATGGTAGAACTGAGTATTTCTATCACCATCTTTTTTCCACTTTAGGTTCAGTTGTTGCTTCTTCATGTCAGCCTCTATTGCCAGTGCATTATTAAGTTCACCAAAGAGTCTGTTTTCTTCTAGAGCAATGTCAGGATCATTCGGGAAGTCTTGCAAATTATTCTGAGCATTGTTAGTGAGATTTGGAGATGGTCAGATAACTTAGAACCATTGCCAAACTTCGAGCTAGCCACAACCTGAGAACATTCCTTGTTTCCTTAAGCTTCCTATAAAGAATAAACATTGGATTACCATAGAAATGAGGAGACCAGGAAGTGACAAGTTTAGAAGAAAACTCAGGATCAACGATTCATGAGTTAAAAAAATTAAAACTTTGATGCTCTCTTCTCCTTGGCGGACCAAAGGAGAGGATAACCGGAGAGTGATCGAATAGGGTAGGGTTAGGAAGGTAAGCATGGAGATTTGGCCAATAGGTTAGAGCTTTGAAGTTGTAGAAGACATGGTTAATATTTGTAAAGGTTCGAACACCACTTCTGCTATGATTATTCCAGGAAAAACGAGAATCAGATCTATTAACATAGATAAGGTCAGAATCAACAACTGCAGTATTAAGAGGCTCTATGTCTCTTGTGAGCAAAGGAACTCCACCGTGCTTGTCAGCCAAGCTGAAGCAACAATTGAAGTCTCTTACCACAAGCCAGGGATGGGTATGTTGACGAAAAGCGGGGAGAAGGCTCAGAAGAGACTGCCTAACATTAAGACAATTCTCCGCATAAATAACTGTTAAGTAAAAGGTTGTGTGGTCGGATAAGTTGGTTACATGGAAATGCATTAGTTGCCTAGTAGCCAAATCCAGGCGCAAAGACAAAGAAGAGGGATTGTATAAGACAAGGATACGACCATAGCTAGCTTGATCCAAGTTGTGTGTAAGAGTCCAGTTTGGCATAATGACGGAGGCAGAGAATATGGTGAGAGGTAGGTTAAGTTTGGTTTCAAGGATGGCACAAAGATGAAGGTCGTATTGATTTATTACATTTCTTGCTTGAGAAAGCTTTAGGGGGTTATGAGCATCCCTAATGTTCCAAACAATGTGGTTCTTATTCATTGAGCAAACTCTTGGAGAGGGAGTCCACCAATGTCATGCTCCTAGTGAAGTTTAGTAGCCTTAGAGGGTGGAAGGGATTTATTGCCAGGAGTAAAAGTGGAGGATGAGGGATCAGATGCAGGGGCTGGTGGAGGCCAACCAGGAATGTTACCAATGAAAATGTACGGCGGTTTTGGAGGCAGAACAATCGAAGTGGAAATGGAAGTGTGTTTTGATGCGATGCACATGCAAATCGGCATGCATGTCATAAGTGAATTCAGAGAGATCAACGTGGGGTATTTCAATATCATCTTCATCTAGATCATTGAGAGCCTCAACATCTATTTCACCTTCCTCAATATGAATTACATTATGAATCTCAATCGATTGCTCATCCAAAACGTCGAAACTGTTCTTAGTCATAACTCCATTCCGAGTATGATTCACAACTTTTTTCATTGCAGAACCGACAGTTTGTGTTATTAGTGTACCTCAGTAAATCATGTATAAGAAAGTTGATGATGTGTTTATTTATTGATAACACAGATAACACACATATAAATCTATTTCTTAATCTTAAAGCAAATTGATGATGTATTTATTTACACATCAATAAATGAAGTATAAGAAAGTTTTTAGTAAACCTCTCTTTTTTATATATAATTGATCGCATTTCATTTAAAGCATTTTGAATTTTAGCCTTCTTTCTATGAGGGAGGCATTTCTCGGTCCACATTGGCAAACGCAATGGACAAAGGAATTTCTTGATTGCGTAGGAGAAATGTTTGGGATTTGGTTCCTTTAACTTTTAGTAAGAGTGTTGTTTGTTGTCTTGGATATAGAAAAACGAAACTAACCTTGATGGATCTACTAAGAGATATAAAACTAAATTGATTGCAAATAGATATTCACAACAATGTGACGTGAATTATGAGGAAACTTATGCTCCTCATGAAAAATGGTATCTCTAGCCTGTTGGAAAATTTCAACTTAATGAGGTCACATATGTTAATGTATCGGCTATCTTTTGACTAAGTCTAAATATGTGATCTAGTTTGAAATAAATATCAAAAAACATTAAGGGCATAAATATAATTGTCATGTAATGTGTGGATACCGAAGTGATAAATTTGGTTTGTTGAAGGGCCAAACAAAAAATGTCACACTACTATATATATATATATATATATATATATATATATATATATATATATATATATATATATATATATGGTTATGATCTCCAAATTACACAAGCCTTTACCATATTCTCTCTACCCCTTCTACAGAGATATATTAATAGATATAAGTTTGTGTCAATTTGGAAGATCAAACTCAATTTAATTATACTTATCATTAAACATTGATGGATTCAGGTATGACTTCTGCTAATCTATTAAATTTTGTTCAGTTTATTCTCAGTTAAATCAATATGATTATATTTGTATATTTAGATCTATAGCAAATTATTTGCTAACAAGTGGTATCAAAGCCACCCATCATTAATATAATTGAGAAAATTTTGATTTTTTTAAGAAAATTTAAAATTAAAGGCCTAATTGAAATTTATACTTGTTTCGTTGATTCATTTTATCAATGGATTTAGTCTCCTTGTTCTGTTTAGTACAACGTATTCAGCTGCCATTTTTCCATCTATGAATTCTTATCCAATTCCTATGGACTAATCTACAAGCTCTTAGATAAAGTACAACCCAAAAACATGTCCAACGGTGTGTAGATTATACCGAAAGTGTGGATTAGGGCAATAGTTCCGGAATCTGCAAAACCTTCAAGCGCTTGCTTAACAAACACCTGAAATCAGGCGTCTGTTCAACAAACGCCTGGTTTCAAGCGTTTGTTGAATAGACGCTTGTATGCAGGCGTCTGTTCAACAAACGCCTGAGAATTATTATTCTAGATGTTTGTCCAAGAAATGCCTAGATTACATAGTTTTTTTCCACCAAGTCTTTTTCCCTGATACTTATTGTATAATTGGTATAATTATTTCTTGTGAACTTGTTATATTTCTAAACAAATATGAATACCTAGTAAGCATCTTCTTTAATACGCGATATCATTGTGAAATCAGTAGTGGTATTTTACTATGAATTTTAGTTGTCTTTGTGTTATCTACATTGAACGAAGCAGTTAGGAAACAAAGCTCTAATTAGACAAAAACAATTAACGATTACAATGCATGATTAGAAATACTTAAACAACGAATGCACAACAACTAAGGATACATAGTTTCAATGTCTTCCAACAAAGTTCCAAAGATGGTCTGTTAGATCATTTTGGAGTCTTCGATGTATGTGAGCATTACGGTAGGACATTTGGCTTTTTATGCGAAACTCAAGCTCTAGTTCACTTCCAATCATATTTTCGCGCCAAACTTCAGGCGGTGGAGCAGCTCTCTCGTAATTGAAATCATCTTAAATGTCTCTTTCATCATCTATAATCATGTTATGTAAAATAACACAAGTGTACAATAATCTAGTCATTTTAACTGGTTACCAATGTCTACATGGATTACTGACTATGGAAAATCAGGATTAAAGAACGCCAAATGCTCTTTCGACATCCTTTCTTTGGCCTTCTTGCATTGCTGTAAACCTTGCTTGTTTATTGTTTTGTGGGTTCGGAATTGTCTTGACATTGATACTCCATTTCGGGTATATACCATTTCCTAGATAATATCCATGGACATACATGTGACCCTCTAAAGTAAAAGTACATGGAACTAATCTACCGTTTGCCAAATCATTAAATAACATTGAACGTTCAACTACGTTTAAATCACTGTTCGAACCCGGCATTCCAAAAAATGCATGCCATATCCATAAGAAGTACGACACTACAACTTCAAGTATAATTGTTGACATAAGAGACTTACCCTAATAAGCTCCAGCATATGCTTTTGGATAATTCTTCCACTCCCAATGCATGCAGCCTAGACTACCTAACATTCCAGACCATCATCTACTACTATGCATATTCATTAACATTGTTATATCGGATTCACTTGGTCAACGTAAGTTTTGGTTACCGTAAACATCTACAATAATTTGGCAAAAATGGTCCAAGCACTCTAATACTGTGCTTCCCGCCATTTTTAAATTTTCATCTTGAGCGTCAACTAGACCTCCATATGCTATCATACGCAGTGCAGTTGTCATCTTTTGAATTCCAGTGAGGCCCATTGTATAAGATGCATTGCGTTTGTAGATAAAATACGAATCATGTTTGGATACACTATAGGATTCTAAGAAACATATGTCATCTCATTCAGAATATCCTCCTAAAATCTTAATTTGTGTACATTGGATTTAAAACAAAATAGAATCACATTAGTCTAACGTTGTGCCACGAATGACGTCGGTTTTATATCGATGGCCTATAACAGAACCACCATGTTTCTGGCTAGATTCTCCATCATCATGTAGTGCAAATATTAGCTCCCTCTATCGACGAAAATGATCCTCTTCCATAATATCAATTTCTTCGTTGTTATCACCGAACAACATACACTCTTCAATGTGCATTTTTTAAAATTTGAAGTTTTTGAGTTGCTTAGATACTGAATATAATGGAATTCGTCCAAGTAATGAACGTTGTAAGTCTTCCTACTATTATATATAGTTTTTCTAGATAAAAATTAATTTAATATGTGGCAAAGTTGCCTTGGCTTCATTGGATACCGCACTCTGTTCTTTCTTGGATACCACACTCTGGTCTTCATTGGATACCGCATTCACTTGGAGATAAAGTAGGCCAAGTGGCAGCAGTGTAGCGTCAGTGTCAAGGGCACTGTAGCCACGGTGGCGTCATTGGATACCGCACTCTGGTCTTTATTGTATACCGCACTCGCTTGGAGACAAAGTAGGCCAAGTGGCAACAGTTTAATGTCAGTTTCAAGGGCACTGTAGCTACGTTGGCTTCATTGGATACCGCATTCTGTTCTCTTTTGGACACCGCACTCTGGTCTTCATTGGATACCACACTCGCTTGGAGACAAAGTAGGCTAAGTGGTTGCAGTGTTCAGATATTTGGATTTGTCATTTGGTTTAGTTTTTTTGGTTGGGTTTTGGATGCTATTTGGACGTTTAATATTGATATTCGTATTAATTAAACGACGATGGAATTTATAATTTATAATATAATTAAAAACGAGCTTGTAACATCGCGATAGTTCGTGGTATTACATTTTGAACTTCAATTGAATATATAGGAATCATTTTAAGTCGGATTTCTTTGAAATAAGGAATGTTTGAATCTATTGACTAGTATTTTTCTTACGAAAGAGAAAAAAGGAGTTTTCATATTATAGATTTTGAGTTATGGCAAAATCAAATTTCCAGAAAGTCATTATGGAACCGTATATAAACCATGACGATTAATTAAAAATATATAAAGGTTTTTAATACTAATTGAACGTTGTATAACTTCGAATTGAAATAAAACATTTGAGTTGCTACAAAATCGATCCAACACTTGTGACTTGACTACATTTTGGCATAAAACAATTGAGTTGACTGCACAAATGTGACAAATCTTATAATGTTGCCAAAGTGATAAAGCTGCCATATATTAGCGAACAAATTGATTAAAGCTGGTTTATTAAAGGGCGGTACGTAAAGCAGATTCGATACAGTATACCGTCAGGCCTAATAGTGTAGGGTAGTATGTAAAGCAGATTTGCTACAGTGACCGACCACATCACAATTTGTTTTATTCACTCGATACTAAGCGGCTATATATCTCTACGGGTTTTTCTCACTATTCTTCACTCAAACAAGTTTTTTTGTTATCCACAATTTAACATACCAAAAGCTATGCCTTCATAGCCCTCGTCTATGTATTATGACTTTCCTTGGGGTCAAGCTCCAGCAGCTAGTTCAAAAACCGATGTTGATTGGCTTATCGAATACTAAGAGCAAGACTACGAGGATGTGCATTGTAAGTACCCATATCCGAGCCTACGTAGTCTTCAGGAACCTGTTGATACTCCGACCCAGATTTTGGTCATCAGGTAGTTCAACCTCTATATGAACATGAGGTACGAGTGGTTACAGTTACTCAACCTCCAACTCAAGAAGTGATAGGTCAATTCTCAGTAGTTCAACCTCTATATGAACAAGTGTTACGAGCGGATTCAGTTACCCAACCTCCAAACGATCAAGAAGTTAACTCATATCCCGTTTGTTGCCACCGTGGGTACGCGGTGGAGGTAGTGGTAAGGGCGGATGGAGAAAATATTGGTCGTAGGATCCAGTTATGCACATTATGGCTGAACGACTGCAATTACTCTGAATGGATTGACGATCGTTTATGTCCAAGGGGTATTTCTTATGCCAGCGAGTTAGAACAAGAGATAAGACGTCTTAGAACTGCTTTAAAATCCCTTGAGATTAAACGTAAAATGTAGTTTTCTTGCGTAATTATTTTTTCTAGTTAGCATTTGTTGTATCCTAAGTCTCAGTACTTATTTTCTAATTAACATCTATTGCATCCAAAGTTTTAATACCTATTTCCTAGTTAACATCTGTTGTTATTATTTTTCTAGTTAACGTCTGTTGTAATCGTATGTTCGTTGGATCATGAAGCAATATAATTAAGTGTTAACTTTGAATTAAGTGTTAACTTTGATTTTAATAAGTTTGAAAATGAGAAGTGGGGCCCTGGGACTCAGGCGTTTGTTGAACAAACGCAGAACTTTTTAGAGCTTGGGCGTTTATTGAACAAACGCCTGATAAGCAGACGTCTGTTCAACAAGCGCCTGTTTTCAAAAACTATTGGGAGAAACTGTGTTCCAACAATTCAATGTGTCGAAAATCGAAAATCCGCACCCCGAACTGTTGGAGGTGCTTTTAGCATTCGTTTTGTTTATTGTGTATAATCACATTTATCATAGTTATTTTATTTTGTTGGCATGTCTGACATATGATGTCATAGTATTGATAGTGCGTAGCTTACTCTTCATGTGTTGACAATAATGTTTACTTCAATTATTATTATATTGCTTGATTTGACTCATTTTACATCTAATATAACAATACCCGTATGCATATTTTTGGTTTCAGTAAGCCCACTGAACTAAGCTCACACTACAAACTGTTAATGGTTAATTTAATTAGTTTGTTGAACTAGTCATGTTTGAAAGGTTGAAACATTATCTGTATCTTTATTTAAAGGAAAAAAACCTTTACGGGTATTGATCTCACTGTAATATAATTTATATTATTAGCTTTAAATGCCGTACAGTATGCAATAAAGCTGTGTAAACGTGACAATGTTTGATACTTGTGGTTCAAAAAAATGTTTGATATGTGTGTATAGTTATTCATGCGAATATTAGCTGGTACAAAGGAAGAATAATATTTGGTCGAGTCACTTGCACGTGTATGATGATAAATACATGACAATTATAAGGATTTAAGAGTGAATAATTGATCGGTCCAAAGGAAGGCTGTTATTCGACTTGAATTTATTGTTAGTATTTGAGCATTACAACAAGAGCATCACTTGCAATTAAAATTATTGTCCAAAAACTTGATATTAATGTTGTATTAGATATCCCGTAAAGAGAATTATCAATTATCTAAATTTACTACATTTGACTTATAATGTAAGCATATTTAATTGATTTTTCTATTGATTATGGTTAATTTGTATCTTCTAATCTTAACAATATTCCTATTATGACTGGACCAAATATTACGGATTGAAATGATAACATACTGCTTGATCTTGGCTGCATGAACCTTGACCTTGCACTTAGAATGGATGCACCCACCCCTCTTACAGATGGAAGTTCTTCTAATGCTATTAAGAACTTTGTAACGACCCGGATTTTGAGCGACTTTGGTTATCGACATAAGCACGATGTCGATAACCAAAACATCCAAAAAAATCCTGGTAATTAGTGAAAGAAATTAGAGGGTGAGGAAAGATAAGATAGAAAATTAGAATAGAAGAAGAAGTGTAACACCCCGAATTTCGGTTAATACTAAAATTCACAAATTAAAGAATAACTAATCCCAGATGTGGGAATCAAGGGAAACGGGCTGCGTCATTGCGTTCGTCTCGGAAAAATACGCGAAATAGAGTCCGAGTTTTCGAGAATCGGAGTCCGTATGAAAGAGATATGGACGAACGAAGTTAGGCAGAAGAACCCGGAACAGGCCAGAAATGCACTGGCGCACTTGTGAAGTGCGCCAGAACAAAAATGCACTGGCGCACTTGTGAAGTGCGCCAGTACAAAAATAGACTGGCGCACTTGGGAAGTGCGCCCGTGCCGAGCCAAGAAACCTGCACAGTTTCTAGAGAGTTCTGTGGTTGGGTGCACCAGTTTGGGGTTTGGGCTTGGTCTTAGGGCTGATTTCTAGAGAGTTCCGAGATCTAAGGGTCCTAAACTAATCTAGGGTTAATCTAAGGGCCTAAAATGCAACCTAATCCTATAAATAAGACCACAACCCTACCCTAATTCATTCATAATTAAACCTAGTAACTAAACTATGGCAAAATGAAACTTGATCATGGCCTCTACAAATCAATGAAGAGGAAAGCAAGCTAATCAACCTCTCTAATCAACTTCTAATCCATTCTAAGCATCTTAATCTTCTTCATTTGGAGTGCAAATTTGCTAGTAGTGAGTTTCTATCACTTTGATGATCTTTTGTTAAACTAAGTAGATGAGATGTGATGGGATTTATGGTTTTGTATGTGGATTAATGAGTCTTGAATCATATGATATGATGTTAGCATTAATCTTATGTTTATGCATGTTGAGTATGTAAGTTTATGCAAGTTTAATATGATGTATGTTATGTTTGCATGATGCTAAATATGCAAGTTGTGGGCTATGTGATCATATGCATGCTATGCAAGTTACATGTTTGTTAATATGCAAGTTCTTGGTGATATGCTATGCAAGTTACATGTATGTTAATATGCAAGATATGCTATGCAAGTTACGTGTTCGTTAATATGCAAGTTACATGTATGTTAATATGCAAGATATGCTATGCAAGTTACATGTTTGTTAATATGCAAGTTCTTGGTGATATGCTATGCAAGTTACATGTATGTTAATATGCAAGATATGCTATGCAAGTTACATGTTCGTTAATATGCAAGTTACATGTATGTTGATATGCAAGATATGCTATGCAAGTTACATGTTTGTTAATATGCAAGTTACATGTTTGTTAATATGCAAGTTCATGATGACACATTATGCAAGTCTATGGGTTAATATGCAAGTATATTATGCAAAGTGAATATGTAAGTTATGTGACATATTATATGCAAGTTATGTGACATGTTATACAAGATTATATGCAAGTTATGTGACATATTATGCAAGTTTATATGCAAGTTATGTGTTTGTTAATATGCAAGATGGCACCTTTGAAACATGTTCATTCATATGCAAGTTGGCACCTTTTATATGTATTATGTCATGAGAACGAAATTACGTGGGAACGATGGGGTTAATTAAATGCATAAGTTAATAAGATTGTGTGAAATTAATATGATTATGCATAACATAAAATAAAGGAACATAGTATGGGAATTTGCCTATTAAGTTAGGTGTACCCATACTATGTGTTGGGAATTTACCTATTGAGTTAGGTCTACCCCATGGGAATTTACCTATTGAGTTAGGTCTACCCATGTTATGAAAAGCTTAATATTAATTAGGGATAATTAATTTAAATTATGAGGGTGATTAATTAGGTGTAATTAATTGACTAAGACACGAGGTTGGACTCAGTTGTAGCGTAAAACTGCCCGGACCCAACCGGCTTAACCAGTTGCTACAAATGTTAGCCCAATGTGAGAGGTCTTAGGCACAAACTAAATACGTGATTAATGTAAAGACACGAGGTTAGACTCGGTTATGACATAAGGCTGCCCGGACCCAACCGGCTTAACCAGCGGTCATAAAAGACAGTCTAATGTGAGAGGTCTTTACAAAGGTTACGATCTTAATTAATTAATTAAGAAACACTTAACCACATTAGCATGTAGAGGGACATGAGAGGTTAAGTGGGTGCCTGGGGTGGCATGAGGAAACTAGTGGGTTGCCTTGGGTGGCAATAGAAAACACGATTGGAATACTTAACCAAAGTGGAACATGTAATTAAACATGATTAAGGGGTTAAGTAAGTGCCTCGGGTGGCATGTGGGAATTAAGTAGAGGACTTGGGTGTTATGTGGAAATCTAGTGGGTGCCTTGAGTGGTAATTAAAATATGATTAATGACTTAACCAAAGTATTTATAACATGTAAGTGAACATGGTTAAAGCGGTTAAGTGGGATACACTAGATAAAAAAATAACAAGCTTAAGTGGTAGCTTGTGGGGGCCCATCTCAACCAATATCCCAAACGTATCTTTGTGGGCTCGACCCAAGTCGAGTGACGGGACACGCATATTGGGCTTGACTATAAGAGGCCAAAAACGGGTTAGCGGTGGCAACGTAGGACCAACGGGTTTCATATGCGTGTGTGGACCCGGGCTGGTTAGTAAATCGTTGTTACATCGTGTAGATATAAAGCCGTGCACCGTTGATACTATCAGGTTGCCACTTTGGGGAAATGATACACCCCATTGTGGGACCAGCACGGGTATCTACGTTAGGGAGCCGATCGCTTGGGAGTAGGGGGTACACCTAGTAATGATAGGGGCAGACGGCACCTATGTAGGGGTACTAGAAACTACTGGGTAAAAATTACTAAGTACATTTAGTGGGATCAACCTTTAAGTAGGAATTAATCTTAGGTAGGTAAAACTGGTGTGGTGCAGTGTAGGAATTATCTTTGGGTAGGTCTGGGGCGGTGTAATTTAGTAATTATCCTTGGGTGGGTAAATGCGTCTTTACAGTTATCTTAGTTTACCCTAAGTTTACCAAGCTGCTTAGTGTAGCCATTCATCCCCAGTCGTTACCGTATATCAACTTATGTCTTCTCTGGTTATTTTAATGATTGTATTATTAGGGTTATAGGACTCACTCAGACTTATGTCTGACCCCGTTGTTTTTATCTTTTTCCCCAACCCCAGGTTATTAGAGTGGGCCTGGTGCTAGTGGGCTTTGATCTGATTGCTGTATCTATCCTATGAAGCTTGGACCTCTGAAGTGAAGCCGAGCTTATCTTTCCTTTTATGGCTATTAGTTATGTAGTGGGATTATGTACTTCTATTTTATCAAGATGGATATTATGTACTTGACTTTGGTTTATGGTTTTGTGATGTAACCAAACATGTATTACTTTCCGCTGCAATGAAATGATGTTTTAAATTTTCAAGTATTACTTATATCTGTCTTGTTGTAATTTTACTGTTCTATATTCACTTAAAATACTTCACCGAAACTAAGGCATTCCCCTGGTATGAGTGACCTTAGCGGACGTGGGGTGTCACACGTGGTATCAGAGCTTAAGGTTACCAGAACAGATAAAATTTTTAGAAAAACTATTTTTCTAAGAAAATTTTTGAAGGAATATTTTCAAAAACATGTCTTTTAAGAGAAAAGTTTTTGAAAGAAAAGCATAATCCCCAATAGCCATATCTATATCTTTCGAATTCTCCGTTTTGAATCTCTTTCTCTCTCGTTTTGAGTTTCCCCTCCGTGTGTAGATGATCTTTCTAAGATAGATAAGAATGGAAAACCGCTTCAAGGGAATTAGACGTTAGTCAGGTTAGAAGTTGGCTCAAGAAGGAGGAGGACTGGTAGGTATCTATTGGATGGACGATGGGAGGAAGGCTCTAATAGTTGTTTGGTTAATGAAGGACGAAACCTCATTGATGGGAGGTTACGAGTGGAGAATGGGAAGGAGAAGGCTAGTAGTTATCCTTTTGGGGAGGAATAGGACACCTTATTAGGATCGTCCAAAGAAGCAAGGGCAAGGTATGGAATCTTCTGGAGGATAGTTGTATTTCCTCACGACTAGGATGCCGGATGGGGATAAGACCGTCTAGGTTGGAATTTGGATTTCTTTGTTATCCGATCCAAACTTTATTTGATTCTGATGTATCGAGTTCGTTTATCTCATCATTGTTAGTTGAGTCACTGCACTTAGACACCAGTTTGGTAGATGATCCCTTAGTTGTTTCAAACCCAATTGGGGCTCCATGATGTGTTTGGGTTTGAAAGTTTCTATACTTAGCGTTGAGTTTAGATGTGATGCTTTTTGGGCTTCACGGGCTATGGGTTAGTTTTGGGCATAGACTGGTTATCCAGTAGGGGTGCCGTTCCTGATTTTGAGGGGAGAGTTGTCAGGCTTATGACCCGCTTGGGTAATACTCTCGAGATCTCTTGTAATCCCATGGAATCTGTTTTGCTAAGTTACCTAGAATCGCTTGACACGTCGGTCGAGAGTTTGCGATCTGTTAGAGTGGTCCGGGAATACTCGGATGTGGTTGAAGGAGGTGAAGGGCTTACCTCCGGAGCGGGAGATTGACTTCCGAATATATCTGGTAAACAATGCCAAACCAGTGACTTGGCCAGTGTGCCACAAGGCTCCTCGTGAGAGGAGGGAACTCCATAAGTAAGTAGGCGATTGCTTGAGAAGGGGTTCATAAGAAGAAGTATATCGGAGTGGGGCGCTCCAGTAGTTTTTGCCATGAAGGCGGATGGGTCCCTCAGACTTTGTGTAGGCTAAAGAGAACTAAATAAACTCACAAAGAAGAATAGACACCCATTGCCAAAGATTGATGATCTCTTTGATCAGTTGGTTGGCGCCTCAGTATTTTCGCAGTTGGACTAAGCCACATGGTTTCGTCAGTTGAGAGTGGCTGACGATAGTATAGAGAAGATTGCCTTTAGGACTCCGGATGGTTTTATGAGTGGCTGGTGATGCTATTTGGTTTGACGAACGCCCCCGCATACTTTGTTGATTGGAAGAGAAGGGTGTTCAGGGAGTACCTAAATAAGTTTGTGATGGCCTTTGTAAATGACATCTTGGTCTTTTCAAGGAGCGTAATAAGTTTTCGTATGTGCTCAATAGGGTGAGCAAAGCCAGTTATAGGATAAACGGTGGTTTTGGAGCGAGACTGGCGAGGACATCCAAAGTTGGTCAAAGGCTTAATTGTTTAGCCATTATTATTATTATTTTTAGTATCATCTCACGTAGGTTGCCTGAACTCGGAGGAGATGTCCCTTGGGTGTTTGTCTGATATTGGTTTCGGCCTTTGGGGCTTGCATTTGGGGGATGTCGAATTCGACTAGGGTGGTCTGCGTGAGAGATGGACAGTTGTGACGATTTTGGATAGGATTTTTAGCATCTTATGAGTTTGAGATAGCGTATACCCCTGACAAGGGAAACATGGTAGCAGACGCCTTAAGAAGAAAAAAAGTTGTCCTTGAGATCATTGTTCGTTGAACTATAGAGTTTAGAGTTTATTCCTATGTTTGACTTTAGACCTTCCATTGACTTTGCACCCGGTTTGCTAGCCTCTTTGGAGGTTAGACCTACTCTTTTGGGGCGGATTGGAGAAGCGCAGAGGGACGACCCACAGTTGGTTGAGTTGGTGGGGAAGCTCATAAGGGGGGAGTCGTCCAGCCATTTGAGTAGGTACACCCTAGATGGAAAGGGGTGGTGGCGTACAGACGGTAGACTTGGTGTACCGAAAGACGAGAATTTAAGGAAGGCTATACTTGATGATACACATCGGTCGAAGATGACCATTCATCCCGGTAGGGACAAGATGTACCAGGACATGCGGCGAGTTTTCTTTTTGGCCAATGTGAAGAAAGACGCGGCCAAGTATGTCGCTAGATGCTTGGTATGCTAACAAGTGAAAGTGGAACAGAAGAAACCCGGAGGGTTGGTTCACCCGTTGGAAGTTCCGAAATAGGAAGTAGGATAGTGCCTCGTTGGATAACCGAAATCAAGGAAGGGTAATACGGGGATTGGGCTTATGGTAGATAGACTTACTAAGTGTGCCCATTTTATACCCGTGAAGAGCAAGAGGACTATTCCATGTCTAGCTTCAGTTTACCTACAAGGGATTATTAGATTGCATGGTGTACCTCCCAGTATAGTGAGCGATCGAGATCCTATCTTCACTAGTGAGTTTTGGAGAAGTTTGCAAGAGGCGGTAGGGACTCAGTTGTGTTTGAGCACCGCATCTCATCCTCAGACGGACAATCAGACCAAGAGGGTGAACCGTATCTTAGCATATCTTTTGAGGTTATGTATTTTGGAATTTTGGAGGTACATGGGAAGAGCATCTTCCATTGGTAGAGTTCGCATATAATAGCAGCTTTCAGTCCAGTATTGGTATGGCTCCTTTCGAAGCTCTTTATGGAAGGCCTTGTTGATCACCTACATGTTGGTGGGAATCTACGGGTAAGATCTTGGTTGGGCCGATGAGATTAGAGAGTCTTCAGAGAAGATTGACTTGATTCGAAGAAGGATGAAAGCAGCACAGAATAGGCAAAAATTTATGTGGACAAGAGGAGAACAGAGCTTGAGTTTGATATTAGGACGTGCTTTTATCAAGGTATCTCCGTTACGGAATGTGGTTCACTTTGGATCTGTTAGGAAGTGAGTACCAACGTTTGTAGGGCTATTTCCCATTAAGGAAAGAATTGGACGGATGGCATATAGAGTGGAGTTGCCTGACAGACTTAGTAGTATACGTGATGTATTTCATGTGTCCCATTTGAGGAAGTGCTTACATGAGACCGCTGAGGTGGTAGAGCCGAGTTTGCTTAAAGAAGCAGAGTTAGAGCGCGATGAGACGATTCGACGAGCTCCTACTCGCATCATTGGGTCAGAGACTAGGAAGTTGAGGAACAGAGAAGTTCAGCTAGCTAGAGTGCAATGGGGAGATGACGAAAGAAATGCTACTTGGGAGACGGAAGCGAAGATGCGTTCTTTGTACCCATTTCTTTTTGGAGAGTATGTCTTTTAACTTCTCCTTATCGCCTGCCTAGTACTTACCTTATCTTTATTATGTCCTCTCGATTAGTGCTGTTTGACCTTTAGATAGGGAAAACCTATGGTTGAAACATGTGTTTGAGACATGTTATGGTTGATGGATGCAAGTGGATGCAAGTGTTTGCTAGTGGTTGCTCGTGGATGCATATATACACACTCTAGGCACTAGATCGGCTCAATCACTTCATATTGCATATTGCATAAAATTGTGTGTAGTTAGCTATATTTATGGATGTATAATGATAGTGTTATCATATGGATGATGCATTTTGGTGAATGATTGTGCACTCATATAGATACTGTATGTGTCGATAGGGTTATCTCGCATACATATTGGATGCATGGCACTATCATGGTTTGCATATGTTCGTACATTAGATAGGGAACATATACACACACTTTTCGCATATGCTCATACATCATTAGAAATTGTTTAAGGACAATGGATGCTCGTGTTTGATGGATTGAGTAGATGGTTGTTTGGATGGTAGGATATGCATTCTCCTTAGCTTAGAGATTTCGGGGACGAAATCCTTTAAGGAGGGGAGAATGTAACACCCCGAATTTCGGTTAATACTAAAATTCACAAATTAAAGAATAACTAATCCCAGATGTGGGAATCAAGGGAAACGGGCTGCGTCATTGCGTTCGTCTCGGAAAAATACGCGAAATAGAGTCCAAGTTTTCGAGAATCGGAGTTCGTATGAAAGAGATATGGACGAACGAAGTTAGGCAGAAGAACCCGGAACAAGCCAGAAATGCACTGGCGCACTTGTGAAGTGCGCCAGAACAAAAATGCACTGGCGCACTTGTGAAGTGCGCCAGTACAAAAATAGACTGGCGCACTTGGGAAGTGCGCCCGTGCCGAGCCAAGAAACCTGCACAGTTTCTAGAGAGTTCTGTGGTTGGGTGCACCAGTTTGGGGTTTGGGCTTGGTCTTAGGGCTGATTTCTGGAGAGTTCCGAGATCTAAGGGTCCTAAACTAATCTAGGGTTAATCTAAGGGCCTAAAATGCAACCTAATCCTATAAATAAGACCACAACCCTACCCTAATTCATTCATAATTAAACCTAGTAACTAAACTATGGCAAAATGAAACTTGATCATGGCCTCTACAAATCAATGAAGAGGAAAGCAAGCTAATCAACCTCTCTAATCAACTTCTAATCCATTCTAAGCATCTTAATCTTCTTCATTTGGTGTGCAAATTTGCTAGTAGTGAGTTTCTATCACTTTGATGATCTTTTGTTAAACTAAGTAGATGAGATGTGATGGGATTTATGGTTTTGTATGTGGATTAATGAGTCTTGAATCATATGATATGATGTTAGCATTAATCTTATGTTTATGCATGTTGAGTATGTAAGTTTATGCAAGTTTAATATGATGTATGTTATGTTTGCATGATGCTAAATATGCAAGTTGTGGGCTATGTGATCATATGCATGCTATGCAAGTTACATGTTTGTTAATATGCAAGTTCTTGGTGATATGCTATGCAAGTTACATGTATGTTAATATGCAAGATATGCTATGCAAGTTACGTGTTCGTTAATATGCAAGTTACATGTATGTTAATATGCAAGATATGCTATGCAAGTTACATGTTTGTTAATATGCAAGTTCTTGGTGATATGCTATGCAAGTTACATGTATGTTAATATGCAAGATATGCTATGCAAGTTACATGTTCGTTAATATGCAAGTTACATGTATGTTGATATGCAAGATATGCTATGCAAGTTACATGTTTGTTAATATGCAAGTTACATGTTTGTTAATATGCAAGTTCATGATGACACATTATGCAAGTCTATGGGTTAATATGCAAGTATATTATGCAAAGTGAATATGTAAGTTATGTGACATATTATATGCAAGTTATGTGACATGTTATACAAGATTATATGCAAGTTATGTGACATATTATGCAAGTTTATATGCAAGTTATGTGTTTGTTAATATGCAAGATGGCACCTTTGAAACATGTTCATTCATATGCAAGTTGGCACCTTTTATATGTATTATGTCATGAGAACGAAATTACGTGGGAACGATGGGGTTAATTAAATGCATAAGTTAATAAGATTGTGTGAAATTAATATGATTATGTATAACATAAAATAAAGGAACATAGTATGGGAATTTGCCTATTAAGTTAGGTGTACCCATACTATGTGTTGGGAATTTACCTATTGAGTTAGGTCTACCCCATGGGAATTTACCTATTGAGTTAGGTCTACCCATGTTATGAAAAGCTTAATATTAATTAGGGATAATTAATTTAAATTATGAGGGTGATTAATTAGGTGTAATTAATTGACTAAGACACGAGGTTGGACTCAGTTGTAGCGTAAAACTGCCCGGACCCAACCGGCTTAACCAGTTGCTACAAATGTTAGCCCAATGTGAGAGGTCTTAGGCACAAACTAAATACGTGATTAATGTAAAGACACGAGGTTAGACTCGGTTATGACATAAGGCTGCCCGGACCCAACCGGCTTAACCAGCGGTCATAAAAGACAGTCTAATGTGAGAGGTCTTTACAAAGGTTACGATCTTAATTAATTAATTAAGAAACACTTAACCACATTAGCATGTAGAGGGACATGAGAGGTTAAGTGGGTGCCTGGGGTGGCATGAGGAAACTAGTGGGTTGCCTTGGGTGGCAATAGAAAACACGATTGGAATACTTAACCAAAGTGGAACATGTAATTAAACATGATTAAGGGGTTAAGTAAGTGCCTCGGGTGGCATGTGGGAATTAAGTAAAGGACTTGGGTGTTATGTGGAAATCTAGTGGGTGCCTTGAGTGGTAATTAAAATATGATTAATGACTTAACCAAAGTATTTATAACATGTAAGTGAACATGGTTAAAGCGGTTAAGTGGGATACACTAGATAAAAAAATAACAAGCTTAAGTGGTAGCTTGTGGGGGCCCATCTCAACCAATATCCCAAACGTATCTTTGTGGGCTCGACCCAAGTCGAGTGACGGGGCACGCATATTGGGCTTGACTATAAGAGGCCAAAAACGGGTTAGCGGTGGCAACGTAGGACCAACGGGTTTCATATGCGTGTGTGGACCCGGGCTGGTTAGTAAATCGTTGTTACATCGTGTAGATATAAAGCCGTGCACCGTTGATACTATCAGGTTGCCACTTTGGGGAAATGATACACCCCATTGTGGGACCAGCACGGGTATCTACGTTAGGGAGCCGATCGCTTGGGAGTAGGGGGTACACCTAGTAATGATAGGGGCAGACGGCACATATGTAGGGGTACTAGAAACTACTGGGTAAAAATTACTAAGTACATTTAGTGGGATCAACCTTTAAGTAGGAATTAATCTTAGGTAGGTAAAACTGGTGTGGTGCAGTGTAGGAATTATCTTTGGGTAGGTCCGGGGCGGTGTAATTTAGTAATTATCCTTGGGTGGGTAAATGCGTCTTTACGGTTATCTTAGTTTACCCTAAGTTTACCAAGCTGCTTAGTGTAGCCATTCATCCCCAGTCGTTACCGTATATCAACTTATGTCTTCTCTGGTTATTTTAATGATTGTATTATTAGGGTTATAGGACTCACTCAGACTTATGTCTGACCCCGTTGTTTTTATCTTTTTCCCCAACCCCAGGTTATTAGAGTGGGCCTGGTGCTAGTGGGCTTTGATCTGATTGCTGTATCTATCCTATGAAGCTTGGACCTCTGAAGTGAAGCCGAGCTTATCTTTCCTTTTATGGCTATTAGTTATGTAGTGGGATTATGTACTTCTATTTTATCAAGATGGATATTATGTACTTGACTTTGGTTTATGGTTTTGTGATGTAACCAAACATGTATTACTTTCCGCTGCAATGAAATGATGTTTTAAATTTTCAAGTATTACTTATATCTGTCTTGTTGTAATTTTACTGTTCTATATTCACTTAAAATACTTCACCGAAACTAAGGCATTCCCCTGGTATGAGTGACCTTAGCGGACGTGGGGTGTCACAAGAAGAAGAACACAACATCAGAGTAACACGAATCTCACAGCGGAACGAATAAATATATTTCATAACATAACTTTGAAATACAAATCTGTACTTGAATATACATGTCATTATCAAAGTACAGCACTTACAACACAGCGGAAATAACTATAGTTATATGATCCTGAAGCCTCCTGCTCCATCTCTTCCAGTATATCTGTAAAATCCCGACTACTTGACTGCCCGTACAAATTTAGGCACCCAAGAGTTTAGGGAAAACAACAAAGTAAACTCCGGGTCAGTCATGGGACTGGTATGAGTAAAACAGTTTAAAAACAGTTCGAACAAGTGAACGATATCTCATAAGACCACGCCGCATAATGGAACGGGTTTTTCCCTTATGAGAATCCAAAATATCTTTTATATCAAAAACCTTTTGATATTATAATAATGTCTATCAACCACAGTATATATATAATCATCTAGTAGAAACGCTTTCATCTCACGTTCTACATATATAGTATACAATCAAAACCGCAAGCACGTATTGGGTAATGGATTTCCAACTATGACAAGGTATGGAACCACCTTTCGCTCGTGTACCTCTAGAGAGGAATACACTGGGTTCAACAAGAACATCTTGCAACCCGACCACACATGACCGACCACTCATTTCGCTTGAGCGTATCGAATGTATATCACCAACGGTTGGGATCAGCAACCGTTTCCCGAATGGGACAGCATCAACAATAGATTTTTAGAAGTAAATGAAACTCTAGATCAGGTGATTATACACCCTACTTCGGTGCGACCGACTTAGCCATGCTGCCTGCCCGATTTCTGTCATTTACCGGATGATGAGGCTAGAAGCTACGCTTTAACATCACATCAGATTCACTTTGAATGTCACATCATCAAATCCATCAAATCACCGATTGACGTCCTCAACCATACATTATGTGTTAGCTAAGAGAAGTTTCCTTCTCCGCTTCCACTCTTGGTATGGTTGGGGAAATCAATATACGTGATCGTCTGGAAATACTCTGTCAGACATCCGTCCATACAAGTCATCCAGGAACAGGATGAACCGAGGGCACTATTCTGTAAACAGGATAGCCCTTGCATAACTCCGTCTTCAATTTTCCCTTGGCATATATGATTCGCAACGCTTATGCCAATACAGAGTGGTTCTTTGGATAATAATCCAACCGGTCTCTCCATATTAACAACGTTAAAATGGTCAAAAACTTCGATAGTCTGTGATTTAACTATCGAAGAAAAACAGGTGTGCAAACAACGATATTATTTCCAAATGGAAATTTATATCAATCAAACATCATTCAACATTTATCTCTTTATTTCATAAATTTACTTATCTCCTGTTTCCCTACATTCAATATTTCTTATTTTCTAGATTTGGAAAATATACGTTATTAACAATGGAAAACATTTCCATTTCTTGTTTTCTTCATTAGCAAACATTTCCGGTTTCTTATTTGGAAAACATTTCCAAAGCCTCTTCATTGGACTTAGACAGATGTTTAAACAAACATTTCTATGCCAACTCAAACCATTTCCTTTACTGCCGAACCTTAACTATTCCTTAGTTAAAAACGAAGCCAATCAAGTTGGGGTAGAACTACCTCTCAGACCTTAACTGAACAACATTTCTAACTTTGAAATAGGCAAAGTTCACTTTATATTCCTTTAACTAACTTCCTTACTTAACCCTCCTTCGAATAGCTATATTCGATTGACTCTTTTCACTTAACTCTTTTCGATTAACCCTTATCAATTTACTCTATTGGACTAACGCTATTGATTTACTCATTTCACTTAACTCCTTTCGAATAAACTATATTTGATAACTCCTTTTACTTTCTATTCGAATAAACTATATTCGATTTACTCATTTTACTTTCTCTAATCGATTTACTAACATCGATTAACTCCTTTTACTTTAACTCTAATCGATTAAACTAACATCGATTAACTCCTTTTACTTCCACTCTAATCGATTAAACTAACATCGATTAACTCCTTTTAACTTCTACTCTAATCGATTAAACTAACATCGATTAACTCCTTTTACTTCTACTCTAATCGATTAAACTAACATCGATTAACTCCTTTTACTTCTACTCTAATCGATTAAACTAACATCGATTAACTCCTTTTAACTTTATTCTCTAATCGATTAAACTAACATCGATTAACTCCTTTTAACTTCTACTCTAATCGATTAAACTAACATCGATTAACTCCTTTTTCGAATAAACTATTCATTTATAAAGATTTACTTTTAGTAACGGTTCTTCACTTTACAAATGATTTCCCTTTTTACAACTCTATTCATTTAAAACATTTTTCCCCTTTTATTTATTTTCGAAATATTTCCTTTTATTTATTTTCGAAATATTTCCTTCTATAAAATCTGTTGATTTTATAAAATCCCTTATTTCAATATACATTGAAATAATTCTTTTTACATCCCAGGGTCTTTTACGATATTTAAAATATCGAATAACAATGATCAACATCCTTCCAACACCCATAATCCATAACAGATTATATAACACATGATATATCACAATATATGAAAAACAGTAAAATAAATGTTGAGGAATCCAGTTGGATTCCTCCAACCTGTTTCCCTGCATTACAGATGTTAAACAATATAGATAACATCACTTTCAGTTCCATATGATATATTCTGTTAAACAGAATCAATATAGGAATTCAACTAACTGACTAGCAGTTCAATCAAACAGTCAACATACAGTAAATCAGACAATTTCTAACAGTTCTAAAAATACAACATGAAATTATAAACTGTTCAGAGTTAGTGAGATTTACTCACATTGGCAGTTCATCGTTAAAGAACGATAAACTGTTGCTTGATTTGAATCAAACAGTTTATTTCACCATAAATTCAAACGAGCACCGATCCACTTCCAATCAGTCCCGGTGTGTAGCCCTCATTCACACGGTCCCAACGGATCAAACCGTTCGAAATTCTGATATCGTATGACAATGTTATGATTTGTACAAGTTTCATATATTATTAAATAAAATAATAACTTGGAATTAAATTCCTAATGGGCCTACCCCTTTGTAAAATACCTCGGCCCACTTAACCAAACTAGACCCGCCAAATTCATCTTCCAGAAAACTTCCTAACTCCGGTATCTTTCCAGTTCAGATCTTCTTGTCAACATTCTGTCGCCATTTACCATGGCCAAACTTAACACAAAGGTCACTTTCATAACACCACAAATCAGTGACTTAAGTTTTAACCATTTCATTAACTCAGGTTTTACTGGTAACCTTTCTTTCACTTTCGAAGTGCTCGCTCCTGTATTCATCCCTTTCACCGCCGTTTATCGAGTCCCCCTTCCCACTGCGTCGAACTCCATTTCACATCGACTTCCACCCACCAAAATGACGCTCGCTACCCTCACTTCCATATCCTGCTACCTCCGATCAGCAGTACCTGCTTTGCTCCAACCTCTGATGCAATCATCTCCAAACCTCCACGAGTTCACCAGACTTCGGCCGGCCCCACCTGCTTACGGGTCTGGCAACTCGAGCTCCTGCGGTAAACACTCCGAGCTTCCCAAAATCCTAATGCTACTGCCCTCACGTTCACACAAACAACAGCGAACGACCCAGTTTGAACTCAGACAAAGGCATATGAATACGAAGAGGAACCTAAGGCGAATTCAAAGAACTCATCTTTCGGATGTTTAGATTCGTATTTGATTTTATGAGCATCGAAAATGTTTCTTAGTAAGAACGAGATGGAGGCGGCATTTTTTTGACTGTAAAAATTAGGTTATAATGTTGTTAGAGGGGTATTTATAGACATTCGAAATATCTAGATATTTTTCTAAGAAAAAGGACGTGGAGTTGTTTCAGTTTGTGGTGGAAAATCACCAGTAGCGTGGCACATTTACGTTGGTATGATATTCTGGTTGATAAATCATCAGTGTGGCATTCCTCCCTGCAATTCATATTTTATGTTCGAATTATTGATGTATTAACCACTTTTCCAGTATATGCATATATATAAACATACATATTTTGTTTTTTTTTCGAACTGCCATAGACAGAATAAAACCTACCATTGTGACGAGCAACGTACGACGATCCCAAAGATATAATAATACCGGTAGATGGACTCATATTGTGAAACCCCAAAATGTTGATTACAGGGTGCCAAATACTCCAAATAAAAAGTCGCATATTTAATTAATTAAAAATTACAGTAAAATTCTAAAAATTAAATTATCACTATGTCCCAAAAGAATCTTGTCTAAATTCAAACCCGATCTCTAGTTATATCGAATAAACAGTTATGGTCGATAAACGATTTTATAGCGAGTTTTCTGAAATTTGATTTGGACATATCTCAAAATCTACACAACGAAATCCCGATTTTTCTCTTCCACAAGAAAGATATACTCCACCAGCTCCACACGTTTCTTGTTTCCCAGAAATCCGATTTAAAATGAATTATGTACATTCAGTTGAAGTTCGAATCGCCAATTTACGAACTGCAGCGCCATTTCGTGCTCGTTTAAAATTATATTATAAACTATACGTTCAATTGTCGACGATTGAATATATTCGTTATTCAAATTCAATTTCCAAGCTGAATTAAATATCACAGATGATCCGGTTCACATCATATCGTCATTTCGGCCAATTTTGATTATTTCAGAATTAAATATATTATTTAATTATTATTTAAATCAAATATTCACCATTATTTAATTTCGCGGCCATTAAATTCACTAACCCCTCCATTGATATAATTAAATAAATTAATCATAATACCCCTGCCAATGCGGGTCATTACAATCTTCCCCACTTAAAATAATTTCGTCCTCGAAATTGCTAAAAGGTAGAGAACGACCCTATCTACTGGTTAGAACATATTTGTTCACTTACTAACTTCAGTTTCAACTGAACCAATTTAATTTCAATTAAATTACTAATTAATTCTTATCAACGAAGATTTTCAAAAATCCTGAAAATTTTCTAACTCCTTAACTTTTCGGAAAATTTCGCCAGTACCTCCTTTGTACTGGTCAATCGGTCAAACCACCACTCGCCTCTCTGGGCCATCTCCAACCCAAAAGAAAATCAAACAGCCAAACGGCTTGCCTATTCGGCTCATCAAAATCTCATACCCAATGGAAATATAAACTTGTACCCTTTTGTCGGGCATATCAACCCCATCACTTCCATATGCTATCAACTCAGCATATACTAATATTAATCAAACCAAACTCTGATCAATTTATCCTCAACACCACCATTCGCTTTTTACCAAGCCAAATTTTCATTTCAACTCAAGTTTCGTTCTTGATCCCCAACTCTTAACTTGATTATAACCTTACACTTCACATTTGAATCTCACAATCAAATTTGCATTGATATCATTCTAATTCAAAACTCAGTTACCACTTTACTGGCTTTACTTTAATTCGATTTTGTTTTCACAAATTTCTGTTAAATTTGTTTTTAATTCAAACAGTCTTGCCCTGGGAGTTTTTAAACAGTTTACTCTTTTCAAAAAATCAAATTTTCTTTTTTTGAAATTCAACTGAGCCCATAATCAATATTCCATTAGTTAAATCACTTCTCTAATTCTTTATCAATATTTGTTAACCAAATATTTTCAATAACCATACTGGCCTTTTATCTTATTTAGAAAACATTTCCGAATATCGCCTTCCTTTATTTTCTAAACTTTTAGAAAATATATGCTATTTATAATTGGAAAATATTCCAATTACTTATCTCTTTTCCAATCTCGTTTTTCTATACTTAGGAAATATTTAACATCTATTTCCAAGCTTACACTTATTTGGGTTAAAACGGATGTTGTGTAAAACATCATTACGACAACCCAACTACTGTATTCAACTAACTCTTATTCAACATTGATCTTCGAGCCTGAAATCTTACTATTTATTTGTTAATAATGAAATCAATCAAGTTGGGGTATAACCACCTCTCAGACCTTAACTGAATAACATTTATAACGTCAAAACAGATATGACTACTTACTCGAATAATCAATACCATACAACTACTGATTCACTTTTAAACACGTATACGCTTCCTCTTTCTATTCTGGCTAGATTTTATTCTAGACTTCCTTTTTGATTTTACTATTCTATTTCTAAGTTCGTTTCCTTATCGACTTCTATATATATATATATCGATACGTTGATTTCTAACTATCAAATTATCTTAAAAATATTCTAACTTCTTAAATTCCCGGAAAAATTCGCCATAACCTCCTTTGTACCGGGAGCATCGGGATATTTCAAATTGCCTCCCATGGCCCTCACCATTCCAAAAGAAAAAGAAAAAGAAAAAGCCAAGCGGCTAGCCGATACGGCGCATAAAATCTCATATATGAATTAAATACATACCTTTCCGTTGAGCATACTATTTATATACCTTCATACCTTATCCATACCTATCTCATATATATCCATACATTTCTAATTCATTCCAACTTGGCCCAATCGTTTTAACTTATTTCGTTAAGTGATTTTCAAATTACTGGTTTGCCCATTTCACCCTCATATTTGAGTATAACATGTTCAAATATATTTTTAACTTGTTTATCAACTAATTGAATTCCATTTCAATTTTATTTGAATTTCCTATATTCAAATTCCGTTTCAATTCTCTTGTTCAAATTCTATATTTGAATTTCATTTCAAATCTCTTATTCAAATTCCATATTTGAATTTCATTATTCAAATCTATTTTCAAACTCCATTTGAATTTCTATATTCAAATCTATTTGAATTTTCTTTATTTCATTTAAATTCCCTTTGAATCTTCTATATTCAAATTTCAAATTCAATTCTATTTGAATCTTCTACATTCAAATTTCATTTTCAATTCTATTCAAATTCTATATATTCAAACTCCCTTTGAATTTCTATATTCGAATCCTATTATTACTCTATATGAATTCTATATTCAATTTTCATTTCAAACTATTTGAATTCTATATTCAAATTTCATTTCAAACTATTTGAATTCTATATTCAAATTTCATTATTCAAATCTTCTTTATTCAAATCTCATTTGAATTTCTATATTCAAATCCCCTTTGAAATTTCCATATTCAAATCCTCTTTGAATTTTCTTATTCAAATTCTATGTTTGAACTTCCTTTATTCAAATTCCTTTTTAAACTTTCTTTATTCATTCTTTACATAAGTCTCGATTTTCATTCCTTTTGAAATCGATATTTCTACCTTTGGAAAATAGATTTCCCTTTCAATTTCACACTTGTATTTTTATTCCTGAATTATCCGATGATAATTATTTTCACTTCATTTATAAACTTCGTTTATAAAAGAACTATTTATAAACTTCATTTATAAGGGAACTTCTCGTTTTATTTCTTTTAAAACAAGTTAATATTTCGAATCTATTTCAAAATTCAAATTCTATATTTTAAATTCTATTTTGAAATTCAACACACTTGTCTTTCCCAAAACAAATTCAAAACAGTATCTCTGGTAGTAATTCGTCACTTACAACTCGAAAATGAATACTGATGATGCAGCTGTCATCATCGGAATCTATTTTCCAGCGACTGAAGTGAGTTCAATACTATAAAACCATTTCTAAACATTTCCACTTTGAAATTCATTTCAAAATATAATTCGCACTGATTGTAAAACAATTTAATATCTCCCAAGATCTTAAATTTTCCTTATTTTTAATCCTAATCCATTTACAAACACTTATCCAATTCTCCAGAGTTTTAACTCAATTTCTGATAAAAATTTCAGATTCAACTCATCTGATCTCACGTATTTCACTTATATGAATTCTGATTGATTATTTACATAACCATTAAATCTATAATCTTACTCGATTATAATAACAACCAATATATCCAATATATATAAAAATATACTTTGGGTAAAAATAAATTCGTTTACCCTCTTTTCAAAACATACCATGACGGTTCATCGTATTTGAGTGTTTACAAAATCCCTACCGATACAGTGGATCAAACTGATCGACCAGAATTCATAAACTACTCAACCAATAAATCTCCACAATAAAAAAATTATTTTTATATCAATAACAAATACGTCCACTCGTATATATACACTCAATCTCAGTCTAGGGTATTACTAACCCTATCTCTATCGAGTCACGCCACAGAGCCAAGTAATTCTTAACCTAAGCTCTGATACCAACTGTAACGACCCGGATTTTGAGCGACTTTGGTTATCGACATAAGCACGATGTCGATAACCAAAACATCCGAAAAAAAATCCTGGTAATTAGTGAAAGAAATTAGAAGGTGAGGAAAGATAAGATAGAAAATTAGAATAGAAGAAGAAGAAGAACACAACATCAGAGTAACACGAATCTCACAGCGGAACGAATAAATATATTTCATAACATAACTTTGAAATACAAATCTGTACTTGAATATACATGTCATTATCAAAGTACAGCACTTACAACACAGCGGAAATAACTATAGTTATATGATCTTGAAGCCTCCTGCTCCAGCTCTTCCAGTATATCTGTAAAATCCCGACTACTTGACTGCCCGTACAAATTTAGGCACCCAAGAGTTTAGGGAAAACAACAAAGTAAACTCCGGGTCAGTCATGGGACTGGTATGAGTAAAACAGTTTAAAAACAGTTCGAACAAGTGAACGATATCTCATAAGACCACGCCGCATAACGGAACGGGTTTTTCCCTTATGAGAATCCAAAATATCTTTTATATCAAAAACCTTTTGATATTATAATAATGTCTATCAACCACAGTATATATATAATCATCTAGTAGAAACGCTTTCATCTCACGTTCTACATATATAGTATACAATCAAAACCGCAAGCACGTATTGGGTAATGGATTTCCAACTATGACAAGGTATGGAACCACCTTTCGCTCGTGTACCTCTAGAGAGGAATACACTGGGTTCAACAAGAACATCTTGCAACCCGGCCACACATGACCGACCACTCATTTCGCTTGAGCGTATCGAATGTATATCACCAACGGTTGGGATCAGCAACCGTTTCCCGAATGGGACAACATCAACAATAGATTTTTAGAAGTAAATGAAACTCTAGATCAGGTGATTATACACCCTACTTCGGTGCGACCGACTTAGCCATGCTGCCTGCCCGATTTCTGTCATTTACCGGATGATGAGGCTAGAAGCTACGCTTTAACATCACATCAGATTCACTTTGAATGTCACATCATCAAATCCATCAAATCACCGATTGACGTCCTCAACCATACATTATGTGTTAGCTAAGAGAAGTTTCCTTCTCCGCTTCCACTCTTGGTATGGTTGGGGAAATCAATATACGTGATCGTCTGGAAATACTCTGTCAGACATCCGTCCATACAAGTCATCCAGGAACAGGATGAACCGAGGGCACTATTCTGTAAACATGATAGCCCTTGCATAACTCCGTCTTCAATTTTCCCTTGGCATATATGATTCGCAACGCTTATGCCAATACAGAGTGGTTCTTTGGATAATAATCCAACCGATCTCTCCATATTAACAACGTTAAAATGGTCAAAAACTTCGATAGTCTGTGATTTAACTATCGAAGAAAAACAGGTGTGCAAACAACGATATTATTTCCAAATGGAAATTTATATCAATCAAACATCATTCAACATTTATCTCTTTATTTCATAAATTTACTTATCTCCTGTTTCCCTACATTCAATATTTCTTATTTTCTAGATTTGGAAAATATACGTTATTAACAATGGAAAACATTTCCATTTCTTGTTTTCTTCATTAGCAAACATTTCTGGTTCTTATTTGGAAAACATTTCCAAAGCCTCTTCATTGGACTTAGACAGATGTTTAAACAAACATTGCTATGCCAACTCAAACCATTTCCTTTATTGCCGAACCTTAACTATTCCTTAGTTAAAAACGAAGCCAATCAAGTTGGGGTAGAACTACCTCTCAGACCTTAACTGAACAACATTTCTAACTTTGAAATAGGCAAAGTTCACTTTATATTCCTTTAACTAACTTCCTTACTTAACCCTCCTTCGAATAGCTATATCCGATTGACTCTTTTCACTTAACTCTTTTCGATTAACCCTTATCAATTTACTCTATTGGACTAACGCTATTGATTTACTCATTTCACTTAACTCCTTTCGAATAAACTATATTTGATAACTCCTTTTACTTTCTATTCGAATAAACTATATTCGATTTACTCATTTTACTTTCTCTAGTCGATTTACTAACATCGATTAACTCCTTTTACTTTAACTCTAATCGATTAAACTAACATCGATTAACTCCTTTTACTTCTACTCTAATCGATTAAACTAACATCGATTAACTCCTTTTAACTTTATTCTCTAATCGATTAAACTAACATCGATTAACTCCTTTTAACTTCTACTCTAATCGATTAAACTAACATCGATTAACTCCTTTTACTTCTACTCTAATCGATTAAACTAACATCGATTAACTCCTTTTACTTTAACTCTAATCGATTAAACTAACATCGATTAACTCCTTTTACTTCTACTCTAATCGATTAAACTAACATCGATTAACTCCTTTTACTTCTACTCTAATCGATTAAACTAACATCGATTAACTCCTTTTAACTTTATTCTCTAATCGATTAAACTAACATCGATTAACTCCTTTTAACTTCTACTCTAATCGATTAAACTAACATCGATTAACTCCTTTTTCGAATAAACTATTCATTTATAAAGATTTACTTTTAGTAACGGTTCTTCACTTTACAAATGATTTCCCTTTTTACAACTCTATTCGTTTAAAACATTTTTCCCCTTTTATTTATTTTTGAAATATTTCCTTTTATTTATTTTCGAAATATTTCCTTCTATAAAATCTGTTGATTTTATAAAATCCCTTATTTCAATATACATTGAAATAATTCTTTTTACATCCCAGGGTCTTTTACGATATTTAAAATATCGAATAACAATGATCAACATCCTTCCAACACCCATAATCCATAACAGATTATATAACACATCATATATCACAATATATGAAAAACAGTAAAATAAATGTTGAGGAATCCAGTTGGATTCCTCCAACCTGTTTCCCTGCATTACAGATGTTAAACAATATAGATAACATCACTTTCAGTTCCATATGATATATTCTGTTAAACAGAATCAATATAGGAATTCAACTAACTGACTAGCAGTTCAATCAAACAGTCAACATACAGTAAATCAGACAATTTCTAACAGTTCTAAAAATACAACATGAAATTATAAACTGTTCAGAGTTAGTGAGATTTACTCACATTGGCAGTTCATCGTTAAAGAACGATAAACTGTTGCTTGATTTGAATCAAACAGTTTATTTCACCATAAATTCAAACGAGCACCGATCCACTTCCAATCAGTCCCGGTGTGTAGCCCTCATTCACACGATCCCAACGGATCAAACCGTTCGAAATTCTGATATCGTATGACAATGTTATGATTTGTACAAGTTTCATATATTATTAAATAAAATAATAACTTGGAATTAAATTCCTAATGGGCCTACCCCTTTGTAAAATACCTCGGCCCACTTAACCAAACTAGACCCGCCAAATTCGTCTTCCAGAAAACTTCCTAACTCCGGTATCTTTCCAGTTCAGATCTTCTTGCCAACATTCTGTCGCCATTTACCATGGCCAAACTTAACACAAAGGTCACTTTCATAACACCACAAATCAGTGACTTAAGTTTTAACCATTTCATTAACTCAGGTTTTACTGGTAACCTTTCTTTCACTTTCGAAGTGCTCGCTCCTATATTCATCCCTTTCACCGCCGTTTATCGAGTCCCCCTTCCCACTGCGTCGAATTCCATTTCACATCGACTTCCACCCACCAAAATGACGCTCGCTACCCTCACTTCCATCTCCTGCTACCTCCGATCAGCAGTACCTGCTTTGCTCCAACCTCTGATGCAATCATCTCCAAACCTCCACGAGTTCACCAGACTTCGGCCGGCCCCACCTGCTTACGGGTCTGGCAACTCGAGCTCCTGCGGTAAACACTCCGAGCTTCCCAAAATCCACATGCTACTGCCCTCATGTTCACACAAACAACAGCGAACGACCCAGTTCGAACTCAGACAAAGGCATATGAATACGAAGAGGAACCTAAGGCGAATTCAAAGAACTCATCTTTCGGATGTTTAGATTCGTATTTGATTTTATGAGCATCGAAAATGTTTCTTAGTAAGAACGAGATGGAGGCGGCATTTTGTTGACTGTAAAAATTAGGTTATAATGTTGTTAGAGGGGTATTTATAGACATTCGAAATATCTAGATATTTTTCTAAGAAAAAGGACGTGCAGTTGTTTCAGTTTGTGGTGGAAAATCACCAGTAGCGTGGCACATTTACGTTGGTATGATATTCTGGTTGATAAATCATCAGTGTGGCATTCCTCCCTGCAATTCATATTTTATGTTCGAATTATTGATGTATTAATCACTTTGCCAGTATATGCATATATATATAAACATACATATTTTGTTTTTTTTCGAACTGCCATAGACAGAATAAAACCTACCATTGTGACGAGCAACGTACCACGATCCCAAAGATATAATAATACCGGTAGATGGACTCATATTGTGAAACCCCAAAATGTTGATTACAGGGTGCCAAATACTCCAAATAAAAAGTCGCATATTTAATTAATTAAAAATTACAGTAAAATTCTAAAAATTAAATTATCACTATGTCCCAAAAGAACCTTGTCTAAATTCAAACCCGATCTCTAGTTATATCGAATAAACAGTTATGGTCGATAAACGATTTTATAGCGAGTTTTCTGAAATTTGATTTAGACATATCTCAAAATCTACACAACGAAATCCCGATTTTTCTCTTCCACAAGAAAGATATACTCCACCGGCTCCACACGTTTCTTGTTTCCCAGAAATCCGATTTAAAATGAATCATGTACATTCAGTTGAAGTTCGAATCGCCAATTTACGAACTGCAGCGCCATTTCGAGCTCGTTTAAAATTATATTATAAACTATACGTTCAATTGTCGACGATTGAATATATTCGTTATTCAAATTCAATTTCCAAGCTGAATTAAATATCACAGATGATCCGGTTCACATCATATCGTCATTTCGGCCAATTTTGATTATTTCAGAATTAAATATATTATTTAATTATTATTTAAATTAAATATTCACCATTATTTAATTTCGCGGCCATTAAATTCACTAACCCCTCCATTGATATAATTAAATAAATTAATCATAATACCCCTGCCAATGCGGGTCATTACGGATTGAAATGATAACATACTGCTTGATCTTGGCTGCATGAACCTTGACCTTGCACTTAGAATGGATGCACCCACCCCTCTTACAGATGGAAGTTCTTCTAATGCTATTAAGAACTTTGAGGGGTAAGATCGTTCAAAAATAGGTGAGTCTAATAATCATAAAGCTTGACATTCTGGAGGCATTTAGGAGTGCGGTATCTGTAAAGATAGCCAATGCCAAAGAGTTCCTTACTGAAATTAAAAAACATTTTGCTTAAAAAGTGAGGTAGAAACCAGTATGCTTTTGCAACGCTTGATTTCCATGAAGCATCAAAGGAAAAGAAACATAAGGAAGTATGTAGTGTAAATGTATAACATTGCTTCAAAAATTAAGGCACTTAAGCTTGAGTTTTCAAATGATTTGCTCGTACATTTGGTATTAATCTCTCTTCCTTTACAATATAACCAGTTCAAGATCAATTATGACTGCCAGAAGTAGAAATGGACTCTTAATGAGCTCATTTGATATTGTGTACAAGAAGAAGAGAGATTGAAGCATGATAAGACTGAAAGTGATCATTTGGCCTATACCCTTAAGGGAAAAGATAAAAAACGCTAAGGGCCCAACAGGAAGAAAAAAAACATAAGGAGGCTGACGGTCGTTACTTTCGTAAAAGGGTTGGACATTTAAAGAAAGATTATGCCAAATATCACGCTTGGCATGATGAAAAAGGTACATCTTTTACCTTGGTCTATTCTGAAGTAAATTTGGCTATAATACCTAAAAACACTTGGTGGTTAGGTTCTAGTGCCTCTATTCACATAAGTGTTTCTATACTGAATTGTCTGAGCTACCGAAATCTAGCTGATGCTGAAAGTTACGTCTATGTGGGTGATGGAAAATTATTTAAATTACTAGTTATTAGGCATTTTAAGTTATTATTAAGAACTCTGTTTATTTGGATTTATTTGATACTTTTGTTATGCCATCATTTAGACGGAATTTGGTCTTTATTTCTAAGTTGGACAAATCTGGTTATTCTTGTTCATTTAGGGGTAGTATTTTTAGTTTATCAATAAATTCAACTCTTATTGGAACTGGTTCCCTTAATGTTTATGAGAATATATATATATATATAGAAAATTGGTTCACTATATTGCGAAAAAACCAATCATATACTTCATATATATGCCTCATCAAAACCTTAAGCCCCCCTAACCTAAGTGCGTGCGACAAAAGGAAAAAGAGGACATATATAATCCATATATTAACAGTACAAAGATAACCATTCATTACACACTCGCACAACTCACTCATCACCACGACAAAAATGAAATACGACAAGTTAACCCGTATCCAAAAGATCCACACCCCATAACTTCAGGAAATCCATCTTCGCTTGTGTCCTCTTCATTTTCTACCGTTACCATTCACCAAGTAACAACTTCTTTCTCGACCATTTTAACTCTGATTTCTTTTACCACTTATTTACCTCTTTCAAACAGCATTGCATTTCTCTCAAGCCAAATTTGGTAAACTGCACAAGTAACATCAAAACATTTATCTTTATCTCTAAAAACATCCATTATTCTATCAGCTATACTAACCAATGACAGTTCTTCCACCATAAATCCCAATTTTACAGCTAAAGCATTCCACACAGACTTCGAATAATCACATGCAAAGAAGAGGTGACTAGCACACTCTTCAGAAGAATCACACAGCAAACATTTAGAGTCTTCAATCATACCAAACAATTTCAACCTGTCTCTCGTGTATAACCTGTTATTTACTGCCAAATATGTTATAAACGACATATGCCTTGCATTCTTACCATGCCAAATAATCCTGTAAAAGTTCAATCCTACCCGTTTTCTTCTTATCTTATCCCAAGCTTTGTGAAAACTAAATTCTCCGCCTTCACCCCATACGGAATGATCCTCACTGTTTTTATCATCAAGCTTAACTTCATCAACTTGTTGCAAAAGCTCTATGGTTCCTGCATGTTTCATTCCCACTATACGACCATCCTCAATAATTGTTGACACAAGTTCATTTCTACTCCCTACAGCTTGAAACTTGATACCCCAAGCATGTCTACAAGACATTTGCAATTTATCCATGGTTCTAGCCAAAGAAGAGTACTCGATCCATTTACAAGCACTTTATTAAACAATTGAGCTCCTGAAGATCTTAATCTCAACATAGCTTTCCACGAACTTGACGCATTATTGTATGTCTTCAAATTCCAAAAAGATTTGCTATTACAATATTTGGCCTGCATCCACTTACTCCATAAAGAAACACCAGACAGGAATTTCCAAAGCAACTTTACATATGATGCTTTTTTCAAATCTGTGAGTAGCTTCAGCCCTATACCCCCCTCGGCTTTAGGCATACATAGTTGTTCCCACTTGACCTTATGGACAGCACCTCCCCAAAATAAATCTGCACACATAGTGTGTAATTTATCTAGCACATGTTCTGGAAGCTGATAAACACTTAGCAAATAAAGAATAGAAGGAGTTACTAAAGTTTGAATTAACTCTGCCCTTCCCGCAAAACTGAGGAAATTTGCATCCCAAGCCTGGATTTTATTCTGAACTTTATGCAAGAGAGCTTGGCAGTCATGGTAGTGAACATAATTCAATGAGATAGGCACCCCTAATACTTTACTGGTAACGTATCCGATTCAAATCCAAGAATCGAAGAAATATCTCCAATATTACGAGCACTTGCACTAAAAAACACTTTATTCTTCAAAATGCTAACAGTCAAACCACTGTAAAAACTTAATTTCCCAAAATTCTCTTTCAAAGTAGCAGCACTAGTAATATTACATTTACTAAAGATCATTAGATCATCAGCGTAAAGTAAATGAGATACTACCGGTTCAAAATTGTATACAGGAAAGAACTTCTTAAGGAGAAAAGCCTCATTCATACAAAATGTAAAAAATTCCATAGCGATGGCAAAGAGATAAGGCGACAACGGGTCTCCCTGCCTAATTACCCTATTCGACTTTATATAACCTCTTGGCACTCCTCGAATAATGATAGAAAAAGTAGGATAAAATATACACTCGAACATAATATTAATAAAGTGCATTGGGAACCCCATCTTCTTCATTATATGACAAATGAATTCTCTGCTAAGCAAATCATACGCCTTATGTAGGTCAACTTTCACACAAAACTTGTTTACACTTTGCTTCTTAAAATCCCTAAGTAGCTCATGTGCTAATAGAATATTATCAGCAATAACTCATGTAGGAATAAAAGCACACTGGTTTGAAGAAATTATATAGGGCAGAAAACTTTTAATTCTACCACACAATATCTTACTAAAAATCTTGTAATAAAGATTGCAGCAAGATATAGGTCTAAAACGAGAAATTTCAGAAGGCCTCTCAACTTTATGAATTAAAGTAATAAACGTATGATTAATACCTTTAGGAAGCTTAGCACCATTAAAGATATCTTGAAGAGCCTTTAATAAATCCCACTTGATTTCTTCCCAATGAACCTTATAAAACTTAGAATTGAAACCATCCGGACCTGGGCTTGTATCATCGTGAACAGAAAACACTACATTCTTCACCTCCTCCATAGAAATTGGTGCAAGTAAAATCTGGTGACCTATTGAATTAATTTCTACTATTGGTTGAAATGGAGGAATCTCTATATTAGTCACACCATTAAACAGATTCTGATAATATGAAATTGCCTCTCTCGCCACTTCATCAGGTTTATGTAACAATTCTACATCACTATTTATCAAGGCTTTGATATGATTATTGAATTTCCTATTTGACATCTTCGAATGAAATTTTTTGTGTTTGTATCACCATCCTGTAGCCAAGAGACTTTGGCTTTCTGCTTATAACTCCAAAACCTTATTTGCTTTTGAACCATCAGTCTACGCTTTGCATCCAACATGCTATCATACAAATCAATATTTTCTGGTTCTAAATCACATGCAGCTTCTCTATCCTTAAAATCAGCTTCTGCTTCCAGTAACAATGAGTTATCTTTTGGTCGAGTTTTATTCCAGCACTTTAATTCATTTTTACAAGCTGCAATTTTTGCAAAAACAGATAACTGTCAAAACCTCATACATTAACTCGCAAACCATTAAAAATACAGTCCTGAAATCCTTCCTTAAAGTGCCATTCATTTTAATATCTAAATGGGAAACCTTTAGAATTAGTAGTAGGGATAAGATTTAACAACAGTGGGTTATGGTCACTCGATTCTTGGGATAGAGATAATGATTTCATATCCATAAACTTCTGCAAACACAAGTAATTGACAAAAATCTTGTCTATGTTGCTAGCAATGCCCCTACGTCTCCATGTATAATTAAATCCTAAGGCTTTTATCTCTATTAAACCCGATTGAGTCATGCAGTTATTTATAGCTCGAATATATTGAAATGGAACAGGCAACCCTCCCTTCTTGTCCAAATGAGAAGTACAATTATTGAAGTCCCCCATGAGAACCTATTTTGCATTCATACTTTCACCATCTTGAATGATGTGCTACCATAAATTTTGTCTTTCCTGAAAATGTTGCTCACGTTTATTATCGACAAATAGAAAACTAAACCACCTTTATTATTTTCTTGCACTGTTAAATGTTGATTAGAAAAAGAAATAACATCAATCGACCATATATCAGAATTCCAAAGTAATAAAATTCTCCTTGCATAAGGAACACCATCATAAGGTATAAACTGCCAAGATTGAGGGATCATTTTACCGAAAACTTTAATATTTACATTACTCAATTTATTCTCAACCAAACCAACCAGGGTTGATTTGGTCCTTGTTAGCAGGGATAATACATCTCGCATCCTATGAGGTATATTCATCCATCTAACATTCCATGAAATTAGAGTCATTTAACTGAAGAATTGCTCCTTAATTGCCTTTTTAGGAGGAGCAGTAAAAACCACATTCTTGCCTTTCAAATTAGCCAAGTAGTTTTGATTGATAGAAACACCATCAGACACTTCCCTCTCTTCTTCATTATGCAGTTTTTCAGACAAATTTTCAGCTACAATATTCAACCCCTCTAGAAGAATATTATTCGGAAGTTCTGAATACAGAAAATCCAGATCCTGCCCACCCTCATCCTTTTTCTGCTCAAAAACCTCTCCAATACTATCCCCAATATTCTTTGATTGAGTATCAATATTGGACGAACTAGCTACATTGAATTTCTGTTTAATCATCCACATTGGTTCTTTAGGCCCCTCATGAATTATAGATTTATGTCCAAATCTCATACACTTCTCACATTTAGCTGGTATGAACTCATATTCTACCCTTACTTCTTTTTGCGTTCCAGAGTGTAACTAAATAGGAATTTTATCAACTATCTTATCCTCACAATCTATTTATATTAGCATTCTACCAAATCTAGTCACTCTCTTAGAAACTGTAATGTCATCTAATCGTATAGGATCTCCAATATAACTTGCAAGCATAAAAAAAAGCAGTATTCGACCACATCTCCATGTCTAGATTAAACAATCTAACCCAGATCTGCACCCTTTTAGCCACAAAATTCTCAAAATCATAACCAGGAAACCATTTGTACACCATCAAAATTCTACCGAATTAAGAGTATGTAGAAATTTTCAAAACTGACAGGTAATCAACCTCTTGCTCAAACTGAACTGTATAATGAACCCCATGTGCGATATGAACTCTAAAATTACCTTTAGGTTTCCAGACCTTCTGAATGTAATCCTTCAGTTTCACCATAGAAAGTTTAAAATCTACTGGATGCAATGCCACTATAAATCTCCAAGAATCTGCCGAAGCCTTGAAAATATCTTCAGGTAGAACAAAAAAGTTAGCCAATGGTTTGATAAATTGAAGCAAAGAAAGATCCTCTTCAACCACTTCGATAGGAATATCTGAAATGTTGTGCTTTGAAATAGGCGAATCTGGATTTGTATTTTGATTTGAGTCTAGATTTAGATCTCGATTTCGAAGTGGATTTGTATTTTGATTTGAATCTGGATTTGGATCTCGATTTGGAAGTGGATTAGCATTAGTCTTAGGCGAGACATCGTCCGCCATTTTTTGTTAATATATTATACATATATATATATATCCTTGATGTTAATACCACTTACACTAAAGTCTTGCATGTGGAATTACGTGGAAAGATAATAAAGAAAATTCAACTGCCTTATGGCACAAGCGCTTGGGTCATATATCTAAAGCTAGAATTGAAGGCTTGTGTCAGATGGCATTATGGAATCCATTGATTTTTTAGACTTTGACGTCTAGAGTATATCAAGGGAAAACATACCAACTATAAGAAAATAGGTGCAATAGGGCAACTGACTTCTTAGAATCCATACATAATATAAGAAAACATAAGAAAAAATTTCACAGCTTTTAACTCCTACAACGTATATAAACGTCTTTGATAAAATAATTTATCCATAAATTATGTTTATTTTGGCAGGCCAATCAAAAACGCCATATTCTTATGCTAAGGATTTTTATTTTTATTTTGGTAGTGAAGAACGAAGATAACATCTCACATCATAAGAAATTATATGACTAATGATTCAATAGAAACATGATATTTTCTTCACCTTAACCACATTCATCATGCAACTAATTGTATTATTATTTTTTAATTGTATGCATAAATCAAGGAAAGATGGTATATTTTCATAATCTAAGAATTACTTTTTCTAGTTTTGTGCGAACAAGCATGTTATTCTGAAACAATCTAACAAACCTATTTCCTTCTCATTCAATCATATTTGCAAAGATTGGTATATTCAATTTTATACCTTCTATCACATTCATATTGTGTGTTTTCAAGCACGTAAACAAATATCGACACGATATATATATATATATATATGTATATATATATACATGTATGTATGTATAAAGATAATGATCAACATTACAAATTATGTAGTCCAATACTTAATTCAACTCGTATCTTTCTTTTATCATGCATACACAAACTAATAAACTTATATATACAGTATGATACCCCCAACGTTAGGCTTTATAATAATGTTAAGTGAATAGGAAAATCACCTCAAGGTAAAACATATAAAGTCTCCTTTTAGTTTGCATATTTAACTCAAATCTTTTTTATTCTTAATACTTATATGTAAACTATAGTTCATACAAGCATTACAATTGAATATTTTACATATTTTTAGAAATATATTATCCACAAATTAAAATTGGTGAGTTAGATAAATATTGTCAAAAAATGGAGTTTTCCGTAGGCATATTCATTAGTCAAAATTACCATTCAAATTCAAGATCATATAAAAAAGTTTATCCATGAATCTTAACATTTCAAAATATTTCATGGATTACTAAAACAAGTCTTATTCCATTTTGAATGATTTTTTTACACATATCCCTTAACCAACTTTGCAATCCATAATAAATACCATCCAAAATAAACTTATGATAACTAATGTAACGGCCCGCATTTTATATATCAGAGGATCGTAAATAATTTTATTTAATTCTCCAAATGTTGGATCATTATCATATTTTGATATGTTGTTCATTGGGGGGGGGGGGGGGAGGGGGGAGACATGTCCATGACTTTTTACCAATTTTTTTATGACCATTTCCCCCTGTTATTTTTGTTTAGGGCATGACTTTTAACTGGGATATAATCAAGTGCTGGGATTGATTTCATTGGATCGGAAATGATGTTTACACTTTCGTAGAGTGGTCACATTAAAGATTTGGCTGAGTGGTTTGGGAGGAATCACTGTTTTAGTGTTGCTAGTTTTTTGGACAGGCTAATTAGTCATTGGTGAGTTGATTAGTGAGGCCCATTACAGCTAGGAGCTGTTGGCTATAAATAGGAAGGTAGGGTAAAGAGACTAGTTTAGTTTCTTCATTCTCTCATTTGGGTGCCTATGATTCTCTAACTCGACTAAATACACCTCCACTTCATTTCTGTTCATAGATTATAGATCTAGGATTGAAGATCAACATCGAGGAAGGGTAGATCACATCAATTGAGTTGATTCAAAGCTCGTTCTTTGCTGTCCGGATTAGAGATTTGGTGATTTGAAGATTTTGTGGATTTGGTGAGTGATAAGCATATCTTACACGGATTCAATCAAGTATATGGGTTTGTTTGATCTTAATTACATCATTTCAAGTCATTTTCATCTAGATCTAATCGAGGTAAGTATATTTTCAATTCGGATCACACCATAAGATCATATTTATAAGTTATAATGGTTTAATCATACATTTGTGCAAGTTTAGATCCATTTATTGATTCGTTTATTTTTTTTCATGATTTGGTGGATTTCATATGATTTTATGACGATTAATTGTTGTGCTAATGTTTACTGATGATTGTTTGATTGTGTTATTGATCGTTTGGTTGAAATTGGTCGATTTTGGATGAGATGGATGAATAGATGTTCGTCGTTAAAGCATAGATTGTATGGATTGGTAGCATGTATGAATCAGCTGAGATTGGCTCGTAGTGATGAATTGCATGGGGTATGGATTGAGCTTGGTTCGTAGGAGTGATGGATCAGGTTGTTTATCATGTGCATTGTTGGATCTGGTTTGGACCGTTGGGCGTAAAGTGGATGGCATGTGTTGATGGATCACATGTGTGTATGGATCGGATGGACCGCATGGTTCTGATGGGTTGCTGCAAACATAAGTGGTAACACACGATGGATCCACCGCAAAAATGATGGGTCGTTCATATGTATGGGTCCGAGGACATGGAAGTTTTGGGAGATGAATTGGCTTGTGATGCGGATGGATTAGGTTTGTCTGGGGAAAGAAATGGATCGAAGGACATGGATCGGTCAGAGGGCATGGATCGGTCGAAGGGCATGGATCGGATCATGTCTAACATGGATCCGTATGATCCAGTGGCAGGTGTGTGGAAGTATGGATCGGTGGTGCGATCCATATGGATCGGTTGCGATCCAGAAGAGTGTGATCCATTATAAAGTGATCAAATGAAGTTTATTTTTGGTTTGATGTTGGGCACAACTTCGAGATGAATTCGGATGGAATATTCGAAGCAAAGTTGAGTGATGTTGATTGGATGATGATGTAACGATGATGTGAAGACGACTCAAGATGATTTGAGCTCGTGGATAATGGCTTGCTTGAGAAGGCACTTGAGCTTGTGGATAGTCGCCAATGATGACGGTTAGAGTTGTTGAAGGCCAAGGGATCGTCGTTAGTCGGAAGTTATAGTGAACTCAAAGCAGAGGTATAATGAGGGCACCCAATGACTAGATGATTAGTCGTGTACACTGGGCAGTCATGATGGGCTTAGATACGAGTCACGATGACGTATGGAGTTTTGCTAGAACCGGGGTTACCATTAGCCCTTGAAGGATGGCAAGATGGGCCAGTCATACGATTAACGATGGTTTCAAGGCAAGGTACGCGATGAAAGCCAGAGTCATGGACGCTATTGTTGCTTGTATCATCATGTGTGGATTGTCCGACATTGAGGGAGATATCTCTTGGGTTCTTATCTAATGTTGGTTTTTTAGCCTTCAGGGTTTGTGCTTGGAGGTGTAAAGCTCGATTGGATGATCTACGCTTGATAATTGATTTCTATGGATGTACTGTTTGTTTCTTCGCTGATTCTATGGGAAAGGCTATCACTATCGGTTGTGGAGGAGACGGGTTTGGGTCTCTTCTTTGTTGATGTGTTGGTAGATTAGATAATTGATCTGCCTATTTCTCATATACTTTATTGATGGTGTTGTTAGTTATTTTATCGCTCATTAAGACTGTTGTCTGACTCATGGTTTTATGTTTCCCTCTTATTAGCTTGTGTTGTTCATCCATGTTGTAGATGGACAGACTAGGTAGCAGGTAGTAGAACTTAATGAGGACGATGCTGCTGAACGACGATGAGCTGGAGGCTTACGTAACTATATATATGTGCTGTTTTTGATGATATTGATGTATGCTACTCTGAGCGAACTTGTAGTGAGGTTGCTTGTACAGATTCTGATGATACAGTTGATTATATAGATATTTTCATGATGATATGAAAAGCTTAAGATTCTGTTCAGTTATGCTTTATTATTATATCTTGCTGTATATGTTCTATTATATTTTCTTCATGCGTTGTGAGTTATACCACAGGTTTCCACGTGTTTTCTTCTCCCGATGATCGTCCCATATCGGCTTGGCACGTCGTACAACACACTTCTCCTTGGGTCGTGCAAGAGGTACGGGGCGGTCGTCACAATTATGACATTGATAAACTCATAATCGTTATATTTAGAACACTGGATTCTTTTATTTTCTTAGTATAGTGATAAATTAGATCCACCTTTCATTCAACCATTAACTAAAGAATTAAATGCTCGTATTCCGCTTCCATAAATAAGTAATCAATCAATATAATGATTGTATACTCACAACTTTCTTAAAGGAAACACATAAATAAAACTAGAATTTTTATCACATTTAAAACACTTTATATGAATTATTTTTGCAAAACCTTTTATTTTGAAACTTAAATGTTATTACGAGAAAAACAATAAATGTTTAATCAAAAAGAATATCAATTGTTAAATTGAAAATGTTATATTTGCAGGCATTTATGATCAGTAAATGTTGTTTCATATCCGTCCAAAAAATGAAAGGACCGAATTTGAGTAACCTTAATATTTAAGCTTAAAATCATATAATATTTTCAATACAACATAAGGTTTATTTTTATTTTCTTAAGGTGCCAAACATTATAAAAAATTACTTTTTTTTCTCAGTGCTTGACTATCCTATATACATATAATCAGATCATAATGAAATGAAGATAAATAATACATCTCATTCTAACTAAAAATATTCATATGCATGACACTAGCTGTTAAATTATCATCGTAGAAAATACAAATTTAATTCATTATGGCTAATATATATCTCCAACAAAAAATCGGATTCAAACCACTTTACAATAAGAAAAACTTTTCAATAAGAGGAGGTTATTGTCATACACTATAATGACTCAAATAAAAATAGGGAAAATCTTGAGATATATCTTAGAACTCATTCTTTATATTTATTATTCGTAAATTATTTAAAATTCTCATATTCAAATGCACTTTTCTTACTCTTTCTTTTCTTCTCCACTTGCATCAATCAGGTTAAACCTTTGCTCCAAACACAAATAGGGTTTCACTTTTAAATGTTGGAAAATTCATGGGTAAAAATATAGGAAATGCGGTTATGTAAGTTGCATTGTGGATAAGGCCACTATTTTAAAAGAGATATTAGACATGATTATTGTGTGATTGATACTTATCGTCCGCTCTCCAAGGTTAAAACAACCATCCTTCATACTTGTGCACTTAAGGTCCAAGGATTGGATATTTATGGAAGACACTATCAAGGATTTTAAGTATTCTGAGAGAAATATTTAATTTTATAGAAAACTTAAGAGAGAAATAGGAAAAAGAGAAGTAGAGTTTTGGGTGTCTTTAGGAAGAGAGAAAAACCAAGAGAATAAAAATAAAGTGAATTCTCCTTTGTTTTAAGTTAATAAATTTCAGTAAATATATATTTCATAAATAAAAATGTTTTCTCACAGTATACAGAATACAAGAGGTTAATTAATAAGAATACTTATTTTCTATGATTTTTTAGAAGAGAGAAAATGGACATACAACATTTTTCTCTTATATAAACTCATAAATAAAAATTAATAGTTTTCATAAATATAATGTTTCATATTAGTAAGAAATGAAAAATGACAAATAACCAAAAGTACTTCGATTTTGTTTTAGTTATCCAATATACATAACTCGTGTGACCATCACTAAGGTCGGTAACTACTCCACACCTGCCTCGTAGACGGTCGAATTAGCTATTGTCATCACTAAGGCGAATTAAATCATCACTAAGGTCACGTATCAAACGCTTCTGCTACCATTATGGCGAACTAGTCCATAGCTAAGGTCTTGCAACGAGACGCTTTATCACCACCAATAAAGCGAGCTAGACCATTATTAAGTTTTTACAAAACATACCGTTGTCGCTGAGGCTAACTACATATTGCATCACTCGCTAAGATTCAATTTGGATATTGAATAACCACCATTGTGGTCAATGATACACTACGCAACAATCAGATCAATTCTCAATCTCATACCGTCACTAAGGTCTTGTTGTCACTGACGCGAGTTGGACCATTGCTAATGTCAACGGTACACAAATGAACACTGTGGCATATCACTACTCCTTGAGAACTCGTTAAATTTTTAAGATATCCACAATCCCTTGATAAACATCTACATCAAAACTTACTTATTCCATTCTTTAGATCTCACTAAATATAGATTCCATAGTATAGTAATTCCTCTCTTTGATGATAGGAATTACTGGCCTAAAATACAAATAAGTGATCTGATAGCTATTTAAAATAACGAGAGTCTTAATACATCCTCAAATTAGTAACATTTGAAAAATATTTTCCACTTCAAATTAAAGCTTTCATAGTCTTTTAAACTAAAATACTTTCCCAAAATGTCAATATCATTTGAAATATTTTTTTCAAAACATTTTCACATTATTTTTCAAATTAACCTTGAAATAATTTTTGAGGAAAATTCCATTTCTTAAAATTTCAAATTGCATGAACTCCCTCAAAAATTAGAGGTTTTTTTTTGGAATTTAAAACATTTATGGGAGCTAGTAACTATTCGTACAAAAATATATTTTGAAACATGTATAAGCTAAAATTAATAAAGAGGTAACGAACTCCTGCCGACAATTTGGACTCTTTAGTGGTGAAATCAATTCCACACACATTAAAATTCTCTAATAGTAATCAATCATCTTCAACGAATGTCTTCGCATCTCTTAATCAATTTGAATATTTAATTTCCTCCACTTAAGAAACAATAACATCTAACTATGACAAAGTCAAATTCCCTTATCATCTCACATGTTTTCTCCAATGAACATCTCATAAAAAAATCAAAGTCGGGTAATTTCTTGTTGTAAGAGTATCAATAACAACAAAGAACATAACCCAAGAGTAAACAATGGAAAGGAAAACAAACAAGTAGTAAACAGTCAAATCAATTAAGCAAATATGCCAACAATTAAATAGATCATAGCAGAATAAACATTAATAATAACTACCATGCAAGCAAAAACGATTAGTTCAAGCATGGAAGACAAAAATTAGTGAACAACCATAAATATAAATATAATGCAAATAGAATAATTCAATTCAACAGTCATTCTCTAAGCCATAAAGCAAACACAATCAAATGAAATGATCGAAGTAATATAACTAATGACATAGCAAACAATGGAATAATACAAACAATCCAAGAAAAGTAAGAAAATCCAAAGTACGCTATCCAATACAATTAGAATTATCAGTCCTTGCGTTCTACCCTAACCCTTCCTTCGAAAGAGAGTGAGAAGACTTTTAACATATTAGGAAAGATAGATATAATAAGCATACAAACTACATTGTCATATTGAATTTTGGTAGCGCCGATCGATTTTTATAGTGATCCGTAACATTTTTTATTATATTGAAATAATAAATACAGGAGGTTCAAGTGATACACAACATGCATACCAACTAATACAATGTGACTTGCTTCCACGCAGTGAAGACAATCAGCTAACAAGCAAAAAACTTGTGCTACAGACTAACATACCAAAAGCATTATATGGACACAAGAAAGATTACAATACTACAAATTTCATTTCATAATATCACACTCGATGACATACTGCAGAGGATAGAACAACTCCAAGCATAGTATACCACTCCACATTCCCTCAGTGGTTATCAAACAGGTTTCTTCGCATTATAACGCTCTTATTTATACATGTTATGTAGCCAGGATGGGATGCAGATTGAGGAGAGCTTGATTGAGCTTTAAGACCAACATTAAGAAATGATGGAGGAGCCTTGTAAGCCGCCAGCGGGACTAGATGTCCGTAGGGTTGAGTTGCTTTCGTCTTGATGCTCTTCTTGGAATAGGTTAACAGCTCTTACACTTTTAGAAGAATTAAACTTAACTTTGTCGTGAGACATGTTAGAGGCTTGATCTGTAGCGGTTTTACTTTTAGGAGGAGATTGCTTGTTAAAGAAACCTGGTTCACTGCCAGAGTTAGGAGTAGATATCAAGGAAATAGGTACAGTAGGAGACCTAACTTATACTGCAAGTCAATATCACCAGATTTCAAGGAATTTCCGAAGCTATGAACTTCCTTAATGAGCTATTTCATAGGGTTATCCTTTTCTACAATTGAATTCGTAGCAATGAAAGTACCATTGACATGAAGGGTACTGACATCACTATTGCCACTAGCTTGTAAGGTCATTCATTCCCATCTTCCAAATTGTCATTAACCTGGTTGGTACTCTGATTTGTTTTCCTAGCATGTTCCATACCAACTTGCTCCACTTGCACGTGGGTAACTCCAACTACATTTTCATTATCCTTAACCAACTTATATGCTTCATCCAGGGAATCTTTAAGTAGTTCAATTTGGTTTGAGATGCCTAAGCCTGCAACCTTAAATGCCTTTTCACATTCTTTATGCATATTATAGGCATTCGAAACAACTTTTTCAATGGAACAATTAACATCTTCATTCAACTTGTCTATAACTTGCCTTCTCAATCCACCAGGTTTTAATTTACTTCGGCCCCAATCAGAGAATTGTCTAACCATAACCACCCTCTTCCAATTATTTTTCTTACTATCACAAGCCACTACATCGTGATTTACCTTAGCAACAATTGACGTATAAAATTGTCGTCACACCCAAAAATTCTCGATTATACAAGAATGAGGTTTCACGTATGGAAAAGTAAGGGCAACACGCAAAGAATACAAGAATTTATAGTGGTTTGGTTCGTATTGAAACTACGTCCACTTTGAAGTGTCTACAAATTTTTATTCACAATTGAAGGTTACAAGTGTTGGACATCATCATTACAATTGTCTACAATATTTGGTTAAGTATTCGAGAGTCATATTTTGCATGTAGGAAGTCTTGGAAAAAAAATTGTTCTTCTTTTTCCTCAAGGCTTAGGCTACCATTAATGGTGTCCAAGGTCCTTTTAGAGCTGTCAAATCATGCAAATGCTAACTCTTTTGAAATATGAGGAAGGGGTTATTTATAGGTAGTAGGTTAGGTGAGATTTGGGGGACCACAACAGGAATTTTGCATCCTAAAGCAGCGGTTAGGATAATTTCACATCCCGTAGTATCATAATTGGGAATTTCGTATCTCCCTCGGGGGATAGGAGACAAGTATCCCTGGGATATGAAATTTCATATCCTGAGGGATACGAATTCGTATCCCAGGGGATACGAAATGCGAATGGGGTATGAATGATTCGAGGATGCAAAATCACGAGAAAGATCTTTGTTAGGGGATGTGAAGTAACCTGTGTGATGCGAAAACATAAGAGATACGAATTTGAGGGAGGCAAAACGAGGGATGCGAAATCATGTATGATGCGAGATGTGTGGGATGCGAAGTTGTGTGTTTGAGGGATTGCGAGGCCTACGCTCCGATGACTCCTCCTGGGCCTAAACCGTTGGTGTTCTAGCGACACTTCGGGATTTGGTGTCATGCGATGGGCCGGGTCGAGTGGGCCTGAGATGCTTTTGAAAATCATACCAAAACACTTACCCCCCCCCCCCAAGTATGTCTTGTCTTGACATTACGTGCTTTGAGTTGAAAAAAATAATCTTTGGAAGCTGAAAGGATCCCCAAGCTGTGTCGAACGCTTGGTCGTGACCTTTCCATTAAGAATGTTGAGAATTCTGATTCACTGGTAGCTTCTTTAAATGTCTAAATCCTGTTGACTAAAGAAATTAAACGTTAGTCCTCAACTCCCGCTTACGCCAGAATGTAAACGAGTCATTGTGGACTTAGCATCGCGTATACACTAACACATTTTCAAGCAATTTGCGCGATGCGATCGAAATCTAAAATAGAACGTAATCAGTAAATATGTTGGAGAATGGAGCTTTGATGACAACAACCTTATTTCAGTTATCATTATTAATTGATTATGAAATATATATACTAACATCTCTATCTAGAATATATATACATATATATATATATATATGCAAGATTTGTAAACAATTTTAGAGTTCCAAGAGATTCAGAATTCAGAGGAGATTCAAGACTCATGAGTAATCAAGTTGTCAAGAGTTCAAGACAAATGTAGTAACAGAGTCTGGTCTATATGTAAGACTCGGAATAGCACTCAAGGTTCAAATTCAAATTCTGTTTTTCAAATTTCAAATTCTCAAAATTTCAAATTTTAAATTCAAATTGTTTTTCTATCTTACTTATGGTTTCAAATATAAGTTTTAAATTTAAGTTTATATAAGTTTATATAAAACTTATATACTTTCATAGTTATATAGTTTTAAACTTATAATTTTATAAATATGTTTATGTAATATATAATTATGTTTTCATATGATTTTACACTTTATAATACTCATTTATATCACTAAGTTTTAGTTCAAGAATTTCCAGAATTATATATAGTTAAACACTTGAAAAATAGTTTAAAAAATATTTTATACATATGTATGTTGCTATGTCGACATACAACCATCATTTTTTCAATTTTCAAAGTCCTTTTCACTATTTGTAACATTCCAGAAGCGTTGCAACCTTTCATACCTTATAAATATGGATTGATTTCGAATTTTTTCATCATTCTTCTTCTCTATCTTCTCCCCTCTTCATTCCACCTTTAATATTTCATATTTTATTGATGTCTACACTTCTACTTTGCCAATTTCTACTCTAATTACATAAAACTTCTTTTTTCTCACTTTCTACTCATTACTCTCTGAATTGAAGTGCTATTGAAGAGTTATAGGGTTGTTGTAATCATTTGGGAAGTGTTTGGAAAAGGGTGTGTTCCTTGCAACTCTGAAATCAAGGAAAGGGAGAGATGGTAATCTTGTAGCCATGAGAACAAGAGTAGTTAGAGCAGTGTTAACCTTGTAGCAGGGAAATCAAGGGGATTGTACTTAAATATCGATAATAGTATTAAAACTTTGTGCAATCCAACGTTGTATGGTACTGGACGTAGGAGTAATCCAAACCAGTATAAAATCCAGTGTGTTCTTTCCTTTTTCTACATTTTATATTTATCTGTTTCAGTGTTTATGTTTGGTTATGTGTCTATGATCATCTCTGTTGTGTGTGATTCATATAGCAGATCATTAAAGTTTAAGTTTTTTTTTTCAAATTCCTTAGAAACACTATTCACCCCTCGTCTAGTGTTAGACTTGCTTTAAGATCTACATTCCGCGATCCCTAACAATTGGTATCAAAGCATAGGTTTTGAAAAGTTCATAATCTAATTTTTGGAAATATTAAATGGAAAATTCTGAAATAATTTATAACACTAGTTTAAATTCATAATCCTATATTTGAAATTTGGTTTTTGTAATGGCCCGAATTTTCGTCGACTAATAACACCACACGTCCAACCCAAATTGCACAAAAATTACAATCATTAATAGAAAGAAGTTAGAGGATGAGAAATAGAAAGAAAGAAAAATTAGAATAGAAGAAAATGAAGAACACAACTCACACAAGAACGAATAAAATATACTATATAACATAACTTTTGAAATACAAATCAGTAACTGTATATACATACCATCATCAGAGCACAATAGTTATTCCTGGAACATTCACAAACACATGTTTCCATATACAACATAGTATACAACGGAAAATATGATAATCTATAGCTAACAGGTGAAGCCTCCTGCTTCAAGCTCCTCCAAAGTGAATCTGTAAAATCCCGACTACTTGACTGCCTATACAAATATGGGCACCCAAGAGTTTAGGGAAAACAAAACAAAACAAACTCAGGGTCAGTCATGGGACTGGTGTGAGTAAACTCCGACCATTTGCTTAACTTTCAAAATCCTTTCGAAAGAAATGATAATCATAAGACCGATCCACACATAAACACGGATGGTTTTTATCTTATGATAACCATTTTTTTTTTGATATCAAATCCAGTGATATTATAATAACGTCTACATCAAATAAATAGAATCTAGCGGAATGCTTGCATCTCATGTTCCATATATAATATAAAATCGAAAACCGCAGGGCGTTTATTGGAGATTGGATTTCTAACATGACAAGGTATGGAACCACCTTTCGATAGTGGATCTCTAGAGGGGAATACACTGGGTTCAACAAGAACATCTTGCAACCCGGCCCACACATGGCTAGCCACTCATTTAACTTGCGTGTATCGAGCATATTATCACCAACGGTTGTGATCAGCAACCATTACCGAAAGCATACAGTAGCGAATAGGATAAGAAGCAAATGAATTTTCTCTAGATCAGGTAATAATACCCCTAATGGGAATGACCCATATGGCCATGCTGCCTGACTGATTTTTGTCATTTCCTATGAGATGAGGCTTGAGGTCACGATTATCTTTCAGCACATCTTGCCATCATTTACTTTGAATGTCACGTCGTCACACATTCGCTATATATGTTGTCCTGGGACTGGACAAACCGAAGGCACCATTCTATTAATCCATCTTGGGCAATTTCTACCTAGGATTAACAGAACATCACTTGCATTATACTCCGTCTTCAATTATCTTCAGCATAAGTTGATTCGTAACACTTATACCTATACGAAGTGGTTTTCAGATATTAAACATGACCCCGTTCTCTCCGTATTGACCACGGAGGAATAAAATAAACCAAAACTTTGATAATTGGTGATTTAGCTATCAAAGGAAACATCCATACAACAAACGATCCTATTTCCAAATGGAAATTCCAATGATCAACCATCGAACAATACTGGCCCTTTAATTAACATTAAACTAATCAAATCAGTTCATATTTCCCTTTCAATATATTTACTCAAATATTCTTCTACACTCGATTAAGCTCTCACGATTCTTTGAAAAAACATTCTTCAATTAACCATCTCGCTACCGAACCGTAACCATCCCTTAGTTAACAACAAAGCCAATCAAGTTGGGTATAATTACCTCTTAGACTTTAACTGAACAATATTATTAACTTCAAAATGGACGAAGCTCACTACTTCAATCTTTAACCAATATCTCATATGTAACCCTCAGATTCAATTTACGAATCCACCTCTTTTACGAAAAACATTGATTATAACGGTAGCGTTATAATCGCTGTTTCCAAATATTTGATTTATAAAACATTTATTACAATGGTAGCGTTAAAATCGCTGATTAGATTCATAAAACATTTATTATAACAATAACGTTATAATCATTGTTTAGATTTATAAAACATTTATTATAACAGTAGCGTTATAATCACTGTTTAGATTTATAAAACATTTATTAAGACGCCAGCGTTAAAATCGTTGTTTACAAATATTTGGTTTATAAAAATGTAACTTGTACTTATTATTTTCAATAAATAAATTTATAAGCAAATAAATAAATAATTAACTAATTGAATTTGATTCAAATGGAAATTAAATATATAACTACTTCCCTAAGTTCGATAAAATTGAATTCCAATATATAAATTTCTCTCAAATAATCTATATTCGATTTACATTCCGAAATTTCGAAATTTATCTACCATTTCAAGTTAATTCAAATTCCAAATTCACTTTTGAATTTACCCTTTCCAAATCATTACCAAATTCCTTTATAACCATTCCATTCTACACAACTTTATCACACTTTTTTTTATATTCCGAATTTTGAAATAAAACTCGTCGTTTTCTTTTAAAACGATTACCCATTTCCCTTTTCATTCAATTTCCAATCTGGATTCATATTTCAAATCTAAATTTCCTTTAGAGATATTTCATTTGCAAAATATTTACTTTAAACCATTATTCACTTTAACCGTGAATATATTTCTTTTATGTACAATCAAATCCATTCGATTTTATCATTTCAAATCCAAATTTCATCTATAACTTCTATTTAAAATTTACCCATAGGATATCTCATTTTTTATTTAAAATATTTATAATCTCGTTCACAATTTCATTTATAACCACTAAGTTTAAATCCAATTTCAAATATCGATTTCAAAACCGTTTTTCACTTTTCTATATAAATTCAATTTATTCCACTATAAATATTTCACTGAATTTATAATGTCGTTCATAGTTTAATCTTCTCAATTTATCAACTAAAAACATATTTCTAATTAAAATCTTCCTTTAAAACCTTATAGCGATTTTTCATTCGATATAAAATACCGATTTCAAGCAAAATATTAATTATTTAATTATATTTATTTCCCTTCAACCATAATTATCGTTTATAAATTTAACTACTGGTTTTATCCATTAAAACAAGTTTCTACTTTCAAATCTATTTGAAATCCAATTTTTAATATAGGAAATAAATTTTCTTTTCAAATCTCCAAATTATTTTCTACATTCAAAAATATATTTCGGTATTAAATACCAAAATTCCAAGGCTAGGGTAATTCAACACAGCATAATCAATCACAGTATATATCACAGTGAATAACAAACAATAATATAAATAGTGAGGGATCCAGTTGGATCCCCCAACTTGTTTTCCCTGCATCCACGGCTGTTAATCAACATTAATTTCACATAAATCTGAAATATCGTTGTAAACAGAACTTATAATCGATCAACGATATAACTATATCGACCATTTCAACCAATTTTATCAATCATCCATCCAAACAACCATCACACAGTATAAAATTACTATAAATAAATTTAAAACTCGTTTATATAAAAATATAAATGAGCTAGAGTTGGTGAGTTTACTCACCTAGTTTTGCAATTGATGATTTTGCATTTGTTTAAAATCAAACAGCGTTTTGATTTTATCCGAAATTTCAGTAACTCTGTTCTCAGTGAAAAATATTTTACAACATTGATCTCCTTGTTATGATTCCAGCATGACCAGTCGCATTCTATTCTGTTCACGAATACAATAATTATAGCGGTTTCCAATCTTATTTAAGTTAGAGTTATTTAAAAATAATAATTATGGTCACTAAACTGATAATTACCCTTATCGGTTATAAGTTATGATTAAGATTTTAACCTCGTTCTCTTTCCAGTAACCAAACCGTTCCTTTAAACTCATCATCCCCTCTCCTATCCAACTTCTCCCTTAGCAAATCATATTCAATGGTTATAAGAGCTTCCATTTATTTTGCATGAGCAATGTCTGTCACCAGTCCAAAAATAGTAATTTATTTTTGCAAACACATGAACCCACTTACGCAGCAGGGATGTCAAAACATTTCTATCCATTCCAGGGGAAATTTCCGACCTCTTTACATTTAGCAAAGAATGAAAACACAATCCCTTTAATCTCGCAATTAACCAAATTAATCATGATTTAAGCATCGCGTAATCCTCTTCTTTGTTTGAAAGAAAGTAGCTGCTGTAACGACCCAGAAAATCTGAACCAATTTAAAAATTTTAAATTGGCTAAAATAATGGATTTTAAATATTTAGAATAAATATTTTAAATAATAGCAATGAAAACTGAGTTTGAATCGACAATTGAAAACGAATATAATTAATTATAATTATAAACAAGGCCTGAATTGGCGCTGCAGTTTCAAAAATTGAATTCAAACTTTGTCGGACTGTACCGGGTGCAAAACAAAACGGATTTTAGCGAAACCAAAAATATTTAAATCTGTTAGTGAGTACCTTTCTAACGAATCTGAAAAATCGAATTTTCATAGCGGAAATCAAAAGTTATGGCCGAATGAATTTTCAGAAAGGTCGCTATGGAATTTATATAGCCCGTGAAATTGGCCATTTTGCATATGACCTCGGAATTCGACGTAACCACTTTTGTTGGATCCAGGATGGGAAGTTATTGCTAGATTTCAAATTTCATAATTTTTGAAGCTAGTATGTGAGCATGGCAAAGGAAAATGTGTTTTGGTCAGTTATAGTTAAATTGGATCGACCAAAAATGGGCCTTTTTGCAAACGGTCTCAGAATTCGACGAAACTAGTTTTGTTGGGACTGTATCGTCAAAACATAGCTAGATTTATTTTTCTGGAATTTTTCGAATTAGTCTGTGGCCCTGGCAAATTGAAATGTACGTTCAAATTGAATATTGAATGTTTTATATTTTAATTCGAATGGAAACTGACTGAAACAGTCGAATGGGCCTTCGAAACATAGGCCATTGTGTTCGGAATGGGGGTAAAACGCTAGGGGCGACAGTCGTTGGGTTTGAATTAGTGTTCGTATGTGAAGAGGGGTATTTTCGGATTTTTGAAATAAAAAAAAATGAGCCGACCAATCACAATTCATCTTCCACCTCGCTCAAGCCCGTAACCCCCCTACGCACGGCGGAAATGATTTCAAATCTTCCTGGAGAGATTTCTCTCTCGTTTCTCAATGAAATCGAGTGATTCCAGATCCATTTTAAAGCTCTTCTTCCCCTCTTTAAATCCATACCAAGTTTGAATATTTTCATTGAGTGTGGAGAGAGAACCGAGCTCGAGAAGGTCAGGACTTTGGGGCGCCGCCGTGGCCATTGGGCCCCACCGAGCCGACCGCCTCCACCCGCCGTTCAGGCACCTTCCAGCCCTCTTCGACACCGTATGACCTGATTCCCCTATCGTGCAACAGTTTGGTCGAAAAGATCAAACCCTAGTTTCGAACCAGGTTTGAAAACTAATGGCTGCTCTATATTTTCAACTGTTTTTACACTTTTAAGTGTTGCAAACTTTGGAAAATCATATCTTTTTGCTTTGTGATCGAAATTCAGTGAAACAAGAGACAGGGGACTCGTGTGGACGCCTTCTACATTTTAGAAGAGACCGCATATTTTTCTGATCCTTCTGCTATTTTTGGTGGAGTGGAACCCAAGGTGAGATTTCTAATTTATAAACAATATGGAAAACGACGATGTATAAATTATATAGTCGATGTATGAGTTATATAAGCGTTGTACACCTCTTGTATAAGCGTTGTATAAGTTGTACGTTCGATGTATAAGTTATATATGCGTTGTAAAAATTATATATGTGTTGAAATAGAAGTGAATTGCTATATATATATATATATATATATATATATATATATATATATACGCCCCTCGTCCACAAACCATGGACGATATTTATTGGTTGTGATTGGTGTGAAAATTGATTGATAGGGAATGGTTGGTTGGAATTGTTTGTGGTTGATATTGATTGATTGTGGTTGAAAAATACCCGTTTGTGGTTGAGAAATATTTGGTCGAAACCACATAGGATTAGTTTGTGGAAATGAAATAAATATATACATGCCGCCTGCGTGCGAACTAGATGCATGATCCCCATTGTCAAAAAGCGCGAGGTTTTAAGGTAGAGCGAGGAGCCGTACTAGGGACGGTCCCGGTTTTAACTACCCTGCCGTTATGCTGCCGAAATTTTGAATAATATTCATGTGTTTGAATTATTTTCATTTGCCGAAACTATATTTATTCGTTGAATAGAAAACCTTCATGTGTTGAATCGATATTCATTCGTTGATTAGAAATTCATGTGTTGAATGGTATTCGTGTTTTAAATATAAAAATCACGTTTTTATCTATATATAGAAACTATAGAAAACCTTCATGTGTTGAATCGATATTCATTCGTTGAATTGAAATTCATGTGTTGAATGGTATTCATATTTTGAAATAAATTGTTTCATAATAAAAATCACCTTTTATCAACTATATGGGTTATGTAAAATAATCTCGTTTTAAAAGAAATTGTTATATAATAAAAATCCTATTTTTATCACCTATATAAACTATATAAAATAATAGTGTTTTGAAATGAATTGTGTTACAATAAAAATCACATTTTTATTATATACACGAATTGTTGAAATGTGAAGTGTTAAAAATAGCCACTCGTTCAAATAAATATATATGAGTTGAAATATTCATTAATTAGCTAATGATATGATTTTTGCCTATACATGCAACATTAGAATGAATGGTGTTTTTTTAAACCAAATGGAATCAAATATGAAGTTGAATAGAAAATGATAAGTGATAAGAACTATATATATGTACATGCATATTTATTGAACATGTTATAGCAAAAGGGCTAGAGAAGAGGAATAAAATTTTGTGCCCGACAAATAGGTACACATTTACTGTTTTGTTTGGGTGATGATTTTATGAGCCTGTTGGCTAGCCGCTTGGCTTTTTCTTTTTCTTTTCGACATGAGACGCCCGTGTGGCTATTTGGGAATTTTCCCAGCCCCTCCCGTACAAAGGAGGTTATGGCGATTTTTTCCGAAATTTAAAGGCGTTAGTGAAATATTTGAAGTGAAAACGATATAGGAATTTTTGAATGAACTATATTTATATAAATATATAAATATAAATAAAATTAAAACGAAACGTGGCCGTGCAGTTCGCATTTTGAAACCGTGATTTCAAACGATTATACCGGGAGATCCGACCATCGGATTTTCCTGAAATCGCAACCGTTGGGTTCGCCTTGGAAAAATCTTTCCAACGGCACCAACTTTGTAAAAATCCAACGGTTGGATTGTCGGCAATGTTTAATTCAAATCTGAAGAAAAACAGCGCCAGAAACGATTATATTTATATATATATATAAAAATAATTATATTTAATCGAATAACGACGTTGCAGTTCGTATTTTTAAATCGAAACTTCAAACGATTGTACCGGGAGATCCGACCATCGGATTTTCCCGAAACTGGAACCGTTGGATTCGTTTTGAAAAGACCTTTCTAATGATGTAAATTTTGTGAAGATCCAACGGTTAGATTTTCAGATATGTGTAAATCAAATCTGAAGAAAAACAGCACCGCGGCCGTGTTATGGCCCGAAGCGTCGTTTTGAATAAATTGACTATTTTAAAATAAATAAAAATAGCGATAAATCATTATAAAATATCGTAAACGATATGGAATGGAAATAAACTGAATTTGCTCGATTTATGCGGTATTTGATGGTTGAATGTGTTTGGTGTGAAAATTACATTAAAGAACAAAATTGGTGTTGTCGAATGATTTAACCATTGAAATAAATTGATTTGAAATTCTAAATATACGTGAATTATTTGAAAAGGCCGAGTTAATTCTCATTTCAAATAATTGACCGACGATTGAAAGTCGAAGATGAAGACGGTGGTCGAAGACCGGAGATCTTCACCTCGTTTGGATGGTAACCGAGGTCCTGATTGGGAGGCATCCCGAAATAGGGATAATGAGTGGTGATCGTCCAGACGTACGTGGTGATCGATGGGTTTGCGAGGTATATAGTGCCTCCGGTTTCGTTCAGACCCAGAACGGACTTGTAGATGGACTGTGTGTCTGACATTGGATTTTATTCTGTGTTGATTGATCTCTATTAAATATACATCTGTTTGGCGGCGGAGAATTTATTCTTTTGCTTAACGCCCTTCTCTGAAACGCACGAGCTCAGAGGTTGTATATCGATGGACATCGGTCGCATGGCATGAATTGCCCGTGTGGCATGCTAAGATGTAGTGATCAGGGCTTCTGTTGAAAAGCAAAGCCTTGTGGTGATGATCAAAGCACCGCCTGTGTGGCGTAGCTTTGTGTATAACGTGAATTCGCGAGCCTCACACTCCGGTATGAACCAAAAACGGGAGAAGGACCTCAGGGAGGGCACGCGTTTCTTTCTAGCTAGGGTGGTGTCAGTGACCTACTAGCCCTGACATTTATATACTTTTCACCTATGTGGTTGTTGCTGTTACGAGGCGCCTCGGTTTGATCGGACGATCCCGGTCCGATGGAGTCATTCGTTGGCTCGTTTACGCCCCAAAGGGCGGGGAAACGTATTGTTCAGGCATTTTAATCCACATCGGTGGACCGACCCTGTCGCTCCAAGGGCTTGACTGAGTACTTGCCTGAGACATGGGCTAGATTGTCTCGAATTCGGTAAGGACTATCTTTTGCCTTGGTTCATGACGGAAATCCAATTTCCAAATACGACATCGTGCGGTTTTGATTGTATATATATATGGCGACATGATATATGGTACCCATGCCATCTATGATTGATAGTTATGATTTGAAATTGTTTTCAAAACATATAAACACTAGCAATAATATCAATTGCCTTTGTTTTATTCGTATCAAGCATATTTTGGCCGTTATAAGGTAAAACTCTATCCTCCGGTTTGCGTTGCATTGTGTGATGGGAACTGAGTCTTATAATGGCTTCATTTTTACAAAATGCATTGCGTTGTTTAAAAGAAAGATTTGTTTTAAAGCACTGGCAGTCCAATGGAGTAAACCTGTTCCACGAAAGTGGCGTGGTCCTGTGATTAGCCAATTATATATGTGTTGAGTGGATTTCTCATACCAGTCCCATGACTGACTCGTAGTTTGTTTCACTTTCAAACTCGGGTGCCCCTTTTTATACATGGGAAGCCTTGTATTCAGGTTTAGCTGGTTCTTTCTGGATAGTTGGAGCTGAAGATGGATTCTATCATTTATCTCTTTTTATGCTGTTCAGCTCCTATTATACATATTTTGTTTATTTCCGCTGTAGACATTTATGTATAGCTAAACTGTATTTGTACTAAGTAAGATCCTATATACTGTGTAACTCTGATGATTACTTTTATCCTGTATATTCTATTGTTCATTATCTGGTGTATTTATTTAATTTTGTTCTGCTGTTATCTGTTTCTATGTTATATTCCAAAGATAACCCTTGCCGCCGTCAGTATGGGGCTTGGGGTCGTCTCATTTGGTATCAGATCTTTGGTTAAGCTTAGTTCTGGAATATAACATTTGAGCGAACTCGTCAGAAATAGAACCAGTAGTGTTCTAAGACGGGTAACTCTATACAGATAGGATCAGCAATATCCTAGTATGAGTAAAGCAGAATGAAATTACACCTCGATAGACACATTTACATTCAAGTATTTGTCTCTATATTTTCAAATATCTTTTCTGTTGACCTGACACTTTGTCTGCTAATTGCAGACGTCCTAGAAAATGAGTGACAGGAACAGAAGAAATAATCGTATGACTCGACCAGCTAATGAGCCAGTTGTGCTCCCACAGCCAGAATCAGATATAGAAGTTTTATTCAAGAGATTTCGAAATCTGGGTGGATCGCCATTCTTAGGCAAAGAGTCCATTATGGAAACACAAGCTTGGATTCGTTCTGCAGAGAAAATCTTTGAGGGTTTAAAGCTGAGAGACGATCAGAAAAGATTACTGGCGTCTTGGGCACTCAAAGAAGAAGCTTTGTTTTGGTGGGATTCAGTTATTAAAGATAATCCAGAAGGTGATATCACCTGGGATAGATTCAAAGTGATTTTCTTAGAAAGATTTACTCCTCCCGAAGCAACCGAGCGATTATGTGATGAATTTTCTTATTTGATACAAGGTGATATGACCATCCCAGAATATCATAAGAAATTCAACGAACTTGCTCACTTTGCTCCTCATCTGATTCAAGATCCAAAGAGGAAAAATCTGAGATTTATTCATGGCCTGCAAAGGAGATATCAGAACAGTGTGATGAAGAATGTGAAGCTTCCTTTCTCAGAAATGATTTATATGGCTTATCAGTATGAAGATCTCGATAGGAAAGGTATGTTGCGCGGCGAAGAAGAAGTCAGTTCTAGCGATAAGGTGGAATCAGTAACTGATCGTCCTGAGGCCAATACGATGTCTGAGGTCAGTAAGGAGCCTAGTACCAATCAGAAAAGGGCCAGATCAGGAAAACAACCGGTAACGACCGCCATATGCAACAACTGCAATAAGCAAGGGCATTTGCAAGGAAATTGCAGATCTTTAAAGAAGCAAGGAAAGAGCGGATCCAAACCTACGAAGAGGCAAAAGAACACACATGGCAAGAGGAAATGCCATAAGTGTCGTCAAGCAGGTCATCTTGCACGGGAGTGTCAACTTTCAAAGAAATCTGAGGCAGTACATATAAATGAATTAGCAGAAACTTCTGAGCCCTCAGATAGTCAAGGGAGGTCTGATGTTTAGAAGGCACGCTCAATGTCAAGAACATTCCAGTTAAAATACTGTTTGACACAGGCGCGTCACGAAGCTTTATTGCAAAGAGTGCAGTCAAGAAGTTGGATTTGAGATTGAAGAAGCCCAAAGAACCCATGACTGTCCAAAATCAAGTTGGGGGTTCCATCAATCTCAGTTGGATTTGTGCAGTACCTGTCTCTTTTTCTTGCTATAAATTTCCTATTATCTCTATCGTCATGAATTTTAATGAATTCGATATTATTCTGGGATTGGATTGGCTAACAAAATATGAAGCAGAGGTTAGATGCGCCGAGAGGGTTGTTAAGGCAAAGGCCCAATCGGGAAATTGTATAACCATACCATGTGAAGGCCCGACTTCAAATAGAAAAGATTTCTGGTCAGCTCTCGATGTTTCTCCAGCCCAAATAGAAAATATCCCAGAAGTCACAGAGAATATTCATGACCTCATCAAAGACATTCCTGTCGTCAAGAACTATGCGGATGTGTTCGAAGAAGTTGTTCGCTTACCTCCGCAGAGAGAAATAGACTTCAAAATTGCTTTAATTCCGAATGCAAGGCCGGTAGTTCACGCTATTCGAAGAATGTCCTTGAAAGAGAAAGAGGAATTAGACAATCAAACACGACAGCTAGTATAGAAAGGTCTGATCAGGCCTAGTTTCTCTGATTGGGGTGCAGCAGTGGCGTTTGTCCCAAAATCTGACGGTACTCTACGTCTATGTGTGTATTATCGTGATCTGAACAAATAGACGATAAAGAACAAATATCCATTGCCGCGGATTGATTATTTGTTGGATCGATTAAATGGTGCACAAGTATTTTCACGAATGGACCTAGCTACAGGTTTCCATCAACTTCGAATTGTCGAAGAGTGTGTTCCGATGACAGCATTCAGAGGTCCCGACTTATTCTACGAGTGGTTAGTAATGCCGTTCGGCTTATGTAACGCTCCAGCCTATTTCATCGATCTAATGAACAGAGTGTTCAGAGGGGTTTTGAATAAATTTGTTCTGGTTTTCATTGACGATATTCTAATCTTCTCTAAATCAAAGGCCAAACATGAAAAGCATCTGGAACAGGTTCTAGAAATTCTGAGAAGGAATGTATTAAAAGCCAAATTTTCAAAATGTATCTTCTGGCAAGATGAAGTGAAATTTCTGGGCCACGTCGTATCGAAAGAAGGAATCGCTGTGGATCCAAGCAAAATCACAGCTATTCAGAATTGGAAATAGCCCAGTACCCCTACTGAAGTCCACAGTTTTCTCGGATTGGCTAGTTATTACCGGAAATTCGTTAAAGACTTTTCGAAGATATCTGGTCACTTAACGAAGCTTACAAAGAAGCATTCTAAATTCAAGTGGACTCCAGAATGTGAAGAGGCTTTCGAAGAGCTAAAGTTAAGATTAACAACAGCTCCAGTGTTAACCATCATCGATGGCAACCAGGATTTAAAGGTCTAGACTGACGCTTCTAGAGAAGGCCTTGGCGCAGTGTTAATGCAGAGGGGCCAAGTGATTGCTTATGCTAGCCGTCAACTGAAGCCGCACGAGAAAAACTATGTAACTCATGATCTTGAGTTATTGGCTATCATATTCTCTTTAAAAATCTGGAGACACTATCTTCTGGGTGAGAGATTTGAACTGTTTACAGATCATCAGTCGTTAAAGTATCTGTTCACCCAGAAAGACTTGAATCTGAGGCAGAAACGTTGGCTGGAGTTTCTTGCAGCATATGACTTTGAAATTATATACACTCCAGGGAAAGCCAATGTCGTGGCCGATGCGCTGAGCCGAAAAAATGTAATGATTGCCAGCTTTATTATCACGATTTCACTGATAGATAAAATATCTGCTCTTCAGGAGGATGATCTTTTCATTTAGAAGATCAGAGAGATAATTCAACAAGGCGAACACTCGAGTTTTCAAGTTGATAATGATGGGATTCTAAGGCTCAAAGGTCGAATATGTGTTCCTAACATTCATGAGCTTCGCAAAGAAGTTCTGGATGAATGCCATAAGTCAAAACTTAGTATCCATCCGGGAGTAAGCAAAATGTATAATGACATCAAACGCACTTTCTGGTGGAAGTCGATGAAAAGGGACATTTCCTTATATGTTAGTCGATGCCCTACTTGCCAACTAGTCAAGAGCGACCAACAAAAATTGGCTGGATTGTTACAACCACTAGAAGTTCCTGGTTGGAAGTGGGAACATATTTCTATGGATTTCATCGATGGTCTTCCCAGAACCAGAAAAGGGAATGACAGTATTTGGGTGATCGTAGATCGCTTCACGAAGACCGCCCATTTCATACCTGTCAGATCAAACAGAACTGCTCAGAGTCTGGCGCAGATTTACTTCAGGGAAATAGTTAGACTACATGGAGTGTCGCTCAGTATAGTCAGTGATAGAGATACAATATTCACTAGCAAATTCTGGGAGGCATTTCAAGTCGAACTGGGAACGAAGTTGAACTTGAGCACCGCCTATCACAGACGGTCAGACTGAGAGGGTGAATCGTATTTTAGAAGATCTATTGCGGGCTTGTGTTATAGATTTCGGTGGATCATGGGAAGACCATCTTCATTTGGCTGAATTCTCATATAACAACAGTTACCAGGCGAGTCTGAAAATGTCGCCATTCGAAGCATTGTATGGCAGAACGTGTCGATCCCCTGCTTGTTGGGTCGAACCCGGTAATAGACTTGTGTTGGGGCCAGATATGATCAGAGAAGCTGTCGACAAAGTCGATTTTATTAAGAAGCGATTACTTGCCGCTCAAAGCCGACAAAAGAGCTATGCCGATAGAAGGAGAAGAGATATATCCTTTGCTGTTGACGACTATGTATATTTGAAAGTATCGCCGATGAGAGGAGTTATCCGGTTCGGTAAAACTGGAAAGTTGGCACCCAAATTCATTGGTCCGTTTCCTATTCTGGAACGGATCGAGACTCTCGCTTATAGGGTCAAATTGCCTGATTGGTTGCCTGGAGTTCATGATGTATTTCACATATCTCAACTTCGAAAACACGTTCATGATCCAGACTTGATCGTGGAAGAAGCAGCTCAAAAGGACATTGAAATTACCCCAGAATTAGCTGTGAGAAGAGAGCCGCTAAAGATCATCGGCAAAGAAACCAAAGAGCTGAGGAACAAGAAGGTTCACTTAGTCAAAGTGCAATGGAGTGGAGATCCGCGAGATTGTACTTGGGAAGCTGAGGAGAGCATTCAGAAAGCTTATCCTAGATGCCGAGTAGATATCTCTGATTGACTTCGGTGCAAGGTATATTTATCATACTTTGCATTACCATTTAATTCTCTACTCTGCTGTTATTTTCTTTCCATGGATGTGCACTTTTAATTTTATAGTCTGAATGATTTTAAAAGAATATATGAATTAATTTGTATGATTTAGAAAAGTTAAGAACAATTTGAATTGTTGCTTGTGTTGCGTGATAGTAAATTTGACTAATTGGATTATTGGAACAATAGTTAATTTAATCAACAATAGAATAATGGTAGAATTTATTCGATTATATCACACATTGAACTGATTAGAAAATTGATAGGAATACATATACTTGTGCATTATATATGTTTGAACAGGTAAATGGATTAGCTGTTGAGTAAAGATTTTATTTGCGTGCCCGACAAATAGGTAAACCTTAATGAGTTGGATGCGAAATATTATTATATCAACTCCTGTGAATGCCATTGGATGCGGAGTGCTGGTTTTTCTGTGTGAAATAATAAACATCGCCATAAGATAGTAACAATTAATTGTGAACTACATTACATGGCATACTTCAGAAGATGGGCATACTTCATCATATACCACATAAGCATTTGGGGCTTGTGTGACGAGGTGGAAGATTTACCATACGAGCGAGAGGCTTGTATGGCGATGACTATATTTTACAGGTTGAACTGATGACTGATATGGACTATTTAAATTGTAACGATTAAATTGCCAGATTAATAAAAACCCCACACGGGTCTGGAGTTGACAATAACCACGTCTCTCTAGTTATTAGATACGGCACATGGACTATTTATTTCCCACACGGGGCAGGGTGACGAGAATTTATTCTCTGGAGTTATTATCAATACATGCTCCCCTGTAAACACCAGAATATATCACTATAAATATGTGTATGCTTACTAGGATTTATTGGGTACCTAATACGGCCCAATAAATTTCCAAACCTCTCTCCGTACAAGGGAGGTTATGGCGAAATTTTTCGAAAATTCCGGGTGTTAGCCAAATTTTTGAAGAATTTGAAAATTCTCAGAAACTGAAAACTTGGAGAATGGAAGCCAAATCGGACGTAGAGTTGATTAATCAAACCACTTTCGACTTTGTTCCTTTTCGGGGACGAAAAGTTTTAAGTGGGGGAGATTGTAACGACCCAGAAAATATGAACCAATTTAAAAATTTTAAATTGGCTAAATTAATGGATTTTAAATATTTAGAATAAATATTTTAAATAATAGCAATGAAAACTGAGTTTGAATCGACAATTGAAAACGAATATAATTAATTATAATTATAAACAAGGCCTGAAATGGCGCTGCAGTTTCAAAAATTGAATTCAAACTTTGTCGGACTGTACCGGGTGCAAAACAAAACGGATTTTAGCGAAACCAAAAATATTTAAATCTGTTAGTGAGTACCTTTCTAATGAATCTGAAAAATCGAATTTTCATAGCGGAAAGAAAAAGTTATGGCCGAATGAATTTTCAGAAAGGTCGCTATGGAATTTATATAGCCCGTGAAATTGGCCATTTTGCATACGACCTCGGAATTCGACGAAACCACTTTTGTTGGATCAAGGATGGGAAGTTATTGCTAGATTTCAAATTTCATAATTTTTGAAGCTAGTATGTGAGCGTGGCAAAGGAAAATGTGTTTTGGTCAGTTATAGTTAAATTGGATCGACCAAAAATGGGCCTTTTTGCAAACGGTCTCAGAATTCGACGAAACTAGTTTTGTTGGGACCGTATCGTCAAAACAAAGATAGATTTATTTTTCTGGAATTTTTCGAATCAGTCTGTGGCCCTGGCAAATTGAAATGTACGTTCAAATTGAATATTGAATGTTTTACATTTTAATTCGAATGGAAACTGACTGAAACAGTCGAATGGGCCTTCGAAACATAGCCCATTGTGTTCGGAATGGGGGTAAAACGCTAGGGGCGACAGTCGTTGGGTTTGAATTGGTGTTCGTATGTGAAGAGGGGTATTTTCGGATTTTTGAAATAAATAAAAAAAAATGAGCCGACCAATCACAATTCATCTTCCACTTCGCTCAAGCCCGTAACCCCCCTGTGCACGGCGGAAATGATTTCAAATCTTCCCGGAGAGATTTCTCTCTCGTTTCTCAATGAAATCGAGTGATTCCAGATCCATTTTAAAGCTCTTCTTCCCCTCTTTAAATCCATACCAAGTTTGAATATTATCATTGAGTGTGGAGAGAGAACCGAGCTCGAGAAGGTCAGCACTTTGGGGCGCCGCCGTGGCCACTGGGCCCCACCGAGCCGGCCGCCTCCACCCGCCGTTCAGGCGCCTTCCAGCCCTCTTCGACACCGTATGACCCGATTCCCCTATCGCGCAACAGTTTGGTCGAAAGATCAAACCCTAGTTTCGAACCAGGTTTGAAAACTAACGGCTGCTCTATATTTTCAACTGTTTTTACACTTTTAAGTGTTGCAAACTTTGAAAAATCATATCTTTTTGCTTTGTGGTCGAAATTCAGTGAAACAAGAGACAGGGGACTCGTGTGGACGCCTTCTACATTTTAGAAGAGACCGCATATTTTTCTGAGCCTTCTGCTATTTTTGGTGGAGTGGAACCCAAGGTGAGATTTCTAATTTATAAACAATATGGAAAACGACGATGTATAAATTATACAGTCGATGTATGAGTTATACAAGCGTTGTACACCTCTTGTATAAGCGTTGTATAAGTTGTATGTTCGATGTATAAGTTATATATGCGTTTAAAAAATTATACATGTGTTGAAACAGAAGTGAATTGCTATATATATATATATATATATATATATATATATATATATATATATATATATACGCCCCTCGTCCACAAACCATGGACGATATTTATTGGTTGTGATTGGTGTGAAAATTGATTGATAGGGAATGGTTGGTTGGAATTGTTTGTGGTTGATATTGATTGATTGTGGTTGAAAAATACCCGTTTGTGGTTGAGAAATATTTGGTCGAAACCACATAGGATTAGTTTGTGGAAATGAAATAAATATATACATGCCGCCTGCGTGCGAACTAGATGCATGATCCCCATTGTCAAAAACCGCGAGGTTTTAAGGTAGAGCGAGGAACCGTACTAGGGACGGTCCCGGTTTTAACTACCCTGCAGTTATGCTGCCGAAATTTTGAATAATATTCATGTGTTTGAATTATTTTCATTTGCCGAAACTATATTTATTCGTTGAATAGAAAACCTTCATGTGTTGAATCGATATTCATTCGTTGATTAGAAATTCATGTGTTGAATGGTATTCGTGTTTTAAATATAAAAATCACGTTTTTATCTATATATAGAAAATATAGAAAATCTTCATGTGTTGAATCAATATTCATTCGTTGAATTGAAATTCATGTGTTGAATGGTATTCATATTTTGAAATAAATTGTTTCATAATAAAAATCACCTTTTATCAACTATATGGGCTATGTAAAATAATCTCGTTTTAAAAGAAATTGTTATATAATAAAAATCCTATTTTTATCACCTATATAAACTATATAAAATAATAGTGTTTTGAAATGAATTGTTTTACAATAAAAATCACATTTTTATTATATACACGAATTGTTGAAATGTGAAGTGTTAAAAATAGCCACTCGTTCAAATAAATATATATGAGTTGAAATATTCATTAATTAGCTAATGATATGATTTTTGCCTATACATGCAACATTAGAATGAATGGTGTTTTTTTTAAACCAAATGGAATCAAATATGAAGTTGAATAGAAAATGATAAGTGATAAGAACTATATATATGTACATGCATATTTATTGAACAAGTTATAGCAAAGGGGCTAGAGAAGAGGAATAAAATTTTGTGCCCGACAAATAGGTACACATTTACTGTTTTGTTTGGGTGATGATTTTATGAGCCTGTTGGCTAGCCGCTTGGCTTTTTCTTTTTCTTTTCGACATGAGACGCCCGTGTGGCTATTTGGGAATTTTCCCAGCCCCTCCCGTACAAAGGAGGTTATGGCGAATTTTTCCGAAATTTAAAGGCGTTAGTGAAATATTTGAAGTGAAAACGATATAGGAATTTTTGAATGAACTATATTTATATAAATATATAAATATAAATAAAATTAAAACGAAACGTGGCCGTGCAGTTCGCATTTTGAAACCGTGATTTCAAACGATTATACCGGGAGATCCGACCATCGGATTTTCCTGAAATCGCAACCTTGGGTTCGCCTTGGAAAAATCTTTCCAACGGCACCAACTTTGTAAAAATCCAACGGTTGGATTGTCGGCAATGTTTAATTCAAATCTGAAGAAAAACAACGCGAGAAACGATTATATTTATATATATATATATATAATTATATTTAATCGAATAACGACGCTGTAGTTCGTATTTTTAAATCGAAACTTCAAACGATTGTACCGGGAGATCCGACCGTCGGATTTTCCCGAAACTGGAACCGTTGGATTCGTTTTGAAAAGACCTTTCTAATGATGTAATTTTTTTGAAGATCCAATGGTTAGATTTTCAGATATGTGTAAATCAAATCTGAAGAAAAACAGCGCCACGGCCGTGTTATGGCCCGAAGCGTCGTTTTGAATAAACTGACAATTTTATAATAAATAAAAATAGCGATAAATCATTATAAAATATCGTAAACGATATGGAATGGAAATAAACTGAATTTGCTCGATTTATGCGGTATTTGATGGTTGAATGTGTTTGGTGTGAAAATTACATTAAAGAACAAAATTGGTGTTGTCGAATGATTTAACCATTGAAATAAATTGATTTGAAATTCTAAATATACGTGAATTATTTGAAAAGGCCGAGTTAATTCTCATTTCAAATAATTGACCGACGATTGAAAGTCGAAGATGAAGACGGTGGTCGAAGACCGGAGATCTTCACCTCGTTTGGATGGTAACCGAGGTCCTGATTGGGAGGCATCCCGAAATAGGGATAATGCGTGGTGATCGTCCTGACGTACGTGGTGATCGATGGGTTTGCGAGGTATATAGTGCCTCCGGTTTCGTTCAGACCCAGAACGGACTTGTAGATGGACTGTGTGTCTGACATTAGATTTTATTCTGGGTTGATTGATCTCTATTAAATATACATCTGTTTGGCGGGGAGAATTTATTCTTTTGCTTAACGCCCTTCTCTGAAATGCACGAGCTCAGAGGTTGTATATTGATGGACATCGGTCGCATGGCATGAATTGCCTATGTGGCATGCTAAGATGCAGTGATCAGGGCTTCTGTTGAAAAGCAAAGCCTTGTTGTGATGATCAAAGCACCGCCTGTGTGGCGTAGCTTTGTGTATAACGTGAATTCGCGAGCCTCACACCCCGGTATGAACCAAAAACGGGAGAAGGAACTCAGGGAGGGCATGCGTTTCTTTCTAGCTAGGGTAGTGTCAGTGACCTACCAGCCCTGACATTTATATACTTTTCACCTATGTGGTTGTTGCTGTTGCGAGGCGCCTCGGTTTGATCGGACGTTCCCGGTCCGATGGAGTCATTCGTTGGCTCGTTTACGCCCCAAAGGGCGGGGAAACGTATTGTTCAGGAATTTTAATCCACATCGGTGGACCGGCCCTGTCGCTCCAAGGGCTTGACTGAGTACTTGCCTGAGACATGGGCTAGATTGTCTCGAATTCGGTAAGGACTATCTTTTGCCTTGGTTCATGACGGAAATCCAATTTCCAAATACGACATCGTGCGGTTTTGATTGTATATATATATGGCGACATGATATATGGTACCCATGCCGTCTATGATTGATAGTTATGATTTGAAATTGTTTTCAAAACATATAAACACTAGCAATAATATCAATTGCCTTTGTTTTATTCGTATCAAGCATATTTTGGCCGTTATAAGGTAAAACTCTATCCTCCGGTTTGCGTTGCATTGTGTGATGGGAACTGAGTCTTATAATGGCTTCATTTTTACAAAATGCATTGCATTGTTTAAAAGAAAGATTTGTTTTAAAGCACTGGCAGTCCAATGGAGTAAACCCGTTCCACGAAAGTGATGTGGTGCTGTGATTAGCCATATATATATGTGTTGAGTGGATTTCTCATACCAGTCCCATGACTGACTCGTAGTTTGTTTCACTTTCAAACTCGGGTGCCCCTTTTTCTACATGGGCAGCCTTGTATTCAGGTTTAGCTGGTTCTTTCTGGATAGTTGGAGCTGAAGATGGATTCTATCATTTATCTCTTTTTATGCTGTTCAGCTCCTATTATACATATTTTGTTTATTTCCGCTGTAGACATTTATGTATAGCTAAACTGTATTTGTACTAAGTAAGATCCTATATACTGTGTAACTCTGATGATTACTTTTATCCAGTATATTCTATTGTTCATTATCTGGTGTATTTATTTAATTCTGTTCTGCTGTTATCTGTTTCTATGTTATATTCCAAAGAAAACCCTTGCCGCCGTCAGTACGGGGTTTGGGGTCGTCTCAGCTGCTCCCCTGTAAAACTGCCCATGCCAACACTGTCCACATCACGTTCATCAGTTATCCAGCACCACATCGGCTCTACCATCATACTCAGAATCGAATTCTCCTCCTTCCCCATCCCTCACTTTTGAACTCGCGGCAGCTAAGACAAGTCCGACTTCAGCCCTAACTCCACGATACAGTAACAAACACGCACCAAAATTCCACCGACCTTCCTCGAAATTCCACAAACCAAACTAAAGCCTACTACAACTCAAATACACATTCAAGATCACACCTTGTTGCACTACATCCCCCAAAATTAATGAACCCTAGTTCACTGGTTATGTTTCGCACTGAACAGATTAAAAATCAAGCTGGAGCACATGATTCAAGGATTTTAGCGAATCCAAATTCATTTGATTTCATCAAGATTAGCTTTTGTTTTTAATTACGGAAGATCATGATTTATTTTCGGTGTTCTATCATCTGAAGATTGCGAGAAGAAAACAAAAAAAACGAAAGGGGAGAAGCTCTGAGGAATTCAGGATTTGCGAACGATTTATAGATGGTTTTTATTATTTCCAAAATCACGATTTTTGTTTCTGAAGGAAACCGTGATTTTAGTTTGAAGAACCAAATGGGGAATAGAAAAATTGTGGGTTAGGGATTTCGATTGTTTTGGTGTGAATATATAAGTGAGAATATAATATTCTATACATTTCAGTGGCTTTCTAGGGAAGCTAATGGATGGATTCTCTAATAAACTTCTCTATAATTATTAAGTTTAAATTTCGCTATCACTTTGACAGGCGTGACAAAAACAAATCTAGTCGAGATTTTTGATTTGAACACAACTGGGGTTTTGGGGTTGTATTACTATGCAGATATGAAAAGATGTCTGCAAAGATTTCGTTCAAATTTCAATGAAAACAACCTTAATTCTATTTTTTACCTAAGATTAACATTCGGCGTTTTTAATTTCTACGATCATAAACAACATCTGATTGAAATGAAATTTGAAACCGTGTAATAACTTAATATTTTGGACATGGTAGTGCTGGTTTCGTCGAATTCCGATATTGTTTATAAAAAGGTTATTCTCAGACTTAAATAAATCGATTAAAATATTAATTAATTCCAAAACAATTCAATTTAATAATAAGAAAATTATTATTATCGCACTTATCCGAATAGAATATCATATAGTGTTGAAACAAACATGTTTGAATTTAAACTCAGTATTTCAAATTAAAACAACATTCGGATTATTTAAAATAGATTTATTTATATATTAAATTGTTATAATTTTATAAACGATCCCATAGCGACTATTTCAAAATTTGATTTGGACATAACTCCCAATCTATAAGACGAAATCTCAATTTTTCGCTTTCATTAGAAAAAAATAATCAAATAGATCCTAACGTTTCTTTTTTCATTGAATTCTGACTTATATTGGATTCTGTATATTCAGTTAAAGTTTAAATCGTAAATTACGAACTACTGCGACTATTTCGAGCTCGTTTTAAATTATATTACAAATTATACGTATAAATATCATTTTATTAAATAAATTCCTTATAAATTCCTATATATAACTCAAATAAAATATTTAAAACAAATTTTAATATTCAGAATTCACTGGCTAAAAATTCGGGTTGTTATAGTTTTTAAATTTTAAAGTTTTGAAATTTGAAAATTGAAAATTTTGATATGTTATAAAACCATCATGATATTATTGTTTAAAATTGTAGTTAGTTATTTTGAAAGGTCATTTGATTATTTGAAAAGTTATTTGATTATTTGAAAAGTTATTTGATTATTTGAAAAGTTATTTTGTTTTGTAGGAGAAGAGTAATGACTGTTGGTGAAAGGACATCAAGAGTAAGAAATGGATATATAATGTAATTCAACAAAGAAATGAGTACCAGATCAATTTACAACTTTGGATTTTCATCTACAACTTAACTTCATACTGTACTTCTCTTCATTTTATTCATAATGCCGCTGGTTTCATGTGAATCCGTCAAAAATTGACCAAGTAATGATCAAATAAAGTTTTGGTGAATAAAGAGAGAAGGAAACCAAAACTATCGACAATTATCTTCAAATTGCATCCACAGGTTAGACTTTTGTGTCCCAATTCCTTTTTCAGATTGTAGTGCTTGTTCTCGTGGTCGTTTTGATCCGTAGATCGTCGAATTCCGATAAAATTGAGTGAGATATGACTATTTGAAGTTGGCTATGCAAAAATGAAAATTGTGTACGAGATTTCTTACTCTTTCCTACTGTTTTGACTTGCTGCACCCTAATACCATCCAGATTCATCCCTAAACTGTTACTAGATCATAGCCCTTTCATTCCTCTTCGATTTGCCGCTGATTTTATCCAATTCCATTGAAAAATGAGGGAGATATGACTTCTGAAATATTGATAGAAAAAGAAAAACGGGAAAAAGAGGAAGAAGAGCGAGTTTATGTAAGGAAGTGGTTATTGGGCCTATTTATAAAAGAATGAAGTGTCTATTTATTTGAAATTAAAATTCAAACTCAAGGATTTGGCGCCAAGTTGATTGAACTACTAAATCTTCAATATCTTTCTCATACGGTGTTCAAAATCAGCAAATAAATATACTATCATGATCAGATAAATGAGCCTGTCGCAATAGAGCAGATTTCATCATCAAATTCTTGAAGATGTGAATGTCAGATTCATGACAATGGAAGAATAACAAAAAGAAGGATTGCAAAAATAGTTATGCTTTACAATAATTTCATAATTATTGTAACACCCCGTATGTTGAATAACTTGCTATAATATAAAACAGGGAAGAATTATATTTTAAAATCTGAATCAGGGGAAACGGGCTATGCCATTGCGTTCGTCTCGGAAAATACGCGAAATAGAGTCCGAGTTTTCAAAAATCGGAGTCCGTATGACCCAGTTAAGGCCCGAAGAAGTTTTCAGAAATTCAAAACAGGTTTAAAAATAAAAATTCAAACATTTCAGAAGTGGCGGGAAAATTCCCGCCAGACCCAGGGGGTCGACTGGGGAGTCGACCTGCCCACCAGGTCGACTGGGGAGTCGACCCTAGGGTCGACCTGGGGGTCGACCTCCCTGGTCGAGCCCAGGTGACCTGGGTGCATCATCTTGGCTTTTGGGCTGTGTTTTGGTGGCTAGGGCGAGATCTGACGGCTCTAATCTAATTTAGGGTTAATCTAAGGGCCTAAAACACCTAACTAATCTATAAATACACCCTAAGACTACCCTAATTCATACTAAAAATAGCTACAACACCGTTATGCCGTCAAAATGCAACTTGAAGGAGCCTCCATCAAATTGTAGAAGAAGATAGTATCTCAAATCAACTTCTAATCAACTCTAGCAACTTAATCTTCTTCTTAGGAGTGCTAATCAACAAGTTGTGAGTTTTCTATAGCCTTAGTGACCAATTGTTGAATTGATTATGATAGGATATAATGAGGTTATGGCTATGAATGTGGATCAATGCAAGTTATGCAAGTTATATGCTATGTGTTAATGATGTTATTCATGTTATGCAAGTTATATGCTATGTGTTAATGATGATATGCATGTTATGCAAGTTGTATGCTATGTGTTTGTGATGTTATGCAAGTTATACAAGTCATATGCTACATGTTCATGATGTTATGCAAGTTATGCAAGTCATATGTTACATGTTCATGATGTTATGCAAGTTATGCAAGTTATATGCTACATGATCATGATGTTATGCAAGTTATGCAAGTGTTAGGCTATGTGTTCATGATGCTAGTTATGCAAATTGCTATGATAAACATTGATCCATTATGACACCATGATTATGAAAGTTTGGTGTATGATTATATGCAAGTTCATATGTATGCAAGTTTGGTGTATGATTATATGCAAGTTCACATATGACATGTTATGCAAGTTTGGTGTTTGATTGTATGCAAGTAACATGTGCAAGTTTACACCTTTGGATGATATGCATACATATGCAAGTTAACCCCTTTATATGTCATACATACATATGCAAGTTTACCCCTTTGTATGACATTAGAAACTTATGCAAGTTAACCTCTTTATGACATATGTGATTCATGCAAGTTTGGGTTGATTATTTATGCTAGTTGGGTTTGATGCTATATGCATGTTGACACCTTTAAACCCATGTTGATGCTAATGTGTTATGCAAGTTGAACCCATTGTATTTGTGATGAATCTTCCCTTTTATGTCATGTTAGCGAATTACGTGGGGAACGATGGGGTTAATAAACATGTTAATGAAATTGTGTGAAGTTGGTATGATTATGCATACCATAAAGTGGATAGACATAATTGAGTCAATTATGTACATCGATAAAATTGGAATTAATTAGGGAAAATTAATTCGGGGGTGATTAATTAGGTGTAATTAATCGACTAAGACACGAGGTTGGACCCTTTTGTAGCGTAAGACTGCCCGGAACCGACCGGAAAATCCAGCGGCTACAAATGATTGGCCCAATGTGAGAGGTCTTAGGCACAAACCAAATACGTGACAAGTGTATAGACACGAGGTTAGACTCGGTTATGGCGTAAGGCTGCCCGGACCCAACCGACAAATCCAGCTGCCATAAAAGATAGTCTAATGTGAGAGGTCTTTACAACGGTTACGTTTTTAATTAATTAAGAAACACTTAACCAGATAAGCATGTAGTGGGCATGAGGGGTTAAGTGGGTGCCTTGGGTGGCATGTGGAAATCAAGTAAGTGCCTTGGGTGGCATGAGGAAATCTAGTGGGTTGCCTTGGGTGGCAATAGAAAATACGATTAGAATACTTAACCAAGTGGAAACATGTAATTAAACATGATCAAAGGGTTAAGTGGGATGCACTAGATAAAATGACAAGCTTAGGTGGTAGCTTGTGGGGGGCCCATTTCAACCAGCAACCCATATGTATCTTATTGGGCTCGACCCATGTCAAGGACGGGACACGCGTACTGGGCTTGATTATAAGAGGCCAAAACGGGTTAGCGGTGGCAACGCAAGTCCAACGGGTTTCATATGCGTGTGTGGACCCGGGCTGGTAGGTAAGACGTTGTTGCATCGTGTAGGTATAAGCCGTGCACCATTTGTTGTATCGGGTTGCCACTTTGGGGAGTGATACACCCCATTGTGGGGCCAGCACGGGTATCTACGGTAGGGAGCCGATCGCTTGGGAGTAGTGGGTACACCTAGTGGAGATAGGGGCATACGGCACCTATGTAGTCAGCTAGGGGTACACGAAACTACTGGGTAAATTTTCTAAGTCCTTGGGAGGGATCAACCTTTAAGTAGGAATGACTGGTGTGGTGCAGTTAGTAATTACCCTTGGGTGGGTAGATGCGTCTTTACCATTATCTTAGTTCATCCTATGTCTAGTTGGCTACTTAGTGTAGTCATTTATCCCCAGTCATCCCGTTCCAAGTTTATATCATACCCTAATTACTTTAATAATTGTGTTGTTAAAGTTATAGGGCTCACTCAGACTTATGTCTGACCCCGTTGTTTTTATCTTTTTCCCCCTCAGGTCCTCAGGTTGGGCATAGCACTAGTGGGCTTTGATCAGACTTCTTTATCTATCTCTTGGAGCTTGGACCGTGATGTAAAGCCCAGCTTATCTTTTCTTTTATGGCTATTTTTTATGTAGTGGGATTATGTACTTATGTTTTTTTATCAGGATGGATATTTAGTACTTGACTCTTTATGGTGTTGTAACTAAACATGTTTACCTTCTGCTGCAATGAAATGATGTTTTAGATTTTCAAGTATTTATATCTGTCTTGTGTAATTTTTCTGTTCTATATTCACTTAAAATGCTCCACTGAAGTTAAGGCATTCCCTTAGTGAGTGACCTTAGCGGGTGTGGGGTGTTACACGTGGTATCAGAGCAAAGGTTACCAGAACAGATAAATTTTTTAGAAAACTATTTTTCTAAAAACATTTTTGGAAGAAGTATTTTCAAAAACATGTCTTTAAAGAGAAAAGTTTTTGAAAGAAAAGCATAATCCCCAATAGCCATATCTTTATCTTTCGAATTCTCCGTTTTGAATCTTTCCTTTGTCGTTTCAGCATGGCTGAAGATCTTAACTTTCCGGAGGGTGTGGCGATACCAGTATGGTATAGGAGATTGATGGAGGCTAGGGCCGCCACTGCGGGTCCAGCAAATGTTCCTCCACCAACAGTAGCACCCGATCTTCCTCCTCCCCCTCCTCCTCCTCGCATGGATACTTTTGCTAAGACTTGCAAGGAATTTAAGGCTATGGGAGGGAAACCTTTTCAAGGATCAGAAACTTTTGTGGAGGCTAGAGATTGGCTTAAGGAGGTGGAAGAGTTGATAGACATCTTTGAGATGGAAGAAGGAAAGAAAGTCAAGTTGGCTGCTTGGTTAATGAAGGGAGAGGCCTCATTCTGGTGGGAGGTCACTAATGGAGAACGCCCCGTTGACTCTTGGGCGGATTTCAGGCAAAGATTTGTGGCAAAGTTTCTCTCAAGGGCGGAGGAAAACTTGTATATGGAAAGGTTCTTGACTCTAAAGCAAGGAAACCTCTCGGTGAAGGAATATGTCAACAAGTTTAATCAATTGGCAAGATTTGGCATAGACATGGTGAATACACCGAAGAAGAAGGCTTTGAGGTTCGTTAAGGGCTTGAATGAACCGATGCATGGATTGGCTATGACTCATATCCCTATGGGGGCCACCTTTGAGAAGCTAGTTGACATGGCACTCATGCATGAGGAAGAGAAGGGTCCCAATACTAATAAGGCACCCGAGAAGAGAGGAGATCAAAAGAGACCTCAACAACAACAGCAAAACAAGGATGGGAAAGGCAACGGTGGCAAGGGGAAGAAGAAGTGCTTCAATTGCGGGATACAAGGCCACCTAAGCAAATATTGTCGGAAGAAGAAGAAGACTGGCTGCTACCATTGTGGTGAAGCAGGGCATCTAGTGAAGGATTTCCCTAAGAAGGGGCAAAGGACGGGATCTACCTCAGGAGGACAGGTGCAAGCTCTTATGGCACCGGGTCAGGCTAGGGGGCAAGTTCAGGCTCTCGCGGTTCCACCGATTCAGGAAAGAGGTAGAACTATTTCCGTTGAAAGTCTGGTTTTTCTATTTGATCATCCTGTCCGTACATTGTTTGATTCTGGCGCATCGCATTCGTTTATCTCATCATCATTAGTTGAGTCACTGCACTTAGACACCAGTCTAGTAGATGATCCCTTGGTTGTTTCAAACCCAATTGGGGGCTCCACTTATTTGTCCATGATATGTTTGGGTTTGAAGATTTCTATACTTAGCGTTGAGTTTAGATGTGATGCTTTTGTTTTGGGCTTCACGGGCTATGGGTTGATTTTGGGCATGGACTGGTTATCCAGTAATGGTGCCGTTCTTGATTGCGAAAGGAGAGTTGTTAGGCTCATAACCCGCTTGGGTAACACTCTCGAGATCTCTTGTAATCCCATGGATTCTGTTATGCTAAGTTATCTTGAATCGCTTGACGCTTCGGTCGAGAGTTTGCGATCTGTTAGAGTGGTCCGGGAATACTCGGATGTGTTGAGGAGGTGAAGGGCTTACCTCCGAGGCGGGAGATAGACTTCCGAATATATCTGGTGGATAATGCTAAACCAGTATCTTTACCAGTGCGCCACATGGCTCCTCGTGAGAGGAGGGAACTCCATAAGCAAGTAGGGGAGTTGCTTGAGAAGGGGTTCATAAGAAGAAGTATATCGGAGTGGGGTGCTCCAGTAGTTTTTGCTACGAAGGCGGATGGGTCCCTCAGACTTTGTGTAGACTATAGAGAACTCAACAAGCTCACAAAGAAGAATAAAAACCATTGCCGAGGATTGATGATCTTTTTGATCAATTGGTTGGCGCTTCAGTATTTTCTCAGTTGGACTTAGCCACGGGGTTTCATCAGTTGAGGGTGGCTGAGGATAGCATAGACAAGTCTGCCTTTAGGACTCCGGATGGTTTCTATGAGTGGCTGGTGATGCCATTTGGTTTGACGAACGCCCCTGCATACTTTGTTGATTTGATGAGTAGGGTGTTCAGGGAGTTCCTTAATAAGTTCGTGGTGGTCTTTGTGGATGACATCTTAGTCTTTTCTAAGAGTGAAGAAGAGCATGCCCTACATCTTAGGGAAGTGTTGGAGACTCTTCGAGCGCATAGCCTTAAGGCTAAATTCTCTAAATGTCACTTCTGGAGGAAGGAAGTGCGGTTTTTGGGGCACGTGGTCTCCAAGGAAGGGATAGCTGTGGATCCCACGAAGGTAGTATCCATTCAAGATTGGAAGGTTCCGAAGAATGCTACCGAGGTGAGGAGTTTCTTGGGGTTGGCTGGCTACTATAGGAAGTTTATCAAGGACTTCGCGAAGATATCAGCCCCATTAACTCGCTTGACGAAGAAGAACCTAGTCTTCGCATGGGACGTAGATTGTGATGATGCGTTCCGACGGTTAAAGAGGGCTTTAACCACAGCTCCAGTCTTAGTGTTGCCAGATGGGAGTAAGCCATTTGTTGTTTATACCGATGCTGGACTGGGCGCAGTCTTGATGCAAGAGGGAAGGGTAATAGCCTACGGTGGAAGGCAGTTGAGAAAGCATGAGAAAAATTACCCTACCCATGATTTAGAGTTGGCCGCTATTGTTTTTGCGCTTAAGATTTGGCGCCATTATCTTCTGGGAGAGAGATTCGAATTGTTCACCGACCACAAATCATTGAAGTACTTGTTTTCTCAGAAGGATTTGAACTTGAGACAGCAAAGGTGGATGGAGTTCTTAGCATCCTATGATTTCGAGATAGCGTATACCCCTGGCAAGGGTAACGTGGTGGCGGACGCCTTGAGTAGAAAAAGGTTGTCCTTGAGTCCATTGTTCGTGGAACGACGAAGCTTGGAATTTATCTCGATGTTTGATTTCAGACCTTCCGTTGACTATATACCCGGTTTGCTAGCATCCTTGGAGGTTAGACCTACTCTTTTGGGGCGGATTGGAGAAGCACAGAGGGACGACCCACAGTTGGTTGAGTTGGTAGAGAGGCTCATAAGGGGGGAGTCGTCCAGCCATTTGAGTAGGTACACCCTAGACGATAGGGGGTGCTTGCGTAGAGACGGTAGACTTTGTGTACCGCAAGACGAGGGTTTGAGGAAGGCTATTCTTGATGATGCACACCGTTCTAGGATGACCATTCATCCCGGTGGGGACAAGATGTACCAAGACATGAAGCGAGTTTTCTTTTGGGCCGGTATGAAGAAAGATGTGGCCGAGTATGTCACTAGATGCTTAGTGTGCCAACAAGTGAAAGCGGAGCAAAAGAAACCAGGTGGGTTGCTTCACCCATTGGAAGTTCCGCAATGGAAGTGGGATAGTGTCTCGATGGATTTTATTGATGGGTTACCTAGATCGAGGAAGGGTAATACGGGAATTTGGGTTGTGGTAGACAAACTTACTAAGAGCGCCCATTTCATACCCGTGAAGAGCAAGAGGACTGCTCCATGGCTAGCTTCAGTTTATCTTCGAGAGATAGTTCGATTGCATGGGGTACCCTCTAGCATAGTGAGTGATCGAGATCCTATCTTCACTAGCGAGTTTTGGAGGAGTTTGCAAGAAGCAGTGGGGACTCAGTTGTGTCTGAGCACCGCATATCATCCTCAGACGGACGGCCAGACCGAGAGGGTAAATCGTGTTCTTGAAGACCTTTTGAGGCTTTGTATCCTAGATTTTGGAGGTACATGGGAAGAGCATCTTCCATTGGTAGAGTTCGCGTATAACAACATCTTTCAGTCCAGTATTGGTATGGCTCCTTTCGAAGCTCCTTATGGAAGGCCTTGTCGATCACCTACATGTTGGTGGGAATATACGGATAAGATCTTGCTTGGGCCCGATATGGTTAGAGAGACTTCGGAGAAGATTGATTTGATTCGAAGAAGGATGAAAGCAGCGCAAGATAGGCAGAAATCTTACGCGGATAAGAGGAGGATGGATCTTGAGTTTGAGGTGGGGGACATGGTCTTTGTTAAAGTATCTCCATTACGGAATGTAGTTTGCTTTGGGTCCGTTGGGAAGTTAGCTCCAAGATTTGTTGGGTCGTTTCCTATTAAGGAAAGGATTGGACGGATGGCATATAGAGTGGATTTATCCGAGAGACTTAGTGGGGTACATGACGTATTCCATGTGTCACATTTGAGGAAGTGCCTACATGAGACCGCAGAGGTGGTAGAGCCGAGCTTGCTTAAAGAAGTGGAGGTAGAGCGTGATGCGACTATTCGACGAGCTCCTACCCTCATCCTTGGGTCAGAGATTAGGAAGTTGAGGAATAGAGAGGTGCGGCTAGTCAAAGTGCAATGGGGAGAAGATGAGAGCAATGCTACTTGGGAGACAGAAGCGAAGATGCGTTCATTGTACCCATTCCTTTTTGAGGGTATGTTTTTTAACTTCTCCTTTATCGTTTGTCTAGTACTTATCTTATCTTTAGTATGTCCTCTCATTAGTACCTTTGACCTTTAGATAGGGTAAACCTATGGTTGAAACATGTGTTTGAGACATGTTATGATTGATGGATGCGTGTGGATGCAAGTGGTTGCTAGTGGTTGCTCGTGGATGCATATACACACACTCTAGGCACTAGATCGGCTCAATCACTTCATATTGCATATTGCATATAATGTGTGTAGGTAGCTATATTAATGGATGTATAATGGTTGCGTTATCATATGGATGATGCATTTTGGTGTATGGTTGTGCACTCATGTAGAAATAGTATGTGTCGATAAGGTTCTTTCGCATACATATTGGATGCATGACACTATCATGGTTTGCATTAAGGAGGTCAACTGAATCAGTAGACCGCCTGATTTTGCATTAAACAGGGAACATATACACACACTTTTTGCATATGTTCATAAAACATTAGAAACTTTAAGGACAGTGGATGCCAGTGTTTGATGGTTTGAGTAGATGGTTGTTTGGTTGGTAGGATACGTTCTTCTTGACTTAGAGATTTCGGGGACGAAATCCTTTAAGTAGGGGAGAATGTAACACCCCGTATGTTGAATAACTTGCTATAATATAAAACAGGGCAGAATTAAATTTTAAAATCTGAATCAGGGGAAACGGGCTATGCCATTGCATTCGTCTCGGAAAAATACGCGAAATAGAGTCTGAGTTTTCGAAAATCGGAGTCCGTATGACCCAGTTAAGGCCCGAAGAAGTTTTCAGAAATTCAAAACAGGTTTACAAATAAAAATTCAAACATTTCAGAAGTGGCGGGAAAATTCCCGCCAGACCCAGGGGGTCGACCTGGGGGTCGACTGGGGAGTCGACCTGCCCACCAGGTCGACTGGGGAGTCGACCCTAGGGTCGACCTGGGGGTCGACCTCCCTGGTCGAGCCCAGGTGACCTGGGTGCATCAGCTTGTCTTTTGGGCTGTGTTTTGGTGGCTAGGGCGAGATCTGACGGCTCTAATCTAATTTAGGGTTAATCTAAGGGCCTAAAACACCTAACTAATCTATAAATACACCCTAAGACTACCCTAATTCATACTAAAAATAGCTACAACACCATTATGCCGTCAAAATGCAACTTGAAGGAGCCTCCATCAAATTGTAGAAGAAGATAGTATCTCAAATCAACTTCTAATCAACTCTAGCAACTTAATCTTCTTCTTAGGAGTGCTAATCAACAAGTTGTGAGTTTTCTATAGCCTTAGTGACCAATTGTTGAATTGATTATGATAGGATATAATGAGGTTATGACTATGAATGTGGATCAATGCAAGTTATGCAAGTTATATGCTATGTGTTAATGATGTTATGCATGTTATGCAAGTTATATGCTATGTGTTAATGATGATATGCATGTTATGCAAGTTGTATGCTATGTGTTTGTGATGTTATGCAAGTTATACAAGTCATATTCTACATGTTCATGATGTTATGCAAGTTATGCAAGTCATATGTTACATGTTCATGATGTTATGCAAGTTATGCAAGTTATATGCTACATGATCATGATGTTATGCAAGTTATGCAAGTGTTAGGCTATGTGTTCATGATGCTAGTTATGCAAATTGCTATGATAAACATTGATCCATTATGACACCATGATTATGCAAGTTTGGTGTATGATTATATGCAAGTTCATATGTATGCAAGTTTGGTGTATGATTATATGCAAGTTCACATATGACATGTTATGCAAGTTTGGTGTTTGATTGTATGCAAGTAACATGTGCAAGTTTACACCTTTGGATGATATGCATACATATGCAAGTTAACCCCTTTATATGTCATACATACATATGCAAGTTTACCCCTTTGTATGACATAAGAAACTTATGCAAGTTAACCTCTTTATGACATATGTGATTCATGCAAGTTTGGGTTGATTATTTATGCTAGTTGGGTTTGATGCTATATGCATGTTGACACCTTTAAACCCATGTTGATGCTAATGTGTTATGCAAGTTGAACCCATTGTATTTGTGATGAATCTTCCCTTTTATGTCATGTTAGCGAATTACGTGGGGAACGATGGGGTTAATAAACATGTTAATGAAATTGTGTGAAGTTGGTATGATTATGCATACCATAAAGTGGATGGACATAATTGAGTCAATTATGTACATCGTTAAAATTGGAATTAATTAGGGAAAATTAATTCGGGGTGATTAATTAGGTGTAATTAATCGACTAAGACACGAGGTTGGACCCTTTTGTAGCGTAAGACTGTCCGGAACCGACCGGCAAATCCAGCGGCTACAAATGATTGGCCCAATGTGAGAGGTCTTAGGCACAAACCAAATACGTGACAAGTGTATAGACACGAGGTTAGACTCGGTTATGGCGTAAGGCTGCCCGGACCTAACCGGCAAATCCAGCTGCCATAAAAGATAGTCTAATGTGAGAGGTCTTTACAACGGTTACGTTTTTAATTAATTAAGAAACACTTAACCAGATAAGCATGTAGTGGGCATGAGGGTTAAGTGGGTGCCTTGGGTGGCATGTGGAAATCAAGTAAGTGCCTTGGGTGGCATGAGGAAATCTAGTGGGTTGCCTTGGGTGGCAATAGAAAATACGATTAGAATACTTAACCAAGTGGAAACATGTAATTAAACATGATCAAAGGGTTAAGTGGGATGCACTAGATAAAATGACAAGCTTAGGTGGTAGCTTGTGGGGGGCCCATTTCAACCAGTAACCCATATGTATCTTATTGGGCTCGACCCATGTCGAGGACGGGACACGCGTACTGGGCTTGATTATAAGAGGCCAAAACGGGTTAGCGGTGGCAACGCAAGTCCAACGGGTTTCATATGCGTGTGTGGACCCGGGCTGGTAGGTAAGACGTTGCATCGTGTAGGTATAAGCCGTGCACCATTTGTTGTATCGGGTTGCCACTTTGGGGAGTGATACACCCCATTGTGGGGCCAGCACAGGTATCTACGGTAGGGAGCCGATCGCTTGGGAGTAGTGGGTACACCTAGTGGAGATAGGGGCAGACGACACCTATGTAGTCAGCTAGGGGTACACGAAACTACTGGGTAAATTTTCTAAGTCCTTGGGAGGGATCAACCTTTAAGTAGGAATGACTGGTGTGGTGCAGTTAGTAATTACCCTTGGGTGGGTAGATGCGTCTTTACCGTTATCTTAGTTCATCCTATGTCTAGTTGGCTACTTCGTGTAGTCATTTATCCCCAGTCATCCTGTTCCAAGTTTATATCGTACCCTAATTACTTTAATAATTGTGTTGTTAAAGTTATAGGGATCACTCAGACTTATGTCTGACCCCGTTGTTTTTATCTTTTTCCCCCTCAGGTCCTCAGGTTGGGCCTAGCACTAGTGGGCTTTGATCAGACTTCTTTATCTATCTCTTGGAGCTTGGACCGTGATGTAAAACCCAGCTTATCTTTTCTTTTATGGCTATTTTTTATGTAGTGGGATTATGTACTTATGTTTTTTTATCAGGATGGATATTTAGTACTTGACTCTTTATGGTGTTGTAACTAAACATGTTTACCTTCTGCTGCAATGAAATGATGTTTTAGATTTTCAAGTATTTATATCTGTCTTGTGTAATTTTTCTGTTCTATATTCACTTAAAATGCTCCACCGAAGTTAAGGCATTCCCTTAGTGAGTGACCTTAGCGGGTGTGGGGTGTTACAATTATCATTATATTTAGGAATACTGATCTATGCACATACTTAGGTATAGAAATTTATCTCTTTTATAATTTTAGATAAACTTAGTTCGTATGTTGATACACCATAGTATATTTATCTACCAATCTAATTAAAATCTTTTCATATTCTAAACTTAATTTTCATTACTTTGATTTGGATTTGAAAATTTGAAAGGACATCTTTTCAATATGAAAATGTCTATTCAAACTCTAGCTATCAATTTTTCATTATGTTTCATATATTTTGTTTAAAAAAACATATATTGAAATAATATAAGTTAATAAAATTATATAGAGTACATACATTTTTCAAACATTTTATATTGTTATAAAATATAAATTTATATATCTTTTATATGTAGTTTAAACCTAAATAGTTTAACTTATATTTTTTCATGTAATTTCATAATAGTTTTGGGTTACATTATCATAGATATTATTTGTAACTAAATACTAATTTTGATTTCTTGCTTTATTAAGATTTATAAAACTTGTATATTTAACTTAATATTTGGGGGGGGGGGGGTGTGTGTGTGTGTGTGTGTATATGACTTTTATGCCTTAAATATGCAGTTTAAATATAAGAAGTTATAGTTTTACAATTATATCACCCATATTCGTAAAACAATTAAAAAAATTTATTTTGTCATAACTATATATTTCTTTTAATGTTTTAACATATAAATGATTCTTTAGTAAATTAATATATTTTGATTTCTAAAGTTTAATTTCAAAATTGATTTGTATCAAAAGATAAATAATAAATTAAATTTTTAGTCCTTTTAAAATTATTTTTTATATACAATTATGAATATATGATTATAATTTACTTCATATGATAAAATTATATATTCTTTTTAAGGAACTTCAATGTTTACCATATTATTTTTAAAGAAGCTCCCTACTAAGATTATATAACTCCATATTTCTCATAAAATTATTTTGAATATTTTACTATTTATCATGAATATATTTTTAATAATCATTTATACTATTCTTTCAATCTCTTTCATTAGTATCATTAACCTAAGTCTAGAAATTAATATATATTACATTTATTTGATTGAAATAATTTATAATATATATTTATATGCATAATAGTTAGATAGTACTTTGAATATATTTTACCAAAATGGATATCATCACCAAACCATTTTGCATATTATAATGACATACATCATTATTATAAATTACAGTGCATTCCAAGTTGAAATCATTCACATCACAAGTTGCATTTCATTTAATATATCATTTCATATTGCTTTGCATATGACATACATTTCATACTACATTGTAACCAATATAGTGCTTACACTGCATTACATAGTAACTTTTAACTCCACACGTAACAAGTATACTATATGGGGAATTATTGTATTAGAAATCTATAGGATTATTAAACACACTGCATATTTACTTTGACTTAATTAGCTTGATTAACTTGATTAACTTGTTTGGCTTGATTGTATTGATTGGCTTGATTAACTTTTTGGCTTGATTGACTTGCATGATTTAGTTGACTTGTTTAAATTATTTGACTTAATTAAATTATCTGATTTGTTTGACATGGATAACTTGATTGACTTGGTTGAATTTCATTAGTGGTTGATAGGTGTGTTAGAAATATACTTATGCATTTGTGGTTGATAGGAGCTTATAGGTTTTAAGATAAATAGAAGTTACAAGAAATGTTTTATTTTATGTTTGAATTTATTTGAATTAATGTTTTGTGACAACAAAACTTAAATTGATTGATTGGATTAAATTACTTTGCTTATAAGGATATCTTATCAGAGCTATTTCTTAGTCTAGATTAAAGACATATTATAATTTTAAGGAAACTAGAGTTTAGGATAGTTTTAGTCTTAGATTAAGAGGGAGTTTTAGATGTTCTACGTATTAGTTGAAGGCTCAAGAAGTGTTTTTTAGACATGTATTTTTGATTTGGTTTAGATTGCTTAGATTGATTGTTTGAATTGCTTGCTTGAATTGCTTGTTTGGATTGATTGGATTGCTTAGTTTATTATCCTTATATTTAGTTTATTAGACTAGTATAGTCATGAATTTAGGGGGGGGGGGGGAAGTGGTAATTTACTTTAGTATAATTATAGGAAATGTATAGATAGATATGGGATTTAGGGGGAGTATGTTTAAAATTTCTTTTTGATAATGACATAGGGGGAGAAATTATAAAATAAGGATTAGTTTAAGAGAGAGTATGTACGATTCATGAAGATAGAGGGACTATTAGAAGGATCAGAATCAATAAGTATGAACATGTATAAATATTTTATAAATCAAGGTTGTCATCATCAAAAAGGGGGAGATTGTTGGAGAATGGAGTTTTGATGACAACAACCATATTTAAATTATCATTATTAATTAATTATAAAATATATACTAAAATCTCTATCTAGAATATATATACATATATGCACAATTTGTATACAGGACTTAAATACTGAAGACTACAGTTCTAGAGTTCCAAGAGATTCAGAATTCAAAGGAGATTCAAGACTCATGAGTAATCAAGTTATCTAAAGTTCAAGACAAATATACTAATAGAGTCTAGTTTATACGTATGACTCTGAATAACACTCCATGTTCAAACTGAAATTGAAATTCTATTTTTCAAATTTTGATTTTCAAATGTCAAATTCTGATTTTCAAAATTTTCAAATTTTATATTCAAATTATTTTTCAATTTTACTTATTGTTATAAATATAAGTTTTAAATTTATGTTTATATAAGTTTATATAATACTTATATACTTTCATAGTTTTATAGTTATATAGTTTTAAACCTTATAATTTTATAATTATGTTTATATAATACATAATTATGTTTTCATATGATTTTACACTTTATAATACTCATTTATATCACTGAGTTTTAATTCAAGAATTTCCATAATTATATATATAGTTAAACATTTGAAAAGTAATTCAATAAATATTTTATACATACATATGTCGACAAACATATGTTGCTATGTCGACATACAACTGTCATTTTTTCAATTTTCAAAGGATGTGTCTTTTCACTATTTGTAACGTTACAGAAGCGTTGCAACCTTTCAAATCTTATAAATAGGGGTTGATTTTGAATTTTTTTCCATCATTCTTCTTCTCTATCTTCACCCCTCTTCATTCGACCATTCATATTTTATTGATTTATGCACTTCTACTTTGCCGGTTTCTACTCCAATTTCATAAAACTTCTTCTTTTCTCACTCTCTAATCATTCTAAAATAAAGTGCTATTGAAGAGTTATAGGGATGTTGTAATTATTTGGGAAGTGTTTAGGAAAGGGTGTGTTCCTTATAAACCTGAAATCAAGGAAAGGGAGCGGGTGGTAATCTTGTAGCCATAACATCAAGAGTGGTTGGAGTGGTGTTACCCTCGTAGCCGGGAAATCAAGGGGATTGTACCTGGATATTGATAATAGTAATAAAACTATGCGCAATCCAACATTGCGTGAGACTGGACGTAGAAGTAATCCAAACCAGTAAAAAACCGGTGTGTTCTTTCCTTTTTCTGCATTTTATATTTATCTATTTCTATGTTTATGTTTGATTTTGTGTCTGTGATCATCTCTATTGTGTGTGATTCATATATAGATCATTTAAGTTTAAGTTTTTTGCAAATTCCTTAGAAACACTATTCACCCCCCTCTAGTATTAGTCTTGTCTTAAGATCTGCATTCCGCGATCCCTAACAAAATATGCCTTCGGTTTACGATTACATGAGTTGGTTTTCGAAAACGATGTCGAATTGTGAACTCGATTGCTTGGCATACGCTCTTGAGTTGTTTAAACTTATGAACGCACGATTGGTTAGCGAATCAAATTAATCTCGATAATTATGCTTTTGAAAATGCGTATGTGTAGTCATAGCCAGAATCGTGAGTCAAGAATCTCTCGAAGTTGGAAATTCGATTCCCACTTTCCTTTTTTTGAAGAGATGGGAAATCTCGCATCTTGGGGGAATACAGATTTTCGCATTCCAATGGGATGCAAAATCTCACTTCTAGGAATGATACAAATTTCCACATCGTTTTTCATATCCTCAGAAGATATGATTTTTCCCAAGCAAGCCAGGCCTCTCTTCCCCTCATATAAAAGCCATGATGCGATTTTCTCATCTCCCTCACCCAGCATATTTTCGAATCCCGAGGACTCTAGAAGAACTCCCAAAACACATCGCCTCTCTTAGGACCCTAAATCATCCCGCATAAACAGTTGGGTCGAATCTTACATGATTCAATTTATGTATATCGTTGCCCAATTCGATTTCGGATGTTGGATACGTAGTTTCGAAGCTTGAAACCATGGTTTGAGGAGGCGAGGTGTTTCTCTAGGAGGTGGATGTGAGATTCACAGGTTTCAAATTCAAACCCTGAGATGATTCAAAGAAGGAGATGAGGAGGCGAAGGGGAGAGGAGGGAAGGAAGAGAAGAAGTTGCTTTGCATCGCCTACAGGGGACGCGAAATCTCGCACCACATGGGATTCGATTTTTCACATCCGAGGGATGCAAGTTTTGCCCCCGAAGAGGATGCGAATCTTACGTTCCTGAGTGGGGTACGAAGCAAATAGGGGTTGGATTTGTTTAAAAAAATCGATTTTTTGAGGAGGAAGCGAGATGCGAATTCTCGATCAACCCGGGGATGCAAAATTGTATTGCCTAGGGGAAGCGAAATCGCATCCCTTGAACTTAGTGAACTTCGATCCCCCAGGGTTGCCTGACGCAAAATTTCGTGTTAATGGGATGTGAAGTTTATAGTTTTCGGGGATGCGAAGTTTGCATCCCTGGGACTTAGTGAATTTTGACTACCCCTATTGTCGGATGCATCTCACCTTGCTTGGTGGAAATCTGACTCCCGCGAGACCCATTGTTTCATTGCATCGACTTCATAACAATACGAGATTGGATCGGACTTAGGTTTAAACATATTAACTCATAACACCTTTACGCTTGGATGAGAGATGATATTCCGTACTTGCACATAAGGTTAGAGCATAAACTCGAACTATGAACATATTACCGAACTACCGATCTTTTGGACTGGATTTCTGACTTCAATCACGACGTATTTGCGGCTCGATGTGAACCTGACAGTATTGGTCAACCATGACGATGGTTATGTTCTAGAGACTAGTGATCATCACCAGGTTCTAAGTTCGTTTATTATAATTATATCAGCATCTCACGGCACTGCATATTCCATGTTAGTTTACACTAACACAAGGGGTACAAATTTTTCAGTGTGATATATAATGCGACTATGTTAAAAGCATAGTTTGCAATGGCACCAAGATCTTTTCTAAGACTTCAGGGTTTGGAAGCTGAAGCTTCAGAACACTCATCCCCGACCGGATCGTCTAACAACTCTAGTTTAGTGGGGTAGCGAGCTTGAGATTTCAGAAGCATCCATCGCCTCCCAACTCGTGAGCTTGTCCAAAGCATCTGACCAGGGTGTGCAGTTGAAAAAACCACAACAAACGACCATGCACCCAGTCGAGCAAACGATACCAGAAGGGAATGGAGTGGCATATGGAAACCCAAAGAGTAAAAGGATGTAGATATAATGAGGGAAGACGTTCCCGAGGCACCGGATATAATGGCAGATGCAACCATAGTTGACGATCTGTCGGATTCGGTGCCTTCATGGATGGATGAAGCCATGTTGAGGCGCGTGTGCAAGAAGTATAACACACCCTAGGATGATGTTTGCTTTCCCGAAGAGGGAAATAGGGCACATGCACCTCCGAAAGGGTACACTTCCTGGAATAGGCATATGTGTGCCTCTGGGTGCATGCCCCCTTCATGTGGGTTTGTTCGGGATATGCTGTGCTACTTCGTTTAGCGCCGATGCAGTTCCATCCAAATGCGTACGCCTTCCTTCTCGATTGCTACATTCTTTTTAGGGAATACCTGCATACAGTACCTACTAGAGAGGATATCTGGTTTCTGTTCCAAATAAAGAGGAGAGCTGCTATTGCGCCTTCCTAGTCTACTTGAAGGTACAAGCCAACACCCAGTTTATCGCAAGGACATGGAGTAGACTCGGTACCTTTAAGTATGATTGGTTTTACGTCCGCTGTCCCCTAGGATTCGTGAGGCGATGATTGGCTGGAAGTAAGTGCCTTTCTTCCTTTCGGTTCATATTCAGTCGAGTTGTAAGCTCGAGACTAACTTTGTGTAACTGGCATTCCTCCCATACCCAAAGGTAAAGTGTACCGAAGCATTTTTAAGTGATGAGGGCTATTCCTTCTTAGGCTCCATTACCGAGAATGTCCTGACTGAACAACGTCTTCATCAAGCAGTCTTACTTTCCAAAAATCGTTCAATGACCCGTCCGTTTGGTGTTGGAGCAGAAGAAAAGTTGGAAACCGATGGAGGACGCAAAAGGAAGGCTCCCTGCCGTGTCCAAATAACGCAACGTCGTAAAGACTCAGGAAGAAACCAGTGAGCGTGGAGCTGGTGATGAGGAGATAGTTACTAGAGAAAAGGGTCTGCAGTCCACTCCTGTTTCGTCTACGACAATTGAGATGAGGTCCGGAGCGTCGCCCATGCCAGTTTCTCCAGTAACTACTCTGGAGACACTGCATCCCTGGAGATGGAGAGTCAATTTAAAGACCTAGCCATACTTCCAATTGTTGTTAAATGCCTTGGCGTTATGACATGAGTACGGGAAGCTTAACGCTAAATGTTGGGGAGGTCACCCCTTCAAGCAGGCTTAAATTTGGCTCGTGGAGAGAAGGTTTAGAACACACACTCATAAACACTGCATAACATAACATTGTTTGTGTGTGCAGATTGTTCGATTCTAACTTGAAACATGTTCCGTGTAGGTGAAATGGCTCGAGATGGCGACAGAGATCGACATCGAGGATCTGGGGGATACCAGACAAAGAGAAGCGGGGTTGTGAGCAGTTTTTGAAGAGGCACATAATTTTTTACACCCTCTGCTCGCCCTTATGATTGTAGTAGTGAACTCCATTACAGAGATAAGCCTCGACATTCGAAGTCTCCACCACCTATCATTCGATCGTTTGGAACAGATTCGGGGCTAGATATAGCGAGCACAAGGCAGCAGTCATTGATGTCCCCTCTTATGTTCCACCCATGTCCACATCTGAAAGTATGGAGATGGCACCTGGGGATCAGAGACCTTGGGAAGAAAGGAGTGTTGAAGAGGGGCCTGCAGTTACCCGACATGTCGTAAATTTCCTAGTTCACTCCCGAATAAAAGAAAGCGATGTTGAATAAGGCAGTTCTCGGCTTCTACTTTGAAGACCTCAAGTGGTTGCCAGATATTCACTAGATCCCTTTGAATGTGGACAAGGATGTTTATAACAAAGTGTATGATGCTTACTTCCAATATAGAGAAATGTACAAATATGCGAGGCATCTATTGGAGATGAACTTCAAGAAGAATGTCGAAATCCAGAACATGGAACTGGATCTAAAGGCTGAAAGGGAGTGCATCCAGAATGGGGGTGATGAACTAAGTAAGATAACTCTCTGAATTGTATATATTTCTGTGTATACGGGTAACACGTTTATGTGCTAACTCTATGTTGCTAAAACAACAGAACTGAAGTAGGAGAACAAGAAGGTTGAGGTTGAGACGAAGCAGGCTCGAGAGTTGTACAAAGATACATTGGCTATGGTCTCGTAAGAGAATACAACTCTTAAGCTAGACAACGAGGCTCTGATTGAGAGGAATATCCTGTTGAAGAGCGAAAATAAAGAGTTTCCCTAGCTTTGCTAATATAATGAAACTTTTGTCACAGAGAACAAGAGATGAAGGAGGAGAATGAGCAGGCCCAACGACTCATCAAAGAGACCGATGAGCTCCGAAAGCTGTTCGATTTGACGAACGCTGAGCTTTCTCTAGCTACGAAAGGGGATGTTGGTGCCACAAGAAAAGGGTGCTGACCCAAGTGGATAACAAAAATGTCGAGCATCGGGATGAGGTGGAAAATCTTAAAGCTAACGTTGAGGATGGCGAAGCCAGGGTGGGTGAGTCTGAGCCATCCATCCGAGGCATGTACATCAAAGCACTTCGATTGCGTGGAATCTCATGGGTCGAAGATTATCCCCGGATAATTGCTCAAGCTTGGGATAAGCTATTGTTGTTTGAGGCTAAGTTGTGGTAGGTGGACTCAGTCGATGAGGTTGATTTAATGTTTGAACATTTGACTAAAGATGAGCGCTCAGTGCTGGAAGAAGGGATAAGGTGGTTAAGAGAGGACGCTGAGAAGTCGAGGATGGAGAGCTTACTACTACGAAGAGGAGGAGGTGACTACAGAGAGCATGATAGTCGCTCACGACTTTATAGGAGGTAACTCCCAAAAATAGCAAATTGTGACATCCGCCTCTGCAAGCGGTTCAATGGTCTCATTCCCCATCACTACTGAGTATGATCCCGACTATCTGGGGTTAGGACATGGAAGCTCTCTCCAACCAGCAACTGGGAGCACTGTGCCTGTCGAAATTGCACTGCAAGTGTTGGAAGGTAAAGTCTCATTATCATGAATGCTTAGAGGAGGAAAGAATGACTTCGAAGTAGACTAATTCATCTGCTTTTTGATCGCCTAGGTTACTCTGGGGTAGAAGTAATAATGTGCTTTGCTCCAACATTGCCTGCCTTGCCTGAGCTTGATTCGGGGATGCAAAGAGAGCAGCTTGGAGAGGGAGGCAGTCACTTGGATACATTTTATGATCTAGATCTTGGGATTTTAAGGACTTGCTTGCAGAAGGGGAAGGAAAGGATGGAGAGCACATTCAAGTGACAGGATGATAGACGTGGGCATGCAGACAATGCACGATCTGGTGGAAACAAAGAAAGATCAACTACTCACCAAATCTGAGGAATAGGAGGAGAAAAGGAAGGCGGACGAAGCGGCTCTGTAAAAAGCTCAGGCAGAGGCCAGGAAGAAAGCCGAAGATTAGGCTAAAGCTAAAGTGCGGTAGGAGGTGAAGAAGAAAGTCGATGATGAAGCCGCCAAGAAAAGAGCTGACAATGAGGCCACTTAGAAGAGGGTCGATGATGAGGCCTCCAAGAAGAGAACCGATGCTGAGTTTAAGAGGCTACAGGAGGACACGCCTATGAAAATCAAGGTTGGCGTGCAACCGAACAAAAAGTAGTGAGAGAAGCCAAGAAAAAGGTTGAGATGGAGGCAAAGAAGGCTAAGGGGACCGAGAAGGAGGGGGACACCTTGGAGGTACTTGCATTCACCAGCGAAGTTATGCCCAAGCCTTTGCAAGTGATCGCGCCCACTGACGATCCGATCACTTAAATCTCGAGTGGTGATGAGGATGAGTATAAGTTCAAGTTGGTGCCCCATGGGTTAGCTTCTCCAACCAAAGGAAAGAAGGGAAGAGGAGGGGACAGCTCCTGAAAGAGGAGGAAGAAGGTTGGTGGCGAGTCGTCCAGTGCTGAGTCTGACATGAAAAAGAAGAAGGGTGGCTCATCCAAGTGAAGGTTATAGAAAGTTTTTTAGTTATGTAGGCCGATAAGATACGCAAGTACGACCCTCTCTTTTGGAGGCGTTATGTGGTTTCATGTACATCACGTCATTAGAAAGAAATAGACAATTGTATTTTGCTTTTGTGAATGAAAGTTTTTGTTAACTTTTCTTATATCACATGTTGTATTGAGTGTTTAAACTTTCATCTACGATATCCAATATTTGTACTTGTGTAAACGTAATCATCGTCACATCTGGGCAAACAGTGTCTTTGGCTTCTTTGTTGAGATTCTCGAGTCATGTAAGGCTTTGTATGCACCGACTCCTCTCTTAGGACTTCCTTTTGGTTAGGAACCTTGAGTCGTGCAGATTATAAGTATGTGAACCTCGCTCTTAGGACATCCTTTCGGTTGTTGGTCTCGAGTCATGTGATAGTTTAGGTTTGGTGACTCCCCTTTTGAGATCTCCTTATGGTCGTCGATCCCGATTTGTGAGAAGGGAAGGTGGACATCGTTGTTTCATCCTTTAGACTCTCATGTTGTTTCGTTCGGGTTTGAGTTTGAGGGCGTCATTGGTTCGCCAATTTGGTTCTCGGATCTAGACCATGCGGGTCAGATGGAACCAAGCGAGCGATCGATGTAACACTCACCTCGCTAGTGGGTTGCCTACAAGTCCGGAGACCTAGAAACGAGGTTGGATACTCAAGTTAATAAAAGTCTCGAGTTATTTATACCCGTCCTTGTCGTTGGTTCGAGGCTCGAGTTGGGTTATTTATATTCGGCCTCGCCGTTGGTTCGAGACTCGAGTTTGCTTGTGAAGGGAGGACCGCATCACAAGGTTTTAGTCTTTGTAAAGACTCCATAAGGAGGATCGATTCCAAGCTTCAGGGTGTCGATCCAGTATTGTGCGCTTGTGTATGCAAGTCAGTTGTCATAATTTCTCAAACATACTATGTAGAAAGTAAACACACCAAATACATGGACACCTGAAATTTTCTTTACTGATAACTTTGGCAGTAATGGCCTTTACTTTACAATGCCTTGAACTTTGAAAACAAAGCATTGGTGGAAAGCAGTAAATTTATACAATAGATTAAGTGTAGTAACGATGGAGGTGTCCATTGTTCCATGCTCTTGGAAGTTCAATGCCATCAACGGTCGTTAGCTTAAAGGTCCCCTCTCCAAGTCTCCAATGAATGGCGTACTGACCTTCCCAGCGAGGACCGAAATCGGTCGGTTGGTAAAGATCCGCTTTGGGACGAGGTTGTCGCGATGTCAAAGTGCTTTAGGCAGACTTTGGAGTTGAAGTATTGGGCGACTCGTTGTCGTTGAACGGCGGCTCTAAGTTCAGCTTCGTCTCTTTTCTCTTCGAGTAAGTCAAGTGATTCCAAGAGAAGGTCTTGGTTGGTCTTCGGATCATAGTATCTGACTCGATGAGATTAGATCTTGAGCTCAATGGGTATGACGAATTCAGATCCATATGAGAGAGCGAAAGCAGTGTGATCGGTCGTTGACTTATAAGTAGTTCAGTTATCCAAAAGGGATAGAGGGAGTTCATCTACCCATAAGCCTTCATCCTTTTCCAGATGCTTCTTGATGATGGATTTGATCAACTTTGTTAGCAGCCTCGACCTGCCCATTAGCTTGAGAATGGGCTACTTCTGAGAATTTGTTCTTAATGTTGTATCATTGCCAGAAGGTCTTGAACTCAGCACTCTTGAATTAGGTCCCATTATCGGAAATGATAGTCTTGGGAACTCCAAAATGACAGATGATGTTGCGCACGATGAAGTTGATCACTTTCTTGGTAGTAATTGTAGTAAGAGGCTTGGCTTCAGCCCATTAGTAAAGCAATCAACTATGACAATAGCATATCTTGCACTGCCTCTGGCCATCAGAAGAGTTCTAATGATATTGGCTCCCTGCATAGAAAATGGCCTAGGAGTAACCATCTGCGTTAGCTCGGTAGGTGGGGCTCTTTGAATTTTAGAAAACCTTTGGCATTTATCGCACTTGCGGGCATAGTCTGCTGCTTCTCGGTCAACTGTTGGCTTAAATTAGCCATATTCGAGATTCTTCTTTACTAGAGTTTTTCCTCCAGTGTGGTCGTCTCACTCGCCTTCATGCACATCCAACAGTACATGGTCGGCACCGTTGCGGGCTACACACTGGAGTAATGGAACAGAGAATCCTCTTCTGTATAGCACTCCATCTTGAATGACGTATTGTGATGATTTGCGGATGAATGCTCGTTTTTCCTTAGAGTGATTAGGGAGGATTCCATGAAGCAGTTAGTTCTTGATTGGTGAACCAAGACTTAGGTTTGGGCTTGGTCTCCGTCATTGATATTGAATCATTCTGAATCTAATCGATACTCGGAGAATCGAGAACTTCGACTGGGACAAGTCCTAAGAGTTGCACATCCCTAAGCTTGCATGCTTGGCCAATTAGTCAGCTTTCTCGTTCTATTCTTGAGGGATGCGTGTAATGATGTAGCGATCGAAGTTGGTAAGCAGTTCGCGGAGCCGAGCAAGGTAGGGAGCAAGTCGTGCCCCCTTGGCTTGATATTCTCCATATGCCTGGCGTACAATGAGCTGCAAGTCAGAATAAATCTGGATAGCCTTGATGCTGAGTTCAATTGCAACTCTAAGTCTAGCAATCAAGACTTCATGTTCTGCATCATTGTTGGTAGCAGAGAAGTCGAGCTTCAGAGTGTAACAGAACGAGCGTTCTTCAGGAGTAAAAAGTATGACTCCGACGCCAGAACACTGACTGTTAGATGATCCATCGATGAACAGTTTCCACTGAATATTTGGAGGCTCACTATCTTCTGGCGGAGGATCTTTGGTAAAAATGAATTCTTCTACGAAATCTGCAAGGGCTTGTCTGACAATGCTCGACGAGGAATGAAAGTAGTCTCGAATTGGCTCAATTCTATGTTCCACTTCAAAAGTTTCCCATACACCTCAGGTCGTCGCAGGACCCGTCGTAGCGGCTAGTCAGTGTAGACTTTGATTGGATGGAACTAGAAGTATGGTCGCAGCTCCCAAGATGAGATCAACAGGCAGTAAGCAAGCTTCTCAAGTTTCGGATAATTCTTTTATGCACCTGTCAACCTCTTACTGGTGTAGCAAATGGGCCATTGGACATAATGTTCTTCGCGCACTAGTGCCAAGCTATTATGTGCATAGAAACAGCCAAATATATGTATAAGTCCTCGTGATCCATGGGTTTTGATATGATAGGTAGTTGCTATAAGTGATTGAAAATGCACTCCGGTGTCCATGTGAAGTTGTGCTTCCTTTTTCTAATCAATTCGAAAAAGGGAATGCACTTATCAGAAGCTTTTGAGACGAATTGACTTAGGGCAGCCACTTTTTCTTTTAAGCTTTGAACTTCTTTGATGCTCTGAGGGCTGAATATCCCAGATAGATTCGATTTCTTCTGGATTTTCCTCGATGCCTCATGAATTGACAATGAAACCCAGGAATTTTCCCGATGCAACGCTGAAAGAGCATTTCAAGGGATTGAGTTTCATGCCATATTTACGAAGGAAATTGAACTTTTCTATGAGGTTGTTGACATGGACATTCGACACCCTCGTTTTCACGAGCATATAATCCACGTAGACATCCATGGATCTCCCGATCTAGTCTTTGAACATGTGGTTGACCGATCGCTAATAAGTAGCTCCAGCATTCTTGAGACCGAAAGGCATGACAACATAGTAGTAAAACCCAGGATCACTAATGAGTGAAGTGTGCTTCTGATATGGAAGGTACACTGGAATCTAATTGTAGCCGGAGTACGCACCCATGAAGGAGAGAAGCTGGTACCCGACAGTTGAATAACCTAGTTATTCGATCTTTGGAAGTGGGAAGCTGTTCTTTGGACATGCTTTGTTCAAATATGAGTATTCGACACATGTTCACCACTTTCTATTTGATTTCTTGACCAAGACCAGGTTGGAGACCCATTTGGGGTAGAGGGCGTCACAGATAAAGTGTTGTCAAGCAGCCTATCCACTTCCTCTCTGAGTGTTGTTGATCTCTCTATTCCCAAAATTCAACGCTTTTGTTTCACTGGAAGATGCTTCGGGTTGATACTGAGCACGTGACAATCAATTCTTGGGTCGACGCCACATATATTTGAGTGGGTCCATGCAAATACATCGAGGCTGACCCTTGGAAAGTCCACGAGCTCTTGCTTTATTGCTGGGTGGAGTTTCGATCCAATCTTCAAGACCCAGGTTGGATCAGCGGGATTGATTGGAATGTCGATACTTGGTTCCACCAGGGCATCCCTTTCGAAATCAAGCTCTTCGTCTTCCCTTGGATCGGGATCATCAAAAATACGATAGTGACGTCTTAGCCAGGACCCAGACTCCAGTAGTTGCTATGCACTGGTGGTTTTAGCGTAGAGGATTAAATCTTCGCTCTTGCGTTTCTCCTTGTTTATTGCGTCCTTCTATTCTACGAGGTAGCAGGCTCTCGTAGTGGCTTTATCGCCCATGACGGTTCCGGTCCCATTCTTGGATAGGAATTCCTTGAGAAGGGACCAAGATGCCATATAGAATCGAAACTCCGCAAGAAAAGGATGTCCAAGAAAGCGTTGTAAGGAGAGATGACGTCGATGACTACAAAAGTGAGGATCCAGACTCTACTTCGATCCTCATCTCGGATCTTGACCGACTGCTCTACCATTCCCACCAGTTAGTTGGAGAAGTCGTTGAAGTTGTGAACAGTGGCATGGCAAGGCTCTAAGTCTTTGGCCTCAAGTTTCATTTGGTCGTAGGTCGACTTAAAGATTATGTTGACGGAGCTCCTAGAATCAATGAGGATTCTTCGGACATAGGCCAGGCCTACGTGTGTAGAAATGACGAGAGGGTCTATGTTGGGATTCAAAATTCCTATAGACTTTCTCTCGTGGAAAACAAATTCGTCCCGCATTGTCTACTAAAGCTTGGATGGTACAAATTTGTCCAAGGTGGAGCATGCTTCCAACTGGCATGCTTGATGGAATTGTTATATTCCTCCATACGCCCAAAGAACTCATTTACAGGGTGAGGCCCACCGCAGATGGTGTTTATCACAATGTCACATTGTCTCTGATTTGATGACACTGAGGCAACCTTAGTTGGAGGAAGTGTGCGTGTTGAAGGGACCACGGTTGCTTCTTGGGAAATACTTCTCCCATCATCTCTATCACATCCTTGAGGTGGCGGCAGTCGTTCCCGTTATGGACGAACATGTCGTGGAATCTGCAGTATTTGCAGGAGTTCTTCTCCCAATCAGAAGATTCTCTCGCGTTCGGTTTCTTATACTCGATGGTATTATAGGTCTCAAGATAGATTTTGTAACACCCCACTCCCGCTATGATCACTCACTAAGGGAATGCCATAGCATCGGTGGAGTATTTTAGTGAATATAGAACAGAAAAATTACAACAAGACAGATATAAATAGTACTTGAAATTTTAAAACATCATCTCATAACAGCGGAAGTAAAACATGTCTGGTTACATCATAAAACCACAATAAAGGTCAAGTACAATATCCATCAAAATAAAGAAGTACATAATCCCACTCTCATACAATAGCCAAACAAAAGAAAAGATAACTGGATAACTGGAGCTTTACATCTATCCAAGCTCCTAAAGACTGGAACAGCAATCCGATCAAGCTCCACTACTGCTAGGATCCACCGTAGGACCTGAGGGTTGGGAAAAAAGATAAAAACAACAGGGTCAGACATAAGTCTGAGCGAGTCCTATAACTTTAACAATACAATCGTTAAAGTAACCAGAGAAGACATAAACTGATATACGGTAACATATAGGGATGAATGGCTACCCTAAGCAGTCAACTAAACGAAGATAAAGGATAAAGACGCATCTACCCTCCCTAAGGTAAATTACTAAACTGCACCACACCAGTCGTTCCTAACTTAAAGGTTGATCCCACCCAAGGACTTATAAAATTTACTAATTAGTACCTGCGTACCCCTAGGTGACCAAGTAGGCGCCACGGGGCCCTACAATCCACTAGGTGTACACACTACTTCCCATTCGATCGGCTCCCTAACGTAGATACCCGTGCTGGCCCCACCGTGGGATGTATCATTCCCCAATGTGGCAACCTGATGGAACTAAAGGTGCACGGCTTATATCTACTCGATGCAACAACGGCTTACCTACCAGCCCGGGCCCACTCACGCATATGAAGCCCGTTGGACTTGCGTTGCCACCGCTAACCCGTTTGCCTCTTACAGTCAAGCCCAGTATGCGTGTCCCGTCCTCGACATGGGTCGAGCCCACAAAGATACGTATGGGTTACTGGTTGAAATGGGCCTCCACAAGCTACCCACCTAAGCTTGTCCCTTTTTCTAGTATATCCCACTTAACCCTTTAATCATGTTTTAATTACATGTTCTATTTTGGTTAAGTATTCTAATCGTATTTTCTATTGCCACCCAAGGCAACCACTAGATTTTCTCATGCCACCCGAGGCACCCACTTAACCCCTCATGTCCCTCTACATGCTAATGTGGTTAAGTGTTTCTTAATTAATTAATTAAGAACGTAACCTTTGTAAAGACCTCTCACATTAGACTGTCTTTTATGACCGCTGGTTAAGCCGGTTGGGTCCGGGCAGCCTTATGTCATAACAGAGTCTAACCTCGTGTCTTTACATTAATTACGTATTTAGTTTGTGCCTAAGACCTCTCACATTGGGCTAACATTTGTAGCAACTGGTTAAGCCGGTTGGGTCCGGGCAGTTTTACGCTACAACTGAGTCCAACCTCGTGTCTTAGTCAATTAATTACACCTAATTAATCACCCTCATAATTTTATATTAATTATCCCTAATTAATCTAGTTTTCTTAACATGGGTAGACCTAACTTAATAGGTAAATTCCCATGGGGTAGACCTAACTCAATAGGTAAATTCCCAACACATAGTATGGGTACACCTAACCAAATAGGCAAATTCCCATACTATGTTTATTTATTTTGTGTTATGCATAATTATATTAATTTCACACAATCTTATTAACTTATGCATTTAATTACCCCATCGTTCCCACGTAATTTCGTTCATGATATAACACATATAAAAGGTGTCAACTTGCATATGAATGAACATGTTTCAAAGGTGCCATCTTGCATATTAACAAACACATAACTTGCATATGAACTTGCATAACATGTCACATAACTTGCATATAATATGTCACATAACTTACATATTCATTTTGCATAACAAACTTGCATATTAGCTTATAGACTTGCATAATGTGTCATCATGAACTTGCATATTAATAAACATGTAACTTGCATATTTACATACATGTAACTCGCATATTAACAAACATGTAACTTGCATATAAAGAAACATGTAACTTGCATATTTACATACATGTAACTTGCATATTAACAAACATGTAACTTGCATATTAACAAACATGTAACTTGCATATTTACATACATGTAACTTGCATATTAACAAACATGTAACTTGCATATTTACATACATGTAACTTGCATAGCATATTACCATGAACTTGCATAACATGCATATGATTACATAGCCCACAACTTGCATATTTAGCATCATGCAAACATAACATACATCATATTAAACTTGCATAAGCTTACATACTCAACATGCATAAACATAAGATTAATGCTAACATCATATCATATGATTCAAAGCTCATTAACCCACATACAAAACCATAAATCTCATCACATCTCATCTAATTAGTTTACCAAAAGATCATCAAAGTGATAGAAACTCACAACTAGCAACTTTGAACACCAAATGAAGAAGATTAAGATGCTAAGAAGGGATTAGAAGTTGATTAGAGAGTGATTAGTATGCAACCCTCTTCATAAAATTAGTGGAGGCCATGAGAGCTAGCATTTTGCCATAGTTTAGTCACTAGGTTTAATTATGAATGAATTAGGGTAGGTTAGGGTCTTATTTATAGATTAGGCAAGTGTTTTAGGCCATAGGATTAACCCTAGATTCAATCCAAGCCATCAAAGCATGTCTTGGGGAAGAAGTCAAGTGTAGGAACCATCTAGGGCCTTTAGATTAAAGATGGACCATGAGAACCATTCAAATGCAAAATCTGCACTTGAGCGAATCGGCCCACGGGTTGACAGCCAAACACCCTGGATTAACCCCTAGTCGACCCAGCGGGCTCGGGTCGACTTCAAAAATCGGCCGGTTCGGTTATTCCCCTCTCCCAATTCGCTGTTTTGAGCATTTTTGCATATTTATTTATTAAATTTTCAATTATATATATATATATATATATATCAATATATATATATATATATATATATATATATATATATATATATATATATATATATCTACACAACCCTTTTCACTTAATTAAGTATACTTTAATTTGGGAATTTTCGTGAAACTTCGCGAGGCCATATCTTGGTCATACGGACTCCGATTTTCGAAAACTCGGACTCTATTTCGCGTATTTTTCCGAGACGAACACAATGGCATAGCCCGTTTCCCTTGATTCCCATTTTAGAATTAAATTCTGCCTCGATTTATGTTATTACAGGTTATTGAAAATACGGGTTGTTACATTCTCCCCTCCTTAAAGGATTTCGTCCCCGAAATCTTCAAGTTAGGAAGAATGTATCCTACCATCCAATCATCCATCTACTCAAAGCATCATCCACGAGCAATCATTGTCCTTACAAGATTCTAAATGCTGGATGGATATATGCAAAAGTGTGTGTATATGTACTTACCTAATGCGAAAATCAGGCGGTTACTGATACAGTAAACCTCCTTAATGCAAACCATGATAGTGCCATGCATCCAATATGTATGCGAAACCCTATTGACACATACAAATTTCTACATGCGTGCACAACCATACACAAAAATGCATCATCCATATGATAACACAGCCATGATACATCCATCAATCTAACTACCACATCCATTTATGCAATATGCAACATGAAGTGACTGAGCCGATCTAGTGCCTAATGTGTGTGTATATGCATCCACGAGCAACCACTAGCAAACAATTGCATCCATATGCATCCATCAACCATAACATGTTTCAAACACATGTTTCAACCATAGGTTTTACCCTATCTAAAGGTCATAGGTATTAGCGAGAGGATATACTAAAGATAAGATAAGTACTAGACAAGCAATAAAGGAGAAGTTAAAAGACATACTCTCAAAAAGAAATGGATACAAAGAACGCATCTTTGCTTCCGTCTCCCAAGTAGCATTGCTTTCGTCATCTCCCCATTGCACTTTAACTAGCTGAACTTCTCTGTTCCTCAACTTCCTAGTTTCTGACCCAAGGATGCGAGTAGGAGCTCGTCGAATCGTCGCATCACGCTCTACCTCTACATCTCTAAGCAAGCTCGGCTCTACCACCTCCGCGGTCTCATGTAAGCACTTCCTCAAATGTGATACATGGAATACATCATGAACACCACTAAGTCTGTCGGGCAACTCCACCCTATATGCCATCCGTCCAATCCTTTCCTTAATAGGAAACGGCCCAACAAATCTCGGTGCTAACTTCCCTACGGACCCAAAGCGAACAACATTTCTCAATGGAGATACTTTGACAAAAACCATGTCCCCAACCTCAAACTCAAGATCCGTCCTTCTCCGATCCGCATAAGATTTCTGTCTATCTTGCGCTGCTTTCATCCTTTTTCGAATTAAATCAATCTTCTCTGAAGTCTCTCTAACCATATCCGGCCCAAGCAAGATCTTATCCGTAGATTCCCACCAACATGTAGGAGATCGACAAGGCCTTCCATAAAGAGCTTCGAAAGGAGCCATACCAATACTGGACTGAAAGCTGTTATTATATGCGAACTCCACCAAAGGAAGATGTTCTTCCCATGTACCTCCAAAATCCAAGATACAAAGCCTCAAAAGATCTTCTAAGATACGGTTCACCCTCTCGGTCTGACCGTCCGTCTGAGGATGATATGCGGTGCTCAAACACAACTGAGTCCCTACCGCCTCTTGCAAACTTCTCCAAAACTCACTAGTGAAAATAGGATCTCGATCACTCACAATGCTGGATGGTACGCCATGCAATCTAACAATCTCTCTAACATAGACTGAAGCAAGCCATGGAGCGGTCCTCTTACTCTTTACGGGTATAAAATGGGCACTCTTGGTAAGTCTGTCTACCACAACCCAAATTCCTGTATTGCCCTTCCTCGATCTCGGTAACCCGTCGATGAAATCCATCGAGACACTATCCCACTTCCACTGTGGAACTTCCAATGGGTGTAGCAACCCACCGGGTTTCCTTTGCTCCACTTTAACTTGTTGGCACACTAAGCATCTAGCCACATACTCGGCCACATCTTTCTTCATACCGGCCCAGAAGAAAACTCTCTTCATGTCTTGGTACATTTTGTCTCCACCGGGATGAATAGTCATTCTTGAACGATGTGCATCATCCAAAATAGCCTTCTTCAAACCCTCATCTTGCGGTACACAAAGTCTACCGTCTCTATGCAACCATCCCTTATCATCTATGGTGTATCTACCCAAATGGCTGGACGACTCCCCTCTTATAAGCTTCTCTACCAACACAACCAACTGTGGGTCGTCTCGCTGAGCCTCGCCAATCCGTCTCAAAAGAGTAGGTCTAACCTCCAAGGATGCCAACAAACCAGGTACAAAATCAACAGAAGGTCTGAAGTCAAACAAAGAAAGAAACTCCAAGCTTCGTCGTTCCACGAACAATGGACTCAAAGATAGCCTTTTTCTACTTAAGGCGTCTGCCACCACGTTACCCTTACCAGGGGTATACGCTATCTCGAAATCATAGGATGCTAAGAACTCCATCCACCTTTGCTGTCTTAAGTTTAAATCCTTCTGAGAGAATAAGTACTTCAATGATTTATGGTCGGTGAACAACTCGAATCTCTCACCAAGAAGATAATGGCGCCAAGACTTAAGTGCGAAAACAATCGCGGCCAACTCTAGATCATGGGTAGGGTAATTCTTCTCATGCACTCTCAATTGTCTCCCTCCATAGGCTATTACCCTTCCCTCCTGCATCAAGACTGCGCCTAATCCTGTTCCACAAGCATCGGTATAAACAACAAACGGCTTACTCCCATCTGGAAGCACTAAAACTGGAGCGGTGGTCAAAGCTCTCTTTAACCGTCGGAAAGCATCATCACAATCTACATCCCATGAGAAAACCAGATTCTTCTTCGTCAAGCGGGTTAATGAGGCTGATATCTTCGCGAAGTCTTTGATGAACTTCCTATAATATCCTGCCAACCCCAAGAAACTTCTTACCTCGGTAGCATTTCTAGGAACTTTCCAATCCTGGATAGATACTATCTTTGCGGGATCCACAGCTATCCCTTCCTTAGAGACCACATGCCCTAAGAATCGCACTTCTCTTCTCCAAAAATGGCATTTAGAGAATTTAGCTTTAAGACTATGCGCTCGAAGAGTCTCCAACACTTCCTTGAGATGTAAGGCATGCTCTTCTTCATTCTTGGAAAAGACCAAGATGTCATCCACAAAAACTACTACAAACTTATTCAGATACTCTCTGAACACTCTACTCATGAGATCAACAAAGTATGCGGGGGCGTTTGTCAACCCAAATGGCATCACTAGCCAGTCATAAAAACCATCCGGAGTCCGGAAAGCAGTCTTCTCTATACTGTCCTCCGCCACTCTTAACTGATGAAACCCTGTAGCTAAGTCCATCTGCGAAAATACTGACGCGCCAACCAACTGATCAAAGAGATCATCTATCCTCGGTAATGGGTGTCTATTCTTCTTCGTGAGCTTATTAAGTTCCCTATAATCCACACAAAGTCTGAGGGACCCATCCGCCTTTGTGGCAAACACTACTGGAGCTCCCCACTCCGATATACTTCGCCTTATGAACCCCTTCTCAAGCAACTCCCCTACTTGCTTATGAAGTTCTCTTCTCTCACGAGGAGCCATGTGGCGTACTGGCAAAGACACTGGTTTGGCATTATCCACCAAATAAATTCGGAAATCTATCTCCCGCTTCGGAGGCAAACCCTTTACTTCTTCAAACACATCCGGATATTCCCGGACTACTCTGACAGAACACAAACTCTCGACCGAAGCATCGAGCGATTCAAGATAACTTAGCAAAACAGATTCCATGGGATTGCAAGAGATCTCGAGAGTGTTACCCAAGCGGGTCATGAGCCTGACAACTCTCCTTTCGCAATCAAGAACGGCACCATTACTGGATAACCAGTCCATGCCCAAGATCAGCCCATAGCCCGTGAAGCCCAATACAAAAGCATCACATCTAAACTCAACGCTAAGTATAGAAATCTTCAAACCCAAACATATCATAGACAGATATATAGAGCCCCCAATTGGGTTTGAAACAACCAAGGGATCATCAACTAGACTGGTGTCTAAGTGCAGTGACTCAACTAACGATGATGAGATAAAAGAATGCGATGCGCCAGAGTCAAACAAAGTACGAACTGGATGATCAAACAGAAAAACCAGACTTTCAACGGAAATAGTTCTACCTCTCTGCTGAATCGGTGGGACTGAGAGAACCTGAACTTGCCCCCCTGACTGAGGTGGTGCTATAAGAGCTTGCACCTGGCCTCCTGAGGTAGACCCCGTCTTCTGCCCCTTCTTTGGGCAGTTTTTCACAAGATGCCCTGCTTCACCACAATGAAAGCAACCGGTCTTCTTCTTTTTGCGACAATCCTTACTAAGGTGTCCTGGTGTTCCACAATTGAAGCACTTCTTCTTCGTCTTCTTTTTGTCACCATTGCCTTTTCCGCCCTTGCCTTGTTGTTGCTGTTGCGGTTTCTTCTGATCCCCCTTTTTCTCTGGTGCCTTAGAATTCTTATCATCCTCATGCATAAGTGCCATGTAGACAAGCTTCTCAAAAGTGGCCCCCATAGGAATGTGAGTCATAGCTATTCCTTGCAATGGTTCGTTCAAGCCTCTAACGAACCTCAAAGCCTTCTTCTCCGGTGTATTCACCAACTCTATGCCAAACCTTGCTAATTGATTGAATTTGTTGACATATTCTTTCACCGTGAGATTCCCTTGCTTCAAATTCAAGAACTTCTCCATAAACAGATTCTCTTCCGCCCTTGAGAGAAACTTAGCCCCAAACCTTTGCTTAAAATCTGCCCAAGAGTCAACAGGGCGTTCTCCATTAGTGACCTCCCACCAGAATGAGGCCTCTCCCTTCATTAACCAAGCCGCCAACTTGACTTTCTTTCCCTCTTCCACTTCAAAGATATCTAGCAACTCTTCCACTTCCTTAAGCCAATCTCTAGCCTCTACGAAAGTCTCTGAACCAAGAAAAGGTTTTCCTCCTATAGCCTTGAACTCCTTGCAAACCTTAGCAAAATTATCCACTCTAGGCTGAGGAGGAGGAGCGGTTGTCTCTGGTGTAGTAGCATTGGCCGGACCCGCAGCCGCGGCCCTAGCCTCTTGCAACCTCCTATACCATAGTGGTATAACTAAACCCTCTGGGATGTTAAGATCTTCAGCCATGCTGAAACGAAAGAGGAAAGATTCAAAAAGGAGATTCCGAAAGATAAAGATATGGCTATTGGGGATTATGCTTTTCTTTTTCAAAAACTTTTTCTCTTAGAAGACATGCTTTTAAAAATACTTTCTTCGAAAATACTCTTAGAAAGTAGTTTTTCTCAAAAATTTTATCTGTTCTGGTAACCTTAAGCTCTGATACCACGTGTAACACCCCACTCCCGCTATGATCACTCACTAAGGGAATGCCATAGCATCGGTGGAGTATTTTAGTGAATATAGAACAGAAAAATTACAACAAGACAGATATAAATAGTACTTGAAATTTTAAAACATCATCTCATAACAGCGGAAGTAAAACATGTCTGGTTACATCATAAAACCACAATAAAGGTCAAGTACAATATCCATCAAAATAAAGAAGTACATAATCCCACTCTCATACAATAGCCAAACAAAAGAAAAGATAACTGGATAACTGGAGCTTTACATCTATCCAAGCTCCTAAAGACTGGAACAGCAATCCGATCAAGCTCCACTACTGCTAGGATCCACCGTAGGACCTGAGGGTTGGGAAAAAAGATAAAAACAACAGGGTCAGACATAAGTCTGAGCGAGTCCTATAACTTTAACAATACAATCGTTAAAGTAACCAGAGAAGACATAAACTGATATACGGTAACATATAGGGATGAATGGCTACCCTAAGCAGTCAACTAAACGAAGATAAAGGATAAAGACGCATCTACCCTCCCTAAGGTAAATTACTAAACTGCACCACACCAGTCGTTCCTAACTTAAAGGTTGATCCCACCCAAGGACTTATAAAATTTACTAATTAGTACCTGCGTACCCCTAGGTGACCAAGTAGGCGCCACGGGGCCCTACAATCCACTAGGTGTACACACTACTTCCCATTCGATCGGCTCCCTAACGTAGATACCCGTGCTGGCCCCACCGTGGGATGTATCATTCCCCAATGTGGCAACCTGATGGAACTAAAGGTGCACGGCTTATATCTACTCGATGCAACAACGGCTTACCTACCAGCCCGGGCCCACTCACGCATATGAAGCCCGTTGGACTTGCGTTGCCACCGCTAACCCGTTTGCCTCTTACAGTCAAGCCCAGTATGCGTGTCCCGTCCTCGACATGGGTCGAGCCCACAAAGATACGTATAGGTTACTGGTTGAAATGGGCCTCCACAAGCTACCCACCTAAGCTTGTCCCTTTTTCTAGTATATCCCACTTAACCCTTTAATCATGTTTTAATTACATGTTCTATTTTGGTTAAGTATTCTAATCGTATTTTCTATTGCCACCCAAGGCAACCACTAGATTTTCTCATGCCACCCGAGGCACCCACTTAACCCCTCATGTCCCTCTACATGCTAATGTGGTTAAGTGTTTCTTAATTAATTAATTAAGAACGTAACCTTTGTAAAGACCTCTCACATTAGACTGTCTTTTATGACCGCTGGTTAAGCCGGTTGGGTCCGGGCAGCCTTATGTCATAACAGAGTCTAACCTCGTGTCTTTACATTAATTACGTATTTAGTTTGTGCCTAAGACCTCTCACATTGGGCTAACATTTGTAGCAACTGGTTAAGCCGGTTGGGTCCGGGCAGTTTTACGCTACAACTGAGTCCAACCTCGTGTCTTAGTCAATTAATTACACCTAATTAATCACCCTCATAATTTTATATTAATTATCCCTAATTAATCAAGTTTTCTTAACATGGGTAGACCTAACTTAATAGATAAATTCCCATGGGGTAGACCTAACTCAATAGGTAAATTCCCAACACATAGTATGGGTACACCTAACCAAATAGGCAAATTCCCATACTATGTTTATTTATTTTGTGTTATGCATAATTATATTAATTTCACACAATCTTATTAACTTATGCATTTAATTACCCCATCGTTCCCACGTAATTTCGTTCATGATATAACACATATAAAAGGTGTCAACTTGCATATGAATGAACATGTTTCAAAGGTGCCATCTTGCATATTAACAAACACATAACTTGCATATGAACTTGCATAACATGTCACATAACTTGCATATAATATGTCACATAACTTACATATTCATTTTGCATAACAAACTTGCATATTAGCTTATAGACTTGCATAATGTGTCATCATGAACTTGCATATTAATAAACATGTAACTTGCATATTTACATACATGTAACTCGCATATTAACAAACATGTAACTTGCATATAAAGAAACATGTAACTTGCATATTTACATACATGTAACTTGCATATTAACAAACATGTAACTTGCATATTAACAAACATGTAACTTGCATATTTACATACATGTAACTTGCATATTAACAAACATGTAACTTGCATATTTACATACATGTAACTTGCATAGCATATTACCATGAACTTGCATAACATGCATATGATTACATAGCCCACAACTTGCATATTTAGCATCATGCAAACATAACATACATCATATTAAACTTGCATAAGCTTACATACTCAACATGCATAAACATAAGATTAATGCTAACATCATATCATATGATTCAAAGCTCATTAACCCACATACAAAACCATAAATCTCATCACATCTCATCTAATTAGTTTACCAAAAGATCATCAAAGTGATAGAAACTCACAACTAGCAACTTTGAACACCAAATGAAGAAGATTAAGATGCTAAGAAGGGATTAGAAGTTGATTAGAGAGTGATTAGTATGCAACCCTCTTCATAAAATTAGTGGAGGCCATGAGAGCTAGCATTTTGCCATAGTTTAGTCACTAGGTTTAATTATGAATGAATTAGGGTAGGTTAGGGTCTTATTTATAGATTAGGCAAGTGTTTTAGGCCATAGGATTAACCCTAGATTCAATCCAAGCCATCAAAGCATGTCTTGGGGAAGAAGTCAAGTGTAGGAACCATCTAGGGCCTTTAGATTAAAGATGGACCATGAGAACCATTCAAATGCAAAATCTGCACTTGAGCGAATCGGCCCACGGGTTGACAGCCAAACACCCTGGATTAACCCCTAGTCGACCCAGCGGGCTCGGGTCGACTTCAAAAATCGGCCGGTTCGGTTATTCCCCTCTCCCAATTCGCTGTTTTGAGCATTTTTGCATATTTATTTATTAAATTTTCAATTATATATATATATATATATATATATATCAATATATATATATATATATATATATATATATATATCTACACAACCCTTTTCACTTAATTAAGTATACTTTAATTTGGGAATTTTCGTGAAACTTCGCGAGGCCATATCTTGGTCATACGGACTCCGATTTTCGAAAACTCGGACTCTATTTCGCGTATTTTTCCGAGACGAACACAATGGCATAGCCCGTTTCCCTTGATTCCCATTTTAGAATTAAATTCTGCCTCGATTTATGTTATTACAGGTTATTGAAAATACGGGTTGTTACAGATTTCCTCCAACTTCTGCTTGAGTGGAGTGTAGTCACTGCAAGCTAGGTAGCAGTTGCGTTTCTTTAGATCTCCAGGTGACTATTTGTTATGGTGGCCTGGTTTTTCATTGTTCGGCTTGGAATTGAATGGGACCGCCCTTTTACACTTATTAGAAGATTCTCCGACTTTTTTCCCTTAATGCTGTCCATGACAATGCCCGAGGATAGGTTGTGAAGATGGCCGCTTTGAGTTGTCCTGTTTTTCCATGCTTCCTCTTAGAATAGAAACTAATTGGCATTCTCATAGAAAGCTTCCAAGGTCTTGGATTGCTTTTTGTCGATCCAAGCTCCGAATTCAGAGTTGGGTAGAATGCCCTTAGAAAGCTGGACCAAAACTTTATGTGGCTCTAGATCGACAACCTTAGTGAGGGTGGTGCTGAAGCGTTTAAGGTAACTTTTGAGAGATTCCCCCGTGCCCTGGTAGAGGTTTGATAAAGTTAGAGTATCCTTCATCCTTGCAACATGCATTCTAAATTGCTTCACCATTTCAGAAGCGAGTTGGTTGAGGGTAGAGATGGATTGAGATAGTAGTCGAGTAAACCAAATCAGAGTTGTGTCTTGTAGGAAAACTGGGAAGCACTTGCATTTGATGACATCGATGGCTCGACTCGAGTCCATATTCCATTCATAATAGTTTAGAAAGTTGCAGGAATCAGCCTTTTCTGCGTAAGCCGTTAGCTGGGGCATATTGAAACATCGAGGCCATTCGTCTTTGTGGACGGCCTAAGTGAAGGAGTCATGCCTCATATTGGTTTCCCAAATGTCGATGACATTTCCTCACATTTCTCTCATGATCCTCCGGATCATGTCGGTAAGAAACGCAGGCTAACCTCTATTGGATTCTAACGATCGTGGTTCAGCTCGGGAGGTCAGAGCCGTGGACGTCTTCTCGGATGAACATCAACATCATCTTCGTCCATATCGCCAACCTCTGCTACTTGATTATGCAGAGGTTGATTAGGTTAAACTTGGGTCAATTGAGCTGTTGAACGTGTAGGCGCCAAGTTAAGAGCGACAACATTTGGGTTCTGTTATGGAGGGGGTCATTTACTAGGTCTTGCTTTGTCGTTAATAACCAACCGGGAACAGTCGCGTTGACTTGTTCTCTCACCATAGGTCACAGTAGTCGCATTACCATTGCCATTGACATTGGTATTGGTGCTGTCATTGGCGTTGGCATTAGCACTAGTCCTCCTACTTTGGCTTTGGTCCCCATGGTGAGTGTCAGAAGATGAGCTTTCGAGGCATTGGGTAAAGGACGAATGTTCTGGTTGAGTTTAAGGAAAGTGACGCGACATTGACTTTCTTGAATTCGTTGCATCATCTCTATGTATGTACTCAACTGGTCGTTAAGTTCTGGAGTCCCATCTTCCAATTTCTTGTTGAGCTCGAAGAGATAAGCTTGGTTTGCTGGAGTGTCAAGATCATAAGGAGGAACGGTTTCCATTTCGACTGGGTTTTCTAAGGGACGGGGCTGATGAAAAGTTACAGTGTCAACTGCTGCAAAAGTTCTGATCATTAGGTCCTTCCTTTCTTAGCCATCGTAAACAAACTCGGAAGGTAGGTTGAGGAAACCTAAGTAGTGCTTCGAAGTTGAGATGGAAGTCGGTCGGAAAGAAGCAAGTAATTTCTCAGTGAAAGCACTAAAGTGTTGACACGTAAAATTGTCGTCACATCCAAAAATTCTCGATTGTACGAGAATGAGGTTTCACATACAGAAAATTAAGCCAAGAAAACAAGAATTTATAGTGGTTCTGTTCGTATTGAACCTACGACCACTTTGAAGCGTCTCCAATTTTTATTCACAATTGAAGGTTACAAGTGTTGGACATCATCATTACAGTTGTCCCTAATTTTTTTTAAATATTTAGGAGTCATATTTTTCATATAGGGAGTCTTGGGGAAAATATTTGTTCTTCTTCTTCGTCAAGGCGTAGGCTGCCATTAATGGTGTCCAAGGTTCTTCTAGAACTGTCAAATCATGCAAATGCCAACCCTTTTGGAAGACGAGATATTTATAGGTAGTGGATTATGTGGGATTAAGTGAGATTTGGGGATCAAAGCAGGAATTTCGCATCCTGAAGCAGCGACTGGAAGAATTTCGCAACCCGTGGTATCATAACTGGGAATTTCGTATCGTGTGGGGATACGATGATCTCATATCCCATGGGAATACAAAATGTCGTATCCCTGTGGGGATACGAGACACGTACCCTTAGGATACAAAATTTCGTATCCAGAGGGATACAAAATTTGTATCCTAGGGGATATGAAATGCGAATGGGGTATGAACGATTCGGGGATGCGAAATCTCGAGAAGGCGCTTTGCTAGAGGATGCGAAGTAACTTGTGTGATACGAAAACGTAAGGTATATGAATTTGAGGAAGGCGAAATGAGGGATGCGAAATCATGTATAGTGTTAAATGTGTAGGATGCGAAGCTGTGTGTTTGAGGAGGTACGAGGCCTACGCTCGGACGACTCCTTCTGGGCCTAGATCCTTAGTGTTTTGGCGACACTTCGGGCTTTGGTGCCACGTGATAGACCGAGTCGAATGTGCTTGAGATGCTTTTGGGAACCGGACCAAAAGGCCGGTTAATAGTAATATTAGCTTTGTTCGAACAGAAGGTAGGACATCATCCTTGTTACCCTGTTATGCACCAAACAATTTACCATCAACACGGTTTGCCTTAACACCAGAATTGACTTCAGAATTATCAAAAACTGCCTTCTTTAACCTATTATTATACTTGTCTAAAACATGTCCAAACACTTTACAATGCGAGTATATCTCAAGTTTCACCAAATATAGTAGTTTAACTAACTTCCCTTATCCATCAACTAACTAGATAGGGACGATCCCGACATATCACTATATGTATTAACCTCTACCATACACTTGGCGTATTCTAGCCTCTCAATTTGTTCAGTTGAAGTATCCATCCACAAGAACCTAACTACCCTCGCAACTAGCCAGCTAATACCTAACTTAGACTAAGCATATAATGGTACATTTAGTAATTTAATCCATATCGGCACATTCCTAACACAGTGACCGGAGTTACCTAAAGAGGCATCCCAAGGTTTCACAATAAAAAGCTTATTTCTAAAGATGACTGGGTCTGATTCCATTATCTTGTGTCTGTCTTCCACAGCAGAGAGAAGAAAAAGGAATCTTACCATTGGATTTTATTTTTGTAGCTCCTCGTGGTTTCCAAATTTTCTTCAAATGATTTACGACCGCCATATATGATAGAGGGGCATTCAGGAAGAACACGACCAAGTATTTGGTCCATTCTTCTTTCCCTTCTTTTATGGTTTCTTTAAGGGGAACTAACTTCTTATCATCGAATTGAAGAGTAAGGGGTGGGATCAGAAGATCCTAGCATTACTAGGCTTAGCGATGAACAAAGTCAACCGCTTTGCTTTAGGCAACACTGAGATAGGTGAATTTAACAAGGAGGCAGGAGGATGAGGTTGTGGAATCGAGTTGGGTGGAGAAGGTTCAAGCGAAGGGGGGGGGGGTCGGCGCAGGTGGATGATTAGGGGAGGGCAAGGGCCGAATCATGTATGCTGAGGAGGAAAGTGGAAACTTAAGAGAGGAGGAAAGTGGAAACTTAAGAGAAGAGGGAATTTCAGAGGAGGCCAATATTGAGGAGGCATATTTGAGGTATTGCCATATTAAATTTTAGACAATCTTAAGACTCACACCACTCAGTCGTCCTCATTCCATGCAACTCAGTAGTCTCATAGCTCTCAGAATATTGTTTTTATAAAATATATCTACAATGAAATACATTTTGACAAATACCTCTCAAGTCTGTTATTCAAACTAAATAATTTATTTTTCAGCTATCCATTTTTAAATCAAATCGTTTCCATCCTCTTATTAAAATACTTTCCCTAAGGTATTTCAAAATTAGATATTTTATAGTACTCTTTTTCGAGTAGAAAAATAATATTTTTGAATATATTCTCATATTATGTATTTTCCAATCAAAAATGTTTTCTTTAAAACACTGTTTATAAAATATTGTTCTTCATGTGAAACTACTCTACTCATTGGATAAAACGCTTCCTTTATATTTACCCAAGAGGATATATTTCAAAAAGAAATATTTCCAACCAAATATTTCAAAGGTTTCCTTTACAATAATCTCTAAAAATACTCCTCTATAATCTAGTATCTTCCATCAAAACATTTCTAAAACAAACATCACCCAATAACATACTTTTATCAAAATAGTTTCCCAACAAACATATTTCTAATGAATGGTTTACAAAACCTATAGCTTATATTAAATATTTTTCTCAAAAAATATCTAATTCTTTTCACATAAGAGTTTTCTATAAACATCCATTGATAAAGTACTTCTAATAATGGATTTTTCATAATAGGTCTAATGTTGTTACAATAAAAGCTTCTGTAGCAATGAGTAAGCAAAGTAGGCCTCCTTTTTTTAAATTAGAAAGCGCAAACTAGCTTGCAGATCTCTAATAGAAGTTCAAGTTAATTTGCACATATTAGAAATTTCAAAATGATCAAAAAAAAATCTAAGTAAAAAAATCTACTATTTTAGTGCATTTTCTGTCAGAAAAGTGCAAGCTATCTTGTATTTTTTTTTTAATAGTGACCAAATTTACATATTAATTTTTCTGTAACTTTTCTATAACAACGTTAATACAAAGATCCATGTCTATTTTAATGTTCTAATAAAGCATTTCTAAATCGCAATATTGTTTATTTATATATACATATACACTCACACACACATACGTATACATACATACATACATATATATACACACATATGTGTGCTCACAATACCCTTATTTTGTTCCATCCCAAAAGCACCTTCATATCAAACCCAAGTTTTTGTTTAAGCAATACCTTAAGGTGGGGAAAGAATGAGCGAGAGGAGTAAAAAAATAGAAATTGTAGTTGAAATCAGGGAACATTTAGGGGTGTTGCACTATTTTGGTTGATATATATATATATATATATATATATATATATATATATATAACATAATCATATACATTTTTTTAAATATTTTAAACAAACATCCTTCCACAAAAAGAAATATTTTTACAATAATCACACTTACAAAATTCCTTCATAAAAATATTTTATTTCTTAAATTAATCGGTCTATTCTTACCCATCTAGAAATTTTCTAGAAATTACTTTACACTAACAAATACACATTTTCTATTTTTATAAATTACCTTTAAAAACATCAGTGTATACTTGGTGAAACACGCTCCATAACACCCTAGTTTTACAACACCCCTTTTACATTCCAATATCAAACATAAGTTTTTGTTTAAGACTTTAAGTAATGCTTTGAAGAAGAAAAAACAAAACTTGTAGTTAAAATCAAGGGACATTTTGAATTGATGCATTGTTTGGAGTTGAACACAACGCTCCTCACATTTGATGTAACTTTCCATAACAAAATTATTCACTTAAATTTAAATTAAAAAACAGAGGTAACTTAACATAGTAACTTTCCATCTCGCCCAATTTCATCTATCACGCATAATATTTCAATTACATCTCTTCATCCTCAAATCTATATATTGCTTTTTTTCTACTTCTTACGGTCTCACTTTCCAACCCTAAATGTCTCGCTCTCGAATCAACGCTGAAGTAGCACCTCTCCTTCATCACCTACACTCTGTCGCAACACCGCCTCCTAAATTCCTACCTACAACTTACCCAAGGAGGCTCATTTCACCAATGCTATCTCAATTCAGTAATCCAAAGGGACAGAAGAAAAAAGAATAAGAAGAAGCAGCAACATGCCTGAATTGAAGCAGGCATCAGAAGCAATTACAGCAAGAATTGTTTGCGCTGTTATAAAATTGGATCTGCATCTCCTCGCTCGGCGACTCCAGAGTCGGACGTCCACATTTTGAAATTCTGTGAATTTGTTGCTAGCTGCCTGCTTTGTGTAGAACAAAAGAAGAAAGGTATATTTATTCGAAAATCCGAGGTTCTGGCTTTCTGATTTTGAAGATAAGATGAAAATTTGGTTGTATTAGTGAGTTCAATCAATTTTCTTATGTTTTACATGTGAAATGGTACATAATAAAAATTAAAATTTTTAGTAAAACAAGTATTCTACTTATTAACATTTACAGTTAAGCAAGTAAAAGAATTCATAAAAAGAACTTGTAAATCTATTTCAAAGACTCCATGTAAATGCTTGAGAAAAAATAAAACAATAATTTTAAATTGCTAATTTTGGATATATCAAGAAATCACACATTGCATTATGCTTTAAAAGCTTGTGTAATATACAAATGTGTCAATTTTATTACCATTGTCAATATATAATTACTTTCTTATTTTAAATGATCAACAAAAAACTATGTAAAATAAAAGTTTGAAACACAGTAAGGTTGATTATGGACCTACTTTGTTTAACTTTATGTTTTAAGTGTTGCCTTTTCAGTAATCTAAGAGAAATTTAATTTGTGAGATTAACCACGTAAACATGTTAAAATAACTTTAGTAGTTGATACTTCTGCTATAGGATCGATGTTTAACTTCAGTAATTATGTGTATAAGTAATAATTCATCTTAATTATTGTTGAATATGATTTAACTATGGCTGTTTTTGTTGACAATTAACGCATCACACACATGTCCCTTTTTATAGTAATTTTTTTGTTACTATTTGTTCATTGTAACATATTGAATCCAATTAGTCAATCAGTAAATAGGACTGGAAAATGTAGGATAAAGATACAAAGTAAAAACTACCGTATCTACATTTTTTTTGGAAAATATTTCTAAATATTTGTATATATAGATACTGACAGGTATCGACAATTATTCATGATCTAAAAAATTTGGGTTCGGATGTCTTTTTTCATTGATTCACTATGATGTTACATGAGGCAAACAATAGTTGCCCAATCTTTGCCCAAGATACAGCAGCAGTTTGGGAAACATGAAACATAAACTAGGAAACAAACAGAAAACACCCATATAAAAATTATCCTAGAATCAATGACTAGGAAATAAACAACAAACACCCCTATATATGTATGCTCATGACTGCAATTAATTACATGTTGAAGTTGAAGGCAGTGGACAAAAAAGAATTTGACAGAGATGAATGAGGGGACATGGATTTGGGTAAAATGCAGATGCATGAGCTAAAATTAATAACGTATTTTAATGTTGGAGTAGAAATGTGTTTACAGAAAGGCATATTTAAACTGTATGTTTGTTTACCGTCTAAATGAATAACAATATACCTTAGTTTACAGCCCTTGAAGATAAAGCTTTTTGGATTTGTAAATGATCTTGCCTTACACGCCTCAAAGGAGAGCTTATATGTATGGGAATTACTCATCCATTAATGAACATGTTAAAATCAGTTGATTCTTTTTGTTAGAACTTTACACTGCAAGTATTAGTTTGGCAACAACATGGTCCAAAGTGCTCATGATCTTATTCAGAAAATATACTGTGCATTTATTATTTGTACGTGTATCAACAATCTAAAGCCCAAAGTTAGCTTAGTATAAAATGCATTTATTATAAACTTTGCATTTAACTAAACTTATTAATCCAATACATATATAGTATAACATGATAATAACAAAAAAAAAAGTATTTCGAGTTAAGAATGTTTTCTCGACTTCGCAATTATTGTCACTATGTGACTTCTCAGTGTTGCAGATGCATTAAATTCTCTCAGGGAAGTTTGTGAATCTGCATGCCCGAATAACAGCTTTCTTGAGCAGGTAAATGAAACTCCATGATTAAGCTTGCTAGACGTTGAGTTATATCGAACTATGAAAGTGATCATTGTTTTTTCTTGACTGCAGTTAGATCTCTTTGAAAACATGGGTTTTAAAGTAGACACTTCTAGCCCGTTGTGCAAGAGCTTAATCAAGTTAAAACACAACAAGCTTAATCGATTTTATATGCTAAATATTACATGCATCCAATTTGGATTTAAACTTTTTATTTAATGTTTTCTTAGCATGTTATAATTCCGTTAACAATCTCGAGTGCTTAAGAAAATATTTCTAATTACCTTATAGGGGAATATCTACTCTAACACTATCTCGGGTTGTTAACTTAAAGAAGCAAATTAATGTGGTGGCATATGTTGTAGGCAATCGTAGACACAACAGGTGCGCATAAATACATGAATACTTACTATTAATAATGAATGGCTTAATTTATATATTGTTATAAAATGAACACAAAATAGAAGAAATAAGGGAGAGAGGGCATTTCTATTCATTCAGATGTATATTCTTTCTATTACATTGGCTCCTTTATATATAGGCTTTTGGAGCTGATCTTTAGCTTATTCCCATGATGTGGGACTAAACATAGAACTAATAAAAGCATATTCACAACATTCATATATATACATACATACATATATATATATATATATATATATATATATATATATTACAACACTCCCCCTTGAATATGCGTCTTCAAAAACTTGAATGCTCTGCTAACTTGAAGTTGTCCCTTTTAAAACATATATGATGATTGCTCCCCTTTATTATTATCTTGCTTGCATATATCCGTTCAGTCGATACAAATATTGTCTGTTGCCTTCAAAACTCTATCAGGAAAACCCAATGGGAAAAACCTTGAACGAGAAAAAGAGTACAACGTCTAACATTATGAATATCATATTAAAATGATATTCCTCAAAAGAGTTTGATGCTTCAGGATCAAAACAATGCCTCATTAAAAACCTTTTTATGAAAGACCCTGTAGGAAAAATCATAAACAAGGAAAAGAGTGCAATTTTATTTTCTCTTTAGGTAACATGTTTTACAATGTTACTGTAAGGGTTGATACTTCAGGATCAAGATAATGCATCATTAAAAACCTTACTAACAAAAACCCAGTGGGAAAAATATTAGTGAAGGAAAAGAGTACATTATAGCATAATTTTATATATTCCCCCTTATTTATAACTCATTACTCAATTAGTCTATTGATGTAATCGACACATGCCAATTTCGTATATCATCTTCTGGAATGTTGATTTGGAAATTGCCTTTGAGAACGGATCTACCCTCTTTTCTTGAAACTAAATTTGTTTCTTCTCTTTCTTGCTATCCTTTCATGCATATGTAAAGAGAAATTTAGGAGAAATGTGCTCCATCCTTTCATACTTGATATAATTCACTTGAATCTGAGCCATGCAAACTACCTTGTCTTCTTCATAAATAATAGTTTACTGTATCAAAATATGTTTGATACTTATGGATCAAAACGTTGCCTCGTCAAAACCTTACTAAGAAAAACTCGATTGGGAGAAATCTTAGTGAAGGTAAAAGAGTACAATATAAAATGTCATATTTACTACATAGTATGATTCTTCTGGATCAATGTTATGCCTCGTTAAAACCTGAATAAGAAAACCCAGTGGGAAAAATCTTAAATAAGGAAAAAGAGTACATTATAACTTATTTTTGTATGTTACCTTTGGGTTGATACTTCTGGATCATGACTCATGCCTCGTTAAAACCTTACTAAGAAAAACCAGCAGGGAAAAACTTAGTTAAGGAAAAAGAGTGCATTATATTATACTTATGGATGCTTCCCCTGATTTAATAATTTCCTCTGAATTCGTATTCTTCTTTCAATAACTCAAATTGCTTACAAATCCTTTTAATGAAGTTTTTCTTTTAAAACTTCTTGTGTATTTCCATGCTTCAGGCATGCTTTCTTATTTAGAATGCCTTCCTTTTGTGATTTGTATGTTACTAATATTCACTTATGAATACACTTCAGGTGCTTATAATTTTCTATTTCAATCGGGCTTGAATATTGCAATACACATTTGATGAATGAGACACCTTTCATTACAGCAACACTAAGCAAGAAGTAATCTACTCATCTTGAAGTATATCAAGATTTTCATTACAACATTACTTAGAAGAGTGTTGTAATCTATCAGACATATTCTTTGTATTCTTTATGTTCTTCAGGAATTTGTATACTTTCATCGTTTATACCTTCAGGGTATTGTAAGTGTTTTAAACACTTTCACCACTTTAATCAATTCAATAATCTCTGAAAAATACAATGCTCATGGCACTTGATATTCTATGGTTTTTCAGTAACTTCCATGTGCTTTTGTCATTATCTATATTTCTATTTTGTCTTATGAACTACAGGTTCATATCTTATGGACTATAGGTCCATATATCTTATTTAGGAGAATTTCATGATGGCCAATCATGTTTCACTCTAATATGGGAGTTTTAATCCATTTATAAATATAAGCGCTTTATTATTTATTAATTTATCATTGATGATTATTTCTTGTCAGTTCTATACATAATTTATTGAGATCTCAAAACTTATCTCGTTTTAGGTACCTAAACCACTTTTGGGGTTATGTTGATAATCATGTCATGGGTTTCTTTCAAAGCACCTTTAAGTGTTTCTTCAGGAACACTCACCTCCTTTATTTTGCATCTTTATGACTTACTCCAAAGATATTTTGAACTGACTTTTATACTATATTTTCAACTATGATTTACACCTTTTGATCCTTCAGGGATTCAAATGTATATTGGAGAAAGTCTATTAGGGACATAATTGATAATTTATGCAATTTACTTAATACTTTGCATAATTCTATATGTTAGAAAATATTTAACATCGATAATTCCTTTATCCTCCCCCTCAATGTTGACAGACATTGTCACTTTAAATAATAAACCTACTTTGGATTCATTTTTGATCCATTATAGCATCATAGCTAGCAAATACATTAGATGTATTTCAATTGTAGGAGGATAATGCTCTTATTAGTTGATAAGATGCATTCATATTTCATTGCTTATTCCCTTTCATTGATTTGATGACTTGAAGGAATTTTCTATCATTTGAATATGCATATGACTTCAGGTCAATCAATATTGATGTCAATCGACTTTTTGAAATATTAAATAATATATGCATAATTTTTAATATGAGCTCATGACAACTTCAGGTTAATAATTTTTTCGCATATATGAGTATATACGTGCATCCATGTATTACATATATAATTGATTTGCATATTATTTCTCATTCGAGTTTCTTACTTTAGAACAAATTGTTCATAAGTTTCCAATCATTAATTTTTGCTTATCATGCAATATCAATGCGAATCTTAAATATTGTATCATAATATCCAAAATATCTGATTTGGAACTATATTGAACTTCTGGTTCAAATGAAATATATGAACAACTTCAAGTTGTTTATCTATATTAAACTTCTGGTTCAAATAATATATAAACAATTTCAAGTTTGTTAAACTGTATTGAACTTCTGGTTCAACTGTATTGAACTTATGATTCCAGTGTATTGAACTTTTGGTTCCACTGTATTGAACTTCTAGTTCTACTGTGTTGAACTTCTGGTTCAAATAAAATATATAACAACTTCAAGTTTTTAAAATTTATTCTTCAATACGATATGTAAATATAAATATATAAGCAAGATATGACTCATTTTGAAAATTGTGCAATCTTTGGATGCTTTATTATTGTCTCATATGATTTAACTAAGAAGTGTAATGTTATTATTTCATACGGTTTGAATAAAGCTTCAGGCTTTTAAATTATTAAGTATTTCAAATTCATTGATTGAGGAGCCTCGAGTTACTATGCATATATATACACATACATATGCATATCAATTTTATAAATTTATGATGAACTTCTGGTTCTCAATCTTTTAACATACTATTAATTTAGAAGCTTTTACTTTTTTGCTAATTGACAAGATTTCAAACTTGTATACTTCACCAAAAATGTTTATATATAGATATACATATACATATATATATATATATATATAATGCAAGACTTCAGGTCCAAGACTTTGAGTCATACAACTTCCAGTATAAATATTTTCTTTGCACAACTTTAGGTTGTGGTTCTATCCTTTCTTCCATAACATTAGTTATTACTATCTAAATACATCGAATAATAAACATATGTTTATTCATATTCCAAATACAAACATTATTAATTAACTAATAATAACTAATACATTCAATGCATTTATTACAATAAGGTAATATAATATATTATCATAACAATGCATTCTCTAACATTCAATGCATTTATGACAATAAGGTAACATAATATATTTATCAATCACATAATCAACATTTTACATTCCCTAACATGAATGGTTCAAAAAATTTACAAATCTGTACATAAAATTCACAACTATAAACAAAAATAAACTATATGTCTCATATTCAATTTTTTTTCTCATTCTTCAATATGAATGATTTGAAAAACTTGTAAATTTATACATAAAATTAACAAACATAAAAATTATATATATATATATATTAAATTATACAACTCATATAAAGATCTTTCAGATCTTTCTTTTTATATTAAAATCGCTTCTTGCCTTTTTAGAAACTGCAGGTTCTAAATTTTCCATGTAATGACAAAAATTGTTTTTGCATTCATTTCCGGTGTGCAGAATTAAGATCAATATTTAGATCTTAACTTAATATGATCTTCAGGATGCATATCCTCTTTATAAAAGTTTCTCCTAAGGAACAATAAAAACATTTCTTTTGGAAATATGATATGCTCTATAATTACTGTAATAAAACTTCAGGTTTTATTATTATTCACATATTATTATTGTATATTTTAAATTGGAGCAACTTTTCTAGAAAGTTACATATGAGAGTCATTTTACTATTTTTCTTTAAGAAAATAGTATTTATTATAAACGTAATGATCTCTTCTAATAATAAGTTTATTCAAGAGATTATATGTAGCATAAAGTTGGAATATAAGACTTTTTCCCTATTGTTGAAAATTTTCCTTTCATTGATTTTTCAAATCCTTTCCTTTTACAGGCCATTTGCTATATGCAAATATTAAATGCAATTATATGCTTTTATGCTATTTCATGTTTCTCTTTTGAATATGAACTTCGGGTTCCTTGTTTGCATATGAGCTTCAGGTTCCTTGTTTGCATATGAGCTTCAGGTTCCTTATTTGAAAGAATTTGTATATGAACTTTAGATCATATGAGCTTCAGGTCATTTGCATGTGAACTTCAGGTTCAACGGCTCTTGCTTTGTGTTTGTAAGTATGACCATCTTTTTGTGGTCATAATGCTCCTTTACGGAGTTCCATAAGTGGAGAGGATCTTTTTTTTCCAGTAAAATATTCTGATTTTAGATCATCGTGGATATGGCCTCTTAAAAATATCAGGGCCTTTACTTTGTCCTACTGGGACATATTATTACCATTTTTAATGGTACTCTCTAAGCATTGAGATTGTAAATAGATTTCAGTGTTTGACATTTTTGTGAACTACACAAAAATAATAATTGCAGATGCTTAACTGAACAAAATTCACATATCAGTATATGTAACAACCCGAATTTTAATAATACGTTAAAACCATAAATCAAGGCAGAATTAATTTTTAAAATAAGAATCAAGGGAAATGGGTTGCGCCATTGCGTTCCTCTTGGAATTTTGCTTGGAAACGAGTCTGAGTTTTTGGGAAACGGAGTCCGTATGAGGGAGATATAACCCTCCAAAGTTTCAAGGATTTTTAGAACCGAAAAACAGTTCGAAATTCGAATTCAAACCCCAGCGCAGACTGGGCGGGAATTTTCCCGCCCAGGACCAGGTCGACTTGGGGGTCGACACTATGGTTGACCTCCAAGGGACCAGGTCGACCCTATGGTCGACCTGGGAGTCGACCTGGTGCTAGAACCCAATTTTGAGCCTGGCTTCATTCTGATGTATCTGGCCTCGTTTTCAGTCTAGATTCGCCCGCCTAATCCTATATAAACAACCCCCTAGACCCATTCTCTTTACACCATTCTTCTCTCCTTAAGCTGCCTCTGAAATAATAGAAATAAATAAATAAAATAACGGCGTCGCTACTCTGCTGGGATCAAAACTAGAACTAGTGCATCTTCTTCCAAATCTGAATAAGATTAAAATAGAACAACTGCAACTCTTCTTCTATAATCCAACCAAGGCAAGTGCAGTTATTTTTCGATATGAAATTTAATCATGATCTTGAAAAAATTATAAATCTGAATCTGAGACTAAACCCTTTTTCTATTTATCAGATCTGTTCCTCTATTTTATTATTCTGTATTTCTTCCTCCTTTCTTTCTTTTTGTTTAGTAGTCAGGCTACCACGAGCCTGAGCCAAGTCTCATAAGAGATGAACGCATAAACGCTAAATTTGGGAATAATATTAAATCAGCATATCTGGGCAAAATCGATTTGTAACTAATTTGAGGACACAACGCATGTTGTAATTCCGGACATAAATTTGAGACATATTGCATAAGATGATCTATGACTTGGAAGAAGAGGATTAAAGTGACTTAGAACATAAAGAACATATTTCATAATTTAAGATCTGGATCTGGGCATATTAACTCTAATAGTTTGTCATTTGGAAGTAGGAGAATTAATTTGTATATGACTTAGGTGTAAAAACCTATATTAAGATTTGATGACTATTAAGTGTGTATACACCTAAGAAAAGGGGGGTTGGATATGTGACATGCATTGTAATCCATGGCTATATTTAGCATAATTTATATGTAAGGTTTTTGGAGAATATTCTTAACTATGCAAGTTTAACTAAAATTTGGGACATATGTTATATGGTGGATTATGACCATAATTTGGGCATAAAAGTTTAGGCTTACTTTATGAATTAGGCAAGATATGTGAATAGGACTTTAAGAAATGTTTAAATCGGCTGAAACTGTTACCTGTTTAATATGTTAAATTTGCCTAATCTGCTAAATCTGTTACCTGCTTGATTTGTTGAATTGCCTAAACTGTTAAATATGTTGAATCGCCTAATTATGCCTAATCTGCTAAATCTGTTGAGTTTCCTAATCTGCTAAATCTGTTGAGTTTCCTAATCAGCTAAATCTATTGAACCGCCTGAGCTGCTAAATCTGTTGAAAAGCTGAATGATTGTAATTTGTGTATGAAAATATGTTGGCTCGATCTAAGATTGAGTAAAACATGTTAATTTGATAAATCTGTTGCGACTTGAAAAGAAGTTAAATCTGTTAAATTGACATTATTAGTCTGATATTTGTATAATTTGTAATGGAATAAACTAGTTATAATAAAAATGCTGAGACACGAGGTTAGACTCATGTTTGCGGTAGAAGCATGCCCGGACCCAACCGGCTTAACTAGCAACCGCAAACTGCTAGTCTAATGTGAGAGGTCGTAGGCACAACTAAAATATGCTTAGACACGAGGTTAGGTCTGGCTTGTGGCAGAAGTCTGCCCGGAACCGCCCGACTTATCCAGCGGCCACAAGCTACTGACCTAATGTGAGAGGTCTGCGCATTAATATTTAATTAATGCAAATCTGAGATAAATATGATGTCTAAAACGTGTTGGGTGGATAGGGCTAAACCAACTGGACTGATGAATTAATAAACATGTTTTGTGAATCTGTAGGCCCAATACAAAGTTAGACAATCTGGAAGTCTGTTAAAACTGTACATCTGATCCGTTAGTCTGAAAACCTGTTAACTTGATTTTCTGATCTGTGAACCAGTTGATCTGAACTCTGTAAGTCTGAAAAATTGTAAACAAGTTAATCTGAAATCCATTAGTCTGGGGACACAAGGTTAGGAGGGAAAATACTTGTGTCATCTGTTGTTTGGGACCCATATTAGTCAGTAACCCTTTCTGGTATCAAAGCTATGACCCAACAGTAGGTAGGGTCCAAGCACGCTTACTGAACTAATTATAAGCGGTTCATTCTGATAATGGCGAGGGGTGTTGATGGTGCGTTCCAACCGGGTCATGTGCGTGCATGGATCCCGGTCTGCCTCTGAGGATGTAAGACGCCGTGACATCTATAAATAGGTATGTGTCATTCAAAAGTTGCCACTTTAGGGAGTGATACACCCTTCTGTGGGGCTGGCACGGGGCATTTATGTATTAGGGAGCCGATCGCTTGGGATAGATTTAGGGTACACTTAGTTCTGTCTGTTTCCGTTGGGGTACCGTCTATTTCTGTTGGGTGGTAAAACCTGTCTGTTTCTGCGTGGTACCGTCTGTTGGGGTGGTAAAGGCCCATTTACTAGTGTACACCTAATTCTAACATTCTGTTTCCATAGGGATTATTCTGTTTCCGTCTCTGATTCCGTTTATGTACCTACTATCTGTTGGGGTGGTAAAGGCTCATTACTGGCATTCTGTTTTTGTATAGATTATTCTGTTCCGTTTCTGTTTCAGTTTAGACACTAGGGTAACACCTAATCCTGTTATACTAGTATTAGTGCAGAGAAGTAAGATATAAGTAAGAAGCATAACTTGGGATATATCATTCTGTTTCTTCTGTTTAGCTTAAGTATACCAGTTACTCCTGTTGCTGTTGTCTCTTATCCAGCTTTATTTTCATTTCATGATAGTATTATCTGTTCATATGTTGAAGGTCGCTGGGTTTGCCAGACTTTATGTCTGACATTGCTTGTTTTCGCCCCTTTTCTCTCGTTCTCCCCCCCCCCCCCCCAGGTTTTTAGGGTGGAAATATAGGAGCTTGATTCAGATTTTCTCTTCTTGAAGTATCGCTTGGCCTTGGCTCTATCTTTCATGGAAGTTTATGTTGGGGATTATGACTTTAAAAACTATGCATTCTGAAGGCTTTTGTACAAGACCGATATTTTGTACTTGAATTCTGATATTATGATTTGAAAAGATGTAACCACACTTATTTCGGTTTCTTTTGTAGTAAAGTTATAAAATTTTCAAGTACTGTTTTCTCTGTCTTGTAAATTTATGTTCTGTCTACTAAAGCGCTCCATCAAAGTTAAGGCATTCCCTTTGTGAGTGACCTTAACGGAGGTGGGGTGTTACACTTGGTATCAGAGCTGAAGGTTACCAGAATTGATAAAAAGTTTTGGAAAACTATTTTCAAAATGGTTTTTAAAAAGGAAGTATTTTCAAAAGTAGAGTTTATTTTGAAAAACATAATCCCCAAAGCCATAGCCTATCTTTCTATCCTTTGTCTTGAATCTTTCCTTTTTCTTTTGTTTCATCATGTCTGGGGATCTTAACCTTCCGGAGGGCGTACCGACACCTGGCTGGTTCAGGAGGTACCTAGAAGCTAGGGCTAATGATGCGATCCCAACAAACGTCCCTCCTCCTCCAGCTGCAGCGGTTCCTCCTCCTCCGCGCGTGAATACTTTCCCGAAGATATGTAGAGACTTTCGAGCCATGGATGGGAAGAACTTTAATGGAACTGAATCCTTCGTGGAAGCAAGGAACTGGCTCAAAGAAACTGAAGATTTGTTCGTTATCTTCGAGGTGGACGATAGACAGAAGATACAGCTGGAAGTATGGTTGCTTAAGGACGAAGCTCTTTTTGGTGGGATGCCACAAATGAAGAGCATCCGGTAGAGATATGGATGGATTTCAGGCATAGGTTCGAGATGAAATTTCTCTCACGAGCGGAAGAGAGTCTATACGTAGAAAGGTTCTTGGCGTTGAAGCAGGGGAATTTATCAGTAAGAGAGTATGTCAACAAGTTTAATCAATTAGCAAGATTCAGCATAGAATTGGTAAATACACCACATAAGAAGGCACTAAGGTTTGCTAAAGGTTTGAATGAGCCGCTACACGGATTGTCGATGTCCCACATTCCATTGGGGGCAACCTTTGAAAAATTGGTGGACATGGCGTTAATGCATGAAGAGGAAGCCGAAAGTAAAAAAGAAAGAGGAAAAGCTTGAAGGACCACAGAACAAGAAGGCGGGGCCCAAAAAGGAAACACAGAAGAAGGATGAAGAGACAGAAGATAAGAAGGAGAAGAAGTGCTTTACTTGTGGAAGCTCGACCCATCTGAACAAGGATTGCAGAAAAAGGAAGGGCACTTGCTTCAACTGTGGAGAAATGGGGCACTTCACAAGGGACTGCCCAGAGAAACGAGGGCAAGGGCAGAGGGAAGAACCCACTTCTGGAGGACAGGCGAATGCTCAAGTGACTGGTAGATAGGGTAGAAATAAGAAAATTTATGTAGAAGGTTTAATTTCCTTATCTGATTGAGGAGTTAAAAACTCTTTCTGATTCTGGCATTTTGATTCTATAATTGAAACTCTGCACTTTAATACTAGTCTTGTTTCTGGTTCCGTTATAGTCTCAGACCCCATGAGGGTTACGACTCATCTGTTTGTGATAAGTTAGGGTTTGAGGGCATCTGTGTTGGGTGTTAAGTTGACCATGACGCATACATTCTGAGTTTTTATCATGCTTAGTTTCCTAAGAATCATTTGGTAATCTGATCTGTATCAGTAGTATGTAGGTTTCTGAAAAGGATAGGAGTTTTCACTCAAAGTGTGAAATAGATTTCCAATTGGGCATTTGTTTAATGGGAGTGATTCTCTGAGTATTAATCTGATGTTGATTTCGGTCTTCGGGGTTGATACTTAGGGAGTTATTCTCTTAAACCGATTAGTTTTAATTATACTTGCTTCTATCACTCGACTTTATCCTTCGGCCTTTAGGTAGAAACTAATGGGTGTAAACATGTGTTTGAGACATGTTATGTTTGATGGTTGCAAGTGGATGAAAGTGGTTGCTAGTGATTGCTCGTGGATGCATATACACACACTAGGCACTAGATCGGCTTGAAAACACTCTCATACTGCATATGGATGTGTGTGCATTTTTCTTTAAAATTTTTATAGATGCAAAATGGTTGACTCAGCACATGGATGTTTCATATGAATGAACGGTTGTGCACTCATATAGAAATGATATGTATCAAATAGGAAAATTGCATACATGTTGGACTCATGGCACTGACATAATTCGCATTAAGGAGGTCAACTGAATCAGTGGACCGCCTGATCTTTACATCAGATAAGTACATATACACACACTCTTGCATACGTACATACAACATTAGAAATCTTTTAAGGACAATGGTTGCTTGTGGATGATGGTTGAGTAGATGGATGATTGGATGATAGGATGCATTCTTCTTAATTTGAAGATTTCGGGGACAAATTCCTTTAAGGAGGGGAGAATGTAACAACCCGAATTTTAATAACATGTTAAAACCATAAATCAAGGCAGAATTAATTTTTTAAATTAGAATCAAGGAAAATGGGTTTCGCTGTTGCATTCATCTCGAAATTCTTCTTGGAAACGGTTCTGAGTTTTCGAGAAACGGAGTCCGTATGAGGGAGATATGACCCTCCGAAGTTTGAAGGATTTTCAAAACCGAAAAACAGTTCGAAATTCGAATTCAAAACCCAGCGCAGATTGGGCGGGAATTTTCCCGCCCAGGACCAGGTCGACCTGGGGGTTGACACTATGGTCGACCTCTCAGGGACCAGGTCAACATGGGGGTCGACCTGGTGCCAGAACCCAGTTTTGAGCCTGGGTTCATTCTGATGTATCTGGCCTCGTTTTCAGTCTAGATTCGCCCGCCTAATCCTATATAAACAGCCCCCTAGTCCCATTCTCTTTACACCATTCTTCTCTCCTTAAGTTGCCTCTGAAATAATAGAAATAAATAAATAAAATAATGGCGCCGCTACTTTGCTGGGATCAAAACTAGAACTAGTGCATCTTCTTCCAAATCTGAATAAGATTAAAAGAGAACAACTGCAACTCTTCTTCCATAAACCAACCAAGGCAAGTGCAGTTATTTTTCGATATGAAATTTAATCATGATCTTGACATAATTATAAATCTGAATCTGAGACTAGGCCCTTTTTCTATTTATCAGATCTGTTCCTCTGTTATATTATTCTGTTTATTCTATATTTCTTCCTCCTTTCTTTCTTTTTGTTTAATAGCCAGGCTACCACGAGCCTGAGCCAAGTCTCATAAGAGATGAACGCATAAACGCTAAATTTGGGAAGAATATTGAATGAGGCATATCTGGGAAAAATCGATTTGTAACTAATTTGAGGACACAACGCATGTTGTAATTCTGGACATAAATTTGAGACATATTGCATAAGATGATCTATGACTTGGGAGAAGAGGATTATAATGACTTAGAACATTAAGAACATATTTTCATAATTTAAGATCTGGATCTGGGCATATTAAATCTGATAGTTTGTCATTTGGAAGTAGGAGAATTAATTTGTATATGACTTAGGTGTAAAAACCTATATTAAGATTTGATGATTATTAAGTGTGAATACACCTAAGAAAAGGGGGGGGGGGGGTTGGATATGTGACATGCATTATAATCCATGGCTATATTTGGCATAATTTATATGTAAGGTTTTTGGAGAATATTCTGAACTATGCAAGTTTAACTAAAATTTGGGACATATGTTATATGGTGGATTATGACCATAATTTGGGCATAAAAGTTTAAGCTTACTTTATGAATTAGGCAAGATATGTGAATAAAACTTTAAGGAATGTTTAAATCGGCTGAAACTGTTATCTGTTTAATACGTTAAATTTTCCTAATCTGCTAAATCTGTTACATGTTTGATCTGTTGAATTGCCTAAACTGTTAAATATGTTGATCGCCTAATTATGCCTAATCTGCTAAATCTGTTGAGTTGTCTAATCTGCTAAATCTATTGAGTTGCCTAATCTGCTAAATCTGTTGAACCGCCTAAGCTGCTAAATCTGTTGAAAAGCTGAATGATTGTAATTTTTGTATGAAAATCCGTAGGCTCGATCTAAGATTGAGTAAAACATGTTAATTCGATAAATCTACTGCGACTTGAGAAGAAGTCAAATCTGTTAAATTGACATTATTAGTCTGATATTTGTATAATTTGTAATGGAATAAACTAGTTATAATAAAAATGCTGAGACACGAGGTTAGACTCATGTTTGCGGTAGAAGCCTGCCCGGACCCAACCGGCTTAACCAGCAATCGCAAACTGCTAGTCTAATGTGAGAGGTCGTAGGCACAACTAAAATATGCTTAGACATGAGGTTAGGTCTGGCTTGTGGCAAAAGTCTGTCCGGAACCGCCCGGCTTATCCAGCGGCCACAAGCTACCGACCTAATGTGAGAGGTCTGCGCATTAATATTTAATTAATGCAAATCTGAGATAAATATGATGTCTAAAACGTGTTGGGTGGATAGGGCTAAACCAACTGGACTGATGAATTAATAAACCTGTTTCGTGAATCTGTAGGCCCAATACAAAGTTAGACAATCTATAAGTCTGTTAAAATTGTACATCTGATCCGTTAGTCTGAAAACCTGTTGACTTGATTTTCTGATCTGTGAACTAGTTAATCTGAACTCTGTAAGTCTGAAAATTTGTAAACAAGTTAATCTGAAATCCATTAGTCTGGGGACACAAGGTTAGGAGGGAAAATACTTGTGTCATCTGTTGTTTGGGACCCATATTACTCAGTAACCCTTTCTGGTATCAAAGCTATGACCCAATAGTAGGTAGGGTCCGGGCATGCTTACTGAACTAATTATAAGCGGTTCATTCTGATAATGGCAAGGGGTGTTGATGGTGCGTTCCAACCAGGTCATGTGCATGCAAGGATCCCGGTCCGCCTCTGAGGATGTAAGACGTCGTGACATCTGTAAATAGGTCTGTGTCATTCAAAGGTTGCCACTTTAGGGAGTGATACACCCTCCTGTGGGGCTGGCACAGGGTATCTATATATTAGGGAGTCGATCGCTTGGGGTAGATTTAGGGTACACTTAGTTCTGTTTGTTTCCGTTGGGGTACCGTCTGTTTCTGTTGGGTGGTAACACCTGTCTGTTTCTGCGTGGTACTGTCTGTTGGGGTGGTAAAGGCCCATTTACTAGTGTACACCTAATTCTAACATTATGTTTCCGTAGGGATTATTCGGTTTCCATCTCTGATTCCGTTTATGTACCTTCTGTCTGTTACGGTGGTAAATGCCCATTACTGGCATTCTGTTTCTGTATAGATTATTTTGTTCCGTTTTTGTTTCAGTTTAGACATTAGGGTAACACCTAATCATGTTATACTAGTATTAGTGCAGAGAAGTAAGATATAAGTAAGAAGCATAACTTGGGCTATATCATTCTGTTTCTTCTGTTTAGCTTAAGTATACCAGTTACTCCTGTTGCTATTGTCTCTTATCTAGCTTTATTTTCATGTCATGATAGTATTATCTGTTCATATGCTGAAAGTCACTGGACTTTCCAGACTTTATGTCTGACCTTGCTTGTTTTCGCCCCTTTTCTTTCATTCCCCCCCCCCCTCCCCAGGTTTTTAGGGTGGAAATATAGGAGCTTGATTCAAATTTTCTACGCTTGAAGTATCGCTTGGCCTTGGCTCTATCTTTCCATGGCAGTTTATGTTGGGGATTATGACTTTAAAAACTATGCATTCTGAAGGCTTTTGTACAAGACCGATATTTTGTACTTGAATTCTGATATTGTGATTTGAAAAGATGTAACCAAACTTATTTCGGTTATTGTTGTAATAAAGTTATAAATTTTTCAAGTATTGTTTTATCTATCTTGTAAATTTCTTTTCTGTCTACTAAAACGCTCCATCAAAGTTAAGGCATTCCCTTTGTGAGTAACCTTAACAGAGGTGAGGTGTTACAGTATACATGTTCTATAATTATCAAAACAAATTAATAAATTAACGAACAAACAAAACGATGAAACTGTAGTATTGTTATATCATTAAAAAAAATACAGATCTCATAAAATAAAATAGCACCATAGACATGCATGTAATAAATTGAATATATTACGACACGGAATCATAAAAAAATATCCAAATCTGCAAGTCTTTCTCTATGCATTTACAGTGAACTTCTTACAATAATGAAAAAAAATACCAACCGTCAAGGAGCCATACAACATGTTACATAACAAAAATAATGGTCACAATAATACATATGTTGGCTAACAAGCAGCTTGTTATTTACATATATGCATACCTATTAGCAATAGCTTCCCTGTTATTGAAGAGATAAAGTAGCAAATGAAGATGTTTTATGTATGGTGTATGAGGTAAAAGATCCATACATAATATTATAAAAGAAAATGAATGGATCTTCTTAAAAAAAAATTGGTATACCATAATACCAAATCAAATATGAATAGGTGGATATCTAAAAACCACTAAGTTAAAAATTAATTAGATCTTTAAAGTTTAGATCCACTAAAATAGAATCTAGATCTAAAAAAACTGAAAAAGAAAAGTGATCTAGAAGTATGGATCACATCTAAGTAGAAGATACAACAAGTTCATATATGTAGATCTATATGATTTCAAAACATAAAAAAATAACTTACATGATAGATCCATAAATATAGATCTAGAATATTTCAAACAATAGCTCTAATAGAGCTTCGTGCTGATAACATGTTATAAAATGAACACAAAACAAAAGAAATAAGGGAGAGAGGACATTTCTATTCATTTATGTTGTTATATATATATATATATGAATGTTGTGAATATGCTTTTATTAGTTCTATGTTTAGTCCCACATCATGGGAATAAGCTAAAGATCAGCTCCAAAAGTCTATATATAAAGGAGCCAATGTAATAGAAAGAATATAAATCAGAATAAATAGAAATGTTCTCTCTCCCTTATTTCTTCTGTTTTGTGTTCATTTTATAACATTTATTTGATTATGTGACTGTTCATTCAAAAACTTACAATTTGAATAATGTTTGTTAACTATTTTTAAGGAAATAAGTGGATGGTGAATGATTTCATGAGGGCTTGATGAAGAGAAATTAGCTGACACGAATTTGAAAAAAGTGAAGATAAAGGAAGGTAATTCCTTTTGAAATTCATACCATTGCGTTCTTACATTATGCAGTTAACAAATTTTTTATGAGTTGAAACTGAATATTTATTTCCTTGGTTTGATTGTGCACAAGTGCAGAATATATAATAATGGAATTGTTGTTTGAATAAATTCAATATCTAAGTGATTGGATGCTCGAATATATAATAATGGAATTATTGTTTTGAATAAATTCAATATCTAAGTGATTGGATGCTCATTGAATTGATTTCCTTTTATGTTACCTTTTATGTCACCATTAATGAAGTTTACCAAGTAATTGGAGCTGATCATGATTTTTTAATTTCATTTGCATATTTTAGTCCTCAATAACTATACACGTCACATTATTTTATTTGGAATGTTTCAAACATGGAAGAATCAATGTATAAAGTTGTATGACTTGCATTAAAAAAAATGTAACATGAGTAAGAAAATATATGGAAATATTTAGAAATATGGAATTACTGATATGCAAAATCATGTACTTTCTATCCGAGAAAAAAATACATCCATTTGTTGATACTTCAACAAATAATCAGTGTGGTCTTATTGAATGATCTCGTAAACTATCGTGCATATTAAGTTCATTAAAGCATTGCTTAACTATGTTAATTTTATTCATATGAACTTCTTAAAGACAGAAGGAACATAAAAGGAAATAGACTTGAAACACATGGTTGCTATAATCTATATTTAGTGTGTTTTGTTTAATACAAGGAACCCAATACTTCTAAATGTTTTTTTTTTTGGTCATTAATTTGTTAGTTAAAAACTTTAAAAATATATGTTTAGTCTTTAAACCAGTAACCGGATAAGCATGATGTGCATTTATTCTTTGGTTTATTAAATCTCTTAAAGAAACTACATTCAAGCGCATAACCTTTTGTAGAAGAAACCAATACTTTACGCATCGGTTTATTGGATGTTTAAAGCAAACATGTTTAGGTGCGTTTTCAGTAAATAACGAGAATATGAAGATGCTGGTGCAGTGAAACATAACCATGTAAACATTTGATTGATGCTGTTATGTCTTAGGCGGGCTTGTGACCATCAGCTCATGGTAAAAACTAATGAATCAAATCCATGTCAGAAGACATGCTAGGAAATGGCAAGAAAACTGCCAAGAGAGAAAAGGATTGTGCTTTTGAGTTATTTGGAAGTTTCATTGTCCATTTGTGCTGTATGTGATGTTAGGCGGGCTTGTGACCATTTGTGCTGTATGTAATGGCAAGAAAACTAATGAACCAAAACTACCCCTGCCAGCAATTTCTGCTCCTTTCTCTAAAGCGTCATTCACAAGATTTTGAAGCCTGTCAGCATGTTCTTGCATACACATCTCCCTTGTGAAGTATAAAGGACCATATGCAGCAACTAATCATAGAGCCAGCCGTGCTAAAAGGCTAAAAGATGAGCTGGAAAGTCATTCCTGAGTATAAACTTGATCAAAGCTTCAAATTTTGAAAATTATCAAAAAAATAACAGTCGATCTAGCTATCAAAAATAAATAATGCTAAATCTTTATTGATATATGTAGTACAAATTTGTTGACTAGACATGGTGTACCAATTCTCCCCCCATTCACTCTGGTAAGAAATCACCAACAAAATAACAATGATCGAAAAAAATCTAACCAATGTAGAAGTAGCAGCATATAAATAATTTAGCCAACGCAAACGAATTTGCCCTTTTTTGAGATTGTTATGGGCATGTGTTCTCCACAAAAAGCCGACCTAAACAGATAATACAAGCACCAAACAAAGTCTGATTTCACTTTTCAGTCACTGATGCCTTAAAAAAACATCATTTTTAACATAAAGATGCACAAAAAGGGAAACATGGTAAAAGAACCTAACCAAAAATTAACATAGATGTTTCAAGGTAGAGATTTTGTCAACAAGAAATAAATAAATGAAATTTTTTTTATAAAAAAACCCGATCTATTGAATCGCTGCTAGAAAAATACAAACATGGATTTGAGGAAGAAACGGAGTTGGATTGAAGGAGTAATAAGAAAAACGAAATTTAAGGGATTTTGGCACTATTACGGTAGGATTGATTAATCAAATTTGCAGTTTATTCTTCATGTCGATCCATGACTTCACATAATACATAGCGCGTATGCATATTGCAAAACCATGAGAAGCACAATGTTGTCCATAATCCACTCCTTGGAGTTTATATAGTCCACACTACACGCAGCCCTCATCTCTAAACAATAATGTTTTTAAAAAATAATAATTAAACCACTGGAGTTTGATATCTATGCCTTACAAAGCCTTCAATATGACTAAACATAACATATGTGATAATATTAGCAAAAACTATGTTGGAAGTCAACAATCAGCTACAGATTTGATGCATATACAATGGGAAGGTGGTATAGTAAGCAAATTTACATTATTTATGATCAGGCTATTCAGTTGTTTATCATACTAGTCGATCATAACATGCTAATTTGTTGTGTATCACTATCACAACCATATTGAATACCAAGCCAACGAAGATTCAAGAATGGAATAAACACGATTTATTTACGATCATGTTTTATGTATTCATTACAGTAGTACTTGGACAAAATAAAGCTTTCGTCGGCAAAATAGTTAATGCAGTAAACATTTGATGCATGTGTCATCGGCAAAAAAAGTAAACGAGCATATTCCCTTGTGTTTCATTCAAACGACAAGTGGAAAAGAAAACATTCAATGTCCTGTCAATTATTGAGGTAGCTAGCTTTGGTTTATTTCATGTTTTTAGTTTTTAGTTTTCGGCATTAATTATGAAAGTTGCGAAGATTTGAAGTATAATGAAGATGGTGAATCAAAGACGGAGTGAGTGACGAAGAGGATGGAAGGACGATGGATGAATGAATTTGCCGTTGTCCTTTTGTTGTTCCTTAGAATATGGAAAATGACAAAAAGTTGTTTTTGGTTTTGTATGTTAACTTTGTTTTGTAAAACGATCGTTTTTCATAATATGTGTGCATCGTTCGTATTTTTGTACGTGCGAAAACTCAAAATTAAAAACTATAACGAGAACGCACCTTATATTCTCCACGTGAGCTGCTGAATTTTTTGTTGTTTACACATATCCAAAGCGATGATCATATGAGTAGGGACTCGAGCACGGGTAGGGATATGAAGCTGTGGATAAATGTTGAGACAAGTCCCACACCAGGAAATTTATAAAATCCAATATAATCAATTAAGAGTCCACTCTTCACATTGTCAATTGGTTTTGTGATAGCCGTGAGCAATAACTGCATTTGTACCCAAAGTAATTTGATTATTTCATCCCCAGGATTCCAAAGTGCATCAGCTGTTGATGGAATTTTTAAGAAAACGGAAGGCGATTACTACAGCGTTAACAATGGTTCGCCTTTGTTTTTTAATGATGTCGTGAAGTTCAAATACACATGGGATATAGCATTCGGTTTCACGCCTGTTAGTCCCACACCGAGGAATTTATAAAATAAATCCAGTATAAACATTAAGAGTCTATCCTTCACATCGCCAATTGTGTAACACCCCACGTCCACTAATGTCACTCACAAAGGGAATGCATTAACTTCCATGGAGGTTTTAAGTGAATATAGAACAGTAAAATTACAACAAGACAGATATAAAATAGTACTTGGAAATTCAAAAACTTTATTTCATTATAGCAGAAGTCAAAACATGTTTGATTACATCATAACACCATATTCAATGTCAAGTACAATATCTATCTTGATAAAACAAGTACATAATCCCATTACATGAATAGCCATTAAAAAGAAAGATAACAAGCTGGACTTTACTTCAGCAGTCCAAGCTTTCCAGAAGATAAGCGATCCAACTAGACTCCACTAGAACTTGGCCCAACCTGCGGACCTGAAGGGAGAAAAAGGATGGAAAAGAGGGGGTCAGACATAAAGTCTGGTGAATATGATAATTCTACAATACTATTACCAAAATAACTGGACTAAGGCATAAGCTGGAAAACAAGAAAATGTCTATGAAGAGCAGATTAAGGACATAGACAATCGCTAAAGGCAACGTTGTAGGCGCTCCTAAATACTAAAGGATAAACACTATACTGCACCACACCAGTCACCCTAAAGATTCATCCCACTTAGCTTCACTTAGAAACTTTCCCAATGGCTTTACGTACCCCTAGCTGACTACATAGGTGCCGCCTGCCCCTATGTCCACTAGGTGTACCCTACTTCCCATTATTCGATCGGCTCCCTAACTCGTAGATACCCGTGCTGGCCCCACAGTGGGGTGTATCACTCCCCTAAAGTGGCAACCTGATACAACGGACATGCACGGCTTATACCTACACGATGCAACAACGTCTTACCTACCAGCCCGGGTCCACACACGCATATGAAACCCGTTGGACTTGCGTTGCCACCGCTCCCTGTTTTGGCCTCTTATAGTCAAACCCAGTATGCGTGTCCCGTCCTCGACTTGGGTCGAGCCCACAAAGATACGTTTTGGGATACTGGTTGAAATGGGCCCTCACTATTTACCACAAGCATTCCACCTAAGCTTGTCCCCATTAGTCCATCCCACTTAACCCACTTAGTCATGTTCATTTACATGTGTGTTTGGTTAAGTCTAATCGTATTTCAAATGCCTCTAAAGGCAACCACCAGATTCCTCATGCCACCCAAGGCACCTACTTAACCCCCATGTCCCACCTTACATGATTATCTGGTTAAGTATTTCTTAGTTCATTAAGGCCATAACCTCATAAAGACCTCTCACATTAGACTGGCATTTATGGCAGCTGGATTTGCCGGGCGGGTCCGGGCAGTCTTACACCATAAAAGAGTCTAACCTCGTGTCTTTACAACTGTTATGCTTTAGTTTGGGCCTAGGACCTCTCACATTGGGCCGACATTTGTGACTACTGGATTTGCCGGGAGGGTCCGGGCAGGTTTACATCACAAACGGGTCCAATCTCGTGTCCTAAGCATTGATTATTAATAATAATCCACTTTCCCCCAATTTTAATAATTCCCTACTTGAATTATTAATTACTTCCAATTTTTAACAATGTCCATAATTGACTCAATTATGGACATTCATTCATGGTATGCAACATCTTACAAAATTGCACCCAATTTATTAATTCCTAATATTACCCCTACCCCACGTTTGAACGTTTATTCGCAAAATATATGTTAGACTCGAATAGCCTAACTCATAGCATAAAAGAGATTATCATAATAACAACATGTATATGTGACCAAATGAATCATAATAAGGGGTGAAACTTGCATATGTCCAACTTGCATAGATTATACATGTCATGGACCTAAAGGTGTCAACTTGTTCAAAATTCACCTAATATAATCTCAATCAATTTTCATAAACTTACATATGAACATGTGTGAATCAACATCATCTAATTTTTTAACAACATGGTTTTATATGGGTACACCTAACTCAATAGGCAAATTCCCATAATCAAGTTTTATTTAATTATAGTTTCAAGTTTATGGGTACACCTAACCTAATAGGCAAATTCCCATAAACAAGATCCATTTAAATTAAGAAAAAAAAACATAACTTTAAGCATGATCCAACAACATGATTTTTCAACATAATATAGCATGATTTATAACATGGCATAGTATGATAGTATAACATAGCTTGACATGATTCTCAACATAGCACAACATAGCATAAGAGAATTTACAACATAGCATGACATAGCATATATAATTTACATCATACGACAACATAATAACATAATAAGAGATCCACAATATATAGAATTTACAATTACAAATCACATCACTTTCTTGTGATCCATTCATAACTGAGTCAAATTAGTTTGTAATAGTCTTGTGAGAATCATCATACTCACCAACAAAAGAAAAGAATTAGAGAAAGAGAGATCTTTTGATTTGATTTGTGTAGATTTAGTTGTAGATGATTAGGCTTCCTCTTCTTAGTTTGTGACGGCTATGCTGAACTCCATGGCAGCAGCATGACGGTAGCTTCTCTAATTTTACAAGTGATTTAGGTCTAGGGTCTACCCACTTATTTATAGATTTTAGAATTCATTTAGGCCATTAGATTTAACCTAGAAATAACCGCAGCCGTTCAGACAAGATGGGGTTTATCTTGTTGACTAAGCAATGAGTCAGAAGTGACTCAGCAAACACTCAGCAATATATATATATATATATATATATATATATATATATATATTCTACAATGTACACATTAGATAAATCCCCCCCCTTTTACACACTTATTATTGTTTTTATATTCATATTAGATACATCCCCTCTCTTACATACTTATTAATATTTTTATATTCATATTAGATACATCCCCTCTTCTACACACTTATTATTATTTTAGCAACTTTAGTGTTAATAGAAAATTCGGGGTGTTACATTCTCCCCTCCTTTTAGGATTTCGTCCCCGAAATCTTCAAGTCTGGAAGAATGTATATCCTACCATCCAAACGTCCATCTACTCATCCATCATACACAGGCATCCATTGTCCTTAAAAGACTTCTAATGCTTTATGATCATATGCAAGTGTGTGTACATGTCCTTACCTAATGCGAAATCAGGCGGTCTACTGATTCAGTTGACCTCCTTAATGCAAATTATGTAAGTGTCATGAATCCATTATGTATGCAAAAGATCCTAATTGCTTACATACTACTTCTATATGCGTGCACACCCATTCAACCGAATGCAGCATCCATATGATGGTACAACCATTATACATCCATTATACTAAATACATCCATATATATGCAATATGCAATATGAAGTGACTGAGCCGATCTAGTGCCTAAAGTGTGTGTATATATGCATCCACGAGCAACCACTAGCAAACACTTGCATCCATTTTGCATCCATCATACATAACATGTCTCAAACACATGTTTCAACCATAGGATTATCCTAACTAAAGGTCAAAGATACTAATGAGAGGACATACTAAAGATAAGATAAGATAAGCTAAGCGATAAAGGAGAAATTAAAAGACATACCCTCAAAAAGAAAAGGGTACAACGAACGCATCTTCTCTTCTGTCTCCCAAGTTGCGTTGCTCTCATCATCTCCCCATTGCACTTTAACCAGTCTGACCTCTCGATTCCTCAACTTTTTGATCTCCGACCCAAGAATGCATGTAGGAGCTCGTCTAATTGTTGCATCACGCTCTATTTCCACCTCTTTAAGCAAGCTCGGCTCTACCACCTCCGCGGTCTTGTGCAAACACTTCCTCAAATGTGATACATGGAATACGTCGTGTACTCCACTAAGTTTCTCAGGCAACTCCACCCTATATGCCATCTTCCCAATCCTGTTTTTTACAGGAAACGGCCCTACAAACCTTGGTGCTAATTTCCCCACGGACCCAAAGCGAACAACATTCTGTAACGGAGATACTTTGATAAAAACCATGTCCCCAATGTCAAACTCAAGATCTGTCCTCCTCTTATCAGCATACGATTTCTGCCTATCTTGTGCTGCTTTCATCCTCCTTCGAATCAACTCAATCTTCTCCAAGGTTTCCCTAACCATATCGGGCCCAAGTAGGATTTTATCGGTAGATTCCCACCAACATGTAGGCGAACGGCAAGGCCTTCCATAAAGAGCTTCGAAAGGTGCCATGCCAATACTAGACTGAAAGCTATTATTATATGCGAATTCTACTAACGGAAGGTGCTCTTCCCATGTACCCCCAAAGTCTAGGATACAAAGCCTTAAAAGATCCTCTAGAATGCGATTCACCCTCTCGGTCTGGCCGTCTGTCTGAGGATGATATGCGGTGCTCAAACATAGCTGAGTCCCTACCGCCTCTTGTAAACTCTTCCAAAATTCGCTAGTAAAGATGGGGTCACGGTCGCTTACTATACTAGAAGGAATACCGTGCAAACGAACTATCTCCTTAATGTATACAGAAGCCAACCACGGAGCAGTCCTCTTACTTTTCACGGGAATAAAATGGGCGCTTTTAGTAAGTCTATCTACTATAACCCAAATCCCCGTGTTACCCTTCCTTGATCTTGGTAATCCATCCACAAAATCCATTGAGATGCTTTCCCATTTCCATAGTGGAACTTCTAATGGGTGAAGCAACCCACCGGGTTTCTTTTGTTCTGCTTTAACTCGTTGGCACACCAAGCATCTAGCGACGTACTCGGCCACATCCTTTTTCATACCGGCCCAAAAGAAAACCCGCTTCGTATCTTTGTACATCTTATCCCTACCGGGATGAATGGTCATTTTTGAGCGATGAGCATCATCAAGAATGGCCTTCCTTAAGTCTTCGTCTTGTGGTACACGAAGTCTATTATCCCTTCGTAACCAACCCTTATCGTCTAGGGTATACCTACGAAGATGGCTTGACGACTCCCCCCCTTTGAGCTTTTCTACTATCTCAACCAACTGTGGGTCGTCTCGCTGTGCCTCACCAACCCGTCCTAGAAGTGTAGGTCTAACCTCCAAGGATGCTAACAGACCGGGTACTAAGTCAACGGAGGGTCTAAAGTCAAACATAGAGATGAATTCTAAGCTTTGTCGTTCAACAAACAACGGACTCAAGGACAACCTTTTCCTACTTAAGGCGTCTGCCACCACGTTACCCTTGCCCGGGGTATATGCTATTTCAAAATCGTAGGAGGCTAAGAATTCCATCCACCGTTGCTGCCTTAAATTCAAATCCTTCTGAGAGAATAAGTATTTTAATGATTTGTGGTCAGTGAACAGTTCGAATTTCTCACCAAGAAGATAGTGATGCCAAGACTTAAGCGCGAAAACAATTGCGGCTAGCTCTAAGTCATGCGTGGGGTAATTCTTTTCATGAACCCTCAACTGCCTTCCACCATAGGCTATTACTCTTCCCTCTTGCATGAGGACCGCGCCAAGTCCCGTCCCACAAGCATCAGTATAGATGGTAAACGGTTTATTCCCGTCTGGCAGCACTAAGACTGGGGCTGAAGTTAAGGCTCTCTTTAAACGTTGGAACGCATCATCGCAATCTTTGTCCCACGTAAAAACCAGGTTCTTCTTCGTTAACCGTGTTAATGGAGCTGATATTTTTGCGAAGTCTTTGATAAACTTCCTATAATAGCCAGCCAACCCCAAGAAACTTCTTACTTCGGTTGCATTTTTAGGGACCTTCCAATCTTGGATGGCCACCACCTTTGCGGGATCCACTGCTATCCCTTCTTTGGAAACCACGTGCCCTAAGAACCGTACTTCCTTCCTCCAGAAGTGACACTTAGAAAATTTTGCCTTAAGGTTATGCGCTCGAAGGGTTTCCAACACTTCCCTAAGATGTAGGGAGTGCTCTTCTTTATTCTTAGAAAAGACTAAGATGTCATCCACAAAGACTACCACGAATTTGTTAAGGTATTCCCTAAACACCCTACTCATCAAATCAACAAAATATGCAGGGGCGTTTGTCAAACCAAAGGGCATCACTAGCCATTCATAGAATCCGTCAGGAGTCCTAAAAGCAGTCTTATCTATACTATCCTCAGCCACTCTCAGTTGATGAAAGCCAGTGGCTAAGTCCAACTGCGAAAACACTGAGGCGCCAACTAACTGATCAAAGAGATCGTCAATCCTCGGCAGTGGGTGTCGGTTCTTTTTAGTAAGCTTGTTTAGTTCTCTATAGTCCATACAAAGTCTAAGAGACCCATCCTCCTTTGTGGCAAAAACTACTGGAGCACCCCACTCTGATATACTACGTCTTATGAACCCCTTCTCAAGCAACTCCTTTACTTGCTTATTGAGTTCCCTCCTTTCACGAGGAGCCATGTGGCGCACTGGCAAAGATACGGGTTTAGCATTATCCACAAGATAAATTCGAAAGTCTATCTCCCGCTTTGGAGGTAAGCCCTTCACCTCCTCAAACACATCCGGATATTCCCGGACCACTTCTATCGATCGCAGGTTCTCTACAGACGCGTCAAGCGATTCAAGATAACTTAGCATAACGGAATTTATGGGATTACAAAAGATGTCGAGAGCATTACCAAGGCGAGTCACAAGCCTAACTATTCTCCATTTTGAATCTTTCCTTTTTCGTTTCAGCATGGCTGAAGATCTTAATCTCCCAGAAGGTGTGACGATTCCAGGGTGGTTTAGGAGATACTTGGAGGCTAGGGCCACCACTGCAGGCCCAGCGGATACTCCTCCACCCCTAGTTGCACCCGATATGGTTAGGGAAACCTCGGAGAAGATTGAGTTGATTCGAAGGAGGATGAAAGCAGCACAAGATAGGCAAAAATCGTATGCTGATAAGAGGAGGACAGATCTTGAGTTTGACATTGGGGACATGGTTTTTATCAAAGTATCTCTGTTACAGAATGTTGTTCGCTTTGGGTCCGTGGGGAAATTAGCACCAAGGTTTGTAGGGCTGTTTCCTGTAAAAAAAACAGGATTGGGAAGATGGCATATAGGGTGGAGTTGCCTGAGAAACTTAGTGGAGTACACGACGTATTCCATGTATCACATTTGAGGAAGTGTTTGCACAAGACCGCGGGGGTGGTAGAGCCGAGCTTGCTTAAAGAGGCGGAAATAGAGCGTGATGCAACAATTAGACGAGCTCCTACATGCATTCTTGGGTCGGAGATCAAAAAGTTGAGGAATCGAGAGGTCAGACTGGTTAAAGTGCAATGGGGAGATGATGAGAGCAACGCAACTTGGGAGACAGAAGAGAAGATGCGTTCGTTGTACCCTTTTCTTTTTGAGGGTATGTCTTTTAATTTCTCCTTTATCGCTTAGCTTATCTTATCTTATCTTATCTTTAGTATGTCCTCTCATTAGTATCTTTGACCTTTAGTTAGGATAATCCTATGGTTGAAACATGTGTTTGAGACATGTTATGTATGATGGATGCAAAATGGATGCAAGTGTTTGCTAGTGGTTGCTCGTGGATGCATATATACACACACTTTAGGCACTAGATCGGCTCAGTCACTACATATTGCATATTGCATATATATGGATGTATTTAGTAAAATGGATGAACGATGGTTGTATTATCATGTGGATGCTGCATTCAGATGATGGTTGTGCACGCATATAGAAGTATTATGTAGCATTAAGAATCTTTTGCATACATAATGGATGCATGGCACGATCATAGTTGCATTAAGGAGGTCAACTGAATCAGTGGACCGCCTGATTTCGCATTAGGTAAGGACATGTACACACACTTGCATATGATCATAAAGCATTAGAAGTCTTTTAAGGACAATGGATGCCTGTGTATGATAGATGAGTAGATGGACGTTTGGATGGTAGGATATACATTCTTCCAGACTTGAAGATTTCGGGGACGAAATCCTAAAAGGAGGGGAGAATGTAACACCCCGAATTTTCTATTAACACTAAAGTTGCTAAAATAATAATAATAAGTGTGTAGAAGAGGGGATGTATCTAATATGAATATAAAAATATTAATAAATATGTAAGAGAGGGGATGTATCTAATATGAATATAAAGATATTAATAAGTATGTAAGAGAGGGGATGTATCTAATATGAATATAAAAATATTAATAAGTGTGTGAGAGAGGGGATGTATCTAATATGTATATAAAAACAATAATAAGTAAAGGGGGATGTATCTAATATGTACATTGTAGAAAATATATATATATTTATGACATGAATAGAAGTTTATTAATATGCTGAGTGTTTGCTGAGTCATTTCTGACTCATTGCTGAGTCAACAAGATAAACCCCATCTTGTCTGGACGGCTGCGGTTATTTCTAGGTTAAATCTAATGGCCTAAACGCATTCTAAAATCTATAAATAAGTGGGTAGACCCTAGACCTAAATCACTTGTAAAATTAGAGAAGCTACCGTCATGCTGCTGCCATGGAGTTCAGCATAGCCGTCACAAACAAGGAAGAGGAAGCCTAATCTACTACAACTAAATTCTTCTCAACAAAACAAATCAAACCAAAGAACTCTCTCTCTAATTCTCTTCTTTTGTTGGTGAGTATGATGATTCTCACAAGACTATTACAAACTAATTTGACTCAGTTATGAATGGATCACAAGAAAGTGATGTGATTTGTAATTGTAAATTCTATATATTGTGGATCTCTTATTATGTTATTATGTTGTCGTATGATGTAAATTATATATGCTATGTCATGCTATGTTGTAAATTCTCTTATGCTATGTCGTGCTATGTTGAGAATCATGTCAAGCTATGTTATACTATCATACTATGCCATGTTATAAATCATGCTATATTATGTTGAAAAATCATGATGTTGTTGGATCATGCTTAAAGTTATGTTTTTTTTTTCTTAATTTAAATGGATCTTGTTTATGGGAATTTGCCTATTAGGTTAGGTGTACCCATAAACTTGAAACTATAATTAAATAAAACTTGATTGTGTGAATTTGCCTATTGAGTTAGGTGTACCCATATAAAACCATGTTGTTAAAAAATTAGATGATGTTGATTCACACATGTTCATATGTAAGTTTATGAAAATTGATTGAGATTATATTAGGTGAATTTTGAACAAGTTGACACCTTTAGGTCCATGACATGTATAATCTATGCAAGTTGGACATATGCAAGTTTCACCCCTTATTATGATTCATTTGGTCACATATACATGTTGTTATTATGATAATCTCTTTTATGCTATGAGTTAGGCTATTCGAGTCTCACATATATTTTGCGAATAAACGTTCAAACGTGGGGTAGGGGTAATATTAGGAATTAATAAATTGGGTGCAATTTTGTAAGATTTTGCATACCATGAATGGATGTCCATAATTGAGTCAATTATGGACATTGTTAAAAATTGGAAGTAATTAATAATTCAAGTAGGGAATTATTAAAATTGGGGGAAAGTGGATTATTATTAATAATCAATGCTTAGGACACGAGGTTGGACCCGTTTGTGATGTAAACCTGCCCGGACCCGCCCGGCAAATCCAGTAGTCACAAATGTCGGCCCAATGTGAGAGGTCCTAGGCCCAAACTAAAGCATAACAGTTGTAAAGACACGAGGTTAGACTCTTTTATGGTGTAAGACTGCCCGGACCCGCCCGGCAAATCCAGCTGCCATAAATGCCAGTCTAATGTGAGAGGTCTTTATGAGGTTATGGCCTTAATGAACTAAGAAATACTTAACCAGATAATCATGTAAGGTGGGACATGGGGGTTAAGTAGGTGCCTTGGGTGGCATAAGGAATCTGGTGGTTGCCTTTAGAGGCATTTGAAATACGATTAGACTTAACCAAACACACATGTAAATGAACATGACTAAGTGGGTTAAGTGGGATGGACTAATGGGGACAAGCTTAGGTGGAATGCTTGTGGTAAATAGTGGGGGCCCATTTCAACCAGTATCCCAAAACGTATCTTTGTGGGCTCGACCCAAGTCGAGGACGGGACACGCATACTGGGTTTGACTATAAGAGGCCAAAACAGGGAGCGGTGGCAACGCAAGTCCAACGGGTTTCATATGCGTGTGTGGACCCGGGCTGGTAGGTAAGACGTTGTTGCATCGTGTAGGTATAAGTCGTGCATGTCCGTTGTATCAGGTTGCCACTTTAGGGGAGTGATACACCCCACTGTGGGGCCAGCACGGGTATCTACGAGTTAGGGAGCCGATCGAATAATGGGAAGTAGGGTACACCTAGTGGAGATAGGGGCAGGCGGCACCTATGTAGTCAGCTAGGGGTACGTAAAGCCATTGGGAAAGTTTCTAAGTGAAGCTAAGTGGGATGAATCTTTAGGGTGACTGGTGTGGTGCAGTATAGTGTTTATCCTTTAGTATTTAGGAGCGCCTATAACGTTGCCTTTAGCGATTTTCTATGTCCTTAATCTGCTCTTCATAGACATTTTCTTGTTTTCCAGCTTATGCCTTAGTCCAGTTATTTTGGTAATAGTATTGTAGAATTATCATATTCACCAGACTTTATGTCTGACCCCCTCTTTTCCATCCTTTTTCTCCCTTCAGGTCCGCAGGTTGGGCCAAGTTCTAGTGGAGTCTAGTTGGATCGCTTATCTTCTGGAAAGCTTGGACTGCTGAAGTAAAGTCCAGCTTGTTATCTTTCTTTTTAATGGCTATTCATGTAATGGGATTATGTACTTGTTTTATCAAGATAGATATTGTACTTGACATTGAATATGGTGTTATGATGTAATCAAACATGTTTTGACTTCTGCTATAATGAAATAAAGTTTTTGAATTTCCAAGTACTATTTTATATCTGTCTTGTTGTAATTTTACTGTTCTATATTCACTTAAAACCTCCATGGAAGTTAATGCATTCCCTTTGTGAGTGACATTAACGGACGTGGGGTGTTACACGTGGTATCACGTGTAACACCCCACGTGTAACACCCCACGTCCATTAATGTCAAGTACAATATCTATCTTGATAAAACGTGGGGTGTTACACGTGTAACACCCCACGTATAAACCTGGCTCTGATTATATTAATGGACGTGGGGTGTTACACGTGGGGTGTTACTCGTCTAATTGTTACACGTGGGGTGTTGCTCTGATACCACGTGTAACACCCCACGTCCATTAATGTCACTCACAAAGGGAATGCATTAACTTCCATGGAGGTTTTAAGTGAATATAGGACAATAAAATTACAACAAGACAGATATAAAATAGTACTTGGAAATTCAAAAACTTTATTTCATTATAGCAGAAGTCAAAACATGTTTGATTACATCATAACACCATATTCAATGTCAAGTACAATATCTATCTTGATAAAACAAGTACATAATCCCATTACATGAATAGCCATTAAAAAGAAAGATAACAAGCTGGACTTTACTTCAGCAGTCCAAGCTTTCCAGAAGATAAGCGATCCAACTAGACTCCACTAGAACTTGGCCCAACCTGCGGACCTGAAGGGAGAAAAAGGATGGAAAAGAGGGGGTCAGACATAAAGTCTGGTGAATATGATAATTCTACAATACTATTACCAAAATAACTGGACTAAGGCATAAGCTGGAAAACAAGAAAATGTCTATGAAGAGCAGATTAAGGACATAGACAATCGCTAAAGGCAACGTTATAGGCGCTCCTAAATACTAAAGGATAAACACTATACTGCACCACACCAGTCACCCTAAAGATTCATCCCACTTAGCTTCACTTAGAAACTTTCCCAATGGCTTTACGTACCCCTAGCTGACTACATAGGTGCCGCCTGCCCCTATGTCCACTAGGTGTACCCTACTTCCCATTATTCGATCGGCTCCCTAACTCGTAGATACCCGTGCTGGCCCCACAGTGGGGTGTATCACTCCCCTAAAGTGGCAACCTGATACAACGGACATGCACGGCTTATACCTACACGATGCAACAACGTCTTACCTACCAGCCCGGGTCCACACACGCATATGAAACCCGTTGGACTTGCGTTGCCACCGCTCCCTGTTTTGGCCTCTTATAGTCAAACCCAGTATGCGTGTCCCGTCCTCGACTTGGGTCGAGCCCACAAAGATACGTTTTGGGATACTGGTTGAAATGGGCCCCCACTATTTACCACAAGCATTCCACCTAAGCTTGTCCCCATTAGTCCATCCCACTTAACCCACTTAGTCATGTTCATTTACATGTGTGTTTGGTTAAGTCTAATCGTATTTCAAATGCCTCTAAAGGCAACCACCAGATTCCTCATGCCACCCAAGGCACCTACTTAACCCCCATGTCCCACCTTACATGATTATCTGGTTAAGTATTTCTTAGTTCATTAAGGCCATAACCTCATAAAGACCTCTCACATTAGACTGGCATTTATGGCAGCTGGATTTGCCGGGCGGGTCCGGGCAGTCTTACACCATAAAAGAGTCTAACCTCGTGTCTTTACAACTGTTATGCTTTAGTTTGGGCCTAGGACCTCTCACATTGGGCCGACATTTGTGACTACTGGATTTGCCGGGCGGGTCCGGGCAGGTTTACATCACAAACGGGTCCAACCTCGTGTCCTAAGCATTGATTATTAATAATAATCCACTTTCCCCCAATTTTAATAATTCCCTACTTGAATTATTAATTACTTCCAATTTTTAACAATGTCCATAATTGACTCAATTATGGACATTCATTCATGGTATGCAACATCTTACAAAATTGCACCCAATTTATTAATTCCTAATATTACCCCTACCCCACGTTTGAACGTTTATTCGCAAAATATATGTTACACTCGAATAGCCTAACTCATAGCATAAAAGAGATTATCATAATAACAACATGTATATGTGACCAAATGAATCATAATAAGGGGTGAAACTTGCATATGTCCAACTTGCATAGATTATACATGTCATGGACCTAAAGGTGTCAACTTGTTCAAAATTCACCTAATATAATCTCAATCAATTTTCATAAACTTACATATGAACATGTGTGAATCAACATCATCTAATTTTTTAACAACATGGTTTTATATGGGTACACCTACCTCAATAGGCAAATTCCCATAATCAAGTTTTATTTAATTATAGTTTCAAGTTTATGGGTACACCTAACCTAATAGGCAAATTCCCATAAACAAGATCCATTTAAATTAAGAAAAAAAAAACATAACTTTAAGCATGATCCAACAACATGATTTTTCAACATAATATAGCATGATTTATAACATGGCATTGTATGATAGTATAACATAGCTTGACATGATTCTCAACATAGCACGACATAGCATAAGAGAATTTACAACATAGCATGACATAGCATATATAATTTACATCATACGACAACATAATAACATAATAAGAGATCCACAATATATAGAATTTACAATTACAAATCACATCACTTTCTTGTGATCCATTCATAACTGAGTCAAATTAGTTTGTAATAGTCTTGTGAGAATCATCATACTCACCAACAAAAGAAAAGAATTAGAGAAAGAGAGATCTTTTGATTTGATTTGTGTAGATTTAGTTGTAGATGATTAGGCTTCTTCTTCTTAGTTTGTGACGGCTATGCTGAACTCCATGGCAGCAGCATGACGGTAGCTTCTCTAATTTTACAAGTGATTTAGGTCTAGGGTCTACCCACTTATTTATAGATTTTAGAATTCATTTAGGCCATTAGATTTAACCTAGAAATAACCGCAGCCGTTCAGACAAGATGGGGTTTATCTTGTTGACTCAGCAATGAGTCAGAAGTGACTCAGCAAACACTCAGCAATATATATATATATATATATATATATATATATATATATATTCTACAATGTACACATTAGATAAATCCCCCCCCCCTTTTACACACTTATTATTGTTTTTATATTCATATTAGATACATCCCCTCTCTTACATACTTATTAATATTTTTATATTCATATTAGATACATCCCCTCTTCTACACACTTATTATTATTTTAGCAACTTTAGTGTTAATAGAAAATTCGGGGTGTTACAAATTGGTTTTGTGAATATTTGAGGTTCTCTATCATGATATCAGAGTATACAAATAATTCGTGTGCACAAGCCACACTTGCCCACGTCACACCTAAAAATCATGTGTGAGATTGCCACACGTGCGGGGGCATGTTGAGACAAGTCTCACACCAGGGAATTTATAAAATAAATAGTACAAACATTAAGAGTTCACCCTTCACGTTGTCAATTGATTTATTTTTGGCAAACCCGACCGGTTTTAAGATGACCGCAAACACCTTTTATTATAACTAATAATAAAAAATACGATATAGTACAGGTGACTGTTAGTTGACAATCAACCACTTTCGATTTTTAAGGTGGAACGTCCGCCACATACGAAGTTTATAGTGTTCCATTCACTCTACTTAATCAGGCTTAGAGCATTGCAGCTAGCTAAACTACTAGACTACAAATTGCCAACTGGTTTCGTGATAACTTGGGTTTAATAAACACTATCAATAAACGAATTCAGACGGCACTCCGAAGTTAGCTTGCGTGGATCTTGACCTAGGTGATGTTAGTAAGCAGCCACAACAACTCATGAGATAGACATAAAGCTACACCAACCAAACCACCAACCCTCATCAACCATCTTCTCGCTCTATAAATACATTTTTCTTGTTTTTAGATTTTATTCCATCTTAAATCCAATAAAAAGAAAAGGAGAACAAGCTTAAAGTGAGAATGAGTGTTGGGTAAGTGTTTTGTAATCACTCCTCTCAAATAAAAGATTTGCAGCAATCCAGAGATGTATGCATAATTGAACGAACTCCGTTATCAAGTTTGCGTGTCTTCAATTTTGCATTTTATTTATTTTCTTCACAATCTAGTTATAGGGAAATATACGTAATTTTCCAACAACTGGTATCAAAGCCATAATTTGTGAGAAAAGAAATCAAATTCGTGTGGAAATGATGGCGACAGATGAAGAAAAAAATGAAAATTGAAAAGTTTGATGGACCTAAATTTAGCTTTTGGGAAACAAAGATTTAAGATTACCCATATCAGAAAAAGCTTTATCAACCTCTCTCAAGAAAAAAGCCAGAGAATATAAAGAATGAAGATTGGGCTCTTCTTGATAGACAGACCATCAAAGTTATTCAATTGATGTTATCTTGCAAAGTTGCTTTTAACATAGCAAAGGAAAAGACCATAGCAGATCTTATGGCGGCTCTCTCAAGCATATATGAGAAGTCATCGACCTCTAATAAGTTCACTTAATGAGACGATCATTCAATTTGCGGATGATAGAAGGCGCATCGATAGCGCAACATCTCAATGAAATGAATACAGTTACTTCTTAGCTGAGTTCGGTTGAAATTGAACTTGACGAAAAAATACAAGCATTGATACTTTTATCTTCTCTTCCAGAAATTTGGAATGCCACTCTTACAGCAGTGAGTAGCTCGTTGGGAAGTAATAAGTAAAATTTGATGATATGGTTCTCGGTGGAGAGATCCGATGGAGAGATTCTGATGAGTTATCAAACTTTAATTTTTTTTATACACAATCAAAAGAAAGAAATTCAATAAGAGAAATTCGATGTAGCAAATGAACTATTGAGGTAGATTAAAGGACTGGAGATCTAAATCCAGAAATCCTTATAATAATTCTCATAGCTCAAAGACCATTGAGTGTTGAAACCGTGGAAAGACCGACCACTACAAAAATCTATACATAAGTGGACCAAAGGACCAGAAGGCGAAGGCAGAGGCAAATATTACTTCCAGCTTAAGAGGGGATGAAATGTTGATACGCTCATTGGAGGGCAAGAAGGAGTCTTAGGTACAAGACTTTGGAGCATCATTTCATGCCACTTCGCATAAAGAATTCGTCAAAAGATACTCCCCTGGAAATCATGGAAAGATATATTTTGATGACGATCAACCTTGTAATATCATTGGAAAAGGTGCTGTGAAGATTAAGTTAAAAGCGTCAATTTGAAAGCTAAAGAATATCGGGTAAATATTTGACTTGAGAAATAATTTGATCTCATAGGACAATTGGCTAGTGAAGGCCACACCAGGACTTTCCATAATGATGATTGGAAAATTTTAAATGGTGCAATGACGATTGCTCAAGGCAAGAAGAGAAAAACTCTTTACATGACAGCAGGAGCATGATATTCGATCACTATTGTAGCTAGCAATAAAAAAAATCCAATATATGGCACCAAAGGCTAGGCCATATGAGTGAGAAGACAATGAAGATTATGCACTTGAAAGGAAAACTTCCAGATCAACAGTTAGTGGAATAGGCATGTGCGATTATTGCATACTTGGAAAGCAGAAGGGAGTTAGCTTTCATATAAATGGTAGATGTTGTGGAAATATGCGCCTTTTGCGGAAGCATTTAGATAAAATCCTTATTCATCAAATTACAAAGAGATGATTTTAATAGGAAACAACACAGATATGCAATCAAACACAAACACAAGATATTCCACCCAACCACCCACTTTATTGATTCATCGAAAATAAATTTTGTTTACACTTATTGGAAAAAGCCAAAAATAAATAAATTACAACTGAATAAATAATCTAATTAGAAAGGGAGAGTATGACTAAAATATTGGAAGAGAAAGGACAATGAAGAACAATATCACAAACTGCTTCTATCAGCACTAAACAAGAATAGCTTTTCTTAGCCATAATTCCTTGTTTTCAACAGGATTTTTCACACCCTAAAATGATGATAATTGTGTCCTATATAGATGACATAATTAATCCACATCATTGGATAATCAGCATCGTCAAAAACTACAAAACATACTCAGAAAGACTGAGTCTAAGTCGATCTAGACGGCTGGCATTGGAGGCCAGACATCTGGCCGAGCATTCTGGAAATTTTTCTAAGTCATGGCCAGACGTCTGACCTCCAATGCCAGACGTCTGGCTTTAGCTTCTGCCAAATGTGCTTTTGTATCACAGTAATTCAACATTCCATCTTGATATAAAATCACAGCCAAATCTCCAATAAACAAATATGCCATCTCTAGCCCTCTCACACCAACAAATCTGATTTAAAAACCATTACAAACTCAATAGCGTCTGCAAGTGATGCATCTCCTTTATAAGGTGCACCACACGAACCTAGCGGTCTCAAAAACGTTTGTAATACCATAAAAATCTTCATTTTGTGGATTTTCCAAATCGACGCTCGTATATCACTTGATCTAAGCTCATCACCCGATCTTTATCGTTCCCTTGAGCATCATCAACATGAAGACCCATGTCTAAAATATGATCTTCAATCCTAGGATCATCAGCAGCGACCACATTAACCTCCCCACCTTGTTGTGGATAAGGTTCTTCAACTGACACTCGTCTGCAACAGTCGACTACCAAATCAACAAATCTATAAACGTTTACTTTCTTCAAAACTCATCTCATCATAACACGACCACCTTTCTTCAATCTCATAACTCCATGTCTAGTCTCATTAGTGCAACCACGGCGATCCAACTAATCGAGAAAAATAAGAATATGCGAACATGTGGCGACATATCTAACTCCGGAGACTTCTCTAATCACACCATCATGCATACAAATTCGGATGGATCCAATACCATAAGTCGCTAGTTCTACTCCATTGGTCGTCCTAATCATGCCGATATAATGGGAAAACAATTCACATCGCTACAAATGTAAAAACTGACTTCTAAATCCATCTTCCAAGGATAAGCTTTACTAAAAAGGACATCACAAGAAGCATCACTATTTGTAACTTTAGCAAACTTGTATATGCATCACTATGAGCAGCCTTCTTCTTATCCTTTTGATAACCATAACACTTTCTGCGTACATAACCTTTCTTACTACAATAATTACAAGTGATAGCACCTTTACCGCTAGCTTCATTTTTCCTCCAACTTGTATCTTTCTTCAAGTCCCTTGCCACTATAGCCTCACTTTGAATAGATTTTTAAGTCCGACCCTTTTCTCCTAAGCTCCTAGTTCAAAAGGTTGCTTCGTGCAGTTTTTAAGGAAATGACTCAATTAGCATCGAAATTACTAAATGAAACAACCAAATTCTCACAACTTTCTGAAAACGAACTCATCAATAAAAAAGTCTGTAACTCATCATCAAAATTGACCTTTAAAATTGTCAATTGATTGATTACATCTTGAAATGCATTCAAATGCTCTACAATAGATTTTTCTTCATTCAGTCTCAATTGCATCAACTTTCAAACCAAAAAGGCCTTACTTGTAACACTCCTTGAGTAATATAAAAATATCAACTTGTCACATAAATCCTTCGTGGATTCATAACTAGTCACATGGTGGAAAACCGAATCATCAAGATATCGGCGAATCGAAGCAATCTACTTCTTATACATCTTCTTTCATTTTCCATCGTCTATATCAGAAGGCTTCTTCTCATCTCCATCAATAGGATCATGAAGATTATTGAGATATAGAACATCCTTCATCTTAGTTTTCCAAATCCTTCATTTCTTCCATAAAAAATAGTCATTTTCGTAAACATCATACCCGACATAAAAAAGTGATTTTTTTTTCAATCTAAAATTACTCTAAGCTTTATGATGATCTAGCTCTGATACCAACTATTGTGGAAATATGCGCCTTTTGCGGAAGCATTTAGGTCGAGATCTTATTCACAAATTTACAAAGAGATAATTTTAATAGAAAACAATACGGATATGCAATCAAACACAAACACATGGTATTCCACCCAACCACTAATTTTATTATTCACCAAACATGAATTTTGTTTATGCTTATTGGAACAAGCAAAAAAAAGTTACAACCGAATCAATAACCTAATTGAGAAAGGGAAAGAATATCTATATGGTTAAAATATTGGAGGAGAAAGGGCAATGAAGAACAAACAAACTGTTTCTATTAACAATAAACAGGAACAGTTTCTCTCGGTCCTAATTCCTTATTTTTTACACAATTTTCCACACCTTAGAATGATGATAATTAAGTCTTATTAGATGACCTAATTAATTCACACTATAGGATAATCTATCCCTTCAACATCTGCAGATTATCTTTAAAAAGACCAGGTCCATGTCGGCCTAGACGTCTAGCATTTGAGGCCAGAGTTTGGCCGAGCACTCTGGAATTGTTTTCTGAGTCATGGCCAGACATATGACCTCCAATGCAAGACGTCTAGCATTAGCTTCTGCCCGATGTGTTTTTATATCACAGTAATTCAACAACAGAATCCTAAAGAAGCAAAGGCTAGAGCTTGTTCATCCCGATGTTTGGGGGCCAACGACCATCTAATCCATTGGTGGAAAGCATTACTTCGTTACTTTCATGCGAAAAGTATGAGTTTACTTTTTAAGACATAAATCAGAAATTTTAGCTGAAGATCAAAATGCATAAATATGACAATGTGGATAAATATGAAGATACCAAATTCAAGCAATTCTGCTACGAGCATGAGATCAAAATGCAAAGAACTGTGTCAGGTACCCCCCAACACAATGGTGTAGCTGAGTATATGAATCGAATGTTAACAGAAAGAACCAGCATCCATACACAATTAGATCTACCGAAGCAGTTCTGGACAGTAATTAACACGACTTATTTGATCAACCGAGGTCCATCAGTTCCATTAGAGCATAAATTACCATAGGAGTGATGGGGTGGGAAAAAGGTAAAACTATCACATTTAAAAGTTTTCGGTTGTATAGCATATGTGCATGCCAATGATAAAGGTACGAATAAGTTCAATCCGAATCCAAAAAATGCACTCTCATTGGCTATGGCGAGGATGGGCTTGACTACCACATTCGGGATGATGACAACAATAAGATAATCTGTAACCGAGATGTGATTTCAATGAGAAAGTAATATACAAAGACAGACATAAAACAAAAGTCAACGACTCAAAATAGAGTGAGCCAGTATTTGCAAATGTAAATGATATTCCAGATAATCTCGTAACAAAACCGACCGTAGCAAGTCCTTAGCCAGATGAAATCGTTGATTTAGGAAGTGTACAAGGGTGTCAATGAGTTGGGTCGGGTCGAGTAAGGTCGGGTTCTAATTGATTTTAAATGGCTCGGGTCAACTGCTTATTGTACAGATCGGAAATTGCTCAACCTGAACTTAACCCATTTATAAACGGGTTGATGTGACCCAACTCGTATAACCCATTTAATTTGGCTGGGTCGGGTCGTAGACGAGTCATGGCAAATTTGGTCATAAATGGGTCACAAACGGGTCGAATCAACCCGTATAAGGTATAAACGGGTCAAAAATGGATCATAAACAAGTCAAATTCAGATTTGCATGTCTAACGGGTTATAAACGAGTTGGATCAACCCATATAAGTATAAACGGGTTACAAACAGGTCAAATTCGGCTTAGTGAGTTAACCGAATCTCACCCGCTTATAAACGGATCAAATTCTGGTTCACCCTAAAATGACCCGCTCACTAAACGGGTCGGGTTGATCTAATTTTCCATGTGGGTTTCGGGTCATGTAGGAAATTGACAGCCCTAGTGTGTTCCATTATGACACACCACAACATCCTACTTCAGCTCATGTATTGAAAGGTCTTCTCAGCCTCAAGTGCCTACAAAAAGATATCAGTACTGACAATACAGATAAGGAAGAACAACCTTGCACTCATCCCACAAGTTACATCAACTCACCCAATGATCACGAGAGCAAAGAGAGAGATTTTCAAACCCAAAATATATACCGCTCATACTGATTATGAAGAGTCAACCTGCTTTGATCAGCCAGAAATTGATGGCAATGGAGAAAAGCCATGGACATGAGTATCAAGTGGCATCAAGCTCTCATGCAAAATCAAACATGGATATTAGTTAAACCACCAAGGGATAAAATATTATCATAGGCAAGTGGGTTTGCAAAATAAAGAAGAAACCAGATGGCTCTGTAGATAGATAGGAAGCAAGGTTGGTGGCAAACAAACTCACACAACAACAAAATTTTGACTACTAAGAAACCTTTTCTCCAGTAGTCAAACCATCAACAATCAAAATTGTGCTTATTATTGCTTTAAGCAATAGATGACAACTTAGACAATTAGATGCCAACAATGCCTTTTTAATGGGATATTGAAGGAAGATGTGTACACAGAACAACCATAGGGCTATGATCAACAACCAGGATATATGCGCAAGCTAAAGAAAACTATTTTTGGCTTGAAGCAAACACCTAGGTTATGGTTTGATAGATTAAAAACCACATTAAGTAATATGGATTTTCAATCTACCAAATTAGATAACTCTCTATTTATAAAGATCAGTGATTCCTCTACAATATACATTCTAATATATGCTGATCTTATCATTACATGTAATAACAACTCAGAGATCAACAAACTTGTGGAGTGCTTAGACAAACAATTCTCTGTTAAAGATTTGAGTTAACTAAATTATTTTTTGGGCATTGAAGTCATAACTTAATCATCAACAGACACTATTCTTTCTCAAAGAAAATACATAATGGAACTATTGGTAAAAACCAAAATGAGTGAAGCTAAAGTACAACCAACACCCACGATAAGCAACCAAAACTATCTAAAAATAGGGAAGAACCTATATATAATTCAAAACAATATAGAAGTGTAGTTGATGCTTTACAATATGCAACTATCACTAGATCAGACATAGCATTCAGTGTTAACAAATTGGGTCAATTCATGCAGGAACCATTGGTCGCACATTGGAAAGCAGTAAAAAGAATACTCAAATACTTAAATGCTACACTAGATTATGGTCTAACTATCAAAACAACCAAAACTACAACCTCACTGGATTTGCTGATGCTGACTGGGCATCAAACCCAAATGACAGAAAATCAACTACATGATACTCATATACATTGGAGACAAGTTGGTATCATGGTGTTTGAAGAAACGGTCAACAATATCAAGATCAAATACTGAAGCACAGTATAGAAGTATATCAAAACGCTACAGCAGAGATGATGTGGCTAACATTCTTACTTAATTGAATGTTAAAACTAGCAAATCAATATTACAGTGTGACAATCACAGTGTTGTCTATAAGTCAGCTAACCTTATATTTCACTTGAGAACCAAACATATAGAGTTCGACTTATATTTTGTAAGGAAACAAATATTGAAAGGAAGTTCAGAAGTGAGACATGTACCTTCCACTTACCAACGTGCAGACGCCCTCACCAAAGCTTTATCATTACAAAACTTTGCGAAGTTTCACAATGACCTAAAAGTGAGGAAAATTGATGATGACAGAGTTCAAGCCAAAGCATCTAAAGGAAAATCAAGCTCTCAACATCATAAAAAGGCTCAGAGAGATCAAATTGAGGCCACTAATCTCAAGAAATCAAATTCAAACAATGGTGGAAATGGCTCCGATCCAACACGAAATGCTAGATCCAGAGCAATCTGAAGAAGATCTAGGATCATGTCTATCGATTCCATCTAAAAATCATCAGAATTGAAGGAGAATTGTGTTGATCACATTTTTCCGGCCATGGGAACCCTAACCCTAACATCAATTTGAGGATGGAAATTAAAGCGGCGTATTCTTCGGATCTACCGATTTAACCAAGTATAAACCATATCACGTGCATTCACTGAAGAGTAATGGACCGCAAAGCCCATCAAGTTGTCGCAAACCCTTATGTAAATATTTGTGTATAAATATGTGTCCAAAGACTCTGTATCAAATACTTCTCCACTATTCTATAAGAAACAAAGTATATCAGAAACATTTATGTATCACTTGTGTATCATTTCTCTTCAGAATTCAATCGAAAATTATTTGCAAATCATATTCAAATTCTTATAACAACCTATCATTTTAAATCTTATTTTGTTCAGGCATAGTTATTGCTTAATCTATGTAACTTATTGCTTCACTTACAATGGTTGGTGTTTACCACATTTGATTTGTCACCTTGAATTCACTATTTTTTGGACTAATACTGACCTAAAAGCTTATCACTTGATATTACATAACAACATAAATGCAATATTTAATGAGAAAGAAACTTGGTAATTGTTTTTTCTTGCAAGTAAAAACCTATTAAAATTCTCTATGCATATAAGGTTTCCATAAGGGCTGTAGCAATTCACAAATTCCAAAGTAAAATCATCTTCAATATTACAAGGAAGTTGCACCATAACGTAGAATATCGGACTTTTTCCCTTTAAGTGTGAACCTGATATGTATAGAATGGATATTAATTTCCCCACCTGTTGTTCTTAAATTATTAGTTGTATAACTTATTAGTAATATATGACTATTTATGAATACCATATTACCATGTTTAAAAAGGTTTCGGATTGGTTTCTCTTTTACAACAAAATTTCCTTACCAGCTTATGCTAACTTCTCATTTTATCTCTAATGTCTAAAATGATAAATTCTCTCATGATGCATGATGTGCGCGCGCTATTATTTGAATATTATTATCGAAATGTAAGATGTATACTTGATGTGAATATATAAAACCATTGATTTGGTTGGTTGTTGTGCAATTCTTTTTTATAGAGCTGAGTTTATGCATGTTTAATTAGTAATATGTAACAGTGTAAGCGAAAATCATGGAGCTTTTTTGTCAACTATATTTATGTAAATATCTGCGTCATATGATAAGGATCCAGCTCATTCATAGGATAAGGATCCAGCTTACTCATATACATATCACGCTGCGTCATAGGATAGGGATCTAGCTCACAATACTTTCCTCTTATATTATTTTCCCTTTATAACTTGTTACCATTACATTGTTATTGCCTGATTTAAACCGTTGGGTTTCAGCCCACCTCATGTACTCCATCTATATAAAGCACTGTAATATATACATCACGTAATCAATTTTTCTATATAAATAATATTACAAATTGTATCTATTCTACGATCCCTCACATTATTAGAAAATCTATCATGGTATCAAAGTCTCCCTAAATTAGGGATTGCTAATAACTGTTATTTTTTTAGCGTCTACTCACTACAACAAAAACACCATATTACAACTTTAATTTTACAACGGTGGTAAAAGCACCGTTGTAATATATGTTTTTTTACAACTTTTTCCCAGAAACGTTGTAATAAACTTATTTTTAACAACTGTGTTATTTTGACTGTTATAATAAAAGCCTATCACAACTTTTATTTTTTGGCTGTTGTAATATATGACTATATTTTAATATAATTAACAACTAATAATTAATATTTAATACATTTACGTTGATTATTTATAATTAATAACTAATAATTACTATTAATAATCAATTAGGAAGTAATAATTAATAATCAATCCGTAATATTTAATACTTAACAATAATTAATAATCAATCCGTAATAATTAATAATTAAATATTAATTATAATAACTAATAAATAGTATTAATTATTTTCATTAAATAAATAATAATCAATAAATAAGTTTTAATAATTATTATCTAACATTCGTAATTAGTATATATATTTAGATTGGATAAATTAATAAATAAATAAATCGTTTATTTATGTACATGTTGAATATACATACATACAAGTGTGTTTGGTTAGATTGTAAACAAATATACATATCAATTTGTTTATAGTGTGTAACTTGAAGATTGCTTAAGTATTACAAAAATTGGTTTAAAGTGTTGTAAAGGCAAATAGAAACCTAGGGGCAAAGTGGACATTTGGCAAGGGGGAAAACCCTAAATCCTAATCGGGCAGAAGGAAAATTAAGCCGACTGTTTCATTTCTTATTTTATCTCATTCACAAACATAAAAACAAAACCCGTTAATGGTCGAACCCTAGAAAACTAAATTAGGGCAAATCAACAAATGAAGGTTCCTCGCAGCAGATCTGGAGTGAGATTCGCGATGGAGATGAACTCGAGAGGGACGGCAACAGCCGATTCAAGAGTTCGAGTGCTTAGTCAAAACCAGAGAGGAATGAAACCGAGAATAAAATCATGGTGAGTGTATTTTTACCTTTTATTGGCAGTAAGACCTTTTGTGTAGGCAGCTATTTCACCAACATGTTTTACTGTATAATCATCATAAGTAAATAGGAATGTCGACTATGTTATTTACAAGTTAATCTGAGTGATTTCTATAGATGAAAGTTTTATTGGTTTGAATAACACACGGGTACGGTAGTGATAGATGCTTGTTTCAGTGTTGTGTGGTTGCAAACTCCATATAAATATATAGATCTGTTACATGCATGAATTTTGAGGTTTCCCTTTTTCATATACATGTGTAAATGAGGTATTATTACTATTACCTAAAATGATTAAGATGTTCTCAAGTTATTTATTTTAAGAAAATGGTTTTAGCAATCGCTGGATACCAATTCGTCTTTGGTTTTAGCAATCTCACCTTCATAATCCATAAAAGTTGATGCATAACGCAAGTTACACACATAATTAAAAATTCATTTTAGGATGGAAATTTTGCTACTCGGTAATATTTTAGAGGGAGCTGCATAATTTCTCATCGGTTGATAGTTATCTGTACAGGGTAGTTGCAATTCTTCAACATTTTATCAAACAGCTTCTCAAAAATTAATCAATTTGCCATTTAGATCCACTTATATGTACGCAATAAATTATAATAATTTGCAGAATAACGTTGTATTCCTAAATTCACTTGTAGCTTAAAATTAATTATCTGTGTTGCATGCTTATTTCAGAATACTGACTAAACATGCCACAATTTGTGTTATTTCTTTTATTTTTATTTTCCATAATAATAACTAATGCAATTAGCCAAAACAAATTGATCCAAATTCAACATTTAATCTAATTCCAATATAAACGTAAAACTTGAGCTTGAGTTTAACTAAATCCATATCGGATGTTTTATCAATATGCTTGAGCTCATCCTGATTTTTTCATATCTTTGATCGTTTCCTTTTGTTGTAGCTCATTATCTTTACTTATGCTGCTTCCATACTTGCTCCCACTTTTTACCATTTGGAAGTGTTGTAGTTTTTCTTGCATGGTGTATCTTTGTTGTACTATTTGGACTTGAAGCATTTATCATTTGGTTTTTGAAGTTCATCTACAGGAAGTGATTTCCTGTTGATAGACTATCCTGTAGGTGATGGTCCGGATCCTTTGGAGTGCAAGATTTTTTTGTTTTGACTTTGTCTATTATATTGTTGTAGTGTTAGCAACTCACGCCCTATTAGTATAGACATGGCTTAGTCTGTTTACATGCTACAGAGTTAGTTTTTCAGATGTTGGTTTTGCAGTACATTTAGTTTGCATTTGTAAACTTTATGTATGAATTCACGTGTAAAAAATCTCAGATTTGCTTGGTGCAGGTCGGAATCCTCATCTGATGCTGGAAATCGCTGTGGTTCCTGCCTCGTGGCAAGTGAATCAGAGTTTATTGTTTAATTTCACTAATGGTTCAGCAATGGCATGACAACTACTGTTGATGTTATTTGTAAGTTTCTTCTTTTAATTTCACTAATAGTGCAATATATAATAATATATGTTGCCTTTTATCATTTTGCATCAACATTTATTCCAAGTAAATAGAATATGCATGCTTTTTTCCAACTATAATGAGATCTGATAACATGATGTGTTAATCAGTGAATAAAAATATAATGAAGATGATGGATATCTAAGCCATTAGTTGAAAGGCATGTTCTATAGCATTTGAAAATCTACTGTTTCCACATTATGGTTTATATTATACTAATTATACTACAAATTTCATGTATTGAGAACTACAGTTTAAGATCAATATGTGTTCTTTTGTGTAAGTGGTCTTCTTTGGTGATAATGTCCCCAAAGACAGTGCTGATAAAGCAATGGAAGCTTCGAAAGGTTGTGATGCTTTTCTTGTTTTGGGTTCATCGCTGATGACTATGCTTTTAGACTTGTCAGGTACATAAAAGCAAATCGCTTGCTTCACTTCTTACCGGAGTAGTAATTCATCAATTTATGATTGAATGATTGCTCCAAGTTCTGATGTTAAAAATATTTGAATCAGCAAAAAATGAATTTAAATGCAAATATAAAATGGATGCTCCGTATGAGACATTGATATATTTTTGGGTTTTCAATCCTACCACCTCTAGATAGGCAGCCTAAAGATATCTCATTATCCATTCGAGATATAAGTTTTAGTTTGTATTAACATTATTTGCTTCTAATTTTCTTCTTGTTTTTAAATAATATTGCAGAGCTGCTTCTGAGGCAAAAGCCTCCATCGCCATAGTCAACATTGGTGAAACTCGGGCTGATGATATTGTGCCCTTAAAGATTAATGCAAGATGTGGGGAGGTATATAATCATAAACTCGTCCTGTAGTATTATTTTGGTACATTTCTCTAATGATTTGCTTTCCTTAATATCAGATACTACCCAGACTTCTTCAAATGGGAAGATGATTAAAGTTGGCCTGGCAGACAAATTCTGGCCTATGATCTTGCTCCTACTTCAGCATAGCCAAGATGGTTGTACACAGAGTGATATGCTTTGTAATGGTCTAGTATGTAATAATATACGAAATGTTGTCTAAAACTTATTGATTGTAATACTGAATATTTGAGTATTTTAATAAATTATTTTGCAAATAACTGTAATATCCGATTTGCTTATGTATTGCTATATTTAGTTTATTGTTCTTTTTTAAAAAAAAACTCAAATGTCAAACACAACGGTGCATAACAGTAGTAGTAGATTTTATTACAAGGGTGCATAACTGTTGTAATAAAGTTTATTACAACGGTGGAAAAAAAATGTAAAATATACATATTACAACAGTGTTGCAACAGTGCAAAAAAGTTGTAAAAGATATTAGTCTATTACAACTTCTTAATACACGATGGTTTGCCCACCGTTGTAAAATGTATATTACAACGGTGTTCCACCGTTGTAATAGGGTCATTTTGTTGTAGTGACGGTTGGTAATAGAAAGCTGAAGCTATGGAAAAAAATCAAGTTTGGTAGAGGTCATGCCGTAGTGGTACTTTCACTGCAAATGTGAGTAGCAATAGCCAAGGTGTAGCACAAGAGGTTGTTGATGGTGATCGAGCATATGTTCCTACATTGAGTGATGCACAATTCAATATCTTGATGACTACTCTCAATCAACACAAACTCTCATCCTTTACTCCAAAATTACATGGTAAGAAATTCTACGATGATCAATGGATCATCGACAATGGTGCCTCAAATCACATGTTTGGTAATATTGAATTGCTCACCCACCTGCATGATATACCTTCCTCTCCTATTGGTTTACCAAATGGAAAAGTTACAAATACTACAAAAGAAGGCCAAATAAAACTAAATGAAAAATTGATCCTAGAAAATGTATTACGTGTCCCTGCTCTTATTTGTAATTTGTTTTCTGTGTCTCAACTTTTGAAAAAGCAAAGTTCATTATTTTATTCACTAACAAGCTATGTATTATACAGAACCACACTTTGAGGAACCTGATTGGAGCAGGTGTGCAGAGTAAGGGAGTCTATCTTTATCAGCCAATTCATAGTTTTCAAGCAAATAAAGTGTCAGCAGCAGATTTGACAGTGTTATGGCATCGACGCTTGGGGCACCCTTCATCAAAAGTTTTGCTTCCTTTACTTGGAGTAGGTGGTAGTGGTAAGAACTGTTTTGACAATTGTTAAGTATGTTATCTTGCAAAACAAACTCGCACTTCTTTTCCAAATAGTATGAATAAAGCCAATGATTTATTTGATATTATTCACTATGACATTTGGGGTCCTTATAATACTGCTTCAAGTTGTGGTGCACATTATTTTTTGATCATTGTAGATGATTGTTCTCGTGCTGTGTGGGTGTACTTAATGGTTGGAATGTATGAGGTTAGTCATTTGATTCAAATTTTTTGTGTCATGATTAATACTCAATTTAATAAAAAGTTGAAAATTTTGAGAAGTGATAATGGACAAGAGTTTGTTTTGAAATCTTTTTATGCAAAGAATGGTATGGTACATCAAACTTCTTGTGCCGATACACCTCAGCAAAATGGTAGGGTGGAACGCAAACATCAGCATATTTTGAATGTTACCCGTGCTTTAAAATTTCAGGCTAATTTATCAATGAAGTTTTGGGGGGAATGTGTATTAGCTGATGTTCATCTAATTAATAGGACCCGTACCCCATTTTTAGACAGAAAAAACACCTTATGAAGTTTTGTTTAAGCAACCACCACCCCTATCTGCTATACGTGTATTTGGGTGCTTATGTTATGTTGCAAATCGTCCTCGTGTAAAGGACAAATTTGGACCTCGTAGTAGAAAATGCATGTTTGTAGGGTACCCCTTTTGTCAACAAGGGTAGCGAGTTTATGATTTGGAAACTCATGAATTTTTTGTTAGCCGAGATGTAAAATTTTATGAGAATATTTTTCCATTTGCGGATACTGTGGATGATAATGATGATGCGCAAAGAGAGGCTTATCTGCACCAGCCTCCTTTGGAAGAGGATACTCGAGTGGTCAATAGTGACAAAGTTACAGAAGAGGATGGTAGGGCTATGAATGCGATGGATGATGATGGTGTTGTGCAACCAATGTCCACAAGCAGTGATGAGCTTTATGGTATTGTTCCTTATGACACTACTACTCCTCTACGTTTAGGAGAGAATTCTTCATTGAATGAGAGCGAACAACTCGGCAAGGGTTTTCGAGTTCAGAAACCGTCTTCGAGATTAAAGGATTTTGTGACTTATACTGTTCATAAGATAGATTCCGCTACTTCTGCAAGGCCCGCTCAATTAAGTACCTCAGGTAAACCCTTTAATCTAGCTTGCTATGTTGATTGTAATAATTTTTCTGCGAAACACAAAGTTTTTTTGGCAGCTAATACTAAAGGTAAGCAGCCGACTTCATTCAAAGAGGCGGTCAAAGATTCAAGTTGGAGACAAGCTATGAAAGAGGAGATTGATGCACTTGAACGTAGTGGTACATGGACTTTGGAAGACTTACCTTCCGGAAAAAAGGCTATTGGTAGTGGATGGGTCTACAAAATCAAATATCAAGCTAATGGCGATATTGAACGTTTCAAAGGACGTCTTGTAGTGTTTAGAAATCGACAAGTCGAGGGTATAGATTATAATGAGACGTTTGCCCCAGTTGCCAAAATGGGAACGGTTCGTATTTTTTATCTGCTGTTGTCGCACGAAATTGGGAGCTACATCAGATGGATGTTTGTAATGCGCTTCTTCATCGTGATTTAGAAGAAGAAGTATATATGCAACTACCTCCTGGGTACCATAGTCCTATTCCAGGAAAGGTATGAATGTTACGCAAGTCTTTGTATGGTTTACGGCATTCGACAATAGTCTGCTAAATTATCTGATGCTTTGAGAAGTTTTGGTTTTGCCCAGTCATATGCAAATTACTCCATATTCACTTATCAACGGGGTAATGTTTCCTTGTATGTTCTTGTCTATGTGGATGATCTTATTATTGCAGGTTCCTCTCAAAATGCGGTTTTGCAATTTAAACAATATTTTAGCTCTTGTTTCCATATGAAAGATCTTGGTGTGCTAAAATATTTCTTGGGCATTGAAGTTGCTCGTAGTGATGAAGGGATATTTCTTTCCCAAAGAAAGTATGCATTAGATATACTAACAGAAGCAGGAATGTTGGGTTGTAAGCCTATTGATACTCCAATGGAGTAAAATCATCGTCTTGCTAATGTTGAAGAAGAGCCATATCAACATCCAGATCAATATAGGCGCTTAGTTGGCCGTTTGGTATACTTATTTGTCACTCGTCCATAGTTCAGTTACTCAGTTCATACTCTGGCTCCGTTTCTCAGCAATCCATAGGTTGCTCATTGGGATGCTGCTATTCGTGTATTGCATTATATTAAAGGAAGTCCTGGTCAAGGTATTTTGCTACAACCTGATGATATGCAACTGAATGCGTTTTGTGACAGTGATTGGACGGCATGTCCCATAACTTGCCGATCATTGTCAGGTTATTATATTCTACTTGGTAGGTATCTTATTTCTTGGAAGACAAAGAAGAAGCCTGCAGTGGCTCGTTCATCTGCAGAGGCAGAATATCGCGCTACGGCAGTTGCTACTTGTGAAATTAAGTGGTTAAAAAAATTATTGCGTTCTCTTGGTGTACTACACTCTAAGCCAATGCGACTGTTCTGTGATAGCCAGTCTACTCTTTATATTGCAAAGAATCCAGTGTTTGACGAGTGAATGAAGCATATTGAAGTTGATTGCCATTTTATTCGTGATGAGTTACAATCTGGTAATATTTCTACGGCATATGTTCCAACGGGTCATCAATTGGTAGATATATTGACAAAAGCTCTTGGAAGTTAGCAGTTTACATTTTTATTACGCAAGTTGGGCATTTGTGATTTACGTGCTTCAACTTGAGGGGGAGTGTTAAGTATATTTATGTAAATATCTGCGTCATAGGATAAGGATCCAGCTCATTCATAGGATAAGGATCCAGCTGAGTCATACATATATCACGTTGCGTCATAGGATAAGAATCCAACTCTTAATACTTTCCTCTTATATTATTTTCCCTTTATAACTTGTTACCATTACTTTGTTATTGCCTGTTTTAAACCAATGGGTTTTAGCCCACCTCATTTACTCCACCTATATAAAGCACTATAATATATACATCGTGTAATCAATTTTTCTCTATCAATAATATTACAAAATTGTTTTTATTCTACAATCCCTCACACTATTATAAAATATATCAGTAAATATACTTAACACTTGTTTTATTTAATATATAATATTTGTGTATTATTATAGTTTGAAAGAATGTTTATGGTTATTCTATATATCTTTTGTATATTGTCTAGAGATTTTATTAATTTCAACAGTGAAATTTCGATTGCTTGAAACATAAGCGCTAAAATGCAGTGACCAACATAGAGAATTTTTATTTGGATACTTTTTTTATCATTCTTAACCAACTGCTCCGTGCCAAACTTGCAAAATAAAAATAGGAAATTAAAACTCTGAAAGCAGGTAAAGTAATGAAAATGATGTAATGCCATACAGATTCTTCTAAAGACATATACTATTATGGTATTTACAATTATAAATGTATAACTATAACATTCGAGTACAAATGGCTATTTATTTACGATGGAACTTCTCAAACTTGATCATTAACTAATGTACATGTGCATAAATACCTGAAGAGATGAATCTCGATAGAAAATTTTCTGATTTTATTTTGACCTCAAATCGGTAAAGTTACAAAATGAAAACTAAGTAAATATATCAGAACAATATGTAACTCCATTGGGCTAAAGCCCAGAACCAATAAAAGGCCCTAAAACAAAATATAAAGAACCATTTTACATCTCTGCACCCTCCCCTCAAGATTGACCGCAGTAGAAGACCAATCTTGAACCAAAAACTGACACACCATCCCAAGTTTGCATACTAAAGACTTGTGTTGATCAGCTCCAAGAGGTTTGGTCATAATATCAGCAATCTGCAGGGAAGATTTAACATATTTGGCGGCTATAAAATCCGACTACACCTTCTCTCTCACATAATGCATGTCCAACTTTTAATGCTTAGTTCTCATATGCTTTGTCTTCTCATGAAAACATGGATCTTGAGCAATATACATTGCTGAAATGTTATCACAATAAAGTGTAATAGGTGTTGGAACATTAATTTCTAAATCTGCTAACAACCTCTCAATCCAAACAATTTCAGCAACTGTATAACTCATACTCCTATATTCAGCCTTAGTGCTACTTTTAGAAACAACTTTCCGCTTCTTTGTCTTCCAGGAAATCAATGCATTGCCAAGAAAGGCACAATAACCAGTCAAAGACTTTCTAGTATCATCACATATACCCCCAATCAGCGTCGCAATATGCATTCAAAACCAGATCAGTATTAGAAGAAAAACACAAGCCCAAATTAGCAGTACCTTTCAAGTAACTTAGTACATTAAGTGCAGCATCAAAATGAGGAACACGTGGAGATTGAAGAAATTGACTTAGCTGCTGAACTGCATATGATATGTCTGGTTGAGTCAAATTCAAATATAACAACTTCCCAACCAGTCTTCTATAGACTTCTGAATCTTGTAGAATATCTTCTTCATGCGAATTGAGCTTTAAACCTTTTGCCATAGGATAATTAGCTGATTTGCATTCCTCCATTTTATGATCTCGAAGTATATCCACAATGTATTTTCTTTGATTCAAAGAAATACCAGAAGTAGATCTAGTTACTTCAATCCCCAAGAAATATTTAATTGAACCCAAATCTTTAATTGTAAAAGTTTTATGGAGAAGCAACTTCAATTCTGAAATACTATCAGAATCATTTCCGGTGATTAATAAATCATTAACATAAGCGACCACCACAGTAAAATCACTATTTTTCTTCAAGATGAACATAGAATAATCTTGCTTAGATTGAAGAAAACCTAAATTAAGTAAAAACTTACTTAATTCTTGATTCCAACATCTGGAAGCTTGTTTTAAACCATAAATTGATTTCTTCAGTCTATAAACATGAACTGAATTTGCCTTTAAATATCCTGCATGAGGCTTCGTATACACTTCCTCTTGAAGAAAACCATGTAAAAAGGCATTGTTTATATCTAATTGTTGAATATCCCAACCTTTTGCAGCAGCCAAAGCAATGACAACTCTTACTGTGGTAAACTTAGCAATAGGATTGAATGTATGCTTATAATCCTTGCTAGAAATCTGCTTATCTCCCCTAGCAACAACCCGAGCTTTGCATTTATCTACTTCTCCATTGGGTTTAAACTTTGTTTGAAAACCCCATTTTGAAGCTATGGCTTTTTTGCCAATAGGAAGTTCAACTAAATCCCTAGTATCATTATCTTCTAAAGTTGTCAGCTCTTTATTCATAGCTTCAACCCATTCAGGATACATTTTGACTTGATTATACGAAGAAGGTTCAAAAGAAGAAGGAACATTTGCAAGGCTGTGGAAATCATTACTATTCAATTGAATAGGAGATGGTTCAGCAAATATATTTGAAGAAAAAATGTTCTGTATTTGTGAATTATTAGCTTGTCTTGAAGGCAACTTTCCAACAATAAAATCATTGTATTTCTTTGGCGATTGACAGATTCTAGATGAAGTTCTGGTATGTATAATTGAAGAGAAACAGAATTGTCATTTGAATTGGAAGATTGAGGTTCAGTGGAAGGTGAAGGAAAATTATTTGAATTTGGAGGTGAAGATTGTGTATTATGATGAGGAGGATTAGAACAATTAACTGGAGAACTTTGATCCAAAGCTGGATTTACAAGCATGATGTCTTGATGAGGCTGAATATCAATTGGTAAAACAGCCGATTTTAATTTGAAAGGATTAACATTCTCTATAAAATGAACATCTCTGTTATATACAACTTTGTGTGTGGCTAAGTCATACAATTTATAACCCTTCTGTCTACGAGGATAACCAATTAAAACACACATTTTTGCTCTTTCTGCAAATTTATCATTCAGCTTTTGAGAAGGAAAGGATAAACATCTAATGGCTCGAAGATGTTTATAATCTAGAGGTTTATTCATCAATAATTCAAAAGGTGTTTTCCAGTGTAAAATTGAACTTGGCATAATATTGATAAGAGAAGTAGCAACCAGTAAACAGTCACCCCAAAGTTTGTAAGGCAAACCTGAATGAATTCGAATTGTTCTTGCAGTCTCTAGCAAATGTCTATGTTTGCTCTCCACTCTACCATTCTGCTGAGAATTTCCAGGTAATGACCTTTGATGAACTATTCCTTTTGATGCAAATAGTTGTGTACAGGAAGTTTGAATTATTTCAGTTCCATTGTCAGATCTAATCACTCTAATCTTTTTGTTAAAATGAGTTAGCACATATTCAATAAATGCAACAAGTATAGAAGCAACTTGAACTTTAGAATGCAACAAATACGTCCAAGTATTTCTAGTATGGTCATCAAGAATAGTTAAAAAATAAGTTACTCAACAAAGTGCTGGTCTACTATATTTCCCCATAAATCAACATGTACTAAGTCAAAAGCAGACTCAACATAAGATTCAGATTGACAAAATGGAAATTTATGATATTTTCCTAACACACATGCTTTACAAGTAAAATCTTTATTAAGTATGTTGCCTGATACAAAGTTCTGAAAGTGTTTCATCTTGCAAAAAGAAGGATGTCCTAACCTAGCATGTAGAATACCAATGCCAGGTGCATTACAAGAGGTTATAGTGTTGTTAACAGAAGCAAGAAAACAATTATTAGTAGGTGAAGAAAACAAAGTAACAGAAACATTGTTGATTGAGGAAGAAAAAGAAAGTTCACAGAGACCGGAGATCCTTGATCCAACAGCTCGAAGTTGCTTTGATTCAAGGTCTTGAAAATAACAGGAAGATTGACTGAAATTTGCAACAATGTTACTTTGATCAAGAAATTTTCCTACAGATAAAAGATTATTTCGAAATGTAGGAACATACAAAACATTTTGTAGTTGCAAATTTGAACTTATATTGACAGTTCCAAAATGATTATCATGAACTTTAGATCCATCAGGCAAACAAACTTTTACAGGATTTTTACTTTTTTTAATTGAAGCAAATAGTGTTAAATCAAAACTCATATGATCAGTAGCACCACTGTCAACTACCCATGATTTTTAATGGCAGAACTTCTCATTATTATTTGAAAGAGTGTTACCTGCATAATTGATTGAAGAAACAAGTGGATTATCTTCGAAATTAGCAGTAGAGTTCGAGTTCTGCATCATCTTCACGACTTGATTATAGAAATTGTTAACCAGCACTGGATCAAATTGATCAGTCTGAGAAATGGCAGAATTCATTACAGCAGCTGAAACATCAGAAGATTCGGGTTTAACACCAAGTATTCCTTGACTTGAAGAAGCTTTTTCCATATTAGTGTTTTTTCTAAACAACTCTTCCCTTTCCGGTACCTTCCTTAAATCAAGATAGCCAACAATTTTGAAGCACTTTTCAGTTAAGTGTCCTTTTCTTTTACAATGATCACAGAAATACTCACTCTTCTGTTTCTGGCTTTCTCTCTCACTGTTCCTTGAAAACTTGACTTAGAACAATTCTTCCCAACATTGAAAGCATTCGTCTCAGACTGATTAATTCCTTTATCACCAAGTTTGTTTTGAAGTTCAACTTGTTGTAAAGTATAATACGCTTTATGAACTAATGGCAGTGGATCAGAACTTAAAATGTTTGTTGTAACTTGGTCATATTCTCTTGTGAGTCCGGAAAGTAGTTGCATCAGCTTGTTTCTTTGATCATTTTCAATAATTTTCTTAAGAATTCCACAAGAACAATTCTTCAAAGCTCCACAAGAACACTTAGGAAAACCTTCAAGCATTTGTAGTTGATCCCAAACACCTTTGAGACGAGAATAGTATTCAGCAATACTTAGTTCGTTTTGATGCGTTGAAGTCAGATTTTGATGCAATTCAAAAATTCTTGGTGTGATTATTTGACCAAATCTTTCTCCTAACTCTCTCCACAATTGCGCAAAAGAATCGACAAACATGAAACTCTCGGACAACACTTTATCCATCGAATTCAAAATCCAAGATATAACCATATAATCGTTTTTGATCCACTTCTGATAATCAAGTGAATTAACAGAAGGCAAAGGTAAGGTTCCATCAACAAATTGAAGTTTATTTCTAACAATTAAGGCCATCTTGACTGTTCTAAACCAATTAATGTAATTCGATCTAGTAAGAATATGATTTCCAAGTTGCATACCTGGATGATCTGAATTTGAAAGATAATATGGATCATTGAAGTTCACTCCCTGATTATTTTGAAGCGGGACTTCAGTTCCAGTTGAATCCGAATTAGAATTCGTCATTGCAGATGAGTATAGATCTGGACGCTTGAGGAAGAAGAAAGAGAAGATCGACTGAATTGAAGAACAATCGATCTAAGAAAAATTAAGCCGTAAAATCATCTGCTCCGATACCATGAAGAGATGAATCTCGATAGAAAAATTTCTGATTTTATTTTGACCTCAAATCGGTAAAGTTACAGAACGAAAACTACGTACATATATCAGAACAATATGTAACTCCAATGTGCTAAAGCCCAGAACCAATAAAAGGCCCTAAAACAAAATACAAAAAACTGTTTTACATCTCTAAATACCATATAGTGAACCAAGTGGTAACAGTAGTAAACATAGGATATCATATGATCTCATCTTACTACCTTTTAGACTTTAATGATTCAATAATTAAAGACTATAATTTACCATTAATTTAACGTAACCTCCCGTCATTTTCTTACTTCATTACAATTTGGTTATTCCATTTAAGATAATAATAAGTGCTGAACGTCTTCTAGGTTCATTTCCAACTAATTTACGTATTCCATTTAATATAATAATAATATCATATCTTTATTTTTTCCAACTTTTCCTCTCTACATTTCTTTTTTTTTTTTTAGCCCCAAAAAGCCAAATACCTATGCAAATTTTCACATTTCCAATATTTAGTATTCATGTAGCATGCCTTTTCAAATCTAAACAAAAAAAGAAGGAAATTGTATTATTTTTGTTTTGTGCGAAGCTTGGGTGCGCACTTGTAAATTAAATAAGGGTTTTCGAAGTATGGGAACCATAGGGCGAAATTTTTGACAATACACTAAACACTCTTAATGCATTGTCAACCAAATGATTTTGATATTAACATCTAAAAAATTCATGTATGTAATGAAATTAAATTTCAAGTGTTGATATAAACAGAAGTATACATAAATTGCCAACATAGTAAGGCATAGTGGAAAGACGTTAATTGCCAACATAGTATGGCGTAGTGGAAAGACGTATTCCTACCTGGTAGGAGGCAAGGAGTTTGAGGCCGATCCAAAGCAATATGTTGGCATTAACGACCAGTTTTATATATATATATATATATATATATATATATATATATATATATATATATATATATATATATATATATATATATATATATAAGCATAGACCTTTAAGTGTTTTAGTTTGAATTCATCAATAAACGATGAGAACGTATTTAGTAGCAAGATATATAATGTAAGTGATATATGTATGCGTTAGGATTGTAATGTAGAAACTAAACTTTGCAGCAAGAAGCAAATAATGCATGTATAGCGAGTAGGGACATGTTGCATTGAATTAAAAAGTTAGCACAACATAACAGAGTGAATAATAATTACCAATCGTGAAGGTTGAAGCAAAGAAACAATAAGCAGAAAAAATTAGCATTCATAAGATAGAGAATAAAAAAACTATCCTGTAGTTTAAAGTTCAGAGTAGTTAAAGATATTGTATAGGGACACAATAATATGCAGCTTGCAGCATAGTTATCATTTTTGGGTCTATTGGCATTGAAGTACATGGTTCTTAGGTTTAGGGGAAATGAGCCTCAGTAGATTATTTAAAATTATTCTGCAATCGAAACACTGACTATCATGTTGGCATATTAATCAATTTTTTTTTTTAAATAAAACACTAAAAAGGATTGCATATTAATTGCTACAGCGAATAAATTACCGATTGAAATGTTTAGCGAAGTCTCTTATGGAATCAGGCAATTATATCTAGATTTGAAAACATTAATATGTCAATTAAATTACCTACCATAATTATTGACATGCAGCATAGAAATTAGAATAAATACATGTACAAATAAAGAATCGAATGAAACAAAAATGAATTGTTAATCAAATAGCTAGTTGAAAACCAGTGCTGACTTGTACAATCTCATTTACTTCACAACCTGCTATCCTGACTACATCTCCATTTACACTATTCCACACATTCCATTATCATTCATTTTTTTCCCATCCTGCTGCTTATACCTATGGAAAACTGATCACAATTATTCAACCAGATAACCATCTAACAAACCACCGAGTAAAACCAAATGCAGTGAAATATTGATCCAACCACAGACTCAGCAACACTTTCTTTATCTCTCTAACCTGCTTAGCCAATGGAATATCGTTTAAAACTGTAATCTTCATAATCAATTAGCAAGTTTATGGATATGCTAATAATAAACAAGCAAATAAAATAGGAAATAAACAAAGTAGATCAATTATGAAATTAAAAGTAAAAGAATCCCAGGCACCCAAGATTTACGAGTTTGGAATCCAGTCTATCATTCGATTGAGAAAAATGGAGTTGATTGTTTCCACATTAACTTCCAACTTGGTCGCTCCTGTCCATATCGATGTTGTATGAATAGTAAATAATAGAATAGAAATGAATTTATTACAAATGCATTAAATAAAAGGCCATATAGAATTAAAAAATAGTGCAATAAATTTTTTCAAGAAATTTAAAATAATATGATGTATAAAAATACAGAGTACATAATATAACACATATGCATCAAATGTGGAAAGCATGTCCATAATTTACTTCTATCGATCGTTTTTGTTTTCTTCAAAAAAGGCTATAATTATTTGCAATAAGGAATAATGTAGTATGAGAATTTAATTCTTGAATACAAAATATAATATCATTGATATATAAATCAATTACCCATGAGATTGGAATTGCTTCATAGTGACTTACTGCTAAATTAACGAAGCTTTTTATAGAAAACAATCCATAATTGTGCTTAATTTTCATATTAATTTCTTAAATGTGAATGCAATTACTTGAATATTGATCATTTAAAACGGCAAGAAATAACAGATATCATATGAAAATAAAATAAAGTTAAGGAGATTTAACGTTAGGGAATGATGTGGTTAAGGAAATGTAATAAAGTATTAGTAACATATAATTTAGTTGCACTTGGCTATAACAAATGACAGTATTCTTTTGTATAAATAATTTGAAAAAGCAGTAAAAGTTTACCTTCGATGGTACTCTTTTCAAAATATTAATATATACATGAATTACGTAATTTCGTAATCATTTTCAGAATGCTAACTAATGTACATTTTTATGAACTGAAATTCTAAAAATAAAATGAGTATTGCAAGGATAAAAGGCAATGGCATGTTACCATAGAACAATGGTATGTTAAGGAAAGTTGGTGAAATTAAGGAAAGCCAACCTTAAGGTATAATATATTCAAGGAAATCTAAAACAAGGATATGTGATATATCATTCAAGATACAATAAACTATAATTTGTATGTATGACAGTAGGAAGATGCAAGATTTTGACTACAGGGAAGAATAATCAACTAATAATGTTGTAAACCTTTTGTGGAGAAAATTACTATAGTTTTGTGTTACCTGATTTAAAATAGAAAATTTGAGTAATACAACTAAAATGATGCCGACAAATCACTATGGTAGTTGAATCAATTAAAAAACTTCACTGGATACAGAGAAAATATGCTAAATTTTTCATTGTCAGCTAATTTTGCTTAAACTTCAATAGTTATCTATCCTACACAACAAAAAAGATCATAAAAACAGTGTTTATATGTATATTAGTTGTCTATTGCGTTTCTTACTTAAGCTGGCATATGAAAAACATGCAGCGAATCTTTATATCCTTCACTAAACATCAACTAAGCAAATTAATTTTGGAAAACATTAACTTGAGGCAAGAAAAATGCGATAAAAGGATCTCAAACTTTACTTTTTTAACTCAAAGATGATTTGTACAATGAAGGATCAGTAATGCCAACTGTTAAAGGTGTATGCATATAATTGTTTCAATCGCTAAATTCTAATATGGCTCATAAGATTCAAGTCAAAATCAATTAAAAAGAACTCACTGGTTATGTAGAAAATATGCTAAATTTGTCATGATAAACTAATTTTCTTAAAACTTTGTCTATACTGCACCACAAAAAGGTCATAAAATGAAAATAAAATCCCAACCCATATGATACACAGCAAGCTTTCAGAATTAATCAAAATATTTGAATGAAAAAGAGAATTTTACTCATATTATAATGATAAAGAGAATTAATCACTAAATTAATCTGTATACATATAGAAGACAGATAGGTTGGTACTCATATTAATATAATAAACTCTAAATTTATCAACAAATGCATATGCTGATGAAACAACTGCTAAAGTGAATAGAACTAAGTAGATAGTTGCCCTCGTATTCAGTAAATCGATACATGCTTGCCCCACCCGCAATGTGACCCAACCGAACAAAGATTAACACTAATCAGTACAAAGAAGAAACTGAAATCAACACAGATATGGAAACCAAAGCTAATCATAATGAAGAAATTAGACAACTGTTAAACGTTGTAATTTAATAGTCTATTTAGTTTCATGCGCATGGACATAAGTTGGTCCACTCATGCTCATCTTCCTCCGCTTTCCCTCTTTGTTCAGTTAACAAAGAGAATGGGTACAGAAGATTAAACAACTATGTTGATATTTTTCTCAATTCAAGCAAGCTTCCTATAATCATACAAATGCAAAATTTTGAAATAAAGTTCAGTTCAATTGAATTCGTTTAGATCAACATCTCACCTCAACGATTCACAGGGTTGCATACAGTTAGTGGAACAATGGTATCTCCTGAACAACGACCTTTATGGAGGATACTGACATCTTCAGAACAACGTCCACTATGGAGGAAACATGAAATGATTCTGAGTTGATTATAGGCAATAAAACTTCAATCCAAAAAAAAAAAAAAACTGGATAAAATAAAATCAGATCTACCTTTCAGTATTTGCAATTAGTAAACATCTAACAAAGGAGAAACACCCAGCTGCAGTAGGATTTAGCGGTTCTTTCATGGTTTGTAATTAACCTACGCAGTAATGGATTGAACGTGGGGAGAAGCAGCTGCAGAGGTATCAGATACAGTTAAATGGACAAAATCAATTTCCCAAAAAAAAATAAACTGGATAAAATAAAATCAGATCTACCTTTCAAATCTTGGAATTAGTGAACATCTAACAAAGGAGAAACACCCAGTCGCAGTAGGATTCAGCGTTTCTTTTCGTGGTTTGTAACTAACCTATGCAGCATTTCAAGGCCTGTACTTTTTCGTCGTTTAAAAAGATGATGGGCAGTGGAACTGTAATGGAATGAACGTGAGTAAGCTAGTATGAATAAACTGTGGTAGAAACCAACTGAAGGAATGAAGAAGACGGAAGTGGGAGACATGGGAAGAGGGAACGGTTGAAGGTAAGTGAGATAGGAAATTGGAATAATGCGGTGAAGTACCAATCTGAGATCGTGCGAATAAAACATCGATATACAAATCACAGCCATTCTTTATCCATGCTGAGATTAAATCCTGACCACTCTTTGTCTCTAGGTTTGTCTACCCAAGGGATTTTATTTTATACGAGTGGAAACCCGTGCGATGCACGGGAGCATAGACTTTAAGTGTTTTAGTTTGCATGCATCAATAAGCGGTAAAAGCGTATTATATAGTGGCAAGATACACAATGTAAGTGATATATGTATGTGTTAGAATTCTACCGTATAAACTAAATTTTGCAGCAAGAAGTAAATAATGCATGTATAACGAGTAGGGACATGTTGCACATAGGGTGAACAACATAAAATTTTGTGTATCTCTATTAAGTTGATGAAAAGATATATGTATTAAATGATGAATTAAGCAAAATATGTATCTCAACATACTGGTACAAAGTTTATAGCAATGTTATCCATAATAACATACTGGTACAAAATATAAAACTTGATTTTTGTTGGCGTGTTGGCAAGTAATGAAACTAACAGAGTTATCAGCACCATTAGTGAAATGGTAGAGCTCTGCAATTCTTGCCATTTCTGTATTTCACTTCCATATGAACATCAGATTGCTTCAACTACAGCATTTATGTCTAGCATTTCATTGAAGGAATTAATAATCTTTTGTCAAGCATGTCTGAAGCATTCACATCATATGATACTTCATGTTAGCCTTCAACCTCTATCTTACCACCATCTTCTTCATATTTTGCTCACGTACTCATTTTATCTGATATCATTTGACGATAGTTCTTTCTTTTCTTTGCTTTAGATTTATTATCCCATCTTATTCGTTGTTCCCCGTGCTTGCAATCTCTTTTCCTCCAATTATTTTATATCCCTTTTACATAAGAGGGGAAAAAATCACATAATTTTTCCCGATTCTTTGAGGCATGAACCATTCAGGCACTAAAGATCTTGTTTTTAATTATGTAAATCATTGTTAGAATCTAAATAGTACTTGGTCAAACTAACACCAATGGCAATTACCACCCAATGATAAACATGTAGATTGTTTCTCATATTTAGCAAATGTAATAAATTGTCTAACAAATAAAACATGACAACACAAACTCATCAACTGCAATATCAGAACTACAATTATTCAAATTTTTGAAAATGCAATCTTTTCTTCAATTTAACAGTTCAAGAGGAGGCTTGAATTTAAAAATGTGGACAAATATGCCAGTTATATAAGCTATAATAGTTATATAAGCTATAACAGTTCAAATTGATGCAATGATGCACAAAAAGGTTAGTTTGCTACTCTTGAGATGTGGTTGTCATAAGTATGAATGAATGAATCACCATATGATTATATTGAAAGAGACAAATCTATATGCCAAATAATTAGTATATACGGTTTTACGTGGTTGAAGTAGCAAAAAATACCCCTTTCAATTATCTTGGTTAAATCAAAGCAATCGGCCAAGTATTGTTTTTTTCGTTACCTCATATAGGGAATTACACACTTAAAATTTTGATGCTTCTTTAGATAATATGTATGTAAATATCTGAAATAAATCAGTAAATAAATATTAGGACTGTTGTAAATGAACCAATAAATTGATGAATTGACGATGTTTTGACAGAAGTAAAAAAATAAAGATAAATGACTGTTGTGATATTAGAAAAAGAATTATAAAAGAGAAAAAATATAGATGAAATCGAAGAGGGAATTCTAGGCAGGTTCAAAATTATAATGGAAAGAAATCATAGGAAAATTAAAGGAAATGAAGATAACAAGAAAATAATGAAAAACAGTAGATGTAATAAGGAAAGTTGTGAGGTCCCGTATGAGCATTAAAGATTTAGGAATGATCCTGTTTTTTCTTAAATTACAATTTTGAATAAGCCATACTTAAACCGCTAATATAAATATAAATTTATATAAATGAGCTATATTCGGCAAGTGCCACGGAAATGTACAATTCACTATAAAAAGAGAATACAACAGTCCAACTATGGAAATTTATTCAATAAGACTAAAATCATGACAATTATAGCTAGTTTTGAAACCATGCGCTTAAAATTGCATCAATCAAGCCAATTTTCAAATGAACTCTAGGGTACTATTTAATATTTCTAGAAGTTTATTTGGCGTTCTCGTAGCTTCATCAATATCAATAGTCTAAGAGAAAGATCACACCATGAATATATCAATTTAGTTTATATGTGGTACATAAAATAGATGATACCATTAAACTATCACCCTTTGTTGGACACTCCTTTTCTGGTCAACATCAGCATTTTCATTGAGTAGCAGCCTAAGTGCAAATATATTGAAAAGACCACTGAGCTGGCAATTAATTCGTACTACTAAATATCACTAATTTAAGTTATATTATTGTAGGAATTGGCTATAATTGTCAATAAATACATAGTTATGGGTAAGCATGTATAGAAAGGATAAATTTACAAAACATCTTGTACAGAGACCATTGCTTGCTTTCTCACTACCATTAATGTATCAATTTATTGAAGAAATTGGCAAGTAATAACATTGTTATAAACATTGGTCAGTTTCATTACTTACCAATTAAGCAACATTATGCATCTCAATATTTAAATTCATGGTACCATCATGCAGCTCAACATATCAAATAATAGTAGTTACCATATATTGCGATTGCTAGAGCACAAATCTATGTGTACAAATGCGAAAACATATTCCAATATAACTGATTTCTAACACATCAGATCTGAACACCCCATTTGGGCACATTATTGAAGAAATTGGGTAAGGAACTAAACTGATAGAGTACAGATTTAGGCTTTATGAGTTCCATGCATTCAACTTGAATCAAAAGCATAGGGTTATAAATTATCGAAAGCTTACATTCATGAATGGAGATCAAGTAAAGTTGCACTTATTTTTTTATATAGTCGGAGCAAATGTTTAGTTATTTCTCCATTCTACTGACCAATGTTCATTTGAGTTGATTAAATTTTAAATGGGCCATCTTTTATTCTTTCTGTACTGGATATTAAGAAAGCTTATTCTGCCAACGGTATAGCTAAAGTCACTTAAATTGGTAGCAAAGCACCTATATTGAAATAGGCACATAATTTTAAATACTCACTTAGATTATAAAATGGTATGGACAGTCTACAAAAAACACCAGAAAAGTAGCAAAATGATGTATAATAAAATATTATTTGCATAATTTACATAAAATAGTAGTAGCCTTAGAACGACCAAGCCATACACACATATTTTAAGAAATAAATAGATTAGTAAAAGGAGAGTATCTCAAGAATCTTACCTGGTTGACAGTCTCAGTACGAAATGAAGTTTGACTTCGTGGTGAACCTCATATGTGATATCAAACTAAAAAAAAAACATTCATCAGTATTAATAACCTGGTAAAAAGACAAATACATGGCCATATTTAAATTTCATAATTTTGCCAAAAATATATTACATGTTCATGATTTTACCTCGTTTTCTTCGACTTTAATATCCATGATTTTGTACTCAAACTCTTTATCCTCCAAAACTACGCAAGACCTGAAGGAATAAAAAAAATGGATGTTTAATTAGTCACATGTTGAAAATAATAAGAAAATGAGCTTTTAATGTGTTAAAACATGTTTGATATTTTTACAACCTTTTTCAGTAGCATTCTCTTCCCTACAAAATTTGCAATGTAATATTATTAATTTACAGCTAAAGTCAAAATAATAATATAGAATTATATTAATGTGAAAAGTGAATATAACATAGTTAGTCATTAATTAATAATGTAGATAAGAAAATTAATTCTGGTGAAGTGTTTAGCATTCACCTCTCTTCACTCAATAGAGAACATCATCAAAATAATAACATTAATAGCATATGTATCAAACTATCTAAATTTGTGGCATAACCTAATCATAAACACAGTTTCTTCATATGATTTATAAGTGATGATATGATTTATAAGTGATGTTATGAGATAGAAGTACCATAGCAACAACCAACAAAAATCCAACTTTTAGCAAACAACTACTAATTCAATGCCGACTTTATAAGAAGGTGAGTACAAAATTATGCAAATGGCATATTCTTGAGAAGATACAACAGATTTAAATTCCATGTCATTCAAATATATTGTTGAAAACATGCATAAATTAAAAGATGCTTAATGTTAAGCATTTATTGCAGTAGGTAATTGTAGGCTAATTATAACTACTAAACATCGGGCACCATTTTAGTTATTATTGAAGTTCATAATGTTGTTTTCATATTTCGAAAGCATCCAGTAACGTCAAGCATAAAAAACCTGATTAGAAATATGCATGTCTCATAAATGAGAGAAATGGTCATAAAGAAAAAAGAAATGCATTTAAATACAATTACCAAACTGAAGGCTTTTAGCAAAGTTATCAATATGACTAAAATGAGCTATACATATTGTTAAGTGACAAAATCACAAACAGTTAATGTGCAGTGTAATTAACTTGCAAACGTACAACCATCACTCAATCTTACTCAAAAAATATACAGAGGGAATTAAAATAACAAACAAATAGATGTTATAGCATCCAGTCGGCGAGTATAACATAAAATGAAATAAAACTACAGGAGCATTCGAACATCAGAACTCAAAGTCTTGAATACAACTTGGACGGTAGCAATTCAGTAGTAAGAAATGTTAAATGATGATTAACAATCGATGGAAAAGGGGAGAAAAATGTACCTAAACAAATTGGATGTAGATCCCAGTAATGCTGATGAAGATCGGTTGCGGTTCAAAACTTCAGTTTTGCCGAAATCGGAAAATGTGGAAATGAAATTGGCAATATTAGGCATTATCAGAGAAATGAGTCGTTTTGAGAGAAGAAAAAACGGAAGAACGTGGAGATGGAAGGGGGAGCGGTTATTGAAGGAAGGAAAAAAAAATGGGGAAGGGAAGAGAAGAGCGGAAGAAAGTTATTTTAAAACGGTAGGTTGTAGTGCGGAAGTGGAGATTCTTCGCGTAAGTGGAGGAACGTGGGCAATGCGGAGAACAAATCCAAGCCTTTCTTTATCTTTGCTGAGAATAAATCTCAGCCCCTCTTTGTTTTTGTGTAACCAACCGGTCCTTTTTGTTATATAGATATATATATGTGTGTGTGTGTGGGTTTTTTTTTTTTTTTTTTTTTTTTTTTTTTTTTTTTTTTTGAGAACTTACTCGTAAGGAAACTGACCAGAGTCGTAAAACCTCCCCTAGTGCAACTAGTCCGGTCCGTGGGTACTACATAAGTGGCTGAACTTAGTGTGTGCACATACTAGCTAGTTCAATGGTGGTCAATTAAAACAACACATGAATAACTTGCTGAAATGCAAGTTCGCAGGACACGAAACGATCAACGATCTGTGTTATCCAAGAATATAAATTTGGAAGAAACGAAATATGACGTGCCTTGGTATTTGGTCAAATGAACCTAGATTTTGAAGAGAAAAGAGGGGAAAAGAAACATGTTGGTGAGCATCACAAGGTAATACACTGGGTGATGCCTGTTTTTTTTTAAAAAAAAAAGGTGTCAGATGATAAAATTGCAAATCATGTTGTTGCACTAGCAGGATATATCATGTAAGCGACACAACATGACACAAGTGAATGAAAACCGATACACTTGGTACAAAGATAGTACCTGAAGTGTGCAACATTACAGGACCGGCTTTGAGGAGAAAGAACCTGATGGATAACACAAAGATGCAACATGCAACATTAAATTATGCTTATTGAGGATCTAAGTGCAAACATGGAAGAATTTGATGATGGCACATCACAGTCACTGTATTATCAAATATATTTCGTAGCCCCTTTGTTCACAATTGAAGAAAATGGTAGTCAATTAAACCTGAAAATTAGCACATAAATGTGAAGTTGTGAAAATAGATTTGTACAACTTAATGCGATTTACAGATTAGTATGTAGCCAGCCGCAAAGGCGTCAACGTTGTCCACAGTACATAAAATTTGAAGTATACAGAAGGCGCCGCAGAAACCTCAATGTTGTCCGAGGTACGCGAAACCTGAAATATTCAGAGGGCAATAAAATCAGCAGGTTAAATTGAACACAAGGCATAAAAACTGAATAACACATGATGCATGATTACTGAAGCTTTCAAATCCCTGACAGGGAATCGAAAAAATGGGTTTTGCATCTTAGTAAACAGCAGAAGAGTTGGAGCAGATAGGGGGCTGCACAAAAATTACAGCATCCATGACAACTGAATAACACATGATGCCTGGTTGCTGAAGCTTTGAATTAAACCTGAAAATTAGCACATAATTGTGAAGTTGTGAAAATAGATTTGTACAACTTAATGCAATTTACAGATTATTATGTAGCCAGCTGCAAAAGCTTCAACGTTGCCCACAGTACACAAAATTTGAAATATACAGAAGGCGCCACAGAAACCTCAATGTTGTCCCTGGTACGCGAAACCTGAAATATTAAGAGGGCAATAAAATCAGCATGTTAAATTGAAAGCAAGGCATAAAAACTGAATAACACATGATGCATGATTACTGAAGCTTGCAAATCCCCGACAGGGAATCAGAAAAATGGGTTTTGCATCTTAGTAAACAGCAGAAGAGTTGGCGCAGATAGGAGGCTGCACAAAAATTACAGCATCCATGACAACTGAATAACACGTGATGCCTGATTACTGAAGCTTGCAAATCACCGACAGGGAGCAGTGCAAAAAACGGGGCATTCCGAGAATCGAACTCAGGACCTCTCGCACCCGAAGCGAGAATCATACCACTAGACCAAATGCCCTTTTGTTGAGATTTCAATTGGATCTTTATTCCTTGGTACAGCCCTATATGTCTTAACCTTAACAGTAAAACTATCAGGAACAATATGTCAAATTCTGGGTGACAAACCAATCCAAACACCATCACCACTATAAGGCTACCACCAGGCATAAGATTCAACTTTGAATTTTCAGAATTGGGAATTTAGAATTCTCTCCAACAGTGGATTCAATTCCCCTTCAAAATTACATTTCGGATTTAGGAAGCTGAATCTCATTTGGATGCTCATTCAATAATGTTCAAGGTCGGCACTTACGGAATGAACGCTCAAGCTTGGGCATTTATTTGACATGACTTATTGAATAAGAGTTCAAAGCTTGTGCAGTTATTTAATAAGAGTCCAATGTTAGACACTTATTCAATAAGCATCTCATTGTTCGGACGATCTCTCCCCGTTTAAAATGATTCATGGACTGAACTTTCAAAGGTTGAAAATCAACCCCAATCAACTGGAGTCTAATGCTCTAGATCAATCATCCACACCAAAAATCTTGAACTTGGATTGTTTAGGTAACTCAAATGTCCGAAGATATAATCCTAACTGAAGTAGAATTATAAATGTGTTAAAGAAAATACCACAATTCATACCTTTCAATTCAAGTATTACACTGAGAGAGTAACTTTATTGACATGACTCCATTAGTTTTCAGTATATTTAATACGAACTTATTATAAGACAGATTAATACAATATATGGTAAACTTTAACGGTTTGGGAAACTAACCCAAACCCCATGACGACCATAGGGCCCCTGATCAATCATCCACGCCAAGAATTATAAACTCGTAATGCTTACGTAACTCAAATGTTCCAATATACATGCAGTTGAAGTTGAATTAGAAGCGTAAAAACAAGCACCAAAATTATTTCTAAATTCCGAGTTTTTATCATTTTCCAATGAACAATCTTGAAATGTTCAATTCTCGGAAGGTTAGAAAAACCGGTAAAAGCTAAAATAGATACTTCGAATTTAAATCTCCACTCAACCTACTTTAACAACTCTCTTGCATACCGATGATAAGAAAAATTCAGAGAAGATACTGCAGGATGCAAGTAAAAATTTAAATTCTTCACGAGATGCATCAGAGTGTTATCTTTATGAATTCAAATGACAACAGTTTATTGGTATATCATTTGATATTTCAAATCAAGTATAACAATTGTATCACATAGAACCAATTTATCAGATAAAAAATATATGCTAATTTGAGACCATCCAATAGAAGTATAATATCTTAAGGTGTTGGAGCTATGATCCAAAACACATGCTTAGAACCCACTTTTTTTTAGTAAGTTAATAAAATGGAAGAAAGGAGCCCGTAAAAAACAACATGATGATTGTGTTAAATGTGAAGTAGCAAATCATTTTACGTCAAATAGGAAAATGTGATTTATGAGCTTGAATCATAGCTTAAGGCATGGAGATATTCTGTGAATTGATTTGCCAGCTGTGCATGCTGGAAAGTATTCTGCTTGTGATGCTCTGGTTCTCAGTAAGTCATAGATATTTGAGCTATAATTGATATGTTAGTCTACATAAACATTAGCTAGGTAAAAGTAGAACAAGTGATAATTGCTGAAAGGTGGATGTAACAATTGCTGAAGGACATATATACCGCAAGACTCATCGCTTTCATAATAAACAAGAATTCTGAAATATGATCCAAATTCACTTGTTGAATCAATTTTGTTTTTACTCAGATGACAAAATGGCACCAAAAAATCGCAAAAAAACGACGGAATAACAAGCTTCACTTGAACTAAATGGAAGATAACACGGAAGCAGTGTCAATTTACCGTTGAATAGAAGGCTGATCTGAGCTTGAATACGAGATGAAAATTGATTTCTCATCTCTCTACTGTGTTTGCCGGGCAAGTATTCTGCCTGTGAAGCTCCAGCAACCAATCTGACACTGATAAAACATATGTTTTGCCACCGAGAAAATGAACTTTAAAACACTGTTAACAACGGTAAAAAAGGGCATTCCGAGTAGGGCTGTCAATGGATATCCGAAATATCCGAAAGCCGCCCGTATCCGCATCCGAAAATACGAAAAATATCCGATATCCGAAAATCGGATACGGATATCCGATATCCGAAATGCTTAGCGGATACGGATACGGATATGGCAATATCCGTATCCGATAAATATCCGTCCGCTATGAAAATATATAGTTTTGTATTTTTATATTTAGGTTATAGTAATTTATTATTTTATAAACAGATGAATAAAAAGTAAGTAACAAAACAAATTTAAATTAGTGTTGAATTTTATGTGATTGAATGTGCTATTGTTAAATCGGTATGTTTTATCATTTATGTATTATTTCAAAATTTTCAGCTATTGTTTAGTACCAAATGAAATATGCATCATATTGTAACTTACATATTTTTAAGTTCGGATTCGGATATTTTCGGATATCCGGAAATATCCGTATTTGCTAAGCCGGATACGGATATTTTCGGATATCCGAAAATATTCGCGGATACGGATACGGATATTATTTAGTAGGTATCCACCGGATACGGATACGGATTCGGATACGGATTTTTATTTTCGGATACGGATACAGCACTATCCGCATCCGTTTGCATCCGTTTACAGGCCTAATTCCGAGAATCGAACTCGGGACCTTTCGAACCCAAAACGTTTTGCCACTGAGAAAATGAACTTTAAAACACCGTTAACAACGGTAAAAAGGGGCATTTCGAGAACACCGAGAAAATGAACTTTAAAACACCATTAACAACGGTAAAAAGGGGCATTCCGAGGATCGAACTCGGGACCTCTCGCAACCAAAACGTTTTGCCACTGAGAAAATGAACTTTAAAACATCGTAAACAACGGTAAAAAGGGGCATTCCGAGAATCGAACTCGGGACCTCTCGCACCCAAAGCGAGAATCATACCACTAGACCAAATGCCCATTTGCTGACAAGCATGGGCAGTTCGGTATGATTACCCTCACTTTCTGTTATTACCATATCTGTAAAGGTGGCATACATGTAACTTAAGTATCCTACCAAACAAATATACTCCATAAATGGCATGTTCTACTTTGATTACAATAGTTTTAGCATTGTAACAATGTTTTTATTTGAAGAAATATAAACCTCTAAAGTTTTCTCAGTAGTGTAATAAAAAAACAATGCGTCGTATTTTATATAAAAAGTATGTTGCCACTAGTACATAAATTCATGGTAATTTATCCTTTGTAGTCTGTGCCAATTAAGAGTGGGGGTATTTAGTCAAAACCAACTGAACCAGTTCGTTCTAATCAGTTCAATATGTTTCCAAAGTTGAATTGGTGTTACAAACTTGTAAAATAGTTTTATAGGGTTTTGGTTCAACCAGATTAACCGAACATTCTTTGCACTTCCAAAACTAATAATGATTATTAAGTTTTTAGATTAATTTAGTGATAAAAATAAATTTTAGGTACATAAGTAGTTTAATATTACTCATGTATTGCACAGAAGTAACGAAAATGCAACCACATCTGCTTTATCTTTAGTAGACTGGACATCAAATCATAAGTATGATTGGTTAAACCAAAAATGGGTGAAACTAACAAAAAATAATTCAGTCAGTGAGCTTCAGCTCTATAGCTTCCGCTTTTAGTTTGATTTAGCATTTTTCACCATAAAAACAGACAAACCAACGAACGGTTCATCCCTAGCATAAATATCTACGTAATGTTTTATTTTTGAAGAACCAAAGCATGTAAAACTGTGATAAACATAATTTATCCTTTGTGGGAGTGATGTTAAAATTTGGGTGCAATGTTTGTTGAGTTAATGGCTGGATATATGGCCCCAGTTTACACACACGCGCACACGCATATCCCTATAAACCAGTTCATAAATCTCATGTCCAGTTGCATTTGGTCCAGTACATCTTGTATTGGTTTTCATCTTGCTCTTGTTGAATTAGAAGCATGTCCCTCGAGTCAAATAAAAAACTGCACATCAGAAATAATATATGTGCATAGAAGTTATTTGGCACCGAATATTTTCCATTCCTTGATAGACACTGAAAGAAGCCTCTAAATATATTATTTTTGAAATAAAATGTACAGCAGTTGAATGACCATCAGTTACAATTATTATTTTGAAGAGAGAAATAAAGCAACCAGGTATAGTTGATTACCTCATAAGGACACCTAGCTTAGTATTTGTCATGTGATTTTCATTGGTAATTTGGTTTATCAAGTAAATATTGCCGAAACCTTCTGTTCACTTCTTAAAAAACATAAAAAAATAAAATCAACGAAATTAAAAAATACAGAAAAATTGAATGAAATTTTTTATATCATAATGCACTGTTGAGATGATAAAAGTTTATATTCATTAAAAGATGAGAACTCTTCCATCCCAATGCAACAAATTTAATGATATTCCTAAAATTTCTTTTGGTAAAAAGTTTGAATGTCCTTGAAAAGAATTTTATGTATTAATTTCTAAATAGTTTTGAATTGCAACTTCCTAGAAAAATGATAGAATGTAATATGATTTTTAGGTTATAATGAGTTAAATTTGGTGTTTGATTTTCATGTTTTATAAGAAATGAAAGTATAACGGATTACATAACTTTACCATGACGAACATAGAATAATGACATTTACTTTCTAACATATCCAAAAATAGAAGTTTTCTAGTCATTCTCATGACCAGAACACTAAAAGCATGTTTGAAAACTCTTTATAAGTAGTCAAACATACTTACAAGTTGCTTATTTGAATAGTGGTGTTTGTGATTCCTTATACGGAGCTTGCAAAGGAAGCATAAAAGTAGAAATGGAAGAACCGAAGAAGCAACTACCAGTGGCTTAGGACGTATGAAGTAATTTTTTAAGCAATTATAACCAAGTAAATTGTTGAAATACCCTTATATTCTCAACCAAATTACCAAAAAAAAAAAAAAGTCATTATCTTGAGAGGATATTTGTTTCAAGGACACATTTTAGACGAAGATTAAATCTAAGGACAAGTGACTTTTGTTATGTAAATCAAGAACAACTTTCATGTTTTAATTGGAAGAAGTCCAAATATTTTGAACTAAGGACACACGTTGACATTTCACAAATAAAAAAAAATACAAAATCGTTCTCCTGTGATTATAAGATTAAAAATTAATTATGAAATGTATTTTGTTTCATAAATATGAAAAAAAGGAATATAAGAAAATTCAAAACGGAAAGCTAAATGCATATAACCTCGTTATTTACACTATAACTTTTTTATGGTGCAAATGAGATTAGCTTTAAAATGACTTAATGTTGTATTTGGATGATACAATATAAAACTATATTTTTAAGTTATAAAGCTATATTATTATTCACTTAGCATTCCGAGCTGATTATTTTCATATGTTTATAATACCCATAATTGACTAAAATAATTTTAAAACCACATTTTTCTTTCAATTCGAGGGCTATTTTTTATTTTATAAATTAACTCAGCAATGATAAGAATTAAAGTGAACTACATATTAACATAATAGAATTTGGCATTTGTCCTTAATCAATTATTAAACTTAGTTGTCTTTAGATCTATTTTTTTCTTGACATGAGTCCTTAAAACTAAATACCCCTTATCTTGAATTCATCATGGTCCAATTATGTAATTTATTACACATGGAATGCTTTCACCACTCGCGCAAAGCAACTGCAAGTAATACTTGCCATGTGATTGGTTAATACCATGGCCAGGGGACCCATCTACCATTTAACAATTAATAAGAAAACCTTAACAATATTGCTTTGGCCAATCCCAGCGTGAGTTGCGTTGGTAGTCGCTTTTTGCGCGACTGAGGCTAGCATTCCTCTTATTACACAAACAGTAGTCAAACGTTAAAATTAGCTTAGTTTAACTTAAAAGTCAAATTACATTTAAAAACTTTTACTTAGAGAAACTACTTGGAAGTTACTGTTTAAAACTCCTTTTAAAGAGACTCAAAATAAGTTGGTCATATGTTGTAAACAACAAATACTTTATTTCTTAACAAAACGTATGGATAGGATTGACAAACATAACAATAATACAGTGAATAATCCACGGTTGTCGAGGGAAAAAAAAAACGAAATAAAAAAAGTGATCTAAGCCATCGACCAATCCATATTATCCAGAGCGGTTTATGCAACATGAGATGAATTTAAGGAGCTTCGTACAACTAGCCTAAACCATGACGGTTTTCTGCTTCTATCGTCCACTCCACAAACCCTAGTTTCAAAAAGCAAACCAAATTTTCCAGTACATAATCATAACCGAACGTGAATGAAATTCACACGCAAAAAATTACCTGGATTAAACTGAGGGTTCGCTTTTAGCCATTTTCGTGGAATCTTCCAAGCTTTGTACGGAATTCTCAAAGATAGAAGGATATGGTCCGAAAGAATTTTGAGAGATGCTTTCTTCAATTTATTATTTTAAGACTCCTAATGCCGCTTGCCGCCTGCAAATTTTGGCGCATTTTCCATAAACTTTTCGCACGTTTTTTGAGTAAATTTCAAGTTAACAAAGAAGATAAATACGCTCGTCCTATTCCGATGCGTCGGGTCATTTTTTTTTTTTTTTTTTTTTTTTTCCCTACGACAGCTTGGTTCCCTTATAACCCATTTTCCTTCTCCAACGACCTCCTTCCAAACCCGATGTTTTAAGAGGCAATCCAAGCTTTTCCAACACAAATTAGGTTTAGATCCGTGGTTCGCACATATATGTATGTGATATTGATTAAGCGGAATGTGTTATAGAGATGTTTAAGTTGAGTTTGTAATGTATGAGAGTTTACAATGTTAAATTGATTATGATGTATTAGGACAGATGATGTGGCATATGATAGCATTAAAAGTCTTTATGCGTAGCATTAGTAAAATAAACTTACAGAATTAAAACATACTGGTAAAGGAATAAAATAAATAGAACTATAAGGTTGAATATTGTATATATGATATGTATTATGCGCAGTTGGATGATAGACTTAGAGCATCTCCAACAGAGGAGATATTCCTCTTCCAAATACTGAATTGCGCTTCATTTGGTCACCAATAAGTGTTACGGGGATGAATATTAAGGCTAATGTCACGGGACCAATTCAGAATGCTGAATTGGTTCGGCGAGCCGATTTTATCAGCTCGCGATTGGCGAGCCGATAAAATCGGCTCGCCATCCCCCCCCCCCCCCCCCTCCCCAATCCCCAACGGCTAACTCATCCCAACGGTTATATCCGCCTCGATTTTGATTCCCAACGGCCATAAAATGGTTAAAACTTTTTTAACGGCTATATTTTCAGTTATAAAAGCATTCCATTCGAATTCTTTCTTCATCGCAACATATTCATGACTTCTTTCTACATCTCTTTACTCCACATAAACTCTTGCTATATAATGACTTCCCCATTCGGAGATTTTTCACATCCGACGATTAATGGAAGCCAGTTCTCGCAAGGCAACACGAGCAATATATTTGAAACTCTATTGAGCAGGCAAGGAAACAAAAAAAGTGTACGACGATACAAATAAGTACTAGAAACCATAGGAAAAAAATTAGTGGTTTCTCACCTTAATGTCTTGATTGATGTAGAAAGCACAAATAATGGTCATGGTTGGGAGATGGAGAATGAACTATTTAAACAAGTGGAGGTGATTATTGATAAAGCTCTGTCATCATTACTCGGGCTGTAGCATCGAGACATATGACATGACTACACCATGACCTCAATAGTTGAGTTGCTTTGACTCGGCCGTACAACAGTACCACTTTTCAAGTAGTTCAACATGTCTGCTTGGGAATACGATGATGAAACCATGGTCCAAATGTATGAGCAGTACGAAAGAAATAAGGAACCGGTCGAGTTTGTTCCCGAAACGCAGTTGGATGATCAAGTGGAAGCTGGAGAAGTGGAGACCGAGCTCTTTAGTACCACGCAACCGAACGTTGCTGTCCAATGCATTGGACCTCTTCAGAAAACCCACAATGCTCGGTTAAGGGAAGTAATTGCTCGGGAGAACCCAGATAGGTCAAGCTCCAGCATGACGAGTCGTTCAGTTCTCTGCTACTGCAGAGTAGAATGTAATGTGATTGTTTCTAAAAGTCAAAGCAACGCAGGTCGACACTTTTATGGTTGCAAATCGTACATTACTGCACTTAATCGACATGGAGTGGAACCTTGTAATTTTTTCTCATGGATCGATCCACCACTGACGGAGAGGGGTGTCGCGTACGCTCTAGAGATGCAAGCAGAGGTGGGTCGCCTTGAAAGGGTGAATGTTGCAGCAAAGGCTGAAATGTTGTACGGGTTCCCCCGTAATTTCGGAAACTAGGGTCTAGCTGTATCGTAGTTGTATGTCTTATTTCTCTGTATTTTGTGTAACGTTATGTGGCACTATATCGTATGTTGTGTCGGAACATGTTGTTTTCATGTTTGCTTTGATGTTGTAGTAGGCATGTACTATTATTCGGTGTTGTATCTGTAACGGCCGGTTGTATCTGTATGGTTATTGTTATGCGAAAACCCACTAGTTGAATCATTTTAATCATAACCAGTTGTTAAACTAGTTTATATAAAAATTTCATGAGTAATATATTCAAAATATAATCTTCCTACTAATAACAAATTATAATTAGATAAAATAAAAAATAAAACTTTAAGCAATTAACCCTCCCCCCCAACACACCAACCAAACTCCCCGCGCCGTATGTGGGCGCAGGGACTCACAAGCCGATTTTATCAGCTCGCGAGCTTGCGAGCCGATAAAATCGGCACGCGCTTGCTGGGAGATATCCAAGATATCTCCCAACATGTTACGGGTCGTAACGTTACAACCCATAACGCTGTTGGAGATGCTCTTAACAAACACTGGAATGGGCATTTACTAGTAAAGATAAATAGTAGGAAAATATTTTGTCGTGGAAGTAGTACAGATGGACGAAGGTAGATAAAAAGGAAAAAAATCGAAAATAACATACAGATGAATTATATGAAAGAAAATTAAATGGTAGAAAAGAAGAGTAGCAAGTGTTATTGAAATGAGAATATATTTTTTATTTTTATTTTTGTGCTTGTCCACGAGCTAAGTATGATTAAGGTCTGCACGATTGATGACTTCATCATCATCCTACATAAATAGTACATTTGGTTTTAGATAATTATGTATTAAAATATGAATGGTGTTACTCGTGGGAATGAATATAGAACTTTAAAGGGTAATAGGGCATACAGTTATGTAAATTTCTCTTTTTGTTCCCTTTCTTTTATGTGATGCATGTGGATGTCCATTAGTAGTTCGATAATGTCATTGTCAACACAATGTAGGTATCAGAAGAAAATCTTGATTATTAAAAAACTGGAGCGGTAAAGACTGAGAACATAAGTATAAAGCATTCATTCATAGTACCTTTTTTCTTTATAATCAAACTTGATTGGAGTGTTATTTGCTTAATGTGTAGGAGCAATATCAGTTGTTGTATTGTATTCAGTGACAGTAGTGGTTTAAAGACGGATATGGAAGTAAAAAGATTAAGAAAAACATGGTAGGTGCTATATTAATTTCATTGTTCCATTAAAGTATTATCTACAGAGGTGGATATTACTGCACCTGAAACGTAGAGGATGATATGACGAGAGCTACATTTTTCTTAGTCACTCTCCGAGCCTTGGGGATTGCATCTTTTGTATTCATTTAGTAATTGTTAGGCTGGAATTCAAAAATAGCATCGATGCCAACTGATATTTGAAAAAATGGTTTCGATCTTCATATCGGTGTTGTTCCAAACAAATAGCAAAGTAAATTGGAAATAAAGAATGTAGATGATAATCAGCTATCCATGGTACTAAGAGGTGAGGTAGTTATATGTGTAACCATTTTGGAGATGTTTATCATTTCGTTCACGTTGACGCCAATAAGTCTTTCTGCATCTTTGTCAAAAGCGATCACAGTTGTTGAGGTTATGCTATTAAGAATATCAATGTTAACACGATACCTAAGCAATAATGGGTGATTTAAAAAATGAATATCTGATCAAAAAGCAGAAAAAAAATTTGGTACCTATTTAGTGGATGTTCCTTCAATTGGAGCAATTGTATGATGTTCCTTCAAGATGCATTGATTGTTTGCCAAGCATGCATGAAGAGTAAAACCAAGAGGATGAGGTCCTTAATTTGGTGACAATAGCGTGGACGATGTTGAATACGAAAGTACACAATTAAGAAAATGTCCATTGGTAAAGGTTACTGCAAGCAGGTGGAAGTGGTTATGTGCGAAGGAAGTACAAAATTAAGTTAATGAAATGACAAAGTGGAAATTTAAAACTTGTATGGTCACAAGAATTTAAATGAGGGGGTTATGAAAGAAATGTAGAAAAATACCCGGCAGTTTGCGGCTCTAACTTCCTCCTGAAGATGTGCTAAGCTACATTGAACTGTCTCTATGTTTATGGTCTCGGTACTAGAGGGAGTGGAATTAAGTAGAAGCGGTTTTCTATTGTTTGCATATTGAGTACTGAGACGGTGGAATTTTTTTTAGAGAAACCTTTAAAATATAGTAATATTAAATTTATTGGATATGTATAAGTCAAATGGTTACCTTTTAAAATAGTAGTAGATTGGTGAAACCTTGATATTAGTGTACACCTTTGTAGCTTTGTTGAAGTCATATACAATTGAACCTGCAATAACATGGAGTATGTATGTAATATATAGTAGAACAACAGAACGTTAAAGAAATGTAATTGTGTCCATAAATAGAGATTGAGGTAGACGTCATAACAGTAGGTATGGGATGGGGGTACGATCTTTTCCTATCAAACCAATGAGATACGACGTGGAATTTTCTAATAAGCGTGTGGAGAGAAAAAAATGTAAATAGATCAGGGACGTATTCGAGAATAAGGATATTGTACAATGTGCGTAATAAATTAGTAACATATTACTTTGTTAGTCCAAGATGTAATTGTTTTCTGATTAATTGAGTTCCATCTTGTATGGTACAGATCAAAACATGGGTAATAGCATAGAGAATGCCTCCTACATTTGCATATTTAAGAAGTGGATATCGGTTATTCTGGTTCACAAGTAGTGTATTAAAAAATAAACAGTTTGGAATTTTAAAGTTAATATAGACATACCGGTAAGATGAACCTTCTTGTTAATTTGAGGAGGAAGCACATCATCATCGACAAAACCAAATTTGTAGTGAGGGATGTTATCGATGTCTTCATGCAACTTCTTGACCTGAGTATCCACCCTAAGTGTGATAGCCAACGCCTCATCGATAGCCTTGAAATCTTTGTCTGAATCTTGAACATTGAGCCGAGTAATCTCATATATGGTTTGTTCCTAAAAAACATTTACAAACCTTTGTAAATAATGCTCGCATTCAACTTCCCTTTTTGTATTTCCTTATGAAAGAGACAAATAGAATCGATTTGTAAAACAATGTAACAACCCGGAATCTCTGAACCAATTTAAAATTTTATTTTTAATTGATTTCATGGATTAATAGAACTTAAAATGATTATTTTGAGAATTAACAATTTAAAATTTATTTAAATCGAAATTATAACATATATATTTATATTAATTATAAAACGAACTCGAAATGGAGCTGTAGTTTGAAAATTCGATTTTAAATTTCAAACGAATATGCATAATTCAAAATAAACCGGACTTTAGTAAAACCAGAAACATTTGAATCTGTTTAATAATATCTTTCTAATGAATGTGAAAATTTGATATTTCATAATATAAATTGAAAGTTATGTCCAGATTAAAATTTAGAATAGTCGCTATGGAATTTATATATATTTTAAATAATATATAGCCCTTAAAAATAGTCATTTTGCAAACGACCTCCGTTTTCGACGAAACCACTTTTGTTGGATACGGAATGTCAAATTTTTGTTAATTTTCAAATTTCATAATTTTTGAATAAATATGTGAGCGCAATGAATTTAAATGTGTTTGGTACTTTTAGTTTGAAATTAATCGACTGGAAAATGACCATTTTTCAAATGGTCTCCAAATTCGATGAAATTAGTTTTGTTAGGACCGTATCGTCAAAACATAGCTAGATTTGTTTTTCTGTAATTTTTAAAGTCAGTATGTGGTCCCGGTAAATTAAAACGTGTGTTCGAATTCAATATACATTAATTTATATTTTAGTTTTAAAGAAAAACTGGTCGAAACCGCCGAATTGGCTTACGAAACGTATCTCATTGTTTCCAAATGGGGGTATTTGGCTTGGGGCAATATTCGTTGAGTTTGATTTGGAGTTCGGATGAAAATTTCACTTTCTAGAATTAAATAATATATTTATATATAGTGGCCAATTATAATTTTCCTAAAACCCTAATCACAAATAAAAGAAAAAAACCGCCGCCAGGAACGAAACAAACGAACATAGAGCTCCAGGAAACTTCTCCTTCGATCTCCTTCTACAGTCGAGATCTCGAGATGAGTTCTAAGAGAAAGTTGTTCGGGGAGGGAAGGGCTTTCAGTAGCTGGCGGCGCTTCATCTCCGGCTGCTCCGTTCGACGTTGGCAGTCCCGAGAAGGTGCCGCGGTTTTGGAGAGATTCGAGGAGATTGGAGGGTTGATATGGGATGGCGCTAGTCAGAATAGAAAGAGGGCGAAGCGACGCTCCAGGTGGTGACCGTCGATTAGATTCCGGCGCCTCGTGGCGCGTGCGAACTAAGGCCCTAGGGTGGATGTGATGTCGGTTGATTTTGATCGAGGAAGATGAAAGGAAGCAGTAGTGTTTTCTTTTAATGTGATTAAGGTTTAATAAATATAGTTAATTATATATTTAAAGTTTAAATGTTTAAACTATCGTAACTTGGTCATACAATGTCCAAATTCAGCAAATCAAAGTCTGTCGGAATCGTAGGATCGAGCACTACGCAATGAAACTAACTAAAAGCGATTTGGAAGAAAGTAGAATTTGAGGCGAAATTAAATCAAAACAGAATTGAAATCGCCAAATAAAGAATGATGGAGTGGAAACCAAGGCGAGAACTCCTTCTCACTCAAAATTATTTTATCATGTTATTGTATTCATGTATAAAAATATATAGAATTTCCAATGTAGATTTATATCAGTTTTAATCATTATAAACTGTATACGGTGCCTGTTAGCTCACCTCCCTCGTCTACAGACCATGGACGATTTAATTGATTGTACTGTGTTTTGTTTGTGATGCTGAGATGCTTAAAATAATAAAAATAATTTAATATCATTTTGTGGTAGTTGAAATTAAACTATAAATATTTATTTATAATTTAAACAGTGAAAATTGATAAATTAGAAAAAAAATCAAATTGAATTAGAACTAATTAAATTTATTAACTAGTGATTATTTTGAATCGACTATAGTTTGGAAACCCTGCACCGGTCTGGGGACGATAATTTGTTCACATCTCCCCTGAATTGAACTATATGTCAATCGATAGATCAACAGACTGTGATAAGCGTTATTTAATTATTTAATGCTTATACAGCAGTGAATTGCACTCTGGTTGTGAATGGACTGTTTAATAGTTGTTTATCACTATTGTTGAATACATGCGATGTATGAAATCCATATAACTGAAATTATATGATAATTGATTGAGTCACATTCCGATTTAGAATATGAGCGAATATTTTAAAATAATATTAAATAAAGAATCAAAATAAGGTTTTGATGCCCGATTTTGGATGGACACGAAAATATATAAAAATATGAAGTCGGATTAAGTATAGAAACGCCATTTTAACCTGAACGGGTTTATCGTTCGATTTCATTCATTTTAAAATAATATCGAAGAAAATTAATTTCAAAATCTGATATTTTGAGAATATTATCATTTTAATATTATAATCATATGGAATATTCAATTTTGATTAAAAATTGAAATTGAAGTTGGAATTGTTTTTAAAACGAATTTATAAAATGCGTTTTAAATGGAAATCGACGATATATATTATATATATAATGGCTTGAATAGAATGCGCCGCGCAGCGACCGTTCACGAATTTCAATCATTAACTTCAAATTAATATAACAGGAGATCCGACCGTCGAATTCACCTAAAACTGGAACCGATAGGTTCGTATCGAAAAGAGCTTTCCAACGGAGATAAGAAGTTTAAATTTGAATGGTTAGATTTGGAAATATGTCCAAATCAAATTCCGAAAAGGTCGTTATGGATGTAGTTCGGTGGCCATTATTGGGAACCAACTGTAAGGGCCTTAATAAAATGATTAAAAATATGGAAAAAATTGTGTAAAATCATAATAAATGATTCGGAAGGAGTTGGGATGAAAATTCCACGTTTGTAAAGATAAAAAAATATTTTTATCAAAATGAACTAGTTATTAACTGGAATAATAATCCAATGTTTTTAAATTAATAAATTGGATTTGTAATGGTTTTAATATAACCCAAATTTCCACTGTATGGATTGGAATGGATTTGATTGGAAATAATCTTCGGAATATTTGTATATTGGATTCCGTGATAATACGGATATTGTTGAGGAATTTGGAAGATATAAATATCGTTATTCCCAATACGATATTTGTTGGTTTCAGAATTTGATATTGAATATAAGCCGATATTAATTTCTATTCAGAGCCTTGTATTTATGTCAAATTGGATTTTGGGTTTGTCATGAATGGTGCCTTAAATAACATTGTTCTTAAACCTAGTTGAGAAAAGAATAAATCTTTTAATTAAGATTAATGAAGTTTACCAATTAATTAATATTTAATGGGAATTGAAGTGAAATTGGATTTTTGGTTTTATCGTGGACGGTGTTTTAAATAACACTTGTCCTTTAACCCAATTAACAGTGAAGAGATGATTTGGAATTTGTGAATCTTTTTATTAAGATTTAGTGGAAATTTTCCAAAGTTAAGTTTTCTAATTTAGTATATTAAATTGGAATTGAATGGAATTCGATTTGGTAATAATCGAGATGAGCTTCTGTGAATGAAGATCGTTACTATATATGGAATTTAAAAAGCCTTATCGCTATTCCGTTTATATTATTAGTTTGATACGTGAATTTATATCGATTATATACTGTTATGATTTCCGTGAAGATTCCATTTTGATGGAAGATGATTTTGGGGTTTATTGTGAACTGTGTTTTTAAATGACATTAGTTCTTTAACCCAGTTAAAGAAAGGATAAAATTTCCTAAAGTTGAATATCATAAGGTAATGATTTTTGATATTAAAACCAAGCTGGAGTTTTAATAAATCTTTAATTAGATTGAAATGGGAATGGGGTAATTAAATTTACCATATTAAGAAATGTTTCGAGATGGAGTACCACCAGTTTTACTCTAGGTGATAATTAAATCTTTATTTAGCTTTGAGTGTGAAATGGTATTTAAATTTACCGATAACACACTGGGTGTTAGATATGGAGTACTACCAGTTTTGCTCCATGGGATGAATAGGTTGAGACTGGAATAATAAAAATAAAAGATCACTTCGGTAAGGCTCGATAATCCCGACTAGTTATTAAACCTGAATTTGGTTTAGAATTGTTAAAGGATAATACAAAATCTTTGGCAATGGGTTTTTAAAGGAAGATTAAAGAAAAAGTTTAAATGAACTTATCTTTGATAAAATTAATGGGAACCTTTCCCAAATGATATGAATATTTGAATAAAAGAATATTCTAAATTGGAATGAGGCGATGTGTTTTTATAGCACTTGATTATTGATTATAAAATGCGTGAGTTATTCAGAAAGACAGAGTTTAACCCATTCTGAATAACTGTTACGACGACTAAAAGTCGACGATGAAGACGGTGGTTGAAGACCGGAGATCTTCACATTGTTTGGATGATTACTGGTGTCTTGATTGGGTTGTACACCCAAGACAAGGTAATAAGTGGTGATTGTCCAGACGTATTTGGAGATCGACCGGATATGCGATGACCTCTCCTGTATTGGACATTTGGGACGAGGAATAAGGTGCCTCCGGTTTCGTTTAGACCCAGAACGGACTTGTAAATGGATGTGTGTCTGACATTGGATTTCGTTCCATATTGATTGATTTCTATTAAATACATATCTATTTGGTGGCGGAGAATTTATTATCTTGCTTAACACCCTTCTCTGAGATGTACGAGCTTAGAGGTTATATATTGATAGAAATCAGTTGTATGGCATGAATTGTCAGTGTGGCATGCTGAGATGCAAATGATCAAGTCTTTTGTTGAAAAGCGGAGTCTTGTGGTTGATGATCAAAGCACGGCTTTAATTATAGCTTTGTGTATATCATTAATTCGCGAGCCTCACACCTAGGTTTTAGTTAAAAACGGGATAAGGGACGCAGTGAGTGCGCACGTTCCTTTCTAGTTAGGAGTGGTGTCATGGTATGGAGCCCAAATGTTTTTACTTATGTGGATAATGGATTGCGAGGGCCTTGGATTTGAGTCCCTAGTGGCTCTTGATATGGTCGACGTACTGACTATTTTAGAGGTCTGATAGGACCGGGAAACATGTGTTCAGGAATAACTAATCCACTAACGTAAGTGTGGACTGACACTGCAGGATCCAAGGGTTCACTATGGGGGATCCTGGGTCATTCTGCTAGAGATGGCCCGAATCGGTAAGGAGTACATCCCTTGCCTTGACTCATGATGGAAATTGAATTTCCAATACAACACTTTTCGGTTTTAGTTGTAAACCTATATGGCGACATAGTGGGATGGGGCGCTCATGTCGTCTATGATTGATACATTTATATTTGAAGTTATTTTTGACACTATACACTTATAGTAATATCAAAATGATTTGTTTTAAAACGTACCAAGTATGTTTAGCTATTATAAGGTAAAACTCTATCCTCCGGCTTGTGTTGCATTGTGTGATGGGACCTAAGTCTTATAATAGCTTCATTTTTCAAAAAGCATTGTGTTGTTTATAAACTGATTTATTTTAGAGTATTCATGGGAGTAAACCTGTTCCGTGTTATACGGCGTGGTCCCTTGATTTATCCAAATTTAAAATAAAGTTAATAACTGTTTTAGTTCTCACACTTGTCCCATGACTGACCCGGAGTTTATTGTTTCTACCTAAACTCTGGGTGCCTATATTTTCCACACGAGCAACTAGTAGTTTTGATTTTCGTAGATATTTCTTTTCCCAGGATCCTGGATTACAGCTGGAGCTATATTTGGAAAATTTTGTATCAGTGTATGCCCTTCAGTTGTTGATTGACACTGAAAAGTGTTTATTTTATTACTCTTATGCTTTATCTTTTGTAAATAAATAAATGATACTTTGGTTACTTTTATATGTTTTTACAGGATGTCAAGAAATGCCTCCTTCAAATCAAATCAAAGGCCAACTACGAGAAAGAGCTACTTCCTCACATCAAATTCATTTCAATTGCAAAAGAAGTAGTAGCTCACTGGTAAAGGCATAGGAATTGGTGCTGAGAGACCTAAGTTCGAACCCCGTCAAGCTCACTTTTTGCCAAAGAAACGGAGCGTGTTCACACTGGCCCTTTGCTTTGAGAAATATCTGGATTAGTGTTATGTTATATATATACATACACATATTCATGTGTATGTATTTATGATGTGAACCAATTAACATTTCAGCAATAGCCATATTCTTATCATGGAATTAAATTCGAATTATTCAATTTCAATTAGAAGATTTGCTGATTGAATTGTTGCCAAGAGAAAAATCAATTTTGAAGATTTTATCTTATATTGCCTTTGGAGTCTGATAAGCGTCCTTGTTTGGAAGAATTAAATTAGATGCAATCTTCTATCAATCAAGCCACATGGGAAAATTGAAAGATATGGAAAATATTTACCATGATATGCCCAGATTTTCTCCAATCAGGTAGTCAAGGAAGGCAAGAAATATTCATGAATGAGGAGGGCCATTTATTCATAGACCTAGTTAGGGTTTTCCCCTTCTCATCTATAAATATGTGATTGTAACCATTGTAAAAAGCATCTCATAATTCTGTACTGCCATTAGTTTAATAAAATTTTCTTGTTCTAGTTATTTACTTTTCTTTTAAAACAATTTGTGTATCTACACGATTAGATTCGGTAGAACACATATTGTTATTGTCTTTGTTACTACATACTAGTGTTGACTGTTTGATTAGTTTCAACAGCAACTCTATTTTTAATTCTCTGTTATTGTTCCAGTTATTATTTACTTTTGTTGTTTTTGCTAGTACTTGTTATTTTCTTTCCTGTTGTTGAATTTGATATACGTCTGATTAGATTCAGATTTGTAGCAGTTTCAATAACATTATTTCAACAACATTGAAAACAACCCCCAAAGTTCTGTCTAACACGCCCACGAAACATATAAATAATAAAATTTAACTTTCCTCCCTGTGTTCGACCTGTATGCTACACACCTGTATGCTTGCAGAATTTATTACAAATGTCGCGCTTTTCTACTTTATAGATTAGCGTCGATCAAGTTTTTGATTTAATCGTTACCTCCCCGGCAACGATTAAATGGCATGTTACTACAGTCTAAAATTTTCTTGTTCTAAAAAAAAAAAAAAAAAAAAAATGGCATGTTACTACAGTCTAAAATGCATGATGGTCCTACTTAAATGGCTGAAAATAAAAAGAAATAAAAACAAAGAAAAATGAAAATGGATGAAATGCAGACTCCCCCCCGCACTTGATTCAGACAGTGTCCCAACTGTCTAAAGCAGAAAAATAAAAAAAAATGAAAAATAAAAATAAAAGAACATGTACCACCTGATTTCATGGTGGATGATCATGCAGATCGATAGAGTCATCTTCGTCATATTGTTCGAATTCCAAAAATGGTTTCAGTCGTTGACCGTTTACGTTGAAGACTTTTCCATCCCTAGGATTTTCAATTTCAACTGCTCCATGAAGGTATACTGTTTTCACGACATAAGGTCCAGTCCATCGAGATCTGAGTTTTCATGGAAACAAGTGAAGTCTAGAGTCGTATAAAAGAACTTTTTGACCTATGTTGAATTCCTTACGAAGTATGTTTTTGTCGTGTTGGGCTTTGGTTCTTTCTTTGTAGATTTTCGCATTTTCATACGCTTCATTTCTTAATTCCTCAAATTCAGAAATTTGTAACATCCTGTGTGAGCCGGCTTTTTCTAAGTCAAAGTTCAAAAATTTTATGGCCCAAAGAGCGCGATGCTCTAATTCAAGAGGTAAGTGACAGGCCTTTCCAAAGACTAATCGATATGGTGACATCCCTAGATTGGTTTTATAAGCAGTGCGAAAAGCCCAAAGTGCATCAATCAGTTTTACAGACCAATCTTTTCTATTGGAATTCACGGTTTTCTCAAGAATTTGTTTGATTTGTCTATTGGAAACTTCTACTTGCCCACTCGTTTGTGGATGGTAGGGGGTCGACAGCTTGTGTGTGATTGAGTATTTCTTGAGCAAGGACTCAAAAGCACGATTACAGAAGTGAGTGCCATTATCGCTAATGATAGCTCGAGGTGTGCCAAAGCGTGAAAAGATGTTTTCTTTGAGGAATTTGACAACAACCTTGTTGTCGTTGGTTTTGGTCGGAATGGCTTCAACCCATTTTGAGACATAATCTACTGCAAGCAAGATGTAAAGATTCCCAAATGAATTGGGGAATGGTCCCATGAAGTCAATGCCCCAAACATCGAATAACTCAATCACTAAAATGGGGTTGAGAGGCATCATGTTCCGCTTAGAGATTCGACCCGTTCTTTGACATCGCTCACATTTAGAGCAAAATTCGAAAGCGTCACGGAAGAGTGTGGGCCAATAAAAACCGCTTTGCAAAACTTTTGCAGCAGTTTTTCTTGCTCCAAAATGACCGCCACAAGCATGGTCATGTGAGAAGGAAAGAATACTTTGGTGTTCATGATCGGGCACACAACTTCGAATGATTTGGTCTGAACAGTATTTGAAAAGATATGGGTCGTCCCAATAGAAGTTTCGAACTTTCGAGAGAAATTTTTGTTTATCTTGTTTCGACCATTCAGCGGGCATTTGTTGTGTGACAAGATAATTCACAATGTCAGCGTACCAAGGGGTGTTAGAGATCGAAAGGAGTTGTTCATCAGGAAAATAGTCATCGATTTGGGTGTCGTTATCATTTTCGTGCACAATTCGAGAGAGATGATCAGCTACGACATTTTCAGAACCCTTTTTATCTCGTATTTCTATATCGAATTCTTGAAGAAGAAGGATCCAACGAATCAAGCGGGCCTTGGCATCCTTTTTAGAAAGCAAATATCGTAGGGCAGCATGGTCAGTGTAAACTATGACTTTGGATCCTATGAGATATGGTCTGAATTTCTCAAGAGCGAAGACAACTGCCAAAAATTCCTTTTCAGTAGTCGAGTAATTCAATTGGGCCTCGTTTAAGGTTTTGCTAGCGTAGTAAATGACTCGAGGGAGTTTATCAATTCGTTGACCCAAGATGGCTCCAATAGCAAAATCAGAAGCGTCGCACATAAGTTCAAAGGGTTGAGTCCAATCAGGAGGTTGAATGATGGGAGTTGTGGTCAAGAGTGATTTAAGAGTTTCAAAAGATGTTTTGCAATCATTGGAAAATTCAAACTTTACGTCTTTGGCAAGTAAATTCGAGAGAGGTTTTGAATTTTTTGAGAAATCCTTAATGAATCTTCTATAGAATCCCGCATGGCCAAGAAATGAACGAACATCTTTGACAAACTTAGGAGGAGGTAAATTAGCAATCAAATTGATTTTGGATTTATCGACTTCTAGGCCATCTTTGGAGACGACATGACCTAGAACTATCCCCCTTTTTACCATAAAGTGGCATTTCTCCCAATTAAGCACGAGTGATTTCTCCTTACAACGCTTAAGGACGAGTTCTAAATGAGTGAGACATTGGGAAAAAGATGATCCATATATTGAAAAATCGTCCATGAATATTTCCAAGAATTCTTCCACCATGTCAGAGAAAATACTCATCATACACCTTTGGAAAGTCGCGGGAGCATTACAAAGACCAAAAGGCATGCGACGATAAGCAAAGGTTCCAAAGGGACAAGTAAAGGTGGTCTTATGTTGATCTTCTAAAGCAACAGGAATTTGGTTATAGCCAGAGTATCCATCGAGAAAACAGTAGTACTCATGTCCCGCTAAGCGTTCAAGCATTTGGTCAATAAAAGGCAAGGGAAAATGGTCTTTTCGTGTGGCTGAGTTAAGCTTTCGATAGTCGATGCACACACGCCATTTGGTTTTGATTTTTGTTGGGACGAGTTCATTACTGCCATTTTTGATCACTGTGACTCCCGACTTCTTTGGTACAACTTGTACCGGACTCACCCAAGTACTATCAGAGATGGGATAGATGATGTTATTATCTAGACATTTGATTATCTCCTCCTTGACCACTTCTCTCATGTTTGGGTTTAATCGCCTTTGAGCCTCACGGGTGGGTTTAGCCTCATCAACTAAGTGTATGCGATGTTCCACAATTGATGGGCTAATTCCTTTTATATCGCTCAGTTCCCACCCCAAAGCGTCCTTATTTTCCCGCAAGATATCCAAAAGTTTTTCTTCTTGGTCCTCGATAAGATCGGAAGCCAAGATTACGGGAAAAGTTTTTGAAGAGTCTAGGTAGGCATACTTAAGGTCTGGTGGCAAGGGTTTGAGGTCTAACTTAGGAAGTTCTTGTGTATCAACATTGGTCAACATTCCTTGGTTAGATTCAGATGACGAAGTGTCGGGGTCAAGAATTTTGTTTAGTTCAGAAATGTATTCGAGTTCGTCGAAATCAGGGTCGAAATGGTCAAGACACATTTTCAGGGCTTCAGAAGTATCACTAGAGGTTTCATCAACTGTGGTTTGAATCATGTCAATTTCATCGACCTCAAAATCCCTAGGTTGCTTGTTGAGATTAAAGATGTTTAGCTCAATGGTTAGGTGCCCGAAGGAAAGTCGAAGCTGACCATTCCTACAATTAATAACAGCATTAGAGGTTGCTAAGAAAGGGCGTCCTAAGATCAATGGTATTTGAACGTTGGGATTTGAGACAGGCTCTGTTTCTAGAACTATAAAATCGACAGGGAAGTAAAACTGTTCGATTTGTATCAAGACGTCTTCGATAATTCCCAATGGCTTTTTGACAGATCGATCGGCTAGTTGAAGTGTGATGTTTGTTGGTTTAATCTCCCCTAGTCCAAGTTGACGATAGACAGTATAAGGGAGAAGGTTGACACTGGCACCAAGGTCGAGTAGAGCACGAGAGATGTGGGTGTTTCCTATTTTACAATCAATCGTAGGGCAGCCAGGGTCTTTATACTTGACTGGGGCAAGATTCAAAAGAACAGAGCTTGTATTCGCAGTTAGGAAGGCGGTTTTTAGGACATTGGTCGCACGTTTTTGTGTGCACAATTCCTTCAGACATTTAGCATATTGAGGAATTTGTTCAATGGTGTCTAAAAGAGGAATGTTTACCCGGACTTGTTTGAAAATTTCCAGAATTTTATCGAAATTTGCCGCTTTCTTCTTATTGTTGAGCCTATGAGGAAAAGGAGCTACTGGTTTTTCGATTCTACGATCAGTTTCATCATTCGAAGAAAAAGGTTTATCCAAGGGAAGAGAAGGTGGTAAGGTCGTAGAAGATGAAATGTTGGGGTTGCCAACATTGGTTTTCAAAGGTGGGTCGGGCTTGCCGACACAAGTAGATGAACTGTTGGGATTGCCAACATTTAAGGGAATTTGAGGTTTAGAAGAATTGGCATTCGAAGCCAATGGATGACCATCAAGACTAGGGATTGGGGTCGAGTTAGAAGATTCGCCAGGGTTGCCCACGTTATTATCAATCCTCTTTCCAGATCGAAGGGTTGTAATAGCGTTGACTGGATTATGGTTTTCGTCCTCACAAGAATTTACAGCACGAGAGTTATATTTTGGATTCACCTCAGGTTGACTAGGCAACTTTCCTTTCTCGTTATTTTTCGCTAGTTCCTTTATCATATTCATCATTTGTTCCATTTGTTTTTCTAAACGCACAATGTCTGGTGACGGTTGAGAAGATTGAGATGATTGGTTTGATGATTGAAAACTGGGGTGCCTATAAGGTTGTTTAGATTGAGGTGTAGCTTGAGAGGTCTGAGAATTGGGGGGTGGACCTTGGTAAGTCGGATTGGGAATAAAGGGTTGCACGTGAGATGGGTTAGCCGAATTATTGGGGTTCGACCAAGAAAAGTTTGGGTGGTTCCTCCAACCAGGGTTATACGTGGAAGAGTAAGGATTATTTTGAGCTATAGCGTTGGCTTGGTCCTGAGAGTAAAAGTGGGGTAACCCTTCTCTGGTTTGAGGAGTTTGATTTTCTAAGGGAATTTGACTTGGGTCCACGACATGCACTCCTCTAGTAGAAGTACGAATGGGAACACGAATCGATTCCCACTGCATGTCCTTTTCAGAATAATCTTCTAAAAACCGCCAAGCTTCATCGGCTGTTTTAGACATAAAGTCTCCTCCACACATTGATTCTAGTTGAGTTTTAGATTGATAGTTAAGCCCTTCATATACAATTTGACACAAGTTGTCTTTTAGAATTCCATGATGAGGACAACTATACAGTAGTTGGTTGAATCTCTCAAAATATTTTGAAAAAGTTTCCCCCTCATTTTGACAAAATTGATTTATCTCAGTTCGGATTTTGAGAGTTTTATGGAAAGGGAAAAACTTTTTCAAGAATGCAGTGACAAATTCATCCCAACTTCTTATGGAATGTTTTGGAAGAGAATTTAGCCATCTTTTAGCGCTTTCAAGTAGTGCAAATGGAATTAGCCTTAGCTTGATCGATTCGTTAGATAATTGTTGCATTTTTGTTGTGGACGCATACAATTCAAATTCACTTAGAAATTCATAAGCATTTTCAGACCCAGTAAATTTTGGTACCCCTTGGATAAAAGAATGTTTTAGCTCAAAGTTGTTTCCTTCAGCTGGTGGAAAAACGATGACAGAGGGTTGGACGGTCCTAGTTGGATAACATCGTTCACGAAGAGACAGGGGTCTATCCATTTGGATATTGAGGTTCTGAAAATTTTGATTTATTTGGTTTTGATCCCCAAAGTTTGGAAAGTTTTGATTCACTCGATTTTGATCCAATTCGGTTGGAAAATTTTGGTTGATTCGAGAACCCCTAGGAGAATTTTGTTGGCTAACACTTTTTTCACTCATTTGTTGTTAAATGCAAGAACAGAAATTAGCTACAATGAAGTTTTCTGTCCTTATTGGCTCTTAACCCAAAATTATAAAGTGATGCGTTTGATTACTTAGATCAAAAGATTTCTCAGCCAGTTAACGGATAGGAGTTATCGGTGCACCAGGAATCACCCTAGCAATGCAGCCGAAGGTTTAAGTACCTTCAGAGTAACAACCGATATAATATTTACGAATCACCGTAATATTTATAAACGGTTATTTCTCTGCCGTAGTCTAGACACCAAGAAATAATTCGTTCCAAATGAATCAACTATCACAATATAATTAAGCCCTAGATGAGCCCGTGACTCCCTTAAGTCCAATGTCTAACCGTTATTATCAGTCAGATTCTACGATGAAATGCAATTTGTGGGCCAAGGAAAGGGTGATGAAATCCCTCACCTTATGTGAATTGGGGTATTGCCCTTAACAGAATGAATAAAAGATGCAGAAATAACAGCAATCACACAAAATAATTGCAGAAATAAAAAATTGTACATTCAAAGCTGCTGCCCCTGCAGAAATTTTTTACAACAATTGTCTATATATATTTTTTTTCTTTGCGGCAGAGCACCTGTAGAGTTTTAAAAGCTTTTACCTTGATCGGCAGTCCTCCAGTGAATTTGGGAAGCGCTAGCGCGTTCACACCCCACTTGGTGTGCAACCGCTCCAACCCATTTGAATCGTCCGCTGCTTTCTGTTGCTGTCCCCTTCTATTAATTACTTGACTGCGCTGCGGCACGGGATCGGGCTAGGAGCCCGAAAAAAAATTTTTTAGGACCTTTTTTTTTTTAATTTCAGTTGTACCTGATTTTTTTTTTTTTTTTGATGAAGAATTTATCAAAACAAAAAAAAAACTAAAAACTCGACAAACGAAGAACTAAGCTAGAAAAGGGAACGAATTAAGCTCAAGAAAAACAAAAATACGCTAGCACGTAGAACTGAACATAGACTAGAGCCATTTACTCAAAACAATTGGCACGAATCAAAGCATACAGGACCTCACTCAAACTCAACTCAAAAAGAAAAGAAATCAACACGTCATCAAAGATAACCACGCCTTGTTTAGTTTGTGCGGTCAAACTTCAACAAATAAAACAAAACCTTCAAATTGCCAAGTTCCCAAATTAAAAATCCCCTTTCTATAAATTTCAACCGAAACTCATGCCCTTTGGTTAGGGAAACAAATCTGTCCCCCCCTTTGAAAATTATGGCAGCGTTTTTGGGTAAAAACAATGCGCAGGAAGCCCAGTACTCCCACTTTCCTTTTTCTAAATTTCAATCGTTCCTGACAAAAATAATCACGCCCACTTTTTTTTTTGTTTTTGTTTTTTTTTTCAAAGCAAATTGGAAGTTCGATTTATACAAAATAAAATTAAATTAAAGCTCTGATTGCTTCTTGATCGACTGGGGATTATTCTGTTGTAGGTGAAGAGGATGATTGCAGTGCCGGTTTTGGGTAGAAGCAGACTTGAGGTGGTTCGGAGTTCTGATCTATGGTGAATCAGGCGGCAGGGCGTGATGAAGATGAAAGGCGTGTATGACTGGGTGGAGGTTTGAAATGGTTGAAGTGATTTGTGCGTTTGTGGAGGGTTTTGGTGGTATGATTTTTGTGGTATTGATCCGTGCGATTTGAGGGTGATGGGATTAGGAATCGAGGATTGAAGAAGATGCAAAGAATATCGTGGTGTATGTATAGCAGAAGGTGATTGCGTGAGAACTGTTTGTGCGTGAGGATGGGGAAGAGGAGGGACTGTTTTGGGACGGACGTTGATGTATGGACTGGATTTGAAGAGGGTCTACAGTGAGATGGAGGGAGGTTGAACACACTTGTGGCCGGCTGTTGGTGATAAAAATTCTGATGGCGATTTTTGGGTCTGAGGGGAAGATGAACGTTGGGTTTTGTGGACGTTGGTTGTGAGTTCCTTGAAGTGAAGGAGGGGGGGTACGTTGTGGTTCTGAGCGTGGTATGTAGGCAGAAGGAGAGGAGTGTGAAGTTGATATGGTTTTGGAGAGTGGCAGGCTGATGATGCTTATGTCTGAAGATGAGGTGTTGTTTGCGTTTGTGCGTTAGAAATGAGATGGTGAGGGCGTATTGACAGTCAAAAGGGAAAGTGTTGGCTTTGTGTTTGATGTTTAGGAGATTGTGATGGGTTATTTGTTGAAGATGAGAATGTCTTGATGCGGTGGTCTGGTTGTTGGAGTTGATCAGAAGGGGTTCAGGCAGAAAGTAGGAAGAAGACTTTTTTTTTTTTTTTTTTTTTTGAATTTGTAGAAGGACAAAATTTGTAAAAATGGAAGGAAATAAATAAAGAAAAGATGGAAAATAAAGATTGAAATGCGCAAGAGAATAAAAGAAAAATGGCAAGATTTTTTTAGAAGATTGTGGTAACAAGTATCAATACCAATTCATCAAAATTAGATTTTTTCTATGTACAGACGAAAACAAAAACTTCTCTTTTTTTTTTTAACTTGTAAAACAAGAAATAAATTTTTTATAAAGGAGGGAAATGATTAGGAAGGAAAAGAAAGAAATAAAAGAAAATAGAAATGGCAAGAGCAGAAAATCAATGAAAACGGTATGTTATTTTTTTTCTTTTGTTATGAAGATTGTAGCATCATTGAATAATGCCAAATCAAATCAATCAAGATTTTTTTCTATATAGGCAAGAAAACCAAAAGAAAATACAATAAAATAAAACTAACACGAATCAGAAATTAAACAAATAACAAAATTTAATCGTTACCTCCCCGGCAACGGCGCCAAAAACTTGATCGACGCTAGTCTATGAATTAGAAAAGCGCGACATTTGTAATAAATTCTGCAAGCATACAGGCGTGTAGCATACAGGTCGAACACAGGGAGGAAAGTTAAATTTTATTATTTATATGTTTCGTGGGCGTGTTCGACGAACTTTGGATGTTGATTTTGCAAAACAAAACAAAATTAAAACTGTAATTTGATTCAGAACAGATCTAACTGAACCGACGATCAAATCACAATTTCAATGGAAAGCAAATGAAACTATGAATTAGATTTGAATCTAATCAAACCCAATTTGACCTAAGAAAATAATAAAAAGCAGAAATTGAAATTGCAGAAATTGAAATAACAAACAAGAATTAAAATTAGGATTTCCGCTGAATCTAATCAGACGGTAAATCACTAATGCAAATAAGTGCAAAATACAAATAGTGTTCTACCGAATCTAATCGTATAGACAACACTAGTTGCTAAGAAAACAAAAAATGCAGAAAATAAAAGAGAAAGAAGAACTTTTATTAGAACAATGGAATAAGAGATGAGATAGGATGGTGGCTACAATGCCATTACAAGGGTATATATAGGGTAGATAGCCAAACCCTAACCCTAACCCTAATGGTAAATGGGCCTGGTCATTACACCACTAATTTGTTTACAATGAGAAACATAAAGGGGCCTTAGATAAATAAAGCAATTTTGGGCCTTTTCTCTTTTTCCTCTTGCTTCCTTGACATTTCTTCATTGATTTGTGATGTTCAAAGCCTTTTTATCAATCCTTTTCTTGTCCAACAGCAACTAGATGTGATATCTTCATCTACAATTCTTCAAAATGCAGATACACAGCAAATTGAACTCTATTTCTCTATATTTCTGGTTGCATGCGGGCTGGGTTGGAATATCTGTAAAAGTAACAAAACAATACCCAAGTAATATTTATTTATATACAAAAGATAAGATATAAGAGCATAAAATAAACACATTTCTATGTCAATCAGTTGTGTTAGTTAATGTATTTTCCGCTATACATTGTATTTATAACTTTAAAATTTCTGCTGCTTTGTGTTTTAATCTCTAATATTATTTTATTTCCGCTGTGTAATATTTATTCATACTCTGGAATATTCTTGTACTCTGATGTAATTGTTGTAATAGCAATGAAATGTTCTATTGTTTGTGTTCCGATCAGTGTTGTTCTCAATTCAATCCGGGCTTTCCCTATAGGGGAAGTTTCGGTCGTTTCATCATGGTATCGGAGCTTTGTTTTACAAAGCATGAGAACAAGATACACTAGAACCAAATGAGAGAATTCATCAGAGATAGGATTAGTAACATCCGATGAGAATAACTCGTTAGAGATAGGGTTAGTAATACCTTAAAATGAGCTAGAAGAGTATTATTTATAAAAACAAATTTAGTTTTGAAACTTTATATCTATTATTCGTATTTGAGTACATTATTTTATTTTATTTTGGACTATCAAATATATGAAGATTTTGTATATACGCGTCATGAATGTACATCCGAAGTCTCAAGTATACTGGATGGATGTAGAATCACACTCCAATCGCCCGGAGATGATTCTGATGATTGAGATCTCATCATCAGTGTTTATGTTCGAGTTTCGAAAGTGCGATATCTATATATTTCCAATTGAGTGGTGTGAGAACCAAAAATCAACTAGAGTTTATTGTTTTTGATTTGGCACTAAAAATTGGATTTTTGAGTATATATAAAGTTATGTGCTTGAAAATTTAAGTAACTAATTGATTGCTGGTTGTGATGCGTGATTATTAGTTTAACTAGTATATTGGAATGATCAAATCAATATGTGAATGGAAGGTAAAATTAGGCCAAATTGAATTATTATCGAACTGAATTTAAAATTTATTGGAACTACATACATATACATGTATATATTTGAACAGGTCATAGCATGAAAGCTAAGAAGAGGAATAAAATTATATGCCCGACAAATAGGTACATGTTTACTGTATTTCTTGGGTTTTGATGATTTTATGAGCCGCTTGGCTTTTTCTTTTTCTTTTTCTTTTTGATTGATGAGGGCCTTGTGAAGCAAGTTGTGGTTTTACCAATCAGGCCGTACAAAGGAGGTTATGGCGAAATTTTTCGAAAATTTAAGGTGTTAGCCAAATTTTTGAGAAATTAGAAAATTCTTAGAAACTGAAAAGTTGAAGAATGAAAGTCAGGATGAAAGTTGAGTTGGTTAGTTAAACAACTTTCAGCCTCGCTCCTTTTCGAGGACAAAAAGATTTTAAGTAGGGAAGACTGTAATAACCCGGAATTTCTAAACCAATTTAAAATTTTATTTTTAATTGATTTCATGGATTTTAAGAATTTAAAATGATTATTTTGAGAATTAATGGTTTAAAATTTATTTAAATCAAAATTAGAACGTATATATTTATATTAATTATAAAATGAACACGAAATGGCGTGGTAGTTTGAAAATTCGATTTTAAATTTCAAATGAATATAGATAATTCAAAATAAATCAGATTTCAGTAAAACTAGAAGCATTTGAATCTGTTTAATAATATATTTCTAACGAATGTGAAAAATTGAGATTTCATAATATAAATTGAAAGTTATGTCCAGATTAAAATTTAGAATGGTCGCTATGAAATTTATGTATATTTTAAATAATATATAGCCCTAAAAAATAGTCGTTTTGCAAACGACTTCCATTTTTTACAAAACCACTTTTGTTGGATTCGAAATGTCAAAATATTGTTAAGTTTCAAATTTCATAATTTTTGAAATTAATATGTGAGCGCAGTGAATTTAAATGTGTTTGGTACTTTTAGTTTGAATTTAATTGACTGAAAAATGGCTAATTTTCAAACAGTCTCCGAATTCGATGAAATTAGTTTTGTTAGGACCGTATCATGAAAACATAGCTAGGTTTATTTTTCTGTAATTTTTGGAGTTAGTATGTGGCCCGGGTAAATTAAAATGTGCGTTCAAATTCAATATATATTGATTTATATTTTAATTTTAAGGAAAAACTGATCAAAACAGCCGATTTGGCTTACGAAACATATCCCATTGTGTCCGGAATGGGGGTATTTGGCTAGTAATGACATTTGTTGAGTTTGATTTGGAGTTCGGACGAAAATTTCATTTTTTAGAATTAAATAATGTATTTATATATATGGTGGCCAATAAGAATTTTCCTAAAACCGTAATCACAAATAAAAGAAAAAAAACCACCGCCAGGAATGAAACTAACGGACACAGAGCATCGGGAAACTTCTCCTCCGATCTCCTTCTACAGTCGAGATCTCGAGATGAGTTCTAAGGGAAAGTTGTTCGGGGAGGAGATGGCTTTCAATAGCTGGTGGCGCTTCACCTCCGGCTACTCCGTTCAACGTTAGCGGTCTCGAGAAGTTGCCGCGGTTTTGGACCGATTCGAGGAGATTGGAGGGTTGATATGGTATGGTGCTGGTCGGAATAGAAAGAGGGTGGAGCGACACTCCAGGTGGTGATCGTCGATAAAATTCCGGTGCCTCATGGCGCGTGCAAACTGAAGCCCTAGGGTGGATGTAATGTCAGCTGATTTTGATCGAGGAAGGTGAAAGGAAGCAATAGCATTTTCTTTAAACGTGATTAAGGTTTAATAAACTTAGTTAATTATATATTTAAAGTTTAAACTATCGTAACTTGGTCATACAATGTCCGAATTCAGCAAATCAAAGTCTGTGGGAATCGTGGGATCGGGCACTATGCAATGAAACTGACTAAAAGCGATTTGGTGCAAATTAGAATTTGAGGCGAAATTAAATCAAAACAGAATTGAAATCGCCAAATAAAGAATGATGGAGTGGAAACCAAGGCGAGAACTCCTTCTCACTCAAAATTATATTATCATGTTATTGTATTCATGTATAAAAATATATAGAATTTCCAGTGTAAATTTATATCAGTTTTATTCATTATAAACTGTATACGGTGCCTGTTAGCTCACCTCCCTCGTCTACAGTCCATAGACGATTTAATTGATTGTACTGTGTTTTGTTTGTGATGCTGAGATGCTTAAAATATAAAAAATAATTTAATATTATTTTGTGGTGGTTGAAATTAAACTATAAATATTCATTTATAATTTAAACAGTGAAAATTGGTAAATTAGAAAAATAATTCAAATTGAATTAGAACTATTTAAATTTATTAACCAGTGATTATTTTGAATCAACTATTGTTTGGAAACCCTGCACCGATCTGGGGACGGTAACTTGTTCACATCTCCCCTGAATTGAACTATATGTCAATCGATATATCGACAGACTGTGATAAGCATTATTTAATTATTTAATGCTTATACACTAGTGAATTGCACTCTGGTTGTGAATGGACTGTTTAATGGTTGTTTATCACTATTGTTGAACCATATAACAGAAATTATATGGCAATTGATTGAGTTGCATTCCGATTCAGAATATGAGTGAATATTTTAAAATAATATTAAATAGAGAATCAAAGTAAGGTTTTGATGTCCGATTTTGGATGGACAAGAAAATATATAAAAATATGAAGTCGGGTTAAGTATAGAAACGCCATTTTAACCCAAACGGGTTTATCGATCGATTTTATTCATTTTAAAATAATATCCATTGACACACTTTTTGGTAAAAGCTGTCACATATGGAATATTTAGACAGCATCGTGCTCGGATATGGAGAATATCGTTAGAAGACAGAAAGCGATTTGGTTGAAATCGCATCATCAACATAAACAAGCCCGAAACTCCTATCAATTTACCTCTTTTGGGCCCGAAAACGACAAATATGGAGCTATGCTCCATAAATCCTGTAGCCCTCTGAATTAGCTTCAGGTAGAGCTTTCGTTTGGCTCAATCGGACTTACGGTTTGGAAGTTACGCCCGTTTCTGTGAACGGGTGTAATCTTGCATCGACTGGCAATCACTTGGATGAAGTGGCGAAGCGTCATTAGCCTAGAGTATGGATCGTCTCGTGGAACCCACCTCGGCTCGTGGCTTGACACCGACTCTCCCCCCTTGGGCTCCCCCCTCCTCGGTTCGTGAAGCCTCCTCGGCTCGTGAAGCATCCCCGCTTGTGGTGCACATGGGGATCACGACCCCATGACCACGAACTGACCCCTGGACCTACTAATACGCGTGTAGGTCTTGACCTATTTTAAAGGCTACTTGCTCTCCTACTTTCCTGGATCAGGTGCCACGTGCCCCATCACGAACCGATCTTCCCAGAAGCTCTCCTACAGCTATAAATACACAACTACATGGAATTTTGATGGGACTTTTGGCCATTCTTCTTCCCGGCTTTCACCATTACCGAAGTGCAGGGACTTTCCACCTTCATACATCCAAATTCTTCTCTTGTAATCTCAATTAACACACAGATTGTGTGTCTGCATGTAACTGATTCTTGTAATCTATCAGTATAGCAATAAGATTATAAAGTGGACGTAGGCTACATCTACAGCCGAACCACTATAAAAACCTTATGTGTTCCCTCTGATTTTTCTGTTTACTGCATTATGTGATCTGTGATCTGCATTTGGGTGTTAGTGCCAATTTTTGGTCTAACATTTTGGCGCGCCAAGTAGGGGACACACGACAACTTCAACTACTAGTTTGGATAATTTGGCCATTGGATCAATGGCAATCAAAATGAAGAAAACTGGAACTTCCTCTCATGCTGAGGATGCTGAAGGCGCAAGGAACGAGGCGAACCAGGAGGCTTCCTCTCATAGAGATCCTTCTGCATACTTAACTAAAGATGAGATGGACAACGTTCTCGCTGAATTGAGAGACCAAATGGCAAGGTAGGAAGATCTCCTCAGGAAACAACAGGAGATGATCGATGGATTCTTCGTCGAATGGATGGCAGACCGAGCTTCAACGATCAACACACTGGAAATGAAGCCACTGAAGCGGCTCATGCATCACTAGGATTCAGGGGCAACCTCCTCGCTCAGCAACAGAACACGGCTCATGATGCAGAACCTAGAGCGGCTCGTGATGCAGAGCCAGGAGCGACTCGTGATGCAGACTCATGACCAGGTCGGGTCACCCCCCTCGAACCACGAGCCGGCCTCCACGACCCTGGGCCACAAGATGACGTCCACAACCCTGACTCACGAGCTGCAGAACTCCACGACCCGGCTCGTGATGCACCCCCTGGCTCATGAACCGGTCCCAACGACTCACTCCCAACAGCTCACCGGCAGCTTCCTTCTCTCACATTCAACGCTAGGGGCACCCGCTCTGATCTTGGCAATTTACAACAACTTTCTTAGGGCGACCGGCTCGCCAATCTCATTCAATGCCTCCCGAGAGGCCGCACTTATCAGAACGACGTGGATGACATCAGTCACAACTCGTTCACTCAGAAAATCACGAATTCTCGTAATCCCCCAGATTTCAAACTTTCATAACTGGAGCCCTACATCGGCAGGACAGGTCCTACTGTGCACGTGATGCTCTACAAACGGCATATGGAAGTTCAATCGGCATCGGAAAACGTCATGGTTAAATGTTTTTCCCTCTTCTTGACTGATATAGCCACTATGTGGATTCAGCAGCTAGAAACGGAATCGATTAACAGCTGGAATATGTTGGTCGCTCGCTTCCTTGAACAATTTCGCGCCCAGATCGCTCGACCCAAGAACGTCATGTCACTCACTACAATCAAGCAGAGGCCTAGAGAAACTCTGCGCTCATTTCTGGAAAGATTCAATGTTGCAGCAGCATCAGTTGATCGCCCTAAACCATCTATGGTACTGATGGCAACAGTATCCGGTGTCTTGGATAACTCGGAGTTCAAGAATTCTTTGTACCGAGATCCACCACAAAACCTTGGCGAATTCTACCTTGAAGCAGATAGATTTCTACGGGAAGAAATGCAACTTCCGAGAAGCGCATTCTCGATGTCAACATGCTTAAAGATGGAGGACCATCAGATTCTGGAAATAGCAAAAGAAAAGCTATTGTCAAGAATGACTGCAACACTCAGCCCCGGAGAGGGCCCAGATATGAAAAGTATACTGAGCTCATTGCTTCACTTTCTGACATATACATGGACACAAACGGTATGGTCTCCTATCTAAAGCCTCCCAAGAGGGATCCATCACAAAGAGAACGCGATTTTGGAAAGCACTGCATATTCCACGATATGGACGGTCATGACACGAATGACTGCAGGCATCTGCGTGGTTTGGTTGAGGAACGGGTTAGACGTGGAGAGCTGCCCGAGTATGTGAAACCACCAGCAGCGTCTACACCTGCGCTGCCACCACCTGCTCCCCGGAGAGGGAATGACCCTGGATCGAACTCTCGTGGGCTCATCATCAACTGACCTGGATGAGATCAGCTTTCATTTTCTGCATGTCTTAGGCTTTAATATTTGTTTTTGCTTTCGTTAGGTTTTCCGATTGGTTGAATCGGGGTACACACGTACAAGGTTAGGATGTAGCTCCAAAGCGTACTCTGGACTCGGTGTCAAACTAATCAGGATTTGCTTTGGTTTTGCATTTTGAATTAATAAGGAAGGGTTTTCCAAGAATGGATTATGTTTGGTGAATTTAAGTATGTTGTCAGGATGTGGCAAGATCCTCAATCTCGATTAAAGTATGGCTTATACTTATTTTGAAACACTAGGTGTGGATTACACCTAGGGTCGGACTATCTTGCCAGGCTGTGGCAAGTATAGCTTTCTATGGATATGAGTATGGATGATACCCAGATTGGTAACTCGAGTATGGTTTATACTCACTTTGGAATCTTAAGTATGGATTAAGGAATTGCAAATGGTCTTGCCAGGATGTGACAAAAGAAATCGAGTATGGATTATACTCGGTTTGGACTTCTTGGTATGGATTATGCCTAGAAAGTTTGGCCCTTGCCAGGATTTAGCAGGACGACTTGGACATTCCTTGAGTATGGTTTATGCTCGGGAAAGTTTGAATAATACCATCAGGATTTGGTGCATTTGTTTTACTTTTATCTCTATATAGATTTGGAATTCTCGGATTATCCAAAACACATCTTCCTTTAACTAGCATGATATGCTCTGGAGGGGCAAACTTGTTGACACACTTTTTGGTAAAAGCTGTCAGACATGGAATATTTGGATAGCATCACACTCAGATATGGAGAATATCGTCAGAAGACAGAAAGCGATTGGGTTGAAATCGTATCATCAACATAAACATGCCCGAAACTCCTATCAGATGACCTCTTTTGGGCCTGAAAACAGCATGTACAGGGCTTTGCTTTGTAAATCTTGTACCCCTCTGAATTTGCTTCAGGTAGAGCTTTCGTTTGGCTCAATCGGACTTACGGTTTGGAAGTTACGCCCGTTTCCGTGAACGGGTGTAATCTGGCATCGACTGGTAATCACTTGTATGAAGTGACGAAGCATCATTAGCTCAGAGTATGGATCGGCTCATGGGACCCTCGGCTCGTGGCTTGACACCGGCTCACCCCCCTTGGGCTCCCCCCTCCTTGGTTCGTGAAGCCTCCACGGGTCGTGAAGCATCCCCGCTCGTGGTGCACATAGGGATCACGACCCCATGACCACAACTGACCCCTGGACCTGCTAATACGTGCGTAGATCTTGACCTATTCTAAAGGCTATTTCTCTCCTAATTTCCTGGATCGGGTGCCACAGGCCCCGTCATGAACCGGTCTTCCCAGAAGCTCTCCTACAGCTATAAATACACCACTACATGGAATTTTGATGGGACCTTTGGCCATTCTTCTTCACGGCTTCCATCATTACTGAAGTGCAAGGACTTTGCACCTTCATACATCCAAATTCTTCTCTTGTAATCTCAATTAACAGACGGATTGTGTGTCTGCATGTAACTGATTCTTGTAATCTATCAGTATAAAAATAAGATTATAAAGTGGACGTAGGCTACGTCTACAGCCGAACAACTATAAAAACCTTGTGTGTTCCTTCTGATTTTCTGTTTACTGCATTCTGTGATCTGTGATCTGCATTTGGGTGTTAGTGCCAATTTTTGGTCTGACAATATCGAAGAGAATTGATTTCAAATCTTATATTTTGAAAATATTATCATTTTAAAATTATAATGATATGGAATATTCAATTTTGATTAAAAAATTGAAAATGAAGTTGGAATCGTTTTTAAAACGAATTTATAAAATACGTTTTAAATGGAAATCGATGATATATATATATATATTATATATATAATGGCTTGAATAAAATGCGCCGCGCAACGACCGTTCGCGAATTTCAACCATTAACTTCAAATTGACATAACGGGAGATCCGACCGTCGGATTCTCGTAAAACCAGAACCTTGGGTTCGTATCAAAAAGAGATTTCCAACAGATATAAGAGAATTAAATTTAAACGGTTAGATTTGGAAATATATCCAAATTAAATTACGAAAAGGTCGCTATGGGTGCAGTTCGGTGGCCGTTTATTGGAAACCGACTGTAAAGGCCTTAATAAAATGATTAAAAATATGGAAAAAAAATTGTGTAAAATCATAATAAATTATTTGGAAGGAGTGGGGATAAAAATTCCAAGTTTGAAAAGATAAAAATATATTTTTATCGAAATGAACTAGTTATTAACTGGAATAATAATCCAATGTTTTTAAATTAATAAATTGGATTTGTAATGGTTTTAATATAACCAAAATTTCCAACATATGGATTGGAATGGATTTGAGTGAAAATAAACTTCGGAATATTTCGATATTGGATTCCGTGATTATACGGATATTGTTAAGGAATTTGGAAGATATAAATATCGTTATTCCCAATAGGATATTTATTGGTTTCAGAATTTGATGTTGAATATAAGCCGATATTAATTTCTGTTCAGAGCCTTGTATTTAATGCCAAATTGGATTTTGGGTTTGTCGTGAATGGTTCCTTAAATATCACTGTTCTTAAACCCAGTTGAGAAAAGAATAAATCTTTTAATCAAGATTAATGAAGTTTACCAATTAATTAATATTTAATTGGAATTTAAATGAAACTGGATTTTTGGGTTAATCGTGATCGATGTTTTAAATAACACTTGTTCTTTAACCCAATTAACAGTGAAGAGATGATTTGGAATTTATAAATCTTTTTATTAAGATTTAATGGAAAATTTCCAAAGTAAAGTTTTCTAATTTAGTATATTAAATTGGAATTGAATGGAGTTCGATTTGGCAATAATCGAGATGAGCTTCTGTGAATGAAGATCGTTACTATATATGGAATTTAAAAGGCCTTGCCGCTATTCCATTTATATTATTAGTCTGATATGGGAATTATATCGATTATATACTGTTATGATTTCCGTGAAGATCCCACTTTGATGGGAAATGATTTCGGGGTTTATCGTGAACTGTGTTTTTAAATACATTAGTTCTTTAACCCAGTTAAAGAAAGGATAAAATTTCCTAAAGTTGAATATCATAAGGTAATGATTTTTGATATTAAAACCAAGCTGGAGTTTTAATAAATCTTTAATTAGATTGAAATGGGAATGGGGTAATTAAATTTACCAAATTTAAGAAATGTTTCGAGATGGAGTACCACAGGTTTTACTCCAGGCGATAGTTAAATCTTTAATTAGGTTTGAGCGTGAAACAGTAATTAAATTTACCGATAACATAGTGGGTGTTAGATATGGAGTACTTCCAGTTTTGCTCTATGGGATGAATAGGTTGGGATTGGAATAATAAAATAAATGATCACTTCGGTAAGGCTCGATAATACCGACTAGTTATTAAACCTTAATTTGGTTTAGAATTGTTAAAGGTTAATATAACATCTTTGGTAATGAGTTTTTAAATGAAGATTAAAGAAAAAGTTTAAATGAACTTATCTTTGATAAAATTAATGCGAACCTTTCCCAAATGATATGAATATTTGAATAAAAGAATATTATGAATTGGAATAAGGCGTATGATGTGTTTTTGTAGCACTTGATTATTTATTATAAAATACGCGAATTATTCGGAAAGATTGGGTTTAACCCATTCTGAATAACTGTTACGAAGACTAAAAGTCGATGATGAAGACGGTGGTTGAAGACCAAAGTTCTTCACATCGTTTAGATGATTACTGATGTCTTGATTGGGTTGTACACCCAAGACAAGGTAATATGTGGTGATTGTCCAGACGTACTTGGAGATCGACGGATATGCTAGGACCTCTCTCCTATATTGACCATATAGGACTAGGAATAAGGTTCCTCCGGTTTTGTTCAGACCTAGATCAGACTTGTAAATGGATGTGTGTCTAACATTGGATTTCATTCTGTATTGATTGATTTCTATTAAATGTATATCTGTTTGGTGGCAGAGAATTTATTCTCTTACTTAACACCCTTCTCTGAGACGTACGAGCTTAGAGGTTATATATTGATAAACACCAGTTGTATGGCGTGAATTGTCAGTGTGGCATGCTGAGATGCAAATGATCAAGGCTTTTGTTAAAAAGCAGAGTCTTGCGGTTGATGATCAAAGCATGACTTTAATTAGCATAGTTTTTTGTATAGCGTTAATTCGCGAGCCTCACACATTGGTTTGAGTTAAAAACGGGATAAGGGACGCAGTGAGTGCACACGTTTCTTTCTAGCTTTGAGTGGTGTCATGCTATGGAGCCCAGACATTTGTACTTATGTGGATGATGGATTGTGAGGCGCCTCGGATTTGAGTCCCTAGCGGCTCTTGATATGCTCGACGTACTGAATATTTTAGAGGTCTCATAGGACCAGGAAATGTGTGTTCAGAAATAACTAATCTACTAACTTAAGTGTGGACTGGCACTGCAGGATCCAAGGGTTCACCACGGAGGATTTTGGGTCATTCCGCTAGAGATGGCCCGAATAGGTACGGAGTGCATCCCTTGCCTTGACTCATGATGGAAATCCAATTTCCAATATGACACTTTTCGATTTTAGTTGTAAACCTATATGGCGACATAGTGGGATGGGGAGCTCTTGCCATCTATGATTGATACATTTATATATGAAGTTGTTTTTGACACTATACACTTATTGTAATATCAAAATGATTTGTTTTAAAACGTACTAAGCATGTTTGGCTATTATAAGGTAAAACTCTATCCTCCGGTTTTCGTTGCATTGTGTGATGGGACCTGAGTCTTGTAATAGCTTCATTTTTCAAAAAGCATTGCGTTGTTTATAAGCTGGTTTATTTCAGAGTATTCATAGGAGTAAACCCGTTCCGTTTATACGGCGTGGTCCCTTGATTTATCCAACTTTAAAATAAAGTTAATAATTGTTTTAGTTCTCAGACCAGTCCCATGACTAACTCGGAGTTTATTGTTTCTACCTAAACTCTGGGTGCCTATATTTTCCACATGGGTAGCTAGTAGTTTTGGCTTTCGCAGATATTTCTTTTTCCAAAATCTTGGATTATAGCTGGAGCTATATTTGGAAAGCTTTGTATCCGTGTATGCCCTTCAGTTGTGTTAGTTGATCTATTTTCCGCTATACATTGTATTTATAACTTTAAAATTTCTGCTGCTTTGTATTTTAATCTCTGATATTATTTTATTTCCGCTGTGTAATATTTATTCATACTCTGGAATATTCTTGTACTCTGATGTAATTGTTGTAATAGCAATGAAATGTTCTTTTGTTTGTGTTCCGATGAGTGTTGTTCTCAACTCAATCCGGGCTTTCCTGATAGGGGAAGTATGGGTCGTTTCAAAGAATGTAGGAGTTGATGTTGGTGTGTGAAAACTAATATCTTACCTCAATGTCTAAAAGTTGCAAGTTTAGTGAATACAGCTCATTCGTCTTTTGGCTAATCAAAAACCGTAATCTTGCTACCTTAACTTTGATACTGTTCCAATTAGTCCCGTATACCAAAGTGCAAAGTAGTTGGAAGTTATCGACCATTGTAGCTAAGATAAACAACGAAAACAAACTTTGTGTTGCTAGGTAGTTGATGTTTAAGTAGCATAATATATGTACTTCATTAACAAATGTTTACCGGCGAACTGAGTAAGTAATTTAATATAGATACAAACAAAATAAGCAAGTGATCTAGTATATAAACGTATGAATTGAGCATGTAATCCAAGTGACACACAGGACGTTGGCAAAGCAAGCAATTCAATACCTTATTTATGTATTTTAAGCGTTTCCTTTTGAAGTAAGAAGTTTAGTTATTGAGTGTAAGAGTTTGATGTCATGTGCATTTTTTATTAAAAAATAGCAATGCATGAAATCTGTAACAAGGAAGAACTAATAAATCATAATATGAGATATGGAGAGAACTAACACTACATGAATTATAGTACGACAGTTGGAAAACAGAACGAATTATATATAGCAATTTATGTGAAGTTGATTTTTTTTTTCAAAATATAGTCAAAAAAGTTGAGGACAAAAATAAACAACAATAAGCTTGAAAAAATACAATGCAATGTAGGTACCAAAGATACAAAGTTACTTGAAAATGTAGACGGTTGTATATAGCAGTAGCAGTATAAACGTATGTACTTGTATATTTTCCAGCAGAAGAAAAGGTGTTTACCTAGAAAGTAGAGCTATAATATAAGCTAAAGTGAACCTATAAAAATATAACGAAAAGTGATAAAGATGCTAGGAGAAAGAATGAACAATATAAAGGAAAAGGGGAAGATACAAACAATCAAAGTAGAGAAGTAAAGTAATGCATACAGGCTGAGGATAGGAATTTAAGTGTTGCGAGAATTTGCAGAAAATGTAAGATGGAAGACAAAATGAATTTTTGATTTGATTTTTTTTCCTATTAACGAATTGTGAACAGCCTGACGTATTATTTATAATACTAATACTGAGAACTTGGGCTGAGCCCATTTGGCACGTAGGCCCAAACATAGAATAAAACACAGAGTATATGGAAAAGTTGTATAACTCATTCTCTAAGACTCCCGCTCACAATTTCAATCGCTAGTGTTTTCTATTAAGCTTAGCTTATCATGGCGGCTGAGAAAAAAAATCTAAGTATTAGTGAGTAATACACTCACTAATATTTGTGATTAAACCTTTGTGACCTCTAATACAAAGCCTGGCCATATCTGTAGAGATAAGAAGTTTTGGAGAATTAAATTAGCTCGATTTGGTTCTTCGACGACAATTGAGGGTTAGATCTGGCTGAGATTGTCGTGCTTTCTGCCATGGATACTATTAATGTTTCTTGTTAGTATCTTAGTCAACTTTCAGTCTTTGTTTGAAAAGCTAGAATTTTTTCTTTGATAGGGGTTTAGTGAATATATCTGCAATTTGGTAAGTACCAGGTATATGATTTATCAATATCTTGTTTTCAACAACCTTTTCTTGCATAAAGTATAGATCTAGTTCCATATGCTTTGTTCTTAAATGTAAAATGGGATTAACACTTCGTAGGACAATACTAAGATTGTCGCACCACACCACTGATTTTTGTTTGGTTGAAATTTTGATTCATGCAGTATATACTTGATCCATGTGATCTTTGTTGTAGTGTTAGCCACACTGTGATACTCAGATTCTGCACTTGGAGATACAGTAGGCTGTTTTTTAGTACCATGAAGCAGGATCGGTTCATAGAAATATATAGTACCCTGATGTTGATCGTCTATCATCAGGGTCTGATCCCTAATCTGAATCGGGGTAGCCATTTATATTGATACTCTAGCATGATTTTAAGTTTAAACCATGCTTTATTGTCCCTTTTAAGTACCTTAGGATTCTTTTTACTACTTGTCTGTGATGATCTAGTGGGTTGTGAATGAACTAATTGATCTTATTGACACTAAAAGTAATGTCTAGTCTTGTGGTTGTTGCATGCTCCCACTATGCTTCTGTATTGAGTGGCATTGTTTATTGGTTCACCTTTGTTCTTTGATAATTGAAGATTGCTTGCCATAGGTGTAGATAACACATTTGCTTTGTCCATTTTTTCCTTGATCAGAATATCATAAATATCTCTCTCTTCACTAAGTTGGATTTTGTTATAGGGTAGACTTTTGACTTCTATTCCTAAGAAGTAGCCAAGTTTCCCTAGGTCCTTAATTGAAAATTCTTCATCCAGTTGCTTTGTACGCCTATTTATTTCTCTTTGACAGTTCCATGTGACAATAAAATCATAACATATATCAACACAAATGTTGTTTCAGATTTATTGAATTTTATAAATAGGGAGTTGTCAGATTTTTTTGATTTGTAGCCAAGTCTTTGTAATGTTGACTTCAGTTTTTCAAACCACACTTTAGGTGCCTGCTTTAGGCCATAAATAACTTTGTTGAGTCTGCACACAAGTTTTTCATTTGGTTTCTCCACGTATACTTCTTCCTATAAATCACCATTTAGAAAAGCATTATTAACATCCAACTGCTATATGTTCTAGTTTCTGTGTAAGGCCATAGTTAGAACTATTCTTATGGTTATAGGTTTCACAACAGGTGAAAATGTTTCGATGAAGTCAAATCCACCTGTTAGCCTTTTGCCACAAGTCCGGCCTTATACTTAGAAATTTAGCTATTTGGATTTCTTTTGACCTTATAGGTCCATTTACAACCAATAATATTCTTACTTTTTGGCATAGGAACCAATGACCATATTTTATTATTCATTAAGGCCTTGAATTCTTCTCTCATTGCTGCTCTCCAATGTTCATGTTGAGCAGCCTCATAATATAGTGAGCAACCTCATAGTGTTTACTTAATTTTATGAAACTTTTTAAAATCATTTTGGTCTATGTTTATATAATTGTATTTTATTGTTGGAAAATGGAGTTTTAATGACAACAACCTTATTTCAATTATCATTGATTATAAAATATATACTAACATCTTTATCTATAATATATATATATATATATGTATGTATATATATATATATATATATGTTCACACATATGTAGGATTTGTATACATGAATCAATACCGAAGACTGTACAGTCTAAGAGCTTTTAGAGATTCAGAATTCATAGTAGATTCAAGAATCATGAGTAATCAAGATTTCAAGAGTTCAAGAGTTCAAGATTAATATAATTATAGAGTCTAGATTTTGTAAGAATCTAAATGGCACTCCAGGTTCAAATTTAAAATCAAATTCTGATTTTTCAATTCTTTTCTCAATCCTCTCTATTTTGTTATTCTAATTTATTCTCAATCCTCTCGATTTTGTTTTTATATCTATTTCTATTATTATTCTTCTTTATTTTTCAAACTTAAGTTTTTATATATACTTTATTTATATTTTATATAGTTTAAAACCTTATAAATTTATAAATATATTTATATAGTTTAAAAATATGTTTTCATATGTTTTTCTATCATATAATATTGATTTACAACTTTAGAATTTTACTCAAGAATTTTCAGAATTAATTTTATGTCAAAATACTTGAAAAAAGCTTTGAAAATGAAAATTACACATGACTATGTCGATATAGCAAAATATGTATGTCGACGTATAACAGCTATTTTTCTAATTTTGAAGGGAAGTGTCTTTTCACTATTTGAAACGCTTCAGAACCGTTCCAACCCTTCATGCTCTATAAAAAGAGGTTAAAACCGAATTTTTTAACATATCTTCTTGTCCATCTTCATCCTCTTTCATCCTACCATTATTCTTAATCATTTTTATGGTTTTTACACTTATACTCTACCGAATTCACTTCTGATTTGATCTAACTTCTTCTCTCTACACTCTCTACTCTCTGAATCAAGTGCTATTGAAGAGTTATAGGGTTGTTTTGTAATTGCTTGGGCTGAATAAACCCTATTTGTAAGTCAAAGAGTAATCGGTGTATTCTTCTAGCCGTGAAATCAAGGAATAGGAGTCGGTGTGCCCTTGTTGAGCCGTGAATCGAGGGATAGGAGTCGTTGTCTCCCCGTTGAGCCGTGAAATCAAGGAGGTTGTATTTGGCTATTTGAAAATAGTAATAAAACTCTGCACAATCCAGCGTTGTGCGGGACTGGACGTAGGAGTGATCTGAACCAGAATAAAATCCAGTGTGTTCTTTACTTTTCTGCATTTTTATTTCTGTTTATTTTGCTTTTATGTTTGAATTTGTGTCTGTGATTGTGTTTATGTTGTTTGATTCATCCCGTAGTTCACTTTAGATTTTAGTTTGTTTGAATTCTTACAAACACTATTCACCCCCTCTAGTGTTTGCTTTGCCTGAACGATCCATTCTGCGGTCCCTAACAATTGGTATCAGAGCAAGGTTTTTCAAAAAGTTCATAATCTGATTTTTGAAAATTTTAAATGGAAAATTATGAAATGATTTATAATACTAGTTTAAATTTATGTATTGCATCAGTATTAGATAAGTCCGCATTCAATTTTATTGAAAAATCAAATTACTATTTGATTTTTGAAATTTTGAAATTTTGAAATCTGAAATTTTTGAAATTTTGAAATCATAAAACCATCATGACATAATTGTAGTTAGTTATCTTGGAAAGTCCTATGATTATTTGAAAAGTCATTTGAATATTTGAGCAGTCATCTGAATATTTGAAAAGACATTTGAATTATTTGAAAAGTTGTTTGATTATTTGAAAAGTTACGTTGTTTTATAGGAAAAGATGTGTTAGATGGCTATTGGATAATCAAACTCTAAAAAGATGGTTGACTTGGCTATTGAAAATTCAAATTCTAAAATGGTGGCTATTGAAAATTAAAATTCTGAAAAGAAATTAAAAAGAGGAGAAGAGTAACGACGATTGGTGAAGAGACATCAAGAAGAAATGGATATATATAATATAAATCAGCAAAGAAATGGGTACTGGATCACTTTATAACTTTGGATTTTCATCTACAACTTATCTTCATACTGTAATTCTCTTTATTTGCATCGTAATGTTGCTGGTTTCATGACATTCCATCAAAAATTGATCAAGTATTGATCAAATAAAGTTTTGGGTGAATAAAGAGAGAAGGAAACCAAAACTATCGACAAAGATCTTCAAATTGCATCCACAGGTTAGGATATGTTTTCCCAAATCCTTTTCCAGATCGTAGTTCTTGTTATCGCGGTCGATTTGATGGGTAGATTGTCAAATTCCAATCAAAATTGAGTGAGATATGGCAGTTTGAAGTTAGCAATTCAAAACTGAAAACTGTTACGGGATTTTATTCATACCTCTCACTGTTTCGACTTACTACACCCCAATACCAACCAAATTCATCTCCAAACTTCATTAGATGGTATTCCTCGAATTCCTCTTCGATTTTCTACTGATATCGTCCAAATCCATCAAGAAACGAAGAAGTTATGCCTCCTGAAAGTTTGATTGAAAATGGAAAATGAGAAGAAGAAGAAGAAACAGAGAAGTGGTTATGAAGAGACATGACTTTTGGACCTTTATATAGTAGTTGAAGTGTCTATTCATTCAAAATTCAAAAATCCAAATCAAATTTTGGCGCCAAGATGGTTGAACTACTAAATCTTCAATATCTTTCTCATATGGTGTTCAAATTCAGCAAATGAGTACACTATCCTGATCAAAAAAATGAGCATGTCACAATAGAGCAGATCTCATCATCAAATTCCAAAAGATCAATTCAGAATTCAGATAATATCGAAGAAATGAATCTAAAAATAGGGTACGCCTTAATTAATTTCAAAATTTTTGGTTCAATGGATGATTTGTTTGCTTTGCTTTGTATCTGAAATTTAAAACTTTAAAATTCAAACTTGAAATTTAAAATTCAAAAGTTGAAATTTAGAATTCAAATTTGAAATTTAGAATTCAAATTTGAAATTTGAATTTTGAAATTCAAAGTATTAATAAAATAATAAAACAAATTTTGAATTTTCAAACTTCCCTCCATTCTTTCAATAAGAAAATGCCAATTCAAATTCTTGTTATTAACCTTATCTGTCTATTTATTTTCTTATACCTTGTTTCTAAATATATATATATATTAAAAGTATATAAATTAATTATGTAAACATGCTAATATGATATATAAAGTTAATATAACTTTTTGATATTATTATAAAATATAAGCTTATATATCTTTTATATGTAGTTTAAACATTCATAATTTAAACTTATATTTTCATAACAATTTTTGGGTTACATTAACATAGATATTATTTGAAACTGAATACTAATTTTGATTTGTTGATTTATTAAGATTTATGAAATTTGTATTTTCTAACTTAATATTTTGGTATATAAAATATATGATTTTTATGACTTAAATATATGATATAGGAAGTTATAGTTCTATAGTTTACTTTATTTCATTAAAATAATTCTATTATAACTATAGATTTCTTTTATAGTTTTAACATATAAATGGTTCTTTAGCAATTAATATATTTTTGATTTCTAAAGTTTAAATGAAAAATTGATTTGTATCAATAGATAAATAATAAATTAAATTTTAAGTCTTTTTAAATCAATTTTCATATACAATTATGAATATATGTGTATAATCTACTTTATATAATTTTATATTCTCTCTAAAAAGATCTTCAATTCTTACTATATTTACCTTACTAATATTATTTAACTCCATGATTATTTTGAATATTTTACTAATTATCATGAATATTTTTTAAAACTCTTATCTTTATTATTATTTTAATCACTTTCATTAGTATAATTAACCTAAGTCTAGAAATTAACATTATCCTTGTTTGATTCAAATAATTTATTATATGCATAATAGTTATTAAGTATCTTTTATATAAATCCATATCATCATCAAATCATTCTATATATTATTACCATTACACATCTTATTTCATATCATACAACATTACACTGCGTCTCAAATTATAATTATTTACATCACAAATTGCATTTCATTCAATATATCACTTCATATAATTTTGCATATGTCATACTGCATTATTACTAACACACTATATTATATATTAACCTTTAACTCCACATATAACAAGAATATTATATGGGGAATTAATGTCTTAGAAATACACATGATTATTAAACATATAGCATATTTACTTTGTCTTGATTAAATTGATTGCCTTGATTAAATTAGTTGACTTATTTGGTTTGTTTGATTTGTTTGACTTAAAAAACTTGATTAACTTACTTAACATGGTTAAATTTCATTAATGGTTGGTAGGTTTGTTAGAAATATACTTAAGTATTTATAGGAGATTTATAGGTTTTAGGATAAATAGAAGTTACAAGAAATGTTTGGTTTCTTGTTTTAATTGATGTTCTATGACAACAAAACATAAATAAATATTTAATTTCTTTACTTACATTATAATTTTAAGGATATTTTATCAGAGTTAATTCTTAGTCTAAATTAAGGTCTCATTATAATTTTAAGGGAATTAGAGTTTAGGATAGGTTTAGTCTTGTATTAGATTAAGGGGGAGTTTTAGAGTTTCTAAGGATTAGTTGAAGGTTCAAGAATGTTTTGGTTGATTTAATTGTTTAAGATTACTTGTTTAAATTGTTTGATTATTTGAATTGCTTGATTGTTTAAATTACTTATTTGGATTGATTTGCTTCTTTGAATTCATTAGGTTATTATCCTTCTATTTAGTTTATTAGACTAGTGTAGTCATAGATTCAAGGGGAGTACTTTACTTTAGTATTGGAAATACTTAGATAGTTATAGGATATAGGGGAGTAGTTTTAGAATTTCATTTTGATAATGACAAAGGGGGAGAAACTATAAAATATAGGCATAGTATTATAGAATTCTTATAGACAGGGGGAGTATTAGAAGATCATCATCAAACAGGTATATACATGTATGATATTTTATAAACTAAGGTTGTCATCATAAAAAAGGGGGAGATTGTTAGAGAATCGACTTTTGATGACAACATCCTTATTTCAATTATCATTGATTATAAAATATATACTAACACCTTTATCTAGAATACACACACACACACACACATATATATATATGCAGGATTTGTATACAGGAATTAATACCGAAGACTGTACAATTTAAGAGCTTTTAGAGATTCAGAATTCAGAGTAGATTCAAGACTCATGAGTAATCAATATTTCAAGAGTTCAAGATTAATATAATTATAGAGTCTAGATTTTGTAAGACTCTAAATAACACTCCAGGTTCAAATCCAAATTCAAATTCAAAATTTTCAATTCTTTTCTCAATCCTCTCTGTTTTGTTTTTCTATTTTATTCTCAGTCCTCTCTATTTTGTTTTTATATTTGTTTCTATTATTATTCTTCTTTGTTTTTCAAACTTAAGTTTTTATATATACTTTATTTATATTTTATATAGTTTAAAACCTTATAATTTTATAAATATATTTATATAGTTTAAAAATATGTTTTCATAAGTTTTTCTATCATATAATATTGATTTACAACATTAGAATTTTACTCAAGAATTTGTAGAATTGATTTTGTATCAAAATACTTAAAAAAATGTTTTGAAAATGAAAACTACACATGACTACGTTGATATAGCAATATGTATGTCGACATATAACAGCTATTTTTCTAATTTTGAAGGGAAGTGTCTTTTCACTATTTGAAACGCTTCAGAACCGCTGCAACCCTTCATACTCTATAAAAAGAGGTTAAAACTGAATTTTTTAACATATCTTCTTCTCCATCTTCATCCTCTTTGATCTTACCATTATTCTTAATCATTTTTGTGGTTTTTACACTTATACTCTGTCGAATTCACTTTTGATTTGATCAAACTTCTTCTCTCTACACTCTCTATTCTTTGAATCAAGTGATATTGAAGAGTTATAGGGTTGTTTTGTAATTGCTTGGGTTGAATAAACCCTGTTTGTAAGTCAAAGAGTAATCGGTGTATCCTTTTAGCCGTGAAATCAAGGAATAGGAGTCGGTGTGACCTTGTTGAGCCGTGAATCAAGGGATAGGAGTCGGTGTCTCCTTGTTGAGCCGTGAAATCAAGGAGGTTGTATTTGGCTATTTGAAAATAGTAATAAAACTCAGCACAATCCAGCTTTGTAACAACCCGTATTTTCAATAACCTGTTATAACGTAAATCGAGGCAGAATTTAATTTATAAATCTGAATCAAGGGAAACGGGCTGTGCCATTGCGTTCGTCTCGAAAAAATACGCGAAATAGAGTCTGAGTTTTCGAAAATCGGAGTCCGTATGACCCGATTAAGGCCCAACGAAGTTTTCAGAAAATTTCAAAGTAAAAACAGATTTCAAATTCAAGTTTGAATTTGGAAATTAGGGCAGTTGGGCGCAGGCAGGAAATTTCCCGCCAGACCACCCATGTCGACAGCCCTGTCGACTGGGCAGTCGACATGGTTAGGCCCAAGTCGACAGCCCTGTCGACTTGGGTGTCGACTTGGTTCAGCCGGGCAGTTTTGCCTGGTGCACCATTTTGGGGTTTTGGTTAGGTTTTGGGGCCAGATTCGGTTTTAAGGGCTGAGATTGGAATTAGGGTTTAATCCTAAGGTTGAAACTAATCCTAATCTCTATAAATAAGCCCCTAACCTAACCCTAAATCATCATTATTCAACCCTACAACTAAACTATGGCAAAATCATTCCTCTCATGGCCTCCACTCTCTTCATAAAATTCTAAGTTATTTCTATGAGAGATTTTCCATGCATACAAGTGTTTTCAAGCTTGTATGAGTGTCATTAGCTTGCATTCAAGTCAAGTTTCCATATTTACATCATAAAGCAAGAGTTTTGATCATTTTTGCTCAAGGGTTTTTCTATTGGAGCTTGCATTTTGGGTTTATTTGATTGCATAAGGGCTTTGTCTTAATCTATATATATTTTTGTGTCTTCATAAGCATTGTAAGCCCTTTTCTACTTTCATATTTAAACTCTAAAGTTAAATGAATGATGCAAGTTTGGTTGATCATTATGATATGCAAGTTTACCATGTTATGCTATGCAAGTTTGTCATGTTATGATATGCAAGTTTATCATGTTATGTTATGAAAGTTTGCCATGTTATGATATGCAAGTTTATCATGTTATGTTATGCAAGTTTGCCATGTTATGATATGCAAGTTTATCATGTTATGTTATGCAAGTTTGCTATGTTATGATATGCAAGTTTGCCATATGATATGCAAGTTATGTTATGCAAGTTTGGGTTGATCATTTTGCTCATGTTATCATGTTATGCAAGCTTATCTTGGGTTTATGAGCTTAAAGCTGATATGCAAGTTTATCATGTTATGTTATGCAAGTTTGCTATGTTATGATATGCAAGTTTGCCATATGATATGCAAGTTATGTTATGCAAGTTTGGGTTGATCATTTTGCTCATGTTATCATGTTATGCAAGCTTATCTTGGGTTTATGAGCTTAAAGCTTCAAGCTTTATGCTAAAGGTTGCATTTTGGCAACATGTAAGTTATCATATCCCTTATGATAACTTGCATGTGAGGCTAAATGCGAACTTATGGCCATTTCTACATGTCATGTAGCACCATGTATCACCAATATGCTAAGTTTGGTTTTATGCATACTTTTGAGGCCTAATAATGTAATATGCAAGTATATGAACATATGTACATTTCATATGCCACCATGTTAAACTTGTGGCTTCAACACCTTTATGTCATGATTATGCCAAGTTCCCTCTTTCTATCCTTTATGCGCTATTGCGATATGTAAGCGATGGGATTGCGTTTGGGGTTGGGTAAACTTAAAAGACATAAAAACATAAGATTGGGAATTTACCTATTAAGTTAGGTCTACCCATTGGGAATTTACCTATTAAGTTAGGTCTACCCAAATGCTTGAAAACTTGTAATATGTTTGGTAAACATAATGGACATGACACTTAGAAAATATAAGTGTGACCAACTCGAGGTTGGGTTGAGTTTGTAGCGTAAACCTACCCGGAACCGACCGGCTTAACTAGTTGCTACAAACAATAGGACCCAATGTGAGAAGTTGGTCATGTTGTACCTTGAACCCGAGGTTAGACCAAGTTGTGGTATAAAGCTACCCGGAACCGACCGACTTAACTAGTAACCGCAACGAAGTCTAATGTGAGAGGTTAAGGCACATTAATTAATTAATGCCTCATGGTTAGGGTTTAAGTCATGGTCCACTTAATACTTAATCAATGTGGGCTTGGTAGATTAATCAGGGTTAAGCCGTGAACTCATCGTTACACTTAACCAAGTTAATCCATGATTAGCAAGAGGGTTAAACCGTACTTAACCCACTAGAAAATCCTAGCAATGGGGGTCCACTCCAGCAGTAATCCCAAGTTTGTATCATTATGACCCTAGGGACTAGGCTAGGGTGGGGCACGATTACTGGACTTGAGGTAAGTGACCAAAAACGACGGCAGAGTGGTACGCCGGTGTAGTTCCGGACGGACTATGGTCGTGCACATAGTCCGTAGCCGGAGAAAACATGCACGGGTACCAGTAGATCGAGACCGTGCACTTATGTTTATGGTGTCCAGGGGTTTACACCCTAGGGCTTGATACACCCGAAGGGTGGACCCGGCACAGTCCGACTACAATTATGTTTGGGCCGTATTGACACCAACACGTGATGAGTTAGGCTTAAGGAGTCGATCGATTAGACCGTGTTATTGGACCTCGTATTAGGGTCACTTCATGTTATTGGACCTCGTATTAGGGTCACTTCATGTTATTGGACCTCGTATTAGGGTCACTTCATGTTATTGGACCTCGTATTAGGGTCATTTCATGTTATTGGACCTCGTATTAGGGTCACTTCATGTTATTGGACCTCGTATTAGGGTCACTTCATGTTATTGGACCTCGTATTAGGGTCATTTCATGTTATTGGGTCAAAGCTTGGGCCAAGGGATCAATACGTGTTTATTCAAGTCATGTTAGTTTGCTAGTACACCTGTGGTGCAAAAACCTTAAACCTGATTATGCGATGACACCTTTATCTATCATGCCAGTATGTAGTTATCCTTATTTTCATCCCTGCTTCTCATGCCAGTTAACTTTATCAGTTTACATTGATTGTAGTAGGGCTTACTCAGTCTTTTTGACTGACCTGTTTTTCTTTCGCCTCTTTTCTTCCGTTCCCCCCCCCCCAGGTTCTCAGGGTGGGAATATTGGAGCTTAGCTTGGATTTCTGATCGCTTGCTTGTGGGATTTTAGCTCATGTACGGTCTTGACATGAAGCTAGCTATGGTTATCACTTATTTTGGGGATAGTACTTATGTATTTCAGTTTTTCAGTGATATTGTTTTTATCTAGACTTGTGTATTTGGAAAGTTAACATTATGTTGTACCAGACTTGTTTTGAAATAGTTTGAAATCTTCCGTTGTTTTACTTATCTTATTTACTCTGTTTACATATATACATATGTTCTTGTTCTGCCTTGATATATCATTATGCATGTTTACCTGATTCAAACGCCCCTCCAAAGTCATAGTGCTTGCAAGAGCCACCCTGGCGGAGGTGGGGGTTTACATTTGGTATCAGAGCCAGGTTTACGAGAAGGAACAAAAAGGTTTTTAGAAAACTTTTGGAAAACTATTTTCAAAACCAAGTATAAAGTATTTTCCAAAGAAAAGTCTAGTTTATTTTAAAGGCTATTCCCCAAAAAGCCATTAGCAAAATTCCTTCGTTCTTCTCCATTCTGAATCTATCTTTTTCTTCGTTTTCAGTATGGCCAATAACTTTGCCATTCCGGAGGGAGTACATGTACCTGTTTGGTATAGGAGACTTTTGGAGGCTAGGGCGACCGAAGCCGGCCCCGCCGATGTTCCTCCTCCTCCTCCGGTAGTTAATGTTCCTCCTCCTCCTGTCGCTGAGGTTCCTCTTCCTCCTCCCCCTCAGCATCCACAAGAGGATTTCGCGGAGATTTGCAAAGACTTTAAGGCGATGGGTTGCAAGAATTTCATTGGAACCGAGACTTATGTAGAGGCAAGGAATTGGTTGAAAGAAACCGAAGATCTTTTTGCCTTCTTTGAAATAGATGACCGTAGGAAGGTTTTATTGGCAGTGTGGTTGCTAAAGGAAGAAGCTGCACGTTGGTGGGTGGTCACCACCGCTACTAGGCCAATTGAGACTTGGGATGACTTTCGGGGAAAGTTTGGACTAAGGTTCCTATCACTGAAACAAGGGGACATGACAATTAGGGAATACATAGATAAGTTTAATCAACTGGCTCGGGTCGGTTTAGACTTGGTTAACACAGCTCAGAAGAAGGCCCTATACTTTGCTTTAGGATTAAACGAGCCATTACATGGTTTAGCCATGACTCATATACCCTTGGGGGCAACTTTCGAGAGTTTGGTGAATATGGCCCTACTCAATGAAGAGAATAGGAGTGACAAGAAGGAGGTCAAGATGAATGAGTCTCAAAACAAGGAAACGGAGCCCAAAAAGGAAATGAAAAAGAAGGAGGAGAAGTCTGAAGATAAGAAGGAAAAGAAGTGCTTTACTTGTGGAAGCTTGACTCATCTAAACAAGGATTTCAGAAAGAGGAAGGGCACTTTCTTTGACTGTGGAGAAATGGGACACTTCACTAGGGACTGCCCGAAGAAGGGAGGGCCTACGTCGGAAGGAACGGTGAATTCCGGGAAGCAAGGCAAGAACTCTAAAAACCGCAAGAACAAGAGTCAAGGCAACAAGGGGAACAATAGCAAGGGCAATAACGATAAGAGGAAGTGCCATTATTGCGGTTCAGTTGGGCATCTTATTAAGGATTGTAGGAAGAGAAAAAGGAAGAGTGGTGAATGCTTTCATTGTGGTGAGTTTGGACATTTCAGCAAAGATTGCCCGAAGAAGCAAGGGCAAGGTCAGACTCAGTGTGCAAGACCATCTGGAGGGCGGATTCATCCCCTCAACATCGTTCTTCCAGCTCATGATCGAGGTAGTGTTTCTGTTAAAAGTCCTGTTTACATTTCTGATTTTTCTGTTTGTACTTTTTTTGATTCTGGCACATCGCATAGTTTATTTCATCTGATCTAGTTGAAAGTTTGCACCTAAGTACTAGTCTAGTCAATGATCCCGTGTGTGTTTCAAATCCAATTGGGGGTTCCGCCCATTTGTCTATTATCTACGTGGATTTGAAAATCTCTATCTTTAGTGTAGAGTTCTCGTGTGATGCTTATATTCTCGGTTTCATGGGGTATGGGTTGATTTTGGGCATGGATCGATTGTCCAGTTTTGGAGCCATCCTTGATTTTTGAGCATAGGGTTGTGAGGCTCATGACTCGCCTCGGTAATACCCTAAAAATTTCTAGTAACCCTATGAGTCCCGTCATGTTGTGTTATCTTGAATCCCTCAACTCGTCTATCGATAGTTTGCAATCGGTGAGGGTGGTCCGAGAATATCCTGATATCTTGGGTGAAGTGAAGGGGGTTACCCCTAAACGAGAGATAGATTTCCGCATTTATCTGGTTAATAATGCCAAGATAGTTTCGTGGCCGGTTAGGCACATGGCCCCGCAAGATGAGAGTTAAGAAAGCAAGTCAAGGAGTTGCTTGAGAAGAACTTCATTAGACGAAGTATATCTGAATGGGGAGCGCCTGTAGTATTTACTACCAAGGCAGATGGTTCTCTTCGACTTTGTGTTGATTATCGTGAGTTAAACAAAGAGAATAGACAACCATTGCCAAGGATCGATGATTTGTTTGATCAGCTTGTAGGAACATCTGTTTTCTCTTGATCTTGCTACTGGATCCCTTCAGCTCAGAGTAGCTGAGGATAGTATAGACAAAACTGCGTTCAGAACTCCAGATGGATTCTTAGAATGGCTGGTCATGCCATTCGGTTTAACTAATGCACCCGCCTACCTCGTGGACTTGATGAGTAGGGTGCCTAGGGAGTTCCTGAACAAGTTTGTAGTAGTCTTTGAAGATGATATCCTGACTTTCTTAAAGAACGAGGAAGAACATGCTAGACATCTCAAGGAGGTGATGGATGCGCTTAGAGCCCATCAGTTGAAAGCCAAGTCCTCCAAATGTCATTTTGGAGAAAATAAGTTAGATTTCTTGGGCACATAGTTACTAAGTAAGGCTTAGCGGTGGATCCCGCTAAAGTGGTCGCGGTTCAAGACCGGAAAGCTCCGACGAGGACAATTGAAGTAAGAAGCTTTCTCAGTTTAATTAGTCAGTTAGCGTCCCTTGAGATTAGACCTACCCTTCTGGATCAAGTAGGGACTTCACAGAAGGAAGACCCGCAGTTAGCCGAGATCATGGACAAGTTGATTTGAGGCGAGATGATAAGTCACCTCGCTATAGATGACAAGGGATGGCTAAGACGCGATGAGAGAAAGAAAGTTCTTGAGGAAGCGCATCGCTCTAAGTTGACTATACATCCGGGCAGAGATAAGATGTATAAAGATAGGAAGCGCATTTTCTTTTGGCCTGGGATAAAGAAGGATGTGGCGGAGTTTGTCTCTAGATGTATCATTTGCCAGCAAGTTAAGGCCGAGTCGAAGAAGCCCGGTGGGCTATTGCATCCTCTAGACGTTCCACTATGGAAGTGGGAGAGTATTTCCATGGATTTTATCGATGGGCTACCAAGGTCAAGGAAAGGGAATACGAGCATGTGGGTCATAGTAGGTAGACTCATGAAGAGTGCTCATTTCACTCCGGTAAAGAGCGAAAGGACTGCATCATAGCTAGCGACAGTTTACTTTCAAGAAATAAAGCGGTTGCACGAGGTTCCCTAAAGTATAGTTAGTAACCATGACTCAATCTTCACTAGCCAGTTTTGGGATAGTCTACGGGAAGTCATGGGCAAGCGACTGAATCTAAGTACGGCCTATCATTCACAGGCGGATGGTTCATTTCGTTCAAGCATGAGTTATAGAAAATCACGTTAGTAAGAGCAATTGGCAACGTGGATTGGTATTTTCAAGAAAAGTTCTGCTGCGTGGAATACTTTATAGTAAGTAAACGAGATCCAGGATTCACTGATGAATTTTGGAGAGCTTGCATGAAACCATGAGGTCATAGTTATGTTTAAGCCAAGAATGATAGAAGAGTAAGTGAAAGAGGAAGACGAGAGGCGACAATGAAATGGGTTCCAACTCATATTTGGAAATAAGAGTTAAGAAGCTATAAGAAATCATGAGGTAAAAGACGGTCAAAGCACAGTGGAGTTAAGCTCAAGGAAACGTGACTTAGAAGACTGAAGGCTAGATACGCGCATCATATCTCTTTTTAAGAGCATATCCTTGATCCTTGTTTTCCTGTGGAACTTACTCGCATGTTATCTTTTTACGTATATCCTCTCGGTCCCATTCTCGGTCCTATTTCTGTCGGGAGGTATGACTTATTGACTAGTAATACATGTCAGGGTTTGAAGGGGTCCATTAGGTTGACTAAACCTTTTGGGCTTTTATAGAATATGGGTTGGGTTAGGAAGGGATTTCTTGTAATCCGAAAGGGGTATATCCTGCTTATCTTCCCGATCTCTTTGTAGCATATCTTTTGCTATCCATGTTTGTCTTGATTATCTAGTTTATCATGTTAATCTTGTCATGAGAACCTTAGGTAGAAACCCTTTGGATGAAACATGTGTTTGAAACATGTTATGCTTGATGTTTGCAAGTGGTTGCAAGTGTTTGCAAGTGGTTACTCGTGGATGCATTATACACATTAGGCACTAGATCGGCTCACACACTCCTCATATTGCATATGCATGAGTGTTTACGCTTATTCATGGATGAAAATTTTTGTGTTATCACATGGATGTTGCATATGGATGTATGTTATGTGCACACATATAGATGTTATACATTATGTTAGGAATTGCATACATATGGATTCATTTCACTAACATAATTTGCATTGATGATATTTGCATTAGATAAGTACATATACACACACCTTTGCATATGTTCATACAACATTTAGAATCTTGTAAGGACAATGATTGCTCGTGGATGATGTTTTGAGTAGATGGATGTTGGATGGTAGGATACGTTCTTCCTAACTTGAAGATTTCGGGGACGAAATCCTTTAAGGAGGGGAGAATGTAACAACCCGTATTTTCAATAACCTGTTATAACGTAAATCGAGGCAGAATTTAATTTATAAATCTGAATCAAGGGAAACGGGCTGTGCCATTGCGTTCGTCTCGAAAAAATACGCGAAATAGAGTCCGAGTTTTCGAAAATCGGAGTCCGTATGACCCGATTAAGGCCCAACGAAGTTTTCATAAAATTTCAAAGTAAAAACAGATTTCAAATTCAAGTTTGAATTTGGAAATTAGGGCAGTTGGGCGCAGGCGGGAAATTTCCCGCCAGACCACCCATGTCGACAGCCCTGTCGACTGGGCAGTCGACATGGTTAGGCCCAAGTCGACAGCCCTGTCGACTTGGGTGTCGACTTGGTTCAGCCGGGCAGTTTTGCTTGGTGCACCATTTTGGGGTTTTGGTTAGGTTTTGGGGCCAGATTCGGTTTTAAGGGCTGAGATTGGAATTAGGGTTTAATCCTAAGGTTGAAACTAATCCTAATCTCTATAAATAAGCCCCTAACCTAACCCTAAATCATCATTATTCAACCCTACAACTAAACTATGGCAAAATCATTCCTCTCATGGCCTCCACTCTCTTCATAAAATTCTAAGTTATTTCTATGAGAGATTTTCCATGCATACAAGTGTTTTCAAGCTTGTATGAGTGTCATTAGCTTGCATTCAAGTCAAGTTTCCATATTTACATCATAAAGCAAGAGTTTTGATCATTTTTGCTCAAGGGTTTTTCTATTGGAGCTTGCATTTTGGGTTTATTTGATTGCATAAGGGCTTTGTCTCAATCTATATATATTTTTGTGTCTTCATAAGCATTGTAAGCCCTTTTCTACTTTCATATTTAAACTCTAAAGTTAAATGAATGATGCAAGTTTGGTTGATCATTATGATATGCAAGTTTACCATGTTATGCTATGCAAGTTTGCCATGTTATGATATGCAAGTTTATCATGTTATGTTATGCAAGTTTGCCATGTTATGATATGCAAGTTTATCATGTTATGTTATGCAAGTTTGCTATGTTATGATATGCAAGTTTGCCTTATGATATGCAAGTTATGTTATGCAAGTTTGGGTTGATCATTTTGCTCATGTTATCATGTTATGCAAGCTTATCTTGGGTTTATGAGCTTAAAGCTTCAAGCTTTATGCTAAAGGTTGCATTTTGGCAACATGTAAGTTATCATATCCCTTATGATAACTTGCATGTGAGGCTAAATGCGAACTTATGGCCATTTCTACATGTCATGTAGCACCATGTATCACCAATATGCTAAGTTTGGTTTTATGCATACTTTTGAGGCCTAATAATGTAATATGCAAGTATATGAACATATGTACATTTCATATGCCACCATGTTAAACTTGTGGCTTCAACACCTTTATGTCATGATTATGCCAAGTTCCCTCTTTCTATCCTTTATGCGCTATTGCGATATGTAAGCGATGGGATTGCGTTTGGGGTTGGGTAAACTTAAAAGACATAAAAACATAAGATTGAGAATTTACCTATTAAGTTAGGTCTACCCATTGGGAATTTACCTATTAAGTTAGGTCTACCCAAATGCTTGAAAACTTGTAATATGTTTGGTAAACATAATGGACATGACACTTAGAAAATATAAGTGTGACCAACTCGAGGTTGGGTTGAGTTTGTAGCGTAAACCTACCCGGAACCGACCGGCTTAACTAGTTGCTACATACAATAGGACCCAATGTGAGAAGTTGGTCATGTTGTACCTTGAACCCGAGGTTAGACCAAGTTGTGGTATAAAGCTACCCGGAACCGACCGGCTTAACTAGTAACCGCAACGAAGTCTAATGTGAGAGGTTAAGGCACATTAATTAATTAATGCCTCATGGTTAGGGTTTAAGTCATGGTCCACTTAATACTTAATCAATGTGGGCTTGGTAGATTAATCAGGGTTAAGCCGTGAACTCATCGTTACACTTAACCAAGTTAATCCATGATTAGCAAGAGGGTTAAACCGTACTTAACCCACTAGAAAATCCTAGCAATAGGGGTCCACTCCAGCAGTAATCCCAAGTTTGTATCATTATGACCCTAGGGACTAGGCTAGGGTGGGGCACGATAACTGGACTTGAGGTAAGTGACCAAAACCGACGGCAGAGTGGTACGCCGGTGTAGTTCCGGACGGACTATGGTTGTGCACATAGTCCATAGCCGGAGAAAACATGCACGGGTAGCAGTAGATCGAGACTGTCCACTTATGTTTATGGTGTCCAGGGGTTTACACCCTAGGGCTTGATACACCCGAAGGGTGGACCCGGCACAGTCCGACTACAATTATGTTTGGGCCGTATTGACACCAACACGTGACGAGTTAGGCTTAGGGAGCCGATCGATTAGACCGTGTTATTGGACCTCGTATTAGGGTCACTTCATGTTATTGGACCTCGTATTAGGGTCACTTCATGTTATTGGACCTCGTATTAGGGTCACTTCATGTTATTGGACCTCGTATTAGGGTCATTTCATGTTATTGGGTCAAAGCTTGGGCCAAGGGATCAATACGTGTTTATTCAAGTCATGTTAGTTTGCTAGTACACCTGTGGTGCAAAAACCTTAAACCTGATTATGCGATGACACCTTTATCTATCATGCCAGTATGTAGTTATCCTTATGTTCATCCCTGCTTCTCATGCCAGTTAACTTTATCAGTTTACATTGATTGTAGTAGGGCTTACTCAGTCTTTTTGACTGACCTGTTTTTCTTTCGCCTCTTTTCTTCCGTTCCCCCTCCCCCCAGGTTCTTAGGGTGGGAATATTGGAGCTTAGCTTGGATTTCTGATCGCTTGCTTGTGGGATTTTAGCTCATGTACGGTCTTGACATGAAGCTAGCTATGGTTATCACTTATTTTGGGGATAGTACTTATGTATTTCAGTTTTTCAGTGATATTGTTTTTATCTAGACTTGTGTATTTGGAAAGTTAACATTATGTTGTACCAGACTTGTTTTGAAATAGTTTGAAATCTTCCGCTGTTTTACTTATCTTATTTACTCTGTTTACATATATACATATGTTCTTGTTCTGCCTTGATATATCATTATGCATGTTTACCTGATTCAAACGCCCCTCCAAAGTCAGAGTGCTTGCAAGAGCCACCCTGGCGGAGGTGGGGGTTTACAAGCTTTGTTTGCGACTGGACATAGGAGTGATCTGAACCAGTATAAAATCCGGTGTGTTCTTTCCTTTTCTGCATTTTAAATTCTATTTATTTTGCTTCTGCGTTTGAATTGTGTCTGTGATTGTGTTGTTTGATTCATCCCGTAGTTCACTTTAGATGTAACGACTCGGATTTTGCCCGGACCTAATCGATCGCAAAATCGACCAAGACCGTTCAAAAACCCAAATACGCTAACTTTGGGCATATAACACTTTAGAACAAATAACAGAAGACTTTTATGAACATTATAATAATGTAACATCAGAGTACAGAATATCAGAGTGCATCGAGTAAATAATAATACAGCGGAAGATTAATTAACAATAAACTTAACACAATGCAGCGGAAGACTATCATTGCTCTAGCCACAGCTTTAAGCTTTGATCCAGAATCCTGCCTAATAAATAGATATCTGCAAAACAAGCCACTTGACGGCCCGTGTGGAAAAGAGGGCACCCGAGTTTGCAAAGTGAAACAAACTACGAGTCAGTCATGGGACTGGTATGAGAAATCTTACCTAGCCTATTTAATAATAAGGCTAATCACAGGACCACGCCGCTAACGCGAAACGGGTTTACTCCATTGGATTGCCAGTGCATAAATAAAGTAAATCGTTGAAAACAACACAATGCTTTTTAAAAAAATGAAACCATTATAAGACTCAAGTCCCATCACACAACGCAACGCAAACCGAAGGATAGAGTTTTACCTTATAATGGTCAAAAATGCTTGATACGATAAAACGAATTTGATATTATTATTAGTGTGCATATATATTTCAAAAACATTTCAATCATAATGTATCAATCATAGATGGCATAGCCACCATATACTATGTCACCAAATACAGGTTTACAATCAAAACTGTATGGGTCGTATTGGAAGTTGGATTTCCATCATGAACTAAGGCAAGAGATAGTCCTTACCGAATTCGAGACAATCTAGCGTACCATGTCTCAGGATACAGCCGCAACTGCACTTAGGAGTGCCAGGGCCGGTCCACAAATATGTTAGTGGATTAGTAATGCCTGAACAATACGCCTCCTCGCCCTATGGGGCGTAAAATAGATCCTCTAGGGACTCAACTCCGAGGTACCTCGTTTTCCATTATCCACATAAGTAAAAATATCTGGGCTTGTAAAACCCAGACACCACTTCTAGTTAGAAAGAAACGCATGTTCTCCCTGGGGTCCTTCTCCCGTTTCTGGTTCTTACCGGGGTGTGAGGCTCGCGTGGTATCGCTACACAAAGCTATGCCAAATAAAACTGTGCTTTGATCATCAACCACAAGGCTCTGCTTTTCAACAAAAGCCTTGATCATTTTCATCTTAGCATGCCGCATTGTCAATCCATACCATTGATTTTTCCCAATATAATCTCTAATCTCGTACGTCTCAGAGAAGGGTGTTAAGAAAGATAATAAATTCTCTGCCACCAAACAGGTATATATTTAGCAGAGATCAACGAATACAGCATAAAGGAATACAAAGTCAGACATACCATCCATTTATAAGTTCGTTCTGGGTCTTAACGAAACCGGAGGCACCTTATTCCTCGCCCCGTATGTCCAATACAGGAAAGAGGTCCTCGCATATCCGGTCGATCTCCAAGTACGTCTGGACGATCACTACTTATTACCTTGTCTTGGGATGCCTCCCAATCAAGACATCAGTAATCATCCAAACGATGTGAAGACCTGCGGTCTTCAACCACCGCCTTCATCTTCGACTTTTAATCGTCGTAGTAATTATTTAGAATGGGTTAAACCCGGTCTTTCCGAATAACTCGCGTATTTTATAATCAATAATCAAGTGCTATAAAAACACATCATACACCTCATTCCAATTCATAATATTCTTTTAAATAAATATTCACATTATTAGGGAAAGGTTCCCATTAATTTTATCAAAGATAAATTCTTTTAAATTTATGCTTTAATCTTCTTTTCAAAGATTCATTAAAACTCCAATTGGGTTCTAATACCAAAAGTCATTATTTAAGGATTATTCAACTTTAAGAAATTTATCTTGTCTTTAACTGGGTTAAAGAACCAATGTCATTTAAAATACTGTTCATGATAAACACAAAATCATCTTCCATTAAATATGGAATTTTCACAGAAATCAAATTAATATATAATCGATATAAATTTCTATATCAGATTAATAATATAAATGGAATAACGGCAAAGCCTTTTAAATTCCATATATAATAACAGTCTTCTTTTACAGAAGCTCATCTCGATTATTATTAAATCGAATTCCATTCAATTCCAATTTTAGTATATTAAATAGGAAAACTTTACTTTGGAAACTTCCCATTAAATATTAATAAAAAGATTTATAAATTCCAAATTATATTTTCACTATCAATTGGGTTAAAGAACGAATGTCGTTTAAAAACACAGTTCACAATAAACCTAATTCACATTTCATTTTATTCCAATTACTAAATATAATTGGAAACTCTAATAATCTTAATTAAAAGTTTTATTCTTTTCATACGGGGTTTAAGAATAGTATTATTGAAGACACCACTCATGACAACCCAAAAATCCAATTTGTTTTATTTAATTCTAATTAAATATCAATTAATTGGAAAACTTCATTAAATCTTTAATTTAAAGATTTATTCTAGTTAATACTAGCTCATTTCGATAAAAATATATTTTTATCTTTTCAAATATGGAATTTCTCTTCCAAAATCTTTCCGAATCATTTATTATGATTTTACGTAATTTCTTCATATTTTTAATAATTTTATTAAGGCCCGTACAGTCGGTTTCCAATAACGGCCACCGAACTACATCCATGGCGACCTTTTTCAAATTTGATTTGGACATAATTCCAAATCCAGCCATTAGATTTCAAATCTCTTATATTCATTGAAAAGCTCTTTTCGATACGAACCCAACGGTTCCGGTTTTAGGAGAATCCGACGGTCGGATCTCCCGTTACATCAATTTGAAGTTAATGGTCGAAATTCGGGAACGGTCGCTGCGCGGCGCGTTCTATTCAGGCCATTAAATAAATATATACATATATATATTTATTATATATATCGTCAATTTCCTTTTAAAACGTATTTTATAAAATATTTGTAAATTCGTTTTAAAACGATTTTTGATTTCCGTTTCGATTTTAAATCAAAATCAAATATTCTGTATTTATATCATATTAAAAGATTAATATTTTCAAAATATTATATTTTAAAATCACTACTTTTTGATATTCATTATAAAACGAATAAAATCGATTGATAAACCCGTTTGGGTAAAAATGGCGTTTGCTATTTAACTCGGCTTCATATTTTTATATTTTTGTGTCCATTCTAAGGTGGACATAAAAATCATAACTTTATTCTTCATTGAATATTATTTTAAAATATTTGTTATTTTAAAATACTCTTTATTTTAAACGTTCTTTATATTAAAATATTCTTTTAAAACGTTCTATATTCTGAATCGGAATGCGACTCAATCGATTACCATATAATTTCAGTTATATGGATTTCATACATTGCATATATTCAACGATAATGATAAACAATCATCAAACAATACATTCACTTCCAAAGTGAAGTTTATAACTATGTGAGCATTAAATTAAATAAATAACGCTCATCACAGACTGTCAATCCACCGATTGACAATTAATTAAATATTGGGACTAGTTTATGTCAAATATCATCTCAATACACGTGTGGGGTTTTCAAACAACAATTTATATAAATAATAATAGATTTAACCAATTCTAATTTGGTTTGAATTATTTTCTATTTACCTAATTTACACTGTTTAAAATTATAAATGGATATTTATAATTTAATTTTACTATCACATTAATGTTAACATTATTTTTAATATGTTAAACACTTCAATATCACAAACATATATTTAACAAATGATAATTTTATAATAACAATGCTAACATGCAACAAACGATGTTTTATCTAACAAAACATTTTTAACATATAATTCTTTTACTTTAACTTAACATGATAATAATGACATTTTAATGACAATCGTATTTTTACATATTTTTCTACTTCGCTAACACATAAATGAAAATGTTTTAATAAACAAAACCTATATTAACAAATGATCATTTTTCCATTTCTCTAACATATGAATGATAATGTTTTAATTAACAAAACATAAATTATCTAATGAACATTTTTCTATGTAAAGACAATGCATATTTTTATCATTTCAAATATACCATAAAAATGTAAATTTTTATTGTTAAACAATTCCTATGTTCATATCTGACAAATAAAAAGATAGTTTTTATTTTCAATAATTTAAATGTTCATATATGACAAATAAAAAGTTGGTTTTTATTTTCAATGTTTTCTATGTTCTTATACGACAAATAAAAAGGGATATTTTATTTGCATACATTTCTAACCTCGACATGACAAATAAAAGGAAATGTTTCTATTTGCATATAGTTAGTTCTATTAAAAATGAAAAATAAAAATGTAAATTTAATTGCATATAAATTTCTATCCTCATCATGACAAATAAAAATGTAAATTTATTTGCATGCAAATTTCTATCCTAAACATAACAAATAAAATGACAACTTTTATTTGTTTACCAATTCAATGTTAACATAACACATACGAATGATATTTTTTTGTTATCGACTATTCAATTCATCATCATAAATAAAAATGATATTACTATGTTGTTGACAATTCTCATCCAACATAAAAAATGTTTTTATATGACAATCCTAGTTCAACATAAAAATGATATTTTTATGTGACGATTCTAGTTCAACATAAAATGATATTTTTATGTGACACAAATATAATTCAACAAAAATGATATTTTGTATTGACACAAATATATTTAACAAAAATGAATATTTTGTTTTGATACAAATATGATTTTTTTTTACTCTTTTCTATATAACAGAAATGAATATTTTGTTTCACTAGACATTTTCTAATCAAAATGTTATTTTTAGTCTAACATGACAATTCTAATAAAAATGATATTTTTAACTAACATGACATGATCTAACAAAATCGCAATTTTATTTTAATATAACATTTCTACCAAAAATGACATTTTTAATCTAATAAAACATTTTATAACAAAATGACAATTTTAATCTAATGCTAAATTTTATAACAAAATGTTATTTTTTATTCTAATGTAATATTTTATAACGAAAATGTTATTTTATTTCTAATGTAACATTTTATTAACAAAAATGATATTTTATTTCTAATGCAACATTTCATAACAAAAATGTTATTTTATTTCTAATATGGCATATTTGAATAAATGACATTTTTTAAACTAAAAATGAACATTTTTAACTAATATGACAATTTATAACAAAAGTGATAATTTTATTCTAATATGACATATTTTATTTACAAAATATGATTTCTTCATGAAGGACGTATTTGTTCTAATATAACACCCCTAACAACAATGACATTTTTAACATGACACGACATTATTCTAACATAAATGATGTTTTTAATTAACATGACATATAATAACAAAAATGATGTTCTTCATTAATAAGACATGTAATAACAAAAATGATGTTTTTCTTTAACAAGACATATAATAACAAAAATGATGTTTTTCTCTTAATGTAACATTTGCTAACAAAATAATGTTTTATTCTAATGTAACATTTGCTAACAAAATAATGTTTTTATACTAATGTAACATTTGCTAACCAAATAATGTTTTTATACTAATGTAACATTTGCTAACAAAATAATGTTTTATTCTAATATAACATTCTACAACAAAAATGATATTTCTATTTAACTTAACATTCTATGACAAAAATGATAATTCTATTTAACTTAACATTCTATGAAAAAATTGATATTTCTATTTAACTTAACATTCTATGACAAAAAATGATATTTCTATTTAATAAGAACATATAATTCAACGGATCATCACAACCATCATCAACCAGTCAATCTATCTAAATTTTATACAATGCACATATGTGTTTTATAGAGTATGTATATATTTATCATCCACAATCACGATCAAAATAAATATATTTATTTATTTTAAATTTTAAATTTGAGAAATCTCACCATGATTTTATCTGAATTTCCAACATGCTCTGTTTAACCTCTAACCAGTTCCATCGCGTAGATCTGGTCCATACAATTCCAACGCAATCAGTTTTGTCGGATTTGGTTTCTGTTTGCACGAGATATGGATTTTTGAAATCTAATTACATTAATAAACAATTGATAATATAATTAAATTCTTAATTAAATTCTTTAATTACATTTTCTTTAGGATTTGCCGCCCCTTCCTACTCCTACAGGAATCCAAAGTGAACCCAGAAACCCATAGCATCGCGCAAAAAAGCATCACCGCTCGTCACATCGAGCCACCGTGCTCCGATCAACCAACACCACGCGGAAGCCCCAACCACCACCTCCTCACGCTCGGCGCCACGACCCACTCGCACCACCCCTGCGCTCCAAAATCCACGGTGAACGTGACACCTTCTAGCCCCAAATCCAGACTAAATATAACCCTAGAAACGATCTTGCCCGTACAGAACTAAAGATCTAAGAATTCTCTTCCAGTTTTGTTTAAATTCCTTGACTTGATTTGTTGTAATTTGGTGGAAAATAGAGAACTAAATCGGAGCAGCAATGGCCCTTGAAATCTTTATGGCGGCTGCTATACACGGGAGTTAGATTTAGGGTTTCCTGAGATATGAGGGAATTTATAATGTTATTTAATTATATTAAATCATTTTAAATCCAAAATTACATATTTAACCATACGAACTCCAAATGAGACCCAACGACTGTCGCCCCCAGCTAAATACCCCCATTCCGAACACAATGGAATATGTTTTGTAACCCAATTCGGCTGTTATGATATGTTTTTCTTTAAATTAAAATATAAAACATTTAATATTTAATTTGATTGTACATTTTAATTTACTGTGGCCACATATGGACTCAAAAAATTCTAGAAAAATTATTTCTAGTTATGTTTTGACGATACGATCCTAAAAAAATTAATTTCATTAAATTTGGAGACCATTTGAAAAATGGCCATTTTCTCATCAATCCAATTTGACTGAAATTGACAGAACACGTTTTCTTTAGCCACGCTCACATATTTTGTAACACCCTGAATTTTCTATGTCTATTAAAAGAACGAATTAAAGAATACTTGATTTTAAAGTAAGAATTAAGGGAAATAGGTTATGCCATTGCGTTCGTCTCAAAATTCTGCTTGGAATAGAGTCAAAGTTTTCGTAAATCGGACTTCGTATGAGGAAGTTATGGCCCTCAGAAGTTTCAGAAATTTATATAAATTAAAAACAGTTCAGTTAAAAATTCAAAATTCAAACGAAAAGCAAAGAAGCGGGCTGGGCGGGATTTCCCCCGCCCTAGGCCAGGTCGACCAGGGGGTCGACCTGGGGATACAGGTCGGCCAGGGGGTTGACCTACCCCCTCGCCCAGACCCAAATCTGAGACGATTTTGACTTGTTGCTAAGTTCTTTCTGACCTATTGCTGAGTCACTAGGGAATAGGTGGCAATTTTGGATAACTTTATCTAGTCTGGACGGTTGTGATTGCTCCTAGAACGATCTAACGGCTCACATAAGATTAAACTGCTATAAAAGAAACCCTAATCCTCAAACCCTAAATCACACAAATTCATTTCAAGGAGCCACCATGCTGACCATGATCGTTCTGGCCTAGCAACCATTTCTTCTTCAATTTGAAAACAAGTTAAAGCTACGAATCAAAGCTAACTTAGAGAATTGATAGTCTTCTTCAAGGGATTGCTTTCCAATTTCAGAAAACAGATCCCAGAAAACAAGACTTTCTTTTCTTTGCAGGTCCTGTTATTATTTAGATGTGAATGATTAAAAGTTATGATTTGTAAAAAATTGAAAATTAGCGTTATTCCTAGTTGTAAGATAATGATGATGCTGATTCATGCCTATTTTTGTAACGATTCTATCGTATATGCTTATGAGATTATTGTGGTTATTATGTTGGTGTTAAACTAATCATGTATTATGTAAAGATTAGTGACTTATTCATGTTATGTTACATGCAAGTTGTTAGGCTATTGTGGTTATTATGTTGATATAAACCAATCATGTAAAATTGGTGACTTATTCATGTTATGTTACATGCAAGTTGTTAGGCTATTATGGTTATTATGTTGATATAAACCAATCATGTAAAATTGGTGACTTATTCATGTTATGTTACATGCAAGTTGTTAGGACAAGACATGTATTATGTTTAGATCTACATTTTGACCTATGAAAATTGGATCCAAAATAAAAGTTCATATTTACATGCTTAGTTAAACTTGTGTAATTCCATATGTTTAAGATTCATGTTTATCGGATCCAAATTAAAAGTTCACATTCACATGTCTAGTTGAACTTGTGTAATTCTATATGCTTAAGGTTCATGTTTATTGGACCTAAAATAAAAGTTTACATTTACATGCCTAGTTGGAATTGGATAATTTCATATGCTTAAAGACTCATGTTAGTTGGACCCAAAAATGCAAGTTCATTATTTTATGCCACATTTTCATGACACATGTTTTGTTAGATCCTTATTATTTTATGTTGTATGGATGGTACATGCTCCCTTCTTTCCCCTTTTGTATATAAGTTAGGCTAAGTTACGAGCCTAACATCTTATGTGAATTTGCGAACGTATGACGGGGGTAACGTTGGGAAAACCTTAAAAAGTTATTATTATTGGCATAATTTGGTCCATAAATAAATGAATGGTTAGTGGCATAAAAATGGTATAATTTATATACCAATTTTTTTGAATATGATTTAGAGGGTAATTGGGGCATGACTTGAATGGCAATAATTGTGGATAATTTACATATAAATTTGAAAGATAAATATGTAAATTAAGAAAAAGACGAATATGCCTAACCCGAGGTTAGATTGAGTTACGGTGTAAGACTGCCCGGAACCGCCCGGCATATCCAGCAACCGCAACAATATATATCTAATATGAGAGGTTAGTGCATCAAGCCTAAAAGAACCCGAGGTTAGGTTGAGTTGCGGTGTAAGACTGCCTGGAACCGACCGGCACATCCAACAAACGCAACAATATATATCTAATGTGAGTGGTTGGTGCTTTAATGAATGAATTAATGCTAAGACAGGAATGGTAGGGTTAAGTTAATTAAGGCAACACTTAACCAATACAACATGTTAACTAAAGTGATGGGTGGGGTTAGGTTAATTTGAGAACACTTAACCATTTTAACATGTTGATTAGGAAACCCTAGTAACGGGGACCCATTTCAGCAGTAACCCACATAGATGTATCATGGTACCCTGAACTAGGCAGGGTGGGGCATGATTACTGGGCTGATTATAAGCGGTCAAAACAACGACGGGTGGTGCGTCAGTGTAGGTTCCGACAGAGTGCGGTCGTGCACGTACTCCGTAGTGCAAAAAACAGGCACTGGGCATCAGTAGTTATACTCTGTGCACCATGAATTGTGTCGGGTTGCCACCATAGGGCTTGATACACCCCATGGTGGGACCAGCACATGTATCTACAATCATGTGGGGCCGAATGACACAAGTGGTAAACGTATATGAGTAGGAGCCGATCGATAAAAAGGGGATCATTTATCTTGAACACATGGTTCTGGTTGAAACGCTTGTAAGGGGGCGCAGAGAAGTAAAATGAGTACGATAGCATATTCAACCTTATTATCTTATTTCTAGGGTGTTGACCTAGATTCAGTTTATTCCTGTCATAACCCTTTTCTTGTTTACATGCTAAATACTCACTGGATTTTCCAGACGCATGTTTGACCCATTTTCTTTCGTCTTCTTTTCTTCCGTCCCCCCCCCCCCCCCCGGTCCGTAGGGAGGGAATACTTTAGCTTAGATCGGATCATTTCCAGCTTGGAGAGAGTAGTTGTATTGCTTGGAATCTTTTTCCTTGGGCTATGGCTTGTGATACTCTCTTATTGGGGATTTATGCTGCCTTACTGTTGTTTTAATGCTTCTTTATGTTTTAATTCAAGACAGAGATTTTTATTGTAATAATTTGAAAGTTGGTTTGAGACAGTTGTTGTAATGTTTTAACTGAATCACGTACTTATGAAATAAATTTAGTTTTTCCGTTGTTTATATGTCTGTCTTGTAAATTATCTGTATCTTTTACCTATAATGCTCTACCGAAGTTAAGGCATTCCTTTTGTGAGTGACCTTAACGGAGGTGGGGTATTTCACTTGGTATCAGAGCCGACGGTTGCCAGATCAGATGAAATTTTTGGAAACTAATTTTCAAAAAGAAGTTTAAAGAAGCATTTTCAAGTAAAAGTGTTGTTTTTAAAAGGCATAATCCACCCCCCCAAAGCCATATGCACTATCTTCCTATCCTTTGTTTTGAATCTTTTCATTTTCGTTTCAGTATGTCTGGGAATCTTAACCTTCTAGAGGGTGTACCGGTACCTAGCTGGTTCAGAAGGTACCTAGAGGCTAGGGCTAATGATGCAGGCCCAGCAGACGTTACTCATCCCCCAGTTACAGTTGTTCCTCCTCTTCCTCGTGCAAATGCTTTCTCCAAGATATGTAGGGATTTTCGAGCCATGGGTGGAAAGAACTTTAATGGAACTGAGTCATTTGTGGAAGCAAGAAACTGGCTCAAAGAAACCGAGAATCTGTTTGTTATTATCGAAGTGGATGATAGGCAGAAGATACAGTTAGCCGTGTGGTTGCTTAAAGACGAAGCCTCTTATTGGTGGGAAGTTACTAATGCTGAGAGACCAGTTGAAACATGGGAGGATTTCAGAATGAGGTTTGAACTGAAATTCCTCTCACAAGCTGAACGTAGCCTACAGATGGAAAAATTCTTAGCTCTCAAACAGGGAAATATGTCGGTCAAGTAATACGCCAACCAATTCCACCAGCTGGCTAGATTCGGACTGGAGTTAGTGAACTATTATATCCAAAATTGGCTCTAACACCCAGACTAATAATGATTCTACTGAAATGAAATCAAAAACGAAGAAAACACACAATTTATAGTTGTTCGGCGTTAAATAGCCTATGTCCACTTTCTACTCTTTGAATTGATGATTTGAATGCAAGTACAAGAATAATTCTCACTCAATTTTCACTCATACAATGTATTGATTCACTCAATTTCCTCCATAATATGCTTCAAAAGGTGATTGTAATCCGAATAAGTTAAAGAAATTCAGATAGCAAAGGAGTTTGTGTTCTGAAAATGCAAAAAGATCGTTCCAAATGTCTCTTGACGGGGTATTTATAAGTGGAAAGTGCTCCTGGGATGGCTTTGGTTCGGATCCACGTGGCATCCATCCCATTATTATCGGGTTCAGATGGAATATGGTGGTGACAACACATTAGGTTAGTGGCGAACGTGGGGAGAACGCGGGTATAACCGCTCCGAGTCTTAAGGGAACGTGGGCACAACTTCTGCAGTTTCAAGTGCATGGGATCAGATCGGAAATACTTTCAATTGGGAGGGGGGATCGGATTTGACCGAACTGATCCGGTTTAGCTTGTCCCCCTTCTTCTTCACTCTGTGCCTTTTGCTTTGACCAGATGGACTCCGATCCGATCCGATTTCTTTTTTGAGTGTATGCTCTTCATTATTTGATCTTTTATCTTTGTGTAGCCTAGTTCACAAAGTAGGCTAACACTTTTCCCTCTAGCTTCTATTGAAGATGGAGCGTGCTTCGACATTATTTGCTCATTGGTTTCTGAATTTGAATCGTTAAATAGTCGCTTCCATTCGTTTGTAGGGACGCGTTGCATCATGAAGTTGTGTCTCTTGCAGCCTATAAATACACCAAAAAGTTCACGAATTTCCTTCTTTGTTTCAAACAGCTTTGAGAACTCTGATTGATGTCCAGTGACTCCTCCAGGTAAGCTCTTTGTTTATTTTTATTTTCCTTTGAATTCAATTCGTATGGCAAGTCAATGTGCATGATTCCATCGGGGTTCGGTCTCCGATCCGAATGACTTCTTTTCCATCCCACTAACATTGGATCAATGGGCCAAATATATATACATGGGCTTGCAATCCGGTCCAAATGGGGTGAAAGGCTGGGAAAACAAAGAGCCACTGTAAATCCATATATGTCCGCCATCTCTCCTCTTCTTCTTCCTTTCCTTTTATTATCTTCATCCTCCAGATTTTAGGAGAAAAGAAAAGAAGAAACCCTAATTTTCAACACTTCACTATTCCCTTCAATTCTCGAATCAATTACATAGGTAGGTTGCTGTAACACCCCGTATTTCTGTCAATATTAATGTTCACAAATTAAAGAATAACTAATCTCAGATGTGAGAATTAAGGGAAATGGGTTGCGCCATTGTGTTCGTCTTGGAATTCTGGTTGAGAAGAGTCCGAGTTTGCGTGAATTGGACTTCGTATGAAGAAGTTATGGCCATCAGAAGTTTCAGAAAATTCAAAACAGATTTCAGAAAATTCAAATTTCAGAGTCAAACAGGCTAGGCGGGAAAATTCCCGCCAGGGCCAGGTCGACCTGGGGGTCGACCTACCCTGACCAGGTCGACCATAGGGTCGACCTAGGGGTCAACCTGCCCCCCCGGGCAGAATTGATTGGTGACATGTTTGTGACTGTGTGCTGACTCATTAGGGTTTTCGATCTGCTCTGATTGGCTGGGATTAATTCTGGGTTGATCGGACGGCTTAAACTAATCCTAAGCTCTATAAAAACACCTATAGGCTCAAACCTTAAAATCAAAATAAAATTAGATTCATGGCCTCCATGCCGTCACCTGGCAACTCAGAATAGCCGCCACCAATTAGAAAGGAAGAAAGCAAATCAAATTCAATTCTGTTCAACTCTAACAACGAATCTTCTTCAAAGGAGAGCTAATACAACTTCAGAACTCAGAATTCAGAACTCAAGACCTTCTTTGAGTTGTGAGTTCAATTTCTTTAATAAAATAATTAGCAATTTAATTGGATTGAGTTATGATGTGGATTATTTAGATATGATGTGAATAATTGACCGCATGTTATTATTTATGTTGTAAAATTGTGATGTTATCATACATGTTGTAAATTCTATGATGTTATGTTGTGATCAATTATGTTGTAAAGTTACGATGCTATCATCTATATTGTAATTCTGTGATTGGCTTATGTATAATCAATTCATCATGTTGTTCATATGCTAGTTTGGTTATGTTGATTCATATGATAAATCATATGTATGTATGCAAGTTTAGATTTTGATTTAGACATGAATCATATGCAAATTGGGAAAAATTATATGTAACCTTACATGTTTCATGACATCTAGTTTATATGAAAATTTGATCTAAAGTTAGGCTATGACATGTGTGAGTTCTATGATAAATTCTACATGCTAGTTTACATGTTTAGATGTAAGTTTACACCATTGTTATGTTGCATAAATCACATATGCAAGTTTATATAAATATATGAGTTTGGAATATGAATCATGTTATGCAAGTTTGTGGTTATTGCCTATGCAAGTTTACACCTTTAGATGTAGATCCATGACATACATGATTTATGCAAGTTGTGACCATTATCTAAACAAGTTTACACCTTTAGATTTGGATCTATGACATATGTAGTTTTATGCAAGTTGTAACTTTGGCCTATGCAAGTTTTAGATGTAGAACATCATTCACACATGCAAGTTCACCCCTTATGTTTAGATCTATTTTTTTTACTATATGTATGTTGTGATGTTTTCTCTTATTCCATGAGTTAGACTATTCGAGTCTAACGTATATTTTACGTTAAACGAACGAACATACAACGTGGGGTAATGGGATAATATCAAAAGATTTAATATTAAGAATTGGCATAAATGCCTTGAAAGGCATAAAATAAATTTGTAATGAGAATTGGTATGATTTTACATACCATAAATAGATGGACATAATTGAGTCAATTATGGCCATAGATAAATTTGGAATTGATTGATAATTTGAATAGGGAAATTAATTCAAATTTGGGAATGATTAATTAGGAGTAATCAATAGTCTAAGACACGAGGTTAGGCTTTTTTGTAGTGTATGACTGCCTGGACCCGCCTGGCAAATCCAGCTGCCACAAATGCCAGTCTAATGTGGGAGGTCTTAGGCATAAATTAAATACGTAACAGTTGTAAAGACACGAGGTTAGGCTCTTTTGTGGTGTAAGACTGCCCGGACCCGCCCGGCAAATCCAGCTGCCACAAATGTCAGTCTAATATGGGAGGTCTTTATGAGGTTACGATCCTAATGAATTAAGAAACACTTAACCAGATAAACATGTAGTGGGACATGAGGGGTTACGTGGGTGCCTTGGGTGGCATGTGGAATTTAGTGGGTGCCTTGGGCGGCATTTGAATTACGATTAGAAACATTTAACCAAAATTGAAACATGTAAGTGAACATGAATAAGAAGAGGGATAAGTGGGATGTACTAGAGGGGACCAAGCTTAGGTGGATAGCTTGTGTCAAGTAATGGGGGGGCCGTTTCAACCAGTAACCTATAAGTATCTTTGTGGGCTCGACCCAAGTCGAGGACGGGACACGCGTACTGGGCTTGACTGTAAGAGGCCAAAACGGGTTAGCGGTGGCAACGCAAGTCCAATGGGTTCATATGTGTGTGTGGGCCCGGGCTGGTAGGTAAGACGTTGTTGCATCGTGTAGGTATAAGCCGTGCATTATTGGTGGTATCGGGTTGCCACTTTAGGGAGTGATACACCCTACTGTGGGGCCAGCATGGGTATCTACGAGTTAGGGAGCCGATCGCATGGGGGTAGTGGGTACACCTAGTGGAGATAGGGGCAGGTGGCACTTATGAAGGCAGCTAGGGGTGCACGAAACTACCATTATCTTTATTAAAGTCTTGTAGGCGAGATCAACCTTAGGGTGACTAGTGGTGGTGCAGTATAGTATAGTGGTGGTGCAGTATAGTAATTATCTTATAGTGGTTTAGGTGCGCCTTTAACGTTATCTTTGTTCAATCTTATTTCCTTGTTTACTCTTTCATACTCAATTGTTCACAGTCATTTCCTTATTTTCCAACTTATGTCTTAGCCTAGTTATTTTGGTAATTATATTGTTAAAGTTATCGCACTCGCCAGACTTTATGTCTGACCCCCTTTGTTTCCTCCTCTTTTCTTCCCCCACCCCCCCCCAGGTGCTCAGGTTGGAACTAGCACCAGTGGAACTTGATTTTGGACAGTTGTATCTCTACTTTTAGAAGTTGCTTGGATCGCTGAAGTAAAAGTTCAGCCTATCTTATTTATGGCTATTTTGTACTAGGGTTATGTCTTTCAATTTATGTACTTTGATTTAGTCAAGATGGATATTATGTACTTTGATTCTGGTTTTGATGTGTAATCAAACTTATGCATTTTCCGCTGCAATAAAAGTTTTAAGTACTGTTTATATCTGTCTTGTTGTTAAGTTTATGTTCTATACGCACTTAAAAAGCCCCATGGAAGTTAATGCATTACCTTTGTGAGTGACATTAATGGACGTGGGGTGTTACAGTTGCAAAACTTTAGATAATTCCTTTTTAGTTGATCTCGATTCAAATTCATGGATGATTCGGACGATTTGAACGTGGAACCTGGCTGACCTTGACGCCGTGACCCCCCCTCGCCATCGTCATTAATGGCCTCGTCACCATTTCGAGGTAGTAACGGAGGGGGTTAGAATCCGTTGTTGAACGTGCCAGCGCATAAATGCTTGGCTTTGATTTCGGTGTTTGGCACGAGACTGGGTTCGGTGTTGGTTAGGGAAGGAAGAGGATGAAGAAGAAGAAGAAGAGGGAAAGATTTGGGATCGGTTCAGGTGCAGAGGTATAAGAGTGAAGAGGAGAGGGGATTCCATCTGACCGGGTCGGGTTGGAGTGAAAAATAAAGAGAAGGATAAAAACGAGGTGTGCCCAACCGGGTCGGGTCGAAGTGAGAGAAATGGTCATGGAAATATATGGGCACTTGGACCGATCCGAATCACTTAAAGTACCAACTTTCAAACCGAACCGATATGCTCGTAGTGCATTAACTTCTGCTTTGGACAACACATGGTCCTGCCCCCGGTCCGAACCCTTTCCTCTGTGGGCGTCCGATCCGATCCCAATATATATATCTGAACCAAACTGGAACCATCCAATTTAATGCACGAGAAATGTCCAACTTGCTCAATCAATGTTTGCCATGACTTACAACTGAATGAACAGTTACGATAGTGCCTTATGAACATGAGCAAATATTTAATACTATTCTGAACATTACTATTTCGCCAAACCTTTGCATTATGCTCTTATGTGTTTACTTTGCATCTCTTGCACACATCGCACACACTTTAGTTCACACTCGTGCATGGGGGGTTACGGGTTATTTTACTCTAACTTATGCTATTGCTTCTTCAGTAGTTTAGCGACCATGGCAGAGAGACGTTCATCTAGATTAGCAAAAAAGGGAGAAGTCACAGAAACATCCGAGATACTCACTCTTGATGGCATGTCCTCTTCCTCAGACCCTAAATGGGATGACGAGGGCCCAGATTATGAAATGGAAGTGCACAGTAGTGAAGTATCTTCTGGGAGTGAAGTTTCTCTTGGTGAGGAAGAGGAAGGAGAGATAGGAGATGATCGTGCTCCCGACGAGTTTGAAACTGCCACTATATTGGAGTTACCCAAAGATTCTGTTGAGTCGACGATCGATGATGATAGACTCATCCGAATATGTCTAAAGCATGGGATATTAAAAAAAGATACCCAGGTGCCTTCAAAAACAGATTGCCCCCACAATCCAGCGGAAGGATTTATAGCAATTACCCGATTAATGTGTCTGGTTAGGGCAATACCTTCATTTCCTCCTTTTGTCGTCGATTTTCTAAGATAGATGTTGATTGCCTCATGCAATTACATCCCAACTCTTATGCTTATTTATACACCTTGTATATAGCATACAAAGAGATTTAAGGTATAGAACCTACCTTCGATGACGTCCACTTCTTTTAAAATTTCAAGCATCGGACTCAAGAGACTCCCTCCTTCTCATACTTTGAATCAGTCCCAAAAAGGAAAAATATTACTGTTCCATATAGCAGCAAGGCTGGTGATTCTAAACCTGAATGGTTTTATATCAGACAACAACCGGGGTGCGCTAGGAGGTGTACCAAATCAAGTAAAGCACCGACTTTTTAGATTTAACATTAAATACTCATGCCAACACATTAATTTGCTTTCTTTTTCATTTGCAGTTGATAACCCAAAACAAATATCGGGTTAATTATACTTTGATCGTTTGCATCAACAGCTCAATGGTGACCAAAAGTTCTTAACTATCGACGAAGTTCTTAAGGATGAGCATCTCCATCATTATGGGTTACTATCTATTACCCGTAGTATAGGTCATGGGACAGGTCCATATGTGTAGATACCCCCGGTCGACATTATTCCTGAGACGGGTGAGGGCTCGAAAGGTCCAACGATACCTCTTAGGACTCCCCCTTCTCCATCCTCAACTCAGGACGATGAATTAGCCAACATAGCTGAAAAGTACAGAGAAGGGTATACCATTCCTGATGATGCCATTTCTCCTGAAAAGTCAACATCCCCTAAAGAGCTGCCACTAGACTCTTCTCAAGGAGATGCTCCTACTACCGATGATTCCACATTTAAGGGTTTAGGAAATCTTCCCCTGCCCGAAACTATTTATACTTTAGAGGACTTCGGAACGAATCCTTTAACCTTCACTTCTTCAGAGGAGACTATTCCTGTGAAGACCAAAGAGCCTACTCATGTTAGTCTGGCTTAAGGCTTGGGTTTGTTGGGGGGAACGACACTTAGGATGCACATAAAAGATTAGCACCGCAAGTCACAACACTTATGTCTTATGTGAATGTCGATTCTGAACTCCACATATATTGTTGCGCAGGTACAATGTCATGCCCTTACTATGATGTCGGGAAGATTTGTCGTAGCATGTCCAGACCTCCTTTTGACACCGAGCATGATCGCCGTGAGAACCGGGGCAGAGATGACAGAAGGCATCATGATTCTCATCGACCTCACACTTTATACTCTCGTTCTCCTGTTCGGTCGGATCCAGACGGATATTGGAGCCACCAAAGTCGTCGTCGGGGACACATCACAATCCAAAGACCGAATTACTCCCCAAGATAAATATAATCGAGAAAAAAGTCCATGAAACACACTGATTCGCGAGACAAGCACAATGCTTCAGAGAAGCGATCTGAAAAAGGCGATGCAGCCATCGTCCTTGCTAAGCGGAAACATATTGAACTATCATATTGCAAACCCCTACCATTGGAGGCTGATTCCAAAACGAAACTGGCATATCTGGAGAAGTAGTTCCCATATCACTACTTTGAGAATTTAACTTTCTTACCCGCACTCGAGCCTATTTCTTCAAAGTGGGCAGATGAGGCTAAGGCAAAGATTGACACAGTAGAGAAACAGTACTCGGAGATGTACAAGTATTCACACAATCTCTCCAGAATCATTCGGGCCTTAATTACAGACGTCAATGCAATGAAGAAAGTTGCAGGTTCTGATGAGAATGCTTTGAAAAATTTGGAGAAGGACTTAGAAGATACACAGGCTCAACTTGTCATTGCTCAACGAGATGCCAACAACTTCATAAAGAAATTTGAGGAATTACAAAATCGTTATCATGACCTACTAGAATCTCACAGTCAAGAGCGTTTAGAGTTGAAGAAACAAGCTGAAGATGCTAAGTCAGACAGTGTCAAAGTGCAACTAGCTTACAATACTCTTGCCGAGTTAGCGAGGAAGAACGCCGAGTTGGAGAAACGAAATGCTGACTTGGAGTCCAAGTTATTGGAAGCCGAGACTAGGGCTGCCTTAGCTGACGGGAATGTGGATAGCGCTATTAAGTCTGCTAAAGAAACTCATAAATAGCTATCAGAGGCTCAAAAAGAATTGCATGACTTTGGCGAACTGATGATTGAATTCTTTGCACACATAATCCATCGTCGAAACATCTTTTGGATCGAAGACTATACGACTACCTTAGTTCATGTATGGAATCAAATCATCGAATGGGAAAAAGATGAACTTAAGGTAGACTTCGTTGACAAAGACAAACTCATGGAGAAGTATCTGAAAGACGATGAACCGACACGTCTGGCCGAGGGGCGTCGCCTTATTCCTGCTGTCATAAAGGAGGAGAAATGCCAGGCCAATTAAAAGAATATCCTTGAAGTTGGTTCCTCTTATGTTACCGCCGAAGCTATTGGAGTCGAGGAATATGATCCCAAGAATACGGGAATTCCTAGAGCGTCTCTTTTATCTCCTATACCCGAATCAGCATCAGAGACGGTAGCCGCCCCAACTGAGAAATCATCAAAAGGTATTTCCACCTTTTCACCCCAATTTTCAAGGCAATCTCCACCTTTCACCACATCATTGGGCAATCGATCGAGGATTATTTGTTTTCTCCTGAGTTGATAACTGTTGCTTCTCATTCTGTAGGTGCTGAACCAACCGAGAAGACTGACGATCATCGAGGAACCACCATCGGGGAAAAATCCGTGGAAGAGACTCAGGGAGGACAGGATAAGGCTAACATCGTTGAGTCCGGAGGGGGAGCTGAAGGTAAAAAGGAAGAGGTTATCGATAAGACTACCATACCTCCTAACACCGACACTTCTCATGATGATGAAATGATAGACGTTTTGAAAGATAACGGTGGTAATGATGGGCATGAAGAAGATCCTGATGTTGCTATAATTGGGGATTCAAAGAATGCCGATGACGTGACTTTGGCTGAAATGAAAGCTAAACAAGACGAGCGCATGCAGCTAAAAGTCGAGGAGATAGACCCCGAAAGCCTTAAGCCCCTTGCAGTGGTGGATGCTGGATCAAGGTTAGTTGTTAAGCTGTCAACTAGGCCAATTACAGAGGAGCTTGCTAAAAAATCTTCTCTTGATCCCAGTGCTCCGACTCCTAGGAAGAAATCTATGACTCTGGTACCTCAATCACAGAGAAGAAGAAACCAAAGCGTCTCATGTCCGATGCTGAAAAAGAATGTAACACCCCGTATTTTCTGTGAACGTATAAGTAACAAATCAGAGAATAATTAATTTTTAAAATAAGAATCAAGGGAAACGGGTTGCACCATTGCGTTCGTCTCGAAATTCTGCTTGAAAACGATCCGAGTCTTCGAAAAAACGGAGTCCGTATGACCAAGTTATGACCCTCCGAAGTTTCAGGAATTTAAATAAAATAAAACAGCTTGAAAATAAAGCCAGAAATTCGAAATTCAAACCCAGAGAAGGCTGGCGGGAAAATTCCCGCCCATATACCCAGGTCGACTGGGGAGTCGACCCCCCCACCAGGTCGACTGGGGTGTCGACCTCCCCATGACCAGGTCGACTGGGGAGTCGACCTAGGGGTCGACCTGCTCCCGAAACCCAGTTTTTGAAACTGGTTCATTCTGATGTATCCAGTCTCGTTTTCTGTCTAGATTCGTCCGCCTAATCCTATATAAACAGCCTCCTAGCCTCATTTTCTCTACACAATTTCATTCTGTCTATATTCTGCCTCTGTTCTAATTAAAAATAAAAAATGGCGTCGCTACTCTGCTGGAATCAAAACTTGGACTGATGCATCTTCTTCCAACCTGAATAGAATTAAAAGCTAAATCAAATCTCAAATCAAAGTTTAGAGCTACAACAACAATTAAAGAGGAATAATTCAGCATTTCTGCATCAACAACAGTTTATTATCCTTTCTTAAAACCACGAAAGGCAAGTACAGTTATTTTCCAATATAAACTTTAATTATGGTTATGGCATGATTATAAATCTGAATCTGAGGTTATGTATATTCTTATCTGTCAGATCTGTTTTTTTTGCGACTATTCTGTACCACTTTCTTCTTTCTGTTCTATAGCCAGGCTACTACGAGCCTGCGCCGAATCTCATAAGAGATTAGCGCACGAACGCTAAATTTAGGGACAAATAATGAATAATGCATAATTGGACATGAAACTGTTGCCTATGAGACTATTGCCTATGACTATAATTCACGCCTATGAGACTATTGCCTATGACTATAATTCACGCCTATGAGACTATTTCCTATGACTATGATTCATGACTATGAGACTATTGCCTATGACATTGAATAAGAAACTATTGTGATTAGTCGCCCATGACTATTGTGGTTAGTTGCCTATAACTATTGTAGTTAGTTTCTTATGTCTATTCCCTTAATGATGTTGGATCTCATATTTAGTATGTAACTTTGCAAGTTTATTCCCATCCACTGTTATGTACATTGAGCCTATTGGGCCATTATTATTGTATTTAGTTCATTATTGCATGCCTATTCTTGTATATCAATTCTTGTGCTTATCCCCTATTCCTTTTGTTAGGGCCATTTCATGAGTATTTAGAGAACTTGTGGGAACATGTTATACGGGGATTGGGCGTAGCTTAATTAAGTAAATCTGGCATAGCAGATATGTTGGCATAATCTGAATTGGCTATAATAGAGAATGATTTACATGTGTATTAGTCTTGGATATAAATGGTGAACTAGAATATTAAATCTAGTTTTGACATGAACTGTAAATGGGAATATTAAGGCTAAAATTTGGGGCATATATTGTATTATGAATTATGACCTTGATTTAGGCATGTAAGTTTAGGCTATATGATTAGGCAAGATATGTAAATAGAGTTTTAGATCTGCTAAATCTGTTAAATTGCCTAACCCGTTATCTGCTAAAACTGTTGAATTGCCTAAACTGCTAAATTTGTTATCTGCTAAATCTGTTGAATCGCTTAAACTGCTAGATCTGCTACCCGTTGAATTGTCTGATCTGTTGAAACTAGATAATGGTAATCTTGGTATGGAAATCCGTAGGCTCGACCTAAGATTTAGTAGAACATGGAAATTTGATTAATCTGTTATATCCTATGAAGAAGTTTAATCTGTTAAATAAACAGAATTAGTCTGATATCTGAAAAATCTGTATTGGAATGAATTGGCTATGACACGAGGTTAGGCTCCATTTGCGGTAGAAGCCTGCTCGGAACCAACCGGCTTAACCAGCGACCACAAACTGCCAGTCTAATGTGAGAGGTCATAGGCATAACTAAAATATGCTTAGACACGAGGTTAGGTCTGGCTTGTGGCAGAAGTCTGCCCAGAACCGCCCGGCATATCCAGCGGCCACAAGCTACCGACCTAATGTGAGAGGTCTGTGCATTAATATTCAATTATTGCAACGTGTTGGGTGGATAGGGTTAAACCAATTGACTAATGAATTTAACAAACCCGTTTTGTGAATCTGTAGGCCCAATTACAAAGTTAGACAAATCTGTTAAATCCGTATATTTGATCCGTTAGTCTGAAAACTTGTCTGATCTGTGAACTAGTTAATCTTAAGTCTGTATGTTTGAACTTGTAAACAAGTTAATCTGAAATCTGTTAGTTTGGGGACACAAGGTTAGGAGGGAAATTACTTGTGTCATCTATTGTTTGGGACCCATATTAGTCAGTAACCCTTTCTGGTATCAAAACTTTGACCCAACAGTAGGTAGGGTCCGGGCACGCTTACTGAACTAATTATAAGCGGTTCATTCTGATAATGGCGAGGGGTGTTGATGGTGCGTTCCAACTGGGTCATGTGCGTGCATGGATCCCTGTCTACCTCTGAGGAAGTAAGACGCCGTGACATATGTAAATAGGTCTGTGCCAATTGGTTGTCACTTTAGGGAGTGATACACCCTACTGTGGCGCCGACACAGGGTATTTATGTATTAGGGAGCCGATCGCTTGGGGTAGGGTTTTAGGGTGCACTTAGTTCTGTCTGTTTCTGTTGGTACCGTCTGTTTCTGTTGGGTGGTAACACCTGTCTGTTTCTGCGTGGTACCGTCTGTTCGGGTGGTAAAGGCCCATTTACTAGTGTGCACCTAATTCTACATTCCGTTTCCATAGGGATTAATCTGTTTCTGTTTCTGTACATTCTGTTCGGGTGGTAAAGGCCCATTATTAGCATTCTGTTTCTGTTCGGGTGGTAAAGGCCCATTATTAGCATTCTGTTTCTGTCTGTTTTTGTTGGGGTGGTAAAGGCCCATTACTAGCATTCTCTTCTGTGGAAATTATTCTGTTCCCGTTTCTGTTTCAGTTTAGACATTGGGGTGACTCCTAATCCTGTTGTACTAGTATTAGTGGAGAGAAATGAAAAGTAATATTATTCTGTTTCTTCTGTTTAACCTAAGTACATCCGCTGCTCCTGTTACCGTTATCTCTCATCCAGTTTTATTTGCATGCCATGATTATTATTATCTGTTCATATGCTGAAAGTCACTGGACTTGCCAGACTTTATGTCCGATCTTGCTTGTTTTCGCCCCTTTTCTTCCGTTCCCCCCCGGGTTTTCCAAGGAGGGAATAATTTAGCTTGATCCGAATTTCTTCTGCTTGAAGTACTTAGAGTGCTTAAAGTATGGCTTGACTCCTTATGGTAGCTTCTGTGGGGATTATGATTTTACAGTTTTGTACTCTGATGATTTTCTGAACAAGACTGATATTTATGTACTTAAGTTTTTGTTAAAGATGTAACCAAACTGATTTCTGTTTTCCGCTGTAATAAAGTTATAATTTCTTTAGTATTGTTTATCTGTCTTGTAAATTTCTGTTCTGTCTACTAAAATGCTCCACCAAAGTTAAGGTATTCCTTTTGTAAGTGACCTTAATGGAGGTGGGGTGTTACACTTGGTGTCAGAGCTGAAGGTTACCAGATTAGATAAACGTTTTTGAAAACTATTTTCGAAAAGGTTTTAAAGGAAGTATTTTCAAAAGTAAAGCTTATTTTTGAAAAACATAATCCCCAAAAGCCATATATCTATCTTTTGATCCTCTGTTTGAATCTTTGTTTCCTTCTTTCTCCGGGGCTCCCGGCTTTTTGGGAGGTAACCTCATCGCGACATGGTTCTGTAGGCTTGATATGACTACGACACCGGTCAAAGGGCAAATAAGCGCCCGACTTCCATCTATAGCCGCAGTAGTCTCACCTACAGCTAATTTTCTTTCGAGCTTTGTAGAATTTTCCATGCGATGGAGACCGCTTTCGAGGGACTTGTCAACGTGTTACACACAGATAGTAAAGATGAGAATGAGGGAGTTTGGCTAAGGAGCACAACCCAAGGATGAGAAACTCATGGATATGGACTTGGTTCACAAAGGAGGCAAAAAGGAAACACAAAAGAAGGAAGAAAAGTCTGAAGATAAAGGATGAGAAAAGTTCTTTACTTATGGAAGCTTGACTCATCTGAACAAGGATCGCCAAAAGTGGGAGGACACTCACTTCAACTGTGGTGAGATGGGACACTTCACCAGGGACTGCCCGAAGAAATGGGGGCAAGGACAGAGGACATGACCTACTTCAGGAAGGCAGGCGAATGCTCTCATAGTTGATGGATAGGATAGAAGTAGGAAAATTTCCGTAGAGAGTTTTCTTATCTGATTATTGAGTTAGAACTCTTTCCGATTATGACATTCTGATTCTGTAGTCGAGTCTCTGCACTTTAATACTAGTCTTGTTTCTGATCTGGCCATAGTATCAAACCCCATAGGGGTTACAACTCATCTGTTGGTGGTAGGTTGGGGTTTGAGGGTATCTGTGTTAGGCGTCAAGTCGATTGTAATGCATACATTCTGGGTTTTTGAGGGATATGGTGGGATTTTCCCATGCTTAGTTTTCTAAGAATCATTTGATAATCTGATCTGTACTAGTAGTCTGTAAGCATCTGGATATTTCTGAAAAGGTTAAGATTTCCAGTTTTGACATTGTCTAAAGAGGGTAATCCTCTGGGTGTCAATCTGATGTTGATTTCGGTCTTCGGGGTTGATACTTAGGGGAATTTGTCTCTCAACCAAGGTCTAATGGAAACCAAGTTTTTGTTTATCTGCACTCGCTCCCATCACTCGACTGTATCCTATCGATCGAGTCTTCGACCTATAGATAGGAATCCTATGGATGTAAACATGTGTTTGAGACATGTTATGTTTGATGGTTGCAAGTGGTTGCTCGTGGATGCATATACACACATTAGGCACTAGATCGGCTCGAAAACACTCTCATACTGCATATGGATGTGTGAGCATTTTCAATTTCTGTGGATGCAAAATGATTGACTCATCACGTGGATGTTGCATATGAATGAATGGTTGTCACTCATATAAGAATAATATGTATTAAATAGGAAAATTGCATACATGTTGGACTCATGACACTGACATAGTTCGCATTAAGGAGGTCAACTGAATCAGTGGACCGCCTGATCTTTGCATTAGATAAGGAACATATACACACACTTTTGCATATGTTCATACAACATTAGAAGTTTTCAAAGGACAATGGATGCTTGTGGATGATGGTTGAGTAGATGGATGACTGGACGGTAGGACACATTATTCTTAACTTGAAGATTTCGGGGACGAAATCCTTTAAGGAGGGGAGAATGTAACACCCCGTATTTTCTGTGAATGTATATGTAACAAATCAGATAATAATTAATTTTTAAAATAAGAATCAAAGGAAACGGGTTGCTCCATTGCAACGAGTCCGAGTTTTCGAAAATCGGAGTCCGTATGACCAAGTTATGACCCTCCGAAGTTTCAGGAATTTAAATAAAATAAAACAGCTCGAAAATTGTCAGGGCCTGTAACTTCCCCGTGAAGGAAAGAGTGGATACTTTGAGAACAACACACAAATGAACGCAGACGGAAGAACATTTCATTGCTATTACAACAATTCCATCATATATAAGAATATACAGAGTATAATTGAATAAATTACATTCGATAAATATCAGAGATTACAATAAATTACAAAGCAGCGGAAAATAATACAAAGCACAATTGAAGGTGATATACGGATACAGAGCTTTCCGGATATCATTCCAGCTGTAAACCAGGATCCTGTGAATATAAATCTGCAAAACCAAAACTACTAGCTGCCCGTGTCAAAATAAGGGCACCCAGAGTTTAGGTTAAAACAATAAACTCCAGGTCAGTCATATGACTGGTGTGAGAACTAAAACAGTTATTTAAAGCTTTACTTTAAAAGAGAGTAATTCAAGGGACCACGCCGTATAACACGGAACGGGTTTGCTCCCAAGAATACTAGTGTATAGAATAAACAACGCAATGCTTTTTCGAAAAATGAAGCTATTATAAGACCCAGGTCCCATCACACAACGCAACACAAGCCGGAGGATAGGGTTTTCCCTTATAATAGCCAAACATGCTTGGTACGTTTAAAACAAACCATTTGATACTATCATAAGTGTATATTGTCAAAACAATTTCAATCATAAATATCAATCCTAGGCGGCATGGGTACCATCTATCATGTCGCCATACTAGGCTCTACAAATAAAACCGCAATATCACGTATTGGAAATTGGATTTCTGTCATGAGTCGAGGCAAGGGGCAAGATCCTCTCCGCTTCGAGACACTCTAGCAAATGCCTCGGGACTACGCACTCTGGGCAACCCCTGGAATCGGCTGGGCCGGTCCCCTCTTACGTTTGAGGATTAGTTATTCCTGAACACACGTTTCCCGGTCCTTACAAACCTAAAATCGAGGCGCCTCATCCAACAACCACAAAGGTGAAAAGTATATAAATGTCAGGGCTGGTAAGTCACTGACACCACCAAAGCTAGAAAGAAACGTCGTGCTCTCCCAACGGTCCTTATCCCGTTTTTGACTCATACCGAAGTGTGAGGCTCGCGAATTCACGTTATACACAAAGCTGCCACGTAGGTCGTGCTTTGATCATCAACCACAAGACTTTGCTTTTCAACAGAAGCCTTGATCAATTGCCACTTAGGCATGCCACACTGGAAATTCATGCCATGCGACTGATGTCCATCGATATACAACCTCTGAGCTCGTACGTCTCAGAGAAGGGCGTTGAGCAAAAGAATAAATTCTTCGCCGCCAAACAGATGTATATTTAATAGAGATCAATCAACATAGAATAAAATCCAATGTCAGACACACAATCCATTTACAAGTTCGTTCTGGGTCTGAACGAAACCGGAGGCACTTTCCTCGCATATCCATCGATCTCCAAGTACGTCTGGACGATCACCAACTGATTCCCTCATCTTGGGTGTACAGCCCAATCAAGATCATCAGTAATCACCCAAACGATGTGAAGACTTCTGGTCTTCGACCACCGTCTTCATTTTCGACTTATCATCAAATCGGTTATTTAGAATGGGTATAAACCCAGCCTTTCCGAACAACCCGCGTATATTAAAACAAATGTTACACAAACACAACATACGCCTCATTCCAATTCATTAGTCACTAACCGTAAATCAGTAAGAGAGGAATTCCCCAAATATTAACCCCGAAGGCCGAAACCAACATCAGATCAATACCCAGGAAACCATTCTTCTTAACTAACCTACAGCTAGTTTCTAAATTTCAATTCTTGGGGAAAGGTTCCCATTAATTTTATCAAAGGTAAATTCTTTAAAATTTATTCTTTAATCTTCCATTGGATGTCATATCAAACCAAATTATGGTTTTCCAAACTAGTCGAGATTAGCGAACCACACCGAAGTAATTATTTATTTTATTTCCCAATCCCAACCTATTCATCCCATGAAGCAAAACTGGCAATACTCCATATCTAACACAATGGTGTTATCGGTAAATTTAATTACCATTTCACGTTCAAATCTAATTAAAGATTTAACTATCTCTTGGAGCAAAACTGGTGATACTCCATTCTCGCTCATTTTCCCAAATTTGATAATTTAAATTATCAATTCACATTTCAATCTAATTACAGATTCATTAAAACTCCTTTTACTGGGTTAAAGAACTAATGTCATTTAAAACACAGTTCACGACAAACCCAAATCACATTCTATTTATTATCGGGTTAAAGAACAAGTGTCATTTAAAACACCCTTCACGATAAAGCCACAAATCAATTCTATTTACAACCCATTTCAAATCCAATTTATTTATATAAAAATAAATGGCTTTTAATTTTAGTTCAAAACTAGTTCATTTCGATAAAAATCTATTTTTATCTTTTCAAATATGGAGTTTTTCATCCCAATTTTTCCCAAATCATTTCTTATGATTTTACACAAATTATTACTATTTTTAATAATTTTATCAAGGCCCGTACAGTCGATTTCCATCAGCGGCCATCGAACTGCACTTACAGCGACCTTTTCCAAATTTGATTTGGATGTATCTCCAAATCCAACCGTTAGATTTCAAATTTCTAATATTCGTTAGAAATCTCTTTTCGATACGAACCCAACGGTTCCGGTTTTAGGAGAATCCGACGGTCGGATCTCCCGTAATGTCCGTTCGAAGTCAATGGTCGAAATTTACGAACTACCGCGGCGCGAGGCGTTCTATTCAGGCCATTATATTATATATAATATATATATAATATATATTTCGTCGATTACTATTTAAAACGAATTTTATAAATAGTTTTAAATTCATTTCAAAAACATTTCAACTTCCATTTCCAATTCAAATCAAAATTGAATTTTTCCTTATAAATTCGTTTTAAAATTCATCTCAATTCAATTCAAATTTCAATTCAATTTGAATTCATTTTCTTCTATTTCAATTCGTTTTCAATTCTATTTGGATTCATTTTCTATTCGAATTCGTTTTCTATTCAATTCAATTCGAATTCGTTTTCTATTCAATTCAATTCAATTCAAATTCGTTTTCTATTCAATTCAATTCAAATTCGTTTTCTATTCAATTCAATTCAAATTCGTTTTCTATTCAATTCAATTCGAATTCGATTTTCTAAATATTCGACTTTTAAATCTCTTTTCAATATTCATTATAAAACGAATATAATCGATATAAATATCGTTCGCGTCAAAATAGCGCATCTCTAATCAACACGGCTTTATATATTTCAATAATTTCGTTATTCTATTCAACAAATGAATTTTTATTCTATTCAATATGTGAATCTATATTTTTGTCAACACATGACTAATCTCAACGAATGAGTACTGTCCACGTGTGACTATTTTTGTTATTTAACATATTTTATAAAAAATTTGGTATCTATCGTTTGATTTCAAATCAGACTCCAATCGTAAATTAGTAAGAGAACGATTTCCTGAATATTAACCCCGAAGGTCGAAACCAACATCAGATCAATATCCAGGAGACCACTCATCTTATCTATTTTCCAATTAGTTTCTAATTTTATATATGATAAAGATGTAAATTTTATTGTTAAAATATTTCGTTCAACACATGACTAATCTCAACGGATGAGTACTGTCAACACAAGAACCTTTATTTTACAATAATAAAGATGTAAATTTTATTGTTAAAATATTTCGTTCAACGCATGACTAATCTCAACGGATGAGTACGGTCAACACAGGAACCTTTATTTTATAATATTCTTTATTTTCTAAATTGGAATGAGGCCCAATCAATTACCATACAAAGTTAATTATATGGATTCCATACAACACATGTATATAGTAGCAACGATACATAATCAACCATCATCCAAAGTGCACTACACTGTATAAGCATCAAATTTAGATATCTAACGCTTATAACAGCTTGTCAATCAATCGATCGACATACAACTAATTATTGGGATTAGTGTATGCCATATTTTATCCCAATACCCGTGTGGGGTTTCAAACAATCAAACACAGATTTTTATTTGTGCAGTTGGGCGATGTGTAAAATTTATCGTCCCAATCAATGTCCTTCAAATAGGTGTACATAAACAAACCGTCCGTTTGTAAATGAATATTTATTTTATTCACATTCACGTTAAAAATTATATTTTTAACGACCAAATTATTTTATTCAACCTATGAATATTCTATTCGGTTCATTTATTAAATAAAATGATATCTTTATTTTTTAACTTATTTTAGAAAATTTCGGCGGCATAACGGCGCAATACTAGAAACGGGACAATGCCTAGCCTTATCCCCGGTCTAGTGATGGCCCACGCCATACACATATCAATCAAATCAATTTCAATTCACCAAACAACCAACTCCAAATCAAATAATCTAACTAATCTATGCAACCAAACAAACAAGTCCATGGTCTGTGGACAGTGGTGTCGGGTGCTACTAAACACCGTCTGCATCCTAGTATATATTATAATATAACTAGAAAAAGAAAATTTAAAATGTGAGAAGTTCTCACCAAAGCTATCCGAACTCCACGACACTCCAATTGTAGGGAATCATCATTGTTCTCGCCTTTTGTCACTTTCGTTGCCCATAGCCACTACATATATAAAAATCACATTTTTATATTGTTGCTATGTAGATAAAAAGTCATATTTTTATAATCACTTCATATATTTAAAAATCGAATTTTTACATCGCTACTATATAGATAAAAATTCTGTTTTTACATCGGTGTTCATATAATAAAGATTATATTTTTATCACGTTATTCTCTATATAAAGATTTCGCCTTTTCAAATATAAAGATTTCGCCTTTTTAAATATAAAGATCATATTTTTAATACTTCTACTTTAATAAAAATCATATTTTTATTATCTCTATTCTATAAAAATAACATCTTTAATATTTCTACTATATAAAAATTATATTTTCAACTTTCTATATTATAAAAATTATATTTTTAACTTCTCTATTATATAAAAATCTCATCTTTTCTATAATGAACATCGTTTCTTTGCTAACATAAAAATCCCACCTTTTAACTATTAAAAATTCCTAACCTTTTAACTATTAAAAATTCCTAACCTTTCATATATATATATATATAAACAGATTTTTATTGGTTAAATAACCTAAAATAAAACTGAAATAAAAATAAAATAAATAAGAAAACAAAATGAAACTTACCGATTAAAGAAGGGGGAGGGGTTTGCACTCGACGGTCAGAGGGGGCTTGCTGGAGTCATGGTCGGTGGTGCGGGGGACGAGGCACAGGTGCAGATTTCAATTGGAGGAGGAGGGAAAGGGGGTGCAGCTGAGGTGAAGGGGGGGGGGAGGTTGGAGGGGTTCGCCAGAGGTGGTTTGGCGCGGATCCAGGCGGTGGAAAGGGGCCGTCGGGTTTGATTCGGCTGAAGGGGGGTATGGCTCGGGACTTCGATCGATGGGGGTGGGGGGGGGGGGGAGAAGGGGGATGCGCGGCGTCGGGGGGGGAGCTCGATGGGGAAGCGGCGGCTCTGGTGAGGCGTCGACGGGGTTTCAGCGTTTCCCTTTTTTTTTTTGTTCTGAAATGAATTTCAACCGAGGGGGGGGGGTGAGTGGTTAAGGAGGGGAGAGGGTTTTCTATTTATTTATTTATTTAATTACTTCAAAAAGAAACCTTTTAATTTCGACCTCAAAATCGAACCCACCGCCTTTCGTCCATAGCTAATTACCCCCATTCCGAACACAATGGGATATGTATCGCAGGCTGATTCGACTGTTTCGATCAGTTTCCGTCAAAATCAACATATAACTCTATATATTGAATTTGAACGTGCATTTCAATTTACTGGGGTCACATACTAACTCGAAAAATTACAAAAAAATATTTTCTAGCTTCGTATTGACGATACGGTCCTAACAAAACTAATTTCGACGTATTCTGAGACCGTTGGAAAAATGGCCATTTTCCAGTCGATTAAAATCAACTGAAACTGGTCAAACCCGTTTTCCTTTGCCACGTTCACATATTAACTCGAAAAATTACGAAATTTGGAATCTAGCAATAATTTGACATCACGGATCCAACAAAAGTGGTTTCGTCGAAATCCGAGGTCGTTTGCAAAATGGCTATTTTTAAGGGCTTGAATTTCATAGCGACTATTCAGAATTTTCATTTGGACATATCTTTTGATCCCCGCTATGAAATTTCGATTTTTCGGATTCCTTTTATAATTATATATAATTATTATATTCTAACGACGACGTATATAAATATATACGTTCTAAATATATTCAAAATAAATTTCTCGTCAATATTATTTAAAATAATTCATTTTAAATATTCAAAATTCGTCGAAATTGCCAAAATAAAAATTTTAAATTGGCTCGCATTTCCAGGTTGTTACATTCTCCCCCACTTAAAACTTTTCGTCCCCGAAAAGGAACGAAGCCGAAAGTTGTTTAACTAATCAACTCCACTTCCAGTATTTTGATTACGGCTTAAGTTCTTCAACTTTTCAGTTTGTAAGAACTTTTCAAATTCTTCAAAAATTTGGCTAACACCCTAAATTTTCGAAAAATTTCGCCATAACCTCCCCTGCACCGGGAGCACCGGGAAAATCCCGAAATTGCCATACAGACCCTCTGTTCTCAAAAACAAAAAGAAAAAGCCAATCGGCTCATAAAATCATCATCACCCAAACAAAACAGTAAATTATGGTAAACATGTACCTATTTGTCGGGCAAACAATTTTATTTCTCTGCTCTAGCCTCCTTGCTATGACCTGTTCACACATATATATGTACATGCATGCAATTGCAAATAATTTTCAATACACTTCAATATTTGATTCTAGTAGGCGTAGTGGTTCAAAATTAGCAAACAAATAAACAAACAGCACAACCATCAATCAATTAGTGAATTAACGTTTCAAATTCATAATTTTACTACATATAAAGAAAATCATGTTTTTGATGCCAAATCACAACAATAAATCTATCTAGTTAAGTTTTGGTTCTCACACCAGTCTAATGGAAATATATAGATATCACACCTTCGAAGCTCGAACAAGAATACTGATGACGACTAGTCAATCATCAGAATCATCTCTGGATGACTAGAGCGTGATTCTATATTTATCCAGTATATTAAAACTTCGAATATACGTTCATGACTCGTATATGCAAAATCTTTATATACTCGATTGTCCAAATTCAAAATAAACGAATATTCAAATACGTATAAAACAATTTAAATTTTCAAAACAATATTCGTTTTCATTTGAAAAATATACTCTTCACACTCGTTCTAGGATACTACTGATCTTATCTCTTACGAGTCATTCTAATTGGATATTACTAATCCAACATCTGATGAATTCTTTTGTATGGTTCTAATGTGTCTTGTTCTCGAGCTCTGTAAACCAAAGCTCTGATACCAAATGTGAGGGCCCGTAACTTCCCCGTGAAGGAAAGAGCGGATACTTTGACAACAACACACAAATGAACGCAGACGGAAGAACATTTCATTGCTATTACAACAATTCCATCAGATACATGAATATACAGAGTATAATTGAATAAATTACATTCGATAAATATCAGAGATTACAATAAATTACAAAGCAGCGGAAAATAATACAAAGCACAACTGAAGGTGATATACGGATACAGAGCTTTCCGGATATCATTCCAGCTGTAAACCAGGATCCTGTGAATATAAATCTGCAAAACCAAAACTACTAGCTGCCCGTGTCAAAATAAGGGCACCCAGAGTTTAGGTTAAAACAATAAACTCCAGGTCAGTCATGTGACTGGTGTGAGAACTAAAACAGTTATTTAAAGCTTTACTTTAAAAAAGAGTAATTCAAGGGACCACGCCGTATAACACGGAACAGGTTTGCTCCCAAGAATACTAGTGTATAGAATAAACAACGCAATGCTTTTTCGAAAAATGAAGCTATTATAAGACCCAGGTCCCATCACACAATGCAACGCAAGCCGGAGGATAGGGTTTTCCCTTATAATAGCCAAACATGCTTGGTACGTTTAAAACAAATCATTTGATACTATTATAAGTGTATAGTGTCAAAACAATTTCAATCATAAATATCAATCCTAGGCGGCATGGGTACCATCTATCATGTCGCCATACTAGGCTCTACCAATAAAACCGCAATATCACATATTGGAAATTGGATTTCCGTCATGATTCGAGGCAAGGGGCAAGATCCTCTCCGCTTCGAGACACTCTAGCAAATGCCTCGGGACTACGCACTATGGGCAACCCCTGGAATCGGCTGGGCCGGTCCTCTCTTACGTTTGAGGATTAGTAATTCCTAAACACACGTTTCCCGGTCCTTACAGACCTAAAATCGAGGCGCCTCATCCAACAACCACAAAAGTGAAAAGTATATAAATGTCAGGGCTGGTAAGTCACTGACACCACCAAAGCTAGAAAGAAACGTCGTGCTCTCCCAACGGTCCTTATCTCGTTTTGACTCATACCGAGGTGTGAGGCTCGCGAATTCACGTTATACACAAAGCTGCCACGTAGGCCGTGCTTTGATCATCAACCACAAGATTTTGCTTTTCAACAGAAGCCTTGATCAATTGCCACTTAGGCATGCCACACTGGCAATTCATGCCACGCGACTGATGTCCATCGATATACAACCTCTGAGCTCGTACGTCTCAGAGAAGGGCGTTAAGCAAAAGAATAAATTCTCCGCCGCCAAACAGATGTATATTTAATAGAGATCAATCAACATAGAATAAAATCCAATGTTAGACACACAATCCATTTACAAGTTCGTTCTGGGTCTGAACGAAACCGGAGGCACTTTCCTCGCATATCCATCGATCTCCAAGTACGTCTGGACGATCACCAACTGATTCCCTCATCTTGGGTGTACAGCCCAATCAAGATCATCAGTAATCACCCAAACGATGTGAAGACTTCTGGTCTTCGACCACCATCTTCATCTTCGACTTATCGTCGAATCGGTTATTCGGAATGGGTATAAATCCGGCCTTTCCGAACAACCCGCGTATATTAAAACAAATGTTACACAAACACAACATACGCCTCATTCCAATTCATTAGTCACTAACCGTAAATCAGTAAGAGAGCAATTCCCCAAATATTAACCCCAAAGGCCGAAACCAACATCAGATCAATACCCAGGAAACCATTCTTCTAAACTAATCTACAGCTAGTTTCTAAATTTCAATTCTTAAGGAAAGGTTCCCATTAATTTTATCAAAGATAAATTCTTTAAAATTTATTCTTTAATCTTCCATTGGATGTCATATCAAACCAAATTATAGTTTTCCAAACTAGTCGAGATTAGCGAACCACACCGAAGTAATTATTTATTTTATTTCTCAATCCCAACCTAATCATCCCATGAAGCAAAACTGGCAATACTCCATATCTAACACCATAGTGTTATCGGTAAATTTAATTACCATTTCACGTTCAAATCTAATTAAAGATTTAACTATCGCTTGGAGCAAAACTGGTGATGCTCCATTCTCGCTCATTTTCCCAAATTTGATAATTTAAATTATCAATTCACATTTCAATCTAATTACAGATTCATTAAAACTCCTTTTACTGGGTTAAAGAACTAATGTCATTTAAAACACAGTTCACGACAAACCCAAATCACATTCTATTTATTATCGGGTTAAAGAACAAGTGTCATTTAAAACACCCTTCATGATAAACCCACAAATCAATTCTATTTACAACCCATTTCAAATCCAATTTATTTATATAAAAATAAATGGCTTTTAATTTTAGTTCAAAACTAGTTCATTTCGATAAAAATCTATTTTTATCTTTTCAAATATGGAGTTTTTCATCCCAATTTTTCCCAAATCATTTCTTATGATTTTACACAAATTATTACTATTTTTAATAATTTTATCAAGGCCCGTACAGTCGATTTCCATCAGCGGCCATCGAACTGCACTTACACCGACCTTTTCCAAATTTGATTTGGACGTATCTCCAAATCCAACCGTTAGATTTCGAATTTCTAATATTCGTTAGAAATCTCTTTTCGATACAAACCCAACGGTTCCAGTTTTAGGAGAATCCGACGGTCGGATCTCCCGTAATGTTCGTTCGAAGTCAATGGTCGAAATTTACGAACTACCGCGGCGCGACGCGTTCTATTCAGGCCATTATATTATATATATAATATATATTTCGTCGATTACTATTTAAAACGAATTTTATAAATAGTTTTAAATTCATTTCAAAAACATTTCAACTTTCATTTCCAATTCAAATCAAAATTGAATTTTTCCTTATAAATTCGTTTTAAAATTCATCTCAATTCAATTCAAATTTCAATTCAATTTGAATTCATTTCAAATTGATTTTCTTCTATTTCAATTCGTTTTCAATTCTATTTGGATTCATTTTCTATTCGAATTCGTTTTCTATTCAATTCAATTCGAATTCGTTTTCTATTCAAATTTCAATTCGTTTTCAATTCTATTTGGATTCATTTTCTATTCGAATTCGTTTTCTATTCAATTCAATTCGAATTCGTTTTCTATTCAATTCAATTCAAATTCGTTTTCTATTCAATTCAATTCAAATTCGTTTTCTATTCAATTCAAATTCGTTTTCTATTCAATTCAATTCGAATTCGATTTTCTAAATATTCGACTTTTAAATCTCTTTTCAATATTCATTATAAAACGAATATAATCGATATAAATATCGTTCGCGTCAAAATAGCGCATCTCTAATCAACACGGCTTTATATATTTCAATAATTCCGTTATTCTATTCAACAAATGAATTTTTATTCTATTCAATACGTGAATCTATTTTTTTGTCAACACATGACTAATCTCAACAAATGAGTACTGTCCACGTGTGACTATTTTTGTTATTTAATATATTTTATAAAAAATTTGGTATCTATCGTTTGATTTCAAATCAGACTCCAATCGTAAATTAGTAAGAGAACGATTCCCTGAATATTAACCCCGAAGGCCGAAACCAACATCAGATCAATATCCGGGAGACCACTCATCTTATCTATTTTCCAATTAGTTTCTAATTTTATATATGATAAAGATGTAAATTTTATTGTAAAAATATTTCATTCAACACATGACTAATCTCAACGGATGAGTACTGTCAACACATGAACCTTTATTTTATAATAATAAAGATGTAAATTTTATTGTTAAAATATTTTGTTCAACACATGACTAATCTCAACGGATGAGTACGGTCAACACATGGACCTTTATTTTATAATATTCTTTATTTTCTAAATTGGAATGAGGTCCAATCAATTACCATACAAAGTTAATTATATGGATTCCATACAACACATGTATATAATAGCAACGATATATAATCAACCATCATCCAAAGTGCACTACACTGTATAAGCATCAAATATAGATATCTAATGCTTATAACAGCTTGTCAATCAATCGATCGACATACAACTAATTATTGGGATTAGTGTATGCCGTACTTTATCCCAATACCCGTGTGGGGTTTCAAACTATCAAACACAGATTTTTATTTGTGCAGTTGGGCGATGTGTAAAATTTATCGTCCCAATCAATGTCCTTCAAATAGGTGTACATAAACAAACCGTCCGGTTTGTAAATGAATATTTATTTTATTCACATTCACGTTAAAAATTATATTTTTAACGACCAAATTATTTTATTCAACCTATGAATATTCTATTCGGTTCATTTATTAAATAAAATGATATCTTTATTTTTCTAACTTATTTTAGAAAATTTCGGCGGAATAACGGCGCAATACTAGAAATGGGACAAGGCCTAGCCTTATCCCCGGTCTAGTGATGGCCCACGCCATACACATATCAATCAAATCAATTTCAATTCACCAAACAACCAACTCCAAGTCAAATAATCTAACTAATCTATGCAACCAAACAAACAAGTCCATGGTCTGTGGACAGTGGTGTCGGGTGCTACTAAACACCGTCTGCATCCTAGTATATATTATAATATAACTAGAAAAAGAAAATTTAAAAGGTGAGAAGTTCTTACCAAAGCTATCCGAACTCCACGACACTCCAATTGTAGGGAATCATCACTGTTCTCGCCTTTTGTCACTTTCGTTGCCCATAGCCACTACATATATAAAAATCACATTTTTATATTGTTGCTATGTAGATAAAAAATCATATTTTTATAATCACTTCATATATTTAAAAATAGAATTTTTACATCGCTACTATATAGATAAAAATTCTATTTTTACATCGGTGTTCATATAATAAAGATTATATTTTTATCACGTTATTCTCTATATAAAGATTTCGCCTTTTCAAATATAAAGATTTCGCCTTTTTAAATATAAAGATCATATTTTTAATACTTCTACTTTAATAAAAATCATATTTTTATTATCTCTATTCTATAAAAATAACATCTTTAATATTTCTACTATATAAAAATTATATTTTTAACCTTTCTATATTATAAAAATTATATTTTTAACTTCTCTATTATATAAAAATCTCATCTTTTCTATAATGAACATCGTTTCTTTGCTAACATAAAAATCCCACCTTTTAACATATAAAAATTCCACCTTTTAACTATTAAAAATTCCTAACCTTTTAACTATTAAAAATTCCTAACCTTTTAACTATTAAAAATTCCTAACCTTTCATATATATATATATAAACAGATTTTTATTGGTTAAATAACCTAAAATAAAACTGAAATAAAAATAAAATAAATAAGAAAACAAAATAAAACTTACCGATTAAAGAAGGGGGAGGGGTTTGCACTCGACGGTCAGAGGGGGCTTGCTGGAGTCATGGTCGGTGGTGCGAGGCACATGTGCGGATTTCAATTGGAGGAGGAGGGAAAAGGGGTGCAGATGAGGTGAAGGGGGGGGGGGGAAGTTGGAGGGGTTCGCCAGAGGTGGTTCGGCGCGGATCCAGGCGGTGGAAAGGGGCCGTCGGGTTTGATTCGGCTGAAGGGGGGTATGGCTCGGGACTTCGATCGATGGGGGGGGGGAAAGAAGGGGGATGCGCGGCGTCGGTGGGGAGGGGGGGTAGGGGAGCTCGACGGGGAAGCGACGGCTCTGGTGAGGCATCGACGAGGTTTCAGCGTTTCCCTTTTTTTTTTGTTCTGAAATGAATTTCAAGGGGGGGGGGGGCTGAGTGGTTAAGGAGGAGAGAGGGTTTTCTATTTATTTAATTACTTCATAAAGCAACCTTTTAATTTCGACCTCAAAATCGAACCCACCGCCTGTCGTCCATAGCTAATTACCCCCATTCCGAACACAATGGGATATGTATCGTAGGCTGGTTCGACTGTTTCGATCAGTTTCCGTCAAAATCAACATATAACTCTATATATTGAATTTGAACGTGCATTTCAATTTACTGGGGTCACATACTAACTCGAAAAATTACAAAAAAATATTTTCTAGCTTCGTATTGACGATATGGTCCTAACAAAACTAATTTCGTCGAATTCTGAGACCGTTGGAAAATGGCCATTTTCCAGTCGATTAAAATCAACTGAAACTGGTCAAACGCGTTTTCCTTTGCCACGCTCACATATTAACTCGAAAAATTACGAAATTTGGAATCTAGCAATAATTTGACATCACGGATTCAACAAAAGTGGTTTCGTCGAAATCCGAGGTCGTTTGCAAAATGGCTATTTTTAAGGGCCTGAATTTCATAGCGACTATTCAGAATTTTCATTTGGACATATCTTTTGATCCCCGCTATGAAATTTCGATTTTTCGGATTCCTTTTATAATTATATATAATTATTATATTCTAACGACGACGTATATAAATATATACGTTCTAAATATATTCAAAATAAATTTCTCGTCAATATTATTTAAAATAATTCATTTTAAATATTCAAAATTCGTCGAAATTGCCAAAATAAATTTTTTTAATTGGCTCGCATTTCTGGGTTGTTACAAAAATAAAGCCAGAAATTCGAAATTCAAACCCAGGGAAGGCTGGCGGGAAAATTCCCGCCCATATACCCAGGTCGACTGGGGAGTCGACCCCCCCAACATGGTCGACTGGGGAATCGACTAGGGTGTCGACCTCCCCATGATCAGGTCGACTGGGGAGTCGACCTGGGGGTCGACCTGCTCCCGAAACCCACTTTTTGAACCTGGTTCATTCTGATGTATCTGGTCTCGTTTTCTGTCTAGATTCGTCCGCCTAATCCTATATAAACAACCCCTAGTCTCATTTTCTCTACACAATTTCATTCTGTCTATATTCTGCCTTTGTTCTAATTAAAAATAAAAAAATGGCGTCGCTACTCTGCTGGAATCAAAACTTGGACCGATGCATCTTCTTCCAACCTGAATAGAATTAAAGGCTAAATCAAATCTCAAATCAAAGTTTAGAGCTACAACAACAATTAAAGAGGAATAATTCAGCATTTCTGCATCAACAATAGTTTATTATCCTCTCTTAAAACCACGAAAGGCAAGTACAGTTATTTTCCGATATAAACTTTAATTATGGTTGTGGCATGATTATAAATCTGAATCTGAGATTATGTATATTCTTATCTGTCAGATCTGTTTTTTTTGCGACTATTCTGTACCTCTTTCTTCTTTCTGTTCTATAGCCAGGCTACTATGAGCCTGAAGAGATTAACGCACGAACGCTAAATTTTGGGACAAATAATGAATAATGCATAATTGGACATGAAACTGTTGCCTATGAGACTATTGCCTATGACTATAATTCACGCCTATGAGACTATTGCCTATGACTATAATTCACGCCTATGAGACTATTGCCTATGACTATGATTCATGACTATGAGACTATTGCCTATGACATTGAATAAGAAACTATAGTGATTAATCGCCCATGACTATTGTGGTTAGTTGCCTATAACTATTGTAGTTAGTTTCTTATGCCTATTCCCTTAATGATGTTGGATCTCATATTTAGTATGTAACTTTGCTAGTTTATTCCCATCCATTGTTATGTACATCGAGCCTATTGGGCCATTATTATTGTATTTAGTTCATTATTGCACGCCTATTCTTGTATATCAATTCTTGTGCTTATCCTCTATTCCTTTTGTTAGGGCCATTTCATGAGTATTTAGAGAACTTGTGGAAACATGTTATACGGGGATTGGGCGTAGCTTAATTAAGTAAATCTGGCATAGCAGATATGTTGGCATAATCTGAATTGGCTATAATAGAGAATGATTTACATGTGTATTAGTCTTGGACATAAATGGTGAACTAGAATATTAAATCTAGTTTTGACATGAACTGTAAATGGGAATATTAAGGCTAAAATTTGGGGCATATATTGTATTATGAATTATGACCTTGATTTAGGCATGTAAGTTTAGGATAAATTTATGATTAGGCAAGATATGTAAATAGAGTTTTAGATCTGCTAAATCTGTTAAATTGCCTAACCCGTTATCTGCTAAAACTGTTGAATTGCCTAAACTGCTAAATCTGTTATCTGCTAAATCTGTTGAATCACTTAAACTGCTAGATCTGCTACCTGTTGAATTTTCTGATCTGTTGAAACTAGATAATGGTAATCTGGGTATGGAAATCCGTAGGCTCGACCTAAGATTTAGTAGAACATGGAAATTTGATTAATCTGTTATATCCTATGAAGAAGTTTAATCTGTTAAATAAACAGAATTAGTCTGATATCTGAAAAATCTGTATTGGAATGAATTGGCTATGACACGATGTTAGGCTCTATTTGCGGTAGAAGCCTGCTCGGAACCAACCGACTTAACCAGCGACCGCAAACTGCCAGTCTAATGTGAGAGGTCATAGGCATAACTAAAATATGCTTAGACACGAGGTTAGGTCTGGCTTGTGGCAGTAGTCTGCCCGGAACCGCTCGGCATATCCAGCGGCCACAAGCTACTGACCTAATGTGAGAGGTCTGTGCATTAATATTTAATTAATACAAATCTAGGTTAAATATGATATCTAAAACGTGTTGGGTGGATAGGGTTAAACCAATTGACTAATGAATTTAACAAACCCGTTTCGTGAATCTGTAGGCCCAATTACAAAGTTAAACAAATCTGTAAATCTGTTAAATCCGTATATCTGATCCGTTAGTCTGAAAACTTGTCTGATCTGTGAACTAGTTGATCTGAACTCTGTATGTCTGAACTTGTAAACAAGTAAATCTGAAATCTGTTAGTCTGGGGACACAAGGTTAGGAGGGAAAGTACTTGTGTCATTTGTTGTTTGGGACCCATATTAGTCAGTAACCCTTTCTGGTATCAAAACTTTGACCCAACAGTAGGTAGGGTCTGGGCACGCTTACTGGACTAATTATAAGCGGTTCATTGTGATAATGGCGAGGGGTGTTGATGGTGCGTTCCAACTGGGTCATGTGCGTGCATGGATCCCACTCTGCCTTTGAGGATGTAAGACGCCGTGACATCTGTAAATAGGCCTGTGCCAATTGGTTGTCACTTTAGGGAGTGATACACCCTACTGTGGGGCCGACACAGAGTATTTATGTATTAGGGAGTCGATCGCTTGGGGTAGGGTTTTAGGGTACACTTAGTTCTGTCTGTTTCTGTTGGTACCGTCTGTTTCTGTTGGGTGGTAACACCTGTCTGTTTCTACGTGGTACCGTCTGTTCGGGTGGTAAAGGCCCATTTACTAGTGTACACCTAATTCTACATTCCGTTTTCGTAGGGATTAATCTGTTTTTGTTTCTGTACCTTCTGTTCGGGTGGTAAAGGCCCATTATTAGCATTCTGTTTCTGTCTATTTCTGTTCGGGTGGTAAAGGCCCGTTATTAGCATTCTGTTTCTGTCTGTTTCTGTTGGGGTGGTAAAGGCCCATTACTAGCATTCTCTTCTGTGGAAATTATTCTGTTCCCATTTATGTTTCAGTTTAGACATTGGGATGACACCTAATCCTGTTATACTTGTATTAGTGCAGAGAAATGAAAAGTAATATTATTCTGTTTCTTCTGTTTAACCTAAGTACATCTGCTGCTCCTGTTACCGTTATCTCTCATCCAGTTTTATTTGCATGCCATGATTATTATTATCTGTTCATATGCTGAAAGTCACTGGACTTGCCAGACTTTATGTCTGACCTTGCTTGTTTTCGCCCCTTTTCTTCCGTTTCCCCCCCCAGGTTTTCCAAGGAGGGAATACTTTAGCTTGATCCGGATTTCTTCTGCTTGAAGTACTTAGAGTGCTTAAAGTATGGCTTGACTCCTTATGACAGCTTCTGTGGGGATTATGATTTTACAGTTTTGTACTCTGATGATTTTCTGAACAAGACTGATATTTATGTACTTAAGTTTTTGGTAAAGTTGTAACCAAACTGATTTCTGTTTTCCGCTTAATAAAGTTATAATTTCTTTAGTATTGTTTATCTATCTTGTAAATTTCTGTTCTGTCTACTAAAACGCTCCACCAAAGTTAAGGCATTCCCTTTGTGAGTGACCTTAATGGAGGTATAGTGTTACAAAGAAGCTAAAAAAGCTCTTAAGGCTGCCAAGAAGTCCAAATCTACTCTAAAGCCCAAGTGACAATGTGCTTTGTTTTTTTATTTTGATATTCCACTGGTCCGCTATTGTTGCAGCGAGTGCGGCCCTCGCATTCTTTGCTTAGCTTTCCTGTATACACTCACGTGTTTGTAAATAAAGTAGTTTGTTTACTGCAATGTCTAATATTTGTAAATTTAGCATTTAAGTAAAAATGCAAATGAACAACATGTCATATCACAGTTATATAATAAAGTCACTACTAAGGGGAACATGTGTACATATATATGCCACCAACCAATCTTGGATAACTGATTAAGACTTATTCAAGATTGATTAAATTCAAAATCCAGTTGCCCCCGATTCTCTGATGGGGCCATATTCCTTTCGCCATTGATGCTTATTCTTTTTAGCATCTTTATACTCTCCTGTCTCATAACCAGGTTAAAGTATTACTGAGGCGGTCTTTTATCGGGGTGCACCTTCACGCCTCAAGGGACGTCGTCTTCCCATCCTTTATACTCTCTATCGTTTCTTGAGAGTTAGAGTTAAGAATGTCGTCTTTCCATTCTTTGTATCTTATCATGCAAACAGTCGTTTTGTTCGCTCCTGCACATAGGTTATCTCCAATTTTCCAAATCTAATTTAATGTTTCGTGTTTCATAGTCATGATAGAATAATTTTTGAAGATAGAAATAATGCCGGAAAGTAAATGACACACGATATTTTTATAGCGGTTCAGCTAAGTCGTAGCCTACATCCATTTCATAATCCTTTGTTCATGTAAACAGACTTTTTAAGGCAAGTCGTGCCTTTTTACATAGCCTATAAAAAACAAAAAGGAAGACATTTCATATTTAGCTCAGGTATCGTCACAAGTGCTGAGCATTCCAAGATCTAGGAATCTCTTCACCGTCCACGGTCGTTAGCTTGAATTCTCCTGTATCAAGCTTCCGTTGGATGGCGTATAGCCCTTCCCATTTTGGATCCAACTGGGTTGAAGGCAGGAAGACTCGTTTCAATACTAAGTCTCTTGGTTCAAAGGTTTTGAACCGAACTTTCCGGTCATAATAACGTGCTACTTGATGTCGATGTCTTGAGGCACGCATGTCTGCTTCATCTCTTTTTTCTTCAACCATATCAAGAGACTCTAGGAGGAGTGTTTTATTTGTCATCGGGTCATAGTATGCTACTCAATGAGAAGGGACTTCTACTTCTATCGAGATTACTACTTGTAACAACCCGTATTTTCAATAACCTGTTATAACATAAATCGAGGCAGAATTAAATTCTAAAATCCGAATCAAGGGAAACGGGCTATGCCATTGCGTTCGTCTCGGAAAAATACGCGAAATAGAGTCCGAGTTTTCGAAAATCGGAGTCCGTATGACCAAGATATGGCCTCGTGATTAGGGTTAAGTCATGGTCCACTTAATACGTAACCAATTTGGGCTTGGTAGATTAATCGGGGTTAAGTCGTGAACTCATCGTTACACTTAACCAAGTTAATCCAGGATTAGCAAGAGGGTTAAACCGTACTTAACCCACTAGAAAAATCCTAGCAATGGGGGCCCACTCCAGCAGTAATCCCAAGTTAGTATCATCATGACCCTAGGGACTAGGCTAGGGTGGGGGCACGATTACTGGACTGGAGGTAAGTGACCAAAAGCGACGGCAGAGGGTACGCCGGTGTAGTTCCGGGCAGACTCTGGCCGTGCACATAGTCCGTAGCCGGAGAAAACATGCACGGGTACCAGTAGATCGGGACTGTGCACTCATGTTCATGGTGTCCAGGGGTTGACACCCTAGGGCTTGATACACCCGAAGGGTGGACCCGGCACAGTTCGACTACAATTATGATTGGGCCGTATTGACACCAACACGTGACGAGTTAGGCTTAGGGAGCCGATCGACTAGACCGTTTGGTTGGACCTTGTATTAGGGTCATTTCATGTTGTTGGGCCAAAGCTTGGGCCAAGGGATCAATACTTGTTTAATTCAAGTCATGTTAGTTTGCTAGTACACCTGTGGTGCAAAACTTTAATCCTGATTATGCGATGACACCTTCATCTACCTTGTTAGTTAACCATCATGCCAGTATGTAGTTATCCTTATGATCATACCTGCTGCTCATGCCAGTTAACTTTATCAGTTTACATTGATTGTAGTAGGGCTTACTCAGTCTTTTTGACTGACCTGTTTTCTTTCGCCTCTTTTCTTCCGTTTCCCCCCCCCCCCCCAGGTTCTCAGGGAGGGAATATTGGAGCTTAGCTGGATTTCTGACTGCTTGCTTGTGGGATTTCAGCTCATGTACGGTTTCGACATGAAGCTAGCTATGGTTACCACTTAATTGGGGATAACACTTATTTATTTTAGTTTTTCAGTTGATGTTGTTTTATCTAGACTTGTTTATTTGGAAAGCTATGTTGTACCAGACTTGTTTTGAAATGTTTTGAAATCTTCCGCTATTTTATCTATGTTATTTACTCTGTTTACATATATACATATGTTCTTGTTTTGCCTTGATATATCATTATGCATGTTTACCTGATTCAAACGCCCCTCCAAAGTCAGAGTGCTTGCAAGAGCCACCCTGGTGGAGGTGGGGTGTTACATTTGGTATCAGAGCATATGGTTTACGAGAAGGAACAAAAAGGTTTTTAAAACTTTTGGAAAACTATTTTCAAAACCAAGTATAAAGTATTTTCCAAAGAAAAGTCTAGTTTATTTTAAAGGCTATTCCCCAAAAAGCCATTAGCAAAATTCCTTCGTTTTTCTCCATTCTGAATCTGTCTTTTTCTTCGTTTTCAGTATAGCCGATAACTTTGTTATTCCGGAGGGAGTACACGTACCTGTTTGGTATAGGAGACTTTTGGAGGCTAGGGCGACCGAAGCCGGCCCCGCAGATGTTCCTCCTCCTTCTCCGGTAGTTAATGTTCCTCCTCCTCCTCCTCCTCCGGTGGTTAATGTTCCTCCTCCTCCTGTCGCTGAGGTTCCTCTTCCTCCTCCCCCTCAGCATCCTCAAGTGGACTTCGCAAAGACTTGCAAAGATTTCAAAGCAATGGGTGGCAAGAACTTTCAAGGCACTGAGACTTTTGTAGAGGCCAGAAATTGGTTGAAAGAGACCGAGGATTTGTTTGATATCTTTGGGTTAGACGATCAGAGGAAGCTCTTGTTGGCGGTTTGGCTTATGAAGGATGAAGCCGCTTATTGGTGGGAAGTCACCAATGGTACTAGGCCTGTTGAGACTTGGACCGATTTCAGGGCAAGGTTCATGCTTAAGTTTCTATCTTCTGCTGAGGAGAATCTACAAATGGAGAGGTTCATAACTTTGAAACAAGGAGATATGTCTGTCAAAGAATATGTGAACAAGTTCAATCAGTTAGCTCGTTTTGGCTTGGATATGGTGAATACTCCTCAAAAGAAGGCTCTTCGTTTTGCTAGAGGATTGAATGAGCCGTTGCAGGGATTGGCTATGTCACATATTCCCCATGGGGCCACGTTTGAGAGTTTGGTTGATATGGCGTTACTTCAGGGAGATGTCAAGAAAGAAACCAAGATGAATGATACTCAAGCCAAGAAGACTGATTCCCAGGGAAAAGGAAATCAGGGTAATCCAAGTGGTCAGAGCAGTCAAGGCAATCAGAACAAGAACAAGAGTCAAGGCAACAAGGGGAACAACAACAAGGGCAATAACAACAAGGGCAAGAACAACAAGGGGAAGTGCCATTATTGCGGTTCAGTTGGGCATCTTATTAAGGATTGTAAGAAGAGGAAAAGGAAGAATGGTGAATGCTTTTTCTGCGGTGAGACTGGACATTTCAGTAAGGATTGCCCGAGGAAGCAAGGGCAAGGCCAGGGTCAGACTCAGCGTGCTGGACCTTCAGGAGGGCAAGTTCATGCTCTCAATGTCGCTCCACTTCCCGATCGAGGTAGTATTTCTGTTGAGAGCCTTGTATATATTTCTGATTTTCCAGTTCGTACCTTGTTTGATTCTGGTGCATCGCATAGCTTTATCTCATCTGATCTTGTTGATAGTTTGCACCTTAGTACTAGCTTGGTAGATGAACCCGTCTGTGTCTCAAATCCTATTGGGGGTTCCGCCCATTTGTCTATGATATGTGGGGATTTGAGGATCTCTATACTGAGTGTAGAGTTCTTGTGCAGTGCTTATGTTCTTGGTTTTAGGGGATACGGATTGATATTGGGCATGGATTGGCTGTCCAGATATGGAGCCATTCTTGATTGTGAGCATAGGGTTGTGAGGCTCGTGACTCGCCTCGGAAACACCCTAGAGATTTCTTGTGATCCGAGAGGTCCCGTCATGTTGTGCTATCTGGAATCACTCGACTCGTCAATGGAAACTCTTCAGTCTGTGAGAGTGGTTCGAGAGTATCCGGATGTTTTCGATGAAGTTAGGGGGTTGCCCCCTAAGCGAGAGATTGATTTCCGCATTTATCTGGTGGATAATGCAAAGCCTGTTTCTTTGCCCGTTCGGCACATGGCTCCGCGTGAAAGGCGGGAGCTAAGTAAGCAAGTGAAAGAGTTGCTTGAGAAGAACTTCATTAGACGAAGTATATCTAAATGGGGAGCGCCTGTGGTATTTGCTACCAAGGCGGATGGTTCTCTCCAACTTTGCGTTGACTATCGAGAGTTGAATAAGCTGACTAAGAAGAACAGACACCCGTTACCGAGGATTGATGATCTCTTTGACCAGCTTGTCGGTGCTTCTGTTTTCTCTCAGCTTGATCTTGCTACGGGGTTCCATCAGCTCAGGGTAGCTGAAGATAGTATAGACAAGACTGCGTTCAGAACTCCAGATGGATTCTTCGAATGGCTTGTCATGCCGTTCGGCTTGACTAATGCACCCGCATATTTCGTGGACTTGATGAGTAGGGTGTTCAGGGAGTTCTTGAACAAGTTTGTCGTGGTCTTCGTAGATGATATTCTGATCTTCTCTAAGGATGAGGAAGAGCACGCAAGGCATCTCATGGAGGTGATGGATACGCTTAGAGCGCATCAGTTGAAGGCCAAGTTCTCCAAGTGTCACTTTTGGAGAAGGGAAGTTAGATTCCTTGGGCATATAGTATCTAAGCAAGGCTTAGCGGTGGATCCCGCTAAGGTAGTTGCAGTCCAGGATTGGAAGACTCCAAGGAATGCAACCGAAGTGAGAAGTTTTCTAGGTCTTGCGGGTTTCTACCGGAAGTTCATCAAGGACTTCGCAAAGATATCCGCTCCTCTCACTAAATTGACGAAGAAGAATTTAGTTTTTGCTTGGAGCATAGAATGCGAGCTTGCTTTTCAGAAGCTCAAGAGAGCCCTCACATCAGCACCTGTTCTAGCTTTGCCCGATGGAGGGAAGTTATTTACCGTATACACTGATGCATGTGGCACGGGGTTAGGAGCTGTTCTTATGCAAGAAGGAAGAGTGATATGCTTTGGCGGTAGACAACTCAAAGTGCATGAGAAGAATTATCCCACTCATGACTTAGAGTTAGCAGCAATAGTATATGCACTCAAGGCTTGGCGCCATTATCTTCTAGGAGAAAGATTTGAGCTTTATACCGATCACAAGTCATTGAAGTATCTCTTTTCTCAGAAGGATCTGAATCTGAGGCAACAAAGATGGATGGAATTCTTGGCGTCCTACGATTTTGAGATAGCTTATACCCCTGGCAAGGGGAATGTGGTAGCAGATGCATTGAGTAGAAGAAGGTTGACCCTAAGTCCTCTATTCGTTGAGATGAAGAATTTAGAGTATGTGGCAACCTTTGATTTCTCTTTGGCGATTGAGTCGATGACCGGTTCTTTAGCATCTCTGGAACTCAGACCTACCCTTCTTGATCAAGTTGGGGCTTCGCAGAGAGAAAACCCTCAGATAGTTGAGATTATGGATAAGCTAATTTGAGGAGAGACGTCTAGTCATCTCGCTCGATATTCTATTGATGACAAGGGTTGGCTGAGGAGAGACGGAAGGTTATGTGTTCCAATGGTAGAAGATCTAGTAAGAAGTGTTCTTGAGGAAGCGCATCACTCTAAGTTGACTATACATCCGGGCGGAGATAAGATGTATAAAGATATGAAGCGCATTTTCTTTTTGCCTGGGATGAAGAAGGATGTGGCAGAATTTGTCTCTAGATGTATCATTTGCCAGCAAGTTAAGGCCGAGTCGAAGAAGCCCGGTGGGCTATTGCATCCTCTAGACGTTCCACTATGGAAGTGGGAGAGTATTTCCATGGATTTTATCGATGGGCTACCAAGGTCAAGGAAAGGGAATACGAGCATTTGGGTTATTGTGGATAGACTTACGAAGAGTGCTCATTTCATTCCGGTGAAGAGCAAGAGGACCGCATCTTGGCTAGCGTCTGTATATCTTCGTGAGATTGTGAGACTACATGGAGTCCCTTCTAGTATAGTCAGTGACCGTGACCCAATCTTTACAAGTCAATTCTGGAATAGCTTGCAAAAAGCCATGGGCACGAGGTTGAATCTAAGTATTGCTTATCACCCTCAGACGGACGGTCAAACCGAAAGGGTGAATAGGGTACTCGAGGATCTGTTGAGGCTTTGTATTCTGGATTTTGGTGGTACTTGGGAAGACCATCTTCCTCTTGTTGAGTTTGCATATAATAATAGTTATCAGGCAAGCATAGGGATGGCACCATTTGAAGCTTTATATGGGAGGCCGTGCAAGTCGCCTACATGTTGGTGGGAGACTACAGATAAGCTTATACTTGGGCCTGATATGATCAGAGATACATCCGAGAAGATCGAGTTGATTCGGAGACGGATGAAAGCGGCCCAAGACCGACAGAAATCCTACGCTGATAAGCGAAGAACTGATTTGGAATTTGATGTAGGGGATATGGTTTTCGTGAAGGTTTCTCCTTTGCGGAATGTGGTCCGATTTGGAGCCGTTGGGAAGTTGGCACCAAGGTTTGTTGGACCATTCCCTATTATAGAGAGGATCGGGCAGATGGCTTATAGAGTGAAGTTGCCCGAGAAGCTTGCTGGAGTACACGACGTTTTTCATGTCTCGCATCTCCGGAAGTGTTTACATGAATCAGCAGAGGTTGTTGAGCCAAGTGTTCTGAAAGATGTGGAAGTGGAGAAAGAGGCTACCTTGAGGAGAGCTCCAATTCGTATCTTGGGGACGGAGACCAAGAAGCTAAGGAATCGTGAGGTCAAATTGGTGAAGGTTCAGTGGGGTGAAGCCGAAGAAGACGCAACTTGGGAAACCGAGGAGAAGATGCGTGGGCTTTATCCATTCCTTTTTGAGGGTACACTCTCAATCTCTTTTCTTTGTTAGCATATCTTTCTCTTTGCTATCTATGTTTATCTAGTTTATCGTGTTAATCTTGTCATGAGAACCTTAGGTAGAAACCCTTTGGATGAAACATGTGTTTGAAACATGTTATGCTTGATGGTTGCAAGTGGTTGCAAGTGTTTGCAAGTGGTTACTCGTGGATGCATTATACACGTTAGGCACTAGATCGGCTCACACACTCCTCATATTGCATGTGCATGAGTGTTTATGCTTATTCATGGATGAAATTTTTTGTGTTATCACATGGATGTTGCATATGGATGTATGTGATGTGCACACATATACAATATGTTAGGAATTGCATACATATGGATTCATTTCACTAACATAATTTGCATTGACGATATTTGCATTAGATAAGTACATATACACACACCTTTGCATATGTGCATACAACATTTAGAATCTTGTAAGGACAATGATTGCTCGTGGATGATGTTTTGAGTAGATGGATGTTGGATGGTAGGATACGTCCTTCCTAACTTGAAGATTTCGGGGACGAAATCCTTTAAGGAGGGGAGAATGTAACAACCCGTATTTTCAATAACTTGTTATAACATAAATCGAGGCAGAATTAAATTCTAAAATCCGAATCAAGGGAAACGGGCTATGCCATTGCGTTCGTCTCGGAAAAATACGCGAAATAGAGTCCGAGTTTTCGAAAATCGGAGTCCGTATGACCAAGATATGGCCTCGTGATTAGGGTTAAGTCATGGTCCACTTAATACTTAACCAATTTGGGCTTGGTAGATTAATCGGGGTTAAGTCGTGAACTCATCGTTACACTTAACCAAGTTAATCCAGGATTAGCAAGAGGGTTAAACCATACTTAACCCACTAGAAAAATCCTAGCAATGGGGGCCCACTCCAGCAGTAATCCCAAGTTAGTATCATCATGACCCTAGGGACTAGGCTAGGGTGGGGGCACGATTACTGGACCGGAGGTAAGTGACCAAAAGCGACGGCAGAGGGTACGCCGGTGTAGTTCCGGGCGGACTCTGGTCGTGCACATAGTCCGTAGCCGGAGAAAACATGCACGGGTACCAGTAGATCGGGACTGTGCACTCATGTTCATGGTGTCCAGGGGTTGACACCCTAGGGCTTGATACACCCGAAGGGTGGACCCGGCACAGTTCGACTACAATTATGATTGGGCCGTATTGACACCAACACGTGACGAGTTAGGCTTAGGGAGCCGATCGACTAGACCGTTTGGTTGGACCTTGTATTAGGGTCATTTCATGTTGTTGGGCCAAAGCTTGGGCCAAGGGATCAATACTTGTTTAATTCAAGTCATGTTAGTTTGCTAGTACACCTGTGGTGCAAAACCTTAATCCTGATTATGCGATGACACCTTCATCTACCTTGTTAGTTAACCATCATGCCAGTATGTAGTTATCCTTATGATCATACCTGCTGCTCATGCCAGTTAACTTTATCAGTTTACATTGATTGTAGTAGGGCTTACTCAGTCTTTTTGACTGACCTGTTTTCTTTCGCCTCTTTTCTTCCGTTTCCCCCCCCCCCCCCCCCAGGTTCTCAGGGAGGGAATATAGGAGCTTAGCTGGATTTCTGACTGCTTGCTTGTGGGATTTCAGCTCATGTACGGTTTCGACATGAAGCTAGCTATGGTTACCACTTAATTGGGGATAGCACTTATTTATTTCAGTTTTTCAGTTGATGTTGTTTTATCTAGACTTGTTTATTTGGAAAGCTATGTTGTACCAGACTTGTTTTGAAATGTTTTGAAATCTTCCGCTGTTTTATCTATGTTATTTACTCTGTTTACATATATACATATGTTCTTGTTCTGCCTTGATATATCATTATGCATGTTTACCTGATTCAAACGCCCCTCCAAAGTCAGAGTGCTTGCAAGAGCCACCCTGGTGGAGGTGGGGTGTTACACTACTTCTGACCCGAAGGAGAGTGAAAAAGGGGTATGGCCAGTGGCCGTCTTAAAGGTTGTCCTGTAGGCCCACAAAGCTAGTGGCAACTCATCTACCCACTTGGCTTTGGCCCGCTCCAACCGCTTCTTGAGAATAAATTTAATGACCTTGTTTATTGCTCCGACCTGGCCGTTTGACTGCGGGTGAGCTATAGCGGTGTATCGTTTATCAATATTTACTTCTGGCAGATGTTTCTGAATTCGACGCTGTCGAACTGTGGCCTATTATCAGTTATGATGGTCTTCGATATCCCAAATCGACAGATAATGTTTCTGACCACAAAACTAATCACCTTCCTTGCCGTGATCGTGGTTGAAGGTTAAGCTTCCACCCATTTCGTGAAATAGTCCACAGCGACGATCGCGTACTTTGCTCCCCCTTTGGCAATAGATAACACTCCAATAATACCAATTCCCCACATGGCAAACGACCATGGGCTTACCATTAACTTAAGCTGAGTTGGAGGTGCTCTGGGAATTTTGGCAAATCTTTGACATTTGTCGCAGCGTCGTGAATAATCAGCCGCGTCTTTATTCACAGTAGGCCAAAAATATCCATACCGCAACAGTTTCTTTACTAGGGTTTGGCCCCCGGTGTGGTCCCCACACTCACCTTCATGTACTTCTTGCAGTACACGTCTGATGTCGTCATGTGCGATACACCGTAGTAGGGGCATTGAAAACCCTTGGCGATAAAGGACGTCGTCCTGTAAAACGTATCTTGCAGCCTTATGTGTTACAGCTCGTCTTTCGCTTTTCTTCAATAGGAGGGTTCCACTCTTGAGAAAACTCTTGATTGGTGTCATCCATGATTCTCTCTGGATCAAGTTCTAAGGCTAGTTCCACCTCCATTAGGTCGAAACTCGGTGATTCCAAAACCTCTATCAGAACCATTTCAGTTTCTTCGGGGTTATCAGAACTTGCTAGTTTTGCCAACCGATCTGCTTTCTGATTCTCCGTTCTTGGAATGTGCGTTATGCTATAACGCTCCAAACTACCCAGCAACTCCTTTACCTTTTTGAGATAAGTAATGAGTCGAGGTCCTTTGGTAACAAACTCCTCCCGTACCTAGCATACAACTATCTTGGAGTCGCAGCATATATCCAGTGTCTTCACTCCTAATTCTTTGGCGAGTTTCATCCCGGCAATCAGGGCTTCATACTCAGAATCGTTATTGGCAGCAACAAATTCTAATCGCAAAGCATAGTAAATAGATCGTCCTTCAGGAGTGATTAAAACAACTCCGGCGCCGGACCTTCAATCATTTTTGGCTTCGTCCGTATATAACTTCCATGGACTAAGCTCTAATTCTCGGTCTAAAGTAACCACCTTGTCACCCACCGTTTCCTCTTCGGGAATCGTGAATTCGGCTATGAAGTCGGCGAATGTCTGCCCCCTTATTGATCTCCGTGGCTGAAAATTTAAATTGAATTGACTCAACTCGATGTTCCATTTAAGTAACCGCCCCGATGCTTCGGGTTTTTGCAACACTTGCCTTAAAGGTTGATCGGTATATACAACTATCGGGTGAGGCTGAAAGTAATGACGAAGTTTATGGGGAGCAATCAGGAGGCTATAAGCAAGTTTTTCTATCTTCGGATAATTACGTTCTGCAACAGCTAGCTTCTTGCTCACGTAGTATATATGCCTCTGGACTTTATCTTCTTCACGTACCAACGCTGTACTGACGACATGAGATGATACCGCTAGGTAGACAAACAAATCCTCATGTTCCATGGGTTTTGATAATATTGGAGGCTTTTCTAATAAGTCTAATAAATTTTGGAAAGCCTCCACACAATCATAGGTCCACTCAAAATTTCGTTTCCCTCGTTTTATCAGATCGAAGAAAGGTACACACTTATCTGTGGAACCTGCTCAATGCAACAACTTTTTCGGCCAGGCTTTGAACATCCTTAATCTTTCGTGGTTCTTCAATATTCCTTATTGCTGCTATTTGACTAGGATTTATCTCAATTCCTCGAGAACTCACGATAAACCCAAGGAATTTCCCAGATGCGACCACAAACGAGCATTTGAGGGGGTTTAACTTCATCCCATACCTTCGAAGAATGATGAACATTTTGGCTAAGTCCCTTGTATGGCCGGAAGATTGTCTAGACTTCACAAGCATGTCATCCACATAAATCTCCATGGTTTTTCCGACTTGATTATAGAACATGCGGTTAACAAAACGCTGATACGTGGCCCTTGCATTCTTTAATCCAAATGACATTACCACATAACAATATAACCCCAAGTCTATGATGAAACTTGTGTGCTCCTGATCTGGTATATGCATGGGAATTTGATTGTATCCCGAATAGGCATCCATAAAGGATAAAAGCTCGTGTCCGGCCGTCGAGTCTACTAGTTGATCAATCCTAGGAAGAGGAAAACTATCTTTTGGACAAGCCTTGTTCAAGTCAGAGAAGTCAATACATGTACACCACTTCCCGTTAGATTTTTTGACCAGGAAAGGATTTGATATCCAGTCGGGATATTTTGAATCCTTAATGAACCCATTATCCTTCAATTTCTCTACCTCTTCCTTCAAAGCTGCTGACCGCTCTGGGCCTAACATCCGTCTCTTCTGCTTGACCGTCGGGTGATGCATAAAGAGTGGCTCATAATAGCAGGCGAAATCCCACACATGTCAGCGTGAGTTCAGGCAAACACATCTAAATTTGCCCATAAGAAATCAGCCAACTCTTTCGCTCGTATTGGATCTAGCTGCGAGGCGATCTTTAGTACTTTTGTCGAATCTGCCTCATCAATAGGTATATCTATTGTTGTCTCGTTGGGAGTCGCCTTTCTATCCTTGGGTTTTCTATCCTCTCTGGGATCTATATCCTCGAGCATATCTAAGGGCGACTCTCTTAGGGTTGGACCCCTTAATTGCTATGCTGAGTTTTCCTTCGAAGGGGGAGAATCGTCCTTAGATTCTATATTCAACTCCTTCATTAGCATCTTCAACTCCGTCATGTAACAAGCTCGTCCCATAGCTTGGTCGCCTCTCATCACCCCTATTCCTGCGTCGGTCGGGAGTTTAAGCAGCAAGCACCAAGGTGCAATACATGCCCTAAGCTCGGCAAGGGCCGGTCAGCCTAGGAAAGCGTTATAGGGTGACTCTACATCCAAAACTAAAAATGGCAGGATCCTCACTCTCTGGCGATCTCCCTATCCTAATGTCACTAGTAATTCTACATAGCCCATCGGAGCCGTTGACGCCCCATTGAAGCCCCGTATCCATCCTTCGCAGGGCTTTAGATCTTTTGCTTCGAGTCTCATTTGTTCAAAAGCTTTCTTGAAGAGGATATTGACTAAGCTTCCGTTGTCCACCAACACCTTATGGACTAAGGCAGGGCCGATGGCCGTGGTAATTACCAGTGGGTCTTCAGTTGGTGATTGAATTCCGGTATCATCTCTGCTACGGAATATGACGTCGTCTGACATCGTCTTTTGTTGTTTTACTGGAGTAATGTCTTCAAGGTTATTGCATTTTCCTACCTCAAAGTGCTTGGCGGCATTGACGTACTGATCCATCGCTTTGAAACTATGGCTAGCTAGGTGGGGTCCGCCTATAATAGTATTGATAACGATCCCCTTACCTTTCTGTTGGGCTGTGGGTTTAGAAGTAGGCTGGTTTTGGTCTGGGCTTTCCCTCATTGCCCCCTATCCCTTGGGGCAACCTTGTACTCGTCTAACTTCCCTTCCTGCAGCAATCTTTCAACTACATCTCTCAAATGATGGCATTCGTTGGTGGAATGACCGTGGGTTCCATGGAACAAACAAAACTTTCCCGTTGTGATCTTTTTTTCAGTGGAGTCTCTGGGTGGTGGCTTTTTGTATTGCAATATGTTGTATGTGTCTAAATAAATGTTTTCCAAGGTATCATTCAATGGCGAATAGTTTTTGAAAGTTTGGAATCGAGGTCTTTTGCTGGAATTGTTCCCTCGGTTCCTACTCCTCCTATTGCCATTTCCATTCTTGTTATTATTACCTCCGTTCCGGTTGCCAATGTTCACTTCAACCTTCCCTAAACTGTCACCGGATTGTTTTACAGCAACATTACTTTGGACACCTTCCCTCGAGGCCCCTTCGGACTTTCTCTTCCTATTTGCATGAGATTCTTCTTGCCTTAAGCAAATATTAGCCTTTTCATAGAACAATTCCCTAGTGGGGGCGGTTTCCCGGATAGATAATCCCCAAATTCTGTGTCCGGGTCAACTCCTTCTATTAAAGCCATCAGAATAGTGGGTTCATGAGGGTCACTAACTTCGGTGACAGCCAGGTTGAATCGGTCCAAATATGATTTCAGAGATTCGCCCAAAGCCTGTTTAATCCTTGACAACTCTTTGACGCTTTTGGATTTTTGGGCATGAAGTCGAAATTGGTTCATAAAGCGCTTACTTAATTCTATGAAATTTGATACTGACCGTGGAAGGAGTCGGGTGAACCACATTAATGCCACGTCTTCTAGATAAATCGGAAAGTCCTTGCATTTTATAGGGTCTGGAGCTGCTGCGGCATTCATGAACCATGCATACCTCATCAGATGCTGTCCTGGGTCCGTTCTCCCTGAATATCGATCCATTTGTGGCAAGTTGAATCGCCAAGGGAACTGGAAGTCCAATATATCATCTGTGAAGGGGGTATGACTTCGCTCAATGCCCCCGTCCTCGTTAGTGTATCGTCGGCTTTTGGACATAATCTGACGCACCATTGCCCACACATCGCATTTGTTAATGTTTGCATAGGTTTTGTAGGTCTGATATTCGGACTACCGCTGGGTTCCTGATTAGGGGATAACCTCCTGTTTCTAGCGGCGGCTTCTCTACATTGTTCCCTACGCTCTCGGTCGATCTCAGGAGGAAGGGGACGGAGAAGTTGCTGTTGCGTAGGATTAGTAATATTAGGATCCCTGGATAGAACGTGGGATCCACGCATGGGCAACAACATAGGCTCTCTCAAGCGCGGATCATCAGGCCCTAACACACAAGCGGTGTCTTCGCGGGATCCTAAAGATCCAAATGTTAACTGATCAAGGTTCTGAGGTCGCTCAAGCGGCCTTCTTTCACGAGGACGTTCCTCATCTGAAGAAGATGAATAATCTGCAGGAAGGCGACGTGTTGGGGAAGGTGTCTTTTGCCTTCGGAGCTCGAGTTCCTTACTCATGGTGATCATGTTCTCTTGCATGCAAAGACTGCCACGCTTATAGGCTTCCAATGCCTCCTTAGTACTCTGGATCATGTCAAGAAAGCATGAAAAATCTCATTGTGTGACGGGTGCAGATGGGTTAGGCTGTTCATTGCTTATAGCGGCTGGAATCGGAGCATTGGTAGGAGCTCGAGTAGAAGTTCCAGCTTCACTTTGGTTCGGGTCAGATCAGAGCACAATGATACGGCCTGACCGGTTCAGACGGGGAGAGTGGGAGACTTCAACATCATTAGATCGGCTCAAATCGGGGTCTTCTACTCGGTTCGGACCTTCCTGACCAAAGGGGCCTGCTCCAGAGTCTTGACCACGCGACCTCTCACGACCATTGTTTGCTGATCTTCGTTAACTTCATTCTCTCAATTACTTTGGATTTCTTTGCCTTTTCCTTTAGCCATAATCTCCAATTCTTCAGTGATTAACTTAAAGATGTCGAAAAAGGAGGACTAACTTCTTTGAACTTGGAGGTCCAAATAGTATAATGATAATCCCAAAAAGCGAAGAATTCAAAAGCTCTCAGTGAAAGCACCAAAATGCTAGATCCAAAATTGGCTCTAACACCCAAACTAATAATGATTCTACTGAAATGAAATCAAAAACGAAGAAAACAGACAATTTATAGTGGTTTGGCGTTAAATAGCCTACATCCACTTTCTACTCTTTGAGTTGATGATTTGAATGCAAGTACAACAATAATTCTCACTTAATTTTCACTCATACAATGTATTGATTCACTCAATTTCCTCCATAATATGCTTCAAAAGGTGATTGTAATTTGAATAAGTTGATGAAATTCGGATAGCAAAAAAGTTTGAGTTCTGAAAATGCAAAAAGATCCTTCCAAATGTCCCTTGACGGTGTATTTATAGGTGGAAAGTGCTCCTGGGATGGCTTCAGTTCGGATCCACGTGGCATCCATCCCATTATTATCGGGTTCGGATGGAATATGGTGGTGATAACACATCAGTTTAGTGGCGAACGTAAGGAGAACGTGGGTATAACCGCTCCAAGTCTTAAGGGAACGTGGGCACAACTTCTGTGGTTTCAAGTGCATGGGATCGGATCAGAAATACTTTCAATTGGGGGGAGGATCGGATTTGACCAAACCGATCCGGTTCAGCTTGTCCCCCCTTCTTCTTCACTCTGTGCCTTTTGCTTTGACCAGATGGACTCCGATCCGATCCATTTTTTTTTTGGAGTGTATGCTCTTCATTATTTGATCTTTTATCTTTGTGTAGCCTAGTTCACAAAGTAGGCTAACATGAACACTCCCTATCAGAAGGCTCTCCGTTTTGTTAAAGGATTGAATGAGCCACTGCACAGCCTAGCTATGTCCTATATACCTATGGGTGCAACTTATGAGAGACTGGTGGACATGGCACTGCTACAGGAGGAAGACAAGGATGGAAAGAAAGAGGCAAAGGTGCTCCACCTCAAAATAAGAAAGTGGAGGGATCCCAGAATAAGAAGACAGACTCAAAGAAGGGTGGGAAGAATAACAAACCCCGTGACAAGAGAAAAGTGTAATTTTTGTGGCATTCCTGGACATCTGATTAATGACCGCAGAAAGAAAAAGAGGAAGATAAGTGGTTGTTTTCACTGTGGCGAGAGAGGACACATGGCTGGACTGCCCAAGGAAGCAAGGGCAAGGGCAGAGGACTGGATCTACTTCTGGAGGGCAGGTTCACGCTCTCATGACACCTCTGCAAGAACGAGGTAGAAATATTTCTGTTGAGAGTTTAGTTTATCTTTTTGATCACCCTATTCGTACACTCTTTGATTCTGGCACATCACACTCTTTTATATCTACTGCTTTAGTTAAATCTTTGCACCTAGACACCAGTATAGTAAAGGATCCCTTGGTTGTTTCAAATCCAATTGGGGGCTCGGCCTATTTGTCTATGATTTGTTTGGATTTGGAAATTTCTATACTAAGCGTTGGGTTTAGATGTAATGCCTATGTTTTGGGCTTCACGGGCTATGGGTTGATTCTAGGAATGGATTGGTTATCCAGTAATGGTGCCATCCTCGATTGTGAAAAGAGAGTGGTTAGACTTATGACTCGCCTTGGTAACACTCTCGAAATCTCTTGTAATCCCATACACTCTATTATGCTTGGCTACCTAGAATCTCTTGATGCACTTGCAGTCTGTTAGAGTAGTCCGTGAATACTCAGATGTATTCGAAGAAGTGAAGGGATTACCTCCGAAGCGGGAGATAGACTTCCGCATATACCTTGTTGATAATGCAAAACCCGTAGATCTACCCGTTAGACACATGGCTCCAAGGGAGAGAAAAGAGCTCAGCAAGCAAGTCAAAGAGCTGCTTAAAAAAGGGTTTATAAGGCGGAGTATTTTGGAGTGGGGTGCTCCAGTAGTATTCGCAACCAAAGCGGATAGTTCACTTCGCCTATGCGTTGATTATAGGGAGATAAACAAGCTGACCAAGAAGAATAGGCACCCACTTCCAAGAATAGACGACTTGTTTGATCAGCTTGTAGGTGCGTCGGATTTCTCCCAACTAGATCTGGCTACCGGGTTTCATCGGCTAAGAGTGGATGAAGACAGCATTGATAAGACCGCGTTCAGAACCCCGGATGGTTTCTTCGAATGGCTTGTCATGCCTTTCGGCTTGACAAACGCACCCGTTTACTTCGTTGACTTGATGAGCAGGGTGTTCAGGGAGTTCCTTAATAAGTTTGTGGTGGTCTTCGTAGATGACGTTTTGATTTTCTTGAAGAATGAAGAAGAGCATGCTTTGCATTCTAGGGAAGTCATGGATACTCTTCGTTCACATCAGCTAAAAGCCAAATTCTCCAAATGCCATTTCTGAAGAGAAGAAGTGAGGTTTCTTGGACATGTGGTGTCCAAAGAGGGGATAGTTGTGGACCTCGCAAAAGTAGTTGCGGTTCAAGATTGGAAGGTTCCACGGAATGCAACCGAAGTCCGAAACTTTCTCGGGCTAGCGGGTTTTTACCGAAAGTTCATTAAAGACTTTGTGAAAATCTCAGCCCCACTCACAAGATTGACAAAGAAGAACCTAACTTTCGCTTGGGATTTGGATTGCGATATTACTTTCCAATATTTGAAAAGGGCTCTAACAACAGCCCCATTTCTGACATTACCTGGTGGGAGCAAAATGTTTACCGTATACACAGACGCATGCAGTACAGGATTAGGCGCTGTCTTGATGCAAGAAGGCAAGGTAGTTTGTTATGTGGGAAGACAATTGAAGGCACATGAGAAGAACTACCCAACTCATGATTTGGAGCTAGCTGCCATTTTTTTCGCTCTTAAGTCATGGCGTCATTGTCTACTAGGAGAAAGTTTTGAATTGTTTAATGACCATAAATCGTTAAAGTACCTTTTCTCACAGAAAGATCTTAACATAAGACAACAAAGGTGGATGGAATTTCTGGCCTCATATGATTTTGAGATTTTCTATACCCCTGGCAAGGGCAATGTAGTAGCAGACGCCTTGAGTAGAAAGAAGCTGACCTTAAGTCCTCTCTTTGTAGAAAGGCAAAGCTTGGAGTACATAGCAAACTTTAACTTTAGACCCTCCTCTGAAATTGTACCTGGTCTGTTAGCATCGCTAGAGGTGCGGCTTACGCTTTTGGACTCAATAGGAACCGCGCAACGTGAAGACCCTCAACTAGTTGATATGATGGATAAGCTAATTAAGGGTGAGACTTCTAGTCACCTCAATAGATACTCCATTGATGATAAGGGTTGGTTGAGACGGGATGAAAGACTATGCGTCCCACAAGCAAGGGATTTGGTGAAGATATTTCTCGAAGAAGCACACTATTCTAAGCTGACCATACACCCAGGCGGAGACAAGATGTATAAAGACGTAAAAAAGGTTTTCTTTTGGAATGGCATGAAGAGAGATGTAGCTGAGTTCATTGCTAAGTGCTTGATATGCCAGCAAGTCAAAGCGGAGCAGAAGAAGCCTGGCGGTCTGCTCCGTCCTCTAGAGGTCCCACAGTGGAAATGGGATAGCATTTCGATGGACTTTGTTGATGGGTTGCCTAGGTCAAAAAGGGGCAATACCAGCATTTGGGTAATAGTGGACATGCTCACTAAAAGTGCTCACTTTATATCTGTTAAGAGTAGAAGGACTGCCTCGTCTCTAGCATCCATTTATCTTAAAGAGATAGTTCGACTCCATGGGATACCCTCCAGTATATATCTTTACGAGCGGGTTTCGGAAGAGTTTTCAGAAGATTGTAGGCACACAATTATGCTTAAGCACGGCCTATCACCCCCAAACCGATGGTCAGACAGAAAGGGTGAACAGAGTATTGGAAGACCTCTTGAGATTGTGCATTCTCGGCTTTGGAGGAACATGGGAAGATCGTCTTCCTTTGGTGGAATTCGCTTACAACAATAGCTACCAAGCCACCATAGGCATGGTACCCTTCGAAGCTTTATATGGAAGACTATGCCGATCACCAACTTGTTGGTGGGAGTCTATAGACAAGCTCGTACTTGGGCCAGACATGATTAGAGAAACCTCAAAAAAGGTGGACTTGATAAGAAGACGGATGAAAGCTGCACAAGATAGACAGAAGTCCTATGCAGACAAAAGAAGGACAGACCTTGAGTTTGAGGTTGGAGATAGGGTGTTCCTTAAAGTATCTCCTTTGAGGAATGTCATTCGCTTTGGGTCCGTAGGAAAGCTAGAACCAAGATCTGTAGGACCATTTCCTATCATTGAAAGGATTGGGACGATAGCTTACAGAGTAGAGCTACCCGAACAACTGGCTGGAGTTCATAATGTTTTTCATGTTTCTCAACTAAGGAAGTGCTTACATGAATCCACGGAAGTTGTGGCGCCAAGTATACTAGAGGAAGTAGAAGTGGAATGAGAAGCGACTGTGAGAAGAGTTCCAACTCGTATCTTGGGTACGGAAGTCAAAAAGCTACGCAACTGAGAAGTTAAGCTTGTTAAAGTTCAATGGAGTGACGCTGAGGAAGACGCGACTTGGGAAACTGAGAGGAAAATACGTGCAGCCTACCCTTTTCTTTTGGAGGGTACCTCCTTGATCTCTTTTTCCATAAGTTTATTCATGCTTATATCTATCTTTTAAGTATATCTCCTTGGCCATATTCTTTTTCCTTAGGTAGAAACTAATGGATGTAAACATGTATTTGAAACATGTTATGATTGACGGTTGCGAGTGGTTGCAAGTGGTTGCTAGTGGTTGCTCGTGGATGCATATACACACACATTAGGTACTGGATCGGCTCAGTCACTTTCATATTGCATATGCATATATGTATTTGTATATGGATTGGAACTTGATGTGTTATCATATAAACTTTGCATTTGTATGAATGATTGAGCACTCATGTAGAAAGTATGATTAGGAATAATTGCATGCATAATGGACTCATGGCACTGACATAATTCGCATTAAGGAGGTCAACTGAATCAGTAGACCGCCTGATTCTGCATTAGATAAGGACATGTACACACACCATGCATATGATCATGAAAGCATTATAAGTCTTTTAAGGACAATGGACGCCTGTGTTTAATGGTTGAGTAGATGGACGATTGGATGGTAGGATATACATTCTCCTTGACTTGAAGATTTCGGGGATGAAATCCTTTAAGGAGGGAAGAATGTAACACCCTGAATTTTCTGTGTCTATTAAAAGAACGAACTAAAGAATATTTAATCTTAAATTAAGAATTAAGGGAAACGGGTACGCCATTGCGTTCGTCTCGAAATTCTGCTTGGAATAGAGTCTAAGTTTTCGTAAATCGGACTTCGTATGAGGAAGTTATGGCCTTCAGAAGTTTCAGAAATTTATATAAATTAAAAACATTTCAGTTAAAAATTCAAAATTCAAACGAAAAGCAAAGAAGCGGGCTGGGCGGGAATTCTCCTGCCCCAGTCCAGGTCGACCAGGGGGTCGACCTACCCCCTTCGCCCAGATCCAAATCTGAGACGATTCTGACTTGTTGCCGAGTCCTTTCTGACCTATTGCTGAGTCACTAGGGCATATGTGGCAATTCTGGATAACTCTATCTAGTCTGGATGGTTGTGATTGCTCCTAGAACGATCTAACGGCTCACATAAGATTAAACTTCTATAAAAGCAACCCTAATCCTCAAACCCTAAATCACACAAATTCATTCCAAGGAGCCACCATGTTATCCGTGATCGTTCTGGCCTAGCCACCATTTCTTCTTCAATTTGAAAACAAGTTAAAGCTACGAATCAAAGCTAACTTAGAGAATTGATAGTCTTCTTCAAGGGATTGCTTTCCAATTTCAGAAAACAGATCCCAGAAAATAAGACTTTCTTTTCTTTGTAAGTCCTGTTATTATTTAGATGTGAACGATTAAAAGTTATTATTTGTAATAAAATGAAAACTAGCGTTATTCCTAGTTGTAAGATAATGATGATGCTGATTCATGCCTATTCTTGTAACGATTCTATCGTATATGCTTATGAGATTATTGTGGTTATTATGTTGGTGTTAAACCAATCATGTATTATGTAAAGATTGGTGACTTATTCATGTTATGTTACATGCAAGTTGTTAGGCTATTGTGGTTATTATGTTGATATAAACCAATCATGTAAATTTGGTGACTTATTCATGTTATGTTACATGCAAGTTGTTAGGCTATTATGGATATTATGTTGATATAAACCAATCATGTAAAATTGGTGACTTATTCATGTTATGTTACATGCAAGTTGTTAGGCCAAGACATGTATTATGTTTAGATATACATTTAGACCTATGAAAATTGGATTCAAAATAAAAGTTCATATTTACATGCCTAGTTGAACTTGTGTAATCCCATATGTTTAAGATTCATGTTTATCGGATCCAAATTAAAAGTTCACATTCACATGTCTAGTTGAACTTGTGTAATTCTATATGCTTAAGGTTCATGTTTATTGGACCTAAAATAAAAGTTTACATTTACGTGCCTACTTGGAATTGGGTAATTTCATATGCTTAAAGACTCATGTTAGTTGGACCCAAAAATGCAAGTTCATTATTTTATGCCATATTTACATGACACATGTTTAGTTAGATCCTTATTATTTTATGTTGTGTGAATGGTACATGCTCCCTTGTTTCCCCTTTTGTATATAAGTTAGGCTAAGTTACGAGCCTAACATCTTATGTGAATTTGCGAACGTAGGACGGGGGTAACGTTGGGAAAACCTTAAAAATTATTATTATTGACATAATTTGGTCCATAAATAAATGAATGGTTAGTGGCGTAAAAATGGTATAATTTATATACCAATTTTTTTGAATATGATTTAGAGGGTAATTGGGGCATGAATTGAATGGCAATAATTGTGGATAATTTACATATAAATTTGAAAGATAAATATGTAAATTAAGAAAAAGACGAATATGCCTAACCCGAGGTTAGATTGAGTTACGGTGTAAGACTGCCTGGAACCGCCCGACACATCCAGCAATCGTAACAATATATATATCTAATGTGAGAGGTTAGTGCATCAAGCCCAAAAGAACCCGAGGTTAGATTGAATTGCGGTGTAAGCTGGCCGGAACCGACCGGCACATCCAGCAACCACAACAATACATATCTAATGTGAGTGGTTGGTGCTTTAATGAATGAATTAAAGCTAAGACAGGAAGGGTAAGGTTAAGTTAATTAAGGCAACACTTAACCAATACAACATGTTAACTAAACTGATGGGTGGGGTTAGGTTAATTTGAGAACACTTAACCATTTTAACATGTTGATTAGGAAACCCTAGTAACGGGAACCCATTTCAGCAGTAACCCACATATATGTATCATGGTACCCTGAACTAGGCAGGGTGGGGCACGATTACTGGGCTAATTATAAGCGGTCAAAACAACGGTGGGTGGTGCGTCAGTGTAGGTTCCGACGGAGTGCGGCCGTGCATGTACTCTGGAGTGGAAAAAACAGGCACTGGGCATCAGTAGTTATACTCTGTGCACCTTGAATTATGTTGGGTTGCAACTATAGGACTTGATACACCCTATGGTGGGACCAATACAGGTACAATCATGTGGGGCCGAATGACACAAGTTGTAAACATATACGAGTAGGAGCCGATCGATAAAAAGGGGATCATTTATCTTGAACACATGGTTTTGGTTGAAACACTTGTAAGGAGGTGCAGAGAAGTAAAATGAGTACGATAGCATATTCAGCCTTATTATCTTATTTCTAGGGTGTTGACCTAGATTCAGTTTATTCCTGTCATAACCCTTTTCTTGTTTACATGCTAAATAGTCACTGGACTTACCAGACGCATGTTTGACCCATTTTCTTTCGTCTTCTTTTCTTTCGTCCCACCCCCCCTCCAGGTCCGTAGGGAGGGAATACTTCAGCTCAGATCGGATCATTTCCAGGTTGAAGAGAGTAGTTGTATTGCTTGGAATCTTTTTCCTTGGGCTATGGCTTGTGATACTCTCTTATTGGGGATTTATGCTGCCTTACTGTTGTTTTAATGCTTCTTTATGTTTTAATTCAAGACAGAGATTTTCTTGTAATAATTCGAAAGTTGGTTTGAGACAGTTGCTGTAATGTTTTAACTGAATCACGTACTTATGAAATAAATTTAGTTTTTCCGCTGTTTATATGTCTGTCTTCTAAATTATCTGTATTTTTTACCTATAATGCTCTACCGAAGTTAAGGCATTCCCTTTGTGAGTGACCTTAACGGAGGTGGGGTTTTTCATATTAACTCCAAAAATTATGAAAATTGGAATCTTGCAATAATTTGACATTCCGAATCCAACCAAAGTGGATTCATCGAAAACGGAGGTCGTTTGCAAAACGACTATTTTTAATATTAATATATATATATATATATATATATATATATATATATATATATATATTCCATAGCGACTATTTTGAATATTTATTTGACCATAACTTTTGATTCCCGCTATGAAATTTCAATTTTTCAGATTCGTTGGAAAGATATTTTTAAACAGATTTAAATATTTTTGGTTTCACCAAAATCTGATTTATTTCGCGTCCTGTACATTCAGTCAAAGTTCAATTTCAAATTTTCAAACAACCGCGCTATTTCTAACTCCTTTTATAATTAAATTAAAAAAATTCATTCCAACTTCGATTTAAATAAATTTTCAATCGTTATTATTTAAAATAAATTATTTTAAATTTTCAAAATCCATTAAAATTGTTAAAATAAAAAGTTTAAATTGGTTCCAAAATTCCGGGTTTTTACAATCTCCCCCACTTAAAATCTTTTCATCCTCGAAAAGGAACGAAGCTGAAAGTTGTTTAATTAACCAACTCAAGTTTCATTTTTTTATGTGTTTCCATAATTTTATTAGTTGATCTAATAATCACACAATACAATCATCAATAAATTAGTGGATTATCTTTAAATATATATATAACTTTTATATATTAAAAATCATATTTTAAAAGATTGGATTATATACATAATCACAAATACGTTAATTATAAACTTGTCACTCTCAACTCATTCTAGGGCGTTACTCACCCCATCTCTAATGAGTTTCTCATTCTAGGATGCTACTGATCCTATCTCTAATGAGTATTCTTTTATAGGATATTACTAATCCTACCTCTGACGAGTCTTTTGTTTAGTTCTAACGAGTTGTATTCCAAAGATTTGAGCTAACCAGAGCTCTGATACCAACTGTAACGACTCGGATCTTGCCCGGACCTAATCAATCACAAAATCAACCAAGACCATTCAAAAACCCGAATACGCTAACTTTGGGTATACAACACATCAAAACAAATAACAAAAGAAACATTATAATAATGTAACATCGGAGTATAGAATATCAAATTACATCGAATAAATAATAATACATCGGAAGATTAATTTTCAATAAACTTAACACAATGCAGCGGAAGACTATCATTTCTCTGGCTACAGCTTTAAGCTTCGATTCAGAATCCTTTCTAATAAATAGATATCTGCAAAATAAACCACTCGACTACCCGTGCGGAAAAGAGGGCACCCGAGTTTGCAAAATGAAACAAACTACGAGTCAGTCATGGGACTGGTATGAGAAATCTTACCTAGCCTTAACGCAGAACGGGTTTACTCCATTGGATTGCCAGCGAATAAATAAAGTAAATCGTTGAAAACAACGCAATGCTTTTTAGAAAAATGAAACCGTTATAAGACTCAAGTCTCATCACACAATGCAACGCAAACCGGAGGATAGAGTTCTACCTTATAATGGTCAAAAATGCTTAATACGATAAAACGGATTTGATATTATTATTAGTGTGTATATATATTTCAAAAACATTTCAACCATAATGCATCAATCATAGGCGGCATAGCTACCATATACTACGCCGCCAAATATATGTTTACAATCAAAACCGTATGGGTCGTATTGGAAGTTGGATTTCCATCATGAACCAAGGCAAGAGATAGTCCTTACCGAATTCGATACAATCTAGCCTACCATGTCTTAGGATACAGCCGCAGCTGTACCTAGGAGCGCCAGGGCTGGTCCACAAATATGTTAGTGGATTAGTAATGCCTGAACAATACGTCTCCCCGCCTTATGGGGTGTAAAATAGAGCCATTAGGGACTCAAATCCGAGGTACCTCGTTTTCCATCATCCACATAAGTGATAATATCTGGCCTTGTAAAACCCAGACGCCACTTCTAGCTAGAAAGAAACGCATGTTCTCCCTGGGGTCCTCCTCCCATTTCTGGTTCATACCATGGTGTAAGGCTCGCGAAGTATCGCTACACAAAGCTATGCTAAATAAAGCTGTGCTTTGATCATCAACCACAAGGCTCTACTTTTCAACAAAAGCCTTGATCATTTGCATCTTAGCATGCCACATTGTCAATCCATACCATACCATTGATTTCTGTCAATATATAACCTCTAAGCTCGTACGTCTCAGAAAAGGGTGTTAAGCGAGAGAATAAATTCTCCGCCATCAAATAGATATATTTAGAAGAGATCAACGAATACAACATAAAGGAATACAATGTCAGACATACCATCCATTTACAAGTTCGTTCTGGGTCTAAACGAAATCGGAAGTCAGAGGCCCTTATTCCTCATCCCGTATGTCCAATATAGGAGAGAGGTCCTCGCATATATGGTCGATCTCCAAGTACGTCTGGACGATCACCACTTATTACCTTGTCGTGGGATGCCTTCCAATCAAGACATCAGTAATCATCCAAATGATGTGAAGACCTCCTGTTTTTAACCACCACCTTCATCTTCGACTTTTAATCGTCGTAGTAATTATTCAGAATGGGTTAAACCCGGTCTTTCTGAATAACTCGCGTATTTTATAATCAATAATCAAGTGTTGTAAAAACACATCATACACCTCATTCCAATTCAGAATATTCTTTTAAATAAATATTCACATTATTAGGGAAAGGATCCCATAATTTTATCAAAGATAAATTCTTTTAAATTTATGCTTTAATCTTCTTTTCAAAGATTCATTAAAACTCCAATTGGGTTCTAAAATCAAAAATCAATATTTAAGGATTATTCAACTTTAAGAAATTTATCTTGTCTTTAACTAGGTTAAAGAACCAATGTCATTTAAAACACAGTTCACGATAAACCCAAAATCATCTTCCATTAAATATGGAATTTTCACAGAAATCAAATTAATATATAATCGATATAAATTTCTGTATCAGACTAATAATATAAAAGGAATAACGACAAAGCCTTTTAAATTCCATATATAATAACGGTCTTCTTTTACAGAAGCTCATCTCGATTATTATTAAATCGAATTCCATTCAATTCCAATTTTAGTATATTAAATTGGAAAACTTTACTTTGGAAAAATCCCATTAAATCTTAATAAAAATATTTATAAATTCCAAATTATATTTTCACTATCAATTGGGTTAAAGAACGAATGTCGTTAAAAAACACAGTTCACAATAAACCCAATTCACATTTCATTTTATTCCAATTACTGAATATAATTGGAAACTCTAATAATCTTAATTAAAAGGTTTATTCTTTTCATAACGGGTTTAAGAACAGTGTTATTGAAGACACCATTCACGACAACCCAAAAATCCAATTTATTTTATTTAGTTCCAATTAAATATCAATTAATTGGAAAACTTCATTAAATCTTTAATTTAAAGATTTATTCTAGTTAAAAACTAGTTCATTTCGATAAAAATATATTTTTATCTTTTCAAATATGGAATTTCTCTTCCAAAATCTTTCCGAATCATTTATTATGATTTTACATAATTTTTCCATATTTTTAATAATTTTATTAAGGCCCGTACAGTCGGCTTCCAATAACGACCACCGAACTGCATCCATGGCGACCTTTTTCAAATTTGTTTTGGACATAATTCCAAATCCAACCATTAGATTTCAAATCTCTTATATTCATTGGAAAGCTCTTTTCGATATGAACCCAACGGTTCCGGTTTTAGGAGAATCCGACGGTCAGATCTCCCGTTACATCAATTTGAAGTTAATGGTCGAAATTCGGGTACGATCGCTGCGCGACGCGTTCTATTTAGGCCATTAAATAAATATATATATTTATTATATATAACATCGATTTCCTTTTAAAACGTATTTTATAAAATATTTATAAATTTGTTTTAAAATGATTTTTGATTTCATTTTCAATTTTAAATCAAAATCAAATATTCTATATTTATATCAAATTAAAATATTAATATTTTCCAAATATTATATTTTAAAATCACTACTTTTTGATATTCATTATAAAACGAATAAAATCGATCAATAAACCCGTTTGGGTAAAAATGGCGTTTGCTACTTAACTCGGCTTCATATTTTTATATTTTTGTGTCCATTATAAGACGGACATAAAAATCATAACTTTATTCTTCATTGAATATTATTTTAAAATATTTTTTATTTTAAAATACTCTTTATTTTAAAAGATTCTTTATATTAAAATATTCTTTTAAAAACGTTCTTTATTCTGAATTGGAATGTGACTCAATCAATTACCATATAATTTCAGTTATATGGATTTCATACATTGCATATATTCAACGATAATGATAAACAATCATCAAACAATACATTCACATCCAAAGTGAATCTTATAAATATGTGATCATTAAAATAAATAAATAAATAAATAACGCTCAACACAGACTGTCAATCCACCGATTGACAATTAATTAAATTTTAGGACTAGTGTATGTCAAATATCATCCCAATACCCGTGTGGGGTTTTCAAACAACAACAATTTATATAAATAAATCATTCGTTAATAGATTTAACCAATTCTAATTTGGTTTGAATTAATTTTTATTTACCTAATTTACACTGTTTAAAATTATAAATGAATATTTATAATTTAATTTTACTATCACATTAATATTAACATTATTTTTTAATACGCTAAACATTTCAATATCACAAACATATATTTAACAAATGATCATTTTATAATAACAATACTAACATGCTACAAACGATGTTTTATCTAACAAAACATTTTTAACATATAATTCTCTTACTTTAACTTAACAAGATAATAATGACATTTTAATGACAATCATATTTTAACACATTTTTCTACTCCGCTAACAAATAAGTGAAAATGTTTTAATAAACAAAACCTATATTAACAAATGATCATTTTTCCATTTCTTTAACATATGAATGATAATGTTTTAATTAACAAAATATAAGTAATCGAATGAACATTTTTCTATGTAAAAACAATGCATATTTTTAATCATTTGAAATATACCATAAAAACGTAAATTTTTATTGTTAAACAATTTTCAACAATTCCTATGTTCATATCTGACAAATAAAAAGATAGTTTTTATTTTCAATAATTTCAATGTTCATATATGATAGATAAAAAGGTAGTTTTTATTTTCAATGTTTTCTATGTTCTTATAAGACAAATAAAAAGGGATATTTTATTTGCATACATTTCTAACCTCGACATGACAAATAAAAGGAAATGTTTCTATTTGCATACAGTTAGTTCTACTTAAAAATGACAAATAAAAATGTAAATTTAATTGCATATAAATTTCTATCCTCATCATGACAAATAAAAATGTAAATTTATTTGCATGCAAATTTCTATCCTAAACATAACAAATAAAATGACTACTTTTATTTGATTACCAATTCAATGTTAACATAACATTTAAGAATGATATTTTTTTTGTTTTCGACTATTCAATTCATCATCAAAAATAAAAATGATATTACTATGTTGTTGACAATTTTAATCCAACATAAAAAATGTTTTTATACGACAATCGTAGTTCAACATAAAAATGATGTTTTTATGTGACGATTCTAGTTCAACATAAAATGATATTTCTATGTGACACAAATATAATTCAACAAAAATGATTTTTTGTATTGACATAAATATATTTGAAAAAAATGAATATTTTGTTTTGACACAAATATGAATATTTTGTTTTACTCTTTTCTACATAACAGAAATGAATATTTTGTTTCACTAGACATTTTCTAATCAAAATGTTATTTTTAATCTAACATGACATTTCTAATAAAAATGATATTTTTAACTAACATGACATGATCTAACAAAATGGCATTTTTATTTTAATATAACATTTCTACCAAAAATGACATTTTTAATCTAATAAAACATTTTATAACAAAATGACAATTTTAATCTAATGCAACATTTTATAACAAAATGTTATTTTTATTCTAATGTAACGTTTTATAACGAAAATGTTATTTTATTTCTAATGTAACATTTTATTAAATAAAATGATATTTTATTTCTAATGCAACATTTCATAACAAAATTGTTATTTTATTTCTAATATGAAATATTTTAATACATGACATTTTTTAAACTAAAATGACATTTTTAACTAAGATGACAATTTATAACAAAAATGATAATTTTATTCTAATATGACATATTTTACTTACAAAATATGATTTCTACATGAAGGACATATTTGTTCTACTATAACATCCCCAACAAAAATGTCATTTTTAACATGATATGACATTATTCTAACATAAATGATATTATGACATTATTCTAACATAAATGATGTTTTTAATTAACATGACATAATAACAAAATTGATGTTCTTCATTAACAAGACATATAATAACAAAAATGATGTTTTTCTTTAACAAGATAAATAATAACAAAAATGTTGTTTTTCTCCTAATGTAACAATTGCTAACAAAATAATTTTTTATTCTAATGTAACATTTGCTAACAAAATAATGTTTTTATACTAATGTAACATTTGCCAACAAAATAATGTTTTTATACTAATGTAACATTTGCTAACAAAATAATGTTTTATTCTAATATAACATTCTATAAAAAAAATGGTATTTTTATTTAACTTAACATTCTATGACAAAAATGATAATTCTATTTAACTTAACATTCTGTGACAAAAATTGATATTTCTATTTAACTTAACATTCTTTAACAAAAAAATGATATTTCTATTTTATAAGAACATAGAATTCAACAGATCATCACAACCATCATCAATCAGTCAATCTATCTAAATTTTATACAACGCACATATGTGTTTTATAGAGTATGTATATATTTATCACCATAATCACGATCAAATATATATATATATATATATAATTTTAAATTTGAAAAATCTCACCATGATTTTATCTGAATTTCCAACATGCTCTGTTTAACCTCTAATCAGTTCCATCACGTAGATTTGGTCCATACGATTCCAATGCAATCAGTTTTGTCGGATTTGGTTTCTGTTTGCACAAGATATGGATTTTTGAAATCTAATTACATTAATAAACAATTGATAATACAACTAAATTCTTTAATTACATTTTCTTTAGGATTTGCAGCCCCTTCCTTCTCCTACAGGAATCCAAAGCGAACCCTGAAACCCATAGCGTCGCACAAAAAAGCATCATCGCTCGTCACATCGGGCCATCTTGCTTCGATCAACCAATACCACGCGGAAGCCTCAACCACCACCTCCTCACGCCCGGTGCCACGACCCACTTGCACCACCCCTGCACTCCAAAATCCAGGGCGAACGTGACACCTTCTAGCCCCAAATCCAGACAAATATACCCTAGAAACGATCTTGCCCGTACCGAACTAAAGATCTAAGAATTCTCTTCTAGTTTTGTTAAAATTCCTTGACTTGATTTGTTGTAATTTGGTAGAAAATAGAGAACTAAATAGGAGCAGACATGACCCTCGGAATCTTGATGGCGGCTGCTATATATGGGAGTTAGATTTAGGGTTTGCTGAGATATGAGGGAATTTATAATATTATTTAATTATATTAATTCATTTTACGTGTTTCGTAACCCAACTCGGATGTTACGATATGTTTTTATTTAAATTAAAATATAAAACATTTAATATTAAATTTGATCGCACATTTTAATTTACCCGGGCCACATATGAACTCTAAAAATTCCATAAAAATTATTTCTAGTTATGTTTTGACGATACGGTCCTAACAAAATTAATTTTGTCAAATTTGGAGATCGTTTGAAAAATTGTCATTTTCTGGTCGATCCAATTTGACTGAAATTGACAAAACACGTTTTCTTTTGCCACGCTCACATATTAATTCCAAAAATTATGAAAATTGGAATCTTGAAATAATTGACATTCCGGATCCAACCAAAGTGGTTTCATCGAAAACGGAGGTCGTTTGCAAAATAACTATTTTTAATCTATTATATTATATGAAAGCACAATCTTTCTTCAGAAGCCTTTCAGATCCAGATTCTTCAAAAAATTGATAGATGGACACGTGTCCAGCTTTCCAATCCTGGCCTTACATTCGCATACCCGTCTCTGGCTCTTCGATGAACGCTTAGTCCCTTTAAAACGAATTCTCAAAACCCTTGTACCAAAATACCTTTCGCCGCCCTCGATGCATATCCTTTTTCGCTATCTTCTGGTACCAAAATACGCTCAACTGACTGCTGCTTCATGAGTTTGAACATTCCGGCTTGCAATCATCTGTCGATTAGGGTTCCAATTCCGTGATTCTCCTAGCCGTCGATGCTCAGTTAATTGCTGCCACCTGAATCTGAACACGAGGTGAATTCCAAAACCTGGTTTTCGACGCTGCTATTTAAATGGACACAAACATTGGTATGTGTTATTTCTTTACCACCTCCATGGATTTGATGCGACAATTATGGTTTATGCAAATGATTTTCCACTGCCTGCTATCAACGATTTTTGTCCGTCTTGGTTAGTATCTAGCGTTGGGATTATCTAAACAATTGAATCATGTTTTGCTCAGAAATTTGATCAATAGATATCCTTAGATACGATGTTGTCGTGCATACGGAATCCTTAGATATGGTTGTTAATAATCTACTGCTGCTAATATGGTTTCATACGGTGCAGAATATTAACTATACTATAGTAGTATTCTCTTTCAGTAAGCTGTTACCATAAAATGAGCTTATACAAATATATCACCATTTAAATTCCCATTTCATTTTCCTTAAAGGTTCCCAGTTTCTCGCATTGTTAACAAGTTGTTTTCCTAAGTGTTATTTTCATTTTATGGTTAATTCTTCTACAAATAAGAAAATATTGATAATTTGTTTCGATTAGTTTAATATTTGAGTTGAAGTGTACAATGATTAATGAATACACGAACTGGGTTAGTTGATAATAGAAACTTGAAAGGAACCAATTTCGGCAAAATCATACTAGATATCCATTTTAGGAAGTCTATTATTACGTTAATGAATACACTAACTGGTTCAATATTTGAGTTTTCAATATTCAAATTAATTTATATATTGTTAATTAAATATTCATTTTGAAATGTTCCTTATTAGCTTAATAAACAATATTAAGTTCTATCTAGGTAGTGTTCAATATTGAAATTAATTCATATATTACTCATTAACTTTTGTTTTGGCAATTCCACTAATTAATATTCATCTCATAAAAATTCCTCCTGTTTTTGCATAAGTAGCCATTTTGTGTATGATGCTATCAGTAAATCATGAAGAGATTATGGTCAAGTAAAAGCCAGGTAGTCTTGATTGTTCTCCTTCATTGAAAAATATTAATGATTGATATGAAAAACATTAACATTTCATAAGAAAATTTATTAATATAATTTTTTCCCTTCCTTATTAGATCCTTCCCTCAATAAATATTTACTGATTATTAGATGAAGAAAAACCAATTTAATTTAGTAGACTACTCAAGTATTACAATGCACAAACAAATCAAATGGTAATATTTCCAGTTTGTCAAACTAATAAATTTAGTGGTCATTTTCTCCTCTAATATATTATGGTAAACAAGAGCATTCAGATGGTATTTATTCTCTTTATACATGGTTTCCATACAACGAAAGAGTATTGCGAGGTACAATAACAAAAATAAATAATAGTACTAAATAAATCAAGTTTTTCCATTTATTCCTACCCTTATTCTCCATGATCAGATCTACTATCTTATATATTGTATTTCATGTTTCACAATTTTTACATGCTTTTTTTTGAATTTTGACTTTCCATTTGGCTATAAACTAATAGTAATCATCCAACATACTTTTTGGATTTTGATAAGAGATGAACTGAAAATGTTCACATTAATGTTTGTTCAGTTTTAGCTAATTAACATTAAATAAAAATTAAATGGTAATCAATTGCAATAATCTATGCTTTATTTTGAATGAAAAACATCTATATTGTCTTGATAAGCCAAAACTTCATTATATTTGATTAAATAGTCCAAAATAAGCCCAAACTTTCATGTTGCCATTATTATCCATCTGTTCATGAGGGTCGTAAACTATAAAATGTGATCTTAGTAACACAAACATTAATTAAACTTTATAACTAAATCATAGTTTTCTCCCTCTTTCGTACTTCTATTAGAGATATGGATCAACAAGGGCATATGTCTTGAAGTGGCGATGGAGATTTATGCTTTTGGGACAAGGTGAAGTTTAGATTAGTGATTTCGTTCACATATATGATTTATCCCTACTGGCATTTTTCTTTTTTCTTTTGCTACTACTTAGGGTTTTATTGTGATTGGACAAAAGGAACACTTAATAGATACTATGGCTTATTGCCTTGGTTAGGCTATCACAATTGCTTGGAATTCTTGAGATTAAAAAGTATTTTCTTAATAGATTCCTTGAGAAGGAGGATAGGCTATTTCTTTTTAACAAATACCCTTGAAATTTTTATTTAATGAATTCTGAAACAATTAGAACTATTATATCTAATGAAACCGAGAAAATCAGTATTCAGTTTTGAATAAAAATCTTGACACTACTAGGAATAAATATATAAAAGAGGGTGGTGTTCATTGGTATAACAACAAATGGGAAGACTGATGGTATAGTATGAACTTAGATTTAGGAGTGTATATGCAGATTGGTAATGTATTTTTTTTCACTTTAATTTCGATGTGACGTTATTAGAGAATGTAGTATCAGGCTCCAAGTCAAAGGATCTGTCTTACATTTTTCCTTCTGATAAATACTATGTTGCGACCATAGTTAAGGCTGATAAAAAAAGCAATATCCGTGGTTATATTCATGCTATCAAGGATTGACCAATAATGCAAAACAATGTTTATGATGATATGATGACTAATATAATGTTGTCATTTATACATAGAGTAGTCAAGTGGCTTCGAGTAGCTATGTTGCAAAAAAAACAGAGAACTAAAAAGTAATTTTGGTGGCATGGCTGATTTTAGCAGGGATGTGGTAGAGATTTCAAATAAGGATTGTAGTCCGAAAGTGACAAAAGCTGGAACATGGTAAAGAGAAGTATTGCATCATGAGGTTGACGTGCATGCTTTTGAATATCTACAGGAATATTTCCTTTATTTGTCCTGTTATTAGTAGTAGAAGCTTCGTTTGTTCTACTCTTATTCACATTTTTCCTCACCCATTATAGTTTATTTTATATTACCAAGTTTTAGCGTTATATAAACCAATATGGAATGAACTCAAAATCCTTAATTTACATCTTCATTCTTTATTTAAATTAACTGCTAATTAATTAGATTCCTTTATTGTGCACATAGAATGATACCATGATTTTGCTTAGTGCTTGCTCTATCTTTGACATTTCTTAATCTCTAACTAAATTTATATTAGGTTCAGATGAAGTAATTAAGTACCTTGATAAAGCAAAAACCATTCAAATATCAGTAAGTCCAAATGCACTATTTCTTGAAGGTGTGTTGCTAAAAACACCCAAACATTTTCTTTCTAATACCATGAGTGGCATTAAGAAGTGTAAAATTGGGTGCTTTTAGTTTTATGTGGTGGTGCAGTGCTAAAAGCACCCAGTTTTACACTTTCTAATAACACTCATGGTATTAGGAAGAAGAAATCTGTGTGCTTTTAGCAGCACTCTTCTTGAAGTTCAAGATATGTCTACTCTTTTTAGCTTAATTATTCTTGATTTTGGATTATACAAACTATGTATAGTACAATATTTATTTTTTTCCCTGTACATGTGACTTCTTTGTTTACTACTACATGCCTATTGGAATATTGGTTACTATATGTGTGCGAGGTAAGCAATTGTACTTATGTGAAAAAATGTGCCATGAAGTGTTTTTCTTTTCTTTTTTCTTTTGGAGCATATGTTTCACCATACCAAGTCAATATCTTAGCCCTTCACTTTGCTTTCCCTACATGATTTTTTTTTCATGCCTTAGCAGTTTTATATATCTTTTCCTTGGTGTATGTATCACCTACTTCAGCTTTGAAATGTTTACAAAAGTTTTTTTCCATTTGATATTAACTAATTAGTTGTAACGTCGAATAGTTTTCTTCCCATACCTTAAATACTATGTTACTGTATAATTTGCTCATATGAAAATATAAAATGAACACTAGTGATGGAAACAATCTACAATAATGCAAAAGTGATAAATTAATTTAGCTAATTATGTTAATTATGCTATTAGTGTAATGTATAAAGAAACATTAGTCGAATTTTTGATGTTTTACTAAAGTTGATACTTTATTATTATTTTTCCTTTTTCTTTTTGCTAAAATTTATGTTTTGGTTATTTAACGCCATAAAACTTAATAAAACTACTATTTTTAGTGTGCTTCTGATTGGATCCTATTTTGGGGTATACTAAATGTTAGAGAATTTACCTATAGAGAATTTAAGCTTTTGGTAACTTCCACCTCAAAATTCTTAAATTTTTGTATAGTTTGAATGTTTTATAATATGTATTTTTGTTGTTCTTTAAGGCTCAACTGCCATATAAAGCTTCATGTACCCAAACCAAATAAGTTTTACTAATTATTTGAACCTTTAATTTGGTTCAGTCATCTTTCTATGTTTGTTTAGTTTCATTTCTTGGAAGCTCACTTTCCTTATAATGGAAAACAGGGTAAAAATAGTAGATTGACTTACATTGAAGCCAAATACACAATAAACCACATGCAAGATTTATCCAAGCGTTTACTTCCTTGGTGTAACAAAAAACTAAATGTAAATTTTACAAAAAAAATTGTTTACTAACATAAGATTTATGCTTCAAAACTCTATAATATACCGACAAAAAATAAATTCAGTCAAATTATTAATGTTATTTATCATAAAAATAAATTTTGTCTCATGACAGAATAACAAGTTGGAAGATTATTTAAGGTGAAAAATTAGCTATGGCCCGATGTTATGTTATTTTTTTCCTTGACATCGATATGTTCCTGGTCTCAATAGTATTGGAACATAGTAATTAAAATATAATTCTAAGAAAACCATCAAGGTTTAAAGTTGCTTTTAAGTAAAGAAATCATTTGAAGGTTGGTTTTCTATGAGGTGCAAAGGTGCAAACATCCTTTTAATTAAGTCCAGTATTGCGTGTTTGATATTTAATCAAATTGGCATGTCAGCATTAGAGTGGCTTACTAAGGGTTATTGCATCTCATGCTCATTCCCTTGGAGGTAGTTATACATATTGAGCTTATGGCAGATAATCTTGATTGTATGATTGATTCAATAGGTAAGGCAAATTGGATGTTTGAATGATCTTATATTCAAGCAACTATTGCTGTGATTTAGCTTCTGTGGATGTCTACATTATGGAGATGGTACTGATTAGTGGTCTCTCAAAAGATTCCAGCCAGAGGCAAATGCAGTTTTTTTTTTAATTTCATTTTGTTGCAATTTTTTTCTTTCTATAAATGCAGTATACTATGCTGTACCAGAGAAGAATTTCGCTATGTTTATACATTACTAATATTGTGATTGTAATGTGTGATTGTGTATTTTGATCGGCTGTGTGGAACTTAACTATTTTGCAAAATATTTTCAGCTCTGTACAATGTACTTGGAAACATTTGTAGTGTGAACCAAGGATATTTCTTGATGCCAATTAAATATAATTTAACTCTCTCTGGTTCATACTGTAGTAGGTTGGGGACATATTTTCTACCATTCATTTGCGGTTGAACCGTGCTGGATTATTAGTCTATGCACATTGGTATTGTTGCCGGTTAGTCCAGATCCACGATAATTTATCTAGCCCTGTAGCTTTGCGGAGCAATGGATAGGTACGCCAAACTTTGCCAAAGCTCATCCCAAAGCTAACAGGTGCAGCTATCTACACAATATGACCTAAAAAAATAATTCACCAATCTGCGTTGTATTTATAATTCTGTCAAGAATTTTAGAGTATTGGCACCGACTATCAAAAAGTATCCATGTTCTTCTCTTTATTTATATTTAAACTGTTATGATATTGTTTGCTTCAAGAAATAATATGAATTTACAGTGAGAATATTATTATTTAATTTTTTTTATTGGAAGACACTTTATTATGATATCATTTTACAATATATTTAATATCTTATACACAAGCGTCGTTTTTTCCTTTCTTTTCATGTAACTCTAAATTTACAACAAATTTAATGGTTAGCCCGTGTGCGTAGCACGGGTTCGCACTAGTATATATATATATATATATATATATATATATATATATATATATATATATATATTCCATAGCGACTATTTTGAATATTTAATTGGCCATAACTTTTGATTCCCGCAATGAAATTTCAATTTTTCAAATTCGTTGGAAATATATTTTTAAACAGATTTAAATATTTTTGGTTTTACCAAAATCCGATTTATTTCGCATCTTGTACATTCAGTCAAAGTTCAATTTCAAAATTTCAAACTACCGCGCTATTTCTAACTCCTTTTATAATTAAATTAAAAAAAATTCGTTTTAACTTCGATTTAAATAAATTTTCAATCGTTATTATTTAAAATAAATTATTTTAAAATTTTAAAATCCATCAAAATTGTTAAAATAAAAAGTTTAAATTGGTTCCAAAATTCTGGGTTGTTACATTAGATTTTAGTTTTGTTCAAATTCTTACAAACACTATTCACCCCCCCTTTAGTGTTTGCTTTTCCTAAACGATCCATTCCGCAGTCCCTAACATTTAGGATCACAAAAACAATCACAAAATAAAATATTAGGTAAAATCAGTGTAGTGAAGTAAAAAGAAAAGATTATACCGGATTTTATACTGATTTGAAGTTACCCTACATCTAGTCTCATATTCCGTACGGTATATAATCGCTATCAACTCTATTATACTTCTTGATTTCAAGCCATGAGAAGACACCCTCCAAAATCTCGACCTTTGAGCATAGTCAACTTGATTTTCGAGTAAAAAGTCACCCTTAATTGCTTTTCCATGCACAATCAAACCAATCTAGATTTAAGGCCATCAAGTCACACACTTATAAGTTGTTTGATATTGTTTTTACAAAGAATGCAGACGTGGATCTTCCAATCTTAATCACAATTTATCCAATAACTTGGAATTGGATTTTGATCCTGATAGAATGATAAGAGTTCTATGTAGAATCAAATCAAACTTGAATTGACTTCATTCGGTTTAATATTATACTTTGAATTTAAAATTCCTTTTTGCAAACAATTTGAAAAATCATTTTGAAAATATTTTAAAACTAGGAATATTTTGGGAACACTTTGTAAAAAGATTTAAAAACAGGAATATTTTGAAAACACTTTGTATAATAGATAGAGAGATTAAACGAGTGAAACTAAAGTCTTAAATTTTAATTTAAGAACTAATAATGTATTTGGATCATCTTTAATTCTTGAACTCTTCAATACTCATAAGTCATCATTCTCTAACGTTTGAATTTTCATATTAGCATCAATCTGGATCTTTTGTCTTAATATTGTACGGTCTTCATTGTCAACACTTGTTTAATAACTTGTACTATATACAAATATATCTAAATACTCATTAGTACATGCATAAATATATTTTATATCATTACTTGAGGTTGTTATCATCAAAACCACCCTCCATGGTGCTAAAACAAATCACAAATTATATAATTAAAACTCATGCTATATATCATATTACTTAATTTTCATTGATTTTGATTCTACAAGCATTCTATTCGTATCAATTTTTGTTGATGATAAAGAGAGAGAGAAATGTAAAATGTATGCTTATATTCAGGGGGAGTTATGAAAATTATTGGGTTATAACGTATTATATATATGGATATTAAATGGTAGTCATCGTCAAAATGAGGGAGATTGTTAATACCTCAGTTATTGGTTTTGATGGCAACCATATATAATCATATAAAATATAAAAATTAATGTTTTAGCAACCTATGTAGTAAATTGTTCAAATTACGACACAAGTGTTGAATTAAAGATTAACCAGTACAAAGATTCAAATATAAAGATATGAACACTCATGAGTTCCAAGAGCAAGAAATAATGATCTCAAGATTATAATTTAGTGTAAAGAGTCATTAGTATACACTATTAAAATGCCTGATAGCAATTTCCAATCTCTTTCTCCAATTTCAAATCTTTTATATTTTATACAAAAATTGAGCATTTTAGATTTCAATTTAATATTTTATTAAAATATTTTAAGTTTGAAATGTTTATAAACTATCTCCAAATTATTTTACAAAATTATGTCAAAAAGTATAGGGTTTCAAAACAAATTAAAAAGAAAATAGTTTTCAAAATTAGCTATTATAAATTGACCTGCGTATCATTGATATGTTGACATATGTGCTACCAAATGGTTTTCCAAATTTATGACAGAAGTGTTTGTTCATCACAACTACTCAAAAGTGGATACATATGTTTATTCAAACAATGTTTCTAATAACTAATTACTTACTTATTCCCATTGCTCATTTTGTTGAACATTTGCTTCAAAAGTGTATTCTATTCTCTCTAAAATTATATAGAATTAATTCAAATCCCGTTCTATTGATTTTTAGTACTCTCTTACTGATTTGAAAACATCGCTTTCAAACTCAAATATCAAAGTGTTATCCAAGAGACTACAGAATCCATTATGTCCAATGTACAACTATTTTTCTTTGAAACACCAACATCTTTTTACTATTATTTGTGTATGTATTTTATCTCATTCAAATCAAGTGGAGTGCTGGAAGCTCGTAAAAATCAATTGGATGTGCTTTTATTCCATTCAAATCAAGTGAGTGGTATTTCGATCGAATCAATTGAGTCTGCCATGAGCCGGGAAATTCGGAAGGGTGTGTCTTGTAGACTCATAATCGAGATTGTACTTAATTTTGTCTTTTTTGCAGTTTAGAGATTGGTATCTAAAAAGAAATATGTATAAGCAATTGAATGTGATTGAATATTGGATAAATCTGAACCAATTTAAAATCTCTTGCATCATCTCTCCAACTCTTGCTTTACTCTACTGCTATTATTTTTATCTTTGATTGCACTTATGATTAATGGCTTGCATAACTATGTATTGTTAATTTTTGATTTAATACTAATCCTAAAAGAAAATTAAAAGATTTCCAAGAGTTAGAAAACAATATTCACACCTCTTTGGTTTTAATTAACCTTAGATCCATAATTCTACAACCTGCATTTCATTACAACTTTTCTCACTTCTTTAGAACTGTCCCACACACTGCTACAAGTGCAGGTAAAAACCAAAACTTATATATAACATATGAGATTTGAAGTGCAGTCATAACGACTATTTTGCTTCAACATTCACACATTTTCGAATTACATATAGTACAATCAAGCATGTAAACAAATGTCTTGACCAAAACACATGTTTTGGAGGGTCAGAGATGTGACAGTATGACATATAAAGTTGTCATCTACCTTCCAAATCAAGAAGGGTCCAAAACTTATAACCTGCATTAGTCATTAGATTATTTAACTTTATATTTATGTACACAACATGTATACACAATATATATTCATTTGGTGATGTGATAACTCACTCTAGTCCAAGCTAAACACAAGCATAATCAACAAAGGAGCCAAGAAAACTTCCTATAATCGCCGAACTCCTAAAGATCCAAGATTTAGGCTCTCCATGCTCAAGTCAACACTCCTTCATCCTTTTACAAGTCACGGTCTCAAGAGATGCACATGTTTTATCCTTTTTCTTCAAACTTTGGTTTTCGTTTCATGTTTCGTAAGGTGATATAAGGTCATGGTTAAAGTTTAAGAAGACTGGAGTTGATTTTTTTTAGAGAAAAGGATAAAGATATGTTGCCTTTATTTAGTGTTGCATTGATTACCGTTTATATTTGGTATTGTATTGATTTGGGTCTATATTTGATATAGAATTATTTATTATAATTGACCCAAATATATGCTCTAGAATGCTCTCCATGTATAAATAAAGGCAAGGTTTAGCACTGTAAATCAATAAAGTAATCAATAAAAATGTAGCTTTTTAACTGTTTGTCGTTGTATCTCTCTCTTCTCCTGGATCAAATTCTAACATGGTATCAGAGCATGGTTATATAGAGAGGTAGAGAGAGGAGGGTTGCTGTTAACTAAAAAATAATGTATTTCTTGTTTTTGTACTCTTTTACTTTCTTCAAACCCGATTCCTACTCTCCCATTCTTTTCCTATTATTTTCGAAACTTAGATTCGATTCAAAAAAAAGGATATCGCATTCGAATGTGAACTGATGGGTTGGTGGATCTTGTGATCAACAGGTTTGGATTAGCTCCGTTCTCTTGGATCGTTCGTTGTCATCGTGTGATGATATATGGAGGTGACAACTAGAAAGTTGTAGAGCGTGGAGAGATTGACTCACCGATGAAGTTTGATGGTTATTGGTGGTTTGCGACTGAATTGGGAAGGCAAAGCAGTGTTGGCGTACAGCAGTGTGAGGGGAGTTTGTACTGGGGAGTTCCGATAGGTGATTGGAGTGGCTCGCGATGGATTGAGGAGTTTTGGGGATTTGTCTCGGGGGCTTGGGGTTTGCGTGGGTGTTTTGGAGTAGATGGGTGTTGAACGTTGCGGTTTGTGGAGTCGCAATTGATTAGGGGTTTCAGTGATTTTCGATATTTGGGTTGCTGGTGGTATTCGAGTTGAAGAGCTTGGGTATGGTTGGGCTGGAGTAGATGCGTTGAAAGGGATGGTAAGCAGTGGGTGGTGGCTGCTAATATAATTGGAAAATTACGGCTTTCCTTTGGGTGAAAGCAAGTAATGAAGGTGAGTGTATTGCTGAATTTGTTTGGATGTGGATGGTTTTTTTTGGCAAGAGGGATGGGTTATTGATATGAGGCAGCTGGGTTTGAGTATATGGTGAGAACACTTATTGTGTCTAGGCATGGAGATGAAGAAGTGGAAGGCTGGTGGTGTGTGTGAAGTGGACGGGGTGGTCTAAGATGGTTGAGTGAAACTTGATAGAGTGTTCTCTGGTCGGTGTATTGATGGTTGTGTAGGAGCAGCGGGCATGTGACAGTTTGGTTTATGGATGGAGTTTGTTGAATATTTGAAGATGAAGGCGCAGGCAGCTGATTGTATATGCGCAGTATGTGAATGAGTGATATGGTTGTGTGTATGGTTGTTGCTGCAAGGCAGAGGTTGATTTTGGTTTGTGATGTCTAGGGAGAATTTTATGGAAGAAGCAGTGTTTGGTAGAAGAGAAGTTTTCAGTTAGAAGTATGGTGGAGTGTGGATTGATATGGTTGTGCGTTGGTAGGAAGATTGTGATGCAGTGCGAAGAAGAGTTATGGTCGGAAATTTTGAAGTTGGTGGATGCGTTGGAGTGCGATTTTTGGTGATCTATTTTCGTATTGTGGTGAACTGTTGCTTGATGGTTTGCGTTGAGAATGGTGATTATGTGTAGGTTACAAAGCGGATTTGTGTTGATGGCGATGGCTTGTTGTAGGCTGTTGGTGGATGCTCGGGTAGGTGATGGGTTGATTGAGTTGTTAGAGAGTAACATTAATTTGAAGATGTTTATTGTTCGTTTGATGTCTGTATCGGTAACCCTGTTTATTAGGAAGGCAATTGAAGTTGACTGAAGGTGGTAGGTGATACTGTAATGTATGTTTGGAGGATGCAAACATATGCTGATTCATGCCTATTGATTTGGTTTTGTTTTCGTTTGATATGTTTGGGAGATGCAAATATATGCAAACTCATTCCATTTTGGTTTATTTTGTTTTCTTTGTATGTTTGGGGAATGCAAACATATAAACACATCCGGGACCAGTTTTATTATTTGGATGCTTAGATCTTTTGCTTACCGATCAGATTAAAGATTGAGTTGTTGTTGACTATTGGTATTTGGTGCTTGGAGTTTGGTGTTACTCTCTAACAATATTGAAATGGTTGCTCGATCTTGCTACTCTTCACTTTGCAACTTCTATTTGGCAAACTCACGAACTCACGGTTCTCCACATCGTGAGTTTGAGGGGGGATGTTAGAGATAAGGATAAAGATATGTTGTCTTTACTTAGTATTGCATTGATTACCGTTTATATTTGGTATTGTATTGATTTAGGTCTATATTTCGTATAGAATTATTTATTATAATTGACCCAAATATATGCTCCAGAATTTTCTTATCTAGAATTCTCTTTTAGATAAGGATAAACCATGTATAAATAGAGGCAAGGTTTAGCATTGTAAATCAATAAAGTAATCAATAAAAATGTAGCCTTTTAATTGTTTATCATTGTATATCACTCTTCTCTTTGGATCAAATTCTTACAGATTTGGCATGGAAAATGAAGATTGAAGAGGAGAAGAGAGATTGAATACTTTTCTTTTTTCCAACACTTAAGAAATATGGTTATTGAACGCATGAGATATGTTAAATGGACTTTAACACAAGGGGAAGCTCCACTTATCTATCTTTTCTAGCTAAACAATTCCCGGTGTGTTTCCTTTACACCTCGCCTTGGACCAAAATCATATATCCAAAATACTATTCATCAAAAAAATCTTCCTTCCATATGTTAACCTTCCAAATCAGCTTTAATACCAAGTATTTTTGGTTGCAAATTAAGCAAACGTTAATAAATTAGGGAAGAACAATAGGTTCTAATTGTTTTTATCGAGAAAATAGTTGTTTTATCAATAAAATGATTTTTGGCATAATATGGATATTTCTTTAAATTATTTATTTTTGTAAATACTTTTCAAAAACAAATTCATCATCATTAGTTCTCAATAAAAATTGGATTAACAAGGTTACTAAATCAATTTAATCACATTTGACTATTATTCACATATTTAAATATGAAGTGCTTGAAATTCTCATCCTTACAATGAATGAGTTTTTTTCATCATTTTTTTGGTTATTTGGCCTGAAGAAATTATATTTTATACTCATCCACATATATAAATAAAGTACCAAATTTCAAAAAAAAAAAAACGACCACAAAATTAACATATTGGATATTCAAAATAGTAGCTACCAGAAAAAAGGACATTGATATTTCATTCCAAAATAGTTCGGTGTAATACAACAATCAACACATGATTAATTCCAATATATAGAATATAAAATGGCAATAGAGAAGAGGCGATGAAAAATGGAAACAATTTTAAAGTTAGGTGAAATTTATAGGAATGCCATTTAGGATTAATAATAACTTGATCATATGCCATGGATGAAAGATTAGGAGCTAGAGAAAGAGTAGAAACATGGGAGGATGAGGTAAGCACTTAACATAGTTGCGTAATCTAGATTTCGAAGTAAGAGGGAGTTGTCTTGGACAACGTCTAGCTTGGACGTATTAGAGCAGATATGGGTTTTCATAGGCTTCTTGGAGCATCTCCAATGTTTTACAACTTGTGGTCTTACGACACATGATGTTCAGGTTGAATATTAAGTGCCGAGCCTAATAGAAGAGCGCTGATTAAATCGGCGCCTTAACATAGACGTTGATTTAGTTAGCGTCTATGTATAAGATGTTGATTCAATTAGCGCCATTAGAAAGTGCGCTGACTAAATTAACATCCAGACCCATTATAATATATTACGTACATACTATGCTCTTTTTCTCTCGTAGATTGGATTCTGATTAAATTAGGGCTCTTCGTTGGACGTGATTTAATCAGTGTTAGAGACCAATTCAGAATTTTAAAATTAGCCCCTCGGACATTAAGGCAAACATTCGTTGTTGGATGAGTGTTTTTTTCTACAACTCCAAATTCAAGAGCTGAATATCTCCGTTGTTGGATATGCTCTTACATTTTATTGTTGATTTTTTGTATTCCAAGACGTTTGCCAAAAATTTCAAAGCAATCTTCGAATTGTCACTACTTTAGGATGTAACCCTAACCAGTTAGAAAATTTTCAGAACATTAGTATAAGGAACATCAGAATTTTCTTGAGGTACCCGAAGAAAATATAAAGGGAGGAAATGTGTCCATAATTAGGGCAACAAGGAAGAATACAGGTCAAATCGATAACTAGGATGTTAATTTTGTATGAATGTTGAATATTTGTTCGCATCCGTGATCCAAATACCACTTGAATCCGTTCTATTTTTATTTAGGATATGATCTAAAACTTCAAATTTGTATAATAAGAAATCTGGTTTAGCCTTTGTTTGTTCGAATTCGTCTGAATTTCTTAGAATTCAATATATTCACTATGTTTTTCAAAATCTATTAAAAACTACGAATTTCCTAATCAAAGAGTAAAGATTCATAGTTTTTTTATACGTAAGTACATAATGATAGAGATACTATAGCTGATGAAAACTATATTAAAAGCACAAAATTCGATATAAATAGCGATGTATATTCCCGTTCATGTTCAGAAAATGTATGTCCATGCCCGTTCGATTTATTTAGGATACAAGCTCAAAAAACAAAATTTATGCAATTATACTATCCGTGTTCACTTCAGTTGTGTTTAGAATAGAAATTGATTACACCTAAGTCCAGTATGATTCAACCGATATCCACCCCTGTCGATAACCGCTTAAACGTTGTATGATTGCCAATAAGTGTATCGTGCAATAATGATAGATGCTTACTACCTATAAGCTTTTAGCAACTAAGGTGGGGCGGAATAACATCAAGGTGGAGGATCGATTAGAGCTGAAGTTTCCTTCATAGTGTTGATGTTTGAGGAAAAGAAACCCTAGGAATGGTAGAGTTGTATGTAATGTTTAGAGCAAACATGTCGATCAAGTCTCAGGTTGTAACACACATAATTATTAGGCTGTTTAATCCAAGTAAAAAACTGGGTTCAATTGCAGCAGTGACCTCTAAACTTACATCACCAGAAACTGCGTCAAAGTTGGGTTGTAGGAGGCAGATGGGCTCATGAAAGTGTGAAGGAAGATCGGTCAGTGGGCATAGCACTAGGTAATAAGAAATGCAAGGGAGAGAAGGTTGTGCATGTATACAGTGTACACGTGTGAATGTTAGTTATTTTGTTGTATTGATGATGTGGATTAATGCTGAGTTGATAAGATACATAACTGATACAAATAGGGGTACAACAATGTTAAGATAGTTGTTGAACGGATAAAATTGTCTTGGTTTTTACCCTATATACATTAATTCTTGCATTTCCTCAAATACTTGTTAAAATTACCATGCTGCTAGCATTCCCTAAACCCTGATTTCTATCATCGTACTCCTCCATTAATGTTTTTTACTCGTTGTATTAAGCAGAAGAAGGACCCTGCCAAAGTGGTATCTGAGGAAGAAGAGAAACGTCACCTCGTCATCACCACGACCCTTATTCCAATATCCAAGACGACATCCACCTCTCCAATGCTGATTTTGACAAAGAGCGAGAATTCCAGTAGCCTCAAGAGAAAATCAATGAAATAATCAAGAATTCATTGAGACAGCTGCAAGAATCTCAGCAAGAATTGTATGATCACAACAAGATCTCCATTGTGGTTTGCAAGAAACTTCACAGGAACTCTCCCTCAAAATAGGCTAGATCACCGAAATCCTAAACTCAGTAGTGCAAGGATTAAAAACCCTCCAAACCAACCTACTACCATAAATCCGACCTCCACTTATGTTCCACCCTTCCGAAGAAATCCAAGAAATCACCTCGACACTCAGAATAACCCATACCAAATCATAGCGCCTAAGCTTCTCCAACACACCACCATTAAGCTTGAATTTCCTACCTATGATGGGGATGAAAATGTTATGGAATGGATGGAGCAGGTTGAGCATCTCTTTGGCTTTCACCAAACACCCGAAGAGGAATGGGTTCCCACGTGTTCTTTTCACCTTAAAGGAGATGCGCAGAAGTGGTTTAAGTGGATAACCAAGAGCATTAAGGACTACAAATAGTGGAAAGTTTATAAAGAAGAGATTGTTGTTCATTTTGCACCCGATGAATTGAGTAAACCCTTTAAGGCATTTGCGAATTTGAAGCAGTTAACATCGGTATAGGCATACCTCGCTAATTTTGAACAATTGCATGGGATGTTAGATCATCTACACCCGTATTACGTGTTTAATAAGTTCATGGATGGTTGAAGGAAGAAATAAGTTTTGACGTTGAAGCTGCAAACCCTACATGTTTTAGAGAGGCTAAAAAGTATGCCGAGGTCTTCAAAAATAAATGCTCTAACATTAAGAAATCCACCAAACTATTGGCCTACCCTAGCTCCAACACCTACGCAAAAATAAACGAACCAAACTCGTTCCTAAGCTCCTTACCAATTACCCAAACTCTGATAAAAGAACCTCCATCACCGACTTTTCTAAGAAGAAAGGGCTAACTCCGTAAAAATTAACTGATAAAAGGAGGAAGAACCTGTGTTACGGGTGTAATGTACCGTGGCATGCAAGACACCAATGCAAGAAAAAACAAGTTTACATTCTTAAAGGGATCATGGATTTGGACAGCGAAGAAGAAGTGAGGAATGGTACCAATGATGAAGCTGTTCAGGAATCAGATGAAGAGGAGTTGAACCCGACTGTTACCTTTCATGCTATGTGTGAAATACCTACATCCCACATTATTCGAGTTTCAGGAGTAATTCATGGCAAATTAGTACAGATCCTATTGACTCAGGGTCCACCCATAGTTTCATTGATGAAGCCCTCTCCAAGAAACTATCCTTACCCATAGATGAGTCGAAGAAATATGTTGTTGTTGTGGCTAATGGAGAAAAGTTGCAACCTGTAGGAATTTGCAAGCAAGTTATTCTCAAATGTCAGGGATGTTGCTTGTATATTGATCTATTGTTAGTACCGCTGGATGTTTGCCAAGTAGTGTTTGGTGCACGCTGGATGAAGATGTTGGGAGAAATCACATTGAACTTCAACGAGCTTCAGGTAAAATTCGTTTATGAGGGGAAACAATACTTGTGGAAGGGAATACAACCCGACGAAGTCCAACTAGTTGATTATAAGAAGTTTAGCTAGGACAACCAAAGAGGAAAGATGACTATGATGTAATTGCCAAGGAAGTGCTTACCAACACATCTGAAACTAACTATTTACCCTCCCATTATTGAACGATTATTACAACAATTCCCTGAGGTTACTACGCCATTATCAACCTTACCACCTAAAAGAATGCTTAACCATAAGATACCCAGCCTACTAGACTCCAAACATATATGTCTCAAACCCATCACCACTTACATCACATAAAAAATGAAGCGGAAAGGAGGATCATACAGGAGTTACTAGATTCGTGAATCATCAGAAATAGTTATAGTATCTATTCATCAACAGTGGTTATGGTGAGAAACAAATATGGTTCATGGAGGTTATGCGTGGATTATAGAAGCTTAAACAAGATTACTATTAAGGGTAAATTTCCAATTCCCTTGGTAGATGATCTGTTCAATGAGTTGCATGGGTCTGATTGTTTTTCAAAGATGGATTTATATTCTGGGTATTATCATATCAGGATAAACGAGGAAGATATATACAAAACTGCTTTAGGACGTATGAAGGACACTATGAGTTTATGGTTATTCCCTTTAATCTTTCTAATGCCCCATCTACCTTCCAATCCTTGATGAATTCCATATTTGAGGAAATTTGTGCTGGTATTTTCCAATGATATTTTGGTTTATAGCCACAATATGCCTGAGCATCTGGATCATCTACAAATAACATTACAAGCGTTAAATTATCCAAATGCACTTCTGCAACTAACACTATTGAATATTTAGGGCACATCATATCCTGTTAGGGAACTGCAATTGATCCCAAAAAAATAGAAGCTATTATGCAGTGGCCTATTCCCAGCAGCTTGAAGGCTTTATGAGGATTTTTAGGGCTAACAGGTTACCACATAAAGTTTACCAAAGGTAATGGAGTAATTGCGAGGCCACTCACTAAATTGTTGAAGAAGGATGCTTTCAAGTGGAATGAGGGAGCAACACAAGCCATGAACTAGTTGAAAAGGTTCCTAACTAATCCTCCGGTATTGAGCATGCCTGATTTCAACAAAAAAATTGTTGTTTAGTGTGATGTTAGTGGGGTTGGAATTGGAGTTGTGCTGCAGCAAGATAACAATTCGATTGCATATTTAAGTAAAGCTTAGCATGAAAGGATCCTTCACTGGTCTACCTATGAGAAGGAGCTGCTGGCTTTAATACTTGCCACAAAATATGGTCCCAATATTTACTAGGGTGAGAGTTCATTATTAGAACCAACCATCAAAGTCTCAAGTACCTATTAACACAGAACTTGCATACCAGAATTCAAGCCAAATGGTTGGCTAAGTTACACAGGTTTGAATATCAGGTTGAGTTTCAAAGTGGAAGAGAAAATTCCGTGGCAAATGCATTGTCAAGAGGGGATGAAAAAGTAGTAGGTGATGATGTTGAGTGCACAACCTTGCCTCATTTACAATCTAAGTGGGTAACTCTCCAACAATCACCTTTTTATACCAAGATTATTAGGCAAATTCAAGAGGAAAATAAAGTGGTTGAAAAATACAAGTTGGTTGATAACCTTGTTTTTTACAAGGGAAAGATAGTTGTTGATCGTCACAATGAGACTCTGATTAACATTTTGCTGAATGAGATTCATTCAACACCGTTAGACGAGAATTTGGGTATGAAAGGAACAATGAAAAGGATTAAAAAGTGTTTTATTAGAAGAAAACGAGAAAGCATGTGGAGCAATTTGTGAAGGAATGTGATGTTTGCCAAAGAAACAAGAAAGAGAACATTAATATACCAGGGTTGCTACAGCCTTTACCCATACCTGAGAGGATTTGGACAAATTTTAGTATGGATTTTGTCATTAATCTACCCAAGAGAAATAGGTACACTATCATATTCATTGTAATGGACAGGTTGTCGAAGTATGCTCATTTATTTTCCCTGCCACACCCCTGTACGGCAAGAGATGTAGCGCAGGTCTTCTTCCATGGTGTTTTTAAATTGCGTGGAATACCCTCTACAATTGTTAGTGACCGTGATGCAGTGTTCACCAGCGCCTTTTGGAAAGAGTTATTTAGATTGCAGGGTTGCTCACTCAAACTCAGTTTGGCTTACCATCCCCAAACGGAAGGTCAAACATAGGTTGTTAATAAGATCATTGAAGGATATCTATCGTGCTTTGTAGATCATAAGCCTCACGAATGGTCTAATTGGATCACCCTGGTAGAATTTTGGTACAACACCACGTAGAGAACCTCAACAAACACTACTCCATCCCAGGTAGTATACGGTGTAGAACCACCTACCTTACTGAACTACCTACCCTATATAACTAAGGTGCAGCAAGTGGAAGAAGAATTGTTTTCTAGGGACATCGTTATACAAATGTTGAAGGATAGCTTGAAATTTGCCAGGGGTAGGATGTAAAGTGTTAACGATATTTTTCGTCAACATCGGAGATAGGTCTATAGAAGTGGACCTAAGGGAAAAATAGGTTGTTTAGCCTTTGCAAGTCTGAGTTAGCTCCCCGTTTCCTAGGTATCAAGGTCTAGAATCCCAAAGAGTAGTTACTCTTCCATCGATGGGGTGAGTATCATGCTTAAGCGATTCAAGAACCAATAGTTATCCCAGGAGGATGAATTCCTAAACACAACCCTTGATAAGGACTTAACGGATGGTGGGAAGGTGTTCTGCACTAAGCTTGTTGAAAGGTCTAAGCTTGTAGGAAGGGTTTAAACTTGTGGGAAGGGGTGTTTCACATGACATGTGGAATGGCTTGGTCGAAGGTTCATGTATGTGTAGGAAACAAACAGTAATCCATGGCAACAATGACTAAGTAATATCATAGCAAATTCATAAAGAAATATCTTGCTTTAGAATACAAGAATAGAATAAGAGAAATTCCCAAATTGATTTAAGGATTAGGGTTTACTCTAGGGAAAAGAGTACAAGAATCAAAATGAGAAAAATAGTCCTTAAAATGTGACCCCTGGAGTCTTATTTATAGAGAATTCGGAGCCCCTTCTGCTGTTGGGCCATTGGGCCTGCAGGAACCTCTGTCGGTCGCTTTTTCCTTCAATCTCAAGTGCTTTAGCTTCCAGCCGCTTTATGGTGCTGATTATAGCTTCTGTAGTGAAGGTTCCGGTCAGTTGGGGCTTCTTTGAGATTGATATGAGCTCTCGGTTGTATGCTCTCGGTTATAAGCTTCCGGATGTAGGCTTCCGGTTTTCCCATGAATACTTAGAAGAGCTTACCCTCATGACGTATGTAGATAGCTGCCGGTTCGGAACCACTGTCGGTGTCTGTACTAAGTATAGTAGTATGGATAGCTTGTATCCCTTCCGAGGTTCCAGTTGGCCTTTCGGTGGAGCCTCTAGGTATAACTAATTCTTTCGGAAGATAGCTCCAGGTGATTTTCTTATTGTCTATCAAATGTGACGTTTTGGTATTTATGCAGTAGATGTTTCGGAAGCTAGTTCCGGATAATCTTATGTACTTCTGGTTGATACTTTTGACGTCTTTGCTTCTTGATGTATCAGTATTGAGCAGGTTATTACCGACAACCCTTCCATCTTTTATTTTTTCAATTTGCGGAGCCCTTGCCTCCTATCTTTCTTAGCTTTTGACTTAGATGACCTTTCGCCATAAGATCCCCCGCCTGGCATATCCTGCCAGATATGTCTTGTCGAATGTACTCTGCTGATATGCTATAGATTTTGAGCTCCTTCTTCCTAAGAAGGTGTCGGTTGATGTAGTTCTCAGATCATTCCTTCTTGCTTTTGATTCTTTCTAATGTTTGACTCTTGTTTTTGGAGAACTCGCATGTGCTTGCGGTCATCCGGTACCCCTTCACCATCAGCTTGTTTCAGAGTTAATTTTGGTAGTAACATTTGCCCCTTAGTAAAGGGGTGTTTTTCGACTTTTCATGTCAAATTTTTAGGCGGGCCTATTATCTTTCTCCTTTTGTATATGTACTCCCTCTCTATTGGCTCCTTTCTCCCCTTTATCATTTACTGATAGAGTTACCTCGAGGAAGTATTAGCTATTTAAACAACTATATCAGTAAGACATCCATGTTTTTAGCTTCTTACGGTAGCGTTCGAAAGCAAAATATCCTGTTATTGATGGGTTTTGCATAGAATAATAAAGCCATATCCTTTCGGATATTGATCCCGCTTAGCTGTGTTGAATTTAACAGATCATACCTGTCATTATGGGGAAGAAGCATATTGCTTTCAAACCTGATAGTAATGGCCCTTTATCAATCGATCCTTCTACCTTTAGGAAAGCTAACACTGTTGGGAAACACTCTTTGATTTCGTCTCAAGAGCAAGTAGATGCTATCTTCCAGGATTTGGGGGATTGATGCCATCTCTCCTGGTGAAAAGGACATGATCTCCTCTCCTTCGGGGGGTATTTTTCTTTTACTGTAGCCCATATTTGGCTTGGAAGTTTCATTCTTTTTCCAAATTTCCTTCATCGCTATCTACACCACTTGGGAATTGCTCCCATTCAATTTTCTCCCAGCACCTACACCTACCGGTTGGGCTTAGAACTTTGGTCTTTAGAATCCGGTAATGGTTCCCTGAGTCCTTCCACTCTTGACTATTTGGTTCGTCCTTCCAAACTTAATGACGCCAATCCTCAGATTTTTCATGCAAATCCTACTAAGAAACCGTTGTCTGAGGGAATGAAGAGGTTCAAAGATTAGGAGAATCAATTTTTCTTTATCCGAAGCTTTCTGGGTATTACTGGCGATTTTCGCGCCCTAAGTATGCTCACCCAAAAGCCCTCCCCCCCTTTTTTATCATGTCTTCCTCTTCGCAGATGTTGTTCCCAAATTGCCAAGTTTCGCGGATAAGTAGCTGATTGATGCCCTGGGTGCAACCTCTGGAAAATTTGGTAACTGATCTCTGCTGCTCACCTCTTCTATCCTTCGGAGGCATTCTTTATTGTCATCTGGTTAATTCGTCATTACGCAACCGCCTTTGGTCCTATTTATTAAGTGGATTCCTTTTTTGTCATTAGGGAGAGATTCTTCTTTCTCCTCCAACTCTCCCCTATTCCGTGATAGCTCGGTTATGCTTTTTCTTATCTTTAAGGTGGAATTGTACTTTGTCTTTCCTATCGTTTCTTTTCACTGTCTGTTTTTGACGCTGCTTGTACTAGGTCTAGTAAGACCGGTTCTGTCTCCTTGGTTCTGAGAGTTGGGGCCTCTTCACTCAAGGATGCATTATCAAAATATAGGGAAAATGTAAAGAGGAAACTCTTGGAGAAAGGTTTAGAAGATACTCTGCCGAAGCGGTCCAAAGGTGCAGGGGACCTAGCTGCTCATTCCGGTGTGGTCCTTGATACCCCGAAGATTACTTCTCCAATGAAGGTCCCTGGTTCGAACCCTCATTGTATTGGGTCTTCCGAAGTCTCCAATGAGTTACATCACACAATGGGCTTCTCTTCTTCCTCTGAGGACATTGTCCTTTGTGATTTTATCAACCCCACCAATGGAGGTAAATTCGATGAATTGGTTGGACAGATTATTTCCTCTTCTTTTTTTCCGGTGTCTACTCTCCATTTAATACCTTCCGAAGCTGTCAAGCCTTGGTCAAGCAACTACTTACGGTATTCTATTTTCCTCATTCCCATTTTCTTGTCTCTCTTCAAGCATTCTGTTCCCGGCTGTTATGTCCTTTATAGGCTATCAAATGGTGGTTTGTGACGCAAGACGATACTCAAGATCCTAGTTCTGAGCTGTTGAAGCTTTAAAGACAGATCATAACCTTGAGGAAGTAAAAAGATGCTTTAGCTCTTGAAAAAGAGGGGCTAGATTTGGAGCAAAGAAAGTTGGAGCATGCTTTATCAAAAGCTAGGGGTTCTATTGCCTTGGGAAAAGAATCCTACTTATCCCTAGTCGAAGAAAATAGTGCTCTGCAGAGGAGCCTGGAGAAATCCAAAGAGGACATCGGCTTGCTCGATTCTCGTTGTTCTTCCTTCCATGGTCAGAATTTCCTTCTGGAAAAAGAGGATGGCTCCCTTAAAATCGAGCTTAGTAAGAAGAAGGCGTTACTGGGCAAGTTTTCTAGTGTAGTCAGCGATGCTAAGCGGAGAATTTCCTATTTCCTTCAGTCTATTTTGGATGAGATCATGGTTAATTCCTTCGAAGATGCTTTCCTCCTTATTTATGCAGATAACATGGATAAATGTTCATATTTAAATTTTTCTTCTCTTGATCCATCCTTGGTGGAAAGGTTTATGTTCAAGATATCTCGTATGAGGAAGAAAGACAAAGTTTCTACTAGGAGGGAGATTGATGTATCTAAACTTTTGTTTATTGAGGATGCTCCTCTCGAGGATTTGTGTGCCGATGATGAAGGAGACCTTGTGATGGTGTCGCGGGTTGTTTATATCAATGATGACAACTCTATGCGTACCAATATTACAGCGGGTGACGAAGAAGGCAGAGGCGACTCTTCCATGGGTGTTACTTTCTCTGCTTTTGGTACATTAGATAAGGTGGGTAGCAAAGGTACCAAATCCGTTGAAGAAGATCGTATCCTAATCGGGGCCCCCGAACTTCTGGAAGCGCAAAGGATAGGGAACGACCCAAACTCCCCAGGTTCACTTCCTATTGAAAATTCACAAGTTTCTGTCCCCACTTCTGAGGTATGGCATCTTTTCTTATTCGCAGATTCTGTTGCTTTTTCTTTGACAATCAATCAGTAATTTTTTTTCATCTAGACGGGAAGAAAACGGTTAAGTTTTAGTGATTCCACCATTAGAAAGATTTTACTAGAAGAGATTCACCTTACTAGGGAACTGAACAGACTGATGGACGAGTATAACACACTATCCCACGAATATTATCTCCTTGATAAGAATGCCATGAAGTTACTTATTTTAAGGAGAAAGAAGTGGCTCTTAGGCTGCGAGCGGCCCGATTGCGGTGTGAAAGGCTCTTAAAAGAAAATCCGAGCTTGTGACTTTGTTTTTGAAGCGACCCGAACTTCCCCGGTCTCCGAAGAGATGAGAAAGAACGAATTACTGTGAGGACAAGACAAAATAGAATGCAGACGGAAGAACATTTCATTGCTATTACAACAATTCCATCAGATACAAGAATATACAGAGTATAAATGAATAAATTACATTCGATAAATATCAGAGATTTAAATACAGTACTGCAGCGGAAAAATAATACAAAACACAACTGAAAGTAATACAGAGCTTTCCGAGCATCGTTCCAGCTGTAAATCAGGATCCTGTGAATATAAATTTGCAAAACCAAAACTACTAGCTGCCCGTGTCGAAAATAAGGGCACCCAGAGTTTAGGTTAAAACAATAAACTCCAGGTCAGTCATGTGACTGGTGTGAGAACTAAAACAGTTATTTAAAACTTTACTTTAAAAGAGAGTAATTCAAGGGACCACGCCATAAAACACGGAACGGGTTTCCTCCCAAGAATACCAGTGCAAATAGATAAACAACGCAATGCTTTTTCGAAAAATGAAGCTATTATAAGACCCAGGTCCCATCACACAATGCAACGCAAGCCGGAGGATAGGGTTTTCCCTTATAATAGCCAAACATGCTTGGTACGTTTAAAACAAATCATTTGATACTATAATAAGTGTATAGTGTCAAAACAATTTCAATCATAAATATAAATCATAGACGGCATGGGTACCATATATCATGTCGCCATACTAGTTCTACAATTAAAACTGCAATACACGTATTGGAAATTGGATTTCCGTCATGAGTCGAGGCAAGGGGCAAGCTCCTCTCCGCTTTCGAGACACTCTAGCAAATGTCCCAGGGCTACGCACTCTGGGCAACCCTTGGATCTTCAGGGCCGGTCCTCTCTTACGTTTGAGGATTAATTATGCCTGAACACACGTTTCCCGGTCCTTACAGACCTAAAATCGAGGCGCCTCATCCAACAACCACATAGGTGAAAAGTATATAAATGTCAGGGCTGGTAAGTCACTGACACCACCAAAGCTAGAAAGAAACGTCGTGCTCTCCCTGCAGTCCTTATCCCGTTTTTAACTCATACCGAGGTGTGAGGCTCGCGAATCCACGCTATACACAAAGCTGCCACGTAGGCCGTGCTTTGATCATCAACCACAAGACTTTGCTTTTCAACAGAAGCCTTGATCCATGCAACTCAGCATGCCACACAGGCAATTCATGCCATGCGATTGATATCTATCAATATATAACCTCTAAGCTCGTACGTCTCAGAGAAGGGCGTTAAGCAAGAGAATAAATTCTCCGCTGCCAAACAGATATATATTTAACAGAAATCAATCAACACAGAATAAAATCCAATGTCAGACACACCATCCATTTACAAGTTCGTTCTGGGTCTGAACGAAACCGGAGGCACTTTCCTCGCATATCCATCGATCTCCAAGTACGTCTGGACGACCACCAACTGATTCCCTCATCTTGGGTGTACAACCCAATCAAGATCATCAGTAATCACCCAAACGATGTGAAGACTTTTGGTCTTCAATCACCGTCTTCATCTTCGACTTATCGTCGAATCAGTTATTCAGAATGGGTATAAACCCGGACTTTCCGAACAACCCGCGTATATTAAAAACAAATGTTACACAAACACAACATACACCTCATTCCAATTCAGTAGCTACTAACCGTAAATCAACAAGAGAACAATTTCCCAAATATTAACCCCGAAGGCCGAAACCAACATCAGATCAATACCCAGGAAACCATTCTTCTTAGCTAACCTACAGCTAGTTTCTAAATTTCATATTCTTAGGGAAAGGTTCCCATTAATTTTATCCAAGATAAATTCTTTAAAATTTATCCTTTAATCTTCCTTTGGATGTCATTTCAAACCAAATTATTGTTTTCCAAACTAGTCGAGATTAGCGAACCGCACTGAAGTAATTATTTATTTTATTTCCCAATCCCAACCTATTCATCCCATGAAGAAAAACTGGTCATACTCCATATCTAACACCATGGTGTTATCAGTAAAATTAATTACCATTTCATGTTCAAATCTAATTAAAGATTTGACTATCGTTTTGGAGCAAAACTGGTGATACTCCATTCTCGCTCACTTTCTAAATTTGATAATTTAAATTATCAATTCACATTTCAATCTAATTGCAGATTCATTAAAACTCCTTTTACTGGGTTAAAGAACTAGTGTTATTTAAAACACAGTTCACGACAAACCCAAATCACATTCTGTTTATTATCGGGTTAAAGAACAAGTGTTATTTAAAACACCGTTCACGATAAACCCACAAATCAATTCTATTTACAATTCATTTCAAATCCAATTTATTTGTTTAAAAATAAATGGGTTTTAATTTTAGTTCAAAACTATTTCATTTCGATAAAAATCTATTTTTATCTTTTCAAATATGGGGTTTTTCATCCTAATTTTTTCCAAATCATTTCTTATGATTTTATACAAATTATTACTATTTTTAATAATTTTATCAAGGCCCGTACAGTCGATTTCCATCAACGGCCATCGAACTGCACTTACAGCGACCTTTTCCAAATTTGATTTGGGCGTATCTCCAAATCCAACCGTTAGATTTCAAATTTCTAACATTCGTTAGAAAGCTCTTTTCGATACGAACCCAACGGTTTCGGTTTTAGTAGAATCCGACGGTCGGATCTCCCGTAATGTCCGTTCGAAGTTAATGGTCGAAATTCGCGAACTACCGCGGCGTGGCGCGTTCTATTCAGGCCATTATATTATATATATAATATATATAATATATATAATATATATTTCGTCGATTACTATTTAAAACAAATTTTATAAATAGTTTTGAATTCGTTTCAAAAACAATTTCAACCTTTATTTCAAATTCAAATCAAAATTGAATTTTCTATTTTAAATCCTTTTTACTTTCATTTCTATTTGATTTCAATTCAAATCGATTTTAATTCGATTCGAATTCATTTTCCATTCCATTAAATTCGAATTTGTTTTCTATTCCATTCAATTCAAATTCGTATATAATCGATATAAATATTGTTCGCGTCAAAATAGCGCATCTCTAATCAACACGGCTTTATATATTTCAATAATTTCGTTTTTTTATTCAACAAATGAGTATTTATTCTATTCAATACGTGAATCTATATTTTTGTCAACACATGACTAATCTCAACGAATGAGTACTGTCCACGTGTGACTATTTTTGTTATTTAATATATTTTATAAAAATTATGGTATCTATCGTTTGATTTCAAATCAGACACCAACCGTAAATTAGTAAGAGAACGATTCCCTAAATATTAACCCCGAAGGCCGAAACCAACATCAGATCAATATCCAGGAGACCACTCATCTCATCTATTTTCCAGTTAATTTCTAATTTCATATATGATAAAGATGTAAATTTTATTGTTAAAAATATTTCGTTCAACACATGACTAATCTCAAGGGATGAGTACAGTCAACACATGAACCTTTATTTTATAATATTCTTTATTTTCTAAATTGGAATGAGGCCCAATCAATCACCATATAGCGTTAACTATATGGATTCCATACAACACATGTATATAATAGCAACGATAAATAATCAACCATCATCCAAAGTGCACTACACTGTATAAGCATCAAATATAGATATCTAACGCTTATAACAGCCCGTCAATCAATCGATCGACAAACAACTAATTATTGGGATTAGTGTATGTCGTGTTTCATCCGAACACCCGTGTGGGGTTTCAAATCAACAAACACAGATTTTTATTTGTGCAGTTGGGTGATGTGTAAAATTTATCATCCCAATCAATATCAATCAAATCAGTGTATATAAACAAATTGGCCGATTTGTTTATAAATATTTATTTATTCACTTTCACGTTAGAATCTATATTTTTAACGATAAAATATTTTTAACTATATAAATATTTTATTTCCTTTCAACACATTAATTAATATTATCAATTTCACATCAACAACACAAACAAATTTCACAACACATCAATCAAACAAACAAGCCATCCATGGTCTGTGGATGACGGGTGTCAGGTGTTACTAAGCACCGTCTGCATCCTAGTATATATATATAACTAGAAAAAGAAATTGAAGAGTGAGAAGTTCTCACCGAGGGTTCCACTCCGCCGTGCTTTGCTTTTGAACTGCTGAATCGCCTGAATCCATTTGTAAATCCAATACAGTCTTTTCACGCTGTTCAAATAAAAATTATATTTTTACTGCTTCATTCTAATAGATAAAAAATCCTATTTTTACTTCTACTTTATATATTTTTACAATGCTTCATTCTATACAAAATTTATATTTTTATATTTCTATTTCTTATATAAAGATTGAATTTTTATTTATATATCATCGCTACAAAAATCACATTTTTACTTCACTATATATACAATAAAAATCAGATTTTTATTATGCTACATATATAAAGATAATATCTTTATATTTTCTATTATATAGAAATCCTATTTCCAATACACTACTTATATAAAAATAGTATTTTCATATCTTCCATTATATAAAGGTCATATTTTGACAAAACAAAGGAAATCACATTTTTTATATCAATCTTTACATTAGAGAAAATCATGTTCTTATACGCACTTCATATAAACAAAGATTATATATGTCTATCTTCATCTATTTACATAAAGATCTTAGCTTTATATTCAAATCATTTACATAAAGATCTTAACTTTCTTTATAAAAATAAATCAAATCCTTTTCTAAATAAAAATCAATACTTTGCTTAACTTAAAATCAATGTACATTTATTTAAAAATCCAAAAATAAACCATGTTATTTATATTTAAAAACTGAAGAAGAAAATAAAGTAAAATAAATAAAAATGCTCACTGGTTTTCAGCGCAAGGGGGTGTCTTTGCTGCACCGTCGGAAGTGTGCTCGAGGAGGCGCAGGTCGGAGGTGGGGCCTTCATCAACTGGCGGCGGCGGCTTTCCATTGTAGGGATGTAGGGGGTCTCGGGTTTGCTTGCGAGAGGTGAAGAGAGGCCAGGGAAAGAAGGAGAGGGGGGAGTAGAGATTGACGGGGGAGGGGATGAGGTGGTGCGGTGGAGCGTCGGTGGAGGATGGAGGAGGCGGAGCGGCGAGCTCGTGGGGGAGGGGCGCGATCGAATTGATTTGGGGGCTGATATTTGGGCATCGGGTTATAAAGGGGGTGTGGGGTTAGGTTTTAAGGGATTATATATTATTTAATAATATTATTTCTAATTCTCTAAAGTTGACTTTTCATACGACCTCTAAACGAGACCCACCGCCAGTCGTCCCTAGCGTTTTACCCCCATTCCGAACACAATGGGATATGTATCGTAGGCTGATTCGATCGTTTCGATCAGTTTTCGTCAAAATCAACATATAACTCTATATATTGAATTTGAACGCGCATTTCAATTTACTGGGGTCACATACTAACTCGAAAAATTAAAAATTCCAGAAAAATATTTTCTAGCTTCGTATTGACGATACGGTCCTAACAAAACTAGTTTCGTCAAATTCTGAGACCGTATGAAAAATGGTCAATTTCCAGTCGATTAAAATCAACTGAAACTGGTCAAACGCGTTTTCCTTTGTCACGCTCACATATTGAATCGAAAAATTCTGAAAATTGGAATCTAGCAATAACTTGACATCACGGATCCAACAAAAGTGGTTTCGTCGAAATCCGAGGTCGTTTGCAAAATTTCCATTTTTAAGGGCCAGAATTCCATAGCGACTATTCAGAATTTTCAACTGGACATATCTTTTGATTCCCGCTATTAAATCTCGATTTTTCGAATTCGTTGGAAAGATATTCTCAATTAGATCTTAATGTTTTTGGTTTCACTAAAATCCGGATTGTTTTGCACCCGGTACATTCAATTGAAGTTTGAAATCGAATTATCGAACTACCGCGCCATTTTCAATTCTATTTATAATTATATATAATTATTTATATTCTAACGACGACGTATATAATATATACGTTCGATTTCTATTCAAAATAAATTTCTCGTCGATATTATTTAAAATAATTCATTTTAAATATTCAAAATTCGCTAAAATAGCCAAAATAAAATTTTTAAACTGGCTCGCATTTCCGAGTTATTACAATCTCCCCCACTTAAAACTTTTCATCCCCAAAAAGGAACAAAGTCGAAAGTGGTTTGATTAATCAACTCTACGTTCGATCTGGCTTCCATTCTCCAACTTTTCAGTTTCTGAGAATTTTCAAAAATTTCAAAAATTTGGCTAACACCCTAAAATTTCGCCATAACCTCCCCTGCACCGGGAGCCACGGGAAAATCCCGAAATTGCCATATAGGCTTTCTGATCTCAAAAAGAAAAAGCCAAGCGGCTAGCCAATCGGCTCATAAAATCATCATCACCCAAACAAAACAGTAAATTATAGTAAACATGTACCTATTTGTCGGGCAAACAAATTTTATTCTTCGGCTCTAGCCTCCTTGCTATGACCTGTTCAATAGATATACATGTATATGCATGCAAATGCGACCAATTTTCAATACAATTCAATATTTGATGCAATTAAGCATAATGGCTTTAAAATATCAAACGAATAAACAAACAACACAAACATCAATCAAATAGTGGATTAACGTTTCAAATTCATAAATTTGATATATATACAAAAATCACATTTTTGATGCCAAATCACAACAATAAACCTATCTAGTTTTGGTTCTCACACCAGTCTAATGGAAATATATAGATATCACACCTTCGAAACACGAACATAAATATTGATGATGCCATGGTCATTATCAACATCATCTTCGGATGACTAGAGCGTGATTCTATATCTATCTAGTATATTAAAATTTCGAATATACGTTCATGATGCGTATATGCAAAACCTTTATATACTAGATTGTCCAAATTCAATTCAAATAAAATATTCAAATACGTATAATATGGTTTAAATTTCAAAACAAAATTTGTTTTCATTTGAAAAATATACTCTTCACACCCGTTCTAGGATACTACTGATCCTATCTCTAACGAGTCATTCTAATTGGATATTACTAATCCAATATCTGATGAATTCTTTCGTATGGTTCTAATGTGTCTTGTTCTCGAGCTCTGTAAACCAAAGCTCTGATACCAAATGAAGCGACCCGAACTTCCCCGGTCTCCGAAGAGATGAGAAAGAACGAATTACTGTGAGGACAAGACAAAATAGTACGCAGACGGAAGAACATTTCATTGCTATTACAACAATTCCATCAGATACAAGAATATACAGAGTATAAATGAATAAATTACATTCGATAAATATCAGAGATTTAAATACAGTACTGCAGCGGAAAAATAATACAAAACACAACTGAAAGTAATACACGGATACAGAGCTTTCCGAGCATCGTTCCAGCTGTAAATCAGGATCCTGTGAATATAAATCTGCAAAACCAAAACTACTAGCTGCCCGTGTCGAAAATAAGGGAACCCAGAGTTTAGGTTAAAACAATAAACTCCAGGTCAGTCATGTGACTGGTGTGAGAACTAAAACAGTTATTTAAAACTTTACTTTAAAAGAGAGTAATTCAAGGGACCACGCCATAAAACACGGAACGGGTTTCCTCCCAAGAATACCAGTGCAAATAGATAAACAACGCAATGCTTTTTCGAAAAATGAAACTATTATAAGACCCAGGTCCCATCACACAATGCAACGCAAGCCGGAGGATAGGGTTTTCCCTTATAATAGCCAAACATGCTTGGTACGTTTAAAACAAATCATTTGATACTATAATAAGTGTATAGTGTCAAAACAATTTCAATCATAAATATAAATCATAGACGGCATGGGTACCATATATCATGTCGCCATACTAGTTCTACAATTAAAACCGCAATACACGTATTGGAAATTGGATTTCCGTCATGAGTCGAGGCAAGGGGCAAGCTTCTCTCCGCTTTCGAGACACTCTAGCAAATGTCCCAGGGCTACGCACTCTGGGCAACCCTTGGATCTTCAGGGCCGGTCCTCTCTTACGTTTGAGGATTAATTATGCCTGAACACACGTTTCCCGGTCCTTACAGACCTAAAATCGAGGCGCCTCATCCAACAACCACATAGGTGAAAAGTATATAAATGTCAGGGCTGGTAAGTCATTGACACCACCAAAGCTAGAAAGAAACGTCGTGCTCTCCCTGCAGTCCTTATCCCGTTTTTAACTCATACCGAGGTGTGAGGCTCGCGAATCCACGCTATACACAAAGCTGCCACGTAGGCCGTGCTTTGATCATCAACCACAAGACTTTGCTTTTCAACAGAAGCCTTGATCCATGCAGCTCAGCATGCCACACAGGCAATTCATGCCATGCGATTGATATCTATCGATATATAACCTCTAAGCTCGTACGTCTCAGAGAAGGGCGCTAAGCAAGTGAATAAATTCTCCGCCGCCAAACAGATATATATTTAACAGAAATCAATCAACACAGAATAAAATCCAATGTCAGACACACCATCCATTTACAAGTTCGTTCTGGGTCTGAACGAAACCGGAGGCACTTTCCTCGCATATCCATCGATCTCCAAGTACGTCTGGACGACCACCAACTGATTCCCTCATCTTGGGTGTACAGCCCAATCAAGATCATCAGTAATCACCCAAACGATGTGAAGACTTTTGGTCTTCAATCACCGTCTTCATCTTCGACTTATCGTCGAATCGGTTATTCAGAATGGGTATAAACCCGGACTTTCCGAACAACCCGCGTATATTAAAAACAAATGTTACACAAACACAACATACGCCTCATTCCAATTTAGTAGCTACTAACCGTAAATCAACAAGAGAACAATTTTCCAAATATTAACCCCGAAGGTCGAAACCAACATCAGATCAATACCCAGGAAACCATTCTTCTTAGCTAATCTACAGCTAGTTTCTAAATTTCATATTCTTAGGGAAAGGTTCCCATTAATTTTATCTAAGATAAATTCTTTAAAATTTATCCTTTAATCTTCCTTTAGATGTCATTTCAAACCAAATTATGGTTTTCCAAACTAGTCGAGATTAGCGAACCGCACCGAAGTAATTATTTATTTTATTTCCCAATCCCAACCTATTCATCCCATGAAGAAAAACTGGTCATACTTCATATCTAACACCACGGTGTTATCAGTAAAATTAATTACCATTTCACGTTCAAATCTAATTAAAGATTTGACTATCGTTATGGAGCAAAACTGGTGATACTCCATTCTCGCTCACTTTCTAAATTTGATAATTTAAATTATCAATTCACATTTCAATCTAATTGCAGATTCATTAAAACTCCTTTTACTGGGTTAAAGAACTAGTGTCATTTAAAACACAGTCCACGACAAACCCAAATCACATTTTGTTTATTATCGGGTTAAAGAACAAGTGTTATTTAAAACACCGTTCACGATAAACCCACAAATCAATTCTATTTACAATTCATTTCAAATCCAATTTATTTATTTAAAAATAAATGGGTTTTAATTTTAGTTCAAAACTAGTTCATTTCGATAAAAATCTATTTTTATCTTTTCAAATATGGGGTTTTTCATCCTAATTTTTCCCAAATCATTTCTTATGATTTTATACAAATTATTACTATTTTTAATAATTTTATCAAGGCCCGTACAGTCGATTTCCATCAACGGCCATCGAACTGCACTTACAGCGACCTTTTCCAAATTTGATTTGGGCGTATCTCCAAATCCAACCGTTAGATTTCAAATTTCTAACATTCGTTAGAAAGCTCTTTTCGATACGAACCCAACGGTTCCGGTTTTAGGAGAATCCGACGGTCGGATCTCCCGTAATGTCCGTTCGAAGTTAATGATCGAAATTCGCGAACTACCGCGGCGCGGCGCGTTCTATTCAGGCCATTATATTATAAATATAATATATATTTCGTCGATTACTATTTAAAACAAATTTTATAAATAGTTTTGAATTCGTTTCAAAAACAATTTCAACCTTTATTTCAAATTCAAATCAAAATTGAATTTTCTATTTTAAATCCTTTTTACTTTCATTTCTATTTGATTTCAATTCAAATCGATTTTAATTCGATTCGAATTCATTTTCCATTCCATTAAATTCGAATTTGTTTTCTATTCCATTCAATTCAAATTCGTATATAATCGATATAAATATCGTTCGCGTCAAAATAGCGCATCTCTAATCAACACGGCTTTATATATTTCATTAACTTCGTTATTCTATTCAACAAATGAGTATTTATTCTATTCAATACGTGAATCTATATTTTTGTCAACACATGACTAATCTCAACGAATGAGTACTGTCCACGTGTGACTATTTTTGTTATTTAATATATTTTATAAAAATTATGGTATATATCGTTTGATTTCAAATCAGACTCCAACTGTAAATTAGTAAGAGAACGATTCCCTAAATATTAACCCCGAAGGCCGAAACCAACATCAGATCAATATCCAGGAGACCACTCATCTCATCTATTTTCCAGTTAATTTCTAAGTTCATATATGATAAAGATGTAAATTTTATTGTTAAAAATATTTCGTTCAACACATGACTAATCTCAAGGGATGAGTACAGTCAACACATGAACCTTTATTTTATAATATTCTTTATTTTCTAAATTGGAATGAGGCCCAATCAATCACCATATAGCGTTAACTATATGGATTCCATACAACACATGTATATAATAGCAACGATAAATAATCAACCATCATCCAAAGTGCACTACACTGTATAAGCATCAAATATAGATATCTAACGCTTATAACAGCCCGTCAATCAATCGATTGACAAACAACTAATTATTGGGATTAGTGTATGCCGTGTTTCATCCCAACACCCGTGTGGGGTTTCAAATCAACAAACACAAATTTTTATTTATGCAGTTGGGTGATATGTAAAATTTATCATCCTAATCAAAATCAGTCAAATCAGTGTATATAAACAAATCGGCCGATTTGTTTATAAATATTTATTTATTCACTTTCATGTTAAAATCTATATTTTTAACGATAAAATATTTTTAACTATATAAATATTTTATTTCCTTTCAACACATTAATTAATATTATCAATTTCACATCAACAACACAAACAAATTTCACAACACATCAATCAAACAAACAAGCCATCCATGGTCTATGGATGACGGGTGTCAGGTGCTACTAAGCACCGTCTGCATCCTAGTATATATATAACTAGAAAAAGAAATTGAAGAGTGAGAAGTTCTCACCGAGGGTTCCACTTCGCCGTGCTTTGCTTTTGAATTGCTGAATCGCCTGAATCCATTTGTAAATCCAATATACTCTTTTCACGCTGTTCAAATAAAAATTATATTTTTACTGCTTCATTCTAATAGATAAAAATCCTATTTTTACTTCTACTTTATATATTTTTACAACGCTTCATTTTATACAAAAATTATATTTTTATATTTCTATTTCTTATATAAAGATTGAATTTTTATTTATATACCATCGCTACAAAAATCACATTTTTACTTCACTATATATAATAAAAATCAGATTTTTATTATGCTACATATATAAAGATAATATCTTTATATTTTCTATTATATAGAAATCCTATTTTCAATACACTACTTATATAATAATAGTATTTTCATATCTTCCATTATATAATGGTCATATTTTGACAAAACAAAGGAAATCACATTTTTTTTATATCAATCTTTACATTAGAGAAAATCATGTTCTTATACGCACTTCATATAAACAAAGATTATATCTGTCTATCTTCATCTATTTACATAAAGATCTTAGCTTTATATTCAAATCATTTACATAAAGATCTTAACTTTCTTTATAAAAATAAATCAAATCCTTTTCTAAATAAAAATCAATACTTTGCTTAACTAAAAATCAATGTACATTTATTTAAAAATCCAAAAATAAACCATGTTATTTATATTTAAAAACTGAAGAAGAAAATAAAGTAAAATAAATAAAAATGCTCACTGGTTTTCAGCGCAAGGGGGGGTGTCTTTGCTGCGCCGTCGGAAGTGTGCTCGAGGAGGCGCAGGTCGGAGGTGGGGCCTTCATCAACTGGCGGCGGCGGCTTTCCGTTGTAGGGCTGTAGGGGGTCTCGGGTTTGCTCGCGAGAGGTGAAGAGAGGCCAGGGGAAGAAGGAGAGGGGGGAGTAGAGATAGACGGGGGAGGGGATGAGGTGGTGCGGTGGAGCGTCGGTGGAGGATGGAGGAGGCGGAGCGGTGAGCTCGTGGGGGAGGGGCGCGGTCGAATTGATTTGGGGGCTGATATTTGGGCATCGGGTTATAAAGGGGGTGCGGGGTTAGGTTTTAAGGGATTATATATTATTTAATAATATTATTTTAGTTCTCTAAAGTTGACTTTTCATACGACCTCTAAACGAGACCCACCGCTTGTCATCCCTAGCGTTTTACCCCCATTCCGAACACAATGGGATATGTATCGTAGGCTGATTCGATCGTTTCGATCAGTTTTCGTCAAAATCAACATATAACTCTATATATTGAATTTGAACGCGCATTTCAATTTACTGGGGTCACATACTAACTCGAAAAATTTCGGAAAAATATTTTCTAGCTTCGTATTGACGATACGGTCCTAACAAAACTAGTTTCGTCGAATTCTGAGACCGTATGAAAAATGGCCAATTTCCAGTCGATTAAAATCAACTGAAACTGGTCAAACGCATTTTCCTTTGCCACGCTCACATATTGAATCGAAAAATTATGAAAATTGGAATCTAGAAATAACTTGACATCACGGATCCAACAAAAGTGGTTTCGTCGAAATCCGAGGTCGTTTGCAAAATTTCCATTTTTAAGGGCCAGAATTCCATAGCGACTATTCAGAATTTTCAACTGGACATATCTTTTGATTCCCACTATGAAATCTCGATTTTTCGGATTCGTTGGAAAGATATTCTCAATTAGATCCTAATGTTTTTGGTTTCACTAAAATCGGGATTGTTTTGCACCCGGTACATTCAATTGAAGTTTGAAATCGAATTATCGAACTATCGCACCATTTTCAATTCTATTTATAATTATATATAATTATTTATATTCTAACGACGACGTATATAATATATACGTTCGATTTCTATTCAAAATAAATTTCTCGTCGATATTATTTAAAATAATTCATTTTAAATATTCAAAATTCGCTAAAATAGCCAAAATAAAAATTTTAAACTGGCTCACATTTCCGGGTTATTACAGTTTTGGATGTTAATCGAAGACAAAGATACATTAGTAAACTTTTTGTATCAAATTTATCGTAGATATGAAACCACGGATTTCTCCAGTTTAGGTAATCATAGCGGGGGCCTGCTTAGGCGTCTTCACGGAAGGTGCCTAAATGAACGTGGTGTGGATCTACACTCTAGAAAATGCTAGAACCTTCCACGAGTTACTTCCGTTCCAAGAAAGCCGCCTTTAGATAAACTTAAATTTAATAAGCATCAATTTGTAACTGAAACCTTTAAAAGATCAATTTTATATGAGCAAGAGGAATATCCGTGATGAATGTACTTTCTTGGTTGATAATATAATGATTTACTCTCTTTCTAATTCCATCTGATATTTTTCTATAGAACTTGTCTTCTGCCTCGCATTTATTCTTTAGGGCCATCCTAAAAGATTACATTAAGTTGAAGAGAGATTACCGGGAGAAACTTTCTCTTATTAAGTCTTCTTCCTTGGCACGATATTGCTTTTTAAGGGATCTTGAGAAAGTTTATACTTGTTATCCTTGGATTCACCTCGATTTCCTGGGCGAGAACATGGATCAATTTTTAAGAGAGGTCCACACATTTTAGTCGAGGTTGGTTCATGGTTATGACAACCCGCCTACCGAAAAGTGGAACTATCGTAACTATCCTTCGGTTTATACACCTGATGGATTCGAAGTTCCCTTTGATTCCTCGCTTGACCTTACGGCTGACATTCTGGATAAAGTGAGGAAGGCTGCCTCCTTACCCTGATAATCATGATAAACACTTATAACGGTTCTTTACTGAGAGCTAGGACAAGCTTATATGAAAGCCTTAGTATCGGCATATGGGTGTTCTCTCCTTTGGAGATGTGTTTATCTTACAATCTTTCTTATAAATAATTATGTCAGATATGAAGTACTTGGCGTATCACCTATCGCATGTAACATTTTATAATGATGGTGCTTATGAACAGATGCAGGACCTATGACAATATTACTTAACGTATGATCACACATTTCGAGATAAACGTTTTTCTCTCGTTATGTCTTTACCATGACGTGGCGTACACGTCCGACACACTTTTTAGAAGCGTGCCTTATAGGCTGTGATGGCCCGCAAATTCGTACTATCTGAGTTGACTAAAACAACATACGTCCAACCCAAATTGCACAGAAATACGAGTCATTAGGGTTAAAAAAATAGAAACAGATAGAACGAAAAGAAACATAAGAATCTCACTGCATAACGAATAAAATGTATTAGACACATAATCCTTTGAAAACAAAATTTGTATTGTATATACATACCATATCAGAGTACAACACAATATTTGATACAGCGGAAATAACTCTAAAATAACTAACGGTGAAGCCTCCTGCTTCAAGCTCCTCCAAGTGTATTTGTAAAAGCCTGAACACTTGACTGACCGTACAAATTTAGGCACCCAAGAGTTTAGGAAAAACAAACAAAATAAACTCTGCGTCATTCATGGGACTGGTGTGAGTAAACTCCAACCATATTGTTTAACTTTGAAAATCCTTTGAAAGAAAGGGTAATAGTAAGACCAATCCCACACATAAACATGGATGGTTTTTACCTTACTATAACCAAAACATTTTTAATATCAAAATCCAGTGATATTATAATAATGTCTAATCAAATAAATAATAATCTAGTAGAATGCTTGCATCTCACGCTCTACATATATAATATAAATCCAAAAAAACCGCATGGCGCTTATTGGAGATTGGATTCCAACTATGACAAGGTATGGGACCACCTTCCGATCAGTGTACTCTAGAGGGGATACACTGGGGTTCAGTAAGAACATCTTGCAACCCGGCCACACATGACCTCCCATTCATTTAGCGTGAGTGTAGCGAATATATTATCACCCATTACGGTTTTAAGGGCCCACCGTATATCCGTGGAGATACAGAAAATGAAAAAAGAACAAATATGATTTTTTCTCTAGATTGGTGACAATATACCCTGCTTGGGAATGACCCACCTAGCCATGTTGTCTGCCCGATTTTTTTCATTTCCCGGTTGATGAGGCTTGAGGTCACATTTACTTTTTTGGAACATGTGGCCACCATTCACTTTGAATGCCACATCGTCAAACCTGTCAAATCACTAGTTGATCTTCTCAAAATATTACGGGTATAAAAAGCTAAGAGAAACACATTTCTCCGCCACCAGACATAATACCTTGAAAATATCGCTTTATGTGATCTGTTAGGAATACTCTATCAGACATTCGTCCATACAAGTTGTCCTGGGTCTGGAAAAACAAAACAAGCCTTGCATTTTTACTCCGTCTTCGATTATCTTCAGTATAATCTAATTCGCAACGCCTATGCCTATACGGAGTAGTTTCGGATATTAAATCCAACCGGTATCTCCGTATTGACAACAATGGTCTAAAAATCTTTGATAGCCGGTGATTTAACTATCAATGGAAAGTAAACATCTATCAAACAAATCACTGGCCCTTATTAATAAATATTCATTCATTAATTATTTTTCCAAATTCCTTATCGAATTTTATATATATATCGATTTATTGATTTCTAGTTATAAAATTTCTTAAAAATATTCCAACTCCTTAAATTTTCGGAAAATTTCGCCAGCATCTTCATTGTACCGGTCAATAGCTCAAACCCCAGCTCGCCTCTCTAGGCCCTTTCCATTCAAAAAGAAAATTAAAAAGCCAAGCGGCTGGCCCAATAGGCTCATAAAATCTCATATGGAAATTGAAACATGTACCTTTTTGTCGGGCACTTAAATTATACCCTTCAAATTCTCTTCCTACTCTTAATCACATACTTGTTAACATATATATGTCCACTTCCAATTTATTTCAAATCAATTAAATCATTTTTGCTTTCCATTCGCTAATTAATTTACTAATTAGCTTCTTTACTTAATCTTCTTTTAATTTAAACATATCCCGTTAATGCCTGTATTCGCTTATACACAACTCAAACCCAATCTCTTTGCTCGCTTCCAAATTATAATCCGAATTTTTATATTCAAATTTCCAATTTTGATTAAAAAATCTAGTTCACTAAAACTAAGTTAAGTGCGAATCAAAACTCTATTAACTAATTCCTTTTGAAATTAGTTAACCTCATTCGATAATTAAAAATCTGATTTTTGTTCCAAAAATCAATCCATTTACTCGACTTGAGTTCGTATTTAATTTATAGCTCAAATCTGGTTTTAATAATGGAAATTCGGATTTTTATTCACTAAAAATCCTTTTATTCAATTAAATAAATCATTACGGTTTTAAAACGATTATGGCGCTATTTTTCTGAAAATTTGATTTTGACATAACTCAAAATCTATAAGACGAAATTCAGGTTTTTCTCTTTTATAAGAAAATTATCATTGAATAGGTCCAGGCATTTCTTGTTTCATCGAATTCCGACTTATATCGAGTTCTACATACTCAATTGAAGTTCGAAACGCCAAATTACGAACTACCGCGCTACGGCAAGTTCGTTTTAATTAAATTAAATATAAATGTTTAAAATCTTCGTTTATAAAATAACCCAGCTCCATTCCCAATAAACTAAAAATAAATTAAGCCCGTTATCCCAAATCTAACTTCACAATTCAGATTATTCAAATCATCGATTTTTTTATGCCACATTCATAACCCAGTTATGAATTTAATCAAAACTCAACTCCTATATTCAATTCCAATTCCTTAAATTATTTATAAAATATCGATATAATCGAAATCCAATTATAAATTCATTTTGTGGCCATGATCAACTGATTCAACATCGTTTACCATGACAAACTAATATCATCCCTTGATAATAGTGAAGTCGTTCAAGTTGGGGTATTTTATTTACCTCTCAGCCCTTGATCGACAACGTTTTTATCTTGAGACGGATAAGAGTTTGTAATACACCACTGCCATTACTTATCATTAAATCCCCTTTGCTTTTATATTCGAAATATTCTATTATTATAAACTTATATAAATATAGAATCTGTTCCATATTGTATAGATTCTTTTTAAACAAATCCCGTTATTCTTTCTGAAGATAATAAATTTTATCGTTGGGTTTTAATTAGAAAACCATACAGATTTATTCCAACTCAATTTATAGTCCGAACGTTGGAAAAAATTTCATTGTTACCCTTTTTTAATGATTCTCGGTCCCCTTTAAAATTCGTACTTGAATTTAATTAATAAAATATCCCATGATAGTTTATTCACCTCCATTTATAACCATCGTTTGTGAACATTTCTTGTTTAAATATTAAATAAGTTTTTATTTCAAGCCCTAATTGAAATTCAAATTTTACTTTGGAAAATAAATTTTCCCTTTCTAAAATCATATTTGAATTTATATTACTAAATTATCCGATGATAATTTCTCCAATCATTTATAAATATCGTTTATAAATTCAGCTACTTGTTTTTATAATTAAAACAAATTAATATCTTTCCTAGCCTATTCGAAGTTCAAATTCTATTTCATAAAATATATTTTTTAGATTCTAAAAATCCCTTTTTATAATATTTTTAAATATCAATATCTAGGGCCAGTGATATTCCATTATCCAAATACAAATTATTCATCCAATTCAGACATCACACACATATATAAATATGTAAACAACAGTAAATAAATTTGAGGAATCCAGCTGGATTCCTCCAACCTGTTTTCCTGCATCTACATATGTCAAACAACATAAATAATACCAATCATGCTTCAAGGCAGGGTATCACGGTATAGAAGGTCAACCACTCATATATCGTAGGGTGATAGGGTCATCCGCTAATGATATTGCGGGCATTCGATAATGGTACTGTGGGAAATATCTAATATGTATATACAACCACAACCACCAAGCCTAAATAACTAATATATATCATATACAATAACCACAATGATTCAATAATCCATATATGCATCCAAACAACCAACAATTTATTTTTAACGACAAAAATAAATTAAATATCAACTTTTGAGTGAGATTTACTCACCGTGATTTTCCTTTTGCCGAATGTCCTGTTAAATTCCAAATTTCATGGCTACGAGTTATCTTGACCGAATCCATTTAACATCTACGATAATAAAATTTTATTTATCGATTAACCTTTTATTTATTTTAATTAACTACTTAAAAAAATAATTAAATTAATTCTAAATATTTTAGTTTTTGATAAAAATGTATACCTTGCTACCTTGTAATTACTCGACCAATCTATGAAGCAAATCCTCAACAATCATTGATCAATTCCAAAATCTGCTCCATTCCATTATAGCTTCATTGCTCGCTATTTCTACGCCCTTCCAAATCAACTTCAACATTGTTGTCATTCCTTATCCAAGTTAGTTCGACTTCACCAACAGACCAGCACCAACACTACTTGCATCAACTTACTGTCTAAAACATCACAACCTCCCCGACAATGCTACAACCGCAAACCATCAGCCTCTCGCTGACCCGACAAACACCCCTCAATTACCTTACTGTCGACTTCCTTACATCCACACTCCAACCATCCTTAAAAAATCCAAGACCAATATTACTGCTCTCCACTACCGAACTTTCCATGGCCAATAACACCTCCACAGATAGTGGTACCTGTTAACGATAAGGCCACTGAATTCCCCTTTCCAAGCTCTCCCCCTCCATTACCCTAAATGCAAGCTCGACCTCCCTCCCTAAGTCGCGACTTCCTCTTGTACGCCAAAAACCCTATGACACTTTCTATCGCCGACCATCACTAAATACCAGCGTCGAAGGCCCTTCGCTCCAATGAACAACGCTCCCTCCTTCACTCGAACAAACATCGATCCTAACCCATGAAATCGACAGCCCTAGGTTCGATTATCTCGAATATTGACATCCCCAAATGACAATCACACTCACTTCTGAGGCCAAAACAGTGAAGCATGAGCCCAGATGATTTCAACAAATAATAAATTTCTCGATCTTATGGAGTATTTTATTTAATATGGTTTCATGAAGATGATGAAAGGGCCGTCATTTTTCTTCTTGATTTAAGCTGTGAAGTTCGGATTTTCGATTTAAACAATGAGGAAGGAGTGACCAAGCTTTCTGTTTTAATTGTTGCTGAGAAATGAGATGGAATAAAACAAGGGTCGACGCATTTAAATAGGAGAGGAATTTTGGAACAACTCGTACATTTCCATTAATTCATGAATTTCTTTGTTGGGAAGAAAATGAACATTTTAATGCGTGGTCTAGTTAAGTAAAAGGCAATAGGAATTTGGTCGGCTTTAGGTCGACTGTTGTGATTTTATTTTAATTAAATAATTAAAATATCCCGCGGTCCTCTAACTCAGAAATCCTGGAACGCTATTAAATCGTAACGACCGACATCTCCACATTATTTGTTATTTTGGACTCATTGAAGTAGGTTTCAAAATTAAATTAAATTGTATGAAGAAGACAACAATTTTAAATCAATAATTTATATTAAATCCAATTTCTTAAAATATAAATCGATTTTAAATCAATTAAATTCATCGATAATAAATTATCATTCTAATTCAATATAGAATTTATATAAATCGACTGAATTGTTTTGATTCAGTTTTAATTGTGCATTCAATTATTTGTTGATAACTCGATATATTCAAAATTAAATCGTATATCGATTATTAAATCAATAAATTCAATATAAAAATCATTTATATTCCTAACTCAACATTTAAAACAATTTAAATAATTAAATTTAGATGACTAAAATTCTAGGACGTTACATAGGCCTTCGCAAAGCGCTATTCTCCCTAGTGGGGTTACTGATACCGAGGTGTGTTAGATATGAAATGTCTACAGTACTTACTTGTGTTTTGTGCCTTAGTGCAAACATTTAATATACTTGGATAATAAATTGATGAATGTATAAGTTAAAGACATTTCCCTGAGCAACTGAGAAGGTCATAAGTTTACACTTGGTAATAGCGGAAGTGTGATTCCAAGCCAGATACGAGTTGGTGAGAAGGTTGAACAACTCCCTCTCGTTCAATTTCGAGCATCTGAATCAATCCAGATTTGGATATTCGTGATGAGACCAGAACCCTACCTCCGGTTGTGATTAACGCATGAATCGACCTAGATTTGGGCATTAAGATAGTAGACCAAGAATCTGCTTCTGGCCTTTGTCGAAAGTTGAATCAACCTGGATTCGATGTTGAGATAAGACCGGGTTTCCCTTTCCGGTATTTGTGAAGACCCGAACCAACCCAGACACGGGTTATTTAAAATAGGAGACCGAAAATCCACTTCCAGTACTTATAAGGAGCTAAACCAACCCAAATTCAGGTGTTAATATAGAAGACCTAAACCAACCCTTGTTCAACCAAGTAAAGATCGAAGACTAGAAATTCCCTTCCGGTATTTGTGAAGAACCGATCAATCCAGATTCGGGTATTAATGTTTTGGTGTCCCCTTGGATTTGATTTGTGAAGCAGAGGTTGTACGTGCTTCCTGAGCCTCACTCTGGGCTTTGATGTCAAAGTAGAGGATATACATGGTTTGTTGGCCCCTTTTTGGGCCTGTGCGTTCGGTGCGCTTGGCAAGCTTATCCACATGCAGGGCCCAAGGACTTACCCGACATCCCTCCAGGAGGCGCCTTTTCCTGACCATCGTAGGCGATGATAAGGTCTTAGAAACTTAGACTAGGTCATCGTAGACACAGAATTAAGGTTTACTCTTCTGATGCTCTATACTGACCATCGTAGGTACTGATAGAGGCTTACACACCACCCCCCTCTGAGGGGTGCCATATCCTGACCATCGTAGGCTATGATTGGGGTTGGCGCTCCCTTCTACAGGTAATGCGGAACATAACCAGAGGTAGGACGTGCTCTTCTTCGAGCAGAGGTAGGACGTGCTTAGTTCATAGCAGAGGTAGGGAGTACTCTTCTGCGATTAGAGGAAGGGCGTGCTAACGTTAGATGCACCACCATGATCATTTCTGGTGTGAAACAGAGGCTTACGCTTTTGATGCTTTAACCTAGCCCCCTCTGATTTGGGCATGGGAAAGACTAACACACCATCCCCTCCTGGGGATGCCTTGTACTGACCAATTTGGTGATGACAAGGGATTTGATCCATTCATGGTTTGACCCCTTTTGGGTTTCTTTAAGCTTCAAAGGGAGGGTTTTTCGTACCCTTGATCATGTTTGTTATTCCTTTTCCTAAGGACTTTTATTGAACTTAATCTTATCTTTTTATAAACTCTCGTAATTGGACTTGGTTGATGAATTTGATGACCGTTTCCTCAGGGATTCTGCAGTGGTCAGTTTCATGTCCATTCATCATATTGTAATGACAATAGGGTCCTCCTGTTCTCCTTTCGTATTTGTGCTTTTTCTTTGTGATCGACTAATAGTTGAGTTCGTGTTTAGTTAGGAAGTAGATATTTTCCATCGAAGTGGTGAGGTAATATTCCTTGGGTAATCCTGACATAAACCTCTCTTCTTACCACTGGGACTTAACCCTTTTGTGACCCAGTCTTGTTGTTTTACCTATATCCTTGTTCCTACTTCCCAGAATATACTTAGGTTGGGGAGTTATCCTTTAGACCACTTGCTGGCGAAGAGGTCGAAATCATTCATTATTTCTTGCTCAAGCACCGTTCCTCCGATTTGCTTGTGGAGAGTTTTCCTTAGGTGAGAGAAGATGTTAATGTCCTTTGATGTAGAGCCATTTGGAGGAGGTGTTAGTCCTATGTGCGAAAGGTTATAATCCCTAGTGTCAGAAGCATATTGTTACATTTCTCTTTTCCACTTTATTACCCGCAAGGCTTCCACTCTCAACCTTCGTTCTTTTGTCACTATTGGGTCAGTGATTTCTGATTTATCCATTCGAGATCCAGAAGGCTTTTATTGGGACTTCTTACCCATAATTTTGCTTCTTCAAAGTCATAGTCCAATCCGGGACGGAACAACACAGGTAGTATGTGGTAAGTTTAGCCAAATGATCGGAGGTTCAGGCCCTCCTTCTGGCGCCAAAATGTTAACGATATTTTTTGTCAACACCGGAGATAGTTCTATAGAAGTGTACCTAACGGGAAAAAAGGTTGTTTATCCTTTGTAAGTCCGAGTTAGCTCACCGTTTCCTAGGTATCAAGGTCTAGAATCCGAAAGAATAGTAACTCTTCCCTTGATGGGGTGAGTATCACGCTTAAACGATTCAAGAACCAACAGTTATCCCAGGAGGATGTATTTCTAAACAAAACCCTTGATAAGGACTTAACGGATGGAAGGGATTCTACGCTGAGCTTGTTGAAAAGTCTAAGCTTGTAGGAAGGGTTTAAACTTGTGGGAAGGGGTATTTCACTCGACTTGTGGAATGGCTTGGTCGAAGGTTCATGTATGTGTAGGAAACAAACAGTAAGTTGCGACAACAATGAATAAGAAATATCATAGAAAATTCATAAAGAAATATCACAAGTATCAACTCACTTTTTATTGATCTTTGATTTAGAATACAAGAATAGAATAAGAGAAATCCCCAAATTGATTTAAGGATTAGGGTTTACTCTAGAGAAAAGAGTACAAGAATCAGAATGAGAAAAATCGTCCTCGACATGTGACCCCTGGGGTCTTATTTATAGAGAATTCGGGGCCCCTTCTGCTGTTGGGCCGTTGGGCCTGCAGGAACCTCTGTCGGCCGCTTTTTCCTTCAGTCTCGGGTGCTTTAGCTTCCGGACGCTTTATCGTGCTGATTATAGCTTCTGTAGTGAAGGTTCCGGCCAGTTGGGGTTTCTTTGAGATTGATATGAGCACTCGGTTACAAGCTTCCGAATGTAGGCTTTCGGTTTTCCCGTGAGTACTTAGAGGAGCTTGCCCTCATGATGTATGTAGATAAGTGCCGCTTCGAAACCACTGTCGGTGTCTGTAGTAAGTAGACTGGTATGGATAGCTTGTATCCCTTCTGAGGTTCCGGTTGGCCTTTCGGTGGAGCCTCCTGTTATAGCTAATTCTTCTGGAAGATAGCTCCAGGTGATTTGCTTATTGTCTATCAAATGTAACCTTTTGGTATTTATGTAGTAGATGTTTCGAAAGTAGGTTCCGGATAATCTTTATGTACTTCTGGTTTGATACTTTTGACATCTTCGCTTCTTGATGTATCGGTATTGAGCAGGTCAATACCGACAGCCCTTCCGTCTTTTTGGGTTTCAATTTGCGGAGCCCTTGCCTTCTGTTTTTCTTAGCTTCTGACTTAGATAACCTTTTGCCATAAGATCCCCCTGTCGGGTATATCCTGCCAGATATGTCTTGTCGGATATACTCTGCCGGTATGCTATAGATTTTGAGCTCCTTCTTCCTAAGAAAATGTCGGTTGATGCAGTTCTCAAATCATTCCTTCTTGCTTTTGGTTGTTTCTAATGTTTGACTCTTGCTTTTGGAGAACTCCTATGTTCTTGCGGTCATCCGATACCCCTTCACCGTCAGCTTGTTCCAGAGTTAATTTTGGTAATAAAAAAAAGATATGCGAATATGAGAAGAACGGAGAGGAATTTTAATGTTGGGGACTGGGTATATTTGAAGTTGCAACCATATCGACAAATTTCTGCAAGAAATAGCAAAATACATAAGCTATCACCTAAATATTACAGGTCGTATGAAGTTGAGGAGAGAATTGGTGAAGTTGCGTATAAATTGAAGCTGCCACATCAAGTTAAAATCCACTCAGTGTTTCATGTATTGCAACTGAAAAAGAAGGTGGGACAAGGAGTAGTGATTCTAGAAGATTTGTCCTCATATATTGATGAAGTTGTGAAAGAACCTGAAGAGATTCTGGATAGGAGAATTGTACCCATAAATAATATGCCGATAGTGTAGATATTGATGAAATGGAAGGACTTGCCAGTGGAAGAGGCGACGTGGGAAGAGTATTGGGAGATGATCAGAAATACCCAACGTTGGACCTTGGGGCAAGGTCCCTTATTCAAAGGGGGATGTAACACGCACACAATTATTATGGTGTTTAATCCAAGTAAATATCTGGGTTTAAATGCAGTAGTAACCTCTAAACGTCCATCACTAGAAACATCATCGGAGTTGGGTTATATGAGGCACCTGGGTTCATCAAAGTATGAAGGAAGGTCGGTCAGTGGGCATGGCACTGGGTAACAGGTGATGCAAGGGAGAGAAGGCTGTGCACGTGTGCATGTTAGTTAATTCATTGCATTGATGATGTGGATTGATGCTTAGTTGGCAAGATCTATAACTGATATAAATAGGGGTACACCGATGTTAAAACAATTGTTGAATGAATAAAATTGTCTTGGTTTTACCCTGCATATATTCGTTTTTGCATTTCCTCAAACACTTGTTAAAATTACCCTGTTGCAAACATTCCCTAAACCCTGATTTCTATCATCGTACTCCTCCATTAATGTCTTCAACTTGCGGTGCTAAGCAAAAGAGAAGGACCCTGCCACAGTGATATCTAAGCAAGATGACGAAGCATCACCTCATCATCACCACAACCCTGATTCTGGTATCCAAGATGACAACCACCTCTCCAATGTTGATTTCGGCGAAGAGCGAGAATTGCAACAGTGTCAAGAGCGAATCAGTGAAACAACCAAGAATTCATTGAGACAGTTGTAAGAATCTCAGCATGGATTGTATGAATCGCAACAAGATCACCATCATGGTTTGCAAGAAACTTCACAGGAACTCTCCCTCAAAATCAACCAGGTTACCGAAACCCTCAAATCAGTAGTACAAGGATTAAAGACCCTCCAAACCAGGCCACCACCACAAATCCGACTTTGGACCTTGGGGGCAAAGTCCCTTATTGGACTTTGGACCTTGGACCTTAGTACTCCTCCATTAATGTCTTCAAGTCGCAGTGCTGAGCAGAAGAAGAAGACCCTACCACAGGTGGATGCTGCAATGGTATCAACGGAAGCGTACTCTGTTGTTAATAACAAAAGAAACCGAGAAGAAAATCAGAATCGTCCCATGGTATGGAGTAAGGCGAAGTAACACGATTCAACGCCAGTCGTTGAGGCTATAACCAATCCAACTGTATACGTTACCAATATTTCAACGGTTAAATGCTTAGTTTAAAATGTTACAAATTCAAAACTTAACGTAATGTGATTTAAATCATATTAGAAAGGATAATATAAAATTAAGTTTGGTTGAGTATACCAAATCCTAACCTACTCCATATCTTATTTCAAGGGCAAATCATGAGTTCACATGATTTGTTGGCTCGATGGAATGGATTTAGGATGGAGCGAAAACACGATGGATTCACTAACTTGAATCCTGCCATTCTCAATCAAATGGGTCATACAACTTAAGAATAATTAACAAACAGACAAGAGAATGAACACATAATTGGAATTCATAAGTATTGAATGAAATATACTTTGTTCATTGTTCCATGTCGCCAAAATAAATAACTTAAGCGAACAAGTGCGACTGTTCGGTGAAAGGATGTGATTGTTGGCAAGCGTCTTTTGGCAAACGGGTGCGACTGTTCGTGAAAGGACGCGACTGTTGGCAAGCGACTTTTGGCGAACGGGTGCGACTGTTCGGTGAAAGGATGCGACTGTTGGCAACGTGGTTTTTGGCGAACGAGTGCGATTATTCGGTGAAAGGATGCGACTGTTCGCAGGGCGGTTGTTGGCGAACGTGTGCAACTCGTTATGAGAACAGGTGCAACCCGTTAAATGAACATGTGCGACTTTTGACGAAGCAGTGCGTATTTTTGGCAGATCGTTTAATGACAGTGAAATTGTACGGACGCCACTGTACGAAAAGGTACGGACGCGACCGTTCGGAAGAGATGCGCCTGTACAAAGAGGTACAGGTGTGACCATTCGGAAGAGATACGGCTGAACGAAGAGGTATGAGCGCGACCGTTCGAAAGAGATGCGGACCAACTATAAATAAAAAGGAAAACTGATCACTTTCTTCGCTCGTTCCATTCCAATCTGAAACCTCCTTCTCTCTCCTTCTCTCTTATCTACTGCTCTTGTATAAAATCACAGAGTGACATACTCATTACAATCTCGTGCACAATACGTCTGTTGTATCTTAAGAGAATTTTGAAATAAAATTATTAAGAAAATTGTTACGACAAACCTCAGACATCATCCAGATAGATTTCTATTTTGTATATTTATAAATATTATTTCATAATTTTTCTATTCTTTACGTTGTTGTAAATTGATTACGACATACTTATTGCTATAATTAGCGAATATAAAATTTCCATAGTAGTGTAAATCTATTTACAAAATTATGCAATACGTTTAAAATGATTATTCTCTGTTTTGGTATACTAAACGTATAACACACATAATCCCTCTAAATAATGGAAAATGAACATGTTGAGCTATGGTATCAGAGAGAGTTGCAGCTGTAGAAAATTAGTAAACAGATATATGAAAGTCCAAAAGATGATCTACCATGGTCGATTTATCCAAATCACAACTAAAATCATCAAAGCGTTTCAATTATTAGTTAACCGTGGAGATAGCCAGATATGTAGACAGTAGCTGCACCCTGCACTCTAATGAAAACCCGTTAAGTAGCTGACACCGGGTACATCTAGAAAATACAGATTACATGTTTATAACATGAGTTTCTTTCAGTGTTTCAAACAAAACAAACTAGAGAGTATTTCCATTTTCTGGAAAGCATCGTTTGAACCGTAACTCCCATCAGCAGTAGTTGTGTTACAGTCTGCCCCAGTATCACTGCTATCGAAATCATCGGTCTTGCAGTGAGTTCTGCATTGCTGTGATTGTATGAAGAGCAAACCACAACAAGAGCAGGATGGAACAATCTTCAAGCTGATGCCATGATAAAAAAAATATAGTCGAATAAATATTAGTTCAAGTACACTGCATTCTATAGTTGACGCCCTATCAATCGCACATCCCAAACAATAGAATCGTTCAAGTATAATATATTCTGTCACACTAGGACTTAGGTGATTAGGAAAAAAACAATTCAATGCCAAAGTTTACACTGCAGTTTGCCCTAAACACTCCATTCATGCAATTAATATTCCTTAAGAAAAGGAGATTGGGAATAATGTTTACATGTTTCAGAATGGGAGCTTGCCTCCTGGAAGTTCCCAATTATCATCATCGTCCTCCCTTGCCTTTTTGGTAGCTTCTGCATCGGCTTGAGGAGAAGATGAATTGAATCTTGGTCCTAACCGCCTGCAACATTAATAGTTATCTTTAACAGTATAAATATGCATTGTTTATTGTCTAAGAGAAGCAAAAAAAACATGCAAGTTAAGCTATAATAACACCAGACAAAGTTAAGAAAGTTGCGATACAGACTAGAAATGCAACCTTTTAATTGTGAAGACATGAAAGGAAAGCAAATATGAATATTGTATCAACGCTTGCAATTTGACTACGTGTAAAATTTGGCATGTTACGAACAAAAAGCTCGTAACCTGATTGGATTACAATCTGTGATTGGAACTTTTCACACCTTCAAGTGTTGCTTGTTTAACAATGCTGTAAGTTGTATGCATGAGCCTACAATTTGCTTGGATCAGGGTATGTTGATAGGTTGGCGTATCATGGCCCTTTTAGCCTCTATTTCAGCATGTTATTCAGCAGAAGCATCTATTTGCCGTTTGTTATTAAACCGAAACGCCTGTGCACTTATCATTTCCTTACCGTAAGAGAGAAACAACAACAACCCTTTGTTTCAAAAGTTGATTGTATAAGAAATAAGGAGTTTACCGAACAATAAATATATTGACTTTTCCAAACTCAGCTCCTGAAATTATCTTGCTAGTTGGTAGCCATTGTTCCTCATCCATATAGATAACTTGAGATTTCACCAAAAGCAGCATATAGTGATGAAAATCTCGAACCGGTCTAACGCATTGCGCATCATTAAAGACTAGAGAATAAAAAGGCAGCAAAGGAACTTTTTAGTCTCACACTACCTCTGGCCTTTCTACATGACAACTATGATCACCAGATCTGGACAAACAACAAGCTAATTATAAGATTGACTACTACACACACTGAACAAAAGGCAAATCTAATTAAAATAATAGCTAGCTAAAATCCCATAGATAAGTGACCAATGGTAAGAACATTAGTCTTTTATCCCAGACATCCAGAACTTATCTAGATAAGGGTAGATGAGTAACCAATGGTAAGAACATTATTTAAAATATAGCAGGACCAGACGGTTCTAGCAGTTGTTTTTACCAATTTCGTTGGGTCATCATTCAGCCACATCGCTCTCATACAATTCACTCCTTTTGTTGGAGAATCATTCCCTCGTAGCAGGTCCGTGAAAGATGTAGTCCTGGTCAGTGACAGATTTTTTTTTTTTTTAAAAAAAAAAAAAGAGGCATGCCTCAAGGAACGGCCAAAAATGTGGTTTGCTAAGGCATACACCTTAAGTGATATGCCGTAGGAGAAGAAAAAAAAAAGTTGTCTGCTGCAAATGGGTCAACATTTAAATCCTAATTATTTCAACCAGCCCCACCCCACCCCACCCAACAGCAAAAAAAAAGTTAAATAAATACCACTTATTGCCTAGAGGCTTGCATTTCATGAGTCCAAAATTATCTCTCACCTTCACCGTTTAAAACATTGGCACTGTCTACATCAATTTATGCACTTTCTTGAAATTATTTATTTTGGGACTATTAGTCACTTCTTGATTTCTAGTGATACCTTCCAGTTTCTCCACTCATTCACAGACGATATCTTAATATTTATATTCGGTTAAAAGCGTTTAGAAAACTCGTGCTCTTCTTAGAAAAATATTAAGCCACCTCAAGTAACAACAAAAAACTCGATCACTCGTTACAAACTCAATGAAGAGCTTATTAATTTGATCCATGTGTTGCTCTCTAAGGTCTCTCCCCTTGACTTCTTTGAGCATTCAACTATCCAGATGCAAAAAAGAACGTACACTTTCACACTCTCCTAATTAAAGCTTGAAAGTTGCACACTGGAGGAACGTTTAACCCCCATTGCCTATGTCCTTTTTGGGTTCGTGTTTTTTTGCAGCCACAAACCCATAGATTCCTTCATCAAAGCAGGATAAAAGTAAAAATATGCAAACTTTTGCTAGAATCCAAAGACAATATTCAAAAACGTCATCGGAACTCTTGCTCCAAAATATGAAGACCTATACAGGAAGGTGCTTTAGGGATTCAAAATTTTAAAGATGTCCACATAACCTTGCCATGCTGACTTAGAGTTTGTTCCCTCGAAGATACTTCTGAGCAGACTTTCTCAATCATAATTAACAAGTGAGAACTTAGGAGCATCCCATCTTATACCAAAGAAATTCAACTGGTTCCAACTAGACCATCTATATATCATGTGGCTGTGTCACTATGAGTGACACCCCCCACACCCTCCCTTTCCTTTCTATTTGTTTTATCAATAAATAAATATCAAAAGAAACTCATTAAAACAGTTTACAGAAGTAACACTATGAATGCATAATAAATTTATTCCAATATTATATTTAGATATTTGTACAATAAATAATCATAAAAGATTCCAAATAAAAAGTATGATGATAATTAACAATCCAATTTTTTAATAGTAATAGGTTACTTTTGGTTATACCCAAAAACACAACTAAGAATACAATATAAAAATCGACATAAACAAGATGGAAAATTGAAGCAATCACTAAATCAATTTCGAAAGAAGTGAGAAATTAGAAGTAACTTTTACCTTCATTTAGAATTGAGAAGAAGAATAGTAACTGATTGATTAGCAATATAATTTGAAATGAAGTATAAAAAAGGAAAAATATTTTGAAATACCATCGGAACATGGAGAGCTTGAAAAAAAATGAAGAAAGCAACCGAGTGATTTGTAATTGAAATTAATTTGTGAGCCAAAAAACAAAATCATATTAAAAAGCATATTTCTATAGCGTTTCAAGAAAACCTTTGCACTCCAACGGTACCTCGAATGTGAGGCAGAACAAAATGCAAAATAGGCAATGCATTTAAAATGCAAATTAGCTCCTATTCAGCACTCTGCAAATCTCGACTATGCTACAAACGGCATAGTATTCAACTTGCTCTACAAAATTCTTCTGTGGATGTTCTTTTCTCAAGGTAAACCCATTAGGCAGTGTTTTAAACCTTGGCCATCTCGGCCGAGATCTCGGTTGAAGGCTAAAACGAAACGAAACATATGATATCGGTTAATATATCCTTTTGAATAGATCGGCCGATATTTACAAAATATCGTTCGATATTTAGAAAGAAACGATATTCCGAGATATCAACCAATTTATATATTTTTTTTAATAAAGCCCATTTGATTCTTATCCCATCATCAACTAACACGTGCCTTTGCACTGTTACATGATTCCTCTTCTCAAAAAATCGACCTCCCTCATCAAATAATCGAATTCCCTACTCTTAGAAAAAAAGAAACCGCATGTTCTAAAAAAAATCAAACTTCATTTCCACTCTCGCCGGCTCGCTCTCGCTTCCGAAAACGCAACGTCGCTCTCGCTTCCGACAGCGCAATGTCGCTCTCTACCACGTATAGGTATGTTAACTAGGGTCTTTTTTATTTTAATGAAATTCTATTTGTCATGAAGCAATGTTTATTTTAATGAAATTGATATATGACATAACTTAAGTTTGATTTGTTATCATTTTCAAAGTTTATTCTTTTTTCCTATAAGTGGGATTTTATTAAACCCTTTGTATGGACCAAAAATTACTTTTGTTGTATGCATTTGTAGCTTCTAGCCTTGTGTTCTGTTAAGTACGTTTATAGTTTCTTGCTAATAATATAAAAGGTTGCTAAATGAACACAATCTAATTTTAACCGGGGCCCATCCTAGGAGTTTTAGTGCCTAAAGCCAAAAGCGAAAATAAGGCCCTAACGCATAGGGGTGAGCGTTCGGTCGGTTCAGTTGGTTTGGACGTAAAAAATCTCAAACCGAATTGGAACCGAAAATTTTCCAAACCGAACCGAACTGAACCGAATTAATTTCGGTTAATTCGGTCAGAAACCGATTTAACTAAACTTGAAGGATTTATTATTGTTCAAATAATGAATTCACTCAAAGTAAAACGCAAATTCATGTTTAAAGAAATTTTATATTGTAAATTTTATGTTTAAGATAAGATTTGATCTATTTTCAACAAATGCCTTTGTATTATGTGACTAAACTAATTATTTGAAGTACTACAACATCGTAAAATTAGGTAATAAATTAAAAGTTCGGTTAATTCGGTTAAACCGATAACCAAATAAATTTATTTTACAAACCGAATTCAAACCGATTTAGTTTTAAAACCGAACCGAACCGACCGAAGTAAACCGGTTTGGTCGGTTAATTCGGTTTGAACCGAATATTGCTCACCCCTACTAACGCAAAAGCTAACGTATTACATCGAAACAATATATATAGCTAAAAAATAACATGAAGAGGAAAAAAAGAAGATAACTTCACTCGTAATAATAATCAAGACGAAACATGACCGGTATCTGAGATTTAAAACCTTGCCATTAGGAGCATTCTTTGATGGATGTTATCCTGTTATATTTGGTATAGACTTTGGTTTGCATGAAACAAGCTAACGTTGACAAGAAACATATTCATCTAGACCATCATTACACTTCAACATAAAAATAATAAGCAATTTTCAAGGTGCATCCCTACTCTAGCCCTCAAGTACTTTGTTTATTACTGACTTTTGTATATCGCATGCATGACAATTCACTATTATGCCCAAACAAATGCAAACGCGCATATGCATGCATGCGCACATGTGCTATTGCATTTCTTCGCTCTTGCGGGTTCCTACCCTCCAAATTATTTTGTAGCTCAATTCACCAAAGCATATAGCCTTTAACTTTACCTTCCATGATGTATGCTTCGTAAATAAGAGTAACTTTTTTCTTTCTCTTTTTTCAAATAATGTAACCGATGGGAGAAATGCATTTTTCCACTTAATTTTTATTCATATATACACCACTTAATTTTTATTCATATATACACCGTACTCTTCTTCCCCTTGTTCGGAATCCATATGAGATTGGTAAGGTTTTCAATGAGGCTTTACACATGTATAATAATAATGTAAACCATCCCAACTTTGTGATTGACATACATTACTCATGTGGTGGCTTTTGAAGCAAATCTGTCCCTACACGTTCTAACGATGTATTCTTAACGAGGCAAATACCAAAGAGAAGTTTGTTGGACCACTATATTGAATAGAAAAGAAAAATCCCTCCCAACACATTTTTAAACAGGCATTCTTAACAAGGCAAATTCCAAAGAAAAGTTTGTTGAACCACCATACATTACATTGTTAACTTAATCAAATTGACACATAGAGAGGTTTGTCTTACTAAGTTACTATGGTTATGGTAAATGGAACTCTCTGAAGTCTTTTTTAATGGAGAAAATTTGAGAATGTTTCTGCATAAACAAGTACAAATTTCTATCTCTATTCTCTGCTTTATTTGCTTCTTTTCTCTCTCATATCGCTTTTTGATGTAATAACCCTCAAACATCCTTTCTTAATTATTTAACAATGAAATTATTAATTATCAATAAAAATAAAAATAGTTCAACTTAAAATTTGAAAAGAAGAAGTGAAGTCCATTCAAACAGCTGAACATTTTCAGATGATTTGGGCATACTTAGTTTGAACTTCGAGTTTTGTGTTTTGCATTTTTAACTTGCACGGGAGAGAGAAAGTGTGGAAAACAAAACTAGGAACAAAAACCTTTAACATATAAAATTGAAAATGAATTTCTTATTTTCCGCCTTTTGGGGAATATAAAAAACCATTTTCTCCCTCACACTTCTTCCCTTCTGTTGTAATGACTATGATTTTACGTCTTCCTCTCTCACATCATTTAAAACACATAACGAAAATGGAAAAGGAAAAACCCACTTTCAAGCCGAACAAACCCTTAGCCTTTCGCAAATTACCACCTACTTTCTAAGAATACATGGTAATGTTTGGTAATTCTAAAGTTCCTAATTTATTGATAGATATACTAGGCATACTAAAATTGCATATGCAGACTGAAAACATGCTAATGAATATTTGCAGATATCGACAAGTGTGACAACTGACAAACATAGTCTTTACAAGGTCAAAAAACACAGAATGCAACTATACTTGTTCATGCAGTCAAGAGTACTTGGTGAAAAGGCACCACAAATTAGTGGATGCATCCCAATAGCTACCAATGGACTTCTGCTATGGGCCAATTTAGTTCGAGTTACGCATCAGAAATGTTGATCTATTTGTGCAGAAATAACCATAGTGACAGAGTTCATAAATTCTAGTTTATATAGGTTGAATAATGAAATAATAAGTTGTCTGATATTTGTTTGTGATCTAGAGAAAATCTTTTTCCATTCCCTAGTAGACGCCAAAACTGTCAAACTGAACATAGTTGACAGAATCAGAACTTAATAACATTGTGTACTCCAACAGAGAACCATATTACTGTTATCAGTTACAACTGGTAGAATAAAAGAAATAAATTTGCATCATAATTTGATAATGAAAATAGGAATGACCTTAAAACTTATGACAATCAATGATACATGTACCATTCATCATCAGCAGCATCTAAGGCTTCCACTTGAGAGGTGTCTAGCGTGGTCAAGTTGTACTATTGCCTTGCAGGAAAAAGAAAAGAAAAAGATACATGTGGCATATGTGACACTGTATCCAGAGTACTACGCATGGAAAGAAACACATTTGTAAATCAGAAAAATCAAAATAATAGCACCCTCCTGCACTACCAGTCATGAAACAAAATTTCTTATTTTAATTTTAAAAAAAGTCACAATTCAATCGTTTAGAAGTGAGTGGGATGGGTTATTGAGTTTTTGGATTTGCTATAGTTGGTTATCATCTGAATTTTCAAGTTGCAGTTGATCATTGCCTATTGAATTTCATTGATTACGTGGCTAGAAAAACTGCTTTGGGTAGATTTACAGATACCAGGTTGAGACATCTACAGAAAACTGGGAAATCAAATTTGCTTTGTCTGCTTGAGGAATTGCTTTACTTGGGTAAGCCATTGATATGTAATTGTAGTTTTATTTCATATGTTTAATTCCAGGTATGTTTCCTGTAGAAGTTCACACCTATATATTCCAGCAACATCAGACAAAGACGTTCTTATTTTATGTCTTATGAATATTTAGTGCAATTTTTAACATATATTTATATGCATGTCAGTTAAAATTGAGTCCAAGGTGTTCTGAAAGCCCTAACAAGATAGGATAGTGTGGTCAGTAAATTTGTTGTCAAAACTCTCTAAATGTAGTAGCACTGTCTTTTTTTTCCTTCCAAATAATCTTGTTTTATTTATTATGCTGTGTAAATTGCAAGTGTGTGTTTAACGGTCTATTACAATTATAAATGTATAACTGATATTGAAGGAGTACAAAATGGGCCTAATCATATCCCATATACACGTGCCTCTGTCTGTCTGTGTGTGTAGGGATAGGATCAAGAGCATCCCAAACCGTGCAACACCACTTTAGCCCCCCTATTTCTACCACACAGTCTTGTATTTCTCTCTCCCTTCACTAACTTATTAAATTATAAATGAGTGGCTTACAATGGAATGCAAAAGGGGTGCTATCAAGTAGAGGTGCCTGGAGCGCGTATGTGTGTACGTATATGTGCGTGTGTGGAAAGGGGGGGGGGGGGGGGGCTATTTGGAAACAAAATTAGACACAAAATGAGAGATAAAGCGTCAACCGTTGGATCTCTTTGCCCTTATATGAAGGGGTGAAATTCAGGAAGCGATCCAATGATGGAGATCAATTATGTCAAAATTTCATTTCTAAATAAACTTTTCCATATATGTATATACATATATAGTTAGCCTAAATTTATGTTGATGGATACAAAAGGATTATTGTTCTTTTTTCCAGTTTTGATTAAATATATGTTCATTTTGATTATTCTTCGACTTTACTAATGATAAATATACATTTCCAGTCAAATTTTCTTTTTCTTTTTCACGTTTTCACTTTTAATAGTTCACAGTAGTTTTAAAAAACCCGCCTCGATACTCACCTCAAGGCTCGCCACGAGGAAATAAGAGATAAAATGTCTTGAAGCTTATTCAAAAGGCTTTTTACCTCTAAAGCTTATACCTCAATAACTTGAGGCATGCAAAACGCATAAAGCATACGCCTCGCACGCCTCAAACAGCTGATGCATACGCTATGTAGTCAAGGCGCGCGCCTAGGCGCAACTAGGGGGCTATTTTTTAGTTCAAGACACACCTGTTAGTGAAGCGCAAAAAAGTCCAGAAAAGCCCAAAGCGCTCTTTTTTATTTTAAGTACTTTGTTGTTGTAAATTTAGGTTGCACGGTTTTTCGACTACTTATTTTGGTTTGTGACATGTACTTATTTAAGTTTTATCATTAAAATTGCAAACTCGGCTATTATTTATTGTCAAAACTATATATTAAGTTGCAGTTGTAAGTGCAGGTTTTACAGTGACAGCAGGAAAAAAAACACAACTAAGGCGCACAAAAAGGCGCAAGTCTTGGGCTTTTTTGCATCTTTGTGCCTCGACTACCTAGTGCATACGACTTAAAAACATTTTTTAATCTTTAGTTGCATATATTGACACAAATAAAAGTCATTAAACTTTAATTATTTAATGGACATAAAAAAAAGAAAAAATTTAAGAAAATAAAAATTAGCATTTTTCACTTTTCAATTTCAATATCGACATGATCAAGTAAGAATGTTTATGAAATAATGAACATGAGCAATGTAACAAATTTTTCATTGTTATTTAAAGGATTTTTTTTCAATAAACTTTGTTAAATCTCGAAATAAATTTTGCAAATCAATTTGAATTGATAGAACGTATCAAAATTGGAGTTTGATGTGATCTTCAAATAGTTTTAAGAAATCAAAATTTGAATCATATGAGTTTCGATTGTTTATTTTTAATCTATAACAAAAATATATACTAGATAAAAGCCAAATCTTAAATTATTTGTTTTTCATTTTTTGCATTGGTTAATTTAAAGTATCAAAACTTCTTTATTTGTTTTGCGTTTTATTTTTACCCGGAAAGCTTACGTCTCAACGTTTTGAGGCTTAAGCCTCGTCTCGTAGACCTAAAAACACATCATGTACGCCTTTCGTGTTTTAAAACTTTGGTATAAACTACGAAAGTACAAAAGGATGACAGTAGTTGTCAAGGCGAAAAAACCCAAAAAGCCCTAGGCCACCTAGCAGTTTTTTGCACCAAGCAATTTTTTTGGGCGCCTTGAATGACATTTTCCCCCAATCGTCAACTAAAAAATTGCATTTACAAAACACAATAAAACACAATTTTGTTTTAAAAAGGGCATATATAAGCATTGATAGAACAAAACATCATCATACAATTAACATAAATCAAACTAAAAAAGCACAGTGTCATTCAAACTCAAATCTACAAGCAACAAAATACTAAAGATGTAGAAATTACAAACAATATTGCATAAAATCGTAAATAGAGTAATAACCTTTCATGAATTATGTTTTTTTTTTTTTTTTTTGTAGTTCGACGAAAGAATTCTAGGGATTTTTTTCTTTTCCAGAGGTCGGTGAAAGAAAAGCAGCGTTTTTAGAGAATACGATCTAAATCAACAGTCAAACGATCACATTTTCTTACCAAGTTTGATTTCAAACTCTTGTTGGGTCGCTGAAAATTTTAACTTCTATTCAAATGTTACAAAAAAGCGCTTTTTGGCGCTTCACAAGGCGAGAGCGTCTTGGCACCTTTGGGGATTTTTTGGCGCTACACAAGGCGAGAGCATCTTGAAAGGTAAAAAAGCCCCAGGCTCAGGCCTAGGTCTTTTGGGAGCCCAGGCGCGCATGCCCGAGATCTCCGAGATCTCGTTTTGGGCTCCTTCCGAAACGAAACAACAAATATCACTCTAAATCTCTTTTCGAATATATCACCCGAGATATTGCAATATCGAACGATATATCGACCAAGACGAAATACTATAATATCGTCCGAGATCTTAGTTTTTTGGTTAAAAGTTAAAATTGTGCCTGAACTAGAATAATAATTAAAAAATCCAAATCTAGTCATGATAATCTTTTGTTATTTTACATTTTGCATGTTAAATGACCATATTGTATGTTCATATATGTCCTACAATTCTTATGATTTTCATATTCGAATTTTTTACATAATGTTACCTATGAAATTACGTATTTTATGCTCTATTTATGCTGATTTTTTTTTTAATGTTTTGGATCCTTTTAATGTTTTATGTCAAACAATATTTCTGTTTTAAGCATATTACGATTTAAAGTATGAACGGTCTTTTGCAAAATAAAGAATAATAAATTTATTTTGCAATTCAAGTTTAAGTCACTATGTTTTTAATAGCATTCATAAAATTTATTTTGTAAAAATATCATTTTTTAACATATGATGTACCCCGAGATTGTTCCGATATGAACTTTCAGACCCGAGATGAAAATCCGAGACGAACTCCCGAGCTAGACCCATCTCGTCTGAGATCTTCCATGATACAAGATCAAATCTATAAAATCCTTGAGACGAAACGCGACCGATATTCGAGATTTAAAACCTTGGCGAGGACTTTGATAACATAGATGACAGGTATAAAAAGCGTGAAAATAACTACACTGTCACTCAATCGCCCAATCTAAGACAACCAAACTAAACATCTAGAGCAAGTACTGACAATTCCATGAACATTGTAAATCTAAATCCAACTTATATGAGGCTCAACTCCAAATCACACACGTTTAAATTCATAATATGCAAATTTAAAAATGGGAATGTTCTACTTACACTAATTAACGATATGTTACCTATCTATTGTGTTTCAGTGTCTAGTGAAAACATTGCGGTCACATTGTTCAACAAAATATTCTCCAGCAATATGAGTGAAACAACTTCTTAACCCATCCAGGCAACCATTACTTAATAAACCAGTTCAATGACAATGGATAAAATCTGATGTACGAAATTTAATCAAGAACAATAGAAACATCCTAAGTACACATTTCTTGTTTGAAACTGAAATGTGATCGATTTACATAACAATGAGATGCTGCTGGAAATTTTCTCACACTCAAATGTCAATAAGAGCTTTAAATTGTACAAGGTAAATTCAAAGCCTCGGTTATTACTGAAATGTGAGTGCGAAGTACAATATATTTTGCTAATGCAACGCATCTATGTTGAATCAAAAATTAATGTCATTTACGAACTTCCATATTCCTTTGGTCCCCTTGTAATCAAATTTTACTTCATCATCATATATTAAATAAATTGCATTTAGATCAATTTGCAAAACCAATTGCAACAACTCTTTGTTTTCAAATGTGCACACTGCAGGTAATAAAAGTGAAATGTTCAAATTTTTACTGTTTTCCTCATTTTATGGGTGCATTAGCAGCCTTAAACAAGCAGTTCACATTTTTAATTCGTCAGAAATTCTAAACGGGGATAAACCCTATTTGATCCATTGCTAAAACACGAGAAAATTAGACCATCTATTATCAATGTGTTAAACACTGCCTGACCCATCGACAATAAACAGTATAATTTTCTCCCAGCAGTTATTTTCTCATTACCATTATTAAACCGCAAGTCCTCCAAAACTTCTTCACCGCTAATCTCATTTTCTTCACCTCTTCATAAATATCACAAAAACAAAGCAAAATTCCAAAAATCTGGCTTTTTATAGCTACTTTACACTTTCTATGTTTCACCACGGATGCGTACGTTGTCATTGGAGAAAATAAAAAACAAATACACAAAAATGAAATGCGCTCAATAGAGCCTAGAAGAATTGTTCTAGCGAATCAGAGATGACCGACGAGCTTGTTTGATACAAACATGAAACACTAAAGAACAAATGGATGGTCTAACAAAGTTTGTGAAATAAAACAGAAGCGGAATACAATTTGTAATGAAAAACATATCCAATACCAATGAATGAAGAAATGATCAAGCCAAGGAGTTTGATAATTTTATTTTTAAGTATAGACGAGGGTAGAATGCAGAATTTTTACAAATAATATTTCAATGCCCACATGCTTATGGATATGCCGTATTATCGTCCACTGCTACGTCAAATGAAGAATCATATCAACCTCTCCCACATTCACAGACTATCTGATCATCTTTCGATCGAATATGGAGTCTGGACATTTGATACAATGTGTAATAATTTAGAAGATATTCAAGAACAACCTATCGAGTTTTTTATACCGTTTCTCCTACACCTAGGGTGGATCTTGGCTCATCTTATGATGCTAACATTAGTACCCAAGGAGGCTAATGGAAAGTCCAACCACTAATGCAAGCTTAAGTTCAACGACCGATACAAGCAATGCAGATTCTACTGGATCATTTTCACCGCATGTCGCTCTTGCTATTTGTGTAAAGACGATTAGATGATTTGACTTTGACAAATAATTAAAATTTCTGATGGAAATGGTGAAAAGATAATTGTTTACTGTTTTGAATGATCAAACAGCACAAAACTGAATAAATGTTGAGACAGAACAGATGAGGCCCAACATTCAGTACCAACAATATTTGATCAACAAATATGCCCCTAGTTCATAGAATTTGTACTTTTTTCAAGTACTATTATGGTTGCTGTAAAATATTGGTTTACTAATTTCTTTTTGAATGTATCTGCATTTTAGTTTTACAATTTTCGCACTAACTTATAATTTAACATCAATTATTAATATTATTCAAAAATAATTAAAACAATTAAAAGTACAATATATATACAAACAAACATTCACCATTTACTGCTCCTTTCGCAACAATAAAATGCTTCTAACGCCGCTGAACCATGTCTGCTCGTACTCCATGTAGAACATCATTTTCGAGTGCCCCTTTTGCATCGCCAAAACACTTCATTAAATCCTTACTAGGACCCCAAAATACGGCCAATAAAACAAATATATTCTTTCAGCCAGCGATAGTATGTTTGAAACTCTTCATCAGTATTTGACACAATATGAGACACTCAGAGCATGTGTTTGACAACTTCTTATGAGTAGTCAAAACGAGTTGCAAGTAATATATTTCAATTTTAGTGTTTAGAAACTTTTTTAAAGGAATATACAAAAGTAGTTAATAAATAGGCAATTAACAAATAGGAAATTAAAAAGCAAATATTAGTTGTTTATGACCTAGAACCAATTCCATAAACAATTTCGATCAAACGTCTGCACTTAAAATTTAAATTTTATCCATACATTTTTACTTAGAATTTACCAATTAAAACTTCTTAAAGCACTTCAATAGGGTTTTGGATTCGGGTATATTCACCCAAATAATACCTAGTGGCGTTATCTACCCGGCAGATTAGACTTACTCGGATTTCAGAAACATTGGTAATTACATATCCGAGTTTCAGAAACTCAGTTAATCTAATGAGTATATTAAGGACTATATTTAAAAAGGAAAAAAATCTTATAAATTACACTCAAAATATACCACAAATCAAGAACAGAGATTCCACGGTTACACTGAAAGTGGAACAAGAAACTGAAACCAACACACGAAGAACATAAGTCTAGACCAAATTTATTAATTTGGTCATGCAGTTTCAGCACAAGTTCTTGAAATCGATGACGATACTGGTCAATGTTTTTTCAAATGTGTTCCTTTTCCCGATGATCGTATGTTCAGCCAATTACCAAGTTTTATAAACGTTTACATGAGATTATGTAATTTTCTGCGGATGTATCTTTTTTAAATTTAATCAGTCTAAATCACTTTTAAGTAACGATACTATTATTTTACAAACAATTAAAAAATGAAACTGGTTAAATGTTGAGATAGAACAAAAGAGGCACAACATTCAATACCAACAATATTTAATCAACAAATATGCCCCTAGTTTATCGAATTTGAATTTCTTTTTTGTATTCCTATTATGATTGCTGTAAAAGAATCGGTATACTAATTTCTTTTAGAATGTGTCTGCATTTTAATTTTACAATTTTTGCATTAACTTATCATATAATATCAACTATTAACATTATTCAAAAATAATTAATACAACTGAACTTATAATATATATAGACAATCATTCTCTGTTTACTGCACCTTCCGCAACACTAAAATGCTTCTAGTTCCGTTGAACTTTATCTACTAGTACTCCTTGAAGAATATCACTTTTGAGTGCCTCTTTCCCATCACAAAAACACTTCATTACATCCTAACCAGGACCACAAAACACGACTGATAAAACAAATCTATTCTTTTAGCTAGTGATAGTATATTTGAAACTCTTCATCAATACTAGGTATTTGACACAAAATACGACTGACACTCAGAGCATGTGTTTCACAACATCTTATAAGTAGTCAAAACTAGTTTCAACTTTCAAGTAATATATTTCAATTATAGTACTTGGAAAACTAAGGAATATACAAAAGTGGTTAATAGATAGGCAATTAAGAAGCAAATATTAGTTGTTTATGAACTAGAACCAATTTCATAAACAATTTTGATCAAAAGTTTGCACTTAAACGTTAAATTAAATCCATGCATTTCTACATAGAATTTAGTAACTGAAACTTCTTAAAGCACTTCAATAGGGTTAATTGGGTATATTTACCCAAATAATATTTAGTGGCATTATCTACCCGATAGTTTAAACTTACACGAATTTCAGAAACATTGGTAATTACATACCTGAGTTTCAGAAACTGGATTAAGTTCAATGAGTATATAAAGACTATATTCTGAAAAAGAAAAAAATCTTATAAACTACACTCAAATCTACCACAAATCAACAACAGGGATTCCACAGTTATACAGTAAAGTGGAACAAGAAAACTGAAACCAAGCACACGAAGAACACAAATCTAGACCAAATTTGTCAATTTGGTCATGAAGCTTCAGTACAAGTTGTTGAAATCGATGACAATATTGGTCAATGTTTTTTCAAATGTGTATCTTTTCCCAACGATTGTACATTCAGCAATGCCAAGTCATTATAAATGTTTATGAGATTATATAATTTTATGCGCATATATCTTTTTTAAATTTAATCATTCTAAATTATTTTTAAGTAATGATACTATCATTTTATAAGCAATTTAAAAAGTACATTGTAAAAATAAAATCGGAAATAACATAGGTAATAAAATATAACATGTAACGTAGAACACAAAATTACATGATAATGATAAAATAAGACACAGCATAACATTTGACAAATTAAACATATAAAATAATGGTTGCCAATAAGTCTATTTTTAACTCTTGCAGCAATCTTGAACTCGTCGTTGTACTTCTTGTCAATGATCAACAAGCTGAGTGGAAAAATCTGCAAGTGAAAAGAGATACAACCTACTCCTTGCATTTGTCGGACTCTGAGCCATGACAAGAATGCGATATTATGATTTTGGACAGCATCATTTTTGAACCTACCCTTGAACAACGTCATTCTGAACGTGAGTTTTAGCAACGCCATTAACACCTTCAATGACAGAACTATGATCATGTTCCACGTTGGATACGACGATGGGTAAGGGTGAAAATGGAAGTGAAATCATGGGAATGATCAAATAAATAAATAAATAAGGAGCCAAGCTTAGGGTGAATGCCAGCAAAGCCACAAGGTCCGAAATGCTAGTCGGAATTTGTGCCCGGGCTTAAGCTATTGGCTGGAAGTAAATCAAATACTTAAGGGGACTGGTCCCCTGGATTTCTGCCCGAATCTGGTACAAATCGACCTGCCTACTTTCGGCTTCAATGTGTAACTCAGTTAAATGTAAGTAGGACATAGAAACTCAAGTATCTACTTCCTCAAGTTTCTGAAACTCAAGTAACTCAAATACTCGATACATTGCTGGAAAGTAGCGGCACCCATTAACTACGCCATGTCATTATTTTTCAACAGAAACATCCCAATCTGTTGGATACTCTTAGAAGTTACTACTCAAACCATATTTGAGAATATTCAAGATAAGTTAATGCCAAACGGCCCCTCTGTTGAATCCTAAATCAATGTAAACCGTTCTTTGCTCAAAGAAGCAAATGATTCAAACATCCCAAACTAACCCAACCTTTATAAATTCTGAAGGTAAAACATGCAATTTGAAGAAAAAAAAGATAGGTCACCTTCTTCGATTTCTGAGGCCTGCCTCGCGTTTCTTCCTCTTCTTCTCCTCCTGCGTATTCTCAAAGAACCTCCTCCTCTTGCACTCCATAATTACTCCTGCTTTTGAAACCTCTCTTCTAAATCTCCTCAATAGAACCTCTTCAGGTTCGTCTTCATCGACTATGATCTGAACATTGTATCCCGATTTGAACTGTAAGATGTTAGCGTTGGTTAATGCTGAGTTAAAACTGTTTGTAGTGAGTGACGAGTGGCGGTAAGACAAGATGGAAAGGCTAGGACACTGGGAAGGTGAAGACCAAAACGTTACGGTTTTGGGGAAGAGGTTTGATGTGAGAGAGATGGACATGGCTAACGGGGAAGAAGAGTAAAAGGCCTTATCTTTTAATTTTGAAATGTTGGGAGAGGTCCGTCGAGTATGATTATGAGGTAAAGTACTCACGTTATTTGTACTCACGTGAAAAAGTTTTTACGGGGATTTGGCCCGCTTTTTAAAAATTTATTACGAAAATAGCTAGATTTGAAACCTAATTACAAACTTAGCTTAGTTTTGACCAACCCAGCCCTGAACTGGTATAATTTAAAATTGACGCAATTTGAAATTGCACCAATGCAAATATTAAAAAAAAAAAAAAAAAACATTGGCTCCATTTGAAATCGTGTCAATGCAAAGTTGCTTTTTTTATTTTTTTGGTCTGGCACCATTTCAAATGTGACCCGCATAAAAAAAACAATTTGCTTTATGTCAGTATTAGTTTTTTTTTTTTTTTTTTTTTTTTTTTTTTTGCTGATTTGCTATGACGTAATTTGAAATTGCGCCAATGCAAATTAGCATTGGCGCAATTTCAATTTGCGTCAGTGCAAATAAAAAAAAATTGGTGCAATTTGAAATGGAGCCAATGCATGTTGAATTTTATTTATTTATTTTGCCTGTCGCCAACGGGCAAAAAAAAAAAAAAAAAAAAAAAAAAAAAAAAAAAAAAAAAAACTGCCGCAATTTGAAATTGTGTCAATGTATTTCAACCAGCTTAATGCTGAGGTGGACAAAATCAGACTACGTTTGTAATTATCTTTCTTCTCTTTCTTTGTTTAATTGTTTCTGCCCCATCTCCTATTTTCCCGCGTTAGTTTGCACATTAAATTTTGCCTCGCTAATACTTCAAGATCTAATTTCTTCTCACCAACCATTTCTTAGTCCATAATACCCATTTGCGCTATCTGATCTTACTTGCACCATTTGAGCCTCATCCTTAGGGAGAGATTATTTGGCTGGATCGGAATGAGCGAAGAGGTCTCACCGCTTTAGGGCTAAGAAAATTTGTCGAGGCAGTTGAACTTGCACCGACCAGTTGCTTCGAGATCTTAGAATAGGTTTTTGTTTGTGCTGATTCGCGTTTGTTATACCTTGATTAGGAATAGATCCTTTCGAATACGATCGTCGTTGCAAAGATGAAGATTAAGCTATCTTTGGATGATTTTTTTGAGGAGAATCTCAATGAAATTTATGAGGCATCCGTGTTTTACGCGGACTTGAATGCTCTTTTGTTGATCGACTTTGGAGATTTTGCAGCAAATCTCTTTTTCTTAATGTCGATTTTTGAGTTCGAGAATCTATGTTCGAACTGTCATGTAGACGTGTGACTCATTTAGCACATCGTTCTATAAATGGTAAGATATGACTATATTTGTCTCACGATGTGAAACTTTAATCTTTTGCTTGATCGATGACGTAACCATCATTTAGTGTCGCATCATATACGATTCACCTTGTTGTTCTAGGGTTGTCTCATGGGGTTACTTTCTACAATTTCGCCTATCCATTTTGTCTTTAAACAATATTAGGTGGATTTACATGAGAAGCAATCTTGTGGTAGGTTTCTTTTATCATCGCAAATTCTCTTTAAAGAGGTGGTGATGTGTAAACCTCCAACAACACCAGCAGTGTTTATAACACGAGATTGAGCATTTTGCTACCATGATATGATTAATCAGAGATCATAACAATTGGTTTGAGCTCCAGCCACGAATCAAGATATCTCGTGGTTGGTAACCATTGTTTTAGGAGTTTCGATGTTGTTTTGTCGTCGCCTTTGTTGTTTACCCTTTTCAGCATCAGGTTCTTGGTTTTGTGGTGTTCCGTGCTTATAACTGTTAATGTTGTTTAAATCACACAACTTAGGTTAAAAAATTCTATATTTGGAGATATTTATGTCATTTATGCATATTTATTTGAATGAATTCATTCTTAAACTAACAGTTGTCCTAGAGCTGAAAAGAATAGAATTTTGTGTTAGATAAGTTTTAACAAAGGACCGGTTCTACGTCACAGGTATATAAATAAATAACTGTCCCTAGTTAAAGTTAAAATTTATTTCAGTCTTTTGTGTGATTTCAGTTTTCGCAGTTTTACGTGACTGACTTCCTTCTTCGCTAACATGTGACTTGAAATGTTTAAGTTTCCCCAAATTACATTTATTTTAGTTTTGGAAAACGTTGTTTAAAAAAAAACTTATATCATTTTTTATCAAATTTTTAACTAATTTACTTTCTTTTATTTCGTTTTGTGCGGAAACGCAAAATATGGATACAACAATTTATGCATATTTAAATGTTTGTTTTATATGAAAGTTGACGATTTGAATGGTGCAAAGTGCACGTTACCAAAATTTTGATTTTCGTACAAATCTTATATGAAATCATACATGGAAAGTGAAACGGTATTTAAACTAAATTTTCAAAATAAACATAAGAAGATTTTAAGCGAAAATGTATTTTTATGAAAATTTTTGATTTTTCGTCACAAGAACAGCGTAAGGAAGATATTTGGATGGTTTGTGTGCGCGTTTTAATAGTGCAATAGGACCGACGATACAATAAAAGCGATAATGACAACCAGGAAAAGGTCGTTTCAGCCTTGGGAACGTTGTTTTCATGCCTTGTTAATGATGCGCGTGAGTTATTAATTTACTCATTTTACGTTTTAAAGCTTGCATTAAGCCTCCTTTACAGTCTACAGATGGAAATTTTTGAAGTACTCTGGGTAATTAAGGTGAACATTCCACTATAAGGCCGGAAATGAAATATATACAAGCGGAGAAACATAAAGTTCTTCGCTTTGATTTCCGTTTTTCGGTTTAGGAGGATTAAATAGGAAACGATTAGATTGCGAGACGTTTCGGACGGGAGGGTTTGGACGAAAAATTGGTTGATTCACACTTCTATTCATAGTTGTGTGAGGGTTATGGATGAAAAAGAATTTTCAAAATTTGCATTAATATAGAACTGACAGTATATTTAGGATATTTTGCATCATATTTTCAAAAGTATTTTAAAAATCTCAATACGTGCGTATAAAGGGTCCGATTTAGAATCATCTTGCATACATGTTTTATGGTTGAAATACATTAAGTACACTATGCGCATACAAACTGGTTGCAATGTGGATGTACACAAATTGGTTATGTAGGATAGAATGACTAGTTGTCGGAATTTCAGGACGAAAATCATTTTAAGGGGGGAAGAATGTAACAACCCGGAATTTTGACAATAAATTAGTTATTTAATCAAAATCTCAAAAATAGAATTTTTTTTCAAATGATGGAATTTGACCACGAAACTTTAACCAATGCATTCATCTCAGAATTCTGTTCAAAGTTTATGTTTGGAGTTTCACGAACGGAGTCCGTATGAAAAAGTTACGGACGAAATACGATAATGAACGAAAAATTAATAAAACAAAATATTATATATATATATATATATATATAAATTAATAATCCCCTAACCACCTCACTGCCAGATCGACCAAGTGGTCGACCGATGCGGTCGCTGGCTGCAACCGCTTGGTCGAGCCAGGCAGTGACGACTAGTGTTCTGGCTACATAATATAATATATAAACAGACGGATGTTAATTAGAATAAATCTAACGGTTCATAGCCAATTTCACTCCTATAAATAAAGGGGTAAGACCTCATTTTTTTTCCACATAAATCTGTAGGCAGCATCGAAGCTCTGCCATTTTCCTTTCTCTTCAAACCAATTTTCTTAAATCAAAATATATTCATATACACCAAATCAAATACAAATCATATAGAATTGAAAGGGATTATCAGATTCAATGGAAAAGAATGTGAATTGACGCTCTACATCCTCATCTCTTCATATTTTCTTGCATATTTACAGATCTGAAAGTATCTCTTTTTCAGATAAATTGTAGATTTATAAGAATTTGAGAATTGTAGGCCTAAAAGATTATTCAAACTTTAGATTTAGACGCTTTTAGATGAGTAGGAAATTTACATACAAAGTTATAATAGCTTATTTATTTTGTTTGAATTAGGTTTCAAAATATATGCCTATTATCTTCAGATCTGTTCATAATAATATTGAAATTGAATTTGCACTTATCAAATCTGTTATTAAAAATTGTCAAAACTGGTGAATTATGAATGTTGTTAGGAATAATATTAATTGTAGGTTTACTTAAATTGCTTATACACTTTGCCTACAATTATGTTAGAGAATATCTTGTAGTTGTTGTAAAACACAGAAGATTTGGAAATCAGTATCAATAACACTGTTTAGATGTAGTTTTCTTCCAAATCCCTAGTTTTAGTGTAAGTTGTTGAATTATGAAAATTTAACCTAAAAAGAATTATACCTATTTGCATTCGATGGTGTTGGGGTTTTTGGCTAAATTAATGTAAATATGCAGTTTTTCCTCTTTTGAACAAAAATGCGTTGTTTTGAATTCACAAGAGATACGACAAAAGATTATAAAGGGAAAAGTTGTGCAAATGTACGTATAAATATAAATATACATATTTGTGTGTAGTTTGCATCAACTAATCCAAAAATATATGCACATATTGAAATATGTTTACCCCAATAATCAGGCAAACTTTACAATAACTACGGCTAACAGTCATTTTCGTAAGAATTGGAACCTTATGACAAGATCGAATGCAAAAAAGGAATGTTTGGATATTGATTAAGCCAAATCATTAAATTTAAAATAATAATAAAGAAAATAACTACGTTAACCGCGTGAAAAATATAAAAATGAATATATACACTATCCGTTCAAATATGTGTAAAACGATAAAATATACATTGTATATTGAATGTTTGAACGATAATTAATTATGGAATTATATGTGAAAATGAAATCCATATTGAATTAGTATATTTGTGGTGACCATTGCAGTAATTAATATAATTAATTGCTATAAATAGAAGTGCAAAATCAATAAATAACAAGTGTGACCGATGTTGGTTTGGGGAAAGGTGAAAATAATAGGATAATGGTTACGATTCCTACATTAGGATTAATATTGTAAATCTCAATTAGAGAATTTGAATTATAACTACATTTAGGCATGAGGTTAAGCTCGACTTGTGGTAGATGTCTGTCCGGAACCGTCCAACAAATCCAGCATCCACAGTTGACCAACTTAATGTGAGGGGTCTAATGCATAAATATAAATGTATTAAGACACGAAGTTAAGTTCAACTTGTGATAGAAGTCTGCCCGAAACTAAACGGCAAATCCTGCATCCATAAGTTGTCAGCTTAATTTGAGAAGTCTAGTGCGCGCGCACACACACACACACACATACACACACACACACACACACACACACACACATATAGATATATATATATGACAAGCAACAAATAGACAAATAAATAAAAATAGTAATTGTCTAAATACATGGTGACTGATAAAATAAGGATATCCAGTGTAAATGGTGGTCTTAGGAAAATATGACCGTTATGGTCATAAATGGCAATAAACTTAGGAATATATAGGTATAAAAAGGGGATTAAAGGGAATTGATTGTTGTTTAAATACTAAGTCCAATTAGGGGAAATAATGAAATAAATATCATAGGATAAGGAGAATATAACTTTCTCATTTATACTAGTTAAAACGAACTTAAAATTAAAAGTCAAAGTTAGACTTAGTAGGTTAACCATGAAAAATATTATTAACCATAAGAACTGGTGACGATAATAAATCGTGTGCGTATAGTATTTTCGAGAAGAGGAACTAAACGAAAAGGACTTGATGACGTATCCCACTGTATCCTAATAGGTAAAGGTATTAAAGGCTAATGGGGGTACGAACTCAATAACCTTTGCGTATAGTCCACTTCCTGGGTCTTAAGTGGTTAAGGTTAAAGAGTCAACCTGGGAGTAGATCTTTCAGTTTAGAGGTATTAAATAACACATGTGTGTATTGCCTGCCTAAACCTGGAAACTTAAAATATCAGATATGCCTACCTGTCCTACAAGAAGTAATAAGTGAATAAGAAAGTTATCCAATAAGGTCAGCTAGATGGTATAGCGAGCGATAATATACCATCTCTCACCTTATACGAGGCAATGGTATATGCGTGAATGACGGAAGCCTTAAGTAGTAGGGCCCGTAGCTAGTGCCCTCTAGTTTATATTAATGTTAATTAAATTATCGAGGAACAATAAGTGACCAATAGGTCCTCCTAGAGTCTTAAGCTATCAGGGAGAATCCGCCATATCTATAATTAATAGTAAGGCATTAAATAATAAAGGATTAACAAATGAAAGTGTATATACATATAAAGTCCGTAACTAGGGTCTAACCTCAGTTGAATAATCAGCCATGTCAGATGTAAAGGCTTCACCAATATACACGTAAATGTTCTATCTCGGTATTACATTTTTGGGATACTACCTTGGAAAGGGTAGTAGAGTCGTGCGTAAATATTTATAAGATTATGCTAGAATCACTAACCTTGTTAGGCATATATCTTGGGTTGAACTAAATGGGATACATTTTTGTATTATAATCTGTGTTGTGCGTTTCCTCTTCAACAGAATCTTGTTGTTCTGACCACCTCCTCATTACAACCACCCAGGTTTCCTAGAGAAGGTTGGATTCCCCACAAGTGCTTAAATTTGGCTTTCGGTTCTCGTTCTCTTTCATGTTCAGTATTGGCAAAGTGGCTTTCTTTAAAGAGGTAGTTACTTGAGTTAATACTAATTTATCCATTTTTGTTTCCGTTGTGAGTTACCTTATCGTACTCTGATTATGCTCATGCTCATTTATTTGCAGGTACCAGATTTACACACTCCATGCTTGGAAGTATTCGAGTTTCAATTTTTGTCGAAATTTGGAAACAGAAAAGTTTGGGGTGTTACAAAGTCAGTACGCTCGGCTTTGGATGTGAGAACTCCATTAGTTTTGAATGTTGGATTTGTTCCACTCGAGGCACTTCAAATTGCTGGTGTTGGAAGCTTTTGACAGGGGGAAGGATCCAACTATTCACTTGATGCGCTATATCCGCCATATGGAAGTACTCTCGGTTTTGGAGGACGGCATGGTGAAGTTCTTCCCTTTTTATCTAGCGGATATTGCTGCTTTGTGGTTTCAACGGTTAGAAAACAAATCGATTAATTCTTGGGATGTTTTAATTGGGAAGTTCATCGAACAGTTCATGGTTCACATTGCTCGATCCAAAAACGTAATGACGCTTGCAGCAGTTAAACAAAGGCAGGGCAGGACTTTGTGCAGGTTTCTGGAAAGGTTTAATGTTGTTGTTGCTTCGGTTGATCGATCGGAGCCTTCTATGGTTTTGATGGCTACAATTTCTGGTATTCAGGATAAGATGGAGTTCAAGGTCTCGCTCAGTAGGACCCACCTAGGTATCTTGGTGAATTCTATTTCGAGGGTGAATGGTTTCCCAAGGAGGAGGACGCGAGGACTGACAAGAAAGTTTTTAAGGCTAATTAGGCTCAGGGATAAGGATCGTCCAACTTTGGTAAAGGCAAAGGAAAGGCTGCTCCTTGTAATGATCGGAATTCTCTAAATTTCTATCATACGCGAAGCTTACTCGTCCACTTGAGGGGATCTATTTGGAAATCCATCTAGTTGCTCCCTTCTGGAAACCTCCCACAAGGGAGTCGACCTAGAGGGAGAGGGATTCTAATAAGCATTGCTTGTTTCATGACCTGGATGGTCACAACACCAATGACTGCAGACATCTTAGGGATATGATCGAAGAAGGCGTCAAACATGGCCAGCAGGCGGAATGTGTTCGGAATCAAGCTGCAATACCAGGACATGCACGACTGTCTGCATCGACTCAGGATAGGGATGGACCGGGCCTTCATCCTTGCGGTATGGTTATCGATTAATATGGTTCCTGGGATTTTATGGTTTAGCAACTCTTGGTATTTGGCTTTCTTGGATACTGGATTTTAGTCTTCTTGGTTTTTGGTATATTAGCCCTTCATATCTCTATATGTTGGATGTTGGGTTTGCAGATTCTGGTGTTCTGGTTTTCCATCCTTAGGTTTGTGGTATTTGTGCTTTTGGCTTTTGGGTGTGTTGATCTTTTGGATTATGGTTGTGGTTATTAGGTCTTCCGTCCTGTGGATTTATCTTGTTTCTGGCTTATGTATTTAGCTTTCTGGAAATTAAAACTCTGCTTTCTGTCTTTGGATTCTGGTTATATTGGCTCCGGCCCCTTGGATATTATATTTCTCGATATTATACCTCTAGTTTTGCCAACTACGGATGGCTTTTAGTCGGGCCACATACGTACGGGATTTGGACTGAATCCCTAGGCGTAATCTGGACTTGATTATGAACCATCCGCCTTACATTAAGCAATTACTCTGATTTACATAATTGTAGGAGGGCAGTGATACTAAGTCCGTCTACCATGTATAGGAATAAACCTTAATCCCTTGGCGTGCTATTTGTGAACGAGAAACCGTCTGATCTCCTACACCCATCTTTGGATTCACCTAGCTTGGGAATTCGAAAGGCCTAAGTTCGCCTACCCATATTCGAGATTAGGCTTTAATCCTAGGCATGTTCTTTGTGGATGATAAACAGTCTGATCTCCTACTTTCACTCGGATTATCTGGCTTTGGAGTTTTGAAGGCTAAGTCGTGCCTACCCATGTATGAGATTATGCCTCAATCCCTAGGTATTCTTTCCACGGACAATAAACCCTCGGACTTCCTTCACACAATTCTGGCTATTCCGACTCGAGAGTTTGGAGGGCCAAGCCTGCCTACCCATGTACGGGATTAGGCCTTAATCCCTAGGCATGCTCTTTACGAGCGATAAACCATCCAATCTCCATCGTTTATTTTCTATTTTATGGCTTAAGGATGACCACGTCGGTCTACCTATGTATAGGGACCTGTGTGACCCCTATGCATGCTCTGTACCCTGCGCTAGTCTATCCCCCTCCAAACTTAATGGAACCCAATGAACTTAAAATCAATAGCGACTAAGTCGACTCAGCCGCGTATGGGGTTAGGCCTTAACCCTTAAGTGTGCCCTCTGCTTGACAATAAGACACTATGTTTTCCTTTAAATCTGTTAAAAACTCCCACCACTGAAAACTTAAATAAAAATTATTTCATTCATTAGGACGCTGCTTGCGAAGTAAGTAAATATGGAATTGGAATTTCAAACTTAAGGACTTGGCATAGTAAGGACTTTGCTCGCTAAGTATAAAAATCATGATCGCTAAGTAAGGACTTTACTTGGGAAGGGGCATGTCGTCTTATTAGGACTTGGAAAGGCCGCCTCGCCTAGTGGCGGGTAGGGCACTACCTCCTTGGCTTATCTTTGGTCCTCTTGTCGGGTCTTAGCAAGGGAACCTTGAACTCTTCTGGCTATATAGTTAATGGTTACTCTGGCTTATCCCTGATCCTCTTATCATGATTTGACAAGGGCGTCTCGGGCTCATCCGTTTACTCCGATATTTTGGCTTTTTGGTCGAAGCCATCACACGTCAAGATTTTGGTTAGCAATGCACTCAAGTGTCAAGAATATCGTTAGAAAACAAAGCGATTTAGTCGAAATTGCAACGTGTTCGGAAACAGAATTGGAAACAGCGTCAATTCGTAAAATCATCGTTGATGGACTCGAAAAAGCTGGTGTAGTAAAAATATGTGATAGGCACGGTCCGATCAGCTCAAAATGGTTGAGTGCATCGGTCCGATCACATGGCAAAACTCGCCGAGTAAAAATATATGGATTTCGAAAAAATCGCGTTTCATGCGTCTAAAAATAGCTGATTGGCATGACATGATCATGAAAAATGGCTTGCGCGACTCGCGATGCAGTCAAACTTGGTGAAATCGGCATTTGCAAAAAAAGTGTCGTGCACTCAAAAACAACTGATCGACATGGTACGATCATGAAAAATGGCTTGCGCGACTCGCGGCATCAAAATTTGGCATTTGGCAAAAAAAATAGTGTTACATACTGAAAAACAGTCGATCGGCATGGCATGATCTCAAAAAATGACTTGTGCGACTCACAGCATCAAAATCTGGTAAATTGGCAAAAACTGATTTGACACATCAAAAATGTCTGACTGATATGGGAAAATCATGAAAAACAACGTGTAAAACCTTGGCTGACCATGCTAGCAAATTTGGCAAACATAGGTTTGGCACGTTCAAAAAATAGTGGTTAGCACGTGAAAATAATAAAAAACCACGTCTTCGTGCTTGGCTGATCACATCTGGCATAGTGGTCGATCATCAGATTTGGCATGAAAAAATATAGTGATCTGCACGGGAAAACGTCTGAAAGCCTCTTCTCCAACACATGCCGATTACTTGGTAGATTTGGCAAGGCAAGAGGGATTCAAAATTTAGGATTCGAAATTTGGCATACAAAAAGGGGTGATCAATGATTCGAAATTTCACCATGCCCGTACAATGGATTCTGATGCGAAAATCAGGCCAATCAGGGGGATTTGAAAACTGCAAGAGAACGTGGCAGATCTTTGTGGCATGGCAAAAACACATGCGGATCACCCCGAATTGCTTGTCAAACACGTGATTTTGGGGGATTCGAAATCTGAGAAGTGGTAAATGGCCTAAAACTTGCCATCTTAGATTTTTTTTCCGATTTTCGCCATGTTGATCACTTATTTTAAACTGATCGACACGCATTTTCAGCAGTTTTTCCGTATTTCACGATTTTTGGCCAAAACACTGATTTTTCAACTTCGATTTTGGGATGCGAATTTTGTATCCCTTATGGATATAAAATTTGAACTATCACATCCAAAACTCACCTATAAATAGCTCCTTGCTTGGCATTCGATGGGGTGAGTTCTCATTTGGTATTTTAGACTTCTTGGAGCTCTCAAGCATCATTAATGTCAACACCTTCTTCTCCATGATCGCTAGACATGGCTTGGACTTCTAAAACGTTGCATACACTTTTTCCTTCAACTTTTGGACATTTAATATGTTTTTTGGATTGTTTTGGATATTTTTGGATTTCTTGGACATAGAAGCTACTTTTTGGACATTATTTATCAAGTCAACACTTTTTCACCCAGCAAAAAAGAAGAAGGGCATTTTGGTCAAAGTTTAGAATTCAAATTTTTTTATTGTTCTATTGCAATGCTTTGTACACAAATATTTTTCGAAATTGTACAACAATTATAATAAAAAATTATATGACGAATGATTACTATGAAGTGGATGTAGGCGTTAGTGCCGAATCACTATAGAAAACTGTGTTCTCTCTGCATTTCTTTGTTTTGGATTTGGATTACTGTGTTTATACTTAAAATACACTCGAGGATTAACGTGCGCGAATAAAGCGACAATTCCCCCATGTCAACAGCTATTCTTTTTTTTTGGATTTTGGGTTATTTCAGCTTCCCGACTCTCTGTGATTCTAGTTATCTCTAGCAAATACGATTTAGAGATATCGTCGAGTCTCTTTAGCCTTGGTTTTCTTGTGAGCACGATCCAGAGCGATCGTCCGTTTTCTTTGGTCTTCTGGATTTTTGGTTTCTTGTTAATATGACCTGACTTGATTGTGGCCTTTGGGTTTCTGACTCTCGGCTCTCGGATTTATGTGCAGATTTCTTTGGGTCTGCAACTTCTCAAATTTATGAATTTCTCGCAAAACTCATCTTTATTTTTCTAAGGAAGACATGTTTCGGGGGGCAAAGTATTGACCAGCTTTTTGGCAAAGAAGTCATACGACAGATTCACGGTTTTATAAGTACTCAGGACTCTAGTATGGATTCAAAAACACAAAGCGATCTAGTGAAAGTAGCAAAGTGTTCAGAAAAGGTTAGAAATATCGTCGATTCCCAGATTGGCATCATTGGATTGGAAAAGTTGTTCTAAACTTCGGATATGAAATTTTGTTATGTATTTGGTAAAAGTCTCCAAAATCTAGCATGGAAAAAATATGTAATCGACTTGGTCGATCAGTTCAAAATTCTTGAGCGAATCGGTTTGATCACATAAAAAATTGGATCAGGAAAAACTACGATATGGGCAAAAATCAGTATGATCACTCGCACCTTGAGTTGATCACGTAAAATCAGCAGCGCACCTCGGTCGAGGCAGAAAAACAAGGTTGTGCAACACATTTTGGAACATCCGATTTGAGGATCAGGGTTCATATTTTGTATCCTAAAATGATGGGACCAGCACGTGTTGTGCAGAGGAAAAACACGGCTCCACACTCTAAGAGTTTGACAAAAAGGCGAATCCAACCAGGGGATCGCTATGCTAGGGAGAAGAAATGATCATACCGAATCACTTAATCAATATGGGTTTGGCTCATTTTTCTGGGGATCGGCATTAGGAATTCGACTTGGGATTAGAACTTTTAGCCTTTTCCATGTCAAACACGACATCGTGCTAAGCATGATGCGATCACCTGTTTTCAAGTGATAAACGCATGTTTCCAGTATTTGGACCTAGATGCGAGATTTCTGGAGTTTCTTGGATATATAATCTTCACACAAAAGATAACTCCCAACATTTTGTATTGGAGTTGACTTTGGACTTGCTTCTTGGACATTGGATCATTCATGAAGCTTTTTGGACATAGAAGGATTTCAATGGATTTTTTGTCATTGTAGAAAATTAACAAGGACGTTGTTGCATTCCACTTACAACCTTGTAAAATCAAAGTGTTGAAATTCGGATAAATCTTGTAATATTAACTCATCGAAGGTTGGCATGTGCGAATGACCAATTTCCCACGTCAAAAGGAGATTTTTCCTTTTAATTAGCATCATTACCTTTATTTGCATTATCCTTCGCTTCTTTGTTCTATAACAGAATCAATGTTTTACTTATGAAAAAGTGATCCCATGCTACACATATTGGTTCTTCATGTAAGATATTTTGAATTTTAGTCTTTCAAAATTAAAGCTCTATTTTATCATTTTTAATGTAAACTAGTGCAAACTCGTGTTATGCACGTAGGTTTACCAGTACTTAATTTAGTGGTATGCTTTTAATTTTAGTCATTTAAAGATGAAAGTGTATATTGCTAGACTAAATTTATTTTAATTGGTTTATTTAATGATCAACAATGGAAAATGTGTATTACATAGGTCTCATCTATTAGAGAAACCTCCTTTGATGTAATACTGGTTCACACTATAATTATAATATATTACTGTATTCTTGTAGCTCCAATGAACACCACATTGATGAGTTCATTAATTATTCTTTCATTAAAGAAATAAAGGCTCTAAAGCATCATTATATTTCTAGTTTATGTAGATATGAGAAAAGCATGTGTGCCGATGAATATGTAGATAATTTCTCTTGTTTCAAATGATAAAGTTAAGTAAACTCGTATTTGTTGATATACTCGTAACCGTACTTGCATTTTTTTTAAACTTCGCTACAAGTTAAATTAATATGATTAAATTGTGTTATCCATACATAGTATAGTTGGTATAAAAACTTCTATCAAATAACCACATCTTTTAACATGATAAATTTTAATTTATTTCTGATTTCTTTCGCAAAAAAGCAAGTTATCTTCCTCTTTCAAATATAAATATAAGCTAGCTTTCCCTCAGAATAAATTTAGTTTTAACTGTAAAGAAACAAACTTCATTTCAATACCCAAATTATGTACTTTGAACAAAAGAGCGAATAAAAACTCATACAGATTCTCATAAAATAAAATTCAGTCTAACTTATTCGTTCTTATTAAGTATTATAAGCATTATTTACAATAAGACCAACAATCAACTCTTAAAATAAAAATAGCATCAAATATCAAATATGAGAATTTTTATTAGCGGATGGTGCAACAGAAATGAAATAAGCTTTCCAATTAATATCAAAGTATTTAAGTCTCTTAAGACGCCGTAACAACCAGAGTTTTCGGTAATTACATTCCATATTTAATAACTATTATAATATAATAATAACTAAGTTAAATATATCATTAACTTAATTATGTCAATTAATAATACTTGTTAATAATTAATTGGTGCTTTGTGGTTTAATTGTGAAATTTAATCATGTTTAAGTAATTAAATTTGAGGCTTGGGTTAATTAAATGTGAAATTAGTGATAAATTGTGAAATATTGGTTTTGGGTGAAAATTTGATAATTTGACAACTAAAAATATTAACAAGTGCTAATATATGTTGTAATAAAGAAATAAAAGATTAACATATTTTCTTATGGGGAATTAATAGTGTTAAACTAATAGGAAATATATTTTTGTGTTAATAACATGATTTTTAGGACTAAAAAACCTACATGTAATATTTGGGTTAATAATGAAAATTTAACAAGAGTGTGAAGTCATAAATTTACACAAACATGTGAAAATTTGTTGAATTGATAATAAATATGGAAAAATGTGTTTTCTATGCTTTAACAATTTTATTTGTTAAAATAGGAAAATTAAAATATCTAAGTTACATGAATTGTAAATGTCACATGAATATAGGTGAAATACCTATATTTGGGAAAATATGTGAAAATATGTGTTTTACTAAGTTTTGATAATTTATTGCATTAACAATAAGTCATTTGAAATATTGAATTTAGATGTATTGCAAGTGTTATACAAATACAAGAGAAATGTTCATATTTGTGTAATTTATGTAATTTTGTTGAAAAATTAATGTTATCACTTAAAAAGCCTTTAAAATAGTTTATAAACATTTTCATGAATTTTTTCAACAATTTGGTGTAAAACATGGTTGGTAGCTAATATTTGTAGATTTTCATTGAAATTTGGTATAAAACATGGTTTGTAGGCTAAATAAATGTTAGTATAGCCTAGTTACCTAATTAGTGTTTGATTATGTGGTTTTGGGCCTAATAATTTCCCTTACCTAGAGAAATTACTGGAGGAAGGAGAAGTACGTGCCTTTCTCCATACTACCTCTTCTCCAGTGAGCTAAACAAAGAAAAATAGGAAAACTACTTACTGTTAATTCCAATTGCCTCAATTCCACATCCAAACTAATGATTTCAGTTGTTTAAGTCATCCAGCAACCAGTAATTCATTAAAAACTTAGATCTAATATCCAAGTTTTTTAGTGATTTGTTGAGATATTTTAGTTAAAGTAAGTATTTCCATTGTCTATTATTGTTTCTATAGGCAAAAGAAGCTCATCTCTCAACACTAAAGCCTTAATTTGTTCTAGTTTCTTACTAAATTTGCTATTATTACTGCTAAGATGAGTGAACCTCGTTCCTATTGTTGACGCCAAAAAGTGGAACAAACAACCAAATGGAATTTATATAAAGACGAAACCAAGGAATAATAAAATGAAAATAAGGAATATAGCAAGCACAGACAAATTTATAGTGGTTTGTCGTTAACGAGTTTATGTCCACTTTATAATGTCCTTAACAACTTGAGAAAATTGATTACAATGGTGGAAATACTCAAAAACTTGAGTATAATGTAGTTACAGAGAGTATGAATAAGATAAAATGCCAAAAGTAATTTTTTTTTTGTAGCTTTGGAGGGATATTTATAGACTGGTCACATGTTAGGTTTGACATGCCATGTGTAGGTTTATCCGGCTATGAAGGAGAGTGGCAGAGCAAGTCTTTAGCTCATGCAACAGCTCTGCCTGGTTCAACATTAGACTGGTGGCGCTTGATCCGACATCTCAGAAGATGGTAGAAGCGTTCTTTTCGTAGCTAGAATGATTCTTCAGGAGGAATATCTGGTGGGTTCAACATGTTCGAATCGACAATGTTGAACCGAATATTCATCAATCCGGAGTCTTTGAAGCTGGTTTCTCATCAAGCCGAGACAATGTCAATCCTAGTTTGGCTATATAGTGCACTTAGTCGAGCCTAGTTTGCATCAAAGCGGGGTATTGCCATATCGCACTACTTGCTTAATCTTTTTGACACAATGGTACATTATGCATGAGTTCCATGTGCCTCAAATTTGGATTATGATGATCTTAACAGTCTTTCCCAAAAGTCAAGTCAACACTTTGCCCCCACAAAGTATGTTGTGTCGTAGACAGAGTGTGTTGTAAATAAGTTGAGTTGCTCTTTCTTGGGATATCATTTATTCTTGAGATAGAGATGACGAAGAGTTATCTTAAATTGTTGGCTCCCGCGTATGATTTCCCATACACAATTCGTTGCCAAAAGATATAATATCTTTCTACAAGTCGAGCATATAGTCGAGTTAGATCGTCTGGTATTCATAAAATAGTGCATGGTACAATCATCCAAAGTTAGGAAATACGGGAACCTTTTTTTCTTTCTTATGCCTCCAAATCGACATGTCGAACCGAGCTTCAGATCGACATATCTATCCTGACTCAGTCAAATCAGATCCCAGCGCTGTCTCTTTGGGGAGAATACGACGAGTCCTTCTTCTTCTCTATAAATACCGACCCCACCACACTTTTCACCTTTTCACTTATACTGTCTCCGAACCGAAAATACCATATATTGCAAAATCCCCAATTCAATTTGCTTCAAATCTTTAATCGCACTAACCAAGCTTCCATTCTTCAATTATCTGAATTGGGTAGGTTCTGATTGGTCTGTGAGAATGGGTGGAGCTCAAATTTCGGCTGTAGCACCAACAGTGAATGTGCCCCTAATCATGGAGTAAACAACAGTGGCTCGTCCTTAGGCCCGGGCCAAACATGCTGCCAAGAAAAGAGATGCCCTCGGGCCCAGTCAGTACCTAATGAAAATGGAAGGGAGAAACAGAAGTCCCCAAAAAAAGGGGTCGAAGAATCCCGAAGCCCTCCTCATAAGACTCCGTCTTCTTGCAAATCTCCAGCTCGCATTACCCAATCAGGAGATCTTGAATCACCTTTCAGGGGATCAAGCGATCCGTTTTTGCCGGAAACCATATACTCTTCTCAAATTTGGATTCTACTTATTTCACCCTAAGGTCCGGGGAAGAGACTACTCCTGCTAAGGCCGGGGAGACAGTTGATGTGAGTCTAACTCTAGGTAATGGTCTGTTGTGATGACACTTAGGACACAAGCATTGCATGTCATGACACCTTTTTCTTTTGTGTATGCATGTTTCTAACTTGAATTCTTTTCTCGAATTGTAGGTTCCACGACGAAAGGGAGAAAATGCCACGACCAGTTTGGTGCTAGTCTGCATATGAGTGGTCCTAGAAGTTAAGCCTCTTTACAAGAAAAATGAGATTGCGTTCGAGACGTGCCCAAAGTTAATTTATAAGTCTACACTCGTGCCCTTAGCGTTGGTGGGGTCCGAGCTAAGTCAACTGGATGTTCAGTCCTTAAGTCTTTATACTTCTACCCCCAGTCATAGGGAACTGAAGTTAGTGCAGACGTCGTAGAATCATACCTTATACTCTCCCATAGTCAATTTGGGTTAGAGTTGCGGGTTAAGCGGTCTTAAGTCCGCGTGCACCGTTCACGCCAACCCAATTGGCTTACACTCCTTCTCAAGTCATGAGAGTCAGAGTTGACTGCGGGAATGGTTGTGCCACATTTGCTTTGGCGTTGTTCATATACTTTAGTTTCTAAAGTGAGGATCACCATTTTGAGCGTCGATGTCAAGCTCGAACTTAGATAACTCATATCTGACTAGTCATGGAGTTGAGTTAGCTCATCGAAATGTGAGCCAATGAACGTCGTTTGGGAAATTAGTCATTACCTTCGTTCAAGTTTTGGCTTAGGCCGGTCGAAACACAACACTTAGCCATAGTAAACACAGCCATGAAACATAGATTTAACTACAGTTGGCAGGTCACGCCTTATTGCAGAAAAAATGAAATAATTATTTGAAGAAATAAAAGGTTAAGTCAAATAAGGCCACAAGTGTTTGAAGATGATCGCCATCAACGGTCGTTATCTTGGAAGTTCCATTACCAAGCTTCTGTTGAATGATGTTAGGTCCTCCCCACTTCGGGACCATGTGAATTGGAACCAAGAAGACATGCATCAGAATGAGATTGCCAGATTCAAAGGTTACAGGTCGAACCTTCTTATTGTAATATCGAGCGACCCAATGTCTACGCGTTGAAGCACGCAAGATAGCCTCCTTTCTCTCTTCTCGTCGATCATGTCAAGTGATTCGAGGAGAAGTGCCTTGTTAGTGAAAGGATCGCAGTAAGTTGTTCTATGAGAGGGAACTTCAAGATCCATTGGTATCACCGCCTCGAAGCTATAGGACAACGCAAATGGAGAGTGGTCAGTCGCAGACTTATGGGTTGTGCGCTATGCCGACAGGGCTAATGGTATTTCATCGACCCATTTGCCTTTATCCCGTTCTAGTCGCTTCTTCAGGATGGAATTTGAAATCTTATTCACAATTCCGACTTATCCATTTGATTGCGGGTGTACAACCACAATGTACTTCTTTTCGATGCAATGACATCGACAAAAACATTTAAACTCAGTACAATCGAATTAGGTCCCATTATCAGTAATGATAGTCTTAGAAAGCCCAAATCGACAAATGATATTTCTAACGACGAAGTTGATAACCCGCTTCGTCGAGATCGTGGTCAGTGGTTCAGCTTCGGCCCACTTCGTGAAGTAGTCAACTGCCACGATCGCATATTTCGCTCCACCCTGAGAAATCAGAAGGTTTTCGATGATATATGTCCCCCAAACTACAAAGACTAACCATTTGAGTGAGTTGATTTGGCGGAGCTCTAGAGACTTTGCAAACCTATGACATTTGTCGTAGCATCGTGAATAATCAACTGCATCTCAATTTACGATAGGTTGGAAGTAGCCATACTAAAGTATCTTCTTTGCAAAAGTCTGCCACCGTTATGATTTCCATATTCATCTTCTTATACTTCGTGCAACAAGCGCTAGGCTCATCGTTGGCAATACACCAGAGTAAATGAGTTGAGAGGTCTTTCCGATACAAAGTATATCTCTGGATGATATATCTTGAATCTTTTCGCACGATAGCACGTCTTTCATTCTTCCACTCAAGGAGGGTTCTAGTCATGTGAATTTTTTTGATTGGAGCCATCTAGGATTCTCTTTCAGGCCCAATGCCCAGTACCACATCAACTTCCATATGATTTATGCAGGCTATTTTCAATGTTTCTATCGAGATTAACTCCATCTGTGTTGAATTATTGGAACTCACTAGCTTTGCTAAATAGTTAACTTTCTCATTTTTCTCTCGCTTGATACAAGAGATGCTATAGCAGTAAAACCAGTCTAACAGCCTTTCCACCAGTTTGAGATAAGCAGCAAGTCGTGCCCCTTTGTATGGAATTCCCTTCTGACCTGAAACACGACAACCTGTGATTCCTAGAAAATGTCAACTGCTTTTACTCCTAGTTCCTTTATGAGTTTCATCGCGGCAATCATGATTTCATACTTGGGTTCATTATTTGTGGCTGGAAATTCCCGCCTCAGTGCATAACAGATCAGACATCCCTCGGAAGTTAATAAAATAACTCTAAAGCCATAACATCGATCATTTCGGGCTCCATCCATGTATAGCTTCCATTTGTTGGTTGATATATTGCGCCTTTTGGAGCCGAAAATTCTACTATAAAATTTGCTAGAACTTGTCCTCGAATTGGTCATCAAGGTATGCATGCAATATCAAACTAATTGAGCTGAATATTCAATTTGAGTTGCCCTTAAATGCCTCAAGTCGTCGAAACACCTATCGTAGTGGTTGGTCAATATACACTTTGATAGGATGAGCCTGAAAATAGTGACGGAGCTTCCTCGAGGTTATCAACAAACTATAAGCAAGCTTCTCAATCTTTGGGTAGTTGTGTTCTGCCCCGTTCAATTTCTTGCTTACATAATACACTGGTCATTGAACTCGGTCATCTTCATGGACTAACGCTGAGCTGATGGCTTATGGGGACACCATTAAGTATATGAACAAATCTTCATGATTCGCAGGCTTTGACAGGACAAGAGGCCTCCCTAAATGATCTAATAAATTCTGGAATGTTTTGACGCAGTCAGGCTCGGGCATACAAATAAATTTGTTCTTCCCCTGCTTAATCAAGTCAAAGAAAGGCATGAACTTATCAGTATCCCTGGATATGAATCTGTCTAAGGCTGCTACCTTCCCGACTAGACTTTGCACGTCCTTGATCTTCCGAGGTTCTCGGATACCTCTTATATCTTCAGTTTGTTTGGGATTAATCTCAATTCTGCGTAAGCCGAGATGAAGCCCAAAAACTTCCCCAACGCTACGTCGAAAGAGCATTTCAAAGGATTGGGTTTCATCTTATATCGTTGGAGGATGCCAAACATCTCTACTAAGTCCTTGACATAGTTGGCTGATTTCTTTGATTTCACAAGCACGTCGTTCACATAAATCTCCATCAATTTCCGAAATTGATTTTAGAATGTGTGGCTGATTAACCGCTGATATGTCGCTCCAGCGTTTTTCAGTCTGAATGGCATGACTACATAGCAATACAACCTATCAATCATTATGAAGCTGGTATGTTCCTAATCTAGAGCATGCATTGCTATTTGGTTATATCGAGAGTAAGCATCCATAAAAGAAAAAAGTTCATGACCAGCCGTTGAGTCGATGAACTAGTCAATCCGGGGAAGTGGAAAATTGTCTTTGGGGCATGCCTTGTTCATTCTGAAAAATCAATGGACGTCTGACATTTCCCGTTGGCTTTCTTCACAAGAACTGGATTCGATATCCACTTGGCGTATGTTAAATGTCGAATAAATCTGTTGTTCTTTAACCTTTCAACCTCTTCCTTTAGGGTTGTCGATCTTTCTAGACAAAGAATTTGTCTCTTATGTTTTACTGGGATGTATTTCGGGTCGATATTGAGCGAATGGCTCCACACATGTCAGCATGGGTCCATGCGAACACGTAAAGATTTGCATGGAGAAAATCAGTCAACTCATTCGTCCGGACGGGGTCCAAATGGGGTTTGACCTTCAAGACCATACACGGTTCTTCGTTATCGACTGGGATCTCCACTATAGTTTCATTAGGAGTTTCCCTTCTATAACCCGACTCTTTGTCTTCTCTCGGATCAATATCCTCGAGTTGGCAACTGGACGGTCCTAACCAGGTGTCCCCTTTACTTGCTACGTGTCCGCCTCCTTAGAGGAAGGAGGATGATCTTCAGACTCCACTTTCTTTACTGCGGACTTCTTTCCACTCCGCTAAGTAGCACGCTCGCCTTGCTACTTGGTCTCCCGGTACAACTTCAACTGCATCTTCTATTGAAAACTTCAAGAGCAGGCACCAAGGAGCTATGCATGCTCAGAACCCAGTAAGGGCCAGTAAAACCAAAAAGGCATTATATGGAGTCCATCACCAGAAACAGGAAGACCCGCACTCTCCTGCTGTCCCCTTCGCCTAACTCAACCGTTAATTCAACCATTCCTGCCGGTTCATTAGTTGAGTCGTTGAAGCCACATATCCTGCCTTTATATGGCTTCAAGTCTCGCCTTTAACGTCATCTGGTCATGGGTTTTTTAAACAAGACATATATGGAACTCCCGCAGTCAACAAGGACTTTCCATACTATGGTTGGGCCAATGATGGTCAAAATTGCTAATGGATCAATAGTTGGAGTCTCTACCCCCTCAGTCTCTCTATCACGGAGGACAATGTTGTCTGCCATTTTCCTCCTTTTCTTTATAGGAACAACGTCTTCGAGAGCTGCACTCCCCAACTTGCAAATGCTTTGCAACGTTCACATACTGCTCCATGGTTCACGCTCTAAAACCTGTCGGATGTGGTCCTCCCAAAATTGTACTAATAACAATTCCTTTACCCTTGTCCTTTTGCTGGGCGGAAGCTCTAGTAGCTGCCTAGCCATGCCTGGGACTCAAAGTCCCCTTCCACTTATCACTCGAGGCAACCTTATACTCATCAAGCTTACCTTCTCGAATCAATTTTCAATAATGTATTTAAGATAATGACACTCATTTGTCGTGTGGCCGTATATCAAGTGAAATAAGAAGAACTTTCCTATTTGTACCTCCTTCTCAGTCGATTCTCATGGAAGTGGCTTCTTATACTGCATTGTACTGTAAGTATCTAGATAGATATCCTCCAGTGTGTCATTTAATGGCACGTAGTTGTCAAAAGTCTTGAACAAAGGTCGCTTCTTAGCATCCCCTTACGATTATGGTCTCCTTAGTTGTTGTTCCTACGTTGGTTTCCATTATGCTTATTTGGATTTCCACGTTTACTTCAACGTTCTCGAAATTATCTCTGAATTGCTTTACTGCCACGTTTCTTTGAATTCCTCCAACCACCATGTAGTCCACTCTCCTCTTTAGATTCTTCCGTGCCTCTTCAATTCGTAAGTGCACATTAGCCATCTCATAAAACACGTCAAGTTTTGTAGAAGGCTTCCTAGTCAAATATTTTCCAAACTCGGTCTTAGAGTCAATAACGTTACAAACCACCATTAACACTGACTCAAGATTGGGGTTTGTGACTTAAGTAAAGGCCGTATTGAAATGGGTGAGGTAATATCTGAGTGACTCAACTCGAGCTTGAGTTATTCGAGAGAGGGACATTATATTCTTAGACTGGGCGACATATAGGCGGAATTAATTCAGGAATTTTCTTCTCAGGTACTCAAAATTAGATACCAACCTTAGTGGCAACCGAGTAAACCACATAAGCGCAATCTCCATCACGGTAGATAGAGAAGGCCTTACATTTGATGGAATCTGGGGTTTCCGCCGCGTTCATGAACCAAATGTATCTTATCAAGTGCCGGCTTGGATTAGTTCTGCCTGAGTAATGGTTCATTTGTGGCAGACTGAAACCTTCACCGGAATTCTGCTTCTAGAATGTCATTTGTGAAAGGATTATGACTATGATCCAATCCCTAATATTCATTGGTTTACCTCTTGGTGTCATGATTCTGGAAGTGCCATGATTTATTGGAAGAGGAGGGTTCCGAGTCGGTGAAATGGTCGGTTTGACATGCCTTGGATCAACATTTCCCTAACTTGGTATTGACAGTCCGGGTGGCACCTCTGGTGGAGCTGGCATACCATCGAACTGGAACTCCTGTAGGTTTTCTGCTCTCTCGTACGGGCGTCGTTGTCCCTGCCACTCTTTACTCCTTCCATATGACGATGAGCCCTCATCTGCTTGATGATTCGATGGGGAAGGTGTTCTCTGACTGTTAAACTCTTCTCATTCCCTAGCCATCATGTTCATGTCTTGTCTCATCGCTGCATTCTCGCACATCTGAGTGTATAGTGCTAAAGTTTTCTCATGCAATTTGTTTAGCAGCAGCGTGAAATCGTCTTGAGTGGCAAAAGCAGAGGTAGAAGCAAGATCGGTTGGAGATGTAATGGCAGCAACCTGGTTCCCCGGTCGGTTGGATGTCGAACTAAGACCTGGGGTTGGAGGTATATATTCGTCTACTACCTGATGATTGTGGCTGGTAGAAGTCTAGTTTCTTTATCTCTTGTTGAAACCATTTTTGCTGGAATTAATGAAAATGCTGAAAATGTAGAAAAAGTAGGATTTTCTCTCCGAACTTGGTGATTCAGAAAGTAGATAAAAAATTATTTAATGCTAAGAAATCTTCAATTCTTAATGAAAGCACCAACGTGTTGACACCAAAAAGTGGCACAAATACCTAAATGTGATATATGTAGAGATAAAAGTAAAGAATAATAAATGTAAATGAGGAAAATAGCAAGCACACTCAAATTTATAGTGGTTCAGCGTTAACGAGCCTATGTCCATCTTATAATCTCCTTTATAACTTGATAAAATTGATTACAATGGTGGAAATACTAAAAACCTAAAGTGCAATGTAGTTACAGAGAGTATGAAGAAGATAAACTGGCAAAAGTATTTTTTGTAGCTTGTTGGGCTATTTATAGACTGCCCACATGTTCGGTTCAATATGCCACATGTAGTCGATCTGACTATGTAGGAGGGTGGTGAAGCAAGTCTTTAGCTCGTGCAACAACTTAGTCCGGTTTGACATTGGGCATGTGGTGTTCGATCCGACATCTCAGGAGATGGTGGAAGCTTTATTTTCGTAGTTGGAACAATTCTTCAGGAGGAACATCTGGTGGGTTCGACATGTTTAGACTGACAATGTCGAACCGAATATTTGCCAATCCAGAGTCTTCAAAGCTGGTTTCTCATCAAGCCGAGCCAATGTCAATCCGAGTATGGCGCCATGGTGCACTTAGTCGAGCCGAGTTTGCATCGAACTAGGGTAATGCCATATTGCTTTACTTGCTTGATCTTTTAGACACAACGGTACATAGTGCATGAGCTCCAAGTACCTCAATTTTGGATTCTGATGATCTTGACAACCTTGCACAAAAGGCAGGTCAACCCCTATCTAGTTAATAATAGTGTTTTTGGGTTATCTGAAGCTTTTCTATGCAAATATGTAGCTTTCTACATTTCGGTTGTTCGATTAGTTACTGTGTTGGAATCACAACTAAAGTCTATCTTTGTAATGATATAATTCCTTTTTCTTTGATATTTTTTTTTGGTATGAATCTTTTTGCATTTGAAGTAGAGTTTCCTGTGGGTTCATGTGTCAATTTTCAATGCAATTCGATGTCGTTGGGTTGTAGAATATGATCAAAAATAGCAACCCGAGCAGCAAACGATCTGCTGAAAAAGCATAAAGTGGGTCGACCCAGGGGTCGACACACAGTCAAAATGGTATGAATATATGTTTTCGCTTTAACTTTCCATTTTTGAAAATAACCTATCTTTAATAAAAATAAAAATGACGTCCAGATGTTCTTATCACAATATACTATATATTTTTAATCGTCTAGAATAGAGAAACTAGACTCAACTAAGCTACAATAATATTTTTTGTACACATGAATATGGCTTAAAATAGATAACTATGTTGAGGATTTCTCTTTCTTCCGCTTTTTTTCGTTGAAATTAGAGAAAGTGTGGAAAAAGATATAACCTCAACTAAAAGAAAATCATGAATTGAAATCAAACAGGTCCCCACATAACCACTTATTATACTTAGTAAATGCTCATTAATTTAATATTTTTAATTATAGATGAATCTCATTCATAATCAATCATAGAGGTACCTTAATATAAATGAAATAAAATCTAATTGATTGTAAAAGCACAATGATTAAAAAGAACCTTTATTTAAAAATGAATGATTGTAAAATAATTCAACATTTTAGTATGTTAGCTTTCTTTTTCTAACTCATTTGAGGGAATGACCTACAATTTCTAATATGGAAATTGTTGATTATATAAGGTTGTTACAACATAGTAATGTTAGTGTTAATACTTACTTCTTTTTCTAACATAGTAATTGTTGATTATATAAGGTTGTTACAACATAGTAATGTGAGATGGAAAGAAATTATCAAACAAAAATTATGAATGTATGAACAATTTACATTAAAAAGAAAAATGGTTGAATACTTATTTTTCCTACCTTAGGCGAGTTTCATTTTCAGAAGAAGCACAATTTTATTAAATCTTTATATTTCAATTCATACTTCTGGTGACATCCCTAGTAAATCAGAGAAATATCTAGATATGGATAAGAACTTAGACTGCACTGTAGTGGATGTTAAATAAGAAAATAGCAGTTGAATTTTCAATCCTAATTCTAAGCAACGATTTCATATTTAGCTTATAGTATGATCAATAAATTAGTAGCAAAATTTCTTATAACTTAAAATTTATATATGATAGTATCATGAAAACAAACATTTGTTGAAAACCAAAAGTAGTATTATGATTCTAGTGTTAATCAATAACTAAAGTCAAAACTACTAATATTAGCTTCAAATAAAATAATAAAGTTAGTGATAATTTTGAAGGGAGTTGAACTAATTATTATTCAATGAAATGATACAGAAATATTGTTCAATGCCAAAAAAGGAAATAAATAATAAATATATGTGAACTAATAGATGAAAAAAATGAAGTGTTTTATTAAGGGGAGGAAATGAAGAAAGCAGAACTTAGCACTATATCTTATTCCTTGATTACCAATGAAACCATGTATTTTGTCCTTTAACAATGTAATAAAAAAATACTTCAAAAATCTCATAAAAAATTTGATTATTCAATGGTCAAATTTTGCAAAATTTTGCCTTAATATATTTTTTGTACTTTAATTTGAATGTTGTGTGTTTTGAACTTGAAATTTTCGTACCTTTACGATTGTTAAATTCAAAGCTTTGAAACTATAAGAACTTCAAAACATAACTTTTTTGAGTTGCTAATTCATTTAACTCTTAAAATTCTTACTTTCTACTTTTATCATATTTCATAATTGATAATCTTTTAAATTCCCAGCTCTTCATGTTTAGTTTATTATATCAAGAGGTAGTTAATGCTAAATGATTGAATGTAATTTTTTCTGAATACATATATCTCCTATGGATGTGAACTGGTTTAATTGGTTTATTGTACCTTACTCTTTAAATTTTCGAAATTCGATATTCAAATCAAATTAATATGGCATTGGACATCATGTCATCAAAGATAATTGAGTGTTCAAGATGATTTCTAGCCAACATAATATGTAGATCATCGACAAATAATGTACAACTCATGATAGCCTATACATATAAAAAAAGGACCGATGAACAACGCCAAAATAAATAATTGGGCTTATATAAATTGACATATCTAGATTTCAGTCCAAGCATATGCCAAATTTACATATATGAAATAATTAAGATATATTTTAGGTAAATAATAAAGTTAAGGAAATTGAAATAATTGCAGAGGAAACGAATTTGATAGTGAAGGTTTACCACTCGAAGACATCATCGGTGCGAGGAAAAATATAAACTAGAATTATGGCTGAAAGGATTATTTTTCAAGATAATATGTTTTAAGGACAATACTTCTGAAGAATTAGTTTTACGTATAATTTAAAAAATAATAATAATATAAATCCACTTACCATTGTTTCTATAAGTCAAAATGATAGTTTCTTTATTTTTTTTTCTTGTTGATTTTGTTTAGATTAAAATTTCAGAATTGTTCTTTTTTAAACTTATAATTCTAAACTAAGAAGCATAAGAAAAAAGGTAAAGTGGCATACTTGTATTGGGCCTAAAATTAAAATTAAAAATAGTGGTTACAACGAACTATGATTTCTTTTTATTTTACTATGATATTTCTTTTCCTTCATGGTAAATCCTATTAATTTTCTCATATGTTAAACATTAAAAAATTTAAATAGAACAAAGGAATTGACCCTTTTAGCATTGATTTCATTTTAGCTCTAAGTTTATTGATTGCAAAGGTTTAATTTTCTCAATATGTTAAACTACTAATTTATATGTATTGACAAATTTATTTGATTATGTCTCTTGAAAATTTAAATTTTACAACTTTTGAAATATGATCATTTGAATTTTGAAATAACTTTGATTCAATAGTTTTGACTGTGAGTTACTTTTGTAATTTTAGAAGTTCAATTTATTTGCGAATTTTTTAGACTTTAAAAACTTGCGTTGTAAAAAACAAAATGCTAGGAGCTATGAAATGCATGTTGTAGTGATTTTTTAAATTTATGCAAAGAAATGAAATTACGATTCAAAAAAAAATTCAAACTTCAAAAATTCTAGTTTTACTACCTACAATTGAAAAGCATGAATTTAGAATAATCAATGCTAATTGTAAAAATTTTATGTAACGACCCGGATTTTGAGCGACTTTGGTTATCGACATAAACACGATGTCGATAACCAAAACATCGAAAAATCCTGGTAATTAATGAAAGAAATTAGAGGGTGAGGAAAGATAAGATATAACTAATATAATAGAAGAAGAAGAAGAACATCATCATCAGAGTAAACACGAATCTCACAGCGGAACGAATAAAATATAACATAACTTTGAAATAAACAGTTATATACAATAGCACTTTATCAGAGTACAACACTTACAACAACATCAGAAATAATAATAGCTATAGAATCCCGAAGCCTCCTACTCCAAACTCTCCAAGTGTATCTGTAAAATCCCGACTACTTGACTGCCCGTACAAATTAGGCACCCAAGAGTTTAGGGAAACAAACAAAGTAAACTCCGGGTCAGTCATGGGACTGGTATGAGTAAAACAGTTTAAAATGGTTTGAACAAGTAAGTGATATCTCATAAGACCACGCCGTATAACGGAACGGGTTTTTCCCTTATGAGAATCCAAAATATCTTTATATCAAAACCCTTTTGATATTATAATAATGTCTATCAACCACAATATAATAATCATCTAGTAGAAACGCTTTCATCTCACGTTCTACATATATAGTATACAATCAAAACCGCAAGCACGTATTGGGTAATGGATTTCCAACTATGACAAGGTATGGAACCACCTTCCGATCAGTGTAATACACTGGAGTTCAACAAGAACATCTTGTAACTCAGCCACACATGACCGACCACTCATTTTGCTTGAGTGTATCGAATGTATATCACCAACGGTTGGGATCAGCAACCGTTCTCGTATATATATGGGACAACATTGATAGATTTAAGAAACAAATGAATATTCTCTAGATAGGTGATTATACACCCTACTTTGGTGCGATCGACTTAGCCATGCTGCCAGCCCGATTTCTGTCATTTACCGGTTGATGAGGCTAGAAGCTACGCTTTATCATCACATCAGAATCACTTCGAATGACACATTGTCAGATCCATCGAAAATCACTAATTGACGTCTACAACAGTACATTACGTGTTAGCTAAAGAAGTTTCCTTCTCCGCTTCCACTCTTGGTACGGTTGAAGAAATCAATGTACGTAACCTTTCTGGAAATACTCTGTCAGACATTCATCCACACAAGTCATCCTCATTCACTTAGAATGTCACATCGTCATACCCGCCAAATCACAAATTGATTTATCCAAAAATAACACGGGTATACAGCTAAGAGAAACGAATTCCTCCGCCACTAAACGTGAATACGTTTGAACAGATCAACTTACGCGATCCATTGGATATACTCTGTCAGACCTTCGTCCATACAAGTTGTCCTGGGACTGGACAAACCGAAGGTACCGTTCTGTACATCCATCTTAGTCACTGTTATCTAAGACTTATACCATAGCCCTTGCATTTTACTCCGTCTTCAATTATCTTCGGCATATATGATTCACAACGCTTATGCCAATACAGAGTGGTTCTTTGGATAATAATCCAACCGGTCTCTCCATATTAACAACGTTAAAATGGTAAAAACTCTGATAGTCGGTGATTTAACTATCAAATGAAAAATGTCCGTGTGCAAACAATGATCTTATTTCCAAATGGAATTATCGATCCAATCATCAAACATATATATATATTCCCATTTCCTTATTTTCTATATTTAGAAAATGTACATTATTAACACTGGAAAACATTTCCAGCTTATTCACGCATCACTATCATTCCATAACTATTAGACCCTAACTGTAAACTAGTAAGAGAACAATTCTCCAAGTATAAACCCCGAAGGCCGAAACCAACATCAGATCGATACTCAGAAAGCTGTTCAACATAACTAATCTCCAGTCAGTTTCCATATCTTGTTTAATTCTATTTGATTAACTCTTCTTCGAATAACTCATATTCGATTATCTCTCTTCGAATAACTTATATTCGATTAACTCTCTCCTTCGAATAACTAATATTCGACGAACTCTATTCGAATAACTACATTTGATTAACTCGACTCGACGAACCTAACTCGACTAACTTAACTTATTTAACTCAACTTGATTTACTCCTATCGAATAACTAATATTCGATTTAACTCCATTCGCTTGACTCTAGATCGCAGCGATCACAATGGTTACGCCTGATTCCCTCAGGAAACATCCGACCGCCTTAGGCTATTTACAGCCCTGCGAATTACGCTAGCAGTCGTACGAGATGGCAACTTACCCAGAATACTATGTTTGACTAACTCTGTCTCAAATAACTATATTTGATTAACTCTAGTTCGTTTTAACTCTAATCGATTAACTCTAACTGAGTAAGTCTAACTCGATCAACTCGACTTGATTAACTCGACTTACTTAACTCAACTGGTTAACTTGACTTACTTAACTCACTGGTTAACTCGACTTACTTAACTCACTGGTTAACTCGACTTACTTAACTCACTGGCTAACTCGACTTACTTAACTCACTGGTTAACTTGTCTTACTTAACTCACCGGTTAACTTGACTTACTTAACTCACTGGTTAACTTGACTTACTTAACTCACTGGTTAACTTGACTTACTTAACTCACTGGTTAACTTGACTTACTTAACTCACTGGTTAACTTGACTTACTTAACTCACTGGTTAACTTGACTTACTTAACCCAACTGGTTAACTCTACTTACTTAACCCAACTGGTTAACTCTACTGACAAATTCAACTCGATTAACTCCTTTCGAATAACATATTCGTTTTACTAACTTTCGAATACCATATTCGATTTACTCCCTTCGAATACCATATTCGATTTAACTCCTTTCGAATACCATATTCGATTTACTTTATTCACTTTATAAAGATTTCCTTTTTAACAACGTTTTATTCATTTGAAAAGATTTACTTTTAAATAACGGTTCTACACTTTAAAAATGATTTCCTTTTTATAACGTTTTCCTTTTCAATTCTATTTGTAAATGGTTTACAAATATTTCCTTTTCAAATTTATTCTTGAAATATTCTAACTCCTTAAATTCTCTGAAAAATTCGCCATAACTTCCTTTGTAACGGGAGCATCGGGAAAATCCCCAAACCCGCCACACAGGCCTTTCCATTCAAAAAGAAAATGATTTGCAGTTATTTCCTTTTTGAATATCTCCTATTTATAAATATTCAAATTTATAAACATTTCTTATTTATAAATATTCCACTTTATAAATATCTCTTATTTATAAATATCCCATTTTATAAATATTTTATTTTCAATATCACTTTGAAAATCTCCTTTTCCCATTCCGATATTTTATGGTACTTAACACATCCAATCACGATGACCAATCTCATCCAAACACATATAATAACCCACAGATTTAATACCACATCATATATCACAATATATGAAAAACAATAAAATAATTGTTGAGGAATCCAGTCGGATTCCTCCAACCTGTTTCCCTGCATCCACAGATGTTACACAATATGATTATCATCACTTTCAGTTCAATATACATTATTCTGATAGCAGAATCAATATATAAATATTTAACGGTTTTTATATATATATAATTTTCACTAACAGACTAGCAGTTAAATCAAATCAACCAACACACAGCAATCAACAGATGATTAACAGTTCTAAAAATACATTATAAAAATATAACTGTTCAGAGTTGGTGAGTTTTACTCACATTTGCAGTTCATCGTTAAAGAACGATACACTGTTATTTGATTTGAATCAAACAATTTATTTTGCCATAAATTCACTCGAGCCCCCATCCACTCCCAACCACTTCCATTGTGAAGTGCTCGTCCATACAAACTCAACGCATCTGACCGTTCACGATTTCGATTCCGTATGAACTAGATACGAGATTTTAAAGTTAGACATTATTTCCTTTGAATTGAAATTTAATTAAAAACTTTAAGTGGGCTTTACCATTTTCCATTGGGCTTTAACTGTTTTCCTCGGCCCAACAACCTACTGCTTAATACCCAGACCGCAAGTCCTCCTTCTTCCACTCAGGAAACGTTCGAACCTGCTGCTCCAATTGAAAACCATGACCAAAACTTTGCATCCCCTCAACTCCTACATTACCCCATAGATTTCCAACCCGTAAACACTGAACTTCATGTCTTCCCGAGGGCTTCAACTCCCTACTCGAAACCTGACACTCGCTCGTATGTCAAAGGCGCGATGCCCAGGTTTTCACGCACCAAATCAGTGTCGACATCGACACTTGTTTTCCCCAAATTTCTCAAGGAAATCACAACGCACTCCACTCTTCACGGTATACTCAAATCCGCAAACAAAGACACCCCTAGTCGACCCTGCTTCAAGAAAATCGAAACCCTAGTTTTTCTGTTGAAAGAACCCATCGACGAAAATGGAAACCGAACTCAGTAAGCTTACATGAAATTAAAGAAGTGGTCCAGGAGATCACCGAATAAAGAGTTTGGGAATTTATAGGAATTTCTTTGAATTGTTCTTGATTTTTGAAGAAGGATGTTTTAACTGTGAGGATGAAAAATATACTGACGGCGCAGAAATGGGATTTAGGTCGTAAGGATGTTAGAGGAGGTGTATTTATAATGTTGATAAATATCTAGATATTTTACCGAAGGCATATTCCTGGTATATTCTCATATATATATATATATTCATTTTGCTTTCTAAAAATTCTCGTGATTACATATGATACCCAAAAATCAACATACTGGACATGTAGCTATAGTTCGACATTACGGTCCCAATGAAACTGGTTTCGTCGAATTCCGACTCCGTATGCTCACACAGCGTATTTTTAACCGTCGAAATACTGACTGTTTTTCACTCTAAAAATCCGTACGGCTACACAGTGACTCTAAAAATCACGGAAACTGACATCTAGCAATAATTTGATGTTGCGGATCCAACAAAAATTAGTTTCGTCGAATTCCGACTTCGTTTGCAAAAGTAGCTATTTTTAAAGCTCTGGATGACCCATTTAAATATATAAATATATTTAAATATAATTAAATTTAATATTTAAAAATAAATATTATCGTATATATTCACAGTGGAATACCATACAGCTCTAAAATATTCCTATATGAATTTCTAACTTGATATTTCAGATCTGGGTCAACCCGATATTCGATTTATATTGAAATTCCCTTTTAAATATAAATAATTCCTTTATAAATTATAAAGGAATTCCACAGCGACTTTTCTGAAATTTGATTTGGACATAAATCAAAATCTACACGACGAAATCCCGATTTTTCTCTTCCACTAGAACGATATACTTCACCAACTCCACACGTTTCTTGTTTCACAGAAATCCGGCTTAAAACGAACCCTGTACATTCAGTTGAAGTTCGAATCGCCAATTTACGAACTGCAGCGCCATTTCAAAGGTCGATTTTTATTATATTATAATTATACGTTCAAACTAACGTCGATTGAATATATTCGTCAATATAATTCAACTCTAAGCTGAATTAAATCTAAGGGACGACCCCGTTCACAGAATATTTTGATTTCAAATATTTCTGATTATTTCTGAATTAAATATATTATTTAATTTAATTACATATTGCATATTATTTAATTAACGACAATTAAATTCCCTATATCACTATTTTAAACAATTAAATAAATTAATTATACCCTTGGAAAATGCGGGTCATTACATTCTTCCCCACTTAAAATAATTTCGTCCTCGAAATTGCTAAGTTAGAGGACGACCCTACCTATTGGAATTCCTAAGATTTGTTTACCCCTTATTTCTGATTTCAACTGAACCAATAAATATCGACTAAAATATTAATTCATCCCGACCAACTAAAAATTTCAAAAATTCTGAAAATTTTCTAACACTTTAAATTTTCGGAAAATTTCGCCATAACCTCCTTTGTACAACCCTATCGGTAAAACCACAACTCGCCTCTCTGGGACATCTCCAACCCAAAAGAAAATCAAACAGCCAAGCGGCTTGCCAATTCGGCTCATCAAAATCACCAAACTCATATGAAGTATAAACTTGTACCTTTTTGTCGGGCATATCAATATATCCTTTGCATCGGTTACCAATTCAACATATACCAATGTCATTCCAACTTGATCTCAAATCAATTTATCTTTAACACAACCTTTCGCTTATACCTAAGTCGAATTTCATTTCAAACTCAAGCACTATTCTTAATTTCCAATCCATAACTCACCGGCCCAATATAATTCTAGATTATCTCTAATCAAGTCTAATTCTACTTGACACTAATCTATTTCAAATGATATTCACTTACTAGCTTTTAATTCAATCCCAATTCTATTGGATTTTACAAATTTTACTTTAATTTGTTTGAATTCAAACAACCTTTTCTTCCTGGAAGTTTTTAAACAGCTTAACCTTTTTCAAAAAATCAAAATATTCAATTTGGAATATCAAAACAATTTGTTTTTCTCAAAACAATTCAAAAACAAAATCTTTGGTAGTAATCTGTCACTTACACACTCGAAAATGAACACCGATGATGTCATGATCAACATCGGAATCTATTTTCCAGCTACCGAAGTGAGTTCAATACTATATCCCTTTCAAATCCATTTCTAAATACTTTCATTTTTGAAATCACTTTCAAAATATCCTTCACAAGGTTTGTAAACAATTTAAAATCTCCCAGGATCTTAAAATTTCCTTATACTTAATCCAGATTCATTTACAAACACTTATTCAAATTTCCAGAGTTTGAAATTTAAAATTTGATCTCAGTTTCAGATTTAACTTATCCAATTTCACGCATTTCACTTATATGAATTCTGGTTGGTTAATTACATAACAAGTTTATTTATAATCTTACTCGATTATAATAGCAACCAATATATCCACTATATATCAAATATACTTTGGGTAAAATTATTTTAATTTACCCTCTTTTCAAAGCATATTGTGACGACCCATCGTATTCAAGTGTTTAGTAACTCCTACCGATACAGTGGATCAAACTGATCGACTAGAACCCATAAACAACTCAACCAATGAATCTCCACGGTATAAAACCATTTTTATATCAAATACAAATACGCACTCGTATATATACACTCAAAATCAATCTAGGGTATTACTAACCCTATCTCTACCGAGTCACGCCACAGAGCCAAGTAATTCTTAACTTAAGCTCTGATACCAACTGTAACGACCCGGATTTTGAGCGACTTTGGTTATCGACATAAACACGATGTCGATAACCAAAACATCGAAAAATCCTGGTAATTAATGAAAGAAATTAGAAGGTGAGGAAAGATAAGATAGAACTAATAGAATAGAAGAAGAAGAAGAAGAAGAACATCATCATCAGAGTAAACACGAATCTCACAGCGGATCGAATAAAATATAACATAACTTTGAAATAAACAGTTATATACAATAGCACTTTATCAGAGTACAACACTTACAATAACATTAGAAATAATAATAGCTATAGAATCTCGAAGCCTCCTGCTCCAAGCTCTCCAAGTGTATCTGTAAAATCCCGACTACTTGACTGCCCGTACAAATTAGGCACCCAAGAGTTTAGGGAAACAAACAAAGTAAACTCCGGGTCAGTCATGGGATTGGTATGAGTAAAACAGTTTAAAATGGTTTGAACAAGTAAGCGATATCTCATAAGACCACACCGTATAACGGAACGGGTTTTTCCCTTATGAGAATCCAAAATATCTTTATATCAAAACCCTTTTGATATTATAATAATGTCTATCAACCACAATATAATAATCATCTAGTAGAAACGCTTTCATCTCACGTTCTACATATATAGTATACAATCAAAACCGCAAGCACGTATTGGGTAATGGATTTCCAACTATGACAAGGTATGGAACCACCTTCCGATCAGTGTACTCTAGGAACGATACACTTGAGTTCAACAAGAACATCTTGTAACTCAGCCACACATGACCGACCACTCATTTTGCTTGAGTGTATCGAATGTATATCACCAACGGTTGGGATCAGCAACCGTTCCCGTATATATATGGGACAACATTGATAGATTTAAGAAACAAATGAATATTCTCTAGATAGGTGATTATACACCCTACTTCGGTGCGACCGACTTAGCCATGCTGCCAGCCCGATTTCTGTCATTTACCGGTTGATGAGGCTAGAAGCTACGCTTTATCATCACATCAGAATCACTTCGAATGCCAGATTGTCAGATCCATCGAAAATCACTAATTGACGTCTACAACAGTACATTACGTGTTAGCTAAAGAAGTTTCCTTCTCCGCTTCCACTCTTGGTACGGTTGAAGAAATCAATGTACGTAACCTTTCTGGAAATACTCTGTCAGACATTCATCCACACAAGTCATCCTCATTCACTTAGAATGTCACATCGTCATACCCGCCAAATCACAAATTGATTTATCCAAAAATAACACGGGTATACAGCTAAGAGAAACGAATTCCTCCGCCACCAAACGTGAATACGTTTGAACAGATCAACTTACGCGATCCATTGGATATACTCTGTCAGACCTTCGTCCATACAAGTTGTCCTGGGACTGGACAAACCGAAGGTACCGTTCTGTACATCCATCTTAGTCACCGTTATCTAAGACTAATACCATAGCCCTTGCATTTTACTCCGTCTTCAATTATCTTCGGCATATATGATTCGCAACGCTTATGCAATTACAGAGTGGTTCTTTGGATAATAATCCAACCGGTCTCTCCATATTAACAACGTTAAAATGGTAAAAACTTTGATAGTCGGTGATTTAACTATCAAATGAAAAATGTCTGTGTGCAAACAATGATCTTATTTCCAAATGGAATTATCGATCCAATCATCAAACATATATATATATATATATGTATATATATATATATTCACATTTCCTTATTTTCTATATTTAGAAAATGTACATTATTAACACTGGAAAACATTTCCAGCTTATTCACGCATCACTATCATTCCACAACTATTAGACCCTAACTGTAAACTAGTAAGAGAACAATTCTCTAAGTATAAACCCCGAAGGCCGAAACCAACATCAGATCGATACTCAGAAAGCTGTTCAACATAACTAATCTCCAGTCAGTTTCCATATCTTGTTTAATTCTATTTGATTAACTCTTCTTCGAATAACTCATATTCGATTATCTCTCTTCGAATAACTTATATTCGATTAACTCTCTCCTTCGAATAACTAATATTCGACGAACTCTATTCGAATAACTACATTTGATTAACTCGACTCGACGAACCTAACTCGACTAACTTAACTTATTTAACTCAACTTGATTTACTCCTATCGAATAACTAATATTCGATTTAACTCCATTCACTTGACTCTAGATCGCAACGATCACAATGGTTACGCCTGATTCCCTCAGGAAACATCCGACCGCCTTAGGCTATTTACAGCCCTGCGAATTACGCTAGCAGTCGTACGAGATGGCAACTTACCCTGAATAATATGTTTGACTAACTCTGTCTCAAATAACTATATTTGATTAACTCTAGTTCGTTTTAACTCTAATCGATTAACTCTAACTGAGTAACTCTAACTCGATTAACTCGACTTGATTAACTCGACTTACTTAACTCAACTGGTTAACTTGACTTACTTAACTCACTGGTTAACTTGACTTGCTTAACTCACTAGTTAACTTGACTTACTTAACTCACTGGTTAACTTGACTTACTTAACTCACTGGTTAACTTGACTTACTTAACTCACTGGTTAACCTGACTTACTTAACTCACTGGTTAACTTGACTTACTTAACCCAACTGGTTAACTCTACTTACTTAACCCAACTGGTTAACTCTACTGACAAATTCAACTCGATTAACTCCTTTTGAATAGCATATTCGTTTTACTAACTTTCGAATACCATATTCGATTTACTCCCTTCGAATACCATATTCGATTTAACTCCTTTCGAATACCATATTCGATTTACTTTATTCACTTTATAACGATTTCCTTTTTAACAACGTTTTATTCATTTGAAAAGATTTACTTTTAAATAACGGTTCTACACTTTAAAAATGATTTCCTTTTTATAACGTTTTCCTTTTCAATTCTATTTGTAAATGGTTTACAAATATTTCCTTTTCAAATTTATTCTTGAAATATTCTAACTCCTTAAATTCTCTGAAAAATTCGCCATAACTTCCTTTGTAACGGGAGCATCGGGAAAATCCCCAAACCCGCCACACAGGCCTTTCCATTCAAAAAGAAAATGATTTGCAGTTATTTCCATTTTGAATATATCCTATTTATAAATATTCAAATTTATAAACATTTCTTATTTATAAATATTCCACTTTATAAATATCTCTTATTTATAAATATCCCATTTTATAAATATTTTATTTTCAATATCACTTTGAAAATCTCCTTTTCCCATTCCGATATTTTATGATACTTAACACATCCAATCACGATGACCAATCTCATCCAAACACATATAATAACCCACAGATTTAATACCACATCATATATCACAATATATGAAAAACAATAAAATAACTGTTGAGGAATCCAGTCGGATTCCTCCAACCTGTTTCCCTGCATCCACAGATGTTACACAATATGATTATCATCACTTTCAGTTCAATATACATTATTCTGATAGCAGAATCAATATATAAATATTTAACGGTTTTTATATATATATAATTTTCACTAACTGACTAGAAGTTAAATCAAATCAACCAACACACAGCAATCAACAGATGATTAACAGTTCTAAAAATACATTATAAAAATATAACTGTTCAGAGTTGGTGAGTTTTACTCACATTTGCAGTTCATCGTTAAAGAACGATACACTGTTATTTGATTTGAATCAAACAATTTATTTCGTCATAAATTCACTCGAGCCCCCATCCACTCCCAACCACTTCCATTGTGAAGTGCTCGTCCATACAAACTCAACGCATCTGACCGTTCACGATTTCGATTCCGTATGAACTAGATACGAGATTTTAAAGTTAGACATTATTTCCTTTGAACTGAAATTTAATTAAAAACTTTAAGTGGGCTTTACCATTTTCCATTGGGCTTTACCTATTTTCCTCGGCCCAACAACCTACTGCTTAATACCCAAACCGCAAGTCCTCCTTCTTCCACTCAGGAAACGTTCGAACCTGCTGCTCCAATTGAAAACCATGACCGAAACTTTGCATCCCCTCAACTCCTCCATTACCCCATAGATTTCCAACCCGTAAACACCGAACTTCATGTCTTCCCGAGGGCTTCAACTCCCTACTCGAAACCTGACACTCGCTCGTATGTCAAAGGCGCGATGCCCAGGTTTTCACGCACCAAATCAGTGTCGACATCGACACTTGTTTCCCCCAAATTTCTCAAGGAAATCACAACGCACTCCACTCTTCACGGTATACTCAAATCCGCAAACAAAGACACCCCTAGTCGACCCTGCTTCAAAAAAATCGAAACCCTAGTTTTTCTGTTGAAAGAACCCATCGACGAAAATGGAAACCGGACTCAGTAAGCTTACATGAAATTAAAGAAGTGGTCCAGGAGATCACCGAATAAAGAGTTTGGGAATTTATAGGAATTTCTTTGAATTGTTCTTGATTTTTGAAGAAGGATGTTTTTACTGCGAGGATGAAAAATATACTGATGGCGTAGAAATGGGATTTAGGTCGTAAGGATGTTAGAGGAGGTTTATTTATAACAATGATAAATATCTAGATATTTTACAGAAGGCATATTCCTGGTATATTCTCATATATATATATATTCATTTTGCTTTCTAACAATTCTCGTGATTACATATGATACCCAAAAATCACCAGACTGGACATGTAGCTAGAGTTCGACATTACGGTCCCAATGAAACTAGTTTCGTCGAATTCCGACTCCGTATGCTCACACAGCGTATTTTTAACCGTCGAAATACTGACTGTTTTTCACTCTAAAAATCCGTACGGCCACACAGTGACTCTAAAAATCACGAAAACTGACATCTAGCAATAAATTGATGTTGCAGATCCAACAAAAATTAGTTTCGTCGAATTCCGACTTCGTTTGCAAAAGTGGCTATTTTTAAAGCTTTGGATGACCCATTTAAATATAATTAAATTTAATATTTAAAAATAAATATTATCGTATATATTCACAGTGGAATACCATACAGCTCTAGAATATTCCTATATGAATTTCTAACTTGATATTTCAGATCTGGGTCAACCCGATATTCGATTTATATTGAAATTCCCTTTTAAATATAAATAATTCCTTTATAAATTATAAAGGAATTCCACAGCGACTTTTCTGAAATTTGATTTGGACATAAATCAAAATCTACAAGACGAAATCCCGATTTTTCTCTTCCACTAGAACGATATACTTCACCAGCTCCACACGTTTCTTGTTTCACAGAAATCCGGCTTAAAACGAACCCTGTACATTCAGTTGAAGTTCGAATCGCCAATTTACGAACTGCAGCGCCATTTCAAAGGTCGATTTTAATTATATTATAATTATACGTTCAAACTAACGTCGATTGAATATATTCGTTAATATAATTCAACTCTAAGCTGAATTAAATCTAAGGGACGACCCCGTTCACAGAATATTTTGATTTCCAATATTTCTGATTATTTCTGAATATTTCTGAATTAAATATATTATTTAATTTAATTAAATATTCCATATTATTTAATTAACAATGATTAAATTCCCTATATCACTATTTTAAACAATTAAATTAATTAATTATACCCCTGGAAAATGCGGGTCATTACATTTTAGTTCTAATTTTTGTATGTTACAGGTTTGAAACTTAATTTTTACAGGCTAAAATACAATGGTTAATGTGTATTAATTTAAAAAAAATAGAACTAAATTTTAGAGTTGAAATTTTGAAACAATTGATGGTAAGCTCAGCAAAATTACTATAAAGTAGTATGTTAGCCTCGCTCTTGAGATTGTGTAAATGTCATATTTGTAATTTCCAAAGAAATTGGGATTAAAAGTTGCAAAGATAAATATAAGGATGGAAAGAAAAGGAAAAAACAAATAACATATATAAGAGAACTAAAAATTATAAAGCTCTGCTCAAATACATACACATTGGCATTTTATATTATGATAAATGTTCTATGGATACAATTTTTTCAATGTTCTAAACTCAAATTTCTTGGATTCTGAACCATGAGAACTATTTGTTTCAATCTCTTACCCATAATCGAAATTGGTATTTATCCCGATTTCGCTATTTCTTTATCACTTCACAAGATACAGGCTATACTATTTAATTATTTTCATAGATAGTTTTTCTTCCTAATGAGATAGAAAATCTTATATCAATTATAATATTTTTGAAACTATTCACTATATAATGAAAAATGATAATGATAAAATGAATAAGAAAACGTATCCCATATATTTCCTAGTTTTGGAAAATTTTAATAATTATTTTTTGTTGAGATTGCACTGAAGTTGCATATTTTTTATTTCACACGATGTGAGTTAATAAAGATTTCTTGAGCATTACATGAACAAAACTAAAAATGCTGACTTAAAGTATACATTTGCACTTTTTGAAGAACTTAATTCCACAAATAGCAGAACATATGTTGGTAATAGTGTTGGCAGTAAAAGGTCTTCGATTGGAACTCCTAAACCAAAACTAAATATCGCGACTATCTCAGGTGTAACTAGCTTTTCGTCCAGTCGTAAATTTCGAGTTTACAGATCACCATATGTCGTCCTTATTCTCTTTAAGACATTCTCCAAGCGCACCTTGGGGTAAATCGGGGTTAGAAAGAAACTTGAACTCCAAAATATTTCTAACTCATAATTGCATAAATCCATTACTACTAAATAGGATCGTGACTACTTCACCGCCAAGTTATTTAGAGTCAAGCACAAAGATTCATGGAAAAATAAAAAGAAAGCTTGAATGTGTACTCTCATTAAATCCTAAATATTAATTCCTCTGATCATCTAAACCTGGCTCTGATACCAAATGTAACAACCTGCACTTTTTTGAGCTCGAATTTGGGCAAAAATCGAAACTCAAACAATCCAAATGCGATCATGTAAACCTGGTATCTACAAATAATGAACATGAGCATAATCAAAATACAATAAAACTAAACTCATAGTTGAAAAAGATAGAATAATGAGTGTTGACCATGAAAACTACCTTAACAGTGAATTGTCACATCAATATCGAGCATGAGGGAATAAGAATAGGAAACCAAGCATGAGCACTTCCAAAGACCCGTCTTCCCTAATATAACCCGAGCGTTGTTATGAGGAAGGGATCAGAACAACAAGTTCCGGTGAGGTGAAAACATAAACTACTATTTATAATACACTGGTGTATCCCGTTTGGTACCACCTAAATTATATCTCTAACAAGGTTAGTAATTCTAGCATAACCTTGCAAAGTTGTGCAAAATAATTAACTTCCACACCGAAGGTAATACTTCCTGAAGATAGATTATTATTATATACTGAGATAGAACCTTTATGTATATATAAAGCCTTTAAACCACCCTATTAACCAATAACTAAAAGACGGACTTTTGACCACTTCATGCCTCATTAAACCAAAAATGGTGGGTCTATAACCACTTATGACCTCACTCAAGATATTATATATATATATATAAAGGCAAATTCTCGTGATCAATTAAAGCCTTGCTAGGTTGTTTACTAACATGTTATTCTAAATTAAAGGATACTAGCCACGAAGTCCATCTAATCTAAGGCTTCCATCATTCACGGATATCTCAATCCCGTATAAGGCGAGAGATAATAAGCAATCACTTGACCTATAGGATATGTAGACAACTCCTCATCATTTAAGACCTTCCCCCCAATGGACCCCTTTGTTGGTACCTGTTGACATTATTAGATAATACTTGAGCCACTTTATACTTCCCGTAGGATATACAAAATTATGGTACCAACGTAGCATCCATTTAATACCATATCCCGATGTGGACTTTACCCCCAGTTACTTACTACCCAAAGAAAGCGGATTCTTTTAGAGATTACTATTCTTGTACCTAGTTAGTCATTTAATACTTCTTATTAAAAAAGCGGGTTATACAATCACTTAATACCTAACAAGGGCAGACCCTATAACTCAACCCTTAATCTGAAAGAAAAGGGCGAGTCCAGTCACTTAAATTTTACAGCTATGTTAAATTGAAATTTAATTGCTAGTTAAACCCGACACCCGATAGTAAATGGATGTGCTATTGAACTGTTTAGATGGATTAATTTTGATGAATCCCTTGGATTGATATGTTTGATATACTGATGTTTAAATGTATGGCTTATGTATGACTATTGGTTGTTTGATTAATCCCAACCATTTACCCTAGATGTTATGGGCATCAAATAAACCCGAAATTAATCACAGAAATGAATTAAGAACATATGTTAAAATGATGAATATCTATGACCCCTGATTTGGATTGAAATGATATATATATATATATATACACACACACACACACATATATATATATATCCATCTCTGAAAATACTAAAATTAAATATAAGTGTCATTTGGCCATAGGAAAGAAAATTATATGCGGGCACCAATTGGTTAAATAAATTTTGTTTTAAACTTTGAAATATAGTTTAAAAGTAATATAAATGATGTTTTATAAATTTTTTCCTTTGAATTTGAACTTTGAATTTTGGAATTAAAAGTTAAAGGAATTTTGATTTATTGAAATTGAATTATTTTGAAATCCAGAATAAATGTTCATCATCGAAGGTTATGTTGAATATAAGAAATTTAAATTGATACTTGAACATTAAACTCAAAATTTATTACATGTTGAATGGTTTTAAATGAAAGTTTATATTAAAGTTTCTAATTTATTTGAATCGAAATAATTGAATTAAGTTGAAGTAAATCTGGAATACTAGTGAATTGGAGTTAAATTGGAACCTTTGAAATAAACTTGGAGATTGATTTGATTTGGGCGGGATTTGAAATCGAATTTTAATTTGAAATGAATACTTAAATGAATCCTTGAAATTAGAATATGAATCCAAGTTTATTGAGAAGAAAGAAACAAACTAATTCAAGCTATTTTTTCTTAAACCATTATATAAACTATTTAACTAAATAACCATTTTACTATATAAACTATTTTATTTTTAACTTATATACATTAACTATTTTAATAAACTACTTTAATAATCAACCATTTACTTTATAGACTACTTCAATATATAGGTGTATATATATAACTAAAATTGATAAATCCTACTTTTTAGTTCAAGCTATTTACATATATAAATTTTTTATGTACCAATTTTTTATTTTTTAAACTATTTCAAATATATATGAACTATTTTAATACATAAACAAATTCAACTATTTTAAACATTCAAAATTTTAAAATTTGGAATTGTTTCACGATTCTAAATTTAGTTTAAATAGAGATTTTAAATACGAAGGTATATTCTATTTTGGATATGAAATGGTTTTAAAGCAAAATCTGATATTTCGATATGAAGTATGAAACATTTTGAAATATAAAGATCAAACAAGTGTGAAAAATGTAAGCGTTTTGTTGTTAAAGAGACCGAGGCAGGGTATTGTCATATTCTCCGCCAATATCGGGAACCACTTTAACAACTATATACGTGCTAGATGAATTCAAAATGAAGTAGGATGGTTTGGCCAACGCTACTGAAATGAAGTAAGAGAATGATGACGGATGTCATTGACCCACATATCATAATTAAAATGACTAAAACATGAGCAATGCCGTGACTAGGTAGGTTAGCTACCCCTATTGGCAACACTTCTTCCTTGATTATTATGGTTTCTCAGTTTGATTGATTTGATACGCATCCTTGATTTTTGAAAGTATTGTTCAAGGTTGGCAGTAGTTGCAGCTATACGTTACCACTAGTCCAAACGTGCAACTGGTAGATTCCTACCTTGCATATTGCATCGTGTATCTTATCATATTATCCTGCTCGAGCCCCCTACGATTTTGATTTAACATTGTTGTATAGCTACGCATCCCTATCCTCGACCATTTTACAGGTGTTTTATATGCAATTTTTACGACAATATTATAAGCAGTGTAATGGTTATAATGATAATCTCGGTTACTCTATTTTCAATAGTATATTTAACCATACATGCTATTATAACAACATATTATATTATATAATATCTAATTTAATAGATCCTTAGAAGATGAAAATTCGTGCAATTTCTCTTAAGTTGCTACACTCACGAACACGTTGAATACAAGGTGCGAATTACCGTAAGCATCTCTGACGCCATGACACTCATATTATTACATGGTTTTGATTTGTTTGATATGATAATATTTTAGTCCTGATCCAAGTGTTTTTGTCTTTTCAATTGTATCCTGGTCACCTTGAGTTTTTAGTTAGCGAATATCGCATTATATCGGAGGATGAAGACGGAGCTCTGGCATATTATCAAATATATTCCCACTACATCATTTATGTTTCGTTGCATTATTGTATTATGTTTAGGTATGCATAACTCTGATAATTGTTATTAAGTATAATCAAATATATGTTTTAACAGTTCATGGACTGTTATTTGTTTATTATATTTTGTCCATTCATCGTGAGATTCTGTGATGATTTCTTCTTTCTTTTTCTTATATTCACTCAAATAACTATTTGTATTTTGGATTTGTTTGGGTCGACATGCATGGATTATTGTCGTTTTGAACAGTAAAAAATGCAGGTCGTTACATTGGGATTTCATCCGTTCGCGTCTGATGCATTTGACACGAACGGTTAAAATCCCAACACCCATATTTTTTCATCCCCTATATATACAAACCAACTTCATTTCCTAAATCATCAAGCTATATGCATACAATCCGAAAATTCAAGAATTTTTCCAAGCTTAATCTTCGATTGTTTTAGGTAAAAAAAATTATATTCGCCTTTTTAATATTCTTATCTTCTATATGTATTATTTCCATTTTTTCTGAATTATTTTTCTTGTTCTTTTTCCAACCAATCGGTTGCTTCTTCCACCCATACTATCATCGATTGGAACGATGATCGTACAAACGTGTTCATCGATGTTTGTTTCGAAAACATCGATACACGTTCTCACCGTGTTGCACAGTGGTACCGAGAGATTACTTCTTTATTCAATGAATGCTTGGACTACAATGTTGAATAAATGAACAACAAGTTCGATAAATTAAAACGTGAGTGAGCCTGTGAAATAAGTTGTTACAGGTGGCTATTGGAATAAGGAACATGACACGGTCGGTGAGTCCGACGAGTAGTGAGATACAACTGCATTGAGGTATCATAAATACAGACATGTCTCGCCTGCTCGTTTTAGGCAGCTAGATGTGCTTTTTGGTGGCTACATGGGAACTGACAAATGTCAGTTTGTTATTACATAGTATCACCCCGTCCACTTGCAGTTTGATGCACATATTTATGATGACTACTTTCAGGGTGATACTAATGGGATCACTAGTCGCAAAGCGCTTAGACAGCGGTCATCTGGTGGTCCGTCTAGAGTTGCTCGTAGCTCTTTACATGATTTGATTCTCGATAGGTGCATGCCAGCGAAGTAGAAGGGAGATGACTACGAGTAGTGGGAGGTCGTGATTTACTTGCCTGACTATGATAATAAAGGTTGTTATTTCTCTTGTTAACACGTTGAGAAATAACATGTAGTTTGTTTTGTATTTTATTTTTTGCATTTGTTATTCGGTACTTTTATTTCTGCATTTGTATTGTGAATTATGAACTATGAACTTTTATTTCATATGCCGTATTATATATTTTGTTTTTAAAAATAATCAACATAAATGAGATGGGTTCATCTATTTCCACCCCAATATTTACACTTCTCACCCGGTTAAAATTTCAATACCAATTTTACCCTTTAATAGTTTTTTAGATAGCTATAAAGCATGGACAACCGGTTTTTCATTTGCAATTCTGGCAAAGAGATTCATATTTGTTCGTAATACTAAAACACGCAAAGAGATTCATATTTGCAGTACTAAATAGGCATTGCTATTCATCATAAACAGACGTTCATATTTGCAATATAAAAATTCTAATATTAGCTACTGGCTTTTCTCCTTTTTCCCATCGTCTTGCTGTTAGATCGTTTTTTTTTTTTTTTGGTTTTGTTTTGGAATGTAGGGTTTTGGAAACCGAGTAGGAAGAAGACTAATGTGTTGAAAAAGGAAGGGACAGTTTGGGTAATAACGGGGCGAGAAGAGTAAAAAGAGGGGGATTTTTTTTTTTTTTTTTAAATTACTGAGGTAGGAAGAGTAAATTTCGACGGGGGAGGGGGGTGAATAGAAAAACCCAAATAAGATAATAACATAAAGGCTCCACCTATTCGCACCCCTTTAATTGCTCTTCCCACCACGATCATTTCAAAATAAAATTACCACCCCGGTTTTTTCTTTGCCCACCCCATTTATAGCAAAAACGTCCTTTTTCTTTTTACTTACTTCTCTTCTTCTTACTTTCCTTATTATTGCTATGAATATTTTTTAATTTTTTTCTACATTAAAATACAATGATATATATATATATATATATATATATATAGTTTTTTTTTGTTAGTTTCTAATGTTATTTATATGTTTTCGACACCCGTCATCAATTAGTTTTTATAGTTCTCAAGTTTGCATTGCGCGTTGTCATTTTTTTCCGTGTTGGCTTTTAAAGATGTTGGTAGAGTTTATAATGATCGACTAACTATATCTCTTCCTCAAGAAATTTGTAGTTTCAACAATTAATGCTTAAAGTAGTTAAGTATAACACAAGAAGAGATTAGAGAAAAAAATAATATGATTGTTAGTTTGAGGGTAAAAATGATACTAATTGTTTTTTGTTATAACCGGGGGTGAAAAGCAATTGCAGGAGTGTAAATAGATGTAGCCTAACATAAACAAACCATAAAATAATAACTTTGGCTTTTCTGTTGTTTGCCTTTTTTATGGGAGTTGTTATTGACACTCCAAATATTGTTAAGGGGAGGTCAAATTTTTTTAAAAATAAAATTTGTTAAGGGGAGTACCAATGGAGAGAGCACCCCCTTAACAAATAAACTTTATTTTTACCAAATTAGCCTTATTTACAATAATCTCTTTTTTGTTTGTTAATCAAAAAAATTTATACGGTATATTAGTCAACTACATCAGATTTTTGTATCAAATTATTAACAATTTTATTTTTCAAAATAGATGAAAAAATATCATTGATCGGAAATCGATATACATATATCGAACATTTTTTTTTAAATACGGTATTACATTCTTTGTTCATACCACTATTTCTCCTCAAACAATCGTTTTTTTTTTTTTTTTTTTGTAAATAATTTAGGAATTTGGTTTTTTTGCATTTGAATTTGGGAAGACGTTATTATGAGGGTAAAAGGAAACGTAAAAAATTCAGTGCGTGACCCTTCTTAACATTATTTTTATGATTGGAGTGTTTTTAAAATTTGACTCCTCTTAACAATATCCGAAGTTTGTTTGTTTGTTTGTTGTTTTTTTTTTTTTTTTTTTTTTTTTTTTTTTTTTTTTTTTTTTTTTTTTTTTTTTTTTAACGCATTGTCAACTCTCCAAAGTCCATGACTGGCCATTCCTTGAGAAGTTAAAGTCTCCAACCTACTCGCATCTCTTTTCCATTACCGCCGAACTCGAAACCCAAACCCAATGGGGGCACCAGCACGTAGCTTCATACTATGGCTTCACGGGTTGGGCGATTCTGGTCCAGCCAACGAACCCATTAGGACCCTATTCACTTCTCCTGAGTTCAAAAATACCAAATGGTTCTTCCCTTCTGCTCCTCATGCCCCGGTCACTTGCAATAGTACGTTCAATTTTACGATTTTCTATCATGCTGTTGTAGCTTGTGGGTTATTTGGCTTAATGGTCAACCGATCTGATACGTTGGTTGAAATTTTGACGAAAACTGTTGTTAGAACATTATTGTAATGTATGTTTGGTGATTGCTTAAGTACCAAATTCTACTTTATAAGTTTAGTGAATTGCCCAGTTAGCCAGATATCTAGCTGGGTTTAATTCGGTGTGATTTAGTGGTTACTCGTATGATCTAAGAGGTGCTGGGAAAAGAAAGTGGTGTCTAACATGAACAACCATTCTACTCCAATGGTTAAGCCAATTGGTGTGATTGTGTGGAACCCCTGGAGCCACGTTGGCAATACCAAACTGTTATGCCCCCAAAGTAGATATTCCCCAAGGTCTGAAGAAATCGGTGACATGCAGGTTGAAGGTGTTTGTATCAACAAGGATGGAGCAGGCAATACAACAAACACTTCAGGTTCGCATACAAAAATTGGAAATGACACGTCAGCAACTGCTAGCATGAATAACTGGCAACATATAGAGGGAAAGTGGATTCTTCCAGCAATTTCCGATTTGCATATCCTTGAACAAGGCAAAATAATTAAGGAGAAGCATAAATCATGCAGTGCATATTTATCATTAAATCATGCAACGCATATTTGTTATTAAATCTTGCAATGGATATTATGTGTCTCTTAATCTAGGAAGATCTTTGAATTAGGCAACGAATCAGTATGCATGGCACAAGGATATGAAGGAGATACATATTTGTTACTAAATATGCAGTGCATATTTATTATTAAATCATGCAGTGCATATTTGTTATTAAACATGCAGTACATATTTAAATCATGTAGTGCGTAATTGTTAACAAATCATGCAGTGGGTATTATGGGTTTTATAATAGGTCCAACCGAAGAATTCTTGTTGTTTAAATAAGGGGTAACCTTCAATGATTCGCTGTGGAGTTTGTTTTGGGAGATTTTCTCTCATAATTTTCAAGCCTTGTAATTCCTCAAACATTTGCTGAATTAATTAATAAAGCTCTCCTCCTTTCCTATTTCACTATTTTCTTTCTACTGTTGTTTTCCTTTTATCTAATTATTCACTCTGGCAAGCAAAAATACGCTTTTTATTCAAGTAATTTGAGTGTTAATGGAGTCGATAATCACTAGAAATCAATCGAAGAAACTGGGGCATAACAAATTGGTATCAGAGCCTAAAGGATCCAAACAAGATCGGATCAACATTCAAACTTCGGTCCAGATTAGGGAATTGCAAGAATACCATCAAGTACTCAATATCAAAGTCGGTCAGATGCAAGAAACAATTGACGACATCGCTAAAGAATTGAAAGAAATGAGAATCCAGCCTGCAAATCCAAGAAGCCCCTACATCTCTAACCAAAATGAAATCAGTTCTGGGAATTCAACTAGACATACAACCATGGCGGCAGCAAAATCGTACAACACTATGTTCAATCTCAAACAGTCAACAACTGTAGTGACTTACTTATCCCAGTTTGAACAATTGCAAGGTATGTTTGATGCTTTACCTGATCAATTCTTGTTGGAAAAATTCGTAGATGGTCTCAAGGAAGAAATCAAACGCGATGTATTAGCGCTGCATCCTATTGATTTCAAACATGCCGTAAGTTTGGCCAAGGTTTTCGAATTCAAAAGAGAAAATAAAATGAAGATTAAATTCGGCAAAACATCCAAGAACACCAGTGGGACAAAGAAATTTAAGGCTGAAGATAAGGCGGTTGTTCCAAAAAGTGATGATGAATCACAGGAGGTAGATATGAGTGATGACTGGAAGCATAGAGAAATTTGTACTGCTGATGATGAAGCAGCAGAAAGCCATTTGGGTCAACATAGTAAAGGAACTCAAGAAATCAAGATAAACGAAGTTGTTGCTAACGATGGCGATGATGCTGAATTGCAGTATGGTTTCAGCGCTGAACATCAACATGAGGAATTTCTCAATGAAGCAAAGATGCTGGAGAACAAGGAGGGACCACAACTACTGAAGACTGCTATTGCTACAATCTTGTTTGCAACCTTCAAGTACATTTCTATTGTGTGCAAGAAGGTCGATGAAAATCCTGAGAAATTTGATGAAGCTTCACTTCGTGTTGAAAATGATGTTACAAATCCAAATGAGCCTGCTGTTGGAAAATCAGATTTAAACGCTAAAGAATCATTTGACAACGATGTAGCAGAGGATGCACTTGCAAACAAGTCACCTGATGTGTTTTTCCATCCATTAGTAGGTGCTGTTCTTGCAACATACAAGAAGATATTAAGGTCAGATGAATCCATTCAGAAATCGGGTGGTTTTTTCTTGTTGATCGGGATAGCAAACTCAGTTTGTATTGGGGAGGTTACGGGAATGCTTCTTGCTCTTAAAGCTGTCATTTTCGATGACAGATCATATAAGCCCCCATGGCCACCCCCTTTTTTTTGCCAATGCTCAACCTTGAGGACAAGGTTGTTTTGAAGGAGAGGGGAGTGTTATGCCCCCAAAGTAGATATTCCCCAAGGTCTGAAGAAATCGGTGACATGCAGGTTGAAGGTGTTTGTATCAACAAGGATAGAGCAGACAATACAACAAACACTTCAGGTTCACATACAAAAATTGGAAATGACACATCAGCAACTGCTAGCATGAATAACTGGCAACATATAGAGGAAAAGTGGATTCTTCCAGCAATTTCCGATTTGCATATCCTTGAAAAAGGCAAGATAATTAAGGAGAAGCATAAATCATGCAGTGCATATTTGTCATTAAATCATGCAACGCATATTTGTTATTAAATCTTGCAATGGATATTATGTGTCTCTTAATCTAGGAAGATCTTTGAATTAGGCAACGAATCAGTATGCATGGCACAAGGATATGAAGGAGATACATATTTGTTACTAAATATGCAGTGCATATTTATTATTAAATCATGCAGTGCATATTTATTATTAAATCATGCAGTGCATATTTGTTATTAAACATGCAGTACATATTTAAATCATGTAGTGCATAATTGTTAACAAATCATGCAGTGGGTATTATGGGTTTTATAATAGGTCCAACCGAAAAATTCTTGTTGTTTAAATAAGGGGTAACCTTCAATGATTCGCTGTGGAGTTTGTTTTGGGAGATTTTCTCTCATAATTTTCAAGCCTTGTAATTCCTCAAACATTTGCTGAATTAATTAATAAAGCTCTCCTCCTTTCCTATTTCACTATTTTCTTTCTACTGTTGTTTTACTTTTATCTAATTATTCACTCTGGCAAGCAAAAATACGCTTTTTATTCAAGTAATTTGAGTGCTAATGGAGTCGCTAGAAATCAATCGAAGAAACTGGGGCATAACACAAACTACCTTTTTTTGGGGCTGCAAACGATATCTTGGATGGGCTATCTTCTAACACAACAAGTTATGTTTCTAGGGAAAAATCCGTATTAAACAGTAATAAGGCGATGTTCCTATAAGATCCTCGCTCGCTCCAAGCGAGGTTCATGTTATAACAAAGTTCGGGTGAGTGGGGTTAATACAACAACCTAGTTTGTGTCAAGCTAGATTTGTATGATAACATAGTTCATGAATAAACCACGTTCCAGTTGAACGTGGTTTAAAATAAATTAGGGTATTTTCCGAAAAAATGGAGGGTGAAAAGGAAAATACGGGATGTGTTCATTTTTTGAAACCAGGTGGGGTGTGAAGGAGAAAGGATGGGTATGAATAGAACTTGCCTTATTGATATGCATGTGTCATTTAATCACACTGAAGTACAGAGTAGTTTATATATTGCCAAACTATAAAAAACATAGGATTATTATTTTTCAGTGACATGAAAGTAATGAACAAAGCAAATGTAGTATGATGAAACATGTACTCACCATTCTCTGAAACTTCCATGTTTGATATGATTCATATCCCCTTGTCAACACCATTGCATTGGGAATAATAAACTTGATCATTCAACTTTGATTTGAAGTGGCTATGTAAATTTCTTTAAGTTTTCTATTTGTATCTACGGATGCTTTTATGACTTGCTGATAAATACTTGAGCCCTCAGCATATTTTCTTTTTCTTTTTCATTCATATATTAGTATTTTAAAGGTTATGGATTTCATGCATTTATTACTTTCACAGATGGCTATATCATGCCTTCATGGTTTGACATTCATGAGATACCTGTAACCGCTGTAGATTCTTCTCTTGTAGCAATACCTTGCTCCTGTGTCAGATTATATGGTTCCATGTGCTCATTATGTATTTCATATGATGTAACGATAGGAATCTCCGAAAGATGAAAAGGGTGTTCTTGAAGCTGTTAAAAATGTGCATACTATTATAAACAAGGAGGTGACCGCAGGCACAGATCCCAAAAATATTTTTATTTGCGGACTTAGCCAAGGAGGTGGGTGCATGTTATGAAAGAAACTTCATATATCCATCAAGTTGCATCATCTTTTTTTTTTTTTTTTTTTTTTTTTTAAACCTATTTAATGTTTTGGCAGGCGCCTTGACCCTGGCAAGCGTACTACTTTATCCAAGAACACTTGGAGGTGGTGCCATTTTTAGTGGATGGGTTCCTTTCGATTCATCGATTGTAGATAAGATATCTCCAGAAGCAAGAAAGGTAGATGAAACTACCCAAAGAAGCGTATTCACACTTTACAAGTTGTGATGTAAATGCCAATTTTGTTTGTTATTCTGCAGACACCAATTTTATGGTCTCATGGCATTGATGATGAAATAGTGTTATTTGAGGCTGGCCAAGCAGGTCCTCCATTTTTAAAACAACTTGACATGAGCTGTGAGTTCAAGGTATAGTCAGTCAACATTTTTCAGCATCCTAGTTCTTAATCGACATATGCATATGAGGGCGTCTATTTGGACACAAAATTAGACATAAATTGAGAGACACAGAGTCTCGACCGTTAGATCTGTTTGTCCTTATATGGAGGGGTGAAATTCAGGGGACGATCTAATGTGGTGAAGATCGGTTGTGTCACCAATTGTATACATACATACATACATATATATATATATATATATATATATATATATATATACACATATATACATACATATATATATACATATATATATATGTGTGTGTGTGTAATGCGCACACACATATACCGCAATCTATGAATTAATCCGACTGTTGATCCTTGAACAGACCAAATAATAGTTCCACTGTTATCTGTCTGTGTAAACACCCCCTTATGAATACAAGTGGATTAGACACAACTTCCTATTGCAACAGTAAAGATCTACTGAACAATGTGGGAAAGAAAACCCACCTATCGTTCCTTTGGCAGTGGCTGGTAACTTCTTTCTCCGTCTGAACCATTTGATCAATTTGTTTAGCAAGAGGCGTTGCTTTGCTTTATGAGATCATTAATTAGACCATACAAAAAATTTCATAACCAAACGAATTCAATTAAACAAAGAATGTAAAATAATGATATAACACACAGGGAAGATACCGAACTCTAATTATCACAAGGTTAATGAGGTTTAAATCATCGATGTGGACATTTGAAGCAGCCTCCAATATGACTTTTAATGGTCCGAACTCAAAGAGCAGGTAATCTCTCCTGGAATAGTCACAATTCAACACATTTCACGAGAGGAACCACCTCTGCCACCCAAATCACATACTGAGTACAACAGCTAAACTTCGTATGCATGCTATATTGATGTTGAAGACATCAGAGGCATGGAGAAAGGGCAGCGGATAGGGTTAGGATGTAGGCTGTTGGTAGAAGCAAGGTTTGAATTTCCGGATTCCGATTCCATTCCGGTCATTTGCAATATCGAAGTTTCGGAAAATTCCGTTTATATTCCGGTTCCGTTTCAGATTGCATTAAATTCTCCTATTAGAGCATAATCTGTAAGTTCATTATTAGGTCCAAGTTATTTCTCATTTCCAGCCCAGAAAGGCAATATTCGCTTTCAGTTGGGCCTTCTTCTAAAGTTTTATAATAGCTGCAACAATACGTTAACCTTTTTCCTTTATCATTCAGCTTCCACCTCCGCATGGTTCAAACCGTAGATAATACGCTGAGCTATAAAATTGAAAGCAATGTGAAGAAAATTACATTCTCAAACTATTGAATAATAAAAATTAATGGGTTCTATGGTCAAGTAATCTATCTCAGTGCTTCTCTCTTTGTTGATTTTCTCAAACGTTTTTTTTTAATGCTTTAAACAATTTCTGTTTATTCGAAGTTTATCAACTGCATCCTCTTTTTTTTTTTTTTTTTTTGGTTTTCCATGTCCAGATCCGGAACCGGAATATTCAGTAGATTCCGTCCCAGTCCACGCCAGAACCGGAGCGGAAGGTCCGAAATTCTTGCATGCCGGACGGAATCTCAAACCTTGGGTTAGAAGAGAAATTAATTGGTGGGATAACCACACCCCCCTCAAAGGGAAGGGGTTACTAACAGATTGTAATATAAAGTGATCTAGAGGAAGAATAAAAACTTTAAGTGCATTCGTCATTGATTTGATACAAAGGGAAACTTTGAGAAGTTATAATCATCGTTTTTAGATTGTGGGACAAGTGGACGATTATGTTGGCCATTGGTAATGGACAAAAGCACCCGTTATTTTTTAGCTGTAACAACAGAAAGATTCAAAAGTGCAAAATATGCTTCACTTACATAGAATTTGCATTAAATTAGATCATGGGATGGTTGAGAAAATCATGCAACCATGAAAGAGGGAAAATGCCGTCCCCAAAGTTCTTCTCCTAAGACTCCAAATCTGAAATTCACTCCCTGTTTTGTATCTAAACTCTAAAATGAATGACATAGGTTCGTGTTGTCTAAAATAAGATCCCCGCATGCATGTATCATTTTGGTTTCAGGGTTTATCCATCAATGGAGTTGTGCGGTTAAACCGATTAGCGGCTTTATAGCAACAAATGTACGAAAATCGTAATGGATATCATAGTCGTGAAAGGCACACCTCGGCACGTGCTATGGCGCACCGCAAGGCATGACGCAGAGTTTGTGTTATTTTTGCTTGCAATGCAGCACATACGGAAAGGCATGCCAAATGGCGCAAATGGCGTGCAGTGCAAAATGACGAGCCATTTCTTTTTTTGTTGTTTTTTGCATTTGCTAACTACATAAAAATTAGTATTTGTCATAACAAAAGAGGAATAGGCTAGCTCAAGCTAAACTAAATGATTTGATATTTGTTAGATACAACCGAGGATCAAAGAGGTATAACATCCGTGACACCATTGATCCAATATCTTTGAAAGATATCGATGGTTGTAATGATAGGTTAACGGTAAATATTAATGATGCATCCAATATTGAAGATGAGCTTGTATTTGATGATGAGGATGACTTGACTTGAGGTGTTGATGTTAGAGCAGTACGAGTGGAGGAAGCGAGATATCTGTGTCGAAGATTCTCCACATCGAGGGGTTTTCAGCACCTCCTTTTGCTTCTTTCCATATTCACGAAGAAGAAACAAATCTAAATGATAGGATGAGGAAGAAACATAATTTTATGAATCTAATGATGCAGACATTAATTAGGAAAATATAATTGCTGAATCAGATTTGATATTTAGTTTATCAATAATATGTATTATTATTTTGGATTTGGTAATCATTGTGTTTAAAATTCTATGCGTATGATATTATATTTGATTTTTTTTTAAATGCATAAATCTTTGTTGCGTATGTTTTAGCAAAAAATTATCGTTTTTTTTCTATTAAATGTTAAATTTATTAAAAAAAAAGTAAACATGCATGGTAAAATGAAAAGGCCCGCGTCCTCTGTCGCACCGTGCGCCATCATGGAGGTTTTGCGTCTTTTTGCACCGTGCTCCATTAATAACACTGGCTGTAATATAAAATCTATTGTATATGCTTGTGTATCCGACTTAGATTTTTAGTTTGTCAGTAGTACATGTAATCACTTCGAACTTTTTTTTTTTTGAAAGAAAAAATTACTTGGAATTCTATGCTTATGACTTTATGTTTATTTATATTTTTTGCAAAATGATTAAAAGAATATTTGTGGTATATGTTTTCAGTAAAATAAGTATCAATTATACCTTTTTATTAATTGTTATTTATAAAAAAATTGTATTATTTTTCAAATGTGCGCATTAAATAAAAATTGGTCATGAAAACTAATTTAAGTGTTAAGTGTTCTAGATTTAGGTTTTAATGTATTGCATTCGAACCTTCGAAGATACCAAGACGGGCATTCTTCTTGAATAAAGTACCATTCATTCTAATAAAAACATGTGTGCGCCATTCGTTATTGTCGTTCAAGACTCCATGAATTTCCCGCGTCATTTTGGGATGTGCTCCAAATACTCTTTTAAGAGTCGTTTGCCAATTTGAGGGATCTTTGTGATTTTTTGTCATGTGCCGTCAATAACCATGTATTAATTATCAATAGATTGGGCAATGATTTGTAGTCCACTAAACAAATTAAATATTTTGATAATACCTACTAAAATGAGAATCATGAGGTCCTAAGACGTCGATGCTTGAGCATGGAAGGAGAAGAAAATGATCTTCGTGGGTGGGGATGGTAACATGTGTTATCGAAATGAAGAAGCGAAAAAAATGTCTTCCACATACTTTTTTCCTAACTAATAATGAAGAACGTTATTCTAGTAATTTTAAAAGCTTCAAACGAAGGTTTCATTATTACGTATAAATATTTTGCATGTTCTAATGGGTAGTTATCATTTCTTAATTTAAAGCAAGAATCTGTTGTAATATACACACACGAGCGTTACGGCACGCGCTTCGCGCGTAATGATGAAACATTATTCATTCATAATAATTAACCATATTTTGACACTGAAATCATATGTAGTTGGTTTGATTTTTTTTACTTCTATATTACAACATCTGACTTTTATTAGTTTGATTTTTTACATGTTATTATTCCATAAGAAATGAATTTAAATAGAATGCGTATATTTTAGATGGTATTTTTAAGTGATAAGATGTGGTAATATTCTTAGATGACCATTTAGAATTTGTAGAGGAGGTTCAATTGTTAGATCATGTTTTTATTTTATTAGTATTTAGGTTTGTTTTTAAATTAAAAAGGAAATTTTATTGTTATACTCCTATTTTAAAGGAATGTTAATAGTCGTAATATGCGTTTACAACAAAAAAGGCTATAATGCTGATTTGACTGACTTATATGCAGATACTACTTTATAGAATAAATTATAAGAGCAATATTTTAAAAAATTGTACATAAAACGCAATTTTGGGACCTTGCAGTCAAACTAAAAGTTTGCGAAGTTTGCGATTTCAAGTCAATTATTAATAAAGATACTTTTGATATAATATTCTCAAAGCAAGTTGTAACGTAAAAATCTAATATGTATACTTATGAATCCGAGTTGGATTTCTAGTTTATCAGTAGTACGTTAATTGAAATTATATGCGTATGATATTATGTTTTTGCGAAATGATTAGAAGCACATTTGTTGTATATGTTTTTAGTAAAATAAGTATCAATTATACCTTTTAAATTAATTGTTACGTATAAAAAATTGTAATAATTTTTTAATCAAAGTTGGTTTGTCATAACCACTAGTTCAAATGTCTAGTGGTAAAGTGTTCTATATTGTAATTTTAATGTCCTGGATTCGAACCTCCCGAGATATGAAAATGAGCGTTCTACTTGAATAAAATATCATTCATTCTAATAAAATTTGTATGTTTTGTTTATTATCACGAATTCATGATTCAAGACTTCAGGAATGTGTTAAGTCATTTTGTGATGTGCTCCATCCAATATTCCAGTTCTTGTTTATTTCACCCGATATCTCATTTTTGAACTTGAGAGAAATGAGATTTAGTAAAGCAAGACATTAAATTATGTTTATATATTACTCGACGCTCATCATATTTTAATTTTAGGTGAGATACCAATATAAGATCTCGTAGGAAGTTGTCCAATTACATATTTCTTTTATTTCTGATGTGAATCCAAAAGAAATTGCATTCTGATTGCGTTTTTACTATCCCTTCAATTCTTTTTTTTTGGGGACATTTTAACAAGTTTTTTTTTTTAAAGTATTCTACTATCCGGACGAGTGGAATTCATTCAGTTTAACACTAAATCAAACGCGTTACTCCAAATTAGAAAGTAAAATTAATATTATCGTTTTACATCAATTATGCATGTTAAAAAAAAAAATTTTAAATAACAATCATTATAAAAATTTCTGAGATATCAAATTTAAACGCTTAATGTACTCTAAGATAATATCGAGACAGATTTTAACATCTGAAATGCCCATCCAGATCTACATCCGAGATACGCTCATCTCATATATCGTCTGATACTAGATATCATGTGTACAAAATTTTAGATATGCGTCGAACACATGTTCTCAAATGAGTGTTTTTTTTCCTAGTTTAATTTTTCAGCGAACTTCAAACTATACGTTTTTATTACGGTTGGGTCGAGATAGGTGAGAAAGACATTGAAGCGTATGAATCTGATAATACAAATATCGATTTAGAAAATACGATTCTTCAACCAGTTTCAAATTTTTAATTTACTAGTAGTATATATATATATATATATATATATATATATATATATATATATATTTGGATTTGGGCTTTTATTGACTATTATTATGTTTATGATATTATATTCGATTCCTTTTTTTTTAAATATATAAAAAGGATATATTTATTTCATATGGTTTAGTAGAAGTAAATAAATTATGTTAAACTTTTTAGATTAATAGTTATATATATTAAATATTAAACTTATAAAAAATATATTCTAGAAATGCATAATAAATCGAAAAATTGTTCATTGTTTGTCGAGACGTGCGCCAAGGCTTTGAGGAAGCTTTGTGTTTTTTGTCATGTACCATTAATAACTATGTATTAATTATCAATAAATTGGGCAATAATGCATAGGCCACATAACAGATTAATATTATAAAAATACCTACTAAAGTGAGAATGATGAGGTGACAAGAGGTTGATGCTTGAGCATGAAAGAAGAAGAAAACGATCTTTGTGGGTGGAGATGGTAACATGTGTTATCGATATGAGAGTAAGGCGCAAAAAAATGTTGGAACTATTTTTCACACGTGTTTTTCCTAATCAATAATGTAGCAAGTTATTCTAGTAATTTTAATTGTTCAGATGAAGGTTTCTTTATTACATATAAACATTTTGCATGCTCTTGTGGGTAATTATCATTTCTTAACTTAAAACAAGATTATACTGCAACTAACATGGAATATGTATGCAAGCATTACTGCACGTGGTTCGCACGTGATGATGGAGCACTCTTTTGACCAAGTCCAGTGACATCACCAGCAACCACAACAGTTGATCAGAGGAGGAAGTTGAAGGTCATCAACAGCATAATTATCAACTACAGCGAAGATAATGGGGATATTACTCAAGAGAACACGTGCAACAGTGTGCATGTTACAACATGATTAGCTGTAACAGTTAGTTGCATGAGAATCTTATTCTGTTCAAAGGAAGCCAATCGGTTAGAAGGAGGGGGGAAATATTGTCAGTAGTGGATCCAAAAATTGAATTTGAAATCTTGCCGTCCGAAGTTTGTTAGCAAACAACTATATAACAACATATGCAGAATAGAAAATATATGGAAAAGTGAATTGTTCATTCTCTTCTTTGTTCTTTTATTTAATTTAGTTTAGTTAGTTTTTTGCATCCAATAGTTAATCAGATGTTTCTAGAACACCTATCAACACCATGCCTCCTCGGCATACTAAAAAGGGAACGAATGGAGCTCCGTAAGTGGTATCAGATTCAACAATTGATCCTATTCTAGGGGTGTTAATCGGGCAGACCGAACCGGACGGAGGGGTGTTCGTGTTCCATCCTATAAGACTTTTGGACATACACGGACCGGGCGAGGAATTAGCTCGGACATTGTTTGTACGAGCTGGACAACGAACGAATAAGGTTAACAATAAAAAAACATCGAATGTTTCGGAACAGACGTATTTTTGTATACTTTTTCTTGTTTTAAATCATGTCCTAAATAAAAATCGTACGGATATGGACCGGACACCTTACCCTTTCAGACCGAGTTGTACATCGACTGTCATATCCGATTAACACCCCAAGATGAAACTGATCTCCATATAACAGTTTTACCTACTGAGCATCACACAATTTCAACCATTGAACAACCAAATACTGATGAAACCGCTGCCAAAGATGAAACTGAATCATGGAGACAACGACAACATGAATTCAACAATTTAATAACGCTAGAGGTTTCAGCCCTTTCAGGTATGCAAAACATAATTCAAATGCTCGCCCACAAAATTGATCGGATCATGTTATCCCACCTTCCAGTCACCATGCAACCACCAAGACAACAACATTCATATGATTGGGTTAGAACATGTGCATTTTATTTTAGACATGAAGCATTTCAGTGGTTCAATTGGTAAGCTACTAATGTTGATCATTATCACATCTGGTCAGTATTTGTAGAAGAAATATTAGCAGGATTTGGAACAAATGAAATGACTAGACCATTTGAATCATTTACTAATCTAAAGCAAGTCAGGACAGTTAAGGATTATCTAAATCGTTTTGAGCAAGCAGCAAGCTTATTGGACAAATTGCCACCTGCCTACAATATTGACAAATTTGTAGGAGGATTGAAAGAAGACAATAAATATGAAGTTATTGCTGCTAAGCCACAAAGTTTGAAACAAACTATTGTTAGGATTGTCTCGCATGTTGTTAAGGAGGGATGATGGTTTGGAATTAATAGTCCGACATCATGAAATATATTGAAGGAATTGTGTACAAATATGAGTTGGCAGACACGTAACATCAGGGATTCCTTTTGTTATATGGGAGTTGTGTGCCAGCTCATATGCGTGCAAAGGGGGGCTTTGTTTCCGACTGTCGTTACATAACAGTGGTATCAGAGCCAAAGATTACGGACTGGGCCATGCAGGCAAGACAATGCTCTCAAAAGATACTCGTAGGATGCGAGTCAAGGGGGTGACTGTTAGGATTGTCTCGCATGTTGTTAAGGAGGGATGATGGTTTGGAATTAATAGTCCTACATCATGGAATATATTGAAGGAATTGTGTACAAATATGAGTTGGTAGGCACGTAACATCAGAGATTCTTTTTGTTATATGGGAGTTGTGTGCAGCTCATATGCGTGCAAGGAAGGGGGGCTTTGTTTCCGACCGTTGTTACATAACAACTATATCCCTAGCCAAAACCTTCGAAGAGAAATATACTTTTCCCAAAAAGGATAGATGAAACCATACAACCCAAATTAAGCCACACCACCACCTCAACCAATGACGTCTCCATCCATCAGGCCAACCAATAATAACCCGTACAACAAACTATCTTCAAACGACATTGCCACTCGTCGAGACAAAAACCTATGTTGCACATGTGATGAGAAATGGTACCCTGGCCATAAATGCAGTAATAAAAAAGTGTATATGATGGAGGGATTTCTCACAAATAATGAAGAACCTAAAGAAACTGAAATATCATCAGATGCATCGATTTCACCAGGCCATCACACTGGTGTTTCTCCAGCCGTATCTTTGCAAGCAGCGTCGGGGATACCAACCATACGCACTTTCCGTGTAATTGGGCCCATTAATGGTCATACACTCCACATTCTGATCGATTATGGATCTACACACAATTTCATCAACAACAAATTAGCATATCAATGGAATTTACAAATTATTGAATCTTAGAAGTTCCAGGTTTTAGCAGCCAGTGGTGAGCAAATGTATGGCTAAGAAGCTTGTCAAAATGTTCAAATTACTTGCCAGGGAGTTCAAATGCCAATTGGTTTGTTATTATCACCAGTTGAAGGTTGTTAGGTGGTATTGGGAGTCCAATGGTTAACAAATTTTGAAGCGTGACATTCAATTTTAACACACTTCAACTAAGATTCAATTATCTGGGAGTAGATCACATGTTGCAAGGGTTACAAACCATGCCAACCAAGATACTTCCCGAAGAAAAAATGGACAAAGTTATTCAACATCATAGCTTGAATTTTATGCAACAAGTAACTACCGTGCAACGAACTGCTGCACACCTTAATTCGGATACATCTTTTCAAAACCTACCAGCACTCATTCTCGATATCATACACCAGTTCCCTGTAGTTTTCAAAAAACCAACCACTTTACCTCCTTATAGACCAACCGATCACAAAATTCCATTACTTCCAGATGCCAAACCAGTTTGCTAACGCCCCTATAGACATTCATATCACTTGAAAAATGAAATTGTAAAACTAATCAATGAAAAATTGGAGCAAGGCATTATAAGACCGAGTTGTAGTAGCTACTCGTCACCTGTGGTTATTGTTAAAAAACACGGTGGGAGCTGGAGATCGTGTGTTGATTACAGAAATCTCAACAAATTGACAATCAAGGATAGTTTTCCAATTCCACTTATTGATGACTTATTTAATGAACTTAACGGTGCAAAATGCTTTATAGAACTAGATTTAATGTCCGGTTACCACCTAATAAAAATGTAGGAAGAGGATATTCACAAAACAACTTTCAAAACTCATGAAGGCCATTACGAATTCACAGTTATGCCATTCGGCCTTACCAATGCACCGTCCACTTTTCAATCCCTCATTAACTCAATCTTTGAACAATTTCTCAGGAAGTTTCTCTTTGTTTTCTTTAATGATATTCTGGTATACAGTAGAACTCGACAAGAACATTTATCACACTTGTTTTTAACCTTACAGGTCTTGGAAAAACACAACTTGATGGTCAAGATTTCTAAATGTTCTTTCACACAACAGCAGATTGACTATTTGGAGGCACATAATCACTCACAATGGAATTGCAGTAAATCCATCAAAAACTCAAGTTGTAAGAGACTAGCCTACTCCAAAGAATCTGAAATCATTGAGAGGATTTCTTGGTCTTTCAGGATATTACAGAAAATTTAGAAAAAAATATGGAACTATTGGAAAACCTTTGACTAACCTGCTTAAGAAAAATTCCTTTCAGTGGAACCAAGAAGCACGGCAGTAACTAAAAACAAGACTCACCAATCCACCAGTACTTGCTCTGCCGAACTTCTCTAAAGAATTCATATTAGAATGTGATGCAACTGGACAGGCATTGGAGCAATACTGCTTCAAGATGGTAGACCAATTGCTTTTCTGAGCCAAGCTTTGAAGGGAACAAATCTAACTTTGTCCATATACGAAAAAGAGTTATTTGCATTAATCTTGGCAACAAAGAAATGGAGCCAGTACTTATTGGGGCAGAAATTCATCATTCGAACTGATCACAGAAGTCTGAGATATTTCTTGAATCAAAAGTTAACCAATAGTTACAACATAAATAGCTAAACAAACTTCACAGCTTCGATTATCTTGTTGAATTTAAAGCTGGAAAAGAAAATATTGTCGCTGATTCCTTATCCAAACATGAACCTAATACTACATTATCATGCCTTCAATTAAACCCTATTAATGTCATAAAATCCCCATGGCTAAAGGATATTTTCAAGTTGATAACTACTGATCCTTTTTACAATGATCTTGACCATAAGCTTGTTAATACTGTTGATCCTCCTACTAAACATCAAAAAAGCCAACCAAATCTTTTACTACAAATGAAGAATATTAATAAGTCCCAACGCTCATGATCTCAAATCCAAACTTCTCAAAGAATTTCATGCTCTTCTCTATCTGGCCATTCAGGAGTTGCAAAAATACTGCACAGAATCAAGCAAGTATTTCATTGGCAAGGAAGAAAAGGGATGTTCAAAATTATGTTGCAACCTGTGACATTTGTCAACAAATGAAGCATGAAAACATCAATATTCCTGGACTCTTACAATCGCTACCTATTCCAGAACGGCTTTGGGAAGATATTAGCGTGGATTTTATCACACAACTTCCTCCGTGCCATCACTATTCTGTAATCCTTGTGGTTGTGAATCGATTATCCAAATATGCCCACTTCATTCCCTTGACTCACCCTTACACAGCACCTCAGGTTGCACAATTTTTTTTGACAATGTGGTTAAACTACACAGCATACCAGGATCTATTGTGAGTGATCGCGATGCTATATTTACTAGCCTATTCTGACAGGAACTCTTTAAAATACAAGACAGTAAGTTAGCATTAAGTTCTGCGTATTATCCTCAAAGCGACGGACAAACATAAACCAATAAAACCCTTGGATGTTATCTTCAATGCTTTTGCAATCATAAACCAAAAGAATGGATGAAGTGGTTACCCTTGGTGGAACTCTGGTACAACACTACGCGTAAAAATTAACTATATTTTTACATTGGAATCATGTGTAGATGATTTGATTTTTTTATTTTTATTTTACATTACGTCTAACTTTAATTATTTTGGTTTTTTTAATATTGTTAATGCGCAAGAAATGAATTTATATAGAATATTTATATCTTAGGTGCTATTTAAAGTGGTAAAATATGGTAATATATTTAGATAATCGTTTCGGATTTGTGGAGAAAGCTCAATTTTTAAATCATATTTTTTATATTATTAGTATTTAGGGGTGTTTTGAAATTGAAAAGGGGATTTGATTGTTAGAACTTATTTTATAGAAATATTAATAATTGTAATATGCATTTACATAAAAAAGATGAGTGTTTGGTTTAACTTGTATGCATATGCTACTTTTTAGGATAAAATTTATCTATAAAGGATAATACTGCGGTCGGACCAAAAATTTGCGCTTTCAAGCCAGTTATTAATAAAGATATATATATATATATATATATATATATATATATATATATATATATATATATATTTTGATATAGTACTCTCGAAGCAAGTTGTAACATAAAATCTAATATGTATACTTATGAATTCAGTTCAAATTTCTGGTTTATCAGTGATACGTTAATTGAAATTCTATGCGTGTGTCATTATGTTTAATTATATTTGTGCAAAGTGATCAAAAATATATTTGCTGTATATTTTTTTAGTAAAATAAATATCAATTATACTTTTTCAATTAATTGCTATGTACAGTAATTTATATACATACGTATTAAATCAAATTTGTTATGTCATGACCATTAATTCAAGTGTCAATTGGTAAAGTGCTCTATATTGAGATTTTGTTGTATTGGATTCGAACCTCCCGAGATATCAAAACTTGTGCTCTACCTGAATAAAGTACCGGTCATTCTAATAAAAAATGCATGTGCTGTTCATCACCATCATTCAAGACTCCAGGAATGTCTTGAGTCATTGTGAAAGGGGGGGGGGGGGGGGGGTAGATAGAGATAGATAGATATGTAACGTAGTAGCTAAATTTTTGTTCATATATTATTTGACACTCACGTTCAAGATAGCTAAATTTAAATGGTGTATTGCTGATATCGGTTTTGGAGGCATATTGCTGATCTCGTCCGATATGAGATACTGGATGTACAGTTCTCTTGATTTTAAAACCTTGGCCCGATTAATAACTATGCATGCAACAATAAGCACATCCAATATGCCTGTACAATCAAGTAATGTTCTAATGTACCTTTGTACTTGGACTTGTTATGCATCTGTAACTAATCCCATAAACTAGAGCATCTTTTATGCCTCATAAAGACAAAACTGAAGTTGCTCAAAATCCTATATTGTGGTAGCTAGGCACGTATATGAACCAACTGTTAATTTTTTTACGATACATGCGTAAAACTACTAGGTTATGGATGTGCTCAAAATCATAATTTAGCAGTATACATATAATATCCTGATAATGGCATTATCTTTATGCAAACACAGGCTTATCCTGGCCTCGCCCATTCCATAAATGATGAAGAGCTAGAATCGCTTGAATCATGGATCAAAGCTCGCATGAAAAATTCATCATGGATCAAATCACATCCCAACCTCCGTTGTATGTTGTGTTTATGATTCGGTTACTTAAAGGTGTTGCTGTGACAATGTTTGCCAGCAATTAACATTGCAAAACATGATTATTTGTATGATGAATTTGCCTTACATATTGAAATAAGATGTTGCCTTTGTCTTGGTAAATATTATAAGTGCAAAGCAAATGACAACCATCTGCATATGGTGCGATTACTGTCGAATGCAGCAAAATTTCTCATATGCTAAGGGGTTGATGATGGTGGCCGGGAATGAGGATTAATGATAATTAACATAAAAATATTCCAAAATTGTTTAATATTCTAAGAATATTAAGCATATGTGGCATTATTGTATATTTTCGTATTTTGTTTCGCCACAAATGTTCGTGTAGTATTATAACGCAGTTAGATGTTAAAAGATTAGCGCAGCATAGGGTAAGTTTGTCTAACCAAAATGTAGCATGAAGTGAAGCTAATTTAGAAGCTGAATTGAGCTTCTAATGGAAGTTGTTTGGTAGTTACTTGTATATATCAATATATGTATCCATGAATGGATTGAGTTCATTTTTCAAAAGAATACACGTCCTGCAGTTAGCAATTGAAATAAATTTTAGAAACGAAGTTGCCCTTAGTCATTTTATAGCTCAGTGGTATAAATAGATAAATCTACTATGTATTCTCTCGCCATCATTGATGAGTATCACTGAAGAGATATGGAACAGCTAAAACGTAAAAAAAAACAAAAACCCTAATTAAATAAAATAAATGGTTAAAATGTTTTATAACGCTTGCAAAGTTGAACACATAGGTTTTAATATAAACAAATTTAGCAAAGTTGAATACATAAGACATTGTGTCATGGTAACAATGGTGCGAGTTCGAAACCCGAAATGGCACGTTAAGAGCTTGTCAAGTGCATACGCTAAGATCAGTCACTTATGTGGTGCTCGCGGGTTGGGATAGGTGGTCTAAAGAAGATTTTACGACTCCGACCGATTTACCTCCTGAACAAATTAAAAAAAAAAAGGTGTCACTTCAAATGACCAATAATGTATCCTCACACCATTGATTTTATGAATGGCTTTTCAAATTAAGTAGTTTTTTTTTCATGTAGTCCCAATTTTCAAATTTATTACAAATTTAGTTGTGTTTTCGAAAATATTACAAATTTACCCAATTTCTGACCAACTCACCGCTAGAGTTGGCCAGAATAAACTGACGCAATGCCAGATTGCACGATACACGTGTAAACTGGCGCAATCCGGGATTGCGCCAGTTCATTTTAAAAAATATATATATAAGTTACGGAGCATAATCTCGAATTGTGCCAGTTGGACACAATCCCAGATTGCATCCCGTAACTTCATATAGTAACCTCCACCCCTTCTTCCTCTCTCATTCTTTCATTAAAAAAAAAAAAAAATTAATTTAAAACACCAAATCCTTCATTAAATCAACAGTATTTACCTATCAATTCAAGAATGACAAGCTCTTCTATATATGAACAACTAGTGTAAACCCGTGTTTCGCACACGGACTGAGAAAGGTAGTTGTATAAAACTATTAAATGGAAATAGTTGAAAAACATTTTTTGCAATTGATTTATCCTCTTTTATTTGTAGTAAACTCTGAGCAGTAATGCAGCATTGCAGGAATTCATGGTTTGAAAGCTGAAAATTAAGGTTACATTAGTGTTCAGGCTTTCTTGGCAACTTGTGCTCTATTTTGTTTTTTTTCTAAAACACTGCATACGCAATGGGTAAGGAACGATAAGTAGTGTTTGGTCTGTTTTGTGTTTTGAGTTTTTAGTTTTCGGCGTTAATTATGAAAATTGAGAAGATTTGAAGTACAACGGAGGTGACGGATCAAAGATGAAGTGAGTGATGGAGGGGACCGCGGGATGGGGATAAATGAAATTGTTATGGTCCTTCCGTTGTTTCTTAAAATATGAAAAATAATAAAAAGTTGTTTTTGGTTTTGTGTGTTAATTTTGTTTTGTAAAACGATCGTTTGTTACGATATGTGTGCATTGTCGGTACTTTTGTATGTGCGAAAACTCAAAACTAAAAAGTGTAAACCAATCACCCCCGTAGTTACCTAAAAATAATGACAATGGAATGTAACGGTCATGACTTGGTAAGTTGATACAGCCTATGGATAAAGTTGGATAAAGTATAGTGTTGAGGGAACAAAGTGGAACGTGGTGTACATGCACGGGTAGTATCGCGCATTGTTACAGCAGTTCCCTATTTTACAATTGCAGGTATAATCAAATATTAATTTTGAAATGAACTGGAAGGAAGTAAAACATGTGTCATAGATGTTAGAACCATGTTGATTATCAAAAGCTGTAAACATTAAAAAAAAAAAGGAGAGGGGGGGGGGGGGGGGGGGGGTGTGGTATAGCGGAACATGCTGCATGTAACTGTAATATACAATAATCTGATAATAAAAAATTACAATCCTTAAAAGTTGTCGAAGAAACAGTTGAAGGAAGACAAACATGCAAGCAACCATAACATTATCCATCCATTAGCCTTATTCTATCCAAGTAAAAAAAATCCACGAAGCATGGAGAACCTGGAAAAATAACAAAAGCGTCCATGCATAAGAGTGAGTAATTTACTTTTAATTTTTTTTACTCTACAGCTAGTGTTGCTAGGAGGAACATTAATGTATAGTATCATGGTGACATTAAACTAAATCCTAATATTAGCAGTGGAATAAGGTAGTGCATCTTATCATATCAGTGCTGCATAGACTGAAGCTTTAAGAGTTAACAAATTTAAACAACTTCCTATTTTTCCCACGTAGTTCTTGTTGCATCAGTTTTCACCTACAACAACAAATTTTTGTTAGTTACAGGTAAATGTCACTTAAAAGTAACAAAACAGCACAACAATACCCTTTTTTTATAGATAAATCTGTATGCATCTTTTATAGATGATAGTTATATCCATGTTAAAACCTGTTTAATGTCCTCCACAGCATAAGGGTTGAAAATTATGAAATAGATTTGCTTAAAGTGTAATATGTGATGTTGTAGACTGATGATTCTTCATTGAAAGCTGCATAATTCATTTAAGAAGTTATTTTGCAAATGTATGGGTTTATGCATAAATTTTAGGTAAGTAAATGATGTCTTTAATGTTGAACAGAACACAAAACGATTGAGTAATTTTTGTTATTGAACCAAAAGAGTTTTGAGGCTATTAAATAGCCAGTACAAGCAACAGAAATGCTAATAAGTAGGTCACGTCTTTTACAGCCCAAAGATCGTGCGTGATACTTGCCTAGGAATAGATCAAAACAAAGCAAAGAAACAGTACTAGCTCCTATATTATATAGGATGATTATTAACAGAATGAAAAAACTGAAACAAATATTATTATCCAACGGCCTAACAAATTCCTCCCCTAAACTGAACATGCGTGAAGCATCTCAGTTTACCCCTTCAGCTGATTTAACTCCAAGTGCACTCCTGAGTTTCTGGAACTGCTCCAATCTCATAGGTTTAGTCATGATGTCTGCCAACTGCTCACCAGTGCTACAGTACTTCATATCAACAACTTCATCCTTTATGAGGTTCCTTAAGAAATGAAACCTCACGTCTATATGTTTACTCCTACCATGAAAAACCGGATTCTTTGCAAGCTTAATTGTGGATGAATTATCACATAAAATTTTAACACAACTATTATGAACACCTCCAATTTGCTTAAGAATTTGCTGCATCCAAATGCATTGACATGCACATGAAGCAGCTGCCACATACTCCGCTTCCGTGGTTGAAAGAGCTACCACTGGCTGCTTTTTGGACATCCAAGCTACTGCCCCTCCACTCAGCATAAAGACGTAACCTGATGTACTTTTTCAGCCATCTAAGTCCCCAGCATAAGCACTATCCGTATAAGCAAATAATTCATCATGACAGTCTCTCTTGTAAAAGATTCCAAGTTCTACAGTAGCTTTGATATACCTGAGAATCCTCTTTGCTGCTAGCGTATGTGATTCCAACGGATTTGACATGAAGCGGCTAATGAAGCATACACAGCACATCAAGTCAAGTCTAGTGACTGTCATATACATCAAGCTACCCACCATTTGTTTAAACAGAGTGGCGTTTACTTTCTTCTCTATTTCTTGCATTGAAAATCTGTTGCTTCCTGGAACCATAGGATTCTTTACACCATTACACTCCTCTAAGCCAAACCTGTCCGGAATCTCATTTGCATACTTCTTTTGACTTATGTGAATACCTTTGGCGCTTTGACGCACCTCAACCCCTAGGAAGTATTTCATCTCACCAAGATCAGTCATCTCAAATTCTCTTTTCATCGAGTTTTTGAAACCATGCATCATATTTGAATCATTACTGGTGAAAATAAGATCATCTACATAGAGATATACAATCAATATCTTGTCCTTCTCTTCTTTCTTAACGAACAAAGTGTGTTCATAGCTGCTCCTTTCAAATCCTTCCTTGATGAAGTAGCCTTCGATTCTGCTAAACCAAGCCCTCGGTGCTTGCTTTAAACCATAAAGTGCCTTCTTTAATTTGTACACTTTGTTTTCTTCTCCCTTCACCACATAGCCCTGTGGTTGTGCAACATATACATCTTCACTCAATTTACCATGCAGAAAGGCACTTTTGACATCTAGTTGGAAGAGCTTTTATCCATTCCTTGCTGTTAAAGCTATCACCATCCTAATTGTATCCCATCTAGCAACTGGTGCAAAGACTTCATTGTAATCCACGCCTTTTTCTTGTGCGTAGCCTTTAGCCACAAGTCTGGCTTTGCATTTGTCTAACTCCCCATTTTCGTTCAGTTTGGTCCGGTAAAGCCACTTCGCTCCTATTACTTTAGCATCTTTTGGTGCAGAAACCAGCTCCCATGTTTCATTTTTCACTATTGCTCCAATCTCTGAGTCCATCGCATCTCTCCATTTCTTTGATTTCACTGCTTCTTCATAATAAGTAGGATCATCAGAAAACATAAACATGTTGTTGTTTTGTACCTCTTCTTCTTCTTCAGAAAGCCCATCTCCACTTGTATAACCCTGCAGATATATTGGAGCTCGTGTTACTCTTCTTTCACGCAGTGGTGGTGTTATTGTACCATCGGAGGAGCTGCTAGGTTCCTCTGCTTCTTCTTCTTCATGCAAGCTAACTCCAACTTCACTTTCTTCGTCACTTGACAGGTATACTCCTTCGTCAGCTTCTCCCCAATCAAGGATGTCAGCCTTAGCTTCTTCTTCTGTCCTCCAGTCCCAACAATGTCCTTCTTCAAATACGACGTCTCTGCTTATTGTCACCTTATTTGTCAAAGGATTGAGCATCTTATAGCCTTTGGATTTTGCCTTGAACTTCGAATCTGATGTTCCCTCTTCCCATCACCATCAGTTTGGATTCATTGCCAAGCTTCACTGAGTTTCTAAAATGTTCATCTAATTGTACGAACCATTCCTTGTTTCCAGACATATGATTTGAACATCCGGAATCAAGGAACCATACTCCTTCCTTCTTGCTTTGGTTGAGATCTACATGAGCCATCAACAGCATTTCCTCTTCATTATTCAGCTCAGCATAGTTAGCTCTCTTCTCCGAATTAGGACACTCATATTGATAATGTCCTAGGTTGTGGCAATTGTAACACTCCACCATAGTTTTGTTAAAGAATTGCCTGCCTCTCCCTCTTCCTCGACCTCCTCTGAATATACCTCTACCTCTTCCTCTCTCTACTCTTTCTTCATGTGTTACTTTCAGCGCCTGTTCTTCCTCATTCGAACTCTTCATTCTCTGCTCATGAATTAGCAGGCTGCTTTGAAGCTCATCCATTGAAAGGGTCTCAACATTGTTTGACTCTTCAATGGAGCACACAACATAGTTGAACTTTGGGACTAGGGATCTTAGAATCTTTCCTGTGATGTCGCTTTCTCGAACGCTTTCTCCACACGCTTTCATGCGCTTTGCTATTGAAAGAGCTCTTCCAAAATAGTTATTGATAGACTCTCCTTCCTTCATTTTGAGCACTTCAAATTCTGTCTTCAATGTCTGAAGTTGTGCTCTCTTCACTCTGGTTGATCCCTTGAACTTCTGCCGCATGGAGTCCCAAATCTGCTTGGAGGTATCATCGTTTAGGATTGTCTCCATGATCTCTCTATCTATGGCTTGATAGAGATAGTCCTTGACCTTTCTGTCCTTCAGTTGCTGCTCTTCAATCGCCTTCTTCTCTGCCTCGGTTGCTTCTCTGCCTTCTGGAGCTGTAGTTATTCCATCTTCTACTAAACTCCAAAACTCTTTGGCTCACAAAAAATTCTCCATCAACTTTGCCCAGTGTTCGTAAAACCCATCGAACCGGGGAATTGCAGGTTGCACGAACTTGCTGTTGTTGCAGCTACTCTCAGTCATCCTTACACTCTCTCTTTATATCAGGCCTTGTTGATAGGGCTCTGATACCAAATGTTGAACAAAACACAAAACGATTGAGTAATTTTTGTTATTGAACCAAAAGAGTTTGAGGCTATTAAATAGCCAGTACAAGCAACAGAAATGCTAATAAGTAGGTCACGTCCTTTACAGCCCAAAGATCGTGATACTTGCCTAGGAATAGATCAAAACAAAGCAAAGAAACAGTACTAGCTCCTATTATATAGGATGATTATTAACAGAATGAAAAAACTGAAACAAATATTATTATCCAACGGCCTAACATTTAAAGCGTCAATCAAGAATACACACGCAAAATAACTTTCGAATGAAAATTACCTATCGATTAAAAACGTAAGCAGCCCATTAGAAAAGGATAATGCTTATCATCTAAAACTAACTTCGAAATGAACTTTTTTGTAGCCCGAAAAGATGCCAAAAAATGACAAACTGATTAGTACCAGTGTTAACTGATTTGTATAATACATGTTTTTTATTCCAAGAGTGAAACAAATTAGTGAGAAAATGCTATTTTACCATGCTATGTTAATTTTAAGGATAACATAATCTAGACCATAAAACAGTTATTAATAACTCTATTTTTTGAATTTATAGTCATGCACTACAAAGAAACTGCAAAGCTAGACTTTGGAAAGGGGAAAGAAATCACCCTTAATCAATTACAAATCAAGGAATATAAGGGTTATGATAAATCTTTAGGAGGAGATCATTTTGCAGCAGAAAGTTCGAACTTGCAAAAAAAAAATTAAAAAAATGTTTACAACCGAGATGTGAACCAACGATATTGGTTTGAAAATCAAGTTTCATTTTCTACAAATGATATGTGCATCTGTATACATTGTTATGCGTGTAGTTCAGGAAAATAATTTCAGACCGCAATAACTTAATGTCCTCCTATTGTAAAAAGATAACGATGCCATAAAATAAACCAATGAATAATTCGATAGCTATAAGCAAATTAGTTTAATATCAATCTGACTTTTTTTTTTTTTTTGGGTTTAAATTCAGTATAAATATCATTGGGAACAGGAACGCCACTTATAAATTATAATAAATCAAGTAGCATAGTAAAAGAACAAAAAACTTCATGGACAGCATATTCTTGCATAACCACCAACATAATGATAATATATGATTCAATAAATTCATGTAAAAATTGATGGTTGTCTTCTCAAAAATGATGGATGGTTTTAGCCCAAAGACCAATGTAAATACAATAAAAACTATCCACTAACAATATCTCAAACAATGACACTTAAATACGAAATGCAAGAAATTTGCCTCTTAAGCTGGAGTCAAGGTGAAGATATCTTTCTGTTGTTCCTGAAACAATCATGAATCAATCAAAGAAGAGATTTTAGCAGTGAAATTAAAATAATCAAACTAACAATAATAGACTACAAAAAATGAGGCAAAAGTAAAACTTTGGTAAGCATACAAAAATTTATGAAATAGGTAAGATCAAGAACACCTAATAAACAACACTTCTGTTTATATATTATGAAAAATAAATAAAATAATAAAAAGCACTTCCCTGTGAAACAAAAATAAAATTAAAGATAATAGTTTCAAATAATAAACATAAACTATGTATAAAAATAATAGTTATGAGCTTTCAGTCCTTGTGAAAACCATTAGAAACTCAAAAAAAAAAAAAAAAAAAAAAAAAAAAAAAAAAAAAACCAGAAAATGCAGTATTTTCCAAAAACACCTAATTTTCAAGAATTACTATGGACGTTACTTCTAAGAATGTACAATTTGTAGAGAAACACATGTATAGCCCTCAAGGACTTATAACTTCAATTTACCACTATTAAACGTATGCGCTCACTGAACGGAGACCAATAAACATGATACAGTGACAAAATCTAAGCCATGTGAAAAAGTTTAGCAGTGTGTAAAATAAATATTAATTAAGCTGATAAATTATCTGGTAAAAGTGAAAAGTTTTACCAAATGTTATGCAAAATACTTGCCATTATTTTCAGACATTAAACCAAAGCTTTCTGCATGGAAGGAGCATTTTGACTATTCAATATACTGAAACTTCCTTAAACCAAAGCTTTCTGCATGGAAGGAGCATTTTGACTATTCAATATACTGAAACTTCCACATCCAGAATTTTGTAAAAGAAAAAAGAAGAGATTATCCCCAAAAAAACAATCTAAAGGAAAAGATATTGGAAACATGGAAGGGAAAAACCTGAAAAGTAAAAATGCAGCACTTACCCAAAAAGGAAGAAAAAACTGAAATTTCAAGAACAAAAATAACCTTAGAGGTATTATCATTTGAGAATATATACTTTTTAAACATAAAAGAAATTAAATCTCATAAAAATACTAAAAGAAGTTACGGTGAATTTAGTAAAAATTCAAGTTTGTACAAATTTCGAAGGTCCAAATAACTAAAACAGTCCGTTTATTTAAAAGATTCTAAAAAATCCTAGAAATGTCAAATTTAAATTGATTTAAAAACATTAAAAATCAAGTAAAATGGAGAAAATCTACCTTTCATTATAAAATTTTCAAAGTTCAAAAATAAAAATCAAGCACCTAAATTATTTAAAACAAAAAAAGCCAGATATCCAAAAGTCATAATATATTTTTAAAAAACTTGAATAATTTACTTTCTCAAAAGATAGAAATAAAGTAGAAAACTCCAATAATATTATATTTCAAAATTTCATAAATCTAGAATTTTACTATACTGAAATCGAGATTCCAGTAGCAAAAAAACTATTATATTATTATTCTGTAGGCAAAGTTAATACAATGGATCAAAACCTCATGCTTTGACGATGGTATGAAATATATAATGCATAATTTAACCATAAATTAAGATACTTGGAAATTTTGGGGTAACGGCATGTCAGTAATAGCGTCCATTTATAACATTGAGGATGGTACATTTAGTTATTTTGGTGCATGAAAAAGGTGTATTCAAATTTATATAGTTGCTGTAATCGAATGTGGAAAAATACTTAAAATAGGCATTTATAAAAGATGTGAAAATTATATCATTCTCATAGTTTTCAATCTTTGAAAAAAAATAGCTTGTTATTTAACTGTCTCACAGCCAATGAAAAGCTATAGAAAATGGAGCATCTAGCAGTGGGAACAAAAATAACCTTAGAGGTATTATCATTTGAGAATATATACTTTTTAAACATAAAAGAAATTAAATCTCATAAAAATACTAAAAGAAGTTACGGTGAATTTAGTAAAAATTCAAGTTCGTACAAATTTCGTGGGTCCAAATAACTAAAACAGTCCGTTTATTTAAAAGATTCTAAAAAAATCCTAGAAATGTCAAATTTTAATTGATTTAAAAACATTAAAAATCAAGTAAAATGGAGAAAATCTACCTTTCATTATAAAAACTTCAAAGTTCAAAAATAAAAATCAAGCACCTAAATTATTTAAAACAAAAAAAGCCAGATATCCAAAAGTCATAATATATTTTAAAAAAACTTGAATAATTTACTTTCTCAAAAGATAAAAATAAAGTAGAAAACTCCAATAATATAATATTTCAAAATTTCATAAATCTAGAATTTTTACTATACTGAAATCGAGATTCCAGTAGCAAAAAAACTATTATATTATTATTCTGTAGGCAAAGTTAATACAATGGATCAAAACCTCAATCTTTGACGATGGTATGAAATATATAATGCATAATTTAACCATAAAATTAAGATACATGGAAACTTTGGGGTAACGGCATGTCAGTAATAGCGTCCATTTATAACATTAAGGATGGTACATTTCGTTATTTTGGTGCACGAAAAAGGTGTATTCAAATTTATATAGTTGCTGTAATCAAATGTGGAAAAATACTTAAAATAGGCATTTATAAAAGATGTGAAAATTATATCATTCTCATAGTTTTCAATCTTTGAAAAAAAATAGATTGTTATTTAACTGTCTCACAGCCAATGAAAAGCTATAGAAAATGGAGCATCTAGCAGTGGGAACATTAATAATAGTAAGAATACCTCAACGCAATACCCTAGATGATATGAAAAAAAGAAGAAGCATGAAGTTGACTTCTCAAATGGAGAAGTGAAGATACCAGCACAAGTAAAATCATATGCATCAAATAGTCTTTAAGAATATTACCTGAAATTGCTTTTGCATTGAAGCAGGAATTGGGATAATCAGTAAATTACTGATACAGAGGAAATAATGAGAATGTATCAGGCTTGGGATTGCGGCAGTAATCAAATTTCATGATGGATCATCTCTGCAAAATAAAAGTGAGAGCCATTATCATCGATTATTATAGGTATGGTTTTCTTCATTTGATGATTAATGAGAAGATGAAGGGAGATAAGAATTATTTGGTTTCTCTTTTGTTGCTTCTCTGTCTGAAAAGGGATTTATAAAGTAATCTAAAACATTTAGATATATAAATAAATATTATACTAAGAAAATAAGGTCAAAAAATGCAAACAAGTGTTCAAATCAAAATACTTTGCTTTATATGTTAAGATCTGATATTAAAATATATTTTCGCATATAGAAAAAAGATTCAACATATGCACACGTTATTTTCAAAACCACAAAGATCACATAAATGTAGAGGCAGAAGAGAGTAATTATTTTAGTCGGAAGGTACGTAAAAAAGACCTTCAACCTCTTTCGACTCTTAGCGAGAAAACAACCTAACATAAGATTTTTTTTTTAAAAATGAAGTTGAAAAAAGGTTGAAGTATTAATTAACACAATTTCAAAATATTCAAAATAATGGAAATTAGGATCTGCCCATTATTTTCAAGTTTCAACAGCAAAATATCCTCTTCCAAAACGTGTTTTAAATTACACCCCATTCTTAATTTCTATACAAAAAAAAAAAAAAAACCTTTTTTTATTCAATACAAATTTAATTATATGTTTGTATAACCGAAGTTGCTGTTCTTTTTTTCTGAAAGAGTGCAAATATGTGCTTTTTTTGCAAATATTTTGGATTTTGTACAAAAATTTGCACGTTTTAGCTAAAATTAAAAACCGGTGGATACTCGGTGCCGAAGGCTCCCGTACTCAAGCGTGAGGACTTCCTAGACAATCTCCCATCTGGTACTATCCTCACGGCTTTCCGGGCTCTGGAGGTGGTCGATTAGCGCGCGCAGCCTTTCCCTCACATTATGTGAAGAGGCCGGGCTCGAACTTGTGCGCTCCAGATTACCAGCCGGATAACCTTACTGTTTGCGCCTGACACCACCTTTAGCTAAAATAAAAAACAGAAGTGTTTTATTACAAACTTCTTTTGAGGATCAACATGTTGAATCACGCTGTATAGCGTTTTGATTATGAAACTATACATGTACACATATTATTATAAACTAATTTTGTTTTGCAGGAAGAAACTCAGCAACAGATTCAAGAGTTCAAACTGAATATTATATGTGTTTAAAGTCTGTTAGTATTAGTATTTAATTGTTAAAATCTTCCTTGGTGATACACACACATGCACGTTTTCAATTTATAAGATTTTATACAAGACATACACAAGGCATAGGCATGAAGCAGAAAACAGACGTCTAAATTTTTTTAATCAGACGTCTGTCTACTGAAAGAAAAATAAACTTATAACAATATTCAGACATCTGAATATTTTAATTCAGACATCTGAATTAAAATATTCAGACATCTGAATATTGGCTAAAATAGCCTATTTCTTTGCTGTTTGAGTTTTGTTTAGAAACAGACATCTGAATTTTTTAATTCAGACATCTGAATTTTAATTTAGACATCTGAATTAAAAAATTCAGACATCTGAATCTGAACCAAAATACACTATTTCCTTTCTGACTTGATTTTTAAAATAAACAGACATCTGAATTTTATTTTCAGACATCTGAATTCCGAAGAGTTGCATCCTTTAAGAAGAGACACAACTATTTAATCCATATCTCTTCATCAAAACTCTTCACGATCAGTTGTATCTTTTTATATATTATAAATAGAGAATTGCTTAGATAATCTAAACACCGATTTTTATTCTAATTCTCTCTATCTTATTCAAAGCTCTCTAAGTTCTAAAAAGCTATCTACTTTTATACTTGAGACTTTTAAACTTCCATATTCCTTCACGCACTTCACGATTATCATCAAGGAAAGGTTATAGGAAGGGTGTACTTAATATTCGACAATCCGTGTTATCAAGAACACAAAAGAGTCAACAATTATTCTGTATTAGTGAAGACCTCTTCAGTGCTTGAGGCAAGAAATCCCGTTCAGTGGCTCGGGTAATTGTGAACCTATTCCTCCGGGTGAACTGAGGGTTTTAGTGTTAGTGAAATTCCAGAAGTGAGTCTGGGACTGGACGTAGGACAGTGGTCCGAACCAGTATAAATCGACTGTGTGATTTACTGCTTAATATTCTATTATATATTCTACATCATATTCTCCATACTACACGATCCTATACCGCTGCATAGACTCTTTCAATTGGTATCAGAGCCTGGTATTCTATTGATCGTCACAACATCATAGAATAATGGCCAGAAAGAGATGTGATCGAGACATGGCAAGCAAAAAGTCCCATACAAGCAAAGCTACAACAAATGAGGACTACAAAAAGGTACTTTCTGATTTGCAAATTTTAATGAAAAATAATGATGATTTAGGTCAACTTAATTTATTAATTCTAAAGAAGATGAAATCCGTCGAACTTGAAAATGAGAAACTGAGAAAAGAAAAAGAAGATTTAGAAAATCAAAATGGTATTTTGAAAAGTAATTTAGTGAATCTTAAAGATTTCATAGATGAACAATATACTATATTTGAAAAAGAAAAGGAGAATTTTTCAAAAGAAATTTGTGATTTAAAAAGACAAAATAGTTTATTGCAATCATCTTTAGATATCTCAGAATCTCGAATTGATCATCTCGACAATGAGAATAGTACGTTAAAGAACGAGAATTCTGAATTAAATAGGAAAATTGATTTAAAAGATTGCAAAACTTCTTTTGAAAATTTCAATAGCAACTTCGAAATCAAATTTGAAAAATGTACAAATAAGTTCGCAAAATTTAATAAAGGTCAAAATGATTTAAATGATATTTTATCTTGCTCTAGACCTTTACACGATAAAAGTGGCTTAGTGTATAATAAAACTAATCGTAGAACTAGTACTAGACATGCTTTCATGTATTACAAAAATTTAACTGCTAGTACTAAAGCACGTGTAACTCGAAGATCAAATTTCTACAGAAATTCAAATGCTTCTATGACTAGAAACATTTATAATAGAAGTACAACAGGAAATACTATTAGAAACTATCTAAGTATTTGGGTTCCTGTAAATTGGAAAAATAGAGAAAGATATATCGATAATTATTTTAATTCTGTAGTCAATAATGAAAATTTTATTTTTAAAGGTTCCATTAAACCCTCTTGGGTATGGTTACCTTCTATTTAACCCCTGGACCCTGACAAAGAAAGTGGGTACCAAAGGATTTATCATATTTTTGCAGGTACACCACAACAATGAGAAGGTTATTCCAATATTTCTGAAATATTTGGAAACAGAGCTCAGAATAAATTAAAAACTCTAGTAATCTTATATATTTTATCATATTTCATCTGTTTGAATGTTCATGGCATCAAAACTTTGTTCCATAACTCAGTCGTCTGAATGCGCTTAAAATGATTATCATCTGTCTGTCTGTTTGTAAATACTTGTGCTTATGTTGTATGTTTGTGTGTTATGCATATTCATGTGTATTATTTACATAAGTATTTCCTTTTTGTCAATGACAAAAGGGGAGAAATATATGATAATATATGCATATTGATAGGGGGAGTTACATATATAGTTGTCATTATCAAAAAGGGGGAGAATGTTGAATCACGCTGTATAGCGTTTTGATTATGACAACTATACATGTACACATATATTATTATAAACTAATTTTGTTTTGCAGGAAGAAACTCAGCAACAGATTCAAGAGTTCAAACTAAATATTATATGTGTTTAAAGTCTGTTAGTATTAGTATTTAATTGTTAAAATCTTCCTTGGTGATACACACACATGCACGTTTTCAATTTATAAGATTTTATACAAGACATACACAAGGCATAGGCATGAAGCAGAAAACAGACGTCTAAATTTTTTTAATCAGACGTCTGTCTACTGAAAGAAAAATAAACTTATACCAATATTCAGACATCTGAATATTTTAATTCAGACATCTGAATTTTAATTCAGACATCTGAATTAAAATATTCAGATATCTGAATATTGGCTAAAATAGCCTATTTCTTTGCTGTTTGAGTTTTGTTCAGAAACAGACATCTGAATTTTTTAATTCAGACATCTGAATTAAAAAATTCAGACATCTGAATCTGAACCAAAATACACTATTTCCTTTCTGACTTGATTTTTAAAATAAACAGACATCTGAATTTTATTTTCAGACATCTGAATTTCGAAGAGTTGCATCCTTTAAGAAGAGACACAACTATTTAATCCATATCTCTTCATCAAAACTCTTCACGATCAGTTGTATCTTTTTATATATTATAAATAGAGAATTGTTTAGATGATCTAAACACCGATTTTTATTCTAATTCTCTCTATCTTATTCAAAGCTCTCTAAGTTCTAAAAAGCTATCTACTTTTATACTTGAGACTTTTAAACTTCCATATTCCTTCACGCACTTCACGATTATCATCAAGGAAAGATTATAGAAAGGGTGTACTTAATATTCGACAATTCGTGTTATCAAGAACACAAGAGTCAACAATTATTCTGTATTAGTGAAGACCTCTTCAGTGGTTGAGGCAAGAAATCCCGTTCAGTGGTTCGGGTAATTGTGAACCTATTCTTTCGGGTGAAGTGAGGGTTTTAGTGTTAGTGAAATTCCAGAAGTGAGTCTGGGACTGGACGTAGGACAGTGGTCCGAACCAGTATAAATCGACTGTGTGATTTACTGCTTAATATTCTATTATATACTCTACATCATATTCTCCATACTACACGATCCTATACCGCTGCATAGACTCTTTCACAACAGACATGTGCTTTAAAACTTAATATGATGTTTTGAAAAAATACCCATTAAAATTTACACACTGTGTTTGGAAACACAGGATTCTGTAAATATTATAGCACTAAAGCACTCAAATTTTGTTGGAAATCCTAAAGGACACATTTAAATTCAAAGTAAATATAAAAGATTACCATAAAAGAAAAAAGGGTGATTATACTACCGTATCCAAAAAGGGAACAGATCTACTATTTAATATTATTTTTTGGTCAAAAAGAGTATGTTTGAGGTAATTAAGGCTATTTATAAGAAGTTACCTTAAAAAAAGTGAAAATGGATGTAACTTTACGCAAGTCACTTCATTTTTGAGGTAAAACTGTCACAATATTGAATTGATCTACACACATCAGTTTTCATATGGCAGCATATTCAAGCTTTAATGACCAATTAGTCTATTAACTGACACAGTCATAAACTACTGGATTGTGAATTTTAAAATAAAAGAAAAAATAATGAAAACTTTCTATGAATTTATCTTCATTTCCATTGCACTATACCAAAATTCTGAAATATTTTCTATATAATCTTCATTCAAGACACTTGGTCACATATATATTCTCGTCTGAGATAAATTGAACAGGGGAAAAGATAAGAAATATTGGACTTATTTTTTTTCACTATATTATATGTCCTTGCTTGAGTGGGAAGTATCCTTTTCAAATATCAGTTGTTGTACCTATTCTCAGTTGAGATAGCTTTAATAGCTAAAAATAAGGAATATGGGATTGTATTCTTTGTACCTAGTATATACATCCTTACCAACTTACCTTGTCTAATATCAATTGTTGCAATAATCTTATAATCTGAAGCCCAACCATCCATACCTTAACAAAAATGAGAAATCCGTCAATGTGTAAGAATGAGAAGGATTACATATAGCATAAATAAATGGATGAACATTCGAATAAAGATAACCGAGAGCCTTTCACTTCTGTTTGTATAATACAGTATAATACCCAATAAAATAAGTAGCTTTTTAACGAAGCCTTCTTATGGCATGTCTATAAAAGAGATGGGATTGTATTCACATACAGCTCAAAATGAGAAGGACGTAAAATAGTATAAGTTTTAATATCACCGTATATTTGTTAACACATAATCAAAATAAAAATAATATTGGATTAGATAGACCATCCCACAGATAATCACAACAACCGTATATAAGGAAGTTTAGAGTATGAATCCTATATTATGTCTCAAGCCTTTTTTCTCTTTTACATGGATATCAAACCATACACTGTATGAGGCATGTGATCAAAACCATTTTTCTAAGGACACTCGCTATAATGGAACAAAAGCAACTCTATTCAACTCCAATTCCTTTATCCATATATTCCCAACGGATATTCAGACAGTGAAAAAAGGTATTAATCTTGGATATAGAAATATTATGACAAAACTTAAATAAGTGCAGTAGGTAGCAAATATCTTTTCCAATCATGAAAATATGTAATCGAAAAATAATTAATAGATATGAACATTGAATAATAAGTAAATACAAAATGAAATGTTAACCATTGTACCGTACAGTTTCAAGTAAGCAATATACAAAATCGTATAGATAACGATTTTGAGAATACGAATGCTAATGTAAATATGAAGCTACCATATTATAAAAGGCCATAACAAAGAAAGAGAGCGCAGAAGATACCATTTTCACAAAAACAACTAAATTTACCTTTGTATTTGCATGACTGTCTACCAACGTTATTCTTTCAAAATCTCTAATAATTCTTCGACTTCTATTATAAGGACTGCATAGTTTAAAAATCCTGCACAAAATAAGCCAAAAAGCATATTGTTTATTCTATATGAAAATTTTGTTCTCCAATCTCGAGTTTCCGTATTCAGAAACTTCTGCACGGCTAAATAAGCATATATAAAATTTTAACATTTTGAAATCCTAATTTCAGTTAAATTAATCACAAAGTTAATACCAGTTTAATATTTTTTGCATACCATCACTAAGCAAGCAGTGATACGTAAAGAAAAAAATGCGTAAATTATAATTTGATCTGAGTTCCTCTGTTGTATCTCTGGATTTACATCTTTCGATTCTAATTATTTATAAGAACTTTTATTCTTCAGATTTGTATTTTGTACTGTTAATTTTTTAAATTTTTTCTTAGTGAATCATCAGATTCCTTCTATTACTAAGAAGATATGCCTTATTTTCCACTCAATTTAGTGACACATGATAACAATACAAATTTTACTGCAGCAACGTCCACTTTACTAAACCCAAATTAGTACAACAGATGTTATAAAATAACATCACAATTTGACTATACCCCCTTTAGGGCATCTCACGTAGTATTCTGCAATGTTCAATGATATTTAGTTTTAAGTGAGACAGCCTCCGGTCGTAGTGAAATGGAAGAAAATGACTTCCAAATGCCATGATGGCAAATATTAATAAAAACTTCAAACTGCATGTTGCGACAGAAGCATGCAGAGAAATAAGGTGCAAATTATTTTTCAAAGACACGCACTTACGTTAGGATTAAAATGTGCCTAATAAGCCAATGCGTTTATACAGATATAGATAGAAAATATTGTAGTACTGAGCCATTTGATTGGAGAAGGTGAAATTGTTTGGTGAGAATCCAGGGAAAATAAAGAGAGGAATGGAATAAGAAATTTTGATTCCTATGTTTGCTTGGTATTTGTATTCATAATTCCCTAACAAATAATATGGGAATAAATTTTTGTCAAAGATGATCATGGAGAATAAACCTGGAGTCAAACACTGATGGAGCTTATTCTGTCAAAACAATATTGTGTCAAGCATGGATAGTAGTCTTTTAATACCAGTAAAAATTAAAACGAAATCGACATTGTAGGCTGTTGAATTATAGAAGACGTTTACTTTAAAACTTGGATTTCACCTCAAAAAGGAGCATCCGATTGATCAAGCAATGCAAGTACTGCGTCAAAGTCAGGTCAATAAATCATTGGCATGCACTGAAGGGCCGAATCAAAGAACGTAATTAACCATGTCTGACAAAAGAATAGATAAATCAATACAAACAAACAGAGAATAGAAAATGAATAGATAAATCAGATTGCTAGGGAAAACTGGAAATGCAGCAGTAAAACAAATGAACCGAATTTAGGGTTATTACTCAAACTGGTCGTTCAATTTGTCGCAGACGGAATGGGTAGGACGGCAAAGGCTGAACATAGTCCGATGCAAAGGAGGAAACGCACACGCAAATTCAAAAGGGGAAATGGCAGGTAGTAGCCATGCTTGCAAACCGACTCTTGTAATACGGAACTCAATATCCCCAAGCTAATTTAGGGTGTGGGAAGGCAAGAAGCGATGGGTTGGAGAAAATAAGTGGAAGAGGAAGGAAAAACAGAGATGTACTCCTCGATTTTTAAAAGTGAAATTTGGGCTTCAGCCACGAACAATTCGCAGAGAAGAGGAACAGAAAGGCGGATGGGAACGTGAAAGGAAGAGTCGCGAAGATGTGATGTATGTATCAATTGCTATCATTTTACCTAATTTGTTCAAAAATCAGGTTTCGGGTTATTTTTTTGGGATTATATAGATAGTGTGTCATTGCTATTTATAGTTAATTTGTAGTTGTTTAATCTTTATATTAGGTATTTAGGTGAAAATTTTGTTGAGGTTGGAAACACGAATTAATGGTTTTGGCTATTTTTTATTGAGTTGAAAATGATTGACCGGTATTAATGCTGTATGTATTGTGTAGCTTAGGAAATAGTGATTCAACAAACTCATTCATGTAGGATGCATGTATAGCAATATCAATTTTTATGTTTAGAAGCGCCATTTTGGAGTTGGAATTATTTTTTGATGTTGTTGAACATAGAATCAGATAATGTTGATTCATGTAGATTAACAAATATGTTTCAGATTGAATTATAAAGTGAAATAATTCTTTATTTAGAATTGATGATTGCTAGTTGTGTAGTTGTTTTGGAAATATACGATACTGAATTTGTTATCGTTGAATATTTGTAGAGTATTCAGATATGTTAACCGGATCTATAGGTGGGAGCATCTTATATATGCAGCCGCATAATTCCTTTTTTTTAATGGTAGAGCAAAAATCCTGTTACTATTATCGATCTATCACTCATCTTCTTTAAAGTTGGTCGCTTCTACTCATCCAAGCGTGCTAGCGCTATTAGATTGAGCTGGCTTTCTGTTAATAAATCAACTTGAGAACATACAGTTAGATCGTCACCTTATCACTAGCTTGCTAGGTCGATGGAGGTCAGAGACGTCGTCATTTCACCTTAGATGCGGTGAAATAACCATTACGTTGGCTGATGTAGAAATATTGCTAGGCATACCCATTGATGGTCATCCATTGGGCAATCCTGTACCCGCTAACTACGTGGAGATGTGCGACATACTGTTAGGCTTATCTCCTTCCGGTGATCAGTGGTGGGAGAACGAGATGATATACTTTAAGTGGTCCAGGGTGCAGCTAGCGGGGGGAATTCGTTTTGATGTCTCTCAGGTGCAGATAAAGCAGTGTGCCCCAGCTATTATATTGCATATTATCACGTCTCGTTTGGTATGCGACCATTCGAAATCACGTATACGACTTAGGTGACTACATTATTTAGAGGACTTCGATGTATGTCGTGAGTACTCATGGGGCAGCGCGGTGTTGGCATACACATACGGAGCTGACAAGAATGTCTTTATAGCAGGGTGCGTCCATAGGAGGCTGCCTGACTTTAATGCAGGTATTACAACTGTAAGTCATTCATTTTTGTGAATATTGTTTATCTTTACATTTTTTGCTTAAATATATGTACACTTGTATGCAGATATGGGCGTGGACATATCTCCCGGCCGGGAGAATATCTATGAAGCGCTTGGATGTTGATATATTTTTGTATTTTGGTGGCATGTACTTGTAAAAGAATTTAATTGCAAATATTTCTTAAATATGCAATTGCTAATACTAAATGTCCATAATATGTGGGTTGGACCAAAGAGCACGACGAGTATGCCTAGACGCAATGTTATATTCTACCGTGGTCCTTAACAAGTTTGACATACTCGATTGCGATGTTGTCTCATGGACCCTTTACACTGAAGCACTTCCACATCTATCTCACTTATGTGTTGCATCCATCTAGTTATGGACAATACGCGCTGCTTTAATTTGTTTTAGGATGTAGCGTTTCATCTTCCGAATAGAGTTATGAGACAATTTGGCTTGTTGCAACATATCTCAGACCAGCCTCCCCACTACAAGATCAAGCCCATGGACGAAGACGCCTATCAAGCGTCGATTGAGACATGGAACGATCAGTATGCTCATGTGGAACAACAACGAGATGTAACGGCATCAGATTTGGAGTACTACATATGGTACTGGAACATCACCCAAAATGCTATATTCTGATTGTCATCAACCCTCCTTTGGATGTTCCTTAAGGCATATAACTGAATATCCCTAGAGCACCGCTTGAACGAAATGTGGTATGTAACTTTATTTGAAAAACAATGTGACACCCCACATCTATACTTGTGTTAGCTAAGGCCATGCAAGCAATGGTGTCAACTAACCCGAAGAATAAGGCTGTTGAGGAGCGACCATCTGTATATTATATTTGAACGAGTGTTAAACATATCGGATAACGTGGTCTTTCTTTTTGAATCTCATGGGGAAATCCGACACATCTAAACCAAGTTCAAACCTACTACATAGTGACTATATATATTTCAGAATCAATATAAAATACATAACAATAAAATTAGAGTTAGACACATATATTCACATCACTAAGGCGGAAATAGATGTGAACAATACACATAAGAGTAAATACAATGATAGTGGTCATAGTCGATCCACTATACAGCAAAAGAATAGGTACAAGGCTACTCAAAATAATATGTGTACAAAGGAGTCTCATATACATATAACCCAAAAAGTACAACACTGAAGTAGTTTTCCCAAACGTGGAGGATAATCCATGCTGGAGTCTGAATCACCCGAAATACCTTGGTCTGACCCGAGAATCATTTATAAGAAAATAAACAATAAATGGATCAGTCTAACTGTACGCATCATAATAAACAGAAATATGGTAAGAGATATAATAAAAAAATGACACATAGGAAATAACAACAATGTTCACATTGTAAAATGTGAAGACTCGATATGCCTAGAAAATATGCCAAAGAAATCTCAGTGCTATATAAGGATATCTCAATAACAAAGAAACTAAGATTGATGAATTAATACCAATACGAAAATTGACAGCTCATATGTCGATAAAAATAAGACTTAATAAATTAATATCAATACGGAAATTGACAACACATATGTTAGTAAAACTAAGATTGATAAATTAATATCAATACGAAAATTGACAGCACATATGCCAATAAAAATAAGATTGATAAATTAATATAAATACAAAAATTGACAGCACATATGTCAATAAAACTAAGATCCAAGAAATCGATAAATTAGTAATCTAGAAGACCTCAAAGAAGGGGAAGGCCTAGGTCGAGGCGGGAGCCCAAAGACTCATCAACTCAATATGTTATTCCGAAGACTCAACCAAGATGAACCGAAGTTCCTCTAGATGATACGAAGATCATCAAAGTGATCCGAAGGTCAGAGTGATCTGAAGATCCTCAGGATGATCCGAATATCATCGATATGATGATCAAAATTGATCAAGTATAGTGTAAATTACGCCAAGATAGTAAATATAAGAGTCAAGCTACATATCTCATAACCACTTGCTTTACTCAAATATTTACGAACAAGTTATATATTCCACTAGAAATACGCAACGATCATTTCCACGGTGTTCAATCGAACGAGTCCAAGAGTTAACCATCAAAGTAAACATAAGGGGTCATAGTCCTTGTTTTTACTAAGGTGTTTAATTAGATTTCTCAAACGAACGAGAAAAAGGTTTATATAAATAGGTATTAGTAGATTGGAAAGTGATTTAAAAAATAACTTCATATAATGAAGTCGGATTAGAAACCAATTTGGAAAATAACTTCATATAATGAAGTCGTGCCAGAAACCATTTAGTAAAAGATTGGTATCTACCAAAAATTTAAAAACCCTTTTATATAGTTTCGAAGCGGCAAATCCTTTGTAATAGCGATCGAAATAGCGATCGATCAAAGGATTCACATTTTAATAACGCAAATTAAATCTCAATAGTAATGATTATAATTTGGTTTATTACGAATGAATCGAAAATCCATGAAATCGAAATGTAGAAATCTGTGAATCAGAGAAACTGAAAAGTCATTGGAAAAGCCGAAATGGGCCGAAACTCGGCCGGGAAAAAGCCTGAAACAATTTTTGCAATAAAGCGTGGTTTTCACCGGTCTACTGTCAAAGAACAGCAGGACCAGTTGACTGCTGGATTTTTGACCACTCGACTTGTCATTTTACAAGTGAACAGTAAATATAATAGGACCAGCCGACTGGTTATTTTTGACCAGTCAACTGGTCGCAGCTATCTGGAGCAGCACAAGACTTGGCCTTATTGCCAAGTCAATTCCGAGGGTTTTCAACAATCGGTGGAGTCTAAGGACTTTGTTAAAGCATTAATGAGGTCTCAATGGTTCGTCGAAACATCGATATCATACAAATCAATCCTACTTAAGATTTATATTAGAATTCCTGTTTAATCGAATTCAAACATAAGAAATGGAATGTACACAAAATCAATTTAAATCACGCAACATAAACACAATACAAATGTGCCATAGGCATACTATACAAGTTTAAAGATTGAGGCATATATGTGAGTTCTCTAAGAGCTCACCATTGCTTGCTAGAAGTAATAAATTGATCCAAAGCATGGCTAGAACAACCTCTCTTCCAATATTACTCACGAATCTTCAATCTATACATAAAAAAAAAAACAATTTCCTAAACGTTAGGTTTAGGAAATCATAAGAAATTGAAGAGGAATAGAGTTGGAGAAGATGGAGAGGAAGATGGAGAAGCTTACCCAAGTTTCTACACTTGATTTCCTCAAGAATTGAGCTTCCAATTGCAAAACCTAGCTTAGGATTTTTATTTCCCTTTCTTTTCCCCATTTTATAATTTGTTTGAAGTGTTAGAGTGAATGGAAGAAAAGAGGGCTGGTTTGATTATAAGGAAGTAAGCTAGGTTTACTAGCCCAAGCCTAAACCAAAGTCCAAATTTTCGAAACTCATAATATATCGATATTTATAGTTTTTAATGACATTTTGAACTCAATAGAAGTGGTTTCGAGTCCAAAATCATCTGTATGCAAAATGTGACTTTTTGGACATATATTCGATTAAGAATTAACGATGTTATATTTAAATATATTATCGTAAAATATGTGGGTTGTTACAGACTTCCCCTCTTAAACAAATTGCATCCTCGCAATTACTTAAGGGAAAACTCAATATAAGTAACAACCACGCATCAACAAGATCTATTTAAAAATAGATTAACTCAAAAATTTATTTTCGAAATAGAAGTTTAATTTTGAGTTATAAGTCACTATATAACTTAAGTTTATACACGTATAATGTTCAAATAATAGTCACGAACATATACAAGCAACTAACTTATTTTTCCTATAAGTGTTTTTAAGAAAGTAGATTTTTCTTACTCAAATTCTATATATTCTAAACCCTCAATTCCAATAATTATTTTAATTTTGATCGCGAATTACCTAACCATGATTTTTCTAAAATTTTGGTTTAGACATATCTTAAAATTTATAGGATGAAACTAATTTTTTTTCATTAGAAAACTATAATCCAATAGATCTGAATAATTCCGGTCTCAAATAATTTCGACTTGTATTGGATCCTACACACTTGTTTGAAATTCAAATCGAAAATTACGAAATACTACAATGCGGCAAGCTCGTTGTAATAAAATTTAATTAATTCATAAGTTTGTAAATTATAAACCTGTAATCATATGTTTTAAACACAAACTAATTAATCAATCAAATCAATAGTTGGAAATACCGACTATCCAAAATCGTCGAACATTTCTTATCACGTTTTAGCTAGAAAATCTTATCACTTAGAAATTTCCTTAAGAGTATTCTAGCTTACAAGATTTTTCTTAAATTTAAAAGGATATATATGATGGTCACATATATCTCATCCACAAGGATAGGTGATCTCGTTGGGGAAACAAGATCCATATATTAAATTCCGGGTTATACAACCTAAACTGGAAATATTAGCACGTCCTCTAGCATTCACAAAAACAAATAAATTATAACTTTAAGTTCCCATTAAAGCTTTAAAATATCAAATTTGAAATATTAGCACGTTCTCTAATATTTCACGAACAACTTCAAAATCATGAATACATGATAAATGGTAGAAGTTGAATGAATTTCATAGAACCTGAAAACTTTAGTTTTCAAATTCATAAAGATATCACTAACAAGGATTAGGTCAAACCAATTGGGTTATGACCTCGAAAACTTTGGTTCACCAAGGTTAACAAAATAAATTGGAATATTTTTTAACTCAAATGACAATACGAGCATGAAAATAAAAGGGTTGGCGAAAATCGATTGCTAATGGAATGACGTTAGCACTACTAACCTATTGAATAGGTCATCGATCCGAGGCATGGAATTGATTAATCTTGCAGTGGTTGTGAAGTCGTATCATTCCATCAGATCACTCTACAAAATAGCTCCCCTTTTTGGCCATAGTGTTCGGTCACTAAGGGGGACGAGCAAAAAGAATGAGTCACGAAAATGAAAATCAATTTCGAATTCAGTTATCCATTAAGGTGGCCATTATAAAAATAAGTGCAAAAGATTCCCGAAAATTCACGATCGAGTAATGTGAATCATAAAACATGTTTTCCTTAACGTCATTCTCATTGCTATGAAAATTTAACAAACACAAGGATGCCAATGAATTTAAATTTGAATTGTTAAAGCCAGAAATCTGTCTCGTAAATATGGAATGTCGAAGACGAATGATACTCTTGAAAAGAGATCGTGAGCCTCAATATGGTACCATGAAACTAGAACAAACAATACATGCAAATAAGCATGGAAAGAATAGTCACATAAAAGAGGGCTCATATCCATATCAATATGATTTTAACATCCCGCTGAAGTTAGCCTCAAGAATAATCTCACAAAGGAATACCAACCTTTTACAAAGTTTATTTATCAAAATACTAAATCTACTTTCAGTATTTATAAGATAAAAATTGGGAATCACACAAGATTCCTACATCACGAAAGCCCGGAGATCAAGAATCAAAATCCAGAAAAAAGACTAAGATCAATAAGCAAAATATAACTTACTACTTTTCAAAAGAAAATTCGAGATAATTTGAAAATTCGAATCACCCAAATTCCACAAAACACTCAAAGAAATCAGAAGAAAATAAAATGGAACGATAGTCAAGCCATAACAAGGGTGAGCATACAAATCCATAAATTCGAATGTGATTCTCAACAGTTTCCGTACTCCAAAATGGACACATAGACAACATGAGGTGAATACGCACAGATTACACCTCCCCAAGTAGTTTCGCCTTAACGGCAGGGTTGCTAACACCCAATGGCCTCAACAGGGTCGCTAACACCTCCCCAAAGCAGTTTCACCATAACAACAAGGTTACTAACACCTCACTAAGCAGTTTCGTTAGCCATAACAAGGTCACTAACACCTCCAAAGCTCAAGAAGTTTCGCCATTTATCTGTAGAATGTGTCACAAAACTGGGGAATTCAAATTCTCCATGAATGATCAAAAGACCAAAAAACACAATTGATCGTCAACGATCAACAAAAAAAACGTCACTTACGATAGGGTAGCAAATAGGTGAGTTTAGTTAAATATCCTATAACCACTGACTTAACTCAAGTATTTACGAACAAATTGCAAAATCCACTATAAATCATCATGCATAGCCTTTTTGTCTTTCGACAAGGTGGTATGGCATTGACATGGTCGTTGACACCACCCCAAAAGCATTTTGACTATACGGACAAGGTTGGTGACACCCCCACAAAAGCAGTTTGACCATATTGACAAGATTGCTGACACCACCCAAAAGCAGTTCTGTCTATAATGGCAAGATTGTTGACACCTCCCAGAAGCTGTTTTGTCCATAATGGCAAGGTTGCTGACACCTCCCAAAAGCAGTTTTATCAGCCATTTATCCACTGTAGAAAACATAAGGTACTCATCGATGTACATAAAGATATACAACACATGTGTTCCTGAAATTTCATTTAAGAATAAAACCAAATCTCAACTGACCAAGTCCAGAAATTAATCGACGAAGTAAACGAAAGTGTGTCGACCCACTCGTTTTTACCAAGACGTTTAATTAAATTCTTTATTCAATCGAAAAGTTGAAATTTCTCATTTGAAACAAGTAATACTCCAAAGAAAACGAGAATACTAAATCTTTACCCAAAGAAAACTAAAGTCATCTCGATAGCAAAATAAATGGATAATGAGAACTCAAGGTAAGTATGTAAAAATTTCACAAAACATAGGTTTGGAAAATTTACATACTTAGATATATAACAAGCGCCCTCGAATTCATAAGGACATGGTGTCCCTAAGTTCCTTGGACGCAAAGAAGGTAGATGATCACAATTTCAAAGGAACTCAAATGAGATGATCACGATAATCATCATCATAAAGAATAAAGAGGAGGGTACCCTCTTAGGCATTAGTTTCCATACAAATTAAGATATCTCAAACTTCATAGTTAAAAATTCAAACTATGAAAGGTGTAAAGGATATTTACGATGGTCATATATATATATACCATTCTCAAATCATTATCTTATTAAAATCCATATGGTTGCAATTTAACAATCAGTACTAATGATTTGCCTTGCCATTTATTTATATAAAATTGCTAGCTAAAGTTCAATAGCGATACACATCGTTAATATCTAATAATAGTGTTGTGTTAGAATTATCTCATCGAAGTGTTTAGAAACTCCTATCAATATCGTGGCGTCCCACTTCTCGATTAGAATTCCTGACATATTCAATGGGAAACTCAACATAATAAAACAAATTACATCCAATTGGGGGCACAAATTTGTAAATAAATAATCAAAGGTGCAACCACTTATTTATGAACTAAATTTGTAATCACAATTGAATAAATGAAAACATTTCATAGTGCTTAGCAGAGATAATCTATTCGTTTTCGCCTTGCAAAGCTAATCTCAAGCGGATTAGTATTTTACTTAGCCAAAATTATTTTATTAAACCGTTTTCTAAAATAATTTAGAAATCTTCATAACTAAGTCCTAAAAGTTATTTCAAAACAGAAATTGGAAATAATATTAATTCCTACCCAAGGAAGGGACGGGACTCTAGGTTTGTCAAGGCCAAGATGTCACAAAGAAGAAGTCAAATGAATTTGATTAGTCAAACAAGGATCATGATATAAGATAAGATATGACGGGTCCTAAGACTCGAGCTAAATCCTAAAACACGATTTCCTAAGAGAGACTTAGGACAATGACCCTTGCCCTAATATCTTATATTGTTCCGAACTTAGTGATACCAAGTGTAACTCCCCACCTCTATACTCGCGTTAGCCAAGGCCATTGTAAGTAATGGTGTCAATTAACCCGAAGAATATGGTTGTTGACAAGTGACCATCTATATATTAGCTTTGAACGAGTGTTAAACATATCAGATAATGTGGTCTTTCTTTTTAAATCTCATGAGGAAATCTGACACATCTAAATCAAGTTCAAATCTACTACATAGTGGCTTTATATAATTCAGAATTAATATAAAATACATAACAATAAAATTATAGGTAGGCACAGATATTCACATCACTAAGGTGGAAATATATGTGAATAATACACATAAGAGTAGATGCGTTGATAGTGGTCATGGTCGATCCACTATACAACAAAAGAATAGGTACAAGTGTGACGATCGCCCATAACTCTTGCACTAAACAAAAAGAATAATGCGTTGAAAGGTGTGCCAGGAAACCATGAACGGTCATCAAGGTAAGATAACACAAGCAGAACCTGTCGTATAACTCACAGCGCAAGGATAAAATATAATAGGATATATACAACATGCAAGAATTGAGCAAAATCTTGAACTCTTTCATATCATCATGAAATATCCATACAACCTTGGATTACACTATAAAAATCTGTACAATAAGCCTCACACAAGAACATAGAGAAAACATCAAACATCGGAAATAACTAATACTAGATAAAAGAAAAATAATACACCAACCTCCTGGTCGTCACTGCTCAGCAGCGTCTTCCTTATCAAGATCAACAACCTGTCACCGGCTACTTAATCTTCCAAACCACAACCGGAAGAATAGCCCAAGGTAATAAGAGGAAACATAAAACCATGAGTTAGACAACAGTCTTAATGAGCGATAAAACAACTATCTAACATCATCAATAAAATATATCAAAATAGGCAGATTAATCAACTAATCCACCAACAGCAACAGAGAAAAACTTACACCCATCTTCCCCACATCCGATAGTGATAGCCTTTAAAACAAACAATTAGAAACAACAGTGCATTCATGGCAGTCATTATCAAGTGTAGACCATCCTGACAGATATCGATATCTCCAAGCACAAGCCCCAAAGCCTAAACCAACATCAGACAAGCACCCAAGAGATATCTCCTTCGACATCGAATAATCTACACGAGACGATACAAGAAAACAATCATTCATCCATAACTTTGGATATCACCACCAATCCTTCTTTGAAATCAGCGTTAATCGTATGACTGGACAAACACCTTGCCGTCCATCAAGGGCTAATGGTAAACCCCAGTTCTAGCAAAACTCCATACGTCATACGACGAAACGTATATAGGCCCGTCGAGCTGCCCAGGGTACTCGATCAGCCACTTCTAGTCTTTTGGACGTCCCCACTATACCCCTACTTTGAGTCCGCTAGAACCTACGACAACGATAATCCACCGATCTTCAATATCTCTAGCTATCCAACCTGATGACTGTTCATAAGCTCAGGTTACTTCTCGAGCAACCATTATCCATGAACTCGCCACCTTGAGCCCTCTTCACATTCGTTGCTTTACGACGATCAAAGAACACCCACAACACTTCGAATATTCCAACATGAACTTATGTCGAAGCTACATCCATTTCTAAACCAAAACAACATCAATATTTGGTCAACATTACTTGGGTCGTTTTCCTCCCCACCGACCTATCCTTAGGTTGTTTCAACGACTCGACCCATCGAGCTCCCAATAGCCCGACCCATCAGTCACGACCTGACTTCGGACGACCTAACCCATCCCATTGCTCCTTTCCACCAACCTAGGCCCACCTAACTTACTTGACCGACCCATCTACCCCGACCAACCCAAGTGTGTGCGAAACAACCTGGGTCGATCCAACTCTTTTTGAACCCCCAAGATTCGTGCCATGTCAATGCTGAACCATCGTAGCTGACCTGATCCACTTCTGAATGACCAAAGCCCTCAACTCATCCATTTCTTGAACAACAAGCCACATGACCTGAGCTTGCCACGTCACCAACGATCCAAGCAAAAACGACCCGACTCCATATCTAACCAATCTACCTCCAATCCTGACCAGATCATCACCAAATGACAACATCGATGCAAAAAACTCATCCAAATCATCCAATTCAACCATCAACACTTTATGAAATCATTAAAAACACTTAAACGAAAATTATTCATCATACAATCATATGAATATCACTAAATCATGATAAATCAATGAATAAAAAAAAACAATGGATCAAGACTTACATAAACATATGAATTAACAAAAGAATTACCAATTTAAGTTGTTAGATTAAATCGTATGGTGATTCAAATGAAAATATACTTACCATGATATAGGTGAAAACAAATTAAAGTGATGAAAATAAGATCAAACAACCCATATACTTAATTGAATCCGTGTGAGAGATGCTTATCACTCACAAAGTCTTCAAAATCACTTGAAAACACTAAATTCCCAACTGGACAGTGAAAAATAATCTTTAAACCTCTCAGTTCGATGCGATCTTTCTTCACTTGATGTAGATCTTCAATCTTCACTTGTAGATCTAGAATTTTAACGGTGGAAAGGTGTATTTGATTAAGCAAGGAGATCTGAGCTCAACCAAATGAGAGAATGAAGAAAAGTAACCCTCTCTCCATGCCTCTAACCCCCTATTTGTAGCCTTAAACTAGACCACTAATGGGCCACACTAAATCGGCCCATTAATGACTAGCCAAACTTGCACAGAAAATGTGCAGCACTAAAACAGCGTTTTCTCCCAAACCGCTAAACCAAATCTTTAATGTGACCACTCTACGGAATTGGCAACAACATTTCCTTTTCAATGAAATCGATCTCAACAATTGATTCGTTCCCAGTCAAAAGTTATCCCTTATACAAAATTGACAAGGGCAAAATGGTTACAAATTAAATTGGTAAAAATTATGGACTTTTCTTACATCCCCATAAACAACATAACAAAATATGAGAATGATCCAAGCCTCAGGGAGTTACATAAAAATATTTTACGATATTCCGATACGTAAAATGTGGGCTGTTACATTCTCCTCCCTTAGGAATTTTGCCCCCGTAATCCCAAGAAAACACAATCAACCAATACAATTCTGCGTGCATATCATCCACGAGCAGCCAATTTACCATCCAAACTATCATCCATCAAGCCATGCATCCATAGCCTTAACCTAGCATGCAGAATTCAGATAAAGAAAGTATAAGCTACAATGATGTAAGGTGACACAACATTAATGGGATACCGACGAAGAGTTATGGATGGGTCGTCCTCATACTCTCTTCCGTTTCCCATGTACAATCGTCATCATCCTCTCTCCATTGCACCGTGACTTGCTTTATCGGCTTTCTCCTAAGCTGTTTCGCGTTGTGGCTCCTAAGCTATTTCGTGTCATTCCCTACAACGCAAACGGCTTACGAGGTCTCATAACTACGGACTCGACTTCTAGGTCTTTGTATTGTTCCAGAGACACCACCACATTCGAATCATGCACACATATCCGTAGAAACAACACATGGAAAACATTGTGTACACTCGACATCTTCTCAGGTAATTTCAATCTATATGCGAGCTTTCCAATCCGCTCACTATAGGAAATGGTCCAACAAATCTTGGAGCTAACTTTCCTTTGCTTCTGAACTGAACAACATTCTTCAACGGCAAAATCTTCACGAAAACCATATCGCCAATGTCGAATTCCAAATCTTTTCGACGCTTATCGGCGTAGCTCTGCTAACGATCTTAGGCTGCTTCATTCGTTGCCGAACGATCTCGATGCAATCCGATGTTTCTCTGATCATCTCAGGCCCAAGTATCAACTTATCTCCAGTTTCTACCCAACAAGCCGGAGAATTACATGGTCTGCCATACAACGCTTCGTATGGTGCCATCCCAATGCTCGACTGGTAGTTGTTGTTGTATGTAAACTCAACTAGATATAGATGGTCTTCCCATGATCCCCCAAAATCTAATACACAAGCTCTTATGAGATTTTCCAAAACTCGGTTAACCCTCTCGGTTTGACCACAAGTTTAGGGATGATAAGCCGTACTTAAACACAACTCGGTTCCCAAAGTTTCTTGCAAACTCTTGCAAAATCCACTCGTAAACAATGGATCTCGATCACTTAATATGCTCTTTTGTATACCATGGAATCAAACTATCCATTTCATATGAAGCTCATCCAACTTCGATGTGTCCTAGTCGATCTGATAGGAATAAACCTTGCATTTTTGGTCAAGCGATCCACGATGACCCAAATTCCTTTGTTTCCCGCCCTGGTTCTAGGTAGTCCATCAATATATATTCCTACTTCCACGTAGGAACTTATAATGGATGAAGCAATCTACCCGGCTTCTTCTGTTCAGCTTTCATCAACTGACAGTTCATGCACATGGAAATAAACTTTCCAACATCCCTCTTCATACCTTCCCAGTAGTAAGATCGCTTCATGTCCTGATACATCTTATTGCCACCAGGATGAATCGTCAACTTCGAGTGATGACATTCTTTCAGAACCTCGTCTCTCAATCGATCGATATTAAGAACAACAAGTCGTCCTTTCTTTCGAAGCCACCCCTCTCGATCGACCTCGAATTTCTTATCCTTTGTTTCCAACTTCTGGATAATCTCGACAATCTTTGCATCATGCTTCTGGACCTCGTTAATCCTTTCGACGAGAGTAGATCTTATCGATAAGCTTGCAATATTTCAGGTTCCGACTTGCACTATGGTCCGAAATCTAATCCTGCCAAGTACTTGAGGTGCTTCCATTCTGAAAACATCGCTCCTAAACCTGCATGTCTTCGACTTAACACATCCGCCACTGCTTTACCTTTACCAGAAGTATAGGCTATACCAAAATCTTATGATTCTAGAAACTCCAACCAGCATTGCTGCCGAAGATTCAAATCCTTCTGGGAGAAAAGACACTTAAACGACTTGTGATCCATAACCAACTCGAATCAAACTCCCAGCAGATAATGTCTCCATATTTTCAGAGTAAACAAGATCGATGCCAACTTCAAATAATGAGTTGGATAATTTCTCTCATGCGGCTTCAGCTGTCGCTCGCGTAGGCCACAACTCTGTCCTTCTGCATCAGCACTGCTCCAAGTCTAGTACCGCATGCATCGGTGTATACCACCATCTCTTCATTCCTACTTGGAATCATCAAAACATGAGCATTCGTCAGTTTTTCTTTCAGGATTCTGAAAGCTTGCTCACACTTCGCATCCCATGTGAACACTTGGTTTTTCTTTGTCAATCCTGTTAACGGTGCTGTTATCTTGGAGAAATCCTTTATAAAATGACGGTAATATCCTGCCAACCCAAGGAAACTCTGAACATCTGTCGCAGTCTTAGGTCTATCTCGGTCCTAGATTGCTGCCACCTTAGCGGGGCCAACCGCTATTCCATTTCTAGAAACAATATGGCCTAAAAACCTCACTTCGCTCTTCCAAAAGTAAAACTTAGCATCAGCTGATGCTTTTGCAAGATTTCCAAAAGAACTCTCAAGTGCGTCTTATGCTCTTCCTCATTCCGGGAAAAAACCAAAAAAATCATCCACGAACACAAGCATGAACTTGTTCAACTGATCTCCGAAAACCCTATTCACAAGATTCATAAAATACGCTGGCGCGTTAGTCAATCCAAATGGCATCACCAACCATTCAAAGAAACCAGATGGTGTCCTAAAAGCAGTCTTCGTCACACTATCGTTTTCCATGCTCAACTGGTGGAATCCCGTTGCCAAATTCATCTGAGAAAACACCTTGGCCTGATGAAGATGATCTAACAAGTCATCGATCCTCGGCAACTGGTACTTGTTCTTTTTGGTCACCTTGTTCAACTCACGATAATTCACACACAATCTCAAAGATTCATCTGCCTTGGTTGCAAACACAACTGGTGCACCCCATTTGGATACACTTCTCCGAATGAATCCTTTTCCCAAAAGGTCACGTACATGCACCTCTAACTCTCGATGTTCCTTAGGCGTCATCCGCCTAAGAGGCATGACGATAGGTCTAGCACCTTCGACCAAATCAATTCTGAACTCAATCTCACGACGTGGGGCAACCCTCTAACCTCATCAAAGACATATTTAAACCCACTTGCGATCGACACCGATGATAAGTCTTCCTGTGGAATCACAAGCGAATACAAATATCTCACGAAGACACCATCTTCGGGCTTACACCGAATCACAACCATTCGTCCTTCCACATTCCCGACCGTCACCTCCAGCTTTTCGCAATCCACTTTTGCCGCATACCTCTTGAGCCAGTCCATACCCAAGATAACCCCAAACCCAACGGAGATCAAAACAAAGAAATCACACACAAAGGAGCAACCATGACTTAGCAACACTAGACCACGACAAATCATACGCAAACTGGACGAACCCCCAACTGGGTTAGTCACAACAAAAGGTCTATCACAAATTTCGGGTTCCAAACCAAAGTGGCACATAGGCTCATTACAAATGAAAGAATGCGATGCCCCAGTATCAAATAACACACAACTTCCAAAGCATACACCTTCACAACCTTCTTACCCTTAGCTAGTTCTGGACAATCCTTCTTGTCATGTCCAGGCTTTCCACACTTAAAAAATTTCTTTTCGGCTTTTGGATTCTTACAATCCTTGGAATAATGGCCCTTCTACCAGCAGTTAAAGCAAGTCACTTCACCCTTTTGCTTCTTCTGACCATCTTTTCCTTTCTGCTGTTGCTACTTTCTCTTTTTGTTATTACCATCCTACTGTGATTTCGGTTCTTCCTTAGCTACAACAACAGTCTCTTCCTTGGGAAATAAACTCTCATGTCTCAGAGCTTTCTCGATGATCTTCTCATAAGTGTCATCTAGATGATCAATTAGCTGATTCCCAAAATACTTGTCCAAGCCTATGACAAACTTATCGTTCTTTTGGTAACGAGTCTCGACATATGAACGAGCATTGACAAGGCTTCAAAATCAGAAACATACTCAAGCACTGGTCGACCATTCTGCTTAAGCTCAACAAACCTCTTAAACATAATAAACTTTTAAACGGTAGAACTTGGAATTGTTCCCGTAAAATTTCATCTTCCGAAGTTTCTAGAGTAACAGAGTTCCACCAATTCATAGCTCTGCCCTATAGCCGTCTCAATGCAGGCTTCCTCTTAGTCGCATCGTCAATACCCAAGTCTCCAAAGATCTGAATGCAAGTATCAAGCCACCCTTGAATCTCTTCAATCGGTTCTGTCCCTTTAAACTCTTACCTCTTAGAGTGGTGAAGTCTTTGCACAACTTTGCAAAGTCCACAGCTCTAGTAACCTGCACTTGAACTCCTACATCTACCATGGTTGTCTCTTGAGCAGGTACACTCCTCATGATCGCTGCCATCATGGCCTCGAACATAGCTGGGTAGTCTGGTATACTGCCATTGCCCTCTATAGGAACAGTCCTCTCCCTAGCAGCGTGTCTCGATGTTCGATGACTCATTCTAAATCTGTAATATAGAATGATTAGTCCATGTACAAGAAAAACTGCAAATGGAGTTCAAACGCTATTATACTATACACTCATATATAGTATACATCCATCAAAAATATACAAATATGTCTCTCATATGTAATTACGTCCTTGAACTTTGGCTAAAATCGATAACCAAAGCTCTAATACCAAATGTGATGACCGCCCATAACTCCTGCACTAAACAAGAGGTATGCGCCCAAAGGTGTGCCAGGCAGCCATGGACGATCATCAAGGTAAGATAACACAACCAGAACTTGTCGTATAACTCACATCGCAAGGATAAAATATAGTAGAACATATACAACAGACAAGAATAGTGAAGCAGAATTGAGCAGAATCTTAAACTCTTTCATATCATCATGAAATATCCATACAACCTTGGATTGCACTATAAGAATATGTACAATAAGAGTCACTACAAGCAATCAGAGAAAACATCAAACAGTGAAAACAACTAATATTAGATAGAAGAAAAATAATACGCTAGCCTCCTGCTCGTCATCGTTCAGCATCATCGTCCTCAATAAGATCAACAACCTATCACCTGCTACTTAGTCTGCCCATCCACAACCGGATGAATAGCCTAAGGTAATAAGAGGAAACATTAAATCTTGAGTCATACAATAGTATTAATGAGCGATAAAACAACTATCTAACATCATCAATAAAGTATATGAGAATAGGCAGATTAATCAACTAATCCACTAACGCCAACAGAGAAGAACTCACACCCGTCTTCCCCACATCCAACAGTGATAGCCTTTACAACAAACAATCAGAAACAATAGTACATTTCGTTGCAGTTAGTTATCAAGTGTAGACCATCCTAATCGATATCGACATCTACAAGCACAAACCCCGAAGGCCTAGACCAACATTAGACAAGCACCCAAGAGATATCTCCTTCTACATTGAATAATCTACACTAGACGATACAAGCAAACAATCATTCATCCATGACTCTGGCTATCACCGCCAATCCTGCTTTGAAACCATCATCAATCGTATGACCGATGAAAAATATTGTCGTCCATCAAGGGCTAATGGTAAACCCCGATTCTTGCAAAACTCCATACACCATACAACAAAATGTATCTAGGACTGTCGAGCTGCCCAGGGTACTCAACTAGCCACTTCTAGTCTTTTGGGCATCCCCATTATATCCCTGCTTTGAGTTCGATAGAACTTACGACAACGATAATCCCTCAGCCTTCAATATCTATAGCCATCCAACCTGATGATTGTTCATAAGCTCAAGCCACTTCTCGAGCAACCATTATTTAGGAACTCACCACCTTGCGCCATCTTCACATTCGTTGCATTATGATGATCAACGAACACAACACTTTGAACATTCCTACTTGAACTTACGTCGAAGCTACATCCATTTCTGAACCAAAATAACATCAATATTTGGTCAGCATTACTCAGTTCATTTTCCTCTCCACCGACCCATCCTTAGGTCGTTTCAACGACCCAACCCATCGAGCTCCCCATGACCCGACCCATCAGTCACACCTGACTTCGGACGACCTAACCCATCACATCGCACATTTTCACCAACCCAGGATGACCCAACTTCCTTGACCGACCCATATACCTCGACCGACCCAAGTGTGTGCGACCCAACCTAAGCCGATCCAACTCTTTTTGAACACTCAACACTACAAGAAAAACTGCATATAGAATCCGCTTCTAGTCCGTCACTATATTGGCTTTAGCGACGGATTTTCTGCAAAACATGGTGGTCGTAAAAACCAAGATGGTAATTGTGTCAGATTTTACGACGGACTTTAGCATGAGATTTCCGACAGTTTTCCGTCATTTTACTAATTATATAATAAAAATAATTTTTATTTATTAATTAATTTTAATTTATATAAAGACGGTTTACCGACGGATAATTAATTTATAATAAAATATCATTTATAAAAGGAGTGGGTAAACCCTCACTAATTGCCAAGGGATTAGCGACAGAAAATAATTAGGGAACAAGCATCAAGCATATATATATATATATATATATATATATATATGCAACAAGCATCATTCAATTGTGAACACTGAAATAAATAACATACTAGAAAAAACAAAGATAAATTAACCAACAATATTAATTTCGACCTAAAAAGAACATTCATAATCACATACAAAAAACCACAACATCCATAATTCTTCATCAATTCATACATCAAACTAACTTATGAACGACAAAACTATTCAGTTGGATCTAACATTATCCTAAATACAAACACATATCATCCATTACCATACTAAAAACACATAACGCCATATTTACACCAAAATAAGTCGAACTAACATACCCAACCAACTTACGAAGATGATGACGATGATGAAGTCGCAAGCAAACGCGAAACCGAAGGCAAACGCGAAACTGTAACGTTCAAGCAGTCCAGACTTCCCAGTTCTACCTACGGATGAATAATCTTCCAATGATCCAGGAAAGTCATAGTTTATCACATACATTACATCCTCTACATCTGCACAGTAAGAAACGATATTAAATCTCATGAATATATAATTATTTACACCGACTTGTATAGTTGGCATTTTTGTACTCAAATGATGATGTTAAACTACGTCTGAAATGATCAAACAGACTCATAATCAATTGAAACACCTAAATCACGTGTTGCAACATCAATTACTGTCATTATAAGAATATTTCTAGATTTGAACTCCGATAGAACCCAATCCCTCTCAGCTTGGCTTTTATCTCCATGAATTGATAGTGCAGGCCAACCATCAGTTCTCAACTGTCTTGTGATTTGATCACAACCTTTTTTAGTATCCATGAAGATCAGTATTCTGCTACCGTCCATGATATCCTCGAGGAGCTTCAACAATATGTATAAATATAACAACACACTTTAACATGGTTTTAAATATCATAAGACAAGTAGCCATCCACAGAATGTTAGACTTTTATTTTCCAAGTTGTTAGTTTCAACTGGGTATAATACGTTGCTGAAAACAAGACAAATATTACGCTTTTCTGTCTAGAAATGATACTAGAAATGACTTATACAAGGGGAATGAACTAATTGTTATATTTCCGACTCTTGGATACATAACCGATTAGCTTTCATGCCTACATAACCGATTATCACCTACATAAATATTAATAGAATCAACTGTATAAAGAACATAGAGCTAAATGTGCATCATTAAGCATAAAGCCAATTACATTTTATGGATTGTAAAGAGATTGCTTTGTACCTGTTCTCCACTTCTTTTGGCCAAGTAGCACTCCAGTAGAGTGTTTGCGCATTAGGGCGAATCTACAATGAGAATGAAATGATTACAGCTACCATAATAAATTCACTAAACAAAGTTATATCATCAGCGATCAAGTTGATATTAAGGAATAACATATTACTTAAGCCATAAAAAGAGAAGTACTTCATGAGACTAAAATGATGTTTCAGCGAACAAATAGTACTAAGTTTACATATAATAATTACATGAAAAAAATAAACAAACTTTGTATTTTAATATGACATGAACCAAAATGATGTTTCAGCGAAGAAACCATATGGATAAAATGTAATGATGCAACATGGAAGCGCTTCACTATTTTGACAAAGTTTATGAAATTTCAACAGTTATATTGCAGAGTTTGAAAAGCAAATTTGCTTCAAACATGTTGAATTAGATAGAAAAAAGTAAACTTAAAATAGAGTACGAGTATTAAGAAAAATATATTATTACATAATACAAATTCGAAGTAGATTATTGAAAAAGAATATAATACTAATAGTTTTAAGTTGCTTACAGGAATCATATAAAAATTTGGCCTCAATGTTCACATACGACGCACATTCAAATGATTTTTCATATCATATTTAAACTGATATTATTAGCAAGAATATTTCATTAAGAAAATAACCAAAAAGAAAAGTCATGCACCAAAACTATGAATCTAACCAAGTACCTCTATATAAAAATACATGACCAAAACAGGGTAACTTCTAACCGAATCAAGAAAGCAGGCTTTTGCAAGCTTCAACGTCAGCAGCCTCCACACCCAGAACATCAACACCCTTAGCCTTATTCATGACCACATCAAAAAGCTGAGATTTAATCATGATGTTCTTCACCTTCAAAATCTCAATTACTACCTTATAACTAAGGCCCCTCGACACTATTATCTGGCCAATTATTTTTTCCTAAATAAGTCGGGGCTTTAGGGCATTGGGATAATCTTTATTTCAAGTAACTGTAATATTTTTTTCCTAATCTAATCATATAACTTCGATAATAGATGAAAAAAACAAACTTTTAGTGCTCATTTCAGAACAACAGTACAAATCGAAAACATGGATTGTGACATTAATATCAATACCTGCGAGAAGAGGGGAAGATTAAGCCGCTCTTGATAAAAAAAATCTTCGCTTTTAGATTACTGCTTTGGTTTCAATACTAACTTGAATTGCGAAATCAAATTGACTCCGGAATCAAATTGAATTGGGGGTGAGCAGGAATCAGGGTTCGATGAAAATAAATGTTAACAAAAAATGAGGCGATAACTGTGCGAGAATAGTCGGTGGAGTTTTCTCTAATGCAAGCGGATGGCAAAGACCGTGAGTTGGGTTAAAAATTCAGCGGACCGTGATTCTTAGAGTATTAGGATGCAGATTGATAAAAAGATCGCGAGTTGGGTTAAAAATCCAACGGAGCAAGATTCTTAGAGTATTAGGATGCAGATTGCTAAGGGGTTAATGAGTTTATGAAGGATTTCCTTCCAACGGTTCAGAAAATAACCAGGCGTGCATATGATGTAACTTTTACAATAGGGAAATATAACTCAAACTGGTAGACGTGAAAAAATTGTTCAAAAATTTGTAAACCTATGAATAAAATTATAGTTAACTACGTAGTGGTTTGATTAATTAAAATTTTGTTAACTTCTGGGATTCAATGATTAGCTTAAATATTTTTGCTTTAATAATTGACACCTTATAATTTTTTTAAAGCTTTGATAAATTCGGTTTGATTATAAAATTTAATTTATACTAAAAAATTCATTAAATAAGGATAGAAAAAAGAAAGATTTCCATTTTCGTATACTTATCTCTAAGGTAGTGTTTTTTAAAAAAAAACAAACTTTATATCTAAATAATCCGATTTAATATTCATTAAAACAAATAAAAAAACCATCGTTGCTTTCAACGCTCCTACATTTTTCATTTTGCAATTTACTTTGTTTTTAAAAGACTAATAAAATTTTGGGAGATGCAAATCCTTTTACAAGTAACTTCACTTGGATATTTTTATGTTAGTATTGTATTTTAGAACAAATTAAAACTTTATTGTGCGCTAAATAAAATATATTTTCCATATAAACGATTTTTATAATGACACACAACTGTTACATTAAATAATCCAATTTCATGATGCAAGGAGAGTGTTGCTAAACCCTAGAATTCACAACTGCTTCCAAATGTTGTAAACAATTGAAGTTCTACAATGGTCCAAAAACGTTACTTGTGTTGCACATTAGGGTAACATTAAATAAATGTAGGTGAAAAAATATACGTTTTCACGATACTAATAAATAGTTGTTAAAAATATAGCATTGCAACTGTTTTTGGAATGTGGCTAACAAAACATTATTTTACAACAGTTGATTTCAAACTTTTGTTTGGACAGACATCTACAACATTTTCACAAGCAAAATGTTGTAAAAGTGTCCATATTTCCACAATAGTTTATCGAATTGTCGTTATATCTTTGTTGTAAAATAGTTGTTTTCCTGTAGTGATACAATTTAAATTAAATTATTAAATGAATTTTTTCAATATTTTAAAGTTCTGAAACTTTGGTTATTTCGTGTCAAACAATAATTGGTTTTATAAACTTTATTATTTATTTCAAATTTATTCAAGATGATTTCAATTTTTTTTTAATTTTTCGAAATATAAAATATAATTATCAACTATAATTATAAAATATAAATATCAACTATAATTATCAACTGTAATTATTAAATACAATTATTTAAAATTAATTTCTGAATACTAGATATCATTTCATAAGTATTAAATTTTATTATTAATTATTAAATAATTACTATAATAAACTGATATTTTCATTATTTAGGAAAATAATTATAAACGAGCAATTCAAAATTTTGGGATTTAGTGTAAAATATACTAGCATACTAACCGAAATTTGTGATGAAACCAGAGGACTTAGTTAAGAATTTAGTAATTACATTGGTTATGAGCAAAGATTATTTTGCTGATTCTAAATAAGTAATGATTATAAATTATTATTATAGAACATAAATTATTATTTATTATTCCTTATAAATCATTAATTAGAACAAATTAATTATTAATTATTGAACATGTTAATAATTATTAAAAAATAACACTAAAGTATATCTTAGAAAAATGGTATAAACATCTCTTGGAAATCTGTTGGAATTCTGCTGCAAAATAGCATCGATAAATATTTGTCTGTATTCTGTCTGGATTTGCAGCGGAAAATAGCGATAGAAATTTTTTGTCGGCAATTTGACGCAATTTGCAATGGCTTAGTGAGGGATGACAGAAGACGATGGTGATAAATAAAAGAAAAAAATTGAAAAATAAAAAAACTTTCCCTTGTAGACCACAAGGAAATCCATCGCAAATTAGCGATGGAAATTTCTGCTTTTAAATATATGACGCTAAATCAGTGTTTACTTGTAGTGCAAGCTTTGTGCTACGTCATCGTCGACCCATCGTAGCTGACCTGGTCCACTTTCGAAAGACCCAAAGCCCTCGACCCATCCATTTCTTAAGCAACAAGCCACATGACTTGAGCCTGCCACGTCACCAACGACCCAAGCAAAAACGACCCAATTCCAGATTTGACCAATCTACCTCAAATCTTGACCAAATCATTAGCAAATGACAACATCGATGCAAACAACTCATCCAAATTATCCAATTTAACCATCAACACTTTATGAAATAATCAACAACACTTAAACGATAGTTATTCATCATACAATCATATGAATCTCACTAAATCATGATAAATCAATGAATAAACAAAAACAATGGATCTAAACTTGCATAAACATATGAATTAACATAAGAATTACCGATTTAAGTTGCTAGGTTAGATCATATGGTGATTCAAATGAAAATATACTTACTATGATGTAGATTTTGGCGAAAACAACTTAAAATGATGAAAATAAGATCAAATAACCCATATACTTGATTGAATCCGCATGAGAGATGCTTATCACTTGCCAAATCTTCGAAATCACTTGAAAATACTGAATTCCTAATCTGGACAGCGAAGAATAATCTTCCAAACTCTCAATTTGATGTGATCTTTCTTCACTTAATGTAGATCTAGCTTTGCTTGATGTAGATTTTGAATCTTCACATGTAGATCTAGAATTTTAATTGTGGAAAAGTGTATTCGATTGAGGAAGAAGGATCACGAGCTCAACTAAATGAGAGAATGAAAAAAAGTAACCCTCTCTCCATGCCTTTAACCACCTATTTATTGCCTTAAACCAGCCCACTAATGGGCCACACCAAATCAACAAATTAATGACTAGCCAAACCTGTACAGAAAATGTGCAGCACTAAAACAACGTTTTCTCCCAAACCGTTGAACCAAATCTTTAGTATGACCACTCTACGGGATTGACAACACCGTTTCCTTTCCAATGAATTCAATTTCAGCACCTGATTTGATCCCAGTCAAAAGTTATGCCCTATACAAAACTGACAGGGGAAAAATGGTGCAAATAAAATTGGTAAAAATTATGGACATTTCTCAAATTTCCATAAATAATGTATCAAAATATGAGAATGATCCACCCCTCAGGGAATTAAATAAAAATATTTTACGATCCTCCGATACATAAAATGCGGGTTGTTACAACAAGACTACTCAAAATAATATGTATAAAAAGGAGTCTCATATATACATGTAACCCAAAAAGTACAACACTAAAGTAGTTTGCCCAAAAGTGGAGGATAATCCCTGTTGGAGTCAAGAAGAATCGCCTGAAATACCACGGTCTGATCTGAGTATTATTTATAAGAAAATAAACAATTAACGGTTCAGTCTAACTGTACTCATCATAGTAAACAGAAATAGGGTAAGAGATATAATCAGAAAATGACATATAGGAAATAACAACAATGTTCACATTGTAAAATGTGAAGACGATATGCCCAGAAAATATGGCAAAGAAATCCTAGCGCTGTATAAGGATATCTCAATGACAGAGAAACTAAGATTGAAAAATTAATACCAATACGAAAATTGATAACTCATATGTCGATAAAACTAAGACTTGATAAATTAATATTAGTACGAAACTGACAACACATATGTCAGTAAAACTATGATTGATCAATTAATATCAATATGAAAATTGATAGCACATATGTCAATAAAAATAAGATTGATAAATTAATATCAATACAAAAATTGACATCACATATGTCAATAAAACTAAGATCCAAGAAATCAATAAACTAGAAATCTAGAAGATCCCAAAGAAGTGGAAGGCCTAAGTCAAGGCGGGATCCCGAAGACTCATTAACTCAAAATAGCAGCCTGAAGACTCAACCATGATGAACCGAAGTTCCTCTAGCTGAACTGAAGATCATCAAAGTAACCCGAAGATTGAAGTGATCTGAAGATCCTCGGGATGATCCGAATATCATTGGTATGATGATCAAAATTGATCAAGTATAATGTAAACTACACCAAGCTGGTAAATATAAGAGTCAAGCTACATGTCCCATAAGCATTTTATCTACTCGAATATTTACGTAAAAGTTGTATATTCCACTAGAAATACGAAACAATCATTGCCACAGTGCTCAATCGAACGAGTCCAAGAATTAACCATCAAAGTAAACACAAGGGGTCATAGTCATTTTTTTTACTAAGGCATTTCATTAGATTTCTCATACGAATGAGAAAAAGGTTTATATAAATACGTATTAGTAGAATTGAAAGGGATTTATAAAGCAGCTTCGTATAATATAGTCGGATTAGAAACCAATTTGGAAAACAACTTTAATGAAGTAGTGCTAGAAACCATACAGTAAAAGATTGGTATCTACCAACATTTTAAAAAGCCCCTTATATAGTCTCGAAGTGACAGATCCCATGTAATAGCGATCGATCTAAGAATTCATGTTTTAATAATGCAAATTAAATCTCAAGAATATTGATTATAAATTCGTTTATTACGAATGAATCGAAAGTCCATGAAATCGAAATGTAGAAATATGTGAACTGGAGAAACTGAAAAGTCACAAAAAAAGCCGAAATGGGCCGAAACTTGGTCGGGATAGACTGAAACAACCTTTATAGTAGACCGTTGTCTCCACTAGTCTACTGTCACAAAATAGCAGGACCAGTCGATTGGTGGATTATTGACCAATCGACTGGTCATCTTACGAGCGGACAGTAAATTTAATAAGACCATTCAATTGGTTATTTTTGACCAGTCGACTGGTCGCTGCTACCTAGAGCAGCACATGACTTGTCCTTATAACCAAGTCGATTATGAGGGTTTTTGACGATCGGTGGAGGCTAAGGACTTTATTAAAGAAACAATAAGGTCTTAATCTTTCGCCGAAACACTGGTATCATACAAATTAAACCTACTTAAGATTTATATTGGAATTCCTATTTAATCGAATTCAAACTTACGAAATGGAATGTGTACAACATCAATCCAAATCATGCAACATAAACACAATACAAATGTTCCATAGGCATACTATACAAGCTTAAAGCTTGAGGCATAGATGTGGGTTCTCCAAGAATTCACATTTGCTTGCTAGAAGCAAGAAATCGATCCAAAGCATGGCTAGGACAACCTCTCTTCCAATATTACTCACGAATCTTCAATCTATACAAACAAAACAATTTACTAAAATTTAGGTGTAGGAACTCATAAGAAATTGAAGAGGAATGGAGTTGGAGAAGATGGAGAAGCTTATCCAAGTTTCTACACTTGATTTCCTTAAGAATTGAGCTTCCAGTTGCAAAACCTAGCTAGGAATGTCTATTTCCCTTTCTTTTCTCCATTTTCTAATTTCTTTTAAGTGTTAGAGTGAATGGGAGAAAAGAGTGCTCGTTTGGTTATAAGGAAGTAGGTTAGGTTTACTAGCCCAAGGCCAAACCAAAGTTCAAATTTATGAAACTCAGAATATATCGATGTTTATAGTTTTCGATCACTTAAACGACATTTTGAACTCAATGGAAATGGTTTAAGTCCAGGTTCATCCATATGCAAAGTGTGGCTTTTTGGACATACATTCGATTAACGATTAACGATGTTATATTTAAATAAAATATTTAATTATATTACCATAAAATATGTTGGTTGTAATAAACAAACCATGTATATCATACATTCTCATGATCATGATTTTTTTGACAGCCCAACAGAATTTATCATGTGGTTGATTTGGTTGATGAGCTGGCGGAGGAGGTGCCGGATACTTCAAGAGCTAAGTGCTTAAGTATTAAATGCATACTCCAGTCGATATTGGGGATGAACAAGCTTGCTAGACAGCCACCACCACCATTTCAACCTCCACTTTTTAGTATTCCAAAAGTTGGACGTGGTCAAAAATCTAGCCGTAAGGCTAAGGGAAAAGCTCAAACTTGATCTTCTCAACCATCGCAAATGAAGTATGAACATGGTCCTTCCCAGCCACGTGAATCACAAGACCCGGAAGATATACTTGTAAGGCCTTCGAAGAAAGCTTCACGCAAAGCAACTTCTAGAGAGATACAAAATATTCGTTAGGATTGTTAGGTAAACAATATAAGTTCATCTATTGTTTAACTTGAATTGTTCTAGTTTGGTGGCTGTCCAAATGTTGAAGAGTTGGATCGTTGAATCACTTAATTGTTGATAAGTTTCATGTTATGTTTACATATTGGTATGCTGAATCATTGGTATGTTGAATCATTGGATTGTTAATATGTTGAATTATTGATATGTATCATGTTGAGTTGCTGAATTTTTTAATCGTTGAAGCACTGTATTATTTGGTTACATAAAGCAAAATTGCTCTCTGTTAAAACCTGGGGTGCAATCCTAGATTACGTCAGTGGGAACAATCCGAAATTGCGCTCAAAGACACAATCTGGGATTGCGCTTAGGTCTTTATAGAGGGAAAAATTGCTCTCTGTTAAAACCTGGGGCGTAATTTCAGATTGCGCTAGTGGGCGCCATCCAAAATTGCATAAAGAGACGCAATCTGGGATTGCACCCAAGGTGTTTACAGAGAGCATTTTTCTCTCTATAAATATACAGGGAGCAAAATTGCTCTCTGTAAACACCTAGTGCAACTGTCGCATGATTCTGACTCAACAATCCCATAAGCCAAAGGGTATAGCTAATCGTTCGCATCTACTGTAGTCACAACTAGTAACGTTCCTTTGTATTTACCATGTAAATGCATGTCGTCGTTGCGAAGTAAAGATCGACAATGTAAAAATCGTTCAATGCTAGATCCAAATACCCAATAAGCTCTTTCAAATACACCACACTCATCAGTTATTACATGACCAACACTACCAGGATTACTTTTTTGCAATTTCATCAAAATATTATCGTAGGTTAGAGTATGACTCCGCCCAATCACCATAAATACGTTCGATTTCTATGCTTAATGTCCTCGACGGTTTAATATAACCAACTTTTATAAATAGTTGTTCCTCTGTTAACACTAGAACTGTCGCAACAGTAATGCTCAAATCCGGTTTTACAAAAGAAACGATCTTTGAGACCAAAAACACGGACGTTGCTTGTTTATTATTAGTTTTAACTGTTGGGATTACACAACTATGTTTAGCTGGATATTTTTTAATAACCCACCATTCAACTTGCGATTTTTGGGAAGCTATGACATGTATTATCCATTGGCAACGAGGATCGATGTTGCAGATAGAAGCGTACCTTTTCTTATTTAATTTTATTGGCATAAACGAAGCTACATGTAAAATTGACCAGTCACTTAGTTGTTGAACGAATTTTCTTTTGCTCTCGAACACCATACCGACTTCGAAACCATTTTGAACACATGTTGGCGAGAAAAATTCATTATTGAATTGCAAATTTGCAAAAACGGATCTAGCCAACATTCACAAATCATTATCTAACGATATCTCTATGTTCGGACCATCACTATCTGCGGAATCATCGTCTTCCCCCTGCCCAAAATCATAATTTAACGGAGCATTGTTCACTTGCATTACATTGATCCACGACGTGTCATTCTTTGGGATGCTAATAATGGTCATGCTATCAATTGAAGGAAGGTTGTTTGACTCTCCAACTTTAGGTTCATCGATATCCATATCGACATCGTATTGGTTTGGTTCCTTGTTCGACTTTATTTCCGTAACGTTTGCTAGATTACTGCAATAAGAATGTAGGAAATTTTTAGCACAACTTCATGTGCAACATAGTTCAATATCATTAATGAACGTATCTTACTATTGGCTCATGTGATACCGTTCAAAGGGCGTTGGTTATATAGGACAAGACCGATAAATTGTTGACGGTCCAACAATATTCTATGTCAGAAAGTATTGCGGAACACAACTAGAAATACAATATTTTACTATCGAACATTTAAGAATGATCATGATATTCATTTTTGGACTATTGTTTGCAATGGTATCCTACATCGGATATGGATATGCAGGCTGTGTATATGCTGAAAATTCATAAATGTATTATACCCAAAAGCATTAGTTGTTGCCCTCCATTCATTATGTTGACGGGAGGATATAGATAGTTGGTTGTAGGTGCTGTAATAACTCGGAAATTCTGAGCAAATTTAAAATTTTTATTTTGGCAATTTTAGTGAATTTTGAATATTTAAAATGAATTATTTTAAATAATAACAATGAGAAATTTATTTTGAATAGAAATAGAACATATATATTTATTTGAATCGTCGTTAGAATATAAATATTTTATTTTAACTATAAAAGGAATTGAAAATGGCGCGGTAGTTTGAAAATTCGATTTCAAAGTTTAAATGAATGTATCGGGTGCAAAATAAACCGGATTTTAGCGAAACCAAAAATATTAGAATCTAATTGAGAATATCTTTCCAACGAATCCGAGAGATCAAAATTACATAGCGGGAATCAAAAGTTACATCCAGTTGAAAATTCAGAATAGTCGCTATGGAATTCTGGCCCTTAAAAATGGAAATTTTGCAAACGACCTCGGTTTTCGACGAAACCATTTTTGTTGGATCCGGGATATCAAGTTATTGCTAGGTTTCAAAATTCATAATTTTGTGAATCAATATGTGAGCGTAGCGAAGGAAAACGTGTTTTGATAGTTTTAATCAATTTTGATTGACTGAAAAATGGTCATTTTTCAGACGGTCTCAGAATTTGACGAAATTAGTTTTGTTAGGACCGTATCGTCAATACGAAGCTAGAAATATATTTTTTGGAATTTTTAGGGACTGTATGTGGCCTCGGTAAATTGAAATGTGTGTTTAAACTGAATATATAAAGATTTATATTTTAATTTGAATGGAAACTGATCGAAATGTTAGAATTGGGTCACGAAACATATCCCAGTGTGTTCAGAAGGGGGTAATGTGCTAGGGACGACAGTCGGTGGGTCTCGATTGGAGTTTGAATGAAATGATAACCTTTTGAAGAATAAATTAATCAAAAATATAATAAAAGCCAACCCTTTCTTTCCTCTTACCCCCCTCCCCCCGCGTCATCGGCTTCATACGGAGGAAAAAAAATAAAAATAAAAAGAAAGGGGAGGGGGGATCGCGATTCACAGCCGCCGCCGCCCCCCGATTAGTTCGCCGCTGCCTCAAGGTGGGGCGCCACCGCCGCAGCTCCCCCTCTCTTCCTCCTCCCCTTCTCTCGAACCCTAAGCACCCCGAAACCTGCCAGCGCCCTACTCCTCCACCAACGACGACGCCATCGACGCAGGGACCGCCGCACTTCCTCCCCATTCGACGCTGCCACCTCTCCCTTCTCTCTCCGCGAAACAGCCTACACCCAAAAGGCCAAACCCCACTGCCCGCACTCAAATCCGCCACCCCCTGTCCAACCTCCGACCACCGCAGCCCTGCAGCGCCATCCCGACTACCCAACGCCGATGTGGCCCCCTCGTGCAACCGCGATTCGACTTCTACAAGGAAAATGTGAGTTTTTGTGTTTTTATTTTCATTTAATTAGTTATAAAAACTGATTTTATTTAATTACGAAAAGCATATATTTTTAACAACGTAAAAGATTATATTTCTATTTAGACAAAGATTTGATTTTTCAAACTAGACAAAGATTTGATTTTTAAAACTAGAGAAAGAAGTGATTTTTAATCAAAGCAAGAAGTGTTTTTTTATCAAAGCAAGAAGTGATTTTTAATTATATAAAAATATAATTTCTATACATGAAGTGATAGTATAAAAAAGTGATTTTTATATATGTAGCGAGTTAAAAATATGATTTTTTATATACTAGTGATATTATAAAAATGTTATTTTTATATATGTAGCGAGTTAAAAAATATGATTTTTATATACTAGAGAATATAAAAATGTGATTTTTATATATGTAGTGGCTACGGACAACGAAATTGACGAAGGGCGAGCACGACAAAGATTTCCTACATATGAAGAGTCGTGGCGTTTGGTTTAGCTTGGGTGAGAACTTCTCACTTTAAATTCTATTTTCTAGTTACATATATATACCAGGATGCAGACGGTGCTTAGTAGCACCCGACACCCGTCGTCCACAGACCATGGATGGCTTGTATGTTTGATTGTTTGTTGTGGTGAAAATTGATTGTGTGATGTGATATTAAATAAAATATTTATATAGTTAAAAATATTTTATCGTTAAAATATAATTTTTAAAGGGTTTGTGAATAAATAAATATTTATAAGCAAATCAAAAGATTTGTTTATATACACTGATTGGACTGATATTAATTGGGACGATAAATTTTACACATCGCCCAACTGCGCAAATAAAAATTGTGTTCGTTGATTTGAAACCCCACACGGGTGTTGGGATGATATTTGACATACACTAATCCCAATTGTTTAGTGGCATGTCGATTGTTCGATTGACAGACTGTATGAGCGTCAATTAGTTATTTAATGCTTATGCAGTTGTGTGGTGCACTTTGGATGATGGTTGATTATTTATTGTTGCTATTATATACATGTGTTGTATGGAATCCATATAATTAACATTATACGGTAATTGATTGGGCCTCATTCCAATTGGGAAAATAAAGAATATTATAAAATATATATTCATGTGTTGAATAGAATAAAGAATATTCATGTGCTGAATAGAATAAAATATATATTCATGTGTTGAATAAAATACATGTTCATGTGTTGAAAATATTCGTGTGTTGAGTAAAATATTTTAAACAATAAAATTTACATCTTTTACCATAATTTTATAAAATATATTAAATAACAAAAATAGTCATGTGTTGACGATGCTCATGTGTTGAGAATATTCATGTGTTGAAAGAAAAATATATATTCATGTGTTGATTAGAGATGCGCCATTTCGACGCGAACGTTATTTATATCGATTATATTCGTTTTTATAATGAATATAGAAAAGGAAGTGATTTCAAAATATAACGTTTTGAAAATATTATCATTTGTATATCGATGATGTGGAATATTCAATTTTGATTCGAAATTGAATATGAAGTTGAAATCGTTTCGAAAACGAATTTAAAACGATTTATAAAATACGTTTTAAAAGAAAATCAAAGAAATATATATATATATATATACATATATATTAAATGGCCTGAATAGAACGCGCCGCGCCGCGGCAGTTCTCGAATTTCGACCATTGACTTCAAATTGACGTTGCGGGAGATCCGACCGTCGGATTCTCCTAAAACCGGAACCGTTGGGTTCGTATCAAAAAGTGCTTTCCAATGAATATTAGAAATTTGAAATCTAACGGCTGGATTTGGAATTATGTCCAAATCAAATTTGGAAAAGGTCGTTGTAAGTGCAGTTCGATGGCAGTTATTGAAAACCAACTGTACGGGCCTTGATAAAATTATTGAAAATATTAATAATTTGTGTAAAATCATAATATATGAATTGGAAATAACTGGGGTGAAAAATTCCATATTTGAAAAGCTAAAAATATATTTTTATCGAAATGAACTAGTTTTGAACTAGATTTGAAGTGGTTTTAAAAATAATCAAAATTTCCAATATACGAATTGGAACGAGTTTGAATCGAAATTACCTTCGGAATATTTTCGATGTTGGATTTCGTGATTATACAGATATGGTTGTGGAAATTTGAAAGATATATTTATATCGTTATTTCCAATACGATATTTGTTGGTTTCAGAATTTGATATTGAATATAAGCCGGTATATTTTCTATTCAGAGCCTTGTATTTAATATCAAATGGGATTTTGGGTTCGTCGTGAATGGTGTCTTGAATAACACTGTTCTTGAACCCAGTTTAGGAAAGAATAAATCTTTTAATTAAAATTTAGTGAAATTGTCCAATTAAATAATATTAATTGGAATTGAATTTAAATTGGATTTTGGGTTTATCGTGAGCGGTGTTGTGAATAACACCTGTTCTTTAACCCGATTAACAATGGGAAGTGATTTTTGGTTTATCGTGAATCGTGTTTTAGATGACGTTTGTTCTTTAACCCAGTTAACGGCAGGATATTGATTTGTGGAAAGATTAAAACTGAGTGGAGTTTTAATGAATCTTTAATTAGATTGAAAAGATCGAGAATGGAGTGTCACCAGTTCTTGTTGCAGTCATGATGGGGGGGGGGGGGGGGGTTCTCACTTTATGGTTTGGTGGCGAACGGGAGACTCTTACCCCCACGTGTCCCTTGCGGGGGTTGGTTAGGCAGTGGTCGGGAGGCTCGAGAGGGTCGCCGTAAAACAAGTGTACTGGGGGACCATCTGTATGCCACGGTGGGTTTTACCTGCTGCTTTGGGGGATGACGGGATGGTTGCAAAGCCTACCGGATTTCGTCGGGCTTTTACAGTGGTATCAGAGCTTTGGTTTACAGAGCTCGAGAACAATACACATAAGAACCATACGAAAGAATTCATCAGATATTGGATTAGTAATATCCAATTAGAATGACTCGTTAGAGATAGGATGAGTAGAGTCCTAGAATGAGTGGAAAGAGTGAAATTTTTGAAATAAAAATTTGAAAACAAATTTTGTTTTGAAAATTAAATTCAAGTATATGTATTTGAATATTTTATTTATATTGATTTTGGACAATCGAGTATATAAAGATTTTGCATATATGCGTCATGAACGTATATTCGAAGTTTTAATACACTGGATAGATATAGAATCACACTCTAATCGCCCAGAGATAATTCTGGTAATGCGGCCGCATTATCAGTATTTGTGTTCGAGTTTCGAAAGTGTGATTTCTATATTTTTCCATTAGACTGGTGTGAGAACCAAAACTAGATAGGTTTATTGTTGTGATTTAGCATCAAAAACATGATTTTCTGTATATGTATCAAAGTTATGAATTTGAAACTCTAATCAACTAATTGATTGATGGTTGTGTTGTTTGTTTATTTGTTTGATATTTTTAACCATTTATGCCAAACTGAACAGAATATTGAACTGTATTGAAAAATGATTACAATTGCATGCATATACATGTGCTTACATTGAACAGGTCATAGCAAGGAGGCTAGAGCAGAAGAATAAAATTGTTTGCCCGACAAATAGGTACATGTTTACTAATTTCTTGGGTTTTGGATGATTTTATTAGCCGCTTGGCTGTTTCTTTTTCTTTTTGGATTGATGAGGGCTATGGGAGGCTATTTGAAATATCCCGAAGTCCCCGGTGCAGGGGAGGTTATGGCGATTTTTTTTGGAAATTTAGGGTGTTAGCCAAATTTTTGAAAAATTTGAAAAGTTCTTAGAAATTGAAAAGTTGAAGAACTTAAGCCGTAACGAAAATAATGGAGGTTGAGTTGATTAGTTAAGCAACTTTCAGCTTCGTTCCTTTTCGGGGACGAAAAGTTGTAAGTGGGGGAGATTGTAATAACCCGGAAATTCTGAGCCAATTTAAATTTTTTATTTTGGCAATTTTAGTGAATTTTGAATATTTAAAATGAATTACTTTAAATAATAACAACGTGAAATTTATTTTGAATAGAAATAGAACGTATAAATTTATTTGAATCGTCGTTAGAATATAAATATTTTATTTTAATTATAAAAGGAATTGAAAATGGCGCGGTAGTTTGAAAATTAGATTTCAAAGTTTAAATGAATGTACCGGGTGCAAAATAAACCGGATTTTAGCGAAACCAAAAATATTAGAATCTAATTGAGAATATCTTTCCAACGAATCTGGGAGATCAAAATTTCATAGCGGGAATCAAAAGTTACGTCCAGTTGAAAATTCAAAATAGTCGCTATGGAATTCTGGCCCTTAGAAATGGAAATTTTGCAAACGACCTTGGTTTTCGATGAAACCATTTTTGTTGGATCCGAGATGTCAAGTTATTGCTAGGTTTCAAAATTCATAATTTTCCGAATCAATATGTGAGCGTGGCGAAGGAAAACGTGTTTTGACAGTTTCAGTTAATTTTGATCGATTGGAAAATGGTCATTTTTCAAACGGTCTCAGAATTTGATGAAATTAGTTTTGTTAGGACCGTATCATCAATACGAAGCTAGAAATAATTTTTCTGGAATTTTTAGGGACTGTATGTGGCCTCGGTAAATTGAAATGTGTGTTTAAACTGAATATATAAAGATTTATATTTTAATTTGAACGGAAACTGATCGAAACGTTAGAATTGGGTCACGAAACATATCCAGTGTGTTCAGAAGGGGGTAATGTGCTGGGGACGACAGTCGCTGGGTCTCGATTGGAGTTTGAATGAAACGATAACTTTTTGAAGAATAAACCAATTAAAAATATAATAAAAGTCAACCCTTTCTTTCCTCTTACCCCCCCTCATCGGCTTCATACAGAGGAAAAAAAAAGAAAAAAAAGAAAGGGGAGGGGGGATCGTGATTCACAGCCCCCCCGGATTAGTTCGCCGCCGCCTCAAGGTGGGGCGCCACCGCCGCAGCTCCCGCTCTCTTCCTCCTCCCCTCCTCTTGAACCCTAAGCACCCCGAAACCCGCCAGCGCCCTACTCCTCCACCAACGGCGACGCCATCGATGCAAGGACCGCCGCACTCCCTCCCCATTCGACGCTGCCACCTCTCCCTTCTCTCTTCGCGAAACAGCCTATAGCCAAAAGGCCAAACCTCACTGCCCGCACTCAAATCCGCCACCCCCTAGCCAACCTCCGACCGCCGCAGCCCTACAGCGCCATCCTGACTACCAAACACCGATGTGGCCCCCTGCAGCAACCGCGATTCGACACCTACAAGGAAAATGTGAGTTTTTGTGTTTTTATTTTCATCTAATTAGTTATAAATACTGATTTTATTTAATTACGAAAAGCATATATTTTTAACAACGTAAAAGATTATATTTCTATTTAGACAAAGATTTGATTTTTAAAACTAGACAAAGATTTGATTTTTAAAATTAGACAAAGATTTGATTTTTAAAACTAGACAAAGAAGTGATTTTTAATCAAAGCAAGAAGAGTTTTTTTATCAAAGCAAGAAGTGATTTTTAATTATATAAAAATATAATTTCTATACATGAAGTGATATTATAAAAATGTGATTTTTATATATGTAGCGAGTTAAAAATATGATTTTTATATACTAGTGATATTATAAAAATGTGATTTTTATATATGTAGCGAGTTAAAAAATATGATTTTTAAATACTAGTGATATTATAAAAATGTGATTTTTATATATGTAGTGAGTTAAAAATATGATTTTTATATACTAGAGAATATAAAAATGTGATTTTTATATATGTAGTGGCTACAGACAACGAAATTGACGAAGGGCGAGCACGACAAAGATTTCCTACATATGAAGAGTCGTGGCATTTGGTTTAGCTTGGGTGAGAACTTCTGACTTTAAATTCTATTTTCTAGTTACATATATATCTAGGATGCAGACGGTGCTTAATAGCACCCGACACCCGTCGTCCACAGACCATGGATGGCTTGTTTGTTTGATTGTTTGTTGTGGTGAAAATTGATTGTGTGATGTGAAATGAAATGAAATATTTATATAGTTAAAAATATTTTATCGTTAAAATATAATTTTTAACGGGTTTGTGAATAAATAAATATTTATAAGCAAATCGAACGATTTGTTTATATACACTGATTTGACGGATATTGATTGGGACGATAAATTTAACACATCGCCCAACTGCACAAATAAAAATCTGTGTTTGTTGATTTGAAACCCCACACGGGTATTGGGATGATATTTGACATACACTAATCCCAATTGTTTAGTGGCATGTCGATCGTTTGATTGGCAGACTGTATGAGCGTTAATTAGTTATATTTAATGCTTATGCAGTTGTGTGGTGCACTTTGGATGATGGTTGATTATTTATTGTTGCTATTATATACATGTGTTGTATGGAATCCATATAATTAACATTATACGGTAATTGATTGGGCCTCATTCCAATTGGGAAAATAAAGAATATTATAAAATATATATTCATGTGTTGAATAGAATAAAGAATATTCATGTGCTGAATAGAATAAAATATATATTCATGTGTTGAATAAAATATATGTTCATGTGTTGAAAATATTCGTGTGTTGAGTAAAATATTTTAAACAATAAAATTTACATCTTTTACCATAATTTTATAAAATATATTAAATAACAAAAATAGTCATGTGTTGACGATGCTCATGTGTTGAGAATATTCATGTGTTGAAAGAAAAATATATATTCATGTGTTGATTAGAGATGCGCCATTTCGACGCGAACGTTATTTATATCGATTATATTCGTTTTTATAATGAATATAGAAAAGGAAGTGATTTCAAAATATAACGTTTTGAAAATATTATCATTTGTATATCGATGATGTGGAATATTCAATTTTGATTCGAAATTTGAATATGAAGTTGAAATCGTTTCGAAAACGAATTTAAAACGATTTATAAAATACGTTTTAAAAGAAAATCAAAGAAATATATATATATATATATATATATATATATATATACATATATATTAAATGGCCTGAATAGAACGCGCCGCGCCGCGGCAGTTCTCGAATTTCGACCATTGACTTCAAATTGACGTTGCGGGAGATCCGACCGTCGGATTCTCCTAAAACCGGAACCGTTGGGTTCGTATCAAAAAGTGCTTTCCAATGAATATTAGAAATTTGAAATCTAACGGCTGGATTTGGAATTATGTCCAAATCAAATTTGGAAAAGGTCGTTGTAAGTGCAGTTCGATGGCAGTTATTGAAAACCAACTGTACGGGCCTTGATAAAATTATTGAAAATATTAATAATTTGTGTAAAATCATAATATATGAATTGGAAATAACTAGGGTGAAAAATTCCATATTTGAAAAGCTAAAAATGTATTTTTATCGAAATGAACTAGTTTTGAACTAGATTTGAAGTGGTTTTAAAAATAATCAAAATTTCCAATATACGAATTGGAACGAGTTTGAATCGAAATTACCTTCGGAATATTTTCGATGTTGGATTTCGTGATTATACAGATATGGTTGTGGAAATTTGAAAGATATATTTATATCGTTATTTCCAATACGATATTTGTTGGTTTCAGAATTTGATATTGAATATAAGCTGGTATATTTTCTATTCAGAGCCTTGTATTTAATATCAAATGGGATTTTGGGTTCGTCGTGAATGGTGTCTTGAATAACACTGTTCTTGAACCCAGTTTAGGAAAGAATAAATCTTTTAATTAAAATTTAGTGAAATTTTCCAATTAAATAATATTAATTGGAATTGAATTTAAATTGGATTTTGGGTTTATCGTGAGCGGTGTTGTGAATAACACCTGTTCTTTAACCCGATTAACAATGGGAAGTGATTTTTGGTTTATCGTGAATCGTGTTTTAGATGACGTTTGTTCTTTAACCCAGTTAACTACAGGATATTGATTTGTGGAAAGATTAAAACTGAGTGGAGTTTTAATGAATCTTTAATTAGATTGAAAAGATCGAGAATGGAGTATCACCAGTTTTGCTCCAAAGCGATAGTTAAATCTTTAATTAGATTTGAATGTGAAATGGTAATTAATATTTACCAATAACACTGTGGTGTTAGATATGGAGTATTACTAGTTTTGCTCCATGGGATGAATAGGTTGGGATTGGGAAATAAAATAAATAATTACTTCGGTGTGGTTCGCTAATCCCGACTAGTTTGGAAATCCTTAACATGGTTTGAAAAGATATCCAAAGGAAGATTAAAGAATAAATTTAGAAGAATTTATCTTTGATGAAATTAATGGGAACCTTTCCCTAAGAGTGCGAAAATTTGAATAAAAGAATATTCTGAATTGGAATGAGGCGTATGTTGGGTTTGTGTAACATTTGTTTATTATATACGCGGGTTATTCTGAAAGGCCGGGTTTATACCTATTCTGAATAATCGATTCGACAATATGTCGAAGATGAAGACGGTGGTTGAAGACCGGAAGTCTTCACATCGTTTGGATGATTATTGATGATCTTGATTGGGCTGTGCACCCAAGAGGAGGGAATCAGTTGGTGATCGTTCAGACGTACTTGGAGATAAATGGATATGCGAGGAAAGTGCCTCCGGTTTCGTTCAGACCCAGAACGAACTTGTAAATGGATTGTGTGTCTGACATTGGATTTTATTCTGTGTTGATTGATCTCTATTAAATATACATATGTTTGGCGGCGGAGAATTTATTCTCTTGCTTAACGCCCTTCTCTGAGACGTACGAGCTCAGAGGTTGTATATCGATGGACATAAGTCGCATGGAGTGAATTGCCTGTGTGGCATGCCTAAGTGGCAAATGATCAAGGCTTCTGGTGAAAAGCAAAGTCTTGTGGTTGATGATCAAAGCACGGTCTGTGTGGCACAGCTTTGTGTATGGCGTTAATTCGCGAGCCTCACACCTCGGTATGAGTAAAAACGGGATAGTGACTGCAGGGAGAGCACGGCGTTTCTTTCTAGCTAGTGGTGGTGTCAGTGCTTAAACTGGCTGACATTTATATACTTTTCACCTGTGTGGTTGTTGGAATGAGAGGCGCCTCGAATATATGGTCGATAACTGGCACTATGTGAGCTGATGTACAGACCATTATTATATAGGTCCTATAGGACCGGGAAACGTGTTTTTAGGAATAACTAATCCTCCAAAGTTAGGTGAGGACCGACCCTGAAGATCCAAGGATCGCTGTGTGTGGTCCTGAGACATTTGCTAGAGTGTCTCGAACGGAGAGGAGCTTGCCCCTTGCCTCGACTCATGATGGAATCCAGTTTCCAATACGTGATACTTCGGTTTTATTTGCAGAGCCTAGTATTGGCGACATAGTGGTATGGGACACTTATGCCATCTATGATTGATACTTATGATTGAAATTGTTTTGACACTATACACTTATAGTAATATCAAAATAATCTGTTTTTAAATGTATCAAGCATTCTTTGGCTATTATAAGGTAAAACCCTATCCTCCGGCTTGCGTTGCATTGTGTGATGGGACCTGGGTCTTATAATAGCTTCATTTTTCTTTATTTAGCATTGCGCTGTTTGTTTTATACACTGGTATTCTTGGGAGGAAACCCGTTCCGTGTTATACGGCGTGGTCCCTTGATTTACCTAACTTTAAAAATAAAGATTAATAACTGTTTTAGTTCTCACACCAGTCACATGACTGACCTGGAGTTTATTGTTTTAACCTAAACTCTGGGTGCCCTTATTTTTCCACACGGGCAGCTTGTAGTTTTGGTTTTGCAGATTTGTATTCACAGGATCCTGATTTACAACTGGAACGATGCTCGGAAAGCTCTGTATCCGTGTATTACTTTCAGTTGTGTGTTGTATTATTTTTCCACTGCTTGTATTTAAATGTAATTTAAATCTCTATTATTTGTCAAATGTGTAATATTTATTCATACTCTATTTATTCTTGTATTCTGATGGAATTGTTGTAATAAACAATGAAATGTTCTTCTTTTTGTGTTCCGATGTGTCTTCTCCTCAAAGCAATTCGTTCTTTCCTTTACCGGGGAAGTTACGGGCCGCTACAGGTGCCGCTGAGGAAGGAGTTACGTGTTGTTCTTACAACAATATTCTATTTTTCAAAACAAACTATTATGTAGATTTTGACACGGTAGAAAACATTTATTCAACATTGTCATCATCCACTATTTTATCGCTTTAGACCCAGAATCAGTTAGCCAATAGCAAACCGGTTCTATGTCAAATTCCTCTATATTAGTCCTTATTGCTTTAAAAATGACATATAATACTTGTATGAAGTTAGAACCTTTTCTAACCTTTACTAGTTTATAAGACCCTCCATTATAAATTCCACATTTATGTTCATCATGAATAACTAAATATCAATCAAAATAGCATATAATTGCAATATAATTAGGAATCATTGTATGTAGAACACGAAATAAACACTATTTAGAACTCTAAATACGAAAACAAAAATTCCAAAATTTAATAAAAAACATACCTTTAACCCAAAAACAGGCTCAAATCGTTAATTTACAAGTTAATCCGTAAATATCAGTTGTTTGTAATGAAAAACAATGATGGATGTGGAAATATCATATTTTGGATTTGGATTTTTTTTGAAGGAGGTTTGAGTGAGAAAAAGAAGATGGAGCTAGAAGATAAGATATTTTAAGTTATGGAGAGCAATCTAGGATTGCACCCAACTGGTGCAATTCGAGATTACGCCCCGTAACTTATGTTTCTATATAATGTACTGGTGCAATCGTGGATTGCACCAATATGCATGTGTATTGGCGCAATATGGGATTGCGCCAATTGATTCTGGCCAACGCGGAGCTGGGTTGGCGGGAAGTGGGCTAAATTTATAATATTTTCGAAAATAGGGATAAATTTGTAATAAAATTGGAAAAGCGGGCTACATGTAAAAAAAATCCAAGTAAATAAGTTGATACGAACCACGCATGAATATATGATACATTTAATAATTTAAAAGAAAATGATTTTCACATAAACTTAATTATATTTTGCATGTTAATTTTAATTTTTTTTGTTGTTGCAACATATAGTTTAAAATTTCAATTTTATTATACATTAATTAAAATATGAATTTGTAGTTTATTTTTGTTTGTTAAATCCTATTTTTAAGTGATATTAAGATGATGTAATATTTTTAGAGAAGCATTTTGAACTGATAAATGAAATTTTATTCATTAGATTATATTTCGAAGCGAATTTGATACTTGATAATATCTTTGGAGGCATCTTCTTGATAGTTCATGTTTACATCAAAAAAGTTTGACTATTTATAAAGATAAAGATGAGGTAGTATCAAATCATATTAGCATCAATTTTGTCATATTTATAAAAGGATGTTTGTATCAGAAATTATGTAATATATATAGTCATCACCGTTAGGATTGTATATATATATATATATATTTCAATGTTAGAGGGAGAGATGAATAATGGTGCATGTACGGTAAACGATAACAAGTATAAAAACAGGGCATTTAAACGATGTAGAAGGTTAAACGGGGCAAACGTTTATGGCATCAAGCGGAACATTTAGATCGGGATAATCAAACGAAGTAGCTAAAGGGGAAAAAGGGGTGTAATTAAGAAGGGAAACAAATGTTAATCCGACACCAACAACTTCTATTGCTCCACGAAGCAACATGGGCAAATTACTAAATTGAGTTTTGGATGCGTCCCATGCATCCAAAAAGGCATTTTGAAGCCCCAAACGGTACCTAATTAAAAATATGCATTGCATATCTCATTTTGTATTAAAGTAAGGGAGCAAAAGGGTATAATCAAGATTTGTGACAAATAGATGCGTTCCACATAAAATTTGATTTTCTCTTCCTTATTTGTCAATCCTCTTCTTCTTATAATTCTTTCTAGAATTTGTTATTACTTCTATTTTTCTTCAAAAATCTCCAACAGTTGTTTATAGAGATACCTGAGCCAAAGTTTTTAAATTTTAGCACCTTGTTTCGTGCCCTAGAGCCTACATGCCACTCAAATTAAATAATTTTCTTTTATTAATATCAATATATTTTCTATAAAACACGTTTCTCTTATAAAACTACATAATATTATATTATCGATTTTTGTAATTAGTCCAACCAATAATTCGAAATGCACTTTTATACGTAGCCCGTAACATGACATTTTAACATGGTATTTAAAACGAGATATTTAAATGGAACTGTAAATTAAACGGAGTATGTGTTTGTGTTTTCAAATGAGAAATTTATGCGAAGTATCTTAATTTGTGATTTTGATTTAACTATTTTATAGTTAATTATTTATTTATTTTATTATGTGATGTGCGTTTAATTGAAATGAAACAACGGTACAAAAACTGAAATGCATGCATATAACTATACAATAATAAGAAATACAAATTAAATAATGTATAAGCTTGACTTTTGCTTCTTCCAACTAAATTTTTAACAGATTCCGTTGCATACAGAGGACACAAAAGAAAATTGTATAACGTTTGCTCTTATGTTATTACATCTTCATTACAAATTACCTGCAATATTTATTTCCATTTTATTAATGTCGAAAAAGCTAACTTGTCCAAAATTATTTAAATCATATTAGCTATTAATTTTTATAGAGTATTCCTAATGTATATTATTCAAATTCCAAACTTGTAGTTGAGAATGACAAATTAATGGTAGTTCTTTGGTAGTCGCTTGTATGTATTATATTCATGAATGGACTGAGTACATTTTCCAAAAGAATATATGTACTTACTGCATTTAATAATAAAAACATTTTAGACTTAAACCAAAGCCGCTCTTAAGTGATAACGGACACCGCTGGTGGTTTTGTAACTAAATGATATAAATAAATAAACCTACTTTATATTTTCTAGCCACCACTGTTGAGTATCACTGAAGAGATATAAAATAACAAAAAAGTCAGAAAACAAAAACCCTAATAAAATAAAATAAATAGTTAAATGTTTCATTACACTAGTTTGGTTGCCAAAATTAGAGTTTTAATTCTCTATCTTTATTGAACCCATTTGTCTTAATATAAACAAATTTAGTTAAAGATAACTTTGCAAAGGTGTCACTTCAAATGGCTAATGCATAATCATATTTTGTTGATCTTACAACGTTTTTAAAAGCATTAGGTTAATAAGTTAATATGCTAAATTGAGTAGACATAATTATTGGACATGAAATTGAACTATTTTGTACCATTTCGATGCCAGAGAATAGGAAAGTTAGCTCCCTATTATAGTTGTTTGGACAAATTCATTTCGCAATCTATTAAATAATAGTGAATTTATTAAATATTAGTAAAGCAGAATAAAATAAAGTTCTCTCCTCAATTATTGGAGTTATCTATATTCTCCTTAATTCTCCCAAATGTAGATATTTTGACTAAATCCTGTAATTTGTCACCTTACAATTATTCAACTAAATTTCACTTAATGTTTTACATTCAACTACCTACTTTTTTAATATAAAATTATTTACAAACTTTTTACGGATCTCTACCCAAAATTTTAAACTAAAGTCCACATATTTAAATTAATTGCACAATTCATACATTAAACTAATTGATAAACTCAGTCCACCAATATTTATTAATAAATCCAAGAAAGATTAAAACATATTAAACACAAATGCATCAACAAATTTTAGTTTTAACAACATTTAGATAATAAATTTATATTTTATGACATTACGATGATATGAACACATAGATAATCGATATAAATTACATTATATAAACTTTCTCACTTTCAATGGTATCAAATATACCTAACTCTTAAGTCAGCTGAATACTACATAACATTATTTTATAATTATCAAAGTTCTAAGCATGATCCTTCTATATCAAAATGAATTACATGGTCAACTACAAAGATAAAATTATTCAAAATGAAGACTAAATAATTGATAAAGTTCATTGCATATAAGCTAGCCATATGATGCTCTTTTCAAATACAATTATGTATCAAACACTTCTCTATTTAATCAACTTTTTTATATTCAACTATTTGTTTTGTAATTAATTATATGGATCATTAACTCAAATTATTTGAATAAATTCAATTATTTTATGTTCAGTCCATTTGTAAGTCCTAAAAAAATGACAACTCAATATATATATATATGGCAATCGCATTTAAAAAATGGTAAAATTATTTATTCACTCATACACATAAAAAACTATCATTTAACATAAATTATTTACATATACAATATTATTTTAATTTATATTTTATTTTGTGTTAGGACATTAAATTTATACAAAGATATTTAGTTAGCGAGAATTAAAACCTAAACTTATAATAAAGGGTGAATGCCATTTTAATCTATGATTAATAAATCAACATAAACTTATCGTATTTCTAATAATAATTAAATTATTGATATTATTAATTTTGACAATATTACCGTTCGCAATGCTTGGTTTACACACTAGTGATATTAGGATAGAGTTTAACCTATGAGCTTTGTAAGTTGGATAGCCATGATTTTAGGCTTGTATTCAATTATGATGTTAACCATGTTGCTTAGGTTGGTCATAGATACTCATAGAGAGATGCTGGATGTATTTATTTTGCTTTAGACTCATAAGCGTTACGATCAGGTGTGCTGAGCATTAATGGGAACATTACATCAGAAGACTTATCCTAGTGGGCGATCTAGGTACCTTATGTTTTCTTTCTAAAAGTGGTACTAGTGGACATGGCGTTAAGTGGCTACATGAATCAATTTTTAGATGGGGCCTGATACTAATGAGAGTTTACATATCTCTAGAAAAGAGCAGCACAATAAGAAGTATTTTGTCACTACGATCGAGCGATGAGCATGAGTGCAGATGATGAGTCACTATGCAAGTGTGAATTTTGTATTCTCACTCTCCAAGCATAACCCAGTTAGAATGTGGAAGTAGGTCCCGATTCGATTGAGTCAACGGTCTGAGCTTCAACTTGTAGATTGCACTCATAATGTAACGACCCGTATTTTATTGATAGGATATTTAAATATTAATCGTTAATCAAGTGACAGTTCCAAAGATAATTTTTAACATGCAATCGAATCAGGACTTGAAACCACTTCCATTGAGTTTGGATTTTTTTTGGCAAAGCCAACTAGTTTTTAAAGTGACCGCAAACATTTTTATTATTACCAATAATAAATACAAATGAAATAGGAGGTTGGTGGTTTCCAATCAACTATAATTCGGTTTTTAACGTGGATTGTCCACCGTCAACGACATTTATTGTGGGTCGTCCACAACATCTATTCAAGATTACAGTACACGAGCTAGCTTACGGACTAGACTACTATAATTATATCCCTATTTGACCTAGCTCTCTGCACAGGGAAAGTATGAATTACATTCTTCAAAAAGAAGAGTTTACATTTTGAATATGATATACAAACAACACAAGACTGTACATTGATAAACGAAGGTACTTAAATGGTTTCATAACTAGACCACAGAAAGTATATAACAGTATGGAGCATAACCAAAAGGACCTAACTGCAGTTGTCAAAGTTTCTTGAGCTCCATACCAAGAGAAGATGCATAATGATGCACAACTTTCGATGCACAATCTGACATAGTGACATGAGCTCAAAACATGGTAGTGGAAGGAAAAATAGTTCACCGAAAACCTGCAATGCAGAGAGCAAAGGTTATACCATAATCACTGACTACAGGAGAATCAACGGAGGAGCAGAACATCGCACCACCATTCGAACCCAGATATCACCAAAAATTAGATGCCATGTCTAATCAGAGGATAGGTGAAGATGACATAACCAAAGCAGAAAACCATCACATAATCAGAATTACTCAGACAAGCCTACCCCAAAAATTTACGACTATGATCAGTGCATAACATCTCATGTATATCCCCAAACTTTAGAGATGAAACCCAAGAAAAAACCAAACTTCGTCTAGCATACTGCCAATTAACTAGAGATAGATCTAAGCCCCATAACCATAGAATAACCAAACACCTTGACAAAGAAAACATCAACCAAAAAACAGAAGCCTATAATCCCCGAACTACCAACAAGACGTAAAATAAGTAAACACCGAAGACCCAAAAAATGAAGTACCATAATAGACAGCAGTCGAAACACGAAAACACAACAGCTAAAATGAGAGTTGCTGCTCGCCTGTTAATCTCCATGTTAGTTTCGTCTCCCCACCAAAGCCGCAACCACCAGTTGAATAACTTGCAACGAGGGCAAGTAGTTGTCCTACACTAGGAAAGGAGTGAGAACAAAAGCGGTTTTAGGGAGTCAAGTTTGAAGAGATGAGGCAAAGTAATTAGGGGAAAAAGAGCTTAGATCCATTCTAGGGCAAAGCTTAGATAAGAAATTGATGATAGGGGTACGGAGTAGAGTACCACGCATGATGAAAGTAATATCTAGAGAAGACGATTTGAGGAGACAAATGAAGATGGAAAGATTTGTGGGGATGAGGGGCGTGAAATATGGGTTATTCGTTACGTAAATGAATAGTATGTGGATCTCTGTATTTTGAGTTTGGACTATTTAATAGTCAAAACGATCTTGAAATGCATGTGAATTGTCGATCCAGGGAATAATCTCGAGTTACGAAGAAATTTTTACTTTGAAACTGCATCGTTGTGCTAATTCATGCCATTGAATTTCATAGTAATTGTATGTGCCACTTGATTATGCAAAATTAAAACGTATGTCGATTTTCAAGTAAATTCAAGAAAACTGAATAAATTAAATATTCAAGGTATTGCCACAGTATCTGATCACCATTCACTCTCCTAGAAATCACTGCAGCTGTTTCATTGAAGACAATGGATGCCGCCTACTTCTTACGTTCTAAAATCAAATTCTCCATTTCTACTTGTTTATAAATATCGATTTTTGGGTCGTTGAAATCGTATTTCCAAGAATACATACAATATTCCCAATAGGGGGTTCGATATTGATTTTGGATTCGACATTTTCGAGACAACGAGCTTGGGTTTAGATTCTTCGTCTGAGGAGAAGGGTTAGGGAGATCTGATAAGTGTGTTATGACAACCATTACAATAGGCGCTTTATAACGACCTGAAATTTTGGAATAAATTTAAATTTGATTTTTAAATTAATTTTACAAGGATCTATAATCGATTTGGAAAGCTCGATAATTTAATTTCAATAGCTTAAAAATGAACATTTTTCAAATAATATCGGAATTCAACGAAACCAATTTTATTGGATGTGTGACATCGAAATATGGCACGATTCCGAATTTCATGATTTTTGGATTAATATGTGAGCGTAGGAAAAATGAATGCATACCAAGTCAACTGGTCAAAATTAAGCCAAAACGTAGTGAAATAATGAAACGGATGGTCAAATGAACTCCAATATCTATGAGCCCTGTTTCATTGGATTTGGAGTTATGAATTATGTTAGGGTTCAAAATAGCGTGTCGAATGGAATTACCGTTTGGTCACATGTGCGATAGACGCATGGCAGAACTAAAACACGTTCATCCTTTACATATGCCTTAAAGGCAAATGGCACAAGAGAGGTGTCATGCAACCAAGCTTCTAAGTCGTGTTTCCTCCCCTTTAATCTCCTCGTTCCACCTAAGCAGTCCATTCCATTTTCTTTTCCATAAACACTCTCTTTTTTCTCCTTTCTTCCGCATTACTTTTCACCTTTTCTCCTTAAACCCTTCTCCTCCTTCCTACCTTTTTCCATGGCCTCCACCTCCATCCCCCTCACCTAAGCTGTGCCACCCCCTCACCAGCCTCCTCACCACTTGCGCTAGCCTCCGCCAATCCCCTCTCCCTTGCTCGGGCCTCTTCCTCTTCTCAAACTCCTAAAACCCCTCTAAAATCCCTAGTTTTGCAATTAACCCCAAATGTTACACCTAAATTCACCCTCCCCCTCTTCCGTACACCCCACACCTCGGCCCCACCACCTGCGCCAACCCCTACATAGCCCCAACTGTGGACCCACCCCAAGGCCGAACCCCCACAAGCCTTATACCCTCTCCCGTTTACCCGTATACCCAGATCTATGACTGTTTGTCCATCTTCCAAGTTAAAAAACCTCGTACCCTCAAAACTGTGTCCAATTAGTTATTGTAAATCGTTGTAGATACCGGAAGAGTGCCAGAGTCATACGTGAGTATCCGCATTCCACCCGCGTGGAAGTTTCATGGAGTGGAACCCATGGTGAGAGACCGAAACTCGAAAAGGGCTAATTTATGATTAATTATAATTAGCTAAATTTGTTTGAGTTTAATCATGATTAGCTATTGATTCATTACAATGTTTAATGATGCTTAATAGGTTAAAAATATCATTTTAATTGATATACATGCAATTGCTTGGGTATGTGACACATAAACACAAATAGTGTTGACTTGAGGATTGTTTGAACCTTAAATGGTGTTAAGAGTGTAATTCACAAATCAATCAATGGGTATATATAAATTAATTATCATTCCAATACTGAAGTAAAATTCAAATCAACATTCATTAACCAGTAATTGCAGTAAGTTTGTTGATTGACAAACTCGTATAAGCATTATTGATTTAAGGCTTATACAGTGTATTCCACTTCGAATGTGGATTGGATGTTGTTTTATGTTTGATGCAGTGTTATATAATACACTGATTGAATATGACCAATAGATGTGATCATTGGTTAAGTCTTCATCAAATAAAATGGACTTTATTGAATATTTTATTAATATGCTGAAAATAAATGTTTGAATTTTATGTCCGACTTTGGATGGACACAAAGTTTATAACGTTAAGATGAATATTCATAAATGGAATGAATTGATTTGAATTTTTCATATAGTTATGGCCCATTCAAGTTTTGTTTATAAAATGAATAGTAACCAATACAAGTGAAGTTCGGTTAGGATATCTTGAAAGAGTTTATAAGAACTTCCTTTACAAAATTTTCTTAATTATTTTATAAAATGTGCCAGGAAAGTTTGGATTAAAATATTGAAGTTTGAAAAATAATATTATTTTAATCATTTAAGTATCATTATAATACTTAAATATTATAATAATTGATTTTGAAGTCATAAATTGAAAATTTAGCATTTGAAAATTATTATATATTTTTTATATAATATATAAAATGTTTTTGAAGCTGTTCAACATATTTTATACTATACGTCGAGTTATGGTCAGAATAGAACTCGTCGCGTAGCGGTTGTTCGCGAATTTCGACCTGTAATTTTATACTAATGTACCGGGAGATCCGACCATCTGATTATCCCGAAACTAGAACCGTAGGTTTCATAATGAAAATAAATTTTGAATGATAAGAAGAGTTTTGAAATCTAACGGTTAGATTTAAAGAAATATTCAAATCAAAATTGAATAAAAACAACGCTGTAACTTATAATGGCCTGTAATGAAAGGTATGAATATGGATAATTTTTATATAATTAAAAATAAGAAAAATCATTAAAAATTATTATAAATGATTTAAAAAGGGTTTAAACGAATTATATATGGTTTTTTATGATAAAACTGGTTAAGTGGAATTTGGCTATTTTATGTAAAGGCTTTTATAACATGTTTTCGGTAATGTTTTGAAATAAGGATTTTCAATTCGAAAATCGAATTTAATCATTAAGTAAACCTTTTTATAAGGTTAAAGACGATATCTGGAAAGTGAAATTGCCTAAACAAGTTGAGAATAAGATTTAAATCATAAGGAATGGTACTAATTGAAGGAGACTTAATTGGTGGATTGATAATCTGATAAGGATTTTTGTTTTCATGTTAATTACTTGAAAAGACCAGATTCAGACCATTTCGGATAATTATATAATGAATTGAAGTTGGAGACATTGAAGATGGTGGAAGACCGTGAATCTTCACATCGAATGGACTGCTAGTTGATGCCCTCGATATGGGTAGCTCCCTTGAAGGGGTAAAGTGGCAATGGTCTGGATGTACTTGTTGATTATTTGGATATGCAAGGGCCCCTCTCCTTAATTGGACAAGGAGTAAAGTGCCTTTGATTTCGTTCAGATCCAGAACGAACTTGTAAATTGATTGTGTGTTTGACATTGTATTTCATAACATAAATGAGCAGTTGCTATTAATGACATATCTATTGGTAGTCAAGAATTTATTCTCTTAGCTTAACATCCTTCTTTGAGACATTTGAGCTCAAAGGTTATATTATTAATAGAGACTGATCATATGTGTGAATTGACAATGTGACATGCTGAGTGTTGCTGGTAGATAGATCAAAGCTTTTGTTGAAAAGCAGGGCTTTGTCGTACGTTGACTCTAGGGCCTCATACCCTAAAATGAGCCAAGACAGGATGAAGACAATAAAGTAAGGACATACGTTTCCTTCTAGCTAAAAGTTATGCCATGATATGGAGCTCAGGAAGATTTACTTATGTAGATGACGGAAATCGAGGTACCTCGGATGATGGTCAACTAAACGACCAGGATGACGGTTAGATATGACCGGGGAACGTTATGTTCAGATAAGATTCCAACCAGCCGTGTTCAGTGCTGGTCGGCTCTACCGATCCAAGGCCTACGTGCGCGCGAGTTGCTCCGAATTGGAAGGAAGATCCTTTGCCTTGGTTCATGATGGAATCTAACTTCCAATATGAGCTTTGCAATTTTTAGTTGTAAACCTATATGGCGACATAATAAGATGTGGTATTATGTCATCTAAGATTGATACATTTATTTTCGAAATTGTTTTCAATACTTACACCAATAATAATACCAAATGATTTTCTCATATCAAGCATGTTTGGACATTATAAGGTAAACCTTTATCCTCCGGTTTGCATTGCATTGTGTGATAGGACTTCAATTTTATAATGGCTTCATTTAAAAAAAAAACATTACTTGTTTTTTTTTGCAATGACATTCATGTGGATTAAACTCGTTCCGTGTTATATGGCATAGTCCCGTGATATGCCTTATTTTAAATAAGTTAAGAATAACTGTAGGGTCTCTCATACCAGTCCATGACTGACTCATAATTTGTTTTTCCCTAGCAAACTAGGGTGCCCGTATTTTCATAGGTGCAGCCAAGTATACAGGTCACTAGCTTAGTTCTTTTGAAGTGTGTATGGTAGCTATAGAAGCTGGGTTTGTACTTTGAGCTGAAGAAGGATTTGGATATTTCTTTTAGACTCTTCAGGATTCCGTCATGTTGATTATCTTTTGTTCCCCTGTGTACATATCTTCTTGTTGAACCTGATATGTATAATTATGATCCTGTGATGTTGTAAACTCTGATATTACCTTTAATGTAAATTGATGTACATTATGTTGTGTAATGCAATGTTTTATATTTTGATGTTATGTTAATGTGCTATATTTTAATGACTATATGTTTTTTTGGGGATTGGGAGAATGAGTCATCACAATTGGTATCAGAGCTGAGGGTTAACCTTAGTTTTGGAGTATAACATATTAAACGACTCATCAGAGATAGAATCAGTAGTATTCTCAGATGAGTGACTCATTAGAGATAGGGTTAGCAATACCCTAGAATTAGTACAATAAAATTACACCCCTAGTAGAACCATCTATGTTTGTATATGTCTTTATGCTCTTACAATTTCATTAAGATATCTAATCTACTTGCCTAACTCTTTTCTTGTTATTTACAGATATAGTACAATATGAGTGGTAGAGATAGAGAAAGAGGAAGGGGTAACGTTCAAGCTAAAGTTCAATAGCAAAACCCTATAGGAGCTGCAAATGAGCCAGTTGTGCCCCCATAGCCAGAACCAAAACTTGATGTTCTAGCAAAGAAGTATAAGAATCTGGGAAGGGTGCCGTTCTTGTGAAAGGAATCTGTGATAGAAGCACAAGCATGGATATACTCTCGCAAAACAATTTTCACTGGCTTGAGATTGAATGGAGATCATAGAAGTTAATTAGCCTCTTGGTTACTTTAGAATAAAGCTTTTATCTGGTAGGAGACTATCACTATGACTGATCCAGAAGGAGATTTTACTTAGGATCGTTTTAAAGATGTCTTTGAAGAGAGATTCGTGCCATCAGAAGTAATATCCCGCTTGTATTATGAGTTATCCAATCTGAAACAAGGGGATATGACCATTCTGGAGTATCCGAATAAATTTAACGAGATTTCCGGCTTCGATCAAGAGTTGATCCAAGTGCCATTGAAGAAGAACGTGAGATTTATAGATGGACTTCAAAGGAAGAATAAGAACAGGGTGACCGCTCATGCGAAGCTTCCTTTTGTTGAGATGGTAGAAATGGCTTGCCATTACAAAAATATAGACAAACAGAATGCTTTGGAAGAAAAATAAAAAGGAAATTCTTTCAAGAAGAGAAAATTTGTAGATAAGAAATCCGAAGCATGTAAGAAAGGGGAAAGTCTAAAAAGGAATGGTTAAAGACTGACATATGCTTCAACTGCAACAAGAAAGGATATTTTTCAATGAACTGTAGATCTCCGAAGAAGCTGAAGGAGGATGAATCAAAATTTGGCAAACTGTCTCAGGATAAGGAATGTTATAATTGTCAAAAGATTGGCAATATAAACTAAATTTGTCCCCTATTGAAGACGGCTAAAAAGGCTCATGTTTATAACATGGGGCCAGATGTTCTAGATGGTATACTTACCATTAAAAATATTCCAATCAAAGTGTTGATTAACACTGGAGCATTACCCAGCTTCATATCAAGTAAGATGGCTCGGGAATTAAAACTAAAACCCAGATATCTTGAAGAACCCATTTTTGTTGGAAGTCCAATAGGAGGTTCCATCGACCTTTACTCACTCTATAGATTACCTGTCTCTTATTACTATTACCTATTTCCGTTTGATATGGTTGTCATGGATTTCACTGAATTTGATATTATACTCGGGTTGGATTGGCTGATTCGGTATGAAGATGATGCTAAGTGTGCAAAAAGAATCGTTAGAGTGAAAATCGAAGTTGGAAATTTTATGGAGATACCTTATGAAGGCCCAGGTTTAAATAGGGATAGATTTTGGTCTGTTCTTGATGTTTTCCCCCATTCCTCCTCTAGAATTCATCCTAATTGTTGAGGATTATGCGAATGTGTTTGAGGAAGTAAAGGGTCTTTCTCCACGAAAGGAGATTGACTTCCGGATTGATTTGGTTCCGAATGCGAGGCCAGTGGTGCATGCAATTCGGAGGATATCGATAAAGGAGATGGAAGAATTGGGCAATCAAAATCATCAACTTTTGTGGAAGGGTCTAATTATACCTAGCTTTTCAAGCTGGGGAGTAGCAGTCGTATTTGTTCTAAAGTCCGACGGTACCCTCAAACTATGTGTAGACTACCGAGACCTCAACAAGCAAACTCTCAAGAATAAGTACCCTCTCCCTCGCATTGATGATTTGCTAGATTGCTTGAATGGATCTCAGTTGTTCTCAAAGATGGACCTAGCTAAAGGATTTCATCAGTTAGGAACTATAGAAGAGTGCGTTCCTCTAACAGCTTTCATGGGGTTAGACTTATTTTAAGAATGGTTAGTAATACCCTTCGGACTGTGCAATGCCCCTACATACTTTGTAGATTCGACGAACCAGGTGTTTTGAGAGGTGTTAAACAAATTTGTGCTAGTTTTTATTAATGACATCCTTATCTTCTCTAAAATAGAAGAAAAGCATGCAAAGCATTTGGAAAAGGTATTGGAGATTCTAAGGAAGAATGTATTGAAGGCTAAGTTATCCAAATGTCAATTGTGGAAGAAGAAGTAAAATTTCTTAGACATGTGGAATCAAAAGAAAGAATCTAGGTAGATCCAAGAAAGATTACTTCCATCCAAGATTGGAAGCAGCCAAGGACCCTAACTGAGGTCAGAAGTTTTCTTGGGTTGGCCAGTTACTATAAGAAGTGCATAAAAGATTTTTCAGGGTTGTCTTGTTGTAACACCCCGTAATTTTAAAGGAAATTATTAACAATAAACTAAAGGATACTTAATTAAATATTAGGAATTAAGTAGAACGGACTATACCATTATGTTCGTCTCGAAATTCTGGTTAAGGTAGACTCTGTGTTTGCATAAAATAAATATCATATTCAAAAGATATAAAGGTTAGAAGTTTGTATACATATAAGAAGGGTATATGTAAATATAATTCGAAATAGTTCAAAATAAACGAAGCGGGAAACAAAGGCGGCAAAGGCGGGAACCAGACCCGTTGTGGGCAGACCCAAGTCTGGTCTGGGTCGACTTATGGGTCGACCCAGGTGGGGTGGGGTCGACCCACACAAGATCTGGCAAAATTCATTTTTCTGTTTTTGGACTACTTTGTTAACCAGGTTCATTATTTTACTGAATGGATTGGATTTAAAAATAGGGACCTGACAGTTAAGGATTGTCTTGTAAACTCTATATAAAGGCATGCACTCCTATCAAATCAATTACACTTCTTCATACTTCTTCCTCAAACTCTTGTTCTAAAAATATAAAATGAAGATGAGGAGATGCTACCGAAACTTGGATTGAATTAAGACAACTCTTATCTGACTTATACAAGATTCTCTTCTGCAACATCAGCATATTATCCTCTGTTCTTTAAATCCAATCTCTACGAATTCATGTTACTTTTAGATATAAAACTTTAACAGTAATCCTGACCTCTTAATAAACCTGGATCTGAACCTATGCCTGTTAAGAAACTGATTCATATCTAAACAGTTATGCTATATTTACATGTATTTTTCTATACACCTGTTTTGCTATTCAGATGTTATCATATGCCTATTTCTGTTATTATATGCCTATTTCTGTTTTTCTACCTCTCTTATTCCCCTTTTATAAGCCCAGGCTACCTTCGAGCCTAGGCTAATCGCGCTAAAACATGCGTACAGACGAAATTGGGATAATTTAGGAATGATTGGGAATGATAATTGTGGGCATATCTTATACTGTGAAAGATGACTGAAATTTGGAGGCATATCTTATACTGTGAAATATGACTAAAATTTAGGGGCATATCTTATACAGTGAAATATGGCTGAAACTTGGGGGAATTTCTTGTACTGTGAATTATGACTGGAAATTTAGGGGAATATAAATTTGTAAGCTTAATTCAAAGATTAAGCAGAACATGTAAATGATACTATAAGTAACCTGTGGAAAGTGAGAACTCAGTAGGGTTAAGAAAATCTATTAAAACTACGAGGTTAAGTAGACCTATTTAATCTATTGGGGTTATGTGAACCTGTTAACCTGTAATACTTAACATGTTTAATCTATTGGGATTATACAAACCTGTTAGCCTGTAATACTCAACCTGTTAAATCTGTGGGGGTTATGCGAACCTGTTAATCTGTAAGGCATAACCTGTTAAAAATCCAAGTTAATTGGGGACACAAGCTTAGGGGTTTGGCTTGTGTCATTTGTTGTGTGGAACCCATATCAGTTAGTAACCCTTTCTGGTACTAAACGGGGAGCCCACACTAGATAGGGGTCAGGGCATGCATATTGATGTGATAATTAGTTCATCTGAAAAGGGGTTGTATACGGGCGCGTTCCAATGGTGTCATGTGCGTGCATGAGTCCGGTCTGTAGGGGAAAATAATCCGATGTAGCACCAGTAAATAGGACTGTGTCCTTCTGTATATTGCCACTTTAGGGAGTAATACACCCTACTATGGGGCCAATATAGGGTATTTACACAATAGGAAGTTGCCCACTTGGGGTTGTAATTAAGGTACATCTAGTCCTGCCTATTTTCTGTTGAGGTACCCGTTATTTCTGCTGAGGTACCTACTATTTCTATTTGGGTAAACCCATTACTAGAGTACACCTAATCCTACCATTATATGTGAAACACCCCACCTCCATTAAGGTCACTCACAAAGGGAATGCCTTAACTTTGGTGGAGGTTTATAAGTAAAAGCCACAGATGAACTCAAGACAGATATGAATACCCATATTTGAAACAGCGGAAACCAAACAAACTTTTATTTCATCAATACGTGTATCAAACAAAGATTTCCATAATTGTCTCAAAATGCTTTCAACATTACAACCTCATAACTGCCTTGATTATTAAAGAAGCATGAAAACATAAATTAAGTGACAAAAATCCCCATAGTGATATCCAAAGCCATTATCCGAGCAAGAAAGATCCAAATCATACATCTACGTTCTTGGTGCTTGTAAAGAGTCTGACTGAGTTGAGCTGTTTCCTCCCTGTGGACCTGGGGGGGGGGGGACGAAAGAAAAGAAGACGAAAAGTAAATAGGGTCAGACATAAAGCCTGAGTAAATCTAGTAACTCTTCAATACTGTGAATAAGAAAAGGGTATGATGGATGTAAACTAAAAATATGAAAGTGTCACAAGCTAAGGAAGTGTCGAATGTACTATCACACCCATACTATATCTCTGCACCTACTTGAATTTATTCTAACTGACACCCCATGGTGAGGGTGAAGTGATCCCCATTCTTGTTAAAGATCGGCTCCTACTCGCGTTAACATGTGTCATACGGCCCCCAAGAATTGTAGATACCTATGCTGGTCCCACCATGGGGTGTATCAAGACCCATAGTGGCGGCCCCGACACAAAACTAGAAGGCATAGGTTATACTACTGGTGTCCCCAGTGCCCTGGTTGTCTGCTCCGGAGTGTGTGCACGCCCGCACCCCGTTAGACCTGCACTGTGCACCCACCGCCGTCGTTTGACCGCTTACAATCAGCCCAGTAATCGTGCCCCACCCTCCCTAGTTTCAGGGTACCGTTGATACCTAACTTTGGGTTACTACTGAAACGGGTCCCTCGTTACCAGGATTTTCTAGTCAAACATGTTAAGTGGTTAAGTGTCTGTATTTACCTAACCCCACCCATCAATTCTTGTTAACATGTTGAATTTGGTTAAGTGTTATAGTTGACTTAACCCTACCATCTGTCCTTGGCCTCTTAGGAGCACCATACCACTCACATTAGACAGGTATTGCTACGGTTACTGGATGTGCCGGTCGGTTCCGGGTAGGTTTACACCGTAGCTCAGTCTAACCTCGGGTCCTTATTGGGCTCAATGCTTAACCACCCACATTGGATAGGTATTGTTGTGACTACTGGACAGCCGGGCGGGTCCGAGCAGGTTTACATCACAACTCAATCCAACCTCGGGTTAAGCATATCGTGTTTTCTAAATTTACATATTTTATTACTTCTCAAGTATATGTAAATGTCATATCTTTTATTTTTGGGTATTTCAATTCATACCGCTTATGTGTCATAATCATTGGCATGTGCCAAACATGCCAACATATATTTTCATATTTTACACCTAACGTTATTACCCCCGTTTGTTTGCAACGTTATAACATGTGTTGGGCTTGTCACAATTCAGCCCAACTTTATAAACGTGAGGAAAAGGGGAAATCATGAACATGTAATACATAAAGGTGTGTGGCGCATGAACTTGCAATTTGGCGATTCAACTAACATATAACATGGGTCATGTGAACTTGCATTCGAATCAAAGTATGAATAAGTAGGTGACATATGAAATGGCATAGTTTAGGCAAATACAAACTTGTGTTTAAACATGTTAACCTGGCAAAATATCAACCACAAAACTAGCATGTTGTATATTCACAAAAATGTACAATTTTTACATCTAATCATATAGCCTATTTCAACATGAACTTGCATAGTTTATGAAACCCAAATGATGTTTGACATAGAACCAATTATATTTTGCAAATAAACATGAACTTGCATAGTTTATGAAACATAGATCCAATTATACTTGCAAACATAGATCTAATTATACTTGCCAATAAACATAAGGATGATATCATAGGTTTTGGGTCATGTAGGCATAAAAGGTCTATAACATGTTTACATAAATTCTAATTTAGGCTAAGGGAATATACATTGTCCATGCCATCGACATATACAAAAAGGGATCAATTTCTAGTTTTTGCCACAAGCTTGCAAGTGCCATTGTTTTTCATATACAATTATTCAATAGGCTTGCATCAATCAATTTATGCCACAAACATCAATACACAAGTCATGATAGAACCATCACAATACACAAAGATTATAACAGCACGATTCTATTTTCATTTACATCGAATCACATCACAGTTTTTATTCATATTTTGAAAGGTCACTATACTTACAACGTGTGATGAATTCTTGTTTTCTGATTTCTGTTATTCTGATTTGGAGATGCTCTCCTTTGGGTAGTAAAGTTGCGTTGAATGATTTGATTAAGCTTTAATCTGATTCGTCTCTTAAGCTTTGGTGTTGGCTTGTCTCTAGGCTTTCTAATTGACGGCCATTCCTAGTTCCTTTCCAGCAGCATGACGGCTTTTGTATTCTATTATTTGTGTGAATTTAGGGTTAGACTTGAGTTGTATTTATAGAATTTTAAATTGTTTTGAGCCGTCAGATGAAGATAGGAGGAATCTAGACCATACAAAGTTCAAAGAGCCACTCAAAAGGTGACACGTAAGCCCTAGTGACTCAGCCAAGCATCAGAATTCGACCAGACCCTGACCAGGCTAGCCAGGGCCTGACCAACAGGTCTTTCAGACCTGAGCGCACTTGGCAGGTGCGCCAGGCTAAAAGTGTACTGGCGCACTTCCCAAGTGCGCCATTTCAACTTTGTTCTGGTGCACTTCCCAAGTGCACCAGTGCATTCTGACCCGTTTTCTGGTTTTTCTGCCCAACTTCGTTCGTCCGTATCTTCTTCATACGATATCCGTTTTACGCAAAATTGGACTCTATCTTAAGCAGAATTTCGAGACGAACGCAATGGCATAACCCATTTCCATTGATTTCATCATTTATAATTAATTATACTTTAATTTGTGAAGCTTAACGTTATAGAATTCACGGGGTGTTACGTTCTCCCCCTCTTAAAAGGATTTCGTCCCCGAAATCTTCAAGTTAGGAAGAATGTATATCCTACCATCCAACAGTCCATCTACTCAACCAACAAACACAGGCGTCCACTGTCCTTAAAAGACTTCTAATGCTTCATGATCATATGCATAGTGTGTGTACATGTCCATATCTAATGCAGAAATCAGGCGGTCTACTGATTCAGTTGACCTCCTTAATGCGAATCATGTAAGTGTCATGAATCCATTATGTATGCAAATTCTTCCTACTCATAATTCTACATGAGTGCACAACTATTCATACAAATGCAACGACCATATGACAGCATATCAAGTTTACAACCATATACAAATAAGAATACATATATGCATATGCAGTATGAAGTGATTGAGCCGATCTAAGACCTAGGTTGTGTGTGTATATGCATCCACGAGCAGCCACTAGCAACCACTTGCAACCACTTGCATCCATCAACCATAACATGTTTCAAATACATGTTTACATCCAAAGGGGTTTCTACCTAAGGATAAAGGATAATATCGAGGAGATATACCTAAAAAGATAGATACAAGCACAACTTAAGAAAAAAGAGAGGTCAAATATGTACCCTAAAAAAGAAGAGGGTAGGCAGCTCGTATTCTATCCTCAGTTTCCCAAGTCGCGTCCTCCTCGGCGTCGCTCCACTGAACCTTAACGAGCTTCACTTCGCGGTTGCGTAGCTTTTTGATTTCAGTTCCTACGATTCGAGTTGGAACTCTCCTCACAGTTGCTTCACGTTCCACTTCGGCTTCTTTTAGAATGCTTGGCTACACCACTTCCGCTGATTCATGTAGACGTTTCCGGAGATGAGAAACGTGAAAGACGTTGTGAATTCCGGCCAATCTTTCAGGCAGATCTACTCTATTAGCCATTTTCCCAATCTTCTCGATGATAGGGAACGGTCATACAAATCTTGCTGCTAGCTTTCCTGCGGATCCAAAGCGAACGACGTTCCTTAAAGGGGATACCTTAAGGAAAACCCTGTCCCAATCTGAAACTCAAGGTCGGTCCTTCTTTTGTCGGCGTAGGATTTCTGTCTGTCTTGGGCTGTCTTCATTCTCCTATGTATCAAGTCCACTTTCTATGAAGTTTCTCGAATCATGTCTGGCCCAAGTATAAGCTTATCTGTAGACTCCCACCAACAAGTTGGTGATTTGCACGGTCTTCCATGCAAGGCTTCGAAGGGTGCCATGCCGATGGTAGCTTGGTAGCTGTTGTTGTAGGCGAATTCCACTAAAGGAAGGTGATCCTCCCACATCCCTCCAAAGTCAAGAATGCAAAGTCTTAAAAGATCCTCTAAAACTCTATTCACCCTTTCCGTCTGGCCATCTGTTTGGGGGTGATAGGCCGTACTCAAACATAGCTGTGTGCCTACAGCTTCTTGCAAACTCCGCCAAAACTCACTCGTGAAGATAGCGTCTCGGTCACTAACAATGCTGGAGGGTATCCCTTGGAGTCGAACTATTTCCTTGAGATAAAGAGATGCTAGAGATGCGGCAGTCCTCCTACTCTTGATAGGTATAAAGTGGGCGCTTTTAGTAAGCCTATCCACTATTACCCAAATGCTAGTGTTGCCTCTTCTCGACCTAGGCAGTCCATCAATGAAGTCCATTGAAATGCTATCCCACTTCCACTGTGGGACCTCTAGAGGGTGAAGTAGTCCTCCAGGCTTCTTTTGTTCCGCCTTGACCTGTTAGCAGGTCATGCACTTAGAAACGAAATCTGCCACGTCTTGCTTCATGCCGCTCCAAAAGAAAGTCCTTTTTATATCCTTGTACATCTTATCACCGCCAGGGTGTATAGTCATCTTGGAATGATGCGCTTCCTCGAGAACCTTCTTTGTTAACTCCCTTGCTTGTGGGACGCATAATCTTCCATCTCGTCTCAGCCAACCCTTATCATCGATGGCGTATCTACTGAGGTGACTAGAAGTCTCACCCCTAATAAGTTTATCAATCACATCAACAAGCTGAGGGTCTTCACGTTGTGCTGCCCCTATTGAGTCTAAGAGAGTGGGGCGTACTTCGAGAGATGCTAACAAACCCGGTACAAAATCCGAAGAGGGCCTAAAGTTGAAACTGTCTATATACTCCAAGTTTTTCTTTTCCACAAAGAGAGGGCTTAGGGTCAGTTTCTTTCGACTCAACGCGTCTGCTACCACGTTGCCTTTTCCGGGAGTATAGGAAATTTCAAAATCATTTGAGGCAAGAAACTCCATCCATCTTTGCTGCCTCAAGTTAAGATCCTTCTGGGAGAAGAGATATTTCAACGATTTATGGTCAGTGTATAATTCAAACTGCTCACCTAGGAGATAATGGCTCCAAGACTTAAGTGCAAAGACGATGGCGGCCAACTCAAGATCGTGGGTTGGGTAGTTCTTTTCATGAACCTTCAATTGTCTTCCGCCATAAGCTACTACCCTTCCTTCTTGCATTAGAACAGCGCCTAGTCCCGTTCCATATGCATCCGTGTATACTATGAACATTTTTCTTCCAACTGGCAAGGTCAGAACTGGGGCTGTTGTGAGAGCCCTTTTTAATCGTTGGAAAGCAATGTCACAGTCCAAATCCCAAGCGAACGCCAGATTCTTCTTTGTTAGCCTTGTGAGTGGGGCTGAGATTTTCGCGAAATCCCTAATAAACTTTCGATAAAAACCGGCTAGCCCAAGAAAGCTTCGAACTTCGGTTGCATTTCTTGGTGTCTTCCAATCTTGTACTGCCACCACTTTCGCGGGGTCCACAGCCAACCCTTCTTTGGACACTATATGCCCAAGAAACCTTACTTCTTTTCTCCAGAAGTGACACTTGGAGAATTTGGCTTTTAGTTGATGTGCACGGAGAGTATCCATGATTTCTTTCAGATGCTGAGCATGTTCTTCCTCACTCTTTGAGAAGATTAAGATATCATCTACGAAGACAACCACAAATTTGTTGAGGAATTCTCTGAACACCCTGCTCATTAGGTCTACGAAATAAGCGGGTGCGTTTGTCAGGCCGAAAGGCATGACAAGCCACTCGAAGAAACCGTCTGGGGTTCTGAATGCTGTCTTATCAATGCTGTCTTCAGCTACTCTTAGCTGATGGAACCCAGTTGCCAGATCAAGTTGGGAGAAGACGGTCGCACCTACAAGCTGATCAAACAAATCGTCGATTCGTGGAAGAGGGTGCCTATTTTTCTTGGTCAATTTGTTTAACTCCCTATAGTCGACGCAAAGGCGAAGCGAACCGTCTGCTTTGGTTGCGAACACCACTGGAGCACCCCATTCCGAAATGCTCCGTCTAATGAACCCCTTTTCGAGAAGTTCTTTAACCTGCTTACTGAGCTCCTTTCTCTCCCTTGGAGCCATGTGTCTGACAGGTAAAGCTACAGGCTTTGCGTTATCCACAAGATATATGCGGAAGTCTATTTCCCGCCTCGGAGGTAAGCCTTTCACTTCCTCAAAGACATCCAGATATTCCCGGACTACTCTAACTGATTTCAAATTCTTATCAGAAGCATCAAGCGACTCTAGATAACTAAGCATAACAGCATTCAAAGGATTACAGGAAATTTCTAGAGTGTTACCAAGCCGAGTCAAGATTCTAACTACTCTTTTCTCACAGTCAAGAATGGAACTATTACTGGATAACCAGTCCATGCCTAAGATCAAACCATATCCCGAGAAGCCCAAAACAAAGGCACTACAACTAAACTCAACGCTGAGAATAGAGATTTTCAAACCCAAACAAACCATTGACAAGTAAGCGGAGCTCCCAATTGGATTTGAAACTACTAAGGGATCTTCTACCATACTAGTGTCTAGATGCAGAGATTCTACTAAGGCAGATGAAATAAAAGAGTGTGATGCGCCAGAGTCAAAAAGTGTACGAACTGGATGATCATAAAGATAGACTACACTTTCTACACAAATATTACTACCTCGTTCCTGCTGAGGTGCCACTAGCGCATGAACCTGACCCCCTGAAGTGGATCCGGCTTTCTGTCCCTACCCTTTCTTCTTTGGGCAGTCCTTAGCTTGGTGTCCAGTTTCTCCACAATGGAAGCAACCACCCATCTTCGCCTTGCTTTTCCGGTAGTCTTTTGATATATGGCCCACAATGCCACAGAAATTGCACCTTCTCTTCTCACGGGGCTTATTTTTCTTCCCTCCTTTCTTGAAGTCTGTTTTCTTTGCTTGTAGACCTTCTTTCTTCTCTTCCCCCTTAGTTTCTTTCTTGCCGTGGTCTTCCTCGTGTAGCAACGCTATGTCCACTAGGCTTTCATAAGTCGCACCCGTAGATACATGGGTCATGGCAAGGCTTTGTAGAGGCTCATTCAAACCCTTGACGAAGCGGAGTGCCTTCTTGTGCTGGGTGTTTACTAAGTCTAGCCAAACCTGGCCAGCTGATTAAACTGATTAACATATTCCCTGATCGTCATGCTTCCCTGTTTTAGAGTTAGAAACTTTTCCATTTGCAGGCTCCTTTCGGCTTGGGAAAGGAATTTCATCTCAAACCTTGTCCTGAAGTCTTCCCATGTTTCCACTGCCCTCTGAGCATTAGTAACTTCCCACCAATAGGAAGCTTCATCCTTAAGTAACCACACCGCAAGTTGTATCTTTTGCCTGTTATCCACTCCAAAGATGACAAACAAATCCTCAGTCTCCTTTAACCAGCTTCTTGCTTCAACAAAAGATTCTATCCCATAAAAGTCTTTTCCACCTATAGCCTTGAAGTCTCTACATGTTTTTGCGAAGGCATTTCCAAGAGGAGGCGGAGGAGGAACCGCGGCCACTGGAGGAGGGATGTCTGCTGGGCCCGCGCCATTGGCCCTTGCTTCTAAGTACCTCCTAAACCAGCGGGGAATCGGCACTCCTTCTGGAAGGTTAAGGTCTCCAGACATGCTGAAACAGAAAGGGAAAAATTCAAAACGAAGGATAGAGAGGGATAGATAGGGCACATGGCTTTGGGGGATTTTGTCTTTTTATAAATATAACACTTTTTCTAAAAAAATGCTTCTTTAAACTTTCTTTTTGAAAACAATTTTCAAAAACTTTTATCTTATCTGGTAAACCTATGCTCTGATACCAAGTGAAACACCCCATCTCCATTAAGGTCACTCACAAAGGGAATGCCTTAACTTTGGTGGAGGTTTATAAGTAAAAGACACAGATGAACTCAAGACAGATATGAATACACATATGTTAAACAGCGGAAACCAAACAAACTTTTATTTCATCAATACGTGTATCAAACAAAGATTTCCATAATTGTCTCAAAATACTTTCAACATTACAACCTCATAACTGCCTTGATTATTAAAGAAGCACGAAAACATAAATTAAGTGACAAAAATCCCCATAGTGATATCCAAAGCCATTATCCGAGCAAGAAAGATCCAAATCATACATCTACGTTCTTGGTGCTTGTAAAGAGTCTGACTGAATTGAGTTGTTTCCTCCCTGTGGACCTGGGGGGGGGGGGAACGAAAGAAAAGAAGACGAGAAGAAAATAGGGTCAGACATAAAGCCTGAGTAAATCTAGTAACTCTTCAATACTGTGAATAAGAAAAGGGTATGATGGATGTAAACTAAAAATAGGAAAGTGTCACAAGCTAAGGAAGTGTCGAATGTACTATCACACCCATACTATATCTCTGCACCTACTTGAATTTATTCTAACTGACACCCCATGGTGAGGGTGAAGTGATCCCCATTCTTGTTAAAGATCGTCTCCTACTCGCGTTAACATGTGTCATACGGCCCCCAAGAATTGTAGATACCTATGCTGGTCCCGCCATGGGGTGTATCAAGACCCATGGTGGCGGCCCCGACACAAAACTAGAAGGCATAGGTTATACTACTGGTGTCCCCAGTGCCCTGGTTGTCTGCTCCGGAGTGTGTGCACGCCTGCACCCCGTTAGACCTGCACTGTGCACCCACCGCCGTCGTTTGACCGCTTACAATCAGCCCAGTAATCGTGCCCCACCCTCCCTAGTTTCAGGGTACCGTTGATACCTAACTTTGGGTTACTGCTGAAACGGGTCCCTCGTTACCAGGATTTTCTAGTCAAACATGTTAAGTGGTTAAGTGTCTGTATTTACCTAACCCCACCCATCAATTCTTGTTAACATGTTGAATTTGGTTAAGTGTTATAGTTGACTTAACCCTACCATCTGTCCTTGGCCTCTTAGGAGCACCATACCACTCACATTAGACAGGTATTGCTACGGTTACTGGATGTGCCGGTCGGTTTCGGGTAGGTTTACACCGTAGCTCAGTCTAACCTCGGGTCCTTATTGGGCTCAATGCTTAACCACCCACATTGGATAGGTATTGTTGTGACTACTGGACAGCCGGGCGGGTCCGAGCAGGTTTACATCACAACTCAATCCAACCTCGGGTTAAGCATATCGTGTTTTCTAAATTTACATATTTTATTACTTCTCAAGTATATGTAAATGTCATATCTTTTATTTTTGGGTATTTCAATTCATACTGCTTATGTGTCTTAATCATTGGCATGTGCCAAACATGCCAACATATATTTTCATATTTTACACCTAACGTTATTACCCCCGTTTGTTTGCAACGTTATAACATGTGTTGGGCTTGTCACAATTCAGCCCAACTTTATAAATGTGAGGAAAAGGGGAAATCATGAACATGTAATACATAAAGGTGTGTGGCGCATGAACTTGCAATTTGGCGATTCAACTAACATATAACATGGGTCATGTGAACTTGCATTCGAATCAAAGTATGAATAAGTAGGTGACATATGAAATGGCATAGTTTAGGCAAATACAAACTTGTGTTTAAACATGTTAACCTGGCAAAATATCAACCACAAAACTAGCATGTTGTATATTCACAAAAATGTACAATTTTTACATCTAATCATATAGCCTATTTCAACATGAACTTGCATAGTTTATGAAACCCAAATGATGTTTGACATAGAACCAATTATATTTTGCAAATAAACATGAACTTGCATAGTTTATGAAACATAGATCCAATTATACTTGCAAACATAGATCTAATTATACTTGCCAATAAACATAAGGATGATATCATAGGTTTTGGGTCATGTAGGCATAAAAGGTCTATAACATGTTTACATAAATTCTAATTTAGGCTAAGGGAATATACATTGTCCATGCCATCGACATATACAAAAAGGGATCAATTTCTAGTTTTTGCCACAAGCTTGCAAGTGCCATTGTTTTTCATATACAATTATTCAATAGGCTTGCATCAATCAATTTATGCCACAAACATCAATACACAAGTCATGATAGAACCATCACAATACACAAAGATTATAACAGCACGATTCTATTTTCATTTACATCGAATCACATCACAGTTTTTATTCATATTTTGAAAGGTCACTATACTTACAACGTGTGATGAATTCTTGTTTTCTGATTTCTGTTATTCTGATTTGGAGATGCTCTCCTTTGGGTAGTAAAGTTGCGTTGAATGATTTGATTAAGCTTTAATCTGATTCGTCTCTTAAGCTTTGGTGTTGGCTTGTCTCTAGGCTTTCTAATTGACGGCCATTCCTAGTTCCTTTCCAGCAGCATGACGGCTTTTGTATTCTATTATTTGTGTGAATTTAGGGTTAGACTTGAGTTGTATTTATAGAATTTTAAATTGTTTTGAGCCGTCAGATGAAGATAGGAGGAATCTAGACCATACAAAGTTCAAAGAGCCACTCAAAAGGTGACACGTAAGCCCTAGTGACTCAGCCAAGCATCAGAATACGACCAGACCCTGACCAGGCCAGCCAGGGCCTGACCGACAGGTCTTTCTGACCTGGGCGCACTTGGCAGGTGCGCCAGGCTAAAAGTGTATTGGCGCACTTCCCAAGTGCGCCAGTTCAACTTTTTTCTAGCGCACTTCCCAAGTGCGCCAGTGCATTCTGGCCCGTTTTCTGGTTTTTCTGCCCAACTTCGTTCGTCCGTATCTTCTTCATACGATATCCGTTTTACGCAAACTTAGACTCTATCTCAAGCAGAATTTCGAGACGAACGCAATGGCATAACCCATTTCCCTTGATTTCATCATTTATAATTAATTATACTTTAATTTGTGAAGCTTAACGTTATAGAATTCACGGGGTGTAACAATATGTTTATTGGGATCATTCTGTTTCTGTTAAGTAATTAGGGGGCACCTAATCTTGTCATAATAGCATTGGTGCAGAGAAAAGTAACTGAGAAGCATAGCTTTATCCATATTATCCTGTTTTATTCTACTTATCATGTTCATCCTGTTTATACCTGTTATATGCATGATACTGTTATCTCTCATATAGTTTTATATGCATGTCATGATACTTTTACTACTTTATATGCTAAAAGTTACTGCACTCACCAGACTTTATGTCTGACCCTTTTTGTTTCCCTTTTCTCTTTTTTCCTTTCCCCCTCTGGTTCTCAGGGTGGGAACGCTCAGTCGTGATTAGGAATTCCTCTCTCTTTTGTTTCTACTGGGATCTAGTACTGCTTTGATGTATCGATTCGATTACTTGTCTACTTTGTTATGGCTACTTATGGGGATTATGACTTTACATTTATGTACTCTGATGGTTTTTAGCGCAAGATAGATGTTTTGGTTGATGTATTTGGTTTCAGTATTTTAGCCTAATGTTATAACTTGTTTTGAGACTACAATTTTTTTGTAGTTCAATAATGAAGTTTTAAATTTCCGCTGCTATTTTTATACTTGTCTTGTGAGATTCTATTTCTGTTTACTTATAACGCTTCACGAAACTTAATGCATTATGATAAAGAGTGACATTAACGGACGTAGGGTGTCACATTTGGTATCCGAGCTGAAGGTTACAAGACCGGATAAAGGTTTTGAAATTGTTTTCAAAAATAAAGTATTTTCAAAAAGGAAAAGCCTGTTTTTGAAAAACATATTCCCAAAGGCCATATAAAATATCTTTCGATTCTCTATTTGAACCCTTTTCCTTTTCTTTTTAGCATGTCTGGGGAACTAAATCGTCCGGAGGGTGTTCAGATATCGGCTTGGTTCCATAGATATCTTGAGGCTACGGCACCTACCGGAGGCTAAGGAGATGCCCCTCCCCCATCAGCAGTCGCTGTTCCTCCATTTCCGCAAGTAGAAAATTTCTCTAAGATATGAAAAAACTTCTGTGCTATGGGAGGAAACCCATTCCATGGAACTGAAATCTTTGTGGAAGCATAGAATTGGCTTCGAGAGATAGAGAGTTTATTTGGACTTTTTAAGGTCGACGACCGTAGGAAGATACAATTGGTCGCATGGCAGCTTAAGGACGAGGCTTTGTTCTAGTGGGAGGTGAGACAAGCAAGACGTCCAATAGGTACTTAGGATGATTTTCGATAGAGATTCGAGAGGAAGTTTCTCTCTCAAGAAGAAGAGAGTATGCAGATGAAGAGATTCATAGCACTTAAGTAAGGAGGCATGTTTGTTAAAGAGTATGTCAATAAGTTCAATCAGTTGGCAAGGTTTAGTCTGGAACTGGTGAATACCCTACACATGAAATCTTTAAGGTTTGCATGAGGATTAAATCAACCTCTTCAAGCATTGGCATTGTCTCACATACAGATGGGGACGAATTTTGAAAGACGAGAGGAAGTTTCTCTCTCAAGAAGAAGAGAGTATGCTGATGAAGAGATTCCTAGCACTTAAGTAAGGAGGCATGTTTGTTAAAGAGTATGTCAATTAGTTCAATCAGTTGGCAAGGTTTGGTCTGGAACAGGTGAATTCCCTACACAAGAAAGCTTTAAGGTTTGCATGAGGATTAAATCAACCTCTTCAAGCATTGGCATTGTCTCACATACAGATGGGGATGAATTTTGAAAGACTTGTTGACATGGCATTGATGCACGAAGATGGTAAGGATGAGAAGAAAGAGGTTATGACTGATGAGACACAAAATAAAAAAGTGTAGCCCAAGAAAGAACCGTAAAAGAAGGGTGGAAAGAACGACAAGGCTTAGAGCAAGAAGAAATGTCATGGTGGTGGGAAATTGGGTCATCTGGTCAAGGATTGCAGAAAAAGGAAGAATGTTTGTTTCAAATGTGGTGAAGTTGGACACTGTACTAGGGAGTGCCGAAGAAGCATGGACAGGGGCAAAGGGTAGGATCTTCTGTAGGGCAGGTGCATGCTCTCGAGGCTAGTGGACCGGACAGAGGTAGGAAATTTTATGTTGAAGGTTTGATTTCCCTTTCCGATCATCCAGTTAGGACTTTTTTGAATTTGGCACTTCTCATTTTTTTATATTTGATTCTATGGTTGAGTCTCTGCGCCTTAATACTAGTACTGTTTCTGATACCATTATTGTCTCAAACCCCATTGGGGGTATGACCCATCTTTCTATGGTATGTCGGGGTTTGAGGATATATGCTTTGGGCATTGAGTTTGTGTGCGATGCGTATGTGCTAGGCTTTATGGGCTATGGTCTGATTCCAGGGATGGATTGGCTAGCTATATATGGTGCCATTCTACACTGTGAAAGGAGGGTCGTTAGACTTTTGACTTGACAAGGGAGGACTCTCCAGATTTCCTGTGACCCAAAGGGGTCGGTCATGCTTAGTTTCCTAGAACCACTTGATGCTTCTGTCGAAAATTTGCGATCTGTACCCGTATTCTGTGAGTATTAGGATGTTTTTGAGGAGGTTAGGGGCTTACCTCCAAGGCATGAGATTGATTTCCGGATATACTTAGTTGATAATGCGAAGCCAGTTGCATTGCATATGCGTCACATGGCTCCAAGGGAAAGGAGGGAGCTTAGCAAGCAAGAAAGGGAGCTACTTGAGAAGGGGTTTATTGGGCGAAGTATATCAGAATGGGGTGCTCCAGTCATCTTCGCAACCAAGGAGGATGGCTCACTTCGTGTATGCGTGGATTACAGGGAGTTGAATAAGCTCATCAAGAAGAATAGGCACCCACTCCCGAGGATTGACAAACTGTTTGACCATCTTGTTGGTGCATCTGTTTTCTCGCAGTTAGATCTAGCCATGGGATTTTATCAGTTGAGTGTGGTCGAGGATAGTATAGACAAGACCGCTTTTAGAACTCCAAATGGCTTCTTTGAGTGGCTAGTCATGCCTTTTGGGTTGACGAATGTACCCGCATATTTTGTGGATCAGATGAGTAGGGTGTTTAGGGAGTTTCTGAATAATTTAGTTGTGGACTTTGTGGATGACATCCTGATCTTCTCAAAAAGCAAGGAAGAGCATCCCCTACATTTAGGGGAGGTTTTGGGGTCTCTTCGAGCACACCGGCTTAAGGCAAAATTCTCCAAGTGTCACTTTTGGAGAATGGAGGTAAGATTCCTAGGGCATGTGGTCTCCAAGGATGATAGCGGTGGATCCCAAGAACGTAGTTGCAGTTCAAGATTGGAAGGTTATAAAGAATGCAACTAAGGTGAGAAGTTTTCTCGGTTTAGCGGGTTACTATAGGAAGTTTATTAAGGACTTTGTAAAGATATCAGCCCCACTCACTAGACAAACGAAGAAGAATCTGACCTTTTCTTGGAGTATTGATTGTAAGGATTCTTCTTAAGCGATTAAAGAGGGCTCTGACAACATCCTTAGTTTTGACTTTCCCTGATGCGAAAAAAGTGTTCACAGTGTACAGTAATGCATGTGGTACAGGGCTTGGTGCTGTCATGATGCAAGAGGGAATGGTAGTATGCTATGGTTGTAGACAGTTGAGTGTTAATAAGAGGAACTACCCTACCCATGATTTAGAGTTGGCTTCTATAGAGTTCGCACTTAAAATTTGGCAGCATTATCTGCTTGGAGAGAGATTCGAGTTATACACGGACCATAAGTCACTCAAGTATCTGTTCTCGCAGAAGGACCTCAATTTGGGACAATAGAGATGGATGGAGTTCCTAACGTCGTATGACTTTGAGATTGCTTATACCCCTTGCAAGGGTAATATAGTGGCAAATGCCTTGAGTGGGCAGAGGATGACTTTGAGTCCTCTATTCTTAAAGAGGTGATGTTTGAGTACATATCGACTTTCGATTTTAGGCCATCTACAGATCTTACACCTGGTTTGTTGGCATCTTTGGGGTTGCGACCTACTCTTATGGATCGGATAGGGTCTTCACAGCGAGAGGACCCAAAAATAACAGACATCTTAGGTAGGCTCAGTAGTGGGGAGAATTCTATCACCTTAGTAGATATTCCATGGATGATAAAGGCCGGCTACAACGAGATGAGAGGCTTTGTGTTCCCCGAATTGGAGATTTACTGAAGGCAGTCCTTGAGGAGGCCCATCTTTCTCTGATGACTGTTCATCCGGGCGGCGATAAGATGTATCGAGATATGAAGAGGGTTTTCTTTTGGGCTGGGATAAAGAAAGATGTAGCAGAGTTTGTAGCTCGATGTTTAGTTTGCCTGTAAGTAAAAGCTAAATAAATGAAGCCTGGCGGTTTGCTTCATACTTTAGAGGTCTCATAATGGAAATGGGAGAGTGTCTCTATGGATTTCATCAATGGTTTGCCTAGATCGAGGAAAAGCAACACCAGTATCTGGGTCATAATAGACAAGCTTACTACGAGGGCTCATTTCATTACTGTTAAGAGAAAAAGAACAGCGGTATAGTTGTCATCAAAGTATCACCTCTGAGGAATGTGGTTCGCTTTGGGTCTGTAGGGAAATTGGAACCAAGGTTTGTAGGGCCATTTCCCGTAGTAGAGTGAAAAGATCAGATTGCATATCGGGTGAGATTACAGAAAATATTGGCAGGTGTTTATTATGTTTTTCACATTTCCCATTTGCGAAAATGTCTTTATGATACAACATAGGTGGTTGAGTCGAGCATGCTTGAGGAAGTAGAGGTAGAAAGGGGGAAATAGTTAGACAAGTTCCTACCTGTATACTTGGATCAGAGATTAAGAAACTATGCAACAGAGAGGTTAAGTTGATGAAAGTGCAATGGGGAGAAGACCGCAAGGAAGCAACTTGGGAGACTGAAGACAAGATTTGCACTTCGTACCCTTTTCTTTTCAAGGGTATGTTCTTAAATTCTTTTTCCAAGATTTTCGTACTTGCTTCAACCATTTGGGTATATCATATCGATCGAATATTTGACCTTTAGGTCGAAAACCAATGGGTGTAAACATGTGTTTGAGACATGTTATGTTTGATGAATGTTGTTAGTGGCTTCTCGTGGATGCATATACACACAATAGGCACTAGATCGGCTTAAAGCACTCTCATACTACATATGGATGTGTGTGCATTTTACTTTTTAATGGATGGAAGTGGATGTATCATCATATGGGTGTTGCATTTGGATGGATGATTGTGCACACATATAGCGTTTACATGATATACTAGGACTATTTGCATACATTTTGGATTCATGGCACTAACACATATTGCATTAAGGTGGTCGACTGAATTAGTTGACCACCTGATTTTCGCATTAGCACAGGGACATAAACATACACCTTTGCAAATGTTCATATAAGCAATAGATATCTCTTAAGGACAATGGATGCCTCTGGATGATGGATGAGTGGATGATTGTAGGTGGATGTAATAAACATTCTTCTTAACTTGGAGATTTCGGGGATGAAATCCTTTAAGTACTGGAGAATGTAACACCCCGTATTTTTAAAGGATGTTATTAACAATAAACTAAAGGATATTTAATTAAATATTGGGAATTAAGTAGAATGGACTATACCATTATGTTCATCTCGGAATTACGGTTAAGATAGACTCTAAGTTTACGTAAAATGGATATCATATGAGAAAGATATAATGGTTAGAAGTTTGTATACATATAAGAAGGGTATATGTGAATGCAATTCGAAATAGTTCAAAATAAACGAAGCGGGAAATGAAGGCAGCAAGGGCGGGAACATGACCTGTTGTGGGCCGATCCACGCTTGATCTGGGTCGACCTATGGGTCGACCCATGTGGGGGTGGGTCGACCCACACAAGATCTAGCGAATTCATTTATTTGTTTCTGGATTGCTTTGTTGACTAGGTTCATTATTTTACTGAACAGATTGGATTTAAAAATAGGGATCTGAGGGTTAAGTATTGCCTTGTAAACTCTATATAAAGGCATGCACTCCTATCAAATCAATTACACTTCTTCATACTTCTTCCGCAAACTCTTGTTCTAAAGTATAAAATGAAGATGGGGAGATGATGCCGAAACTTGGATTGAATCAAGACAATTCTTATCTGACTTATACAAGATTCTTTTATGCAACGTCAGCATATTATCCTCTATTATTTAAATCCAATCTCTGTGAGTTCATATTACTTTTAGACATAAAAATTTAACAGTAATCCTGACCTTTTAATAAACCTGAATCTGGACCTATGTCTGTTAAGAAACTGATTCATACCTAAACAGTTATGCTATATTTACATGTATTTTTCTATACACCTGTTCTGCTGTTCAGTTGTTATCATATGCGTATTTCTGTTATTATATGCCTATTTTTGTTCTTCTCCCTCTCTTATTTCCTTTTTATTTTATGAGTCTAGGCTACCTTCAAGTCTAGGCCAATCTCGCTGAAACATGCATACAAACGAAATTGGGATAATTTGGGAGTCATTGGGAATGATAATTTGGGGGCATATCTTATACTATGAAAGATAACTGAAATTTGGGGGCATATCTTATATTGTGAAATATGATTGAAATTTGGGGGCATATCTTATACAGTGAAATATGACTGAAACTTAGGGGAATATCTTGTACTGTGAATTATGACTGGAAATTGGGGGCATATAAATCTATAGGCTTAATTCAAAGATTAAAGCCGAACATGTAAATATAGCTGTAAGTAACCTGTGGAACCTGATAATTCAGTAAGGTTAAGTAAATCTATTAAAACTACGGGATTAAGTAGACTTGTTTAATCTGTTGGGGTTATATGAATCTGTTAACCTGTAATACTTAACTTGTTTAATCAATTGGGGTTATATAAACCTGCTAGTACTTAACCTGTTAAATTTGTGGGGGTTATGTGAACCTTTTAATATGTAAGGCATAACCTATTAAAATATCCTTGTTAATTGGGGACACAAGCTTGGGGTTTGGCTCGTGTCATCTGCTATGTGGAACCCATATCAGGCAGTAACCTTTTATAGTATTAAATGGGGACCCCGCACTAGGTAGGGGTCAGGGCACGCATATTAATGTGATAGTCAGAGGTTCATCTGAAAGGTGGTGTATATGGGCGCGTTCCAATTGAGTCATGTGCGTGCATGAGTTTGGTCTTTAGGGGAAAATAAGATGTTATAGCACCAGTAAATAGGTCTGTGTCCTTCTGTAGGTTGCCACTTTAAAAACTAATACACCCTACTGTGGGGACGACACATGGTATTTACACAATAGGGAGCTGATCTCTTGGGGTAGTAGTTAGGGTACATCTAGTCCCGCCTGTTTTCTATTGAGGTACTCGTTATTTCTGTTTGGGGTAACACCCGTTATTTCTGTTGAGGTACCCGCTATTTCTGTTTGGGTAAAACCCATTAACAGAGTACACCTAATCCTACCATTATATTTCTATTGGGATCATTCTGTTTCGTTAAATAATTAGGGGACACCTAATCCTGTCATAATCTGATATACTAGTATTGGTGCAGAGAAAAGTAACTGAGAAGCATAGCTTGGTCCGTATTATCCTGTTTTATTCTGCTTATCATGTTCATCTTGTTTATACCTGTTATATGATACTGTTATCTCTCATTCAGTTTTATATATCTATCATGATACTTTTACTTCTTTATATGCTAAAAGTCACTGGACTCACCAGACTTTATGTGTGACCCTTTTTGTTCCCATTTTCTCTCTTTCCTTTCACCCTCAGGTTCTCAAGGTGGGAACGCTCATTCGTGATTAGGAATTCCTCTCTCTTCTATTTCTTCTTGGATTTGGATCTGCTTTGTTGTATCGACTCAATTACTTGTCTATTTTTTTATGGCTACTTATGGGGATTATGACTTTTCATTTATGTACTCTAATGTTTTTAGCGTAAGACAGATGGTTTGGTTTGATGTATTTGGTTTCAGTATTTTAGTCTGATGTTGTAACTGGTTTTGAGACTACGATGTTTTTTCTATTGAATAACAAAGTTTTCAATTTCCGATGCTATTTTTATATTTATCTTGTGCGATTCTGTTTCTGTTTACCTATAACGCTTCACGAAATTTAGTGCATTCTGATAAAGAGTGACATTAACGGATGTGGGGTGCCACACTTGTCCTTCGATGAAGCTGACCAAGAAGCATGGTAAGTTTGTTTGGACCCTGAATGTGAAACATCTTTCCAAGAATTGAAAGAAAGACTAACCACTACCTCGGTGTTAACAATCATAAATGGTATATAATCAAGATTTAACCGTCTATACAGATGCTTCTAGTGAGGGAGTGGGCACAATATTGATGCAAAGAGGTAAAGTGATTGCTCATGCGAGTCGATAGTTGAAACCTCATGAGAAAAAGTAAGCCACTCATGATCTGGAGTTAATTTGCTAATTATTTGCTTTAAAAATTTGGAGGTGCTACTTGTTGGGTGAGAAGTTTGAACTCTATACTGATCATAAATCGTTGAAGTATCTCTTTACCCAAAAGGATTTAAACATGAGGCAACAACATTACTTGTAGTTTTTTATCAACATACGATTTGAATATTCTTTATACTCTAGGAAAAGCCTATGTTGTGGCAGATGCGCTTAATAGAAAGAATCCAATTATTGCTAATTTGGTTGCCACACCCTCATTGATTGAGAAGATTTATTCTTGACAGTAAGATGATGAGTTTTTCAGAAGACTTGCAAGAAAATCCAGGAGGGTGAAGTCTCAAACTTCCAGATTGATAATAAAGAAGTTCTGAGATTGAAAGGTCAGATTTGTGTTACAGATATCCTAGAGCTCAAGAGAGAAGTACTGGATGAGTGTCATAATTCCAAACTCAGTAATCATCCAGGAGTACATAAGATATATTGAGATATGAAACGAACGTTTTAGTGGAAATCATTGAAGAGAGATATCTCGATATATGTTAGCAGGCGCCCAACCTGCCAATAAGTCAAGAGTTATCAACAAAAGGTCATTGGGTTACTTCAACCATAAGAGATTCCATAATGGTGGTGGGACCAGATACCAATGAATTTCATTAACGGTTTACCTTGAATCAAAAAGGTAATGAAAGTATTTGGGTTATAGTTGATCGTCTGATGAAGAGCGCCTATTTTCTTCCAGTAAAAGCAAACAAAATAGCTGAGAGCCTTGCTCAGTTGTATGTGAAGGAAGTTGTTCGACTGCATGGAATACCCAACAACATTGTTAGTGATCAAGATCTGATCTTCACCAACAAGTTTTGGGAGGCATTTCAGTTGGTATTAGGGACAACATTGAACCTTAGCATTGCTTACCACCCCCAAACAAATGGACAAACTGAAAGAGTAAATCAAATCTTAGAAGATTTTTTGAGAGTCTGTATCCTCGATTTTGGAGGATCGTGGGAAGATCACTTGCATCTTAGAGTTCTCTTATAAGAATAGCTTCCAAGCAAGTCTGAAGATGTCACCATTTGAAGCGCTATATAGTCGACCTTGCAGCATGTTGGATAGAATCTGGAAACGACTTGTATTAGCACTACACCATATATGCAAATTAGGCTGTGTTTTAGGCTGTATATACTGTAATTAGGCACGACTCTGAGTTGTATCTAATAATGGCGTATTTAAATATTAGATACGACCATAAGCCGTATCAAAACAATAATTTTGATACGGCTTTAAGCTGTATCTAAATTATAAATATGTACAACTGTAAACCGTATCTCACTACAAATAACATATGCCTTTAAGCCATAACTAAATTATTACTAGATGCGTATCTAAATTATCTATAGATACAAACAAATACAAAAGACTAATAAATATCATGAAAACTCAAGTTGACAAATTATAATAGTAAACGAAACAATTGCATGCAATATTTCATACCAATCCAACAACATATATAATGATACATGTTGTTTCATTACATTACAATATTGAAGATACATGTTGTTTCATTACATTACAATAAAGAAGATACATGTTGTTTCACTACATTTCAATAAAGAAGATAAACACTGTTTCATATATAATGTTTTATAATTACATTACAATAAAGAAGGTAAACACGGTACTTTAGCAACTTTGGCATGCACTCTCCGCTTTTCAACTTCGACGATCGACCACTTTGATCCGCTTTTCAGCTGAACTAATCCATTCACCAAGCTGAAGGTTTAACTTTCTGGTTAAGAATTTACTAGGTGATCAACCAGGTGGATGCATTTTTGCTTATGCACCCGGTTCAGGTATTTATCCTAACTTATGCATTTAACAAAGCGCCAGGACTAGCAAAGAGGATATATAATATCAAATGTCATATTTTTTTTCACTAAACCTTAGGAAAACACATTTGACACTTAATATTATGCCCTTTGCTAGTCGTGGAACTTAGTTAAATACATTAGTTTGGATAAATACCTGAACCTGCGGCGTGAGCTAAAGTGCATCCACCTAGTGAATCACTCAGTAATTCTTAACTAGAAATTTAAAGCCTTCAGCTTGGTGAGGCTTCGTGATGGATCACCCAGAAAATTCTTAACCAGAATAGACATGCATCATCTTCTTCTATACTTGCAACCTAATTTGCATTAACAATGAGTCAGAATATACATATACAACACAAACATAGACACACAAACACATGCATTTGATATATATACAACACACACACAAATAAAAAAACACACACTGCACACATATACAGACACATTGACATATACTGCGCACGTATACAAACACATAGACATAGACACATAGACACACACAAACATACATTGCAAACATATACAACACACACAGCACATCATAGAAGATCGCAAGTACAAGACTGCAAACATTACACCAATTAAGGTATACATATTGAATTAGTACTAGTCGATTAATCATGATTGACTAATCGTGATCGGCCAATTCAGATATACATATTGAATTAAATTCAGGTATACACCAATTCAAGTACAAGACTGCAAGTACAAGGCTGCAAGTACTGGTCGATTAATCATGATCGAGCCATCAACTTGCCTACCTCTTTTAAGGTATACATATTGAATGGAAATACCGAATATTGAATTAAACTGCAGATTTGATTTAAACTTGATTTGAACTGCAACAATATAACTCTTGGCAACAATATATTTGAATTGACAAATTTTTGGGGGCAACAATACATTTTTCGACTAGTCGACTAGCCGGACCTCTTTCGACTCGACTTAATGGTGCAACAATAAATATTGGGTCAAGCAGTTACAAGTGATGGTAACCAAGTACTAAAAGGAGGCAGTCTAGTCAATGGCTCATCATACAAGACTGCAAGTACAAGACTGCAAACATTACACCAATTCAGGTATACATATTGAATTGGTACTAGTAGACTAAACGTGATCGACCAATTCAGGTATGCATATTGAATTAAATCAGACATACACCGATTCAAGTGCAAGACTGCAAGTACAAGGCTGCAAGTACAAGAAGGCAAGTACTAGTCAACACATTGTGATCGAGCCATCGGCTTGCCTGCCTCCTTTAAGGTCAAACATAAGGTGTCAAAACACAAGGAAGAAAATATTCACATGATAGCAGCAACTATAAACTAGATGACAAGGCAAATGTGCAACATGCACAATGACATCAGTCACTTGCATGATGCAAGTACTAAGGATATGACAGATCCACATAGGTGCAGCATGCACATAAGTGAGTGAATAAATCAAGTGATACAAGTCATAAAGAATGGCTCAGTGGCAAGCAAGGGAGCAATCAAGAAACATAACAAACAAGTGTAGTATCAATTTCTATCATAAGAATGCAAATACAAGACAAAGGTGCATGTACATGGAAAGAAATTCCATAAATATCATAGCATGCACATCCTTCAGCCATGAGTTCACAAATATATAAGAGCGGTAGTATTTGCATTGCTAATACACAAGGAGTTAAAGTAAATTAAACAAGGTAAAATTACAAATGCAAATGCTCAAGTCAAGCTGGACCAGCACAAACAACAAATTAGTAGTGCTGGAGCAAGAAAAATTGCATGCACAAGGAAATGACACCAATTAAGCAAAGCAACAAGAATGGCAATATTGTGCATATATAAAAGAACAGTGGCATCACACAAAGCCAAACAAGGTCAAGGATTCTAGCACAAGTGGCATACTCGAGAACCATGGCCAGAAATGGAAATAGAAGTTGACAAGCCTCAAAGAAGTGGAGAATTCTTTCAGATTAAAGCCAATTCAAATTAAACCAATTAAAATTCTAATTAAACATGTAAATGGCAAATTGATTAAACACATTTCAAATTCAAATTAAACCCAATTAAAACTCAATTCAAATTCAAATTAAACCGTGAGCTAATATTCACCTTCTGTGGTGACGAGAAAGAAGAAGGTGACTGATCGGTTAACCGGTGAGTTGAAGGCAACGCAAGTCGACGATGGACATCGGTGGAGTGGGCTTCGAGTGGTGGATGGTTTATTGACAAAGCAAGATGGTGTGTCGAATTCCAAAACCCTAATTTGGGTTTTCGGTCGCTATGGAAATTAAAAAGAGGGAAGCTGAAAGTTTTATTAAGTGTTAAAGCGAGACGGTACCAGAAAAGAAATAGCGGGGGAAAATATGATACGAATTTCATACGGCCAAAAGTCATTTCAAATGAACTAATCCGGAGCTTTATTGATGTACAGTCAGATCTTACGTGTTTGGGGAGGTGCGGATTGCCTAGAGGGAAGTTGATATGGCTATGAGCAGTATCAAATTTAATACGACTAAAAGCTTTATCAAATCTGTGCATCCACCTATGCCAAATTTGCTGTTTTGGTGTAGTGTAGGTCTAGATATGATCCTTAAACCGCAGATAAAGTGGACTTCATTAAGAAGAGGTTAAAGGCAGCTCAAAGCCGATAGAGAAGTTACGTGAAATCTAGAAGAAATGATTTGGAATTTGAAGTTGGTGACCAAGTTTTCCTTAAAGTTTCTCCATTAAGGGGATTATCTGATTCAAGAAAACAGGGAAGCTATCACCCAAGTACATTGGTCCATTCTTGATACTGGAAAGAGTTGGAACTCTGGCTTACAGGATCCAGTTACCAGAATAATTATCCGAAGTGCATAATGTTTTTTACGTTTCTCATGTTTGGAAGTATGTGCATGATCCTGACTTAATTGTTAAAGAGGCAGCTCAACAAGATTTGGAAATCACCCCAAATTTGGTAGCTCGAAGAGAGCCTTTATTGAAAGCTTGAATTTTCGACACTAATACGTCCACTGTTTTTGCATGTCTAAACTCGAATACCAAAAATCTAAAAATCTAAATGAAAGAAATAAGAAGGTGAGAAATAGAAAGAAATAAAGTTAAGAATACAAGAAAGAAGAAGAACTACTAAACAACAATACACAGTATCACATCGCAGCGAAATAAAATATTATACATAAATAAATCTTTATTGAAAGCTTGAAGCAATACTTACATTTATCAGAGTACAATGGGCATTCAACATATTTGGACAGTTATAACAGCCTGTCTTCATTTACAGCAAACAGTGGAATAATTTCTATACATGTATCATATATATGAACTCCTCCAGCTCATCTCCAAAAATGTGTAGCCTTCTACCCTGATCCTGTAAAACTCGGTCTGACCCGAGCATTACAAACATCAAGATCAGTCCGGTGAACCAGCGTGAGAAAAACTCACTAAATTATTGGTATCATCCAACTTGATTTTAAAGTTAAAAGTCATTTCGAAAGAAAAGGATAATTGTAGGACCAATTCACACACAAATACAGATGGTTTTTACCTTACGACAACACAAAATGATTCTTTGTATTAAAAATATTCTGATATTATAATAATGTCTATCTCAAACAAATAACCATCTAGCAGAACGCTTGCATCTCACGTTCCACATATATAATATATAATCAAAAACCGTGGGCGCTTATTGGGTAATGGGTTCCCAACTATGACAAGGTATGGAACCACCTTCCGATAGTATATCACTAGAGAGGAATAAACTGGGTTCAATAAGAACATCTTACAACCCGACCACACAAGACCGACCACTCATTTCCTTGAGTGTACCGAGTGTCTTATCACCAACGGTTGGCCAACTACCATTTCTCGGGAGATACAGAAGTGAAAGAACAATATAAATGAATTTTCTTTAGACGGTTATAATACTCCATGATGGAGGCGACCCAATTAGCCATGCTGCCCTCCCGATTGTGTCATTTCCTGGTTAATGAGGCTTGAGGTTTAACTTTTTAGATCATTTATCCACAATTTACTTTGAATGTTACATTGTAAGATCCATTAAATCACTAATTGATGTCCATAAAAAATACTCTGGGTGTCTAAGAAAAAGAATGAAATCCTCTGCCACCAACATAAGTATGTTTTCAGAATTCAGTGTACGTGATTCTTTGGAAATACTTTGTCAAACATTCACTTATACAAGTCATCCAGGAATAGAATGAACCGAAGGAACCCACATCCTAGGAATCGCCCTATAGATCAGTAGTGAGAAGCCCTTGCAATCCGTAAATTTCTACCATGACATAGCCACAATATATCTCTTAGGAGCTACCCAGAGATTTTAAGTAGTTCTTACATTTTATGAAGATTTACAGTCCTTAGATACTCAGTATCGATCAACATCTGATATATTCAGCGTTTACTTATTTGTTGGTTGGAATGATTTTCGAATATAAATTCGATCCCAGTCTTTCCGTACCAACAATCGTATGCCAAATTTGATAGTCGGTTATTTAGCTATCAATTAAATAACCACTCATCCATAAAAGGAAAATGAATTTACTGATTCAACACTTCGTATTATTTAGCCTATTTAATTAATCAATTGTTAATTAAAACGCCTTAATTTTTTCCGAAACTTTGAAATACTCAATTCTCTTATTATACTAATATAAGAATACTCAAAACCATTTAATTTTGAAATACTTTAAGAACGTACTACTCTTGTTGGTCATCAATCCCTAACCGTAAACTAGTAAGAGAATTACACCCTAAGTATCAACCCCGAAGGTTGAAACCAACATCAGTTAAGCATTCAGAAAGTCATTCAACTCGACTAATTTCCAGTCAGTTTCTAATTTTCTTAACTCCATTTCTTAACTTCTAAAATTAGAAATTCAATACTGATTATCACTTTAAATGAGATATATATCTCAACTTATAACCAACTCAATTTAGTTTAACCTTCATAAAATCAGGTTCCATACAAAGTCTTGCTTCCATAAATAATTTTTTATAAACATCTTTACAGGTTTATTACAACCATTTTAGTTTTATTTTAATAAACTTCATTCCATAATATATTCATATATAAATATCATTCGCAAATTCTTTACTATTAATATTCATTATCTATAAATCTTATATAAAGTTCTTTAATAAAATCTATATCTTAAGTCTAGCTAGAAATTATAACTTCAAAAATCTTTTCTAACTTTAAAAGCTTTTTTTAACTTACCTTCTAATAAATTCCTATTTTTGCACACCAATTGTTTTGGTCCCTTATGCACCCTAACTATGAACCATATTCCGTAATACAAATCCGTACTTGACTTATTTAGTCAACTTGGTTCTAACTTGTAAATTTCAAGTTTCAATTATAATTATAACTTCTAATTGTAGAGTTATTTCATATAATCTCATTTATATTTTCCTTTGCAATTGGAAAATTCAAATATCGGTTTTAAACTGGATTTCCACCTTTCTTCCAAATTCATACTCAAATTATATTTTTTCCAAATTCTCTAATAATAATAATTTCACTTCCTTATAACGTCGCTTATAAAATCAACTTCTCATTTTATTTGTTAAAATAAAACTTTACTATTCAATTCAATTTATAATTTGATTTGAAAAAATATATTTCTTTTTGAAAATAAATTTTCCTTTAACCACTTTTATTTTTCAACTTCTGTTTTAAAGTTCATCTATTATTCAAAATACTCAAAAATACAAGGGTTGGTGTTACTTGCACATCCAAACTTATCATAAACTATCACATGTTATAAATCACAACATATATCAGCATATATATGAAACAAATAATAGAAATGTTGAGGAATCCAGTTGGATCCCTCCAACCTGTTTTCCTGCATCCACAGATGTTAGACAACATAAATAATACCAACCTGCTTGAGGCAGGATATCGCGGTATAGAAGGTCATCCACTATATATATTGTGGGGGCGCATAGGGAAATCGTCCGCATATATATATATATATATATATATATATATATATTCGAGAATATATCCAACCACCAATATTATATATATATCACCAATATTATACATACTATGTGTATAATACTATATATGTACTATCATCCACATTATATCAATCAACGAACAATAATTTAAATTGAAATTTTTGAAAAATAGTAGTCAATAATTTAACTGAGCGAGTCTAACTCACCTTGATTTTCCTTTGCTAAATTTCCAATTTAATTCCATATTGTATTGACTACGTATCAACTTGAATTGTTTCAAATGAATTTGTCACCTACAATTATTTAATTTAATTTATCGATTAAACTATTATTTAAATTAACTACTACAATAATTTAATTAGTTATCATATGTATATTTTAATGTCATAAAATGTATACCTTACTACTTCGACCAATCGACGAAACATAACCCCAGACAGCTCTAAAACTGCAATCAGCCCAAAAACTGCCATATGTCATTGTGACATTTCGTCGTACACCACTGTCAAAACCCAGTCCAATTCAACACACTGCGTCCTCCCTAACCACTATCATCACCAGACCACAACCTGCAACAAAATCACCACTGAACTGGCTCAAACTCAGCAGCACATTGCCCAAGCTACTTCCCTCTAATGATAGAACTTTAAGCATCCACATCCTAAAAACTTATTGACCAAACTCATCATAATCAAAGATCGAACTCTCTCCATTCTCACTGCGCATAGCGTCTTCCTTAGAATCAACAGCCTTGTTTCAAACAATCAGCTCCATACTGTCCTAGTAAACCCACTGCCTAACATAGCATCTTCCCCAAAATCACAAACCCAATTTCATTACTTCGAATACCAGAATATTTGCACCACTACAGTCTCCCCATCCAATTCAACATTAACACATTCAAACTCCATATCATCTATCTGCCACACTCCCACCTCCACTGTCGAACACCATTCGACAACTCCACCCAATCGCCAACCATACCAACTCCAACTTTCCCTGACATCACAACAACCTCATGCTCCAATCGCACCTAACACCCATGTCAGACTTTCCGTTGCAAACCTTCGAATGAACCCACGACAACATCAACAATTCCTATCTTTTCCCTTAGATCGAGAGTGCCTCTTGCATGATTTTGAGATCCAAAAAGCCATCTGTATTTGAATCGCGATTTGCGATTCAATTTATTTTTTTCTTCTTCTTCTTAATACACATGGTGGAATCAATTTCAAATGAATGGGAAAGAAACAAGGGAAAAGGTTTTGAAAAGTATTCAGTTCGTTTGATTCTTGAGTTAAGGAATAGGAAAGAACAACACGGTTTTTTGAACTAGGAAAAATAAATGGAAGGCAAAAACTCGAATTTCTTTTTGTTGGATTTAGAATGACAGTAGCTCGAATCGATTTATGGGGTTTAAGGAATGGAAAGATAACGAAGGCTATGGCTTTGGAAATGGGAAGAAAATGAACACGATGGGTTAATTTTTATGCGAACATCATACAGACCACCCCATTAATTTCTTCGATAACTTGTGTGTGAAGCTGGGAAACATAACGTACACAATTGTAAAGAAGAAGCAGCTGTAGCCATGGTAGATTTCCAGAATAAACTTCATTCGAAAGAAATAGGATGCATGTGATTTTTAAAGAAGAAGGTAGCTAGTTAGGTAGGCCTTTCATAATTTCTTTGGTAAGAAGAAATAGGTTTGTAGAAGCGTAGGAAAGAAGATATTGGAAAACCCTATTTATTTATTTTATGTGACCCAATGTGATTTTATTAACTATAAAATATCTTATGATTTGGAACTCCAGTCTGAACGCAGTGACCAACATTTCTAGAGTTATACCACTATTTTGAACTCATCGGAACAGGTTTCGAAGCCACATTCGATAGTATGGAGAAGTTGTCAATTTAAATTGACAATTTAAAATAAAATTAAATTTAATTATTCCAAGGTGTTTACCGGTTTTATGTTCAATCGATAAATCAAGATGTTACGAAATTCAAAATTTGATAATAATACACTACTACGGATCCGATATAATTGATTTCATTGAATTTTGAGATCATTTGAAACATCACTATTTTCACATATCCATAATATCGATTAAATATTAAATTAATTCCAAACGCTTATGTTTATCAATAAAATTTACTTGTTTCATAAATTAAATAGATAAACTTCTTTTTGATCTCCATTTTAATTCAAATCCAATATTTAAATGTTTTAAATGTTCGACGTAAAACAAAGAAAAATATGGGATGTTACATTCGATCCCCCTTAAAAGAATTTCATCCTCGAAATTACTAAATATGAAAAGTGTTATACCTTATTAACTTCCCACAATCCACTCATGCAACTTGACACTAACCACAACATCCTTACTACGCAACTAATTCATTAGTTTCCAATTCATTCAAAAATTCTTAACTTCGATTTCCAATTGAACATTAATTTTTTTGTTAACAAAATTTTCCAACAATTTTGAAAAAAATTCTAACTCTCTAAATTTTTGAAAAATTTCGCTAGTGTCTCCTTTCCATTAAAAAGAAAATCAAAAGGCCAAGTGGCTTGCCAAATAGGCTCATAAAATCTCATATTGAATTAAATATGTACCTTTTTGTCGAGCTTCCCATTTTATTTCTCACATTCGCTTCCGTCCAATAAACTTGTTCAATTATATACACATTCATTTCTAATTGATGATAATCAATTTTACTTCTTACTTACAATTCACCAATTTCTTCATTAATTTGTTCTGTTACTCAATTCATGATAGTTTAAACAATCAAGTTCAAATATGTATATATTTTTGCTTGTAAACAAGTCTGGTTTTATTTATAAGCCAAGTTCAATTTTAAATTTACAAGTCCATTTGAATTTATAGTTGAGTTCAATTTCAATTTCAGTCAGCTTAATTTGATTCATTCTTTATTCATTAAGTTTGTATAATCCAAGTTTATTTTCATTATTTAATATACATATATTCGCTTCCATTTCAAAACTCGATTCCATAACCTAAATAATATTTCAAATCATACTTAATTATTTCTACTCGAACTGGATTTATTTCAATTCGCTTCTTATTTTATTTGACACATTCAAATTATATGTTTCGAGATCCATTTAGATTGTCATCATTCAATTTATCTGAATTTCAAGTTGAATTCAAGAATCACATTCCATGTTAATTTCCAAGTTTTAATTCACTCACCCATTTTGTCAACCAAGTTATATGTTTCATTCATAACCAGTTGATTTCTTTCATTAGTTACCTCCATCTCATAATTCAAAATCCTTTTTATTCAATTCACCTATATTCATATTTATTTAATAACTCAATTCTAAAATTTATTAATGGAAATCTAAATTCTATTCTCTTAAAAATCTTCCATTTGAGTTAATAAATCATTTAATTTTTGAACAATTTCATAGCGACTTTCTAAAACTTTATTTTGACATAACTCAAAATCTATAATGTGAAATCTCGATTTTTCTCTTTCATCTGAAAATTATAATTCAATAGATTCGGACATTTTTTGTTTCAAAGAATTCCGACTCATATTGAATCATATATACTCAACTGAAGTTCAAATCTCAATTTACGAACAACCGCAACGCGATGAGTTCGTTTCATTTCAATCTCAAACCAAATACAAAACTCATTATATCGGAAATTTGTTTCCTGAGCGACCAATTTATTCATTTAACTTTGTTAATTGTTTGTGGATTCCTATCCAACTAATCTAACAATCAATTAACAAACAAAGCACAATCAACTTAACCAAACCAATTGAATTCATACTTAATAATAATATTTCCTTGTTTGTATTCACTTTGGCTCAACATATTATTTTATCAGTCAGTTAATATCGGATTTATTTCTAGTCCATTGTTATTTCTCATTTCCATTAGCTTTCAATTATATTTCCAATTTCTGATTTTTATTTCAAAAATCATTTATTTTATCTTTTAGTTATATTAAATCATTTCAATTCCATAATTCCATTTGAATTCCATTTAAACCAATCAACAACCAAATACCAATATAATATAGAAAAACTATTTCTTTTCTATACAAAAAAAATATAATTTGGGAAAAATTATTTCATTTACCCTCTTTACAAAACAATACTGTGTTACTGGCTAGTTCAAAAATTGAACCAATTAAATAACACAGTATAAAACATTTTTATAAGATATAGAAATACGCGCTCTCTTATATATATATATATATACACACACACACACTCAAACTGAATCTAGGGTATTACTAACCGCATCTCTATCGAATTATACCACAAAGGCAAGGTTATTATTAAACCATTTCTCTGATACTAACTGTAGCGTCCTAGAAAAATTCGATGCTCAAATTTTTGACACTAATACCTCTACTGTATTTACGTGTCCAAACTCGAGTACAAAAATCCAGAAAAACTAAAAGAAAGAAATAAGAGGATGAGAAATAAAAAGAAAGAAGTTAAGAATAGAAGAAAGAAGAAGAACTATTAAACAACAATACATAGTCTCACATTACAGCGAAATAAAATATAATACAGAAATAAATCTTTATTGAATGCTTGAAGCAATACTTACATTTATTAGAGTGCAATGGACATTCAACATATCTAGATAGTTATAACAGCCTATCCTCATTTACAACACACATCGGAATAATTTCTATATACATATCATATGTCCAGACTCCTCCAGCTCATCTCCTGAAATGCGTAGCCTTCTACCCTGAACTTGTAAAACTCGGTCTGACCCGAGCATTACAAATGCCAGTATCAGTCTAGTGAACCAGCATGGAAAAACTCACTAAATTTTTGGTATCATCCAACTTGATTTTAAAGTTAAAAATCCTTTTGAAATAAAAGGATAATCGTAAGACCAATCCACACATAAATACAGAAAGTTTTTACCTTACGATAACCCAAAACAATTCTTCGTATTAAAACTATTTTGATATTGTAATAGTTTCTATCTCAAATAATAACCATCTAGCAGAGTGATTGCATCTCATACTCCACATATATAATATATAATCAAAAATCACCGGCGCTTATTGGGTAACTGATTTCCAACTATGAAAAGGTATGGAACCACCTTCCGATAGTGCATCTTTGGAGAGGAATACATTGGGTTCAACAATAATATCTTGCAACCTAGTCATACATGACCGATCACTCATTTCCTTAAGTGTAATGAGTGTCTTATCACCAACGATTGGCACACTACCATTTCCCAGGAGATACAGAAGCGAAAGAAGAATATAATTGAATTTTCTCTAGATGGTGATAATACATCCTAATGGGAGAAACCCATTTAGCCAAGTTGCCTTCTCGATTTTTATCATTTCTTGATTGATAAGGCTTGAGGTTTAACTTTTTAGATCATCTGGCCACCATTTACTTTGAATGCCACATCATCAGATCCATTAAATCGCTAATTGATGTCAACAAAAATACTCTAGGTGTCTAAGCAAAAAGAATGAATTCCTCTACCACCAATAGAAGTATGTTTGTAGAATTCAATGTACGCGATTCTTTGGAAATTCTCTGTTAGACATTCGTCCGTACGATTCATCCAGGAACAGGATGAACCGAAGGCACCCTCCTACCACATTATAGGAACCTCCCTATAGATCAGTCGCGAGAATCCTTGTAGTCCGCATATTTCAACTACGATAGAACCACAATATATCTCTTAGAAGCTATCTCAGAGATTTTAAGTAGTTCTTATGTTTTATGAAGATTTAAGGTCTTCAAATACTCTGTCTCGATCAACGTCTGATATCTTCAATGTATACGTATTTATTGGTTGGAATGGTTTTCGAACATAAATTCGATCCCGGTCTTTCTGTACCAATGATAGTATAAGCCAGATTTGATAGTCGATTATTTAACTACCGAATAAACAACCATTCATCCATAAAAGAAAATTGAATTTACCAATTCAATACTTCGTATTATTTAGCCTCTTTAATTAATAAATTGTTAATTAAAACTTCTCGATTTTTACCAACACTTTGAAATACTCAATTCTCTTCTAATATTAATATAAGAATATTCAAAACCATTTCATTTTGAAATACTTTAAGAACGCACTACACATCTTGGTCATCAGTCTCTTACCGTAAACTACTAAGAGAATAACTCCCTAAGTATCAACCCCAAAGGCCAAAACCAACATCAGATCAACACTCGTAAGTCATTCAACTCGACTAATTTCCACTCAGTTTCTACTTTCCGTACCTCCATTTCTTAGCTTCTAACGAATAGAAATTCCAATACCGGCTATCACTTTAAATGAGATACTTATCTCAACTTATAACCATTTCAAATATTTTACTTACAAATTGTAACAACCTGGAACTTTGAAACCAATTTAAAATTTTTAATTTTAATTGATTTAATGGATTTTAAGAATTTAAAATGATTTATTTTGAGAATTAACATTTAAAATTTATTTAAATTGAAGTTAGAGCGTATAAATTTAAAATTTAATTAAAATGAACTCGAAATGGTGCGGTTGTTTGAAAATTCGATTTCTAGTTTTCAATTGAATATACAGAATTTAATATAAATCGGAAGTGGATAAACAAAAAACGCTGGAATATTTTGAACTGTAAATTTCTAACGAATGTATTAAACTGAGATTTCAAAATATAAATTGAAAGTTATGTCCAAATTAAAATTTAAAATAGTCGCTATGGAATCTATATATATATATTTATTATATATAGCCCTTAAAAATAGCCATTTTGCGAATGACCTCCATTTTCGATGAAACCCCTTTTGTTGGATCTGGAATGTCAAATTATTGTCAGGTTCAAATTTCATAATTTTTGGAATTAATATATCAGCGCAGTGAATTTAAATGTGTTTTGTAATTTCAGTTTGGATTCAATCGACTGGAAAAGGCCATTTTTCAAACGGTCTCCAAATTTGATAAAATTAGTTTTGTTAGGACCATATCATCAAAACATAGCTAGATTTAATTTTTTTGTAATTTTTGGAGTCAATATGTGGCCCCGGTAAATTAAAATGTACGTTGAAATTCAATATTGACCGTTATATCAATTTATATTTTATTTTCAATAATAAATGATCAAAACAGTTGAATTGGCTTACGAAACATATCCCATTGTGTCTGGAATGGGGGTATTTGGCTAGGAACGACAGTCGTTGGTTTTGATTTGGAGTTCGGGGTAATAAATAAGTATTTTTAGAATTTAATATTATTATATATATATAATAAATTTAAAACCCAAGTTCTCTTCCATTATCTGGAGCCACTGCCAATGGCTGAAAACCTCCCAATTTCGAGGCAATTTTTCTTTTAATCCACGAAGTAATTCGAAACACTTTCAGCATGGAAATTATAGAGGGCTTCAAGATCTTCAAATCTATACCTGTTTGATCATATACAGTGAAGTAATTTGCTTGAAATCTCAACTCAAATGAGCCTCATTCGAATGTGTTTTCTGACACGTGGGGGCCACCGAGGTGGCGATGGCGGCTTGCGCAGTGGCATGGGGGAGAGCCGGTTCTCGAGGGCACCGGCGATCGACCTCTGGTGGTCGGAAATGGCAGCGGCGGCGGTTTTCTCTGATCGACAATGGGTTCTAGTTAAAGACAGTGGAGGAAGGTAATTAACGTTAATTAATTATTTAATTATATTAAAAATATAATTATTGCGTTAAAACCCATATCTTTTTCATACGAGCTCGGAAAATTGCAAACTTGGGTCCATTGGGATCGGCGCGACGAACTGTACAACATGGAACTGACCAGAACAGATTTGGAGCAAGTTTATTTTTGGGCTAAATTAAACGTCTATTTAATTTAGTTCAAAAATAAAAATCGTTAATAAAAGAATGACGGATTGGAAACCAACATGAGAACTCTTTCTCACTCAATATTTTATCATGTAGTTATTTTTGGAGTTCAATACACGAATTCACACAAATCATTTGAACAGAAGCGATGTATGGATATTAACGACACTCGCATTTCATACTCCACAGATGGCCACTTTTGGCGCTATAAATGGCATTGGGTAGATGAGTATTTATTCATGTGGATGATTTGGGGATTTGTGTATTGTGATTGTAATGTTTAACATATTAAAATAATGTTAATATTATTGTGGTAGTTGAAATTAAATTATAAATATCCATTTATAATTTTAAATAGTGAAAATTGGTTAAATAGAAAAATAATTTAAACCGAGTTAGAATTGGTTAAATTTATTAACCAATGATTTATTTAAATAGACTATTGTTGTTTGAAAACCCCACACGGGTATTGGGATGATATTTGAAATACATTAATCCCAATATTTAGTTGTATGTTGATCAATTGATTGATAGACTGTTGTAAGCGTTATTTATTTATTTTACTGCTTATACAGTTATAAGATGCACTCTAGATGATGTTTGAATGTTTAAATGATTATTTATCATTATCGTTGAATACATGCGATGTATGAAATCCATATAATTGAAATTATATGGTAATGGATTGAGTCTCATTCTGATTCAGAATATGAACGAATATTTTAAAATAATATTTTGTGAAGAATTAAAATATGATTTTGATGTCCGATTTTGGATGGACACGAAAATATTGGAATATATGAAGCCAAGTTAAGTAGTTAAACGCCATTTTAACTCGAACGGGTTTATTCATCGATTTTACTCATTTTATAATGAATACGAAAAGGAAAAGCATTTCAAAATCAGACATTTTGAAAATATTGTCATTTTAATACCGTAATGATATGGAATATTCAATTTTGATTTAAAATTGAAACGGAAGTTGGAATATTTTTTATAACGAATTTATAAAATACGTTTTAAACAGAAATTGATGATATATATATTATATATATTTAATGGCTTGAATAAAATGCACCGCGCAACGATCGTTCGCGAATTTCAACCATTAACTTCAAATTGATGTAACGGGAGATCCGACCGTTGGATTCTCCTGCAACCAGAACTGTTGGGTTCATATCAAAAAAATGTTTTCAATGAATATAGGAGATTTAAATTTGAATGGTTATATTTTTAAATATTTCCAAATCAGTTTTGAAAAATGTCGCTGTAAATGCAGTTCGATGGCCGTACATGGAAATCGACCGTAAGGACCTTAATAAAATTAATAAAAATATGGAAAAATTATGTAAAATAATAATCATTGATTCGGAAAGATTTTGGAATCTAAAGTCCAAATTCTGGAAAGATAAAAGACATTTTTATCCAAATGAACTAGTTATTAACTAGAATAATAATCCAATGTTTTTAAATAGATGAATTTGATTTATAAAGGATTTTAATATAACTAGAGTTTTCCAGCGTATTAATTGGAAATTATTTGAATGGAAATAATCTTCGAAATATTTCGTTATTGGATTCTGTGATTATAAGGATATTATTGAGGAATTTGGAAGATATAGGTATCGTTATTCCTAATATGATATCCGTTGGTTTCAAAATTTGATATTGAATATAAGCTGATATAATTTCTATTCTGAGCCTTATAGTTAATACCGAATTGGATTTTGGATTTGTCATGAATGGTGTCTTCAATAAAACTGTCCTTAAACCCAGTTGAGAAAAGTATAAATCTTTTAATTAAGATTTAGTGGAGTTTACCAATTTAATATATTTAATTGGAATTGAATTGAAATTGGGTTTTGGGTTTATTGTGAATGATGTTTTAAACGACATTTGTTCTTTAACCCAATTAATAGTAAATATACGGTTTGGAATTTATAAATCTTTTTATTAAGATTTAATGGAAAATTTCCAAAGTAAAGCTTTCCAATTTAGTTTATTAAATTGGAATTGAAGGGAATTCGATTTGGTAATAATCGAGATGAGCTTCTGTGAAGGAAGACCGTTACTATATATGGAATTTAAAAGGCTTTTCCATTATTCCAATTTATATTATTAGTCTGATATGGAAATTTATATCGATTATATATTGATCTGTTTTCTGTGAATGTTCCATTTCAATGGAAAATGATTTGGGTTTATCGTGAACTGTGTTTTAAGTGACATTGGTTCTTTAACCCAGTTAAAGACAAGATTAATTTCTTAAAGTTGAATAATCATAAAGTAATGATTTTTGATATTAAAACTAAAATGGAGTTTTAATGAATCTTTAATTAGATTAAAATGAGAATAAGATAATTAAATTTATCGAATTCATGGAATGATCGAGAATGGAGTATCACCAGTTTTACTCTAGACGATAGTTAAATCTTTAATTAGATTTGAACGTGAAATGGTAATTAATTTCACCGATAGCACCGTGGGTGTTAGATATGGAGTACTACAAGTTTTACTCCATGTGATGAATAGGTTGGGATTGGCTTGATAAAAATAAATGATCACTTCGGTAAGATTCGCTAATCCCGACTAGTTGATAAACCATAATTTGGTTTAAGTTGTGAAAAGATAAAATAAAATCTTTTTTAAATGATATCTAAAGGAAGATTAGAGAATAAGTTTAAAAGAATTTATCTTTGATAAAATTAATGGGATTCTTTCCCCTAAGATGGGAATATTTGAATAAAAGAATATTCTGAATTGGAATGAGGCGTATGATGTGTTTTTATAGAACTTGAGTATTGATTATAAAATACACGAGTTATTCAGAAAGACCGGGTTTATCTCATTCTAAATAACTGAAACAACGACTAAAGCTGATAAAGAAGACGGTGGTTGAAGACCGGAGATCTTCACATCGTATGGATGATTACTGATGTCTTCATTGGGATGTACACCCAAGACAAGGTAATAAGTGGTGATCGTCCAGACGTACTTGGAGATCGACCAGATATGCGAGGACCTCTCTCCTGTATTGGACATATGGGATGAGGAATAAGGTGCCTTCGGTTTGTTCAAATCCAGAATGGACTTGTAAATGGATGTGTGTCTGACATTGGATTTCATTCTGTGTTGATTGATTTCTATTAAATATACATCTGTATAGTGGCATAGAATTTATTCTCTTGCTTAACACCCTTTTCTGAGACATACGAGCTTAGAGGTTATATATTGATAGACATCAGCTGTATGTCAGGAATTGTCAATGTGGCGTATTAAGATGTAAAAGATCAAGGCTTTTGTTGAAAAGCAAAGTCTTGTGGATGATGATCAAAGCACGACTTTAATTTGCATAGCTTTGTGTATAATGTTAATTCGTGAGCCTCACACCCCAGTATGTGCTAGAAAAGGGATGAGGGACCGCAGGGAGGGCATGCATTTCTTTCTAGCTAGGAGTGATGTCATGGTATGGCTCCCAGACATTTTACTTATGTGGATGTTGGAAAGCGAGGTACCTCGGATTTGAGTCCCTAGTGGCTCTTAATATGGTCGACATACTTACCAGATTTTATGCCCGTAGGGAAGGGAAACGTATTGTTAAGGAATAACTAATCCACTAAATTAAGTGTGGACCATCCCTGTCGCTCCCAGGTGCAGTGCGGCTGAATCCTGAGGTATGATATGCTAGATTTTCTCGGATCAGAAGGAGAGATCCCTTGCCTTGGTTCATGATGGAAATCCAATTTCCAATACGACACTTCTCGGTTTTAGTTGTAAAACTAGTATGGCGACATAGTATATGGTACCTATGCCGTCTATGATTGATACATTTATATTGGAAGTTGGTTTTGACACTATGAACTTATAGTAATATCAAAATGAGTTGCTTTTAAAGTGTATCAAGCATGTTTGGTTGTTATAAGGGAAAACTCTATCCTCCGGCTTGCGTTGCATTGTGTGATGGGACCTGAGTCTTATAATAGCTTCATTTCCAAAAAGCATGGCGTTGTTTATAAACTGTTTTATTTTATATTATTCTTGGGAGAAAACCCGTTCCGTGTTATACGGCGTGGTCCCTTGATTTACCCAACTTTCAAATTAAGTTTATAACTGTTTTAGTTCTCACACCAGTCCGATGACTGACTCGGAGTTTATTGTTTCTACCTAAACTCTAGATGCCCGTATTTTACACACGGGTTAGTCAGTAGTTTTGGATTTCCAAATTTTTCATTTCACATGATCCTGGATTACAGCTGCAGCTATATTCGGAAAGCTTTGTATTCGTGTATTTCATTCAGTTGTGCTAGTTGATATATTTTCCGCTGCACTTTGTATTTATACATTTTAAATTTCTGCTGCTATGTGTTTTAATCTCTGATATTATTTTTCCGTTGTATATTATTTATTTGAACTCTGATATCTTGTACTCTGATGTAAATTGTTTTAATAACAATGAAATATTCTATTGTTTGTGTTCTGATGCGTCGTGTTCTCAAAGAAATCCGGGTTCCTCCATCTCTTCTGGGATCGGGGAAGTCTGGATCGTCACAGTTGGTATCAGAGCTTTGGTTTACAAAGCTAGAGAACAAGGCACATTAGAACCGAACGAGAGAATTCATCAGAGATAGGATTAGTAGTATCCTATAAGAATAACTCGTTAGAGATAGGGTTACTAATACCCTAGAAAGAGTTTGAAGAGTATTATTTCTAAAAACTAATTTATTTTATCTTATAATACGTATTTGAGTATTTTATTTTATATTGAATTTGGACTATCAGGTATATAAAGATTTTGCATATACGCCTAGCTAGCGTATATACAAAGCCTCAAATATAGATATAGAATCACACTTTAGTCACCTGGGGATGATTCTGGAGATGTCCGGACATCATCTGTACCTATGTTCGAGTTTCGAAAGTGGGGCATCTATATATTTCCAATTGACTGGCATGAGATCCAAAACATAATTAGAGTTTATTGTTTATGATTTGGCACTTAAAATATAATTTTTATGTATGTGTAGAAAGTAATATATTTGAGAAGTTAACCAACTAATTGATTGTTGGCTATGTTGTATGATTATCAATTTAACTAATAAAATTATTGGAATGATATTTAATTTAACCAATATGAGAATGAATGTTAAATTAAACTAAACCAGATATAATATAGAGTTGAATAGAAAATTTAGTTTGAATCAGATATATATATTAGATAGATATGTACATATATATACATGCTGAGCAGGTTATGGATTTACTGTTGAGTAGAGAATTAATTTGTGTGCCCGACAAGCAGGTGCAACTTAATGAGTTGGTTACGCAATTTTATTTATTATATAAACTACTATGAGTGTTTTTGGATCTGTTATGATGGTTGTTCTGTGTGAGATTATAAACATACGCCATAGGATATTAACAAATAATTATGAACTACACCACATGGCATACTACATGAAGACAAAATATCACATCATATTCCATTTAAGCATTTGGCGCTTATATGATGAGGTTTGTATTACTATACGAGTGAGACGCTTATATGATGAGGCAAGGTATGAGATTTCGACTTTTTACACGTCTCCTTTGGGCATATATAAGTCACAAAAATTGTGTATGCTTTTATTAATTTATTGGGTGCCTAATATGACCCAATAAAATTTTCCAACCCTCCCCATACAAAGGAGGTTACGGTGAAATTTTTCGAAAATTTAGGGTGTTAGCCAAATTTTTGAGAAATTAGAAAATTCTTAGAAACTGAAAAGTTGAAGAAGTCAAGCCAGAATGAAAGTTGAGTTGGTTAGTTAAACAACTATAATTTTCGTTCGTTTTCGAGGACGAAAAGATTTTAAGCGGGGAGATTGTAACAACCCGGAATTTTAGAACTAATTTAAAAATTTATTTTTAACTGATTTAATGAATTTTAAGAATTTAAAATGATTTATTTTGATAATTAACGATTAAAATTTTATTTAAATCGAAGTTAGAGTGTATAAATTTAAAATTTAATTAAAACGAACTCGAAATGGCATAGTAGTTTGAAGATTCGATTTCTAATTTTCAATTGAATATACATAATTCAATATAAATTAGAATTTGATGAAACAAGAAACATTGGAATATTTTGATCTGTAATTTTCTAACGAACGAAATAAACTGAGATTACATAATATAAATTGAAAGTTATGTCTAGATTAAAATTTAAAATAGTCGCTATGGAATTTATATATTTTTAATATATATACATATAGCCCTTAAAAGTAGCCATTTTGCAAGCGACCTCCGTTTTTGACGAAACCACTTTTATTGGATCCGGAATGTCAAATTATTGTTAGGTTCAAAATTTCATAATTTTTGGAATTAATATGTGAGCGCAGTGAATTTAAATGTTTTATAATTTTAGTTTGAATTTAATCGACTGGAAAAAGGCCATTTTTCAAACGGTCTCCAAATTCGATGAAATTATTTTTGTTAGGACTGTATCGTCAAAACATAGCTAGATTTTTTTCTGTAATTTTTGGAGTCAGTATGTGCCCCCGGTAAATTAAAATGTACATTCAAATTCAATATTGACCATTATATTAATTTATATTTTGATTTCGATGAAAGCTGATCGAAACAGTCGAATTGGCTTACGAAACATATCTCATTGTGTCGGGAATGGGGTTATTTGGCTAGGAACGATAGTCGTTGGGTTTGATTTGGACTTCGGAGAAATAAACAAGTATTTTTAGAATTTAATAATATTAAATATATATATAACAAATTTAAAACCCTAATTCTCTCTCATTATCTGGAGCCATCGCCAACGGCTGAAAACCTTCCAATTTCGAGGCGATTTTTATTTTAATCCACGAAGTAATTTGAAACACTTTTAGCATGGAAATTATAGAGGGTTTCAAGATCTTCAAATCCATACCCGTTTGATCATATACCATGAAGTAATTTGCTCGAAATCTTAGCTCAAACGAGGCTCGTTTGAACGTGTTTTCTGACACGTGGAGGCCACTGTAACAACCCGCTCATTCAACGATTTTAGATTTAAATATTTTATCTAAATATATCGTCGTACCTTATGTGTCACTCAAAATGTCGTTTTTCACAAACGACAATATTAGGATTTGGGACCACTTCCATTGCGTCCGGATCATGGTTTGCAACCTTTTTGACTATATGCATCGATACCTTTTGAGTTGGATGAATTTGGTCATTTTCATTTGATGTATGACCAAAATATCACTTTTTGTACATGGACGAATTTTGCCTCCAAACCAATTCCATTGAGTTTGAAATGTCGTTTAGGAGTTCGAAAAGTGTAAACTTCGATATATTCCGAGCTTCAGAAATTTGGCACTTTGGGTTGGGTCTTGGTTGAGCTAGCCTAGCTCACCATATAACCCCAAATCCTCCTCCTCCTCTTCATTCATTCTCACTTCAACAAAGAAATAGAAAAATGGAGAGTGGAACGGGAAATAGAAATTCTGTGAAAACCCGTAACTTCCCCGTAAAGGAAAGTGTCGGATAGTTCGAGAACACGACGAAACAGAACGCATACAGAAGAACATTTCATTGTATATTACAACAATGCATCAGATTACAAGGATATACAGAGTATAAATGAATATTACACAGAAATATCAGAGATTTAAATTACATTTAAATACATAGCAGCGGAAAATAATACAATACACAACTAGAAGAAGATATACGGATACAAAGCTTTCCGGATATCGTTCCAGCTGTAAACCAGGATCCTGTGAATATAAATCTGCAAAACCAAAACTACTAGCTGCCCGTGTCAAAATAAGGGCACCCAGAGTTTAGGTTAAAACAATAAACTCCAGGTCAGTCATGTGACTGGTGTGAGAACTAAAACAGTTTTTAATCTTTGTTTTTAAAGTTAGGTAAATCAAGGGACCACGGCGTATAACACGGAACGGGTTTCCTCCCAAGAATACCAGTGCATAAAACATCAGCGCAATGCTAAATAAAGAAGAATGAAGCTATTATAAGACCCAGTTCCCATCACACAATGCAACGCAAGCCGGAGGATAGGGTTTTTACCTTATAATAGCCAAGAATGCTTGATACGTTTAAAACAAATCATTTGATACTATTATAAGTGCATAGTGTATAAAACAACTTCAAATCATAAGTATCAATCATAGGCGGCATGAGCGCCCCATCCCACTATGTCACCATATATAGGTTTACAAATAAAACCGCAAATGTCGTATTGGAAGCTGGGTTATCATTTATGGTATGAACCGAGGCTAGGGATCGTCCTCAACCGATTCGTGACTCTCTAGCCCGAGCCACAGGCAAGCGCGCAGGCAAGCCTTTAGATCGTCAGGGCCGGTCCACCGATGTGGATTATTATGCCTGAACACTACGTTTCCCCACCCTATGGGGTGTAAGTCTGGTCCGTCTGCCGACCAGAATGCATCGGCCGAAACCGATATAACCGAGGCGCCCCGCAACAGCAACAACCACATAAGTCAAACTCGTCAGGGCGTGTAAAACCACTGACGCCACTTCTAACTAGAAAGAAACGCAAGTCCTCCCTGAGGTCCGTCTCCCGTTTTTGGTTCATACCGGGTGTGAAACTCGCGAAGTAAGCGTTACACAAAGCTACGCCACAAAGGCCGTGCTTCGATCATCACCACAAGACTTTGCTTTTCAACAGAAGCCTCGATCAATTGCCACTTAGGCATGCCACACAGGCAATTCACTCCATGCGTTTGATATCCATCAATATATAACCCCTGAGCTCGTACGTCTCAGAGAAGGGCGTTAAGCAAGAGAATAAATTCTCCGTCGCCAAACAGATATATATTTAATAGAGATCAATCGCACGGACTAAAATCCAATGTCAGACACACAGTCCATTTACAAGTCCGTTCTGGGTCTGAACGAAACCGGAGGCACCTAGTACCTCGCATATCCATCGATCTCCAAGTACGTCTGGACGATCACAAACTGTTTCCATCTTCTTGGGTGTACAGCCCAATCAAGATCATCAGTAATCACCCAAACGACGTGAAGACTTCTGGTCTTCGACCACCGTCTTCATCTTCGACACCACGTCGAATCAGTTATTCAGAATGGGATAAACCCGGTCTTTCTGAATAACTCGCGTATATATTATAAAAGTGTTACACAAACACAACATACGCCTCATTCCAATTCAGAATATTCTTTTATTCAAAATTTCCTATACTTTGGGAAAAGTTCTCATTAATTTTATCCAAGATAAATTCTTTAAATTTATTCTTTAATCTCCTTTGAATATCAATTCAAACTAGTCGGGATTAGCGAACCACACCGAAGTAATCATTTATTTTATTTCCCAATCCCAACCTATTCATCCCATGAAGTAAAACTGGTTATACTTCATATCTAACACCACGGTGTTATCGGTAAATTCAATTACCATTTCACGTTCAAATCTAATTAAAGATTTAACTATCGCCTGGAGTAAAACTGGTGATACTCCATTCTCGATCTTTTCAATCTAATTAAAGATTCATTAAAACTCCACTTAGTTTTAATCTTTGACTGGGTTAAAGAATCAGCGTCATTTAAAACACAGTTCACGATAAACCCAAAGTCACATCCCATTGATTATCGGGTTAAAGAACGAGTGTTATTTAAAACACTGTCCACGATAAACCCAAAAATCAATATCAATTCAATTCCAATTAAATATTCTTTAATTGGTACACTTCATTAAATCTAAATAAAAAGATTTAACCTTTTCTCAACTGGGTTCAAGAACAGTGTTAGTGAAGACACCACTCACGACAAACCCAAATCACATTCGATATTCAATACAAGGCTCTGAATAGAAAATATATCGGCTTATATTCAATATCGAATTCTACGACTAACAAATGTCGTATTGGAAATAACGATATAAATATATATCTTTCAAATTTCCATAACAACATCTGTATAATCACGAATTCCAACATCGAAATATTCCGAAGACAATTTCGATTCAAATCCACTCCAATGCAATCATTGGATATTCTGGTTATTTTTAAAACCCTTTTTAAATTCAATTTATTTATTTAAAAATAAATAGAATTATAATTCTAGTTCAAAACCAGTTCATTTCGATAAAAATCTATTTTTATCTTTTCAAACATGAAGTTTTTCATCCCAAATCTTCACAAATCATTTCTTATGATTTTACACAAATTATTACTATTTTTAATAATTTTATCAAGGCCCGTACAGTCGATTTCCATCAATGGCCATCGAACTGCACTTACAGCGACCTTTTTCAAATTTGATTTGGACATAATTCCAAATCCAACCGTTAGATTTCTAATTTCTAATATTCGTTAGAAAGCTCTTTTCGATACGAACCCAATGGTTCCGGTTTTAGGAGAATCCGACGGTCGGATCTCCCGCAATGTCCGTTTGAAATAAATGGTCGAAATTCAAGAACTGCGGCGGCGTGGCGCGTTCTATTCAGGCCATTATATTATATATATAATATATATATAATATATATTTCGTCGATTTCTATTTAAAACGAATTATATAAATAGTTTTAAATTCGTTTCAAAAGCAATTTCAACTTCCGTTTCAATTCAAATCAAAATTGAATTCTTCTCTATAAATTCGTTTTAAAATTCATTTCTATTCAATTCAAATTTCAATTCAATTTGAATTCATTTCAATTTGCTTTCAATTCAATTTGAATTCGTTTTCAATTCATTTCGAAATCGTTTTCAATTCAATTCATTTCGAAATCGTTTTCAATTCAATTCATTTCGAAATCGTTTTCAATTCAATTCATTTCGAAATCGTTTTCAATTCAATTCATTTCGAAATCGTTTTCAATTCAATTCATTTCGAAATCGTTTTCAATTCAATTCATTTCGAAATCGTTTTCAATTCAATTCATTTCGAAATCGTTTTCAATTCAATTCATTTCGAAATCGTTTTCAATTCAATTCATTTCGAAATCGTTTTCAATTCAATTCATTTCGAAATCGTCTTCAATTCAATTCATTTCGAAATCGTCTTCAATTCAATTCATTTCGAAATCGTCGATTTCGAAATCACTTTTCAATATTCATTTTAAAATGAATAAAATCGATATAAATATCGTTCACGTCAAAATGGCGTCAATCTAATCAACACGACTTCATAATTTCTATTTTCCAATTTTCTTTATTTTTCAAATTGGAATGAGGCCCAATCAATTACCATATAAAATTAATTATATGGATTTCCATACAACACATGTATATAATAGCATTGAAAAATAATCAACCATCAACCAAAGTGCACTACACTGTATAAGCATCAAATATAGATATTCAACGCTTATAACAGCCTGTCAATCAACCGATCGACATATTCAATCAATCAGGATGAGTGAACTTCAAATTTCATCCCAACACCCGTGTGGGGTTTCAAACAATCAAACACATATTTTATTTGTGCTGTTGGGCGATGTGTAAAATTTATCGACCCAATCAATGTCCTTCAAATAGGTGTACATAAACAAACCGTCTGGTTTGTAAATGAATATTTTATTTTATTCACTTTCACTATATTCATTCTCACGTTAAAAATTATATTCTTAACGATAAAACATTTTATTCCAACATATGAATTTCTATTATTCATTTACACAATAAAATGATATTTTTATTTTCTAACTTATTTTAGAAAATTTCGGCAGCATAACGGCACGATACTAGAAACGGGACGAGGCCTAGCCTTATCCCCGGTCTAGTGAAGGCCCACGCCATTCACACATAAATCAATCCATTCATTTCACCAAACAATTCAATTTCACCAAACAATTCAATTTCAAACCAAATCATCTAACTAATCTATGCAACCAAACAAACAAGTCCATGGTCTGTGGACGATTGTGTCGGGTGCTACTAAGCACCGTCTGCATCCTAGTATATATATATAACTAGAAAATGAAATTGAAAGGTGAGAAATTCTCACTGAGGGTTCCACTCCGCCGTGCTTTGCTTCTGAACTGCTGAACCATTTGAATTCCTTTTTTGATTTCAATCCATCCCATCTCACTTCTTTTCACGCTGTTCATAGTAAAAATCATATTTTTAATATGATGTTCATTTTAAAAATCACATTTTTATAATGGTGCTTTATATATATATAAATTATATTTTTATTCTTTTAAATATATAAAAATCCTATTTTTCAAAACAAATAAATTAGGTTTTTCAATGTATACAACTTCACGTATAAAAGTCGCATCTTTATCTTATATAAAAATAATATTTTTATACACGATATTGATAATTAAAAATCTCATTTTTATATTTTCCAACATCATAGCTTTATATTTTTCATCGCTACTTCTCATATATAAAAATCGAATTTTTATTTCTCTTCTTATATAAAGATCACATCTTTTTGCTAATGTTCATATAAGAAAATCGGATTTTATATTTATAAAAATCTATGCTTTACATACAAAAATCATATCTTTCAAATTATAAAAATCATAACTTTACTCTTCTAAAAAAAATATAATCTTTTCCGTTATAAAAATATAATCTTTACAAATTAAAAATCATTTCTTTTCTTGTTTAGAAAAATAAATTCTTCCTTTAAGTTAAAAATCATAACTTCATACACAATAAAAATCAAAACTTTATGTGATCATTCTCATGATAAAAATCACCCCTTTTCATTGTTTTTTTAAAAATCAAACAACAAAAACAGAAAATCACCTTTTCCTCTATTTGAGAATCGAATCTGTGAGGGAGGAGGGTCCACTGGCCGGCGGTCTTAGGTCAGGGAGGCGCGGCAGGTGGTCGGAGGTCCGGGGTGAGGGGCGGTTGTGGGTGCGGTGGCGGCAGAAGGTTCGGTGGCGTCTCGATGTTGGTGGAGATTGGGGCTTTGTCGAGTTGGGGGTTGCGGGACCTCAAGGTCGCGATGGAGCGGAGGGGACCGGTGGTGTCAGCGGCGGAGATGGGGGCCAACGATCGTTGGTGGCGGGGCTGAGCAGGAGGCGAATGGTTTATTTTTTTTTTATTTTTATCTGTTATCTGTTTCAATATGAGGGATTGGGGAGGGGTTGACTTTGTAGAGGAGAGGATGGGGGTTTATTTTAATTTATTTATATTATATTTAATTACCCCAAAAACAACTTTTTATTTCAGCCCCCAAACGAGACCCACCGACAGTCGCCCCTAGCATTTTGCCCCCATTCCGAATACAATGGGATATGTATCGTAGGATGATTCGAACGTTTCGATCAGTTTCCGTTGAATTTACATTTAAATCACTATATTGAATTTTAAACGTACATTTCAAATTACCGGGGTCACATACTAACTCGAAAAATTCCCGAAAAATATTTTCTAGCTTCGTATTGACGATACGGTCCTAACAAAACTAGTTTCGTCGAATTCTGAGACCGTTTGAAAAATGGCCATTTTCCAGTCGATTAAAATCAACTGAAACTGGTCAAATGCGTTTTCCTTTGCCACGCTCACATATTGATTCGAAAAATTATGAAATTTGAAACCTGGCAATAATTTGACATCACGGACCCAACAAAACGGGTTTCGTCGAAATCCGAGGTCGTTTGCAAAATGTCCATTTTCAAGGGCCTGAATTCTATAGCGACTATTCAGAATTTTCAACTGGACATGTCTTTTGATTCCCGCTATGAAATCTTGATTTTTCGGATTCGTTCGAAAGGTATTCTCAATTAGATCCTATCGTTTTTGGTTTCACTAAAATCCGGATTGTTTTGCACCCGGTACATTCAATTGAAGTTTGAAATCGAATTATCGAACTACCGCGCCATTTTCAATTCTATTTATAATTATATATAAATATTTATATTCTAACGACGACGCGTATAATATATACGTTCTAATTATATTCAAAATAAATTTTCTCGTCGATATTATTTAAAATAATATATTTTAAATAATCAAAATTCGCTAAAATTACCAAAATAAAAATTTTAAACTGGCCCAGATTTTCCGGGTTATTACAATCTCCCCCACTTAAAACTTTTCGTCCTCGAAAAGGAACAAAGTCGAAAGTGGTTTGATTAATCAACTTTACGTTCGATCTGGCTTCCATTCTCAAACTTTTCAGTTTCTGAGAATTTTCAAAATTCCAAAATTTTGGCTAACACCCTAAATTTTTGAAAAATTTCGCCATAACCTCCCCTGCACCGGGAGCATCGGGGAATTTCAAATAGCTTCCCCGGTCCTTCAGATCTCAAAAAGAAAAAGAAAAGGCCAAGCGGCTAGCCAATAGGCTCATAAAATCATCATCACCCAAACAAAACAGTAAATTACGTAGTAAACATGTACCTATTTGTCAGGCAAACAAATTTTATTCTCTGGCTCTAGCCTCCTTGCTATGACCTGTTCCATGTAAGTATATATATATATGCAAGCAGATGCGACCAATTTCCAATACAATTCATTATCCGATCAAATTAGGCATAATGGTTCAAAATTTTCAAACAAACAACACAAACATCAATCAATTAGTGGATTAGAGTTTCAAATTCATAATTTTGATACATAGTCAAAAATAAATTTTTTGATGCCAAATCACAACAATAAGCCCTATCTAACTTTGGTTCTCACACCAGTCAATAGGAAGTATATAGATATTACACGTTCGTCACTCGAATATAAATTCTAATGATGGAGCTCCATCATCAAAATCATCTCCGGGCGATTAGAGTGTAATTCTATATCTATCCAATATATCAAAACTTCGAATACACGCTAGCTAGGCGCATACGCAAAATCTTTATATTTTGGATTGTCCTAATCAATATAAAATAAATAATCAAATACGAATAATTGATTTAAATTTTCAAAACAAAATTTGTTTTCATTTTTAAAAATATACTCTCTACACTCGTCCTAGGATACTACTGATCCTATCTCTAACGAGTCATTCCCATTGGATATTACTAATCCAATATCTGATGAATTCTTTCATATGGTTCTAATGTGTCTTGTTCTCTGAGCTTTGTAAACCAAAGCTCTGATACCAACTGTGAAAACCCGTAACTTCCCCGTAAAGGAAAGTGTCGGATAGTTCGAGAACACGACGAAACAGAACGCATACAGAAGAACATTTCATTGTATATTACAACAATGCATCAGATTACAAGGATATACAGAGTATAAATGAATATTACACAGAAATATCAGAGATTTAAATTACATTTAAATACATAGCAGCGGAAAATAATACAATACACAACTAGAAGAAGATATACGGATACAAAGCTTTCCGGATATCGTTCCAGCTGTAAACCAGGATCCTGTGAATATAAATCTGCAAAACCAAAACTACTAGCTGCCCGTGTCAAAATAAGGGCACCCAGAGTTTAGGTTAAAACAATAAACTCCAGGTCAGTCATGTGACTGGTGTGAGAACTAAAACAGTTTTTAATCTTTGTTTTTAAAGTTAGGTAAATCAAGGGACCACGCCGTATAACACGGAACGGGTTTCCTCCCAAGAATACCAGTGCATAAAACATCAGCGCAATGCTAAATAAAGAAGAATGAAGCTATTATAAGACCCAGTTCCCATCACACAATGCAACGCAAGCCGGAGGATAGGGTTTTTACCTTATAATAGCCAAGAATGCTTGATACGTTTAAAACAAATCATTTGATACTATTATAAGTGCATAGTGTATAAAACAACTTCAAATCATAAGTATCAATCATAGGCGGCATGAGCGCCCCATCCCACTATGTCACCATATATAGGTTTACAAATAAAACCGCAAATGTCGTATTGGAAGCTGGGTTATCATTTATGGTATGAACCGAGGCTAGGGATCGTCCTCAACCGATTCGTGACTCTCTAGCCCGAGCCACAGGCAAGCGCGCAGGCAAGCCTTTAGATCGTCAGGGCCGGTCCACCGATGTGGATTATTATGCCTGAACACTACGTTTCCCCACCCTATGGGGTGTAAGTCTGGTCCGTCTGCCGACCAGAATGCATCGGCCGAAACCGATATAACCGAGGCGCCTCGCAACAGCAACAACCACATAAGTCAAACTCGTCAGGGCGTGTAAAACCACTGACGCCACTTCTAACTAGAAAGAAACGCAAGTCCTCCCTGAGGTCCGTCTCCCGTTTTTGGTTCATACCGGGTGTGAAACTCGCGAAGTAAGCGTTACACAAAGCTACGCCACAAAGGCCGTGCTTCGATCATCACCACAAGACTTTGCTTTTCAACAGAAGCCTCGATCAATTGCCACTTAGGCATGCCACACAGGCAATTCACTCCATGCGTTTGATATCCATCAATATATAACCCCTGAGCTCGTACGTCTCAGAGAAGGGCGTTAAGCAAGAGAATAAATTCTCCGCCGCCAAACAGATATATATTTAATAGAGATCAATCGCACGGACTAAAATCCAATGTCAGACACACAGTCCATTTACAAGTCCGTTCTGGGTCTGAACGAAACCGGAGGCACCTAGTACCTCGCATATCCATCGATCTCCAAGTACGTCTGGACGATCACAAACTGTTTCCATCTTCTTGGGTGTACAGCCCAATCAAGATCATCAGTAATCACCCAAACGACGTGAAGACTTCTGGTCTTCGACCACCGTCTTCATCTTCGACACCACGTCGAATCAGTTATTCAGAATGGGATAAACCCGGTCTTTCTGAATAACTCGCGTATATATTATAAAAGTGTTACACAAACACAACATACGCCTCATTCCAATTCAGAATATTCTTTTATTCAAAATTTCCTATACTTTGGGAAAAGTTCTCATTAATTTTATCCAAGATAAATTCTTTAAATTTATTCTTTAATCTCCTTTGAATATCAATTCAAACTAGTCGGGATTAGCGAACCACACCGAAGTAATCATTTATTTTATTTCCCAATCCCAACCTATTCATCCCATGAAGTAAAACTGGTTATACTTCATATCTAACACCACGGTGTTATCGGTAAATTCAATTACCATTTCACGTTCAAATCTAATTAAAGATTTAACTATCGCCTGGAGTAAAACTGGTGATACTCCATTCTCGATCTTTTCAATCTAATTAAAGATTCATTAAAACTCCACTTAGTTTTAATCTTTGACTGGGTTAAAGAATCAGCGTCATTTAAAACACAGTTCACGATAAACCCAAAGTCACATCCCATTGATTATCGGGTTAAAGAACGAGTGTTATTTAAAACACTGTCCACGATAAACCCAAAAATCAATATCAATTCAATTCCAATTAAATATTCTTTAATTGGTACACTTCATTAAATCTAAATAAAAAGATTTAACCTTTTCTCAACTGGGTTCAAGAACAGTGTTAGTGAAGACACCACTCACGACAAACCCAAATCACATTCGATATTCAATACAAGGCTCTGAATAGAAAATATATCGGCTTATATTCAATATCGAATTCTACGACTAACAAATGTCGTATTGGAAATAACGATATAAATATATATCTTTCAAATTTCCATAACAACATCTGTATAATCACGAATTCCAACATCGAAATATTCCGAAGACAATTTCGATTCAAATCCACTCCAATGCAATCATTGGATATTCTGGTTATTTTTAAAACCCGTTTTAAATTCAATTTATTTATTTAAAAATAAATAGAATTATAATTCTAGTTCAAAACCAGTTCATTTCGATAAAAATCTATTTTTATCTTTTCAAACATGAAGTTTTTCATCCCAAATCTTCACAAATCATTTCTTATGATTTTACACAAATTATTACTATTTTTAATAATTTTATCAAGGCCCGTACAGTCGATTTCCATCAATGGCCATCGAACTGCACTTACAGCGACCTTTTTCAAATTTGATTTGGACATAATTCCAAATCCAACCGTTAGATTTCTAATTTATAATATTCGTTAGAAAGCTCTTTTCGATACGAACCCAACGGTTCCGGTTTTAGGAGAATCCGATGGTCGGATCTCCCGCAATGTCCGTTTGAAATAAATGGTCGAAATTCACGAACTGCCGCGGCGCGGCGCGTTCTATTCAGGCCATTATATTATATATATAATATATATATAATATATATTTCGTCGATTTCTATTTAAAACGAATTATTTAAATAGTTTTAAATTCGTTTCAAAAGCAATTTCAACTTCCGTTTCAATTCAAATCAAAATTGAATTCTTCTCTATAAATTCGTTTTAAAATTCATTTCTATTCAATTCAAATTTCAATTCAATTTGAATTCATTTCAATTTGCTTTCAATTCAATTTGAATTCGTTTTCAATTCATTTCGAAATCGTTTTCAATTCAATTCATTTCGAAATCGTTTTCAATTCAATTCATTTCGAAATCGTTTTCAATTCAATTCATTTCGAAATCGTTTTCAATTCAATTCATTTCGAAATCGTTTTCAATTCAATTCATTTCGAAATCGTTTTCAATTCAATTCATTTCGAAATCGTTTTCAATTCAATTCATTTCGAAATCGTTTTCAATTCAATTCATTTCGAAATCGTTTTCAATTCAATTCATTTCGAAATCGTTTTCAATTCAATTCATTTCGAAATCGTTTTCAATTCAATTCATTTCGAAATCGTCGTCAATTCAATTCATTTCGAAATCGTCTTCAATTCAATTCATTTCGAAATCGTCGATTTCGAAATCACTTTTCAATATTCATTTTAAAATGAATAAAATCGATATAAATATCGTTCACGTCAAAATGGCGTCAATCTAATCAACACGGCTTCATAATTTCTATTTTCCAATTTTCTTTATTTTTCAAATTGGAATGAGGCCCAATCAATTACCATATAAAATTAATTATATGGATTTCCATACAACACATGTATATAATTGCATTGAAAAATAATCAACCATCAACCAAAGTGCACTACACTGTATAAGCATCAAATATAGATATTCAAAGCTTATAACAGCCTGTCAATCAACCGATCGACATATTCAATCAATCAGGATGAGTGAACTTCAAATTTCATCCCAACACCCGTGTGGGGTTTCAAACAATCAAACACATATTTTATTTGTGCTGTTGGGCGATGTGTAAAATTTATCGACCCAATCAATGTCCTTCAAATAGGTGTACATAAACAAACCGTCTGGTTTTTAAATGAATATTTTATTTTATTCACTTTCACTATATTCATTCTCACGTTAAAAATTATATTCTTAACGATAAAACATTTTATTCCAACATATGAATTTCTATTATTCATTTACACAATAAAATGATATTTTTATTTTCTAACTTATTTTAGAAAATTTCGGCAGCATAACGGCACGATACTAGAAACGGGACAAGGCCTAGCCTTATCCCCGGTCTAGTGAAGGCCCACGCCATTCACACATAAATCAATCCATTCATTTCACCAAACAATTCAATTTCACCAAACAATTCAATTTCAAACCAAATCATCTAACTAATCTATGCAACCAAACAAACAAGTCCATGGTCTGTGGACGATTGTGTCGGGTGCTACTAAGCACCGTCTGCATCCTAGTATATATATATAACTAGAAAATGAAATTGAAAGGTGAGAAATTCTCACCGAGGGTTCCACTCCGCCGTGCTTTGCTTCTGAACTGCTGAACCATTTGAATTCCTTTTTTGATTTCAATCCATCCCATCTCACTTCTTTTCACGCTGTTCATAGTAAAAATCATATTTTTAATATGATGTTCATTTTAAAAATCACATTTTTATAATGGTGCTTTATATATATATAAATTATATTTTTATTCTTTTAAATATATAAAAATCCTATTTTTCAAAACAAATAAATTAGGTTTTTCAATGTATACAACTTCACGTATAAAAGTCGCATCTTTATCTTATATAAAAATAATATTTTTATACACGATATTGATAATTAAAAATCTCATTTTTATATTTTCCAACATCATAGCTTTATATTTTTCATCGCTACTTCTCATATATAAAAATCGAATTTTTATTTCTCTTCTTATATAAAGATCACATCTTTTTGCTAATGTTCATATAAGAAAATCGGATTTTATATTTATAAAAATCTATGCTTTACATACAAAAATCATATCTTTCAAATTATAAAAATCATAACTTTACTCTTCTAAAAAAAATATATAATCTTTTCCGTTATAAAAATATAATCTTTACAAATTAAAAATCATTTCTTTTCTTGTTTAGAAAAATAAATTCTTCCTTTAAGTTAAAAATCATAACTTCATACACAATAAAAATCAAAACTTTATGTGATCATTCTCATGATAAAAATCACCCCTTTTCATTGTTTTTTTAAAAATCAAACAACAAAAACAGAAAATCACCTTTTCCTCTATTTGAGAATCGAATCTGTGAGGGAGGAGGGTCCACTGGCCGGCGGTCTTAGGTCAGGGAGGCGCGGCAGGTGGTCGGAGGTCCGGGGTGAGGGGCGGTTGTGGGTGCGGTGGCGGCAGAAGGTTCGGTGGCGTCTCGATGTTGGTGGAGATTGGGGCTTTGTCGAGTTGGGGGTTGCGGGACCTCAAGGTCGCGATGGAGCGGAGGGGACCGGTGGTGTCAGCGGCGGAGATGGGGGCCAACGATCGTTGGTGGCGGGGCTGAGCAGGAGGCGAATGGTTTTTTTTTTATCTGTTATCTGTTTCAATATGAGGGATCGGGGAGGGGTTGACTTTGTAGAGGAGAGGATGGGGGTTTATTTTAATTTATTTATATTATATTTAATTACCCCAAAAACAACTTTTTATTTCGGCCCCCAAACGAGACCCACCGACAGTCGCCCCTAGCATTTTGCCTCCATTCCGAATACAATGGGATATGTATCGTAGGCTGATTCGAACGTTTCGATCAGTTTCCGTTGAATTTACATTTAAATCACTATATTGAATTTTAAACGTACATTTCAAATTACCGGGGTCACATACTAACTCGAAAAATTCCCGAAAAATATTTTCTAGCTTCGTATTGACGATACGGTCCTAACAAAACTAGTTTCTACGAATTCTGAGACCGTTTGAAAAATGGCCATTTTCCAGTCGATTAAAATCAACTGAAACTGGTCAAACGCGTTTTCCTTTGCCACGCTCACATATTGATTCGAAAAATTATGAAATTTGAAACCTGGCAATAATTTGACATCACGGACCCAACAAAACGGGTTTCGTCGAAATCCAAGGTCGTTTGCAAAATGTCCATTTTCAAGGGCCTGAATTCTATAGTGACTATTCAGAATTTTCAACTGGACATGTCTTTTGATTCCCGCTATGAAATCTTGATTTTTCGGATTCGTTGGATAGGTATTCTCAATTAGATCCTATCGTTTTTGGTTTCACTAAAATCCGGATTGTTTTGCACCCGGTACATTCAATTGAAGTTTGAAATCGAATTATCGAACTACCGCGCCATTTTCAATTCTATTTATAATTATATATAAATATTTATATTCTAACGACGACGCGTATAATATATACGTTCTAATTATATTCAAAATAAATTTTCTCGTCGATATTATTTAAAATAATATATTTTAAATAATCAAAATTCGCTAAAATTACCAAAATAAAAATTTTAAACTGGCCCAGATTTTCCGGGTTATTACAAATTCCTAAGCTAGGTTTTGCAATTAGAAGCTCAAATCAAAGGGGAAATCAAGGAAACAACTTGAGTAAGCTTCTCCATCTCCTTCTCCATCTTCTCCTACATGTTTTCTCTTCGATTTCTTTGATTTCCTATGGCCTAACTCTTAGGATTTCTATTTATGTCATATTAGATTGGAGATTCTAGTGTATTGATTGAAGAGAGGTTGATCTAACCTAGGTTTGGAGCTTGTTCTTCATTCCTACAATCAAAGGTGAGTTCTTTTTGAACTCACATCTATGCCACAAGCCATTGGCTTGTACAAGTGTAATTTAGTGTTCATATGTGTTTGCATGTGCCAGTGAATTGGCTATGTTAGTGTAACTTAGCCGATTCCGTATGTTTATGTTCCGTTGAGTTGAAATTATAAGTAGGATTGTTAACACGATCTTATGCATATGTTTTGAGTCGATTTGGTGATGTTGTGAAGCTCCGTTGTCCCCCGACATAGTTCTAATCCTTCAGAAGTCGCTTGGATCATATTCGATTGCTTTGGTTAGAGAGTTTGTTCATTTTTGAATATATAATCAAAATCATAGCAATCCCATATATATATGTTGCATGTTTGTTTGGTGTTATGAGTTGCTTCGGCATGTTATTGATGCTTCATTTTCAATTAGAAAATGTTATAAGCCATCACCATTGATCCGCCGTCGTCCGAGAGCCGTTTGCACCTCATTTTCTAAGAAAAAATGGCCACACTTCAGCTTAGACGTCTGTACGGGAGGGGACAGACGTCTGTCATTGTTTAGAAAGCAAAATAAATAATTGTTTCAGCTCAGACGTCTGTCCAAAAATGGACAGACGTCTGTCCAAACTCTCGGGAAACAGTTTTCCTGACAACAGACGTCTGTCCTTGGGGTGACAGACGTCTATCACTGAAAATCTGCAGTTGACCAGTGGAGACCACGGTCAACAACTTAGGCCCATCCAGGCTCTTTCCCGGCCGGAACTCGGCCCGTTTGGACTTCGTTCGTGAACTTCAGCTTTACGAATTCACAGATTCCAGCAACCCAATTCATCGACTTTGATTCTCATGTGATTCTTCCAATGTTAATCCTTCTTGGCCGATTCACATTTGTTTATGATGTGATTTGAATAAGTGATCATTCTAAAGCCCGTGCGCTCTATTTTGTATATCAAGTTTATTCGATACTCTTGTTAAGATGATTCATGCCTCTAAAATTTGAATTATCGACTCGATATCCTTCGAGTCTATTCCGATGTAGTTCAAAACCTTCGGGTGCTAGTTTGGGATTTCGATTCGTTTGATGATCGAAATTACAATCATGATCCCTTGATTTCTTGTATGTTGTTTTGATGTGAGTTTATGTTTCATGATGTTTGTGTTCTATTCGCTACGGCGACAGTTTTCATGAATAATTAAACCACAATGGATAATGGGGTTTTATATTGTAAATGGGTATCGAACCAACGTTTAACCAGTTTTTAAATTCAAATCCTTTTAAAATAAATTCGGTTTCTTAACCCGGTTCTGATTCTATTGATTTATATACAATTCTTTATCCTATCGATCGGATGAGAAATTTAGTTTATTTACCTTATTAGAACTGAGGACTATGACCCCTTATAAGTATACTTCGGCGAATAACTCTTGGACTCGTGCGTTCGAGCATGTGTGGTGATTTTCTCTATTTTGAATAGAAACCAATTACAGGTTCGTAAATATTCGAGAATAACATGTGGTTATGGGACATGTCTCTATTTCCTTATATTAACTAGCTCGGATAATTTCTATTCACCCGGATCGATGTGATCCTTTATGACTTATGTTTTATGGTCCTCGATCGGGATTTACGATTTGTGACCTTCATTTATGGGACTTCGGTCCAACCTTCTATGATTTTCTATGATTTATGTTTTCCTCTACCGAGGTCATGACCCGGCTCCGTGGCGGAGCTTCGGCTCAAACAAATGGGTTCGCTACCTGGAGATCGTATCTCATCTGGGGAGTATCCATCTTTTATGATGTTTTCTGGATCGTTCCTTATTTGGGGAGTTACCACTGGATCGTTCCTTATCTAGGGAGTACCACTTTTTATGATGTTTTCTGGATCGTTTCTCATCTAGGGAGTACCACTTTTTATGATGTTTTCTGGATCGTTTCTCATATGGGGAGTACCACTTTTTATGATGTTTTTGGATTTCTAGTGATTTCTGGATTCTTGTTGTTGTTGTTGTATGCTCAATGTCATGAGATTCATTTCCACTGTCATTTCCTATGTGTGCTATTATTTGAATGTTGCATTCTACATTAGCTACGAGATTATTTAGAGATAATGGTGTGATGACATTCCATTATCATTTCCTGATTGTGTCGACATGCCATGTTCATGTCATCTTTTGTTATATCTCTTATTATCTAAGTTTATTTTATAAGTACAGCTAGACCGATCCATTTATTGTTTATTTTCTTATAAATAATACTCGGGTCAGGCCGAGTCATTTTAGGTGCTCCTTTGGGCCTCATCACTGGATTGATCTTCCGCTTTCAGCTTGCTACTCTGTCTCTGCAGTTTTATGTACTTTTGTACCTATGACTTTATCTATCGTTGTGTACATATTCTTTTATTTAGATCATGGTACATGTATTAGTGGATCTTTGTTGACCACTAGCTTATTGTACACATTCTTGGTTTATTCATATCTATTCCGCCTTTGTGATATGATTATTCTGTGTTTGGCTTTGAGATATACCATATTAATATTATTGTTGTTGTCTATACTGCTTTCCGGACTGCATATAGCCTTTGTGTAGTTGCCCTATGTGCCAAATGGTCATGTCGAAATTTTAATCAGTATCAGAATTCGATGTGCATTCCTCACATGGAGTAACCATACAATCAGTCTCTCTTCACAAACCTCATTCTCCATTATGGTCTATGACATTTCTCTGAAATGAACTGGACGATAGTGGGTATAGAGGTGGGGCGTTACAGTTTGGTATCAGAGCAACTTCCCGGAACAATGTAAGATAGTATGATGATGGTATTGTCTTAAGCCTCTCTTGGGAATCGTGCTTTAGGGTTTTAGTTAGAGTCTTAAGACCCGTCATAGATTATCTTCCTATACGATTCCATTTTGATTGAATTCGCGTCGTTTGAATTCAACTTGAGACTAACTTTTTACTTCTTTTTTTCCTTAAAGAAGCGAAATAGTTGGTCGTAGCCGTGCGAGTGCCGGTTCACCCAGTGTACCTCCTACGGGAGGGGTGATTATGTCTCAAGTGGCCTATTTTTAGTCTTTTACAATAGTTATTGACTCATCTTCTTTGGGTTGATTTCTATAGTCCATTTAGATCCCGTGTGCTCTAGTGGTGCTTCTGTTTCATTCTTTGACTCGAGTTGCTAATCAATGTCTGTTTTTGTATAAATTACGTTATTAAAACGTAAATTTCAAGTTGTCGCTCGCTTCGTGTATCACAGTTATCTTGTTGATCATTTATGATCCTTATAGTTGATTGATCATTGGATATCTGGCCTGTGCTTCGTTACACACGTCATAAGCGCCTTTGATCCTGATATTTCTTGATTTCTAGTTGAAGTTGTTTCATACGTCGTTATGTACCTAGCATGGTCGATTAATCACTTGTCGGTCGGTATGGAGATACCATGTCTTTGTGACTAAACCTACTCCCTTGTTGTCAGCTATATGGTTCTAGTTTGGTGTTGGATCAACAAGCCTTTGGGCTAAAACAACTCATTTGTTACCTCATTGTACCAGTATGAGTTACCAAGCATTTGTGCTAAATTAACTCAACAAATGCGCAATGATACATTTGTGTTACCTCGTCGTGTTCCAAACTCAAGATCAAGAATGAGGGAAAGCGTCCTGCTTCTTGTGATCCCTCTTCTTGAGTCAAGGTACGTGCCATTAATTCCTTAATATCATTTACCTTGTTCAGAGATTATTTTATTTATGTTCTTTTGATATGCGTCGACCGTGTTTTTCGTTATCAAAAGATATCAATTGTGTTTTATTCGTAAGTTGATAAAGGAATTTTATTTCCTTTATGCCATCCCAAATGATTTATTGAATTTTTATATTTTCGCGAGATTTGCATGAATTTTAGAAATTTTAAGGACTTTCTTGTGTTAACTTGTTCATTGGGTGCGTTAAGGATCTCGAACGAGACGTGGGACGCCATGTTATAGTTCGGAATTCCTAAACATCATTATGTGACAATCCGACATTTGAAATGATCCCTATAAAAATTAAATTAACCATTAATAAGTTAATCAAAATAATGAAATTTTGGATTTTTGCGATTTTTGTAATCATTTTGTATGTTTCTAGATAATTTATTTCTAGATTTCCTTGGAGCAATCCCAAGAATTTGAGTGGTTCAAGATTTTTAATTAGAAATTATCTTGAATCTTTTCTTTGAGTAAATTAAATAACTCCAGGAACAACCCAAAAAGTTATTTATTTATGTCTCTTGTTTTTGGATTTCAGATCTTTGATTTTTGAGAATTCTTAATGATTGAGAATCTCGCCTAATTCTTAATCCTTGTATCGATTTGCTAAAGATAATTTAGTATTCTTGTAACTCCATGGATCTTCTTATTTTCTCTAGTGAACGATCACTCGAGAGAATGGGAATCCCGTGGGGAGGGGAGATTTGGGTTTTGCGATCCACGACAAACTCAATAATTCCTTACTTTGAATCTATGATCTAGTCGATCATCCAGAAGTGCTATAGTCAATTCACTTATGGACATAGCCTTGTGTTTTTTCTTAGAAATGAATATCGAAAGGATGAGCTCTTTTGATATCCCTCCTTTGTTTGTTTGAACCATTTGGATTGACAATTGTCTCCGCACGTTTGTTAACACTTGTCAATCAAATCTTTGGGGATTATGACCTCTTTGGTTTAATCTCATCTTGTTAGAAAAATTGTCTATTGCTTCTTTGATTAGTTGCTTATGTTTTTGCGATTTGAGATTTTTGGCAGAAAATTATCTTAAATCCTATTGTTCCGAAGTGGTAAGTTGTGCACTACTTATCCATCATCTTTTCGATGTTTCCGATTTTCTAAGATTGATACTTGAGTTTCTGAATATTGGGAATCTCATATAGTTCCTAATGATTCGTCCTTATGGTTACTAAATGAGATTGTACCCGGTTAGAAATCGATTTCCTCAAATAGTTTTTTGGTATTCCGTTACCAACCTTGAATCATTGGTATTAAAATTCATTATTCCTTTAAGAATTGCTCTCTTTAGCTAACTTTGTTGGAATCTCTATGTTGTGCTTTTGTTGGTGTCATCCACCTTGTCACAAGACTAAAGTGCTGAAGATCGGTGTTTGCTACGTCGTCGTGATTGAGTTTTGGGAATGGAGTAGTCAACCACTATAATTTCCCATTTATATCCTAAGAGAAATATATACTATGATGTCTCACGTCTATAGAACGTAGTCCCGTTGCTTCTTGAAATTCCAAATTAGATTCGCATGGTTTTCGTGTATTCTATCGATTCTCATTTTCTTGAGAATCATACTAAGAAAGGCGAGTCTATTTTAATTCATAGCGCTTATGAAATTTTCTGGAATTACTTTACCCATTTGGAATGACTGCCGTTGGCTATCTTTTTGACCAAGCCACCAAGGTTCACATACGGGAAGAGAATACGGAGCGTCATTCCTTTCAACCTTCAGAGATCAGGTCACGATCGCTCACCACCCTTCGAATCGCCAAGCACCCTCGGATCGCCAGGGCTGAACGCGACCCAATTCGTCCATAGGAACACGACCCGTTTCGTCCATAGGAACGCGACCCGATCCGTCCATGGGAGCACGACCCGGTCCGCCCATGGGAGCACGACCCGATCCACACCTATGCCACCACCTCACTCCGATCCGATCCCCTGCTACGTGGCGAAACTTCTGACTTGTTCAAACCACGAGCGGGTCTTCAGCGATCCGAAATGCACGGATCTCGCGACACCTGTCCACAACTGTCATATTGACCCATTCCTCCTCAACGCTCGATCCGATCCGATTTTCTCGGGATCTGCACCACGTGTGACCGCGAACCGCCTGACAGAATCAACTATAAATAGCTCAGAGACTGGCATTTTTCGGGGGCTTTTTGGCAGTATTGAGCACTGATTCCACCTTTACTGTCATACCACTATTTCTTATCAGTTTTGCTACGAGATTACTGAGAGAAATCACAATTGTAAGAGTGAGTTTGAGAGAAATCATTGATTGTACTAACATTCAAAGTATAATCGATAACATATAAAGTGGACGTAGGCTCGTTAACGCCGAACCACTATAAATTCTGTGTGCTTTCTGCTTTTTCTTCATTCTCCAGTTATAATTCTTTACGAATCAGAACAATTTGGGTGTTAGGTCCAAATTTTGATCTAACATTTTTGGTGCTTTCACTGAGAATTGAATTCTCAGCCTACCGGATTGCTATTCTACTATTTGGATTTGAAAGTCCGAAGAAAACAGTCCCAAAACTTCGCTGTTCAGATTTCTGAATATTCCAGCGACATCTGATATCATGGCTGGAAAGAAGTCTAAGGAAGTGCGAGCTTCGCAAGCGAATGAAGTTGCGAATGAAGTGGTTGGCGAAAGTGCACACGAGTAGGTCGTCGAGGGGACCGCGGATCGCGAGGACAGGGGGCGAGCCGAACCAATCAGGGTGCCACGATCCGACTTGAGGGAGGTGCTGCGAACCGAGAAGCTGGAGGGGTTGTTACTTGATCCCGTGATAACGCCCCGAATCCTCCGCACACCGTGACCACGAACCAACCCCAGGGGGGCGTACCGAATCACAGGCACCGATCCACCACGATCCGAAGTGATGACCAGATTACGACTCGACCTGGAAAGGAGCCTATGGCTCGTTCCTACCGTCCTGGCCCCTCCGCTCGACCTGGCTCAAGCTCTTTGCGCATAAGAGAAAATGATGATGATCAATATGACCCTTCTGCCCCCGTTACTGAGGGATATCTTTCTCGCTTTTCTGAAATGTGGGAGAGGCTGTTTGATGAATTGGCTGCTTAAAGGCAGGAGAGCTCCGTTCTGCGATAGAACTTGACTGCTATGGATAGAAGGCTCAATGATCTCGCAAGGCAAAGGACGCCCCCAGTTCGTCCGCTCACCCCAGAGTACTCTTCTTCGTCAGAGGAATCGCCAAGACCTCTGCGGCGACCATATGAGAGGCCAGAAAACATAGAGCAGCTTCGATTTGGAACCCTGCCATCACGGGAAGAAGAGGCACTGGGTGCAGGGCCCTCAAACCGAATTGTGAATGATCGTGCCGCAACTCCCAGAGCTCGAGGTGTGGACAACCCTGTTCAGAATAGACTACCTCAGCCCCTTCGCCGTACAAATGCTCATGGTAACAGGGGGCATCGAAGCCCAATCCGAGCCCCGGATTTCGTGGCCGCTCCCTGAATGGAGATTAGAGAATCCCACCGAGCAAGAAGCGCTGACCCCGAGCCTCCGCTGACCAGTGCAAATGTTGCAGCTATGATCCATCAAATTCTGGCAGATAGCCTTGGACAACGGAATGAAGATTGGGGAATTGATCGCAGTCACACCCCTTTCACTGATGACATTTTAGATGCGACGTTCCCGAGGCGCTTCAACATGCCGCAGATGAACCGTTACACGGGCAGATCTGATCCCGTCCAACATCTGATGAGATATTCTTGGTCAATGACCGCTGCCGCAGCTTCTGACGCTGTCAAGTGCAAAGCATTTCCCATATTCCTGGAGGATGTAGCATTATTATGGTTTACTCGCTTACCAGCAAGATCAATTTCCAGCTTCAGGGAATTGAGTGAAAGGTTTGTGGAACAGTTCCGCATCTATGCACAAAAGACGAAGAGTGTGATTGACTTGTTCCTTGTCAACAACGACCAGGCGAGAGTTTGAGGGTGTATTTAGACCGTTTCAACCTAGCCGCTACTGAAGTCAAAGATCCTCATGAGCCAACTGTTGTGGTAGCCCTAATTGATGGGGTAGATAAAGACACCGAATTTGGGAGATACCTGGCCGGCAAGCCACCTCATACTAGAGAATTATTCTACGAAAACGCTAATGTGCATTTACGCCGAGAAGAAATATATGCTAACCGAAAGGAAAAAAGGGCCGATATAGAGGAAATCCAGAGCAATGTCGCCATTAAGTAGACAAGAGACAGCTCGGGAAAGGTCGAGGTTAATGTCGGAAATCGGAACCAGGGTGGTCGTCAGTCAGGAAACAATGGTAATAACAGTAATGACAACAATCGGAAGAGGAATCGAGGGAATGACTCCCAGAGAAGGACTCGTTCCAGGTCTTTTGAGAGTTATACGCCAATAAATGATACTTTGGAGAATATCTTCATGGATTCGTACAACGTCCTCCAAAATAAAAGGCCTCCTCCTAGAGAGTCGACGGAGAAAGAACGTGAAACGGGGAAGTTTTGTCTCTTCCATCAGATTCATGGCCATTTGACAAATGAATGCCGTCACCTAAGAGATGTGATTGAGAGGCTTCTCCGAGAAGGAAAATTGGATGAATACAGAGTGACACCCAGAGACAGGGGGCAAGCCGTACAGGCCCCAAATCAGAACCAGAATCAACCTGCTGTCAGGCCAACTGCCCAGCAAAAGGGAAAGGACCTTGTTATCAATACCATAATCGGAGGGCTTTATCTCGCCGGGCACGGTTCCAAGGCATTGGATCAGTATGTCAATGCAGCCAAGCAGCACCTCGGGGTAGGGGAGTGTAGCAACCCTGAGGACAACATCCCGGTAAAGCAACAAAAGATGATGTCCGACGACGTCGTTTTCCGTGAACGAGAAAGCATTGGAGTCCATGCTCCGACCGAAGATCCATTTGTAATCACAGTACCTATTGGCCCGGCCACTGTTCATAAAGTCTTGGTGGATAACGGGAGTTCCGTCAACATTCTTTTCAAAAAGACATTCGACCAAATGAATCTCGAGATACAAGACTTGAATCCCTGTGAGGGATGGATCCGTGGATTCAACGGAGCATCCACCGCTCCAATGGGATATGTAGAGCTACCAGTTACACTTGGGGAAGGAGAACGCCAGAGAGTGAGAATTCTTCCCTTCGTAGTTTTGGGTATTGAATCGCCCTATAATGCCTTCTTGGGCCGACCGACCTTAGCAAAGTTCAGAGCCTGTATAGCCCCCTGGTGCTTGTTATTGAAGTTTCCTTCAGAAGCTGGTGTTGGTATTGTCAGAGGAGACCAGGTTGCCGCACAAGCATGTTATATTGCAGAGCTAAAGCTACTCCGCAACGGAGGAGACATAGAAACCAAGAGCGCTTCTCCCCCCACAAGGGCAGAGACCTCATAGCAATTAAAGAGGATAACCATAGGAGAGTCGCCCAGAGAGTTGCCCGAGGATATAGATCCCAGAGAGGACAAAGAACCTGGGGGCAGAATGGCGACTCCCAACGAGACAACTGTGGATGTACCGATCGATGATAGTGACCCAGAGAAGGTCCTTAAGATTGGATCCCAGTTAAATCCGAATTTAGCTAAAGAACTGATGGATTTCTTGAAAGATAATTTGGATGTATTTGCTTGGACCCACGCAGACATGTGCGTGATATCTCCATCAATCATGAGCCATTCATTAAGCATTAACCCTAAGCATCCTCCGGTAAAACAAAAAAGGCGAATGCTGGGCCCAGAGAGGTCCGCTGCCTTGAAAGAAGAAGTTGGAAAGCTAAAGAGTAATGGATTTATCAGAGACTCAATCTACCCAGACTGGATTTCAAATCCAGTTCTGGTAAAGAAGGCCAACGGGAAGTGGCGAACGTGTATCGATTTCTCGGATTTGAATAAAGCCTGCCTGAAAGACAGTTTTCCGTTACCCAGGATCGATCAGTTGGTGGACTCAACGGCGGGTCATGAACTTCTCTCCTTTTTGGATGCTTATTCAGGATATAACCAGATTCCAATGCATGTTCCAGATCAAGAACACACTAGCTTTATTATGGATCTGGGATTATACTGCTACGTGGTAATGCCCTTTGGCTTGAAGAACGCAGGCGCTACATATCAATGGTTAGTGAACAGAATGTTCTATAACCAGATTGGGAAAACAATGGAAGTATACGTCGACGACATGTTGGTTAAGTCCAGGCAATCCTCCAATCACACTACGGACTTGGCAGAGATGTTTGGCATTCTTTGAAAGTACGGGATGAAACTTAACCCAACAAAATGTTCATTCGGGGTCGCCTCCGGAAAATTCTTGGGATTCATCGTCAGTTCTCGTGGGATTGAGATTAATCCAGACCAAATCGCAACAATCAGAGACATTCAGGAGCCTAGGCAGATTAAAGATGTGCAAAGCCTTGCAGGGAAAGTAGCCGCACTAAGCAGATTCATCTCCAGGTCTACGGACAAATGCATCCCATTCTTCGAATTGATAAAGCGAGGAAAACGCCACTTCAAATGGATGCCTGACTGCATAGAAGCATTTCAGAACTTGCTGAGTCACCTGGAGAAACCTCCGATATTATCTAAGCCGGTGGATCATGAGGACTTATTCGTGTACTTGGCAGTGTCGTCCCACGCGATCAGCTTAGCGTTGGTGAGAGAAGAAGATAAAGTTCAAAGACCAGTGTATTACGTGAGCAAAAAATTGGCGGCAGCAGAGCGTAATTATCCAAGGATAGAAAAGTTGGCATATAGTTTGCTGATTGCCTCTAGAAAGCTTTGACATTATTTTTAGGCTCATCCCATTACCGTGTACACTGATCATCCACTCAAGCAAGTTCTACAGAGACCAGAAGCGTCTGGAAGACTACTCAAATGGAACATTGAGTTGAGTCAATTTGATTTGAACTTTCAGCCCCGGCGGTCAATACGGGGGCAAGTGATAGCCGATTTCATAGCAGAGTTTACTGTCCCAGAGGAAGATATAGTGAATGATGAAGCTGACCCCTCAAAGTTACTTCTCGATCCCAATGCCTGGAGATTGTACACTGATGGCGCTAGGAATGACAAGAGATCCGGCGCTGGAGTAGTGCTTGAAGCTCCTGAGAAACAGCTGATATCCTATGCTATCTGGATGGAGTTTCACGCCACTAACAACGACTCCGAATATGAAGCCCTGATAGCCGGGCTAAGGATCGCAAAGGAGTTGGAAATCACAAAGCTGGACATCTTTTGCGACTCCAAGTTAGTTGTAAACCAGGTCACTGGAAAATTCCAAGCCAAAATCCCAAGATTGATTTTATACTTGGAGAAAGTAAAGGAGTTGCTGAACGGCTTCGATCACTACAGCATATCTCATATTCCGTGGTCAGAGAATCAACAGGTGGATAAGTTGGCAAAGATGGCTAGTTCCGACGATCCTCAAGAGACCGGGCTAGCCCCAGTTGAAGTACTTCGGTCTCCTAGTATAGATCAGATGGAAATTGATCCGGTACTAGAAACGGAACCAGAAAGGGAGTCATGGATGACCCCTCTAAAGAATTTCTTGATGAAAGGAACGCTTCCGACCAAGAAAAGCAAGAGGCGTAAAGTAATTCGTAAAGCTTCCCGATATGTTCTGCAAGGCGGAGTTCTTTATAGACAGGGATTTTCGATGCCCCTTCTCCGGTGTATAGCTCATGACGACATCAAGCGTGTGCTGCAGGAGGTACATGAAGGCGAATGCGGCAATCACACTGGAGGGCAAACATTGGCGAAAAAGGTGTTGCGACATGGTTATTTCTGGCCTACCATAAACAAAGATGCGGTGAAGTACGCACGACGGTGTGATGCATGCCAAAGATTTTCAAAAATACCTAGGGCACCTCCTAGTCAGTTAAAAACAATGACAAGCCCATGGCCTTTCGCTATGTGGAGAATTGATATCATCGGAAGTCTCCCCATAGCTAAGGGCGGAGCGAAGTTCGCTATTGTAGCTGTAGACTATTTCACTAAGTGGGTCGAGGCTGAGTCATTGACTACAATCACAACCAAACGAGTGATCAACTTCGTCGTTAGGAACATCATCTGTCGATTTGGGATTCCAAAAATTGTTATAACTGACAACGGATTTCAGTTCGATAGCAATGAATTCAGAGACTTCTGCCAGAAATACCACATTGAGAAACGATACACCTCTGTGGCGCATCCGCAGTCGAACGGACAGGTCGAAGCGGCGAATAAAGTGATTAAGTCCATTTTGAAAAGAAGACTGAAACGGGCCAAAGCCATGTGGGTTGATGAATTACCCTTAGCACTATGGGCCTACAGGACAACATATAAATCGGCAACAGGACATACCCCCTTCTCCCTTGCTTTTGGAGCAGAAGCAGTCATCCCGGTTGAAATAAAAGCACCTTCTCACCGAGTGACTTATTACGATCCGATGACTAATAACGAATTGCTCCTTGAATCCCTGGATATGATCGAAGAAAAGAGGGACGAAGCAGACCTGCGTGCCTTGAGATGCAAGCAACAGGTCGCCCGATACTACAACAAAAAGGTTCGAGCCCGAACCTTTGAACCCGGAGACTTAGTTCTGAAGCGTGTCTTTCCAGCCCCAACTCATATGGGTGTGAAGTGGGAAGGACCGTACTTCATTCTGTGCAAGCTTGATAATGGAACCTTCAAGCTAGCAACCGTAGATGGAAAGGAAATCCCCAGAGTGTGGAATGCCCAACATTTACAGCCGTATCTAACGTAAAGATGTCAGATCTATTCTTTTGCTTTATTAAGGACCATGTACAAGGCACGACTTGCCTAGAATAGTCCAATTTCTTAATAAAAAATTATAAAGTGGACGTAGGTCATGATTCGACCGAACCACTATAAAAATATTGTGTGTCGTTTACCTTTATTGCACTATTATTTATCTGCCTTTCTATTTTTATGAAAATTGCTGTGAACCATGCAACGATCACAGAAGCGTATAATTATAGGTGCCTTCCATCAGAACGGAATGCAATCACCAGTCAAAACTCTGAGGGTGCGATAAAGTAAATCATATCATTGATAGCGCTCTAACTCTCTAGAGCCGAGAGAGAGCATAACGGACATGAAGGTGATGTCCGTAAGTCATGGCGGTGTACCATGATCGGAACCGCCTTGACGGAGCTCTAACCTCGGCAACTGCCAGGAGAGTATAAAAGCGTCTCCGACTGAGCGCTGAGAAAGAGATCTTACCCCGCTGAAGGATCGGGGAGCGACAGAACTGCTGAGCTCGAACTCTAACCTCGGCAACTGCCAGGAGAGTATAAAAGCGTCTCCGACTGAGCGCTGAGAAAGAGCTCTTGCCCCGCTGAAGGATCGGGGAGCGACAGAACTGCTGAGCTCAAACTCTAACCTCGGCGACTGCCAGGAGAGTATAAAAGCATCTCCGACTGAGCGCTGAGAAAGAGCTCTTACCCCGCTGAAGGATCGGGGAGCGACAGAACTGCTGAGCTCGAACTCTAACCTTGGCGACTGCTAGGAGAGTATAAAAGCGTCTATGATTAAGCGCTGAGAACGGTGCTGGAGACTCAGCGCCCACAGGATCTCTATCCCGCTGAAGGATCGGTGCGTAGACTATGACACAAATTCGAACTCTGACCCGCAGATGGATCGGGAGAGTACCGGAGTGCCAAAAGCCGGGCACCGTAAGAACTCTAACCCTACAAAAATTTCCATGTCCCCCATGTTCAGAAACAGGGGGCAACGTGCATGCAACTCAAATCAATCTTTAACAATTGATTGGGGATATACATATACACATGAACCTTGATGCAGCACAGAAATTTTTAAATTTTTCTTTCTGTTGCTTGACTGATTTGTAGTTATAATCAGATGATCTATGACTAAGCATGAAAAGTTTATTAAATGCAGGTACACGATGATGCAAAAGAGATAAACTTTCATTTATAAACTGCAAGCCTACAAAGTGAAAAACAACCTAAAACAAAAGTGAGGGCCAGTCTCACAATTACATTTCATGGCCAGTGGGAAGCCTAAAGACAAAATATAGACAAGCGACAATATCCTATTTACGCTTGGACTTCTTCTCCTGTTTTTGCTTCTCCAGCTTCGCCTTGTCAGTGTCAGATTGATCACCCTTCTTTCTTTTCCTTTTGTCTATAAGAGGAACGTCCGACTCATCAGAAGACTCCTCCTCCTCCTCTTCCTTCTTTCTCTTTCATTTATCAGTAAAGGAAGCTGGGAAATCATCAGGGTTCGCAAAATGAAGCTGTTTGGTGATAGATTTGGGCTGGAGTTTCAGAAGCATCCCAGTTTTGGGATCAAACTCCGAGATAGGGGCCATGTTCAAAGGCTCTTGTTCCTCCTTCCTTAAAGCCAGCTGTTTTGCCTCCCTAGCCTCCCTTTCAGCCAAGGTCTCATCGACGTTTCCTTTGACTTCTTTAGTGAAAATGACATCCTCCTCATCGTCTACATGGCGCCCGTCCATATCTTTCAAGGCGTCAATGGTTTCGTCATCCTTGGGAGCGTCACCACTGGAAGCGAGGACGACCTTCTCCTTCGTCGCATCTTCGGGTTGTTTTGAATTTTCAGCGCTAGCGGTTGGTGGAATGTCACTCTTCTCCGCCTCCATCTCTTTCTCAGCATCCTTATCGACTGGTCCGCCACCTGTATTACGAGAAACGAATTTTATTTCAGGAGAGAATGCGGTCAGCTCAGTTGATTGTTCGGCAAGACGGCGACAAGTAATGACAGCTTTGACAAATTGTGGAGAAAATATAGGGATACCTTTCGCTGATCCTCTATCCACGCCAACGTCAAAAGCTCCGACAACAAGAGGAGTCAGACCCAGAGGAATCAGTGGGTCATCAGGACTGTACTCCTCAATTCCGGAGGCCTTAGGCTCTATAGCTGAGCTTGAGCCTTTGTCAATTTTGTTTTTTCCCTTGGCAAGAGTTCATTCCGTTTCCATCTCCTCTTGGATTAGGCGCCGAACTTTTGCCAAATCTTCAGGCTCGTTATCCCTCAGAATGGTCTTTATCAGCTTATCCTCGTCAATTTCCTCAACTCCTAACCTCCGCTTCTCTCCTTCGACGATGGCATCCCATAAGTTGGCTAAGGTGACATGGTAGTCCGGGATCCATGAAATGTTACGAGTCTTGAAGACGTGGCCAAGGAAGTCAAATATCATTTCTTCAAATCCTTCGATCTCCTTATTTTGCTTCTCAAGTTTGTCATTAGAAGCAGTAGCCATTTCAATGGCACTTTCCACGTTCTTTTCAGAAAGAGCCGCGCACCTCTCCGCATCCGCAACTTGATCATTCAAAATCACCTTCTCTGCTTCAGCCAAAGCTAGACTTTCTTTCAAACTTGCTTTTTCTTCCTCCCAAGCAGCTCTCTCAGCTTCAAAATGGCCCTGTGCCGTCTTCAACTCAATGTTGGCCATTTTAAGATCTTCTACCTCCTTCTTTAAGGCCATTTTCTCTTGACTATTTGAGTCGAGTTCAAAATGAAAGCATTTCTTAGCATTCTCCAATTCAGTCTTATAATTTTCAGCATCTCTCCGCGCTAAGGCAAGTTGGGATTGAGCGTCTTCCAAGTCCTTCTCCATTTTTGTCCTGGCCCTTTCATTGTTATCTATCTTCACTTTGGATCTATGTGCTTCCATCTCGAGCGTTCGGATGACCTCTGAAAGATTAACAACATGTTTCTTCATCACTTCATACTGCCTGGCTACATGGCGAATGTGCCCGATGACTTCAGTATCCCAGTTCCTAGGGACTGGTTCCAAGGCTGGAACAAACATCATCCTTTCGAAGGAGATGTTAGGGAATTGTTCTCGCAACTTTTCCAGCTTAGCCTGAGTCTCAGGACCATGGATGTAATCTCGTGACCCAGGGGCAACCAAATCTTGTTGGCTGGAAGGGACAATGTCAATTTTCTCCTTCTCAGAATCCTTGATTGGATCCTTGCTTTTATCCTTGGGCTCGTAGTGTCTTTTTGATAACCTGCTGTGAGACGGTGCACTCTTCGGAGGGGTTAATTCTTTGGGAAGTTGTTTTCCCCTGTAGGTGGCACCGAATAACTGGGAAGCTTGCCAGAGGTTGATTTTGATGGAGACCGGGATTGTGAAGAAGTAGGCTTGTGAGAAAGGCCGCGAGAATGCTCAGGATTTGGATGAAGACTGGGTGTGCCTTCACGAAGAGAGCGATAAGAATAAGACCGCCTGCGAGACATCTTTCCTGCAAAAGAAAAAAGAGCATATTACAACCTTGAATACTGTTGATATAAAAGTGTGGGGTCAGGCAGTGCGTGTGATTTGTGCATCCCATATAATTCCCCCTAACAGACCAGGGCCCGAAGTCAGGCTCATCTGAGTAGTTTCTTGTCCTCCAACTGGAATAGTTGTTTCCTCAAAAACAGGGAAAAATGGCTCCCCTTCAAAGTCCCCCTGTGTGTATACATCATCAGGCAAAGGAATTTTGCTCAGCTCTTTAAATAGTTGTTCTTCTGTTAAATCATCGGGAGTAGCAGGTTCAATCGGAAGAGAGGCCCTTGAGGGGAAACCCCCCGGAGAAACTGGGATTTCCATAGACTTATCACCACGGGCTTCATCTCCTCTATATATGTTTAGGTCCTCGTCGTCCTGTATGATTATTGGTGAAGGACTCTTACGGAATTTAATTGTTTCTGCTGCCCGTGACGTTCCTTCTCCCTCCGTTGGGGGCACGTATTTGTAGGGTTTGCCGCTTGCACCAAGCTCAAACCTTATATCCAGAAGGCGATGCTTATGAAGATTCTCGTCAGTAATGCACTTCTTGATCTTTAGAAAATCGGATTTGCTTTGTAGAAGAAGAGACAGTCGATTATTGTATACCGAGCCTTCCGTCATGGGAAAGACGTGATCTGCTTAAAAAAAGGGGGGCATGTTAATGCTTTGATTTCTTAAACAAGTTATTCAGTCAAAAGATTAAAGTTTACTTGATTTAAGCCATCTTCTTGAACACCCAGCCTGTCTCTTTATATAGAACCAATCAGCCTTGGGATCCCCTATGTTGCTGTATCCGTCAGACAGAACCTTCCTATTTGCTACTGACTCGAAGAAAGAGAAATTTGGGGTTGCCGAGGAGCGATGCTTGAAAAGATAAAAGAATTTTAAATCTTTAAATGTGAGCTCGGTATGCAGGATTTCCGTGTATGCGATATATAGAGTGTATAGAGCCGCGTAGGCATTGGGATGAAGCTGCATCGGAGCAATACCCAATCGTTTTAAGGTCTCAATGACGATTGGAGGAAACGGAGGAATAGCTCCTACCTAGCACATGAGTCGGCTGACTGTCATATACCCTTTCGGAGCTAAGTGAGGTCTATCTTCGCTGCCAGGTGTCCTCACATCATCCCAGGGGATCCCATGACTCAAGCAAATTCTCTTAAGCTTTATGTCATCGAGTTTAGAAGCTAGAGAGTCTGTGAATTTCTCTATTTCTATTGCACCAGGGACTTCGTCGGGAGCTCGGCCATCTACCTCTGACTCTTCATCAAGCGAGGTACTCTCAGACGGATTCGATTCTGTTTCTGCCTCATATTCGGATCCAGAATCCGCACCCTCTGGATTAGATGGAAGAACCTCGGGGTTGAGATGCTCATACACCTCGGGATCCGTCTCTGTGTCAGATCTTGAAGGGGAACGATTATCCGACATTACTGTTTAGGCGAGTAAACATGAGAAATAAGATTATAATTACCCATCCCCCCTGTGTGTGCAAGTGCCGGTGTGTGCCTGTGCATGCATTAAAGAAAAACATAAAAGTCAACGAGATCATCAAGATGTCAGTCGTTGTTCGCTGTTAAATTATGCATTTGGTCATTCCAGAAAGTTCGTCTCAAAGGCTCTAACCTAACTGTCCATTGATGTACTGGAATTAAGTTGCACTGCTTACTATACAAGTTCGTTGGATTGTTCATTATCTGGTACGTGGTACCCCTTCGGATCGCATGTTGGGGTTCGGATCGTGGCATATTCGAGGGTCGCGAGGCAAATATGGATCCGCAGCTGAAACGCTAACTCATGAGAATGTATCGGTTCAGATCGCCGTAAGTTCATAGCGAACCGTACTCCTGCCATCACCGCGATCCGCTCCCTGACCTTGGACACGATCCGGTCCAATATCGGATTCCACACCATGACTTCCCCCCTGAACCTCGCATCACCACGAACCGATGCTCCTATCCGATCTGATTCGTCCTTCTTCTTCTCCCTCGCCTCTTCTTCATCACCCCTCCTTGTTCCGTCGCGCGAACACCTGAACCCATCATCCATCGCGGATGCGGTCTCAAACATCACCAATTTTCCCATTTTATCTTCTTAAATTCCAGAAAAACGAGTGAGAAATTGCATGAGAATGATTTCGACGAGATTACCTTTCTTAAATTGGGAAGAACAATCGGGTTTTTTGGAAGAAAAAATTAGGGTTTTTCTCGAAAAGACTTGGCGGCGCTTTGCTGAAGGAAGAAGAAGAAGGAGAAAAGTGAAGTTCGGTTCGATTTATATAGAGAAAACGGTGACCGTTGGCCTCCTCTTTTTTGTCTCACACGAACCGTGGGCTTCGGTGGATCGTAGGGGCAAGCCCATTGGGCCCAGCAGAAAAGAAAGAGGCCGATCCCTAGATCGACTCGCTACCAAAGATGGGCCACCATACCTAAGACCCACACAAAGGCTGGAACGAGACGAGCATCTCGTCTCACTGGACCATGACAAAGAATGCTCCCGCGAACCATGGCGCGTTGCTGCGAACCGAACCGGCCAAGGATGAAAAGAAGCGAACCTCCAGAAATACTTGTAAAAAAAAAGAGAAAAGAAGAGAGAGAGAAAAGGGGAGAGGAAAAGTCGAGAAGCTTACTTGGTATACTCAACAACGAGGTCTCCGAGAAAAATTTCAGAAATGAGAATTGTCCGATAAATGGAGAAATGATTGAAGATCCACCCGATATTTATACAAATCAAAGGGACACAACTTTCCAAAGCAACATGACATTTCAGACAAATGTGACCATTGGCTTGCACCGTTTTATGGAAAGATATCTTTGCAATTTCGAAGCATGTTCCATCCTCGATAAAACATACTTCGAGGGGGCAAAATGTTGGCTAGCTTTTTGACCAAGCCACCAAGGTTCACATACGGGAAGAGAATACGGAGCGTCATTCCTTTCAACCTTCAGAGACCAGGTCACGATCGCTCACCACCCTTCAAATCGCCAAGCACCCTCGGATCGCCAGGGCTGAATGCGACCCAATTCGTCCATAGGAACGTGACCCGTTTCGTCCATAGGAACGCGACCCGATCCGTCCATGGGAGCACGACCCGGTCCGCCCATGGGATCAAGACCCGATCCGCACCTATGCCACCACCTCACTCCGATCCGATCCCTTGCTACGTGGCGAAACTTCTGACTTGTTCAAACCACGAGCGGGTCTTCAGCGATCCAAAATGCACGGATCTCGCGACACCTGTCCACAACTGTCATATTGACTCATTCCTCCTCAACGCTCGATCCGATCCGATTTTCTCGGGATCTGCACCACGTGTGACCGCGAACCGCCTGACAGAATCAACCATAAATAGCCCAGAGACTGGCATTTTTCGGGGGCTTTTTGGCAGTATTGAGCACTGATTCCACCTTTACTGTCATACCACTATTTCTTATCAGTTTTGCTACGAGATTACTGAGAGAAATCACAATTGTAAGAGTGAGTTTGAGAGAAATCATTGATTGTACTAGCATTCAAAGTATAATTGATAACATATAAAGTGGACGTATGCTCGTTAACGCCGAACCACTATAAATTCTGTGTGCTTTCTGCTTTTTCTTCATTCTCCAGTTATAATTCTTTACGAATCAGAACAATTTGGGTGTTAGGTCCAAATTTTGATCTAACAACTGCCTTCATGGGTAATGGAATTCAAGATTGAACTCTAGTTTTTATGATCTTGTGACATGAAATTGGGATCTCACTAAACCGTTGGTGTGATCTTTTCATTTTGTGTCGGTTCTTGTGGTACCACTCCAAGGTATTGTTTTTGGTTGTTACCTATTACTTCATTCTTAAGGAATTGCGGGGACATAATTCTTTTAAGGGGGAAAGTCTGTAACAACCCACTCATTCGACGATTTTAGATTTAAATATTTTATATCTAAATATATCGTCATAGCTTATGTGTCACTCAAAATGTCGTTTTTCACAAACGATAAAATTAGGATTCGGGACCACTTCCATTGGGTCCGGATCATCGTTTGCAACCTTTTTGACTATAAGCATCGATAACTTTTGAGTTGGAAGAATTTGGCCATTTTCATTTGATGTATGACCAAAATATCACTTTTTGTACATGGACGAATTTTGACTCGAAACCAATTCAATTGATTTCAAAATGTCGTTTAGGAGTTCGAAAAGCATAAACTTCGATATATTCTAAGCTTCGGAAATTTAGCACTTTGGGTTAGGTCTTAATTGAGCTAGCCTAGCTCACCATATACCCCAAATCCTCCTCCTCCTCTTCATTCATTCTCACTTCAACAAAGAAATAGAAAAATGGAGAGTGGAAAGGGAAATAGATATTCCTAAGCTAGGTTTTGCAATTAGAAGCTCAAATCAAAGGGGAAATCAAGGAGACAACTTGAGTAAGCTTCTCCATCTCCTTCTCCATCTTCTCCTACATGTTTTCTCTTCGATTTCTTTGATTTCCTATGGCCTAACTCTTAGGATTTCTATTTATGCCATCTTAGATTGGAGATTCTAGTGTATTGATTGAAGAGAGGTTGATCTAACCTAGGTTTGGAGCTTGTTCTTCATTCCTACAATCAAAGGTGAGTTCTTTTTGAACTCACATCTATGCCACAATCCATTGGCTTGTACAAGTGTAATTTAGTGTTCATATGTGTTTGCATGTGCTAGTGAACTGGTTATGTTAGTGTAACTTAGCCAATTCTGTATGTTTATGTTCCGTTGAGTTGAAATTATAAGTAGGATTGTTAACACGATCTTATGCATATGTTTTGAGTTGATTTGGTGATGTTGTGAAGCTCCGTTGTCCCCCGACATAGTTCTAATCCTTCACAAGTCGCTTGAATCATATTGGATTGCTTTGGTTAGAGAATTTGTTCATTTTTGAATATATAATCGAAATAATAGCAATCCCATATATATATATACGTTTGTGTATGTTTGTTTGGTGTTATGAGTTGCTTTGGCATGTTATTGAAGCTTCATTTTCACTTAGAAAATGTTATAAGCCATCACCACTGATCCGGCCTCGTCCGAGAGCCATTTGCACCTCATTTCCTAAGCAAAAATGGCCACACTTCAGCTCAAACGTCTGTTCGGGAGGGGGACAGACGTCTGTCATTGTTTAGGAAACAAAATAAGTAATTGCTTTAGCTCATACGTCTGTCCAAAAATGGACAGACGTCTGTCCAAACTCTCGGGAAACAGTTTTCCTGAAAACAGATGTCTGTCCTTGGGGTGACAGACGTCTGTCACTGAAAATCTGCTGTTGATCGGTGGAGACCATGGTCAACAGCTTAGGCCCATCCAGGCTCTTTCCCGACCAGAGCTTGACCCGTTCGGACTTCGTTCGCGAACTTCAGCTTTACAAATTCACAGATTCCAGCAGCTCGATTCATCGACTTTGATTCTCATGTGATTCTTCCAATGTTGATCTTTCTTGGTCGATTCACATTTGTTTATGATGTGAATTGAATAAGTGATCATTTTAAAGCCTATGCACTCTATTTCGTATATCGAGTTTATTCGATACTCTTGTTAAGATGATTCACGCCTTTAAAATGTGAATTATCGACTCGATATCCTTCGAGTCTATTCCGATGTAGTTCAAAACCTTCGGGTGCTAGTTTGGGATTTCGATTTGTTCGATGATTGAAATTACAATTGTGATCCCTTGATTTCCTGTATGTTGTTGTGATGTGAGTTTATGTTTCATGATGTTTGTGTTCTATTCGCTACGACGACGGTTTTCATGAATAATTGAACCACAATGGATAATGGGGTTTTATATTGTAAATGGGTATCGAACCAACGTTTAATCAGTTTTTAAATTCAAATCCTTTTTAAAATATATTCGGTTTCTAAACCTAGTTCTGATTTTATTGATTTATATGCAATTCCTTATCCTATCGATCAGACGAGAAATTTAGTTTATTTACCTTAGTAAAACTGAGGATTATGACCCTTTATAAGTTTACTTCGGCGAATAACTCTTTGACTCGTGCGTTCGAGCATGTCTGGTGATTTTATCTATTTTGAATAGAAACCAATTAAGGGTTCATAAATATTCGAGAATAGCATGTGATTATGGGACATGTCGCTATTTCCTTATATTAACTAGCTCAGAGTAATTTCTATTCACCCGGATCGATGTGATCCTTTATGACTTGTGTTTTGTGGTCCTCGATCGCCCGAGTGGGATATACGATTTGTGACCTTCATTTATGGGACTTCGGTCCAACCTTCTATGATTTTCTATGATTTATATTTTCCTCTACCGGGGTCACGACCCGGCTCCGTGGCGGAGCTTCGGCTCAAACAAATGGGTTCGCTACCTAGAGATCGTATCTTATTTGGGGAGTATCCACCTTTTATGATGTTTTCTGGATCGTTCCTTATTTAGGGAGTTACCACTGGATCGTTCCTTATCTAGGGAGTACCACTTTTTATGATGTTTTCTTGATCTTTTCTCATCTAGGGAGTACCACTTTTTATGATGTTTTCTAGATCGTTTCTCATCTGAGGAGTACCACTTTTTATGATGTTTTCGGGATTTCTAGTGATTTCTGGATTCTTCTTGTTGTTGTGTGCTCCATGTCATGAAATTCATTTCCACTGTCATTTCCTGTTGTGTGCTATTATTTGAATGTTGCATTCTATATTAGCTAAGAGATTATTTAGAGATAATGGTGTGATGACATTCCATTGTCATTTCCTGATTGTGTCGACATGCCATGTTCATTTCTGAAATGTCCCGTATTTTTACAGTGTAATAATTAATTAATTTAATTATTTAAATAGTGATTTAGAGAATTAAATGGTCGTTTAATTAAATAACTTTGAATATTTAATTAATATAAATAATAGAATAATATATTTAACTCTGAAATAATCAGAATTAAGTTGAATTGACAATATTGTGTGAACTGGACAATTGAAATTATATAATTCAGTTTATAATTGAATTAGAATAACGAATATATTATATAAATGAAGTTTTAACGTAGAATTATAATATAATTATAATCGAGCTCGAAATGGCGCTGTAGTTCGTAGTTTGGCGATTCGAACTTTAAACGAATACACAGAAGCCATTTTAAGTCGGATTTCTATGAAACAAGAAACGTTTGAATCTGTTGAATGATATTTTTCTAATGGAAGAGAAAAACTGATATTTCGTTTTATATATCATAAGTTATGTCCAAATTAATTATTCAGAAAAGCAGCGGCATATTCGCTTTTGGCCATAATGGTTATTTAATTATAATTAAATATTGGTTTTGAATTTGGACAAATCCTTTTAGGCGTAATTATAATTCAATTTTTAGAGTTTAATTGTAATTTTTAATTAATTAAATACGAAACTTCTTATTTGGAGTATTTGGCACCATATATCAATATTTTGGGGTTTCACAATATGAGTTAACCTACCAATGTTATTATATTTTTGGGATCGTAGAACACTGCTCAATACAATGGTACTTTTATCTTGTCATTTGCAGTTCATATATAAAAACAAAATAGTGTACAAAGGGGTATTTATATTTTCTATTTTTTAAAAGGTAGAAAGTAGGCCACACGATTCCTTTTTCCAGCCACCAGTTCTTTATGTCCTATACTAAGCCACATACCCTATATTTCTTTAACCACTAAGCATCATCACACTATTTTCTAATCATTTATTCCTACCATTACTTTCTGAAAACCAACAAAACAAAATGTCCAGATCTAAAAAGCTACCATTACTTTCTGTAACCCAATAAAAAACAAAACTAAAACGTATACGTTCACTGTCCAGGAAGCAAGAGTTCGAGCTCTTGTAGGCTTCAAAACGGTTTACTGTCACGATCTATATGGGGGCGGTGTATGAGGTGTGGATGTGTGCGGAAAGCTTGAGAAGGGATGCTTTGTATATTCATGAGATGAGGATTTCGAAGGGAGAAAAAGAGATTCAGTTTGTTTCGAAATGGGAGAGGAACAAGGAGTGAGAAGTAACGAGAATGGAGCTGGAGTTTACGGGTGTTAGATGGCAGAAAATGGTTGGCATGAGGTATTGTCGAAACATGCAGTGGATGAGGAGAACTGGGTGGTTCGGTTTAGAGTGAAGGAGCAATCGAGACTGAAAGTGTCGGCATGGTGGAGGCATACAGGAACGGAGAGTCTAACGATGTAAAGACTGGTGATGTGGGACGTTGGTTCACTAACAGTGGAGGAATGGAGCTGTCGCGGTTAATACTGGAAGAAGAGTTCGAGTTAGAGGATAAGTACATGGATTTGAAGAGGAGAGTTTTACAAGATTTACGGTTTAAGTGGTTTAAATTTAAGTGAAAAGGAGAGGGAGGTTGGAGGGATTTGGATCGGCAGTAGTTACTGTAAATGGCTCAAAGGAATTGTAGGAGAAAGAGATGAGGAGCAGACAACAGTGTTAGTGACGTGGATTAAAGAATGGATTAAGGTTAATGTAATTAATTTAATAATCATATTATTTATTTACTTCAAACTCTATATAACATTGTAAAATTCATAACTTTATCATATAGTATCGGATTTGGACAAAACAAGATCCGATGGGACCGTATGGATGAGGGCAACACCATGGAACTGACTGGGAGTGGATTGGAGCTCGTTACAATTTATAGTAAAATAAATTGTCGGTCTGAATAAAGCGATGGTTATCGTTATTAACGATGATCGTTAAATGTGAGTAAAACTCACTAACTCTATCAGTTCATATTTTTATAACGTATATTTAGAACTGATAAATGATGACTGATTGCTGTGTATTGACTGTTTGGTTGAACTGCTAAGTAATTGGTTGAAATTATAGATCTGGTTATATATATATATTGATTCTATTTAGCAGAATATTTCATAATGAAATGGAATTGATGTTAATTGTATTGTTTAACATCTGTGGATGCAGGGAAACAGGTTGGAGGAATCCGACCGGATTCCTCAACGTTTATGTTACTATTTTACATATATTCTGATATATGATGAGACATATAATCGGTTATTGATTTTGTGTGTTGGATGATATTGATCCTTGTTATTTGTTATTTTAAATACCATAAGAATACCTGAATGTAAAAAGGGAATTTCAAAGTGTTTATTGAAAATAAAATATTTATAAAATCAAATGGTTTTATAAAAAGGAAATTTATTTATAAAATCAAAGGATTTTATAAAAAGGATATTTATTATAAAATAAATTAGAATTTATTAAATTGAAAATATTTATAAAATCATGGTATTTTAAAAAAGGGAATTATTTATAAAGTCAAAGGATTTTATGAAGAGAAATATTTATTGGGATAATAAATAAATCACATAAGGAATATTTATTGGGATAATAAATAGAAGTATAAAGGGATTATTTATTTAGAAAATAAATAAGATATTATAAAGGATATTTATTTGGAAAATAAATAGGATTTGAAAACAGAAATATTTGTAAACCAAATATAAAAGGAAAAATTTGTAAAACAAATAAAAAGGGAAATATTTATAAAATGAATAGAATCTTATAAAAAGAGAATCTTACATTAAGAAAGTTTAGACCCGTGCTTCGCACATGGGTATACCAGAATATGAATTTAAAGTGAATATTTAAGAGAAATCTATTATAACAGATTAAGCAAGAAGATTAATTTATAAATAAGGTTTTATAAATTAAGTAAAATATTTATCATTGGATAAATAAAATATATAAGTCAGGACTTATATAGAGAAGTAAGAATCGATTTCAACATCGATATTTGAAACTGAATTTGGACGAAGAGTAAATTGGATAAAGTTAATCGATTAGAGTTAAATCGAATTAGAGTTAATCAAATAGAGCTAATCGATTAGAGTTAAATCGAATTAGAGTTATTCGAATAGAAAATCGCATAGACTTAATTGAATATAAGATATTCAAAAAGTGAGTAAATCGAATATAGTTTATTCGAAGTGAGTTAATCGAATATAGTTTATTCGAATTAGAGAAAATCGAATATTAGTTATTCGAGGAGAGTTAATCGAATATTAGTTATTCGAAAGGAGTTAATCGAATAGAGATTTCTCGAAAGAGAGTTATATGTCGAATTCGATTATATCGTATTCGGGAAAGTATTATTTAGTTTCCGGTTTTTAATCAAGATTTGTTTATTTATTAATAAATTAGTTGTTTGTTTATTTATTCAAAATAAAAATTTAAGTTAGATTTCTAAGTTAGATATTTCAAAAGTAGGGTTTATAACATTAGCGTTATAATAAATGATTTTCATAAAAGAAGTAGATTCATAATCCGAATCCAAGAATATGCGTAAGCAAATGATAGTAGAAATTGGAGCGGTGAGCTTTGTCTATTGCAAGGTTAAGAACGGTTTTCAGTTAAGGTCTGAGAGGTAATTATACCCCAACTTGATTGACTTCCTTACTTAACTAAGAAATAGTTGAGGTTCGATAGCGAAGGAGTTAAAGATACGGTTAAGTAAATAAGAGATTAATGGATTGAGGGGACATAGCGATGTTTTATACAACGTTCATTTGAAATCCACATAAATGAGTTTTGAAAATGTTTTCTAAACATAACCAAAGATGTTTTCTAAACATAGAAAATGAAATATTTTGTTAATAAGAAATTAAGTAATAGAGTTAAGTAAGATTAGAAACAGACTAGAGATTAGTAAATTGAATGGTTTTCTAAGGGTCTATCTGATGTTGGTTTTAACCTTCGAGATTGATACTTAGGGAATTGTTCTCATACTAGTTTACAGTCAGAGACTGATAGTTGTGGAAGAATAGTGATATGTAAATAAGCTATGGAAATGTTTTCCAGTGTTAATAACATATATTTTCTAAACATAGAAAATAAGAAAATATGAATATATATATATATATATGTTGGATGATTTAATCGATAATTCCATTTGGAAATAAGATCGTTGTGTGTATACGGACATTTTTCATTTGATAGTTAAATCACCGACTATCAAAGTTTTTGACCATTTTAACGTTGTTAATATGGAGAGACCGGTTGGATTATTATCCAAAGAACCACTCCGTATTGACATAAGATTTGCAAACCAAGTATGTTGAATATATTGAAGAAGGAGTATAGTGCAAGGGCTATTGTATAAATCTTAGGTAGAAATTGCCTAAGATGAATGTACAGAATAGTGGCTTCAGTTTGTCCAGTCCCAGGACAAATCTATATGGAAGAATGTCTGACAGAGTATATCTAAAGGATCGCGTAAGTTAATCTCTTCAAACGTAGTTGCGTTTGGTGGAAGAGGAATTCGTTTCTCTTACCTGTATACCAGTGGTATTTTTGGGGAAATCAGTTTGTGATTTGGCGGGTATGACGATGTGGTATTCCAAGTAAATGAAGATATGATATGTAAAAAGATAAGCGTAGCTTCCAGCGTCACATCCGGAAATGACAAAAGTCGGCAGGCAACATGGCTATGTAGGTCACACCTATTAGGGTGTATAATCACCTATCTAGAGAATATTCATTTGCTTCTTTAATCTATCAATGCTGTCCCTTATCGGGAAACGGTTGCTAATCCCAACCGTTGGTGAAATACATCCGATACACTCAAGAGAAATAGTGGTCGGTCATGTGTGGCTGGGTAGCAAGATGTTCTTGTTGAACCCAGTGTATTGTCTTCTAGATATACACTATCGGAAGGTGGTTCCATACCTTGTCATAGTTGGAATTCCATTATCCAATAAGTGCTTACGATTTGGATTATATACTATATATGTAGAACGTGAGATGAAAGCGTTTCTGCTAGATGATTATTATATTGTGGTTGATAGACACTATTATAATATCAGAAGAATTTTGATATAAAGATTATTTTGGATTCTCATAAGGGAAAAATCCGTTTCGTTATACGGCGTGGTCTTATGAGATATCGTTTTATTGCTCAAACTGTTTTAAATTGTTTTACTCACACCAGTCCCATGACTGACCCAGAGTTTATTTTGTTTTGTTTTCCCTAAACTCTTGGGTGCCCAATTTTGTATTGGTAGTCAAGTAGTAAGGATTATTGTAACAACCCGAAAATCTGGGCCAGTTTAAAATTTTTATTTTGGCAATTTTAGCGAATTTGATATTTAAAATAGATTATTTTAAATAAAATCGACGAAAAATTTATTTTGAATATAGAATTAGAACGTATATATTATACGCGTCATCGTTTGAATATAAATAATTATATATAATTATAAATAGAATTGAAAATGGCGCGGTAGTTCGATAATTCGATTTCAAACTTCAATTGAATGTACCGGGTGCAAAATAATCCGGATTTTAGTGAAACCAAAAATAATGGAATCTAATTGTGGATATCTTTCCGACGAATCCGAAAAATCAAAATTTCGTAGCGAGAATCAAAAGATATGTCCAGTTGAAAATTCTGAATAGTCGCTATGGAATTCAGGCCCTTAAAAATGGACATTTTGCAAATGACCTCGGATTTCGACGAAACCAGTTTTGTTGGGTCCGTGATGTCAAATTATTGCTAGGTTTCAAATTTCATAATTTTTCGAATCAATATGTGAGCGTGGCAAAGGAAAACGCGTTTGACCAGTTTCAGTTGATTTTAATCGACTGGAAAATGGCCATTTTTCCAACGGTCTCAGAATTCGACGAAATTAGTTTTGTTAGGACCGTATCGTCAATACGAAGCTAGAAAATATTTTTCTAGAAATTTTAAAGTTCGTATGCGACCCCGGTAATTTGAAATGTACGTTTAAAATTCAATATAGTGATTTAAATGTAAATTTAACGGAAACTGAATAGGAATTCATGTGTTAAAATAAAATATATTATCGTTAAAAATATAATTTTTAACGTGAAAGTGAATAAATAAATATTTATAAACAAATCGGCCGATTTGTTTATATACACTGATTTGACTGATATTGATTGGGTCGATAAATTTTACACATCGCCCAACTGCACAACTAAAATCTGTGTTTGATTGTTTGAAACCCCACACGGGTGTTGGGATGAAATTGGGAAGTTCACTCATCCTGATTGATTAAATATGTCGATCGATTGATTGACAGACTGTTATAAGCGTAAGATATCTATATTTGATGCTTATACAGTGTAGTGCACTTTGGTTGATGGTTGATTATTTTTCAATGCTATTATATACATGTGTTGTATGGAATCCATATAATTAACATTATATGGTGATTGATTGGGCCTCATTCCAATTGGGACAACAATGAATATTATAAAAGAAAATTCATGTGTTGAATATAAAAATAGTCATGTGTAGACAATGTTCATGTGTTGAGTGAAATATTTTATACAATGAAATTACAACTTTATCATATTTACGATTAGAATCTACTTTACGGTGGAGTCTAATTAAAATCAAACGATAGATACCATAGTTTTATAAAATATTTTACATAACAAAAATAGTGATGTGTTGACAGTACTCATGTGTTGAGATTAGTCGTGTGTTGAAAGAAATATTGATTCATGTGTTGAATGGGATAAATATTCATTTGTTGGATAGAATAAAGAAGTTTTGAAAAATATAAAGCCGTGTTGATTAGAGATGCGTTATTTTGACGTGAACGATATTTATATCGATTTTATTCGTTGTATAATGAATATTGAAAAGTGATTTCAAAATTAAATATTTTGAAATGAAATTCAAATTGAATTAGATTAAAATACGAATTGAATAGGAAGTGAATTTGAATTCGAATAAAATAGAAATGAATTCAAATTGAATTAAATTGAAATTGAAATTTAAAACGAACTGAAATTGAATTGAAATCAATTAGAAACGAATTCGAATTGAATCAAATAGAAGGTAAATTCGAATTGAATTGAATAGAAACGAATTCGAATTGAATCAAATAGAAGGTAAATTCGAATTGAATTGAATTGAAACGAATTTGAATTTGAATTGAATTGAAATGAACTCGAATTGAATTGAAATCAAATCGATTTGAAATTGAAGATGGAGTTGAAATTGTTTTGAAACGAATGTAGAACTATTTATAAAATTCGTTTTAAAAGGAAATCGACGAAATATATAATATATATATATATATATATATATATATATATATATATATATATAATGGCCTGAATAGAATGCGCCGCGCCGCGGCAGTTCGTGAATTTCGACCATTTATTTCAAACGGACATTGCGGGAGATCCGACCGTCGGGTTCTCCTAAAACCGGAACCGTTGGGTTCGTATCGAAAAGAGCTTTCCAATGAATATTAGAAATTTGAAATCTAACAGTTGGATTTGGAATTATGTCCAAATCAAATTCAGAAAAGGTCGCTGTAAGTGCAGTTTGATGGCCATTGATGGAAATCGACTGTACGGACCTTGATAAAATTATTAAAAATATTAATAATTTGTGTAAAATCATAATATGTGAATTGGAAAGAATTGGGGTGAAAAACTCCAAATTTGAAATGATAAAAATAGATTTTTATCGAAATGAACTAGTTTTGAACTAGAATTAAAATCAATTTATTTTTGAAATGAATAAATTGAATTTGTAAATGATTTTAAAAATAATCAATATTCCCAATAGGTGAAGTGGAAGTGGAATTGAATCGAAATTATCTTCGGAATATTTCGATGTTGGATTTTGTGACTATACAGATATTGTTTTGGGGAATTTGAAAGATATGTTATATATCGTTATTTCCAATACGATATTTGTTAGTTTCAGAATTTGATATTGAATATAAGCCGATATATTTTCTATTCAGAGCCTTGTATTTAATATCAAATGTGATTTGGTTTGTCGTGAATCGTGTTTTTGATGACATTGGTTCTTTAACCCAGTTAAAGGCAGAATATTGATTTTTGAGAAGATTAAAACTAAGTGGAGTTTTAATGAATCTTTAATTAGATTAAAAATGTGAATTGATAATTTAAATTATCAAATTTGAAAGGTGATCGAGAATGGAGTATCGCCAGTTTTGCTCCAAAGCGGTAGTTAAATCTGTAATTAGATTTGAACGTGAAATGGTAATTAATTTTACCGATAACACCGTGGTGTTAGGAATGGAGTATCACCAGTTTTGCTCCATGGGATATATAGGTTGGGATTGGGAAACAAAATAAATAATTACTTCGGTGTGGTTCGTTAATCCCGACTAGTTTGAAATGATATCCAAAGGAGGATTAAAGAATAAATTTAGAAGAATTTATCTTGGATAAAATTAATGGGAACCTTTCCCTAAGAATGTGATTTTGTGAATAAAAGAATATTCTGAATTGGAATGAGGCGTTTGTTGTGCTTGTGTAACCTTCGTTTATTATATACGTGGGTTATTCAGAAAGGCCGGGTTTATACCCATTCTGAATAACCGATTCGACGAGATGTCGAAGATGAAGACGGTGGTTGAAGATCGGAAGTCTTCACATCGTTTGGGTGATTACTGATGATCTTGATTGGGCTGTACACCCAGGATGAGGGAATCAGTTGGTGATCGTCCAGACGTACTTGGAGATGGATGGATATGCGAGGAAAGTGCCTCCGGTTTCGTTCAGACCCAGAACGAACTTGTAAATGGATTGTGTGTCTGACAGTGGATTTTATTCTATGTTGATGGATCTCTACTAAATATACATCTGTTTGGCGGCAGAGAATTTATTCTCTTGCTTAACGCCCTTCTCTGAGACGTACGAGCTCAGAGGTTGTATATCGATGGACATCAGTCGCATGGAGTGAATTGCCAGTGTGGCATGCGTAAGTGGCAATTGATCAAGGCTTCTGTTGAAAAGCAAAGTCTTGTGGTTGATGATCAAAGCATGGCCTGTGTGGCATAGCTTTGTGTATAATGTGAATTCGCGAGCCTCACACCTCGGTATGAGTCAAAAACGGGATACGGACCCAAGGAGTGCACGACGTTTCTTTCTAGCTAGGGTGGTGTCAGTGACCTACCAGCCCTGACATTTATATACTTTTCACCTGTGTGGTTGTTGGATATGAGGCGCCTCGGATATAGGTCTGTAAGGACCGGGAAACGTGTGTTCAGGAATAACTAATCCTCAAAAGTAAGAGAGGACCGGCCTTGGAGGTTCCAAAGGATCATAGTGGGGTCCTGAGGCATTTGCTAGAGTGTCTCGAACGCGGAGAGGAGCTTGCCCCTTGCCTCGGCTCATGACGGAATCCAATTTCCAATACGTGTATTGCGGTTTTAATTGTAGAACTAGTATGGCGACATGATATATGGTACCCATGCCGTCTATGATTGATATTTATGATTGAAATTGTTTTGACACTATACACTTATAATAGTATCAAATGATTTGTTTTAAACGTACCAAGCATGTTTGGCTATTATAAGGGAAAACCCTATCCTCCGGCTTGCGTTGCATTGTGTGATGGGACCTGGGTCTTATAATAGCTTCATTTTTCTAAAAAGCATTGCGCTGTTTATTCTATGCACTAGTATTCTTGGGAGGAAACCCGTTCCGTGTTATACGGCGTGGTCCCTTGAATTACTATCTTTAAAGTAAAGTTTTAAATAACTGTTTTAGTTCTCACACCAGTCACATGACTGACCTGGAGTTTATTGTTTTAACCTAAACTCTGGGTGCCCCTATTTTCCGCACGGGCAGCTAGTAGTTTTGGTTTTGCATATTTATATTCACAGGGTCCTGATTTACAGCTGGAACGATGCTCGGAAAGCTCTGTATCCGTGTATCACTTCTAGTTGTGCTTTTGTATTATTTTCCGCTGCTATGTAATTTATTGTAATCTCTGATATTTATCGAATGTAATTTATTCATTTATACTCTGTATATTCTTGTATCTGATGGAATTGTTGTAATAACAATGAAATGTTCTTCCGTAAGCGTTCTATTTTGTCTTGTACTCAATTCTATTCGTGCTTTCCTTCACGGGGAAGTTCGGGTCGTCTCAATTATATAGATATACTTGAAGAGCTGGAGCAGGAGGCTTCAGGATTATATAACTATAGTTATTTCCGCTATGTTGTAAGTGTTGTACTCTGATAATGTTACTGTATACATATACTGGTTTTATTTCAAAGTTATGTATCTATTATATATTGTTCATTCCGCTGTGAGTTTCGTGTTACTCCGATGATGATGTATGTTCTTCTTCTTCTTCTATTCTAAGTTTCTATCTTATCTATTCTCACCCTCTATTTTCTTTCAATTAGTTTTCTGGTTTCCAATGTAATTTGGGTTGGACTTGTGTTATTTGGTCAGCTCAAATTGTACCAGAATTTCGGGACACTACAGTTTGTATCAGAGCTTAAGATTAAGTAATTACCTCGGCTCTGTGGCGTGACTCGGTAGAGATGGGGTTACTAACACCCTAGATTAAGTTGAGTGTATATATACGAGTGATGTATTTGCTATTTGATATAAATGGTTTTATATTGAGTAGATTTATTGGTTGAGTTGTTTATGAATTCTGGTCGATGGTGGGGCACCACAATATCGATAAGAGTTTCTAAACACTCGAATATGATGGGTTGACACGATATGTTTTGAAAAGAGGGTAATGAAAATAATTTTACCCAAAGTATATATGATATAGAGAAAATATATATATTGGAATTATAATATATTGGATATATTGGTTGTTATTATAATCGATTAAGATTATAATAGGAATGGTATGTAAATAACCAATCAGAATTCATATGAATATAATATATGAAATAAGATGAAGTAAATCTGAATTCAGAATCAGAATTGGAATTAAAAGTTGGAGAATTGTTTGTAAATGAATCTGGGTTAAATATATGTGAATTTTAAAAACCTGGGACATTTTAATTTTTGTTACAGGCATTAAAAATGGTATTTTGAAATGAATTTCAAAATGGAAGTATTTAGATATGTTTTGAAAGTGATATAGTATTGAACTCACTTCGATAACTGGAAATAGATTCTGATGATGATCATGACATTATCGGTATTCATTTTCGAGTTGTAAGTTACGGATTACTACCAAAGATATTGTTTTTGAATTGTTTTGAGAAAACAAGTTGTTTTTATTTCAAAAAGCGAATATTTGGTTTTTGTTTTGGAAAAGGTAAGTTATTTAAAATTCCCAAGAAGAGATTATTTGATTTAAAAACAAATTAAATAGAAATTTGTGAAAGCAAATTTGAAATTGAAATAAAGACAGTTCAGTGGTAATTGAATTGAATTGGATTAGAATGGTAGTTGGAATATTGGTTTGGATAAATGAATGGTTGTGTTGGAGATAAAAGTGATTTGAGTTTGATTGGGATGACATTGGTATATGCAAAATTGGTAACAACAGGAAAGGATATATTGATATGCCGACAAAAAGGTACAAGTTTATATTTGGTATAAGCATGAGATTTATGAGCCGATTTGGCAAGCCGCTTGGCTGTTTGATTTTCTTTTGGGTTGGAGAAGGCCCAGAGAGGCGAGTTGTAGTTGTACCGATTGACCCGTACAAAGTAGGTACTGGCGAAATTTTTCGAAAATTTCAGGTGTTAGAAAAGTTTCAGGATTTTTGAAAATATTCTTTAATAGAAATGAATTAATAATTTAATTTAAAATTAGTTGGTCCAGTTGAAACTAAAATTTAGAAGTGAATAAATAAGTTCTAACCAGTCAATGGGTTTTGTTTTCTACCTTAGCAATTTCGAGGACGAAATTATTTTAAGGGGGAAAGAATGTAATGTCCCGTATTTTTTTGGTGTAATAATTAATTTATTTAATTATTTAAATAGTGATTTAGAGAATTAAATGGTCGTTTAATTAAATAACTTTGAATATTTAATTAATATAAATAATAGAATAATATATTTAATTCGAAATAATCAGAATTATGTTGAATTGACAATATTGTGTGAACTGGAAAATTCAAATTATATAATTCAGTTTATAATTGAATTAGAATAACGAATATGTTATATAAATGAAGTTTGAACGTAGAATTATAATATAATTATAATCGAGCTCGAAATGGCACTGCAGTTCGTAATTTGGCGATTCGAACTTTAAACGAATACACATAAGCCGATTTAAATCGAGTTTCTGTGAAACAAGAAACGTTTGAATCTGTTGAACGATATTTTTCTAATGGAAGAGAAAAAACGAGATTTCGGTTTATATATCATAAGTTATGTACAAATTAATTATTCAGAAAAGCAGCGGCATATTCGTTTTTGGCCATAACGGTTATTTAATTATAATTAAATATCGGTTTTGAATTTGGACAAATCCTTTTAGACGTAGTTATAATTCAATTTTAGAATTTTATTGTAATTTTTAATTAATTAAATACGCAACTTTTTATTTGGAGTATTTTACACCCTATATCAATATTTTGGGGTTTCACAATATGAGTTAACCTATGAAATGAGGCATGGAACGGAGCCACTACGAAGAAGTTCCAGGAGTTACGAAGGAAGCTTCAGACTCATGGGTTGAGAATGGGAGTTGAACTCTATGAGGTCGAATCTCTCGTTGTTCCTCAGTAGCTCAGTGGTAGAGCGGTCGGTTGTTAACCGATTGGTCGTAGGTTCGAATCCTACTTGGGGAGATTTGATTGATTCTTAATTTCATTAAAGAATGAAGAATTGAATGAAAGGGCTCGCTTTGACCATTAGGGGTAGGTAACCCGTTCCTTGTCTTTGTTTCTATTGCATTCTATCTCATCGTATCACATTCTGTTTTACGATATTTGAGAATCACCATCAATACCTCGACGTAGATACGAGGTAATCCCTTGTAAATAGCCCTGTATCTATTTATAACTAGCAAATTAAGAATTCTTAGATGATGTACTAGCAGTGCATCAAAGATGCAGTCATCGATTCTCCCGATAGACCACAATTAACGCGAGCAAACATATTAATGACGAGGAACGCATTTTTGCTATGCTACTAATACTTGTACTTGGTCTGCTATTCTGCCCAAGCCTGGCTGAGGAAGATTTACGGGGAGTAAAACACAAATATGCTAATTCAAGTATTGTTACTATATGTAATTAAAAAGCCTTCACGATAAAATAAATAAAAAGTAAGGCCATTCCATTTCGACAAAAGACCATACCCAAGTTCAATAGCTTTGCGTCCTCTATCCCGATCATGATTTTCTTACCCCCCAGAGGGAAAGGGCCTTTTAATGTTATTATATTTTTGGGTTCGCAGAACACTGCTATGGTACTTTTATCTTATCATTTGCAGTTTATATATATATATATATAAACAAAATAGTATACAAAGGGGTATCTATATTTTCTAATTTTTAAAAGGTAGAAAGAAGGCCACGCGATTCCTTATTCCGGCCACCAGTTCTTTGTGTCCTATACTAAGCCACATACCTTATATTTCTTTAACCACTAAGCATCATCACACTATAAAATACCCAAGCATTTATTCCTACCGTTACTTTCCAAAAACCAACAAAACAAAATGTCCAGATCTTAAATGCTACAGTTACTTTCTGAAACCCAACAAAAAACAAAACTAAAACATATACGTTCACAGTCCAGGAAGTAAGAGCTTCGAGCTCTTGTAGGCTTCAAAACGTTTTACTGTCGCGATCTGTATGGGGGCAGTGTATGAGGTGTGGATGTGTGCGGAAAGCTTGAGAAGGGATGCATTGTATATTCATGAGATGAGGATTTCGAAGGGAGAAAAAGAGATTCAGTTTGTTTCGAAATGGGAGAGGAACAAGGAGTGAGAAGTGACGAGAATGGAGCTGGAGTTTACGGGTGTTAGATGGCAGAAAAAGGTTGGCGTGAGGTGTTATTGAAACATGCAGTAGATAAGGAGAACTGGGTGGTTCGGTTTAGAGTGAAGGAGCAATCGAGACTGAAAGTGTCAGCATGGTGGAGGCATACAGGAACGGAGAGTCTAACGATGTAAAGACTGGTGATGTGGGACGTTGGTTCACTAACAGTGGAGGAATGGAGCTGTCGCGGTTAATACTGGAAGAAGAGTTCGAGTTAGAGGACAAGTACATGGATTTGAAGAGGAGAGTTTTACAAGATTTATGGTTTAAGTGGTTTAAATTTATGTGAAAAGGAGAGGGAGGTTGAAAGGATTTGGATCGGCAGTAGTTACTGTAAATGGCTCAAATGAATTGTAGGAGAAAGAGATGAGGAGCAGGCAACAGTGTTAGTGATGTGGATTAAAGAATGGATTAAGGTTAATGTAATTAATTTAATAATCATATTATTTATTTACTTCAAACTCTATATAACGTTGTAAATTCATAACTTTATCATACGGTTTCAGAATTGGACAAAACAGGATTCGATGGGACCGTATGGACGAGGGCAACACCATGGAACTGACTGGGAGTGGATTGGAGCTCGTTACAATTTATAGTAAAATAAATTGTTAGTCTGAATCAAGCGATAGTTATCGTTATTAACGATGATTGTCAAATGTTAGTAAAACCCACTAACTCTACCAGTTCATATTTTTATAACGTATATTTAGAACTGGTAAACGATGATTGATTGCTGTGTATTAGCTGTTTGGTTGAACTGCTAAGCAATTCGTTGAAATTATAGATCTGGTTATATATATAAATAAATAAATAAATAAATATTTCCTGTATTGCGGATTACAGACCGATAGCTTGTTGCAATGTCATATACAAAATACTGAGCAAAGTAATATGCAACAGAATGGAAAAAGTGCTACCAGATTAGATTGCCAAGTTTCAAAGTACTTTCATTAAAGGACGGAACATTTCAGAAAACCCGCTGCTGGCTCATGAATTGATAAGAATCTTTAATAAGAAAGGCGTAGACAAATTCTGCCTGAAATTTGACCTTCAGAAAGCTTATGACAAAATTAGTAGAACATTCATTATTCATATGCTTACATGCGTGGAGTTTCCGGTGAAAATTGTTGATTTAATTAAAGAATGCATTACCACGCCTACCTTCTCCATCTTGATTAATGGAGTTCCTAAAGGTTTTATTTCAAGCAACCGGGGCATCAGATAAGGGGACCCCAGATCCCCCTATTTGTTTGCCGTTGCAATGGAGTATTTTTCCCTTCAGATGGAAATAACCACACACAACAAGAGAATTCAGTCCATCTACAATTTCCATCCTTCAATCAGTCATTTGTTATATGTTGATGATCTTATCATTTGCATAAAATCAAATTGTGAAGCTGCTAATGTTGTGAAAGATATTTTTAATAATTTGGACAAACATGTTGGTCTAAAAGTCAATGAACAGAAAACCAAATGCTATTTTAATAGTCTTAACTCCAGAAGAGTGGATATTTTGGGTATTCTCAATGTCACTGAAAGTGTCCTACCAGTTAAATATTTGGGGGTCCCATTGTCATCTAACAAAATTACTGACAGAGAGTGTGCTTCTCTTGTCACAGCAATTGGAGATAAATTACAAATTTGGAGCTCTAAATTGTTATCTTTTGCTGGTAGAGTAGAGTTAGTACATACTGTGATGCAAGCTAAGATATATTTTTGGCTACAAACTTTCCAATTACCTGATGCTACAATACACAAGATTGAAAGTGTATGTGCTGATTTTATATGCAGAGGGGGTGTTCACAAAATAAAGTACGCGGATCTGTGCAGACCATAGAAGGAAGGAGGAGTTGGATTAAGAAATTTAAGAGCTATGAGAGACACTTTTGCTGCTAAATTGGGATGGAAAATTATTAATTCTCAGGGATTATGGGCTCGATGGATGAGAAAGAGATATATAAAAGACAATTTCTGGACAATGGGAGTTGATAACAATTCTTCAGCTACGTGGAAAGCAGTAATGAAATCAAGAGATATTCTTGCTTCTAATTGCATGAAAGAAATTTCCAATGGAAATGACACAGATTTATGGCGAGATCCATGGTTTCATGGTACATCTATTATTGAGCGTATGGGATGGGATACTTACTCAGCTTATGGTTGTCCAGGCAAAACAGTGAATGAAATTATCAGTAATGGCACTTGGAAAATTAATCAACTTCCTATCACTACAGATATTCGAAATGATATACTTCAGACTCCAATTTATGAGTTACGAAGCAATGAAATCTGGACCTGGAATCAAGATGATAATTTTATTTTGCGTAAGGCATATGACAGTATTAGGACTCTAAATCCTACAGTAGAATGGTCTAAAATTGTGTGGAATAAAGCCAATATTCCCAAAATGGCTAGCACAACATATAAGGCGATTATGCAACAACTGCCAACTAAGGATAGACTTTGCAAGTGGGGAGTTAATGTTGATCCAATATGTGTTCTCTGTAGTACCCTTGAAGAATCACACTCGCACTTGTTTTACCAGTGCAACTATTCCAAGAAAGTTTTACAACAAATATTTATGGAGAATAAAACACAAGACATAGCATGGATGAAATCATCTCTTACCTGCTCAGCATCTGGAAGAGAAAAGACGTGGTGTCCGACGAAAATAGCATCTCCTTCATAACTATCACATGGTGGATTTGGAGAGAATGCAACAACAGAGTTTTTCATCAAAAGGGAAACAAAACAGTAGAAACCATCAGTCGACTTATAATACATGAGATTAACAACACGAAAAGGATTAGAGTTGCGAGGAGACTTACATCGCACCTGGGACATAGTGAAGATGACGAGCTACGCGAGGATCGAAGGGTGATAAACGCTGGAAACCAAGATAGGTGGAGCAGCTACCGGCCGCCATGATTCTAGGGCTTAATTGCGTAATTTGAGGGAGTAATTTGGGGGAAAGAACTCTTAGTGATTGTTAGCCCTCTTTTTCGCACTAATCTCATCGTGCCAAAACCAAAGCCCAAACGCACAACTAAATACAAGTCGCGTTCCAAGAGACCCATCAGGGGCGCTACACCAAGCAATGGTATATCGGTCCAAATCCAACTCAGTCAGATTAACTGCGCATTACCAGAAAAATCGCTCACCAGGGCGACCGAGTTTCTCCCTTCCAGAAAGAACTCGTCGACCGGTTATCTCAGGCCAGCGTGGAAGATTTCTATGGAGCCAGTCCACTTAATATCCCGACTTCCAAGGAGATAAAGGCGGTCAACCATATGCGGACAAAGCTCTACTTTTGATATACCTCTCCATGGATGACACGTCGGCCACAACTTTCGAGGATACTATTTATGAGCAGTGGAGTCAGTCTTCCAGCCGCAATTAGAGCCAATGGATGGATTCCACGTATCTGGACCTTCCCGAAATGGCCGGACCATTTCGCAACAGCCCAAGCAGCATTTTCCACCTATAAATACCTCCAAGCCTAGAGAAAACGAGGACAACTCCTCTTGGCCAGACGGCTTTCTTTAAACTTCTCATCTCTACTCTCCTCCGGAATCTTAATCTCTCAAAAGGATGAAAGGAAAATAGTTATTTCTTTTCTTTTGTCCAAATAGAAATAGCATTGTATTTGTAATCAAAAAAGAGAGAAATAATATATAAAGTGGACGTAGGCATCGTCTTTGCCGAACCACTATAAAAATTCTGTGTATGCTCCCCGTTCTTTTACTTTTTATTGTGTATTTTATCTTTATTCGTGTGTAGATCACGCGATTGGGGGTTGATCGTCACTAGTGAGCAACTTTTGACGTCAACACTTTGGCGCGCCAGGAAGGGGAAGCGCACCAACACCGCCATTGAGCTCCTGCTTATCCCAGGTCATGGCGAACAAACGAAAGAAAGATGCAACATGCTCTCGTCCCGCAAACGCCGATGCAGCTGATGCCGATGCTGTAGAAGCAAGCCACGAAGTTTCCTCTCATGACAACATGTCCTGATTCCTTACCCGGGACGACATGGATAAAATCATGGTCGAACTCAGAGACCATATGACATCTCAGGGTAAAGTCCTTGAACGACAACAGTAGTTGATGGATCACATTCCCGGTCGACTGGAAACATGGTTGAACGCTTCAACATCAATTCCTCCATCGACCGAAGCTGGGGCAATAACCGATCTTCGGTCTGCACGAAATCAGGCCACTGATCGGGCTACACCTTTATTTCATCCTGGTTTGGCTCCACCAACCGATCGATCCCCGCCGAGAATATCGCTTCCAGCAACCAGCGCGGCTGCAACAACAGAACCTCAGGAGGCTGGTGACCAAGATCTAGGTCGTCTGGCAAATATGCCTCCACTCTTTGGAACATCTCGACCTACCGAATCAGTCGAGCTACCCTCGGGTCCTTCAGAATCAATGCCATTCCCATTACAACCCGGGATCTTGCCGCATACTAGTCTAACCACTCTTCCTCTTCAACGAAGAGTTGGAGTAGCCTTCCCTTCGAATGAGGGAAGCCATCCTACCATGCCGGTCCTCACCGTAGCGGAAGAAAACACTACCGTAGACCCTCCTAACCTCACTTCAAACGGGGGCAACCCTGGCCCCCGAACATCACATACTATGCTGGATCAGCCTAGACCTTTAGCTACAAATATGGCTCGATCCACAACTCATCAGGTTCCAGAGGGGCCATTCTATCCAGAACAACCAGCCAGATCTCACCTTCCCTCACACCTTCACTCAACTCTCGGAGCTCGAGCCCAGCCAATGACCACCCTTCCGAGCATGCTTTTGCCGGATCCTCGTACAGAACCCCCTCAGGATACAGAGTTAAGTTCATGGCAACGACTCCTTGGAGATGGGAATCAGCTTGTAAGCATCATCCGACGTTTCACTCGGGGCAATTCTTCGCAGCAAGACATAGACAATGTCAATCGCAGCCCCTTCACTAGAGAAATCAGAAATTCTCGAAACCCTCCGGACTTCAGGTTCCCTGCCATCGAACCATACAACGGTCGTACTGACCCGACCATTCATCTTATGCGATACATGAGACATATCGAAGTACTTGGTGCATCGACCAGCTTCATGGCTAAGTGCTTTCCACTCTTTCTCACAGATATAGCCGATATGTGGTTTCGGCAGCTAACAATGGAGTCGATCAGTAGTTGGAATACTCTGGTCACCCGCTTCATCGAGCAGTTTCGAGTGCATATCTCTCGACCAAAAAGTGTCATGTTTCTATCTACCATCATACAACGATGCAGAGAGACGCTAAGATCCTTCCTCGAAAGGTTCAACGCAGCTGTAGCATCTGTCGATCGGCCCGAGCCATCGATGGTGTTAATGGCAGCCATCGCGGGAGTCCAGAAGAGATCAAAATTCTCTAACTCCTTAACTAGGGATCCTCCCAAAGATATAGATGATTTCTATTCCGAGGCCAAAAGATTCCTCCGACAAGAGGATGCCAACCTTGAAGTCTTAGTAGCCAAACAACAAGGTCCACTCAACGGCAATGGCCAGAATAAAGGAAGAGGAATGACCCCGGAAAAGGATAAACGCAATGTCCGACCTCGAAATGAAAACAAATATAATCGGTACACCGAGCTCAATTCCTCTTTGCTCGATATCTATCTCGATATGCGCGAGTCCTTCCCCACTCCAAGGCCACCTCAACGAGAGCCGTCCCAGATGGAACTTGACTCTGGCAAGCATTGTATATTCCACAACGTAGCTGGACATAATACAAATGATTGCCGACATCTGCGCGATCTCATCGAAGGGCGAGTCAGAAAAGGGGAACTCGCTGAGTATGTCAAAAATTGCGCCCCGGCCGTGCCGCCGCAACCTTCTGCCCAAGCTCCTCAGGCTGGTCCACAAGCTCCTAGAAATGGAAAGGACCCTGAGACTAGCACTCGCGACATTATCATTAATTAGATTTTTTATCTTTTCTCTCGATGTATTTCTTTCAATAATAGGGACGCCTTGATGCTATGTAATCAATCGCTGTCCCCGTAGAATTTCTTTGTAATAGTTGCTTAGCAGTTTTGAATTTTACTTTTTTGCAAAAGTAGATCGACTGTTGTAAAATTTCTAAGCCGAACTAGATTAGTGTTCGCCATTAAGCCGAGCATGGTTAATGCTCGGCCCCCTATTCTATGTGGTTAGTGTGAAAGTCTACCACTACTTCAAACACCTACCCTTTCAAGTGAGAGAGGTCGCTTTTTCTTAAACACGAGTGTGGATTACACTCTCTTTCTTTACACCATGAGCGTGCATAGCTCATTAAACTAACTAACCCAGCATGAGTTGAGCATAAGAAACACTTGCACTAAGCCGAGCATGGTTTATGCTCGCCACCAAGCCGAGCATGGTTTATGATCGCCACCAAGCCGAGCATGGTTTATGCTCGCCACCAAGCCGAGCATGGTTTATGCTCGCCACCCTCTAAAGCCAAGTGGAATAAAATGCTCGACGCATGGTTTGTTTTGTATTTGCAGGAACCAATTCTTATGGCAATCATCATCTCGGCCTTAATACGGTTTCCGATAGTTGTCGGTCTTCTGGCCTTAATACGACCTAGCATGGTCGTCGGATTTCTGGTCTTAATACAACATCGGACCGTAGGTTTTCTGGCCTTAATATGGTCCGGCGCGACCATAGCAGCTCGAGCGTTTGCGCTTCAGTTCAGATTCCAGAATACACCTCCCTCTGTCGATGAAGATATATTCTGAGGGGCAAAGTGTTAGCCCTCTTTTTGGCACTAATCTCATCGGGCCAAAACCAAAGCCCAAACGCACAACTAAATACAAGTCGCGTTCCAAGAGACCTACCAGGGGCGTTACACCAAGCAATGGTATATCGGTCCAAATCCAAATCAGTCAGATTAACTGTGCATTACCAGAAAAATCGCTCACCAGGGCGACCGAGTTTCTCGCTTCCAGAAAGAACTCGTCGACCGGTTATCTCGGGCCAGCGTGGAAGATTTCTACAGAGCCAGTCCACTTAATATCCCGACTTCCAAGGAGATAAAGGCGGTCAACCATATGCGGACAAAGCTCTGCTTTTGATATACCTCTCCATGGATGCCACGTCGGCCACAACTTTCGAGGATACTATTTATGAGCAGTGGAGTCAGTCTTCCAACCGCAATTAGAGCCAATGGATGGATTCCATGTATCTGGACCTTCCCGAAATGGCCGGACCATTTCGCAACAGCCCAAGCAGCATTTTCCACCTATAAATACCTCCAAGCCTAGAGAAAACGAGGACAACTCCTCTTGGCCAGACGGCTTTCTTTAAACTTCTCATCTCTACTCTCCTCCGGAATCTTAATCTCTCAAAAGGAAGAAAGGAAAATAGTTATTTCTTTTCTTTTCTCCAAATAGAAATAGCATTGTATTTGTAATCAAAAAAGAGAGAAATAATATATAAAGTGGACGTAGGCATCGTCTTTGCCGAACCACTATAAAAATTCTGTGTGTGCTCCCTGTTCTTTTACTTTTTATTGTGTATTTTATCCTTATTCGTGTGTAGGTCACGCGATTGGGGGTTGATCGTCACTAGTGACCAACTTTTGACGTCAACAGTGATGCCAGTTGTAATGTGATGTTTCCTTTTTTATAAGTAACTGGATACGCTAATGGGTATCGGGTGTGTAACCTTTTGTAACTGTTGCATCTTGGGCTGTAGTGCCTAACAATATTATATATGCCCATTTTCAAAATAAATAAATAAATATATAAATTGATTTTGTTTTGCAGAATATTTCATAGTGAAATGAAATTAATGTTAATTGTATTGTTTAACATCTGTGGATGCAGGAAAACAGGTTGGAGGAATCTGACTGGATTCCTCAACATTTATGTTACTATTTTACATATACCGTGATATATGGTGAGACATATAATCTATTATTGATTTTGTGTGTTGGATGATATTGATCCTTGTTATTTGGTATTTTAAATGCCATAAGAATACCGGAATGTAAAAAGGGAATTTTCAAAGTGTTTATTGAAAATAAAATATTTATAAAATCAAATGGTTTTATAAAAAGGAAATTTATTTATAAAATCAAAGGATTTTATAAAAAGGATATTTGTTTATAAAATGAATTAGAATTTATTAAAGAGAAAATATTTATAAAATCAAGGGATTTTAAAAAAGGGAATTATTTATAAAATCAAAGTATTTTATAAAGAGAAATATTTATTGGGATAATAAATAAATCACATAAGGAATATTTATTGGGATAATAAATAGAAGTATAAAGGGATTATTTATTTAGAAAATAAATAAGATATTATAAAGGATATTTATTTGGAAAATAAATAGGATTTAAAAAGGGAAATATTTGTAAACCAAATATAAAAGGAAATATTTGTAAAACAAATAAAAAGGGAAATATTTATAAAACGAATAGAATCTTACATTAAGAAAGTTTAGACCCACGCTTCGCACACGGGTATACCAGAATATGAATTTAAATTGAATATTTAAGAGAAACTTGTTTTTACAGATACTGTAAGAAGATTAATTTATAAATAAGGTTTTATAAATTAAGTAAAATATTATCATCGGATAAATAAAACATATAAGTCAGGACTTATATAGAGATGTAAGAATCGATTTCAACATCGATATTTTAAACTGAATTTGGACGAAGAGTAAATTGGATAGAGTTAATCGATTAGAGTTAATCAAATAAAGTTAATCAATTGGAGTTAAATCGAATTAGAGTTATTTGAATAGAAAATCGCATAGACTTAAAAGAATATAAGATATTCAAAAAGTGAATAAATCGAATATAGTTTATTCGAAGTAAGTTACTCGAATATATTTATTCGAATTAGAGAAAATCGAATATTAGTTATTCGAGGAGAGTTAATCGAATATTAATTATTCGAGAGGAGTTAATTGAATAGAGATTTCTCAAAAGAGAGTTATACGTCGAATTCGATTATATCGAATTAGGGAAAGTATTATTTAGTTTTCGGTTTTTAATCAAGATTTGTTTATTTATTAATAAATTAGTTGTTTGCTTACTTATTCAAAATAAGAATTTAAGTTAGATATTTCAAAAGTAGGGTTTATAACGTTAGCGTTATAATAAATGTTTTTCATAAAAGAAGTAGATTCATAATCTGAATCCGAGAATTTGCGTAAGCAAATGATTGTAGAAATTGGAGCGGCAAGCTTTGTCTATTGCAAGGTTAAGAATGTTGTTCAGTTAAGGTCTGAGAGGTAATTATACCCTAACTTGAATGACTTCCTCACTTAACTAAGAAATAGTTGAGGTTCGATAGCGAAGGAGTTAAAGATACGGTTATGTAAATAAGAGATTAATGGATTGAGGGGACATAACAATGTTTTATACAACGTTCATTTGAAATCCACATAAATGAGTTTTGGAAACGCTTTCCAAACGTAACCAAAGATGTTTCTAAACATAGAAAATGAAATATTTTGTTAATAAGAAATTAAGTAATAGAGTTAAGTAAGATTAGAAACAGACTAGAGATAAGTAAATTGAATGGTTTTCTAAGGGTCTATCTGATGTTGGTTTCGACCTTCGAGATTGATACTTAGGGAATTGTTCTCATACTAGTTTACAATCAGAGACTGATAGTTGTGGAAGAATAGTGATACGTAGATAAGCTATGGAAATGTTTTCCAGTGTTAATAACATATATTTTCTAAACATAGAAAATAAGGAAATATGAATATATATATATATGTTTGATGATTTGATCGATAATTCCATTTGGAAATAATATCGTTGTGTGTACACAAACATTTTTCATTTGATAGTTAAATCACCGACTATCAAAGTTTTTGACCATTTTAACGTTGTTAATATGGAGAGACCGGTTGGATTATTATCCAAAGAACCACTCCGTATTGGCATAAGCGTTGCAAACCAAGTATGCTGAATATATTGAAGACGGAGTAAAGTGCAAGGGCTATTGTATAAATCTTAGGTAGAGAATGCCTAAGATGGATGTACGGAATAGTGCCTTCAGTTTGTCCAGTCCCAGGACAAATCTATATGGAAGAATGTCTAACAGAGTATATCTAAAGGATAGCGTAAGTTGATCTCTTCAAACGTAGTTACGTTTGGTGGAGGAGGAATTCGTTTCTCTTAGCTGTATATCCATGGTATTTTTGGGGAAATCAATTTGTGATTTGGCAGGTATGACGATGTAGTATTCCAACTAAATGAAGATATCATATGTAAAAAGATAAGCGTAGCTTCTAGCCTCACATCCGAAAATGACAAAAGTCGGGCAGCAGCAAGGCTATGTAGGTCGCACCTATTAGGGTGTATAATCACCTATCTAGAGAATATTCATTTGCTTCTTTAATCTATCAATGCTGTCCCTTATCGGGAAACGGTTGCTGATCCTAACCGTTGGTGATATACATTCGATACAGTCAAGAGAAATGAGTGGTTGGTCACGTGTGGCTGGGTTGCAAGATGTTCTTGTTGAACCCAGTGTATTCTCCTCTATAGATACTCTATCGGAAGGTGGTTCCATACCTTGTCATAGTTGGAAATCCATTATCCAATAAGTGCTTACGATTTGGATTGTATACTATATATGTAGAACGTGAGATGAAAGCGTTTCTGCTAGATGATTATTATATTGTGGTTGATAGACACTATTATAATATCAAAAGAATTATGATATAAAGATTATTTTGGATTCTCATAAGGGAAAAACCAGTTCCGTTATATGGCGTGGTCTAATGAGATATCGTTTTATTGCTCAAACTGTTTTAAATTGTTTTACTCACACCAGTCCCATGACTGACCCAGAGTTTATTTTGTTTTGTTTTCCCTAAACTCTTGGGTGCCCAATTTTGTAAGGCAGTCAAGTAGTCAGGATTTTACAGATATACTTGAAGAATTGGAGCAGGAGGCTTTGGGATTATATAGCTATAGTTATTTTCGCTGTGTTGTAAGTTTTGTACTCTGATAATGTTACTGTATACATATACTAGTTTTATTTCAAAGTTATGTATCTATTATATATTGTTCGTTCCGCTGTGAGTTTCGTGTTACTCTGATGATGATGTATGTTCTTCTTCTTCTACTATTCTAAGTTTCTATCTTATCTATTCTCACTCTCTGTTTTCTTTCAATTAGTTTTCTGGTTTCCAATAATTTGGGTTGGACTTGTGTTATTTGGTCAGCTCAAATTGTACCGCAATTTCAGGACACTACAGTTGGTATCAGAACTTAAGGTTAAGTAATTACCTTGGCTCTATGGCGTAACTCAGTAGAGATGTGGTTAGTAACACCCTAGATTAAGTTGAGTGTATATATACAAGTGAACGTATTTGCTTTTGATATAAATGGTTTTATATTGAGTAGATTTACTGGTTGAGTTGTTTATGAATTCTGGTCGATGGTGGGGCACCACAATATCGATAAGGGTTTCTAAACACTCGAATACGATGGGCCGACACGATATGTTTTGAAAAGAGGGTAAATGAAAATAATTTTACCCAAAGTATATTTGATATAGAGAAAATATATATATTGGAATTATAATATATTGGATATATTGGTTGTTATTATAATCGAGTAAGATTATAGTAGGAATGGTTATGTAAATAACCAATCAGAATTCATATGAATAAAATATATGAAATAAGATGAAGTAAATCTGAGTTTAGAATCAGAATTGGAACTAAAAGTTGGAGAAGTTTTCCTAAATGAATCTGGGTTAAATATATGTGAATTTTAAAATCCAGGGAGATTTTAATTTTTGTTACATGCAATAAAATGGTATTTTGAAATGAATTTCAAAATGGAAGTGTTTAGATATGGTTTTGAAAGTGATATAGTATTGAACTCACTTCGATAACTAGAAATAGATTCTGATGATGATCATGACATCATCGGTATTCATTTTCGAGTTGTAAGTGACGGATTACTACCAAAGATATTGTTTTTGAATTGTTTTGAGAAAACAAGTTGTTTTGATTTCAAAAAGCGAATATTTGGTTTTTGTTTGGGAAAGGTAAGTTATTTAAAATTCCCAAGGAGAGATTGCTTGATTTAAAATCAAATTAAATAAAAATATGTGAAAGCAACTTTGAAATTGAAATAAAGCCAGTTCAGTGGTAATTGAATTGAATTGGATTAGAATGTTAGTTGAGATTGATAATGGAATATTGGTTTGGATAAACGAATGGTTGTGCTGGAGATAAAAGTGATTTGAGTTTGATTGCGATGACATTGGTATATGCAAAATTGGTAACAACTGGAAAGGATATATTGATATGCCAACAAAAAGGTACAAGTTTATATTTGGTATAAGCATGAGATTTATGAGCTGATTTGTTAAGCCGCTTGGCTGTTTGATTTTCTTTTGGGTTGGAGAAGACCCAGAGAGGCGAGTTGTAGTTGTACAGATTGACCCGTACAAAGGAGGTGCTGGCGAAATTTTTCGAAAATTTCAGGTGTTAGAAAATTTTCAGGATTTTTGAAAATATTCATTAATAGAAATAAATTAATATTTTAATTTAAAATTAGTTGGTTCAGTTGAAACTGAAATTTAGAAGTGAACAAATAAGTTCTAACCAGTCAATGGGGTTTGTTTTCTACCTTAGCAAATTCGAGGACGAAATTATTTTAAGGGGGAAAGAATGTAATGTCCCGTATTTTTACGGTGTAATAATTAATTTATTTAATTATACAAATAGTGATTTAGAGAATTAAATGGTCGTTTAATTAAATAACTTTGAATATTTAATTAATATAAATAATAGAATAATATATTTAATTCTGAAATAATCGGAATTAAGTTGAATTGACAATATTGTGTGAACTAGAAAATTCAAATTATATAATTCAGTTTATAATTGAATTAGAATAACGAATATATTATATAAATGAAGTTTGAACGTAGAATTATAATATAATTATAATCGAGCTCGAAATGGCGCTGCAGTTCGTAATTTGGCTATTCGAACTTTAAACGAATACACATAAGCCGTTTTAAATCGGATTTCTGTGAAAGAAGAAACGTTTGAATCTGTTGAATGATATTTTTCTAATGGAAGAGAAAAATCGAGATTTCAGTTTATATATCGTAAGTTATGTCCAAATTAATTATTCAGAAAAGCAGCGGCATATTCCCTTTTGGCCATAACGGTTATTTAAATATAATTAAATATTGGTTTTGAATTTGGACAAATTCTTTTAGACTTAGTTATAATTCAATTTTTATAATTTTATTGTAATTTTTAATTAATTAAATATGCAACTTTTTATTTGGAGTATTTTGCACCCTATATCAATATTTTGGGGTTTCACAATATGAGTTAACCTACCAATGTTATTATATTTTTGGGATCGTAGAACACTGCTCAATACAATGGTATTTTTATCTTGTCATTTGTAGTTCATATATATAAACAAAATAGTGTACAAAGGGGTATCTATATTTTCTATTTTTTAAAAGGTAGAAAGAAGGCCACGCGATTGCTTTTTCCAGCCACCATTTCTTTGTGTCCTATACTAAACCACGTACCCTATATTTCTTTAACACCTAAGCATTTTTCATTTGATAGTTAAATCAAGATTGTGTGTACACGAACATTTTTCCTTTGATAGTTAAATCACTGACTATCAAAGTTTTTGACCATTTTAACGTTGTTAATATGGAGAGACTGGTTGGATTATTATCCAAAGAACCACTTCGTATTGGCATAAGCATTGCAAACCAAGTATGCTGAATATATTGAAGACGGAGTAAAGTGCAAGGGCTATTGTGTCAATCTTAGGTAGAGATTGCCTAAGATGGATGTACGGAATATTGCCTTCGGTTTGTCCAGTCCCAGGGCAAATCTATATAGAAGAATGTCTGACAGAGTATATCTAAAGGATCGCGTAAGTTGATCTCCTCAAGTGTAGTTACGTTTGGTGGTGGAGGAATTCATTTCTCTTAGCTGTATAACCCTGGTATTTTTGAGGAAATCAATTTGTGATTTGGCGAGCATAACGATGTGGTATTCCAAGTAAATGAAGATGTGATATGTAAAAAGATAAGCGTAGCTTATAGCCTCACATCCGAAAATGACAAAAGTCGGGCAAGCAGCATGGCTACGTAGGTCGCACCTATTAGGGTGTATAATCACCTATCTAGAGAATATTCATTTGCTTCTTTAATCTATCAATGCTTTCCCTTATCGGGAAACAGTTGCTGATCCCAACCGTTGGTGATATACATTCGATACACTCAAGAGAAATGAGTTGTCGGTCATGTGTAGCTGAGTTGCAAGATGTTCTTGTTGAACCCAGTGTATTCTCCTCTAGAGATACACTATCGGAAGGTGGTTCCATACCTTGTCATAGTTGGAAATCCATTATCCAATAAGTGCTTACGATTTGGATTATATACTATATACTAGAACGTGAGATGAAAGCGTTTCTGCTAGATGATTAGTGGTTGATAGACACTATTATAATATCAAAAGAATTTTGATATAAAGATTATTTTGGATTCTCATAAGGGAAAAACCCGTTCCGTTATACGGCGTGGTCTTATGAGATATCGTTTTATTGCTCAAACTGTTTTAAATTGTTTTACTCACACCATTCCCATGACTGACCCAGAGTTTATTTTGTTTTCCCTAAACTCTTGGGTGCCCAACTTTGTACGGACAGTCAAGTAGTCAGGATTTTATAGATATACTTGAAGAGCTGGAGCAGAAGGCTTCAGGATTATATAGCTATAGTTATTACCGCTGTGTTGTAAGTGTTTCAATCTGATAATGTTACTGTATACATATACTGGTTTTATTCCAAAGTTATGTATCTATTATATATTGTTCATTCCGCTGTGAGTTTCGTGTTACTCTGATGATGATGTATGTTCTTCTTCTTCTTTTATTCTACGTTTCTATCTTATCTATTCTCACCCTCTACTTTCCTTCAATTAGTTTTCGGGTTTCCAGTGTAATTTGGGTTGGACTTGTGTTATTTGGTCAGCTCAAATTGTACTAAAATTTCGAGACACTACAATGTCATCCTTTGTTATATCTCTTATTATTTAGGTTTATTTGATAAGTACAGCTAGACTGATCCGTTTATTGTTTATTTTCTTATAAATAATACTCGGGTCAGGCCGAGTCATTTTAGGTGCTCCTTTGGGCCTCATCGCTGGATTGATCTTCTGCTTTCAGCTTGCTACTCCATCTCTCCAGTTTTATGTACTTTTGTACCTATGACTTTATCTATCGTTGTTTACATATTCTTTTATTTAGATCATGGTACATGTATTAGTTGTAATGACCCGGCTTTTACACATATTACTGACACGAATATTGATTGATCGTAAGTATCGTATTTACAAATACGAGTTAAAATCCATATTTTAAATATCTCAAAACATATCAAAAGTTTTAATTGCATTTCTTTTACCTGTGTAACAACACTTATATATGCATATATCACAACATTTTATAAAATCCTCTTTTCACATTCATGTATGATAGCATGGATTTGATAACGTTTGTTTTAAATTCATTTATTTTACTTATGTTTGAATAATAACACTTATTCATAGCAAGTTCAAAAATGCCACTTTATTTCACTTGTTTTGTTCATTTTTTTCAAAGGCTTTAGAATTTGAGTTTTTGAAAATTTCTTGATTTAAAAACTTATAACACTTGAATTAAAATATTCTTTGTCAATTTTTTTAAGGGTTTGAATCCTTATGTTTATTTTATCAAAATTCTTGTTTTTAAAACATGAAGCATTTGCATGAAAACATTCCAAAACACATTTTTGTCAAAACAAGTTCAAGTGAAGATCATGTTCATAAACCAAAATATAAAGCACCGTTCCCTTTTGCAAAATGTTTTCATGTATTTATATTCAAGGATGGCACCTTCACTAGTTCTAGGCTAGTAGAGAAAATCAAGAAAGATATATTTGCACATGACCAAATCATTTTAGATTAAAGCATTTTCAGTTTTAAAATCTTCCTTGGATTTTCTGAAAATGTCATTCTCATCTGCATTTTTTCAATAAAAAAAAGGTTCAACTTGTCATAAACATGTGCTAAGTATCTACATTATCTTGTGTATTAAACCCAAGGTCCACCTACACTAGAAAATTACTTAGGCATAGATTTTCTAGGATTTTTCCCCACATAGCCAAGATCTTTGTGTACTAGAATTTCAATTTTTTGTAATATCTTTAAAGGCAAGTAAATTTTTATATAAATTCTTGTTAAATCATGGTGTCATAGGTGAAAATATGATTTAGAAACCCTATGCAAAAACTGAATATTATGTACCAAAAAGAAGATAACATATTTGCTTAAACCAAGAAAAAGATTTGGAGAACATGGTGGCACATGTAGCATTTAAGGTGATGTTTGATGGTGGGCTAATGAGGGGAAAGAGGATACATGTGCAAATGATTTCAAGGTGAGCATTGAGCTGATGTGAGCCATGCGTTTTAGGATTTGGTACTTGGATTTTGAGTGAGAAAAGAGTTTTTAATGTTGTCTTTCATTTGTCATATAAAAACTGAAAACTGATTTTCTCTTTTCTCCTAAAACAGTATTGAATGCAACCATATTTTAATTATTTTCTTCACCGATATAAGGGCCTAAGCATGCAAACTTTCTTCACAACTTCAAACACTTTCAAGCAAAAATAGTAAGAGGAAATCAGTGAGCCCTTAAGAAAGGTGAGTAAATTTTTAACAAGAATTCTTTACTGTGTTTTTCCCATTTTGAAATTGAAAGTGGATGATCTTGCTTGTGTTGAATTGGTGTAAATAGTATGCTCTGTTTGATCAAACCTTTGTTGTTTGTCACCCAAAATCTTAAGTATCAATGGTTTTGAGAAACTGTGTAATACTTGGTGATTACCATGTCCTGTTTCTGTCCTGATTGAACTATACACCATCAAATGGATCTGTTAATTCATGTTAGGTGTAGAAACGAGATGTCATACTGGATTGCAAAACCATTTTCAGTAGCCTTAAAGTAGTTTAGAAGGACCATATCATTTGAAAATACACTGTATATTAAAAACCAGAAACACAGTTCTATTCATCCTCAACTCTCTGTTAGTTTTAATTTTCAAAACTCATGTTAATCAAAACTAAATTAATGGATACATTCCTAGGGGTGAATAATGATTTGTAGAAGTAATTTCATATTTTCTAAGGCCCTATATCAATGGGGAAGTCGAGATGATCAAAATTGGTAAAATAACCAATTTTCGATCTTCTAGATCGTCATAGGCCACGGGATCGAAGTAGGAGCTTCATCTGGGTTTAGGGGTTCGGGGAAAAATGCTAGTTTAATTTTCAAATGGATTGATTTTGTGAAATCGAGGAAAATAGGGTTTATTATGGTTTATGGGTTCGGTTGACATTCATGGGAACTGCTCTTCGGTCAAGAGATTAGGGAGGTGCGGTCAGGGGGGAAAAGAGGCGTCGGGACAGGGTGATGAAGTGGCAAGGCGGTGGTGGTGGCTCGTAGACCTGACGAGGCGCAGGGGTGGTTTTCTTCGATGACACAGTTTGCTGGAAAAATGATGGCACACGGGTTTTTTTTGATCGACGACGAGAGGAGGGTTGTGGGCTATGGCAACGTGATCAGGGGAGGAGGAGAAAATTGTGGGGACGGTCGCTGGTGGATGACGACGGCGGAGGCGACTATGCACGTGCATAAGTCTGTGCTGGACGAAGAAGAAAACACCTGGTTTTTGCGAGAAATGCTGTGTTCCAGGGACTTGGCACTTTAGTTTGGTAACTTCGCACTTTGGTCTTGAATAGGTTTTAAAACTTTAGTTTTGAATTAAAATCCAAGTTTTAAAAATATAAATTATAAGTTGAATTTTAATGGAAATAAATGAAGTGAAATTAAAATAATATTTTTATTGTAATAAGCCAAGTGGGAAGAAAAGTGAATCAGGATCTGACGAAATTTTTGTCAAGAAATACAGAAGTGAGAATAATTATAAATTTAGTTTATAATTTAAAATTTGAGTTTATTTCAAAAAAAAAAGTATTTGGTTTAAAATGAATAAAATAGGAATATTTTATTTACTCTAAAAACTGCTAGTTTAAACTAATGGCTTAAATTTCCTATCACAATATAACTGGTTATATATACCGTTCTGTATTGTAAAATAAGAACGCTGTTTGAAGTCATGGTTAGATAATTTTAAAAAGAATTTTATTTAAATTTCTATATAGAAAGAAGGAGTGAATCAAGTATAAGGAATCAAGAGAAATTTGACAAAATCAATAAAGGGTAAAAACTGTAAATTTAATTATAAATTTAATTCTTTTGTAAATAATCGGATTTAAGAAGTGATTATGGAAAAATATAAATTTCTTAAGAATAATGCAAGTATTTATTTTGACGAACAAAACGGAAAGAAAAACCGTGTGCGATGCACACACTAAAATTAGCTGTTTTGAAAAGATGATCAAAATACGAGATATAGACAAGATGTTCACATACTGTGTAGTTTGACTGTAATTATCTATGCAGATTAGATTATAACCATGATAGATCAATAATTTAAAAAGAAATATGTTCGTTAATCATTTCAAAGAGACCGGAATTTATATTCCACTTTGATTTGGTTATACGTTGCGCGTCAGAGATTATCGAAGATAATAGAAGACGGAGTTGTGCAAGGACTATTTGTAAATAGTGCCTTCGGTTTGTCCAATCCCAGGACAACTTGTATGGACGAATGTCTGACAAAGTAATTATAACTGGTCACGTACGTTGTTCTCTCCAAACGTATTTATATGGTGGTAGAGAAATTTGTTTCTTTATGCTTTATACCTATAATTTATTTTTAGGGAAATCAATTAGTGGTTGGAGAGTTTTGACGATGTGGCATTCAAAGAAAATAAAGAGATGATGATCAAGCGTAAGTCTAGCCTCAAGCCTCACACCCAAGAAATGACAAAAATCGGGCAGGCAACATGGCTATGTGGGTCGCTCCCATTAGGGTGTATTGTCACCATCTAGAGAATATTCATATTTGTTACTTCTTTTCATTTTTGTATCTCCCGGGAACTACGGTGGTCGCGACAAAAAGCCGTAAGGTGACAATATATTCGATACACTCAAGAGAAATGAGTGGTCGGACACGTGTGGGCCGGGTTGCAAGACGTTCTTGTTGAACCCAGTGTATTTGTCTCTAGAGGTACACTATCGGCAGGTGGTCCCATACCTTGTCATAGTTGAAAATCCAATTTCCATAAGCACCAAGCGGTTTTTATTTGTATAATATATAGGAGAATGTGAGATGCAAGCATTCTTCTAGATTTTAAATTATTTGTGAAACAAATAAACTTTATGAGAATATCTGATTTAAAGTGTACAAAGTGTTTTGATCTCACAAGGTAAAAACCCGTTCCGTATCTACGGCGTGGTCTTATGAGATATTTTATTTGTTTTTTTAAACTGTTTACTCATACTAGTCCCCTGACTGACCCGGAGTTTATTTTTCTGTGTTTCCCTTAAACTCTTGGGTATTTATAACACTTGTTATGAATAGACAAGTGAATCAGGATTGGATAAACTTGGAAAGCTGAAATGGAACCTTCTGTGTGCTGATTTATCTATTGTATAATTATCAGTCTGCCAGTTTGGATATCATGTATAATTAATCATGTACTATAAATGGCTTGTATCACTAGAGATATGATGCTCTGATGTAATTTGTACTGCTATGTAATATTATGAAGTATTATCTTTTGAAAATTCCGCTGTGAGATTCTGATATTTCTGTGATTTTATCTTCTATCTATTCTTATTCTTATTAATGGCCCGACTTCCGATGTGTTCGAAAGTTGGGTCGTTACAGTTGGTATCAGAGCTTAGGTTACTGATTACCTAAGCTTTGGGTGAGTGTGAGAGAGCGTATTTTCAAAAATTTAAAATAAATCAACTTGGATGGTATACCTAAGTTAGTTATATCAAATCAAGTCTGCAATGACGACCTGTTATATTCAGGTGATTAAGATGAGTAACCAAGGGCGAAGAGGTCGGGCTAGGGGATCTTCCATTACTACTGGTCGTAATACTGGATCCCAGGATCAAGGGGAAACTGTGGAGGAAATTACACCAGTTCAGAATGATAAAAGCTTTGCAACCATTTGTAAAGAGTATACGACTCTAGGAGGAAAAGTTTTCAAAGGGACGGAATCTTTCATTGAAGTCCAAGCATGGTTGAGATCCTGTGAGAGGATTTTCAAGGGACTGAAATTGAATGATGAGAAGAAACATCTCTTAGCTTCGTGGCAATTTCAAGAAGCTGCTGCTATGTGGTGGGATGCTCAGACCACAAATGTTCTTGAGGAAGATTTCACTTGGGAAAAATTCAAGGAAGCTCTCGAAGCACAATTTTTACCTGCTGCAGGAAAGACTAGAATGTATCGGGATTTCATCGATCTCAAGCAAGGGAACATGAAAATATCCGAATATGAGAACAAGTTCAATTCGCTTTCTTGTTTCGGGCCAGAACTGATTAACACCCCACTCAAGAAAAATGAAATGTTTATAGCAGGATTGAAGGATAGCCTGCAAGTTCAGATGATTGGGCATCTCAAGATTCCATTTGTCGATCTAGTGGATATGGTAGTTCGTTGTGAAGCACTAGACGGAAAGAAACCAGTTGCAAAATAGTAGACAAGAGAACCTAGTGGCGAGAGTTCCAATAAAAGAAAATTTAATCTGAACTGGAACAACGAAGGAGTACCAAAGATGGGGGGAAAAGCCAAAGAGCATTATAAGGATACGCAATGCCATAACTGGAAGGAGAAGGGACACATTGCTATGTTTTGTACGAAGCCAGCAGCAGAAAAGCCACAGCAAACTCAACAGCTGGAGCAACCTTAACCAAAGGGAACAAGTGATGCTATTCCCCAAAAGTTTTCATGCTATAACTGTCATCAGCCTCGGCACTTGGTTAGAGACTATCCACTTAAAAAGGCACAGCAACCAAAGGTCTATGCTTTAATGGATAAGTCCTTAACATCTGGGGATGTGAAAATGGAAGAAGCTTCAGCAGGTACCTTACTCTTTTTGAATAAAGGAGTTAATAAACTAGGGTCAGCCTTAGGATAAAATTAATATGGTTGGATTAAATATGGATAATATTCAATCATATTGAGACAGAAAATCAAGTTAGAATTTTAAATTAAATTAAGATTTGGATTTCCTGAAATTAAGTATGGGCTCAAGTATTAGTTGATATGAACTCAGGAAAAGTTAAACTGGTCGTTTTGTGAAATTAAAACATATTTGTGAGTCCCGAGATGGAGACAAATAAATGGGGACTGTGGATAACACTTAACGGAGTTAAGTGGATTGACTGATGAAGTTAAAAAGGTGAATTTGGACAGATACATGCACTTGAGCAAGATTGATTTAAATCAATGAAATGAATAAGACTTGAAATTTATTTCAAGTATATTTGGGAGCTGATGAGAATTCAAGAATAATATTACAAGGATAGAATGTTTTTGTTCAACCATAGTAATAATAACTGTTATAAATAAAATATTTATTGATGTGTGTCGATAACTCTACTATTTACAAATTTTGAGGACGAAATTTTTATAAGGGGGTAGAATGTAATGACCCGACTTTTACACATATTACTGACACGAATATTGATTGATCGTAAGTATCGTATTTACAAATACGAGTTAAAATCCATATTTTTAATATCTCAAAACATATCAAAAGTTTTAATTGCATTTCTTTTAGCTGTGTAACAACACTTATATATGCATATATCACAGCATTTAATAAAATCCTCTTTTCACATTCATGTATGATAGCATGGATTTGATAGCGTTTGTTTTAAATTCATTTATTTTACTTATGTTTGAATAATAACACTTATTCATAGCAAGTTTAATAATGCCACTTTATTTCACTTGTTTTGTTCATTTTTTTTCAAAGGCTTTAGAATTTGAGTTTTTGAAAATTTCTTGATTTAAAAACTTATAACACTTGAATTAAAATATGCTTTGTCAATTTTTTTAAGGGTTTGAATCCTTATGTTTATTTTAGCAAAATTCTTGTTTTTAAAACATGAAGCATTTGCATGAAAACATGCCAAAACACATTTTTGTCAAAACAAGTTCAAGTGAAGATCGTGTTCATAAACCAAAATATAAAGCACCATTCCCTTTTGCAAAATGTTTTCATGTATTTATATTCAAGGATGGCACCTTCACTAGTTCTAGGCTAGTAGAGAAAATCAAGAAAGATATATTTGCACAGGACCAAATCATTTTAGATTAAAGCATTTTCAGTTTTAAAATCTTCCTTGGATTTTTTGAAAACGTCATTCTCATCTGCATTTTTTCAAAAAGAAAAAAGGGTTCAACTTGTCATAAACATGTGCTAAGGATCTACATTATCTTGCGTATTAAACCAAGATCCACCTACACTAGAAAATTACTTAGGCATAGATTTTCTAGGATTTTTCCCCACATAGCCAAGATCTTTGTGAACTAGAATTTCAAATTTTTGTAATACCTTTGAAGGCAAGTAAATTTTTATATAAATTCTTGTTAAATCATGGTGTCATAGGTGAAAATATGTGTAACAACCCGTATTTTTAAAAACCTGTAATAACATAAATCGAGGCAGAATTTAATTCAAAAATCTGAATCAAGGGAAATGGGCTATGCCATTGCGTTCGTCTCGGAAAAATACGCGAAATAGAGTCCGAGTTTTCGAAAATCGGAGTCCGTATGACCCGATTAAGGCCCAACGAAGTTTTCTGAAAATTTCAAAGTAAAAACAGATTTCAAATTCAAATCTGAATTTGGAAATTGGGGTGATTGGGCCAGGCGGGAAAATTCCCGCCAGAACACCCAAGTCGACAGCCCTGTCGACTTGGGAGTCGACTTGGTTAGACCAAGTCGACTCCCAAGTCGACTGGGCTGTCGACTTGGCTCAGCCGGGCTGTTTAGCCTGGTGCACCATTTAGAGATTGTGTTGAGCTTGGGGGCCAGATTCGGTTTTGAGGGCTGAGATTGGAACTAGGGTTTAATCCTATGGCCTAAAACACTTGCCTAATCTATAAATAAGACCCTAACCTACCCTAAATCATCATTATTCATTCTAGCAACTAAACTATGGCAAAATCAATCCTCTCATGGCCTCCACTCTCTTCATAAATTCCTAAGTAAATTTCTATGAGATTTTCCATGCATACAAGTGTTTTCAAGCTTGTATGAGTGTCATTAGCTTGCATTCAAGTCAAGTTTCTATATTTGCATCATAATTAAAGCAAGGGTTTTTAGTGATTTAAAGCTTGCATTTTGGGGTTTAATTGGTTGCATAAGGGCTTTCTTATACTTGCTATACTCATTTGAGTCCTCATAAGCATTGTAAGCCCTATTCTACTTTCATACTTAAACTCTAAAGTTAAATGTATGATATGCAAGTTTAGATGCAAGTTTAATATGATATGATATGCAAGTTTATCATGTTGTAATATGCAAGTTTATATGCAAGTATGTCATGTCATGATATGCAAGTTTGATATGTTATGATATGCAAGTTCATCATGTTATGTTATGCAAGTTTGATATGTTATGATATGCAAGTTTGATATGCAAGTTGTCATATGATATGCAAGTTATGTTATGTAAGTTTGTTATGCAAACTTATCTTGGGTTTATGAACATAAAGCTTCAAGCTTTATGCTAAAGGTTGCATTTTGGCAACATGTAAGTTATCATATCCCTTATGATAACTTGCATGTGAGGCTAAATGCGAACTTATGGCCATTTCTACATGTCATTTAGCACCATGTATCACCAATATGCCAAGTTTGGTTTTATGCATGCTTTTGAGGCCTAAAAATGTAATATGCAAGTGTATGAACATATGAACATTTCATATGCCACCATGTTAAACTTGTGGCTTCAACACTTTTATGTCATGATTATGCCAAGTTCCCTCTTTCTATCCTTTATGCGCTATTGCGATATGTAAGCGATGGGATTGCGTTTGGGGTTGGGTAAACTTAAAAGACATAAAAACATAAGCTTGGGAATTTACCTATTAAGTTAGGTCTACCCATTGGGAATTTACCTATTAAGTTAGGTCTACCCAATTGCTTGAAAACTTGTAACATGTTTTGGAAACATAATGGATATGACGCTTAGAAAATATAAGTGTGACCAACTCGAGGTTGGGTTGAGTTTGTAGCGTAAACCTACCCGGAATCGACCGGCTTAACTAGTTGCTACAAACAATAGGACCCAATGTGAGAAGTTGGTCATGTTGTACCTTGAACCCGAGGTTAGACCAAGTTGTGGTGTAAAGCTACCCGGACCCGCCCGGCTTAACTAGTAACCACAACAAAGTCTAATGTGAGAGGTTAAGGTGCATTAATTAATTAATGCCTCGTGATTAGGGTTAAGTCATGGACCGCTTGAATACTTAACCAATGAAACACGATGGGTTGGTAGGGTTAAGTCATGAACCTTGGGTACACTTAACCAACTTGGTACTTGAATGAGTTGGGTTAACCACGTTTAACCCATTAAGGAAACCCTAGTTACGTGGTCCTTTGCACCAGTAACCCTCTTAGTTGTATCATGATACCCTAGGGACTAGGCTAGGGAGGGGCACGATTACTGGGATGCCATGTAAGTGACCAAAACGACGGCTGAGTAGGTGCGCCGGTGTAGGTTCAGACGGGTCATGGTCGTGCACATGGTCCGGAGTTGAAAAAGCAGGCACGGGCACCAGTAGGTTTAGACTGTGCGTGCATTGATTTGTGTCGGTGGTTGACACCCTAGGACTTGATACACCCTTGGGTGGACCTAGCACAGTTTAGCTACACTTCGTAGTTGGGCCGTATGACACAGACACTTGACGAGTTAGGCTTATAGGGAGCCGATCGACTAGACCGTGCTAGTTGGACCTTGGTTTGGGTCATTCATGATGTTGGGCCAAACTTGGGCCTGGGGATCACTTCTTGTTTACACTTTAGACCTCGTGTTAGGGTCACTTCATGTTATTGGGCCAAAGCTTGGGCCAAGGGATCAATACTTGTTTATTCAAGTCATGATAGTTTGCTAGTACACCTGTGGTGCAAAACCTTAATCCTGATTATGCGATGACACCTTTATCTACCCTGTTAGTTAATCATCATGCTAGTATGTTGTTATCCTTATGTTCATCCATGCTGCTCATGCCAGTTAACTTTATTAGTTTACATTGATTGTAGTAGGGCTTACTCAGTCTTTTTGACTGACCTGTTTTCTTTCGCCTCTTTTCTTCCGTTTCCCCCCCCCCAGGTTCTCAGGGTGGGAACGTTGGAGCTTAGCTTGGATTTCGGATTGCTTGCTTGTGGGATTTCAGCTCATGTACGGTTTCGACATGAAGCTAGCTATGGTTATCACTTATTTTGGGGATAGTACTTATGTATTTCAGTTTTTCAGTGATGTGGTTTTTATCTAGACTTGTTTATTTGGAAAGTTGACATTATGTTGTACCAGACTTGTTTTGAAATGGTTTGAAATCTTCCGCTGTTTTATCTGTGTTATTTACTCTGTTTACATATATACATATGTTCTTGTTCTGCCTTGATATATCATTATGCATGTTTACCTGATTCGAACGCCCCTCCAAAGTCAGAGTGCTTGCAAGAGACACCCTGGCGGAGGCGGGGTGTTACATTTGGTATCAGAGCATATGGTTTACGAGAAGGAATAAAAAGGTTTTTAAGAAAACTTTTGGAAAACTATTTTCAAAACCAAGTATAAAGTATTTTCCAAGAAAAGTCTAGTTTATTTTAAAGGTTATTCCCCAAAAAGCCACTAGCAAAATTCCTTCGTTTTTCCTCCATTCTGAATCTGTCTTTTTCTTCGTTTTTAGTATGGCCGATAACCTTGCCATTCCGGAGGGAGTACACGTACCTGTTTGGTATAGGAGACTTTTGGAGGCTAGGGCGACCGAAGCCGGCCCCGCAGACGTTCCTCCTCCTCCTCCTCCGGTAGTCAATGTTCCTCCTCCTCCTGTCGTTAATGTTCCTCCTCCTCCTGTCGCTGAGGTTCCTCTTCCTCCTCCCCCTCAGCATCCTCAAGCTGACTTCGCAAAGACTTGCAAAGATTTCAAAGAAATGGGTGGCAAGAACTTTCAAGGCACTGAGACTTTTGTAGAGGCCAGAAATTGGTTGAAAGAGACCGAGGATTTATTTGCTATCTTTGGGTTAGACGATCAGAGGAAGATCTTGTTGGCGGTTTGGCTTATGAAGGATGAAGCCGCTTATTGGTGGGAAGTCACCAATGGTACTAGGCCTGTTGAGACTTGGGCCGATTTCAGGGCAAGGTTCGTGCTTAAGTTTCTATCTTCTGCTGAGGAGAATCTGCAAATGGAGAGGTTCACAACTTTGAAACAAGGAGATATGTCTGTCAAAGAGTATGTGAACAAGTTCAATCAGTTAGCTCGTTTTGGCTTGGATATGGTGAATACTCCTCAGAAGAAGGCTCTTCGTTTTGCTAGAGGATTGAATGAGCCGTTGCAGGGATTGGCTATGTCACATATTCCCCATGGGGCCACGTTTGAGAGCTTGGTTGATATGGCGTTACTTCAGGGAGATGTCAAGAAAGAGATCAAGGTGAATGATACTCAAGCCAAGAAGGCTGATTCCCAGGGGAAAGGAAATCAGAGTAATCAGAACAAAAAGAACGACAAGGGTAACAAGAACAAGGCAAAGGAAACAAGAAAGTGCAACTTCTATGGGATTGTTGGGCACATAGCCAAGGACTGTAGGAAGAAGAGAAGGAAATTGGGTGGGTGCTTTCACTGTGGAGAGACTGGACATTTCAATAAGGATTGCCCGAAGAAGCAAGGGCAAGGCCAGGGTCAGACTCAGCGTGCTGGACCTTCAGGAGGGCAAGTTCATGCTCTCAATGCCGCTCCAGTTCCCGATCGAGGTAGTATTTCTGTGAAAGTCTTGTTTACATTTCTGATTTTCCTGTTCGTACCTTGTTTGATTTTGGTGCATCGCATAGTTTATTTCATCTGATCTAGTTGGAAGTTTGCACCTAAGTACTAGACTAGTAATGATCCCATGTGTGTTTCAAATTCAATTGGGGGTTCCGCCCATCTGTCTATGATCTACGTGGATTTGAAAAATCTCTATCTTTGGTGTAGAGTTCTCGTGTGAGGCTTATATTCTCGGTTTCTTGGGGTATGGGTTGATTTTGGGCATGGATGGGTTGTCCAGTTTTGGGGCCATCCTTGATTTTCTTTTGAGCATAGGGTTGTGAGGCTCATGACTCGCCTCGGTAATACCCTAAAAATTTCTAGTAACCCTATGAGTCCCGTCATGTTGTGTTATCTTGAATCGCTCAACTCGTCTATCGATAATTTGCAATCGGTGAGGGTGGTCCGAGAATATCCTGATATCTTGGGTGAAGTGAAGGGGGGGTTACCCCCAAGCGAGAGATTGATTTCCGCATTTATCTGGTTGATAATGCCAAGATAGTTTCGTGGCCGGTTAGGCACATGGTCCCGCAAGATGAGAGTTGTGAAAGCAAGTCAAGTAGTTGCTTGAGAAGAACTTCATTAGACGAAGTATATCTGAATGGGGAGCGCCTGTAGTATTTACTACCAAGGCAGATGGTTTTCTTCGACTTTGTGTCGATTATCGTGAGTTAAACAAAGAGAATAAACAACCATTACCGAGGATTGATGATCTCTTTGACCAGCTTATCAGTGCTTCTGTTTTCTCTCAGCTTGATCTTGCTACTGGATTCCATCAGCTCAGGGTAGCTGAGGATAGTATAGACAAAACCGCGTTCAGAACTCCAGATGGATTCTTAGAATGGCTGGTCATGCCATTCGGTTTGACTAATGCACCTGCCAACTTCGTGGACTTGATAAGTAGGGTGTCTAGGGAGTTCCTAAACGAGTTTGTGGTAGTCTTCGTAGATGATATTCTGATCTTCTCAAAGGATGAGGAAGAGCACGCAAGACATCTCAAGGAGGTGATGGATACGCTTAGAGCGCATCAGTTGAAAGCCAAGTCCTCCAAATGTCATTTTGGAGAAAAAGAAGTTAGAATTCTTGGGCACATAATTTCTAAGCAAGGCTTAGTGGTGGATCCCGCTAAAGTGGTCGCGGTTCAAGACCGGAAAAAGCTCCGACGAGGACAATTGAAGTAAGAAGTTCTCTCAGTTTAATTAGTTAGTTAGCGTCCCTTGGGCTTAGACCTACCCTTCTGGATCAAGAAGGGACTTCGCAGAAGGAAGACCCGCAGTTAGTCGAGATCATGAACAAGTGATTCGAGGCGAGATGTTAAGTCACAAGGGATGGCTAAGACGCGATGAGAGAAAGAAGGTTCTTGACGATGCACATCACCCGAGGAGGTGGCCGAGTTTGTCCCAAAGTGCATGTTGTGCCAACAGATTAAGGCCCAGTCATAAAAAGCCCGGTGGGCTATTACATCCATTGGAGGTCCCCGCAATAGAAGTAGTAAAGCGTCACGAAGGATTTCATGGATGGACTGCCTAGATCAAGGAAAGGGAATACGAGCAGGTGGGTCATAGTAGGTAGACTCACGAAGAGTGCTCATTTCACTTCGGTAAAGAGCGAAAGGACTGCATCATAGCTAGCGACAGTTTACTTTCAAGAAATAAAGCGGTTGCACGGGGTTCCCTAAAGTATAGGTAGTAACCATGACTCAATCTTCACTAGCCAGTTTTGAGATAGTCTACGGGAAGTCATGGGCAAGCCACTGAATCTAAGTACGGTCTATCATTCGCAAGCGGATGGTTCATTTTGTTCAAGCATGAGTTATAGAAAATCACGTTGGTAAGAGCAATTGGCAACGTGGATTGGTATTTTCGAGAGAAGTTCTGCTGCGTGGAATACTTTATGGTAAGTAAACGAGATCCAGGATTCACTAGTGAATTTTGGAGAGCTTGCATGAAACCATGAGGTCATAGTTATGTTTAAGCCAAGAATGATAGACGAGAGGCGACAATGAAATGGGTTCCAACTCATATTTGGAAATAAGAGTTAAGAAGCTAAGAAATCATGAGGTAAAAGACGGTCAAAGCATAGTGGAGTCAAGCTCAAGGAAATGTGACTTAGAAGACTGAAGGCTAGATACGCGCATCCTATCTCTTTTTAAGAGTATATCCTTGACCCTTGTTTTCCTGTGGAACTTACTCGCATGTTATCTTTTTACATATATCCTCTCGGTCCCATTTTTGGTCCTATTTCTGTCGGGAGGTATGACTTATTGGCTAGTAATACATGTCAGGGTTTGAAGGGGGTCCGTTGGGTTGACTAAACCTTTTGGGCTTTTATAGAATATGGGTCGGGTTAGGAAGGGATTTCTTGTGATCCGAAAGGAGTATATCCTGCTTATCATCCCGATCTCTTTGTAGCATATCTTTCTTTTGCTATCTATATCATGTTAATCTTGTCATGAGAACCTTAGGTAGAAACCCTTTGGATGAAACATGTGTTTGAAACATGTTATGCTTGATGGTTGCAAGTGGTTGCAAGTGTTTGCAAGTGGTTACTCGTGGATGCATTATACACATTAGGCACTAGATCGGCTCACACACTCCTCATATTGCATATGCATGAGTGTTTACGCTTATTCATGGATGAAATTCTCGGTGTTATCACATGGATGTTGCATATGGATGTATGTTATGTGCACACATATAGATGTTATACATTATGATTAGGAATTGCATACATATGGATTCATTTCACTAACATAATTTGCATTGATGATATTTGCATTAGGTAAGTACATATACACACACCTTTGCATATGTTCATACAACATTTAGAATCTTGTAAGGACAATGATTGCTCGTGGATGATGTTTTGAGTAGATGGATGTTGGATGGTAGGATACGTTCTTCCTAACTTGAAGATTTCGGGGACGAAATCCTTTAAGGAGGGGAGAATGTAACAACCCGTATTTTTAAAAACCTGTAATAACATAAATCGAGGCAGAATTTAATTCAAAAATCTGAATCAAGGGAAACGGGCTATGCCATTGCGTTCGTCTCGGAAAAATACGCGAAATAGAGTCCGAGTTTTCGAAAATCGGAGTCCGTATGACCCGATTAAGGCCCAACGAAGTTTTCTGAAAATTTCAAAGTAAAAACAGATTTCAAATTCAAATCTGAATTTGGAAATTGGGGTGATTGGGCCAGGCGGGAAAATTCCCGCCAGAACACCCAAGTCGACAACCCTGTCGACTTGGGAGTCGACTTGGTTAGACCAAGTCGACAGCCCTGTCGACTGGGCTGTCGACTTGGCTCAGCCGGGCTGTTTAGCCTGGTGCACCATTTAGAGATTGTGTTGAGCTTGGGGGCCAGATTCGGTTTTGAGGGCTGAGATTGGAACTAGGGTTTAATCCTATGGCCTAAAACACTTGCCTAATCTATAAATAAGACCCTAACCTACCCTAAATCATCATTATTCATTCTAGCAACTAAACTATGGCAAAATCAATCCTCTCATGGCCTCCACTCTCTTCATAAATTCCTAAGTAAATTTCTATGAGATTTTCCATGCATACAAGTGTTTTCAAGCTTGTATGAGTGTCATTAGCTTGCATTCAAGTCAAGTTTCTATATTTGCATCATAAAGCAAGGGTTTTTAGTGATTTAAAGCTTGCATTTTGGGGTTTAATTGGTTGCATAAGGGCTTTCTTATACTTGCTATACTCATTTGAGTCCTCATAAGCATTGTAAGCCCTATTCTACTTTCATACTTAAACTCTAAAGTTAAATGTATGATATGCAAGTTTAGATGCAAGTTTACTATGCTATGATATGCAAGTTTATCATGTTGTAATATGCAAGTTTATATGCAAGAATGTCATGTCATGATATGCAAGTTTGATATGTTATGATATGCAAGTTCATCATGTTATGTTATGCAAGTTTGATATGTTATGATATGCAAGTTATGTTATGCAAGTTTGATATGCAAGTTGTCATATGATATGCAAGTTATGTTATGTAAGTTTGTTATGCAAACTTATCTTGGGTTTATGAACATAAAGCTTCAAGCTTTATGCTAAAGGTTGCATTTTGGCAACATGTAAGTTATCATATCCCTTATGATAACTTGCATGTGAGGCTAAATGCGAACTTATGGCCATTTCTACATGTCATTTAGCACCATGTATCACCAATATGCCAAGTTTGGTTTTATGCATGCTTTTGAGGCCTAAAAATGTAATATGCAAGTGTATGAACATATGAACATTTCATATGCCACCATGTTAAACTTGTGGCTTCAACACTTTTATGTCATGATTATGCCAAGTTCCCTCTTTCTATCCTTTATGCGCTATTGCGATATGTAAGCGATGGGATTGCGTTTGGGGTTGGGTAAACTTAAAAGACATAAAAACATAAGCTTGGGAATTTACCTATTAAGTTAGGTCTACCCATTGGGAATTTACCTATTAAGTTAGGTCTACCCAATTGCTTGAAACTTGTAACATGTTTTGGAAACATAATGGACATGACGCTTAGAAAATATAAGTGTGACCAACTCGAGGTTGGGTTGAGTTTGTAGCGTAAACCAACCCGGAATCGACCGGCTTAACTAGTTGCTACAAACAATAGGACCCAATGTGAGAAGTTGGTCATGTTGTACCTTGAACCCGAGGTTAGACCAAGTTGTGGTGTAAAGCTACCCGGACCCGCCCGGCTTAACTAGTAACCACAACAAAGTCTAATGTGAGAGGTTAAGGTGCATTAATTAATTAATGCCTCGTGATTAGGGTTAAGTCATGGACCGCTTGAATACTTAACCAATGAAACACGATGGGTTGGTAGGGTTAAGTCATGAACCTTGGGTACACTTAACCAACTTGGTACTTGAATGAGTTGGGTTAACCACGTTTAACCCATTAAGGAAACCCTAGTTACGTGATCCTTTGCACCAGTAACCCTCTTAGTTGTATCATGATACCCTAGGGACTAGGCTAGGGAGGGGCACGATTACTGGGATGCCATGTAAGCGACCAAAACGACGGCTGAGTAGGTGCGCCGGTGTAGGTTCAGACGGGTCATGGTCGTGCACATGGTCCGGAGTTGAAAAAGCAGGCACGGGCACCAGTAGGTTTAGACTGTGCGTGCATTGATTTGTGTCGGTGGTTGACACCCTAGGACTTGATACACCCTTGGGTGGACCTAGCACAGTTTAGCTACACTTCGTAGTTGGGCCGTATGACACAGACACTTGACGAGTTAGGCTTATAGGGAGCCGATCGACTAGACCGTGCTAGTTGGACCTTGGTTTGGGTCATTCATGATGTTGGGCCAAACTTGGGCCTGGGGATCACTTCTTGTTTACACTTTAGACCTCGTGTTAGGGTCACTTCATGTTATTGGGCCAAAGCTTGGGCCAAGGGATCAATACTTGTTTATTCAAGTCATGATAGTTTGCTAGTACACCTGTGGTGCAAAACCTTAATCCTGATTATGCGATGACACCTTTATCTACCCTGTTAGTTAATCATCATGCTAGTATGTTGTTATCCTTATGTTCATCCCTGCTGCTCATGCCAGTTAACTTTATTAGTTTACATTGATTGTAGTAGGGCTTACTCAGTCTTTTTGACTGACCTGTTTTCTTTCGCCTCTTTTCTTCCGTTTCCCCCCCCCCCCCCAGGTTCTCAGGGTGGGAACGTTGGAGCTTAGCTTGGATTTCGGATTGCTTGCTTGTGGGATTTCAGCTCATGTACGGTTTCGACATGAAGCTAGCTATGGTTATCACTTATTTTGGGGATAGTACTTATGTATTTCAGTTTTTCAGTGATGTGGTTTTTATCTAGATTTGTTTATTTGGAAAGTTGACATTATGTTGTACCAGACTTGTTTTGAAATGGTTTGAAATCTTCCGCTGTTTTATCTGTGTTATTTACTCTGTTTACATATATACATATGTTCTTATTCTGCCTTGATATATCATTATGCATGTTTACCTGATTCGAACGCCCCTCCAAAGTCAGAGTGCTTGCAAGAGACACCCTGGCGGAGGCGGGGTGTTACAATATGATCTAGAAACCCTATGCAAAAACTGAATATTATGTACCAAAAAGAAGATAGCATATTTGCTTAAACCAAAAAAAAGATTTGGAGAACATGGTGGCATGTGTAGCATTTAAGGTGATGTTTGATGGTGGGCTAATGAGGGGAAAGAGGATACATGTGCAAATGATTTCAAGGTGAGCATTAAGCCGATGTGAGCCATGTGTTTTAGGATTTGGTACTTGGATTTTGAGTGAGAAAAGAGTTTTTAATGTTGTCTTTCATTTGTCATATAAAAACTGAAAACTAATTTTCTCTTTTCTCCTAAAACAGTATTGAATGCAACCATATTTTAATTATTTTCTTCACCGATATAAGGGCCTAAGCATGCACACTTTCTTCACAACTTCAAACACTTTCAAACAAAAATAGTAAGAGGAAATCAGTGAGCCCTAAAGAAAGGTGAGTAAATTTTTAACAAGAATTCTTTACTGTGTTTTTTCCATTTTGAAACTGAAAGTGGATGATCTTGCTTGTGTTGAATTGGTGTAAATAATATGCTCTGTCTGATCATACCTTTGTTGTTTGTCACCCAAAATCTTAAGTATCAATGGTTTTGAGAAACTGTGTAATACTTGGTGATTACCATGTCCTGTTTCTGTCCTGATTGAACTATGCACCATCAAATGGATCTGTTAATTCATGTTACGTGTAGAAATGAGATGTCAAACTGGATTGCAAAACCATTTTCAGTAGCCTTAAAGTAGTTTAAAAGGACCAAATCATTTGAAAATACACTGTATATTAAAAATCAGAAACACAGTTCTGTTCATCCTCAACTCTCTATTAGTTTTAATTTTCAAAACTCATGTTAATCAAAACTAAATACATGGATACATTCCTAGGGGTGAATAATGATTTCTAGAAGTAATTTCATATTTTCTAAGGCCCTATATCAATGGCGAAGTAGAGATGATCAGAATTGGTAAAATAACCAATTTCCGATCATCTAGATCGTCATAGGCCACGGGATCTAAGTAGGAGCTTCATCTGGGTTTAGGGGTTCGGGGAAAAATGCTAGTTTAATTTTCAAATGGATTGATTTTGTGAAATCGAGGAAAAATAAGGTTTATTATGGTTTATGGGTTCAGTTGACGTTCATGGGAATTGCTCTTCGGCCAAGGGGTTAGGGAGGTGCGGTCAGGGGGGAAAAGAGGCGTCGGGGTAGGGTGATGAAGTTGCAAGGCGGTGGTGGTGGCTCGTGGACCGGACGAGGCGTAGGGGTGGTTTTCTTCGATGACACAGTTTGCTGGAAAAATGATGGCACACGGGTTTTTTTTGATCGACGACGAGAGGAGGGCTGTGGGCCATGGCAACGTGATCAGGGGAGGAGGAGAAACTTGTGGGGACGGTCGCTGGTGGGTGACGACGGCGGAGGCGACTATGCACGTGCACAAGTCTGTGCTGGACGAAGAAGAGAAACACCTGGTTTTTGCGAGAAATGTCGTGTTCCCGGGACTTGGCACTTTGGGTTTTGGTAACTTGGCACTTTGGTCTTGAATAGGTTTTAAAACTTTAGTTTTGAATTAAAATCCAAGTTTTAAAAATATAAATTATAATTTGAATTTTAATGGAAATAAATGAAGTGAAATTATAATAACATTTTTATTGTAATAGGCCAAGTGGGAAGAAAAGTGAATCAGGATCTGACGAAATTTTTGTCAAGAAATACAGAAGTGAGAATAATTATAAATTTAGTTTATAATTTAAAATTTGAATTTATTTCAAAAAAAATATTTGGTTTAAAATGAATAAAATAGGAATATTTTATTTACTCTAAAAACTGCTAGTTTAAACTAATGGCTTAAATTCCCTGTCACAATATAATTGGTTATATATATACCGTTCTGTATTATATAAAATAAGAACAGTGTTTGAAATCATGGTTAGATAAATTTAAAAAGAATTTTATTTAAATTTCTATATAGAAAGAAGGAGTGAATCAAGTATAAGGAATCAAGAGAAATTTGACAAAATCAATAAAGGGTAAAAACTGTAAATTTAATTATAAATTTAATTCATTTGTAAATGATCGGATTTAAGAAGTGATTATGGAAAAATATAAATTTCTTAAGAATAATTCAAGTATTTATTTTGACGAACAAAACGGAAAGAAAAACCGTGTGCGATGCACACACTAAAATTAGCCGTTTTGAAAAGATGATCAAAATACCAGATATAGACAAGATGTTCACATACTGTGTAGTTTGACTGTAATTATCTATGCAGATTAGATTATAACCATGATAGATCAATAATTTAAAAAGAAATATGTTCGTTAATCATTTCAAAGAGACCGGAATTTATATTCCACTTTGATTTGGTTATACGTTGCGCGTCAGAGATTATCGAAGATAATAAAAGACGGAGTTGTGCAAGGACTATTTGTAAATAGTGCCTTCAGTTTGTCCAATCCCAGGACAACTTGTATGGACGAATGTCTGACAAAGTAATTATAACTGGTCACGTACGTTGTTCTCTCCAAACGTATTTATATGGTGGTAGAGAAATTTGTTTCTTTATGCTTTATACCTATAATTTATTTTTGGGGAAATCAATTAGTGGTTGGAGAGTTTTGACGTTGTGGCATTCAAAGAAAATAAAGAGATGATGATCAAGCGTAAGTCTAGCCTCAAGCCTCACACCCAGGAAATGACAAAAATCGGGCAGGCAACATGGCTATGTGGGTCGCTCCCATTAGGGTGTATTGTCACCATCTAGAGAATATTCATATTTGTTACTTCTTTTCATTTTTGTATCTCCCGGGAACTACGGTGGTCGCGACAAAAAGCCGTAAGGTGACAATATATTCGATACACTCAAGAGAAATGAGTGGTCGGACACGTGTGGGCCGGGTTGCAAGACGTTCTTGTTGAACCCAGTGTATTTGTCTCTAGAGGTACACTATCGGCAGGTGGTCCCATACCTTGTCATAGTTGAAAATCCAATTTCCATTAGCGCCAAGCGGTTTTTATTTGTATACTATATAGGAGAATGTGGGATGCAAGCATTCTTCTAGATTTTAAATTATTTGTGAAACAAATAAACTCTATGAGAATATTTGATTTCAAGTATACAAAGTGTTTTGATCTCATAAGGTAAAAACCCGTTCCGTATCTACGGCGTGGTCTTATGAGATATTTTATTTGTTTTTTTTTAAAACTGTTTACTCATACCAGTCCCCTGACTGACCCGGAGTTTATTTTTCTGTGTTTCCCTTAAACTCTTGGGTATTCATAACACTTGTTATGAATAGACAAGTGAATCAGGATTGGATAAACTTGGAAAGCTGAAATGGAACCTTCTGTTTGCTGATCTATCTACTGTATAATTATCAGTCTGCCAGTTTGGATATCAATGATATGTATAATTAATGATGTACTATAAATGGCTTGTATCACTAGAGATATGATGCTCTGATGTAATTTGTACTGCTATGTAATATTATGAAGTATTATCTTTTGAAAATTCCTCTGTGAGATTCTAATATTTCTATGATTTTATCTTCTATCTATTCTTATTCTTATTAATGGCATGACTTCCGATGTGTTCGAAAGTTGGGTCGTTACATTAGTGGATCTTTTTTGACCACTAGCTTGTTGTACACATTCTTGGTCTATTCATATCTATTCCGCCTTTGTGATATGATTATTCTGTGTCTGACTTTGAGATATACCATATTTATTTTATTGTTGTTGTCTATTTTATACTGCTTTCCAGATTGCATATAGTCATTGTGTAGTTGCCCTATATGCTGAATGGTCATGTCGAAATTTTAATCGGTATAGGAATTCGATGTGCATTCCTCACATGGAGTAACCATACAATCGGTCGCTCTTCACAAACCTCATTCTCCGTTATGGTCTATGACATTTCTCTAAAATGAACTGTACGATAGTGGGTATAGAGGCGGGGCGTTACAGCCACCGAGGTGGCGATGGCGGCTGGCGCAGGGGCGTGGGGAGAGCCGGTTCTTGTGGGCACCGACGATCGACCTCCGGTGGTCGGAAATGGCAGTGGCGGCGATTTTCTATGATCAACGATGGGTTCCAGTTAAAGACGATGGAGGAAGGTAATTAATTATTTAATTAGAAAAATGTAATTAATGCGTTAAGCCCATATCGTTTTCATACGAGCTCGGAATATTGCAAACTTGGGTCCGTTGGGATCGGGGCGACGAACTCTACAACATGGAACTGACCAGAACGAATTTGGAGCAAGTTTATTTTTAGCCTAAATTAAACGTCCATTTAATTTAGTTCAAAAATAAAAATCATCAATAAAAGAATGGCAACGTGAGAACTTCTTCTCACTCTATATTTTATCATGTAGTTATTTTTGGAGTTCAACACACGAATTCACACAAATCATTTGAATAGAAGCGATGTATGGATATTAGCAACACTCGCATTCCATACTCCGCGGATGACCACTTGTGGTGCCGTAAATGGCATTGGGTAGTTGAGTATTTATTTATATGGATGATTTGATGATTTGTGTATTGTGATTGTAATGTTTAACATATTAAATTAATGTTAATATTATAGTGGTAGTTGAAATTAAATTATAAATATCCAATTATAATTTTAAACAGTGAAAATTGGTTAAATAGAAAAATAATTCAAACCGAATTAGAATTGATTAAATTTTGTTAACAAATGATTTATTTAAATAGACTGTTGTTGTTTGAAAACCCCACACGGGTATTGCGATGATATCTGACATACACTAATTCCAATATTTAGTTGTATGTCGATCGATTGATTGACAGACTGTTGTAAGCGTTATTTATTTATTTTACTGCTTATACAATTATAGGATGCACTCTGGATGATGTTTGAGTGTTTAAATGATTATTTATCATTGTTGTTGAATACATGCGATGTATGAAATCAATATAAATGAAATTATATGGTAATGGATTGAGTCGCATTCCTATTCAGAATATGAACGAATATTTTAAAATAATATTCAGTGAAGAATTAAAATATGATTTTGATGTCCTATTTTAGATGGACACGAAAATGCTGAAATATATGAAGCCGAGTTAAGTAGCTAAACGCCATTTTAACTCGATTGGGTTTATTCGTTGATTGTATTCATTTTATAATGAATACAAAAAGGAAAAGTATTTCAAAATCAGACATTTTGAAAATATTATCATTTTAATACTATAATGATATGAATATTCAACTTTGATTTAAAATAGAAATGGAAGTTGGAATCGTTTTTAAAACGAATTTATAAAATACATTTTAAATAGAAATCAACGATATATATATTATATATATTTAATGGCTTGAATAGAACGCGCCGCGCAGCGACCATTGGTGAATTTCAACCATTAACTTCAAATTGCTGTAATGGGAGATCCGACCGTCGGATTCTCCTACAACCGGAACTGTTGGGTTCGTATCGAAAAGATCTTTACAATGAATATAAGAGATTTAAATTTGAATGGTTAGATTTTTAAATATGTCCAAATCAGTTTTGGAAAAGGTCGCTATAAATGCAGTGCGATGGCTGTATATGGAAATCGATTGTAAGGGCCTTAATAAAATTAATAAAAATATGGAAAAGTTATGTAAAATCATAATCAATTATTTGGAAATATTTTGGAATGAAGATTCCAAGTTTTGAAAAGATAAAAGATATTTTTTATCCAAATGAACTAGTTATTAACTAGAATAATAATCCAATGTTTTTAAATAAATGAATTGGATTTATAAAGGGTGTGAAAACCCGTAACTTCCCCGTAAAGGAAAGTGTCGGATAGTTCGAGAACAAGCCACAACAGAATGCATACAAAAGAACATTTCATTGTATATTACAACAATGCATCAGATTACAAGAATATACAGAGTAAAAATGAATATTACACAGAAATATCAGAGATTTAAATCACATTTAAATACATAGCAGCGGAAAATAATACAATACACAACTAGAAGTAGATATACGGATACAAAGCTTTTCGGATATCGTTCCAGCTGTAAACCAGGATCCTGTGAATATAAATCTGTAAAACCAAAACTACTAGCTGCCCGTGTGGAAAATAGGGGCACCCAGAGTTTAGGTTAAAACAATAAACTCCAGGTCAGTCATGTGACTGGTGTGAGAACTAAAACAGTTATTAATCTTTATTTTAAATCATTAGGTAAATCAAGGGACCACGCCGTATAACACGGAACGGGTTTCCTCCCAAGAATACCAGTGCATAAAACAAACAGCGCAATGCTAAATAAAGAAAAATGAAGCTGTTATAAGACCCAGGTCCCATCACACAATGCAACGCAGCCGAGGATAGGGTTTTCCCTTATAACAGCCAAAGAATGCTTGATACGGTTAAAACAAATCGTTTGATACTATTATAAGTGCATAGTATATAAAACAACTTCAAATCATAAGTATCAATCATAGGCGGCATGAGCGCCCCATCCCACTATGTCGCCATACTAGGCTCTACAAATAAAACCGCAAATGTCACGTATTTGGAAATTGGATTTCCGTCTATGAACCGAGGCAAAAGATAGTCCTCAACCGATTCGAGACTGCCTAGCCCGAGTCTCAGGATCAGAGCTCGAGTGACCCTAGGAGCGACAGGGCCGGTCCACCGATGTGGATTAAAATGCCTGAACACTACGTTTCCCCGCCCTTTGGGGCGTAAATGAGCCAACTAAATGACTCCATCGGTTCGAGAACGACCGATCAATCCGAGGCGCCTCGCAACAGCAACAACCACATAAGTCAAACTCGTCAGGGCGTGTAAAACCACTGACGCCACTTCTAACTAGGAAGAAACGCATGCCCTCCCTGAGGTCCATCTCCCGTTTTTGGTTCATACCGGGTGTGAAACTCGCGAAGTAAACGTTACACAAAGCTACGCCACAAAGGCCGTGCTTTGATCATCAACCACAAGACTTTGCTTTTCAACAGAAGCCTTGATCATTTGCCACTTAGGCATGCCACACAGGCAATTCACTCCATGCGTTTGATATCCATCAATATATAACCCCTGAGCTCGTACGTCTCAGAGAAGGGCGTTAAGCAAGAGAATAAATTCTCCGCCGCCAAACAGATATATATTTAATAGAGATCAATCACACGGACTAAAATCCAATGTCAGACACACAGTCCATTTACAAATCCGTTCTGGGTCTGAACGAAACCGGAGGCACCTAGTACCCCGCATATCCATCGATCTCCAAGTACGTCTGGACGATCACTAACTGTTTCCATCTTCTTGGGTGTACAGCCCAATCAAGATCATCAGTAATCACCCAAACGACGTGACGACTTCCGGTCTACGACCATCGTCTTCATCTTCGACTTATCGTCGTATCAGTTATTCAGAATGGGATAAACCCGGTCTTTCTGAATAACTCACGTATATTTTTAAATAAGTGTTACACAAACACAACATACGCCTCATTCCAATTCTTCAGTCACTAACCGTAAATTAATCAAGAGAATAATTCCCCAAATATTAACCCCGAAGGCCGAAACCAACATCAGATCAATATCCAGAAAACCATTCTGCTTAGCTAACCGACAGTTAGTTTCTGATTTCACATTCATAGGGAAAGGTTCCCATTAATTTTATCCAAGATAAATCATTAAAATTTATTCTCAAATCTTCTTTTGAATTTCGATTCAACTAGTCGGGATTAACAAAACTTACCGAAGTAATCATTTGTTTTAATTTCCCAATCCCAACCTATTCATCCCATGAAGTAAAACTGGTAATACTTCATATCTAACACCACGGTGTTATCGGTAAATTCAATTACCATTTCACGTTCAAATCTAATTAAAGATTTAACTATCGCCTGAAGCAAAACTGGTGGTACTCCATTTTCGATCTTTTCAATCTAATTAAAGATTCATTAAAACTCCACTTAGTTTTAATCTTTAACTGGGTTAAAGAATCAGTGTCATTTAAAAACACAGTTCACGATAAACCCAAAATCACATTCATTAATTATCGGGTTAAAGAACGAGTGTTATTTAAAACACTGTTCACGATAAACCCAAAAATCATTCCATTAATTATCGGGTTAAAGAACAAGTGTTATTTAAAACACTGTTCACGATAAACCCAAAAATCATTCCATTAATTATCGGGTTAAAGAACAAGTGTTATTTAAAACACTGTTCACGATAAACCCAAAAATCAATATCAATTCAATTCCAATTAAATATTATTTAATTGGTACACTTCATTAAATCTAAATAAAAAGATTTAATCTTTTCTCAACTGGGTTCAAGAACAGTGTTAGTGAAGACACCATTCACGACAAACCCAAATCACATTTGATATTCAATACAAGGCTCTGAATAGAAAATATATCGGCTTATATTCAATATCAAATTCTACGATTAACAAATGTCGTATTGGAAATAACGATATAAATATATATCTTTCAAATTTCCCTAACAACATCCGTATAATCACGAATTCCAACATCGAAATATTCCGAAGACAATTTCGATTCAAATCCACTCCAATGCAATCATTGGAAATTCTGGTTATTTTTAAAACCCTTTTCAAATTCAATTTATTTATTTAAAAATAAATAGAATTATAATTCTAGTTCAAAACTAGTTCATTTTGATAAAAATCTATTTTTATCTTTTCAAATATGGAGTTTTTCATCCCAATCCTTTCTAAATCATTTTTTATGATTTTACTCAAATTATTACTATTTTTAATAATTTTATCAAGGCCCGTACAGTCGATTTCCATCAACGGCTATCGAACTGCACTTACAGCGACCTTTTTCAAATTTGATTAGGACATAATTCCAAATCCAACCGTTAGATTTCAAATTTCTAATATTCGTTAGAAAGCTCTTTTCGATACGAACCCAACGGTTCCGGTTTTAGGAGAATCCGACGGTCGGATCTCCCGTAATATTCGTTCGAAGTCAATGGTCGAAATTCGCGAACTGCCGCGGCGCGGCGCGTTCTATTCAGGCCATTATATTATATATATAATATATATAATATATATTTCGTCGATTTCTATTTAAAACGAATTATATAAATAGTTTTAAATTCGTTTCAAAAGCAATTTCAACTTCCATTTCAATTCAAATCAAAATTGAATTCTTCTTTATAAATTCGTTTTAAAATTCATTTCTATTCAATTCAAATTTCAATTCAATTTGAATTCATTTCAATTCGTTTTAAATTCAATTCGAATTCGAAGTCGTTTTCAATTCAATTCATTTTGAAATCGTTTTCAATTCAATTCATTTCGAAATCATTTTCAATTCAATTCATTTCGAAATTGTTTTCAATTCAATTCATTTCGAAATCGTTTTCAATTCAATTCATTTCGAAATCGTTTTCAATTCAATTCATTTCGAAATCGTTTTCAATTCAAATCGATATAAATATCGATCACGTCAAAATGGCGTCAATCTAATCAACACGGCTTCATAAATTTCTATTTTCAAATATTCTATTTCAAATATTTCTTTTTCAAAATAGTTGTTATTATCAAAATATTTCGTTCAACACATGACCAATCTCAATGGATGAGTACTGTCAACACATGAACCTTTATTTTATATTGATAAAGATGTAAATTCTATTACTAAAATATTTCGTTCAACACATGACCAATCTCAATGGATGAGTATTGTCAACACATGAACCTTTATTTTATATTATTCTTTATTTTCTAAATTGGAATGAGGCCCAATCAATCACCATATAATGTTAATTATATGGATTTTCATACATTACACACATATAATAGCATTGGAAAATAATCAACCATCAACCAAAGTGCACTACACTGTATAAGCATCAAATATAGTTATCTAACGCTTATAACAGCCTGTCAATCAATCGATCGACATATTTAATCAATCAGGATGAGTGAACTTCAAATTTCATCCCAACACCCGTGTGGGGTTTCAAACAATCAAACACATATTTTATTTGTGCAGTTGGGCGATGTGTAAAATTTATCGTCCCAATCAATGTCATTCAAATAGGTGTACATAAACAAACCGTCCGGTTTGTAAATGAATATTTATTTATTCACATTCACGTTAAAAATTATATTTTTAACGATAAAACATTTTATTTCAACATATGAATTTCTATTCAATCAATTATTCGATAAAATGATATTTTTATTTTTCTAACTTATTTTTAGAAAATTTCGGCGGCATAACGGCACGATACTAGAAACGGGACAAGGCCTAGCCTTATCCCCGGTCTAGTGAAGGCCCACGCCATTCACACATCAATCAAATTCACCAAACAACCAATTCAAATCAAGTCATCAAATTAATTTATGCAACCAAACAAACAAGTCCATGGTCTGTGGACGATTGTGTCGGGTGCTACTAAGCACCGTCTGCATCCTAGTATATATATATAACTAGAGAAAAGAAAGTGAAAGGTGAGAAATTCTCACATATAGCTATCCAAACATCTTGACTCTTCTTTGATATAAACCTCCTTCGTTCTCGCCTTTTTGTTACCTTCGTTGCCCGCTTTCACTACCTATGTAAAAATCGAATTTTTACTTCGAAGTTCAATATATAAAAATCATATTTTTATTTCGAAGTTCAATATATAAAAATCAAATTTTTATTTCGAAGTTCAATATATAAAAATCAAATTTTTATTTCGATGTTCAATATATAAAAATCGAATTTTTACTACTATGTTATATAGATAAAAAATATATTTTTATCACGCTATTTTCCCTATAAAGATTTCGCCTTTATAAAAACATAGACTTCGCCTTTTCAAATTTAAAGATTTCATCTTTATAAAAAAACTCATTTTTATTTTTCTACACATATAAAGATGATATTTTTAATATTCCTATCATGTAAAAATTATATTTTTAATTCTCTACCTAACCAAAAATCATATTTTTACATCTTCTAGATAGTAAAAACTGTATTTTTAATACTTTAAAAATATAAAAATCATATTTTTATTTCTTCTATATAGTAAAGACTATATTTTTAATACTTTAAAAATATAAAAATCATATTTTTATTCCTTTAAAAATTATTCCATTAATTATCGGGTTAAAAATCATATCTTTCAAGCGATAAAGATGTAGTCTTTCATTCGATAGAAATATAGTTTTCATTCTATAAAAATATAGTTTTTATTTTCAGATCTAAACACTGACATTCTTCATACGAACTGATTTTTAAACAATGTTTTATTTAAATCAAAACTGATTTTTAAAATCGCTATTTGTATGCACTAGAAAACTGCTTTTCAAAATAAATACAAATATAATTTACTGTTATTTTTTTTCTAGAATTAAAATCGAATAAATAAATAAATAAATAAATAAATAAAACTTACAGTATCTTCATCCGGAGGGGGGGGGGTTCGTCAGCGTGTCTGGGTCAGCAGGGGGTGGAGGAGGTGCGGTGGTGGGTGGTGGCGAGGCCAAGGGGTGTGAGGGGTTCGCACGCGTCAGGGGGCATCGGGTTTTTGGGGAAATCGAGATGGAGAGGGGGGAGTCGGAGGTGAGGGGGTGGTCTAGGGGTGCGGCGCCGTGAAGGGGAGGCGGGGAGCGGAGGCGGCGACGGGCTCGAGCTCTGGCGTTTTTTTTTTTCCTTTTCCTAGAGGCTGACGGTGAAGAAGGAAGTGAGGGAGAGAGAAAAGGAAGTGGGGCCATTTATATTTAATTATTTATTTTATTATTTTATATTTTTCCAAACCCTAATTGTTGACTTTTCATTTGAACTCAGAATCGAACCCTCCGACTGTCGCTCCTAGCGTTTTACCCCCATTCCGAACACAATGGGATATGTATCGCAAGCTGATTTGATTGTTTCTATCAGTTTCCGTTAAATTTACATTTAAATCATTATATTGAATTTTAAACGTACATTTCAAATTACCGGGGTCATATACGAACTCTAAAAATTCCAGAAAAATATTTTCTAGCTTCGTATTGACGATACGGTCCTAACAAAACTAGTTTCGCCGAATTCTGAGACCGTTAGAAAAATGGCCATTTTCCAGTCGATTAAAATCAACTGAAACTGGTCAAACGCGTTTTCCTTTGCCACGCTCACATATTGATTCGAAAAATTATGAAATTTGAAACCTAGCAATAACTTTACATCCCGGATCCAACAAAAGTGGTTTCGTTGAAATCCGAGGTCGTTTGCAAAATGGCTATTTTTAAGGGCCTGAATTCCATAGCGACTATTCAGAATTTTCAACTGGACATATCTTTTGATTCCCGCTATGAAATCTTGATTTGTCGGATTCGTTGGAAAGATATTATCAATTAGATCCTAATGTTTTTGGTTTCACTAAAATCCGGATTGTTTTGCACCTGGTACATTCAATTGAAGTTTGAAATCGAATTATCGAACTACCGCGCCATTTTCAATTCTATTTATAATTATATATAAATAATTATATTCTGACGACGACGTATATAATATACACGTTCGAATAATATTCAAAATAAATTTCTCGTCGATATTATTTAAAATAATCTATTTTAAATATAGGAAATTCGCTATAATTGCAAAAATAAAAATTTTAAACTGGCCCAGATTTTCCGGGTTGTTACAAAGGGTTTTACTATAACCAGAATTTTCCAACGTATGAAGTGGAAATGATTTGAATGGAAATAATCTTCGCAATATTTCAACATTGGATTTCATGATTATATGGATATTGTTGAGGAATTTGGAAGATATAGGTATCGTTATTTTCCCAATATGATATCCGTTGGTTTCAAAATTTGATATTGAATATGAGCCGATATAATTTCTATTCTAATCCTTATATTTAATATCGAATTGGATTTTGGGTTTGTCGTAAGTGGTGTCTTCAATAACACTGTCCTTAAACCCAGTTGAGAAAAGGATAAATCTTTTAATTAAGATTTAGTAGAGTTTACCAATTTAATATATTTAATTGGAATTGAATTGAAACTGGGTTTTGGGTTTGTTGTGAACGATGTTTTAAATGACATTTGTTCTTTAACCCAATTAATAGTAAAGATATGATTTGGAATTTATAAATATTTTTATTAAGATTTAATGGAAATTTTCCAAAGTAAAGTTTTCCAATTTTGTTTATTAAATTGGAATTGAATGGAATTCGATTTTGTAATAATCGAGATGAGCTTCTGTGAAGGAAGACCATTACTATATATGGAATTTAAAAGGCTTTGCCGTTATTCCATTTATATATTAGTCTGATATGGAAAATTATATCGATTATATATTGATCTGTTTTCCGTGAAAGTTTTGTCTTAATGGAAAATGATTTGGGTTTATCGTAAACTATGTTTTAAGCGATTTGGTTCTTTAACCCAGTTAAAGACAAGATTAATTTCTTAAAGTCGAATAATCATAAAGTAATGATTTTTGATATTAAAACTAAATAGGAGTTTTAATGAATCATTAATTAGATTAAAATGAGAATAAGAAATTAAATTTATCAAATTCATGGAATGACCAAGAATGGAGTATCATCAGTTTTACTCCAGGCGATAGTTAAATCTTTAATTAGATTTGAACGTGAAATGGTAATTAATTTTACCGATAACTCCGTGGGTGTTAGATATGGATACTACCAGTTTTGCTCCATGGGATGAATAGGGTTGGATTGGGTTAATAAAAATAAATGATCACTTCGGTAAGATTCGCTAATCCCCACTAGTTGATAAACCTTAACTTGGTTTAAGTTGTGAAAAGATAAAATAAAATCTTTTGAAATGATATCCAAAGGAAGATTAGAGAATAAGTTTAAAAGAGTTTATCTTTGATAAAATTAATGGAAACCTTTCCCCTGAGATAGGAATATTTGAATAAAAGAATATTCTGAATTGGAATGAGGCATATGATGTGTTTTTATAGCACTTGATTATTGATTATAAAATACGCGAGTTATTCAGAAAGACCGGGTTTATCCCATTTTGAATAACTGATACGGCGACTAAAAGCCGACGTTGAAGACGGTGGTTGAAGACCGGAGATCTTCACATAATATGGATGATTATTGATGTCTTGATTGGGCTGTACACCCAAGACAAGGTAATAAGTGGTGATCGTCTAGACGTACTTGGAGATCGACCGGATATGCAAGGACCTCTCTCCTGTATTAGACATATGGGATGAGGAATAAGGTGCCTCCGGTTTCGTTCAAACCCAGAGTGGACTTGTAAACTGATGTGTGTCTGACTTTAGATTTCATTCTTTGTATATTTATTTCTATTAAATATATATTTGTTTGGTGGCGGAGAATTTATTCTCTTGCTTAACACCCTTCTCTGAGACGTGGTAGCTTAGAGGTTATATATTGACAGACAACAATTGTATGGCATGAATTGTCATTGTGGCATACTAAGATGCAAATGATCAAGACTTTTGTTGAAAAGCGAAGTCTTGTGGTTGATGATCAAAGCACAGCTTTAATTAGCATAGCTTTGTGTATAGCGTTAATTTGCGAGTTTCACACCCCGGTATGAACCAGAAACATGATGAGGGACCACAGGGAGGGCATGCGTTTCTTTCTAGCTAGGAGTAATGTTTTAATATGGTGCCCAGACATTTTACTTATGTGGATGTTGGAAAGCGAGGTACCTCAGATTTGAATCCCTAGTGGCTCTTGATATGGTCAACATACTGACCATATTTTATGCCTCATAGGGTAGGGAAACGTATTATTCAGGAATAACTAATCCACTAAAGTAAGTGTGGACCAGCCCTGCCGCTCCCAAGTGCATTTGCGGCTGAATCCTGAGACATGGTAGGCTAGATTGTCTCGAATCGGAAGGAGAGATCCCTTGCGTTGGTTTATGTTGGAAATCCAATTTCCAATATGACACTTCTCGGTTTTAGTTGTAAAACTAGTATGGCGACATAATATATGGTACTTATGCCGTCTATGATTGATACATTTACATTGGAAGTTGTTTTTTACACTATTCACTTATAGTAATATCAAAATGATTTGTTTTTAAAACGTATCAAGCATGTTTGGCTATTATAAGGGAAAACTCTATCCTCCGGCTTGCGTTGCATTATGTGATGGGACCTGAGTCTTATAATAGCTTCATTTCTAAAAAAGCATGGCATTGTTTATAAACTGTTTTATTTCAGAGTATTCTTGGGAGAAAACCCGTTCCATATTATATGGCATGGTCCCTTGATTTACCCAACTTTCAAATAAAATTTATAACTATTTTACTTCTCACACTAGTCCCATGACTTACTCGGAGTTTATTGTTTCTACCTAAACTCTGGGTGCCCATATTTTACACATGGACAGTCAGTAGTTTTAGATTTGCAGATTTTTCATTTCATAGGATCCTAGATTATAACTGGAGCTATATTCGGAAAGCTTTGTATCTGTGTATTTCATTCAGTTGCGCTAGTTGATGTATTTTCTGCTGCTCGTTGTATTTATACATTTTTAATTTCTGGTGCTATGAATTTTAATCTCTGTATTACTTTTCCGCTGTATATTATTTATTTGAACTCTGATATCTTGTAATCTGATGTAAATTGTTGTAATAACAAAGAAATGTTATATTGTTTGTGTTTTGATGCATCGTGTTCTCAAAGCAATCCAGGCTCCTTTGTTTCTTCTAGGATCGGGGAAGTCTGGATCGTCACACAAATAGGATTTACAAGATGTTTGCTAAACATTTATTCATTTTTAAAATTGGAAACAAGATTCTTCTTATAACGATATATATTTCCCTTAACGAACACAATTTCATTTAACCTTCATAAAACCAGGTTCCATATAAAGTCTTGATTCCATAAATAATTTTTGACAATCATCTTTCTTAGTATACAACAACCATCTTAGTTTTATTTCAATAAACTTCATTCCATAAAAAATTCGTATATAAATATCATTTGCAAACTCCTTACTATTAGTATTCATTATCAATAAATCCTATATAAAATCTTTAATATAATCTATATCTTAAGTCTAGTTAAAATCTATAATATTAAAATACCTTTCTAACTTCCCTTCCAATAAATTCCTTTTTTTTGCACATCAATTGTTTTAATCCCTTATTCGCCCCAACTGTGAATAATATTTCGTGATACAAATCCATACTTAACTTATTTAGTCAACTTGGTTCAAACTTGTAAATTTCAAGTTTCAATTTCATTTAAAACTTCTACTTGTAGAGTAATTTCATATAATCTCATTTATATTTTCCTTTGCAATTTGAAAATTCAAATCTATTTCAAATATCGATTTTAAACCCGATTTCCAGCTTTCTTCCAGTTTCATACTCAAATAATAATTTTCCAAATTCTCTAATAATTATTATTATATTTTCACCTTCTTATAACGTTGCTTATAAAATCAACTTCTCGTCTTATTTGTTAAAACAAATCTTTACTATTTAGTTCTATTTATAATTTGGTTTCAAAATAAATATTTCTTTTTGAAAACAAAGTTTTCTTTAACCACTTTTATTTTTCAAATTCTATTTTAAAATCCATATATTATTCAAAATACTCAAAAAAAAATCAAGGTTCGGTGTTACTTACACATCTAAACATATTAAACTATCATAGGTTATAAATCACAATGTATATCATCATATATGTGAAACAAATAATAAAAATATTGAGGAATCCAGTTGGATCCCTCAAATCTGTTTTCTTGCATCTACATATGTTAGACAACATAAATAAAACCAATCCTGCTTCGACGTAGGATATCGCGGTATAGAAGGTCATCCACTATATATTGTGGGGCACATAGGAAAATCATCCGCTAATATATATATATATGTGGGAATATATCCAATCACCAATATTATATATATCACCAGTATTATATATACTATGTATATAATACTATATATATACACTATCATCCGCATTATATCAGTTAACAAACAATAATTTTGTAACAACCCGGAAATTCTGAGCCAATTTAAAATTTTTATTTTGGCAATTTTAATGAATTTTGATTATTTAAAATGAATTATTTTAAATAATAACGACGATAAATTTATTTTGAATAGAATTAAAACGTATATATTTATTTGAATCGTCATTAGAATATAAATATTTTATTTTAATTATAAAAGGAATTGAAAATGGCGCGGTAGTTCAAAAATTCGATTTCAAAATTCAAATGAATGTACAAGATTCAAAATAAACCGGATTTTAGTGAAACCAAAAATATTTGAATCTATTTGAGAATATCTTTCCAACGAATCCGAAAAATCAAAATTTCATAGCGGGGATAAAAAGTTATGCCCAGTTGAAAATTTAGAATAGTCGCTATGGAATTCTGGCCCTTAAAAATGGCCATTTTGCAAACGACCTCGGTTTTCAACGAAACCACGTTTGTTGGATCTGCGATGTCAAATTATTGCTAGGTTTCAAATTTCATAATTTTTCGAATCAATATGTGAGCGTGGCAAAGTTAAACGTGTTTTGTCAATTTCAATCGACTGGAAAATGGCCATTTTTCAAACGGTCTCAGAATTTGACGAAATTGGTTTTGTTAGGACCGTATCGTCAATACGAAGCTAGAGAATATTTTTCGGGAATTTTTAGAGTTTGTGTGTGGGCTCGGTAAATTGAAATGTGCGTTCAAATTCAATATATAGAGATATATTTTGATTTTGAAGAAAACTGATTGAAACGATAGAATCAGCTTACGATACATATCCCATTGTGTTCGGAATAAGGGTAATTAGCTATAGACGACAGTCGGTGGGTCTTGTTTGGTGGTCGAAATAAAAAGTTGCTTTTTAGAAAATAAAATAATAATATATATAAAAATTTATATAAACTCAACCCCTCAGTTCTCTCCCCCCTCAGATCTCGAATCAAATGAAAAAAAACGCGCCTCGACCTCTGCCCCGGACCTCCACCGCCACCGTTCGACACCCCTCCCTCTGGATCGAAGACCGACACCTCCCCTTTGGATCGAAGACCGACACCCCCCCTCTGGATCGAAGACCGACACCCCCCTTTGGATCGAAGACTGACACCACCTTCTCTCGATCGAACCGCAGCCCCCCCCCCCCACCTCGCAGCGGCCACCGCACCCCCCCTCCACATCGCCTGAGGCCGCCGACGAGATCTTCCCCCCCTCCATGTCCAACCGTCAACAACCCTCCCCTCTCCTACCTTACGCTGTAAGTTTTTGATTTCATTTTCTTTAGTTATTTATTTTCATTTCTTTACAGTAGTTAATTTTAAAGGAGATGAAAATCAGTTTTAAACTAATAGAAAAGTGATGATCTTTGTTTACATAAGAATGGTATGATCTTTTTTTTCATAAAAATATAATTCTTATATAATGTAAATATTAAAAATATGATTTTTATATCATAGGAAGAAGAAAAATATAATCTTTATGTATGTAGAGTAATAAAAATATAATTTTTATTATATTACTAGCAAGACAAAAATATAATTTTTATTATGGAAGTAGCGGTGTAAAGGAGTGATTTTTACATAGGTAGAAGCATTGTAAAAATATAGTCTTTTCTATATATATAGCGTTGTAAAAATATAATCTTTTCTATATATATAGCGTTGCAAAAATATAATCTTTTCTATATATATATATATATATATATAGCATTGTAAAAATATAATCTTTTCTATATATATAGCGTTGTAAAATGTAATCTTTTCTATATATATAGCGTTGTAAAAATATAATCTTTTCTATATATATAGCGTTGTAAAAATATAATCTTTTCTATACAAGTAGCGATGTTAAAAATGTGATTTTTAACATGTACTGCGTGAAACAGATCTCAGGGAAAACACGACGAAGATTTCTACATAAGAAGAGTCGTGGTGTTTGGTTTAGCTTGGGTGAGAACTCCTCACTTTTAATTTATTTCTAGTTTGAAAAATATACTAGGATGCAGATGGTGCTTAGTAGCACCCGACACCCGTCGTCCACAGACTATGGATGACTTGTTTGTTTGATTGTTGTGTTGTGAAATTTTATCGTGTGATGTGGAATGAAATAAAATATTTTATAGTTTAAAATATTTTATAGTTTAAAATATGATTTTTAACGTGTGTATAAAATAAATATTTATAAACAAATCGGACGATTTGTTTATATACATAGATTTGACTGATATTGATTGGGACGATAAATTTTACACATCGCCCAACTGCACAAATAAAATATGTGATTGTTGATTTGAAACACCACACGGGTATTGGGATGATATTTGACGTACATTAATCCCGATTGTTTAGTTGTATGTCAATCGATGGGTTGACAGATTGTGTAAGCGTTAATTATTTATATTTAATGTTTATGCAGTTGTGTGGTGCACTCAGGATGATGGTTGATGATTTGTCGTTGCTATTATATACATGTGTTGTAGAAAATCCATATAATTAACATTATATTATAATTGATTGGGCCTCATTCCAATTTTGAAAATATAAATTCACGTGTTGAAATAAAATAATTTCGTGTGTTGAAATAAAATAAATTCATGTGTCGAATTTAAAATAATTTCATGTGTTGAAATAAAATAACTTCATGTGTTAAATAAAAGCCGTGTTGATTAGATTGACGCCATTTTGACGTGAACGATATTTATATCGATTTTATTCATTTGTATAACGAATATAGAAAAGAAAGTGATTTCAAAATATAACGTTTTGAAAATATTATCATTTGTATATCGATGATGTGGAATATTCAATTTTGATTTGAAATCTAATATGAAGTTGAAATCGTTTTGAAAACGAATATAAAACGATTTATATAATACATTTTAAAAGGAAATCGATGAAATATATATAATATATATTATATATATATAATAGCCTGAATAGAACGCGCCGCGCCGCGGCAGTTCGCGAATTTCGACCATTGACTTTGAATGGATATTACGGGAGATCCGACCGTCGGATTCTCCTAAAACCGGAACCGTTGGGTTCGTATCGAAAAGAGATTTCTAACGAATATTAGAAATGTGGAATCTAACGGTTGGATTTGGAATTATGTCCAAATTAATTTTGGAAAATGTCGCTGTAAGTGCAGTTCGATGGCCGTTGATGGAAATCGACTGTACGGACGTTGATAAAATTATTAAAAATATTAATAATTTGTGTAAAATCATAAGAAATGATTTTTGAAGAATTGGGATGAAAAATTCCATATTTGAAAAGATAAAAATATATTTTTATCGAAATGAACTAGTTTTGAACTAGAATAATAATTTATTTATTTTCAAATAAATAAATTGGATTTGAAATGGTTTTAAAAGTAACCAGAATTTCCAATAATTGAATTGGAATGGATTTGAATCGAAATTATCTTCAGGATATTTCGATGTTGGATTTCGTGATTATACAGATATTGTTATGGAAATTTAAAAGATATTTATATCGTTATTTCCAATACGATATTTGTTGGTCGTAGAATTTGATATAGAATATAAGCCGATATATTTTCTATTCAGAGCCTTGTATATAATATCAAATGTGGTTTGGGTTTGTCGTGAATGGTGTCTTCATTAACACTGTTCTTAAATCCAGTTGAGAGAAAGATTAAATCTTTTTTTTAGATTTAATGAAGTGTACCAATTAAATGGAATTTAATTGGAATTTAATTTGAATTGATTTTTGGGTTTATCGTGAACGATGTTTTAAATAACACTTGTTTTTTAACCCGATAATGAATTGAATGTGATTTTGGGTTTATAGTGAACCGTGTTTTAAATGACATTGGTTTTTTACCCAGTTAAAGACAAGATATTGATTTCTGTGAAGATTAAAACTAAGTGGGGTTTTAATGAATCTTTAATTAGATTGAAAAGGTCGAGAATGGAGTATCACTAGTTTTAGACCAGGCGATAGTTAAATCTTTAATTAGGTTTGAACGTGAAGTGGTAATTGAATTTACCGATAACAGCATGGTGTTAGATATGAAGTATGACCAGTTTTACTTCATGGGATGAATAGGTTGGGATTGGAAAATAAAATAAATGATTACTTCGGTGTGGTTCGCTAATCTCGACTAGTTTGAATTGATATTCAAAGAAGATTAAAGAATAAATTTAAAGAATGTATCTTTGATAAAATTAATGGGAACCTTTCCCAAAGTGTAAGAATATTTGAATAAAAGAATATTCTGAATTGGAATGAGGCGTATGTTGTGTTTGTGTAACACTTGTTTATTATATACGCGAGTTATTCAGAAAGACCGGGTTTAACCCATTCTGAATAACTGATTCGATGTGGTGTCGAGGAAGACCGGAGATCTTTACGTCGTTTGGGTGATTACTGATGATCTTGATTGGGTTGTACACCCAAGAGGAGGGAATCAGTTGGTGATCGTCCAGACGTACTTGGAGATCGATGGATATGAGAGGTACAAGGTGCCTCCGGTTTCGTTCAGACCCAGAACGAACTTGTAATTGGACTGTGTGTCTGACATTGGATTTTATTTTGTGTGATTGATTTCTATTAAATATATATCTGTTTGGCGGCGGAAAATTTATTCTCTTGCTTAACGCCCTTCTCTGAGACGTACGAGCTCATGGGTTATATATTGATGGATATCAATCGCATGGAGTGAATGGCCTGTGTAGCATGCCTAAGTGGCAAATGATCAAGGCTTCTGTTGAAAAGCAAAGTCTTGTGGTTGATGATCAAAGCACGGCCTGTGTGGCATAGCTTTGTGTAGCGTAGATTCGCGAGCCTCACACCCCGGTTGTGAACCAGAAACAGGAGAGGACCTCAGGGAGGACATGCGTTTCTTTCTAGCTAGAGGTGGTGTCAGTGCTTAAACTGGCTGACATTTATATTATTTTCACCTGTGTGGTTGTTGCTGTTGCGAGGCGCCTCGGTTATATCGGTCGATCCGGGACCAATGGAGTCATTCGTTGGCTCATTTACGCCCTAAAGGGCGGGGAAGCGTAGTGTTCAGGCATAATAATCCACATCAGTGGACCGGCCCTGACGATCCAAGGGGCAGTTGCGGCTGTTCCTGAGGGGTGGGCTAGAGCGTCTCGAATTTGGTAGAGGACAATCTCTTGCCTCGGTTCACAGATGGAAATCCAACTTCTAATACGTGACATGTGCGGTTTTGATTGTAAAGCCTAGTATTGGCGACATGATATATGGTACCCATGCCGTCTATGATTGATACTTATATTTGAAATTGCTTTGACACTATACACTTATAGTAATAATAAAACATGAAATTTAACGTATCAAGCATTCTTTGGCTATTATAAGGTAAAAACCCTATCCTCCGGCTTGCGTTGCATTGTGTGATGGGACCTGGGTCTTATAATAGCTTCATTGTTCTTTATTTAGCATTGCGCTGTTGTTTTATGCACTGGTGTTCTTGGGAGGAAACTCGTTCCGTGTTATACGGCGTGGTCCCTTGATTTACCTAACTTTAAAATAAGGATTAATAACTGTTTTAGTTCTCACACCAGTCACATGATTGACCTAGAGTTTATTGTTTCAACCTAAACGCTGGGTGCCCTTATTTCGACACGGGCAGCTAGTTGTTTTGGTTTTGCAGATTTATATTCACAGGATCCTGATTTACAGCTGGAAAAATACCCGGAAAGCTCTGTATCCGTATATCTCGTTCAGTTGTGCTTTGTATTATTTTTCGCTACTATGTAATATGTTTAAATGTCTCATATTTTCTGTGTAATATTTATTCCTACTCTATATATTCTTGTATTCTGATGGAATTATTGTAATATACAATGAAATGTTCTTCTGTCTGCATTCTGATGCGTCTTGTCCTCACAGTAATTCGTTCTTTCTCTTCTCTTCGGAGACCGAGGAAGTTCGGGTCGCTTCAAATTTAAATTGAACTATTTGAAAAATTGTTCCCAATAATTTAACTGAGTGAGTTTAACTCAACTCAATTTTCCTTTGCTGAATATCCAATTTAATTCCATATTGTCTCGACTACGCATCTACTTATATCGTTTCAAATGAATTTATCACCGACGATTATTTAATTTAATTTATCAATTAAACTCTATTTATTTAAATTAACTACTACGTTCATTAAATTAATTATCGTATGTATATTTAAATTTCATAAAAATGCATACCTTATTGCTTCGACCAATCGATGATACATAACCCCAGACAGCTCTAAAATTGCAATCAGCCCAAAAATTGCTATATGTCATTGTGAAATTTCCTCGAACACCACTGTCAAAATCCAATCCAATTCACCACTATCTCCTCCCTAACCACTGTCATCATCAGACCACAACCTGCAATAAGCTCAGCACTGAATTGGTGACAAACACTATCCAAACCACTTCTGTTTAATGACAGACCTTTAAGCATCCACATCCCAAAAATTTACTGACCAAACTACTCACAAGGATGACTTGTAGGTCAAACATGGACAGCTCGAAAGCCGAACACGGACGACCCGAAGGTCAAGTACTGGCCTTTCCACAGAATTTGCCACTAACCCTCAGATAGTGACCCAAAAATCGATGATCATGCGTCCCATACCACAGGTCATTACTTAGTGGTTCACACAATGTAAGTCAGCTTCACACAAGAAAACATGGAAATCACAAAAATTCACTGAAAATCACAAAAACACTAATCAACACAAACAGTCATAGGGTTGTTGGTAAAATACAGAAACCATGAGAATCACAATCACAGGATGTCACAAAGGGCCATTAAGGTCATTGATAGACACTAAAATAGTTATTTCGATCTGACGAATATAGGATTGAATAAAAACGTACACCGCCACGTCCCATACCATGGGGTTTACGAAGATATTCGATCATCAACACGTATTTTTGAAGTTTGCGAATATGTATGGTTCTATATAAGAAAAATATTTGATTTAATAAAACCACTTATAAAATGTTCCTTGAAAATCGGTTATTTTTTATCTTGAACACCTAATTAAACACAAACAACAAAACCTTGAAATTCTAACTCAACTCAAGACACAAATTAGCACACAAAAACATTTACTCTATTTAAATGTAACGACACGAATTTTGCCCGACCTTAATCGATCACAAAATCGACCAAGACCGTTCAAAACTCGCATACGTTAACTTTGGGAATACAATATATTAGAACAAATAACATCAGACTTTTATTACATTACAATAATATAATATCAGAGTACAGAATATCAGAGTACAAATAAAGTAAACTACAGCGGAAGATACATTACAACAGATTTAATACATTAAACAGCGGAAGACTTCTAAGCTCTGGACACAGCTTTAGGCTTCGATCCAGGATCCTGCTAAAGAATAGATATCTGCAAAAAGCTACTCGACTGCCCGTGTGGAAAAGAGGGCACCCGAGTTTGCAAAGTGAAACAAACTACGAGTCAGTCATGGGACTGGTGTGAGAATTCTTAACTAGTTTAACTAATAGTAATAAGGCAAATCCAAGGACCACGCCGCTAATGCGGAACGGGTTTACTCCAATGGATTGCCGGTGCATAAACTAAAGTAAATCGAGAAATAACGCAATGTCTTTTTGGAAAAATGAAACCATTATAAGACCTAGGTCCCATCACACAATGCAACGCACACCAGAGGATAGGGTTTTACCTTATAATGGTCAAAAGATGCTTGATACGTATAAAACGGATTTGATATTATTATTAGTGTATATATGTTTTAATAAAAAGATTTGAATCATAAGTATCAATCCTAGACGGCATGGTTACCATATAGCATGTCGCCAATACTAGTTCTACAATCAAAACCGCAAGGGCGTATTGGAAATTTGGATTCCATCATGAGTCGAGGCTAGGGGCAAGATCCTCTCCGATTCGAGACACTCTAGCAAATGCCTCAGGATTCCCCGCAGTGAACCCTTGGAAGCGGTAGGGCCGGTCCCCGCCTATGGGCAGTGGATTAGTTATGCCTGAACACACGTTTCCCGGTCCCTTTGGACCTATAGTATGACCACCAACGGCCTATAAAAATAACGAGGCGCCTCAAAATCCATCATCCACATAAGTAAAATGTCAGGGCTGGTAGGTCGCTGACACCACTCTAGCTAGAAAGAAACGTGTGCACTCCCTACGGTCCATATCCCGTTTTTGACTCATACCGGGGTGTGAGGCTCGCGAAGTCACGATATACACAAAGTTATGCCTAAATAGACTATGCTTTGATCATCAACCACAAGGCCCTGCTTTTCAACAAAAGCCTTGATCAATGCATCTTAGTATGCCACATTGTCAGTCCATACTATACCATTGATTTCTACCAATATATAACCTCTAAGCTCGTATGTCTCAAAGAAGGGTGTTAACCACCAAACAGATATATATTAAGAGAGATCAACGAATGTAGTATAAGGGACTACAACGTCAGACATACATTCCATTTATAAACTTATGCCCTGGGTCTGGGCGAAAGTCAAATCCGTACAAATCAACACTACGTCTGAACGGCCACCACTGAGGCCCTTTCAAGGTAGCTACTCCTCTCATGGGTCTCAGTAGCAACGCATCCATTCGATGTGAAGATCGTCGGTCTTCAATCACCGTCTTCAAATCTTCGACTTAGAATGTCGTATAAATCATTTGAAATGAGATTGGACTCGGTCTTTTCAAATGATTCTCGCATATATATATATATATATATATATATATATATAATAATTTGAAAACATTTCCTATCATTATTAATATTTGATAACGACCTATCGCTATTTTTATTTATCGCATCTAAAATGACAATAAAAATATCACTTTTAACATCTCTGTTTTATTTACACTAAATGTAAATAAATTATAGTTTATCTATCTTTCAATTCATTTACACTAAATGTAAATAAATTGTAATCTTTTTCTTTTCCTATTTATTTACCTAAATGTAAATAAATATATTCTTATCTTTTTCTTATTTATTTACCTAAATGTAAATTAATGGTTTCATCTTCTTTTATCTTATTTATTTACCCTAATGTAAATAAATGTTTACCTTTACTTTTTCTATATTAATTTACACTAATTGTAAATAAACGCATCTTTTACTTTTATCTGATTTATTTACATAAGAAAATGTAAATAAATCCTATTCACATAATTGTCATTTTAATCCTTTTTATTTACATAAGAAAATGTAAATAAATACGATTCACATAATTATTATCTTTATTCTTTTTTTTTACATAAGAAAATGTAAATAAATTCTTATTCACATATTTGTTCTTTACATTCTATTTATCCTTAGTTACAAAAAATGTAATTTTATTTCTTATAATTTCAATTACATAAAAATGTAATTTTCCTTACAGCCTAAAACATATTCTTTTAATTACATATAAAAATGTACTTTATTTAATCTCTTATTTATCTAATGTAAATATATATGTACTCCTTTGTCTATGTTTTATTTATTTACACTAAATATTTGTAATAATTACATATGCTTTAACCTCTCACATTGGATAGATATTGTTGTGGTTACTGGACAGCCGGGCGGGTCCGGGCAGATTTACATCACAACTCAATCCAACCTCGGGTTACACATATTATTTTCTTATTCATTTACCTATTTGGAAATAAATGTTTTATTTTTGTTTTCCTTATTAATTGGCCTAAATGTACATAAAGGTTCACTTTACCTTTACTTACTTATTTACACTATATGTAAATGACTATCATTTTACGCTATATGTAAATAAATGCTACCTTTCACTTTATTTACATTTTCATAACCTAAAATGTAAATTTCACTTAACTACATTTTAACCACCTAAGATGTATTTTAATCTTTATTTACATTTTATCTAATATAACATGCATCTTAACTTTAATTACATTTCAATTAACATAAAATGCAAATTTAACTTTGATTACATTTTACCTAACATATAATGCATTTTAACTTTAGTTACATTTTTAACAATAAAAAAAAAATGTAAATTTAACTTATGACATTTTTAACACATAAGTATGTGAATTTTGTCTAATAACATTTTTAATACGTAAGAGTGAATTCCCATGTCATTAACTTAACGATGTAATTCTGGGTCATAAAATTAACCCAACATATAATCTTGTGTCACATCAATAATATTAACACGATGATGTAAATGTTAACACAACTTATAAATTGGTGTCATCTCAACTAAATTAACACAACATACGAGTTGGTGTTATCGCAAAAATGTTAACACTACATACAAATTGGTGTTATCGCAACAATGTCAACATAACATGTAAATTAGTGTCAAAGGACAACAATTAAAAGACATTCATTTTTCTATGTGTATTTGTGTTAAGAACACAAATATAAAGATGTTTATTCCTATGTAATATTTTATGTTAAGAATACACATAAAAGTATGGCTTTATTTTCTATGCAATACTTGCATTTTAAATGCAAGAAAAAAAAATGATTTTTATTTTCTTATACAATACTTGCATTGTAAATGCAAGTATAAAAGATGTTTAAATTTTTCTCATGATTTTATTTGTGTTAAAAACCACAATTAGAAGATATGTTTATTTTCCTATGCTATGTTTGTGTTAAAAAAAAACACAATTTGAAGATATTTTTATATTTCAAGTTTTATTTGTGTTTTGAGAGCACAAAATAAAATGTAAGTTTTTATTCCAACTCATGTTAACAATTTGAAGTGAAAACAAAAGTAGATTTTTGTTTCAAGTTTCATTTACACTCTGAAAATGTAAATAAAGCAAAAGTAAATTTTGTTTCAGGTGTTATTTACATTATGAAAATGTAAAAGAAACAAAAAGTAAAATTTGTTCCAAATGTTATTTACATTCTGAAAAGGTAAATAAAATAAAAAGTGAGTTTTATTCCAAATGTTATTTACATCGTGAGAATGTAAATAAATAAAAAGTAAATTTTTGATAATTTCTATTTTTGACATTTTTGTTCGCATCGAGGGATGCAACCAAAGTATAATCCTTTCTTTTTATTTCAAAGTAAATATTTTGTTCTCATTGAAAATCGTAAACAAAATATAATCCTTGGTAAATTTCTATATTGTTTCAACTAACCAATTTGACAAAAATGTGTATATTAACAAGTTTGACAAAACTGTTAATCTTATATTCACATCAAGGTTTTGACAAAATGTTAACCTTATATAACTATTCTTTGCATGAGAACCATACAAAAAAAAAAGTGACTATAAGACATGCAACCTTTATTCCAACTATTTTTGTTGTTTCTAATGCGACCATAAAAAGGTTCTTTAATTTCACTAACCAAGAATGTGATTTTCATTTCTTTTATATACTCTGACAAAAATGTGATTTTCTTCACTAATCTAGTTTACACCAAAAATGTTATATTATTCGCTAATCAAGTTTTACACTAAAATGTTACATTATTTGCTAATCAAGTTTTCCCTAAAAATGGTACTCTAGTTCTTATTAACAAGAATGTACTTTTTATGTGAATGTCCAATTTTGTTTCTATTTAACAAAATAATACAAATGAACTCTTTTGATGTTTAAACAATTTTGTTACTAGCCAACAAAATAAACAAAAATGAATCTTTATGTGTTTAAACAAATTCGTCTCTAATCGACAAAATAACCAAAAGTGAATCTTTTATATGTTTAAACAATTTTGTTGCTAATCAACAAAAATGAATCTTTATGTGTTTAAACAAATCCGTCTCTAATCGACAAAATAACCAAAAGTGAATCTTTTATATGTTTAAACACACATTTTAATTCTGATCTATTCAGACACATACAAATTCGAATCAGGATAATTAACTAGCAAATAAACACCACAAATCAGTATATAAAAATTCCAGCAACTTCACAACATAGAAGTCTAAATTATCACTCGACGATTATTTAAATAATTAGCAAATTATTTAAATAATTAATTTGTTTAGAAAAGAGATCTCAATAACAATACCATATCACAACCATAATCGCAATACAACCCAGCACAGATCAGATCAACATACAAATAATCATTCAACATCGATACAATAATTATTTAAATTAATTAGATAATTAAATCAGAGATTCTCACCATGATTGGTTTTCAGAAGTCAATCGCATTCAAAATTGCTGAATTTTCAAAGGGCTCGTGTGGGGTTGACTTATGGCGACGGCTGGAGCAAGGAGTGGGCGGTGGCGGCATCTCCAATCGGTGACCATGATTTGGATTTGAGGATGTTTCGTTTTTTTTTTTTTTTTTGAATTTTGAATTTTGGGTGAAAGTGAATTTTCTGAAAGGGGAAAAACAATTTGGTATGGTAGCTAATATTCAGAGAAGTAAAATGAAGGAGAGGCTCGCAAATAAAAAGAGAAGAGAGAAGCGTGAGAAATAAGGAACACACGTGATAAAAGGAAATGCGGTGTAAACAATCTCAGCTAAATAAGGACATGTGGCAACAACCATTAAACAAAGATTTTTTTTATTTAATACCAAATGTTACCATTTATTTACTATGAATGCCAATTAACTACAATGTATTTATATATTTCCAAATACAATCCTTAATTGTCATTATTATTATTAAAACAAAATTAAGTCTACATAAATTAAATAAAACTAAAATAAATTTTAATACCAAATTCTACTCTAATAAATTTGTTTACACTCAATTATAATTCTCAAGTAAAACAGAAAATCAAATTTAAAGTTTATCAACCAATATATTCTATTCATTTAAAATATTACAATCGTTTAAATTAACAAATATTTAAATCAATATAAAATGTTTCAATGAATTTTAAAATACTACTATTGTTGATAAAACAACTCAAATTCAAATAAACTTATTTAAATTCCATTATAATTTACAATTTAAGTAAAATCAAATTTTTAATGTCTACAATAAGCTGATTTCAATGGATATTTAATTTAATTTCTCTCATGAATATGCTTAATATTAAAAGGAAAGCATTTATGTTATATTAAACATTTTATACTATATATAATATGCAAACATTAAAGCATGTTTAGGGAAGAATAGGAAAAATAGGAAGTATTTATTTGTCGACTGAAAATGAAAATAGAAAAGGGAAGGAGCACGAGAAAGAGAAAAAGAAAAAAAAAAGTGGCAAGAATTAAATGGGACTATGTGCTAACATAAATGTTTGCGTTATGCATGCAGGTATAAGGGTAACGTATGCTTTGGAAAGGAAACCATGGGTTTGTCAACAAACATTAAAACTTTGGAATTTTGAACGATGCAATTTGGGAACAAAATGAATGTGTATTTAATGTTTACCGTTACATACACTTGTTTACTTAATTAATTTTTATCTTCCTCTTCCTAATGTATTTAATGTGTTTTAATGTTTACCGTTTCCAAATGTTAACGGTTTAAATTATTTGACTTTTTCTTTATGTTGCAAATGAAATGAAATTTCGTATGTTACTACAGAAATTCTTTCATTTATATTAAATTGAACGTATTCTAAATATCAAATTTTCTTAATTGATTTGACTGCAAAATTTTACGTTTTACTTGCGGTAACTGCACCATTTGATATCAATATCATTGAAATTTTCATTGTTAATGTTTTATTTAAATTTACTTAAATTAAATAAACAGATGTAATTTCATGTTCACATTTAAAGTTTGAGTTTAAATTCCAACGTCAACCATTTCTATACGATGTGGTTATTGTTTCATGATCGACAATATCGTTTCAAAACTTATGAACACGTATGGTTTGTTTGGTTATTGATGTTATCATAGATTGTCGTTTATTAAAAATAAAATTTGAAATTGTTATAATTAATAATACCTTAAAATTTATTTTCAAACCATTTAAATCAAGAACTAAATTAAAAATTCAAATTTATTTCCATTAACAAATCATAGTGTTTCAAGTCTCTAACTGACTTATTCCAAATTTCATATAGTTTATTATTCCAAAAACCAGTCGAAATTTACGGGATGTTACATTAAATGTCAAATTCAACATAATTTACCTAAATAAATACGTTTAACAAAATATCATTGCTTATTAGTATGATCTCTTCAACCCAACAATTAAATGTCGCCAATGGCTTAATTTTTTAACAAAATAAGTCATTATAAGTCAAAACACACATTTTTGGATTTTCTATTTATTTACAACTATATATTTCAAAACAAAATTACAATAATTTCCTTGTTAATTAAATATCCATATTTATTGTTATCAGACAATAATAAAATGGTTTTAACTCAATAATTATCACGTTAAACACTTTTACTCTTTTATTCAATACAACAATACCTACATTTATTTATATGTACAATTGTTATTTTAAAAACACAAGTATCCCAATTTTATACAATGATGTTGTTGTCCATTTTATTAACTCAACAGTTAAATTTATTATCGAAGATAATAAAATACACCAATTAAAATTGATTCACATTAATATTTATATTCTCATAATCAACAAGCCAACTTATTCACTGATTCATGTTTTAAAAGACAAATGTACACTTTAAATTAATTATGATAATTTAAACATAATTCCTCTATTGACTTTGTTATCAAAATACATCTTTGTATTTAAAACCCCAATTAGTAATTTAATAATTAAATCAACAATTAACCCTTTTATATTGAAAATACATTTCCTCTTAAATATAGATTCCCAAAATTTATTTCCAATATCCCCTTAAATTATTAATTATTAAATTATGATATTAAGATTATAGATTGGAATAAATTTCTTATATAACAAAGTTATATAATTTATTCCAAATATTCGATCTAGAAGTGCTCAAAAACTCTATTTCTAATTTAAATGTTATAAGAGTTGGTCTCAAAAACTCATATCGACAAAATATCATCCTAGAATTCACAAAAAGTTGTAAATCTGCACTTCTCGGTTACTCGAAAATTCGGTTATTAAAGGCTTCCCTTCTTAAATAAATCGCATCCTCGCAATTTGTTAAGATTAAGACCTCCTCAGTTTATTTTCTGCAAGTTATTTATCTCAATTCCATTTCTTAAGAATTACTCAATTTAGGAAGCTAACACATGAAATTTATAATTTTTCAACATATTAATTTTTAATATCAAAATCCCCCATTTGAAATTACCCAAATATTGGTAAAAGTTTAATCATATCCATTAACTCATTAGTATCTAGCTTTAAATAACACAACTTACCTTTCACAAGGCGTATTTTGAAGTACACACTCAAGATTTTCTCTCCCACATCATTACTTGATGCTACCTTGCCATTGGAATTATCTAAATTTTCTCAACTATGGCTACTACTTGGATTTTTCAATCATCAAATAGCCTCGTCATTCCCCGGGTTTATATTCAATTCAATGGCGACAACTTATCAAGTGAATGTAAGAATGTGTACCACAAAAGTGACCCACTTGTTTCAGAAAGTTGCTTATTTAAAACGCAACTATATTCCATCCATTTTAATTTTCGATTTACAATTTGATTGGAAAAATATTAAACCACTATTTTCAAACAATCCTTCTGTAACGACCCAGATTTTTGGTCAATAGATTTTAAACATTTAATATTGTTTAAATGTTGAGTTGATAATATAAATGGATTTTTATATGGAATTTATCGATTTAATATTATTTAATTTTAAATATATTGAATAATCGTATATGAAAACGAAATATAATTGAATTCAAAGTTAAAACAAAATCGCAATGATTCAGATATTCAATATAAATTTTAATTGAGTATAAATGATAATAACAACAATTTATTATCAAGGAGTTCATTGGTTTTGAATTTAAATTTATATTATATCTACTTAATATGGTACTTAAAAATAGTTAATTTTCAAATGACCTCGGTTTTCGATGAAACCAATTTTTTCGGTTTGAAACGTCAAACCATTAAAGTGTGTCAAGTTTCATCATGATTAGAACTCGTATGTGGTCATTTAAATATGAAACTTCATGTGTAATTTTCGTTTGCATATTATAATAATACTGTTGTATATGACGTAGTTGTATACACGATTATATGATTTTTGTTTGATGATAATAACCAAATAAATATTATTTTAAATGTGTTTGTTACTGTACTGTTCTATATATACATCACAGACAAGAATATTATATTTATATTTAAATAGAATGCGACTGTACAGACATTCATATATTCATACAGTATTTTATTTAAATTGAATATTCTATTTCAACATTCAAACAATATAGCTATTTAATACTCTACTATTTAAATACATTCACAGAATATTTGTATCTGTAAATAATATTTGTACCTGTAAATTGACCGAATAAAATAGACAAGTTTGTTTGACAACAATAAAATAATATTTTATTTCAAACGAATTTGTTTATTACAAATATCAGTACAAATTTTTTTTGTACATCAGCTCTTCACTATAACACTGTCACTCAGTTATACATTTCTATACATACATTCACTTAGTTACATTTTCATTTTCAGTTACACGCTTACAAATTTGTCTTTTGTCTTTTGTCATCACGGCTTTCTCTGTAAGTCCAGTCATCACCTGCTTTCCTGTCACAATGAAACACACACAGAGTACACTGCAATATGAATAAAACTGAATACACGCGAATATAAATTTTATTCTTAAAATTTTATTTGCCTCGGATTTCTGGTGTGTTTCTCATCATCTTTCTGACTTGATCAGCCTCAACATAACCATACCGGTTTGCTGATCAGAACCAGCATCAAATTCAGTTGATTCTGACCAGCCCCAACGCAGTACAGTTAGTTTGCTAATGTTTATTACACGTGACACACACATACAAGACAGGTAAAAAATCAAAAGAGAAATGAAATTATATATATAAAAATATCGGAGCATGTTTGGTCGAACTCATCAAATATGGCAAGCATGGAAATGGTGCAGCGAAGTTCAAGAAAAGTGTGCATAATGTGTGCAATGAACAAGCAAGTGATGGGTAGCCAAGGCACATGTTTATGGCAACAACACAGCAAGTTTACTTTTCAGCAAGGTGACAAATACATAGTGGTGGTGAAACTGCAAATGCCAAGGTGGTGCAAGCATACTAATTTCAGGTTGAAGACAGTGAACTACAATGGTCCATGCAGCAAATTTCAAAATAACACAAGTCATGGTACAACATTTTAAATCAGCAAATATGGTGATACAAATACATATCTTGGCAGCAAAAACATGATGTGTAAGCATGGATCAAGCAAACTAAATTGCAACCCAAACAAATCAGATCAGATCAGTGTATACAACAACTCAGGAATGCCAGGTGCATGTACAAGGAAGCATTTTTCAGTCATGTTCAAAGGAGTGATCACATACACGAAAACATTTCAAGTTGGTCGAGCCAATATAAATTCAACTCATGCACACAGTTTCTAGGCTATAGGTAAAGGTTCTGGTTCACACAGCGTACACAGCAAGGATGAATGAACCAGTCTACTCAAGTACATGGACTTAAAGTGGTACAACTACATGAGTGCAACAAGTCAGTATTACAAGTGACTTGCAGAAATGAGCAGCAGCTACAAAATCGTTCAAGTGAACAAATAGCATGGCAAAAGTGAGCAAGCAAGCATTGAAAAAGCTCAACAATGGTTCAGGAAGTACATGATGCAAGCATAAGAACAACAGAGCATATGGATGCACAAGCGATTGTAAAAATGGCAAGATTCAATGTATGTGGAGCAGATGGAAATGAATGATGATAATACTACAAGTGCATGTCAAGTATAACATATTATTTGCCAAGATTTCTAGAAATACCAAAAAATTGCATGGTGAAATAGATATCAGCTTTGGGATGAAACAAAACTAAATGTGGTAAGAAAGAAGATTATCGTTTCCAGAATTGAGAAATCATATTTTGGAAAGCAAGCAAATTTTTACTAATGATCAGAAACACTATTTGGGAAAGAATTCATTTTCAGAAATCACCAACAAATCAGAGCAATAAGCAAAGCCATTTCATTTCATTCAAGGCAACAATTTAATTCCAGAAATTCAGTTCGACATATTGGACAAGATTTCATTTTTTCTATTTCCAGAAATGATTCATTAAAAAGGGGAAAATCTCATTTTTAAAAGGCTACAATCAAGTCTAGTATTTCATCTAAATTCATCGAGGCATTCAAGGCAACAAATTTAAAAAAATTCATTCGAGAATTTCAAAAGGGGAAACCGTAAATTATCAACACGATTTGAGCCATGAAATTAAAAGGGGACGAACACATAAAAAATCAGTCAAGTCAATTGCACGTGAAATCAGAGAGTAATTTTAGGATTATAAAATCCTATATGTATCACCGTTTTCATCACAGGCAAGATCAATCGAAACCAAGAAAAATCAACCGAGCAACCAAAGATTTAAAAATCAGAAATCTTACCAAGTTTCGATTACCATATTTCTCAAATCAGAGAACGATTGATTGAAGAAGCAAGGCGCCAGAGATAGTATCAGACTTGAGCTTCATAGATTAGCCAAATTCATCAAGCATTAAATCGATTTGGGAAAATTTTCAGAAACCCTTGCAATATCTCCAACCGCAGCCGCCATTTTCAAGTAAAAGTGAGACAAGGGTTTGCAAGGAGTTAACTAATGGGCTGGCCAAGTTTAAACAAAAGGGCATAGTTGTTTTTTAAATTAAAAAGTGAATGACCCTTTTTGACTCCTAGGGTTTTTATTTTTATTTTTATTTTTGTATTATTTTTATTTTGTGTTGTAAGACAAACGATCAGTTCTAGACTTTGTAAAATCTAGGGGTATTCAGTTAGGGATTAACTGACAGTTTACTAGTGTCTGTAAAATTAGGGAAAATCTGGTTTAGTGGATATAGACCACTCTAGGGTTTTGAGCGTAGGATTAGAATAGGAGTGAGGGGTTCGCAAGTGTACATGGTCTTGTATGCAGGATCTGTTCTTTTACCTACTAGAAACCTTAGGAATGCAGCAGTAGGCAGAGTTTTGCCGAAGCTGGGTATATCTGTGTGTGATTTATTTTCTGCACTTTTATTTTTGCTGCATTCTGTGATTCGTTTATTATTTTAATATCCTGTCAGATTTTAATTCAGGGATAAAATGTGATGAACCCTATTCACCCCCCTCTAGGGTTAATCTAGATCCAACAAGTGGTATCAGAGCAGGTATTTTCATTAGCTCTAGAGTCATGGGTCATCCTAGTTGTCAACCGACAGAGAGTCAGTCCAGTTCATCTCCAACTATTTTCGATGGAACAGTATTTTAAACTGGAAATCCAAAATGGAATTTTATTTAAAATCTATTAATATTAAATGTTGGGATGTTGTTATCAATGGGTTTAATAGTGTATATTACTTTCAATGCTCGTGCTATGAAAATTATATTTGATTATCTTAGTACTGAACAGTTTAATCTTATTAGTCATTGTTTATCTGCATAGGAAATCTGGGATACTCTCAATACGAAGTATGGAAGATCTGACTACCATAGCTCAAAACCCCAGAATGTCAACTCTGATTCAGATATATGCTTGACAAGTCATAGAGATGAAAATTCAGATGGATCGGATGATGGAGAATCAACAAATGTTGAAACACAAAATCTCTCATATGAAGATTTGGTTTACATGTGTCTTGATTTAACGAAATCCGTTGATAAACTCCAACTAAAAAATAAGTCTCTAAAATCTAGGAATTTTGAGTTGACTAGCAAAATTGATAATTTGGAATCACAACTAGAATATGTTAAAAATTCTTCAAATTCAGTTTGCAAAAATTGTTTGAAACTGAAAACCAATCTTGTTCATCTCAATAAAAATATTCAAAAGTTTGAAAATGAAATTCTGATCTTAAATTAGAGCAAGACTGAGTTATCAAATTTGAATAACCTTCTGCAAAAGGAATTTGAAAATTTTAAAATAGATATAAATTCCAAATTTGAAATTGCTGAAAAGGAGAACTTGTTGAAATCAAATTTGATTTTAGAAGAACTTGAAAATGAGATTGAAAAATCCAAGAAATTTGAGTCTGAAAAGCAAAAACGATTTGAACTTGGAATTTCTGAATCTCTAGCCAATATTAAATTGCTTGAAAATGAGAATTTGGTTTTGAAACAGTCCAATGCTGAACAGAAGATCGCTATAAATAATTCCTCAAATTTATTAAAGGAAAATAGCGATCTAAAATCCAAAATTCAACGATTAGAATCAACTTTGGATAAATTTTCTAATGCGGAAAAATCGTTGAATATGCTGTTACAAAACCAAGTTTCTATTGGAAGTAAATCTGGTCTTGGCTTTGGAAATATCGATCGTTTTGATAGGATGAATTCAAATGATTTTAAAGACACTTCAAATTATCTTGGAAAAGATTGTTTTGGCAATTCAAAAGATTTTTTGAAAAATAAACAAAATAAGAATTTGTTTTATAACAAACCATTCTAACATTCTTGGACCTCAAAAAGAAGTAAAGTGAATTCGTCTAATTTCAAACTGATCTGGGTCCCTAAAGGTACTTTGGTAAATTCTGATGGCTTGTTATATAAACAAGTTTGGGTACCTAAAGCTATGAACAAAACTGTGAGTGGTTTTACAAATTTTGTTAGACTACTCGACTCTCTAAACTGTTAGGTACCAGAGGTGGCTGAGGAACTGCTAAGCAAAAGAGATTTGGATTCAAGCTGCTCAATACTTTTGTAATCATTCACAGTTCCTTAAGCCAAAGCTATTGAGTTAGAGATTTATTTACTCACGTCAATTTCAGGTATAACCTCTAAACTCATCTTTGTAAATATTTTTTTCCTTCTTCTACCCCTTCTTTTTCTGTTTTCTATTTTGTCTCTGTCGTCTCATTGTAATTTCTTCCGGGCTTCATTAACTTCCAATTGTAGAACTCATATTTTTTGGAAAATTCGCTTTATTTGAATAGAACTCTGATGTTTTTAATCATTTCCAGATCTTGAATTTATTTTTGTAAATTTCTACAATTTTTTTGAAGTTCATTTTCTGTTCTCTGAATTCCTAACAGTATTGACGTATTCTTGTTATATCTTGAACACTATTAATATGAATTCTAATTTTTTTGAAGATCTGAAAAACAATTGAAATTTCACACAAATCTGCTGTTTTGAGTTCCTTCTAATTCATTTTAGAAAAGCTTGAAATAATATACTCATTACAGCACACTGATACTGTTCAGTTGTGATAATTTCATTGATTTTTAGATTAGCTTGGAAATGTTAATTTGTCTTGAATCTTAGTGATACATCTTGAAATCCTTTTTGTATTCATGATCAGTATGGTTGAAATTTGTTTATTTGAAATCATCTGAAATTCTTGATATTTTGAATTTCACACACCGCATAAATTTGAAATTATCAACCTTGTGTGAATAATTCATTATATCTCAAACTTAATATTGATTCAAGTGATTTCAAATAAATTTTCTGGATCATGAATATCCATCATTTGGATGTAAATGATCTGAATATTCTTTATACTTGTCAAAAATATTTGTGAAAATTCTTTTGAAACTATGGCCATAAATATCACTATTATTTCATTATTATTTGATTTGAATATATATATTTGTTTAAAATCGTTTGAAATTATTGATCTATTGAATCTCACACATATCTTGAATCTAAAATTAATATTCTGGTGTGATTGATTCACTGAATCTTGAGAATTTCATATTCCTCAAATGATTTCAAATAAACGGTATTTTTCCTTGGATCATGGAATATATCTTGTGACCATCAGAAATATCTACTGACAAGTCTGTTGTTCTATCTGTGTTTCTCTGATACTGTCTTTGAAAAATGTTTTCAAATAACTGCCTGTTTTTGTGACCGCTGCACTGATAAATGAAATTATTGTGCCTAATTTGTTATCTGGTCTGCTTGGGCTTTAAATTTCTGCTATTTGTGATATCTTGGTTTGTCTCAAGTGTCATCTTATAATCCTCATTAATAGAGACACCAATTGGTATTAGTAGTGCTATTTTTTTGTATATATTTTCAATCCCTCTTGCTTTGTATAGATCTCCATATCCCTCTTGTAGTTGATTCTCAATTTTAAAATTATTTATTGATTATTAATTCAGAAATTGAAATCTATATCCAAATTGAACTGAATTTATAATTCATCAAAATAATTATCAGATCTTGAAATTGTGATGAATTGTGACTGCAATATATTTCACAACAAGAGGAGATTTTATTTAAATTCTTCATGATAGTTGAACATATATTATAATATCTTTGAATTGGCAATTATTTCATGACCATCTCCTTTATCTATCATCATTCTACCATCCATGATAATTTTATATAAATATGGGGAGTTAATTTTTTTTAAAATCTTCTTGAATAAGCAGTGGAAATATTTGTGATAGAAATTGAACTATGTTATTATTCAGAATTAGTGATAATTGAAAATTTTCAATGATCAGGGTACAGTCGGGCATATTTCATAATATAATTAATTTAGAAATTTATTTTATAGTCCATTTCTGTACCTACCACATTTCTATCATTCATATTGTTTTTATATACCGAGGAGTTTTTCCTTTTTAAGCTGAAATAATAAATATATAAATATAAGTGTGTCTCTAATCTCATTTAAAAATCCAAGCTCTGGTCATGCATGGTTAAGAGACAACTTATAATTTAAGCTGCGACTGATCTCATTAAAAAATCTAAGCTCTGGTTATGCATGGTCAGTGTGCTCTTAAATAAAAAATAAAAGAAAAGGAAATAATGTGCTATAAATTGAAACTAAGTTGAAATTCTCCTTTGTGTATAAAAACAAGTCTATCAATCCATATTATAATCTATGAAATGTGTTGATATCTTATGACGTATTATGTTTTGTTGATTGATAGGTATTGGAATTTGAGATTATTCGATTTTGTCACTTAAACTGAATTATTAATTATAGTCCAAATCCATCACCGTTTTTGGGCTTCAATTTTTAAAATTCTTCTGAAAATAAATTGAAAATCATATTTTTGTAATTCTCTCCATTTTATATAAAACTCATCGAAAATCCTTCATTCTCTACAATGTGAAATATGCCACCAGTTCTTAGTTTATTATGATTTTTGTTTGACTGATTGAGATTTATGATGATCGTTTTTCCTCTTAAACTGAAATTATATTTTTTTTTAGTCATTTTTCATCTATATTTTAATTTCTGTATCCTTTTGATGATAACAAAAGGGGGAGAATGGGTTGAGATTTTGATTTATGAGTGAATATTTTACAAATATTCTTATGATGATAACAAAAGGGGGAGAATAGGTTGAGATTTTGATTTATGAATGGATATTTTACAAATATTCTTAATTTTGAAAATTTATTATTATTCATATTTTTCATTTCACTCATGCACAGTTATAGGGGGAGTTGTCTGCTGTAGGGGGAGCTAATAAATAGGGGGAGTTCAAAATTCACTGTCAAACACATTTATTTTGCTCAAAATCTTTTATTTGTTTGTCATCATCAAAAGGGGGAGATTGTTGTATATGACGTAGTTGTATACACAATTATATGATTTTTGTTTGACGATAACAACCAAATAAATTTTATTTTAAATGTGTTTGTTACTGTACTGTTTTATATATACATCACAGACAGGAATATTATATTTATATTTAAATAGAATGCGACTGCACAGACATTCATATATTCATACAGTATTTTATTTAAATTGAGTATTCTATTTCAACATTCAAACGGTATAGCTATTTAATAATCTACTATTTAAATACATTCACAGAATATTTGTACCTGTAAATAATATTTGCACCTCTAAATTGACTGAATAAAATAGACAAGTTTGTTTGACAACAATAAGATAATATTTTATTTCAAACGAATTTGTTTATTACAAATATCAGTACAACTTTTTTTTGTACATCAGCTCTTCACTATAACACTGTCACTAAGTTATACATTTCTATGCATACATTCACTCAGTTACATTTTCATTTTCAGTTACAAGCTTACAAATCTGTCTTTTGTCTTCTGTCTTCACAACTTCCTCTATCAGTCCAGTCATCACCTGCTTTCCTGTCACAATGAAACACACACACAGTACACTGCAATAGGAATAAAACTGAATACACGCGAATATAAATTTTATTCTTAAAATTTTATTTGTCTCAGATTTCTGGTGTGTTTCTCATCATCTTTCTAAGTTGATCAGCCCCGACATAACCATATTGGTTTGCTAACCAAAACCAACATCAAATTCAGTTGATTCTGACCAGCCACAACGTAGTATAGTTAGTTTGCTAATGTTTATTGCAGGTGACACACACATACAAGACAGGTAAAAAATCAAAAGAGAAATGAAATTACATATAAAAAAATCAGAGCATGTTTGGTCGAACTCATCAAATATGGCAAGCCTGGAAATGGTGCAGCGAAGTTCAAGAAAAGTGTGCTTAATATGTGCAATGAACAAGCAAGTGATGGGTACCCAAGGCACAGGTTTATGGCAACAGCACAGCAAGTTTACTTTTCAGCAAGGTGACAAATACATAGTGGTGGTGAAACTGCAAATGCCAAGGTGGTGCAAGCATACTAATTTCAGGTTGAAGACAGTGAACTACAATGGTCCATGCAGCAAATTTCAAAATAACACAAGTCATGGTACAACATTTTAAATCAGCAAATAGGGTGATACAAATACATATCTTGGCAGCAAAAACATGATGTGTAAGCATGGATCAAGCAAACTAAAGTGCAGCCCAAACAAATCAGATCAGATCAGTGTATACAACAACTCAGGAATGCCAGGTGCATGTACAAGGAAGCATTTTTCAGTCATGTTCAAGGGAGTGATCACATACATGAAAACATTTCAAGTTGGTCGAGCCAATATAAATTCAATTCATGCACACAGTTTCTAGGCTACAGGTAAAGGTTCTGGTTCACACAGCATACACAACAAGGATGAATGAACCAGTCTACTCAAGTACATGGACTTAAAGTGGTACAACTACATGAATGCAACAAGTCAGTATTGCAAGTGACTTTCAGAAATGGGCAGCAACTAAAAAGTCGTTCAAGTGAACAAATAACATGGCAAAAGTGAGCAAGCAAGCATTGAAAAAGCTCAACAATGGTTCAGCAAGTACATGATACAAGCATAAGAACAACAGAGCATATGGATGCACAAGCAATTGTAAAAATGGCAATATTCAGTTTATGTGGAGCAGATGGATATGAATGATGATACTACTACAAGTGCATGTTAAGTATAACAGATTATTTGCTAAGATTTCCAGAAATACAAGAAATTGCATGGTGAAATAGTTATAAGCTTTGGGATGAAACAAAACTAAATGTGGCTAGAAAGAAGATTTATCATTTCCAGAATTGAGAAATCATATTTTGGAAAGCAAGAATTTTTTTACTAATGATCAGAAACACTAGTTGGGAAAGAATTCATTTTCAAAAATCACCAAAAAATCAGAGCAATAAGCAAAGCCATTTCATTTCATTCAAGGCAAAATTTTAATTCCAGAAATTCAGTTTGACATATTGGACAAGATTTCATTTTTTCTATTTCCAGAACTGATTCATTAAAGAGGGGAAAATCTGATTTTTAAAAGGCTACAATCAAGTCCAGTATTTCATCTAAATTCATCGAGGCATTCAAGGCAACAAATTTAAAAAATTTAATTCGAGAATTTCAAAAGTGGAAACCGTAAATTATAAACACGATTAAGCCAAGGAATCAAAAGGGGACAAACACACAAAAAATCAGTCAAGTCAATTACACGTGAAATTAGAGAGTAATTATAGGATTATAAAATCCTATATGTATCACCGTTTTCATCACAGACAAGATCAATCGAAACAAAAAAAAAATCAATTGAGCAACCAAAGATTTAAAAATCAGAAATCTTACCGAGTTTCGATTGCCATATTTCTCAAATCAGAGAACGATTGATTGAAGAAGCAAGGCGCCAGAGATAGTATCAGACTCGAGCTTCATAGATTAGCCAAATTCATCAAGCATCAAATCGATTTGGGAAATTTTTCAGAAACCCTAGCAATATCCCCAATTGCGGCCGCCATTTTCAAGTAAAAGTGAGACAAGGGTTTGTAAGGAGTTAACTAATGGGCCGGCCAAGTTTAAACAAAAGGGCATAGTTGTTTTTTAAATTAAAAAGTGGATGACCCTTTTTATCTCCTAGGGTTTTTATTTTTATTTTTGTATTGTTTTTATTTTGAGTTGTAAAACAAACGATCAGTTCTAGAGTCTGTAAAATCTAGGGGTATTCAATTAGGGATTAACTGACAGTTCACTAGTGTCTGTAAAACTAAGGAAACTCTAGTTTAGTGGATATAGACCAATCTAGGGTTTTGAGCGTAGGATTAGAATAGGAGCGAGGGGTTCGCAAGTGTACATGGTCTTGTATGCGGGATCTGTTCTTTTACCTAGTAGAAAACTTAGGAATGCAGCAGTAAGTAGAGTTTTGCCAAAGCTGGGTATATCTGTGTGTGATTTATTTTCTGCACTTTTATTTTTGCTGCATTCTGTGATTCGTTTATTATTTTAATATCCTATCAGATTTTAATTCAGCGATAAACTGTGATAAACCCTATTCACCCCCCTCTAGGGTTAATCTGGATCCAACAACTACAATTAGTGGATAAGCTTGAAATAAAATCGATATTTATTTAATAAAATAAAAATCTCTTTAAATCAAATTGCATTAAATTTGAAATCAAATCGTGTTCAGATCGAATTAAGTTTTGATGTACTTGCATCGACTTACTTTCGTACTTGCGTCGACCAACTTTCGTAATTGCGCCGACCTAGGTATACCTTTCTTCATTTATAAATAAATGCGACATCCTCCAATTTTTTCTTTTTATTTCTTTTTTCTACAACTATTTCGCAAGCTTCAAGCAAATTATAATGTCGCTCTAAATAAAAAAATACAAATATAAGCATCCCATTCTGACTTCTATGGAATGCGCCTAGCCCTCTGCCTTCATTTCATTTTCCATTCCTCAAAATGAATTGAAAAAAAACTCTAATTAAAAAAAGGCAGTTGTCTTTCCTGTATAACATGCAACTCCTCTTTATTTCATTTCTTTGGTTCTGAAACAATTCGAAGCTGCTCAATTTAATTCCTTAAAGTTTATATACAAACAATCAATGGTGCCCCTTTTAGTATCCCCCAACAACTTGTATAAGATTAATTTCGAAATAGAAAAAAAATGGCGATCGAAAATTGGTTGGTAGTCGATTCGGGCTCGCCTTCTCATTCTGCAGTATGCGATAGTAAAGGAGGTTGTACAGCGATTTCTGGTGAGGTTCGACCTTGGAGAAACGTGAAGTCGCGATGAGGGGAAAATGGGATCAAGCCAAATCAGAAAGTAATGGGAGGTCGTAGTGGACATCATGAGTGCTGCTGGAGGGTAATGCGATGGATCTAGCTCTAATTTCTTTAGTGTACCATAACCTGAAGCACGCAAGAAACCCATCACGATTTATTGAAGAAGATCGGGTTTAGCTTTTTTTCTGTGTATGCGTTGAAAAGATCTATGTTGTGGAGAAAGAACTGACACTCGCAAAAGTGTTTGGAGTAGTTATTTGGAAGCAGGAAGAGAAAAATTTAGGTGAGCAGTAAAATGTTTATTTTAATAATAGAAATTAAATTTAAAAATTATTTTATTATAAGTTGAAGCTTATATAATTTATATATCATTAAAACAAGGCCCGATTGTGACGTACAAGCAGCATCGGGATCGTATCGTCAATTTTTACGAGTTGGAATGGGTTAGGGATTTTTCAGAATCAACGATGTATTTTAAATTAAATCAAACATCATTTGGTTTAATTTAAAATTTGAACGAGCTGCTATTAAACTCGATGTAAGTAAACTCACTCTCTGGATTCGTTTATAATTTATTATAAATGAATATTTATTTAATATAATGTTGTATGTTGTTTGTCGGTAATTTGGATGCATTGAAATATTATTGTTACTATTATATGAATAAATAAATATTAGTTATATTAGGCTTGGTGGTTGAATAATATATATATATATATATATATATATATATATATATATATATATATATGGTGATTGGATATTTCCCGTAGTACCTTTAGCGGATGATTTCCTTATGCGCCCCCACAATATATATATATATATTGGATGACATTCTATATCGCGATATCCTGCTCTCAAGCACGATGGTTATTATTTATGTTGTCTAACATCTGTGGATGCAGAGAAAACAGCTGGGAGGGTTCCAACTGGATTCCTCAACAATATAATTATTATTTTTCATATATAATGTTATGTGATGTGATAAATAACCCGTGATTGATTATTGGATGTTAGATATCGCTGGCCTTATATATATTGATATTTAAAAATATCATGAAAACAAATTTTAAAATTTTAAAGGGAAATTTATTTTTTTAAAAGTAGAATTTGAGTTTCAAATTGGTTAGGAAATATTAACTTTTTTGAAGAATAAAAACAAGTAGTTGAATTTATAAACGATGTTTATAAATGAAATGGAATCATCATCATTGGATAATTTGGGGATTTAAATTCAAATATGAATTTAAAAAGGGGATTTGGGAATCATTTCGAAAGGAAATGATAAAATAATTTCCGATTTTATAAAATATTAATAAATTAGAATAAATCCATACAGATTTATGATTGGAATACAACTATGTCAATTTTATAAAAAATTAATTAATTTATGAAAGGATAATGGAATTGTATTATATAAAAAATAAAATATAATATTAAATAGGAAAAATAGATGATAGGTTTATATGTATAAGCTATAACATAAATTATTCCAAAATAAGAACTGAGTTTCAAATGGATTTGAAATGGGAACTTGTTTTAATATATCAAACAAGGAAGTAATTTATTAACAATGTTTATAAATGTAGTAAAGAAATTATCATCATATAATTTAGAGTTTAAATTTAAGTATGAATTTAAAAGTGAATTGGAATTTAATATAGAAAATTAAGTCGTAAATAAATTTATATCTGAGTTATGAAATAATAGACGGTTTAGGATAATCGCAGATATTAAGTTAGATTTGGAAAACTAGTTTAATTTATATTAAAACAAATATATATAATAATGTGATTGAAATTTATTAACAATCGAAGTTCAAACGTTTATATTCAAATTTAATTAAAACGAAGTTGCCATGGTGCGGTATTTCGTAATTTTTCACATTTTGAACTTCAATTAAGCACATCGAACTCAATATAAGTCGGAATTCTTTGAAACAAGAATCATCGAGATCTATTAAATAATATTTTTTCAATGGAAGAGAGAAATTTGGATTTTGTCTTATAGATTTTGAGTTATACTAAATCAAAATTTCGGAAAAACAACGCCATAATCGTTTATAAACTGTAATGATTAAATAAACAAAATTGAAGGATTTAAGTTAATAAACTTTGAATTTCATTTAGTAAAGTCCATACTTGAGTTATAAAATAAGTATGAACTCAAGTGGAGTACATGAATTGATTTTTGAAACAAAAATCATATTTTTAATTATTAAATGGAATTAACTACGTAGAATAACGATCAGTTAATCGAGTTTTGGATCGAAATAAGAATTTGAATAAGTGAATTGGATATGTGAATTTATATTCGAAATTGAATATGAAACTTAGAATGAAAATGGAATTCAATTGATTTATAAGCAAACTATATATATATATATATGAACATGATATGTTCAAATAAAAAGTAAAATAGTCAAAAGAGCTAACTAGAGAATAAATTAGTGAGTTAAAATGATTGGATTGAGTTTGAATAAATGGGGAATGGTTAAATATATGTTAAACAGGCATGGAATGAAGTAATGAAAGGAATAAATTGAACGCCCGATAAAAGAAGTACATATTTAATTGAATATGATACTTTATGTGCCTATTTGGCATGCCACTTGGCATTTTGATTTTCTTTTTGAATGGAAAAGGCCCACAGAGATGATTTGTAGTTGTACCGAGTGATCCGTACAAAGAAGACGCTGGCGTAGTTTTCCGAAAATTTAAGGAGATAGAAAAATTTAAGAAAATTTGATAATTAGAAATTGACTTATCAATTATATTTAGAATTTAATAGGAGAATAAACTTATAACGAAATCTTATAAGTAAAAAGGGAATTTACCAAATTAAAATCTGACTGGAGATTAGTCGAGTTGAATGCCTTTGGGGTTGATACTTAGGAAGTAGTTCTCTTACTAATTTACGGTTAGGGACTGATGAATATGGAAGAATAACGATTTATGAATATATGGAAATGTTTTCCAATGTTAAAAAGGGACATTTTGTGACGACCCCAAACCCCGTACTGACGGTGGCAAGGGTAATCTTTGGAATATAACACATAAACAGATAACAGCAGAACAGAAATAAATAAATACACCAAATAATGAACAAATAATACACTGGATAAACGAAATCATCAGAGTTACACAGTATACAGGATCATACTTATTACAAATACAGTTCAGCTATACATAAATGTCTACAGTGGAAAACAAACATAATATGTACAATAGGAGTTGAACAGCATAAAAAGATATAAATGATAGAATCCATCTTCAGCTCCAGCTATCCAGAAAGAGCCTGCTAAAACCTGAATACAAGGCTGCCCGTGTAGAAAGAGGGGCACCCGAGTTTGCAAGTGAAACAAACTACGAGTCAGTCATGGGACTGGTATGAGAAATCTACTTAACACATTTTATAATATGGCTAATCACAGGACCACGCAACTTTCGCGGAACGGGTTTACTCCATTGGATTGCCAGTGCTTTAGAACAAACAAATCTTTAAACATCGCAATGCTTTTTATAAAAATGAAGCCATTATAAGACTCAGTTCCCATCACACAATGCAACGCAAACCGGAGGATAGAGTTTTACCTTATAACGGCCAAAATATTCTTGATACGAATAAAACAAAAGAATTTGATATTATTGCTAGTGTTTATATGTTTCAAAAACAACTTCGAATCATAACTATCAATCATAGACGGCATGGGTACCATATATCATGTCGCCATATATACATACAATCAAAACTGCACAGTCACGTATTTGGAAATTGGATTTCCGTCATGAACCAAGGCAAAAGATAGTCCTTACCGAATTCGAGAATGCCTAGCTCGAGCCTCAGGACCCAGACATAGGTGGGCCCTTGGAGCGACATGATCGGTCCACCGATGTGGATTAAAATGCCTGAACACTGCGTTTCCCCGCCCTTTGGGGCGTAAATGAGTCATCGAATGACTCCATTGGTCCCGGATCGACCGATATAACCGAGGTGCCTCGCAACAGCAACAACCACATAGGTGAAAATAATATACATGTCAGCCAGTTTAAGCACTGACACCACCTCTAGCTAGGAAGAAACACATGTCCTCCCTGAGGTCCTCTCCCGTTTCTGGTTCATACCAGGGTGTGAGGTTCGCGAATTCACGTTATACACAAAGCTACGCCACACAGGCGGTGATTTGATCATCACCACAAGACTTTGCTTTTCAATAGAAGCCCTGATCACTGCATCTTAGCATGCCACACAGGCAATTCACACCATGCAACTGATGGCTATCAATCACACAGAATGAATTCCAATGTCAGACACACAGTCCATTTGTAAGTCCGTTCTGGGTCTGAACGAAACCGGAGGCACTATATACCTCGCATACCCATCGATCTCCACGTACGTTTGGACAATCACCGCTCATTATCAATATTTTGGGATGCCTCCCAATCAGGACATCAGTTACCATCCAAACGAGGTGAAGATCTCTGGTCTTCGACCACCGTCTTCATCTTCGATTTCTTATCGTCGATTCAGTTATTCAGAATGGGATAAACCCGGTCTTTCGGAGCAACTCGCGTATATAAATAACTAGTGCTACACAAACACAACATACGCCTCATTCCAATTCATTAGCCACTAACCGTCAATCCGTAAGAGAACGATTTCCCAAATATTAACCCCGAAGACCGAAACCAACATCAGATCAAAACCCAGGAAACCATTCGACTTAGCTAACCTTCAGTTGATTTCTAAATTTCACATTCCATATCGTTTATAATATTTTATAACGATTTATCGCTATTTTTATTTATTTTAAAATAGCCAATTTATTCAAACGACGCTTTGGGCCATAACGCGGCCGTGGCGCTGTTTTTCTTCAGATTTGATTTACACATATCTGAAAGTCTAACCGTTGGATCTTCACAAAATTTACATCATTAGAAAGATCTTTTCAAAACGAATCCAACGGTTCCAGTTTTGGGAAAATTCGACGTTCGGATCTCCCGGTATACTCGTTTGAAGTTTCGATTTCAAAATACGAACTGCAGCGTCGTTATTCGATTTAATTCAATTATATTTATATATATATAAATATAATCGATATCGGTGTTGTTTTTCTTCAGATTTGAATTAAACTTTCTAGACAATCCAACCGTTGGATCTTCAGAAAGTTAGTGTCTTTGGAAAGATATTTCCAAAGCGAACCCAACGGTTTCGGTTTCGGGAAAATCCGATGGTCGGATCTCCCGCACTAATCGTTTGAAATCACGGTTTCTAAACACGAACTGCAGCTTCGTTATTCGATATATTTTAATTATATTTATATATATGAATATAAATATAATCGATTCTTTGATTTCAAAACTATTTTCTTTTCATACGTTTGATAAAAATGATATTTTTATCCAACCGACAATTATTTCAACACTTCGCTATTCTTAACTATTCATGTACATAGTAAAAATGTGATTTTTATTATAAAACAATTTATTTCAAAACACGACTATTTTATATAGTTCATATAGATGATAAAAATATGATTTTTATTATAAAACAATTTATTTCAAAACACGAATACCATTCAACACATGAATTTCTATTCAACGAATGAATTTCTATTCAACACATGAAGGTTTTCTATAGTTTGTATATATAGAATAAAAATGTGATTTTTATTGTTAAAACAATTTATTTAAAACACGAATACCATTCAATACATGAATTCCTATTCAACAAATTAATTTCTATTCAACACACGAATATAGTTTCAACACATGAAAATAATTCTAACACATGAATATTATTCAAAATTTCGGCAGCATAACGGCAGGGTAGTTAAAACCGGGGCCGTCCCTAGTACGGCTCCTCGCTCTATGTAACAACCCGTATTTTCAATAACCTGTAATAACATAAATCGAGGCAGAATTTAATTCTAAAATGGGAATCAAGGGAAACGGGCTATGCCATTGTGTTCGTCTCGGAAAAATACGCGAAATAGAGTCCGAGTTTTCGAAAATCGGAGTCCGTATGACCAAGATATGGCCTCGCGAAGTTTCACGAAAATTCCCAAATTAAAGTATACTTAATTAAGTGAAATGGGTTGTGTAGATATATATATATATATATATTGATATATATATATATATATATATATATATATATATATATAATTGAAAATTTAATAAATAAATATGCAAAAATGCTCAAAACAGCGAATTGGGAGAGGGGAATAACCGAACCGGCCGATTTTTGAAGTCGACCCGAGCCCGCTGGGTCGACTAGGGGTTAATCCAGGGTGTTTGGCTGTCAACCCGTGGGCCGATTCGCTCAAGTGCAGATTTTGCATTTGAATGGTTCTCATGGTCCATCTTTAATCTAAAGGCCCTAGATGGTTCCTACACTTGACTTCTTCCCCAAGACATGCTTTGATGGCTTGGATTGAATCTAGGGTTAATCCTATGGCCTAAAACACTTGCCTAATCTATAAATAAGACCCTAACCTACCCTAATTCATTCATAATTAAACCTAGTGACTAAACTATGGCAAAATGCTAGCTCTCATGGCCTCCACTAATTTTATGAAGAGGGTTGCATACTAATCACTCTCTAATCAACTTCTAATCCCTTCTTAGCATCTTAATCTTCTTCATTTGGTGTTCAAAGTTGCTAGTTGTGAGTTTCTATCACTTTGATGATCTTTTGGTAAACTAATTAGATGAGATGTGATGAGATTTATGGTTTTGTATGTGGGTTAATGAGCTTTGAATCATATGATATGATGTTAGCATTAATCTTATGTTTATGCATGTTGAGTATGTAAGCTTATGCAAGTTTAATATGATGTATGTTATGTTTGCATGATGCTAAATATGCAAGTTGTGGGCTATGTAATCATATGCATGTTATGCAAGTTCATGGTAATATGCTATGCAAGTTACATGTTTGTTAATATGCAAGTTACATGTTTGTTAATATGCAAGTTACATGTATGTAAATATGCAAGTTACATGTTTGTTAATATGCAAGTTACATGTTTGTTAATATGCAAGTTACATGTATGTAAATATGCAAGTTACATGTTTCTTTATATGCAAGTTACATGTTTGTTAATATGCGAGTTACATGTATGTAAATATGCAAGTTACATGTTTATTAATATGCAAGTTCATGATGACACATTATGCAAGTCTATAAGCTAATATGCAAGTTTGTTATGCAAAATGAATATGTAAGTTATGTGACATATTATATGCAAGTTATGTGACATGTTATGCAAGTTCATATGCAAGTTATGTGTTTGTTAATATGCAAGATGGCACCTTTGAAACATGTTCATTCATATGCAAGTTGACACCTTTTATATGTGTTATATCATGAACGAAATTACGTGGGAACGATGGGGTAATTAAATGCATAAGTTAATAAGATTGTGTGAAATTAATATAATTATGCATAACACAAAATAAATAAACATAGTATGGGAATTTGCCTATTTGGTTAGGTGTACCCATACTATGTGTTGGGAATTTACCTATTGAGTTAGGTCTACCCCATGGGAATTTACCTATTAAGTTAGGTCTACCCATGTTAAGAAAACTTGATTAATTAGGGATAATTAATATAAAATTATGAGGGTGATTAATTAGGTGTAATTAATTGACTAAGACACGAGGTTGGACTCAGTTGTAGCGTAAAACTGCCCGGACCCAACCGGCTTAACCAGTTGCTACAAATGTTAGCCCAATGTGAGAGGTCTTAGGCACAAACTAAATACGTAATTAATGTAAAGACACGAGGTTAGACTCTGTTATGACATAAGGCTGCCCGGACCCAACCGGCTTAACCAGCGGTCATAAAAGACAGTCTAATGTGAGAGGTCTTTACAAAGGTTACGTTCTTAATTAATTAATTAAGAAACACTTAACCACATTAGCATGTAGAGGGACATGAGGGGTTAAGTGGGTGCCTCGGGTGGCATGAGAAAATCTAGTGGTTGCCTTGGGTGGCAATAGAAAATACGATTAGAATACTTAACCAAAATGGAACATGTAATTAAAACATGATTAAAGGGTTAAGTGGGATATACTAGAAAAAGGGACAAGCTTAGGTGGGTAGCTTGTGGAGGCCCATTTCAACCAGTAACCCATACGTATCTTTGTGGGCTCGACCCATGTCGAGGACGGGACACGCATACTGGGCTTGACTGTAAGAGGCAAACGGGTTAGCGGTGGCAACGCAAGTCCAACGGGCTTCATATGCGTGAGTGGGCCCGGGCTGGTAGGTAAGCCGTTGTTGCATCGAGTAGATATAAGCCGTGCACCTTTAGTTTCATCAGGTTGCCACATTGGGGAATGATACATCCCACGGTGGGGCCAGCACGGGTATCTACGTTAGGGAGCCGATCGAATGGGAAGTAGTGTGTACACCTAGTGGATTGTAGGGCCCCGTGGCGCCTACTTGGTCACCTAGGGGTACGCAGGTACTAATTAGTAAATTTTATAAGTCCTTGGGTGGGATCAACCTTTAAGTTAGGAACGACTGGTGTGGTGCAGTTTAGTAATTTACCTTAGGGAGGGTAGATGCGTCTTTATCCTTTATCTTCGTTTAGTTGACTGCTTAGGGTAGCCATTCATCCCTATATGTTACCGTATATCAGTTTATGTCTTCTCTGGTTACTTTAACGATTGTATTGTTAAAGTTATAGGACTCGCTCAGACTTATGTCTGACCCTGTTGTTTTTATCTTTTTCCCAACCCTCAGGTCCTACGGTGGATCCTAGCAGTAGTGGAGCTTGATCGGATTGCTGTTCCAGTCTTTAGGAGCTTGGATAGATGTAAAGCTCCAGTTATCCAGTTATCTTTTCTTTTGTTTGGCTATTGTATGAGAGTGGGATTATGTACTTCTTTATTTTGATGGATATTGTACTTGACCTTTATTGTGGTTTTATGATGTAACCAGACATGTTTTACTTCCGCTGTTATGAGATGATGTTTTAAAATTTTAAGTACTATTTATATCTGTCTTGTTGTAATTTTTCTGTTCTATATTCACTAAAATACTCCACCGATGCTATGGCATTCCCTTAGTGAGTGATCATAGCGGGAGTGGGGTGTTACACGTGGTATCAGAGCTTAAGGTTACCAGAACAGATAAAATTTTTGAGAAAAACTACTTTCTAAGAGTATTTTCGAAGAAAGTATTTTTAAAAGCATGTCTTCTAAGAGAAAAAGTTTTTGAAAAAGAAAAGCATAATCCCCAATAGCCATATCTTTATCTTTCGGAATCTCCTTTTTGAATCTTTCCTCTTTCGTTTCAGCATGGCTGAAGATCTTAACATCCCGGAGGGTTTAGTTATACCACTATGGTATAGGAGGTTGCAAGAGGCTAGGGCCGCGGCTGCGGGTCCGGCCAATGCTACTACACCAGAGACAACCGCTCCTCCTCCTCAGCCTAGAGTGGATAATTTTGCTAAGGTTGGCAAGGAGTTCAAGGCTATAGGAGGAAAACCTTTTCTTGGTTCAGAGACTTTCGTAGAGGCTAGAGATTGGCTTAAGGAAGTGGAAGAGTTGCTAGATATCTTTGAAGTGGAAGAGGGAAAGAAAGTCAAGTTGGCGGCTTGGTTAATGAAGGGAGAGGCCTCATTCTGGTGGGAGGTCACTAATGGAGAACGCCCTGTTGACTCTTGGGCAGATTTTAAGCAAAGGTTTGGGGCTAAGTTTCTCTCAAGGGCGGAAGAGAATCTGTTTATGGAGAAGTTCTTGAATTTGAAGCAAGGGAATCTCACGGTGAAAGAATATGTCAACAAATTCAATCAATTAGCAAGGTTTGGCATAGAGTTGGTGAATACACCGGAGAAGAAGGCTTTGAGGTTCGTTAGAGGCTTGAACGAACCATTGCAAGGAATAGCTATGACTCACATTCCTATGGGGGCCACTTTTGAGAAGCTTGTCTACATGGCACTTATGCATGAGGATGATAAGAATTCTAAGGCACCAGAGAAAAAGGGGGATCAGAAGAAACCGCAACAGCAACAACAAGGCAAGGGCGGAAAAGGCAATGGTGACAAAAAGAAGACGAAGAAGAAGTGCTTCAATTGTGGAACACCAGGACACCTGGTAAGGATTGTCGCAAAAAGAAGAAGACCGGTTGCTTTCATTGTGGTGAAGCAGGGCATCTTGTGAAAAACTGCCCAAAGAAGGGGCAGAAGACGGGGTCTACCTCAGGAGGCCAGGTGCAAGCTCTTATAGCACCACCTCAGTCAGGGGGGCAAGTACAGGTTCTCTCAGTTCCACCGATTCAGCAGAGAGGTAGAACTATTTCCGTTGAAAGTCTGGTTTTTCTGTTTGATCATCCAGTTCGTACTTTGTTTGACTCTGGCGCATCGCATTCTTTTATCTCATCATCGTTAGTTGAGTCACTGCACTTAGACACCAGTCTAGTTGATGATCCCTTGGTTGTCTCAAACCCAATTGGGGGCTCCATATATCTGTCTATGATATGTTTGGGTTTGAAGATTTCTATACTTAGCGTTGAGTTTAGATGTGATGCTTTTGTATTGGGCTTCACGGGCTATGGGTTGATCTTGGGCATGGACTGGTTATCCAGTAATGGTGCCGTTCTTGATTGCGAAAGGAGAGTTGTCAGGCTCATGACCCGCTTGGGTAACACTCTCGAGATCTCTTGCAATCCCATGGAATCTGTTTTGCTAAGTTATCTTGAATCGCTCGATGCTTCGGTCGAGAGTTTGTGTTCTGTCAGAGTAGTCCGGGAATATCCGGATGTGTTTGAAGAAGTAAAGGGTTTGCCTCCGAAGCGGGAGATAGATTTCCGAATTTATTTGGTGGATAATGCCAAACCAGTGTCTTTGCCAGTACGCCACATGGCTCCTCGTGAGAGAAGAGAACTTCATAAGCAAGTAGGGGAGTTGCTTGAGAAGGGGTTCATAAGGCGAAGTATATCGGAGTGGGGAGCTCCAGTAGTGTTTGCCACGAAGGCGGATGGGTCCCTCAGACTTTGTGTGGATTATAGGGAACTTAATAAGCTCACGAAGAAGAATAGACACCCATTACCGAGGATAGATGATCTCTTTGATCAGTTGGTTGGCGCGTCAGTATTTTCGCAGATGGACTTAGCTACAGGGTTTCATCAGTTAAGAGTGGCGGAGGACAGTATAGAGAAGACTGCTTTCCGGACTCCGGATGGTTTTTATGAGTGGCTAGTGATGCCATTTGGGTTGACAAACGCCCCCGCATACTTTGTTGATCTCATGAGTAGAGTGTTCAGAGAGTATCTGAATAAGTTTGTAGTAGTTTTTGTGGATGACATCTTGGTCTTTTCCAAGAATGAAGAAGAGCATGCCTTACATCTCAAGGAAGTGTTGGAGACTCTTCGAGCGCATAGTCTTAAAGCTAAATTCTCTAAATGCCATTTTTGGAGAAGAGAAGTGCGATTCTTAGGGCATGTGGTCTCTAAGGAAGGGATAGCTGTGGATCCCGCAAAGATAGTATCTATCCAGGATTGGAAAGTTCCTAGAAATGCTACCGAGGTAAGAAGTTTCTTGGGGTTGGCAGGATATTATAGGAAGTTCATCAAAGACTTCGCGAAGATATCAGCCCCATTAACCCGCTTGACGAAAAAGAATCTGGTTTTCTCGTGGGATGTAGATTGTGATGATGCTTTCCGACGGTTAAAGAGAGCTTTGACCACCGCTCCAGTTTTAGTGCTTCCAGATGGGAGTAAGCCGTTTGTTGTTTATACCGATGCTTGTGGAACAGGATTAGGCGCAGTCTTGATGCAAGAGGGAAGGGTAATAGCCTATGGAGGGAGACAATTGAGAGTGCATGAGAAGAATTACCCTACCCATGATCTAGAGTTGGCCGCGATTGTTTTCGCACTTAAGTCTTGGCGCCATTATCTTCTTGGTGAGAGATTCGAGTTGTTCACCGACCATAAATCATTGAAGTACTTATTCTCTCAGAAGGATTTAAACTTAAGACAGCAAAGGTGGATGGAGTTCTTAGCATCCTATGATTTCGAGATAGCGTATACCCCTGGTAAGGGTAACGTGGTGGCAGACGCCTTAAGTAGAAAAAGGCTATCTTTGAGTCCATTGTTCGTGGAACGACGAAGCTTGGAGTTTCTTTCTTTGTTTGACTTCAGACCTTCTGTTGATTTTGTACCTGGTTTGTTGGCATCCTTGGAGGTTAGACCTACTCTTTTGAGACGGATTGGCGAGGCTCAGCGAGACGACCCACAGTTGGTTGTGTTGGTAGAGAAGCTTATAAGAGGGGAGTCGTCCAGCCATTTGGGTAGATACACCATAGATGATAAGGGATGGTTGCATAGAGACGGTAGACTTTGTGTACCGCAAGATGAGGGTTTGAAGAAGGCTATTTTGGATGATGCACATCGTTCAAGAATGACTATTCATCCCGGTGGAGACAAAATGTACCAAGACATGAAGAGAGTTTTCTTCTGGGCCGGTATGAAGAAAGATGTGGCCGAGTATGTGGCTAGATGCTTAGTGTGCCAACAAGTTAAAGTGGAGCAAAGGAAACCCGGTGGGTTGCTACACCCATTGGAAGTTCCACAGTGGAAGTGGGATAGTGTCTCGATGGATTTCATCGACGGGTTACCGAGATCGAGGAAGGGCAATACGGGAATTTGGGTTGTGGTAGACAGACTTACCAAGAGTGCCCATTTTATACCCGTAAAGAGTAAGAGGACCGCTCCATGGCTTGCTTCAGTCTATGTTAGAGAGATTGTTAGATTGCATGGCGTACCATCCAGCATTGTGAGTGATCGAGATCCTATTTTCACTAGTGAGTTTTGGAGAAGTTTGCAAGAGGCGGTAGGGACTCAGTTGTGTTTGAGCACCGCATATCATCCTCAGACGGACGGTCAGACTGAGAGGGTGAACCGTATCTTAGAAGATCTTTTGAGGCTTTGTATCTTGGATTTTGGAGGTACATGGGAAGAACATCTTCCTTTGGTGGAGTTCGCATATAATAACAGCTTTCAGTCCAGTATTGGTATGGCTCCTTTCGAAGCTCTTTATGGAAGGCCTTGTCGATCTCCTACATGTTGGTGGGAATCTACGGATAAGATCTTGCTTGGGCCGGATATGGTTAGAGAGACTTCAGAGAAGATTGATTTAATTCGAAAAAGGATGAAAGCAGCGCAAGATAGACAGAAATCTTATGCGGATCGGAGAAGGACGGATCTTGAGTTTGAGGTTGGGGACATGGTTTTTGTCAAAGTATCTCCATTGAGAAATGTTGTTCGCTTTGGGTCCGTAGGGAAGTTAGCACCGAGATTTGTTGGGCCGTTTCCTATTAAGGAAAGGATTGGACGGATGGCATATAGGGTGGAGTTGCCCGACAGACTTAGTGGTGTTCATGATGTATTCCATGTATCACATTTGAGGAAGTGCTTACATGAGACCGCGGAGGTGGTAGAGCCGAGCTTGCTTAGAGATGTAGAGGTAGAGCGTGATGCGACGATTCGACGAGCTCCTACTCGCATCCTTGGGTCAGAAACTAGGAAGTTGAGGAACAGAGAAGTTCAGCTAGTTAAAGTGCAATGGGGAGATGACGAAAGCAATGCTACTTGGGAGACGGAAGCAAAGATGCGTTCTTTGTATCCATTTCTTTTTGAGAGTATGTCTTTTAACTTCTCCTTTATTGCTTGTCTAGTACTTATCTTATCTTTAGTATATCCTCTCGCTAATACCTATGACCTTTAGATAGGGTAAAACCTATGGTTGAAACATGTGTTTGAAACATGTTATGGTTGATGGATGCATATGGATGCAATTGTTTGCTAGTGGTTGCTCGTGGATGCATATACACACACATTAGGCACTAGATCGGCTCAGTCACTTCATGTTGCATATTGCATAAATGGATGTGGTAGTTAGATTGATGGATGTATCATGGCTGTGTTATCATATGGATGATGCATTTTTGTGTATGGTTGTGCACGCATGTAGAAATTTGTATGTGTCAATAGGGTTTCGCATACATATTGGATGCATGGCACTATCATGGTTTGCATTAAGGAGGTTTACTGTATCAGTAACCGCCTGATTTTCGCATTAGGTAAGTACATATACACACACTTTTGCATATATCCATCCAGCATTTAGAATCTTGTAAGGACAATGATTGCTCGTGGATGATGCTTTGAGTAGATGGATGATTGGATGGTAGGATACGTTCTTCCTAACTTGAAGATTTCGGGGACGAAATCCTTTAAGGAGGGGAGAATGTAACAACCCGTATTTTCAATAACCTGTAATAACATAAATCGAGGCAGAATTTAATTCTAAAATGGGAATCAAGGGAAACGGGCTATGCCATTGTGTTCGTCTCGGAAAAATACGCGAAATAGAGTCCGAGTTTTCGAAAATCGGAGTCCGTATGACCAAGATATGGCCTCGCGAAGTTTCACGAAAATTCCCAAATTAAAGTATACTTAATTAAGTGAAATGGGTTGTGTAGATATATATATATATATATATATATTGATATATATATATATATATATAATTGAAAATTTAATAAATAAATATGCAAAAATGCTCAAAACAGCGAATTGGGAGAGGGGAATAACCGAACCGGCCGATTTTTGAAGTCGACCCGAGCCCGCTGGGTCGACTAGGGGTTAATCCAGGGTGTTTGGCTGTCAACCCGTGGGCCGATTCGCTCAAGTGCAGATTTTGCATTTGAATGGTTCTCATGGTCCATCTTTAATCTAAAGGCCCTAGATGGTTCCTACACTTGACTTCTTCCCCAAGACATGCTTTGATGGCTTGGATTGAATCTAGGGTTAATCCTATGGCCTAAAACACTTGCCTAATCTATAAATAAGACCCTAACCTACCCTAATTCATTCATAATTAAACCTAGTGACTAAACTATGGCAAAATGCTAGCTCTCATGGCCTCCACTAATTTTATGAAGAGGGTTGCATACTAATCACTCTCTAATCAACTTCTAATCCCTTCTTAGCATCTTAATCTTCTTCATTTGGTGTTCAAAGTTGCTAGTTGTGAGTTTCTATCACTTTGATGATCTTTTGGTAAACTAATTAGATGAGATGTGATGAGATTTATGGTTTTGTATGTGGGTTAATGAGCTTTGAATCATATGATATGATGTTAGCATTAATCTTATGTTTATGCATGTTGAGTATGTAAGCTTATGCAAGTTTAATATGATGTATGTTATGTTTGCATGATGCTAAATATGCAAGTTGTGGGCTATGTAATCATATGCATGTTATGCAAGTTCATGGTAATATGCTATGCAAGTTACATGTTTGTTAATATGCAAGTTACATGTTTGTTAATATGCAAGTTACATGTATGTAAATATGCAAGTTACATGTTTGTTAATATGCAAGTTACATGTTTGTTAATATGCAAGTTACATGTATGTAAATATGCAAGTTACATGTTTCTTTATATGCAAGTTACATGTTTGTTAATATGCGAGTTACATGTATGTAAATATGCAAGTTACATGTTTATTAATATGCAAGTTCATGATGACACATTATGCAAGTCTATAAGCTAATATGCAAGTTTGTTATGCAAAATGAATATGTAAGTTATGTGACATATTATATGCAAGTTATGTGACATGTTATGCAAGTTCATATGCAAGTTATGTGTTTGTTAATATGCAAGATGGCACCTTTGAAACATGTTCATTCATATGCAAGTTGACACCTTTTATATGTGTTATATCATGAACGAAATTACGTGGGAACGATGGGGTAATTAAATGCATAAGTTAATAAGATTGTGTGAAATTAATATAATTATGCATAACACAAAATAAATAAACATAGTATGGGAATTTGCCTATTTGGTTAGGTGTACCCATACTATGTGTTGGGAATTTACCTATTGAGTTAGGTCTACCCCATGGGAATTTACCTATTAAGTTAGGTCTACCCATGTTAAGAAAACTTGATTAATTAGGGATAATTAATATAAAATTATGAGGGTGATTAATTAGGTGTAATTAATTGACTAAGACACGAGGTTGGACTCAGTTGTAGCGTAAAACTGCCCGGACCCAACCGGCTTAACCAGTTGCTACAAATGTTAGCCCAATGTGAGAGGTCTTAGGCACAAACTAAATACGTAATTAATGTAAAGACACGAGGTTAGACTCTGTTATGACATAAGGCTGCCCGGACCCAACCGGCTTAACCAGCGGTCATAAAAGACAGTCTAATGTGAGAGGTCTTTACAAAGGTTACGTTCTTAATTAATTAATTAAGAAACACTTAACCACATTAGCATGTAGAGGGACATGAGGGGTTAAGTGGGTGCCTCGGGTGGCATGAGAAAATCTAGTGGTTGCCTTGGGTGGCAATAGAAAATACGATTAGAATACTTAACCAAAATGGAACATGTAATTAAAACATGATTAAAGGGTTAAGTGGGATATACTAGAAAAAGGGACAAGCTTAGGTGGGTAGCTTGTGGAGGCCCATTTCAACCAGTAACCCATACGTATCTTTGTGGGCTCGACCCATGTCGAGGACGGGACACGCATACTGGGCTTGACTGTAAGAGGCAAACGGGTTAGCGGTGGCAACGCAAGTCCAACGGGCTTCATATGCGTGAGTGGGCCCAGGCTGGTAGGTAAGCCGTTGTTGCATCGAGTAGATATAAGCCGTGCACCTTTAGTTTCATCAGGTTGCCACATTGGGGAATGATACATCCCACGGTGGGGCCAGCACGGGTATCTACGTTAGGGAGCCGATCGAATGGGAAGTAGTGTGTACACCTAGTGGATTGTAGGGCCCCGTGGCGCCTACTTGGTCACCTAGGGGTACGCAGGTACTAATTAGTAAATTTTATAAGTCCTTGGGTGGGATCAACCTTTAAGTTAGGAACGACTGGTGTGGTGCAGTTTAGTAATTTACCTTAGGGAGGGTAGATGCGTCTTTATCCTTTATCTTCGTTTAGTTGACTGCTTAGGGTAGCCATTCATCCCTATATGTTACCGTATATCAGTTTATGTCTTCTCTGGTTACTTTAACGATTGTATTGTTAAAGTTATAGGACTCGCTCAGACTTATGTCTGACCCTGTTGTTTTTATCTTTTTCCCAACCCTCAGGTCCTACGGTGGATCCTAGCAGTAGTGGAGCTTGATCGGATTGCTGTTCCAGTCTTTAGGAGCTTGGATAGATGTAAAGCTCCAGTTATCCAGTTATCTTTTCTTTTGTTTGGCTATTGTATGAGAGTGGGATTATGTACTTCTTTATTTTGATGGATATTGTACTTGACCTTTATTGTGGTTTTATGATGTAACCAGACATGTTTTACTTCCGCTGTTATGAGATGATGTTTTAAAATTTTAAGTACTATTTATATCTGTCTTGTTGTAATTTTTCTGTTCTATATTCACTAAAATACTCCACCGATGCTATGGCATTCCCTTAGTGAGTGATCATAGCGGGAGTGGGGTGTTACACTCTACCTTAAAGCCTCGCAGCTTTTGACAATGGGGATTTCATGCATCTAGTTCGCACGCAGGCGGCATGTATATTTTTTTCCATTTCCACAAACTAATCCTATGTTGTTTCAACCAAATAATTCTCAACCACAAATAATTCTAATCAACCATTCGCTATCAACCAATTTGCACACCAATCACAACCAATAAATATCGTCCATGGTTTGTGGACGAGGGGCGTATATATATATATATATAAGTATATTTCACTTCTATTCAACACATATATAATTTTTACAACACATATATAACTTATATATCGAACGCACAACTTATACAACGCTTACACAAGAGGTGTACAATGCTTATATAACTCATACATCGACTATATAATTTATACATCGTCGTTTTCCATATCGTTTATAAATTAGAAATCTCACATTGGGTTCCACTCCACCAAAAATAGCAGAAGGCTCAGAAAAATATGCGGTCTCTTCTAGAATGTAGAAGACGTCCACACGAGTCCACTGCCTCTTGTTTCACTGAATTTCATCAACAAACGAAAAAGATATGATTTTTACAATGAAATCAAAAACCGTAGCGCTTTAAACTGCTATAATATAGTTTAAAATAAAACAACCGTATGTTTTTCAAACCTGTTCAAAACTAGGTTTTGAATTTTTGCTCGATCCGTGAAGCTATTCGTCGATCGGCCTTTGCAGCGTCGAAGGGGATTGAAAGCTGCTCCAGGGGATGGTAGCCGTGGCGAACTCGAACCAGGGAGGAGGGCACGACGGCGCTCGAAAGTCCCAGACATTCTGGGCTTGGATCTCGCTCCACACGACACGATAGAGGGCAAGGGTTATATAGATTTGAAGCTTGGAGGACCCTCTTCAAAAACCTTAAATGGGGCGTTCGATATTAGTGTGTGGATCGAGAGGAAAAGAGGAGGGAAGGTTTTGAGGAATTCCGCCGTTCGTTTTGGTCGAGGAGAGAGAATGTCGGGGGGGGGGGGAGCTGATGTGGACCAATCCTTTTTTTATTTATTTATAAAGTTTTAAAAATCGAAAAATACCCCTTGCCTCCTGCGAACTCCAATCCTAACCCAACGACTGTCGTCCCTAGCGTTTTACCCCCATTCCAAACACAATGGGATATGTTTCGTAGGCCCATTCGACTGTTTGAGTCAGTTTTCCTTCAAATTAAAATATAAAACATTCAATATTCAATTTGAACGTACATTTCAATTTGTCGGGGCCACATACTGATTCTAAAAATTCCCGAAAAATATATCTTGCTACGTTTTGACAATACGGTCCCAACAAAACTAGTTTTGTCGAATTCTGAGACCGTTTGAAAGATGGCTCATTTCTGGTCGATCCAATTTAATTATAATTGACCAAAACACGTTTTTCTCTGCCACGCTCACATACTAGCTTCAAAAATTATGAAATTTGAAACCTAGCAATAATTTAACATCCCGGATCCAACGAAAGTGGTTTCGTCGAATTCCGAGGTCGTTTGCAAAATGGCCCTTTTCATGGGCTATATAAATTCTATAGCGACCTTTCTAAAAATTCATTTGGTCATAACTTTTGCTTCCCGCTATGAAACTTCGATTTTTCAGATTAGTTAGAAAGGTATTCCCTAACTGATTTAACTATTTTTGGTTTCACTCAAATCCGTTTTGTTTTGCACCCGGTACAGTCAGTCAAAGTTTGAAATGAAAATTTGAAACTGCCGCGCCATTTCAGGCCTTGTTTATAATTCAAAGTAATTATATTTATTTTCAAACGTCGATTCAAACTTACTTTTCATCGTTATTATTTAAAATATTTATTTTAAATATTTAAAATCCACTAAAATAGCCAATTAAAATTTTTAAATTGGTTCAGGTTTTCCGGGTCGCTACACATTTTCTGGAATATTGAAAATAAATAGTTATGATAGATGGAAATGTTTTTCCAAGAATCGTGAGAGACTAAACAAGTTTGGAAAAATATCTGGATAAAGATATTGAAGAGAAATTAGGGAATGATAAATGTAATTAATGAAACATTAATTAAAAAGGGGTTTAGTGATCGTTTGATGTTAATTAAAAGTATTCCCTTTGGGAATAAAATCTTTGTATGAATGTTTGTTTCTTCGATAGTTAAATAACCGACTATCGAAGTATTGGTTAATTTAATACCCAATACAGAGAGATCAGTTGGATTTATTATCTGAAAACAACTTCGTATAGGCATAAGCGTTGTGAATCAGATCATGCTAAAGATAATCGAAGACGGAGAAAGTGCAAGGGCTTTTTCTGTTAATCCTAGGTAGAAATTGACTAAGATGGATTAATGTAATAGTGCCTTTGGTTCGTCCAGCCCTAGGACAACTTGTATGGATGAACGTCTGATAGAGTATGCCTAATAGATCATCTATATTGATCTCTTCAAACGTATTACATTGGCGGCAGAGGAATTCGTTTTTCTTAGCTTTACCTGGTGATATTTTTGGGGAAGTCAATAAATGGTTTGGCGGGTTCGATGATGTAGCATTCAAAGTGAATGATGTTGTGATATTAAAAAGGTAATATATAGCCTCAAGCCCCACAATTAAAAAATGGTATAAAATCGGGTAGGTCGCATGGATAAGTAGGTCGCACCCAATTATAGTGTATTGTCACCAGATCTAGAGAAAATCCTTTTGCTTCTTTATTCTATCGCTATTGTTGCTTCGGAATAGTTGTTGATCCCAACCGTTGGTGACAATACATTCAAAACACTCAAGCGGAGTGAGTGGTTGGTCATGTTTAGCTTGGGTTACAAGATTTTCTTATTGAACCCGGTGTATTCCTCTCTACAGTACACTGACGGAAGATGGTTCCATACCATGCTAGTTGGAATCCATTATCTAATAAGTTCCTGTAGTTTTAACTGTATACTATATATGTAGAGCATGAGATGCAAGCGTTCTGCTAGATTGTTATTTACTTGATTAAGGCACTATTATAATAACAGAATAGTATTAATTTCAAAGAATGTTTTGGGTTATCGTAAGGTAAAAACCATCCATTTTATGTGTGAATCAGTTTTACGATTATCCTTTCTTTTAATTTTTTTTAAAAGTAAAACCAGATGATTGGAGTTTACTCACACCGGTCCCATTACTAACCCAAAGTACGGGCGGTAAAGTAGTTCAGGTATTTACAGATAACCTTGGAGGAGCTTGGAGCAGGAGGCTTCCGCGTTAGATATTTATTGTTATTTCTGCTATGTTTTAAACGTTGTACTCTGATAATGGTATGTATATATACTTAAAATTTCCAAAGTTATTGTATATATTTTATTTTATTCCACTGCGATTGTGAGATTCTGTGTTGTTGTTTAGTTCTATTTTCTATCTATTTTCTTCTATTCTAATTTTCTTTCTAGTTCTCACCCTCTAACCTTTTTCTACTAAAAATTCGTATTTTCGTGCAATTTGGGTTAGGCGTGAGTTATATTCAGTCAGCTCAAATGGTTCGAATTTGTGACACCCCACGTCTGTTAATGTCACTCACTAAGGGAATGCATTAAGTTTCGTGAAGCGTTGTAGGTAAACAGACATAGAATAATTACAAGATAGATATAAATAAGATAGCAGCGGAAATTTCAAATTTTTATTTCAACATAAAACATAATACCGTAGTTCATAATACCATAAGTCATAAAAACACCACAACAAAATACTTGTGCCTTGCATTATCAGAGTACATAGGTATTAAAGAAAAACATTATTCCCCAATAAAAAGAGTAAGCCATAGTTGAGACAAAGACTTGAGCCATACTCCAGAAGTAGCTTCTAACAAGATAATATCAAAGTCCTGACCAAGTCCAGAAGTAGTTTCCTCCCTGAGAACCTTGGAGGGGGGAGGGGGAAGGGGAACGGAAGAGAGAGGGAAAAACAAAGGGGTCAAACATAAATTATGGCGAGTCTAGTTACTTTTAGCTAGTAAATAAATAAAGGTGAACACGACAGGCATAAAGTGGATCAGAGAGATCAATACATTAATGGTAGGCATAACAAGGTAAACAGGACAACAGGATAGAATAGCTAGCGCTTCTTAATACTTTCCTTACTCTACACCAATACTAGTATAAAAAATATGTAATAGGAATACATATTCCCCAATTGCTAAACAAAAACAGGATGATCCCAATAGAAACATAATGGTAGTTTTAGGTGTACTCCAGTAACGGGTTTTAACCCAAACAAATTGGTACCTAAATAGAAATAACGGGTGTCAACCCAGACAGAAACACAGGTACCCCACAGAAACAGACAGGACTAGATGTACCCTATTTACTACCCCCAATTGATCGGCTCCTTATTTTGTAGATACCCTGTGCTGGCCCCATAGTAGGGTGTATAACTCCCTAAAGTGGCAACCCTTCATTTTTCGGATGTGCACAACCATATCTACTGATGTCACATCGTCTTATCTTCCCCAACAGGCGGAGTTATGCATGCATATGACCCCGTTGGAATGCACTGTCAACACCGCCTCCACGTTTGGACTCTTACAATCAGCCCAGTAAGCGTGCCCCACTCCGACCTAGTTCGGAGTACTCGTTTGATACCTATTTAAGGGTTACTAACTAAAACGGGTCCCACACAAGATGATGCAAGCTCTTCCCTTTGTCTTGCATCCCCACTACTAGGTTTTCCACTGGTTATGTTTACCTAACGATATCTTTAATTACATAACCCCGATAGGTTAAGTTTGTAGGCCTACATATACAAATATTACCCACCAACCCAAGATGTACTTAACCCTCCTACTGATTCAAGCATGTTTATTTAATGGTTAAGTTTGTGGGCCTATATATGTATATTAATATTACCCACCTACCCAAGATTTACTTAACCCTCCCACTGATCCAAGCATGTTTTACTTAACCCTATCTTTAGTTCATATTCATACAATCCCTTATGGGTTAGATTAGGTTAAGTAGTCTGATTCATTACCATGTCCATTTATGGTTTATAATGGGCTAGACCTCCCACATTAGGCCTACAACATGTGGATGTTGGATATGTCGGTCGGGTCCGGGCAGTCTTATTCCACAGTTGGGCCTAACCTCGTGTCTTAACCTGATTCGTATTCGCATACTTAGACCTCCCACATTAGGTTCAACATTAGTACCTGCTGGATATGTCGGTCGGGTCTGGGCAGACTTCCACCACTAATGTAACCTAACCTCGTGTCATAAGCACAATTACAATTCCTAATTGTAATTACTAAACATTCCCTTTTTTATTAATTAATCGATTAATTAAACCTTTCCTTTTATAGGTGTCAATACCTATTTTGCACAACAATTTGAATTACATGTCCATAATGTTCATATTCAAATTATGCCATTTTTAGTTAATTTACCAATTAATTAATCCTTTCCTTTTATAGGTGTCAATACCTTTTTTGCAACAATAATTTGAATTACATATCTACAAATGGTCATATTCAAATTATGCCGTTTTTATCCAAATTTTCCTATGTCATTATAGGTGATTATTACAATGTTTCCCTATTTGAATTATATATCCAACTTATATATAACATTGTACAAATTATGCCAATTATAAATCCCCTTTTTTCCGGTTTCCTAACTAACGTGATCGCATGTATTTTGGCGTCAACGAGGCTATAAAGTAGCCTCATCATAACAATAAAAGGGAACATGATAAGGGTGACAGTTCAACATGTTTTGGCATAAATATTAACATAACTGGCATAGTAACTAAGTGAATGGACATGTGATAATTATCATAATAAAATGGACATCAAATTAATAACTTGTGTTTAGGCAAGCATAATTAGATCTAGATTCAATATTAGCTGTCCAATTACCTAAATCTAGCATAGACAAGGTGGCATAATAATAAGTTTAGATTCACATGTAAGGTTTTCCACATATACCAAGGTATCATAATATAACAAGTGAAAGGTGATTAACACCAAAGTCTAGATCCAAGTAATGTCAAATTAATGGATGTACTATCATCCTAACATGGTTACAAATCAATGTTCATATAAACGTCATATCGAATTACCACAATCAGATCTAGAAAGTTAGATTTGTATTAACAAGTTTACATGTACTACAACATAATTGTAATTCAAGATTCACATAGGAAACATAGTAGAATGTCCATATATTAGATCTAGGGAAAATGACATAGTATGCTTGCATAAGTTCATGATTTACAGCATATACCCAATTCATAGTCTACCACAATTCACATTTATCTATTTAAACCTAAAAGTGACTAGAACTCACTGTGGTAGAAGAAAGGATAGATTAAGCGTTTGTTGCTGTTCTAGAACTATTCTCCTCTTTCACAATTCCTAAGCATTAATTCGTTGGAGAAGAGACTAGCTTAGTTTAGGATGCAGCAGCATGGCGGCTTATGAATGAATTTAGTTCAGATTAGAGTTTAGGTTTATGTGTGCGTATATAGATGTGTAGGATTAATTAGAGCCCATATACTAGTTTAGGATCAATCTAAACCACCCATTTCACAATAACACATCACTAAGCTAACCAAATGAAGTGCACAAGCCCTAAAATCAGAAAAATCGTCACCCGAACACGTCAGCCCAACCTGGCCGACAGGGGTCGACTCCCCTACAGGGGGTCGACACTTATGTCGACACCCCTATAGAGGGGTCAACACCTGTGTCGACTCCCCCTTGGGGGGTCGACACCCTTGAGCAGGAAATTTTCCACTCAGCCCTATTCTGCTGTTTTGAAATTGGAACTGGTTTTAGATTATTAATTATTATTTTAATTTAATTTCTGTTTAAACTTGAAATCTTCTAAGCTCCATAAATTCTTCATATGGAGCCCGATTTACGCAAACTCGGACTCTATCTCAAGCAGAATTCCGAGACGAATGCAATTGTGTAACCCATTTCACTTAATTCTTCTTCTAGAAATTAAGTGTCCTTAAATTTGTTAATTTTAATATTTTAAAATTACGGGGTGTTACATTCTTCCCTCCTTAAAGGATTTCGTCTCCGAAATCTTCAAGTCAAGAAGAATGTATATCCTACCATCCAATCATCTATCTACTCAACCATCAATCATAGGCATTCGTTGTCCTTAAAAGATCTCTAACGTCATATGAACATATGCAAAACGTGTGTGTATATGTTCCTTATCCAATGCAAAATCAGGCGGTCTACTGATTCAGTTGACCTCCTTAATGCAAATCATGATAGTGTCATGTGTCCATTATGTATGCAAAAGAATCCTAATGATACATTTTATTTCTACATGAGTTCACAATCATTTCATTCAAATGCAACAATCATATGATAAAACAATCAATATACATCCATTAATTTAAATATGCACACTTATTCATATGCAATATGAAAGTGATTGAGCCGATTTAGTGCTTAATGTGTGTGTAAATGCATCCACGAGCAGCCACTAGTAAACACTTGCATCCACCAAACATAACATGTCTCAAACACATGTTTACAACCATAGGATTCCTATCTAAAGGTCGAAGATTCGATTGATAGGATATACTCAGATGATAGAAGAAAATGCGAATAAACGCTTTTGGAAGAGAAGTTAAGAACATTCCCTTGAAAAGGAAAGGGTACGAAGCGTAAAATTCTTGTCTTCGGTCTCCCAAGTTACATCTTCTTGATTGTCTCCCTACTGGACCTTCACCAACTTGACTTCTCGTTTGCGTAGCTTCTTAACCTCCGATCCAAGTATGCAAGTCGGAACTCATCCAATCATTGCTTCCTTCTTTATTTTCACTTCCTTTCGCAAGTTTGGCCCCACTACCTTGAACTCTATACATTTTATCGCCACTTGGATGAATAATCATCTTGGAATGATGGGCTTTCTCAAGGATTGTCTTTAATAGGTTTCCCATCCTGATATGATTCACCTATCAAACCTCTTCTCAAGTAGCCCCGCCACTTGCTTATCAAGTTCCCTCTTTTCTTTTAGGGGTCATATGGCGCACAGGTAATGCAACTGGCTTTGCATTGTCCACCAGGTATATACGGAAATCAATCTCGCACCTCGGGGGTAATACCCGAACCTCGTCTAAGACATCAGGATACTCACGGACTACTGGTGCCGATCGCAGATCATCGATAGATGTCTCAAGAGACTCTAGGAAACTAAGCATGACAGACCCTTGTGGGTCCCAAGAAATTTCAAGGGTGCTTAATGACCCTCCTCTCACCACCCAGAATGGAACCATATGTGGTAAACCAACCTATCCCTAGAATCAACCCATAGCCTATAAACCCAGTTACATATGCGTCGCATTCAAATTTGACGCCTAACACAGATATTCTCAAACCCCTGCAAATCATAGATAAATGAGCCAAATCACCAATGGGGTTTGAAACAACTACGGGATCCACTACCATACTAGTAACTAAGTGTAGAGATTCAACAACAGAACTAGATATAAATGAGTGTGAAGCACCAGAATTAAAATGTGTTCTAACTGGATGATTTGAAAGAGAAACTAAAATTTCTACGGAAATTTTTTCTACCTCTTTCAGGAGCACTGATCGCGAGAGCATGCATCTTCCCTCCAGAAGTTCCTGCCCTTTGAGCTTGTCCTTATTTTTTGGGCAATCCTTAATAAGATGCCCGACCTCTCCACAAGCAAAGCAAGCATTCTTCCTTTTCCTGCAGTCCTTGGCTAAGTGACCCTCTCGCCCACAACTATGGCACTTTCTCATATCTTTAACCTTGTCATTCTTTTTGCATTTCTTCTGCTATTGTCCCTTCTTGGGCCATACCTTCTCATTTTGCATTGCTTCCTCAGTCCTTACTTCCTTCTTTTCTCCCTCGTCTTCCTCATGCATTAGGGCAATATCAACAAGTTTTTCAAAAGTGGCTCCCATTGGGATATGGGACATGGCTAACCCATGAAGGGGTTCATTCAGCCCTTTAGCGAACTGCAAAGCCTTTTTGTGTGGCGTATCCACCAATTCTAACCCGAACCTTGCTAGCTGGTTGAATTTGTTCACATATTCTTTCACCGTCAAGTTTCCTTGTTTGAGTGCTAATAACCTTTCCATCTGCATGCTTTTATCGGCTTGGGAAAGAAATTTCATTTCAAATTTTTGCCTAAAATCTTCCCAAGTTTCCACCGGACGTTCAGCTTGGGTGACTTCCCACCAAAACGAGGCTTCGTCCTTTAATAGCCAAGCACCTAACTGAATCTTCCTCCTATCCTCTACTTCAAAGATTACGAACAAGTCCTTGGTCTCCTTGAGCCAATTTCGAGCTTCAACGAATGTCTCATTCCCATGGAGTGGCTTCCCTCCCATAGCACGGAAGTCTTTGCAGATCTTGACGAAGTTATCTGCCCTTGGAGGGGGAGGAGGAGGAGGAATGATTGGCGCAGCTGGGGGAGAAACGTCTCTTTGACCTTCGGCAGGCGTTGTGGCCTCCAAATACCTACGGAACCATCCGGGTATAGTGACGCCCTCTGGGATATAAGGGATGTTTTGTTTACTAGACATGCCGAAAAAAGGAAAAGGAAGAAATTTAGACATAGGACCAAAAGATACTACATATGGCTTCTTGGGGAAATATTTTCAAAACAGTCTTTTCTTTTCGAAAATACTTTCTTTTAAAACCTTTTAAAACCATATCTACTGATGTCACAACGTCTTATCTTCCCCAAACAGGCGGAGTCATGAATGCACATGACCCCATTGGAATGCGCCGTCAACACCGGCTCCATGTTTGGATCTCTTACAATCAGCTCAGTAAGCGTGCCCCACTCTGACCTAGTTCAGAGTACCCGTTTGATACCTATTTAAGGGTTACTGACTGAAATGGGTCCCACACAAGATGATGCAAGCTCTCCCCTTTGTCTTGCATCCCCACTACTAGGTTTTCCACTAGTTATGTTTATCTAATGATGTCGTTAATTACATAACCCCGACAGGTTAAGTTTATGGGCCTATATATACAAATGTTACCCACCAACCCGAGATGTACTTAACCCTCCTACTGATTCAAGCATGTTTATTTAACGATTAAGTTTGTGGGCCTATATTAATATTACCCACCAAACCAAGATGTACTTAACCCTCCCACTGATCTAAGCATGTTTTACTTAACCCTATCTTTAGTTCATATTCATACAATCCCTTATGGACTAGATTAGGTTAAGTAGTCTGATTCATTACCATATCCAATTATGGTTTGTAATGGGCTAGACCTCCCACATTAGGCCTACAACATGTGGATGCTGGATATGTCGGTCGGGTCCAGGTGGTCTTATTCCACAGTTGGGACTAACCTCGTGTCTTTGCCCGATTCGTATTCGCGTACTTAGACCTCCCACATTAGGTTCAACATTAGTGGCTGCTGGATATGCCGGTTGGGTCCGGGCAGACTTCCACCACTAATGTAACCTAACCTCATGTCATAAGTACAATTACAATTCCTAATTGTAATTACTAAACATTCCATTTTTTAATTAATTAATCAATTAATTAAACCTTTCCTTCTATAGGTGCCAATACCTATTTTGCCCAATAATTTGAATTACATGTCCATAAATGTTTATATTCAAATTATGCCAGTTTTAATTAATTTACCAATTAATTAATCCTTTCCTTTTATAGGTGTCAATACCTATTTTGCAACAATAATTTGAATTACATATCCATAAATGGTCACATTCAAATTATGCCATTTTTATCCAAATTTTCCTATGCCATTATAGGTGATTATTACTATGTTTCCCTATTTGAATTATATGTTCAACTTAAATAAAAAATTGTACAAATTATGACAATTATAAATCCCCTTTTCCCCGTTTCCTACCTAGCGTGATCGCATGTATTTTTGCATCATCGAGGCTATAAAGTAGCCTCGTCATAACAATAAAAGGGAACATGATAAGGGTGATAGTTGAACATGTTTTTGCATAAATATTAACATTACTGGCATAGTAACTAAGTGAATGGACATGTGATAATTATCATAATAAAGTGGACATCAAATTAATAACTTGTTTTTAGGCAAGTGTAACGACCCCCATTCTACGTATCGAAGGATCGTAGAATATTTATTTCTTTCACATGCGAAGTCGTATGGTCATGTAACTTTGGGAGACGACTATTGGGGCCATTTCCCCTATTCATGATTTTTGCCGATTTTTAAGTGACCGTTTTGCCCCTAGCTGATCTTATTTCGGCCATAACTTTTGATTGGAAAGGAGTTTTGACCTGAAACCACTTTCATTAGATCTGGATGATCGTTTACCTTTCCGTAGAGTGGTCACATTATCCAAATGGACTCACCGTTTGGGAGATATGGCTAAAACAAGCTTTATATGGTGAAAAACAGCCTAATTGGGCTTAGCCGGGTGATTAACAACTAAGCCCACTGGGGGATTTCAGGATTGAGAGTATACGAGGGATGCTAGGGTTTAGAAAACGAATTTTACTTCATTTTCCAGCCGCCCAAGACATTCCTCTCAACCTAGCAATGGCCTCCACCTGCTAAAATACCCCAAATCACCTTCTAATCACTAATTAAGCCAAATCTACATCAAATCAAAGCGGATTAGCACAAGAATCGAGGTAGAACTGCTGTATAGCCTCGGGAACAGCACCAAATAGAGAATCATTTCATATTTGGTATTTTTTTTATGGCTAAGGTGAGTGATTTGCATAGTTCCTCACTAATCATGGTTAACTAAGGGTAATTAGTGATAATTAGCGAATTCATACATGTTAAAAATCTGGAAAAATATTGATAAATTTCGAAATATTGTTTTAGGTCTCTGTTAGAGAATTTGGTTATTTTGGTTAAGTTTTACTAATCCTATCATTAGTTTTGCTTAAACATGCTTAAGGGAAAATATAGGATTTTAGCTATGTTTGATCCGTTTTAACATATCAAATTGTTGTTTTAGTGTTTGTGGTCAATTATACATGTTGCTATGACTGTTTGGAATGATTTGTGATTGTTTAGAAAAGTTAGATTGGTCGAAACGCCGTCGTATAGCGTAAAACAATCGCTGGTAAGGTTGCAAGAAAATGTGCAGGGTTTTGGATCGGATCGGGTTAGGGGGCTCGGATCGGATGGTGGACTGGGCAGAGAAACCGAACCGGATCGGAACCTAGCACTAGAGGAAAGGCATGGAAATAAGGAAGGCCATTTGGATCGTGTTGGGGTTGGGTTGGAGCTTGGCACGGGATAGGATCAGATCGAATTAACTGGAGGGCAAAAGGATCGAACCAAACAGAGACTCGAGCACCGTACCGAACTAAAAGAAGAGCACCGAACCGAACTGAATGGGGAACTCGAACATCGTGAATCCGAACCGAACTGAGGGGAGAAGACCGAACCGAACAGGAAGCTTGAGCGTGGTATATCCGAACTGAACTGGATGTGTACTCCCATTTTTCTGAAGACCAACTCCAATTCGACCAAAACCCAATATGCAAATGAAGTCTGAATAGGAAGTAGAACTCAGGGTCCAGTTGGGAACCAACGAGTTAACTTCATGAGTTGGGATTTGCTGCGGGATGTGTGCTAAGGGGTTATCGAAGTACATAGCTTTGATTCACCACCAAGACGGATGTTAGGCTACGTATCAGTGCAGTGGGGTAGTTATTACCCCATGGGGCATAGTGATCATAGCATGGCTATGAGCCAGTGCAGTGGAGTTGTTATGACTTCATGGGGTAGAGTGGACATAGCAAGGACTAGTGGCTATGGATCAGTGCAGTGGTGTCATCATGACTCCATGGGGCAGAGTGATCATAGCAAGGAATAGGGTGATCAAAGTGGTGGATGTTGTATGCTTTACGCACCGAGTGAGAGATGTGAGGATGGTTGCTATGTTTGATTGTTTTCTTTCACTATGACATGCACACCTCCACCTCCGTATTCGTTACACCCCATGTTAGCGGCACCTTAGAGTATTGAGCGATATGTTGTGCTAACTCTTTGGTTGTAGGTCCAGGTTCAGGTATGGTCTATTATACCTGTTATTGTTCTGTTTTGATGCTTATCGCTCATACCAGACTTTTGTCTAGCCCAGAGTTTTATGTCTCTTCTTATTACTCTGGCTGCTCTTAAACGGGCAGACTAGAGACAGGTTAGGTTGTATGCACGAGTAGCTGTACTGGAGACGAGCAGGAGGCTCCCACGTATGATATGTATATAGATATTCTCCATGTGTCGCTGCTAGTCACTACTTTGGGCATTAGTAGTGTACCTTTCCTTTCTTTTGCTTTGGAGACAGTTTTAAAGTTGTAATAATGATGATGTGGAACATAAGCTGTAACTGGATTTTCCGCTGTTATGATGTTTAATTTTCAGCTTATGCACTGTCTCACCTGTTTTATGTCAAAGTATGTTATTATTATATTTTATTCCATGCGCTGTGAGATATTCAACAAGTTCTTTGTTAGTTCACTAGTAAGTTCTCTTCTTTTTCCTTTCTTTGGCGACCGTCCCGTGCTGGTTGGACATCGGCACAATGCACTTTCATGGGAAATGTCGGCTGGTGCAGGGCGGGCCATCACAACAAGCATAATGAGATCTAGATTCAATATTAGGTGTCCAATTACCTAAATCTAGCACAGACAGGGTGACATAATAATAAGTTTAGATTCACATGTCCAGTTTACCACATATACCAAGGTATCGTTATATAACAAGTGAAAGGTGATTAACACCAAAGTCTAGATTTAAGTAATGTCAAATTAATGGATGTACTATCATCCTAACATGGTTACAAATCAATGTTCATATAAACGTCATATCGAATCACCACAATTAGATTTAGAAAGTTAGATTTGTATTAACAAATTTACATGTACCACAATATAATTGTAATTCAAGGTTCACATAGGAAACATAGTAGAATGTCCATATATTAAATCTAGGAAAAACGACATAGTATGCTTGCATAAGTTCATGATTTACAACATATACCCAATTCATAGTCTACCACAATTCACATTTATCTTATTAAACCTCAAAGTGACTAGAACTCACTGTGGTAGAAGAAAGAATAGATTAAGCGTTTGTTACTGTTCTAGAACGGTTCTCGTCTTTCACAATTCCTAAGCTTTAATTCGTTGGAGAAGAGACTAGCTTAGTTTAGGATGCAGCAGCGTGGCGGCTCATGAATGAATTTAGTTTAGATTAGGGTTTAGGTTTATGTGTGCTTGTATAGATGTGTAGGATTAATTAGAGCCCTTAGATTAGTTTAGTATCAATCTAAACCACCCATTTCACAATGGCACATCACTCAGCCAACCAAATGCCACACAAGCCCTAAAATCAGAAAAATCGTCACCCGAACACGTCAGCCCAACCTGGCCGACAGGGGTCGACACCTATGTCGACACCCATATAGGGATGTAGTCGACTCCCCTTGGAGGGGTCGACACCCCTGAGCGGGAAACTTCCCACTCAGCCCAATTCTGCTGTTTTGAAATTCGAACTAGTTTTAGAATATTAATTATTATATTAATTTAATTTCTGTTTAAACTTGAAATCTTCTAAGCTCCATAACGTCTTCATATGGAGACCGATTTATGCAAACTCGCACTCTATCTCAAGAAGAATTCCGAGATGAACGCAATGGCATAACCCGTTTCACTTAATTCTTCTTCTAGAAATTAAGTGTACTTAAATTTGTTAATTTCAATATTTTAAAATTACGGGGTGTTACAGAATTTGTGGGCCATTACACTCGGTATCAGTGCTAAGATTGAGTGAATATCTTGGCTTTAGGGATGTTTACTTATTAAAAATAAGGTCAGTAGTACCCTAGAAAGAGTTGAGTGTATATATACGAGAGCGCGTATTTGTTAATAGATAGAGAAACTATTTTGTATTATGTTGATTGGTTTGGCTAGTGGCTATATATTCTGGTCGATACAGGACGTACAACTGTATTGATAGGTGTTTCTAAACACTTGAGTAGAGCAATTCGACATATATTGTTTAAAGTGGGTAAATGAAGTAATTTTACCTAAAACTGTATTCTGATATTAAAGGAGTATTTTTTCTAAAATTATTATTATATATAAATGAGTTGGTCGTTATTATTACAACCAAATGAGATTATAAAATTTAATGGTTACATATAACCAAATAAAACTTGTATATGAATGAAATATACAAATGAGATAAATTAAAATTGAATCTAGCTATAATTTGGTATTTAAATCCCGGATGTTTGAAAAAAAGTTTTTTTAAAAGAATATAAAGTAATATGGCATTACTTTAAAGAATTTTAATGAAAACCATTTTTGAATGGATTTTGAAAGTGATAAAGCACTGAACTCACTTCAACCGCTGGAAAATAATTCTGATAATGATTGTAGCATCATTAACGTTTATTTTCGAGTTCTAAGCGACAAATTTCTACCTTAGAAATGTTTTTGATGGAAATTTGTTTGAAAGAAAACAAGTTGGCTCGAAAATTCAAATGTTTTGAATTTGAGATGGTTGTAAATATATTTATAGATTTCAAAAGGATTTGAAATGAAAACCCGGGAATTTGAATTTTGGAACATAAATTTAACTTAAGCAAGTTAAATGGATTGAAATGAATAAATTGATCAGAATCAATTTGAATGAATTTGAATGCATATGAATGGAATATGAATTGGATGCGAATGTATTGATTATAAATCATTCAAATTAAATGAATAAGCATTTATGTTATGCAATATGAATGAAAACCAAATTTTTTTGCAGAAATAAAACTATAAAATTATGAAATGTTGAATTTCAAGATAAGTGGATTTTGAAAAGTGAATGGGTTTATAGCATTTTTCTACCTTAGTAATTTCGGGAACGAAATTCTTTTAAGAGGGCAAGAATGCAACATCCCAGATTTTTGGTCAATTAATTTTAAACATTTAATATTGTTTTAAATGTTGAATTGATAATATAAATGGATTTTAATATGGAATTTATCGATTTATTATTTGATATACGATTTAGTTTTGAATATATTGAATAATCGTATAGAAAAAGAAATATAATTGAATTCAAAGTTAAAACTGTATTACAACATTCAAATGATCAATATAAATTTTACTTGAGTATAAACGATATTAACAACAAGTTATTATCAAGGAGTTGATTTTTTTTGAATTTAAAGTTATATTATATCAATTTAATATGATACTTAAAAATAGTTAATTTTCAAGTGACCTCGATTTTCGATGAAATCAATTTTTTTGGGTCCTGAACGTAAACCATAGCAATGTGTCAAGTTTTATCGCGACTGGAACTTGTATGTGGTCTTTTAAATATGAAACTTCGTGTGTAAGTTACGTGTGCATATTGTAATACTAAAATTAGTAGATAAGCTCAAAATCAAATTGATGTCTATTTATATAAAATAAAAATCGCTTTAAATCAAATCGCATTAAAGTTTTAATCAAATCGTATTCAAATCAAATTAAATCTCGATGTACTTCCATCGACTTTCTTTCGTACTTATGTCGACCAAGGTATACCTTTATTTATTTATTTATAAATAAACGCGACATCCTCCGCTTATATCCTTTCATTTCCTTTTTCTGCAACTATTTCGCAAGCTTTAGGCAAATTATAATGTCGTTCAAAATCAAAAAAAAAATACAGATAGAAGCATCCCATTCTGACTTCTATGGAATGCGCCTAACCCCTCTATCTTCGTTTCATGTTCCATTCCTCAAAACTAGTCGAAACAGAAAGCTCCAATTAAAAAAATGGTCACTGTCTTTCCTATATAAATTGCAACTCCTCTTTTTTTTGTTTTTTTTTGTGCTGAAATAATTCGAATCCTCTTAATTTAATTCCTCAGAGTTTATATATAAACAATCAAAGGCGACACTTTCAGTAGCCCCCAACAACTCGTACAAGATTAATTTTGAAATAGAAAAAAAGGCAATCAAAAATTCGTTGGCAGACGATTCGGTTCAGCCCTCTCATTCTGCAGTACACGATTGTAAAGGAGGTTGTACGATGATTTCTGGTGAGCATCGACCTTGGAGAAACATGAAGTCGCGATGGGGGAAATGGGATCGAGCCAAATCGGAAGGTAATGGGAGGTCGTAGTGGATATCATGAGTGCTGCTGGAAGGTAATGCGATGGATCCAACTCTGATTTCTTTAGCGTGCCGTAACCTGAAGCACGTAGGAAATCCATCGCGGTTTGTTAAAGAAGATTGGGTTTAACTTTTTGCCTGTGTATGCGTTGAAAAGATCTGTGTTGTGGAGAAAGATCCGACACTCGCAGAAGGGTTGGAGCAGTTATTGGGAAGCAGGAAGAGAAGAATTTATGTGAGCAGTAAATTGTTTATTTTAACAATAGAAATTAAATTAAAATTTTATTTTATTATAAGTCGAAGCTCATATAATTTACATGTAGTTATTACAAGGCCCGATTGTGACGTACAAGTAGCATCGAGATCGTATCGTCAAATTTTACGAACTCGAATGGGTTAGGGAGTTTATGAAATCAACGATGAATTTTAAATTAAATCGAACATTGTTCAGTTTAATTCAAAATTAGAGCGAGCTACTATTAACCCTTTGGATTCATTAATAATTTATTATAAATGAATATTTATTTAATATAATGTTATATGTTGTTTGTAGGTTGTTTGGATGCATTGAAATATTATAGGTTATTTGGATGCATTGAAATATTATTATTGCTACTATATAAATAAATATATTAGTTATATTTAGGCTTGGTGGTTGAATAATATATATATATATATATATATATATATTTAATGATTGGATATTTCCCTCCGTACCATAATAGGATGATTTCCCAATGCGCCCCAAATATATATAGTGAATGACCTTCTATACTGCGATATCCTGCCTAAAAATATCTTGAAAAGGCATTTTAAAATTTAAAAGAGAAATCTATTTTCTTAAAGTAGAATTTGAGTTTTGAATGGGTTAGGAAATATTAACTTGTTTTAAAGAATAAAAACAAGCACCTGAATTTATAAACGATGTTTGTAATGAAATGGAATAATTATCACTGGATAATTTGGGGGTTTAAGTTCAAATATGAATAATTATCACACTGCTCTTTTTTTTCTAGAAAGGAGTTATGAGCAACTTGCATTGGATCAAAATGGGTGCAAAAATTATGGTGCAAAGAGGAGTCAATGTTTCTTTTTGGTATGATTGTTGGCTACTTCCTATACCTTTGAAAGATGAATTTGAGAATTTGTTTGAAATCGCTTGTAGCAGATTATCTACTGCTGGGGAAATGTACAATTCGGAAGCTATCAGTTTTAAATGGAGATTAACATTTTGCGGAATCGTAACATGGAATGCTCTCTATTAGCTATGTCAGCTGTTTAAGATACTTGAAAATATATTTTTAAGTGAGGAAGACGATGAATTTGTTTGGCAATTAGAAGGGGATAAAAATGTTTTTCGGGTTGGCTGTCTATATAAAAGAATCAACTTTGCTGGAAGACGATGGACGTATTTTGATGATATGTGGAATTTTTCAAATATTCCTACGAAAGTACGGATATATATGTGGATTTTAATGCATGGGAGGTTGAACACCATCAGTGCATTAGGTAAAAAAGGCTTGGCTTTACCAAATGGTTGGGTTTTTTTTTTGATGAAGCGGAGGAAGGTTACATTCATTTATTCTGGCATTGTGATTTTGCATTCTATGTGTGGACGAAATGTATGGTGTATCTTCATCTGGATCTTGATTGGGGAGAGTACATCAAAGATCAATTTAATTTTTGGCATTAGACGTTCCCTTCTATTGAAACACGTCCAATAGACACTTGTTTGTTTTGTTAAATTTTGCTTATACCTGGATGTTATGGCATGAACGCAACTGTAGAAAATTCAAGTCCTTAAGACGTACGGCTTATAACATCATTTTCATTATCCTCAAATATGTTTTCATATGGTCAGGCAAAGACACTTTCAGATATGTGGACACTATAGCTGCTAGAGTTTGCGGCTGCAGTGGTGGAAGTATTAACAGTGCTGCCATACTTTTGTGTTCTTTTGCTAGTAGTATGTATTATGTCTTTTCTTTTGTTCTTTTTGGGCGCACTATTGTATTTTCATGCTGGGGTTTTTGTTGGTTCATGTAATTATTATGTACATATACGTATGTAACTCTGGACTTGTAACTCTGTATTTGAAGTATGATATATACGAAGGCGTGAATCAGACAATTCACTACCTTTTGCTTTTAAAAAAAAGGGAATTTGGAATCATTTCAAAACAAAAAAATAAAATCAGTTTCGATGTTCAGAATATAAACAAAATTGAATAAACACATATGGATTTGTGATTAGAATTCGACAATGTCGATTTTATAGAAAATAAATTTATTCCAGAAAGGATATTGGAATTGTATTATATAAAAAATAAAATATAATATTAAACAAGAAAAATAGGTGATAGGTTTATATGTATAAGCTATAATATAAAGTATTCCAGAATGACAATTGAGTTTCAAATGGATTTGAAATGGTAACTTGTTTAAATATATAAAACGAGGAAGTAATTTATAAACTATGTTTATAAATGTAGTGAAGAAATTATCATCATATAATTTGGAAGTTTAAATACAAGTATGAATTTAAAAGTCAATTGGAATTTAATATAGAAGATTAAGTTGTAAATAATTTATATATAAGTTATGAAATAATCAAAGATTTTGGATAATCGAAAGTATTAAGTCAGATTTGGAAAACTGGTTTAGTTTATATTAAAATAAATATATAAGAATGTGATTGGAATTTATTAATAAACAAAGTTCAAACGCTTATATTTAAATTTAATTAAAATAAATTCACCGCAATGCGATACTTCATAATTTGATGTTTCGAACTTAAATTGAGCATATAAGACTCAATATAAGTCTGAATACTTTGAAACAAGAATCGTCGAGATCTATTGAATATTTTTTTTCAATGGAAGTGTGAAATTTGGATTTCGTCTTATATATTTTGAGTTATGTCAAAATCAAATTTTCATAAAAACAGCGCTAAATTGTTTATAAATTTTAACTATTAAATGAATAAAATTGAAGGATTTTATGTTAACAAAATTTGAATTTCAAACTTCGTAAAATACATATTGGGATTATAAAATAAATATGAATTCAAGTGGAGTAAATGAATTGATTTTTTAAACAAAAATCATATTTTAATTATTAAACAGAATTAACTAAGTAGGAGAATGATTAGTTAATCGAGTTTTGGATAGAATTTGGATAAATGAACTGGATTTATGAATTCATATTCGAAATCAAATCAGAAACTTGAAATGAAAATGGAATTCAATTGATTTATAAGAAAATTAATTATATATATATATATGAACATGATATGTTCAAATGAAAAGTGAAATAGGCAAAAGAGCTAACTAGAGAATAAATTAATGAATTGAGTTAAAACGATTGGATTGAATTTGAATAAATCCGGAATGGTTGAATATATGTTAAGAAGGTATAGAATGAAGTAATGGAAGAAATAAATTGGAAGCCCGACAAAAGAGGTACATATTTAATTGAATATGATATCGTATGATCCTATTTGGCAAGCCGCTTGGCTTTTTGAATGGAAAGGGCCCAAAAAGACGATTTGTAGTCAAACCGAGTGATCCGTACAAAGGAGACGCTAGCAAAATTTTCCAAAAATTTAAGGAGATAGAAAAATTTAATAAAGTTTGATAGTTATAAATCGACTCATCAATTATATTTAGAATTCAATAAGAGAATAAACTTATGATGAAATTTTATAAGTAAAAAGGGAATTAATAAAATTAGAAACTGGTCGGAGATTAGTCTAGTTGAATGGCTTTCTGAGTGTCGATCTGATGTTGGTTTCGGCCTTTGTGGTTGATACTTAGGAAATTATTCTCTTACTAATTTACGTTTAGCCACTGATGAATGTGGAAGAATAGCGATTTATGAATATATTGAAATGTTTTCCAATGTTAAAAAGAGATATTTTCTGGAATGTAGAAAATAAATAGTTTTGATAGATAGAAATGTTTTTCCAAGAATCGTGAGAGGCTAAACGGGTTTGGAGAAATACCCAGATAAAGATATTGAAGAGAATTTGGTAAATGATAAATTTAATTAATGAAATATTAATTAAAAAGGGGCTCAGTGATTGTTTGATGTTAATTAAAAGTATTCCCTTTGGAATAAAATCTTTGGATGAATGTTTGTTTCTTTAATAGTTAAATAACCGACTATTGAAGTATTGGTTAATTTAATACCATCGTTGTCAATACGGAGAGACTGGTTGGATTTATTATCCGAAAACCACTTCGTATAGGCATAAATATTGCGAATCAGATTATACTGAAGATAATCGAAGATGGAGAAACTGCAAGGGCTTTTTATGTTAATCCTTGTAGAAATTACCTATAATAGATTAATGAAAATATTGCCTTCGATTTTTCTAGTCCCAGGACAATATGTATGGACGAATGTCTGACAGAGTATGCCCAACATATCATCAATATTGACCTTTTTAAACGTATTACTTTGGTAGTGGAGGAATTCGTTTCTCTTAGCTTTATACCCCTGATATTTTTGGGGAAGTCAATAAATGGTTTGGTGGGTTTGACGATGTGGCATTCAAAGTGAATGATGTTGTGATATTATAAAGATAAGACGTAGCCTCAAGCCTCACAACCGGGAAATAGTATAAAATCGGGTAGTTCACATGGCTAAGTGGGTTGCACCCAAAGTGTGTATTATCGCCTGATCTAGAGAAAATACTTTTGCTTCTTTATTCTATCGTTGTTGTTGCTTCGGAATGGTTGCTGATCCCAACTGTTGGTGACAATACATTCAGAACACTCAAGCAGAGTGAGTGATCGGTCATGTTTAGCTTAGGTTGCAAGATGTTCTTATTGAACCCGATGTATTCCTCTCTAGAGATATACTGTCGGAAGGTGGTCCCATACCTTGTCAGTTGGAATCTATTATCTAATAAGTGCCTATAGTTTTAATTGTATACTATATATGTGGAGCATGAGATGCAAGCGTTCTGCTAGATTGTTATTTACTTGATTAAGGCACTATTATAATATCAGATAAGTATCGATTTCAAAGAATGTTTTGGGTTATCGTAAGGTAAAAACCATCCATTTTATGTGTGAATCGGTCTTACGATTATCCTTTTTTTATTTATTTTTTAAGTAAAACCAATTGGTTGTAGTTTACCCACACCAGTCTGACTGACCCAAAGTATGGGCAGTCAAGTAGTTCAGGTATTTACAGATAACCTTAAAGGAGCTTGGAACAGGAGGCTTCAGTGTTAGATATTTATTGTTATTTCATCTATGTTATAAATGTTGTACTTTGATAATGGTATACAGTTAAAGTTTCCAAAGTTGTTCTATATATTTTATTTTATTCCGTTGCGATTATGAGATACTGTGTTGTTGTTCAGTTTTATTTACTATCTATTTTCTTCTATTCTAATTTTCTTTCTTTCTATTTCTCACCCTCTAACCTTTTTCTATTAAAGATTCGTATTTTCGTGCAATTTGGGTTGGACATGAGTTATATTCAGTCAGCTCAAATGGTACGGATTTGCAGGCCGTTACACTTGGTATCAGTGCTAAGTTTGGGCGAATATCTAGGCTTTTGCGGTGTTTACTCAATAAAGATAGGGTCAGTAGTACCCTAGAAAGAGTTGAGTGTATATATACGAGAGCACATATTTGTTAATTGATATAAAAACTGTTTGTATTATGTTGATTGGTTTGGCTAGTGGTTTATGTATTCTGGTCGATACAGGAAGTACAACTATATCGATAGGTGTTTCTAAACAATTGAGTAGAGCAATTCGACATATATTGTTTTAAAGTGGGTAAATGAAGTAATTTTACCCAAAACTGTATTTTGATATTAATGGAGTAATTTTTCTAAAATTATTATTATATATAGATGAGTTAGTCGTTATTATTACAACCAAATGAGATTATAAAATTGAATGGTTATATATAACCAAATAAAACTTGTATATGAATGAAGTATACAAATGAGATGAATTAAAATTGAATTCAAGCTAGAATTTGGTATTTAAATCCTGGATGTTTGAAAAAAAGTTTTTCTGAAAGAATATAAAGTAATATGGGATTACTTTGATGAATTTTAATGAAAACTATTTTTGAATGGATTTTGAAAGTGATAAAGCACTGAACTCACTCGAACCACTGGAAAATAATTCTGATAATGACTGTAGCATCATTAGTGTTCATTTTCGAGTTCTAAATGGTGAATTTCTACCTTAGAAATGTTTTTGATGGAAATTTGTTTGAAAGAAAACAAGTTGGTTCGAAAATTCAAATGTTTTGAATTTGATATGGTTGTAAACATATTTAAAAATTTCAAAAAAAATTGAAATGAAAACCTGGGAATTTGAATTTTGGAATTTAAATTTAACTTAGCTAAGTTAAATGGATTGAAATGAATAAATTGATTAGAATCAATTTGAACGAATTTGAATGCATATGAATGGAATATGAATTGGATGCGAATGTATTGATTGTAAATCATTTAGGTTAAATGAGAAAGCATATATGGTGTGCAATATGAGTGAAAACCAAAAGTTTTGGTAGAACTAAAACTGTAAAATTATGAAATGTTGAATTTCAAGATAAGTGGATTTTGAAAAGTAAATGGGTTTATAGCATTTTCCTACCTTAGAAATTTCAAGGACGAAATTCTTTTAAGGGGGAAGAATGCAGCATCCAGGATTTTTGGTCAATTAATTTTAACATTTAATATTGTTTTAAATGTTGAATTGATAATATAAATGGAATTTTATATGGAATTTATCAATTTATTATTTGATATACAGTTTAATTTTGAATATATTGAATAATTGTATATGAAAAGGAAATATTATTGAATTCGAAGTTAAAACTATATCACAACATTCTAATGATCAATATAAATTTTATTTGAGTATAAACGATAATAACAACAATTTATTATCAAGAAGTTGATTTGTTTTGAATTTAAATTTATATTGTATCAATTTAATATGGTACATAAAAATAATTAATTTTCAAGCAACCTCGATTTTCGATGAAATCAATTTTTCTTCGGTTCGAAACATAAACCATAGCAGTGTGTCAAGTTTTATCGCGATTGGAACTCGTATGTGGTCACTTAAATATGAAACTTCGTGTGTAAATTTCGTGTGCATATTGTAATAACAAAACTAGTAGATAAGCTCAAAATCAAATCGATGTCTATTTATCTAAAATAAAAATCGCTTTTAATCAAATCACATTAAATTTTTAATCAAATCGAACTAAATTTCGATGTACTTCCATCGACCTACTTTCATACTTACGTCGACCTAGGTATACCTTTCTTCATTTTCAAATAAACGACATCATCCACTTATATCCTTTCATTTCCTTTTTCTGCAACTATTTCGCAAGCTTCAGGCAAATTATAACGTCACTCGAAATCAATTTTTTTTTACAGATATAAGCATCCCATTCTGACTTCTATGGAACGCGCCTACCCCCTCTATCTTCATTTTATTTTCCATTCCTCAAAACTAGTCAAAATAGAAAGCTCCAATTAAAAAAATGGTCGTAATCTTTCCTATATAAATTGCAACTCCTATTTATTTTGTTTCTTCGGTGCTGAAACAATTCGAAGCCGCTCAATTTAATTCCACGGAGTTTATATATAAACAATCAAAAGTGACACTTTCAGTAGCCCCCAACAACTCGTATAAGATTAGTTTTGAAATAGAAAAAAAAATGGCGATCAAAAATTGGTTGGCAGTCGATTCGGGTCAGCCCTCTGATTGTAAAGGAGGTTGTACGACGATTTCTGGTGAGCATCGACCTTGGAGAAACTTGAAGTCACGATGGGGGGAATGGGATCGAGACAAATCGAAAGGTAATGGGAGGTCGTAGTGGATATCATAAGTGCTGCTGGAAGGAAATGCGATGGATTTAGCTCCGATTTCTTTAGCATTCCGTAACCTAAAGCACGTAGGAAATCCATCGCGATTTGTTGAAGAAGATTTGGTTTAGCTTTTTGCCTTTGTATGCATTGAAGATATCTGTATTGTGAAGAAAGATCCGACACTCGCGGATGGGTTTGGAGTAGTTACTGGGAAGTAGGAAGAGAAGAATTTATGTGAGCAGTAAATTGTTTATTTTAACAATAGAAATTAAATTTAAATTTTATTTTATAATAAGTCGAGTCTTATATAATTTATATGTGGTTATTAAAAGGCCCGATTATGACGTACAAGCAGCATCGGGTTCGTATCGTCAAATTTTACTAACTGGAATGGATTAGGGAGTTTTTGAAATCAGTGATGAATTTTAAATTAAATCGAACGTTGTTCTGTTTAATTTAAAATTAAAGCGAACTACTATTAAACTCAAGGTGAGTAAACTCACTCTCCGTATTCGTTTATAATTTACTATAAATGAATATTTATTTAATATAATGTTATATGTTGTTTGTTGGTTGTTTGGATGCATTGAAGTATTATTATTGCTACTATATAAATAAATATATATATATTGGTTATTATAATGACCTGGAATCTTTCCCATCTTAAGTCGGTAATTAAACCAACTCGAAACGTTCAGAACAATAGATTGTTATTGGCTTACACGGTTTAAACAGAATTAATACAGAATCACATAGTATAATAATTTGCAGCGGAATAAAATATTTATATAAATTCAGAGTTATACAAAAATTTACAGCGGAAGATAAATAAATCTGTATATAATTTTTTAGACGAATAAAATTGTACACTTTGTTGTCGAGCTTAGCACGCACGAGCATCTTCATGTCTCCACGTCCTCTCCAGTTTGCGAGTTGATATCTTTATACCTGGAACAGTTAGGGCCTGACCTGAGTGTCCCATGCAAAATACACAAAACACCCGAGTCAGGATTAAACTTATTTCAAGTTAGCGAACTTCTATAAACACATAAATATAATTGGTTTAATTCTAACGAAAAATTAAATGGTTCGAGTACACTACCCATGGACTACCGAAATGTATATCTCGGAGCGAAGCAATAATGTTACGCGCAAGCATAGTTTCATACATTAGAAATGGCACAGCTAGCAATCATACGAATTGGCCGACACGACAGCACTAAAGAATCTATGATCAATGTAGCACGCAAGACTGTCGAAAGGGAAAATGGGTCAAAATGGTGACCTAAGTGATGTACAACATGTCAGCTTCTAGGACCTAGTGCAGACCAATACGCAACATGTAACGACCCGCATTTTTCAGCGATATAATTTATTTATATAATTATTTAAATAATGGTTTGGTTATTTAAAATGACCAGAATTAAATAATATTGAATATCTAATTAAAATAAATAATATAATAATATTTTTAATTTCTGAAAATAGTCAGAAATAGTGGAATTCACAAAATAGTGTGAATTGGATCATCTGTGATATTTAATTCAGTTTAGAATTGAATTAGAATAACGAATATATTATTTGAATGGCAGTTTGAACGTATAATTATAATATAATTAAAATCGAGCTCGAAATGGCGCTGTAGTTCGCTATTTGGCGATTCGAACTTCAACTGAAAATATAGGGTCCATTTTAAATCGGATTTCTGTGAAACAAGAAACGTTAGGAGCTGGTGAAGTATATATTCCTAATGGAAGAGAAAAATTGAGATTTCGTCATGTAAATTGTGAGTTGTGTCCAAATCAAATTTTCAGAAAGTCGCTAGGAAATCGTATATGGACCATAACGGTTATTTAAATATATTTAAATATCGTATTCGAATTTGGATAAGATTCTTTTGAGACATAGAGATAATTTAATTTTTAGAATTTTACTGTAATTTTTAATTAATTAAATACGCAACTTTTTATTTGGAGTGTTTTGCACCCTATATCAATATTTTGGGATTCCACAATATAAGTTAACCTACCGATATTATTATATTTCTGGGATCATGACACATTGCTCGATAGAAAGGTAATTTTATTTTTGCCGATAGGGGTCCGTAAATGAACGGAATTTTATATAACGGGGTGCACCACACCTTGTAACTCAACAAATTAAATCATAATTATAACATTTTTGAAAATATTGCATTGTTTAATAGTAGTGTTAAACAGTTCATTAAATTCTAGTAAAAATGAAAGTAAAGCTGGCTCAAAGCCTATAACATGCTGATGTCCTCGCTATATTAACATACATGTAATAAAAGAAGCAAATGCTATGCTACCAGCGTATATACACGATGATCTCCACTTAATCGTCCCACACTTGCAGTAGAACAAATACATGGTATAACTGCATCCCACGAGCTCTTGGAAACGAAAATCAGCATACTCAAAATGTCGAGACGCTGTCACCTACCCTTTGGCAAAAGAAAACTAGATGCACGTTAGTCCTTAGCTACAACACTTAGCTACAGCCTTCTTCACTTAAACCGCTGTCACCTACCCTATACAACTTCTGTATACCTATGGCTCTCGAAGACTTCATGCCCAAGGAAAAAATGAAACCGTGATGCCCAAGGGAATATACAGTGACCTATTCACCTACCCTATTCTAAACATACGTGGGTGCCAAGTATTTTTATTCTATAAATAAGAAATGCCTTGTTCGCTTTTCTGAAAAGCCAAAGTTAATGGCCTCAGTACTAAAACAAAATTCAAAACAAATTGCAAACAAATCATGAAATCCGAAGAATTTCATTGTAGCAATACTGGTGAGACCATCTTCTAATCTAAACCATTTGAATGGGTTTGAACCCATTTATGGTTCGCTCAAAATTGTATCAGCAAAGTCGAATTCCTCTGGGGTGGCCTGCGCCCGAACCAGGGTTGGTGGCCAGCGAGGAGTCGGCCGGGGCCGGGGGTGCCTCCGGTGTTGGCAGGTGGTTCCAGCGAAGCCTGGTGGTCGGTTTTCCTTTGGGGATTTAGGGTTCACTGTTTAGGGATCTGAGCCTCGTTCTGGACTATGTGGGACGGCATGGGTGACATCGATGGGGTGAGGAGGCTGAGGCGCATCTAGGGCGGTAGGGGTGGCGGCTCCAGAAATTTATGGAGGCACGGTGATCATCTGAAGATGGCGGAACCGCCTGTGTTGTGAAAGGGGATATCGCGATTCCCAAATGAAAGATTAAGCTCTAACACGGTATTAAAATGTTAATAAAGTATTAATGTATTTAAACATGTTTGCTAAATAAATTAGTGTATGAATTTGAAACGATCATATGTTACTCATTTATAAACAGAATTCAGTGAAACAAAACACTGTTGGATTTATAACCGTGAAGGCTACGAGTACGTGATGGTTTGGATGAATTCAGAGCCACCATAAGTTCGTGACAGAAATCAAATATCTATTTGATTTTTAATCGAAACAAAAGCAGAACCATCAACTGCGAACCTAGGTGAGTAATCTCACTAACTCTGTTTATTTTATATTTTTATAAAATATTTTTAGAATTTATAAATAATGGTTGTTTGCTGTGTGTTGGCTGTTTGGATGAACTGCTAGTCAGTTGATTGAAAATATAGATAACGATATAGATATACATCGTTAATCAAATATTGATTCTGTTAGCGGAATATTTCATAGTGAAATGAAACTGATGTTAATATTATTGTTTAACATCTGTGGATGCAGGGAAACAGGTCGGAGGGACCCAACTGGGTTCCTCAACATTTATTTTATTGTATTCACATGTTGTGTTATATGATGTGGTATGAAATCGTTGTTGATTTTGTATGGTTGAATGATATCGATCATTGTTATATGGTACGTTAATTACCATAAGGAATACTGGAATGTTAAAAAGGAAAATTTCAATGTTATATTGAAAAAGAAATATTTATAAAATCAAAAGATTTTATAAAAAGAAAATATTTATTTATAGAATAAAGAGATTAAAAGGAATATTTATTTGTTAATCAAATAGATGGAATTGAAAAGATAATATTTGTAAACCATTTACAAATAGAATAGAAAAGGGATATTTATTTAAATATAAATAGAATAGAAAGGGAAAGTATTTGTATAACAAATAGCAAAGGGAAATATTTGTATAACGAATAAGAAAGGGAAAGTATTTGTATAGCAAATAGTAAAGGGAATATTATTTAGAAAATAAATAAGATCTTTTAAAAGTGTATAGTAGAAGTAAAATAACTATAAAATCAAAGGATTTTATAAAAATAATATTTATCATTTGATAAATAAAATAGAAGTGATATTTATTTAGAAATAAATAAATTATAAAAGGAAATACTGGAAAAGTGAATAGAATAGTATAAAAGGAGAATTTTACATTTGAAATATTTAGATCCGTGCTTCGCACACGGGTATAACGTGTTATGGATTTAAAACAAAGATTTTAAATAGAATCTATTTTGACCGATAGATTGAGAAGATAAATTTATAAATAATATTTTATAAATCAAATGAAATATTTATCATTGTATAAATAGGATATATAAGTCAGGACTTATATAGAGAAGTAAGAATCGATTTCAACATCGATATTTGAAACTGAATAAACGTAGAGTAAATAAAAGGAGTTAATCGGTTAGAGCTAATCAACTAGAGTTAATTAGATTGAGTTAATCGAATTAGAATTAATTGAATATTAGTTATTCAATTAGAGTTGACCGAATATAGTTATTTGAGATAGATTTAGTCAAACATAGTTATTCAGGATGGGTTGCCATTTCGTACGACTGCTAGCGTAATTCGCAGGGCTGCAGATAGCCTATGGCGGTCGGATGTTTCCTGAGGGAATCAGGCATAACCATTATGATCGCTGCGATCTAGAGTCAAGCGAATGGAGTCAAATCAAACATTAGTTAATCGATAGAAGTAATTAAGTCGAGTTAATCAGTTAGAGTTAATCAGTTAAAGTTAATCAGTTAGAGTTAATCAGTTAGAGTTAACCAGTTAGAATTATTCAGTTAGAGTTACTCAGTTAGAGTTAACCATTTAGAATTAATCAGTTAGAGTTAACTAGTTATGGTAAATCGAATTTGGGTTATTCAAATGGAATTAATCAACTTCAAGTTAGTCGAGTATTAGTAGATTAAATAGAGTTAGTCAAAACGAATTTATCGAATATCACTTATTCGAAGTAGAGTTATCGAATATAGTTTACTCAAGAAGAGTAATCGAATATAGTTCATTCGGAGTGAGTTAAATCGAATATAGTTATTCGAAGGAGAGAATTATCGAATATGGTTTATTCGAAGAAGGATTATCGAATATATTATTCGAAGAAAAGGATTATCGAATATTAGTTATTCGAACAGAGGAATCGAATATAGTTTATTCGAAAGAGAGTTATCGGATAGTGGTTATTCGAGAGTGAATTATACAATGGGATTCGATTATCTCGAATTAAGGAAAGTAATGTTTGCTTTCTGTTTCAAATCAAGTTTACTTATTTATGAATAAATTAGTGGTTTGTTTATTTATCCAAATTAAGATATAAAAGGTATATCTAAGTTAATATATTTTGAAAGCATGGAATTATAACATTTTAGTTATAATCAAATGATTTGTAAAGGAGGTGAATTCGTAAATAGAATCCGAGAGTTTCGCAACGAAGTTCTTAAAGATTTAAAGTTTGAACTTTGTTTATTTCGAGGTTAGAAATGTCGTTCAGTTAAGGTCTGAGAGGTAATTATACCCCATCTTGATTTACTTTAGTTTTAACTAAGAAGTGGTTAAGGTTCGATAGTGAAAGTTGGTTAAGAAGTTGAGTAAATGAGTGTGATGGTTTAGATTGGCTTAGTGATGTTTTATTTAAACATCTGTTTAAATCAAATGAATAAATTTTGGAAACATTTTCCAAATATAACCAGAGATATTTTCTAATCATAGAAAATGAAAAGTTAATGAGAAAGAATACTGGAATGACAGTGATACGTGAAACAGAGATGGAAATGTTTTCCAATGATTGATGATGTATATTTTCTAAATTTAGAAAATAAGAATTTACAAATATGTAGAAATGGGAAAATGGATAAATTAAAGATAATTTTATAGAAAGAGATAAATGTGGATTGATGATTGATCGATAGAATTTCCATCTGGAAATGATATCGTTGGTTGCACACCTGTTTTTATTTGATAGTTAAATCACCGACTATCAAAGTTTTGACCATTTTGTCGTCGTCAATATGGAGAGACCGGGACATTATCTGAAAACCAATCTGTATGGGCGTTAGCGTTGCGATCAAATATTGAAGACGGAATTATGCAAAGGCTATCTTGTTCACAGAATAGTGCCTTCGGTTTGTCCAGTCCCAGGACAAACGGGAATGGACGAATGTCCGACAAAATATATCTAACGGATCGCGTAAGTTGATCTCTTCAAACGTACTTACATTTGGTGGCGGAGGAATTCGTTTCTCTTAGCTTTATACCCGTGGTATTTTTGAAGAAATCAATTTGTGTTTTGATGGGTATGACGATATGGCATTCAAAGTGAAGTGTGGTCAAGTGTTTCAAAAGATACATAATGACATCAAGCCTCATCAACCAGGAAATGACAGAAATCGAGCAGGCAGCATGGCTAAGTGGGTCGCTCCCATTAGGGTGTATATCACCTATCTAGAGAAAATCCATTTCATTCTTTATCTATTATCAATGTTGTCCCTTTTCGGGAAGACGATGGGTAGCTCCCAACCGTTGGTGATATACATTCGATACACTCAAGCGAAATGGGTGGTCGGTCATGTGAGGGCCTGGTTACAAGTTGTTCTTGTTGAACCCAGTGTATTCGCCTCTAGAGATAAACTATCGGTAGGTGGTCCCATACCTTGTCATAGTCGGAAATCCAATCTCCAATAAGAGCCTGCGATTTTGATTTGTATACAATATATGTGGAACGTGAGATGCAAGCGTTCTGCTAGATTCTAATTACTTGTGATTAGACATTATTATAATATCAAGAGAAGTATTGATTTCGAAAGTGTTTTGGGTTATCGTAATGTAAAAACCGTCCGTGTTTATTTGTGGATTGGTCTTACGATTATCTTTTCTTTTGAAAAGGATTTTGAAAAGTTAAACCAATGATTTGAGTTTACTCACACCAGTCCCATGACTGACCCAGAGTTTATTTTGTTTTGTTTTCCCCCCAACCCTTGGGTGCCCAAATTTGTACGGGCAATCAAGTAGCTCAGATCTTTACAGATATACTTGGAGGAGCTTGAAGCAGGAGGCTTCAGGATTATATAGCTATTGTTATTTCCGCTGTGTGTAAGCATTGTACTCTGATAATGTTATTGTATACTGTATTATTTCAAAGTTATGTTATAATATATTCTATTCGTTTCGCTGTGAGATTCGTGTTTACTCTGATTGTGTTCTTCTTCTTCTACTCTAACTTTCTATCTTATCTATTCTCGCCCTCTAACTTCTTTCTATTAATGATCAGGTATTTCCGATGTCTGAATAGTCAACATGGTAGTTTTGTGTTGATTTTCGGAGTCGAAAATCCCAGTTCGTTACAGTGGTATCAGAGCTGAAAGTTAAGTGATTACCTTGGATCTATGGCGTGACTCAGTAGAGATAGGGTTAGTAATACCCTAGATTGGGTTAAAGTATATATATACGAGTGAACATATTTGTAGATTGAATAAAAATGATTTTATATTGTGGAGATTTATTGGTTGAGTAGTTTGTGAATTCTAGTTGATCAGTTTGATCCACTGCATCGGTAGGAGTTTCTAAACACTCGAATACGATGAACCGACACAGTATATTTTGAAGAGGGTAAATGAAATAATTTTACCAAAATTATATTTGGATATAAAAGGAAATATTTATATTTGAAGTACTATAATATATTGGATGTGGTGATTGGTTATTATTGAAATGGTTATATAAATAACCAAGTGGAGTTCGTATAATATGGAAGCAGATTTATTAAATCCGAATTAAATCAGAATTGGAATTAAAATTCTGGAAAACTGGAAAAAGGTGTTTGTAAGTGGATTTGAGTTAAGTATGAGAAAATTTTAAAATCCTGGGAGATTTTAAATTGTTTAGAAGTATCGTGAATGATATTTTGAAAAAGATTTCAAAATGAAAGTGTTTAATATGGTTTTGAAAGTGATTTAGTATTGAACTCACTTCGATAGTTGGGAAATAACTCTGATGATGCTGGCCACATCATCAGTGTTCATTTTCGAGTTGTAAATGACGGATTACTACCAAAGAAATTGTTTTTGAAATTGTTTTGAGAAAGGAAGTTGTTTTGAATCCCGAAAGGGAATAATTTATTTTAGAAAAACTAAACTGTTTAAATCCCCAGGAAGATAGTATGAATTAAAAGCAAATTAAAGAAATTTGTGAAAGCAAATATGCATTGAAACCAATTAACAAGAAATTTAATTGGAATATAATATATGAAGTAAAATCAGATTTTGAAATGTGAGCTAGAATCTGAAATGATGTTGGATTGGTGAGTTAGGAATCTAGAATCGAGAATGAAATTTGAGTTTGAAATGGTAATTGGGTTGTTTAAGCGAATAGCTGTGTTAAGGATAAATTGATCAGATACTGATTGGGATGACTTTGGTATATGCTGAATTGGCAGCAGAATGAAAGGATTTAATGATATCGTCGACAAAAAGGTACACGTTTATTTTTATGAATTTGGTGATTTATAGGCCGATTTGGCAAGCCACTTGGCTGTTTGATTTTCTTTTGGATTGGAAAGGGCCTAGAGAGGCGAGTTGGGGTTTGAACTATTGACTGGTACAAAGGAGGTGCTGGCGAAATTTTTTGAAAATTTCGGGTGTTAGAAAATTTTCAGGATTTTTGGAAATTTTCGTTAGTAAGAATTAATTAATATTTTAATTGAAATTAAATTGGTTCGGTTGAAATTAAAATTGGTAAGTAAACAAATAAATTTGTACTAGTCAATAGGGTTTGTTCTCTACCTTAGCAATTTTGAGGACGAAATTATTTTAAGGGGGGAAGAATGTAATGACCCGCATTTTTCAGTGATATAATTAATTTATTTAATTATTTAAATAATGGTTTGGTTATTTAAAATGACCAGAATTAAATAATGTTGAATATTTAATTAAAATAAATAATATAATAATATATTTAATTTCTGAAAATAGTCAGAAATAGTGGAATTCACAAAATAGTGTGAATTGGATCATCTGTGATATTTAATTCAGTTTAGAATTGAATTAGAATAACGAATATATTATTTGAACGGCAGTTTGAACGTATAATTATAATATAATTAAAATCGAGCTCGAAATGGCGCTGTAGTTCGCTATTTGGCGATTCAAACTTCAACTGAAAATACAGGGTCCATTTTAAATCAGATTTCTATGAAACAAGAAACGTTAGGAGCTGGTGAAGTATATTTTCCTAATGGAAGAGAAAAATCGAGATTTCGTCGTGTAAATTGTGAGTTGTGTCCAAATCAAATTTTCAGAAAGTCGCTATGAAATTGTATATGGACCATAACGGTTATTTAAATATATTTAAATATCGGATTCGAATTTGGACAAGATTCTTTTGAGACGTAGTGATAATTTAATTTTTAGAATTTTACTGTAATTTTTAATTAAATAAATACGCAACTTTTTATTTGGAGTGTTTTGCACCCTATATCAATATTTTGGGATTCCACAATATAAGTTAACCTACCGATATTATTATATTTCTGGGATCGTGACGCATTGCCCGATAGAACGGTAATTTTATTTTTGCCGATAGGGGTCCGTAAATGAATGGAATTTTATATAACGGGGTGCACTAAACCTTGTAACTCAACAAATTAAATCATAATTATAACATTTTTAAAATATTGCAATGTTTAATAGTAGTGTTAAACAGTTCATTAAATTCTAGTAAAAATAAAAGTAAAGCTATCTCAAAGCCTATAACATGCTGATGTCCTCGCTATATTAACATACATGTAATAAAAGAAGCAAATCCTATGCTACCAGCGTATATACACGATGATTTCCACTTAATCGTCCCACACGAGCAGTAGAACAAGTACATGGAATAACTGCATTCCACGAGCTCTTGGAAACGAAAATCAGCATACTCAAAATGCCAAGACGCTGTCACCTACCCTTTGACAAAAGAAAACCAGATGCACGTTAGTCCTTAGCTGCAACACTTAGCTACAGCCTTCTCCACTTAAACCGCTGTCACCTACCCTATACAACTTCTGTATACCTATGGCTCTCGAAGACTTCATGCCCAAGGAAAAAATGAAGCCGTGATGCCCAAGGGAATATACAGTGACCTATTCACCTAACCTATTCTAAACATTCGTGGGTGCCAAGTATTTTTATTCTATAAATAAGAAATGCCTTGTTCGCTTTTCTGAAAAACCAAAGTTAATGGCCTCAGTACTAAAACAAAATCCAAAACAAATTGCAAACAAATCATGAAATCCGAAGAATTTCAGTGTAGCAATACTGGTGAGACCATCTTCTAATCTAACCCATTTGAATGGGTTCGAACCCAGTTATGGTTCGCTCAAAATTGTATCAGCCAAGTCGAATTCCTCTAGGGTGGCTTGCAAGCGCCCGAACCAGGGTTTGTAACAACCCGTATTTTCCATAACCTGTTATAACATAAATCGAGGCAGAATTTAATTTATAAATCTGAATCAAGGGAAATGGGCTATGCCATTGCGTTCGTCTCGGAAAAATACGCGAAATAAAGTCTGAGTTTTCGAAAATCGGAGTCCGTATGACCCGATTAAGGCCCAACGAAGTTTTCAGAAAAATTCAAAGTAAAAACAGATTTCAAATTCAAGTTTGAATTTGGAAATTTGGGCCAGTTTGGGCCAGGCGGGAAAATTCCCGCCAGAGCACCCAAGTCGACAGCCCTGTCGACTTGGGAGTCGACTTGGTTGGACTCAAGTCGACAGCCCTGTCGACTTGGTCCAGCCGGGCAGTTCTGCCTGGTGCACCATTTTGGGATTGTGTTGAGCTTGGGGGCCAGATTCAATTTTGAGGGCTGAGATTGGAACTAGGGTTTAATCATATGGCCTAAAACACTTGCCTAATCTATTAATAAGACCCTAACCTAACCCTAAATCATCATTATTCATTCTAGTAACTAAACTATGGCAAAATCAATCCTCTCATGGCCTCCACTCTCTTCATAAAATTCCTAAATAAATTTCTAAGTGATTTTCCATGCATACAAGTGTTTTCAAACTTGTATGAGCATCATTAGCTTGCATTCAAGTCAAGTTTCTTTATTTGCATCATAAAGAAAGGGTTTTGATCTTTTTGGCTCAAGGGTTTTTATGTTAGAGCTTGCATTTTGGGTCTATTTGATTGCATAAGGGCTTTGTCATATCTTTTGTGCCTTCATAAGTATTGTAAGCCCTATTCTACTTTCATACTTAAACTCTAAAGTTAAATGTATGATATGCAAGTTTGTCATGATATGCAAGTTTACTATGATGTGTTATGCAAGTTTACTATGATGTGATATGCAAGTTCATCAAGTTATGTTATGCAAGTTTGCTATGTCATGATATGCAAGTTTACTATGATGTGATATGCAAGTTCACCAAGTTTATATGCAAGTTTTGCCATGTTATGCTATGCAAGTTTATCATGTTATGATATGCAAGTCTATATGCAAGTTGGCCATGTTATGATATGCAAGTTTATCATGTTATGATATGCAAGTCTATATGCAAGTTGGCCATGTTATGATATGCAAGTTTATCATGTTATGATATGCAAGTATGTTATGCAAGTTTGGGATGATCATTTTGTTCATGTTATCATGTTATGCAAGCTTATCTTGAGTATGTGAACATATAGCTTCAAGCTTTATGCTAAAGGTTGCATTTTGGCAACATGTAAGTTATCATATCCCTTATGATAACTTGCATGTGAGGCTAGATGCGAACTTATGGCCATTTCTACATGTCATTTAGCACCATGTATCACTAATATGCCAAGTTTGGTTTTATGCATGCTTTTGAGGCCTAAAAATGTAATATGCAAGTATATGAACATATGTCCATTTCATATGCCACCATGTTGAACTCGTGGCTTCAACATCTTATGTCGTGATTATGCCAAGTTCCCTCTTTCTATCCTTTATGCGCTATGGCGATATGTAAGCGATGGGATTGCGTTTGGGGTTGGGTAAAAGTAAAAGACATAAAAACATAAGCTTGGGAATTTACCTATTAAGTTAGGTCTACCCATTGGGAATTTACCTATTAAGTTAGGTCTACCCAAATGCTTGAAAACTTGTAATGTGTTTTGGAAACACGATGGACATGACACTTAGAAAAGATAAGTGTGACCAACTCGAGGTTGGGTTGAGTTTGTAGCGTAAACCTACCCGGAACCGACCGGCTTAACTAGTTGCTACAAACAATAGGACCCAATGTGAGAAGTTGGTCATGTTGTACCTTGAACCCGAGGTTAGACCAAGTTGTGGTGTAAAGCTACCCGGACCCGCCCGGCTTAACTAGTAACCACAACAAGGTCTAATATGAGAGGTTAAGGCGCATTAAATTAATTAATGCCTCATGATTAGGGTTAAGTCATGGTCCACTTAATACTTAACCAATTTGGGCTTGGTAGATTAATCGGGGTTAAGTCGTGAACTCGTCGTTACACTTAACCAAGTTAATCCATGATTAGCAAGAGGGTTAAACCGTACTTAACCCACTAGAAAATCCTAGCAATGGGGGCCCACTCCAGCAGTAATCCCAAGTTTGTATCATTAAGACCCTAGGGACTGGGCTAGGGAGGGGGCACGATTACTGGGCTGGAGGTAAGCGACCAAAAGCGACGGCAGAGGGTACGCCGGTGTAGTTCCGGGCGGACCATGATCGTGCACATAGTCCGAAGCCGGGGAAAGCATGCACGGGTACCAGTAGATCGAGACTGTGCACTCATGTTTATGGTGTCCAGGGGTTGCCACCCTAGGGCTTGATACACCCGACGGGAGACCCTGCACAGTCTGACTACAATTATGTTTGGGCCGTATTGACACCAACACGTGATGAGTTAGGCTTAGGGAGCCGATCGACTAGACCGTTTGGTGGACCTCGTGTTAGGGTCACTTCATGTTATTGGACCTCGTGTTAGGGTCACTTCATGTTATTGGACCTCGTGTTAGGGTCACTTCATGTTATTGGACCTCGTGTTAGGGTCACTTCATGTTATTGGACCTCGTGTTAGGGTCACTTCATGTTATTGGGCCAAAGCTTGGGCCAAGGGATCAATACTTGTTATTCAAGTCATGTTAGCTTGCTAGTACACCTGTGGTGCAAAAACCCTTAAACCTGATTATGCGATGACATCTTTATCTACCTTGTCAGTTAATCATCATGCTAGTATGTTGTTATCCTTATGCTCATCCCTACTGCTCATGCCAGTTAACTTTACCAGTTTACATTGATTGTAGTAGGGCTTACTCAGTCTTTTTGACTGACCTATTTTCTTTCGCCTCTTTTCTTCCGTTTCCCCCCCAGGTTCTCAGGGAGGAAATATTAGAGCTTAGCTGGATTTCTGATCGCTTGCTTGTGGGATTTTAGCTCATGTACGGTCTTGACATGAAGCTAGCTATGGTTATCACTTATTTTGGGGATAGCACTTATGTATTTCAGTTTTTCAGTAGTGTTGTTTTTATCTAGACTTGTTTATTTGGAAAGTTGTGTTGTACCAGACTTGTTCTGAAATGGTTTGAAATCTTCCGCTGTTTTACTTATCTTATTTACTCTGTTTACGCATATACATATGTTCTTGTTCTGCCTTGATATATGCATGTTTACCTGATTCAAACGCCCCTCCAAAGTCAGAGTGCTTGCAAGAGCCACCCTGGCGGAGGTGGGGTGTTACAGGGTTGGTGGCCAACGAGGAGTCGTCCGAGGCCGGGGGTGCCTCCGGTGATGGCAGGTGGTTCCAGCGAAGCCTGGTGGTCGGTTTTCCTTTGGGGATTTAGGGTTCACTATTTAGGGATCTGAGCCTCATTCTGGACTACGTGGGACGGCATGGGTGACATCGATGGGGTGAGGAGGCTGAGGCGCATCTAGGGCGGTGGGGGTGGTGGCTCCGGAAATTTATGGAGGCGCGGTGATCATCTGAAGATGGCGGAACCGCCTGTGTTGTGAAAGGGGATATCGCGATTCCCAAATGAAAGATTAAGCTCTAACACGGTATTAAAATGTTAATAAAGTATTAATGTATTTAAACATGTTTGCTAAATAAATTAGTGTATGAATTTGAAACGATCATATGTTACTCATTTATAAACAGAATTCAGTGAAACAAAACACTGTTGGATTTACAAGCGTGAAGACTACGAGTACGTGATGGTTTGGATGAATTCAGAGGCACCGTAAGTTCGTGACAAAAATCAAATATCTATTTGATTTTAAATCGAAACAAAAGCAGAACCATCAACTGCGAACCTAGGTGAGTAATCTCACTAACTCTGTTTATTTTATATTTTTATAAAATATTTTTAGAATTTATAAATAATGCTTGTTTGCAGTGTGTTTCCTGTTTGGTTGAACTGCTAGTCAGTTGATTGAAAATATAGATAACGATATAGATATACATCGTTAATCAAATATTGATTCTGTTAGCGGAATATTTCATAGTGAAATGAAATTGATGTTAATATTATTGTTTAACATCTTGGATGCAGGGAAACAGGTCGGAGGGACCCAACTGGGTTCCTCAACATTTATTTTACTGTATTCACATGTTGTGTTATATGATGTGATATGAAATCTGTGTTGATTTTGTATGGTTGAATGATACCGATCATTGTTATATGGTACGTTAAATACTGTAACGACCCGTATTCTACGCATCATAGGGTCGTAGGATATTTATTTCTTTCACATACGAAGTCGTATGGTCATGTAACTTTGGGGAACGACTATTGGGGTCATTTCCCATGTTCATGATTTTTCCCGATTTTTAAATGACCATTTTACCCCTAGTTGGCACTGTTTTGGCCATAACTTTTGACTGGAAAGGAATTTTGACCTGAAACCACTTCCATTGGCTCCGGATGATGGTTTCTCTTTCCGTAGAGTGGTCACATTAGCCAAACGGACTCACCGTTTGGGAGATATGGCTGAAACAAGTTTCACATGGTGAAAAACAGCTTAATTGGGCTTAACCAGGTGATTAACAGCTAGGCCCAAAGGGGAATTTCGGGATTAGGAGCTTAAAAGGGCTGTTAGGGTTTGGAGAATACCTTTTTCTCATTTTTCAGCCGTCACTATTCATTCCTCTTGATCTAGCCATGGCCTCCATTCTCTAAATCTCTCTAAAACACCCAAGATCACTTCCTAATCAAGGATTAAGGCTTAGAGGCATCAAATCTAGGAGGATTAGCACAAGGACCGAGGTAGAGCTGCGGTTATATATTGGAATTCGTGCAAATCAGAGGTTCACTTCAGATCTGAAAGTTTTATTGTGGCAAAGGTGAGTGATAGCATCGTTTTGACACTAATTACAGTTAATTAAGGGTAATTAGTAAAGATTAGCGAATTTATACATAAATAAATTCTGGAAAAATGTTTATAAATTCTTAAATGTTATTTTAAACCTCTGATAGAAGTTTGGTTCGATTTGATTAAGTTTTGCTAAGTATATCACTTGATTTTCTTAAACATGCTTAAGGGAAAATTTGGGGTTTTGACCATGTTTAATCCACTTTACATGCTATGATTTGTGTTATGGTGTTCGTGGTCGATACTATACGTTGCTATGACTGTATGAGATGTTTTTTGATTGTTTAGAAGTGTTAGTTTGGTCAAAAACGCCGTCGAATGGCGAAAGACTGTCGCAGAAACGAAGTACAAGAATTTACCCGGATCGGATCGCCCCCTATGAGCACGATCCGATGGAAGCTCGCGCCACGATCCGTTCCACTTCGAAGACCACAAACCGATGTAGCGCCGTGTCCAAACTAAAGTACCTCGATCCGAATCGCTCCAGCTTGGTGGACCACGAACCGATCAGAAGGTGCGATCCGAGATGAGGCGCGACGGTCCAGACAAGGTAGCACGACCCGAACCCAATGGGTTGCCAGCGCCACGAGCTGTTGAGGCGCGATCCGTATGGTGCGATACGATCCGATGGAGCTGGAGGACCACGAGTTGATGTTGGCGACCCGAACCGTCTTCAGGTGGTGACCACGATCCGATGGTAAGCACGAACTGAACCATCCAAGGGAGCACGATCCGAGGAGAAGACTGAATGAAGACCGATCCGGAAGTGAAGACTATAACCCGAGATGCAAAGGAAGTCCAAATGAGAAGTTAGAGCTCAAGATTCAGATGGGAATCAACGAGTTCGCTTCATGGTTGGGCTTTGCTATGGGATGCGTGCCAAGGAGTTATCGACGTCTATAGCTTTGGACCACTATGGTAGGAGGTACGAAGGCGGATTCAGGGCCATTATGGCATAGGTAGGACCAAGGGCTACAACCAATGAAGTGGGTCATTGAAATGTTTGGTCATGACTCCATATGTTTAGCTTGGTCATAGCAGGGTTTCTACAAGTCGGGATTCGTCGTTACCTCAGTTTGTCTAGTGTTCCAAAGTGGTAGATGTCGTACGCTTTACGCACTGAGTGAGAGATGTGAGGATGGTTGCTATGGATGATTTGTTTGCTATCATTGTGACATGCACACCCCACCCCCGTATTCTTACACTATTCATTATGGCGCCTTGGAGTATTGTACGGTATGTGGTACTAACTCTTTGGTTGCAGGTCCAGGTTCAGGTATGGTTTAGTATACCTGTTATTATTCGTTTTAGATGCTTATCGCTCATACCAGGCTTTATGTCTGACCCAGAGTTTTATGTCTCCTCTTATTACTCTGGGTGCTCACACGAGCAGACTAGAGACAGGTTAGCTGGTGATGCACGGGTAGATGATCCGGAGACGAGCAGGAGGCTTCCACGTAATAAATATATATAGTATTCTCCCTGTGTTGTTGAAGATCACTGCTTGGGCATTGGTGGTGCATCTTCTACTTTAGCTTTCTTTTGTTTTGAGACAGTAAATTTGGAAAGTTGTAATAAGCTGTATTTGGATTTCCGCTGCTCTGATGTTGATGTTGATTTTAGTTATCAGCTTATGCACTGTCTCACCTGTTTTATGTCAAGTATGTTATTATTATTATATTTTACTCCATGCGCTGTGAGACATTCTACAGGTTCTTGATTAGTTCGTTTCCTTCTTTCCTTTCTTCTGATGACCGTCCCGTGCTAGTCGGGCATGTGTACAGCGCACTTTCGGAGGAAATGCAGGCTGGTGCGGGGCGGGCCGTCACAAATACCATAAGGAATACTGGAATGTTAAAAAGGAGTTTTTCAATGTTATATTGAAAAAGAAATAATTATAAAATCAAAAGATTTTACAAAAAGAAAATATTTATTTATAGAATAAAGAGATTAAAAGGAATATTTATTTGTTAATCACATAGATGGAATTGAAAAGATAATATTTGTAAACCATTTACAAATAGAATTGAAAAGGGATATTTATTTAAATATAAATAGATTAGAAAGGGAAAGTATTTGTATAACAAATAGCAAAGGGAAATATTTGTATAACGAATAAGAAAGGGAAAGTATTTGTATAGCAAATAGTAAAGGGAATATTATTTAGAAAATAAATAAGATCTTTTAAAAGTGTATAGTAGAATAAAATATCTATAAAATCAAAGGATTTAATAAAAAGAATATTTATCATTTGATAAATAAAATAGAAGTGATATTTATTTAGAAATAAATAAATTATAAAAGGAAATACTGGAAAAGTGAATAGAATAGTATAAAAGGAGAATTTTACATTTGAAATATTTAGACCCGTGCTTCGCACACGGGTATAACGTGTTATGGATTTAAAACAAAGATTTTAAATAGAATCTATTTTGACCGATAGATTGAGAAGATAAATTTATAAATAATATTTTATAAATCAAATGAAATATTTATCATTGTATAAATAGGATATATAAGTCAGGACTTATATAGAGAAGTAAGAATCGATTTCAACATCGATATTTAAAACTGAATAAACGTAGAGTAAATCTGAGTTAATCGGTTAGAGTTAATCAGCTAGAGTTAATTAGATTGAGTTAATCGAATTAGAATTAATTGAATATTAGTTATTCAATTAGAGTTGATCGAATATAGTTATTTGAGATAGAGTTAGTCAAACATTGTTATTCAGGATGGGTTGCCATTTCGTACGACTACTAGCGTAATTCGCAGGGCTGCAGATAGCCTATGGCAGTCGGATGTTTCCTGAGGTAATCAGGCGTAACCATTGTGATCGCTTCGATCTAGAGTCAAGCGAATGGAGTCAAATCAAACATTGGTTAATCAATAGAAGTAATTAAGTCGAGTTAATCAGTTAGAGTTAATCAGTTAGAGTTAACCAGTTATAATTAATCAGTTAGAGTTACTCAGCTAGAGTTAACCAGTTAGAATTAATCAGTTAGAGTTAACCAGTCATGGTAAATCGAATTTGGGTTATTCAAATGGAATTAATCAACTTCAAGTAAGTTGAGTATTAGTACATTAAATAGAGTTAGTCAAAAGGAATTTATCGAATATCACTTATTCGAAGTAGAGTTATCGAATATAGTTTACTCAAGAAGAGTAATCGAATATAGTTCATTCGGAGTGAGTTAAATCGAATATAGTTATTCGAAGGAGAGAATTATCGAATATGGTTTATTCGAAGAGGGATTATCGAATATATTATTCGAAGAAAAGGATTATCGAATATTAGTTATTCGAACAGAGGAATCGAATATAGTTTATTCGAAAGAGAGTTATCGGATAGTGGTTATTCGAGAGTGAATTATACATTGGGATTCGATTATATCGAATTAAGGAAAGTAATGTTTACTTTCTTTTTCAAATCAAGTTTACTTATTTGTGAATAAATTAGTGGTTTGTTTATTTATCCAAATTAAGATATAAAAGGTATATTTAAGTTAATATATTTTGAAAGCATGGAATTATAACATTTTAGTTATAATCAAATGATTTGTAAAGGAGGTGAATTTGTAAATAGAATCTGAGAGTTTCGCAAGGAAGTTCTTAAAGACTTAAAGTTTGAACTTTGTCTATTTCGAGGTTAGAAATGTCGTTCAGTTAAGTCTGAGAGGTAATTATACCCCAACTTGATTGACTTCAGTTTTAACTAAGAAGTGGTTACGGTTCAATAGTGAAAGTTGGTTAAGAAGTTGAGTAAATGAGTGTGATGGTTTAGATTGGCTTAGTGATGTTTTATTTAAACATCTGTTTAAATCAAATGAATAAATTTTGGAAACATTTTCCAAATATAACCAGAGATATTTTCTAATCATAGAAAATGAAAAGTTAATGAGAAAGAATACTGGAATGACAGTGATACGTGAAACAGAGATGGAAATGTTTTCCAATGATTGATGATGTATATTTTCTAAATTTAGAAAATAAGAATTTACGAATATGTAGAAATGGGAAAATAGGTAAATTAAAGATAATTTTATAGAAAGAGATAAATGTGGATTGATGATTGATCGATAGAATTTCCATCTGGAAATGATATCGTTGGTTGCACACCTGTTTTTCTTTGATAGTTAAATCACCGACTATCGAAGTTTTGACCATTTTGTCGTCGTCAATATGGAGAGATCGGGATCAGATACATTATCTGAAAACCACTCTGTATGGACGTTAGCGTTGCGATCAAATATTGAAGACGGAATTATGCAAAGGCTATCCTGTTTACAGAATAGTGCCTTCGGTTTGTCCAGTCCCAGGACAAACGGGAATGGACGAATGTCTGACAAAATATATCTAACGGATCGCGTAAGTTGATCTCTTCAAACGTACTTACGTTTGGTGGCGGAGGAATTCGTTTCTCTTAGCTTTATATTCGTGGTATTTTTCAAGAAATAAATTTGTGATTTGACGGGTATGGCGATGTGGCATTCAAAGTGAATGGTGGTCAAGTGTTTCAAAAGATACGTAATGACCTCAAGCCTCATCAACCGGGAAATGACAGAAATCTGGCAGGCAGCATGGCTAAGTGAGTCGGTCCCATTAGGGTGTATATCACCTATCTAGAGAAAATCCATTTCATTCTTTATCTATTATCGATGCTGTCCCTTTTCGGGAAGACGGTGGGTAGCTCCCAACCGTTGGTGATATACGTTCGATACACTCAAGCGAAATGAGTGGTCGGTCATGTGAGGGCCTGGTTACAAGATGTTCTTGTTGAACCCAGTGTATTCGCCTCTAGAGATACACTATCGGCTGGTGGTCCCATTCCTTGTCATAGTCAGAAATCCAATCTCCAATAAGAGCCTGCGATTTTGATTTGTATACTATATATGTGGAACGTGAGATGCAAGCGTTCTTGTAACAACCCGGAAATCCGAGCCAATTTAATAATTTTATTTTGGCAATTTTAGTGAATTTTGATTATTTAAAATGAATTATTTTAAATAATATCGACGAGAAATTTATTTTGAATAGAATTCGAACGTATATATTATATAGATCGTCGTTAGAATATAAATATTTATTTTAAATTATAAAAGGAATTGAAAATGGTGCGGTAGTTCGATAATTCAATTTCAAAATTCAAATGAATGTACCAGGTGAAAAATAAACCGGATTGTAGTGAAACCAAGAATATCAGAATCTATTTGAGAATATCTTTCCAATGAATCCAAAAAATTGAAATTTCATAGCGAGAATAAAAAGTTATGTCCAAATGAAAATTCAGAATAGTCGCTATAGAATTCAGGCCCTTGAAAATGGAAAATTTGCAAACGGCCTCGGTTTTCGATGGATCCGCGATGTCAAATTATTGCTAGGTTTCAAAATTCGTAATTTTTCAAATCAATATGTGAGCGTGGCAAAGGAAAATGTGTTTGACCAGTTTCAGTTGATTTTAATCGACTGGAAAATGGCCATTTTTCAAACGTTCTCAGAATTTGACGAAATTAGTTTTGTTAGGACCGTATCGTCAATACAAAGCTAAAAAATATTTTTTGGGAATTTTTAGAGTTAGTGTATAACCCCGGTAAATTGTAATGCGCGTTCAAATTCAATATATAGAGTTATATTTTGATTTTGACGAAAACTGATCGAAACGATTGAATTATCCTACGATACATATCCCATTGTGTTCGGAATGGGGGTAATTAGCTAGGGACGACAGGCGGTAGGTCTCGTTTAGAGTTCGAAATAAAAAGTTGCTTTTTAGAATTTAAAAATAATAAAATATATAAATATTAATATAACACCCCCTTTCTCCTATCACTAAGTCACCCCTCCCCCCGGTCAGTTTTTCCAAAACAGAAACGAAATAAAAAAAACCCTAAACGATCGAGCGCCGACACCCCCCTCGTCGATGACCGCGCCGACCGCCCCCCCTCCACCGCAGATCGGCCGACCGCCCCCCTCCCCCCTCTCTTCTTCTCCTCCCTCCTCTCGTGCAGCACCCGATCCGAGCCCCAAACCCAAAGCCCCATTCGACGCAGCACCCCCTGCCACCAGCAAGCCACCCAACCACCTACGAGTCCAGCTCCGACCACCAACAACTCGCCAGTCAACCTCCGATCTTCTCCAGCGACGAAACCCTAAAATCAAGTGAGTTTTAAATCCGATTTTTATTTGCATTTCAACTAGACTTTTCATTGAAGTATGAAGTTATCATAGAAAAGGAAAGATTTTTAAAATAGAAAAGATTAGATTTTTAAAATAGAAAAGATTAGATTTTTAAAATAGAAAAGATACGATTTTTAGCGATGTAAAAATAGAATTTTTTATCCATAAAGTAGCATGTTAAAAATGGAATTTTTACCTATAAAGTAGCGGTGTAAAAATAGAATTTTATCTATATAGTAGGAGTATAAAAATGTGATTTTTATATACATAGCAACAATATAAAAATGTGATTTTTATATATGAAGTGGCGATAAAAATATAATCTTTATATAGATAGTAGCGTTATAGAAATATAATCTTTATATATATAGTAGCGTTATAAAAATATAATCTTTATATAGATAATAGAGTTGTTAAAAATATAATTTTAACATATACCGCGTGAAACAGATCTCGTTAGAAGCACGGCGAAGTTTTTCTACATATGAAGAGTCGCGGCGTTTGGTTTAGCTTTCGGTGAGAACTCCTCACTTTTAAATTTATTTCAAGTAAAAATATATACTAGGATGCAGACGGTGTTTAGTAGCACCCGACACCCATCGTCCACAGACCATGGACGGCTTGTATGCTTGTTTGTTTGATTTTGCGGTGTAGTTGATTGTGTGATGTGATGTGAAATGAAAATAAAATATTTATATAGTTAAAATATTTTATAGTTGAAAACAGAATTTTTAACGTGTATTTAAAATGAAATAAAAATAAACAAATCGGACGATTTGTTTATATACACACATTTGACTGATATTGATTGGGACGATAAATTTTACACATCACCCAACTGCACAAATAAAATCTGTGTTTGATTGTTTGAAAACCCCACACGGGTATTGGGGTGATATATGACATACACTAATCCCAATAATTAGTTGTATGCCGATCAATTGATTGACAGATTGTTATAAGCGTTGAATTTTTATATTTGATGCTTATACAGTGTAGAATGCACTTTGGATGATGGTTGATTATTTGTCATTGTTGATATATACATGCGTTGTATGGAAACCCATAGAAATAAAATCTATGGTAATTGATTGGGCCTCATTCCAGTTTTGAATAGAAATATTTGAAAAAGAAATATTTGAAATAGAATATTTGAAAATAGAAATATTTGAAAAAGAAATATTTGAAATAGAATATTTGAAAATAGAAATATATGAAGCCATGTTGATTAGATTGACGCCATTTTGACGCAAACGATATTTATATCGATTATATTCATTTTTATAATGAATATTGAAAAGTGATTTCAAAATCGAATATTTTGAAAATGAATTCGAATCGAATTGAAATTGAATGGAAATCAATTTGAAATGAATTCGAATGGAAATTGAATAGAATTGAATTCGAATTGAAATTGAATAGAAATGAATTCGAATTGAAATTGAATTGAGAACGAACTGAAATTGAATTAAAAATCGATTTAAATTGAAATCAATTTGAGATGAATTTAAAACGAATTTATATTGAAAAATTCAATATTGATTTGAATTTGAAAATGAAGTTGAAATCATTTCGAAAACGAATTAAAAATGATTTATAAAATACGTTTTGAAAGGAAATCGATGAAGTATATATTATTTATATTATATATATAATATAATGGCCTGAATAGAACGCGCCGCGCTGCGGTAGTTCGTGAATTTCGACCATTGACTTCGAATGGATATTGCGGGAGATCCGACCATCGGATTCTCCTAAAACCGGAACCGTTGGGTTCGTATCGAAAAGAGCTTTCTAACGAATATTAGAAATTAGAAATCTAACTGTTGGATTTCAAATTATGTCCAACTCAAATTTGGAAAAGGTCGCCGTAAGTGCAGTTTGATGGCCGTTGATGGAAATCGACTGTACGGGCCTTGATAAAATTATTAAAAATAGTAATAATTTGTGTAAAATCATAAGAAATGATTTGGGAAGAATTGGGATGAAAAACTCCATATTTGAAAAGATAAAAATAGATTTTTATCGAAATGAACTAGTTTTGAACTAGAATTATAATTCTATTTATTTTTAAATAAATAAATTGAATTTGAAAAGGGTTTTAAAAGTAACCAGAATTTCCAATAATTGAATGTGAATGGATTTGAATCAAAATTGTCTTTGGAATATTTCGATGTTGGATTTCGTGATGATATAGGTATTGTTATGCGAATTTGAAAGATATATATATATATATATATATATATATATATATATATATATATATATATCGTTATTTCCAATACGATATTTGTTGGTCGTAGAATTTGATATTGAATATAAGCCGATATATTTTCTATTCAGAGCCTTGTATTCAATATCAAATGTGATTTCAGTTTGTCATGAATGGTGTCTTCATTAACACTGTTCTTAAGCCCAGTTGAGAAGAAGATTAAATCATTTTATTTAGATTTAATGAAGTGTACCAATTAAATAATATTTAATTGGAATTGAATTGGTATTGATTTTTGGGTTTATCGTGAACAGTGTTTTAAATAACACTTGTTCTTTAACCCGATAATTAATGGAATGTGATTTTGGGTTTATCGTGAACCGTGTTTTAAATGACACTGATTCTTTAACCCAGTTAAGGATTAAAACTAAGTGGAGTTTTAATGAATCTTTAATTAGATTGAAAAGATCGAGAATGGAGTATCACCAGTTTTACTCCAGGTGATAGTTAAATCTTTAATTAGATTTAAACGTGAAATGGTAATTGAATTTACCGATAACACCGTGGTGTTAGATATGAAGTATTACCAGTTTTACTTCATGGGATGAATAGGTTGGGATTGGGAAATAAATGATTACTACGGTGTGGTTCGCTAATCCCAACTAGTTTGAATTGATATTCAAAGAAGATTAAAGAATAAATTTAAAGAATTTATCTTTGATAAAATTAATGGGAACCTTTCCCAAAGTATAAGAATATTTGAATAAAAGAATATTCTGAATTGGAATGAGGCGTATGTTGTGTTTTTGTAACACTTATTTATTATGTACGCGAGTTATTCAGAAAGACCGGGTTTATCCCATTCTGAATAACTAATTCGACGTGGTGTCGAAGATGAAGATGGTGGTTGAAGACCGGAGGTCTTCACGTTGTTTGGATAATCACTGATGATCTGATTGGGCCGTACACCCAAGAGGAGAGAATCAGTTGGTGATCGTCCAGACGTACTTGGAGATCGATGGATATGCGGGGCATTAGGTGCCTCCGGTTTCGTTCAGACCCAGAACGAACTTGTAAAGGGACTGTGTTTCTGACATTGGATTTCAGTCTGTGTGATTGATTTCTATTAAATATATATCTATTTGGCGGCGGAGAATTTATTCTCTTGCTTAACGCCCTTCTCTGAGACGTACGAGCTCAGGGGTTATATATTGATGGATATCCATCGCATGGAATGAATTGCCTGTGTGGCATGCCTAAGTTGCAATGGATCAAGGCTTCTGTTGAAAAGCAAAGTCTTGTGGTTGATGATCAAAGCACGACCTGTGTGGCGTAGCTTTGTGTAACGTTGATTCGCGAGCCTCACACCCCGGTGGTGAACCAAAAACGGGAGAGGACCTCAGGGAAGACATGCGTTTCTTTCTAGTTAGAAGTGGCGTCAGTGGTTTTACACACCCTGACGAGTTTGACTTATATGGTTGTTGCTGTTGCGAGGCGCCTTGGTTAGATCGGACTATCTTTTGCCTCGGTTCACAGAAGGAAATCCAACTTCCAACATGTGACGTTTCGATTTTAGTTGTAATCCTATATATGGCGACATAGTGGGATGAGGCACTTATGCCGTCTATGATTGATACTTACGATTTGAAGTTGTTTAATACACTATGCACTTATAATAGTATCAAATGATTTGTTTTAATCGTATCAAGCATTCTTGGCTATTATAAGGTAAAAACCCTATCCTCCGGCTTGCGTTGCATTGTGTGATGGGACCTAGGTCTTATAATAGATTCATTGTTCTTTATTTAGCATTGCGCTGTTGTTTTATGCACTGGTATTCTTGGGAGGAAACCCGTTCCGTGTTATACGGCGTGGTCCCTTGATTTACCTAACTTTAAAAATAAAGATTAATAACTATTTTAGTTCTCACACCAGTCCCATGACTGACCTGGAGTTTATTATTTTAACCTAAACTCTGGGTGCCCTTATTTTGACATGGGCAGCTAGTAGTTTTGGTTTTGCAGATTTATATTCACAGGATCCTGATTTACAGCTGGAACGATACTCGGAAAGCTCTGTATCCGTGTATTACTTCTAGTTGTGTATTGTATTATTTTCCGCTACTATGTAATGTATTGTAATCTCTGATATTTTTCTGCTATATATTATTTGTTTATACTCTGTATATTCCTGTATTCTGATGAATTGTTGTAATATACAATGAAATGTTCTTCTGTCTGCGTTCTGATGTGGCTTGTGCTCAACTCAATCTGGGATTTCCCGTAAGGGGGGATTTCGGGTCGTTTCATCGTGGTATCAGAGCTTTGGTTTACAAAGCTCAGAGAACAAGACACGTTAGAACTAAACAAAAGAATTCATCAGAAATTGGATTAATAATATCCAATAAGAATGACTCGTTAGAGATGGGATCAGTAGTATCCTAGAACGAGTGTGAAGAGTATATTTTTAAAATGAGAACAAGTTTTGACTTGAACTTTAAATCAATTATTCGTATTTGATTATTTATTTTTATATTGAATTTGGACAATCCAGTATATAAAGATTTTGCATATACGCCTGGCTAGCGTGTGTACGAAGTCCCAAATATACAGGATAGATATAGAATCGCACTCTAGTAGCCCGGACATGGTCCTGATGATGAAGTATACCATCACCAGTATTTATTTTCGAGTGGCGAAAGTGGGATGCTTATATATTTCCATTAGACTGGTGTGAGAACCAAAGCTAGATAGGGCCTATTGTTGTGAATTGGCATCAAAAATGTGATTTTTTGACTATATATCAAAGTTATGAATTTGAAATGATAATTCACTAATTGATTGTTGATTGTGTTGTTTGATTATAGTTTGATTAATTAAATGTTGAACCTTTAGCCAAATTATATCAAATAGTGAATTGTATTGAAAATTAGTCGCATTTGCATGCATAGTACATGTATATCTATTTAACAGGTCATAGCAAGGAGGCTAGAGTAGAAGAATAAAATTGTTTGCCCGACAAATAGGTACATGTTTACCATAATTTACTGTTTTGTTTGGGTGATGATGATTTTATGAGCCGATTGGCTAGCCGCTTGGCTTTTTCTTTTTCTTTTGGATTGAAGAAGGCCATGGGAGGCTATATGAAAAATCCCGAAGTCCCTGGTGCAGGGGAGGTTATGGCGATTTTTTTTGAAAATTTAGGGTGTTAGACAATTTTTTGAAAATTTTGAAAAGTTCTTAGAAACTGAAAAGTTGAAGAACTTAAGCCGTAGTGAAAATACTGGAAGTTGAGTTGATTAGTTAAACAACTTTCGGCTTTGTTCCTTTTCGGGGACGAAAAGTTTTAAGTGGGGGAGATTGTAACAACCCGGAAATCCGAGCCAATTTAAAATTTTTATTTTGGCAATTTTAGTGAATTTTGATTATTTAAATGAATTATTTTAAATAATATCGACGAGAAATTTATTTTGAATAGAATTCGAACGTATATATTATATAGATCGTCGTTAGAACATAAATATTTGTTTTAAATTATAAAAGGAATTGAAAATGGTGCGATAGTTCGATAATTCGATTTCAAAATTCAAATGAATTTACCGGGTGCAAAATAAACCGGATTGTAGCGAAACCAAAAATATCAGAATCTATTTGAGAATATCTTTCCAACGAATCCGAAAAATTGAAATTTCATAGCGGGAATAAAAAGTTATGTCCAAATGAAAATTAAGAATAGTCGCTATGGAATTCAGGCCCTTAAAAATGCAAATTTTGCAAACGACCTCGGTTTTCGATGAAACCACTTTTGTTGGATCTGCGATGTCAAATTATTGCTAGGTTTCAAAATTCGTAATTTTTCGAGTCAATATGTGAGTGTGAAAAGGAAAACGTATTTGGCCAGTTTCAGTTGATTTTTATCGACTGGAAAATAGCCATTTTCAAACGGTCTCAGAATTTGACGAAATTAATTTTGTTAGGACCGTATCATCAATACGAAGCTAGAAAATATTTTTCGAGAATTTTTAGAGTTAGTATGTAACCCCGGTAAATTGTAATGCGCGTTCAAATTCAATATATAGAGTTATATTTTTATTTTGACGAAAACTGATCGAAACGATTGAATCAGCCTACGATACATATCCCATTGTGTTCGTAATGGGGGTAATTAGCTAGGAACGACAGGCGGTAGGTCTCACTTAGAGTTCGAAATAAAAAGTTTCTTTTTAGTATTTAAAAATAATAAAATATATAAATATTAATATAACACCCCTTTCTCCTATCACTAAGTCACCCCCCTCCCCGGTCAGTTTTTCCAAAACAGAAACGAAAAAAAAACCTAAACGATCGAGCGCCGACCGCCCTCCTCCACCTCAGATCGGCCGACCCTCCCCCCCTTCTTCTCCTCCCTCCTCTCGCGCAGCACCCGATCCGAGCCCCAAACCTAAAGCCCCATTCGATGCAGCAACCCCCCCCCCCCCCCCGCGCCACCAGCAAGCCACCCAACCACCTACGAGTCCAGCTCTGACCACCAACAACTTGCCAGTCAACCTCTGAACTTCTCCGGCGACGAAACCCTTAAATCAAGTGAGTTTTAAATCCGATTTTTATTTGCATTTCAACTAGACTTTTCATTGAAGTATGAAGTTATCATAGAAAAGGAAAGATTTTTAAAATAGAAAAGATTAGATTTTTAAAATAGAAAAGATTAGATTTTTAAAAAAGAAAAGATACGATTTTTAGCGATGTAAAAATAGAATTTTTTATCTATAAAGTAGCAAGATAAAAATGGATTTTTTATCTATATAGTAGCGGTGTAAAAATAGAATTTTATCTATATAGTAGGAGTATAAAAATGTGATTTTTATATACATAGCAACAATATAAAAATGTGATTTTTATATATGAAGTGGTGATAAAAATATAATCTTTATATAGATAGTAGCGTTATAAAAATATAATCTTTATATATATATATATAGTAGCGTTATAAAAATATAATCTTTATATAGACAGTAGAGTTGTTAAAAATATAATTTTAACATATACCGCGTGAAACAGATCTCGTTAGAAGCACGGAGAAGTTTTTCTACATATGAACAGTCGCGGCGTTTGGTTTAGCTTTCGGTGAGAACTCCTCACTTTTAAATTTATTTATAGTAAAAATATATACTAGGATGCAGACGGTGTTTAGTAGCACCCGACACCAGCCGTCGTCCACAGACCATGGGCGGCTTGTATGCTTGTTTGTTTGATTTTGCTGTGTAGTTGATTGTGTGATGTGATGTGAAATGAAAATAAAATATTTATATAGTTAAAATATTTTATAGTTGAAAATAGAATTTTTAACGTGTATTTAAAATGAAATAAAAATAAACAAATCGGACGATTTGTTTATATACACACATTTGACCGATATTGATTGGGACGATAAATTTTACACATTGCCCAACTGCACAAATAAAATATGAGTTTGATTGTTTGAAAACCCCACACGGGTATTGGGGTGATATATGACATACACTAATCCCAATAATTAGTTGTATGCCGATCGATTGATTGACAGACTGTTATAAGCGTTGAATATTTATATTTGATGCTTATACAGTGTAGAATGCACTTTGGATGATGGTTGATTATTTGTCATTGTTGATATATACATGCGCTGTATGGAAATCCATAGAAATAAAATCTATGGTAATTGATTGGGCCTCATTTCAGTTTTGAATAGAAATATTTGAAATAGAATATTTGAAAATAGAAATATTTGAAAAAGAAATATTTGAAAATAGAAACATATGAAGCCGTGTTGATTAGATTGACGCCATTTTAACGCAAATGATATTTATATCGATTATATTCGTTTTTATAATGAATATTGAAAAGTGATTTCAAAATCGAATATTTTGAAAATGAATTCGAATCGAATTGAAATTGAATGGAAATCAATTTGAAATGAATTCGAATGGAAATTGAATAGAGTTGAAATTGAATAGAATTGAATTCGAATTGAAATTGAATAGAAATGAATTCGAATTGAAATTGAATTGAATTGAGAATGAACTGAAATTGAATTAAAAATCGATTTAAATTGAAATCAATTTGAGATGAATTTTAAACGAATTTATATTGAAAAATTCAATCTTGATTTGAATTTGAAAATGAAGTTGAAATCGTTTCGAAAACGAATTTAAAATGATTTATAAAATACGTTTTAAAAGGAAATCGACGAAGTATATATTATATATATTATATATATATATAATATAATGGCCTGAATAGAACGCGCCGCGCTGCGGTAGTTCGTGAATTTCGACCATTGACTTCGAATGGATATTGCGGGAGATCCGACCGTCGGATTCTCCTAAAACCAGAACCGTTGCGTTCGTATCGAAAAGAGCTTTCTAACGAATATTAGAAATTATAAATCTAACAGTTGGATTTGGAATTATGTCCAAATCAAATTTGGAAAAGGTCGTTGTAAGTGCAGTTCGATGGCCGTTGATGGAAATCGACTGTACAGGCCTTGATAAAATTATTAAAAATAGTAATAATTTGTGTAAAATCATAAGAAATGATTTGGGAAGAATTGGGATGAAAAACTCCATATTTGAAAAGATAAAAATAGTTTTTTATCGAAATGAACTAGTTTTGAACTAGAATTATAATTCTATTTATTTTTAAATAAATAAATTGAATTTGAAAAGGGTTATAAAAGTAACCAGAATTTCCAATAATTGAATGGGAATGGATTTGAATCGAAATTGCCTTTGGAGTATTTCGATGTTGGATTTCGTGATGATACAGGTATTGTTATGGGAATTTGAAAGATATATATATATATATATATATATATATATATATATATCGTTATTTCCAATACGATATTTGTTGGTCGTAGAATTTGATATTGAATATAAGCCGATATATTTTCTATTCAGAGCCTTGTATTTAATATCAAATGTGATTTGGGTTTGTCGTGAATGGTGTCTTCATTAACACTGTTCTTAAGCCCAGTTGAGAAGAAGATTAAATCTTTTTATTTAGATTTAATGAAGTGTACCAATTAAATAATATTTAATTGGAATTGAATTGGTATTGATTTTTGGGTTTATCGTGAACAGTGTTTTAAATAACACTTGTTCTTTAACCCGATAATTAATGGAATGTAATTTTGGGTTTATCGTGAACCGTGTTTTAAATGACACTGATTCTTTAACCCAGTTAAGGATTAAAACTAAGTGGAGTTTTAATGAATCTTTAATTAGATTGAAAAGATCGAGAATGGAGTATCACCAGTTTTACTCCAGGCGATAGTTAAATCTTTAATTAGATTTGAACGTGAAATGGTAATTGAATTTACCGATAACACCGTGGTGTTAGATATGAAGTATTACCAGTTTTACTTCATGGGATGAATAGGTTGGGATTGGGAAATAAATGATTACTCCGGTGTGGTTCGCTAATCCCGACTAGTTTGAATTGATATTCAAAGAAGATTAAAGAATAAATTTAAAGAATTTATCTTTGATAAAATTAATGGGAACCTTTCCCAAAGTATAAGAATATTTGAATAAAAGAATATTCTGAATTGGAATGAGGCATATGTTGTGTTTGTGTAACACTTGTTTATTATATACGCGAGTTATTCAGAAAGACCGTGTTTATCCCATTCTGAATAACTAATTCGGCGTGGTGTCGATGATGAAGACGGTGGTTGAAGACCGGAGGTCTTCACATCGTTTGGATAATTACTGATGATCTTGATTGGGCGTACACCCAAGAGGAGAGAATCAATTGGTGATCGTCCAGACGTACTTGGAGATCGATGGATATGCGGGGTACTAGGTGCCTCCGGTTTCGTTCAGACCCAGAACGAACTTGTAAATGGATTGTGTGTCTGACATTGGATTTCAGTCTTTGTGATTGATTTCTATTGAATATATATCTGTTTGGCAACGGAAAATTTATTCTCTTGCTTATCGCCCTTCTCTGAGACGTACGAGCTCAAGGGTTATATATTGATGGATATCCATCGCATGGAATGAATTGCCTGTGTGGCATGCCTAAGTGGCAATGGATCAAGTCTTCTGTTGAAAAGCAAAGTCTTGTGGTTGATGATCAAAGCACGACCTATGTGGCGTAGCTTTGTGTAACATTGATTCGCGAGCCTCACACCCCGGTGGTGAACCAAAAACGAGAGAGGACCTCAGGGAGGACATGCGTTTCTTTCTAGTTAGAAGTGGCGTCAGTGGTTTTACACGCCCTGACGAGTTTGACTTATGTGGTTGTTGCTGTTGCGAGGGGCCTCGGTTAGATCGGACGATCCGGGTCCAATGGAGTCATTTGTTGGCTCATTTACGCCCCAAAGGGCGGGGAAACGCAGTGTTCAGGCATTTTAATCCACATCGGTGGACCGGCCCTGACGATCCAAGGGCTCGCCTGTGTCTGGGTCCTGAGGCTCGGGCTAGACAGTCTCGAATTGGTAGAGGACTATCTTTTGCCTCGGTTCACAGAAGGAAATCCAACTTCCAATACGTGACGTTTCGATTTTAGTTGTAATCCTATATATGGCGACATAGTGGGATGGGGCGCTTATGCCGTCTATGATTGATACTTATGATTTGAAGTTGTTTTATACACTATGCACTTATAATAGTATCAAATGATTTGTTTTAAACATATCAAGCATTCTTGGCTATTATAAGGTAAAAACCCTATCCTCCGGCTTGCGTTGCATTGTATGATGGGACCTGGGTCTTATAATAGCTTCATTGTTCTTTATTTAGCATTGCGTTGTTGTTTTATGCACTGGTATTCTTGGGAGGAAACCCGTTCCATGTTATACGGCGTGGTCCCTTAATTTACCTAACTTTAAAAATAAAGATTAATAACTATTTTAGTTCTCACACCAGTCCCATGACTGACCTGGAGTTTATTGTTTTAACCTAAACTCTGGGTGCCCTTATTTTGACACGGGCAGCTAGTAGTTTTGGTTTCGCAGATTTATATTCACAGGATCCTGATTTACAGCTGGAACGATACTCGGAAAGCTTTGTATCCGTGTATTACTTCTAGTTGTGTATTGTATTATTTTCCGCTGCTATGTAATGTATCGTAACCTCTGATATTTTTCTGCTATATATTATTTGTTTATACTCTGTATATTCCTGTATTCTGATGAATTGTTGTAATATACAATGAAATGTTCTTCTGTCTGCGTTCTGATGTGGCTTGTGCTCAACTCAATCTGGGATTTCCCGTAAGGGGGATTTCGGGTCATTTCAGTTCTGCTAGATTCTAATTACTTGTGATTAGACATTATTATAATATCAAGAGAAGTATTGATTTCGAAAGTGTTTTGGGTTATCGTAAGGTAAAAACCGTCCGTGTTTATGTGTGGATTGGTCTTACGATTATCTTTTCTTTTGAAAAGGATTTTGAAAAGTTAAACAATGATTTGAGTTTACTCACACCAGTCCCATGGCTGACCCAGGGTTTATTTTGTTTTTTTTTCCCCTAAACTCTTGGGTGCCCAAATTTGTACGGGCAGTCAAGTAGCTCAGATATACGTGGAGGAGCTTGAAGCAGGAGGCTTCAGGATTATATAGCTATTGTTATTTCCGCTATGTGTAAGCATTGTACTCTAATAATGTTATTGTATACTGTTTTATTTCAAAGTTATGTTATAATATATTTTATTCGTTCCGCTGTGAGATTCGTGTTTACTCTGATTGTGTTCTTCTTCTTCTATTCTAACTTTCTATCTTATCTATTCTCACCCTCTAACTTCTTTCTATTAATGATCAGGTATTTCCGATGTCTGAATAGTCAACATGGTAGTTTTGTGTTGATTTTCGGAGTCGAAAATCCCAGTTCGTTACACAACATGAGTAGGCAAGCAAATGAAGAGCTTGGCCGCAATGCAATAATATGATAATCAGTAGACTTACTATATAAATGTATATGCCAAAGAAGACCGAAGGTCAAGATTTTAACACATGAAAATTGGACTAGATGACACACAACAAGTGTTGAAGGTAGAACCATTTGTGACCAAGTTAGGTGTTTACACAGCAAAACAAAATACATATTAGCAAAGAAGAATGGAACAATTACACTGACTAGGCAGACATGCAAATGGGGTGCGGGTTTTCAACAGTATGCGTGTATTATTATTCACGAAAGGTACTGTGCTAGAAGAAATAAAGACTTTTCATAGTGGAATTTGTTAATTTAAATAATCATCATTTAAGCAATGTATAAAAGTGGTTTAAATCAGAACTGCATGGATCCTAAAACAGTATTCGTATTCTATATAACCAGTGCAATAAAAATAAGATTTCAACAACAAGTACTGCAGAAAAGCAAGGGTGATTTGGCTTAAAACATAAAGTCTAGCGAGTGTGCATGGATTAATTACATGCAGGAAAGTATCAATAATAACCTAAATAACTAAGAGTATACATAGATACAGTAGCTTAAATATCCCACTGTATAAAGTGATGTCTGGGTATCCAACTTCAAGTAAGGTGATATGAATGTTCATAGATATTAAGCAGCACCCGTAAGTGTACACATCACACATATTACTGGAAAAATATTTTAGAAACCGATCATATAACCATCGAAACGACAAAACCCAGCTATGTATGATAGTTGGAACTCGCACCTATTCAATAAACAGACTGTCTAAATGTATTGTAGGTTAGGCGTTAATCAGGTAGAGTCAACACATACAACCTCCAGTTCCAAAATAGAGTATTTCAGGTAAAATGGGTGGTAAATCTGTAGATTCACATATCCAGCAATTGCAAAAAAGCCTAGGAACAATAGAGACAATGAACCTATATGAAGTTATAAGGATGATCCAAAGTAAAACCTAAGGAACAACACAAGTATATGTATATACCTTATACGAAGCAACTCATGTTACTAATGACCCAGACAACCTAAAAGGGATGGCGGGTGACATTACTACCTGATGGTAATGCACAGTAAGAAGGATTTCCATGGTTAAGGCTTTAACATCAAACAACCCATGCGTTTACAGTCTGACAAACACATGTATGCCAAAACAAAGTTACAATGTCACATGTAGCTAACAGAACTTAGGCCAATTTGATGGAGAAACATTCAGCACTCAACCCGACAATTATACCTAGTGAGAAGCGAAGTAGACGAGCTTGAAATAAATTTAATCGTAAGAAAAACTTACCTTGCGTTAAAGAAGAAAAGGACTCGGCCATTGTTTGGGACAGACGGCGGAGAGCAAAGTGCTGGTCTCGAGGTAAAGGCACCAGCTTTCGGGCATAGGTGGTCTTCGAGTTTGCGACAGGGACACGGGTGGCTCACGCTAGTTGCACAGACCGACCGACTAGTTCGGGTGGTTCAGCCTTGACTGGTGCAAAGGAGGATGGAGCGGTTATGGTGGATTGGAGCTGTCAATCGAATGATGACCAAGGTGGGTTCCAGACAGAGTCAGGGTGGCATGGCAAAGCGGAAGGAGTATGTTGTCAGCGACGATGGGGTTGGCGGCCTCAATCAAATGCAGTGGATTTGGGAGGCCATGGTTTCACGATTTAGGCAAAGAAAGATTTTAGGGTAAAATAATTTTGGTGAAGGAATAATAGTTGGCTGTTGAAAATTAGAAGTGGAAAGAGTTGTTTTTGTATGAACGAAGGACAGGGGTGTACGCATTTTATAATCGAATTAAAGGAACCAGTATCCAACAAAAATCTAAACGTATAATTCATTCATAGAGAAATATTGATAGGTGGACGAAAACTTAAGCACAAAATCTCTGAGTGCTGTAACCAAATCTTGGGTAAGATTTTAAATTAGATTTTGTTCAGATATTGTTTGAATATAAAATGTGGTCTGAACGAAGAACTGTTGAACGAAGTATAGAACAATGTTATCCACGGTTGAATGAACATTAGTGGAAAATGGTTGAACTAGACAACGCTATGTACGTATTTTATCACGTTATAACTTCGATAAATTTTCTGAACAATTAAATCAAATAATTCGTTCCTTCGTTAAATTAAAAATTTAGTTTTCAAAATTTATTTTAGTTTACATGCTAAACCTCAAACATATTAACTCAAAAATTAAAAATAACGGTTGCTTAAGCTAACGTTCTTATTGAAATTAATTTTCATTACAATACAAATAACGCTGCTTAAAATAAATTAAAACTTAGTGGTTTATTCAAAATTTATCAACCGCTTAAATTAGAACTTCAACTTATATTTTAAAAATCTAATTTGCCGATGATAAATTTTATCTTATTCGAATTACAACTTTAGAATTCAACGTAAAATTTTGAATGCACCAATAAATTCAAATTAACTGAATTATGATAATAACGTTCATATTTTAAAGTAAACACAACAAATTTGTTATAAAGTTAAATTCTGGAAAACTCTTAAATTAAGATTATATTTACAAAGCATCTTCATTGTAAAAGTAAAACTACGTTCAAACAAATAAAAGTTCAATTTCAAGGTCAAAAACCAAATATAAATATCTGTTTTAACATTAAATCTTATTTATATTTTAAATGCCAAAATTTCCTGGACCGTTACAGTTATATTTATGCTTGGTAGTTGAATAATATATATAAATATTTGATGATTGGATATTTCCCGCCGTACCATTAGAGGATGATTTCCCTATGCGCCCCACAATATATAGTGGATGACCTTCTATACCACGATATTCTTCCTAAAAGCAGGATGAGTATTATTTATGTTGTCTAACATCTGTGGATGCAGTGAAAATAGGTTGGAGGGATCCAACTGGATTCCTCAACAATTTAATTATTGTTTTTCATATATAATGTTATATGATGTGATAAATAACCCGTGATTGATTATTGGGAGTTTTGAATGTTAAAATATCATTGGCCTTATATATATTGATATTTAAAAATATCATGAAAAGGTATTTTAAAATTTAAAAGAGAAAATTATTTTTTTAGAGTAGAATTTGAGTTTTGAATGGGGTAGGAAATATTAACTTGTTTTGAAGAATAAAAACAAGTAGCTGAATTTATAAATGATGTTTGTAATGAAATGGAATAATTATCATTGTAAATTCAAATATGAATTTAAAAGGGGGAATCGGGAATCATTTCAAAAGGAAACGATAAAATCATTTCCGATGTTTGGAATATAAACAAAATTGAATAAACCCATATGGATTTATGATTGGAATTCGACTATGTCGATTTTATAGAAAATAAATTTATTCCAGAAAGGATATTGGAATTGTATTATATAAAAAATAAAATATAATATTAAACAGGAAAAATAGATGATAGGTTTATATGTATAAGCTATAATATAAAGTATTCCAAAATCAAAATTGAGCTTCAAATGGATTTGAAATGATAACTTGTTTAAATATATAAAACAAGGAAGTAATTTATAAACTATGTTTATAAATGTAGTGAAGAAATTATCATCGTATAATTTGGAAGTTTAAATTCAAGTATGAATTTAAAATTCAATCCGAATTTAATATAGAAGATTAAGTTGTAAATAATTGACATCTAAGTTATGAAACAATCAAAGATTTAGGATAACCGGAAGTATTAAGTCAGATTTTGAAAACTAGTTTAGTTTATATTAAAATAAATATATAAGAATGTGATTGGGATTTACTAATAAACAAAGTTCAAATGTTTATATTTAAATTTAATTAAAACGAACTCACCGCAACGTGGTACTTCGTAATTTGATGTTTCGAACGTAAATTGAGCATATAAAACTCAATATAAGTCAGAATACTTTGAAACAAGAATCGTCGAGATTTATTAAATAATATTTTTTCAATGGAAGTGTGAAATTTGAATTTCGTCTTATAGATTTTGAGTTATATCAAAATCAAATTTTCAGAAAAATAGTGCTATAATCGTTTATAAATTGTAACTATTAAATAAATAAAATCGAAGGATTTTGAGTTAATAGAATTTGAACTTCACTTAGTAAAATCCATGCTCGGGTTATAAAATAAACATGAACTCAATTGGTGTAAATGAATTGATTTTTGAAACAAAAATCATATTTTTAATTTTTAAATAGAATTAACTAAGTAGGATAACGATCAGTTAATCGAGTTTTGGATCGAAATAAGAAGTTGGATAGGTGAATTGGATTTATGAATTCATATTCGAAATCAAATATGAAACTTGAAATGAAAATGGAATTCAATTGATTTATAAGAAAATTATATATATATATATATATATATGTGTGTATATATATATACACACACACACACACATATATATACGAAAATGATATGTTCAAATGAAAAGTGCAATAGGGAAAAGAGCTAACTAGAGAATAAATTAGTGAATTGAGTTAAAACGATCAGATTGAGTTTGAATAAATGGGGAATGGTTGAATATATGTTAAGAAGGTATGGAATAAAGTAATGGAAGAAACAAATTAAACGCCCGACAAAAAAGGTACATATTTAACCTATACTATACTATTAAAGCTGAGTTATCTTTTAGATAACTCACGGCCCCCTTCCAATCACTAGAAGGAGCACGTCTCAGCATGACACATGGATCGTCAGCTCAACCGTCTTTTTTTGCATTTTTTGGGTCTAGCTCCTCTTTGATTCTCGCAGTTTATTTGCACACCTAATTCTTTTTTCTTCCTTCAGATCCAATATCCTTCTCTCCCAAACCCTAACTACCCTATGTTTCCTCCTACCGGCGGTTCTAGAATTTGGCAGCCAACTCTCATGTTTTCTTGGTAGGCCCCTTGCTCCTTCCACCGTCATGTCTAATTATAAATGAGTTATAGGGCTTTGAGGCTTTCTATCGTAGGCAGTTAAGGGGTCGACATCGTGGCAGGATCTACTAAGTTTTGGTCTTGTGCCATTGAAATTGGAGCATTGAAGGTGAAGAAGAATAAAGTCGAACACTTGTGAAAATTGACAAAATTTGCGGAAGGAAGGTGGATGGGTTTCAAGATGGATCAGAAGTGATGTTAAAGTCAAGAACGGTGGAGATTTAATAGAAATTGATAAGAATTTGCAGGGAATAAAGGGTTTTGAAAGTGTTTGACGAATTGGCAGGGTAAACCCTAACAAGAATTGAATTGATTTGCACAGATTGATCAATTATACGAGAATCTTGTGATCATCTGAATTATGTGGAAATAATATGGACATGAATCAAATTGAATAGTGATCATAATCATACAACATACTTCACCTATTAGTCGAATCAAATGCCAAGAATAACTACACTATGATTAACTAAGAATAAAACTGGAAATAAAAGAATTAACAGAGCAATGGAAGTAAATGTGTATAAAAGATAAAGAGCAATAAAATGAACAGAACAAGTAAGGTAAGATTGGCACAAAACCGAATAACAAGGATGAAATGCTTCAGAATTGATCACTTTTCCATCCATCAATACAGGCAATGCATATGCCCTTTTATACATGAATGCACTAACCCCTTAACAGGCCATATGAACCTCATTAAGTCATATAACAGATCAGTTTCAACAGCCCACTATCACATAAAAATAACATTTGATTCATGATCATAACAGTTTGCATTTATGGGAATATCAGTGTGCACATGCACAACTGATACATGATTCCTCTTCCTTCTTCAAGTGATGCCTGCTTCACCTGGTAGCTCTGACCGTCCACTAACACCTTCCAGCAACATTTCTGATGAACTCCGATTACTCTCTGACGTCCTTGGTCTGAAAACTGCATCACCATGCCCTTCAGCACCTGTTTTCCTCTTTATCCAGCTACCTGTCCATGTTATCAAAGAAGAGTTGTTACAACCCCTCTCCCCTTCAAGAATGGATCTTGTCCCCAAGTCCAGAGTAGGGAACCTTCTTATCAACGGCCAGTAATCCTCCCACGTGGCATCCTCCTCTGTTTTATCTTTCCATTTCACCAATACCTGTACCACTGCATCATTATTCCGAGGGACAATTCTTCTATCCATAATCTTCTCTGGTTGTTCCACTATTTCCTCCACAAAACTAGGAGCATCCTGCTGTACAAATACCCTCTCTCCTATCTTTTTCTTCAGCTGTGATATGTGAAAGACGGGATGGATTTGGCATGATTTGGTAGCTGTAATCTGTAGGCAACCTCACCCACTTTTTCTATCACCTTATATGGACCATAGAACTTTGAAGATAACTTGCGAGTTCTTTGGTTTCTGGCAGTTATTTGCTTGTAAGGCTGGAGTTTAAGAAACACCCAATCTCCCACTTCATATACTCTCTCTGTCCTCCTTCTATTTGCAAACTTACTCATTCTTTCCTGTGCAGTTTTCAAGCTGTCCTTTAGAAATTGCAAAACAATGTCTCTGGAATACAAATGCTCCTCTACTTGCTCTACCTTGGCCGTATTTGGTATGTAGGAAAGCAAGGTTGGTGGATCAACACCATACACTGCCTTATAGGGGGTGGTATTTGTGGATACTTTCCAAGTGGTGTTATACCAATATTCTGCAGTAGCCAACCAATTGGACCGTTCATGAGGCTTGTGACAAGTGAAACACCTTAGGTAGCACTCCAATATCTTATTTACTACTTCAGTTTGACCATCACTTTGTGGATGGTATGCCGTGCTAAATTTCAGCTTACTGCCTTGTAATGTGAACAATTCCTGCTAGAACTTGCTTAGAAAAACTGAGTCCCGATCACTAACAATGGTAGCTGGTAGTCCATGAAGCTTAAATACTCCTTGAAAAAATACCAGTGCTACGTCCTTGGCTGTATAGGGATGTGAAAGAGGGAAAAAGTGAGCATACTTGCTCAATCGACCCACAACAACATATATAACCGTGAATTTTTGGCTTTTAGGTAGGCAAGTAATATATTCCATAGACAAATCTGTCCAGATCCTTTCAGGAATTGGTAAGGGCTAAAGTAATCCCGGATACATAACATTTTCATGCTTATTTCTTTGGCATTCTTCACAAGCTTTGACAAACTGTTCTACATGCAACTTCATTTTCTTCCAATAAAAAACCTGCCTCAATCTTTTCACAGTGGCTCTTATTCCAGCATGTCCTCCCAGTGGCGTGGAATGGTGTTCACTGATTAAGATTTGAATTAAGGAGAGGAGGCTGGGATCAACAAGGAGTTTGCCCTTGTAATATTACATATCCTCTACTGCCTTATATTTACCTGATAGTTCATTACTTTTTGCCTTTTGCAACTGCTTTTTGTACCACTCTGAATTACTCAAAGCTTTTTTTAGTTCATCAAACCATGGTGTTGTAACCATGGTAATATCATACAGCTGTTCTTCATCTATATTATCAACACTTCTTCTTGACAATGAGTCTGCCACTATATTCTCTTTCCCACTCTTATATTCTACACTGTAGTCGAAGCCATGAAGCTTTGCCATCCACTTGTGTTGAAGTCCAGTGGTTAACCTTTGTGTTAGGAGGTGCTTGAGGCTTTGATGATCAGTTTTTATAATACATTTCCTGCCCATTAGGTATTGTCCCCATCGTTTGGTAGCAATGATGATGGCCAATAATTCCTTTTCGTATGTAGACAACCCTAAATTTCTACCATGTAGAGCTTTACTTAAATAGGCAATAGGCTTGCCCCTTTGAGTCAATACAGCTCCAACTCCATTTCCACAAGCATCACACTCCAGCGTGAAAGGTAAGGAAAAACCAGGGAGTGTCAATATAGGAGGATTGATTAAACACTGTTTTAACTCATTAAATGCTTGTGTAGCTGCTTCACACCATTTAAAGGAATCCTTCTTTAACAAATTGGTGAGTGGCTTTGCAACAATCCTGTAGCCTTTAATAAATCTTCTATAGTATCCAGTCAATCCCAAAAATCCCCTTAAAGCTTTCAAATTCTTGGGTATCGGCCAGTTCTGCACTGCATCAATTTTGTCAGGGTCTGCGGCTATTCCTTCTCCTGAAATAACATGTCCCAAGTATTTAATGGAGGATTCAGCAAAGTGGCATTTTGAAAGTTTGATTTTCAATGAGTGTTGGGCTAGGGTTTGAAAGGTAACTTTGAGATGATTGAGGTGATCATTCCAGTTTTTGCTATAGACCAAAATGTCATCAAAAAACACTAATACAAACTGCCTCAATTATGGTTTGAATGCGTCATTCATAAGAGATTGGAATGTTGAGGGAGCATTAACTAATCCAAAGGGCATCACTCGGAATTCATAATGGCCTTCGTGAGTCTTGAATGCTGTCTTGTAAATATCATCTTCATTCATACGTATTTGGTGATATCCCGACCTAAAGTCTAATTTAGAGAGAAAATTTGAACCATGCAACTCATCAAACAAATCTTCTATCAAAGGAATCGGGAACTTGTCTTTGATTGTCTGAGAATTAAAGCTCCTATAATCAATACACATACGCCATGTACCATCTCTCTTTCGTACCATCACCACAGGGGAAGAATATAGACTGTTGCTCGGTCTAATGATGTCAGCTTCTAGCATTTCCTTTACAATTTTTTCTAACTCATTTTTGATATGGTATGAGTGTCGATAGGGTTTCAAACATACGGGTTTAGAGTGGGGTATTAAGGGTATTTTATGATCATGAAGTCTGGGTGGTGGTAGGGATGTTTTGGGATCAGTGATGGAAGGAAATGTTTTTAGGGTTTCAGTGATTTCAAGGGGAATGGGTGGAGTATCAATCATGGTTTGTTCATTGACAGTAATAGCTTGCAGGCATAACATCATGGTTAACTGGCTATCATTGCTTTCTTTATTCAATCTCCTTTTATCAACAAATTTCAAATCCTCTTGCCTAATACCTTGCCATATATATTGTTTACCATCATATTGAAATTTGACCTATAATCGATCAAGATTAAGAGTTACCTCTCCCAAGCCCTTCATCCACTGTGCTCCCAATACTACCTGACATCCTTCCAAAGGAAACAGCAGCAGATCGACAGGCATAGTGCACCCTTGACACTTCAAAAGCACTTCTTTACAAATGCCAGAATTTGTCAGTTTTTCCCCATTGGCCACTGTGACTTCAAACACCTTCGTCTCATCTATCTTTAACCCCAGTTTCCTTGCTAAACCTTCATTAATAAAACTATGTGTGGAGCCTGAATCAATTAATATTTGCACCTGTTTGCCCTGAATATGTCCTTTAACCTTGATAGTTGACAGTGCTGGTATACCACATAAGGCTTGAAGAGTGATGGATAAGGTTTCTTGGATATTGTTGTCGGCTACTTCTATCTCTTGCACACTATCATCAAGTTCTTCCTCATACGGCGGCAAGATTCCTTCCAATACATAAACTTGGGGACCTTTACACTTATGATCACGTGTCCACCTTTCCTTGCAAGTGTAACACAACCCTTGCCTTCTCATTTCAACTATCTGGCTTGGGGTCAAACCCCTTCTCTTAGCTTGACCTTCGGTGGAATTGTCTTTGGGTTCTGGTAGAGTATTTTCTGGTACATTTGGTTTGTTGGTTTGTTGAGCATTAGGGTTTTTGGGATTGGAATTATGATGAGAGGTTTTCTTAGCATGTTTCTTTGAAAGTAGGTATTTGGTTTCGTACATCTTTGCTAGAGACACTGTTTCTTTAAAGTCAGGTGGACGTGAAGTCATAACGTCATATCTAATCTCTTCTTTCAATCCACCAGTGAACCGATCTAACAAGAACTTGGTTGGCAGTGTCTCGAGTACTCCCTTTAATTGCTCGAATTTATTTAGATAAGCTCTTACTGTAGTAATTTGCTTCAGCTTGGCAAGAGTCTCATAGGGTCTCTCTATTTCTTTTGGGTTAAAGCGAACTAACACCTCTTCTTTGAACACTGCCCATGCTGTTGCATGCTCCACTGTCCCAATGTACCAATAATACCATTGCAAGGCCTCTCCCCTTAAAGCGAATGCACAGATTTCTACCCACATTGCCTCGTCAGTTCTGTGGAATCTATAGTACTGTTCCACCTGTCTCAGCCAATTAGCAACATTCTCTTCTCTAGAAAAGGTAGGGAAGTCAATTTTTATGGAATAGTGGGGGTACGGGTTAGGAGGAAACAGGTATTGATATGGGTTTTGATATGGATAAGGGAAAGGCTGCTGGGGAAACAGTTCTTGGTTGATAGGGGGTGGATTTCTAGGTGGTAAGGGATTTCTTGGTGGTGGCGGAGGTAAAGCATTTCTTGGTGGTTGTATTGGAGGAAATGGTATGGGTGGTGCATGTTGTATTGGTGGAAGCGGTGCATTCTACCTTGGTGGCGAAGGAGGCACATTTGGTGGTGGTTGATTCAGAATGGGCGGTGGAGGTATATTCAGAGGAGGTTGATTTTGAATGGGCGGTGGATTCGGAGGAGGTTGATTTTGAATGGGCGGGTTACTATTTTGGGTTAGGGTTAGGGTTTCAATCATGTTAGAAATCCGATCTAATCTCTAATCAACATCCTCCCACTTCTTGTTCACTGATTCCATACCTTGCTCCAGATTCCGGTTGATTTCCTCTTGTCGCTGCCACATTTCTGTGTCAGGATCGACATTCAAGAAGCGGTTATCAGGATCCCCATCGTCATGAACTCCGAATGTGGAACCGATCTCAGAATGGTGCTCTGATACCAATTTGGCAGGATCTACTAAGTTTTGGTCTTGTGCCATTGAAATTGGAGCATTGAAGGTGAAGAAGAATAAAGTCGAACACTTGTGAAAATTGACAAAGTTTGCGGAAGGAAGGTGGATGGGTTTTAAGATGGATCAAAAGTGATGTTAAAGTCAAGAACGGTGGAGATTTAATAGAAATTGATAAGAACTTGCAGGGAATAAGGAGTTTTGAAAGTGTTTGACAAATTGACAGGGCAAACCCTAACAAGAATTGAATTGATTTGCACAGATTGATCAATTATACGAGAATCTTGTGATCATCTAAATTATGTGGAAATAATATGGACATGAATCAAATTGAATAGTGATCATAATCATACAACATACTTCACCTATTAGTCGAATCAAATGCCAAGAATAACTACACTATGATTAACTAAGAATAAAACTGGAAATAAAAGAATTAACAGAGCAATGGAAGTAAATGTGCATAAAAGATAAAGAGAAATAAAATGAACAGAACAAGTAAGGTAAGATTGGCACAAAACCGAATAACAAGGAAGAAATGCTTCAGAATTGATCACTTTTCCATCCATCAATACAGGCAATGCATATGCCCTTTTATACATGAATGCACTAACCCCTTAACAGGCCATATGAACCTCATTAAGTCATATAACAGATCAGTTTCAACAGCCCACTATCACATAAAAATAACATTTGATTCATGATCATAACAGTTTGCATTTCTAGGAATATCAGTGTGCACATGCACAACTGATACATGATTCCTCTTCCTTCTTCAAGTGATGCCTGCTTCACCTGGTAGCTCTGACCGTCCACTAACACCTTCCAGCAACATTTCTGATGAACTCCGATTACTCTCTGACGTCCTTGGTCTGAAAACTGCATCACCATGCCCTTCAGCACCTGTTTTCCTCTTTATCCAGCTACCTGTCCATGTTATCAAAGAAGAGTTGTTACACATCGCATCAAGGTATTCTCCTTTGCCATTTTTCTACATCCTTCGTTTTGTTCTTCTTCGACCAATAGCCCTGCCCTATATTTGTCCCCTCTATTTCCAATACTAATCTGCAACCTTAGTTCTAAGAAATACTAATATACATTCTCTGATTTGATTCTTCAGCGCATGCTAATGATTTGATGACTGACACTGATGAGGTATTTTCTTTGCGCAATCAATCAGCTGCTCCTTTGTAAGGTGAGATCCCATATTTATAGTAAATGTTTTCTTTAATTTTACAACTTTAATGTCCATTTTGTTTTAATTTTGGCTGAGACATCGAACAGTTGCTCTTACTTTGTGCAATCCTAGCTTTTACGTTAATTGTCAATAATCCGTGTGCAATACTCATAATTAATGGTAATTAATGATTTTAAATGTGCATAACTAACTATATTAAACAGATTTATTATGTTGATATGATGAACTATTGAGTTTAAATATAATATACAAGGTATAATTAATGACAATATATGAAAAACTTTCAATCAATGATGAACCCATGCTTATTTTTGTTCCTTTTTCCCAATAAAATGCCTTACCGATTGTGATGCACTGACAAGGAAAATAATGATTAGGAATGATTTCCATTACATTCATTCACAGCCTGAAAAATGTATTCTTGGTTTCATCTAATGTATCCATAAAATGAATTAATTTACCATTGAACTTTGGACTATAAATAAAATGACTTTGGGGGAATTCATGCATCTCTGGCAATTGGTTAGTTGCACAATCGGCCCTTCTATAAATGTAAAAAGGTGCATCAGAAAAACAAGATGTTATTGTATTTGTATCAAACATTTGTGTCATTGTTATTTAATAAACCAAACATTTGGATTGTAATATATGTACATATGCAGAGCTAAGATGATGCCAATTTTTTGGAGTAATCCGATGATAATTCAAGTTATGCTCTTCATTGTTGTCCATAGTATGAAAATTGTCTCGATAATGTTCCAGGTATGTAAGAGATTTTAACTTTCAGTTTTCAGTTATCATATGCGAAAGGTCGTGTAACCATGTGCCTATAAGTACTTTTAATGTTTTATTTTATTGTGTAATTTTCATATTCGTAAACCAAATGATGTTCCATGCAAATCCTACTCTAAAAAGAAAAATGTTGTTTATGTAGGAAAGTTTGAGGCCTAAGTCATAGATTTTTGACACATATTATAACTGATTCTGGAAGAAAAAAATTAGAAAGTTAAATACAATATTACAGATAGATTTTTTGTACCCATTGCCAAAAAAATTCTCTATTTCTCCACTATGTGAAATATTAAATTTTACTTGGATGCATTTATTATAGAGACTAATGTACAAAGAAATTAGTTTAAGTCCTGTAATTGTAGAATTCTGCAATAGTTTATAAAATCAAGTTCACTCTACTATAAAATCTTAATTAATATAATGAGTTTCTTTTGCCAGTGAGCAATGAAAATAGAATTTTTGATCGTGCAACAATATAAAATGGTTTCCTGCTTGATCGTCTGAGCTTTTACTGAATACCTATAATAAACTGAAAGGTCACTCATTTGAGAATTTATTTTCCATGCTGTTCGTTCTCTTTTGTTTTCTTTTCGTTTTGTCCCTTATCTCCCGTTTTCATTCCTAACACTAATTCGCTTAAGATCAAGGTAGGTAGTCTGGAAAGAATAAAGTGTTTAAATTCACCAAGGATGGAAATTCTGCAGGGTTAGCTGAAACAATCCAGTGCTGCTGTTCAAAATTTCTTAGATATGAAATTTTAGGGGGTTAAAAAACACATGACGATATCCTGGAGCCACATAATCTGACCCCACGATCTTTAAACTGAGTGCGTTTTCTGTTAATAAATTAGTTCTTACTACTGTCAATGATTCACATTTCATTCCTGAAAATAGGGACGAGATCCTTATTTTACTTATATGAAAACAAAATGTGCTTAAATGAGTTTGAATGGTGGAAAAACGTTGGACCCAATGGAAAGGAAGTTAGGAATGATGAGTTGGAAGACCATGGGTCAAGTAGGAAACAGTTATGTACCAAACTTTAGTTATTATATGATAATTCTTCCACTTATTGGAGGTCGCCTTTTGATGATCATCATATATGGATTCTGTTTGCTTATAGCGCTCTCAAGAAAAAGAAAGCCATTGCACTAATCCTTCTCGGATGTATGGGGTCCAAACCCGGAAGAATCAATCATATTGATTCTCCTGTTGGAAAATGAATGAGCAAAGAAAGAGAAAAGTGGGAAGAAGAAGAGATAGGGGTAGCAACATTTAAAGTCCCACATCATAGAAATATTAGCACAATCTCTCCTTATATATTAGAAGCCAAATAGGCTTATGTAAAATAAAAAAGAGAGGGATGATAAAAGGATGCGAACAGGAACTCCTCCTTGCCTATATATACACTGCCCAAAACAAAGACATAATTCACTTTTTCTGCTGCATTATTCCTTCTTCTTCAACGTAATTCTCTGATCTAGTTTCTATAACCAACTTTAGTTCGTTGGAGCTCCGTTTGCTTGCACTAAGCTACGGAGTTGGTCCGTTTTATCCTAGGAAACAAATTGCAACTACGTCGATTGGTGTATACGACGGCAATATTGTTCCAAGGAAACAGAAAAGTTCTGGACTCGGACATTATTTAAACAGAATACTTTCTGTTTATCTTTGATTTTATGCACAAATCGGTTACGCTTTCTATGATTATTGTAAACATAGTTTGATGTGAAAATTGTGACATAATTGATTAACAGTGATTGTTGTTGCTGTCTGTTTGTAATACAATTGTGTAATTACAAAAGTTCTAACAATCTTGAAACAATATTTTGTTGCAGATGACGAAAAACAGCAGCACTGATTCTGCACCGATTCAGACGGTGAAAACTGCTCAGCCAGCGCCTGTGCTTCCGACAATGGCTCTGTCTCATGGCGAAAGGCCAGAGAAGTTCAATGGAATCAATTTCAAGCGCTGGCAACAGAAAATGTTGTTTTATTTAACAACACTAAGCCTTGCAAAGTTTCTGACTGAAGAGGCTCCTGTGGTAGACGAACTCGAACCTGACGCTACTAAAGTAGAGGCACTTAATATCTGGACAAATTCAGATTTCATGTGCAAAAACTATATTTTGAATGGTCTGGATGATAGCCTCTACAATGTCTATTGTACTTTTGCAACGTCCAAACAACTCTGGTTGGCTCTGGAAAAGAAGTACAAAACTGAAGATGCAGGCATGAAGAAATTCATTGCTGGAAAATTTCTAGACTTCAAAATGGTTGACTCAAAGACGGTGATAAGTCAAGCTCAAGAACTGCAACTTATCATCCGTCAATTAGAAGATGAAAAGATGACTCTTAGCGAGACTTTTCAAGTTGCTGCAACTATTGAGAAATTGCCTCCTTCTTGGAAGGACTTTAAAAATTACCTTAAGCACAAGCGTAAGGAAATGACAATGGAAGATCTCATAGTTCGGCTTCGCATTGAGGAAGATAACAGAAATTCTGAGAAAAAGATTTCTCAGAATATTGCTGCCAAAGCAAATGTTGTTGAGTCAGACAAAACTAACAAAAGAAAAAGGGAGAATGCTCCTAAGAAGTCAAAGAAATTTCTGGGTTCTTGCCACAACTGTGGAAAGAAGGGGCACAAAGCAGCCGAATGTCGTGCGCCTAAAAAGAAGAAGTTGGAAGCAAATACGGCTGATGTTTCGAAAGGCATTTCTGATCTTGATTTATGTGCAGTAATATCAGAATGCAACCTTATTGGAAACTCAAAGGAATGGTTTGTAGACACTGGAGCCACTCGACACATATGTGCTAACAAGTGGATGTTTACAACCTATAAAACTGCAACTGATGCTGAACAACTTTTTATGGGCAATTCTTCCACTTCCAAGGTCGAAGGCAAAGGAAAAGTTGTGCTGAAACTGACTTCTGGAAAGGAACTGACTTTAAATGATGTTCTCCATGTTCCAGAAATTCGCAAGAACCTAATTTCAGGATCGTTGCTGAGCAAGCATGGCTTCAAATTGATCTTTGAAGCTGACAAATTTGTTCTTTCCAAGAATGGGGTGTATGTTGGAAGAGGTTATGTGTGTGATGGTTTATTTAAAGCAAATGTAACCACTATTGTACCACGCACTGAAATGAATGAAAGTGAATCTTCTGCTTATATTGTTGAATCTTCTAACATATGGCATTCTAGATTAGGGCATGTAAACTTTGATACATTGCGAAAATTGATTAATCTAGAATTTATACCAAAATGCAATATAGATTCCAACTATAAATGTCAAGTTTGTGCAGAAGCAAAATTGACAAGAACCTCGTTTCATCATGTTGAACGAGTGACAGAACCTCTAGACTTAATACATACTGATGTATGCGATTTGAAAATGTGTCAAACTAGAGGTAGAAAAAGGTACTTTATTACATTCATTGATGATTGTACTAGATACTGTCATGTGTATCTCCTTAGAAGTAAGGACGAAGCATTCGAAATGTTTAAACAGTATAAGGCAGAAGTTGAGAATCAACTCAACAAGAAAATAAAATCTTTAAGAAGTGATAGAGGAGGAGAATACGAGTCTCCATTTGAGGAATTTTGTGCTGAACATGGAATTATACATCAAACTACAGCCCCGTATTCACCTCAATCCAACGGTATAGCCGAACGGAAAAATAGAACTCTTAAAGAAATGATGAATGCCTTACTAATTAGCTCTGGCTTGCCAGATAACTATTGGGGAGAAGCTATTCTTTCGGCAAATCATATTTTAAATAAAATACCCCGAAAGAAAATATCTAAATCTCCTCATGAACTTTGGAAAAACAGACCACCATCCTACAAATACCTAAAAGTGTGGGGGTGTCTTGCCAAAGTAGAGGTACCAAAACCAAAGAAGGTCAAAATTGGACCAAAAACAATTGATTGTGTATTCATTGGATATGCACAAAACAGTGCTGCATATCGATTTTTGGTACACAAATCTGAAATTGATGATATTCATGAAAATACCATCATTGAGTCGAGAAATGCTAGATTTTTCGAACATGTATTTCCCTTGAAACATGGTACTGAAAATCATGCACCTAAGAGACCAAGGGAAATTGAAGTTCCTTACTCTATTGAGGACGCTGAACAAAATAACACTCAGCAAAGTAGTGTTGAGCAGCAAGTGGAGGAACCAAGAAAAAGTAAAAGGTCAAGGACTTTAAAAACCTTTGGACCGGACTTCTATACATTTATGTTAGAAGATGATCCATTGACATACAAACAAGCTATGTCTTCCAACGATGCCCCTTATTGGAAGGAGGCAATTAACAATGAAATTGAATCCATTATGTCAAATCATACATGGGAATTGGTTGATTTACCTCAAGGATGTAAGGCCTTAGGTAATAAATGGATATTTAAAAAGAAATTGAAACCTGATGGTTCAATAGACAAGTACAAAGCTCGTCTGGTAGTCCAAGGATTTAGACAAAAGGAAGACCTGGACTATTTCGATACATATTCACCTGTAACGAGGATAACGTCAATTAGAATGCTCATTGCAATTGCATCCGTACATGACTTGGAAATACATCAAATGGATGTTAAAACTACATTCCTGAAGGGTGAACTAGAGGAGGAAATCTATATGAAACAACCTGAAGGATTTCTAAGCTCAGAAAATGAGCATAAAGTTTGCAAACTGGTAAAATCACTTTATGGCCTTAAGCAAGCTCCAAAACAGTGGCATGAGAAGTTTGACAATACTATGTTATCAAATGGAATGTAATGACCCGCATTTTTAGAGATATACAATTTATTTATTTAATTATATAATTGGTGATTTAGAGAAGTTAATGATCGTTTAATTAAATAATATTGAATATTTAATAAATAATTATAATATAATAATATATTATAATGTCAAAATAGTCGGAAATAGTGAAATTCACAATATCATGTGAAATTGAATAGCATGCGAGATTTGGTGGAGTTTCGATTCGAAATATAATAACGAATATATTCAATCGACGACAGTTTGAACGTATAATTTTAATATAATTAAAATAGAGCTTGAAATGGCGCGGCAGTTCGCTATTTGGCGATTTGAACTTCAACTGAATGTACAAGATTCATTTTAAGTCGGATTTCTGTGAAACAAGAACCGTCAGGACCGATTAGATAATAGTTTTCTAATGGAAGAGAAAAATCAGGATTTCGTCGTGTAGATTTTGATGTACGTCCAAATCAAATTTCAGAAAAGTCGCTGTGGAATTCCTTTATAAATTGCGACGCTTTATTTACGTTATAAATGAATTTTTCGATATGAATTGAATATCGATAAATCTGAAATCTGAAATATCAAACTGTATATTCTGATATGATATTCTGCAGCTGTACGATATCATATGTGAAGATATATGATAATATAAATTTATTTATATTTAATTTAATTTTTATTTAAATATATTTATATATTTAAATGGGTCATGCAAAGCGTTAAAAATAGCCACTTTTGCATACGAAGTCAGAATTCGACGAAACCAGTTTTGTTGGATCCGCAATGTCAAATAGTTGTTAGATTCCAAGTTTCGTGATTTTTAGAGTCAGTGTGTGACCGTAGGGATTTTTAGAGTGAAAAATAGTCAGTATTTTGACGGTTAAAAATACGCTGTGTGAGCATACGAGGTTGGAATTCAACGAAACCAGTTTCGTTGGGTCCGCAATGTCGAACCCTAGCTACATGTCCAATTTAGTGATTTTTGAATATCGTATGTGGTCGTAGGAAATTTGAAAGTGCAGAGAACGGATATAAAACGATAAAATAAAATATCTAAAATATCCTAAAATATTTAACTTAAATATCTAAATTCCACCCCTATAAATACACCCTCTAACACACCCTTCTAACCTAATTCTCCTCAGAAGTCAACAAAAGAAATCTGCCGTATCTCTTTTTCATTTTTACAGTAAATATCCGAGCAAAAGAAATCCTCAACAATTCGAATTAATTCTTATAAATCATCATGGAAGTAGATTTGTGATCCTTGGGAATTTATCTTCATACTAGTACCCATCACAAAGGGTTCGACGCATAATTTGGTCGATGGATTTTTGGCAGTAGATTTAGGGTTGAGATTCATTGCGAATGGGATCATTAATGCTTGTTTGTGGTTGTATATTCGAAACCGTAGCGAGGTTTAACATCAGCGTGCCAAAGATTGGGAGATTCGGTGCAAACTGGGTTCGATGTCTGTACAGTAGCTTCCGCGTGAAGTGTAGAACGGGATTTGAAGGACTGACGCGAGCTGGTTGTTATGGATACGAGGGGAGAGAGCTAGAGAAGAGGAGTCGAACGGTGAAGACGAGAGATGATTTCGTGTATCATGGAGGGAGAACGAGGTCGAGATTCATTTGGGAATGGCTGTTGATTGTTACAGGTGTAAATCGAGTTTGGGAAGAAGACTTAAACGAGCGGGCCTGGTTTTTAAAGTTGGGGTATTGGGCCAGGTGAGAGGATTAAGGCCCGGTTAAGTTAGAGTCCAAAGTTTTATTTAATTTAAAGCAGTTCAAAACTTCTAATAACCGTATCTTTCTCGTATGACATCGAAATCCAGTGAAACAAGTTGCGTTGGGACCGTATGGATGAGAGCTACACACTGGAACTAACTGGAAGTCCATCGGGGCTCGTTACAATTTATGGCGAAATAAATTGTCCGTCTCAAACAACGAACGCAAACCGTTATTTAACGGCTAACGCGCAAATGTGAGTAAATCTCACCAACTCTGAACAGTTTATAATTTCAGGTTGTATCTTTAGAACTGTTAGAAATTGTCTGATTTACTGTGTGTTGATTGTTTGATTGAACTGCTAGTCAGTTAGTTAAATTTCTATATTGATTTTGTTTAACAGAATATATCATATGGAACTGAAAGTGATGTTATCTATACTGTCTAACATCTGTGATGCAGGGAAACAGGTTGGAAGAATCCGACTGGATTCCTCAACAGTTATTTTATTGTTTTTCATATATTTTGATATATGATGTGAATTATAACCTGTTGTTGATTGTGTGTGTTTGAACGATATTGAACATCGTGATTTGATATGATTGAATATCATAACATACCGAAATGTTGATAAGGGAATTTTCAAAGTGATATTGAAAACAGAATATTTATAAATTGGGATATTTATAAATAAGAGATATTTATAAAGTGGAATATTTATAAATAAGGAATATTTATAAATTGGGATATTTATAAATAGGAGATATTTTAAAAAGGAAATAAATTCAAAACATTTCTTTTTGAATGGAAAGGCCTGTGTGGCGAGTTTGGGGATTTTCCCGATGCTCCCGATACAAAGGAGGTTATGGCGAATTTTCCCGGGAATTTAAGAAGTTAACATATTTCAAGAATAAATTTGAAAAGGGAATATTTGTAAACCATTTACAAATAGAATTGGAAAGGGAACATTATAAAAAGGGAAATCATTTTTAAAGTGTAGAACCGTTATTTAAAAGTAAATCTTTTCAAATGAATAAAACGTTGTTAAAAAGGAAATCTTTATAAAGTGAATAAAGTAAATCGAATATAGACATTCGAAAGGAGTTAATCGAATATGGTATTCGAAGTTAGTTAATCGAATATGGTATTCAAAGTTAGTTAATCGAATACAGACATTCGAAGTTAGTTAATCGAATATAGACATTCGAAGTTAGTTAATCGAATATGGTATTCGAAGTTAGTTAATCGAATATAGACATTCGAAGTTAGTTAATCGAATATGGTATTCGAAGTTAGTTAATCGAATATAGACATTCGAAGTTAGTTAATCGAATATGGTATTCGAAGTTAGTTAATCGAATATGGTATTCGAAAGTTAGTTAATCGAATATGTTATTCGAAAGGGGTTAGCCAAGTCGAGTTAGTCAAATAGAGTTAACCAGTTAGAGTTAATCAGTTAGAGTTAACCAGTTAGAGTTAATCAGTTAGAGTTAATCAGTTAGAGTTAATCAGTTAGAGTTAATCAGTTAGAGTTAACCAGTTGGAGTTAATTTGTTAGAGTTAATCGATTAGAGTTAAAACGAACTAGAGTTAATCAAATATAGTTATTTGAAACAGAGTTAGTCAAAACATAGTATTCAGGGTAAGTTGCCATCTTGTACGACTGCTAGCGTAATTCGCAGGGCTGTAAATAGCCTACGGCAGTCGGATGTTTCCTGAGGGAGTCAGGCGTAACCATTGTGATCGATGCGATCTAGAGTCAAGCGAATGGAGTTTAATCGAATATTAGTTGTTCGATAGGAGTTAATCGAGTTGAGAAATAAGTTAAGTTAAATAAGTTGAGTTGATCGGGTGGTTCGACCAAGTTAGTCGAGCCTAGTTAATCGAATCGAATTGGTCGAACCAAGTAAGTCGAGTCAAGTTAGTCGAGCCTAGTTAATCGAATCGAATTGGTCGAACCAAGTAAGTCGAGTCAAGTTAGTCGAGCCTAGTTAATCGAATCGAATTGGTCGAACCAAGTAAGTCGAGTTAAGTTAGTCGAGCCTAGTTAATCGAATCGAATTGGTCGAACCAAGTAAGTCGAGTTAAGTTAGTCGAGCCTAGTTAATCGAATCGAATTGGTCGAACCAAGTAAGTCGAGTTAGTCGAGTCAAGTTAAGTTAGTCGAGTTAAGTTCGTCGAGTTAAATAAATCGATGTTAGTTTCATCGAAAGGAGTTATCGATGTTAGTTTCATCGAAAGGAGTTATCGATGTTAGTTTCATCGAAAGGAGTTATCGATGTTAGTTTCATCGAAGGGAGTTATCGATTATAGTTTAATCGAAGTGAGATTTTCAAATATGAGATATTTGAAAAGAAAGAATTATCGAATATTAGTTATTCGAAGAGAGATTATCGAATATCGTTTGTTCGAGAAGAAGTTAATCGAATATAGGTTATTCGAAGAAGAGTTAATCAAATAGAGATTTCTCGAAGAGAGTTAATCGGCAAATTCGATTATATCGAATTCGGGAAAGTACTTATACTTTCCAGTGTTTAAATAGAGATTTATTTATTTATAAATAAATAAGTGTTAGGTTAATTATTCACTAATAAGAATAGAAGTTATAATTTAAGTTAGATAATTCGAAAGTAGGGATTATAACGTTATCGTTATAACCAATGTTGTAAATATAGAAGTAGATTAGTAAAATTGGATCCGAGAAAGGCGTAAAGAAGTTGTTAAAGATTAAAAGATAAACCTTGACCATTTCGAAGTTATAACGTTGTTCAGTTAAGGTCTGAGAGGTAATTATACCCCAACTTGAGTGACTTCCTTCTTAACTAAGAAATGGTAAGGTTTGATCGTAAAGGAGTTTTGGAAATGTTTTCCAAACGAGAATCAGAAATGTTTTCTGATAAAAGAAAATAAGAATTTAGAATATAGGGAAACAGGAGATAAGTAAATAAATGAACTAAAGAGATTAATGTTAAATGATGTTTGTTCGATATAATTTCCATCTGGAAATAATATCGTTGTTTGCACACTTGTTTTTCTTCGATAGTTAACTCACAGACTATCGAAGTTTTTGACCATTTTAACGTTGTTAATATGGAGAGACCGGTTGGATTATTATCCAAAGAACCACTCTGTATTGGCATAAGCGTCGCGAACCATATATGCCAAAGATAATTGAAGACGGAGTAAAAATGCAAGGGCTATCCTGTTTACAGAATAGTGCCTTCGGTTTGTCCAGTCCCAGGACAACTTGTATGGACGAAGGTCTGACAGAGTATATCTAATGGATCGCGTAAGTTGATCTGTTCAAACGTATTCACGTTTGGTGGCGGAGGAATTCGTTTCTCTTAGCTGTATACCCGTGTTATTTTTGGATAAGTCAATTTGTGATTTGGCAGGTATGACGATGTGACATTTCTAAGTGAATGAAGATGGATGTCTGACATAGTATTTCCAGACGGTCACGTATATTGATTTCTTCAACTATACCAAGAGTGGAAGCGGAGAAGGAAACTTCTTTTAGCTGACACGTAATGTATGGTTGTAGACGTCAATTAGTGATTTTCGATGGACCTGACAATGTAGCATTCGAAGTGAATCTGATGTAATGATAAAGCGTAGCTTCTAGCATCATCAACCGGTAAATGACAGAAATCGGGCAGGCAGCATGACTAAGTCGGTCGCACCGAAGTAGGGTGTATTACCACCTATCTAGAGAATATTCATTTGCTTCTTTAATCTATCAATGTTGTCCCATATATATACGGGAACGGTTGCTGATCCCAACCGTTGGTGATGTACATTCGATACACTCAAGCGAAATGAGTGGTCGGTCATGTGTGGCTGAGTTACAAGATGTTCTTGTTGAACTCCAGTGTATCGTTCCTAGAGTACACTGATCGGAAGGTGGTTCCATACCTTGTCGTAGTTGGAAATCCATTATCCAATACGTGCTTGCGATTTTGATTGTATACTATATATGTAGAACGTGAGATGAAAGCGTTTCTGCTAGTTGATATCTATTTGTACATAGACATTATTATAATATCAAAAGGTTTTTGATATAAAGATATTTTGGATTCTCATAAGGGAAAAACCCGTTCCGTTCTGCGGCGTGGTCTTATGAGATATCGTTTACTTGTTCATATACCTGTTTAAACTGTTTTACTCACACCAGTCCCATGACTGACCCGGAGTTTATTTGTTTTGTTTTCCCTAAACTCTTGGGTGCCTAATTTTGTACGGGCAGTCAAGTAGTCAGGAATTTACAGATATACTGGAAGAGCGTGGAGCAGGAGGCTTCAAGATCATATAGCTATAGTTATTGCCGCTGTGTTGTAAGTGTTGTACTCTGATAAGTGCTATTGTATACATAACTGTTATATTTCAAAGTTATGTTATCTATTATATGTTATTCGTTCCGCTGTGAGGTTCGTGTTACTCTGATGTTGTGTTCTTCTTCTTCTTCTATTCTAAGTTTCTATCTTATCTATCCTCACCCTCTGTCTTCTTTCTATTAGTTTCTTGAATTTCCAGTGTAATTTGGGGTTGGACTTGTGTTATTTAGTCAGCTCAAATTCCCCCGGATTTTCGGGTCACTACATGGATTCACGATAAATGAATCAGATAAATGTGTGTACATAAAACATACACACATTGGATATGTCATTGTTTGTCTTTATGTTGATGACCTATTGATCCTAGGCAACAACAAGGCCAAAATAACATCTACAAAGGATATGTTATCCTCTAGATTCGATATGAAAGACCTAGGACTGGCTGATGTAATATTGGGTGTAAAAATCCTGAGAACACCACAGGGATATGCATTATCCCAATCGTATTACATCACCAAAATACTTGAGAAATTCAAGCAATATAATGTAACTATTGCAAAATCACCAGTAGATATGAACCAAAATTGGGTAAAGAACACTGGTGACGGTATCTACCAATTGGAATACTCTCGTATACTAGGAAGTATCATGTATGTTATGAACTGTACTAGGCCTGATATCGCATATGCTGTAAGCAAACTAAGTAGATTTACCATCAATCCTGGTAAACATCATTGGAAAGCGATAATCAGAGTTCTAGGATATCTAAAGTATACACAGAGTTATGGTCTATACTATACAAACTATCCTTCAATAGTGGAAGGATACAGTGATGCGAACAGGAACTCCTCCTTGCCTATATATACACTGCCCAAAACAAAGACAGAATTCACTTTTTCTGCTGCATTATTCCTTCTTCTTCAACGTAATTCTCTGATCTAGTTTCTATAACCAACTTTAGTTCGTCGGAGCTCCGTTTGCTGGCACTAAGCTACGGAGTTGGTCCGTTTTATCCTGGGAAACAAATTGCAACTATGTCGATTGGTGTATACGACGGCAATATTGTTTCAAGGAAACAGAAAAGTTCTGGACTCGGACATTATTTAAACAGAATACTTTCTGTTTATCTTTGATTTTATGCACAAATCGGTTACGCTTTCTATGATTATTGTAAACATAGTTTGACGTGACAATTGTGACGTAATTGATTAACAGTGATTGTTGTTGCTGTCTGTTTGTAATACAATTGTGTAATTACAAAAGTTCTAACATCTCCATCAGGTCACATCGCATCTTTGGTGTCCAGTTATCCTCTAGGTTTTGGTAAGCATTTAGTACTTGAGAATAGCACCCACTTTATTTAAGGGACATGACAATATATGGTACCAAATTTTAGGATAACGCAATCGTAGAACACAAACTGAAGAAGTTGAGGATTGATGATCCCCACAGTATGATATCCCTTCTTATGATGCAGTCAGAGCCTTATTGTTTTTGCTTGATCTTCTTGCTACATATTGTTCTTTTGGTTGCCACATATGATGTGTGCCCAATGGATGATTGTAGGATTTATCTCTTTTGTTAAGTATGAATCTCCACTTTAAGTATCACTATTATTAGATATTTCCTTGCACTAATGATAACAGTGTGATTCTTGATTTTTGGATGAATTTTACTCACAATCTACTAGCTTAAAATTTACTTATAAGTAGTTATCATTTACAAAATATTGTTCCAAAAGGATGAAATTAGATAATTGCATTATTCATTTTTGGTTTTAGCTATTTTCTACCCTTGGCCCCTAACTCTGTTAATTATAGGTAGATGACATCCAAAATCTTTTAACATGATACAAATCAGACTATTTGGTGAAGAACTGTCCCAAATATTCTAATATCTTACATAATTATTGATTTTTCCTTGTATTTCATTATCAAATTGTTTTTATTCTTAATTCGTTTCTGTAATTGACCATCTATAAACTCATTATAATGATGATGGTAGCCGTAATAGTAAGAATAGTAATAAGAATAATATATCATTAATGATAGGTATCAAATTGAAAAAAAATGCAACCCAGATACAACCTTAAAAAAGTGAAATACGAGATATTGTCAAGTATGCTAAGGATAAAATTATTGAAAGTGCTCTTTTGAATTTAGAACCAAAAATCAATGTGATTTTTGATAAATATTAGAATCTGTGAGTTATAGTGTCATATTCTAAAGAGAATAAACAATATTAGAGTATAGTACCTTTGTTATTCATAGTCATGCATCAAGTTCATCAAATATTTTAATGGTATCCATTTCATAACCACACACAGTACAATAATTTGCATATAAAACTTTTATAATATGAAGGAGTAAAGACATACCTAAGAGAATCGTTCTATGTAAAACAAAGGTAAGGATTAATACTTACGTGCAATTGTATGCTTAGGTAACATCAAAGTCATTATGTGGCCAAAAAAAGCTTGAAAGTAGGTGGCAGTGGTATATGACGTCTCAGCTATATGCTCTAACACTATCTTATTGAGGTAGTTGTGCCATATGTGTTTGGCACTCGAATAGAGTTGAAAATGTCAAGTTCTAACTATTCGATGTATCGGGACTCGGTACCAAACTTACGGTCCATGGATGATGTTAGATTGAAACCATTACGCATTAATATTAAACGTTTTATACTATGATAAGAAAATTTCATATTGAAGAAGTTATAATAGGTTTTTGCAGCAAACAGTAATGTATCAACTTTAGTCATTCTCGAATATGATTCATTTGTGCTCAATTTTGTAATATGCACCATCTTAAGGAAGAGTTCTATTAAAATGTAGAATAGATGATTAAATTGCACTGTCAAGGTATAAAATGTAGCTAACAAAACATAGTATTCTTTTTCATTAAAAAACTGAGTTAATTAGATGTCTTGGTAATGAATTTTTAAAAATGCAATTTCGGAGAAATGCATGACGACTTACTGAATCTTTTTAAAACGAAGGATGATAAGTGTACTTAACAGGGTTTGATAATGAAACACTAATCACATATGTGTGTGGTTTTGGAAGGCAAGGAAAAGAGGTTCACCTCGCTAGCAACTGGATTAGATAGATAAGATTTGAATTGTAGATATTTGTGACAGGCGGATTTGGCTAAGTTGATATTTTTTTATTAACTATGAAAACTATGGTATTAAATTGCTATTTTTTGTTTCAAGTTTTCATTAAGTAGATAAGTGAATGATCAATTTTGTCCATGACTACTTGGTTTCATCAAGTTATACTGATTTGGTTTATTTTGTTATTTTGACTTGGTTATTTATATTTATGTTCTGATATATTGATATTCCACTAAAGTTGTGTCAAATTGTACAATTATTACATCTATTTTTTTTTTTTTTTTTTTTGGTTGATGTTATTGCTTTTGGTTGCGGTTATTACATCTAATATGGTACGGAAAAGTCGTCCATACCCAATAAAATTTGTATTAATTCTGTATGTGCGCATTGATTCATTTATAAAATACATCTGAAGCTAATGAAAATTAGTAAGGACTTGGCTTTAACTGTGGCGTACGATAGTTAAAGCAGCCATTAACAAACTTTTATGTTTTCCTCCCCACAAATCATTCCACCTTGCCGCTGAATAGTGGAAATTAACTATTGGTGTAGCGTCGGATGCCAACAGCTAAATTCCTAGCAATGGGCAATCGTTCCTTGCAGCGTGGTAAACCAACTTCCAGCATCCGACGCGTTCGATGCGTCGGACGCGAACTGAACGGGAACATGGCAGGAAAAGACTGTGAACGGGGCCTTAACTGAAATGTTATGCACACACCAAAACATACAGTGCACAGGTATGGCTGTCTCTGTGTGTGTCCATATGTCTGCCAGAAAACAATTGAGTTCTCACTCGCTAATTTGTAAATCGATGTTACAGGGGTATGCTGCATGTTTCAAGTCTGCAACAACAGCTGTCAGCCAACAATTATATAAGGGGGAAAAAATGACTGTAGGATGTACTTTCATTTCCAGTAATGTCCATGTTTGAATTTGATAACACATAATATGCCAATGTACCCTATGCGCTGCTACAGGCTTTTCGTACAAGTCCGTCCTTACAACTGCACTTGATTAAAGTTCCACATCATGTTTGATAGTTTGAGAATTTCCTATATTGTGCGAGTATATATACTCCAATTTATGATTACTTGAATTCAAGTATCATACTACTTAATGTGCTTAATGCGTTCAATTTTTTGTTTTTTTAACTGCAACTACTTCTGCTTAATAGAACAATCCTACTCTGGGTACTCTCAATGTGTATCTTGGAGTAATTATGTTATATTTCAATTTGCAAATTTTTTATGTGCCATTTTCTTCGAAGTGTGTAAGTGTTATTCAACTCATACATTATCTTCAATTATTATCAATTATTTTACATTTAGCAAGACCTGATCTTGAAAGATGAACTGCGAACTATACATACCGTAGCTTAGTTGCGATTATTTTTCGAACAAATTCACTATTAAAAAAAATTAACAATACAAAGTAGATGCATACATAATCCAATTACTAAGAGTTTCGTGTTCAAATAAGCAAACCAAATTAGAAAAAATGGCAAAACAATGAAATTTAGTCATGGGAAAATGTTTCTTTCCGATTATGAAGTAACTCATTATGTTTCTCATATAAAACATGTTATTGCCGAATGTAATCATGTTTCATGGCGGATAGCGTCAAGTTCATGTTTGTATGCGGAATGTAGAAATCTAAATATGTTGATGCAGTTTTGTTGTTGTTTTTGTTCATGTTGAAATATGTTTGAGTGTTATCATATTAGCATTAGTGCAAGCAGTAAATTCAAATATGGTTGACTGTTCAACTTCAAATGTTCATATTGTATCAGCTTTTTGCAATAACAATCCAACTTTTATATGTGATAAGTTATTACTTAAAAGTAAAATTATATAGGATTATTTTCATATTGTACTAATAACGCATGCATGTTTAACAGGCATTGCAACATTATATGGAGGAGTGAGACATTTGGAGCAAAAATATGACCAGAGGTGGAGAAAGGTCTTAATGTGGTTTGATTTTATACATGTAATTTCATTATTTTATGTAATTCTAAAATCATATATTCTTTTCAAAGTAGAAATGTTCTTAGATGTAAATTGGGAAAAGGGGAGGGGGCGCTTCGGTTGAATATGATGGAACCCTCGATGCATATAACTGAAAACTTACATTTACTGATTTCTGCCATCATGCGATTGATATTTTCAATTAGTACTGACATGTGCCTCATATTTTGTTAATCTTTGTATATTTGTATGTGATATATATATATATATATATATATATATATATATATATATATATATATATATATATATATATATATATATATATATAGAGAGAGAGACAGAGAGACAGAGAGAGAGCAGCGTTCCGCTATACCTTTTATATTGCATGTGAACTCTTATATATGGTTAATACCGTGGATTTGGGTATGAAATAAGATCGTTAGCAATGCATATCTATTTGTACTTGCACTCATTAAAGAAATTTAAATTTATGTCGTATTTTTTTGTATCATCATGAGGTGTTGCTTAATTTTTATTTAAACAAAAAAGGGTTTGCCAAGTCATTTTACAAATGTCTTATATTTGTTTAATCATAATCACAAGGTGGCGTTTAGTTTTCAAACGAAAAAGGATTTGTTAAGTCATTGTACAATATATGTTTGTCATTTATCGAATTTAAATACATCACATAAGATGCCAAATTGCCGATGCATCTAACATTCATGCGAATGATAATTTAATCGTCCCATTATCAAATGACTAATTTTTTTCTTATGACCTCTAATGTTGCCCGACAATTCTAGGGTTTTATTTTTTTGGGTTTGAGTTGAACGTAGAAGTAATCCGGATATAGATTTGCTTCCTCTCATGTTAAGTTATCGATCAATGTTGGATGAAGAAGTATTGTGAACAATATGTTTCTGTCCAAGAATTGCATAACCTTTTGGTTTCACCTTAGTGGGTGATATCTATAACTTTCATTCTCCATAATACACCTCCTTTCAGACACATAGGCCCAATCAATCATATGTTTATTGTATCTTAATATATTTTTTCTCAAACATCACCTATTACCTATTTATGCATATGCTTATAATGCTATTTTGTATATTAATGTCTTCTGGTTCCATTGCTTATATTAAATATAGTGTTCACATCCAGTTTCAAATTTTGGTTTTAGTGAGATGTTGAATTGCTCATCATCACACCAATATTTCTTCAATGAATAGATTTTAGATGAAAATAATAAAATATAGCCGTAACTCATGTGCGAAGCACGAGTTCACACTAGTTGAATATGATATCTTATGAGCCTATTTGGCAAGCCGCTTGGCTTTTTGAATGGAAAGGGCCCAAAAGGACGATTTGCAGTCATACTGAATGATCCGTACAAAGGAGACGTTGGCAAAATTTCTCGATAATTTAAGGAGATATTTTTTTGAAAAAAGTTTAATAATTAGAAATCGACTTATCAATTATATTTAGAATTTAATAAGCGAATAAACTTATAATGAAATTTTATAAGTAAAAAGGGAATTTATAAAATTAGAAACTAATTGGAGATTAGTCGAGAATGGCTTTCTGAATGTCGATCTGATGTTGGTTTCGGCCTTTGGGGTTGATACTTGGGAAATTGTTCTCTTACTAATTTATGTTTAGCTACTGATTAATGTGGAAGAATAGCGATTTATGAATATATGGAAATGTTTTCCAGTGTTAAAATGAGATATTTTCTAGAATGTAGAAAATAAATAGTTATGATAGATGGAAATGTTTTTCCAAGAATCGTGAGAGGCTAAACAGGTTTGGAGAAGTACCTGGATAAAGATATTGAAGAAAATTTGGAAAATGATAAATTTAATTAACGAAATATTAATTAAAAAGGGGCTCAGTGATTGTTTGATGTTAATTAAAAGTACTCCCTTTGGAATAAAATCTTTGGATGAATGTTTGTTTCTTTGATAGTTAAATAACCGACTATCGAAGTATTGATTAATTTAATACCATCGTTGTCAATACGGAGAGACCAGTTGGATTTATTATCCGAAAACCACTCCGTATAGGCATAAGCATTGCAAATCAGATTATACTGAAGATAATCGAAGATAAAGAAAGTGCAAGGGCTTTTTCTGTTAATCCTAGGTAGAAATTCCCTAAAATGGATTAATGGAAATATTGCCTTCGGTTTGTCCAGTCCCAGGGCACAACATGTATGGACGAATGTCTGACAGAGTATGCCTAACAGATCATTCATACTGATCTTTTCAAATGTATTACATTGGTGGCGGAGGAATATGTTTCTCATAGCTTTATACCGATGATATTTTTGGGGAATTCAATAAATGGTTTGGTAGGTTTGACAATGTGGCATTTAAGGTGAATGATGTTGTGATATCAAAAAGATAAGATGTAGCCTCAAGCCTCACAACCGGGAAATAGTATAAAATCAGGTAGTTCAATGGCTAATTGGGTCGCACCCAATTAGGGTGCACTGTCACCTGGCTTAGAAAAATCTTTTTTCTTTTTTATTTTATCGTTGTTGTTGCTTCAGAACATTTGCTGATCCTAGCCGTTGGTGACAATATATTCGAAACACTCAAGCGAAGTAAGTGGCTAGTCATGTTTAGCCTGGGTTGCAAGATGTTCTTGTTGAACCCGATGTATTACTCTCTAGAGATACACTGTCGGAAGGTGGTACCATACATTACCAGTTGTAATCCATTATCTAACAGGCATCCATGGTTTTTAATGTATACTATACATGTGGAGCGTGAGATGCAAACATTTTGCTAGATTGTTATTTACTTGATTTAGGCACTATTATAATATCATAATAGTATCGATTTCAAAGAATGTTTTGGGTTATCGTAAGGTAAAAATTATCCTTTTTATGTGTGGATTGGTCTTACGATTATCTTTTATTTTAGAATTTTTTTTAAAGTTAAACCAAATGGTTGGAGTTTATTCACAACAATCCCATGGCTGACCTAGAGTTTATTTTGTTTTGTTTTAACCTAAACTCTTGGGTGTCCAAATTTGTACGGGCAGTCAAGTAGTTTAGGCATTTACAGATAACCTTGGAGGAGCTTGGAGCAGGATGCTTCAGTATTAGATATTTATTTTTATTTATACCACGTTGTAAATGTTGTACTCTGATAATGGTATGCACATACAATTAAAATTTTGTATCGCGTTGTAAATGTTGTACTTTGATAATGGTATGCACATATAATTAAAATTTTGTATTCCAAAGTTATTATGTATATTATATCTTATTTCGTTGCGATTGTGAGATTATGTGTTGTTTTTTAGTTCTATCTTCTATATGTTTTCTTCTATTCAAATTTTCTTTTTTTCTATTTCTCACTCTCTAACCTCTTTCTATCAAAGGTTCGTATTTTTGTGCAGTTTAGGTTGGACGTGAGTTATATTCAGTTAGCTCAAATGGTACGGATTCGTGGGTTTTTACACCTTCTTCGCACTTGGCTGCGATGTAGATGAATCATCGCCATCACCTTGTCAAAATTGCTACACTCTACATCTCACAAAGTGGTTTAAAACTATCCCAACGTGATAATTTCGTATCTTACTTCCCAACAATTCGTATTTCACTACTCATCTTTAGTGTTATATAGTCTCGATTAAGTGTTTAAGTAATTTCTGCCAATATTTTTGATTGGACATATATACCAAAACCCTTAAGACACTCATCGGTCCATTCAACACCTAAAATGATCCCCAAATTAATTTCATACAAAGGTTGTTTTTATTATTACACAACAACACCCATTCTCAGTTTGACTTATATAAACAACCCACATACCCAAATTTTAATTAAATTAATGGGTTACAAAGTAATTAGCTCATCGATATTTGTAGGTCCTCGTTATTTCCATCCCTTATCTCATATTTAGTTACTTCAGAACTGTAGTACAGCCGAAGTGATTCACCTGTTTCCACTACCCACTCTGATTTACTTTATTTAAACTTTAATATACCGTGCTTAAGAAAAAAAATTCATTTTTAAATTCTAAAGTTTCAAATACCCTCAAATTCCATTTTATCGAACCCAGCATCCAACTCAGATGTCAAGGATAGGATGAATTTTTTTACCCAAAGGTTCAAATTTTGAAAGATGCAGAGGATGGAAAGATTCTCTTATCAAATCTCAATACGAAAAAAGATATTAACAATGGAATACTTATGGAATAAACCCTTATTCTTTGATGTATTCCTCAACCATAAGGACCCCATGACTCTCAGGTAAGAAACTCAAGATAGGATAACAAAGGAAACGATAAAGTAGACACGATTGTTATCCTTCCACATTGTAACACATGTACTATTCTAGTTCTGTTCTACGCCTAATGTACTTTGTTTGGAACCTCCACATTGATACCAACTGTAATGCTCCACCCCGAGACTCACCCTAATAAAGAGCATACTAGGTAATACTATCTATTAGAGAGGAGAATAAGGCTAATTAAGGACGATCACTCATAGATTTGCATTAGCAAGTCTTAAGTATGTCGGAGAAGTGCTCATTGTTTTTTCTCTCTAGAGGCTCGACATACTTAATACTTACGTACTACAATTCCACTGTGGCTACAAGATCAGTCAGAACATAGTACATATATAAACATAATCACAATCCACAGAACAACTCCACAATATTACAATCGTTGAGTACAACAAATACATGTGCTAAGAAAAGAGTAGATACAACACTAACACTTATATAACATGATATAAGTGAATCAAAGAGAAACCTTTACAACTCGAACTCAACTGGAAGCTGCAACGGAAAAGATATCCTAATAGAACCAGCTGATCCCAAGCTCAGCAACTATACTAGAAACATCTCGGTCTGACCCGAAGAATACATACACGGGCCAGTTTAGTTTACAAATCAGTATAGGAATAAAACGTGAATAATGATCAACCAGACACTAATTCCTTTCCATACGAAAAGAATTTCAACACATGTGTCCAAACGGGATCTTAGATATAGAAATTCCCCCATTACAAACGAAGGGAATGTAGAACTTAAAGGGCAACGTAACACAAACATAAGTCGACAAATTAATATATAATAGGTAAGGAAGAAACATGAAAGTGGATCTCAATACTGCATAAGCACGAATTACCCAAACTTCTTGGTTAGGGTTACCAACACTTAAAAATACGTAAAACGATTGGAGGACTCTGAAATCACAGATAGCACAAGGTGAATCGCGTAATTTACTAATTCTCAAAACCACAAAATCACCAAGTCACAGACACTTTAGAACATTGAACCATAAAATCTATGAAACATGAAAATACTGAATCACTGAAACACAGGGTCATAGAATCACAAAACTCTATTACGAGTTTGAAACCACAAATAATAATGATAATTACTAATAATGAAATCAGTAATAAACAAAAAAACACAAAAGCAAGGAGTTTGGATCCAACACAAAGTGGCAAGCCGAAGCTATGCCTGCACGTGCAATTACACAGATTGGCTCAATGTCATAGCTAGTACTACTATTCACGGAGAGGGTACCTTAAGTACCACGCGGACAGTTTGAAAGCCTAACAGGACGACATTTAGGTCTTACATAGATGGCTCAGAAGCCTGACAAGGCGACCCAAAAGCCTAACATGGACGATCTGTACTGTAACGACCCGCCATTTTGACCATTCCGAATCGACAAAACATGTCAACTCGAAACGTCCAAAATAACATACTGTTACTAGCTTCTGGGGTAAACAGAATAAATCAAAGAATCACAAATCACAGACACAGATACAAAGTAATATAATATCTCGTAGCGGAAAAATACAACATATAATAGTAGTTCATGAAGCTACTAAATAAATTTTACATCAGAGTTCGCATAAAATAATACAGCGGAAGTCTAATACAATAAATAAATGATAACAGTCTGGCGCAGAATAACAGAAATAACTGGATGACGGGAACAACTGATCAACAGGTAGATACAGGTGAGCAAAAATCTAGTATAAGCTCCAAACTCCAAAGATTAGTCTCGAATTGGAATACTCCATCTGACCCGAACAATAATGCAAAACAAAACAACTCGGATCAGGACTAAAATTCTCATGGAAGTAAATCAACTCAAATGAATTGTTCGATGAAATGCAATCAGTAACTTAAAGGATGTTTGGGATCACCATCATCTAAGGATCCGTCAAACTAATACTATATAGTATAATATGCTATATACAATAGTGTCTATTAGTAAAGTAAAATATCAAAATAGCGTAAGCGGAATTACCATTATTACCCTTACACCATTTATATATTCCCATAGTATATACAATACCATAATTCCTCCATAAACTGGAGGTTGATCAGAGGGCACTCCATATAAAATAGGGTGGATTCACTGTTTGCAGAGCCGGACTGGTGGTAACGCATTGTAACGATTCGTATTTCGCCCGGACCTAATCGATCGCTGAATCGACTAAGACCGTTCAAAAACCCGAATACGCTAACTTTGGGCATACAACACATCAAAACAAATAACAGAAGACTTTTATAAACATTATAACAATGTTACATCAGAGTATAGAATATCATAGTACATCGAATATAATAATACAACAGAAGAAGATAATTTACAGTGAACTTAATACAGTGCAGCGGAATTAATAAACTGGTACAGCAGAAGTCTATCAATGCTCTGGACACAGCTTTAAGCTTCGATCCAGAATCCTGCTCAATATATCTGCAAAATAAGCTACTCGACTACCTATGTGGAAAAGAGGGCACCCGAGTTTGCAAAGTGAAACAAACTACAGGTCAGTCATGGGACTGGTATGAGAAATCTTTCCTAACTTATCTAACAATATGGCTAACCAGAGGACCACGCCGCTAACGCAGAACGGGTTTACTCCATTGGATTGCCAGTGCATAAATAATATAAAATTTTATTCAAAACAATGCAATGCTTTTTAGAAAAATGAAATCATTATAAGACTCAAGTCCCATCACACAATGCAATGCAAACCGGAGGATAGAGTTTTACCTTATAATGATCAAACATGCTTGATACGTAGAAAATAATATTTTAATATTATTATTAGTGTCTAATCAGTTTTAAAATACTTCAAAGTAAATGTATCAATCCTAGACAGTATAGTACCCCATCCTACTATGTCGCCATATATAGGTTTACAATCAAAACCGTAATGTCGTATTGAATATTGGGTTTCCATCATGAGTCAAGGCTAGGGACGATCTCCTTACCGATTCGAGACGCTCTAGCAATATCTCAGGATTCAGACGCTGGCGAACCCTTGGATCCTGCAGGGCCGGTCCATAAATACTTTAGTGGATTGGCAATTCCTGAACATGCGTTTCCCAGTCCTATTGAGCTTATAATTTGATCACTATCGACCAATAAATCCGAGGCACCTCATAATCAATCAACCACATAAGTAAAATGTCAGGGCTTGCAAAACCCTGATACCACTTCTAGCTAGAAAGAAACGTGTGCACTCCCTGCGTTCCCTTGTCCCATTTCCGACTCTTATCGGGGTGTGAGGCTCTCGAAGTAACGCTATACACAAAGCTATGCCGAAATAGGCTATGCTTTGATCATCGACCACAAGGCTCTGCTTTTCAACAAAAGCCTCGATCATTTGCATCTTGACATGCCACATTGATAATTCATGCCATGTGATTGATAACTAACAATATATAACCTCTGAGCTCGTGCATCTCAGAGAAGGGTGTTAAGCAAGAGAATAAATTCTCCGCCACCAACAGATATATATTAAATAGAGATCAATTTACATGGAATGAAATCCAATGTCAGACACACATTGTAACAACCCGCAAATTCTGAACTAATTTAAAATTTTTATTTTAGAAATTTTAATGGAATTTTAATAGTTAAAATATATTTTTAAATAATAACGACGAAAATTTTATTTAAATCGAAGTTAAAACGAATATATTTATTTTAATTATAAAAGGAGTTAGAAATAGCGCAGTAGTTTGAAAATTTGAATTTAAACTTTGACGGACTGTACAGGATGCAAAATAAATCAGATTTTAGTGAAACAAGAAATATTTAAATCTGTTTAACCATATCTTTCTGATGAATGTAATAAATTGAAATTTCACTTAAAAATCATAAGTTATGTCTAGTTTAAATTTCAGAATAGTCGTTGTAGAATTTATATATATATATATATTAATATTAAAAATAGCCATTTTCAAACGCCCTCCGTTTTCGATGAAACCACTTTTGTTGGAACTAGAATGTCAAATTATTTATGGGTTTCAATTTTCATAATTTTTCGAATTAATATGTGAGCGTGGCAAAAGAAAATGTGTTTTGTCAGTTTCAGTCAAATCTGATCGACCAGAAAAAAGCCATTTTTCAAATGGTCTCAGAATTTGATGAGATTAGTCTTATTAGAACCGTATCGACAAAATATAACTAGAAATATTTTTTCTGGAATTTTTAGAGGTCATATGTGGCCCCGGTAAATTTAAATGTAAGTTTGAATTAATTAAATAAATGATTTAAATATTAAATTAAATTAAATAGGCCAAAGACGTTTTTTTGAGCTGACGGGACCTAGCCCATTGCGTCCGCAACGTGAGTATTTTCCTAAGGACAACTTTTGTTGGGCTGAAATTGGAGTTGTAATGGTTTAACGGGCTTTATTTCGTGAATTAATGAATATTATAATAAAATATTATAAATGCTAACTTAAGCAAAACACTAACCCTATCTTATCTATAGCCACCACCTTCATGAACAAATGGCCACCACACTCCAATCCTTCTTCCACTAAATCTCACATTTCTCTTAATGAATTTCGAATCCGCTAACACCAAATCACAGAGCTAAGAGGGATAAACAATTTGAACGGTGACAATGAGTTTTTACTGCACGGATTTCGAGATATCAAGCCATAAAGCGGCTGCGTTCACAGAGTTTACATGCACATCAAAACTAAAAGAGTCACTGACAGTAGCTTGATTAAAAGGAAAAGAATGAGAGGATGAAGCTTCAATGGTTGTATCATCACAGTTATGATCATCACCAAGAACAGAGAAAGGATTTTGCACATTTAACATATCATCTTCATGAATAGTTTGAACTATAACTTGTTTGCCTTTATCCAATTGAATCTTCTTAAATTTTCCACCATCAGAGTTAGTTTCAAAATTCGTAAAATCATTCAAATTATTCTTCCTTAGTCCAGAATGATGAACCACACCTTCATTATCAACAAAGAATACTTTCCTTTTTTCCACATAGTTATGGGCTACATTGTTCAAATTCTTTCCATCCATATACGTACCCTTATCAGACTTGCCTTTATTTAAATTTTCATCCTGTTCCTTATTAGACTTCCTCTGCCACATTTGCTTTTTCCTATTTACAACATTTATCCATTCATTCTTCCTTACAAAAGAGTTATTTCTTGTCTTAACAGGATATGAATTACCATTAACATTCTCTTCCTGTATCGTTTCATTTGCCACATGCTTTCCTTCAAACTTCTTAACAGGTTTTTCACACTCACAAGTATTGTGACCAAACAGCTTACAATGAGTGCAAATCTTAGGAGTCCAATCATAAGAGACTCTCATTGGAGGACAATTAATTCCTAATTCATCAACCGGAATAAAATCTAGCAATTAAAATCAGTAGAAATTTCGACAAGTGCCTTAGCATATTTAAATCATTGCAACTTTTCTGTACTTTCATCAAAACACAAAAGATTACCAACGTGACAGGCCAACCAATTAATGCCTTCTAAGGTCCAAAGTAAGAGTGGAATCCTATCTAGATGTATCCAAATAGGAACACTTTTAATTTGTGCTACAGAATTACCAATTGTAGGATCCCAAGTAGTAATTATAAACATTCTGCCTCTAATGAAAATAGGATCCGCACTTAGAACTTTCTGTCTATCAAAATCATTTGAGAAGTTGAATAAAAAATAAAACCCATCTGTTTTTATATCAACTTCCCCTTGCAATTTCCAATATCTATGTAGAAAATTAGCAACTGACAGATAAGAGAGAGAACCATCTAAGAAAAACCCCACAAGATGATTTTTCCAGTAATTCATACCTGCCCCTTTCACCTGTGCAAGAATACCTTGCTTACGACCATCTTTGAATATTTCGTATTGAACAGGTTTGAATACTCCAACATTTCTTGGTAAGGATCTGAACAAAGAAGCAAAATCAGCTTTGACTGGAAAATTTGGAATAGAAGGATCATTATGATTAGGAGCTAGATTTGTATTTGAAGATGATGATTTTGAAGAGGCATTCACATTATTAATATCATTCTGATCCATAATAACATCAAGATTAAGAGAGATCGAAGGATCTTGATCAATATTTGAAGAAGGAGGGAATTGCTTCAACGTGTTTGACGAAATGTCACTTCCAGATTTAAAAGAATTTTCCAAATTCAACCCCAAATTCAGAGGTGAAGAAAGAGGATTAGACATCATGGCATCTAAAACATTGCCATTTTCAAGATTCGAATTATTCACAAGAGGATCTGGATGGCAAGACGAAGAGCATTTTGTGATGATGTCAGAATTTGCAAGATCAGATACATGCATCTTGACACCCTCAACAGAACGATTTGGATCAACATTCAAACCAAGATCATACATAGCCAAATCAGCAATCAAAGGATTTCCTAATGAAAAGGTAGGAGGAAGGGGGGAAAGAGGAGGAGGAGGGGGAGGAAGAGGAGGTGGAGGAGGGGAAGGAGGAAGAGAAGGGAACGAATCAAGAGAGGACAACACAGACGCCATTAACAAGGGCCTTCATTTTTTTCTCATTAATTCCACTCCTCCTCTCCTTATGCTCATCTTCCTGTACCTCCTCATATTATACCTCCTCCTCCTAATCAGAGTGTCACCTCCCCATCATCACCTCTTAATCATAGTGTCATTTCCCCATCTCCTACTCAGGTTGATAATGCACATTCTTCCTTTGGTAGCAAGAAGAAGAAGAAAGGTAAAAAGAAGAAATCGAATGATATGGATATGGAAGATTTAAATGAAGGAAAGGATTTTTCAGCAAATGAGGTATTGCCAGTAGGAATTCAAACCTCTGCTAGACATACCAGGAAGCATCCTATGCCTTTAAGTAATCCATTATCATTTAAATCAGTCATAATGTCGCTTTCTGGAATATTAGAGGTATGAATCATACTTCTAAGCAAGGTGATATCATTGCCAGAATCAAAGAGAATGATATTCATTTAATTTGTTTATCTGAAACAAAATTAGACCTTCAGTCCACAATCAAAGCTACTACTTTTATCTCTCCTACTTGGCACTTTGAACATAATCTTCAAGAGGCTTTTTTTGGGGAGAATTCTTATAATGTGGAATCCTATCTTTTTTCAGCTCTCTAAACTTTCTGCTTCTGATCTATTCATCCGCTTTAAATGTTTATATCTTCCTACAAATTTTTCTTTCTTTCTAACTTCATTTTATGCACATAATGTTGTCTCTCTTAGACAACCTCTCTTCAACAATCATATTTCTTTAAATCCTTCTTCTGAACCATGGGTGGTAGGTGGAGATTTTAATTGCATGTCTTCCTGTCATTAAAAATCTGGTGGTTGTCCCCTCTCCTTATCTGATACTGCTCCTCTTATTCAAAACTCTTTTATCTTCAAATCTCTCCGCCTTAAGATTTTTTGGTTCATCTTTTACTTGGTCCAACAAAAGCAAATCTGGCTGTCACACTTTCTTCAAACTTGACCATGTCTTTATTAATTACCATTTTATCAATTCTTGGCCTAATTCCTACTATCATGTTCTTCCTCCATCTTTATCTGATCACAATCTTTTGCTTTTTTATTGGGGAAACACTGATACTTTTAACTTGGGTAAGTCCTCTTTTAAATTTTTTAAATTTTGGTTGAATCACTTTTCTTTTTTAAGTGTTTTGTTGTAGGGTTGGAGCTATCAATGCAATTTAAATCCTTTATTATCTCTTGTTAAGAAGTTGAAGGCTCTGGAATTTCATCTTAGAGGGTGGGCTTCTTCAATTTTTGGTAAAGGAATTTTGCTTTCAACTAAAATCAGAGCTGAATTAATGGATATTCAAGAAGCTAGGATTTTACATCCTAATGATGACTACCTTATTAAATTGGAGGATTCTCTGCGAATTAACTTGAGAACTGCTTTGGATTCTGAGATCCAAGCTTTAAGACATAAAGCATTCTTAAGAAGAGATTTAGAGGGTGATAGGAATACAAAAAAAATTCATTATTCTTTGAAGTGTAAAAGGGCTTCCTCTAAGATCTTCATGATTCAAGATAAGCATGGTGCTATTTAGTCTAATGATGACGATATAAACAATGCTTTTGTAGACTATTTTTCTACAATTTTAGCATCTTCTAATGGTTTCTCTGCAGATATTTCTCCTTTATTCAATATCAAGCTTCCATTTCTTTCTAATAATCAATCTGAGAAACTGGTAGAGCTTATATCTAATTCAGAGATCAAGGAGGCAGTTTTTAGTCTTGATGCAGAGAGCTGTGGGGGCCTGATGGATTTAATGGTTCCTTATTACAAAAATGCTGGGGAATTATTGGTGAGGATATTTTGCAAGCAGTTAAATTTTTCTTCTTGCACAATTACTTGCCTGTTTCTCTCTCAGCAACTTCTATATCACTCATTCCAAAAGTGGATAATCCTTGTTCAGTCTCAGATTATTGACCAATTAGTTGTTGTAATGTTATGTATAAAGTCATAACTAAAGTCCTTGCCAACAGAATGAAAGTTGTCCTTCCTTTTATCATTTCAAATAACCAAGCTGCTTTTGTTACTGGTCGATCCATCAATGATAACATTCTCTTAACTCAAGAATTACTATTTGGTTATAATAGAAGAAATATTTCACCTAGATGTATGTTGATGCTTGATATTAGGGAAGCTTTTGATTCTATTTCCTAGAATGCTGTCATGGAAATTTTATCAAGGATGAACTTTCCCAAGCCTTTTTGGCTTGGATCTATACATGTATTTCCTCGCCAAATTATTCTATACCAAGGAAAGGTAGTCTTCATGGTTTTTTCAAAGGTACTAATGGAGTAAGACAAGGAGACCCTATTTCACCGTACTTATTCATTGTGGCTATGGAATCATTAAACTCCATTTTACTGGATAAAGTTAATAAAAAAGAACTGGAACTCCATCCAAACTGTAAGGATCCATGCATTACTCACCTTTTATTTGCTGATGATCTAGTAGTCTTCACCAAACCGACAGTTCAGAATATTCAATCTATTTTGTCTGCATTGCAAGAGTTCTTCTTAATAACTGGTCTTCAGATCAATGTGAGTAAATCATCTATTTTAATTGCTAAATTAAATGATGATAAAAGGAAAGAGGTTATAATGGCTTCTAGTCTCTCTGAACTCTCAAATAATGCAACTTATTTAGGGTTACCATTAATATGTTCCAGAATTACTAAAACTAATTGTACTCCTTTTGTTGAAAAGATTTTGGGAAGATTATTGTCATGACCTTCAAATAGTTTGTCTCAAGCAGGCATGCTAACCATAGTACAGTCCATTGCAACTGCAATTACTACCTACTGGACTAGGCATTTTATTTTACCACTTAAGGTTATTAAGATGATTACAAGTGCTTTGAATAGATTCTTGTGGCATGGAGATCCTTTCTCTAGAAAAATGATTCCTATAGCGTATTGTAAACTGTATGCAGATAAAAAGAGTGGTGGTCTTGGCATTACAAATTTATTTCTGTGGAATAAATCTGCTATCTCGGCTTATGTTAATAAATTGCTTTGTAAGGATGATAGCTTATGGACAGTTTGGATGTACAAGAATAAGAATCGATCTAAGAATTTCTGGAGTATGCAAGTTTATCAAAATAGTAGCTGGAGTTGGAGGAGTATTTTAAAACTAAGGGATGTTTTTTCTCCTCTTATTCAATATAATCCAATGATGAAAAGTTGTTCTTTCTAGCATGATCCTTGGGTCAAAAATGGTTTTACTCTTAATAATGTGGTTGATTACACTATTAAGCAGAATTCTGGAATTCCTGACTCAGCTTTGGTTGAAAATTTCATGGTTGATGGTGAGCTAACTGTTCCTTATTCAAGTTCAGCATCTTTAAGGCAATTATGGGTTGTGTTATATGAATGTAATTATAAAGACTTGGCAAGTTTTCCAGTTTTATGGAATGGTGGTTCTCACAATATTAAAACAGTTGATAATGCCTTAAAGCATGATGATTTCTCTTTTCCTTGGTCAAAACGTATTTGGAATTTGGGTTCTTCAGCAAAAAAGAATTTTCTGATGTGGAAGGTAATGGCGAATGCTTTAAATACTAAGCAGAAATTGAACAGGATGGGATTAACTCCTGATGCTCAGTGTGTTTTTTGTAGAGTAGAGGAGGAAAGTAACACTCGTCTCTTTTTTACTTGCTCATTTGTTTTTGGTATTTGGTTGCGATTACTTTCCAATGGCAATTATCATCAGCCAGTTAGGAATAGTACTATAGAATGGTTCAAGGGGCTGCATTCGCACCCAATTTATGAGGTCATCAGGAGGCGGAGTTCGATGGGGGTCACGGCAGCAGGAAGAGCACTTCAAGTCGGTCGGAGGAGATTGTAATAACCCGGAAATCCGAGCCAAATTAAAATTTTTATTTTGGCAATTTTGATGAATTTTTAATATTTAAAATGAATTATTTTAAATAATAATGACGAGAAATTTATTTTGAATATGAATAGAACATATATATTTATTTGAATCGTCGTTAGAATATAATTATTTATTTTTAATTATAAAAGGAATCAGAAATGGTGCGGTAGTTCGAAAATTCGATTTCAAATGAACGTACAGGATTCAAAGTAAACTGGATTTTAGTGAAACCAAAAATATTAGAATCTATTTGGGAATATCTTTCCAACGAATCCAAAAAATTGAAATTTCATAGCGGGAATAAAATGTTATGCCCAGTTGAATTTTCAGAATAGTCGTTATGGAATTTTGGCCCTTAAAAATGGAAATTTTGCAAACGACCTCGGTTTTTGACGAAACCAGTTTTGTTAGATCCGGGATGTCAAGTTATTGCTAGATTCCAAAATTCATAATTTTTCGAAGTAATATGTGAGCGTGGCGAAAGAAAACGTGTTTTGACAGTTTCTATCAATTTCGATCGACCAGAAAATGGCCATTTTTCAAACGGTCTCGGAATTTAATGAAATTAGTTTTGTTAGAACCGTATCATCAATACGAAGCTAGAAAATATTTTTCGGGAATTTTTAGAGTCCGTATGTGGCCCCGGTAGATTGAAATGTACGTTTAAAATTCAATATATAGATTTATATTGTAATTTGAAGGAAAACTGATCGTAACGATCAAACCAGATTACGGGGCATATCCCGTTGCGTTCGGAATAGGGGTAATGTGCTATGGGCGACAGTCGTTGGGTTTGATTTGGAATTCGAGTGGAAAACTTGCTTTTTAGAAAAATAATAAATAAATAAATAAAATAATATATATACCCTCCCTTTCTAAACCTAGCCCCCAAATCAAAAACAGAAAACTCGATCCCCCCTCCCCGTACAGCAAAACCGCGACGCTCCTCCACCTACGCACCGCCGCGCCCATCGCCAGCGGTCCCCTCCGCCGCCGCAGCCGATCCTCCTTCCTTCTCTCCCGATGACCTGCCAAAACATAAACTTCCAAAACATAAACTTCGACGCCCGATGACCTGCCACCGCCCTTGAGTCGCCGCCAACCACCACCTCGTGGCCACCAAAGCCCCATCTCCGACCGCCGCCGGTCAAAGGCCGCCCTCCACCTCCAGATTTTGCATAGAAAAGGTTTTATTTCTTATTTCTATTTTATTTTATATATAACATTGTGTTAAATCTGATTTTATTTAAAATATAAAACATATTTTAAATTCAGTTTTTTATTTATATAAAATATAGTATGAAATCAGTTTCTATATATAAAAAGAATTATTTTTAAAATTTGTTTTTATATGTATTTAGCATTATAAAAGTATGATTTTTAGTTGCCTAAAAATCGAATCTTTATATTTAGAAAAGTTTGATTTTTATCTGTAGAAAGAGTTAGATTTTTAATGATAAAAAGGTTAGATTTTTAATGATATAAAAATATGATTTTTATATTATAGGTGATATAAAAATATGATTTTTATATTATAGAGATAATAAAAATATGATTTTTATATAGTAGAGATTATAAAAATATGATTTTTATAAGATAGAGAATATAAAAATATATTTTATATATATGTTATAGCGAAATAAAAATTGGATTTTTATATGAGTAGCGGATTGAAAATAGAATTTTTATATAATAGAGAATATAAAAATATGATTTTTATATATGTAGCGAAATAAAAATCTGATTTTTATTATATATATGTTGAAATAAAGATGTGATTTTTATAGCGACGAAATAAAAATTCGATCTTTATATAAGAAGTAGAAATTTAAAAATATAATTTTATATAGATAGAAGCGTTGTAAAAATATATGAAATTGAAATAAAAATATGATTTTTATTTATTGGAATGAAGCAATAAAAATATAATTTTTATTATGAACAGCGTGGCAAAAAGACTACATTGGAATTTCAAACAAATCCAAACGGTTCAGCGGTTCAAAAATAGAGAATGATGGAGTGGATCCCTCTGTGAGAACTTCTCACTTTTAATTTGTTTTCTAGTTGAAATATATACTAGGATGCAGACGGTGCTTAGCAGCACCCGACACCCGTTGTCCACAGACCATGGACGACTTGTTTGTTTGTTGTTTGCGGTGTGAATACTGATTGTGTGATGTGGAATGGAATAAAATATTTTATAGTTAAAAATATAATTTTTAACATGTATATAAAATAAATATTTATAAACAAATCGGACGGTTTGTTTATGTACACCCATTTGACTGATATTGATTGAGACGATAAATTTTACACATCGCCCAAATGCATAAATAAAAATCTGTGTTTGTTGATTTGAAACCCCACACTGGTGTTGGGATGATATTTGGCGTACATTAATCCCAAATAATTAGCTGTATGTCGATCGATTGATTGACAGGCTGTTATAAGCGCTAAATATTTATATTTGATGCTTATGCAGTGTAGAATGCACTCTGGACGATGGTTGATTATTTATCGTTGCTACTATATACATGTGTCGTAAGGAATCCATATAATTAACATTATATGGTAATTGATTGGGTCTCATTCCAAGTTGGAAAATAAAGAATATTCATGTGTTGAATAAAAGAAAATTCATGTGTTGAATAAAAGAATATTCATGTGCTGAATAAAAGAAAATTCATGTGTTGAATAAAAAGAATATTCATGTGTTGAATAAAAGAAAATTCATGTGTTGAATAAATATATATTCATGTGTTGAATAAAAGAAAATTCATGTGTTGAATAAAAGAAAATTCATGTGTTGAAGAAAATATTCATTTGTTGAATAGAATAACGAAGTTATTGAAATATATAAAGCCGTGTTGATTAGATATGTGTCATTTTGACGTGAACGATATCTATATCGATTTTATTCATTTCTATAATGAATATAAAAAAGGAATTGATTTCAAAGTATAATATTTTGAAAATACTATCATTTATATATCGATGATATGGAATATTCAATTTTGATTTGAAATTGAATATGAAGTTGAAATCGTTTTGAAAACGATTTATAAAATACGTTTTAAAAGGTAATCGACGAAATATATATAATATTATATATATATATATATATAATGGCTTGGATAGAACGTGCCGCGCTGCGGCAGTTCGCGAATTTCGACCATTGACTTCGAATGGACATTATGGGAGATCCGACCGTCGGATTCTCCTAAAACCGGAACCGTTGGGTTCGTATCAAAAAGAGCTTTCTATTAGATATTTGAAATCTAGCGGTTGGATTTGGAATTATGTCCAAATTAAATTTGGAAAAGGTCGCTGTAAGTGCAGTTCGATGGCCGTTGGTGGAAATCGACTGTACGGGCCTTGATAAAATTATTAAAAACAGCAATAATATGTGTAAAATCATAGGAAATGATTTGGAAAGAATTAGGATGAAAAATTCCATATTTGAAAAGATAAAAATAGATTTTTATCGAAATGAACTAGTTTTGAACTAGAATTATAATCCATTTATTTTTGAGATAAATAAATTGGATTTGAAAGGGTTTTAAAAGTAACCAGAATTTCCAATAAGAATTGGAATGGATTTGAATCGAAATTGTCTTTGGAATATTTCGATGTTGGATTTCGTGATTATACAGATATTGTTATGGAAATTTGAAAGATATATTTATATCGTTATTTCCAATACGATATTTGTTGGTCGTAGAATTTGATATTGAATATAAGCCGATATATTTTCTATTTAGAGCCTTGTATTTAATATCAAATGGGATTTGGGTTTGTCGTGAATGGTGTCTTCATTAACACTATTCTTAAACCCAGTTGAGAAAAAGATTAAATCATTTTATTTAGATTCAATGAAGTATACCAATTAAATGGGATTTAATTGGAATTGAATTTGAATTTGAATTGATTTTTGGGTTTATCATGAACGGTGTTTTAAATAACACTTGTTCTTTAACCCGATAATTAATGGAATGTGAATTAGGTTTACCGTGAACTGTGTTTTAACGACATTCGTTCTTTAACCCGATTTACAGTGAAATGTGATTTGGAATTTATAAATATTTTATTAAGATTTAAAGGAGATTTTCCAAAGTAAAGTTTTCCAATTTAAAAAAAAAATTGGAATGGAATGGAATTCGATTTGGTAATAATCGAAGTGAATTTGGAGGAAGACAACTAATATATCTGGAATTTAAAAGGCTTTGCCATTATTCCATTTATATTATTAGTCGGATATAGAAGTTTATATCGATTATATATCGATTTGTTTTCCATGAAGATTCCATCGTTAATGGAATGTGATTTTGGGTTGTCGTGAATGGTATCTTTAATAATACTATTCTTAGACCCAACAGAGTTAAGAAAATCAGAAACTAACTAAAGATTAGTTAAGTTGAATGGTTTCCTGGGCATTGATCTGATGTTGGTTTCGGCCTTCGGGGTTATTACTTAGGGAATTGTTCACTTGCTAATTTACGGTTAAAGGCTGATGGAATGGAATGTGATTTAGGGTTTATAGTGAACCGTGTTTTAAATGACATTGGTTTTTTAACCCAGTTAAAGACAGGATATGATTTCCTAAGTTAAACAATCATTGATATTGATTTTTGGGAATATTAAAACCAAGTGGAGTTTTAATGAATCTTTAATTAGATTAAAATGATCGAGAATGGAGTATCACCAGTTTTGATCCAAGCGATAGTTAAATCTTTAATTAGATTTGAACGTGAAATGGTAATTGAATTTACCGATAACACCGTGGTGTTAGATATGAAGTATTACCAGTTTTACTTCATGGGATAAATACGTTGGGGTTGGGAAATTTAACAAGTGATTACTTCGGTAAGGTTCGCTCGACTAGTTTGGATAAACCATAATTTGGTTTGAATTGATATTCAAATGAAGATTAAAGAATTTATCTTTGATAAAATTAATGGGAACCTTTCCCAAAGTATAAGAATATTTGAATAAAAGAATATTCTAAATTGGAATGAGGCGTATGTTGTGTTTATGTAACACTTGTTTATTATATACGCGAGTTATTCAGAAAGACCGGGTTTATCCCATTCTGAATAACTGATTCGACGATGTGTCGAGGATGAAGACGGTGGTCAAAGACCGGAGGTCTTCACATCGTTTGGATAATTACCAATGATCTTGATTGAGCTGTACACCCAAGAAGAGGGAACCAGTTGGTGATCGTTCAGACGTACTTGGAGATCGATGGATATGCGAGGTACAAGGTGCCTCCGGTTCCGTTTAGACCCAGAAAGGACTTGTAAATGGACTGTGTGTCTGACATTGGATATCATTCTGTGTGATTGATGGTTATCGTTTGCATGGAGTGGTTTGCCTGTGTGGCATGCTAAGATGCAAATGATCAAGGCTTTTGTTGAAAATCAAAGTCTTGTGGTTGATGATTAAAGCACCGCCTGTGTGGCATCGCTTTGTGTAGCGTTAATTCACGAGCCTCACACCCCGGTTGTGAACCAGAAACGGGAGAGGACATCAGGGAGGGCATTCGTTTCCTTCTAGCTAGTGTGGTGTCAGTAATCTACCAGCCCTGACATTTATATTATTTTCACCTGTGTGGTTGTTGGATTGTGAGGCGCCTCGGATATATCGGTGACTATATGGAGCCGATGGAGTCATTTGGCTCATTTACGCCCCAAAGGGCGGGGAAACGTAGTGTTCAGGCACTATAATCCACATCGGTGGACCGGCCCTGACGATCCATGGGGCAGTTGCGGCTATTCCTAAGACATGGGCTAGATTATCTCGAAGCGGTGAGGACGATCCTTTTCCTCGGTTCACAGATGGAAATCCAACTTCCAATACGTGACTTTGCGGTTTTGATTGTAGAGCCTAGTATGGCGACATAGTGGTATGGGGCACTTATGCCGTCTAAGATTGATATGTATGATTGAAATTGTTTTGACACTATACACTTATAGTAATAATAAAAGATGAAATTTAGCATATCAAGCATTCTTTGGCTATTATAAGGTAAAACCCTATCCTCGGGCTTGTGTTGCATTGTGTGATGGGACCTGGGTCTTATAATAGCTTCGTTGTTTTTTATTTAGCATTGCGTTGTTGTTTTATGCACTGGTATTCTTGGGAGGAAACCCGTTCCATGTTATACGGCGTGGTCCCTTGATTTACCGAACTTTAAAATAAAGATTAATAATTGTTTAATTCTCACACCAGTCATATGACTGATCTAGAGTTTATTGTTTTAACCTAAACTCTTGGTGCCCTTATTTTCGACACGGGCAGCTAGTAGTTTTGGTTTTGCAGATTTATACTCACAGGATCCTGATTTACAGCTGAAGTGGTATTCAGAAAGCTCTGTATCCGTGTATCTGTTTTCAGTTGTGCTTTGTATTGTTTTTCCGCTCGATGTATTTAAATGTAATTTAAATCTCTGATATTTTCTGTGTAATATTTATTCATACTCTGTAATATTCTTGTATTATGATGGAATTGTTGTAATAAATAATGAAATGTTCTTCTGTTTGCATTTCGATTTGTCGTGTTCTCAAAACAATCAGGGGCTTCGAACGGTCTTGGTCGGTTTAACGATCGATTCGGATCAAGAGAAATTCCCAATTGTTATAGGAGGCTTGTCAGATGGTGGTCCAGTGCTCTGGTTGGTGGCGCTCAAGTGAAGGGTTGAGGCAGACAAGGGGTTTTCACGTATACAGGCAATCACGAACGATGTAGAAGGAGGATTAACGGTGTTAATGATGTAATTAACTTTTTAATTATAATATTATTAATTCAATAATGTTTAAATGTATAAATGACCGTAACTTGACCAAATGAAATCAAAATTCAGCAAACCAAGCACCGTTGGAATCAGAAAAACAAGATCTACACAACAGTACAGACCAGATCTGAAATGGAGGACTTTGAAATTTCAGATAAAAACCACTGTGAGATTTCTGATTTTAATTAATTAATCAATATTAATTATTTTTCTCGCCGTTAAATAATTGTGCATATGTTAATGAAGTTGTTATGCGATGTGATGAAATTTTGGGATGATTGATCTGTGTATTTTGTATGTTTGTATGCTAGACCGGTTAGTTAAATTATAGATTTGTATATGTCGGATAAACTAAAATAAATCATTTTTCGTATATTAAACAAAAATGAAATATCTTTTGCTTATTTATAGAATTGAATTAAATTGCCATTTCAATATCATTTGGGTTATATTGTTGAATTGAATTAGTTTGTCAATTCAATTCAAAATATCATTTTTGGTCATATTTATTAAATTGAATTTGTTTGTCAATTCAATTGAATAATTTCATTTTTGTTTATATCATTGAATTGAAATAGAATCGTCAATTCAACAAAAATATCAATTTGTTTATATTATTGAATTGAATTAGAATGGTCAATTCAATAAAAACATCATATAAAAAGTTACATTTTTATTTGCAAATTTAGATGCAAATAAACCATCGTATTAAAAGTTGAATTTTTATTTGCATTCTTTGATGCAAATAAACTATGAAATTGAAAGTTGAATTTTTATTTGCATTCCCTGATGCAAATAAAACCTTGAATTGGAAGTTGCATTTTTATTTGCATTCTTTGATGCAAATAAAAAAATGAAATTAGAAGTTACATTTTTATTTGCAAATTTAGTTACAAATAAAACAGAAATGTAAAAGTTGCATTTTTATTTGCATTCTTTGATGCAAATAAAACATGAATTAAAAAGTTATATTTTTATTAGTATTTTGGGTATGAACAAAAACATAGTTTAAAAAGTTACATTTTTATTTGCATTTGAGATGCAAATAGAAGCATAGTTTAAGAAGTTACATTTTAATTTACGTTTTAGATGTAAATAAAAGAATAGGATTAAAAGTATCATTTTTACTTTTAAATTAGAGAAAATGAAAAGATTAGGATAAAAAGAATCCATCTTTGTTGTTACTTTGTTAATTAAATAAAATGTTTTTATTGTCATCATAGGTCATAATAAAAAGATTAGAATTAAAGGATATATTTTCAGTGTCATCTTAGTTTCAATAAAAAGAGTAAATAAAAAGATAAGTTTTATTTGTCATTTTGTTGCAATACAAAAAGATGCATTTTTGGTTAAACAAGAATGAGGCATTTTTAGTTCATTAAAATGATTTAAAAAAAGATACATTTTTATCATTTAATAGAATGAGACAAAACTATTTAATTTTGTCATTTTAAAATATTAAGAAAATTGTATTCATTTTTGTCATTTTAAAGGTATAAATTAATAACATTCATTTTTGGCATTTTAAAAGAATGAAACAAAATATTTATTTTGTCTAATTTATAAGAATGTAAATGAAACATTCATTTTTGTCATTTAAATAGAATGAGACTAAAACACTCAATTTTATCATTTAAGAAGAATGAGGCAAAAATGTTCATTTTGTCATTTAAAAAGAATTAAGTAAAAATATTCACTTTTATCATCTAAAAGAATGAAGTAAAAAGATTACCTTTTTGTGTAATATGTTTTCATTAGAAAGAATGGATTTAAATAACATTTTCTTTGTCAAGTTAGTTACAATAAAAAGAATTTATACAAAAGAAACATTTTTATTGTCATTTTAGTTGTAATGAAAAGAATAGATTTTAAAGTATCATTTTTGTTGCCATTTTGTATGAAATAAAAATAGTCATTTTTGTCACCATATTAGTTAAATAGTCATTTTGTTAAACATGATATTTTGTTAAACTCATATTGTGTGAATAAGATTGTCATGTTTGTTATATTCATGTTATGTAAATAAAACATGATTATTGAAATAAAATTTAGATTTTGTTAAAAACATGATCATTGGAATAAAAACATATTTTTGCCAAAACATGCTTATTGAAAGAAATATAATCCTTTTTGTCAAAACAGGTTAGTGAAACAAAATTTAACACTTGTGTCATAATAGATTAGTTAAAACAAACCATATATTTTTGTCAAAATATATACTTTTGTCAAGGTAGGTTAGTTGAAGCAAAATACACCTTTTTGGTCAAAATGAACATTCTTGGCCAAATAGCTTAGTTGAACCAAAATATTTATTTTTGTCAAAAATACAATAGTTGAAACAAAATTACATTTTGTTGAATATGATGGTTGAAAACAAAAATTACATTTTTATTAACTGAGATGTGAAATAAAATAAAAATCACATTTTTGTTAAATAAAAGAATTAAACACAAATAGAAACTTTATTAACTAGATTTGTGTGACAACAAAATATTCATTTTAATAAAATGGAAATGTCAACAAAATGAATGTATCACACTTTGTTGAAATATAATTTATATGCAAATGTAAGAATCCCCTTTATTTGCATAGCATACATTAGAATTTATTTGTAAATATAAGAATCATCTTTATTTGCAAAACATACATTAAAATTCGTAAGTGAAATAAAGAATCATTTACACTTTCACAACACCCCTTAGGATTGTATGTAAGCAAAAGCGAAATTTTAATGTGTCAATGTATTCATTGAAGTTTGCATGCCATTTAAAATAAAACATTTTATGTGTTAAGTTATACATTGGAAATATGAACAAATAAAATTATCTATTTTATTTACTAAAATTAAAGATAGAAATTTGCATACAAATACTGATAATGAGAATTATCTTTTATTTGTCATCTGCGATAATGTCATATAAATAAATTACATTCTATTAGATATTAGAAATGTATAAGGGAATTATACGAGTCAAATACATTTTTATTTGGCATTAGGAATATAATATCATGTTTTGTTCATTATCTTCAACATGTTAGCAGTGTTAGAATGGGTTAAATTTATTAACCAATTATTTATTTATATGAACTGTTGTTGGCTGAAAACCCCACACGGGTATTGGGATGATAACTGATATACACTAGTCCCAATATTTATTTGTATGTCAATCGATAGATTGACAGGCTGCGATGAGTGTTATTATTTCATTTTAATGCTCACACAGTGGTGGACTTCACTCTGGATGTTGAATGGATGGTTTGATGATTATTTATCTTTTGTTGTCATTTACATACGATGTATGAAATCCATATAACCGAAGTTATATGGTAAATGATTGAGTCGCTTTCCGATTCAGAATATCTTTTATATAAAGAATATTTTAAAATAAAGAATTTCTTTTAAATAAAGAATATTTTTAAAAGATATTGTAATAAAAGAATTGGATTTTGGGTTGTCGTGGATGGCGTCTTAAATAACACTGTTCTTAAACCTTGTATGAAAGAATAAATCTTTTAACTAAGATTATTAGAGTTTCAAATTATATTTAGTATTGAAATAAATTGATATGTGAATTAGGGTTTACCGTGAACTATGTTTTAAACGACATTTGTTCTTTAACCCAATTAACAGTAAGATTTAATTCTTAAATTTGGATAATCATAAAGGTATGGTTTTTGATATTAAAACCGAATTAGAGTTTTAATGAATCTTTAAAAGAAGATTAAAGATTATATTTAAAAGAATTTATCTTTGAAATTTAATGGGAACCTTCCCCTAATAATATGAATATTTTATTTAAAAGAATATTTTAAATTAGAAAGAGGTGTTGGATGTGTCTTTATAGCACTTGATTTTTAATTATAAAAATACATGAGTTATTCGGAAAGACTGGGTTTAACCCATTCTGAATAATTACTACGACGATTAAAAGTCGAAGATATTGAGACGGTGATTGAAGACTGGCGATCTTCACATCGAATGAACGACTACTGATACCTGGCATTGGGTCGCTCCCAGTAAAGGGTTAATAGTGGTAGTTTATACGGACGTACTTGTTGATCGTCCGGATACGCGAGCACCTAGGTGACTCCGGATTCGTTAAGACCTAGAATGGACTTGTAAATGGATGTGTGTCCGACATTGAATTTCGTTCTGTGTAATTAAATTGATACCTATTAATATATATATATATATGTGGTGGCGGAGAATTTATTCTCTTGCTTAACACCCTTCTTTGAGACGCACGAGCTCGAAGGTTATATATTGGTAGTTATCGATCGCATGGTGTGATTTGTCAATGTGACATGCCAAGATGCAATTGATCGAGGCTTTTGTTGAAAAGCAGACCCTTGTGGATGATGATCAAAGCACAGCCTATTTAGGCATAGCTTTGTGTATTACGTTACCTCGCGAGCCTCACACCCCGGTGGAGTCAAAAACGGGACAAGGGAACGCAGGGAGTGCACACGTTTCTTTCTAGCTAGAAGTGGTGTTTGGGTTTTTACACAGCCCGTCATTTTTACTTATGTGGTTGATGGAATGAGGCACCTCGGACTTTTTTTATTGGTCGCCAATAGCCAAATTATAGGTCCAATAGGATCGGGGAGCGTGTATTCAGGAATTGCCAATCCAGTAAATTATTTGTGGACCGGCCCTGCTATATCCAAGGGTTCGCCAACGTTCGAATCCTGAGACATTGCTAGAGTGTCTAGAATCGGTTAGGAGATCGTCCCTAGCCTTGACTCATGATGGAAACCAACCTCCAATATGACATTACGGTCTTGATTGTAAACCTATATATAGCGACATAGTAGGATGGGGTACTATGCCGTCTAGGTTTGATACATTTACTTTGAAGTGTTTTTGAAACATATATACACTAATAATAATATCAAATTCATTTTTATCATATCAAGCATTTTTGACCATTATAAAGTAAAACTCTATCCTCCGGCTTGCTTTGCATTGTGTGATGGGACCTGAGTCTTATAATGGTTTCATTTTTCTAAAAATCATGGCGTTGTTTTAACAATTTACTTTATTTATGCACTGGCAATCCAATGGAGTAAACTCGTTCCGCGTTAGCGGCGTGGTCCTGTGATTAGCCTTATTACCAATTAAGTTAAGTAAAGATTTCTCATACCAGTCCCATGACTGACCCGTAGTTTGTTTCACTTTGCAAACTTGGGTGCCATTTTTTCCATACGGGCAGTCGAGAAGCTTATTTTGCATATATATTGAGCATGATTTTGGATCGAAGCTTAGAGTTGTGTACAGAGCATTGGTAGTCTTCCGCTGTGTTAATTTAATTGTTCCGATGTAGTGTATTACATCTATTGTAATTTAATCTTCCGTTGTATTATTATGTTCGATGTACTCTGATATATTCTATACTCTGATTTTTGATGTTGTTGTGTGCCCAGAGTTAATGCATTCGAGAATTTCCAACTTTTGGATCAGACCTATGTGGTTTACGGTTGATTCAAACTGCGGGGATTTTCGGGTCGTTACACACATCCATTTACAAGTCCGTTTTGGGTCTGAACGAAATCGGAGACACCTTATTCCTCGTCCCGTATGTCCAATGCGGAAGAGAGGTTCTCGCAAATCCGAACAATCAACAAGTACGTCCGGACAACCACCACTTTAACCCTTTCCTCGGAGCGACCCAGTTCAGGGCATCAACAGTCGCCCATTCGATGTGGAAATCATCGGTCTTCAATCACCGTATTCAATGTCTTTGACTTTAACCATCGTAGTAATTATTCATAAAGGGTTAAAGCCGGTCTTTCCAAATAACTCGCGTATTTTATAATCAAAAATCAAATGCTATAAATACACATCATACACCTCATTCCAATTCAAAATATTCTTTTAATAAAATATTCATATTATTAGGGAAAGGTTCTCATTAATTTTATCAAAGAAAAATTCTTTTAAATTTATTCTTTAATCTTCTCCTTTAAAGATTCATTAAAACTCCAATTTGATTTTAATATCAAAAATCATTACTTTATGATTATTCAATTTTAAGAAATTAATCTTTTCTTTAACTGGGTTAAAGAACCAATGTCATTTAAAACACAGTTCACGATAAACCCAAAATCATCTTCCATTAAATATGGAATTTCCACAGAAATCAAATCAATATATAATCGATATAAATTTCCGTATCAGACCACTAATATAAATGGAATAACGGAAAAGCGTTTTAAATTCCATATATAGTAATAATCTTCTTTTACAGAAGCCTATCTCGATTATTATCAAACGAATTACCTCTAAATTCCAATTTAATATATTAAATTAGAAAACTTGACTTTGGAAATTTTCTTTTTTAAATCTTAATAAGAGGTTTATAAATTCCAAATTATATTTTCCCTGTTAATTGGCTTAAAGAACAAATGTCGTTTAAAAACATAGTCACGATAAATCCAATTCACATATCATTTTATTTCAATCACAAAATATAATTGGAAACTCTAATAATCTTAATTAAAAGATTTATTCTTTTCATAAGGGGTTTAAGAACAGTGTTATTTAAGACACCATCCATGACAACCCAAAATCCAATTCTTTTATTTAATTCCAATTAAATATTAATTAATTGGAAGACTTCATTAAATCTTAATTTAAAAGATTTGTTCTAGTTAATAACTAGTTCATTTTGATAAAAATATTTTTTTTATCTTTTGTCCATCCAAAATCAGACATAGAAATCATCATTTTATTCTTCGTTGAATATTATTTTAAAATATTCGTTATTTAAAAATATTCTTTATATAAAAAGATTCTTTATGTAAAAATATTCTTTATATTACAATGTTCTTTATTTTAAAGTATTCTTTATTTTACAATGTTCTTTATTTTAAAATAATCTTTATTTAAAAGATATTCTAAATCGAAATGCGACTCAATCATTTACCATATAATTTCGGTTATATGGATTTCATACATCGCATGTATACGCCAATAATGAGAAATAATCATTAAACCATCCATTCACATCCAGAGTGAAATTTGTAACTGTGTGAGCATTAAAATGAATAAATAACACTCATCATAGCCTGTCAATCCATCGATTGACATACAACTAAATATTGGGACTAGTGTATGTCAAATATCATCCCAATATCCGTGTGGGCTTTTCAGCCAACAAGAGCTCATCTAAATAAATCATTGGTTAATATATCTAAACAATTTAAATTCCGCTAACATGTTGATGATAATGAACAAAACATGCTATTATATTCCTAATGCAGAATAAAAATGTATTTCACACGTATAATTTCCCTACATGTATCTAATGTCTAATAAAAGGTAATGTATTTACATGGCATTATTGCTGATGACAAATAGAAAGATAATTTTCATTTTCCTTTATTTGTATGCAAATTATATTTTTAATTTTAACAAATAAAAAGAAATTGTTTTATTTGTATGTATAGTTTTTAAATCATAACATAAGAAATGCCTCTTTACTCTGTACACAAATCCTAATGTATAATTTGACAATACAAATGTCACTTTGATTTACGTACAAATTCTATTGTATAATTTAACAATAAAATGTCACTTTAATTTACATACAAATTCTAATGTATGTTTTGACAATGAAAACGATTCTTTAATTTACATACAAATCATAATGTATGTTTTGACAAATAAAGTAATTCTTATATTTGCATATAAATTCTATTGTATGTTTTGCAAATAAAAATGATTCTTATACTTGCATATAAATTTTATTTTAACAAAAGCATAAAAAGTGATACATTCATTTTGTTGACAATTCTATTTCAACAAAATGATTAAAAATGATAATTTCATTTTGTTAACAAATCTAGTTTAATAAAATGATTACAAGTGATAGTGGCATTTATGTTCACAATTCTAGTTTGGCAAAATTAATATTTTTGCTCAAACCAAGTCTATTTAACCAAAAATGTCATTTTTATTATAACTCAAATCTATTTAACAAAAATGTAATTTTTGTTATAACTCGAATTTATTTAACAAAAATTTAATTTTTGTTTTTCTTCGATTCTATTTAACAAAAAAGTAGTTTTTGTTCTCAACCATCATGTTTTGACAAAAGATAAATTTTTGTTTCAACCATTATGTTTTGACAAAATTGTGTATTTTGTTTTCAACTAATCTATTTGACAAAAATGTATATTTCTAATTCAACTATTCTAATTTGTCAAAAATGTACATTTTGTTTCAATAATTCTAATTTGACAAAAATGTTAATTTTTGTTTCAACAATTATATTTTGACAAAAAGGCCAATTTTGTTTCAATTATTTTGTTTTGACAAAAATGTGTATTTTGTTTACAACTTATCTATTTGACAATAATGACAAATTTGGTTTCAACTATTATAATTCGATAAAAGTGACAAATTTGGTTTCCACTTTTAGAACTTGTCTTTTTGTGGCAACAAAATTATGGTAAAAATATGTTCTTTAATAGCCAATCTTTTATTGCGACCAAAGTGACAATAAAAACATATTTTTCAATTTTACTCTTTTTATTGTAACTAAAATTGACAATAAAAATATATCTTTTCATTCTACTCTTTTTATTGTAACTAAATGACAAATAAAACATATCTTTTAATTCTACTTTTTTTTATTGTAACTAAATGACAATAAAAATATATCTTTTAATTCTACTTTTTTTTATTGTAACTAAATGACAATAAAAACAAATTTTTGTATTTCTACTTTTTCTTTATTGTAACTAAATGACAATAAAAACATATCTTTTAATTCTACTTTTTTTTATTGTAACTAAATGACAATAAAAACATATCTTTTAATTCTACTTTTATTATTGCAACTAAATGACAATAAAAACATATCTTTTAATTCTACTTTTTTTTATTGTAACTAAATGACAATAAAAACATATCTTTTAATTCTACTTTTTTTTATTGTAACTAAATGACAACAAAAAACATATCTTTTAATTCTACTTTTTTTATTGTAACTAAATGACAGTAACAACATATCTTTTAATTGAAACGATGTGACAAATAAAAATGCAATCTTTTTATTATAATCTTATATTGAAATGAAGTGAAAGTAAAAATGCAATCTTTTTATTGTATTCTTTTATTGAAATGAAGTGAAAGTAAAAAATGCATCTTTTTTTTTTTTGCAAGTCAAAAAATGCATCTTTTTATTATAATCTTTTATTGAAATGAAGTGAAAGTAAAAATGCAATCTTTTTATTATTATCTTTTATTGAAAGTAAAAATGCAATCTTTTTATTATAATCTTTTATTGAAATGAAGTGAAAGTAAAAATGCAATCTTTTTATTATTATCTTTGGTTGAAATGAAGTGAAAGTAAAAATGCAATTTTTTTATTATAATTTCTTTTATTGAAATGAAGTGAAAATAAAAATGCAATCTTTTTATTATAATTTCTTTTATCGTAATGAAAACAAATTTTTGACAAAGACCATGTTTCATGTAAACAATAAAAATGAGATTTTTATTGTAAATCTAATTTTGACAAAACCATGTTCTCATGTATCTAACTAAAGATGAAACTTATGTTATAAAACTCAATCATTATTCATATATCTGAAATAAAAATAATTTTTTTATTTCAAACCGAGATCTAACAATAAATCTAGATACAAATAAAAGGAAGAATTTCTATTATAGATCAAGATCTAACAAACATGAGCATCACAATCCATCACAATCAACAATCAACTAATTCCAATCCCAAACATCACAGATCTGATTTTATAATCGTACATACATGGATTTCAAATAGCGAGAAATAATTAAATTTTAATTAATTATTAAAAATAGAAATCTCACATTGATTTTTGTTTGAATTTCGAACGTGCTCCGTTTCAGCTCTAGTCAGCTCCATGTTATAGATCTCGATTCAGCGATTCCAACGGATCCGAAATCGTTTGACTCTGTTTCCTTATGACAAAGTTATGTTATTATAAACCTTTGATAATTAAAGAATTAATTAAATTAATTAATTAGGCCTTGATTACATTTACTACTTCTTCCTCCCTATACAGACATCAGCCGAACCCATTCACGATTGGAATCCCCCCTTGCACATGCCCTTCCAAGCATCTTGCCCCCGATCGTACGTAGCCACCTTGAAGCCCCGGCCACCCACCACCTACACCCAGCTCCCGGTCGAACTCGCACCCCCAAGGCGTATGGGAATCTGCACTAAACCGCCATCCTTTCAGCTCGAAATTCGAGCACCGCAAACCTTAAGATCTAATCGCCACCGTCCACCTTATAGAGCTCGAGATGTAGAGCATTTTTGGCTTTGGAGTTGTTCGATTTTGTTGCGTGAATTAGGGGAATGAAGAGGAACAAATTTGGAGCATTCTGGCCATTTAATATAGGGGATGGCGGCTGGAAAGCTGTAGGGTTTAGTGAACTAGGGTTAGGCTAATTTTTTTATTATATTTATAATATTTAATTCCTTGTTTTACAAATAAACCCGTTAATTCTCAGTAGCTCCAATTTCAGCCCAACGAAAGTTGTCCTTAGGCAAATATCCCCATTCCGGACCCAATGGGCTGGATCCCGTCAGCCTGTTTGATCATCTCAGCCCACTTTTCTTTAAATTAAAATATAAATCATTTAATTATTTAATTTAATCGCACATTTTAATTTACGAGGCTACATACTGACCCGGAAAATTACAAAAAAATATTCCTAGTTATGTTTTGACGATACGGTCCTAACAAAACTAATTTCGTCGAATTTGGAGACCGTTTAAAAAATGACCATTTTCTGGTCGATCCAAATTGACTGAAATTGACAAAACATGTTTTCTTTTGCTACACTCACATATTAATTTTGAAAATTATAAAAATTGGAATCTTGCAATAATTTGACATTATGAATCCAACCAAAGTGGTTTCGTCAAAAACGGAGGTCGTTTGCAAAACGGCTATTTATACGGGCTATATATTATATTAAATTCTATAGCGACTATTCAGAATATTCAACTGACCATAACTTTTTATTCCCGCTATGAAATTTCAAATTTTCAGATTCGTTGGAAAGATTTTTTTAAATAGATTTAAATATTTTTGGTTTTACTGAAATCCATTTTTTTTTGAATCCTGTACATTCACTCAAAGTTCGAATTCAAATTTTCAAACTATCGTGCTATTTCTAATTCCTTTTATAATTAAAGTAAATATATACATTCTACCTTCCATTTAAATAAATTTTTCGTCGTTATTATTATTTTAAATATTAAAAATCCATTAAAATTTCTAAAATAAAAAAAATTAAATTGGTTTCCAAATTCCAGGTTGTTACAATCTCCCGCACTTAAAATCTTTTCGTCCTCGAAAAGGAACGGAGCTAAAAGTTGTTTAACTAACCAACTCAATTTTCATTTTTTAATTGGTTTCTATAATTTTATTAGTTGAACTAATAATCACACAACACAATCATCAATCAATTTGTTGATTTGCCTTTCAAATATATATAACTGTTATATATTCAAAAATCATATTTTCTAATATTGGTTTATATATATATATATATTCACAAATATGTTAATTATAAATTTGTCACTCTCAACACATTCTAGGGCATTACTAACCCCATCTCTAACGAGTTTTCTCATTCTAGGATACTACTGATCCTATCTCTAATGAGTATTCTTTTATAGGATATTACAAATCCTACCTCTGATGAGTCTTTTGTTCAGTTCTAATGAGTTGTACCCCAATGATTTGAGCTAACTAGAGCTCTGATAACAACTGTAACGATTTGGATTTCGCCCAGACCTAATCGATCGTTGAATCGACTAAGACCGTTCAAAAACCCGAATACGGTAACTTTGGGCATACCACACATCAGAACATATAACATAAGACTTTTATAAACATTATAATAATGTTACATCAGAGCACAGAATATCAAAGTACATCGAATATAATAATACAACAGCAAAAGATAATTTACAATGAACTTAATACAGTGCAGTGGAATTAATAAACTGACACAATAGAAGTCTATCAATGCTCTGGACACAGCTTTAAGCTTCGATCTAGAATCCTGCTCAATATATCTGCAAAACAAGCTACTCGACTGCCCGTGTGGAAAAGAGGGCACCCGAGTTTGCAAAGTGAAACAAACTATAGGTCAGTCAAGGGACTGATATGAGAAATCTTTCCTAACCTAGCTAACAATATGGGTAATCACAGGACCACGCCGCTAACGTGGAACGGGTTTACTCGATTGGATTACCAGTGCATAAATTATATAAATTTTAATTCAAAACAACGCAATGCTTTTTAGAAAAATGAAATCATTATAAGACTCAGTCCCATCACACAATGCAACGCAAACCGGAGGATAGAGTTTTACCTTATAATGATCAAACATGCTTGATACATAGTAGTGTCTAATCGGTTTTAAAATACTTCAAAGTAAATGTATCAATCCTAGACGGCATAGTACCCATCCTACTATGTCGCCATATATAAGTTTACAATCAAAACTGTAATGTCGTATTGTAGATTGGGTTTACATCATGAGTCAAGGCTAGGGACGATCTCCTTACCGATTCGAGACACTCTAGCAATATCTCAGGATTCGAACACTGGCGAACCCTTGGATCCTGCAGGGCCGGTCCACAAATACTTTAGTGGATTGGCAATTCCTGAACACATGTTTCCCGGTCCTATTGAACCTATAATTTGATCGCTATTGACCAATAAATCTGAGGCGCCTCATAATCCATCAACCACATAAGTAAAATGTCAGAGATTGCAAAACCCTGACACCATTTCTAGCTAGAAAGAAACGTGTGCACTCCCTGCATTCTCTTGTCCCGTTACTGACTCTTACCGGAGTGTGAGGCTCGCAAAGTAACACTATACACAAAGCTATGCCAAAATAGGCTATGCTTTGATCATCAACCACAAGGCTCTTCTTTTCAACAAAAGCCTCGATCATTTTCATCTTGACATGTCACATTGACAATTCACGCCATGCGATCGATAACTAACAATATATAACCTCTGAGCTCGTGCGTCTTAGAGAAGGATGTTAAGCAAGAGAATAAATTCTCCGTCACCAACAGATATATATTAAATAGAGATCAATTTACATGGAATGAAATCCAATGTCAGACACACATCCATTTACAAGTTCGTTCTGGGTTTGAACGAAGCCAGAGACACCTTATTCCTCGTCCCGTATGTCCAATATGGAAGAGAGGTTCTCGCATATCCGAACAATCAACAAGTACGTCCGGACAACCACCACTTTAACCCTTTCCTAGGAGCGACCCAGTTCAGGGCATCAATAGTCGCCCATTCGATGTGAAAATCGCCGGTCTTCAATCACCATCTTCAATGTCTTTGACTTTAATCGTTGTAGTAATTACTCAGAATGGGTTAAACCCGGTCTTTCCGAATAACTCGCGTATTTTATAATCAAAAATCAAGTGCTATAAATACACATCATACACCTCATTCCAATTTAGAATATTCTTTTAATAAAATATTCAATTATTAGGGAAAGGTTCTCATTAATTTTATCAAGATAAATTCTTTTAAATTTATTCTTTAATCTTCTCCTTTAAAGATTCATTAAAACTCCAGTTTGATTTTAATATCAAAAATCATTACGTTATGATTATTCAATTTTAAGAAATTGATCTTATCTTTAACTGGGTTAAAGAACCAATGTCATTTAAAACACAGTTCACGATAAACCCAAAATCATCTTCCATTAAATATGGAATTTCCACAGAAATCAAATCAATATATAATTGATATAAATTTCCGTATCATACCGCTAATATAAATGGAATAACGGCAAAGTGTATTAAATTCCATATATAGTAACAATCTTCTTCTATATAAGCCTATCTCGATTGTTTTCAAATAGAATTTCCTCTAAATTCCAATTTAATATGTTAAATTGGAAATTTTGACTTTGGAAATTTTCTTTTTTAAATCTTAATAAGAGGTTTATAAATTCCAAATTATATTTTCCCTGTTAATTGGGTTAAAGAACAAATGTCATTTAAAAACACAATTCACGATAAACCCAACTCACATATCATTTTATTTCAACCACAAAATATAATTGGAAACTCTAATAATCTTAATTAAAAGATTTATTCTTTTCATACGGGGTTTAAGAACAGTGTTATTTAAGACACCATCCATGACAACCCAAAATCCAATTCTTTTATTTAATTCCAATTAATTATTAATTAATTGGTAGACTTCATTAAATCTTAATTTAAAAGATTTGTTCTAGTTAATAACTAGTTCATTTTGGTAAAAATATATTTTTATCTTTTGTCCATCCAAAAACAGACATAGAAATCATCATTTTATTCTTCGTTGAATATTATTTTAAAATATTCGTTATTTAAAAATATTCTTTATATAAAAAGATTCTTTATGTAAAAATATTCTTTATATTACAATGTTCTTTATTTTAAAGTATTCTTTATGTTAAAATGTTCTTTATTTTAAAATATTCTTTATTTAAAAGATATTCTGAATCGGAATGCGACTCAATCATTTACTATATAATTTTGGTTATATGGATTTCATACATCGCACGTATACGGCAATAATGAGAAATAATCATTAAACCATCATTCACATCCAGAGTGAAATTTATAACTATATAAGCATTAAAATGAATAAATAACGCTCATCACAGCCTGTCAATCCACCGATTGACATACAACTAAATATTAGGACTAGTGTATGTCAAATATCATCCCAATACCCGTGTGGGGTTTTCAGCCGACAACAGCTCATCTAAATAAATCATTGGTTAATGAATCTAAACAATTTTAATTCCGCTAACATGTTGATGATAATGAACAAAGCATGTTATTATATTCCTAATGCCGAATAAAAATGGATTTTACTCGTATAATTTCCCTACATGTATCTAATGTCTAATAAAATGTAATTTATTTACATGACATTATTGCGAGTCACAATTAAAAAGATAATTTTCATTTTCCTTTATTTGTATGCAAATTCTATTTTTAATTTTAATAAATAAAAAAAAATTGTTTTATTTGAATGTATAGTTTTCAAATCATAACATATGAAATGCCTCTTTACTCTGTACACAAATCCTATTGTATAATTTGATAGTACAAATGTCACTTTGATTTACTTTCAAATTCTATTGTATAATTAACAATAAAATGTCACTTTAATTTACATAAAAATTCTAATGTATTTTTTGTCAATGAAAATGATTCTTTAATTTACATACAAATTCTAATGTATGTTTTGACAAATAAAATGATTCTTATATTTGCATATAAATTTTATTGTTTGTTTTGCAAATAAAAATAATTCTTAGACTTACATATAAATTTTATTTTAACAAAATGCATAAAAAGTGATACATTCATTTTGTTGACAATTCTATTTCAACAAAATGATTAAAAGTGATAATTACATTTTGTTAACAAATCTAGTTTAACAAAATGATTACAAGTGATAGTGGCATTTATGTTGACAATTCTAGTTTGACAAAATTAATATTTTTGCTCAAACCAAGTCTATTTAACCAAAAATGTCATTTTTATTATTACTCAAATCTATTCAACAAAAATGTAACTTTTGTTATAACTCGAATTAATTTAACAAAAATGTAATTTTTGTTTTTCCTCGATTCTATTGAACAAAAATGTAATTTTTGTTCTCAACCATCATGTTTTGACAAAAGATAAATTTTTGTTTCAACCATTATGTTTTGACAAAATTGTGTATTTTGTTTTCAACTAATCTATTTGACAAAAACGTATATTTTGATAAAAATGTATGTTTCTAATTCAACTATTCTAATTTGTCAAAAATGTTCATTTTGTTTCAACAATTCTAATTTGACAAAAATGTTCATTTTTGTTTTAACAATTATATTTTGACAAAAAGGCCAATTTTGTTTCAACTATTTTGTTTTGACAAAAATGTGTATTTTGTTTTCAACTAATCTATTTGACAAAAATGACTAATTTGGTTTCAACTATTATAATTCAATAAAAGTGATAAATTTGGTTTCCGCTTTTATAACTTGTATTTTATGGCAACAAAATTATGGTAAAAATATGTTCTTTAATAACCAATCTTTTATTGCGACCAAAATGACAATATAAACATATCTTTCTATTTTACTCTTTTTATTGTAACTAAAATGACAATAAAAATATATCTTTTCATTCTACTCTTTTTATTGTAACTAAATTACAAATAAAACATATCTTTTAATTTTACTTTTTTTTATTGTAACTAAATGACAATAAAAACATACCTTTTAATTCTACTTTTTTTTATTGTAACTAAATGACAATAAAAACATATCTTTTAATTCTACTTTTTTTTATTGTAACTAAATGGCAATAAAAACATATCTTTTAATACTATTTTTTTTATTGTAACTAAATGACAATAAAAACATATCTTTTAATTCTACTTTTTTTATTGTAACTAAATGACAATAAAAACATATCTTTTAATTCTACTTTTTTATTGTAACTAAATGACAATAAAAACATATCTTTTAATTCTACTTTTTTTATTGTAACTAAATGACAATAAAAACATATCTTTTAATTCTACTTTTTTATATTGTAACTAAGTGACAATAAAAACATAGCTTTTAATTCTAATTTTTTTTATTGTAACTAAATGACAATAAAAATAAATCTTTTAATTGAAACGAAGTGACAAATAAAAATGCAATCCTTTTATTATAATCTTTTACTGAAATGAAGCGAAAGTATAATTGCAATCTTTTTGTCCTAATCTTTTATTGAAATGAAGTGTAACGTTCCGCATTTTTATCGGTTTGTATTTTAATATTTAACTGAGTTTAAATATTGAATTCGTAATATAAGTATATTTATATATTAATTAAAACGAAGTTGAACGTATTAAAATATATATATTAAATATAATCAAGCCCGTAATATCGCGGCAGTTCGTAATTTAACGTTATGAACTTCAATGGAGTGTACAGGATCCGTTATTGATCGGTTTTCTTCGAAACAAGAAACGTTGGAATCCGTTGAACCATATTTTTCTAATGAAAGAGAAAAATTGGGATTTTGGATTATATATTGTAAGTTATGTCCAAATTAAAAATTCAGAAAAGCAGCGGCATATTCGTTTATGACCATAACAGTTATTTAAATATATTTAAATATCGGATTCGAATTCGGACAAGATTCTTTTGAGACGTAGTGATAATTTAATTTTTAGAATTTTACTGTAATTTTTAATTAATTAAATACGTAACTTTTTATTTGAAGTATTTTGCACCCTGTATCAGTATTTCGGGGTTTCACAAAATGAGTTAACCTACCGATATTATTATATTTTTGGGATCATGACACCTCGTTGAGCACGACTGTACTCTTACTTCTGTCCGTACGTAAGTGTAATTGTAGAAATTGAGGCAAACCAACCTTTAAAAACAATTAAAAATATATATTCATTTGTATTTCTTAACTCCTAAGTCACATGTGCTTTCAAATCACGCCTTACTTCTTAATAAAAAGAAAGTCTGCCGTGTTTCATCAAGTCAAACAACATCCTCTCTACAACCTATTCTATCGCCTACATATGGACACCAAGCTTCTGAAAAGCCAAATATCAGCTAAACTATAAGCTTTCATATCGACGAACATAAAAAGGAAAAGAAATACACGAATGATGCCAATCAAGAAAGACACCCACTATACAGAGTATAGGTGCGCGCACATGCCTCTAGGTTTTTATATGAAAGCCTATTCATCTATGTTTTCGAAAACCAATATGCCCAGCAGAAAAGAATAATTTAAAACATTAACTAGTATTGTAATAATAAAATTCCCAATACCTTCTCTGTGAAGTTTCGTACATACTATATTTTTTTCAACGCCTACAAAACACTTCAGCTAGCTTATACCTTATAATTTCTTAACCTTTAAGTTAGACAAACTTCAAGTTGAAGCTTTAACTTAAACTAAAACTAGAGTACCACATCCCCTATAACTTCATGCTAAAGAAAAATAGCACACCTATGTCAAGGCATGTCAAAGGTTTAATGAGACCTGCAAAGCTAATGGACAAGGGACGCACATCCTACATATACTCTACTCCTTAGCAGTGAAGTAATCTTCCTCTATATATAGGAACGCAAGCCTCATTAGTTTGCCTCGGTTCCAACAAATTTATGCCATGACTTTTAATGGCAAAAATATATAAAAAAATAAATAAAGAGAAGAAGCCTGATGCGACTTCACCATGGGAAGGCACAGGCCTGGAAAACGCAATCCTTTGGAAGCATGTGAGTGGAAGGTAGACAGGGAGGGTTCGAATTACTTAGAGTTGGGGAAGAAAGCATGTGTACAGTGTGGCGTTGGTAAGGAGATATTGGGGAGGAAGATGGAATAGTAAGAAGGAGCTACAACTTTCGGAAGAGATTGGTGAAGGACTGTGAGTTTTGTGTTGAAACGAGGGGATGGTGGTTTCAAAAACTCACGGCGGTGCGGGGTATTTATTTTCCTAAAGTTAAAATATGGGAGCAGTGTGTTTATCAGAAGGAAGGAGTGCATGGCAAAAAGGATAGCAGGCCTTGTTGTGGGATATGTTGGCGAAATGAAAGAGATAAACGTGCAGCATTACATGCGTGAGTATCAAAAGGGACTTACGTGGTATGGAAAGGAGTGTTTTATGCGGAGAGCTATGGTATTGGTTTGTTTGAAGTTTTTGTGAAGAAAAGAGTGAAACATCGGAGGAGAATGGGATGTAAAGAGTGGTTTTCGTGATGTACAAAAAGGGTTGCGTCTATTATGGAGGGAAGCACACACTGTAGCATGCAGATACAAGAAGAAGGAAGTGGAAGTCTACGGATTGTGTGGAGGAAAAGGAGCGAATACTAAAAGGGGTGGATTTTTGAATGTGTGTGTACATGATGACAAGGAGAAATACAAAAGAATTGGTGCATGTCACGGGTAGGGAGTTCATTGGAGTGGATCCTTGTTTGTGGTTCAATGATGCTGTGGAAGTGGCGATTAACTTGAGTGGTAGTAATGGTACAAGGGGGGATCAGAAACTGTGTTCATAAGAGGAGCGATGTTCATTTCAGTAGCATGAAAAATGTTGGGAGCATAGTTGTAACAACCCGGAATTTTGGGGATAATTTAAATTATTTATTTTAGAAATTTTAATGGATTTTGAATATTTAAAATGATTTATTTTAAATAATAACGATGAAAAATTTATTTTAATCGAAGTTAAAACTAATAAATTTAATTTGATTTTAAAAGGAGTTAGAATTAGAGCTGCAGTTTGAAATTTTGATTTTAAAACTTTAACTAAATGTACAGAATTCATTTTAAATAAGAATTGAGCGAAACCAGGAATATTCAAATCAGTTTAACCATATCTTTCTAACGAATATGAGGAACTGAAATTTCACTTTATAAATAGAAAGTTATATCCAGTTTAAAATTTAGAAAAGTCGCTGTAGAATTTATATATATTAATATGATATATGGTCCGTAAAAATTGCCATTTTGCAAACGACCTATGTTTTTGATGAAACCACTTTTGTTGGAAATGGAATGTCAAATTATTGTTAATTTTAATTTTCCAGAATTTTTCGAATTAATATGTGAGCATGGCAAAAGAAAATGTGTTTTGTTCATTTCAATCAAATTTAATCGACAAGAAAATAGCCATTTTTCAAATGGTCTCGGAATTCGACGAAATTAGTTTTGTTAGGACCGTATCGTCAAAAGGAAGCCAAAAATAATTTTTCTGGAATTTTTAGAGGTCGTATGTGGCCCTGGTGAATTTAAATGTAAGATTGAATTAATTAAATAAATGATTTAAATATTAAATTAAAAGAAAACAGGCTACAGACCTTCGTTTGGGCTCATGAGGCATAGCTCACTGGATTCGGAATAGGGGTTATTAGCTAGGAATGACTGTCGTTGGGCTGAAATTGGAGCTGAAAGAGATTAGCAGGCTTAAACCCAATAATTAGAATATTATATTATAAATAATAGTTAATCAAAACCCTAATCCTAATGTTCACAGTAAAGCCGCCGCCATCCTCTCGTGAATGGTCAGTATTGCTCACGAATTCCTCCTCCAATTTCTCTCAATCTAATCAGTAAAACACATAGGCCCTTTGGAGTTTATTGTATAGTTCTTCCCCCTCTTCAAAACCATACCCGTTTCAACCTCCACCGTCGCTTGTAGAGAGAACCGGGACCCCAAACCTGTGCCGAATCAACTGCCACCGTGCTCTATATGTGCGATCGCACCTGTCTCGGTGGGGTCCACTTGGGGCGCCTCTCTTCCCTCTTCGATGTTGCAGAGTCGGATCGTCGCAGAGTTGAACGATTGGAGCGATAATTGGTGACCTAGAATTGTACGTGAAGGATAAAGCATCGGCCTGTTATTGTTTAAAGGAGAAGAGGGTATATTCCCTTTTTTATTCTCTTAATAATTTATTTTAAAAAGTTACTTACACAAATTTAATCATAACTAATTCATACTGAATCAGAATTGAACGATTTCTGAAGCATTACGATCGTAGAGACGAAACCTACGCTGATGTTCTGTCTAGAGGCGATTCCAAGCTAATAAAATTTTGAACAAATTTGTGGATCCAAACAATTCATAATTACGACGGTGAGATTTCTATTTTAAATTAATTAAATTACTTCTCGCTATTTGAAATCCATATAGATATGTAGATAAAATCAGATCTGATTTTTAAGAATTGAAAGCAAAGTGAGAAATTTCGTTCTTTTATTATATAATTAAAAATTTGTTAATCACAATTGCAGTGTTATTCATACGTCGTAATACTCTACTGATTGTCATATTTGATTCTGTGATGCTTGAAATTTGAATTGTTGATTTTCATGTGTGTTAAATTTAGATTAACGATAAAATTTCACTTTTATCGTTAAAAATGAAATCATGTGTGTTGAATTTGGATTAACGTTAAAATTTCATTTTTAACGTTAAACATGAAAGGTTGTCTGTTAAATTTAGATTTACAATAAAGATCTCACCTTTATTGTTAACATGAAACACTGTTTGTCAAAATACCATAATTGGACAAATACTCATTTTTTCTAAAATAGTTTAGAGAAAAACAAAATAATCATTTTGTTAAACAGAGAAGTATGAAAAACAAAATAACTTTTATTACCGCACAACGGTGGGAAAAACTGACCGTTAAATTATCTTACATCAAAGAAAAAAAATTATATTAACTTTATTCTTAAACAAAAAAAATAATGAAAATTTCACTATGTTAGTTAAAAAAATGAATATACTTGAAACATAGATCTTAATTCCTCCGCATGTTCTTAAAAAACCAGACTGACAAACTTGGACGTCTTCCAACATATACACAAAGATTTATGGTATTATATTCGAACTGTAATATGGTTCTTTTTTTCTTTTCTTTTTTAACTAAATATTCCAACACCATTAAGATACTAAACATTAAAGAGCGAATATTGTATAAAACAACCACTGGTAACCAAAAGGTTATATAAAGGCATGTAACAACTACATACTTCAACTTCACCCATGAATAATAACAAGTACATTATAAATTCAAATCTGAATTTTCAACCAACAGTTTGGCCAACACAAGCTGCATGTCTAGCGCATCCCAACAATATATTACACATCACTTCCTCCTAAGAGCTTAACCCAGGCACTCAACATATAAGGAAATACATATATGCAAGTAGGACTCACTATTATGACAATGTAAAATTTAGCATGTAAAGTGCAAGCACGTGAATTTGAAGCCTTGCACTTCATGAAATCCAAAATGACTAAATCCTAATACGGATTGTAATAGGTTGGACACTCTTTGCTCATTAACTCTAACAGGCAGATATGCATCTATGTGCTTTTCTAGATCAAATGAATCTTTTGTTCCACCATTAACGCTTTCATCTCCCATTACTGCATCCTTTAAACCTTTTAATTCTTTTGCAAGTACATCTTCCTGCATATTATCATATATGTTAGTTAGGAGACAAAGCCTTGTGACTTTTCAAACAAGGGATCTAAGAAGAAAAACATAAAAGCAAAAGATACGTGAAGTGACATTAGCAGATAACATGACTGGCAAAGCAATATAATGTGATCTTCAAGGATTGGGAAATGGAAAATGCAATATGTGTTGGGCCCATAACCCATAGGTCGATGTCAAGACGGCATTTCTACATGGTGATCTAGAGGAAGAGATCTACATGGAACAACCTGAGGGATTCAATGTTCCAGGAAAAGAAGATCTAGTGTGCCGCCTCACAAAGAGTCTATATGGACTTAAGCAAGCACCAAGGCAATGGTACAAGAAGTTCGACGCATTCATGGCAGAACATGACTTCAAAAACACGAAAAGCATTGTGTCTTCATAAAGAGGTATGTAAGTGGTGACTTTCTCATACTTCTGCTCTTTGTTGATGATATGCTAATCATTGGACAAGATTGCATAAAGATAGCTGCTTTAAAGAATAACCTAAGAGTTAGCGAGCCTCTTTGAGTGAAAAGAGAGATAGCTTGGGAAGTCTTTATCCTCAAGCTTGAGAGAGCCACCGTGTGTGAGATACTTTTGTAATCCAAGAATTCAAGGAAGAAAGACACTTCTTAGAGTGAGAAAAATACTTGAGAGTTAGGAAGCCTCTTTGAGTGAAAAGAGAGATAGCTTGAGAAGTATATATCCTTAAGCTTGAGTTGAGTGTGAGTTACTTTTGTAATCATATTCTTTTAATCCTACTATTCTTTTATATAGTGGAAGAATCTCCATATTGGAGAATTATAAACTCTTGTACTCCCGTTGCTACTTTTAATCTTAATTGCCTATCTTAACTTTCACAAAGCGGGAAAGACCGAGATTTCCCCAACAATATCATATGATTGGCAAATGGTAAGCAGAGGGCTTTCTAAGATTGAATTCTTTTTGTTGTGCCAATTGTGATGCCACACTGCAGTCAAAGAAATATAGGCCTGCTACCATCATAGCATGAACAATTGCAGCAAAAACATATGCCACAGGAACCGAAATTATATCCTACATAATTGGATTAGAAAATGATATTTCAGTGTCTAAATGACACGAGACGGATATGATCACATGTTTAGTGTAGGAAATAGGAAGGTTGCATTGAACTTGTATACTGTACCAGGTTTATTTATTTGTTAAATAGATAGATCCACAATCACTAGTTTATTGTGGATTATTTATTAACAAGATTAAGATAGTATCAACCAAGTTATTCAGATTATATAAAGATTTCTTTTGATGCGTTCAAAGTGGCAGTAACATTAAAAAGCATAGAAGAAGAATAAATTGTGTATCTTCTGGGAATTAGACAATACAAAATAACGAAACAAACTGAAATATGACGAGCACCAAAACATGTTCCATTCCTTTTCTCTATGTCTCATTGTGTATCCGTTGAATCATTATTTGATAAACATTGCAATTCAAAAGTGAAATTATGGAAGAACATTTGCAGGACTATAGTAATAGATGTCTTAATCCATAAAGTCTTTTAAATTTAAATTGAAAAAGAGATTAAAAAAAACCGTTAAGTAGAAAAGAAAAAAAACACTTTTGTGAATCAGAGTACCTAAATAAATGGAAGAACACAATCAATATACATAACAGTTGTAGTAAAAAAAAACCAGAACAATTATTAGAACTGGAAAAGAAACATATTGATTGAACTAAGAACAGAGCGAAGGCACGTAGATGGTACCACCCCACATTTCCAGCAGTAAAAGTTCTTACCACCTGTAGTTTCGACCGAGTTTAATTCGTGTAGGTATTCGATAAAATAATGTAGATGGTTAGAAAAAACATACTAACATGGAAGTTGAAAATTTTCAACTATGCAGCCCTATAGGAATTAAGTGGTACATGCAAACGATGTAGTATTACCTTTGTTAAGCCCGTTTGCTACGTAAAAGAAGAAAAGTGGATTAATTTCTTAAATTGTTTATTGCTAAAATGTAAATTACATATACCAGCTTCTATTATAAGTGAATAATGAAATCAAATATCATTTGCAAAAGCCAATATTTTGTCACAATATCATATGGGTTTGGATGTGCTAATCTTTCCAAAATATCCATATTTCAGCGCTGCATATTACAATAAAATATCAAAAATATCATTTGCAAAACCCAACCCATTAACTTACCACATTCACAAAACTACCCCATTTAAGCTATTATTCCACCAAATTTGAAGCGTGGCATAAAAAATAGATGCACCATGCAGCTATTTTAGTCTTTAGTAAGTTGCAAGCTTATAGTTCAATCTAGTTAGAACTTAGATGGAAAGACGAACGCTATTTTTGTCTAATTCTAATTCAGTGAAATTAGCGTCTAATGTCTAATTAGATCAAAAAAATGTGTGCCCAAGACTGTAATATAAATCACCATGTAAAACAAGTGACATAAACAAATGCTAATATTCCAAGTAATTCGAAAACAAAAGAGATAGGGGGTTGTAAAATACATTAAAACGAATACCTTAGTGCTGGTTGGTGTACGCAAACCGACCATTAACGTGTTTAATATAAAATTATGTATTAAAATTTATTTTATTTTAACTTTTAACAAAAAAAATATAGTGTATTTTAAAAGAAAATGCAAGTAACTGGAAAAATGTATATCCGATTGTAGTTTGAATTATACATGTAAACCAATTTAAGATTAAGAATATGGTACTGATGTATTGATATGAATTGATATAAATCAATCGCAAACATCGTTTTCTAGTGCATCACAAAGGGAGGACATGTAATGCAACTTCATTAGCATAATTTTCCAAACAAACAAGCACCAAATGAGCATAACAGTAAAGACATTACAGTGGAAATTCGTTGTCTGCATAAGCATAACCATATCATATATTTACAAAACCAGCACAATGGTCACAACTTACATGGCCTGTCAATATTTACAAAACCAACACAATGACTGCAACTTACATAGTGTGAGGTACATACACTTTTTTGTGCATAGCCTGGCCATGCACATTGAACGCTTTCTAGTAAAATAAATATGAGTTAATAATAAAAAAGCAAAGATAATTTAAAAATATTAAATTATCTATTCCAACAAAATTGTTGCTGAATACACTATCATGGCGAAGAACCAAACTCACCGATAACACATTTATTATGTGATCAGTAATTATATACAATTTGATATACAAACTCATATTTGTAAAATCTACCCCATAAATTTCTTCATGTCATAATTTCTTTCACTTTTTCTTCTTCTATGTCTTTCACTTTTGCTATGATTCTAAGAACTCGACCTCCGATACAAAGTTATCATTTGAATCCAATAAAAAGAATTGTAAAATAAGACAAAGATTTGAATAAAAAGAATGGCAACCAAACATTATACTTTTAATTGCTATGTCTGAAAAAAGACAGACAACTTCATCCATTTACTACAAAACCAGTAAACACAGAACTCCAAGAAACCAAATCATGCTTCCTTATTCTAACGAAGACGATTTCTGCATAACTTACAAGTTTGCAATGTGAATACATATTTATCAATGTGTTTGCATTAAACAAATCATTCTGTAAGTCCCTCATATTATTTTAGTAGAAAAGTTGCTCATTTAAGCAAAGCAGTCATAAGAAATTAATGAAAAATTCACTGCCTATGTTATCAAATGGATACCGACCGTAGAAAAAAATACCAAGAAACAAATACCATATATGCATGTTACAAAGAAACGCTTGAAATATTGTCATTAAGCTGAATATTACCTTATTATACATGCTGCTAATTTTATATCTCTTTCTTGCTAGTGAAAGGCTAATGGAATGCATTCCTTTATTAATTCAAATTTCTGGCTTTTAACAGATGAATAAGCTTCAATAGTTGAATTAGAGCTTTTCCCTCAATAAATCTTGTAAAAGAAAGCTTCCGCATAAACTCATCAACCTGCTCATTATACATACGTGCAACCGAGATGGTCTGATTCCTTGCTGACTCAAAAAGAAGACTGAACCCAATAGCAAAGGGGATAATAACTAACCATCTATCCAACCAAAATGAAGTATGGAGACTATTATTTACTTCAATAACAATACCAAGACCAATTCCAAAATATACAACATTTTCTACTATCTACATGCTAAGAAAAAGTTCCATCAGACTGAGTTTTTAATATCCACTCTTTTCACAAAACGTTACTCGAGCGTAAAATGTCCCACAACCACATAAAAAGCAATAAAGCATTTATATCCACTATAGATTATAATGCCAAAACCACACTGACTACATGACTTGCACAATTGGTCTCAGGCTACCAACAACTCAAAAGCTATTGTCTGCTTTACCACAATCCAAAAATAAATTTCTACTAGCATCAAATTTCTAAATTATCAAAATAGGACACTTATAAAATGAAAAGCAATATAAAGAAATAGCTGAGATGACTCTATTAACCAAAATCAATCAATCGGATTTAGATAAAGACCATCCTTCCATCTAGAAAGCTTGTTATCAATTTTACTGACTAATAATGACAAATCCAATAAACGTACCAAATCTCATACCGAAACCAAGATTGTGACGACCCCAAACCCCGTACTGACGGTGGAAAGGGTAATCTTTGGAATATAACACATAAACATATAACAACATAAAATAAATAAATAAATACACCCGAATATGTACAAATAATACACTGGATAAACATAATCATCAGAGTTATACAGTATACAGGATCATACTTAGTACAAATACAGTTCAGCTATACATAAATGTCTACAGCGGAAAACAACATAACATGTACAATAGGAGCTGAACAACATAAAAAGAGATAAATGATAGAATCTATCTTCAGCTCCAGCTATCCAGAAAGAGCCTGCTAAAACCTGAATACAAGACCGCCCGTGTAGAAAGAGGGGCACCCGAGTTTGCAAGTGAAACAAACTACAAGTCAGCCATGGGACTGGTATGAGAAATCTACTTAACACATTATATAATTGGCTAATCACAGGACCACGCCACTTTCGCGGAACGGGTTTACACCATTGGATTGCCGGTGCTTTAAAACAAGTAAATCTTTTAAACATCGCAATGCTTTTTATATAAATGAAGCCCTTATAAGACTCAGTTCCCATCACACAATGCAACGCAAACCGGAGGATAGAGTTTTTACCTTATAACGGCCAAAATATGCTTGATACGAATAAAACAAAAGCATTTGGTATTATTACTAGTGTTTATATATTTCAAAAACAATTTCAAATCATAAGTATCAATCATAGACGACATGAGCGTCCCATGCCACTATGCCGCCAAATATAGGTTTACAATCAAAACTGCATGATGTCGTATTTGGAAATTGGATTTCCTTCATGAACCAAGGCAAAAGATAGTCCTTACCGAATTCGAGACTGTCTAGCCCGAGTCTCAAGCACAGCCGTAACTGCACCTTGGATCGTCAGGGCCGGTCCACCGATGTGTATTATTATGCCTGAACACTACGTTTCCCCGCCCTTTGGGGCGTAAATGAGCCAACGAATGGCTCCATCGGCTTCACATACTCACCGATATATCCGAGGCGTCTCGCAACAGCAACAACCACATAGGTGAAAAATAGTATAAATGCCAGCCGGTTTAAGCACTGACACCACCTCTAGCTAGAAGGAAACGCATGCCCTCCCTGATGTCCTCTCCCGTTTCTGGTTCATACCGGGGTGTGAGGTTCGCGAATTCACGTTATACACAAAGCTACGCCACACAGGCGGTGTTTTGATCATCAACCACAAGACTTTGCTTTTCAACATAAGCCTTGATCACTGCATCTTAGCATGCCACATGGGCAATTCACACCATGCAACTGAGGGCTATCAATCACGCAGAATGAATTCCAATGTCAGACACACAGTCCATTTACAAGTCCGTTCTGGGTCTGAACGAAACCGTAGGCACTATATACCACGCAAACCCATCGATCTCCACGTACGTCTGGACGATCACCACTCATTATCCATATTTTGGGATGCCTCCCAATCAGGACATCAGTTATCATCCAACCGAGGTGAAGATCTCCGTTCTTCAACCACCATCTTCATCTTCGACTTCTTATCGTCGATTCAATTACTCAGAATGGGATAAACCCGGTCTTTCTGAGCAACTCGCGTACATAATAAACAAGTGCTACACAAACACAACATACGCCTCATTCCAATTCATCGGTCGCTAACCGTAAATCAGTAAGAGAACGATTTCCCAAAATATTGACCCCGAAGGCCGAAACCAACATCAGATCAAAACCCAGGAGACCATTCGACTTATCCAACCTTCAGTTAGTTTCTAAATTTCACATTCCATATCGTTTATAATATGTTATAACGATTTATCGCTATTTTTATTTATTTAAAAATAGCCAATTTATTTAAACGACGCTTCAGGCCATAACGCGGTCGTAGCACTGTTTTTCTTCAGATTTGATTTACATATATCTGAAAATCTAACCGTTGGATTTTCACAAATTTTATATCATTAGAAAGATCTTTACAAAACAAATCCAACGGTTCCAGTTTTGGGAAAATCCGACGGTCGGATCTCCCGGTACACTCGTTTGAACTTTTGATTTCAAAATACGAACTGCAGTGTCGTTATTCGATTTAATTTAATTATATATATATAATCGATTCTGGCGCTGTTTTTCTTCAGATTTAAATTAAACATTCTAGACAATCCAACCGTTGGATCTTTACAAAGTTGGTGTCGTTGGAAAGATATTTCCAAAGCGAACCCAATGGTTTCGGTTTCGGGAAAATCCGATGGTCGGATCTCCCGCACTAATCATTTGAAATCACGGTTTCAAAACACGAACTGCAGCTTCGTTATTTAATATATTTCAATTATATATATATATAATCGATTCTTCGATTTCAAAACTATTTTCTTTTCATACATTTGATAAAAACGACATTTTAATCCAACAGACTTTTATTTCAACACTTCACTGTTTTTAACGATTCATGTATATAGTAAAAATGTGATTTTTATTACAAAACAATTTATTTCAAAACATGACTATTTTATATAGTTCATATAGATGATAAAAATAGGATTTTTATTATAAAACAATTTATTTCAAAACACGAATTCCTTATATAGTTCATATAGATGATAAAAATATGATTTTTATTATAAAACAATTTATTTCAAAACACGACTATTTTATATAATTCATATAGATGATAAAAATATGATTTTTATTATAATACAATTTATTTCAAAACACGAATACTATTCAACACATGAATTTCTATTCAACACATGAAGGTTTTCTATAGTTCGTATATATAATAAAAATGTTATTTTTATTGTTAAAGAAATTTATTTAAAACACGAATACCATTCAACACATGAATTTCTATTCAATGAATGAATTTCTATTCAACACATGAAGGTTTTCTATAGTTCGTATATATAATAAAAAATGTGATTTTTATTGTTAAAGCAATTTATTTAAAACACGAATACCATTCAACACATGAATTTCTATTCAACACATGAATGTGGTTTCTGTTGTATATAACGCAGTTGTATACACAATTATATGATTTTTGTTTGATGATAACAAACAAATATATATTATTATAAATGTATTTGTTATTGTAATGTTTTATATATAGAACACAGATAGGAATATAATATTTGAATTGAATATTATATCTCTAACATTCAAACAGTACAACTCTGTATAACTCCACTATTTAAACATTCACTGTATATTGTACTTGTATATAAACAGAATATAATAGACAAGTTCGTTTGACAACAATAAAATGATATTTTATTTCAATCAAATTTGTTTATTACATATATTTGTACAATTCTCTCACAGATCCTCAGTACAGTTCATTCATTGTCACTCAGTCATACATACACACAACATATACACAGTTACATTTCATATATATCCATTTTCACTTGTATATACAGACTCATACATTCATTGACACCACACACTGTCTTCTTATCTTCAGCTTTCAGTCCAGTCATTGTCAGTCCAGTCATCACAGTCAGTCCAGTCATCCCAGCTTACCTGTCACACATGAAACAGAAACACACAGTATACTGCAATAGAAATAATACTGAATATATGCAAATATAAATTTTGTTTTTAGAATTTTATTTGCCTCAGATTTCTGGTGTGTTTCTCATCATTTTTCTTGACTTGATCTGAATTATAAAACCATCAATCTGTGTCTAGACAGCTTGTGATATTCACAGTGATACACTGTAAATACCACAAGGTAGACAGTATGTATATAAAGTGCAGGGACAGAAAAATTTGTCTGATGGCTGCATATACACACGTGTATAAATATACACGTGTGCACTGCCTCGCCAATCAGCGAGCAACTGAGGAGTAGCCACATGGACCTGCTCGACTCAGTGCAACAATAATCAATATGGTCGAGGCAACCCAAAAACACCAATGTGATTAAAACAGCATATATTGGCAAAACAGAAAAGCATACAAGCAAAAATGCAAGGAATTAAACAACAAATGCAAAAGCGATACTGGGTTTATACAGTGCACAAGCATGGTGTTCATGGTATGCACAAGGCAGCAGTCTCAATGCCACAAGCTGCTCAGAAAGCAAGGAGTATAAATGGTGAATGGTGCAACATGCTATGAGCAAGATGGTATAACAGCGGGTGTACAAGTTCGTTTCATGAAGCTCAAATATATGGTGGTGATGCACAACTCAGTGGTACAACATACAAGCTGAATTAATGGACATGAGGATATAAACAGATCTGGGGCATGTGTGCAACAAGGTGGCAAACAACATAGGAGCAGTACAAACATGCATAGTTTCAAGTGTTTTAGCCAAACAGATCAGGTCAAGTTGTTCACAAATACAGAATGAATGGAACAGCAAGGATGGATACATGGTACGTGACACTTGATGCAAAATTCAGTACAAACTTTCAAGTCAGAATGCAACATGGCAAGCTAATATACAATGGAGCACTAAATGTTATAGCAGCTAAATGTTACAGCAGCTACCATACATGGTTCAGCAAAAAGCACAAGCAAATGGTCGAGCTAGAATTTGCAAATACAAAATGACAAAGACAGCAGCTACAAAATGTTTCAAGAGAACAAATGCAGTGGTACATGGGAGAAGCAAACAAATGGCAAAACTGTTTTAAACAAGTCAAAGTGATTAAAATCGACAAGACAAAAATGGCAAGTATGAAAGGTCAAGGAGATTTAATTCTAAAATTAACTTTTGATTTCTAGTTTGAAAAAGTTAATTTTAAACATGCAAGATTTTTGGGAAGAGTTCAATTTGCAAAGTTTTTCATACATGGCAAGTGTTCATTTCATTCCTGAATTATACTGTCAGGGTTGGAGGTGTTAATACAGAGAAGATTCAATGAGCAACACTTTCGGCAAGTTTCTGAATGGTTTACAGAAATCAGAAAACTAGCTTTTGGCAAGAAATTTTTTTTTCTTCAGAAAGTATTAAATCTGTTTTTCTTTTTTCAAGAGAGCCGATTTTGTCTCACAACAAAAGGAAACAAATTCAATCCAGGAAACAGTGTTTTAAATCACGCAAGGGAAAAATTCAGAGGAGCAAATCTTTTTTTCCAGAAATGTAGTAGCATACTTGGCAACATTTATTCAATCAAAGCAAAAGAGGAATTTGAGCCAAAACCAGAAAGGGAAGCACCGATTTCAGCAAACACAATTATTAAAGGCAAAGGAATCTCGGCAAGAATTTTTTTTCCAGAAATTCATTCACAAAAGCAATAAATTCAATCATGGAAATCACGGCAACACAAGGGATTACTCATGGCCACAAATAATTGTTTCCAGTTTTGCATCAAGGCCGACGCATTCAAATCACGCAATCAGATCGAGTCAATATAATGAAATCAGAGAGCAATTTTAGGATTATATAATCCTATATGTACAACCATTCATCACGGGCAATTTCGTATCGATCCCACACAACATCAATTTGAATCATAAAATAAATTCAGAGAAACTCACGAAGTTTTCAGAGGGATTTGATCAATCTCCAAATTGATTGAGCAACAAATCGAAGCATCACATATCAACGAAATATCGAGCCATCAGAGCCTCAGTTTTTATCAAGCAATCGACCGATTTGGGGAAGGATTCAAGAAACCCTAAGCCGCCATTTATTTTCTCAGAGAAAGTGGACCAAAGGAATGAACGATGAAGTAAAAGAAAATGGGCCGGCCAAAAATGAATATGGGCTTGGAGCTTTAAATTGACAAAGGGGTTTTCTAAACTCTTTTTATTTTAAGTCCAATGGTTTTTCATTTGTTTTATGTTGTATTTTTTTTTTAATTTCATTTTGTAAAAAATTGTCAAACAGTTTCTAGGTCTGTAAAATCTAGGAAATTCAGTTGGGGGTCAACTGACAGTTGCTAGAGTCTGTAAAATCTAGGGTTTACGTGTTACGGGTTTGTAATACGGGAAAATCTGGTTAAGGGGATATTGGCCAGTCTAGGGTTTTGAGCGTAGGGTTAGATTAGGAGCGAGGTGTTCGCGAGTGTACATGGTCTTGTATGCGGGATCTTTTCTATCACCTAGTAGAAACCTTAGGAATGCAGCAGTAGGCAGGGTTTTGCCGAAGCTGGGTATATCTGTGTGTGATTTACTTTCTGCACTTTTATTTCTGTTGCATTCTGTGATCTGTTTATTATTTTAATATTCTGTCAGATTTTCAGTTCAGTTTAAAAACTGTGATAAACCCTATTCACCCCCCCCCCTCTAGGGTTAATCTAGATCCAACATTTGGTATCAGAGCAGGTATTCGGTTAACTCTAGAGAAATGGTGAATCCTAGTTGTCAGTCCATAGAGAGTCAGTCCAGTCATATTCCATCTATTTTCAATGGTACAGATTTTTTAAATTGGAAATCAGAAATGAAATCTTATTTAAAATCAGTTGATATTAAATGTTGGAAGAGTATTAAAAATGGGTATGATATTGTAAGTAGGGTTGATATTGAATTTAATTTACATGCTACTCATATTTTATATTCTTATATTAATGATATTCAATATAGCCTTATTTCCCATTGTTTGACTGTGCAGGAAATCTGGCAGACTCTCAACGCGCTATATGGAAAAATTGACAAATGCTCAAAATCCCAGAAAGATAACTCGGCTTCAGATTTGTGCTTGACAGGTTGTACAGATGGAAATCCAGATGGAGACTCATCAGGAAATATTTCTTTGATTCACCGTTTAAATGGTTTAACTGAATCTGTTGAGAAGTTAAAATCTAAAAATAAACTTCTGAAATCGGAGAAGCTTGAGTTGATCTGCAAAAATAATGTTTTGGAATCAAAACTCAAAAACGTTAAGAATTCTTCAAATTCTAATTGCAAAAATTGTTTAAAATTGAAAACCAATCTTGTTCATCTCAATAAAAATATTCAAAAGTTTGAAAAAGAAATTTTGATCTTAAAAGAAAACAAGATTGAGTTATCAAATTTGAACAATCTTCTACAAAAGGAATTTGAAGTTTTTAAGACTGATATAAGTTCCAAATTTGAGATTGCTGAAAATGAAAATTTGGTGAGAAGTGATTTGATTTTGAAAGAACTTGAAAATGAGATTGAAAAATCCAAGATTTTTGAGTCTGAAAAACAAAAACGATTTGAATTTGAAATCTCGGAATCTCAAGCCAAAATTAGATTGCTTGAAAATGAGAATCTGGTTTTACAACAGACCAATGCTGAACAGATGATCGCTATAAATAATTGCTCAAATTTATTAAAAGAAAATGGCGATCTAAAATCCAAAATTCAACGATTAGAATTCACTTTGGATAAATTTTCTAATGGGGAAAAATCATTGAATATGTTGTTACAAAACCAAGTTTCTATTGGAAATAAATCGGGTCTTGGCTTCGGAAAAAATGATGTTCTTGGAAAAACAAATGAATTTGAGAAACGGAATTCAATTGTTTTTAAAAATCCTTCAAATCATTTTGGAAATGTTTGTTTTGAAAATTTGAACTCTAACATTCCCAAAGGATTTTTGAATCAAAAACATGATGTGAATTTGTTTTATAACAAACCAATTAAACAATCTTGGATCCCAAATAAAAATAAAACGACTTCAACTAAATTCAAACAGATTTGGGTCCCGAAAGGTACAAAGGTTGATTCGAATGGTTTGCTATATAAACAGGTCTGGGTACCAAAAGTTGTGAACAAAACTGTGAGTGGTTTTACTACTTTCGTTAGACCACTCAATTCTCTTAACAGTTAGGTACCAAAGGAGGCTGAGGAACTGCATAGCTAAAGAAAAACTGGATTCAAAACTGCTACATATCACAGAATCATTCACAGTTCCTTAGCCACATCTGTTGAGTTAGAGATTCTGCTTTACATTGGATTCTGGTATGATCTCTAAACTCACCTTTGTATATTCTCTTTGTTTGTTTTTTATTTTCTGTTTTTATTCCTTCCTCTATCTCCTTCTTTTTTTCTTTTTTTATTTGACACTGCCATATTCTTCTTTGTCTGTACTTCTTAAACTTCCAGTTGCAGAATTAATGATTTTCTGGAAATTTGCCTTACTTGTATAAAATCATCATGTGTTAATCATTTCCATATCCTGAATTTGAACTTGTATATATCTGCAATTGTTTTGAAGTTTATTTTCTGATTGTTGAATTCATAACAGTGTTGATGCATTCATATCATATCTTGAACACTGTTAACTAGAATTCTAAATTTTTGAAGATCTGAATAATTAATGAAATTTCACACACTTATGCTGTTTTGAGTTCCTTCCAATTCATTTTTGGAAACGCTGAAAATATTATACTCAATACAGTACACTCTGTTCTTTATCAGTTGTGATAATTTCAGACATTTTCAGATTGGCTTGAATATTGTAAATTGTCTAGAATCTCAGTGATACATCTTGAAATCCATCTTATATTCATGATTATTATGGTTCAAATTGGTTTGTTTGAAATCATCTGAAATTCTTGATATTTTGAATCTCACATACCTCTTAAATTTGAAATTATTGATCTTGTGTGAATGATTCATTATATCTCAAACTTGACATTGGTTCAAGTGATTTCAAATAAATTATTAATTTTCTGGATCATGAATACCTTTCAAATTTGATGTAAATGATCTGAAATTTCTCTTATACATGTCAGAAAATTCTTGTGAAAATTCTTTGAAAATCCGGTCTTGAATTTCTCTGTTATTTCATGGTTATATGATTTAAATATTTGTTTGTTGAAAATCATTTGAAATTGTTGATTTATTAAATCTCACACATATCTCAATTCAAAAATTTATAAATTGGTGTGATTGATTTATTAAATCCTGATATTTTCATATTCCTCAAATGATTTCAAATAAACGGTATTTCTAATCTTGGATCATGAATGATCTTATGTGACCATCCGCTGACAAGTCTGACGTGATTTTATGTTCTGTGTTGCTCTGATACTGTTTTCAAATAACTGCCTGCTTTAATCTGACCGCTGCTATGATACATGTGCATAATCTGTTATCTTGTCTGATTGGGCTTTGTATTTATAATTTTTTTTTTGTCTATGACATTCTTGTTCAGTATCATGTTAAAATTCCTCGTAAATAGAGACACCAAGTGGTATCAGAAGCGCCTTATTTTTGTCTCACCCATCTGTACTTAGATTCAAATCTTCACCATGTATAAATCCACACACTCCTTCTGTCTTGTACACATTTTTTTCCCTCTTGTCGTGTATAGATCAGCATATTCCTCTTGTATTTGATTTTCAATTTTAGAATTATTTATTAATTATTCATTCAGAAATTGAAATCAATATACCAAATTGTTCTTTATTTATAATTCATCAAAATATATCAGAATTTGAAAATGTGATGAATTATGACTGCAATATATTTCACAACAAGAGGAGAATTTATCTGGATTTTCATGATGGTTGAATATTTATTATAATATCTTTGAACTGGCAATTATTTCACGACCATCCTCATTATCTATCATCATTCTGCCATCCATGATAATTTTTTTTATAAATGTGGAGAGTTTAATATTTTTCTAAAAATCATCTTGAATAAACAGTGAAAATATTTGTGATGGAATTGTGGTTATGTTATTTTTCAGAATTAGTGTCAATTGAAAATTTTCAATAATCCCGGTACAGTTGGTCATATTTCATAATATTATTAATTTAGAAATTTATTTCACGGTCCATTTCTGTACCTATCACATTTCTATCATTCATATTGGTTGTATAAACTAGGGAGTTTTTTTTTTATATTTGAAGCTGTAAATGATAAAATATATAATTGATACATAAGCGTGTCTCTAACCTCATTTAAAAATCCAAGCTCTGGTTATGTATGGTTATGAGACAACTTATAATTTAAGCTGCGACTGACCTCATTTAAAAATCCAAGCTCTGGTTATGCGTGGTCAGGGTGCTCTTAAATCAAAAGAAAAAGAAAAGAAAATAATTTGCAATAAATAATTTCTTTTGAAATTCTCCTTGGTGTATAATAACCAGCCTATCAATCCACTTTCTAATCTGTGAAATGTGTTGAAATTTTATGGCGTATTATGATTTGTTGATTGATAGGTATTGGGGTTTGAGATTATTCGTTTTTGTCACTTAAATTGAATTATTAATTATAGTCCAAATCCATCACTATCTTTGAGCTTCATTTTTTAGAAAATTCTTTTGGAAATAATTGGGAAATATTTTTTGAAACTCTCTCCATTTTATATAAAATTCATCGTAAATCCGTCATTCTCTACATTGTGAGATATGCCACCAGTTCTTAGTTTATTATGATTTTTGTTTGACTAATTGAGAGTTATGATGACCATTCCTCCTCTTAAGCTGAAATTATATTTTTTAGTAATTTTTTCATCGATATTTTAAATTCTATATCCTTTTGATGATAACAAAAGGGGGAGAATGGATTAGATTTTGATTTATGAATGAATATTTTATAAATATTTTAATTTTGAAAATTCTGAATCCTTTTACATTCTTTTCACTCATGCACAGTTATAGGGGGAGTTTCTGTTGTAGGGGGAGCTAATAAATAGGGGGAGTTCAGAATTCACTGTCAAACACATTTATTGTAATCAAAATCTTTTATTTGTTTGTCATCATCAAAAGGGGGAGATTGTTGTATATAACGCAGTTGTATACACAATTATATGATTTTTGTTTGATGATAACAAACAAATATATATTATTATAAATGTATTTGTTATTGTAATGTTTTATATATAGAACACAGATAGGAATATAATATTTGAATTGAATATTATATCTCTAACATTCAAACAGTACAACTCTGTATAACTCCACTATTTAAACATTCACTGTATATTGTACTTGTATATAAACAGAATATAATAGACAAGTTCGTTTGACAACAATAAAATGATATTTTATTTCAATCAAATTTGTTTATTACATATATTTGTACAATTCTCTCACAGCTCCTCAGTACAGTTCATTCATTGTCACTCAGTCATACATACACACAACATATACACAGTTACATTTCATATATATCCATTTTCACTTGTATATACAGACTCATACATTCATTGACACCACACACTGTCTTCTTATCTTCAGCTTTCAGTCCAGTCATTGTCAGTCCAGTCATCACAGTCAGTCAAGTCATCCCAGCTTACCTGTCACACATGAAACAGAAACACAAAGTATACTGCAATAGAAATAATACTGAATATATGCAAATATAAATTTTGTTTTTAGAATTTTATTTGCCTCAGATTTCTGGTGTGTTTCTCATCATTTTTCTTGACTTGATCTGAATTATAAAACCATCAATCTGTGTCTAGACAGCTTGTGATATTCACAGTGATACACTGTAAATACCACAAGGTAGACAGTATGTATATAAAGTGCAGGGACAGAAAAATTTGTCTGATGGCTGCATATACACACGTGTATAAATATACACGTGTGCACTGCCTCGCCAATCAGCGAGCAACTGAGGAGTAGCCACATGGACCTGCTCGACTCAGTGCAACAATAATCAATATGGTCGAGGCAACCCAAAAACACCAATGTGATTAAAACAGCATATATTGGCAAAACAGAAAAGCATACAAGCAAAAATGCAAGGAATTAAACAACAAATGCAAAAGTGATACTGGGTTTATACAGTGCACAAGCATGGTGTTCATGGTATGCACAAGGCAGCAGTCTCAATGCCACAAGCTGCTCAGAAAGCAAGGAGTATAAATGGTGAATGGTGCAACATGCTATGAGCAAGATGGTATAACAGCGGGTGTACAAGTTCGTTTCATGAAGCTCAAATATATGGTGGTGATGCACAACTCAGTGGTACAACATACAAGCTGAATTAATGGACATGAGGATATAAACAGATATGGGGCATGTGTGCAACAAGGTGGCAAACAACATAGGAGCAGTACACACATGCGTAGTTTCAAGTGTTTTAGCCAAACAGATCAGGTCAAGTTGTTCACAAATACAGAATGAATGGAACAGCAAGGATGGATACATGGTACGTGACACTTGATGCAAAATTCAGTACAAACTTTCAAGTCAGAATGCAACATGGCAAGCTAATATACAATGGAGCACTAAATGTTATAGCAGCTAAATGTTACAGCAGCTACCATACATGGTTCAGCAAAAAGCACAAGCAAATGGTCGAGCTAGAATTTGCAAATACAAAATGACAAAGACAGCAGCTACAAAATGTTTCAAGAGAACAAATGCAGTGGTACATGGGAGAAGCAAACAAATGGCAAAACTGTTTTAAACAAGTCAAAGTGATTAAAATCGACAAGACAAAAATGGCAAGTATGAAAGGTCAAGGAGATTTAATTCTAAAATTAACTTTTGATTTCTAGTTTGAAAAAGTTAATTTTAAACATGCAAGATTTTTGGGAAGAGTTCAATTTGCAAAGTTTTTCATACATGGAAAGTGTTCATTTCATTCCTGAATTATACTGTCAGGGTTGGAGGTGTTAATGCAGAGAAGATTCAATGAGCAACACTTTCGGCAAGTTTCTGAATGGTTTACAGAAATCAGAAAACTAGCTTTTGGCAAGAATTTTTTTTTCTTCAGAAAGTATTAAATCTGTTTTTCTTTTTTCAAGAGAGCCGATTTTGTCTCACAACAAAAGGAAACAAATTCAATCCAGGAAACAGTGTTTTAAATCACGCAAGGGAAAAATTCAGAGGAGCAAATCTTTTTTTTCAGAAATGTAGTAGCATACTTGGCAACATTTATTCAATCAAAGCAAAAGAGGAATTTGAGCCAAAACCAGAAAGGGAAGCACCGATTTCAGCAAACACAATTATTAAAGGCAAAGGAATCTCGGTAAGATTTTTTTTTCTTCAGAAATTCATTCACAAAAGCAATAAATTCAATCATGGAAATCACGGCAACACAAGGGATTACTCATGGCCACAAATAATTGTTTCCAGTTTTGCATCAAGGCCGACGCATTCAAATCACGCAATCAGATCGAGTCAATATAATGAAATCAGAGAGCAATTTTAGGATTATATAATCCTATATGTACAACCATTCATCACGGGCAATTTCGTATCGATCCCACACAATGTAGTGACCCGAAAATCCAGGGGAATTTGAGCTGACTAAATAACACAAGTCCAACCCAAATCGCACTGGAAATTCAAGAAACTAATAGAAAGAAGACAGAGGGTGAGGATAGATAAGATAGAAACTTAGAATAGAAGAAGAAGAAGAACACAACATCAGAGTAACACGAACCTCACAGCGGAACGAATAACATATAATAGATAACATAACTTTGAAATATAACAGTTATGTATACTATAGCACTTATCAGAGTACAGCACTTACAACACAGTGGAAATAACTATAGCTATATGATCTTGAAGCCTCCTGCTCCATGCTCTTCCAGTATATCTGTAAATTCCTGACTACTTGACTGCCCGTACAAAATTAGGCACCCAAGAGTTTAGGGAAAACAAAACAAATAAACTCCGGGTCAGTCATGGGACTGGTGTGAATAAACTCAAATCATTTAAACAGGTATATGATATCTCATAAGACCACGCCGTGAATACGGAACGGGTTTTTCCCTTATGAGAATCCAAATAACTTTTCAAAGCAATATCATTCTGATATTATAATAATGTCTAAGTACAAATAAATATCAATCTAGCAGAAACGCTTACATCTCACGTTACTACATATATAGTATACAATCAAAATTGCAAGCACGTATTGGATGATTGGATTTCCAACTATGACAAGGTATGGAACCACCTTCCGATCAGTGTACTCTAGGAACGATACACTGGAGTTCAACAAGAACATCTTGTAACTCAGCCACACATGACCGACCACTCATTTCGCTTGAGTGTATCGAATGTACATCACCAACGGTTGGGATCAGCAACCGTTCCCGTATATATATGGGACAGCATTGATAGATTTAAGAAACAAATGAATATTCTCTAGATAGGTGATTATACACCCTACTTCGGTGCGACCGACTTAGCCATGCTACCTGCCCGATTTCTGTCATTTACCGGATGATGAGGCTAGAAGCTACGCTTTATCATCACATCAGATTCACTTCAAATGTCACATCGTCAGATCCATCAGAATCACTAATTTGACGTTTACAACCATACATTACGTGTCAGCTAAAAGAAGTTTCCTTCTCCGCTTCCACTCTTGGTATGGTTGAAGAAATCAAGGTTCGTGACCTTTCTGGAAATACTCTGTCAGACATTCATCTTCATTCACTTAGAATTGTCACATCGTCATACCCGCCGAATCACAAATTGACTTATCCAAAAATAACACGGGTATACAGCTTAGAGAAACGAATTCCTCCGCCACCAAACGTGAATACGTTTGAACAGATCAACTTACGCGATCCATTGGATATACTCTGTCAGACCTTCGTCCATACAAGTTGTCCTGGGATTGGACAAACCGAAGGCACTATTCTGTAAACAGGATAGCCCTTGCATTTTACTCCGTCTTCAATTATCTTTGGCATATATGATTCGCAACGCTTATGCCAATACAGAGTGGTTCTATGGATAATAATCCAACCGGTCTCTCCATATTAACAACGTTAAAATGGTCAAAACTTCGATAGTCGGTGAGTTAACTATCAAAGAAAAACAAGTGTGCGAACAACGATATTATTTCCAGATGGAAATTATATCGAACAAACATTATTTAACATTAATCTCTTTAGTTCATTTATTTACTTATCTCCTGTTTCCCTATATTCTAAATTCTTATTTTCTTTTATCAGAAAACATTTCTGATTCTCGTTTTGGAAAACATTTCCAAAACTCCTTTACGATCAAACCTTACCATTTCTCCGTTAAGAAGGAAGTCACTCAAGTTGGGGTATAATTACCTCTCAGACCTTAACTGAACAACGTTATAACTTCGAAATGGTCAAAGTTTATCTTTTAATCTTTAACAACTTCTTTACACCTTTCTCGGATCCAATTTTACTAATCCACTTCTATATTTAAAACATTGGTTATAACGATAACGTTATAATCCCTCCTTTCGAATTATCTAACTTTGATTATAACTTCTATTCTTATTAGTGAATAATTAACCTAACACTTATTTATTTATAAATAAATAAATCTCTATTTAAACACTGGAAAAGTATAAGTACTTTCCCGAATTCGATATAATCGAATTTGCCGATTAACTTTCTTCGAGAAATCTCTATTTGATTAACTCTATCTTCGAATAAACTATATTCGATTAACTTCTTCCTTTTCAAATATCTCATATTTGAAAATCTTACTTCGAATAAACTATATTCGAAAATCTCTTTTCGAATAACTCTTGTTCGATAAATCTCTCTTCGATCAACTAATAATCGATAACTTTTCCTTTTCAAATATCTCATCTTTGAAAAACCTCACTTCGATTAAACTATAATCGATAACTCCCTTCGATGAAACTAACATCGATAACTTCTTTCGATGAAACTAACATCGATAACTCCTTTCGATGAAACTAACATCGATAACTCCCTTCGATGAAACTAACATCGAAAACTCCTTCCGATGAAACTAACATCGATTTATTTAACTCGACGAACTTAACTCGACTAACTTAACTTGACTCGACTAACTCGACTTACTTGGTTCGACCAATTCGATTCGATTAACTAGGCTCAACTAACTTGACTAACTTAACTCAACTTACTTGGTTCGACCAATTCAATTCGATTAACTAGGCTCGACTAACTTGGTCGAACCACCCGATCAACTCAACTTATTTAACTTAACTTATTTCTCAACTCGATCAACTCGATTAACTCCTATCGAATAACTAATATTCGATTAAACTCCATTCGCTTGACTCTAGATCGCAGCGATCACAATGGTTACGCCTGACTCCCTCAGGAAACATCCGACCGCCGTAGGCTATTTACAGCCCTGCGAATTACGCTAGCAGTCGTACAAGATGGCAACTTACCCTGAATACTATGTTTGACTAACTCTGTCTCAAATAACTATATTTGATTAACTCTAGTTCGTTTTAACTCAAATCGATTAACTCTAACTAATTAACTCCAACTGGTTAACTCTAACTGATTAATTCTAACTGATTACTCTAACCGATTAATTCTAACTGAGTACTCTAACTGGTTAACTCCAACTGATTAACTCTAACTGATTAACTCTATTTGACTAACTCGACTCGACTAACCCCTTTCGAATAACATATTCGATTAACTAACTTCGAATACCATATTCGATTAACTAACTTCGAATACCATATTCGATTAACTTCTTTCGAATGTCTATATTCGATTAACTTCTTCGAATACCATATTCGATTAACTAACTTCGAATACCATATTCGATTAACTAACTTCGAATACCATATTCGATTAACTTCTTTCGAACGTCTATATTCGATTAACTTTATTCACTTTATAAAGATTTCCTTTTTAACAACGTTTTATTCATTTGAAAAGATTTACTTTTAAATAACGGTTCTACCCTTTAAAAATGATTTCCCTTTTTATAATGTTTCCTTTCCAGTTCTATTTGTAAATGGTTTACAAATATTCCCTTTTCAAATTTATTCTTGAAATATTCTAACTCCTTAAATTCCCGGGAAAATTCGCCATAACCCCCTTTGTATCGGGAGCATCGGGAAAATCCCCAAACTCGCCACACAGGCCTTTCCATTCAAAAAGAAAATGGTTTGAAATTATTTCCTTTTCAAATATCTCCTATTTATAAATATCCCAATTTATAAATATTCCTTATATTCTATTTATCAATATCACTTTGAAAAATCTCCTTTATCCATATTCCGGTATGTCATGGTATTCAATCATATCAAATCACGATGTTCAATATCGTCCATACACACACAATCAACAACAGGTTATAATTCACATCATATATCAAAATATATGAAAAACAATAAAATAACTGTTGAGGAATCCAGTCGGATTCCTCCAACCTGTTCCCTGCATCACAGATGTTAGACAATATAGATAACATCAATTTCATCCCAACATGAAATATACTGATAATCAGAATCCATATTTGATTGACGGTTTTCTATATATAACTATATCTACATTTTCAATCAAATCTATTTAACAGTCCAATTTAACAGTCCAATTTAACAATCAATACACAGCAATCAATCATTAAAAATAAAGTACAGTTTATACAAATATAAACTGAACAGAGTTAGTGAGATTTACTCACATTTGCGCGTTAACCGAAAAATAACAGTTTGCGTTATTTGATTCAGTCTGACAATTTATTTCTCCATAAATTGTAACGAGCTCGGATTCACTCCCGGTCAGTCTCATTTTGTTGCTCCTGTCCATACGATCCCAATGCGACCAGTTTCGCTGAATTTCGTTTTCGTATGACAAAGTTATAGCTTTTACAAGGTATACTTATTTTATTTAAAAATTAAATAAACTTTAAAACCAACCGGGCCTCACCTTTTTTCCTTGGCCCAAACCCACTTGTACGTGACCCGCCCACAGCCTCTTCTTCTCCAAAACCGATCGTGTATTCCAGGCCACCACTCATCTCCATCTTCACGAATTCAATCCCCCACCGCACTTTCTCTTCAACACGATTTCAACAATAGAAAACACCAAACAACTAAACAACTAAATCTCGTTAACCCCGTACCCTCATTTCTCAACTCGAGGTCCTCTTTCCACCGTGCATCGACGGTATTCTTCCCAGGCTCCAGCACTTCGAACGACAATTTATCTCACTAGATCCTTCAATACTTGCATACAAGATGCTATTCGGTCACATGAACACAACTCCAACGAAGAACTTGCGAATTGGAACTCATAGCTTCACCAATTTCAAGCCCTAAGGCCACTGCGGATATTTCGAGTTTCCTGAACTTGCGTCGCACCTCACAAACAATATACCAGATCGAAGTAAACCCTTTCAGGAATTTCAAATATATGTTCTAAGATTTTTGGGATTTTATTTCTATTTCTTATGATTTTCTAAAGGATCGAAATCCTTGCTGGGAAAAAGAAAACATACGGCGCAAATTTGTTTGACCACCGAATGGAAGAATTAGGTTTTAAGGAATTTTGTGTGGTGAATTTATAGGAAATTTTTTATATTATTATATTTAATTTTATCGAACTACTACTGGTATTTATCTTTAAAAATTCCAGTGGTCACATACGATACCCAAAAATCACGAAACTGGACATGTAGCTAGAGTTCGACATTACGGTCCCAACGAAACTGGTTTCGTCGAATTCCGACTTCGTATGCTCACACTGCGTATTTTTAACTATCAAAATACTGACTGTTTCTCACTCTAAAAATCGGTACGGCCACATACTGACTCTAAAAATCACGAAACTTCACATCTAACAACTATTTGATATTTCGGATCCAACAAAACTGGTTTCGTCGAATTCCGACTTCGTTTGCAAAACCGGCTATTTTTAAAGCTCTGGATGACCCATTTAAATATATAAATATATTTAAATATAATTAAATTAAATATAATTAAATTTATATTATCGTATATCTTCACATATGACATCGTCCAGCTCCAGAATATCATATCAGAATTTACGGCTTGGTATTTCAGATTTTAGATTTATCGATATTCAGTTTATATCGAAAAATCCTTTTATAACGTTAATAAAGTGTCACAAAATATAAAGGAATTCTACAGCGACTTTTCTGAAATTTGATTTGGACATAACTCAAAATCTACACGACGAAATCCCTATTTTTCTCTTCCACTAGAAAGATATACTCCACCAGCTCCACACGTTTCTTGTTTCACAGAAATCCGGCTTAAACGGCTTCTGTATATTCAGTTGAAGTTCAAATCACCAAATAGCGAACTGCCGCGCCATTTCGAGCTCGATTAAAATTATATTATAAACTATATGTTCTAACGCCATCGATTCCATATATATGTTATTATATTCTGAATCGAAACTCAACCACATCTCGTATACTATCCAATTCACAGTGTATTGTGAATTTCACTATTCTGACCATTCCGGGCTTATAATATATTTTATTATATTATAATTATTAATTAAATATTCAATATTATTTAATTAAACGATCATTAACTTCTCTAAATCACCAATTATATAATTAAATAAATTAATTATATATCTCTAAAAATGCGGGTCATTACATTCTTCCCCACTTAAAATAATTTCGTCCTCGAAATTGCTAAGTTAGAGGACGACCCTATATATTGGAATTCCTAAGATTTGTTTACCCCTAATTTCTGATTTCAACTGAACCAGTTAATATCGACTAAAATATTTATTCATTCCGACTAACTAAAAATTTCAAAAAATTTCTAACACTTTAAATTTTCGGAAAATTTCGCCAGCACCTTCTTTGTACTGGTCAATAGCTCAAACTCCAACTCGCCTCTCTGGGCCATCTCCAACCCAAAAGAAAATCAAATAGCCAAGCGGCTTGCCAATTCGGCTCATAAAAATCTCAAACTCATATAGAATATAAACTTGTACCTTTTTGTCGGGCATATCATTATATCCCTACCATTCGTTACCACTTCTGCATATAACAATGCATTACCAACCTGATCTTCAATCAGTTCATTCTCAAAACCAAATCATTCGCTTATACCCAAGTCGAATTCTATTTAAACTCCAATATCAGATTTCAAATTCTTAACTCATCAACTTAATTCCATTTCCAGATCATTCACTAATCAATTCCATTTCCATTTAACTTAGTCAAAGTTAAATTCTAGTTTATTATTCACTTTCACTATTTAAATCCATTTAACTTCATAAGTTAGATTTAAATTTCAGAATTTAAATTTCTGGGCTCATTTCAAATCAAATTAAAATCATAATACCAATTCAAAACCTTTGAATCCTCAAACAACTTGTTTTCTCAAAACAATTCAAATCAAAATCTTTGGTAGTAATCCACCACTTAGAACTCGAAAATCACACCGATGATACTGCGCAGTCATCATCGGGATTATTTTCCAGCGACCCAAGTGATTTCAATACTATATCATTTTCAAAACCATTACTAAATACTTCCATTTTGAAAACATTTCAAAATCTCCCAGGAACTTAAAATTTCCTTATTTTAATTCCAAATCTGATTTAAATTCATATTTAATTCATCTTATTTCATATACTTCACTTGTATAAATTCTGATTGGTTACATATAACCATTTCACATTTTATAATCTTATCTAATTATAATTACTACCAACACATCCTATATATGATAATATATCACATATCCATACTATGTCGGTCCATCGTATTCAAGTGTTTATTTACTCCTACCGATACAGTGGATCAAATTGATCGACCAGAACTCATAAACAACTCAGCCAATGAATCCCCACAATATAAAACCATTTTTATATCAAATACAAATACGCACTCGTATATATACACTCAAACTCAATCTAGGGTATTACTAACCCTATCTCTACCGAGTCACACCACAGAGCCAAGTAATTCTTAACTTAAGCTCTGATACCAACTGTAGTGACCCGAAAATCCGGGGGAATTTGAGCTGACTAAATAACACAAGTCCAACCCAAATCGCACTGGAAATTCAAGAAACTAATAGAAAGAAGACAGAGGGTGAGGATAGATAAGATAGAAACTTAGAATAGAAGAAGAAGAAGAACACAACATCAGAGTAACACGAACCTCACAGCGGAACGAATAACATATAATAGATAACATAACTTTGAAATATAACAGTTATGTATACTATAGCACTTATCAGAGTACAGCACTTACAACACAGTGGAAATAACTATAGCTATATGATCTTGAAGCCTCCTGCTCCACGCTCTTCCAGTATATCTGTAAATTCCTGACTACTTGACTGCCCGTACAAAATTAGGCACCCAAGAGTTTAGGGAAAACAAAACAAATAAACTCCGGGTCAGTCATGGGACTGGTGTGAATAAACTCAAATCATTTAAACAGGTATATGATATCTCATAAGACCACGCCGTGAATACGGAACGGGTTTTTCCCTTATGAGAATCCAAATAACTTTTCAAAGCAATATCATTCTGATATTATAATAATGTCTAAGTACAAATAAATATCAATCTAGCAGAAACGCTTACATCTCACGTTACTACATATATAGTATACAATCAAAATTGCAAGCACGTATTGGATGATTGGATTTCCAACTATGACAAGGTATGGAACCACCTTCCGATCAGTGTACTCTAGGAACGATACACTGGAGTTCAACAAGAGCATCTTGTAACTCAGCCACAAATGACCGACCACTCATTTCGCTTGAGTGTATCGAATGTACATCACCAACGGTTGGGATCAGCAACCGTTCCCATATATATATGGGACAGCATTGATAGATTTAAGAAACAAATGAATATTCTCTAGATAGGTGATTATACACCCTACTTCGGTGCGACCGACTTAGCCATGCTACCTGCCCGATTTCTGTCATTTACCGGATGATGAGGCTAGAAGCTACGCTTTATCATCACATCAGATTCACTTCAAATGTCACATCGTCAGATCCATCAGAATCACTAATTTGACGTTTACAACCATACATTACGTGTCAGCTAAAAGAAGTTTCCTTCTCCGCTTCCACTCTTGGTATGGTTGAAGAAATCAAGGTTCGTGACCTTTCTGGAAATACTCTGTCAGACATTCATCTTCATTCACTTAGAATTGTCACATCGTCATACCCGCCGAATCACAAATTGACTTATCCAAAAATAACACGGGTATACAGCTTAGAGAAACGAATTCCTCCGCCACCAAACGTGAATACGTTTGAACAGATCAACTTACGCGATCCATTGGATATACTCTGTCAGACCTTCGTCCATACAAGTTGTCCTGGGATTGGACAAACCGAAGGCACTATTCTGTAAACAGGATAGCCCTTGCATTTTACTCCGTCTTCAATTATCTTTGGCATATATGATTCGCAACGCTTATGCCAATACAGAGTGGTTCTATGGATAATAATCCAACCGGTCTCTCCATATTAACAACGTTAAAATGGTCAAAACTTCGATAGTCGGTGAGTTAACTATCAAAGAAAAACAAGTGTGCGAACAACGATATTATTTCCAGATGGAAATTATATCGAACAAACATTATTTAACATTAATCTCTTTAGTTCATTTATTTACTTATCTCCTGTTTCCCTATATTCTAAATTCTTATTTTCTTTTATCAGAAAACATTTCTGATTCTCGTTTTGGAAAACATTTCCAAAACTCCTTTACGATCAAACCTTACCATTTCTCCGTTAAGAAGGAAGTCACTCAAGTTGGGGTATAATTACCTCTCAGACCTTAACTGAACAACGTTATAACTTCGAAATGGTCAAAGTTTATCTTTTAATCTTTAACAACTTCTTTACACCTTTCTCGGATCCAATTTTACTAATCCACTTCTATATTTAAAACATTGGTTATAACGATAACGTTATAATCCCTCCTTTCGAATTATCTAACTTTGATTATAACTTCTATTCTTATTAGTGAATAATTAACCTAACACTTATTTATTTATAAATAAATAAATCTCTATTTAAACACTGGAAAAGTATAAGTACTTTCCCGAATTCGATATAATCGAATTTGCCGATTAACTTTCTTCGAGAAATCTCTATTTGATTAACTCTATCTTCGAATAAACTATATTCGATTAACTTCTTCCTTTTCAAATATCTCATATTTGAAAATCTTACTTCGAATAAACTATATTCGAAAATCTCTTTTCGAATAACTCTTGTTCGATAAATCTCTCTTCGATCAACTAATAATCGATAACTTTTCCTTTTCAAATATCTCATCTTTGAAAAACCTCACTTCGATTAAACTATAATCGATAACTCCCTTCGATGAAACTAACATCGATAACTTCTTTCGATGAAACTAACATCGATAACTCCTTTCGATGAAACTAACATCGATAACTCCCTTCGATGAAACTAACATCGAAAACTCCTTCCGATGAAACTAACATCGATTTATTTAACTCGACGAACTTAACTCGACTAACTTAACTTGACTCGACTAACTCGACTTACTTGGTTCGACCAATTCGATTCGATTAACTAGGCTCGACTAACTTGACTAACTTAACTCAACTTACTTGGTTCGACCAATTCAATTCGATTAACTAGGCTCGACTAACTTGGTCGAACCACCCGATCAACTCAACTTATTTAACTTAACTTATTTCTCAACTCGATCAACTCGATTAACTCCTATCGAATAACTAATATTCGATTAAACTCCATTCGCTTGACTCTAGATCGCAGCGATCACAATGGTTACGCCTGACTCCCTCAGGAAACATCCGACCGCCGTAGGCTATTTACAGCCCTGCGAATTACGCTAGCAGCCGTACAAGATGGCAACTTACCCTGAATACTATGTTTGACTAACTCTGTCTCAAATAACTATATTTGATTAACTCTAGTTCGTTTTAACTCAAATCGATTAACTCTAACTAATTAACTCCAACTGGTTAACTCTAACTGATTAATTCTAACTGATTACTCTAACCGATTAATTCTAACTGAGTACTCTAACTGGTTAACTCCAACTGATTAACTCTAACTGATTAACTCTATTTGACTAACTCGACTCGACTAACCCCTTTCGAATAACATATTCGATTAACTAACTTCGAATACCATATTCGATTAACTAACTTCGAATACCATATTCGATTAACTTCTTTCGAATGTCTATATTCGATTAACTTCTTCGAATACCATATTCGATTAACTAACTTCGAATATTCGATTAACTAACTTCGAATACCATATTCGATTAACTTCTTTCGAACGTCTATATTCGATTAACTTTATTCACTTTATAAAGATTTCCTTTTTAACAACGTTTTATTCATTTGAAAAGATTTACTTTTAAATAACGGTTCTACCCTTTAAAAATGATTTCCCTTTTTATAATGTTTCCTTTCCAGTTCTATTTGTAAATGGTTTACAAATATTCCCTTTTCAAATTTATTCTTGAAATATTCTAACTCCTTAAATTCCCGGGAAAATTCGCCATAACCCCCTTTGTATCGGGAGCATCGGGAAAATCCCCAAACTCGCCACACAGGCCTTTCCATTCAAAAAGAAAATGGTTTGAAATTATTTCCTTTTCAAATATCTCCTATTTATAAATATCCCAATTTATAAATATTCCTTATATTCTATTTATCAATATCACTTTGAAAAATCTCCTTTATCCATATTCCGGTATGTCATGGTATTCAATCATATCAAATCACGATGTTCAATATCGTCCATACACACACAATCAACAACAGGTTATAATTCACATCATATATCAAAATATATGAAAAACAATAAAATAACTGTTGAGGAATCCAGTCGGATTCCTCCAACCTGTTCCCTGCATCACAGATGTTAGACAATATAGATAACATCAATTTCATCCCAACATGAAATATACTGATAATCAGAATCCATATTTGATTGACGGTTTTCTATATATAACTATATCTACATTTTCAATCAAATCTATTTAACAGTCCAATTTAACAGTCCAATTTAACAATCAATACACAGCAATCAATCATTAAAAATAAAGTACAGTTTATACAAATATAAACTGAACAGAGTTAGTGAGATTTACTCACATTTGCGCGTTAACCGAAAAATAACAGTTTGCGTTATTTGATTCAGTCTGACAATTTATTTCTCCATAAATTGTAACGAGCTCGGATTCACTCCCGGTCAGTCTCATTTTGTTGCTCCTGTCCATACGATCCCAATGCGACCAGTTTCGCTGAATTTCGTTTTCGTATGACAAAGTTATAGCTTTTACAAGGTATACTTATTTTATTTAAAAATTAAATAAACTTTAAAACCAACCGGGCCTCACCTTTTTTCCTTGGCCCAAACCCACTTGTACGTGACCCGCCCACAGCCTCTTCTTCTCCAAAACCGATCGTGTATTCCAGGCCACCACTCATCTCCATCTTCACGAATTCAATCCCCCACCGCACTTTCTCTTCAACACGATTTCAACAATAGAAAACACCAAACAACTCAACAACTAAATCTCGTTAACCCCGTACCCTCATTTCTCAACTCGAGGTCCTCTTTCCACCGTGCATCGACGGTATTCTTCCCAGGCTCCAGCACTTCGAACGACAATTTATCTCACTAGATCCTTCAATACTTGCATACAAGATGCTATTCGGTCACATGAACACAACTCCAACGAAGAACTTGCGAATTGGAACTCATAGCTTCACCAATTTCAAGCCCTAAGGCCACTGCGGATATTTCGAGTTTCCTGAACTTGCGTCGCACCTCACAAACAATATACCAGATCGAAGTAAACCCTTTCAGGAATTTCAAATATATGTTCTAAGATTTTTGGGATTTTATTTCTATTTCTTATGATTTTCTAAAGGATCGAAATCCTTGGTGGGAAAAAGAAAACATACGGCGCAAATTTGTTTGACCACCGAATGGAAGAATTAGGTTTTAAGGAATTTTGTGTGGTGAATTTATAGGAAATTTTTTATATTATTATATTTAATTTTATCGAACTACTACTGGTATTTATCTTTAAAAATTCCAGTGGTCACATACGATACCCAAAAATCACGAAACTGGACATGTAGCTAGAGTTCGACATTACGGTCCCAACGAAACTGGTTTCGTCGAATTCCGACTTCGTATGCTCACACTGCGTATTTTTAACTATCAAAATACTGACTGTTTCTCACTCTAAAAATCGGTACGGCCACATACTGACTCTAAAAATCACGAAACTTCACATCTAACAACTATTTGATATTTCGGATCCAACAAAACTGGTTTCGTCGAATTCCGACTTCGTTTGCAAAACCGGCTATTTTTAAAGCTCTGGATGACCCATTTAAATATATAAATATATTTAAATATAATTAAATTAAATATAATTAAATTTATATTATCGTATATCTTCACATATGACATCGTCCAGCTCCAGAATATCATATCAGAATTTACGGCTTGGTATTTCAGATTTTAGATTTATCGATATTCAGTTTATATCGAAAAATCCTTTTATAATGTTAATAAAGTGTCACAAAATATAAAGGAATTCTACAGCGACTTTTCTGAAATTTGATTTGGACATAACTCAAAATCTACACGACGAAATCCCTATTTTTCTCTTCCACTAGAAAGATATACTCCACCAGCTCCACACGTTTCTTGTTTCACAGAAATCCGGCTTAAACGGCTTCTGTATATTCAGTTGAAGTTCAAATCACCAAATAGCGAACTGCCGCGCCATTTCGAGCTCGATTAAAATTATATTATAAACTATATGTTCTAACGCCATCGATTCCATATATATGTTATTATATTCTGAATCGAAACTCAACCACATCTCGTATACTATCCAATTCACAGTGTATTGTGAATTTCACTATTCTGACCATTCCGGGCTTATAATATATTTTATTATATTATAATTATTAATTAAATATTCAATATTATTTAATTAAACGATCATTAACTTCTCTAAATCACCAATTATATAATTAAATAAATTAATTATATATCTCTAAAAATGCGGGTCATTACACACAACATCAATTTGAATCATAAAATAAATTCAGAGAAACTCACGAAGTTTTCAGAGGGATTTGATCAATCTCCAAATTGATTGAGCAACAAATCGAAGCATCACATATCAACGAAATATCGAGCCATCAGAGCCTCGGTTTTTATCAAGCAATCGACCGATTTGGGGAAGGATTCAAGAAACCCTAAGCCGCCATTTATTTTCTCAGAGAAAGTGGACCAAAGGAATGAACGATGAAGTAAAAGAAAATGGGCCGGCCAAAAATGAATATGGGCTTGGAGCTTTAAATTGACAAAGGGGTTTTCTAAACTCTTTTTATTTTAAGTCCAATGGTTTTTCATTTGTTTTATGTTGTATTTTTTTTTTAATTTCATTTTGTAAAAAATTGTCAAACAGTTTCTAGGTCTGTAAAATCTAGGAAATTCAGTTGGGGGTCAACTGACAGTTGCTAGAGTCTGTAAAATCTAGGGTTTACGTGTTACGGGTTTGTAATACGGGAAAATCTGGTTAAGGGGATATTGGCTAGTCTAGGGTTTTGAGCGTAGGGTTAGATTAGGAGCGAGGTGTTCGCGAGTGTACATGGTCTTGTATGCGGGATCTTTTCTATCACCTAGTAGAAACCTTAGGAATGCAGCAGTAGGCAGGGTTTTGCCGAAGCTGGGTATATCTGTGTGTGATTTACTTTCTGCACTTTTATTTCTGTTGCATTCTGTGATCTGTTTATTATTTTAATATTCTGTCAGATTTTCAGTTCAGTTTAAAAACTGTGATAAACCCTATTCACCCCCCCCCCTCTAGGGTTAATCTAGATCCAACATTTGGTATCAGAGCAGGTATTCGGTTAACTCTAGAGAAATGGTGAATCCTAGTTGTCAGTCCATAGAGAGTCAGTCCAGTCATATTCCATCTATTTTCAATGGTACAGATTTTTTAAATTGGAAATCAGAAATGAAATCTTATTTAAAATCAGTTGATATTAAATGTTGGAAGAGTATTAAAAATGGGTATGATATTGTAAGTAGGGTTGATATTGAATTTAATTTACATGCTACTCATATTTTATATTCTTATATTAATGATATTCAATATAGCCTTATTTCCCATTGTTTGACTGCGCAGGAAATCTGGCAGACTCTCAACGCGCTATATGGAAAAATTGACAAATGCTCAAAATCCCAGAAAGATAACTCGGCTTCAGATTTGTGCTTGACAGGTTGTACAGATGGAAATCCAGATGGATACTCAACAGGAAATATTTCTTTGATTCACCGTTTAAATGGTTTAACTGAATCTGTTGAGAAGTTAAAATCTAAAAATAAACTTCTGAAATCGGAGAAGCTTGAGTTGATCTGCAAAAATAATGTTTTGGAATCAAAACTCAAAAACGTTAAGAATTCTTCAAATTCTAATTGCAAAAATTGTTTAAAATTGAAAACCAATCTTGTTCATCTCAATAAAAATATTCAAAAGTTTGAAAAAGAAATTTTGATCTTAAAAGAAAACAAGATTGAGTTATCAAATTTGAACAATCTTCTACAAAAGGAATTTGAAGTTTTTAAGACTGATATAAGTTCCAAATTTGAGATTGCTGAAAATGAAAATTTGGTGAGAAGTGATTTGATTTTGAAAGAACTTGAAAATGAGATTGAAAAATCCAAGATTTTTGAGTCTGAAAAACAAAAACGATTTGAATTTGAAATCTCGGAATCTCAAGCCAAAATTAGATTGCTTGAAAATGAGAATCTGGTTTTACAACAGACCAATGCTGAACAGATGATCGCTATAAATAATTGCTCAAATTTATTAAAAGAAAATGGCGATCTAAAATCCAAAATTCAACGATTAGAATTCACTTTGGATAAATTTTCTAATGGGGAAAAATCATTGAATATGTTGTTACAAAACCAAGTTTCTATTGGAAATAAATCGGGTCTTGGCTTCGGAAAAAATGATGTTCTTGGAAAAACAAATGAATTTGAGAAACGGAATTCAATTGTTTTTAAAAATCCTTCAAATCATTTTGGAAATGTTTGTTTTGAAAATTTGAACTCTAACATTCCCAAAGGATTTTTGAATCAAAAACATGATGTGAATTTGTTTTATAACAAACCAATTAAACAATCTTGGATCCCAAATAAAAATAAAACGACTTCAACTAAATTCAAACAGATTTGGGTCCCGAAAGGTACAAAGGTTGATTCGAATGGTTTGCTATATAAACAGGTTTGGGTACCAAAAGTTGTGAACAAAACTGTGAGTGGTTTTACTACTTTCGTTAGACCACTCAATTCTCTTAACAGTTAGGTACCAAAGGAGGCTGAGGAACTGCATAGCTAAAGAAAAACTGGATTCAAAACTGCTACATATCACAGAATCATTCACAGTTCCTTAGCCACATCTGTTGAGTTAGAGATTCTGCTTTACATTGGATTCTGGTATGATCTCTAAACTCACCTTTGTATATTCTCTTTGTTTGTTTTTTATTTTCTGTTTTTATTCCTTCCTCTATCTCCTTCTTTTTTTGTTTTTTTATTTGACACTGCCATATTCTTCTTTGTCTGTACTTCTTAAACTTCCAGTTGCAGAATTAATGATTTTCTGGAAATTTGCCTTACTTGTATAAAATCATCATGTGTTAATCATTTCCATATCCTGAATTTGAACTTGTATATATCTGCAATTGTTTTGAAGTTTATTTTCTGATTGTTGAATTCATAACAGTGTTGATGCATTCATATCATATCTTGAACACTGTTAACTAGAATTCTAAATTTTTGAAGATCTGAATAATTAATGAAATTTCACACACTTATGCTGTTTTGAGTTCCTTCCAATTCATTTTTGGAAACGCTGAAAATATTATACTCATTACAGTACACTCTGTTCTTTATCAGTTGTGATAATTTCAGACATTTTCAGATTGGCTTGAATATTGTAAATTGTCTAGAATCTCAGTGATACATCTTGAAATCCATCTTATATTCATGATTATTATGGTTCAAATTGGTTTGTTTGAAATCATCTGAAATTCTTGATATTTTGAATCTCACATACCTCTTAAATTTGAAATTATTGATCTTGTGTGAATGATTCATTATATCTCAAACTTGACATTGGTTCAAGTGATTTCAAATAAATTATTAATTTTCTGGATCATGAATACCTTTCAAATTTGATGTAAATGATCTGAAATTTCTCTTATACATGTCAGAAAATTCTTGTGAAAATTCTTTGAAAATCCGGTCTTGAATTTCTCTGTTATTTCATGGTTATATGATTTAAATATTTGTTTGTTGAAAATCATTTGAAATTGTTGATTTATTAAATCTCACACATATCTCAATTCAAAAATTTATAAATTGGTGTGATTGATTTATTAAATCCTGATATTTTCATATTCCTCAAATGATTTCAAATAAACGGTATTTCTAATCTTGGATCATGAATGATCTTATGTGACCATCCGCTGACAAGTCTGACGTGATTTTATGTTCTGTGTTGCTCTGATACTGTTTTCAAATAACTGCCTGCTTTAATCTGACCGCTGCTATGATACATGTGCATAATCTGTTATCTTGTCTGATTGGGCTTTGTATTTATAATTTTTTTTTTGTCTATGACATTCTTGTTCAGTATCATGTTAAAATTCCTCGTAAATAGAGACACCAAGTGGTATCAGAAGCGCCTTATTTTTGTCTCACCCATCTGTACTTAGATTCAAATCTTCACCATGTATAAATCCACACACTCCTTCTGTCTTGTACACATTTTTTCCCCTCTTGTCGTGTATAGATCAGCATATTCCTCTTGTATTTGATTTTCAATTTTAGAATTATTTATTAATTATTCATTCAGAAATTGAAATCAATATACCAAATTGTTCTTTATTTATAATTCATCAAAATATATCAGAATTTGAAAATGTGATGAATTATGACTGCAATATATTTCACAACAAGAGGAGATTTTATCTGGATTTTCATGATGGTTGAATATTTATTATAATATCTTTGAACTGGCAATTATTTCACGACCATCCTCATTATCTATCATCATTCTGCCATCCATGATAATTTTTTTTATAAATGTGGAGAGTTTAATATTTTTCTAAAAATCATCTTGAATAAACAGTGAAAATATTTGTGATGGAATTGTGGTTATGTTATTTTTCAGAATTAGTGTCAATTGAAAATTTTCAATAATCCCGGTACAGTTGGTCATATTTCATAATATTATTAATTTAGAAATTTATTTCACGGTCCATTTCTGTACCTATCACATTTCTATCATTCATATTGGTTGTATAAACTAGGGAGTTTTTTTTTATATTTGAAGCTGAAAATGATAAAATATATAATTGATACATAAGCGTGTCTCTAACCTCATTTAAAAATCCAAGCTCTGGTTATGTATGGTTATGAGACAACTTATAATTTAAGCTGCGACTGACCTCATTTAAAAATCCAAGCTCTGGTTATGCGTGGTCAGGGTGCTCTTAAATCAAAAGAAAAAGAAAAGAAAATAATTTGCAATAAATAATTTCTTTTGAAATTCTCCTTGGTGTATAATAACCAGCCTATCAATCCACTTTCTAATCTGTGAAATGTGTTGAAATTTTATGGCGTATTATGATTTGTTGATTGATAGGTATTGGGGTTTGAGATTATTCGTTTTTGTCACTTAAATTGAATTATTAATTATAGTCCAAATCCATCACTATCTTTGAGCTTCATTTTTTAGAAAATTCTTTTGGAAATAATTGGGAAATATTTTTTGAAACTCTCTCCATTTTATATAAAATTCATCGTAAATCCGTCATTCTCTACATTGTGAGATATGCCACCAGTTCTTAGTTTATTATGATTTTTGTTTGACTAATTGAGAGTTATGATGACCATTCCTCCTCTTAAGCTGAAATTATATTTTTTAGTAATTTTTTCATCGATATTTTAAATTCTATATCCTTTTGATGATAACAAAAGGGGGAGAATGGATTAGATTTTGATTTATGAATGAATATTTTATAAATATTTTAATTTTGAAAATTCTGAATCCTTTTACATTCTTTTCACTCATGCACAGTTATAGGGGGAGTTTCTGTTGTAGGGGGAGCTAATAAATAGGGGGAGTTCAGAATTCACTGTCAAACACATTTATTGTAATCAAAATCTTTTATTTGTTTGTCATCATCAAAAGGGGGAGATTGTTGTATATAACGCAGTTGTATACACAATTATATGATTTTTGTTTGATGATAACAAACAAATATATATTATTATAAATGTATTTGTTATTGTAATGTTTTATATATAGAACACAGATAGGAATATAATATTTGAATTGAATATTATATCTCTAACATTCAAACAGTACAACTTTGTATAACTCCACTATTTAAACATTCACTGTATATTGTACTTGTATATAAACAGAATATAATAGACAAGTTCGTTTGATAACAATAAAATGATATTTTATTTCAATCAAATTTGTTTATTACATATATTTGTACAATTCTCTCACAGCTCCTCAGTACAGTTCATTCATTGTCACTCAGTCATACATACACACAACATATACACAGTTACATTTCATATATATCCATTTTCACTTGTATATACAGACTCATACATTCATTGACACCACACACTGTCTTCTTATCTTCAGCTTTCAGTCCAGTCATTGTCAGTCCAGTCATCACAGTCAGTCCAGTCATCCCAGCTTACCTGTCACACATGAAACAGAAACACACAGTATACTGCAATAGAAATAATACTGAATATATGCAAATATAAATTTTATTTTTAGAATTTTATTTGCCTCAGATTTCTGGTGTGTTTCTCATCATTTTTCTTGACTTGATCTGAATTATAAAACCATCAATCTGTGTCTAGACAGCTTGTGATATTCACAGTGATACACTGTAAATACCACAAGGTAGACAGTATGTATATAAAGTGCAGGGACAGAAAAATTTGTCTGATGGCTGCATATACACACGTGTATAAATATACACGTGTGCACTGCCTCGCCAATCAGCGAGCAACTGAGGAGTAGCCACATGGACCTGCTCGACTCAGTGCAACAATAATCAATATGGTCGAGGCAACCCAAAAACACCAATGTGATTAAAACAGCATATATTGGCAAAACAGAAAAGCATACAAGCAAAAATGCAAGGAATTAAACAACAAATGCAAAAGTGATACTGGGTTTATACAGTGCACAAGCATGGTGTTCATGGTATGCACAAGGCAGCAGTCTCAATGCCACAAGCTGCTCAGAAAGCAAGGAGTATAAATGGTGAATGGTGCAACATGCTATGAGCAAGATGGTATAACAGCGGGTGTACAAGTTCGTTTCATGAAGCTCAAATATATGGTGGTGATGCACAACTCAGTGGTACAACATACAAGCTGAATTAATGGACATGAGGATATAAACAGATATGGGGCATGTGTGCAACAAGGTGGCAAACAACATAGGAGCAGTACACACATGCGTAGTTTCAAGTGTTTTAGCCAAACAGATCAGGTCAAGTTGTTCACAAATACAGAATGAATGGAACAGCAAGGATGGATACATGGTACGTGACACTTGATGCAAAATTCAGTACAAACTTTCAAGTCAGAATGCAACATGGCAAGCTAATATACAATGGAGCACTAAATGTTATAGCAGCTAAATGTTACAGCAGCTACCATACATGGTTCAGCAAAAAGCACAAGCAAATGGTCGAGCTAGAATTTGCAAATACAAAATGACAAAGACAGCAGCTACAAAATGTTTCAAGAGAACAAATGCAGTGGTACATGGGAGAAGCAAACAAATGGCAAAACTGTTTTAAACAAGTCAAAGTGATTAAAATCGACAAGACAAAAATGGCAAGTATGAAAGGTCAAGGAGATTTAATTCTAAAATTAACTTTTGATTTCTAGTTTGAAAAAGTTAATTTTAAACATGCAAGATTTTTGGGAAGAGTTCAATTTGCAAAGTTTTTCATACATGGCAAGTGTTCATTTCATTCCTGAATTATACTGTCAGGGTTGGAGGTGTTAATGCAGAGAAGATTCAATGAGCAACACTTTCGGCAAGTTTCTGAATGGTTTACAGAAATCAAAAAACTAGCTTTTGGCAAGAAATTTTTTTTTCTTCAGAAAGTATTAAATCTGTTTTTCTTTTTTCAAGAGAGCCGATTTTGTCTCACAACAAAAGGAAACAAATTCAATCCAGGAAACAGTGTTTTAAATCACACAAGGGAAAAATTCAGAGGAGCAAATCTTTTTTTTCAGAAATGTAGTAGCATACTTGGCAACATTTATTCAATCAAAGCAAAAGAGGAATTTGAGCCAAAACCAGAAAGGGAAGCACCGATTTCAGCAAACACAATTATTAAAGGCAAAGGAATCTCGGCAAGATTTTTTTTCTTCAGAAATTCATTCACAAAAGCAATAAATTCAATCATGGAAATCACGGCAACACAAGGGATTACTCATGGCCACAAATAATTGTTTCCAGTTTTGCATCAAGGCCGACGCATTCAAATCACGCAATCAGATCGAGTCAATATAATGAAATCAGAGAGCAATTTTAGGATTATATAATCCTATATGTACAACCATTCATCACGGGCAATTTCGTATCGATCCCACACAACTTCAATTTGAATCATAAAATAAATTCAGAGAAACTCACGAAGTTTTCAGAGGGATTTGATCAATCTCCAAATTGATTGAGCAACAAATCGAAGCATCACATATCAACGAAATATCGAGCCATCAGAGCCTCGGTTTTTATCAAGCAATCGACCGATTTGGGGAAGGATTCAAGAAACCCTAAGCCGCCATTTATTTTCTCAGAGAAAGTGGACCAAAGGAATGAACGATGAAGTAAAAGAAAATGGGCCGGCCAAAAATGAATATGGGCTTGGAGCTTTAAATTGACAAAGGGGTTTTCTAAACTCTTTTTATTTTAAGTCCAATGGTTTTTCATTTGTTTTATGTTGTATTTTTTTTTTAATTTCATTTTGTAAAAAATTGTCAAACAGTTTCTAGGTCTGTAAAATCTAGGAAATTCAGTTGGGGGTCAACTGACAGTTGCTAGAGTCTGTAAAATCTAGGGTTTACGTGTTATGGGTTTGTAATACGGGAAAATCTGGTTAAGGGGATATTGGCCAGTCTAGGGTTTTGAGCGTAGGGTTAGATTAGGAGCGAGGTGTTCGCGAGTGTACATGGTCTTGTATGCGGGATCTTTTCTATCACCTAGTAGAAACCTTAGGAATGCAGCAGTAGGCAGGGTTTTGCCGAAGCTGGGTATATCTGTGTGTGATTTACTTTCTGCACTTTTATTTCTGTTGCATTCTGTGATCTGTTTATTATTTTAATATTCTGTCAGATTTTCAGTTCAGTTTAAAAACTGTGATAAACCCTATTCACCCCCCCCCCCCTCTAGGGTTAATCTAGATCCAACAGTTTCGACATATGAAAATAATTTCAACAAATGAAAATAATTCTAACACATGAATATTTCAGAAAATTTCGGCAGCATAACGGCAGGATAGTTAAAACCGGGTCCGTCCCTAGTACGGCTCCTCGCTCTACCTTAAAGCCTCGCAGCTTTTGACAATGGGGTATTCATGCATCTAGTTCGCACACAAGCGGCATGTATATTTTTATTTCTTTTCCACAAACTAATCCTATGTGGTTTCAACCAAATAATTCTCAACCACAAACGGGTATTTTTCAACCACAATCAATCAATTTCAACCACAAACAATTCAAATCAACCATTCGCTATCAACCAATTTTCACACCAATCACAACCAGTAAATATCGTCCATGGTTTGTAGACGAGGGGCGTATATATATATATATATATAAGTAAATTTCACTTCTATTCAACACATATATAATTTTTACAACGCATACATAACTTATACATCGAACGTACAACTTACACAACGCTTATACATGAGGTGTACAATGCTTATATAACTCATACATCGACTATATAATTTATACATCGTCGTTTTCCATATCGTTTATAATTCAAAAATCTCACATTGGGTTCCACTCCACCAAAAATTGCAGAAGGCTCAAAAAAATATGCGGTCTCTTCTAGAAGGTAGAAGACGTCCACACGAGTCCACTGTCTCTAGTTTCACTGAATTTCGTCAAGAAATGAAAAAGATATGATTTTTACAGTGAAATCAAAAACTGTAGCGCTTTAAAGTGCTATAATATAGTTAAATTAAAAACAGCCGTTACCTTCTGAAATTCTTCAAAACTAGGTTTTGATTTTTAAACCAAATCCGTTGGGCTTCGTCAAGATCAGGTTGCACCACCACCTAGGCCGTCGGAAGGCGCGTAGAACGATGGCAGGTGGGTCCCACTTGGCGGCGGGGCTGAGGCAGGGCGGCGGTTGGAAGCTCGAGACTTTCGAGCTCGATTTCTCCCTGTATCCTCGAAGAAAAAATACAAACTTATATGAATTTGAAGATCTTGACGAGCTCTACAAAATCCTCAACAGGATGGAGGTCTAATTGTGAGCGGGTTGAGAGGAATCGAGGAGAGAAGGAAAGAAGGTATTTCCGCCTTCGTCGACGTTGATTACGGGGAGAGAGAAGTTTGACCGACCAATAGGATATATTTTTTATATTTATAAATTTTAAAAATCCAAAAATACCCCTCTTCACGTACTAACACCAATCCAAACCCAACGACTGTCGTCCCTAGCTAAATACCCCCATTCTAAACACAATGGGATATGTTTCGTAGGCCCATTCAACTGTTTCAGTCAGTTTTCCTTCAAATTAAAATATAAAACATTCAATATTTAATTTGAACGTACATTTCAATTTGCCGGGGCCACATATTGATTCTAAAAATTCCAGAAAAATAAATCTAGCTATGTTTTGATGATATAGTCCCAACAAAACTAGTTTCGTCGAATTCTGAGACCGTTTGAAAAATGGCCCTTTTCTGGTCGATCCAATTTAATAGAAATCGACCAAACACATTTTCCTTTGTCACGCTCACATACTAGCTTCAAAAATTATGTAATTTGAAACCTATCAATAATTTGACATCCCGGATCCAACAAAAGTGGTTTCGTCGAATTCTGAGGTCGTTTGCAAAATGGCCATTTTCACGGGCCATATAAACTCTATAGCGACCTTTTTGAAAATTCATTTAGCCATAACTTTTGCTTCCCGCTATGAAACTTCGATTTTTCAGATTTGTTAGAAAGATATTCACTAACAGATTTAAATATTTTTGGTTTCACTAAAATCCATTTTGGTTTGCACCCGGTACAGTCAGTCAAAGTTTGAATTCAAAATTTGAAACTACCACGCCATTTCAGGCCTTGTTTATAATTAGAATTAATTATATTTATTTTCAAACGTCGATTCAAACTTATTTTCATTGTTACTATTTAAAATATTTATTTTAAATATTTAAAATCCACCAAAATAGCCAATTTAAAATTTTTAAATTGGTTCAGATTTTCCGGGTTGTTACAAAGATAATTCAATGGGAGTTCACATGTCTTACAGTTTAGCATACCAATAGTCTTGTTAGCAATCCCAATGTTAGCTCCCAAAACCAATTTTACTGACTAGCAATGACAAATCCAATTCATGAAGTTTAAATGAAAATTATAGCTGTGGGAACAAATTAAGTGATACGAGCCAGTCTGCTTTTGAAAACGGTTTAGAAACAGTTCAATTGACTAACGTAAATAATTCAAGTTCTGATGATATAACTAGCAAGATACTAAAAATACAACTAGCCCATAATTCAAAGCTAAAAGGAGTCCTACATGAAAACACATACCATCTCCACTGAACATGTATTATGTAGCTGCAATCTAACACTTATTAGGAAACAAAAAAATAGTAATTGACAAAATACGGTTGGTGGCATATAAAATGGAAAAACATAAATGGTTTCAAACTAAACAACATGTATTAGAAGCATCTTCAAAATTGAAACTTCTCTTAGTTAAATCAAAGATCTTATAATTCAATAAATTATAAAACTAAGCATACTTTACATAAATAAATACGCAACGAATTAATAAAACTACTGATTTATAGGATGATAGACTAGTTAAGCATATTTTACAAGTAATTTTTTGCATTTCTTTTGTAGGATGCTAGACTGTCAAGATAATTAGCATCACCCTTGACATCTAGAAAAGCAAGGTATTAAGTGAAAGATACGTGGAAACTATTAAAAGGTTTCTATAAATAATCTATGGTAGGAGTTTTGAATCATATGCATATAAGTCTGGCACATTAAAAAGAATGTTTAGAACATATAATAGTGTGCTTTAGTTTGAGTAATGATGGCAGGACATAGTTTATGTAGAGATCCATGACTTTCTTGTCCTAGGTATGCATAGCATTTGCAATATCTACAGACATGGATTTATAGTATAATAAAAACATAGATGCATTTCTATGCTACAAAATTATCTTAGCTTTCATATGATTAGAACTCTTGATTGAGATAATTACATACAACATTGTTTTATACAAAAGTTACAATAGAATTTTACAGATAAATTTCATTCCATACAAAATTAACTTTTAAAATACACGGGTGCTAATAAACTGTAAACCATAAACAAGCCCGGTAAAAATCGTTTCCAATTACGATAACGAGAAACATTATCCAAAAGGGAGAAACTAAAGCCGTGCATTTAACAAATTAAACAAAACATTAGAATAGAACTTCGAAAATAGCTGATATCACAATTAGAATAGCAAATTAAGTTGAAGTAAAGGTTAGCCAAAGAAAAATAAACAATATAAGATATAGAATATGAAATGAGTTTCGGATCTCACCTTCAACGATTGCAGAAAAAATTGACTTTTTTCTTCCTTCCCTTTTATCCTTTTATATCAAAATCTTTTAGGGTTCTACACAAATTGTTTCAGGCCCTCTATGTTGCTGCTATTGATTTGCAAAAAAATGAGGAAATAGTCAGGCAGAGAAGAGGTAATTTGCGAGATTGTAGTCAATTAGGGATTTTTGGAATTTAAAGTGATGGAGAATATGATCATCTAGAATCGGAGAAGAAATAGTCAGCGGAGAAGAAGAAATATCAGCAAAATACGGAAAGACAAACATTAGCGAAATATCCAAAAATAAATTTCTACCAGCATCAAATTTATGAATTATCAAAATAGGACACTTATAAAATGTAAAGCAATATAAAGAAAAAGCTGAGATGACTCTGTTAACCAAAATCAATCAATCGGATTTAGATAAAGACCATCCTTCCATCTAGTAAGCTTGTTATCAAGACTAACAATGACAAATCCAATAATCGTACCAAATCTCATACCGAAACCAAGATAATTCAATGGGAGTTCACATGTCTTACAGTTTATCATACCAATAATCTTGTTAGCAATCCCAATGTTAGCTCCCAAAACCAATTTTACTGACTAGCGATGACAAATCCAATTCATGAAGTTTGAATGAAAGATATAGCTGTGAGAACAAATTAAGTGATTGACGAGCCAATCTGCTTTTGAAAATGGTTTAGAAACAGTTCAATTGACTAACGTAAATAATTCAAGTTCTGATGATATAACTAGCAAGATACTAAAAATACAACTAGCCCATAATTCAAAGCTATAAGGAGTCCTACATGAAAACACATACCATCTCCACTGAGCATGTCTTATGTAGCTGCAATCTAACACTTATTAGGAAACAAAAAATAGTAATTGACAAAATACTGTTGGTGGCATATAAAATGGAAAAACATAAATGGTTTCAAACTAAACAACATGTATTAGAAGCATCTTCAAAATTGAAACTTCTCTTAGATAAATCAAAGATCTAGTAATTCAATAAATTATAAAATTAAGCATACTTTACATAAATAAATACACAACGAATTAATAAAACTACTGATTTATAGGATGCTAGACTAGTTAAGCATATTTTACAAGTAATTTTTTTGCATTTCTTTTGTAGGATGCTAGACTGTCAGGATAATTAGCATCACCCTTGACATCTAGAAAAGCAAGGTATTAAGTGAAAGAGACGTGGAAACTATTAAAAGGTTTCTATAAATAATCTATGGTAGGAGTTTTGAATCATATGCATATAAGTCTGGCACATTAAAAAGAATGTTTAGAACATATAATAGTGTGCTTTAGTTTGAGTAATGATGGCAGCACAGAGTTTATGTAGAGATCCATGAGTTTCTTGTCCTAGGTATGCATAGCATTTGTAATATCTACAGACATGGATTTATAGTATAATAAAACATAGATGCATTTCTCTGCTACAAAATTATCTTAGCTTTCATACGATTAGAACTCTTAATTGAGATAATTACATACAACATCGTTCTACACAAAATTTACAATAGAATTTTATAGATAAATTTATTTCCATACAAAATTAAATTTTAAAATACACGGGTGCTAATAAACTGTAAACCATAAACAAGCCCGATCAAAATCATTTCCAATTACGATAATGAGAAGCATTATCTAGAAGGGAGAAATTAAAGCCGTGCATTTAACAAATCAACAAAACATTAGAATAGAACTTCGAAAATAGTTGATATCACAATTAGAATAGAAAATTAAGTAGCAGTAAAGATTAGTCAAAGAAAAATAACCAATATAAAATATAGAATATGAAATGAGTTTCGAATCTCACCTTCAACGATAGCAGAAAAAAGTGACTCTTTTTCCTTCCTTCCCTTTTATCCTTTTATATCAAAATATTTTAGGGTTCTACACAAATTGTTTCAGGCCCTCTATGTTGCTGCTATTGATTTGCAAAAAATGAAGAAATAGTCAGGTAGAGAAGAGGTGATTTGCGAGATTGTGGTCAATTAGGGATTTTTGGAATTTAAAGTGATGGAGAATATGATCAGTTAGAATCGGAGAAGAAATAGTCAGCAGAGAAGAAGAAATATCAGCAAAATACGGAAAGACAAACATTAGCGAAATATGAGGCATCAGAGCTGAAAGGGGAAAAAGCCAGTGAGTACCTATAAATTCGGCTGAGATCTGGATTGGGAACAAACTTAACTTATATTGGATCTGAGACGATGGAAGGTGAGTCCGAAGAAGGCGCCGCAGCATCACGTAGAGGAGGAGGCTGAAAGCTTTTGTATTTGGGAAAAGTTGAGTGGATCGGATTTGTTGAGAAAGAAGTAGATTTTGCAGAAATCAACGTGAGAAACTGGTAGAATATGAAGAAAAGTATGCGGAGAAGAAAAAGTATTTGCTAAAGACGAAAGACATGGATGCACACGAAGAAGAAAGAATCGAGAAAAAAGGAAAGGACGGAGAAAACATTATTGTTGAGTGTAGATTTGAGGAAGAAAGAATCGAGAAAAAAGGAAAGGACGGAGACAACTTTATTGTTGAGCGAAAATTAAGCCTAAATTTATTGGCACAGACAATTTGTTTTTGGCTCTTACAGTAGGGAAACCTCCCTAACTATCGGTTTGATCATTTTGTTAAATAGAAAAGTGTTAAGATTGATGAAAATAACATTTTAGTTATAAATAGTTAAGATTGATGAAAATTACATTTTAGGTATAAAGTGTTAAGATGGATGAAAATAACATTGTAGTTATAAGATGTTGACATTTATGAAAATACTATTTTAGGTATAAAATGCTAAGATTGATAAATTAACATTTTAGTTATAAAATGTTAAGATTGGTTAAAATACCATTTAGATATAAAATTTACTTTAATATGATACTAGAATTCACAGAAAATGTGAATATATAAAATTTACTTTTATATATCATTAGCGTTCATATAAAAATGTGAATATATAAAATTGACTTTTACATGTTATTAGAATCCTTAGAAAAATGTAGACATATAAAATATTATTTTATATGTTATTAGGATACTTAGAGAAATGTGGACATATTCTCTTATGTTATTAATATACATAGGAAAATGTAAGGAAATAAATGTGTCATGTTAGTTGAAATAAAAACAAACATTTTTGGTTAACATGTTAGTTGGAATCAAAATAAACATTTTTGTCACTTTGGCCAACTTATAATAGTTGAAACAAACTTGGCATTTTGTAAAAGTAAAACTGTTGAAACAAAAGGGACTCTTTTATTCATATTACTTTTGTTGAAACAAAAATGATTCTTTTATTCATATTATTTTTGTGGAAATGAAAATAACTCTTGTGTTTATAGCATTTTTGTTGAAACAAAAATAGCACTTTTATAATATGACATGTTAGTAGCGTATTTTTTTAACATTGAATTGATCATCTTTGATGTAAAACTAGCTTACATTAAAAATGAATCATTTTATAATATGACATGTTAGTAGCGTCATCGCCTTGTTAGTATAAAAAGAACAAATTTTAAGTTACACCTTTATTTACATAGTAGATATAGATAAGAAGAACAAATTTTAGGTGACACCTTTATTCACATCGTAGATGTAAATAAAAAGAAAGGTAAGAACATTTTTAGCGTTATTCTCTTTTGAGAATAAAAAGTACATTATTAGCGTTATTCTCTTTTAAGAATAAAAAGATCACATATTTTTAATGTAATTTTAGAACAGACAAAAGATTCATGTTTTATTATGAAATTATGCTTTACATTAAAAACACATTTTTATGTAATATGAGAGATATAGAAAAAGATTATATTTTTATATGCAAATAAAAACCATAGAAAAAGAAGTACATTTTTATTTGCAAGTTAGTTGCAAATAAAGACATGAATATATTAAGTACATTTTTTATTTGCAATTTAGTTGTAAATAAAAACATGATTATAAAAAGTTGACATTTATATTTATATTTTAGATATAAATAAAAACATGAAAATAAAAAGTACGTTTTATTCACCTTTTAGATGTGAATAAAAACATAAATTGGAAAAGAACATTTTTATTTACATTGTAGTTGGGAATAAAAACATGAATTGGAAAAGGACATTTTTATTTACATTCTAGTTATAAATAAAAACATGAATTAAAAGTTACATTTCTATTTACATTTTAGATGGAAATAAAAACAAGGATTAAAAAGTGAATTTTTATTTACAATTTAGACGTAAATAAAAACATAGAAATAAAAAGAATACATTTGTAGTCATACTTTTGTTCACATTTTAGTTGAAAGCTAAAACAAAGAAATGAAAGAAATATTTTTATTTACATAGCCCATGTAAGTAAAAGACATGAATGGAAGAAATATTTTTATTTACATTATCCATATAAATAAAAGACATGAGAAATAAAAGACACATTTTTATTTATAGATTAGATGTAGATAAAAACATAGATTTAAAGTGACATCTTTATTTACATTTTAGATGTAAATAAAAAGTATTAGTTTAAAAGTTACATTTTTTATTTACATGTAAATAAAAAGGATTTGATTAAAATGGACATTTTGATTTACATTTTAGAAGTAATAAAAAGTGTAGATTAAAATGTTATATTTTTTTGGGTCAAAATATAGACAATAAAAAGATTAGAATCAAAAATTATGTTTTTATTTACATTTTAGATGTAAATAAAAGGATAGATTTTATAGTTATACTTTTGTTAAACATTTAAATGTAAATAAAGGATTAGGACCAAAAATTATATTTTTATTGTCACTCTAGGGACAATAAAAAAAGTAGAAACAAAAGTAACAATTTAATTTGCATTTTAGATGTAATGTAAATGGTTGAATTCAAACGCTATATTTTCATCGTCATTTTAGATGCGATAAAAAGAGTAGAAATAATAATGATATTTTTATCGTCATTTTAGAAGCAATAAAAATAATAGATTTTAATAGTTGAAATTACCCAACGATTTATATATATATAAATTAAAATTAAAATTAAAATGAAACGCGCACGGTAGTTCGCGTCTCGGCAATTGTGACTTTAAACGATCATACCGAAAGATCCGACCGTCGGATTTTTCCAAAACTGGAACCGTTAGGACTGCTTTGGGAAAATCTTCCCAACAATATAAATTTTGTCAAAATCTAACGGTTAGATTTCGAGATAAGTGCAAATCAAATTTGGATAAAAACAGCGCTAGGGCCGCCCATTGACCCGAAGCGTCGTTTAATTATAATTAAGTTATTTTAAATAAATAAAAATAGCGATAAATCGTTATAAATAGATTTGAATGATATGAAATGATTAAAATGATAATTATTCGAAGATTATTTGAAAAGACCGAGTTCAACTCATTTCGAATAATTACTACGACTATTTAAGTCGAAGATTTGAAGACGGTGATTGAAGACCGACGATCTTCACATCGAATGGATGAGGACTACTTACGCCTGTGATTGGAGTAGCTACCTTGAAGGGGCTGCAGTGGTAGTTGTTCGGACGTACTTGTTGATTGTTCGGATATGCGAGGAATAAGGTTCCTCCGGTTTCGTTTAGACCTAGAGCGGACTTGTAAATGGATGGTATGTCTGACGTTGTATACCTTTATATTATATTCGTTGATCTCTTCTAAATATATATCTGTTTGGTGTTTAACACCCTTCTCTGAGACGTACGAGCTTAGAGGTTATATATTGGTAGGAATCAATGGCATGATATGGATTGACAATATGGCATGTTAAGATGCATGTATCAAGGCTTTTGTTGAAAAGCAGGCCTTGTGGTTGATGATCAAAGCATATCCTGTTTAGGCGTAGCTTTGTGTATAGCATGACCTCGCGAACCTCACACCCCGGTAAGAGTCTAAAACGGAGCAAGGGAACGCAAGGAGTGCATACTTTTCTTTCTAGCTAGAGTGATGTCAGCGACCTACCAGCCCTGACATTTTTACTTATGTGGATGATGGATTATGAGGCACCTCGGTTTTATAGGATGTTACTGGCCATATTAAAGGTCCAAAGGGACCGGGATACGTGTGTTCAGGCATAACTAATCCACTAATGTAGGTGTGGACCGGCCCTGCAGGATCCAAGGGTTGCCCATAGGTGTGATCATGAGGCATTTGCTAGAGCGTCTCGAATCAGTAAGGAGATCGTTCCTAGCCTTGACTCATGATGGAAACCCAATTTCCAATACGACACCAAGAGGATTTGATTGTAGAACTAGAATGGCGACATAATATATGGTACTCATGCCGTCTATGATTGATACATTATGAAATTGTTTTTGAAAAACATATATACACTAATAACAATATCAAATCCATTTTTATACGTATCAAGTCATGTTTGACCATTATAAGGTAAAACTCTATCCTCCGGTTTGCGTTGCATTGTGTGATGGGACTTGAGTCTTATAATGGTTTCATTTTTCTAAAAAGCATTATGTTGTTTAAACGATTACTTTATTTTATGCACTGACAATCCAATGGAATAAACCCGTTCCGCGTTAGCAGCGTGGTCCTGTGATTAGCCTTGTTATTAGATTAGTTAAGTTAGATTTCTCATACCAGTCCCATGACTGACTCGTAGTTTGTTTCACTTTGCAAACTTGGGTGCCCTTTTTTCTACACGGGCAGTCGAGTAGCTTTTTGCAGATATTTATCTCTTGAGCAGGATTCTAGATCGAAGCCTAAAGCTGTGTCCAGAGCATAGAAAGTCTTCCATTGTGTATTGTATTAATTTATTGTAATAAGTCTTCCGCTGTATTTTATGTATCGATGTACTCTGGTATTCTATAATCTGATGTAACATTATTGTAATGTTTATAAAAGTCTGTTGTTATTTTTCTAATGTGTTGTATTCCCAAAGTTAACGTACGTGGGTTTTGGACGATTTTAATCGATCTAGCGATCGACTAAGGTCAGGAAAAAAGCGTATCGTTATAGTTGGTATCAGAACTCTGGTTAGCTCAAATTTTTGGGGTACAACTAATTAGAACTGAACAAAAGACTCATCAGAGGTAGAATTAGTAATATCCTATATAAGAATACTCATTAGAGATAGGATTAGTAGTATCCTAGAATGAGACAACTCGTTAGAGATGGGGTTAGTAATGCCCTAGAATGAGTCAAGATTGACAAGTTTATAATTAACGTATTTATGATTTTATATATAATCCGATCCTAGGAAAATATGATTTTTGAATATATAAAAGTTATATATATTTGAAAAACTAATCAACAAATTGGTTAATGATTGTGTTGTGTGAATATTAGTTCAACTAATAAAATTATTGAAAACAATAAAAAGAATGAAAATTAAATTGGTTAATCAAACAACTTTTAGCTTCGTTTCTTTTCGAGGACGAAAAGATTTTAAGTGGGGGAGATTGTAAAAACCCGGAATTTTAGGGCCAATTTAAAATTTTTATTTTGGAAATTTTAATGGATTTTGAATATTTAAAATGATTTATTTTAAATAATAACGACAAAAAAATTATTTTAATCGAAGTTAAAACGAATAAATTTAATTTGATTATAAAAGGAGTTAGAATTAGAGCTGTAGTTTGAAATTTTGATTTTAAAACTTTAACTGAATGTACAGAATTCATTTTAAATCAGAATTGAGCGAAACCAAGAATAGTCAAATCTGTTTAACCATATCTTTCTAACGAATCTGAGGAACTGAAATTTCACTTTATAAATAGAAAGTTATGTCCAGTTTAAAATTTAGAAAAGTAGCTGCAGAATTTATATATATTTTAATATGATATATGGCCCTTAAAAATTGCCATTTTGCAAACGACCTCTGTTTTCGATGAAACCACTTTTGTTGGAACCGGAATATCAAATAATTGTTAAGTTTAATTTTCCAGAATTTTTCGAATTAATATGTGAGCGTGGCAAAAGAAAATGTGTTTTGTTCATTTCAGTCAAATTTAATCGACTAGAAAATAGCCATTTTTCAAATGATCTTAGAATTCGATGAAATTAGTTTTGTTAGGATCGTATCGTCAAAAGGAAGCCAGAAATAATTTTTCTGTAATTTTTAGAGGTCGTATGTGGACTCGATGAGTTTAAATGTAAGATTGAATTAATTAAATAAATGATTTAAATATTAAATTAAAAGAAAACAGGCTACAGACCTTCGTTTGGGCTCGTGAGGCATAGCTCATCGGATCTGAAATAAGGGTTATTAGCTAGGAATGACTGTCGTTGAGCTGAAATCGGAGCTGAAAGAGATTAGCGGGCATAAACCCAATAATTAGAATATTATATTATAAATAATAGTTAATCAAAACCCTAATATTCATAGTAAAGCCGCCGCCACCCTTTCGTGAATGGCCAGTATTGCTCACGAGTTCCTCCTCCAATTTCTCTCAATCTAATCAGTAAAACACATAGGCCCTTTGGAGTTTATTGTAGTGTTCTTCCCCCTCTTCAAAACCATACCCGTTTCAACCTCCATCGTCGCCTGTAGAGAGAGAACCGGGACCCCAAACCTGCGCGGAATCAACCGCCGTCGTGCTCCATATGTGCGGTCGCACCTGTCTCGATGGGGTCCACTTGGGGCGCCTTTCTTCCCTCTTCGACGCTGCAGAGTCGGATCGTCGCAGAGTTGAACGATTAGAGCAATAATTGGTGACCTAGAATTGAACGTGAAGGAGAAAGCATCAGCTTGTTATTGTTTGAAGGAGAAGAGGGTATATTCCCTTTTTTATTCTCTTAATAATTTATTTTAAAAAGTTATTTACACAAATTTAATCATAACTAATTCATACTGAATCAGAATTGAACGATTTCTGAAGCGTTACGATCATAGAGACGAGACCTACGCTGCTGTTGTGTCTAGAGGCGATTCCAAGCTAATAAAATTTTGACCAATTTGCAGATCCAAACAATTCAGAATTACGACGGTGAGATGTCTATTTTAAAATAATTAAATTACTTCTCGCTATTTGAAATCCATATAGATATGTAAATAAAATCAGATCTGATTTTTCAAAATTGAAAGCAAAGTGAGAAATTTTGTTCTTTTACTATGTAATTAAAAATTGGTTAACCATAATTGCAGTGTTATTCATACGTCGTAATACCCTACTCATTGTCCTATTTGATTCTGCGATGCTTGAAATTTGAATTGTTGATTTTCATGTGTGTTAAATTTAGATTAACGATAAGATTTCACTTTTATCGTTAAAAATGAAATCATGTGTGTTGAATTTGGATTAACGTTAAAATTTCATTTTTATCATTAAACATGAAAGGTTGTCTGTTAAATTTAGATTTACAATAAAGATCTCACCTTTATTGTTAACATGAAACACTGATTGTCAAAATACCATAACTGAACAAATACTCATTTTTGCTAAAATAGTTTAGAGAAAAACAAAATAATCATTTTGTTAAATAGAAAAGTATGAAAAACAAAATAATCATTTTGTTAAATTTGAAAAGTGTTAAGATTGATGAAAATAACATTTTAGTTATAAATAGTTAAGATTGATGAAATTACATTTTAGGTATAAAGCGTTAAGATGAATGAAAATAACATTGTAGTTATAAGATGTTGAGATTTATGAAAATACCATTTTAGGTATAAAATGCTAAGATTGATAAATTAACATTTTAGTTATAAAATGTTAAGATTGGTTAAAGTACCATTTAGATATGAAATTTACTTTAATATGATATTATAATTCACAGAAAATGTGAATATATAAAATTTACTTTTATATATCATTAGAGTTCATATAAAAATGTGAATATATAAAATTGACTTTTACATGTTATTAGAATCCTTAGAAAAATGTAGACATATAAAATATTCTTTTATATGTTATTAGAATACTTAGAGAAATGTTGACATATGGAATATTCTCTTATATATGTTATTAAAATACATAGGAAAATGTAAGGAAATAAATGTGTCATGTTAGTTGAAATAAAAACAAACATTTTTGGTCAAACATGTTAGTTGAAATCAAAATAAATATTTTTGTCACTTTGGCCAACTTATAATAGTTGAAACAAACTTGGCATTTTGTAAAAGTAAAACTGTTGAAACAAAAATGACTCTTTTATTCATATTTCTTTTGTTGAAACAAAAATGATTCTTTTATTCATATTATTTTTGTGGAAACGAAAATAACTCTTGTGTTAATAGCATTTTTGTTGGAACAAAAATAGCACTTTTTATAATATGACATGTTAGTAGCGTATTTTTTTAACATTGAATTGATCATCTTTGATGTAAAACTAGCTTATATTAAAAATGAATCATTTTATAATATGACATCTTAGTAGCGTCATCACAATGTTAGTATAAAAAGAACAAATTTTAAGTTACACCTTTATTTACATAGTAGTTGTAGATAAAAAAGAACAAAATTTAGGCGACACCTTTATTCGCATTGTAGATGTAAATAAAAAGAAAAGTACATTTTTATTTACATATTAGATGTAAATAAAAACATTAATTGAAAAAGAACATTTTTAGCGTTATTCTCTTTTGAGAATAAAAAGTACATTATTAGCATTATTCTCTTTTGGGAATAAAAAGATCACATATTTTTAATGTAATGTTAGAATAGACAAAAGATTCATGTTTTATTATGAAATAATGCTTTACATTAAAAACACATTTTTATGTAATATGAGAGATATAGAAAAAGATTATATTTTTATATGCAAATAAAAACCATAGAAAAAGAAGTATATTTTTATTTGCAAGTTAGTTGCAAATAAAGACATGAATATATTATGTACAATTTTAATTTGCAATTTAGTTGTAAATAAAATCATGATTATAAAATGTTGACATTTTTATTTATATTTTAGATATAAATAAAAACATGAAAATAAAATGTACGTTTTTATTCACATTTTAGATGTGAATAAAAACATGAATTGGAAAAGGACATTTTTATTTACATTCTAGTTGTAAATAAAAACATGAATTGGAAAAGGACATTTTCATTTACATTCTAGTTGTAAATAAAAACATGAATTAAAAGTTACATTTTTATTTACATTTTAGATGTAAATAAAAACAAGGATTAAAAAGTGCATTTTTATTTGCAATTTAGATGTTAATAAAAAAAATAGAAATAAAAAGAATACATTTGAGGTCATACTTTTGTTCACATTTTAGTTGAAAGCTAAAACATAGAAATGAAAGAAACATTTTTATTTACATAGCCCATGTAAGTAAAAGACATGAATGGAAGAAATTTTTTTATTTACATTATCCATGTAAATAAAAGATATGAGAAATAAAAGATACATTTTTATTTATAGATTAGATGTAGATAAAAACATAGATTTAAAGTGACATCTTTATTTACATTTTAGATGTAAATAAAAAGGATCAGTTTAAAAGTTACATTTTAGATGTAAATAAAAAGGATTTGATTAAAATGGACATTTTGATTTACATTTTAGAAGTAATAAAAAGTGTAGATTAAAATATTATATTTTTTTGTCAAAATATGGACAATAAAAAGATTAGAATCCAAAATTATGTTTTTATTTACATTTTAGATGTAAATAAAAGGATAGATTTTATAATTATATTTTTGTTAAACATTCAAATGTAAATAAAGGATTAGGACCAAAAGTTATATTTTATTGTCACTCTAGGGACAATAAAAAAGAGAAGAAACAAAAGTTACATTTTAATTTGCATTTTAGATGTAATGTAAATGGTTGAATTCAAACGCTATATTTTCATCATCATTTTAGATGCGATAAAAAGAGTAGAAATAATAATGATATTTTTATCGTCATTTTGGGTGCGATAAAAAGAATAGATTTTAATAGTTGAAATAGCAAAACGATTTATATATATATTAAAATTAAAACGAAACGCGCGCGGTAGTTCGCGTCTCGACAATCGTGACTTTAAACGATTATACTGAAAGATCCGACCATCGGATTTTCCCAAAATTGGAACCGTTAGGACCGCTTTAGGAAAATCTTCCCAACAATATAAATTTCGTCAAAATGCAACGGTTAGATTTTGAGATAAGTGCAAATCAAATTTGGATAAAAACAACGCCAGGGCCGCCCATTGACCCGAAGCGTCGTTTAATTATAATTGAGCTATTTTAAATAAATAAAAATAGCGATAAATCGTTATAAACAGATTTGAAAGATATGAAATGATTAAAATGATAATTATTTGAGGATTATTTGAAAAGACCGAGTTCAACTCATTTCAAATAATTACTACGATGATTTAAGTCGAAGATTTGAAGACGGTGATTGAAGACCGACGATCTTCACATCGAATGGATGAGGACTACTAACACCCGTGATTGGAGTAGCTACCTTGAAGGGGCTTCAGTGGTAGTTGTCCGGACTTATTTGTTTATTGTTCGGATATGCGAGGAATAAGGTTCCTCCGGTTTCGTTCAGACCCAGAGCGGACTTGTAAATGGATGGTATATCTGACGTTGTATTCCTTTATATTGTATTCGTTGATCTCTGCTAAATATATATCTGTTTGGTGTTTAACAACCTTCTCTGAGACGTACGAGCTTAGAGGTTATATATTGGTAGGAGTCAATGGTATGATATGGATTGACAATGTGGCATGTTAAGATGCATGGATCAAGGCTTCTGTTGAAAAGCAGGCGTTGTGGTTGATGATCAAAGCATAGCCTGTTTGGGCGTAGCTTTGTGTATAGCGTGACTTCGCGAACCTCACACCCTGGTAAGAGTCTAAAACGGAGCAAGGGAACGCAGGGAGTGCACACGTTTCTTTCAAGCTAGAGTGATGTCAGCGACCTACCAGCCTTGACATTTTTACTTATGTGGATGATGGATTATGAGGTACCTCGGTTTTATAGGTTGTTAGTGTCCATATTAGAGGTCCAAAGGGACCGGGATACGTGTGTTTAGGCATAACTAATCCACTAACGTATGTGTGGACAAGCCCTGCAGGATCCAAGGGTTGCCCATAGGTGTGATCCTGAGGCATTTGCTTGAGTGTCTCGAATCAGTAAGGAGATCGTTCCTAGCCTTGACTCATGATGGAAACCCAATTTTCAATACGACACCATGCGGTTTTGATTGTAGAACTAGTATGGCTACATGATATATGGTACCCATGTTGTCTATGATTGATACATTATGATTGAAATTGTTTTTGAAAAACATATATACACTAATAATAATATCAAATCCGTTTTTATATGTATCAAGCCATGTTTGACCATTATAAGGTAAAACTCTTTCCTCCGGTTTGCGTTGCATTATGTGATGGGACTTGAGTCTTATAATGGTTTCATTTTTCTAAAAAGCATTGCGTTGTTTAAATGATTTACTTTATTTTATGCACTGACAAACCAATGGAGCAAACCCATTCCGCGTTAGCGGCGTGGTCCTGTGACTAGCCTTGTTATTATATTAGTTAAGTTAGATTTCTCATACCAGTCCCATGACTGACTCGTAGTTTGTTTCACTTTGCAAACTCGGGTGCCCTCTTTTCTACACAGGTAGTCGAGTAGCTTTTTGCAGATATTTATCTCTTGAGCAGGATTCTGGATCGAAGCCTAAAGCTGTGTCCAGAGCATAGAAAGTCTTCCGCTGTGTATTGTATTAATTTATTGTAATAAGTCTTCCGCTGTATTTTATGTATCGATGTACTCGGATATTCTGTACGCTGATGTAACATTATTGTAATGTTTATAAAAGTCTGTTGTTATTGTTCTAATGTGTTGTATTCCCAAAGTTAACGTAAGCGGGTTTTGGACGATCTTAATCGATCTAGCGATCGATTAAGGTCGGGAAAAATGTGTATCTTTACAACAGTCTTGAAAATGGTGGAGGAAACAGTTGAGGAGAGAATGGCGTGTAGTGTAAAGCTGGAAATTGGTTGAGCGATTAGGACAATTGTGTTGTTGTGAATACATGTTGATACAGGTGGCTTGTGAAGATGTTCCTCATGTGAATCGTTTATGGATTAAAAAGAAAGACGTAGTTCACCTTACTATTATATGCGTGGAGCTGGGCATTGTCGCAAAACTCAGGAGGGCGACGAGTTGGGAAGGCACGGTAATGGTGATATACAATGGACGAGTTCGACCCTTCGATAGACTGTGAAGGGAGCAGAAGTATTCGAAGGGGAAGAAGGATGACTAAGTCTAGACGTGATTTAGATCGGTTTGGATATGTCAATATGAATTCGACCAAACTAGCCGCGATTAAATCATAGCAACGATGTGAAACAGACATGATTGGGAACAGAGCCACTAGAACTGCATGATAAAATCAACTAACGCAAATCGTTATTTAACGGTTAACGCGCAAAAGTGAGTAAATTCACTAACTCTGATTTATTTTAAAGTATTATAACTATATTTTAATATTGGTTGAATGTTGTGTGGTGGTTGTTTAGGTAAACTACAATTAAAATTGGTTGAAATATATATATATCATTGCATATGTACACATCATTGGTTGGATGCTGAATCCCTCGATTATAATATTCCCTTATATGGAATTTGTGTTAATTGTGTTGACTAACATCTGTGGATGCGGAAAACCGGTTGGAGGAATCTAACCGGATTCCTCAATATTTATATGTATTGTTTGTTTTATATTATTTATATATACACTGTTTGAACCCAAATGACATTCAAACCCTGTATGGATATTGATTAAATCAGTAGGCGCTATCGATTAAGAAAATGACAGCAACTGACAATAAATCCATCGTTTGGTTAAGAAATTGATTTGTCGGTAGGCGAATTAACGAAGTTAATTATAAAAATTATATTTTTATAATTAAAGAGAAGTTTAAACTATAATAGAAGTTATATTATAAATTGGTATTTTATAGTTCGTTTTATAAAGTAAATATAAACGATTATTTGATATTAAAATAAGTATGAAGCTGTAATTATCCTGCGAGTAAATATTGGATAATTATTTTAAGACATTCGGTTAAAGAATATTATTGGATTAATTATATTAATCAAATGAAGAGAAGTAACTAAAATTAGTTAACGAATTTACTGATGAAATGAAGTTGATTAAAACAATTGTTTATTTGGAAAATGATTTTTAGATTAATTGGTCTTCAATTAATCTAAGGAAAATAACATAGCGGTAAACTAATCAAAAATTACTAAGATTCCAAATTAATTACCCTTTTTAATTAATATGGTATTAAATAATTATTGAACCAATAAAATTAGTTATTGTTTATATAAGGTAAGCAACCAATCTATTTTAGATTAACGATGAAGTAAACTGTATACTTCAGCAATGATGAAGTAAAATATTGTTTAATTATTTTTAATTAAATAATTTTTTATTAAATGGACCTCATTTAAAATGTTGTTGAATTGGTAATGAGATGTTTTACTTTAATTAAATAATTCAAATAAAAAGAGAATTGTCAAGTGATAAAGAACATAAATGGATTTTGGTAAAAGAAGTTATAAATATAATTGTATAACAAAGATGCAACAAAGAGTTACTATTTAAATAAATAGTTGTAAACAATTGAATTTTCAAAATAAGGATATGGCGTCATAAAACCATATTTAAAATAAATCAAGAAATACGATTTGACGGAGTATAATTAATAATAAGTTAGCGTTACAGACTTGTATCTGTTCTAAGGTAAGAACGTCATCGATCAAGGTCTGAGAGGTAAATAAAATACCCCAACTTGAACGGATTCACTAATATCGAGGAATGATATCAGTTTGTAACGGAAAGAGATGCCAAGATTAGTTATAAAGGAGATATCGTAGCGTATTGCAAGTTTTTGAACTATAACGATAAAAAACATTGTTGACTAGGCTTAAGCGCGACTATTATGTTGAGATTAGTTATAAAGGGGAATTACAGCGTATTGTAAGTTTTTACTATAACGATAGTTAACCAAGCTTTAGCGTGATTTTTATATATAGCACTATTCCCTAGTAAATGGAAAAACAAGTTTGGTTAGAAATCCACTTATTCTAAAAATATAAGTAACGATGTTTGTCTAAAGAAATATAAGAACAAGTTTAGAAAGGGAAATTGGAGAATCGTTTCAGAAAACTGTGACATCATTTTGATGTTTGGAATATGATTAGAACTAAATAACAATGTTAGGAATTGGAACTATAATTTGACGATATCGAATGTATTAAAGTAAATTACTTTTAGAAAGTATAATCTAATAGGATAGTTAATATTTAGTTTTGAACCAATAATTAATAATAGGATATGTAATCAGTATTTAGTTACAATCTTGATATTGATTTAATAAGAAGTTGACGTAGAAACAGAGTTTATAAAGTGAAATGGGAATATAAAACTATGAAAGAGATTTCGGTAAACAAGACAAGGGTATTTATTACGGGAATAAAGAGTTATTTGATAAAGATGTTCATATTTCTATAATAGGAATGATATTCACATTTTAAAGTGAGTGATGTTTTAAAAGTAAACGTTTGGCAAATCAAAATGTTTATAATGAAATTGGAAATATTTTTCCAATATAGGTAGGGTATATTATCCAAGTGTAGAAAATAAAGAATGCGAAAAGAATGGAAATGTTCGAACGTTAATAACGTATATTTTCTGGAACGTAGGAGAATAAGAGTTTATAATAACTGGAAATGTTTTCCAAGAAGTGTGAAAGGCTAAAACGGGGTTTTGAGAAATATCTGGTAAGATATGGGAATTTGAAAAATAAAAAATGAATGTTAAATAAAAAGTGCCCGTGGTTGTGTGATGTTTAGTTGTACATTTGAATGAACGTTGTTTTTACTTCGATAGATAAATAACCAACTATCGAAGTGTTTTGACTATCGTTGTCAATACGGAGAGACCGGTTGTATATATTATCCGAAAACCACTCCGTATAGGCATAAGCGCTGCAAATTAGATTATGCCGAAGACGAGTGAAATGCAATGGTCGTTCTGTTCCAGAATGGTGTTTTCTGTTTGTCCAGTCCCAAGACAACTTGTATGGACGAGTGCCTGACAGAGTATACCTAACGAATCACGTATGGTGTAATGACCCGGGGAAAAACTCGACGCTCGAATTTTCGACAATAATATATAAACCCATATTACTTGCCAAAAATCCAAGTAGCGAACCCTAGATTGTCAATAGAAAGAATTTAGAGGGTGAGAATAGAAAGAAATATTAGAATAGAAGAAAGAAGAAGAATAACACATCAGAATCTCACAGTGGAACGAATAAATATAATATAACAAATCTCTTTATACAGAAGAAACTGTACATATATACCAACCATCAGAGTACAACAAATATCAGTCACAGCGAAATAATAACTTTATATAACTAGCGGTGGAGCCTTCTGCTTCTAGCTCCTGAAACTCCAAGCGAAACCTAACCTGGAAATATACTCGGTCTGACCCGAGCACATTTGAGGAAAAGCAAAATACACCGGGTCAGTCTGGAATACTTTCAGTGATAAATTCACAAAACACACAACTTGTTTAACTTTGGAAAATCCTTTATGAAATCAAAAGGTAATAGTAAGACTAGCCCACACATAAACACGGACGGTTTTTACCTTACTATAACCCAAAGCAATTTTGAAATCATAACTTATTCTGATATTATGATAGTGTCTAAATACAAATAAATAACAATCTAGTGAAACGCTTGCATCTCACGCTCCATATATATAGTACACAAACCAAAACCGCAGGCGCTTATTAGATATTGGATTCCAACCTTGACAAGGTGTGGGACCACCTTCCGAATGTGTATCTCTAGAGGCGAATACACTGGGTTCAACAAGAACGTCTTGCAAACCGGCCCTCACATGACCGACCACTCATTTCACTCGAGTGTATCGAATGTATATCACCGACGGTTGGGATCAGCAACCGCCTCCTGAAAAGGGACAGCATCGAATTTAGATTTAAGAAGCAAATGAAATTTCTCTAGATAGGTGATTATATACCCTAATGGGAGCGACTCACGAAGCCAAGCTGCCTGCCCGATTTTTTTGTCATTTCCCCGTTGATAAGGCTTGAGGCTAGAATTTATCTTGAGAACATCTGATCATCATTCACTTTGAATGCCACATTGTCAGATCCGTCAAATCACTAATTGACATCCATAAATATACTCTACAGCTAACAGAAGTATGTTTGTAAAAATCAATATACGTGATTCTTAAGAAATACTCTGTCAGACATTCGTCCATACAAGTCATCCTGGATCAGGATGAACCGAAGGCACCCTCCTACTGCATCCAATATAGGAATCACCCCATGGATCAGTAGCGAGAAGTCCTTGCAAATCCGTAGATTCAACCACGACAGAATCACAAATCAAATAACTCTGGTTGCAAGCCAGAGAAATTTGACAAGTAGTCCTTCTGCTTATGAAGATCCACGGTCTTCAATTTCTCCATCTTTAATTACCATCTTCACGTTTTGTTGGTCGGAATGGTTTTCGAATATAAATTCGATCCCGGTCTTTCCATACCAATTGGTCAGGTTTGAGAGTCGGTGATTGAACTATCAAATAACAAATGTGTGAATAAAACGAGTTTCTGATTCAATACGTGGCACTGCTTGGCCTCTTAAAAATAAATAAATGGAAAATCAACCTTTAATTCTTATTTACCTGGTAACCAACATTTATATTCAAAAACCTCGTACTCATTTCAATATTTCTCGCATGAGACACTTTGCACCCACCACAAACGAATATCATTCCTCGATAATAGTGAAGCCGTTCAAGTTGGGGTATTTTATTTACCTCTCAGACCTTGATCGACAACGTTCTTACCTTAGAATAATATTAGTTTGTCACTTAACCACTGATCTTAAGATCTCGATTACCACCTTGATTTCAAACCTGGTTTTATAAACTGTTTCTTATATTTGAAATCTTCTTTTAATATAACCTCTTTACTTAATTTGTTTGATTAAGGAAAAACCTCACTCAAAACACAACCTTTAACTTATCATTTTGGTTTAAAAAACCTTTTCAAAACTCCGCTTGGATTTCTTCTTAAATACTTATACACGTCCAATTATCCTCTTTTCACCAATTTGATTTCAATCTAAAACCATTACCATATTCTAGTCCATTATTAACCTATAAATCATCTTCTTTAATCATTTCATTTGAATTGAATCCTCTTTACTTAATTTGGCAGTTAAGTAAAAATCTTATTTAGATCTCCCTATTTACTTGCCAATTCTGTTCGTAAATCTTGTTTTGATAACTTAGATTATAAATCCTTTATCAGACTCTTATCGCCCTTCGATCAAACTTATCGGCACTTACTCACTTCTACATTGAAGTCCAAATTAAAATCATCGCTTTATTTATTATTAATTAAAATAAAAAATTCAATATTAAAAATAGTTGACCTTGCTATTAATAAGATCATTATCATTTTTAAAAGCTTATTTAATAATAATCAGATTCATTAACATAATTCAATAATTTCCTTAATTTATAGTTAATCGAAGATTAACTAATTACTTTTCACCACTCGTTAAACTTTAACGAATATTCAAAATATATAAATCAAATTACTTCGATTATCAATTCCAAATAAAGACGATTGATTTTTGTCGACCGTACAACTCACTTAGCAGTTAACTGGTTATCCTCTTGTCATTTCCCCTTTTTAAGTTAATCAAATAACTTAATTACTTTAAAATCACTATTTAATTGTTTAAAAACAACTATTCTACTTTTCCAACCCGTATATAACTCTTTGGGTTTCTACTACCTTTAACTTGCATAAACCATTTCAATAATTTCTCTTATAAACTCGATTAAATTATTTATTTATAAATTTCTACTTTAATTATTTATATAAAATGACTGAAGAGCTTCAGTCCAGTTATAAAATAATTCATAACTTTAAAACTGCGTCGTTTCACCGAACGGTAAACCGACGTCTAAAACAACACATTTTAGGCTATTCACTGCCAATTACCAAATCAACACTGTCGGTTGATTTTAAACACAACACAGGAGAATATTAATTCATCCATCACGCTTAAACAGGTTTTTCTACCATATGGGGTTCAATTAGTTCAAATATCAACAATATAAAACAAACAACAATATATATAATATTTGAGGAATCTGGTCAGATCCCTCCAACCTGTTCTTCCCTGCACCACAGCTCGTTATACATTTCATAATAATATATGAAATAAATTTCAATACTATAACGCATTTAAACGACGAAAAACAGCAACCAATTCAACAACCAATAATGTCCATAGCAACCAATCAACCACTTTATACTTTTAATGGTAAATTATATTTTAATATGAATTCACCACATCACATGATTCCAGAAGGTGTGAGAATTAACTCACCAGTTCAATATGGTTGACGGTGGACGCATTTGTTCCTTTTAATTTGAGTCGAGCGTTCAAAATTAGCTGAATTTTCAACTGCGTCAGATCAGAGCCTAGTCAGTGCCATCATCTAGGTCTCGTCCCTGCGATCCCAAAGGATCCTGTTTCACGTAAATCCGATATCGTACGAATAACTTACAATTGTTTTAAGTTTATATAATTCAATCGATTTTAAGCTAATTATAATTTAATTAAATATAATTAATTAATTACCTTGCTTAACTACTTTAATCCACGTCATCGTCTTTAATTGATTTCACGCGTTTTCCCAATTTCATCAGCCTGAACCCGTAATCTCGTTCTTCCCTTCGTTGATATCTAGAACCCGACCCTTTAAAGCTCGATCACCGGATCAACACGCCGCCAATGCCTAAAGGCTTCAGACCACCTGCCATCGCCTTCTATGGCTGCGTCCCACCGAGCAGTGCCATGGCCATGAATGGTGGCCCTCGACTGTGCCTCGACAGTCGTGAATACTACCTTGACCGGAAACCGCTTCTAGCCAAAATTCTCTGCCATCGTTCAACCAGGGACCACCACGCCTCCTCAGTTGCGTCCGCCTCACAACCCCCGACCCACCACCTTTAGATCCGAACCCATCTCGAGCACCAGCATTGCCAGAAAACCACTAAAACCGAACACCATATGCAAATACACCCCCAAGATATTCACCTCCTTTCATCTCTCCACCGCGACTGCCTCCGACCACCAGACGACCTCAAACCAGTGCCAAATTGAAGCCTGATCTCCCCTCTTCCATTCCCCCAAGGTCTGAGCATCTGAAATCAACCACACCTCATGCAATTAAGCAAAGAACGAAGGTGACCTGCTCTGGTTTTCGTTCCATTCTGGCCACCACAGGTGTCCGATCATCCCTAACTTTTTACAACAGCTCGGCATCGAGCCGATCTGCAACTTTGCTTTGGATTGCCATAGCAAATTCTCGACGGATTTGGAGAAATAAATTAATTTATAACCAGGGGTAAAATAGGCTGAAGAAAAATGAAGATGGATGGGTTTTCTGGGTTTTTAGTGTATATATAGTTATAAATATTATTATTTTAACTTGATGTGACGAGCGACGTTGACTAACGATTTTTATTTCGTGTCTATTGCAATTTCGAACGTTGTTTATTCGCTCCTGCGCTCACATACGAACCCCGTTCGAGATGCGAATGGACGGCATAGTATAATTTGACGATACGGTCATAATGAAACTTGATTCGTCGAATTCCGAGTTCGTTTGCTCGAATGGCCCTCGTTCACGTTCAAATGGTCATTTTTATTTGTATTTTATTTTGCCACGCTCACAAAATAACCCCGATTTACGCGCAACTTGAAATCTAGCAATATTTACTATTGCGGTCTCAATAAAATTTGTTTCATCGAAAATGAAGTTCGTTTGAATAAAGTCCCTTTTATAACTGCCCAATTCAAATAAAATAAACCAATTTTAAAGTACCTCAATATAATAATAATAAAATACTGTTATTGGCTATACACGACCAGAATTTCATATACTACCACCATAAAACATCCCGGGTTGAATTCCAAGCCAAATCCATATTATAAATATTTAAAAATCCTTAATTTAACATAAATAAACGTTATAATATATAACGAAATTCCATAACGACTATTTCAAAGTTTGATTTGGACATAAAATAAAATCTACAACACGAAAACTCGATTTTTCTCTTTAATTAGAAAAATATTATCCAATAGATTCGGGCGTTTCTTGTTTCGAGAAAATTTGACTTATATTGGGCCCTATACAGCCGTTTAAAGTTCAAAACGCCAAATTACGAACTGCCGCGCCGCTACAGCTCGTTTTGTAATATAATTATAAATTAAACGTTCTAACGTCGTTTTAATAACGTATATACTAATATAACTTCATATAAACCATATTTAAACCACTTTAAATCGCTCGTTCACATTATACAGCAAAATCAACATTTTTCCCAAATATGCCAAAAAAATATTATTATAATATTCAAATTAAAATGGTCAAATCCCATTATATAAACTTAAATCAATATTTTAAATAATAAAATATTTCAAATAAATGGTTAGAAAATACGGGACATTACATATGATTGATCTCTTAAAGGTATTACATTTGGTGGCGGAGGAATTCATTCTCTTAGCTTTTTATACCCGTGATATTTTTGGAAATCGATTAGTGAATTGACGGGTTTGACGATGTGGCATTCAAAGTGAATGGTGATCAGATGTTCTGAAGATAGACGTAGCCTCCAGCTTCACAACCGAGAAATGACAGAAATTGGGCGGACAGCATGGCTTGTTGGGTCATACCTAAGCAGGGTGTATTGTCATCGATCTAGAGAAAATTCATATTTGTTCTTCTATTCGATTCTGTATCTTCGGATTACGGTTGGATGGCCAACAATCATGGGTGATAATATATTCGATACACTCAAGCTAAATGATTGGTCGGTCATGTGTGGCCCGGTTGCAAGACGTTCTTGTTGAACCCAGGTGTATCCCCTCTAGAGTACACTGATCGGAAGGTGATCCCATACCTTGTCTGTTGGAATCCAATTTCCAATAAGCGCCACGCGGTTTTTGATTTTATACTATATATGTGGAGCGTGAGATGCAAGTGTTCTGCTACTTGGATATTTATTTGTTTAGACATTATCATAATATCACTGAATTTGATATCAATGTATTTTGGATTATAGTAAGGTAAAAAACCGTCCATGTTTATGTGTGGGCTGGTCTTACAATTATCTTCTTGTTTGAAAAGGATTTTCAAAGTTAAGCAGTATGGTTGGAATTTACTCACACCAGCCCCATGACTGACCCAGAGCTCAAATTGGTATGGATTTTCGAGCCTTTACAGTTGGTATCAAAGCTGAAGGTTAAGTGATTACCTTGGCTCTGTGGAATGACTCAGTAGAGATAGGGTTAGTAATCCCCTAGATTGAGTATGAGTGAATATATGAGCGAGTATTTGTAAATTGATATAAAAACTGTTTTATATTGTGTTGATTGGTTAGTCGAGTGGTTTATGAATTCTGGTCGAAACAGTAATGCAAAATGCATCATAGGTGTTTCTAAACTCTTGAACATAGTACTTTGACATACTATGTTTTGAGGTAAATGGAAAAATCTTACCCAAAATATATTTTGATATAAAGAAAGCATATATATTGGAATTATCTAATATATATTGAATGTGTTGATCGTTATTATGATCGAATAAGATTTATAATTGAGTTAGTTATATAAATAACCAATCGAAATATTATATAATTATAATACGAAAAATCAGATGAACTAAATTTAAAACCATAATTGAAATAAAACTCTAGAAACTTGGAAATGAGTTGGAAATGATGTTTGGATTAAATATACTGGAATTTTAAAATCTTGGGAGAGATTTGAAAATGTTTTCCAAGCATTTTGAAATTAAATAAAAGTGTTTTAAAACAAGTTTTGAAAACAATATAGTATTGAACTCACTTCGATCACTAGAAAATAATTCTGACGATGACTGCCGCATCATTAGTGTTCATTTTTGAGTTTCTAAGTGACGAATTACTACCAAAGATTTTATTTTTGAATTATTGTAAGGAAACAAGTTGTCAGAAATTCAAATGTTTTGAATAATATATGATTTCAAACTAATTTGAAATAAATCCCAGGATTTTGAATTCTGAAATAAAGATTTAACTTATGGAGTTAAAATGGTAAAAGTGGAACTTAAACTAGGATAAACAAAATTGGACCGAATTTGGAATGATCCAGAATGGAAATTGTAACAGAGAAATATTGAAGATTCGAGTTATTAAAATGAATTGATTCTTGGAGAATAAGAATCGAATTTTGAATTTGGAGATGAAGATGTCTGGTTTGAGAAATAAATCAGTAAATGGAATTGGAGTTGAAATAGAAATTTGACTTAGTAAAAGCGAAAGATTGGTTTGAGAATGGATTGATGGGAGATCAACCAAGGATGCATGGATATATATTAAAGTGGTAGCAAATGGCAGAGATAGAGTTGATGCCAACAAAAAAAGGTACAAGTTTACATTCGAGTATGAGATTTATGAGCTATTTTTGGAAAGTCGCTTGGCTTTTTGTTTTCTTTTGGATTTAGAGAAGGCCCAAAGTGGCGACTGGTGGTAGTACCGATTGAGCCATGCATAGAAGATGCTGGTGAAATTCTCCGAAAATTTAAGCTATTAGGAAATTTTCAGAATTTCTGAAAGTATTTGTTGATAAGAAGGAATTAATATTTTAATTAGAATTAATTAGTTCTTTCCAAAACTGAATTTAAGAAATTGAATAAAAGATTTTTAACCTCGTTATAATATGGATTGTAGCATTTTCCCTACCTTAGTAATTTCGGGGATGAAATTCTTTTAAGGGGGAAGGAATGTAACGTCCCGCATTTTTATCGGTTTGTATTTGAATATTTAACTAAGTTTAAATATTGAATTCGTAATATAAGTAGATTTATATATTAAATAAAACGAAGTTGAACGTATAAAAATATATATTAAATATAATCAAGCCCGTAATATCACGGCAGTTCATAATTTAATGTTTTGAACTTCAACAGAGTGTACAGGATCTGTTATTAATCGGATTTCTTCGAAACAAAAAATGTTGGAATCCATTGAACCATATTTTTCTAATGAAATAGAAAATTTGATATTTCGGACTATATAACGTAAGTTATGTCCAAATTAAATATTCAGAAAAGCAGCGGCATACTCGTTTATGACCATAACGGTTATTTAAATATATTTAAATATCGGATTCGAATTCGGAAAAGATTCTTTTGAGTCATAGTGATAATTTAATTTTTATAATTTTACTGTATTTTTTAATTAATTAAATACGCAACTTTTTATTTGAAGTATTTTGCACCCTGTATCAGTATTTCGGGGTTTCACAAAATGAGTTAACCTACCGATATTATTATATTTTTGGGATCGTGACACCACGTTGAGCACGACTGTACTCTTACTTCTGTCCATACGTAAGTGTAATTTTAGAAACTGAGGTAAACCAATCTTTAGAAACAATTAAAAATATATATTCATTTGTATTTCTTAACTCCTAAGTTACATGTGCTTTCAAATCACGCCTTACTTCTTAATAAAAAAGAAAGTCTGTCGTGTTTCATCAAGTCAAACAACATCCTCTCTATAACCTATTCTATCGCCTACATATGGACACTAAGCTTCTAAAAAGCCAAATATCAGCTAAACTATAAGCTTTCATATCGACGAACATAAAAAGGAAAAGAAATACATGAGTGATGCCAATCAAGAAAGACACCCACTGTACAGAGTATAGGTGCGCGCACATGCCTCCAGATTTTTATATGAAAGCCTATTCATCTATGTTTTCGAAAACCAATATGCCCAACAGAACAGAATAATTTAAAACATTAACTGGTATTGTAATAATAAAATTCCCAATACCTTCTCTATGAAGTTTCGTACATACTATATTTTTTTCAACGCCTAAAAAACACTTCAGCTAGCCTATACCTTATAATTTCTTAGCCTTTAAGTTAGATAAAGCTTCGAGTTGAAGCTTTAACTTAAACTAAAACTAGAGTACCACATCCCCTGTAACTTCATGCTGAAGAAAAATATCACATCTATGTCAAGGCATGTCAAAGGATTAATGAGACCTGCAAAGCTAATGGACAAGGGACGCACATCCTACATATACTCTACTCCTTAGCAGTGAAGTAATCTTCCTCTATATATAGGAACACGAGCCTCATTAGTTTGCCTCGGTTCCAGCAAATTTATGCCATGACTTTTAATGGCAGAAATATATAAAAAAATAAATAAAGAGAAGAAGCCTGACGCGACTTCACCATGGGAAGGAACAGGCTTGGAAAACGCAGTCCTCTGGAAGCATGCGAGTGGAAGGTAGACAGGGAGGGTTCGAATTACTTAGAGTTGGGTAAGAAAGCATGTGTACAGTGTGGCGTTGGTAGGGAGATACTGGGGAGAAAGATGGAATAGTAAGAAGGAGCTACAGTTTTCGGAAGATATTGGTGAAGGACAGTGAGTTTTGTGTTGAAACGAGGGGATGGTGGTTTCAAAAACTCATGGCGGTGTGGGGTATTTATTTTCCTGAAGCTGAAATATGGGAGCAGGATGTTTATTAGAAGGAAGGAGTTCGTGGCAAAAAGGATAGCAGGCCTTGTTGTGGGGTATGTTGAGGAATTGAAAGAGATAAACGTGCAGCGTTACATGCGTGAGTATCAAAAGGGACTTACATGGTATGGAATGGAGCGTTTTAGGCGGAAAGCTATGGTTTTGGTTTGTTTGGAGTTTTTGTGAAGAAAAGTGTGAAACATCAGAGGAGAATGGGATGTAAAGAGTGGGTTTTGTGATGTACAAAAAGGGTTGCGTCTATTATTGAGGGAAGCACACACTGTAGCATGCAGATATAAGAAGAAGGAAGTGGAAGTCTGCGGCTAGTGTGGAGGAAAAAGAGCGAATACTGAAAGGGGTGGATTTTTGAATGTGTGTGTACATGGTGACAAGGAGATATACAAAAGAATTGGTGCAGGTCACGGGTAGGGAGTTCATTGGGGCGGATCCTTGTTGGTGGTTGAATGATGTTGTGGAAGTGGCGGTTAACATGAGTAGTAGTAATGGTACAAGGGGGATCAGGTACTGTGTTCATAAGAGGAGTGATGTTCATTTCAGTAGCATGAAAAATGTTGGGAGCACAGTCTCGAAAATGGTTGAGGAAACATTTGAGGAGAGAATGGCGTGAAGTGTAAAGTTGGAAATTGGTTGAGCGATCAAGACGTTTGTGTAGTTGTGAATACATGTTGATGCAGGAGGCTTGTGAAGATGTTCCTCATGTGAATCGTTTATGGATTAAAAAGAAAGATGTAGTTCACCTTACTATTATATGCCTGGAGCTGGGCATTATCGCAGTATTCAACAGGGCGACGAGTTGGGAAGGCAAGGTAATGGTGATATACAATGGACGAGTTCGACCCTTCGATAAACTGTGAAGGGAGCAGGGGTATTCGAAGGGGAAGAAGGACGAACAAAGTCTAGATGTGATTTAGATCGGTTTGGATATGTCAATATGAATTCGACCAAACTGGTCGCGATCAAATCATAGCAACGAGAGCAACGATGTGAAACAGACATGATTGGGAACAAAGCCACTGGAACTGCATGATAAAATAAACTAACGCAAATCGTTATTTAACGGTTAACGCGCAAAAGTGAGTAAATTCACTAACTCTGATCTATTTTAAAATATTATAATTATATTTTAATATTGGTTGAATGCTTTGTGATGGTCGTTTAGGTAAACTACAATTAAAATTGGTTGAAATATGTATATATATATATATATATATTGTTGCATATGTACACATCATTGGTTGGATACTGATTCCCTTGATTATAATATTCCCTAATATGGAATTAGTGTTAGTTGTGTTGACTAACATCTGTGGATGCGGAAAACCGGTTGGAGGAATCCAACCGGATTCCTCAATATTTATATGTACTATTTGTTTTACATTATTTATATATACACTGTTTGAACCCAAATGACATTCAAACCCTGCATAGATATCGATTAAGAAAATGACAGCAACCGACCATAAATCCATCGTATGGTTAAGAAATTGATTTGCCGGGAGGCGAATCAACGAAGTTAATTATAAAAATTATATTTTTATAATTAAAGTGAAGTTTAAACTATAATAGAAGTTCTATTATAAACTGGTATTTTATAGTTCGTTTTATAAAATAAATATAAACGATTATTTGATATTTAAATAAGTATGAAGCAATAATTATCCTACGAGTAAATATTGGATAATTATTTTAAGACAATCGGTTAAATAATATTATTGGATTAATTATATTAATCAAATGAAGAGAAGTAATTAAAATTAGTTAACGAATTTACTGATGAAATGAAGTTGATTTAAACAACTGTTTATTTGGAAAATGATTTTTATATTAATTGGTCTTCAATTAATCTAATGAAAATAACTTAGCGGTAAACTAATCAAAAATTAATAAGATTCCTTATTAATTACCTTTTTTAATTAACAAGGTATTTAATAATTATTGAACCAATATAATTAGTTATTGTTTATATAAGGTAAGCAACCAATTTGTTTTAGATTATCGATGAAGTAAACTGTTTACCTCAGCAATGATGAAGTAATTATTAAATAATTGTTTCTTAAATGGACCTCATTTAAGATGTTATTGAATTGGTAATGAGATGTTTTACTTGAATTAAATAATTCGAATAAATAGAGAATTGTCAAGTGACAAAGAACATAAATGGATTTTGGTAAAAGAAGTTATAAATATAATTGTATAACGAAGACGCAAAAAAGAGTTAATATTTAAATAAATAGTTGTAAACAATTGAGTTTTCAAAATAAGGATATGGCGTCATAAAACCATATTTAAAATAAAGCAAGAAATACAATTTGATGGAGTATAATTAGTAAGAAGTTAGCGTTACAGACTTGTATCTACTCTAAGGTAAGAACATCGTCGATCAAGGTCTGAGAGGTAAATAAAATACCCCAACTTGAACGGCTTCACTATTATCGAGTAATGATATCAGTTTGTAACGGAAAGAACTGTCAAGATTAGTTATAAAGGGGATAACGCAGCATATTACAAGGTTTTGAACTATAACGATAAAATAATGTTGTTGACTAGGCTTAAGCATGACTATTATGTCTAGATTAGTTATAAAGGGGAATTACAGCGTATTGCAAGTTCTTACTATAACGATAAATTAACGTTGTTAACCAATCCTAAGCGTGATTTTTATATATAGCACTATTCCCTAGGAAATGGAAAAAATGTTTGGTTTGAAATCCACTTATTCTAAAAAATATAAGTAACGTTGTTTGTCCAAAGAAATATAAGAATAAGTTTAGAAAGGGAAATTGGGGAATCGTATCAGAAAACGATCACATCATTTCGATGTTTGGAATATAATTAGAACTAAATAACACTGTTAGGAATTGGAACTATAATTTGACGACGTCGAATTTATTAAAGTAAATTATTTTTGGGAATTATAATTTGATAGGATAGTTAATATTTAGTTTTAAACCAATAATTCATAATAGGATATGTAATCAATATTTAGTTATAAGCTTGATATTAATTTAACAAGAAGCTGACTTAGAAATAGAGTTTATAAAGTGAAATGGGAATATAAAACTATGAAAGAGATTTCGGTAAACAAGACAAGGGTATTTATTACGGGAATAAAGAGTTATTTGATAAAGGTGTTCAAATTTCTATAATAGGAATGATATTCACATTTTAAAGTGAATATTGGTTTAAAAGTGAACGTTTGGCAAATCAAAATGTTTATAATGAAATTGGAAATATTTTTCCAATGTAGGTAGGGTATATTATCCAAGTGTAGAAAATAAAGAATGCGAAAAGAATGGAAATGTTCGAACGTTAATAACGTATATTTTCTGGAACGTAGGAGAATAAGAGTTTATAATAACTGGAAATGTTTTCCAAGAAGTGCGAAAGGCTAAAACGGGGTTTGAGAAATATCTGGTAAGATATGGGAATTTGAAAAATAAAAAATGAATGTTAAAAAAAAGTGCCCGTGGTTGTTTGATGTTTAGTTGTACATTTGAATGAATGTTGTTTTTACTTCGATAGTTAAATAATCGACTATCGAAGTGTTTTGACCATCGTTGTCAATACGGAGAGACCAGTTGGATATATTATCTGAAAACCACTCCGTATAGGCATAAACGCTGCGAATTAGATTATGCTGAAGACGATTGAAGACGGAGTGAAATGCAAGGGTCATTCTGTTCCAGAATGGTGTTTTTTGTTTGTCCAGTCCCAGACAACTTGTATGGACGAGTGTCTGACAGAGTATACCTAACGAATCACATATAGTTTATCTCTTAAAGGTATTACGTTTGGTGGCGGAGGAATTCATTCCTCTTAGATTTTTATACCCGTGATATTTTTGGAAATCGATTAGTGAATTGACGGGTTTGACGATGTGACATTCAAAGTGAATGGTGATCAGATGTTCTGAAGATAGATGTAGCCTCTAGCCTAACAACCGGGAAATGATAGAAATCGGGCGGACAGCATGGCTAGTTGGGTCATACCCAAGCAGGGTGTATTGCCACCGATCTGGAGAAAATTCATATTTGTTCTTCTTTTCGATTCTGTATCTTCGAATTATGGTTGGATGGCCAACAACCATGGTTAATAATATATTCGATACACTCAAGCTAAATGAGTGGTCGATCATGTGTGGCCGAGTTGCAAGATGTTCTTGTTGAACCCAGGTGTTTCCCCTCTAGAGTACACTGATCGGAAGGCGATCCCATACCTTGTCCGTTGGAATCCAATCTCCAATAAGCGCCATGCGGTTTATGATTTTATACTATACATATGAGGAGCGTGAGATGCAAGCGTTCTGCTACTTGGATATTTATTTGTTTAGACATTATCATAATATCACTGGATTTGATATCAATGTATTTTGGATTATAGTACAGTAAAAACCATCCATGTTTATGTGTGGGCTGGTCTTACAATTATCTTCTTGTTTGAAAAGGATTTTCAAAGTTAAACAGTATGGTTGGAATTTACTCACACCAGTCCCATGACTGACCCAGAGTTTATTTGTTTGTGTTCTCACTAAACTCTTGGGTGCCAAAATTTGTATGGGCAGTCAAGTGTTTCAGGCTTTGTAGATTCACTTGGAGGAGCTAAAAGCAGAAGGCTTCACCGTTAGTATTTATAGATTATTTCCACTGTGATATGATGTATTGTACTCTGATAATGGTATGTATATACAATACAGTTTTGTATTTCAAAGTTATGTTATATAATACATTTTATTCATTCCGCTGTGAGATTTGTGTTTACTCTGATTATGTTCAGCTGTGTTCTTCTTCTTCAATTCTATTAGTTCTACATTTTCTATCTCAACCTCTAATTTCTTTCTATTAATGATCTGAATTTTTGTGCATTTTGAGTTGAATGTGTAGGATATTAGTCAGCTCAAATTGGTACGGATTTTCAGGCCTTTACATGAAGTGAAAGTAATAATGCAATCTTTTTATTATAATCTTTTATTGAAATGAAGTGAAAGTAAAAATGCAATCTTTTTATTATAATCTTTTATTGAAATGAAGTGAAAGTAAAAATGCAATCTTTTTATTATAATTTCTTTTATTGAAATGAAGTGAAAGTAAAAATGCAATCTTTTTATAATTTCATTTATTGAAATGAAAACAAATTTTTGTCAAGGACCATGTTTCATGTAAACAATAAAAATGAGATATTTATTGTAAATCTAATTTTGACAAAACCATGTTCTCACGTATCTAAGTTATTAAAAGATGAAACTTATATTATAAAACCCAATCATTATTCATAGATCTGAAATAAAAATAATTTTTTTATTTCAAATCGAGATTTAACAATAATTCTAGATTTAAATAAAAGGAAGAATTTCTATTGTAGATCCAGATCTAACAAACATGACCATCACAATCAACTAATTCCAATCCCAAACAACACAGATCTGATTTTATAATCGTACATACATGGATTTCAAATAGCGAGAAATAATTAAATTTTAATTAATTATTAAAAATAGAAATCTCACATTGATTTTTGTTTGAATTTCCAATGTGCTCCATTTTAGCTCTAGTCAGTTCCATGTTGTAGATCTCGTTTATGCGATTCCAACGGATCCGAAATCGTTCGATTCCATTTCTGTATGACAAAGTTATGTTATTATAAACCTTTGATAATTAAAGAATTAATTAACTAATATATTATGCCTTGATTACATTTACTCCTTCTTCCTCCCTATACAGACATCGGCCGAACCCATTCACGATTGGAATCCCCCCTTGCGCACGCCCTTCCAAGCATCTTGCCCCCGATTGGACGTAGCTACCTCGAAGCTCCGGCCATGCACCACCTACACCTAGCTCCCTGTCGAACTCGCACCCCTAGGCGTGTGGGAATCCGCACCAAACCGTCGTCCTTTCAGCTCGAAATTCGAGCACCACAAACCTTAAGATCTAATCACTAGAGCTCGAGATGTAGAGAATTTTTTGCTTTGAAGTTGTTCGATTTTGTTGCGTGAATTAGGAGAATGAAGAGGAACAAATTTGGAGCATTCTGGCCATTGAATATAAGGGATGGCGGCTGGAAAGCTTTAGGGTTTAGTGAATTAGGGTTAGGCTAATTTTGTATTATATTTATAATATTTAATTCCTTGTTTTACAAATAAACCCAGAGTAGCTCCAATTTCAGCCCAACGAAAGTTGTCCCTAGGCAAATATCCCCGTTCCGGACCCAATGGGCTGGGTCCCGTCAGCCTGTTTGATCGTCTCAGCCCACTTTTCTTTAAATTAAAATATAAATCATTTAATTATTTAAGTTGATCATACATTTTAATTTACCGAGGCCACATACTGGCTCTGAAAATCACAGAAAAAATATTCCTAGTTATGTTTTGACGATACGGTCCTAACAAAATCGATTTCGTTGAATTTGGAGACCGTTTGAAAAATGGCCATTTTCTGGTTGATCCAAATTGATTGAAATTAACAAAACATGTTTTCTTTTGCTACACTCACATATTAATTCCGAAAATTATAAACATTGGAATCCTGCAATAATTTGACATTCCGGATCCAACTAAAGTGGTTTCGTCGAAAACGGAGGTCGTTTGCAAAACGACTTTTTATACGGGCTATATATTATATTAAATTCTATAGCGACTACTCAGAATATTCAACTGACCATAACTTTTTATTCCCGCTATGAAATTTCTATTTTTCAGATTCGTTGGAAAGATATTTTTAAATATATTTAAATATTTCTGGTTTTACTGAAATCTGTTTTATTTTGAATCTTGTACATTCAGTCAAAGTTCGAATTCAAATTTTCAAACTATCGTGCTATTTCTAAATCCTTTTATAATTAAAATAAATATATATGTTCTACCTTCCATTTAAATAAATTTTTCGTCGTTTTTGTTATGTTAAATATTAAAAATCCTTTAAAATTTCTGAAATAAAATTTTAAATTGGTTCCAAAGTTCCGGGTTGTTACATGCATAACAGCTACTACCACCCACCTCGATACACACACCCATAATCAAAAGGACCCAAATCGAATCTCAACAGTAATAAAATAGTATCGAAGAAGTGTGGTCGATAGGAGGTATGATCTCACTTGGTCCGTGTGTAGCTCCTGTTTTAGGCACATCATGCTGACTCAAGTTAGTCAGGGTCTCGTATTTAATAGAACATCGCCATCCATCCTACTTCATTTTGAAACTTCACCGCATACATAGTTGTTAAAGTGGTTTTCGGTATTGGCAGAGAGTATGACAATAGCCGATCCTGGTCTCTTTAACAACCAAACATTTACATTTTTCACACCGTGGTCATTATTTTATAAATCACTTTATAAAATAGTTTAAACAAAATCTCATATTCGAATTTGAATTCAAAATTAAATATCTAACTTAGGATATATTCCATTTCAAAAACAACTCACTTAAATTGCTTAAATCGAATTGATTTAGAAAACCGTATCGAAAAGATCTCAAAATATAGTATAAATTATACTATATGTTTAACTTCGATTATAATTTTCGAAAGTATTCGCGTAACGAATTATAATCCGAAATCAACTTATATTTTAACCATAATTTAAAGATCTCAAATGCCAGTTAAATCAACACTAAATATTAACTTTGAGGATATTTTAGTTTGATTTATATTCAAAAATCCAAGTTTCAATCTATTCAACAATTTAGTTTACGTCGATTCAAAAATTCCACATTTGGTACGAATTCGAACTATATGATTCAAGTCAAAACTTACGTTTCCATTTTAAACAGAGTATATTCATGTTATATGATTCTAAATCGTTATTTATAAATTTAACAATTCATATAACCTAATTTTTCTTTATATGGATTCAATTAAGTAAATTTGAAAATTCGGTCATGTAGGTTCAAATCTAGTTTATATAATACAAATCAAAATCTTATGTTTAAACTTTTAACCAAATCATATAATATATTCTCAAATTGAAATATTCAAATTCATTGCTTAAATTTTGAGTCGAAGCCTTATATTCATTCAAACAATTTGTAAGTTTTAAAACTATTCTCATAAATCAATTCAACAAATTTCCCAATTCAAAACCAAACGATTTATAAAATCAATTCTAAATAAAATTTATACATATTCAAATTCACATTTTAATCGCTAAAGAAATCGAATTCATTTCATATAAAATATGATTCAAATTAGACATCAATTTACAAAATTCAAGTTTGTTTCCTATATAGGTTCATATTTTAATTCCAACTCAAATTCGCATCCGATTAATTACAAATTCAAATTTATTCCTTAATTAGGAAATTCAGTTTCAAAACAATTTTGCAATTCAAGTTCATTTCTTATAAGTTCAAACCAATTTGAATTCGAATTCAAATTCATTTCATTTTCACCTAATTCAAATTCATCTCTACTAAAAGTTCGTATCAATTTGAATCCATAACTTAATATGAGTTCATTCGTTATTCAATTATCGTTATATAATTATTGACCTACTTTTTAGTCAAAGCCGTCACACATGAAATCTCTGTTTAAAAATACGCACAAGTATGGGGAATATCGTCAGAAGACAGGAAGCGATTTGGTTGGAGTCGCATCACAAACAAAGATTAGCCCGAAACTCCTATCAGATGGCCTCTTTTGGGCCCGAAAACATCAATTACGAAGCTGAGCTCTGTAATTCTTGTAGCCCTCTGAATTAGCTTCAAGTTGAGCTTTTGTTTGGCTAAAACGGACTCACGGTTTGCAAGTTACACCCGTTTCCATGAACGCATGCAGAACTAGAAACTTGGATTTTGGGAAATGACTTGGAGCATATAACCCCTCGGATCGGATCGTCGTCACCGGTTCGGGTCGGACAACTGGATCGGGTCGCGTATCGACCCTGCATACATCAGTACAGCTTGGCATTCACTCTGGCACTTCCGGTTCGGATTGGAGGAAGAGAACCCGACCCCCAACAGCACCTCGGTTCAGTTTAGCCTCATCCGACCCGACCCGTCTGGCATCTCCCGCACGAACAGCTTGGTTGACCGATTCTTGAGGCATTATCTACTCCTACTTGCATGGGATGAACGCCATCTCGCATAGCATGATTTGGGGAGGCTTTCTCCAACTTTTCCTACATTTTGAGATTAAAGGGATGCCCGCCACGTGGCATTCGAACCGGATCCCCGTAAAGCCTCTTTACAGCTATAAATACACCACTCGAAGGCAAAATGAGGGGATCTTTTGGCTCTTACTCCTTATGTCTTCCACCATTGCTCTCTTCAAAACATTTTCAGTGGTAAAGGAGCCAAATTCCACACTACAACACGAGGATTTCGTGTATAATCTTCATTTCTCTCACTTCTTTTTCATTGTAAACACGAGGACTTCGTGTATAAACCAAGAGAATTGTACTTGTAACTTCTTAGGATTTAAGAAGAGATAAAGTGGACGTAGGCTTGGTTTGAGCCGAACCACTATAAAAATCTCGTGTGCCTCCTCTTATTTTACTGTTTTTTGCATTCTGTGATCTGTGATTTGCATTTGGGTGTTAGGCCCAAATTTCGGTCTGATAATAATTTACATCTTTAAACTTCGAATTTAAATCGTGAAATCTAACTTATCCAACTCTTGGTCTATTATTAATGTTTATAAAATATATATAAAAGAAAAATTAACTTTGAATATATATATATATATATATAAGTTTATAAAATTCTAAAATTAATTAAAAATAGATTATAAACATATATAAGTTTTAGAATAATATAAAATAGATTTAAAGAAATATTTATTAAAATAAAATTCAATTAAAATACTTGAATAAATTATATGGTTTAAAATAAATAAATTATAAGTAAAATCTTAAATACATATTTTAATCTTTATTTACTCATAAAATCATTTTAAAACACATAATTTAAAATTTACAAAATATAAATTTAAAATCTATAAAATATATATAAAAAAATAAAATCTTAAGTTAAATTCAAATTCCAAATTATTTTACTTCTAAAAACATGACCAACAATGTCCGTAAATAGTTTACTACCCTATGGTCAAGTGATACAGATATTTATCATTCCAATCTGCAATTTATAAAATTTCTACGAGTCTATCATTTCAACCCATGATCCCAGATTCAGTAAAAAGTGTTCAGGTCTATCATGTCAACCCATAACGATTTTTCCCTATTCTAATGTCTGTTTGGGTATGTATCATTTCAACCCTTAGTGATTTTTCCAAAACTAGGGGTATCAATAATCACAAACAACAATCACATAGCAATAATAGTATATATATCATCAGTGCAACTACGTATCATATGAATATATTGTGCCACATATGAAATGTGCATATGTCAAATCAAACAATTTCTATTAGCAATCATATACATTTCATATAACAGTTCATTATTGATCTAACATCCATGAAAAATGTAAGTCGGGTGTGAGATAAACTCACCTTCCATGGCACAGATTGGAAACAGCAAACAGATGGACACTGACTGAGATGATGATGTCCAGGCATGATTCAGAATAGATTCAACTAGATAATCACTCAATATTTATTTTATTAGGAATGGGTTGGGGAATTTCTCAACTGATCGGTACGACTATTGGACTTCGGGAGTGGTTATTGAACTCAACCCCACACTCGATTTCAAAAGTAAACACAATATAATTCCACTTTTGATATATATTTTTTAAAATTTCAAAGCACCTCGAAATATGTTATAAAATATATAACACGCTAAAATCATGTTATATAATATAAATTACGTACACATATATAACTCATGCAACACAATATATATACACACAAAACACTCACACAAATATAACATGCACACTCTCAGCAAACTCACACCATACATTCATCCGCACATACACAATGGAATCACTCACACCAAACATGTTCATACATGCATCACACACGCTCGTACCAACACACACAAATACACATGCATCAACACCCTATATGCACACACAACGTCACCTGAACACTCTCACTCTCACACTAATGTATACACATATCAGACTCACGCCATATACACGCAAAGGGACGAGTTCTACTTAGCTAACGGAAAAGAGGCAAGGGGAAGTCGAGCAGTAGCGGGAGCAAGTTAGGCAAGGGGAGGCTTGGTTCAAGGCTGAGGCGGTGGTCACAGGGTATGGGCTTGAGAGGACAGCAAGGGTCACGATAGTCGGCTTGGGGAGAGAATATGAAGGATCTTGGCGAAGCTGGCAACTGGAAGTTTGGCTGACTTTGTGTGGAAGCGGAGCTCGGGGTTGGCACTGTCAGAAGCTTCATAGTGGAGGGGTTGACATGAGTGAGGGCGCGGGTTAGGTTAACATGGGAGGTGCGGCTTCGGCTGATGGGAGGTGTGGGGTCTGCTTTGTTGTCGATGGTGAGGCGAGCGGAGGAGGAAAATCGCGAGGGAGGGAGAAAAGGGAATTGCGATTGGGATGGAGGAGGATGGCAAGGAAAAAATGAAGCTGTTGCTTTCCAAAGAGAGAAACAACGATGGAAAGGCTTTATATTGTTTTGTTTTAAACGCAAACGAAAAGCTGAATTGGTGACAAGAATTAAATAGGAAGGTTTTTGGAAGGCGAAGCAACTTCATTAGGCATCTGGAACAAATGTTTTTGGGAAAAAGAAGGGGATGGCACGACTTCTTTTGTTTTTGATGGTTCTTCAGAATTTCCTCACAAAATAAAGCAAACAATAGGAAGACAGAGCGGTTGTTTTAATTCACAAAGTTGTTTTAATTCGCGAAGTGATTATAACGAAGAGTTTAGGAATTAAACACGCATCGCGATAAACAAAAGAAAATTTGAAAACACATGAATGGTTACTAGATAAGGAAAATAAATTAACAGAAGAAAATAAAAGAAAGACCAATTTGAATAAATAACAGTGAGCAAATGCTTTTGAATACATATATAACAAATGGTTTGAAAATATACAACGAACACGATTTTTTTTCAAATGAATGATGTTCATAACAACGAAGATCAATACAAATAGCAAATTTACAAGAGAAATATTTAAAATAAAATCAAAGTTATAATTTATTAAATCGCAACCAAATTATATAAAATAATACGATTTTAAAATATTTAAATAGAATCAAAGAATGAATTAAAATCTTTATAATATTAGAAAACCAAATATAATACAAGTTAAATAATTAAATTTAAAATATAAAAATATATTCAAATTCAAATAAATAAACACGATTAAAATTTATCAACAAGTAAGATTTGAAATTACAACATTGATTTGTATCAGTAAATTATATTTAAACGAAATCAAATTCTTTGGTTATACAAAATCCAAAATAAATTTAGTTTAAACAAAAATCAAAATAGTCATTTAAATACAAACAAATTGAGTCTTAAATGAATAAAATAAATTGAGAAATTAAAATTTAAATTAAATAACATTATAAAAATACACTAAAAATACTGCTCGTTATATGTAGGTCTAACGTAGATGGCTCAAAGGCCTAACACAGACGACTCGAAAGCCTTAAACGGACAACCTGAAGGTCTGGTGCTAGATTTTCCACAGAGTGTGCCACTGAACCTCAGATAGTAACCCGAAAAGCGATGATCATGCATCTTATACCATACGTCACCACTTAACAGTTCACACATTGTAAGTCGGCTTCATATAAGAAAACACGCAAATAAAAAAAAATCAATGAAAACCAAAAAACACTTATTAACACAAACGGTCATAAGGATCACTGGTAGAATACGGAAACCATAAGAGTCACAAACACATGATGTCACAAAGGGTCACAGAGGTCACTGATATACACTGAAATTGTTATTCCGATCTAAGAGATATGGGATTGAATAAAAACGTATACCACTACATCCCATATTGTGGGTTTACGAAAATATTCGATCATCAATACATCTTTTTGAAATGTGCAAATATGTGTGGGTCTATATAAGAAAAATATTTTATTTAATAAAACCACTTATAAAACTATTCCTTGAAAATAGTTTTTTCTATCTTAAATCTTTTTTTTGGAAATAGATTTCTTTACTATTGTTTTAAGGCTATTTATATTTCAAAACCAAAAAATCATTTAGCCCCAAAACTATACAGAATTCAATATTTATTTGTATACTAGAAAACTAGTTTACAACAGTGCAATGTATGCTCAAAACTCATCACTAAATTCACCAAAACCAAACAACATATTGGTGATAATTTAGGCTTCTCCATTAATAAAATAAGCCAAAACAAAACAAAAAACTCATGTCTTGAAACTAGATCAAGAGAAGAATGAAACACTTAAGGAAAGATGCCCAAATTTATACTAAGGCATGAAATACACCTAAAAATCAATCCAGATTGCAACTTTCAAGATAGTTTCAAATGACCAGATGATCTCCGTTTGGTATAAAACTTGATTTCCTCAAACTAGAAAGACTTGAATTTCAATTGAAAAATAAATCACCAAATTCTGACATCGTATGAAAAAGTTATGGGGATCCAAACTTGGACTATGTTCTGAATTTCAGCCTGGGCTGAAATCACTTCCGGGTCCAACTTTGGGACCAGTTTTGGATGACCAAATGGCCTAGGATTAGCCTCAAAATTTATACACGTAGAAAAGTACCCAAACTTTGTAATACAAACAGGATTACTCAAAACGGATCAATAACGAAGGAGATACGACACCAGAAGTTGGACTTAGGCACCGTTTTCATCCAACGGCTTGAACAAGGTCACTGGAAGCCCCAGAATTGAATTTCTTATCGACCCCTGGATCAACTCAGGTGCATGGTGGGTCGATCCACTTTACAACAATTGTTTCAGGTCGAAATCCCAATGAAAACCCAACTTCATGCATCATTTTACCCACCCAAATTTACCTAGAGTGACACCAAATTTTGCAGTCTGACTCACTAAACATTATACTACAACATGAAAAAGGTTTCAGACAAAAACATGCAATAGTCAAGAAGTTATTAAGGCTCGAAGTTGAGGTTTGACTATGTTTTCAGCACAACAACACATAGATTGACATTTCTCGGAAAAACTGCGTATTTTCAATTCAACACAACAAAACTTATACTGATTATATTAAAAACTCAGTAAACTAGAAAGTGTGCGTCAATCGACTCACCTTGATTAGTTCTTTAGAATAAATCCCTTTGATTTGGAGCTTTGAGAGGCTAATTGGAGACATGCAACCACTCTGGATTCAATGTAACTTCTTAATTTGATTTCCCCTCACTGGATATGGTTTATCTAGGCCGAGCAATGAAGAGATAGCAAGCAATAATCTAGTCATACATAGAATTAGAGCATGCATTGAGATTTTGGAGGAAATATGAGGGAGGAGGCCATGATTTTCCACTGGAAAAAGCTTTAAATATATGAAGGGCGAAGGAAAAGAAAAGGCGTCATTGTTTTTCCCAGCTAATTCTCCATAAAACCAAATACAAGGGGTAATAGGCTAGGTATCCAGCCAAGGCCCAAAATCAAGTTAGGTAGGATAAGTAAACACAAATTCCACTACTTTAAATGTTAAACACACTCTAACATCTAATTAAACACAAACAACACAACCTTAAACTTCATTACACACAATTTAACAACTCAACACTCAAATTAACACACAAACACATCTACTCTGTTAAATGTCAAATTCAACATAATTTACCAAAATAAATACGTTTAACAAAATATCATTGCTTATTTTGTATGAACTCTTCAACCCAACAATTAAATGTCACCAATGGCTTAATTTTTTTAACAAATTAAGTCATTAACATGTCAAAAACACATTTTTGGATTTATTATTTATTTACAGCTATATATTTCAAACCATTGTTATAATAATTACTTTGTTAATTAAATATCCATAACTATTATTATCATACCTTAGTAAAATGATTTTAACTCAATAATTATCACATAAAACACTTTTATTCAAACAACAATATACCCATTTATTTATATGTACAATTGTTATTTTAAAATAACATAAGTTTCCTAATTTTATTCAACGATATTGTTGTACATTTTATTAACCTAGCAGTTAAATTCAATAAAACAATATACCCATTTATTTATATGTACAATTGTTATTTTAAAAAAAACATAAGTTTCCTAATTTTATTCAACGATATTGTTGTACATTTAAAAGCAACACAATTTATTAAAATGCACTGATTCTGTAAATACTGATTCACATCAATATTTATATTCTCATAAATCAACACAATTTATTCATTGATTAACATTTTAAAAGCAATATGTACACTTTAAATTAATTATGATAGTTTAAACATAATTCCTCTTTTGACATTATTATTAAAATGCATCGTTGTATTTAAAAGCCCAATTTGTAATTTAATAATTAAATCAACAATTTACCCTTTGATATTGAAAATGCATTTCCTCTTAAATATAGATTCCTAAAATTATATTTTCAGTATCCCCTAAAATTATTAATTATTAAATTATGATCTTAAGATTATAGATTGGAATAAATTTATTTTATAGAAAATTATATAATTTATTCCAAATACTCGATTTAGAAGTGCTCAAAAACTCTATTTCTAATTTAAACGTTATATGAGTTGGCTTCACAAACTCGTATCAACAAAATATTATCTTAAGAATCACAAAACGTTGTAAATTTGCACTTCCCGGTTACTCGAAAATACGGGTTGTTACATAACAAGAGTTGCACTGGGCAGTCTTAAATCACCACGCAGTGTGAATTACACATGACATACAAATTTTGAAACATAATATCTAATACTACAAAACATAGGGTGAGATAATAACAACAAACACATACACAAATGACACAAAAGCTTTCAACCATCAATATCACATTGTACCACAAGAGCGAAAAGATAGATAATTTGCAATTTCCACTACCCATCTTCAAAAAGAGGCAGGTAAACAGTTAGCAGCTTAAACAAACAAGGCTAAGCACAATATCATATAATGTGACTCAATCCCCAAGCATACTCACCATGAAAAATCACAGTTATCCGAACCAGTCGAATTATAAACAATGGTGGTTATGTTCAGCCATGAATCCAAAAGTAAACAAATAGCAATGCTAAAACCACAACGCAAACAACACAACAAGTTCAACAAGCAAACTTTCCAAGCCAAAAAATGGAAGATACAAGAAGAGAAATAACCATCAAGACACATAAAAAACAACACAAGACCCACAGGAACCATGGCATAAACCAACGCAAAATCAACTAACAACAAGACTATAACACCTAAACCAAAAAGTAGTTGTACTCACCACCTGAAATATTTGAAACCCTGCCTAGATCAATTGCATCGTTGAGCTGAGCTCGTACCATGTACCAAGGAGTAGAGCTCCCTCGAGATAATTCTTTATGAATACAGGAGATGCAAAAGGAGTTGCTTGGTTATCTATAACTAGAGCGAGAAAAAGGACCAAACGTTAAGTCAAAAAACTGAATCAGAAAAGGTTAGAAGAACTCAGGTGAAGAGGAGACTAGCCGGTGGAGAAGCCTAATTAAAGAAGAATGGAAAATCCAAAGTGCAAAATGAAAATCGCTGGGGAAAACAATCATTAGATCCTGCACTCGAAAAAGATAAATGAAAAATAAAAAGGAGATAGTGAAGGGATGTAGAAGTAAGAAGCAACAAAGGAAAGATTTTCAGGCGATAAGACGAAAAAATAGATTTGTAAAGAAGAAATGGAGGCGGAAGAGATGTCCTATTAAATCCCTACGTTGATATTATTATGGCTATTTTTTAAGTAATGATTTCCCATGTCTTATGTATTTTTGCATGTTATATAACCATATTGTATACTAATATATATTCTACAACCTTCAGGATTTTCATGTTTTTGTACATGCATTTTACTTATAAAAGTATGTATTTTATTCTATAATTCTTTGCAATTGCTTGATATTTTGGATAATTTTTATATTTTATGTTTAATAATAATTCATTCTCGTGAATAATAAATTGTACGCTATAATCTACTTGTATTGTATTTTTTTAAAACATATTGAAAAGAGTCGATGTGTACGACTTAAGCAAGGTACTAATATGGATAAAGCGGAAATAATAAACTAACTAGTAATCTACAATAGTTGTGCAGGTAAAAGCTAAACTAGATAAATATATCACAAATATAAGTAAAATGCGATAAGAAAATACACCAGGAATTTTATACTGGTTCAGATTTCCCGCCCTACGTCCAGTCCCGAAGCTCCTCTTCGGAATTCACTATCACGCCCTCTTTTAATCCAAGGGATAGGTCACAATACACCCGAGCACCAACAAGGATGTCCGCACCTGAGCACCCACACAGGACTTTAAAATTTACAAAGGTTTTTGACTCTTGAATGTGTTCTCTAATCAACACGGAATGGTCACGATGAAGTACACCCTTCCTATAATCTTATCCTCAAGTATTTGAAACGAATGTGAAGATTTAAGGAAGATTTGTTGCTTGTTGAATCAAGAGATGTGAAATGTTATCAAAGATTCAACAAGTAACTTGAATTTAGGAGAGCTTTAGAATGCAAAGAATATAGAAGTGCAAATCAGAAAATAAAGATAATAGAATGAGAATTGGTTATTTGGAAAACATGTTTGTAGTGTTTAAATAGTTGTAAAAGAGTAGCATTCCTTCATGAAGAATTTCAGTAAAAGTTGTGTCCATTTCTTCATGAAAGAAGGAGACTCTTCATAAAAAGGCTTCTGTTTTGAATCTGTCGACTGGTCTAAAAACCATCAGTCGACTGGTTAAATCATAATTTAAAATGTTTGGATTAAAATCTTTTTAAAAACTAGTCGTTATGTACAGAATCATGCTGACCAGTCGACTGGTCAAATTTCTACCAGTCGACTGGTACAGCTGAGTCTGTATAGTCATGGCTTTTTTAAAGCCTTATATATATGCCTTGTTTTGTTTATTCGTGTTATACTTGAGGATAGATTTTAACATAATTCTAACACGACTCAATGTATATATATAACCTCATCTTCATGACATGATTTCCATTGCTCTTCTCTTTGTTGACATTAATCAAAATTCTTGTTTTCAACATTCTCCCCCTTTTTGATTGATGACAACATATTCGAACTTCTCCCCCTGAGTATTTGCTCCCCCTGAATTTCTGCAACATTTTGTTAGTTCATAAATTTATAAACTTACCATTTTGATTCCTGCAACAAAATGTTAGCACATATAGAAGACATAGCTATAAAAATGATGCATCATTGAAAATATAACTCACTCCCTTTGTCATCAATTAAAAAGTATTTAAACACTATATGCTCAAAGTAATCGTAAACCAGAGAAACCATCAATGCATAAATAAATCCATCATTGTGAGCATAGAAATTGTATTTTTTTTTCCTTTGTCATCGATTTAAAAGCATTAAACAACATGATAAACAGTAATAATCAATTATATAAACAATTAAAGTACCTTAAGGAGATATTGGATCATGTATATTTCGATAAACTGAATTTTATTTTCACAGATATTTAGGGATACCAAAAATAGCCTTATTTTGGTGTACCTGCAAAAAATATGATATATATACTTTAGTACCCACTTGCTTCGTTTGGGTTCAGAGGTTAGATGGTAGGTAACCATACCCAAGAGGGTTTAATGGAACCTTTAAAGATAAAATTTTCATTATTAACTACTGAATCAAAATAATCATTGATATATTTTTCTCTGTTTCTCCAATTTACATGAACCCAAATACTTAAGTAATCTATATTGATATTTCATTTTGTACTTCTAGATTTATTATAAACATCTCTAATCATAGAAGTATTCGAATTTCTATTATAATTGGATCTTGGATGTGCATTAGTACTAGCAGTGATATTCATATTGTACATAAAAGCATATCTAGTACTATTTCTATGATTGGTTTTATTATACCCTAAACCACTTTTGGCATGTAAAGGTCAAGATCTAGATAAAATCAAATTTAAATCATTTTTACCTTTATTAAATTTCACGAACTTACTTGTAGAATTATCTAATTTAATTCCAAAGACACGATTTATATTTTCAAAAGAAATTTTATTATTCTTTTTTAAATCATCAGTTTCCTTATTTAATTCATAATTCTTCCGTTTTAGTGTACCGTTCTCAATTTTAAGACCTAAAATTTGATATTCTGAATTATCTAAGGAAGATTGTAACTTTTCAAAATTTTCTTTCGAGTCGGAAATTTCATTTTGCAAAATATTATTATTCACTTTTAAAAACTCACATTCTTTAGATAATTCTAAATTCTTTTCAGTTAAAGCTCCATTCTCTTTTTCAGGAGACGAAATTGAAGAACTACAATTATTTAAAGAATTTTCTAATGATTTATTTCTATTTTGCAAAAGATCGATTTCCTTTAAAAGAACATTGTTTTTATCTTCTAGTCGCTCATTTTCTTTTTAAAGGATATCTTTTTTAGAAACAAGCTCTTCTAGGGTATTTTCAAAACATTTTGCTTGTTTTACTAAAAATTGTTTTCTTCTTTTAATTTGGAATTATCTTGGTCATAATTTTTTAATTTTGCTAAAATGACTGTATTGAGTTTACCCAAAGTTTTAAAATCTTTCAATAATTTTTCACAGTCTAACAAAAGATCTTTATATAAAGAATCTGCACATACCGATTGTGATCTGATTTTAGCCATGAGACATTTGCTCTCTTGCTCCGACGATTCAGCTTTGTTGTTCTTCCACTTTCTAATTCCTTGACTAAACTTATTGATTGCCATTTGTTCTAGGATGGTGTTACGATCTCTATAACTCCAGGCTCTGATACCAAATGATAAGAGTCAATGCGTACGACTTAAGCAGGATACTAATATAGATAAAGCGGAAATAATAAACTAACTAGTAATCTACAATAGTTACGCAGGTAAAATCTATGCTAGATAAATATATCACAAATATAAGTAAAATACGATAAGAAAAGACATCAGGAATTTTATACTGGTTTGGACTTCCCGCCCTACATCCAGTCCCGAAGCTCCTCTTTGGAATTCACTATCACGCCCTCTCTTAACTCGGAGGAATATGTCACAATACACCGGAGCACTAACAAGGATGTCCACACCTGAGCACCCACACAGGACTTCAAAATTTATAAATGTTTTTGACTCTTGAATGTGTTCTATAATCAATACTGTAACGGCCCAGATTTTTGACCATTTAGTTTAGTAATTTGAAAATGTTTTTTTATATTGTTTTGGAATTTTAAATGGTTTAATTTCAATAATTTGGAATATTTTATTAATATAATAATATTTTATTCTGAAATGGTAGAAATTTAGTGGATCTGCAATATAATGTGAACTGGCAGTATAAAAGGATTGATTTTGAATTAAAAATAGTACGTTTACAAAGGAAGTAGTAGCTAACGAACTCGAATTTCGATGAAATCAGTTTCATTAAATCCGAAATGATGAAATTAGGTAACCAACCAAGTTACATCAAAAATGGCATCCGTATGTGAAAAAGAAAAAAAAGAAAAGGCCAAAATTTGAACTAAATTTTGACGGTAATTGGAATTTGCTAATGCTAACGGCAAAACTGGAACCTGAGACCTATCCAGGAAAATTCTAAACATAGGATATTAGCTATATATGAAGCCTAGGAAAATCATATAACGGATGTAGAAAGTTATCAAGGAAACAAGATTTAAATAAATTATTTGAAAATCTAAACGAACTCCGATTTTTGATTTAAATACATAGGATTGAAGTACGTTAAAAACCGGACCAGATGGAAGAAGAATTTCTGAAAACCGTTATCGTTTGATACTCCAACATGAGACCGGAAGGTGTTGAAACTAACACAAAACACTATTTTGAATTTGAATTTAAATTATTTGAAAGTTCAAACGAATTCGAATTTGAAATATTTTTATATATTATTGAAGAGCACGAAAAATTGAACAACATGGTTGAAAAAGATTTTGGATAAGGTATCAATAAGTAACTCAAATTAACGTCCGAATAAGGTTGAGAAAACACACTTTACTATTCATAAATTATTAAATTTATTAATAATTTAATTAATTTAGGGATTAATCCTAGCCATCCATTTTCGACCGTTGGATTCGCGCCACCTCAGCAATCCATGTGACTCCTTCGGCTATAAATAGCCCCCCCTTCATTTTAAACTCACTCCTCCTCCTCTTTCAAGCTTTGGCAATGGCAGAAATAATAATAAAATAATAGAAAATAGGGAAAAGAAAGAAAGGGAGAAAGGAGGGCAAGACGGGGAGCTAGGGACTCTAAGGCAGAGGCTTGGGCTTCACGGGGTAAGTTTTTAAATAATATTTAATTATTTATTTATTTTGGTAATAAATATATATATATATATTATAATTAAAATAGAATTTGTAAAAATAAATATCAGAACATTCTAAGGGTGACAGAGAGGATAGTGTCTAAGGCTTGAGTTTGGAAAATATAGTTTCCTGCACTCCCTGGCTATCCCTAACTGATCTGACGGATGGGATGGTTAATTTAAATTTAAGTTTAAAATTAAATTTGAATTTAAAATAGACCAGGGGCATTTTCGTAATTTTTAACTATAAACTTTAAAAGCTTATAACTTTTCCAAAACAAGTCGGATTTCCACGAAACAAGGACCGTTGGATTCTTATCGAAAAATACTTTAAAATGAGTTACAGCAGATTTTTGATCCGGGTTATAATTTTTAAGTTATAATTAAATGAATATTTTTAAATATTTTATTTGGAAATTAAATTTAATTAATATTTAAATGGTTTTTCAATTTTAAAAATTGGATATGGCTAGAGATGGGAAAGTAGGATTTTTTAGAAGGGCAGGGAAGGTAATTTGGCTAATAACGCAATTAGGAATTTATTTAGATAATAATAATTTAATTAATTAAATTAAATATATATTCATTTAAATTAGGTAAATATTGTAAATAGCATAACTTTTGCATACGTTAACGAAATTTAACGAAACAAGATCCGTTGGGATCGCAGGGACGAGACCTACCCGATGGCACTGACTAGGAGTCAATCCGACGCTGTGGAAAATTCAGCTAATTTTGGACGGTCGTCCCAAATTAAAAGAGACAAACGCGTCAACCGTCGACCAGAACAAACTCTGGTGAGTTAATTCTCACACCTTCTGAAATTCTGTGATGTGGTAAATTCATGTTAAAATATAATTTACCTTTAAAAATATAAATTAGTTGACTGGTTGTTATTGGCTGATTATTGGTTACTGTTATCTATAGATGGATGAATTTATTTCATATATTATTATAAAATGTTTAACGAGCTGTGATGCAGGGCAGAACAGGTTAGAGGGATCCGACCGGATTCCTCAAATATTATATGTGTTGTTTGTTTGTTTCTATTGTTGATATTTGAACTGTTTAAACCCCTATGGTTGAAAAACCTGTTTGAACATGATGGTTGAACAAATAATCACCCGTGTTGTGTTTAAAATCAACCGATAGTGTTGATTTGGTAATTGGCAGTGAATGGCCTAAAATGTGTTTTAAACGTCGTTCGACCGTTCGGTGAAACGACGCAGTTTAAAGTTATAAATTATTTTATAATTAAATTGAAGTTTTTCACTCATTTTAGACAAGTAATTAAATGGAAAATTTATAAATAAATATTTTAATCGAGTTTATAAAAGAAATTATCAATTGGTTAGTGATAATAAGGAAATCATTATTTAATCAGCTTTAAAGGTAATGATTATTCTAATTTTAGTTAATGGCAAGGTTAACTATTTTTCATATAGTAAATGTTAAAGCTAATCATTATTTTTATTAAAAATGATTTGATGTAGTGATTTTTAACTGGAATTCAAGTTAGATATTATTGAGTGGCAACAAGTTCGATTGAAGTCAAATAAGGGCGTTATAAGGGATTTATAACCCAAGTGTGTAAACGAGCTTTGTAAATGAAATTGGAAAGTAAATATTGAGATTTCACTTAATTGAATAAAGCAAATGTTTAATAGAGATGATAATATATTGGAATATGGTAATGGCAAGAGCTTTTTTTTAAAATGAAATATAAGTAGTTATTTAATTTTGTATAAGGGAATCCAAGCTGGGTTTCTGAAAAGGGTTTTAAAACCAAAATGATAAGTTAAAAGGTTTATTGAAAGAGTGAATTTCAAATGTAAGAAATAGTTTATAAACCATATTTGAAATCGAGATGGTAAATAAGATTTTGGTGAAATGGTTAAGTGACAAACTGGAATTATTCTGAGATGAGAACGTTGTCGATCAAGGTCTGAGAGGTAAATAAAATACCCCAACTTGGTTGGCTTCACTATTATCAAGTAATAGTATTAGTTTGGAACGAGTGGAGGTGTTAAAATTAGTTTTACCTTATACAAGGGATATCGAACTCTACTGTAAGATTTTGGGAAATAAATAATATTGAAATATTAGTTTCAATGGAAATAAGAATATTGTTTTCAAATTATATTGAATATTTGTTTATTCAATTAGAGTTGATCGAATATCGCATTTGAGGTAGAGTTAGTCAAATATAGTTTCAGAAAGAGTTGCCATTGCGTACGACTGCTAGCGTAATTCGCAGGGCTGCAGATAGCCTACGGCGGTCGGATGTTTCCTGAGGGAATCAGGCGTAACCATTGTGATCGCTGCGATCTAGAGTCAAGCGAATGGGGTTAAGTCGAGTATTAGTTAATCGATAGGAGTAATCAAGTCGAGTTAGTCAAGTTAGAGTTAAGTCAAATATTAGAGTTGATTAACGATTTTGTCAAATATATTTAAATAGGCCAAGTCATGCCAAATACTGAATCATAAAACTCATTGTGTTCACACTATTGATTTTGATAGTTAAAACACCGACTATCAAACCAGACCAATACGATTGTTGGTACGGAAAGACCGGAATCGAATTTATATTCGAAAACCATTCCATCCAACAAATACGTGAAGGCATCATTTGAAGACGGAGCAAGTGAAGACCGTGGATTTTCATAAGCGGAAGGACTACTGGTCCAATCTCTCTGGCTTGCAACCAGAGTTATTTGGTTTGTGATTCTGTCGTGGTTGAAATCCACGGGTTGCAAAGACTACTCGCTACTGATCCTTGGGGTGATTCCTGTATTGGATGGAGTAGGAGAGTGCCTTCGGTTCATCCTGTTCCTGGATGACTTGTATGGACGAGTGTCTGACAGAGTATTTCCAAAGGGGTCACGTACGTTGATTTCTCCAAACGTACCATAGTTGATGGCGGAGAAATGGTTATTCTCTAGCCAAATGACTAGAGTATTTTTGTGGATGTCAATTAGTGATATCTGATGGATCTGACGATGTGGCATTCAAAGTGAATGGTGGCCAGAAGTTCGAAGAGATGAATTCTAGCCTTAAGCCTCATCAACCCGGAAATGACAAAAATCGGGCAGGCAGCATGGCTATGTGGGTCGCTCCCATCAGGGTGTATGATCACCTATCTAGAGAAATTCATTTTGCTTCTTTAATCTATATTCAATGATGTCCCTTTACGGGAGACTTTGGTTTGAGCCCAACCGTCGGTGGTATACATTCGATACACTCAAGCGAAATGAGTGGTCGGTCATGTGAGGGCCGGGTTGCAAGACGTTCTTGTTGAACCCAGTGTATTCGCCTTTAGTGATACACGTGTGGAAGGTGGTCCCATACCTTGTTAAGTTGGAAACCAATATCCAATAAGCGCCCGCGGTTTTGATTGTATACTATATATGGGGAGCGTGAGATGCAAGCGTTCCTCTAGATTGATATTTATTTGTATTAGACATTATGATAATAGCAGATCAAGTTATGATTTTCAAAAATGGTTTGGGTTATAGTAAGGTAAAAACCGTCCGTGTTTATGTGTGGGCTGGTCTTACTATTACCCTTTTGTTTCATAAAGGATTTTCAAAGTTAAACAAGTGTGTGTACTGTGAATTTATCACTGATAGTATTCCAGACTGACCCGGTGTATTTTGTTTTAAATCAAATGTGCTCGGGTCAGACCGAGTATGTTCCAGGTTAGGTTCGCTTGGAGTTTCAGGTGCTAGAAGCGGGTGGTTTCACCGCTAGTATATAAAGCTATTATTCCGCTGTGATTGATATATGTTGTACTCTGATGATTGGTATGTATATACAGTTTTTGTATAAAGGATTTGTGATATTATATTTTATTTGTTCCGCTGTGAGATTCTGACATGTTTTTCTTCTTTCTTCTATTCTAATACTTCTTTCTTTCTATTCTCACCCTCTAAATTCTTTCTCATGACAATCTGGGGGTTCCATACTTGGGTTTTTGACAAGCGATATGGGTTTATGTATTGTTGTCGAGAATTCGAGCGTCGACTTTTTCCCCGGGTCGTTACAAATACGGAATAGTCAGGATGAAGTACACCCTTCTTATAATCTTATCCTCAAGTATTTGAAATTAATGTGAAGATTTAAGGAAGATTTGTTGCTTGTTGAATCAAGAGATGTGAAATGTTATCAAAGATTCAATAAGTAACTTGAATTTAGGAGAGCTTTAGAATTCAAAGAATATAGAAGTGCAATCAAAAAATAAGGAGAATAGAATGAGAATTGGTTATTTGGAAAACACATTTTTAGTGTTTATATAGTTATAGAAGAGTAGCATTTCTTCATGAAGAGTTTCAGTAAAAGTTGTGTCCATTTCCTTTGATAATTGAAGAGAAATCTCTTCATGAAAGAAAGTGACTCTTCATAAAAAAGGCTTCTGTGAGAGAGAAAGAAAAACATGTTTGTAGGTTAAATAAGTTGTTATATAGATTTAAGCAATCGTCTAGACAATGGTACTAGAGGTTTAACTCTTTTATGTTGTCACTTTATCTTAATCATAATGTTAAAGATGCTTGTGTGCATTTCAAGAATTTTAAGAATAATAGTTATTTGTATTTACTCCTATATGTAAATGATATGTTGATTGCTTCCAAAGATAAAGTTGAGGTTGATAGTTTAAAGAAGAAGCTAAAGGTGGAATTTGAGATGAAAGACCTTGAGGAAGCAAAGAAGATTTTAGATATAGAAATCTAGAGAGGTAAAAAGTTAGGAATTTTAAAGCCTACTTAAAAGGGCATTTCAGGAAGGTCCTTGTTGACGATATTTTCCATCAACACCCGGGTTAAGTTATTCAGGACATCATGAGAGTGTCGATCAACCATGGCAAACCCTCAAAGCGGGGAGAAGAAGACTTCGTATTTCTATAAAGCCCCTCCTCCATCGTTAAGGTACCATGATTGATTTTCTCATAAAAAAGGTCAGTGTTAACTCCCTGTTTCATCATTTACGGCACAACAAGATTATCAAATCGCAAGGTATTTAAGACCTGGAATTCTCCATTCATAAATCATAGATGTATTACAAGAGTTGAGGATTTGCTTCTTTTTAGAAGAAAAGACTTAGACTGAGAAATCAAAAGTTCGTCCCCCTTTGCGTGGTTCCTAGTGTCTTATTTATAGAGAATTCGAGGGGCCTTCCGCTGCTAGGCTATTGGGCCTGCATAGGCCTTGGCCGACCGCTTTTTCCTTAGTCTCGGGCTTTTGGCTCTCAGTCATCTCTGTGGTGCTAATTATAGTCTCCAGAGTGGGGGTCAAAATCAACTAGGGCTTTTCCGAGACTAACATGGGCTTGTTGCCGTGGTGGTTTTTCGGATAGCCTTTGAACTCCCGGTAGCAACTCCTAAGCGAAGGCTTCTGGATGCAAGCTTCTAGATGTAGGCTTCCGCCATTCTCTTGAATACTTAGAGGGGCTTGCCTTCATGACGTATGTAGATACGTGCCGGTTTGAAACAGTTGTTGGTTCGTGTACTAGGTAAATTAGTACCGATAGCCTATATCTCTGTTAGGGTCCCAGTTAGCCTTCTAGTGGAGCTTTTTAGGACAATCTGACTTTCCAGAAGATAGCTTTCGGTGATGTCTCTGTTGTTTATCAATGTGACCTTTCGTCGTTCATGAAGTTGCTACTTTGGAAGCTGGTTCCATATAATCTTTTGGCTTGATACCTTTCGCTTCAGGACTCCTTCGTCGGGTAGACCCTATCCATTAGACTCGATCAGATAAACTTTGCTATTGTTCATAGATAACTTTCAGTCATGTCCATTTTCTCCTTTGGAAGGTTCTTTTGTGTTAGCGTTCCTTCGACACCCCTTCATTGTCGGCCTATGCTGGGGGTTTATTTTGGTAGTAACATTTGCCCCCCTAGTGAAAGGGTGTCTTCGACTTTCCAAGTCAAGCTTTTTCTTTCCAGGCTCTTTTCCATTCATTTGTGAACTATCTCTTAATGCTGGATTACATTATGAATCCCATGAGATGTTGCTTTCGGACCAGCCTTTTCACATTCATTAAGGGTTGAGGGCCATTGGCTGATTCCCTGCTATGGAAGTATCTTTGAACTAACCTTTATTCAGATAGTCTGAAGCTCGAAGACTAGAAACTCTCTTTCGGTATATGTAAAGAACTGAATCAACCAAGATTCAGGAGTTAATATAGATAGAAGACCAGAAACCCCTTTCGGTATTTGTGAGAAGCCGAATTGACCCAGACTCGGGTATTAATATAGATAGAAGACCGGGGGTCCCTTTCGGTATTTGTGAAGAGCTGAATCAACTTAGATTCGGGTATTAATATAGATGGAAGACCGAAAACCCCTTCCGGTATTTGTGAGGAGTCGAATCGACCCAGATTCGGGTATAATATAGATAGAAGACCGGAAACCCCTTCCGGTATTTGTGAAGAGCCGAATCAATCCAAATTCGGGTATTAATATAGATAGAAGACCGGAAACCCCTTCCGGTATTTGTGAAGAGTCGAATCAACCCAGATTCGGGTATTAATATATAGAAGACTGGAACCCCCTTCGATATTTGCAGTATTGGCATCCCTTTTGGATTTGATTTGTGGAGCAGAGGTTGTACGTGCTCCTTGAGCCACTCCTTGGGCTTTCGATGTCAAAGAAAAGGATGTACGCGCTTTGTTGGCCACTTTCTGGGCCTGTGCGTCCGGTGCGCTTGGCTAGCTTATCCACAAGAAGGGCCCAAGGACTTACCCGACCTCCCTCCAAGAGGCACCTTGTCCTGACCATTGTAGGCGATGATAAGGCCTTAGAAATTTAGACGGGGCCATCGTAGGAACATAACTAAGGTTTATTCTTTTGACGCTCCATACTGACCATCGTAGGTTCTGATAGAGGCTTATACGCCACCCACTTCCGAAGGGTGCCCTATCCTGACCATCGTAGGCGATTATAGGGGTTTTTGTTCCCTTCTGTGGATAACATCGAACATAAGCAAAGTAGGACGTGCTCTTCTACGGGTAGAGGTAGGACATGCTTAGTTCTAGCAGAGGCAGGGCATACTCTTCTACAAGCAGAGGCAGGGCTTGCTAATTTTAGATGCACCACCACGACCATTTTTGGTGTGAAACGGAGGCTTACGCTTTTGATGCTTTAACCCTGCCCCCTCTGATTTGGGCATAGAGAAAGACTAACATACCATCCCCCTCCGGGGAATGCCTCACCCTGACCAATTTGGTGATGATGAGGGATTTGATCCTTTTTTCAGCTTGACCCCTTTTGGGTCTCTCTTTAGCTACTGGAATGGTTTCCGTGCCCTTAGCTGTGTAATTATCTTTGGAGGAAAGTATTTTTCCTTATTTCTTTATCGTTGAGAAATATGGCCTTAAATGTTTTGAGTTCCATGTTCTTGGAACATGATCACCATTGGATCTGCATATCTAATATGTTCCGCGCATAACTTCTTAATGGATGATCAGGGGTCCTTCCCAATTTGGACCGAGAGGGCCATTCGCTGGGTTCTTAGTGTTAGCCATCACTCTTCTAACACTAATTCACCTTCTGCGAAGGTTCTAGATTTGACCTTTGAATTGTAATATTCCGTAATCCTCGTTTGATATTCAGCGGTTCTGATTGCAGCCTTATCTCTTAGTCCTTGTATTAAGTCTAGTGATTCCTTTCTCAACTCTTGATTGGGGTCAAACGCATATGCTATCCTTTTATGTGACGGGATTTCGACCTCAACTAGAAGCATAGCTTCGCAACCATATGTCAGGGAGAAGGGGGTGTGTCCCGTGGCTGTTATAGTAGAGGTTCTGTATGCCCAAAGCACTAAAGGCAACTCTTCTGCCCAATTTCCTTTGGCTTGATTTAGGCGTTTTTTAAGGATTTTCTTAATGGTTTTGTTGGCGGCTTTCACAACTTTGTTGGCTTTCGGATGGGCTACCGAGGAGAAACTTTTGATGATTCTATTTTTCTCACATAATCAGGTGAACTCTTCGCTCTCGAATTGTGTTCCATTATCCGATATGATTTTGTGAGGAACTCCGGAGCGGGTAACGATATTTTTTATTATGGATCTTAATACCTTTTTGGACGTGATTGTCGAAAGGGGTTCTGCCTCCACCTACTTGGTGAAGTAGTCGATAGCTACTGCAACATACTTAGCTCCACCCTTGGATAGTGGTAAGGGTCCAATTAAATATATTCCCCATACATCGAATGGCCAGGGGCTTGATATAGTGGTTAGTTAGCTAGGAGGAAATCAGGGCACCTTAGAGTACTTCTAATACTTATCACATTTCTTGACGTACTCAACTGCTTGACTAACCATCCGCGGCTAATAATAACCTTGTCGCATGACCCTTTTGATCAGCTTAACTCCATTGGAATGGTCCTCTTAGGAGATAATCTTGCTTGCTTACTAAGGGGCTTGGTATTTATCCTTCCGCATCTTGCTTACTAAGGGGTAAAGTTCCTCTTAGGAGGTCATTTGCTATGGGAGTCATCCATGTAGTTTCCCGTTGGCAATTCATTTCCGTTATGGGAGGTTCCCGATTGGAGTTTTCTTCGTCTTCCCTTCTCAAGGCTTGGGATCTAGTTAAGACCAATAACTCTTTCCCCATTTACGATTCCTCCCGCTCGATGCTAGGCCTTTCCTGATATCCCACGGGAACTATTCGAGTTTTGGGACCCCCCGGGGGCTGGCTAACTTGGCTAGTGAATCTGCATGGTCATTCTCCCCGCGGGGTATTTGATGAACTAAAAAGTTCTCAAATAGGGAAAGCATCCTCAGTACCCTCTTCATATATGAGACCAGCCACTTATCCTTGGTTTAGTATGTTTATTTTATTTGATTTACCATTAATTGTGAATCACTAAAGATTTCTATCCGCGGTATCTTCAACTATAGTGTAAGATTCAAACCAACTATCATTGATTCATACTCAGCTATGTTGTTAGTTGCCGGAAACCCTAATTTCATGGAGTAGTGAAAGCGGTGTCTATCAGGGGTAATTATAACATAACCTGTCCCTGCTCCCTGCTCGTTGGAGGCTCCATCTACAAAGAGCTTCCACTTGGTCTTTAAATCATTTTCTTTAACTGATTGTTTTGAAATGATGCCCGTGCACTCGTTCACGAAATCTGTGAGAGCTTGTCCTTTAATTGCTACTCGAGGATGGAAATCGATCTCGTATTGGCTAAGATCGACACCCCATTTGATTAGCCTCCCCGAGGTTTCTGGTTTGCTAAACACTTGCTTGAGCGGAAAACTAGTTAAAACTCTAACAGGGTGAGCCAGGAAATGACCTCTGAGCTTTCGCGCGTTAAGGATTAAGTAATACGCTAGTTTCTCTATAACAGGGTATCAGGTTTCTGCGTCCTTTAGCCTTCGGCTAACGTAGTAACTGGGATGTTGGGTCCCATTACTCTCTCTTATCAGGACTGAGCTTACCGCATGTTCTGAAACAGCCATATATAGGTATATAGCTCTTCTCCCTTCTCGGGACTGGATAAAACCGGAGGCGTCCCCATATAAAATTTTAATTCTTGGAATGCTTTTCTACACTTTTCATTCCATTCGAAATTCTTCCTTTTCCTTATAACGACGAATAAATGAACACATTTGTCTGTGACCTTGGAAATGAACCTGCTGAAGGCTGCTACTTTCCCGTTTAGGCTCATGACTTCCTTGCTTGTCTTAGGTTCCTCTATATCTTTTATAGCTTGGATTTGGTCAGGGCTAGCTTCAATCCCTTGTTCACTTACTACATACCCCAGGAACTTTCCAGACTGAACCCCAAAAGAACACTTTTGTGGGTTTAAATTCATTTGGTAATTCCTTAAGACATTGAACATCTACTCCAAGTCCTTTAGGTGATTCCCTGTTTCAGTGGACTTCACAAGCATGTCATCCACATATACTTCCATGTTGTGCCCTATTTTCTCTCTGAACATCCTACTTACCAGTCTTTGGTATGTTGCTCTCGCATTCTTCAACCCAAGGGCATCACCTTATAGCAAAATGTTCCCCAATCAGTGATAAAGCTTGTGTGCTCCTCGTTGGGTTTGTGCATCGGAATTTGGTTGTACCCTGAGTAGACATCCATAAGGGATAATATCTTGTGACCACCCGTGGCGTCGACCAACTGGTCAATTCACGGAAGAGGATAGCAATCCTTCAGGCAAGCCTTGTTTAAATCCGTATAATCAACACACGGCCTCCACTTCGCATTGGACTTCTTCTGTAGCACGGGATTGGCTAACCATTTCGAGTAAAGGACTTCTCTAATGAACCCGTTTGTTTCTAACCTTTTGACCTCCTCCTTCAACGCTTCTAGTCGGTCTCTATTATATTGACTCTTATTTTGCCGAATAGGGATCACTGTGAGGTTAATGTTTAGGGCATAACTCATAATAGAAGGATTGATACCGATCTTATCTGAATGGGTCCAGGGAAAACATCTTTGTTGCATTGTAGGATGTAACGAACGCGGATTTTCAACCTAGAAAATCGACATAAAACCCATGTCGAAAATTTAGGCATCGAACATTCCCGATCATTAATAGAAAGAAGTTAGAGGGTGAGAATAGATAAGGTAGAAATTAGAATAGAAGAAGAAGACAACTACAACATCATAGTAAACACGAATCTCACAGCGGAAAGAACAATATATAATAAATACATAACTTTGAAATAAAATCAGTATATGTATACAATAACATTATTAGAGTACAACACTTACAATATAACGGAAATAACAATTGCTACATATCCCTGAAGCCTCCTGCTCCAAGCTCTCCAAGTATATCGGTAAAACCTGACTACTTGACTGCCCGTACAAATTTGGGCACCCAAGAGTTTAGGGTAAATCAAAACAAAATAAACTCCGGGTCAGTCATGGGACTGGTGTGAGTAAAAAAAATTAAAAACAATTTGAGAAAATAAACGATATCTCATAAGACCATGTCGTATAACACGGAACGGTTTTTTCCCTTATGAGAATCCAAAACACTTGATTCAACATTTCAAAATCTTTTTGAACGAAATGATAAACTTTATATCAAACTCATTTGATATTATAATAATGTCTATCAACCACAACATAATATTCATCTAGAAGAACGCTTTCATCTCCCGTTCCACATACATAATATATAATCAAAAACCGCAGGCGCTTATTGATTAATGTATTCCAACTGACAAGGTATCGGACCACTTTCCGACAATGTATCTCTAGAGAGGAATACACCGGGTTCAACAAGAACATCTTGTAACCTAGGTTAAACATGACCGGTCACTCATTTCGCTTGAGTGTACCGAATGTATTATCACCAATAGTTGGGATCAACAACCGTTTCCTAAAAGGGACAACATCGAAATAGATTATAGAAGTAAACGAAACTCTAGATCAGGTGACAATACAACCTAATTGGAAGCTAACCACTTAGCCATACGACCTACCCGATTTTATACCATTTCCCGGTGTTGAGGCCTGAGGTCAAAACGCATAGCTCATACCTTTATTTACTTTGAATGTCATATCGTCATACTCGCCAAATCACAAATTGATTTCCCCAAAAATACCATGGGAATACAGCTAAGAGAAACGAATTTTCCACCACCAAACGTAAATACATTTGAAGAGATCAACTTACGCGATCTATTAAATATACTCTGTCAGACATTCTTCCATACAGGTCGTCCTAGGACTAGACTGACCGAAGGCACTATTTTGTAAACAGGACAGCCCTTGCATAACTCCGTCTTCAATTATCTTCATTATATTTGATTCGCAACGCTAATACCATACGGAGTGGATTTCAAATAATATATCTAATCCCGGTCTCTCCGTTGATGACGGAAATGGTCAAAATCTTTGATAGTCGTTGATTTAACTATCAAAGGAAAACATTTGTACAAACAACGGTCGTATTCCCAAATGGAAATCTTACCGATCAATCATCATTTCAATTCCCAATTTCCCATTTATTGTTTCCATATATTCATAAATTCCTTATTTTCTAAAATTAGAAAATATACATTATTAACTTTGGAAAACATTTCCATTTCTGATTCACAAATCAATATCTTCCCACCTCTATCAATCTCTAACTGTAAACTAGTAAGAGAACAACCCCCTACGTATTAACCCCGAAGGCCGAAACCAACATCAGATCGACACCCAGAAAGCCATTCAACTCAACTAATTTCCAGTCAGTTTATAATTTCAGTAATTCCATTAAAATTCCCAATTCAAACCCCAAATTCCTTTATAATATTTTATTTATAAAATATTTGCTTTAATTCAATATCATGTTACACCCGTGTGCGAAGCACCGGTCTAAACCTTCCTAATGTAAAATTCTCTTTTTATAAAACTCTATTCATTTTCCAAATATTTCCCTTTTATAGTTCTATTTACTTTCTAAATCAATATTCCTTTTATAATTCTATTTATTTTATAAATATTTTCTTTTATAAAAATTCTATTTATTTTCTAAATAAATATTCCTTTATTATATTCCTTTTATAATTCTATTTATTTTATATAAATCCTTTTATATAATTATATTCATTTTATATAAATCCTTTTATATAATTCTATTCATTTTATATAAATTTTTCATTTTCATATTCACTTTGAAAATTTCCTTTTTACATTCTAGTATTTCATATGGTATTTAAAATACCAAATAACATGACCAATGTCATCATAATCAATCACAGATTGTATATCACATCATATATCACAGTATATGTGTTAGACCAAAAAGTGGTTCTAACACCCGAATTAACTGAAAGCAAATGAAATAAGATAAAAATAAAAATGAACACACAGGATTTATAGTGGTTCGGCGAAGAAATGCCTACGTCCACTTGTCTCTCACTATATTTACTGATTTAGTTGCAAGTACAATGAAATATTCACTTGATTCCTCTCACAACTCACTTATAATCACTCAATTATAGAAAACAAATAATGAAAGAAGATTTGGATTTTTCGGGATTACTGGAATTCGGATTATGAAGGTGGTTGAACTCTCAAAAATGCCAGAAAAAAGATCCTTTTCTTTGTATCCAGACGGGGTATTTATAGGTGTGAATTTGCTCAAAACCCGATCCGGATCGGAGCCACGTGTCATCCATCCCATTAGCCTCGGGTTCGGATGAATTACTGTGTTGACAACGCATCAGGGTAATTAACGTTATGGGCAGGAACTGGTCATAGCCGATCCGGATATCCAGGCGCTTATGCAGGGGAACGATATGGAAAATGGGTTCGGGTCGGAGGTATATATACTAGGGGTTCGGATCGGGATATCCGATCCGACCCGGATTGACTTGGTGACGATTCTCTCTTCTCTTTATTCTGCTCCGCTCCGACCTATCTCTGTAACAATTGGGTGGCTTTCCGATCCATCTTGAAGAAGACTGCCCTCCGATCCGAACATACGCTCTCTGTTTTCAACAGCAATAGCTCACTGATCCGAACAGGAGATTTTATTCGATCCGAACCGATACGTTGCTTTGACCCGACCCGAACGATTCCAGCTGTCCGATCTAGGCTGTAGTGTCTTCTCCGATCTGAGTAGTGATGGTCTCTCCGATCCGAACCGAAGTCTTCTAATAAAAAATGCTCTTCAATGTTTAACATCTTGACTTTGTGTTGCCTAGTTCACAAAGTAGGCTAACATTTTGCCCCCTCAAAGGATGCTTCTGTTGGAAACGGAGCATGCTTTGATTGCCATGGCACAATACCTTCATCCTTCCTTTTGAGTTCACATGTCAAGTTGTTGTTCATCATCCTGTTCGGTTCGGGCTCCGACCCGAACAGATTTATAGTTTGAGTTTCAACCCGGATGGATTTTCTATGCCTTGCAACAGATCAATGGGCCAGAAAGTGTGGGCTGTTAGGCTCGTACTCCGGACCGAGCGGAAATATAGGAGGGGAATACGAGTAGCCACCTCCCTCTTGTATATATTCTCTGCCCCTGTCTCCTTCTTTCTTTTCTTTTATTCACTGTTCTTTCCCAACCGATTCCACATCGAAACCCTAGTCTTTCCAGAAAATTTCAAAATTCTCGCTTCAATCTTTGAATCAAATACATAGGTAGTCTTGCAATCTCGAATCTCGTTGCCATAATTGTTTTTAATTTACATTCGCAGTTAAGTTGAACGATTCTAGCAAGGTATTTGACTAATTCCATCGCCATGGCTTCCTTCATCCTCCGCCTTCGTCGTTAATGGCATCGACGCCATTTCGAGGCGTTGGTGGAGGGTATTGAGATTCGTCGTTGAATACTTGAGTGCTTAAGCACTTGATTTTAATTAAGGCTTTGGATATCGAGTTGGGTTTGCTACTTAAGAGGAGGAAGAGGAAGGAAATTGAAGGAGATCGGTTTGGGTGGGAGAATAGTAGGAGAAAAAGGAAAAGAGAGAAATTCACAGAACCGGACCGGGTCGGAACAATAAGGCAAAGAAATGGGACTTAACTTGTTTGACCGGGTCGGGTCGGACCTATGAATAAAATGGAGGTCAAGACTTATGCGCTCGGATCGGACCGGGTTGTGAAACAAAGAGAGGATAGGGGCATTGTTATTCAGGACAATCCGACCCGCCCCGAAAGTCAATCCCCGAACCGATCCGGGTATATCTCACTGAGTGTGAGCCTTTGCTTTAAGCTGACATGTGACCTTGCCTATCCGATCTGAACCTGATGTATACATCTGAACCGACAACTACTCAGTCCAAAGCACAAACTTTTGTCCAACTATTTAAAACAATGCTAGATATTACTTCCAACTTCATGAACAGTTAGGATAGTGCCTTGCGGACATAAATGAACATTAAGAACTACTCTGACTATCACTTTCTCTTCAAAGTTTCGTCTTACATTGTTGCACCTTTACTTTGCATTTCTCACATTCGCTGCACACATTTTAGTTCACACACATGCACAGGGGGGTACGGGCTAATTTACTCTAATTCGTGCTATTGCTTCTTCAATAGTTCTATGACAATGAGACCCAGACGCTCTTCCAGACTAGCTGAGAGGAAAGAAGCCCCGGAAACCTCTAACAAAATCACTCTCGAGGATATATCTTCTCCTTCGGATCCAGAATGGGACAGTGAGGGTCCAGACTACGGGGTTGGAAATCGAGAAAGAAACGAGGTGTCTTCAGAGAATGAAGTTTCTCTGGGTTTTGAGGAGGAAGGAGGGATTGGTGACAATCGAGCCCCTGATGAATTTGAATCGGCCATTATATTGGAATCACCTCCAGACTTCGTTGAATCAACAATCGACAACGATCGACTTGTCCGAATTTGCTTAAAGTACGGGATAATGAAAAGGGACACTCTAGTGCCTTCACGCTCTGACCGTCCCCACAACCCTCCAGAAGGATATATGGCGGTCACTCGATTGATGTGCATGGTCGGCGCCATTCCTCCATTCTCTCCCTTCATCGTTGACTTTTTAAGACAAATGCGGATTGCCCCCATGCAGTTGCATCCCAATTCATATGCCTATTTGCACACCTTGTACATAGCATATCGTGAAATCTTAGGCATAGAGCTCACGTTCGATGATGTTCACTTCTTCTATAATTTCAAGCATCGGACTCGAGAGACTCCATCTTTCTGCTACTTTGAGTCAGTTCCAAAAAGGAAGATAATCTTAGCACCATTCAGCAGTAAAGCTGGAGATTCCAGACTAGAATGGTTCTACGTGAAGCGACAGCCTGGATGCGCCAGGAGGTGGACAAAATCAAGTAAAGCACTGATTTTCTAAATCCGGGCTCTATACACTTGAATCATCACCTTAACTTGTTTTCCTTTTTGTTTGCAGTCGACAATCCCAAACAGATATCAGATCAGGTGTTCTTTGACCGGATGCACCGACTTCTTAATGGCGATCAGAAATTCTTGACTATCGACGAAGTCCTTAAAGACGAATACCTTCACTTTCATGGGCTGTTATCCGTTTTTCGTAGCATCGGTCATGGGACGGCTCCATACGCATACATTCCTCCAGTGGAGGTAGTCCCAGAGACAGGAGAAGGCTCAGGAGTTCCTACAGCGCCTCTTCAAACTTCACCTTCTCCATCTTCTACACAAGATGACGAATTGGCTAATCTGGCCGAAAAGCATCGTGAAGGATATACTGCCCCCGAGGAGGCTACTTCTCTGGAAAAGTCAAAATCCTCCCAAGAGTCGCCACTTCATGCTTCCGAGGGGGATGTCCCTAGTACTGATGAGCAAATATTTCAGGGTTTGGGGGATCTCCCCTTACCTGAGACTATATACACTTCAGAGGATTTCAGGAAGGATCCTTTAGTCTTCACCTCTTCTGAAGAGACCACTCCCGCTAAGGCCAAAGAGCCTGCCCGTACTAGTCTAGCTTCAGACTCGGGTTGGTTGGGGGGAAACACACCACTTAGGATACACTTTATATAACGGCATTAGCATTCATTGCACCTCTTTCTTCGTGAATCCATTAATTCTAAATTTCGTTTGTTTTATCGTGCAGGTACGATGTCTCGATCCTACTACGATATCAGGAAGCTTCGCCGCAGCATGTCCCATCCACCTCAGGATATCGAGTATGATCGCCGGGATGATCGTGGTAGGGAGGAGAGAAGGCCTTATGATCCCTATCGTTCTCGACCCTCACGTTCTCGCTCACCAGTTCGGCCGGAACAAGAGAAATATAAGGGTTATCAAAGCCGCAGGGAAGAGGACAGACCACCATCTAAAGACTCCACTTCTTCCCATGAAAAGCGCAGTAGAGAGAGAAGTCCTCTGAAAGAAACCGGGTCTCGGAGTAAGCACAAGGTTCCTGCTACTAAACGACCTAGGACAGACAAAGAATCTACCGAATCCTCCTCACACAGGGACACCGAATTGACAATCCCCGCTCCTCACCCACTAGATGCGGAAACTGCAGTAAAGCGGGCATATTTGAAGGAGCAATTTCCCGAACACTACTTCGAGACTTTGACTTTTTTACCTGCCCTTGAACCTGTTTCTTCTAAATGGGCAGACGAGGCCAAAGCAAAGATAGATGCGGTGGAAAAACAGTATACTGAGATGTTTAAATATTCACGCAATCTTTCTAGAATCATCCGCACTCTAATCACAAATACTGATTCAATGCAAAAGACCGCAGAGGAGGATGCCAAAGCCTTAAAAGCTCTAGGAAAAGATTTGGAAGACACTCAAGCTCAGCTAACTGTCGCTCAAAGGGACGCTTCTAACTTCAAACAACAATTCGAGGACATGCAAAAACGTTACCATGACTTGCTTGAATCTCACACTCAAGAGCGTTCTGAATTAAAAAAGCAAACTGACGAGGCTAAGTCAGAAGCTGCTAAGACACGCCTTGCTTATGCTGACCTTAAGCGGAAAAATGCCGAGTTAGCACATAGGAGTGCTGAACTAGATAAGAAGAATGCTGATTTGGCTTCAAGGCTGTTGGAAGCAGAGAACAGGGCTGCCCTGGCCGAGGGCAATGTGGAGTGTGCCATCAAATCTGCGGAGGAAGCCCGCAAGCACTTATCAGAGGCGGAGGCTGATATTCAGGGTTTCGGCGAACTGATGATTGAATTATTCGCACATATTATCCGTCCCCGAAACATTTCTTGGATCGAGGACTATCCATCCACTCTAGTTCAAGTGTGGAATCAGATCATCGAGTGGGAAAAAGAGGAACTTAAGGTCGATTCCATTGATGAAGATAAGCTAATGGAGAAATACTTGAGGGATGATGAACCAGAGCGCCTAGCTAAAGGGCGCCGCCTTATTGCTGAGGCCATGGAGGAAGAGAGACGGAAGTCTAAACAAAAAACTGTTCTCGAAGCTGGTTCCTCTTCTTCTGCCCCTGCAACTTCTGAAGTAGAGGGGTATGATCCTGAAAATCCGGGAATTCCCCGAACAACTCTGCTATCCCCTATTCCTGAAACAGCACCAGAGGTAGTAGTCACCCCTGCCGAGAAGTCTTCGGAAGGTATCCCTACCTTTTCTCCTCAATTTGCTAAGGCTATTTCTACCTTTCGCCACGTGATTGAACAATCGATGAAAGACCCATTGTTTTCGCCTGAGTTGATAACTATTGCTTCTCATTCTGTAGGTGTTGAGTCATCCGAAAAGACAGATGTGACTCAAGGAGCCACCGCCGGGACAAAGCCTGCAAAAAAGGCCAAAAAAAGGGAAGACAAGGCTGCTTCTATAGACTTGGGAGAAGGAAGTGAGCCGACTGAGACCGCCACTCCCCATGATGAAGAAGTGATAGCAGCTTTAAGGGATGATGGCGGTGATGGGGGTCAGGAAGAGGAACCAGAAGTTGCAATAATCGGGGAGTCAAAAAGTGCTGATGACGTTACCTTGGCTGCAATGAAGGCTGATCAAGACAAGCGCTTGCAATTAAAAACCGAAGAACTCGACCCTGAAGCCCTCAAACCCCTTGCAGTTGTGGATGCGGGATCAAGGTTAGTTGTTAAGCTCTCAACTAGATCTATTACAGAGGAACTTGCTAAAAAATCTTCCCTTGATTCCAGCGCTCCACCCTCCGGGAAGCAGTCTACTGGCTCCAGCACCGTATCTTCAGGAAAAAAGAAGTCAAAACGAATCTTGACAGAGGCTGAGAAAGAGGCAATGGATGCGGAGAAAGCCGCCAAGAAGTCCAAGGCTCATTCAAAATCTAAATAGTGGATTGCCTTGTATCGTTTTAGTATTTAGTGAACCAATAATTGCTGCTACAAGAGTGGCTCCTGCACTTTCCGTTTTTTTTTAGCTATTTTCCTGTACAAATTCATTCATTTGTAAATAAAAATAACTCATTTTCTGCAATGTTTGTTTGTTAGTAGTTCTGCACTTATGTAAAAATGCATGTCTATAGTTCTAAAACGAAGTTGTGGAGGGGAGAAATATGCGTATACATACGTATCCCCAATCAATTCCCACAAATTATTTAATGCTTAATCAAGCAATCTAAATGCTCCCGATTCTCTGACGGGATAGCACTTCCTGTGTCGTCAGTATCTGTCGTTTTTTCTGGCATTTCTTTTATACTCTCTCTCTTTATCTTGAGAGTTAGAGTTCGAGCTCAGTAATCTATTCATTCCCCGGTCTTTCAGCGGGGAAAGATTTCTTTCTCAGCGCTCAGTCGGAGACGCCTTTATACTCTCTTTCTCTCTGGAAAGTTAGAGTTAGGAGAAGAATTTCTTTTTCAGCGCTCAGTCGGAGACGCTTTTATACTCTCTCTCTCTCTGGAGAGTTAGAGTTAAGAAAGTCGTTTTCTCATTCTTTTATGTCTTATCGCACAAATAGTCGTTGTGCTTCTTTTTATGTCTAAACTGTTTTCAACCTTTTTAGGCTTTGAGTCATCCTGTATTTTATAATCACAACAGAATAACTGATGAATGTATATATGTAATGCATAAAAGTAAATAGCACGCAATATTTTTATAGTGGTTCGGCTAAGTCGTAGCCTACATCCACTTTATAGTTCTTCATTCATATCGTCAGATTTTCCCAAGGCAAGTCGTGCCTTATTACAGAGTTCATAAGAAAAATAACACAAAGTACAGCATTTCTAATCCAAATATTGCATTAAGTGTTGGGCATTCCATGCTCTAGGGACTTCTTCGCCATCTACGGTCGTTAACTTGAAGGTTCCTTTTTCAAGTTTCCGTTGGATGACAAAGGGTCCTTCCCATTTTGGACCGAGGTGAGGAAGGGATGGAAAGACTCTCTTTAGCACCAAATCTCCTGGTTCAAAAGTCCTGAGGCGAACTTTTTTGTCGTAATAGCGTGCCATCTGACGTCGATGTCTTGCTGCACGCAAATCTGCTTCGTCCCTTTTTTCTTCGACTTCATCAAGAGACTCAAGTAAGAGTGCCCGATTCGTCATCGGGTCATAATATGTCACCCTGTGGGAAGGAACTTCCAGTTCAACTGGAATTACAGCTTCTGAGCCAAAGGAGAGAGAGAAAGGGGTATGACTGTGACGGCAAGGAATTTCGCTCGGTCCGAACCAGTCGCTAGACCGATCCAGGCCGTTCGAAACGCCCTATCGTTTGAGAACACGACAAAATAGAACGCATATAAAAGAACATTTCATTGTATGTTACAACAATGCATCAGATTACAAGAATATACAGAGTATAAATGAATAAATATTACACAGAAATATCAGAGATTTAAATTACATTTAAATACATAGCAGCGGAAAATAATACAATACACAACTAGAAGTAGATATACGGATACAAAGCTTTCCGGATATCGTTCCAGCTGTAAACCAGGATCCTGTGAATATAAATCTGCAAAACCAAAACTACTAGCTGCCCGTGTCAAAATAGGGGCACCCAGAGTTTAGGTTAAAACAATAAACTCCAGGTCAGTCATGTGACTGGTGTGAGAACTAAAACAGTTAATCTTTATTTTCAAAGTTAGGTAAATCAAGGGACCACGCCGTATAACACGGAACGGGTTTCCTCCCAAGAATACCAGTGCATAAAACAAACAGCGCAATGCTAAATAAAGAAAAATGAAGCCGTTATAAGACCCAGGTCCCATCACACAATGCAACGCAGTCGAGGATAGGGTTTTCCCTTATAACAGCCAAAGAATGCTTGATACGTTTTAAAACAAATCATTTGATACTATTATAAGTGTATAAAACAACTTCAAACCATAAGTATCAATCATAGGCGGCATAAGCGCCCCATCCCACTATGTCGCCATATATAGGGTTACAATTAAAACCGCAAATGTCACGTATTTGGAAATTGGATTTCCGTCTATGAACCGAGGCAAAAGATAGTCCTCAACCGATTCGAGACGCTCTAGTCCGTGTCTCAGGACCCAGACATAGGTGGGCCCTTGGATCGTCAGGGCCGGTCCACCGATGTGGATTAAAATGCCTGAACACTACGTTTCCCCACCCTATGGGGTGTAAGTCTGGTCCGTCAGCCGACCAGAATGCATCGGCCGAAACCGATATAACCGAGGCGCCTCGCAACAGCAACAACCACATAAGTCAAACTCGTCAGTGCGTGTAAAACCACTGACGCCACTTCTAACTAGAAAGAAACGCAAGTCCTCCCTGAGGTCCGTCTCCCGTTTTTGGTTCATACCGGGTGTGAAACACGCGAGGTAAACGTTACACAAAGCTACGCCACAAAGGCCGTGCTTTGATCATCACCACAAGACTTTGCTTTTCAACAGAAGCCTTGATCATTTGCATCTTAGCATGCCACACAGGCAAACCATCCTATGCAACCGATATCAGTCACACAGAATGAAATCCGATGTCAGACACACAGTCCATTTACAAGTCCGTCCTGGGTCTGAACGGAACCGGAGGCACCTAGTACCCCGCATATCCATCGATCTCCAAGTACGTCTGGACGATCACTAACTGTTTCCATCTTCTTGGGTGTACAACCCAATCAAGATCATCAGTAATTACCCAAACGACGTGAAGACCTCCGGTCTTCGACCATCGTCTTCATCTTCGACTTATCGTCGTATCAGTTATTCAGAATGGGATGAACCCGGTCTTTCCGAATAACTCGCGTATATTTTAAATAAGTGTTACACAAACACAACATACGCCTCATTCCAATTCATTAGTCACTAACCGTAAATTAATCAAGAGAATAATTCCCCAAATATTAACCCCGAAGGCCGAAACCCACATCAGATTAATATCCAGAAAACCATTCTGCTTGGCTAACCGACAGTTAGTTTCTAAATTTCACGTTCAAATCTAATTAAAGATTTAACTATCGCCTGGAGCAAAACTGGTGATACTCCATTCTCGATCTTTTCAATCTAATTAAAGATTCATTAAAACTCCACTTAGTTTTAATCATTATCTGGGTTAAAGAATCAGTGTCATTTAAAACACGATTCACGATAAACCCAAAGTCACATTCCATTAATTATCGGGTTAAAGAACAAGTGTTATTTAAAACACTGTTCACGATAAACCCAAAAATCAATACCAATTCAATTCCAATTAAATATCATTTAATTGGTACACTTCATTAAATCTAAATAAAAAGATTTAATCTTTTCTCAACTGGGTTCAAGAACAGTGTTAGTGAAGACACCATTCACGACAAACCCAAATCACATTCCATTAATTATCGGGTTAAAGAACAAGTGTTATTTAAAACACTGTTCACGATAAACCCAAAAATCAATACCAATTCAATTCCAATTAAATATCATTTAATTGGTACACTTCATTAAATCTAAATAAAAAGATTTAATCTTTTCTCAACTGGGTTCAAGAACAGTGTTAGTGAAGACACCATTCACGACAAACCCAAATCACATTCGATATTCAATACAAGGCTCTGAATAGAAAATATATCGGCTTATATTCAATATCGAATTCTACGACTAACAAATGTCGTATTGGAAATAACGATACAAATATATATCTTTCAAATTTCCATAACAACACCTGTATAATCACGAATTCCAACATCGAAATATTCCGAAGACAATTTCGATTCAAATCCACTCCAATGCAATCATTGGAAATTTTGGTTATTTTTAAAACCCTTTTTCGAATTCAATTTATTTATTTAAAAATAAATAGAATTATAATTCTAGTTCAAAACTAGTTCAATTCGATAAAAATCTATTTTTATCTTTTCAAATATGGAGTTTTTTATCCCAATTCTTTCTAAATCATTTCTTATGATTTTACACAAATTATTACTATTTTTAATAATTTTATCAAGGCCCGTACAGTCGATTTCCAACAATGGCTATCGAACTGCACTTACAGCGACCTTTTTCGAATTTGATTTCGACATAACTCCAAATCCAACCGTTAGATTTCAAATTTCTAACATTCATTAGAAAGCTCTTTTCGATACGAACCCAACGGTTCCGGTTTTAGGAGAATCCGACGGTCGGATCTCCCGCAATGTCCGTTTGAAATAAATGGTCGAAATTTACGAACTGCCGCGGCGCGGCGCGTTCTATTCAGGCCATTATATTATATATATAATATATATAATATATACTTCGTCGATTTCTATTTAAAACGAATTATATAAATAGTTTTAAATTCGTTTCAAAATTCATTTCTATTCAATTCAAATTTCAATTCCATTTGAATTCATTTCAATTCGTTTTCAATTCAATTCATTTCGAAATCGTTTTCAATTCAATTCATTTCGAAATCGTTTTCAATTCAATTCATTTCGAAATCGTTTTCAATTCAATTCATTTCGAAATCGTTTTCAATTCAATTCATTTCGAAATCGTTTTCAATTCAATTCATTTCGAAATCGTTTTCAATTCAATTCATTTCGAAATCGTTTTCAATTCAATTCAAAATATTCGATTTCGAAATCACTTTTCAATATTCATTTTCAAGATGAATAAAATCAATATAAATATCGTTCACGTCAAAATGGCGTCAATCTAATCAACACGGCTTCATAAATTTCTATTTTCAAATATTCTATTTCAAATATTTCTTTTTCAAAATAGTTGTTATTATCAAAATATTTCGTTCAACACATGACCAATCTCAATGAATGAGTACTGTCAACACATGAACTTTTATTTTATATCGATAAAGATGTAAATTTTATTACTAAAATATTTCGTTCAACACATGACCAATCTCAATGAATGAGTACTGTCAACACATGAACTTTTATTTTATAATATTCTTTATTTTTCAAATTGGAATGAGGCCCAATCAATTACCATATAAAGTTAATTATATGGATTTTCATACAACACATGTATATAATTACATTGAAAAATAATCAACCATCAACCAAAGTGCACTACACTGTATAAGCATCAAATATAAATATTCAACGCTTATAACAGCCTGTCAATCAATCGATCGACACATTTAATCAATCAGGATGAGTGAACTTCAAATGCCATCCCAACACCCGTGTGGGGTTTCAAAACAATTAAACGCATATTTTATTTGTGTAGTTGGGCGATGTGTAGAATTTATCGTCCCAATCAATGTCATTCAAATAGGTGTACATAAACAAACCATCCGACTTATAAATGAATATTTTATTTTATTCACTTCACGTTAAAAATTTATATTTTTAACGATAAAACATTTTATTTCAACCTATGAATTTCTATTCAATTCATTTACAATAAAATGATATTTTTATTTTTCTAACATATTTTAGAAAATTTCGGCGGCATAACGGCACGATACTAGAAACGGGACAAGGCCTAGCCTTATCCCTGGTCTAGTGAAGGCCCACGCCATTCACACATCAATCAAATCAATCTCATCTCACCAAACAATTCAATTCAAACAAATAATTCAACTAATCTATGCAACCAAACAAACAAGTCCATGGTCTGTGGACGATTGTGTCGGGTGCTACTAAGCACCGTCTGCATCCTAGTATATATATATATAACTAGAAAAATTAAATTGAAAGGTGAGAAATTCTCACGTATAGCTGTCCTAGCTCCACGGCACTTCTAATGCAGGAAATCTTCGCCAACTCGCCTTTTATCGCTTTCGTTGTCCGCTTTCTCTACATATGTAAAAATCGAATTTTTTTTACTTCTAAGTTAAATATATAAAAATCATATTTTTCTTTCGAAGTTCTATATATAAAAAATCATATTTTTCTTTCGATGTTCAATATATAAAAATCATATTTTTGCTTCAACTTTCAACATATAAAAATCCTATTTTTATTTCGACTTTCAACATATAAAAATCCTATTTTTATTTCGACTTTCAACATATAAAAATCCTATTTTTATTTCGACTTTCAACATATAAAAATCCTATTTTTATTTCGACTTTCAACATATAAAAATCCTATTTTTATTTTTAAATTTCTAATCTCCTTTTAGTTTATAAATCATTTTAAAATCAGTTTTTAAACTTTTATAAAATTCAGTTTTTATTCCTTTTTTAAAAATCAAATCAGTTTTCTGTTTTAAATAAAATCAAATCAGTTTTCTGTTTTAAATAAAATCAAATCAGTTTTCTGTTTTAAATAAAATCAAATCAGTTTTCTGTTTTAAATAAAATCAAATCAGTTTTCTGTTTTAAATAAAATCAAATCAGTTTTCTGTTTTAAATAAAATCAAAACAGTTTTCTGTTTTAAATAAAATCAAAACAGTTTTCTGTTTTAAATAAAATCGAAACAGTTTTCTGTTTTAAATAAAATCGAAACAGTTTTCTGTTTTAAATAAAATCGAAACAGTTTTCTGTTTTAAATAAAATCGAAACAGTTTTCTGTTTTGAATAAAATCAAAACAGTTTTCTGTTTTAAATAAAATCAAAACAGTTTTCTGTTTTAAATAAAATCAAAACAGTTTTCTGTTTTAAATAAAATCAAATCAGTTTTCTGTTTTAAATAAAATCAAATCAGTTTTCTATTTTAAATAAAATCAAAACAGTTTTCTGTTTTAAATAAAATCAAAACAGTTTTCTATTTTAAATAAAATCAAAACAGTTTTCTGTTTTAAATAAAATCAAAACAGTTTTCTGTTTTAAATAAAATCAAAACAGTTTTCTGTTTTAAATAAAATCAAATCAGTTTTCTGTTTTAAATAAAATCAAATCAGTTTTCTGTTTTAAATAAAATCAAATCAGTTTTCTGTTTTAAATAAAATCAAATCAGTTTTCTGTTTTAAATAAAATCAAAACAGTTTTCTGTTTTAAATAAAATCAAAACAGTTTTCTATTTTAAATAAAATCAAAACAGTTTTCTGTTTTAAATAAAATCAAAACAGTTTTCTATTTTAAATAAAATCAAATCAGTTTTCTGTTTTAAATAAAATCAAATCAGTTTTCTGTTTTAAATAAAATCAAATCAGTTTTCTGTTTTAAATAAAATCAAATCAGTTTTCTATTTTAAATAAAATCAAAACAGTTTTCTGTTTTAAATAAAATCAAAACAGTTTTCTATTTTAAATAAAATCAAAACAGTTTTCTGTTTTGAATACTGCTTATACAAAATAAAAATAAAATAATAAAATAAAAATAATAAAATAAAATAAAAAAAAAGAAATACTTACAGAGAAAAAAAAAGGGGGGTCTGTGCTTGTTCGTCAGTGGAAGAACGGGGGGTTCGGAGCTGCGGAGGAGCTTCAGAAGGCGGAGGCTGGGGGTCGGAGGGGATGACAGCGGCTGCGGTGGTCGGGGGTGAGGCTAGGGCTTGGTGGGCTGTCGATTTAGGGGTTCAGGGTACCTAGGGCTCGCGGGTTTGGGGAAAGTGGGAGGAGAGATGGGGGAACGGAGGGGTGGTGGCGCCGTAGGAGATGGAGGCGGCGGTGCGCGCCTGGAGGGTGGTTCCCCTTCCGTCGATCTTTTCCTCCTTTTTTTTTTATTCGGGAAGAGTGGAGTCAACGCTGAAGAGAAAAAGGGGGGAGGGCCACTTATATGTTTTAATTATATATTTAATTTTAAATTTTAAAATTCATAAAGTAACTTTTCACTACGAACTCAAAATCGAACCCACCGACTGCCGTCCCTAGCTAATTACCCCCATTCTGAACACAATGGGATATGTATCGTAGGTTGATTTGCTCGTTACAATCAGTTACCGTTAAATTTACATTTAAATCACTATATTGAATTTAAACGCGCATTTCAATTTACCGGGGTCACATACGAACTCGAAAAATTCCAGAAAAATATTTTCTAACTTCGTATTGACGATACGGTCCTAACAAAACTAGTTTCGTCGAATTCTGAGACCGTTTGAAAAATGGCCAATTTCCAGTCGATTAAAATCAACTGAAACTGGTCAAACGCGTTTTCCTTTGCCACGCTCACATATTGATTCGGAAAATTATGAAATTTGGAATCTAGCAATAACTTGACATCACGGACCCAACAAAACTGGTTTCGTCGAAATCCGAGGTCGTTTGCAAAATGTCCATTTTTAAGGGCCTTATATATATAAAAATATATATAAATTCCACAGCGACTATTTCTAATTCTAAACTGGACATATCTTATCATTTCTAAGATGAAATCTCAGTTTGTCAACTTCGTTACAAAGATATAGTTATACAGATTCAAATATTTCTTGTTTCGTTCAATTCTGACTTATATTGAATTCTGTATATTCATTTGAAATTAGAAATTGAATTTTCGAACTACCGCGCCATTTTCAATTCCTTTTATAATTATAAATAAATATTTATATTCTAACGACGACGCGTATATAATATATACGTCGAATTCTATTCAAAATAAATTTCTCGTCGATTATATTTAAAATAATCTATTTTACATATTCAAAATCCGCTAAAGTTGCCAAAATAAAAATTTTAAACTGGCCCAGATTTTCGGGTTGTTACAATCTCCCCCACTTAAAACTTTTCGTCCCCGAAAAGGAACAAAGTCGAAAGTGGTTTGATTAATCAACTCTATGTTCGATCTGGCTTCCATTCTCCAACTCTTTAGTTTCTGAGAATTTTCAAAATTTCAAAAATTTGGCTAACACCCTAAATTTTTGAAAAATTTCGCCATAACCTCCCCTGCACCGGGAGCATCGGGGAATTTCAAATAGCTTCCCCGGTCCTTCAGATCTCAAAAAGAAAAAGAAAAAGCCAAGCGGCTAGCCAATAGGCTCACAAAATCATCATCACCCAAACAAAACAGGAAATTATGTAATAAACATGTACCTATTTGTCGGGCAAACAAATTTTATTCTCTGGCTCTAGCCTCCTTGCTATGACCTGTTCAATATAAGTATATGTATATGCAAGAAAATGCGACCAAATTCCAATACAATTCAATATTTGGTTCAATCAGGCATAATGGTTCAAAATTATCAAACAAATAAACAAACAACACAAACATCAATCAATTAGTGGATTAGAGTTTCAAATTCATAATTTTGATACATATACAAAAATCATGTTTTTGATGCCAAATCACAACAAAGTGTTCTAACTATATTAGTTTTGGTTCTCACACCAGTCCAATGGAAATATATAGAAAATCACACCTTCGAAACACGAACATAAATACTGATGATGCACGTGCTATCATCAGTACTTTCTCCGGGCGACTAGAGTGTGATTCTATATCTATCCAATATATTAAAACTTCGAATACACGCGGATCAGACGTATACGCAAAATCTATATATACTGGATTGTCCACATCAATATAAATAAATAATAAAATACGAATAATTGATTTAAATTTTCAAAACAAAATTTGTTTTCATTTTCAAAAATATACTCTTCACACTCGTTCTAGGATACTACTGATCCCATCTCTAACGAGTCATTCCCATTGGATTTTACTAATCCAATATCTGATGAATTCTTTCGTATGGTTCTAATGTGCCTTGTTCTCTGAGCTTTGTAAACCAAAGCTCTGATACCAAATGTGACGGCAAGGAATTTCGCTCGGTCCGAACCAGTCGCTAGACCGATCCAGGCCGTTCGAAACGCCCTATCGTTTGAGAACACGACAAAATAGAACGCATATAAAAGAACATTTCATTGTATGTTACAACAATGCATCAGATTACAAGAATATACAGAGTATAAATGAATAAATATTACACAGAAATATCAGAGATTTAAATTACATTTAAATACATAGCAGCGGAAAATAATACAATACACAACTAGAAGTAGATATACGGATACAAAGCTTTCCGGATATCGTTCCAGCTGTAAACCAGGATCCTGTGAATATAAATCTGCAAAACCAAAACTACTAGCTGCCCGTGTCAAAATAGGGGCACCCAGAGTTTAGGTTAAAACAATAAACTCCAGGTCAGTCATGTGACTGGTGTGAGAACTAAAACAGTTAATCTTTATTTTCAAAGTTAGGTAAATCAAGGGACCACGCCGTATAACACGGAACGGGTTTCCTCCCAAGAATACCAGTGCATAAAACAAACAGCGCAATGCTAAGTAAAGAAAAATGAAGCCGTTATAAGACCCAGGTCCCATCACACAATGCAACGCAGTCGAGGATAGGGTTTTCCCTTATAACAGCCAAAGAATGCTTGATACGTTTTAAAACAAATCATTTGATACTATTATAAGTGTATAAAACAACTTCAAACCATAAGTATCAATCATAGGCGGCATAAGCGCCCCATCCCACTATGTCGCCATATATAGGGTTACAATTAAAACCGCAAATGTCACGTATTTGGAAATTGGATTTCCGTCTATGAACCGAGGCAAAAGATAGTCCTCAACCGATTCGAGACGCTCTAGTCCGTGTCTCAGGACCCAGACACAGGTGGGCCCTTGGATCGTCAGGGCCGGTCCACCGATGTGGATTAAAATGCCTGAACACTACGTTTCCCCACCCTATGGGGTGTAAGTCTGGTCCGTCAGCCGACCAGAATGCATCGGCCGAAACCGATATAACCGAGGCGCCTCGCAACAGCAACAACCACATAAGTCAAACTCGTCAGGGCGTGTAAAACCACTGACGCCACTTCTAACTAGAAAGAAACGCAAGTCCTCCCTGAGGTCCGTCTCCCGTTTTTGGTTCATACCGGGTGTGAAACACGCGAGGTAAACGTTACACAAAGCTACGCCACAAAGGCCGTGCTTTGATCATCACCACAAGACTTTGCTTTTCAACAGAAGCCTTGATCATTTGCATCTTAGCATGCCACACAGGCAAACCATCCTATGCAACCGATATCAGTCACACAGAATGAAATCCGATGTCAGACACACAGTCCATTTACAAGTCCGTCCTGGGTCTGAACGGAACCGGAGGCACCTAGTACCCCGCATATCCATCGATCTCCAAGTACGTCTGGACGATCACTAACTATTTCCATCTTCTTGGGTGTACAGCCCAATCAAGATCATCAGTAATTACCCAAACGACGTGAAGACCTCCGGTCTTCGACCATCGTCTTCATCTTCGACTTATCGTCGTATCAGTTATTCAGAATGGGATGAACCCGGTCTTTCCGAATAACTCGCGTATATTTTAAATAAGTGTTACACAAACACAACATACGCCTCATTCCAATTCATTAGTCACTAACCGTAAATTAATAAAGAGAATAATTCCCCAAATATTAACCCCGAAGGCCGAAACCCACATCAGATTAATATCCAGAAAACCATTCTGCTTGGCTAACCGACAGTTAGTTTCTAAATTTCACGTTCAAATCTAATTAAAGATTTAACTATCGCCTGGAGCAAAACTGGTGATACTCCATTCTCGATCTTTTCAATCTAATTAAAGATTCATTAAAACTCCACTTAGTTTTAATCATTATCTGGGTTAAAGAATCAGTGTCATTTAAAACACGATTCACGATAAACCCAAAGTCACATTCCATTAATTATCGGGTTAAAGAACAAGTGTTATTTAAAACACTGTTCACGATAAACCCAAAAATCAATACCAATTCAATTCCAATTAAATATCATTTAATTGGTACACTTCATTAAATCTAAATAAAAAGATTTAATCTTTTCTCAACTGGGTTCAAGAACAGTGTTAGTGAAGACACCATTCACGACAAACCCAAATCACATTCCATTAATTATCGGGTTAAAGAACAAGTGTTATTTAAAACACTGTTCACGATAAACCCAAAAATCAATACCAATTCAATTCCAATTAAATATCATTTAATTGGTACACTTCATTAAATCTAAATAAAAAGATTTAATCTTTTCTCAACTGGGTTCAAGAACAGTGTTAGTGAAGACACCATTCACGACAAACCCAAATCACATTCGATATTCAATACAAGGCTCTGAATAGAAAATATATCGGCTTATATTCAATATCGAATTCTACGACTAACAAATGTCGTATTGGAAATAACGATACAAATATATATCTTTCAAATTTCCATAACAACACCTGTATAATCACGAATTCCAACATCGAAATATTCCGAAGACAATTTCGATTCAAATCCACTCCAATGCAATCATTGGAAATTTTGGTTATTTTTAAAACCCTTTTTCGAATTCAATTTATTTATTTAAAAATAAATAGAATTATAATTCTAGTTCAAAACTAGTTCAATTCGATAAAAATCTATTTTTATCTTTTCAAATATGGAGTTTTTCATCCCAATTCTTTCTAAATCATTTCTTATGATTTTACACAAATTATTACTATTTTTAATAATTTTATCAAGGCCCGTACAGTCGATTTCCAACAATGGCTATCGAACTGCACTTACAGCGACCTTTTTCGAATTTGATTTCGACATAACTCCAAATCCAACCGTTAGATTTCAAATTTCTAACATTCATTAGAAAGCTCTTTTCGATACGAACCCAACGGTTCCGGTTTTAGGAGAATCCGACGGTCGGATCTCCCGCAATGTCCGTTTGAAATAAATGGTCGAAATTTACGAACTGCCGCGGCGCGGCGCGTTCTATTCAGGCCATTATATTATATATATAATATATATAATATATACTTCGTCGATTTCTATTTAAAACGAATTATATAAATAGTTTTAAATTCGTTTCAAAATTCATTTCTATTCAATTCAAATTTCAATTCCATTTGAATTCATTTCAATTCGTTTTCAATTCATTTCATTTCGAAATCGTTTTCAATTCAATTCATTTCGAAATCGTTTTCAATTCAATTCATTTCGAAATCGTTTTCAATTCAATTCATTTCGAAATCGTTTTCAATTCAATTCATTTCGAAATCGTTTTCAATTCAATTCAAAATATTCGATTTCGAAATCACTTTTCAATATTCATTTTCAAGATGAATAAAATCGATATAAATATCGTTCACGTCAAAATGGCGTCAATCTAATCAACACGGCTTCATAAATTTCTATTTTCAAATATTCTATTTCAAATATTTCTTTTTCAAAATAGTTGTTATTATCAAAATATTTCGTTCAACACATGACCAATCTCAATGAATGAGTACTGTCAACACATGAACTTTTATTTTATATCGATAAAGATGTAAATTTTATTACTAAAATATTTCGTTCAACACATGACCAATCTCAATGAATGAGTACTGTCAACACATGAACTTTTATTTTATAATATTCTTTATTTTTCAAATTGGAATGAGGCCCAATCAATTACGATATAAAGTTAATTATATGGATTTTCATACAACACATGTATATAATTACATTGAAAAATAATCAACCATCAACCAAAGTGCACTACACTGTATAAGCATCAAATATAGATATTCAACGCTTATAACAGCCTGTCAATCAATCGATCGACACATTTAATCAATCAGGATGAGTGAACTTCAAATGCCATCCCAACACCCGTGTGGGGTTTCAAAACAATTAAACGCATATTTTATTTGTGCAGTTGGGCGATGTGTAGAATTTATCGTCCCAATCAATGTCATTCAAATAGGTGTACATAAACAAACCGTCCGGCTTATAAATGAATATTTTATTTTATTCACTTCACGTTAAAAATTTATATTTTTAACGATAAAACATTTTATTTCAACCTATGAATTTCTATTCAATTCATTTACAATAAAATGATATTTTTATTTTTCTAACATATTTTAGAAAATTTCGGCGGCATAACGGCACGATACTAGAAACGGGACAAAGCCTAGCCTTATCCCCGGTCTAGTGAAGGCCCACGCCATTCACACATCAATCAAATCAATCTCATCTCACCAAACAATTCAATTCAAACAAATAATTCAACTAATCTATGCAACCAAACAAACAAGTCCATGGTCTGTGGACGATTGTGTCGGGTGCTACTAAGCACCGTCTGCATCCTAGTATATATATATAACTAGAAAAATTAAATTGAAAGGTGAGAAATTCTCACGTATAGCTGTCCTAGCTCCACGGCACTTCTAATGCAGGAAATCTTCGCCAACTCGCCTTTTGTCGCTTTCGTTGTCCGCTTTCTCTACATATGTAAAAATCGAATTTTTTTTACTTCTAAGTTAAATATATAAAAATCATATTTTTCTTTCGAAGTTTTATATATAAAAAATCATATTTTTCTTTCGATGTTCAATATATAAAAATCATATTTTTGCTTCAACTTTCAACATATAAAAATCCTATTTTTATTTCGACTTTCAACATATAAAAATCCTATTTTTATTTCGACTTTCAACATATAAAAATCCTATTTTTATTTCGACTTTCAACATATAAAAATCCTATTTTTATTTCGACTTTCAACATATAAAAATCCTATTTTTATTTCGACTTTCAACATATAAAAATCCTATTTTTATTTCGACTTTCAACATATAAAAATCCTATTTTTATTTTTAAATTTCTAATCTCCTTTTAGTTTATAAATCATTTTAAAATCAGTTTTTAAACTTTTATAAAATTCAGTTTTTATTCCTTTTTTAAAAATCAAATCAGTTTTCTGTTTTAAATAAAATCAAATCAGTTTTCTGTTTTAAATAAAATCAAATCAGTTTTCTGTTTTAAATAAAATCAAATCAGTTTTCTGTTTTAAATAAAATCAAATCAGTTTTCTATTTTAAATAAAATCAAATCAATTTTCTATTTTAAATAAAATCAAAACAGTTTTCTGTTTTAAATAAAATCAAAACAGTTTTCTGTTTTAAATAAAATCAAAACAGTTTTCTGTTTTAAATAAAATCGAAACAGTTTTCTGTTTTAAATAAAATCGAAACAGTTTTCTGTTTTAAATAAAATCGAAACAGTTTTCTGTTTTAAATAAAATCAAAACAGTTTTCTGTTTTAAATAAAATCAAAACAGTTTTCTGTTTTAAATAAAATCAAAACAGTTTTCTGTTTTAAATAAAATCAAATCAGTTTTCGGTTTTAAATAAAATCAAATCAGTTTTCTATTTTAAATAAAATCAAAACAGTTTTCTGTTTTAAATAAAATCAAAACAGTTTTCTATTTTAAATAAAATCAAAACAGTTTTCTGTTTTAAATAAAATCAAAACAGTTTTCTGTTTTAAATAAAATCAAATCAGTTTTCTGTTTTAAATAAAATCAAATCAGTTTTCGGTTTTAAATAAAATCAAATCAGTTTTCTGTTTTAAATAAAATCAAATCAGTTTTCTGTTTTAAATAAAATCAAATCAGTTTTCTATTTTAAATAAAATCAAAACAGTTTTCTGTTTTAAATAAAATCAAAACAGTTTTCTGTTTTAAATAAAATCAAAACAGTTTTCTGTTTTAAATAAAATCAAAACAGTTTTCTGTTTTAAATAAAATCAAATCAGTTTTCTGTTTTAAATAAAATCAAATCAGTTTTCTGTTTTAAATAAAATCAAATCAGTTTTCTATTTTAAATAAAATCAAAACAGTTTTCTGTTTTAAATAAAATCAAAACAGTTTTCTATTTTAAATAAAATCAAAACAGTTTTCTGTTTTGAATACTGCTTATACAAAATAAAAATAAAATAATAAAATAAAAATAATAAAATAAAAAAAAAAAAAAGAAATACTTACAGAGAAAAAAAAGGGGGGTCTGTGCTTGTTCGTCAGTGGAAGAAGGGGGGGTTCGGAGCTGCGGAGGAGCTTCAGAAGGCGGAGGCTGGGGGTCGGAGGGGATGACAGCGGCTGCGGTGGTCGGGGGTGAGGCTAGGGCTTGGTGGGCTGTCGATTTAGGGGTTCAGGGTACCTAGGGCTCGCGGGTTTAGGGAAAGTGGGAGGAGAGATGGGGGAACGGAGGGGTGGTGGCGCCGTAGGGGATGGAGGCGGCGGTGCGCGCCTGGAGGGTGGTTCCCCTTCCGTCGATCTTTTCCTCCTTTTTTTTTTTTATTCGGGAAGAGTGGAGTCAACGCTGAAGAGAAAAAGGGGGGGAGGGCCACTTATATGTTTTAATTATATATTTAATTTTAAATTTTAAAATTCATAAAGTAACTTTTCACTACGAACTCAAAATCGAACCCACCGACTGCCGTCCCTAGCTAATTACCCCCATTCTGAACACAATGGGATATGTATCGTAGGTTGATTTGCTCGTTACAATCAGTTACCGTTAAATTTACATTTAAATCACTATATTGAATTTAAACGCGCATTTCAATTTACCGGGGTCACATACGAACTCGAAAAATTCCAGAAAAATATTTTCTAACTTCGTATTGACGATACGGTCCTAACAAAACTAGTTTCGTCGAATTCTGAGACCGTTTGAAAAATGGCCAATTTCCAGTCGATTAAAATCAACTGAAACTGGTCAAACGCGTTTTCCTTTGCCACGCTCACATATTGATTCGAAAAATTATGAAATTTGGAATCTAGCAATAACTTGACATCACGGACCCAACAAAACTGGTTTCATCGAAATCCGAGGTCGTTTGCAAAATGTCCATTTTTAAGGGCCTTATATATATAAAAATATATATAAATTCCACAGCGACTATTTCTAATTCTAAACTGGACATATCTTATCATTTCTAAGATGAAATCTCAGTTTGTCAACTTCGTTACAAAGATATAGTTATACAGATTCAAATATTTCTTGTTTCGTTCAATTCTGACTTATATTGAATTCTGTATATTCATTTGAAATTAGAAATCGAATTTTCGAACTACCGCGCCATTTTCAATTCCTTTTATAATTATAAATAAATATTTATATTCTAACGACGACGCGTATATAATATATACGTCGAATTCTATTCAAAATAAATTTTTCGTCGATTATATTTAAAATAATCTATTTTACATATTCAAAATCCGCTAAAGTTGCCAAAATAAAAATTTTAAACTGGCCCAGATTTTCGGGTTGTTACAATGACCGGTGGCCGTTTTAAATGTTGTTCGATATGCCCACAAAGCTAGGGGCAATTCGTCAACCCATTTTGCCTTTGCACGCTCTAATCGTTTCTTGAGGATGGATTTTATTACTTTGTTTATTGCCTCTACTTGCCCATTCGATTGCGGATAGGCAACTGCAGTATATCGTTTGTCTATCTTATACTTCTGGCAGAAATTTCTGAATTCAGTACTATCAAATTGGGTTCCGTTGTCAGTTATAATCGTCCTTGGGATCCCGAATCGGCATATAATATTTCTGACCACAAAACTTATCACCTTTCTTGCCGTGATCTTGGTCAAGGGCTCAGCTTCCACCCACTTCGTAAAATAGTCCACGGCCACTATTGCATATTTTGCTCCTCCTTTAGTAATTGGAAGAACTCCAATGATATCAATTCCCTATGTGGCAAATGGCCAAGGACTCACCATTGATTTAAGTTGGGTCGACGGTGCTCTGGGGATTTTTGCGAATCTCTGGCACTTATCGCAGCGTCGTGAATAATCAGCTGCATCTTTGTTAATTGTAGGCCAGAAGTATCCATATCGCAATATCTTTTTTGCTAAAGTCTGACCTCCTGTATGATCTCCACACTCACCTTCGTGTACTTCGCTTAGTACACGCTTGATGTCATCGTGTGCAATACATCGTAACAGGGGCATAGAAAATCCTTGCCTATAAAGAGTATCATCTTGTATGACATATCTGGTAGCCTTGCGAACTACAGCCCTTCTTTCACTCTTCTTTGACGGGAGTGTTCCATCCTTAAAGAAGTTCTTAATTGGGGTCATCCACGACTCTTTCTCCGGTTCCGCTTCAAAAGCGAACTCAATTTCCATTGACTCAAAGCTTGGTGATTCCAACGTTTCAATTGGAATTATTTCATTCTCTTCTGGATTGTCGGAACTAGCTAGCTTTGCCAGCCTATCTGCCTTCTGGTTTTCAACTCTTGGGATATGTGTTATGTTGTACCGCTCCAAGCTACTCAATAGCTCCCTCACTTTCCTGAGGTAAGCGATAAGTCGAGGCCCCCGAGCCACAAATTCCTCTCGTACTTGACAAACAACGATTTTAGAGTCACAGAATATGTCTAGCGTTTTTACTCCGAGGTCTTTGGCAAGCTTTAGCCCGGCAATCAGGGCTTCATATTCAGAGTCATTGTTAGTTGCCGAAAATTCTAATCGCAGGGCGTAATATAACGACCGTCTTTCGGGAGTAACTAAAACGATTCCAGCTCCAGACCTTCGGTTGTTCTTGGCTCCATCTGTGTATAGTTTCCACGAATCTATCTTTAACTCATCCTCGGTCTTAATCACTCTGTCATCGATTACTTCCTCCTCTGGGATGGTGAACTCCGCAATAAAGTCTGCCAAAGCTTGCCCCCTGATCGACTTTCGTGGTTGAAAATTTAAATCAAACTGACTTAATTCTATATTCCATTTGATCAACCTTCCCGATGCTTCGGGTCTCTGCAGCACCTGCCTCAAGGGCTGGTCGGTATATATGGTTATTGGATGAGCTTGGAAATAGTGACGAAGTTTTCGGGATGCAATTAGGAGGCTGTAAGCAAGCTTCTCAATCTTTGGATAGTTGCGCTCTGCCGCTGCTAATTTCTTGCTTACATAATACACTGGCCTTTGTACTTTGTCTTCTTCTCGAACCAGGGCTGTGCTAACGGCGTGAGCCGAGACTGCCAAGTAAACAAACAATTCTTCGTGATCTACGAGCTTTGATAAAATCGGCGGTTTCTCTAGCAGTTCCAATAAATTTTTAAAGGCCTCAACACAGTCCGGAGTCCACTCGAAGTTCTCCTTTCCTCTTTTAATCAAATCAAAAAACGGAACGCATTTATCCGTGGCTTTGGAGATGAATCTACTCTGCGCCGCTACTTTCCCTGCAAGACTTTGGACGTCTTTAATTCTCCTCGGCTCTTCGATATTTCTAATCGCTGCTATCTGGCTAGGGTTGATTTCAATTCCTCGGGAGCTCACAATGAAGCCAAGGAACTTTCCCGATGCCACTCCAAATGAGCATTTCAGAGGATTCAATTTCATCCGATACTTTCGCAGGATACCAAACATTTCCGCCAAGTCTTGCGTATGGCTGGAGGACTGTTTCGATTTGACAAGCATATCATCCACATAAACTTCCATAGTCTTTCCTATTTGATTATAAAACATTCTGTTCACCAAGCGCTGATAAGTAGCTCCGGCGTTTTTCAATCCGAATGGCATTACAACATAACAATATAATCCCAAATTCGTAATGAAGCTCGTATGTTCTTGGTCTGGCACGTGCATAGGAATTTGGTTGTACCCAGAATACGCATCCATGAAAGAGAGAAGTTCATGACCCGCTGTCGAGTCTACAAGCTGGTCAATTCTGGGAAGTGGGAAACTATCTTTAGGGCAGGCTTTGTTCAAATCTGAAAAATCAATACAAGTCCGCCACTTTCCATTCGGCTTCTTTACCAAGACAGGATTCGATATCCAGTCGGGATATGTCGAATCTCGAATAAATCCATTCTGCTTCAACTTTTCCACTTCCTCTTTGAGAGCAGCCGACCTCTCTGGGCCCAGCACGCGTCTCTTTTGCTTCACAGGCGGATGTTTCGGGTTTACATTCAATTTGTGACTTATAATGGATGGCGATATCCCACACATGTCAGCATGGGTCCAGGCAAACACGTCTAAGTTTGCCTTCAAGAAGTCCGTTAGTTCTTTAGCTCGACGTGGATCCAATTAAGAACCAATCTTCAAAACTTTTGTCGGATCAGCTTCATCAATGGGAATTTCCACTGTCGCTTCATTAGGAGTTGCATTCCTAGCCTCTGGTTCCTCGTCTTTTCTGGGATCCAGGTCTTCAGGCGTTCCTTTGGGCAACTCCTTTGGGGTCAATTTCTCTAATTGCTATGCCGAGCCCCCCTTTGAGGGAGACGAGGCATCTTTATTCTCAACGTTAAGTCCTTTCATCAACATCTTTAATTCGGCCACATAGCAGGCCCGTCCGGAAACTTGATCCCCTCTCATTACTCCAGTTCCGGCTTCGGTTGGGAACTTAAGTAATAAACACCAAGGGGCGATACAAACTCTGAATTCAGCAAGGGCAGGCCTCCCCAAAAATGCATTATAAGGCGAATCTACGTCCAATACTACGAACTGAAGCATCCGCACTCTTCTGCGTTCTCCTTGCCCCAAGGTCACGGGCAATTCTATGTATCCCATGGGAGCTGTTGATGCCCCGTTGAAGCCTCTGATCCATCCTTCACATGGCTTCAAATCCTCAGACTCAAGCTTCATCTGATCAAATGACTTTTTAAACAAAATATTAACGGAACTTCCGTTGTCTACTAATACCTTATGAACTAAGGCCGGCCCAATGGTGGTAGTAATAACCAACGGATCATCAGTGGGTGATTGGATCCCAGTATTATCTCGGCTGCGGAATACCACGTCGTCAAACATGGTCTTCTATTGTTTTATGGGGGTGATATCTTCCAAATCATCACCTTCATTCACGTCTAGATGCTTGGCAGCATTTACATATTGATCCATTGATCTGAAACTTCGGATTGTCGGGTGAGGTCCGCCCACTATGGAGTTGATAACAATTCCTTTACCTTTCTGATGCGCTGTAGGCTTGGGAGCAGGTAGAATCTGTTTTGGAGCTTGCTCTCCTTGCCCCCTGTCCCTCGGGGCAACCTTGTATTCATCCAACTTCCCTTCACGCAGCAGCTTCTCAATCAAATCCCTCAAATGCCGACATTCATTGGTTGAATGCCCATGAGTCCCATGAAACAAACAAAATTTCCCTGTCGCCATTTCTTTCTCGGTCGAATCACGAGGTGGCGGTCTTTTGTACTGTAACACATTGTACGTATCCAGGTAAATGTTTTCCAGGGTGTCGTTCAATGGTGTATAATTCTCGTAGGTCTGGAATCGGGGTCTTTTGTTAGGATCACTTCCCCTATTTCTGTTTCTTCTGCTACCGTTCGGATTACGGTTATTGTTGTTGTTACCCCCGCTTCCAGCATTGTTGTTTCCACCCTTGTTTCCCACATTTACTTCAACCTTGCCAGAGCTTTCCCCAGACTGCTTCACGGCGATATTACTCTGCACATTTTCTTTTGAAGCCGTCTCAGACTTTCTCTTTCGGTTTGCCCTGGCCTCCTCTCGCCTTAGATAAATATCGGCTTTTTCGTAGAATATCTCTCTTGTGGAGGGTGTTTTCCCAGAAAGGTAATCTCCAAACTCGGATTCAGGATCGACTCCTTCCTTCAATGCCATCAGAATAGTAGGCTCATGCGGGTCACTGACCTCAGTCACAGCTTGGTTAAAACGGTCAAGATATGCCCTCAAAGACTCTCCTGGTGCCTGCTTGATTCTTGATAATTCAATAACACTTTTGGACTTTCGGGCATGGAGTTGGAACTGGTTCATAAAACGCTCGCTTAGTTCCTTGTAATTCGAAATCGAACGAGGAGGAAGTCGGGTAAACCAGAACAGCGCCACATCTTCTAAGTAGATTGCGAATGCTTTGCACTTCACTTCATCAGGGGCAGCAGCAGCATTCATGAGCCACGAGTATCGCATCAAATGCTGTCCCGGATCAGTCCTTCCGTTGTACTTGTCCATCTGTGGCAAGTTAAAGCGTCGGGGAAATTGGAAGTCGAGGATATCGTCGGTGAAAGGAGTATGGCTTCGCTCAATGCCATAATCTTCATTTGTATAGTTCCGACTCTCGGACATGATCTGGCGAACCATTGCCTGTACATCAGCATTAGTTAGGGGCCGCTCAGGTTCCCTGGCCCTAGTATCCGAGTTCCTTCTGGGCTCTTGTTCAGGAGATGCCCTTCTTCTTCGAGCTGCTTCTGCTCGATTCCGTTCCCTGCGCTCCCGGTCGATCTCGGGAGGAGGGGACTGGAGTCTTTTCCCCCTGGTGGGGTCATTGTTTCCTAGCGCTCGTGCAATATCCTCACGAGATCCCAAAGATCCAAATGTCAGCTGCTCCACATTCTGAGGTCGTTCGAGCGGCCTTCGTTCACGGGGCCGCTCTTCCTCGGAAGATGAAGATTGATCCACTGGTGTGTGACGAACCGGTGATGGAGTTCTCTGTCGACGGAGTTCACTAATCTCCCGACTCATGAGCCTCATATTTTCCTGCATCATGAGATTAGTGCGCTCGTGGACGTTCATAGCCTCCCTTGTGCTCTCAAGCATGTCAAGTAAGCGCGAGAAATCTCCTTGAGTGAGGGGCGCAGATGGATTAATCTGATCACTAACCCTGGTGGCTGGAATCGGAGCATTCGTAGGGACTCGAGTGGAGGTTCCAGCTTCACCAAGCGTCGGATCGGATCGGAGATAGGAGGTCGGGTCGGTTCGGAGCTGGGGAGCCTGGTCGGATCGGTACGTGGCAAGCTGCTCGGGTCGGTTCAGATTGGAGGAATGCACTGCTTCAGAATCTCCTACCCGGATCGGATCGGAGCTTTCCCCCTGTTGGCGGCTCGGAATTCCTGCATTGGTTCTTCCTGCTGCTGAACTCTGCCCCCGAGACCTTGTTACAACCGCATTTTTCTGATCTTCGCCAGCTCCATTTCCTCGACCAGATTGAACTTCTTTGCCTTTTCCATTGGCCATGATTCTTTGACAATCACTTCAACAAATATAAAAGAGCGGAGAAACTTAAGGATTAACTTCTTTGAACTCAACGGTCCAAAAAGTAGAAAGAAATCCCGAAAAATAAAAAATTCAGATGAGGTTTCTCAGTGAAAGCACCAAAATGTTAGACCAAAAAGTGGTTCTAACACCCGAATTAACTGAAAGCAAATGAAATAAGATAAAAACAAAAATGAACACACAGGATTTATAGTGGTTCGGCGAAGAAATGCCTACGTCCACTTGTCTCTCACTATATTTACTGATTTAGTTGCAAGAACAATGAAATATTCACTTGATTCCTCTCACAACTCACTTATAATCACTCAATTATAGAAAACAAATAATGAAAGAAGATTTGGATTTTTCGGGATTGCTGGAATTCGGATTATGAAGGTGGTTGAACTCTCAAAAATGCCAGAAAAAAGACCCTTTTCTTTGTATCCAGGCGGGGTATTTATAGGTGTGAATTTGCTCAAAACCCGATCCGGATCGGAGCCACGTGTCATCCATCCCATTAGCCTCGGGTTCGGATGAATTACTGTGTTGACAACGCATCAGAGTAATGAACGTTATGGGCAGGAACTGGTCATAGCCGATCCGGATATCCAGGCGCTTATGCAGGGGAACGATATGGAAAATGGGTTCGGGTCGGAGGTATATATACTAGGGGTTCGGATCGGGATATCCGATCCGACCCGGATTGACTTGGTGACGATTCTCTCTTCTCTTTATTCTGCTCCGCTCCGACCTATCTCTGTAACAATTGGGTGGCTTTCCGATCCATCTTGAAGAAGACTGCCCTCCGATCCGAACATACGCTCTCTGTTTTCAACAGCAATAGCTCACCGATCCGAACAGGAGATTTTATCTGATCCGAACCGATACGTTGCTTTGACCCGACCCGAACGATTGCAGCTGTCCGATCTAGGCTGTAGTGTCTTCTCCGATCTGAGTAGTGATGGTCTCTCCGATCCGAACCGAATTCTTCTAATAAAAAATGCTCTTCAATGTTTAACATCTTGACTTTGTGTTGCCTAGTTCACAAAGTAGGCTAACAATATGAAAACAAACAGTATTATATATATTTAGGAATCCAGTTGGATCCCTCCAACTTGTTTCCCTGCATCCACAAATGTTAAAAAATATAAATAACATTGATTTCATTTCAATATGAATTATTCTGATAAAAAAAATCAATATTTGATTAACGATTTATATATGTTTCCTTATCTAAAATTTCAACCAACACATCAGCAATTCAACCAAACAATCAAGACGCAACAATCAATCATCATTTATCAACACTATATTATATTTATAAAAATATAAACTGTACAGAGTTAGTGAGATTTACTCACATGTGGTCGTTAATCGTTGAATAATGATTAACGTCGGTTCGGTTGATCATATCAGGCATTTAATTCCACCATAAATTGAAACGATCTCCAATCTCTCTAGACTAGTTCCATCGCATAGCTTGCGTCCATACGATCCCAACGGATCCTGTTTTGTTAATTTTTGTCAATGTATGAGCAAGATACGATAACTATAATCTATTGCATTACGTAAAATAATTTAAACTTTATTTAATTAATTCATTTAGTCTCACCTTAATTAATCCGGCCCGATACCCCTTTTTAGTACCCACGCTTGTTTTCCATTCCATATCTTTTTGTTGCAACGTTGCTCACAGCTCTATACAACACCCAGTTAAAATCTTCCTTTCTTTTCTTTTATATCAATAAATATTTTAATCGGACCTTGCATCATAAACTGGCCCAAAACCCATCACTAAAACCCATACCCGATCCACGTTGCTTCTTCACTTTCCCATTTTTGATGGTTTCAAGATCTCGTTCTCCCCTTACAGGCATGCAACTCCTCAGTATTTCTGGAAAAAACTTGTACTCCAATATATATATATATACACAAATCCCAATTCCTTTTCTCATTGGTACTTCTTCTTGCCATTTGAATTTCAATAAACACGTGCTGCTTCCAGTCTAGGTACATTCGCAAGTCCCTTACCTAATACACGCATGCAGGCATCATGCATACACCTTCCATCTTCAACTTCAAACTCCTCCTCCTGCACCTACTTCTAAACCCACGTATAAATACCCGCGTTCACACATTCATGCACGCTGTCCATTCCAGGAGCTTCACGCATGGTCCCCTCTTCCATTCACGTTGGCCACAACTGATACAACCCCTACACCTTCCTTTTTTCCATTCTTTTCTTCCATGCATAAAAATGTTCTCCTCCTCCACATCAAACTCTACATCCGAAAGTCTTCAATCCCACTGCTAATATCCTCCACTCATATGCGCCTCAAGACAATGTGACTTCCATCTCCCTTCATGGTTTCAGACTCTCCGATCTCGCCATTTGTGCAATAGAACCCACTCAGACTGTCTCTGGTGAAAGTCAGGACAAATATTCATGGGCCAAGCAACCAGGAAACAATGAATTGGTTCCGCAAACATCCGCAAAGAGCATGCACAAGATTCAAACAAGCAGTAGCAGGACCAGTCTTCTATCCGGGTACTTGTCAGCTTTGTGCACCTTCCTCCCAGATGTGACAAACGTCGCCTATGACGTTCTCCCATTGATAGAAAACAACAACCCCAAAACGAAGATCACGTGTAAATCTCTGTTACCCATGAACCCTATGTTGCTTTCGCCACTGGTCAACCCGCCACGAACACATATGAAGCCTTATCGTAGATCTATTGTAGACGGAAACTTGCGTCTCTTTTCTGAGGAAATAAATAGTCTAATGGCCTTGTTTTGGTGGAGAAACCTGTAACGACCCAGAAAATCTGAACCAATTTAAAAATTTTAAAGTGGCTAAAATAATGGATTTTAAATATTTTAAATAAATATTTTAGCTAGGGGAAATGAAAAGTGAGTTTGAATCGACAATTGAAAACGAATATAATTAATTCCAATTATAAACAAGGCTTGAAATGGCGCTGTAGTTTCAAAAATTGAATTCAAACTTTGTCGGACTGTACCGGGGGCAAAATAAAACGGATTTTAGCGAAAACAAAAATATTTAAATCTGTTAGTGAGTACCTTTCTAACGAATCTGAAAAATCGAATTTTCATAACGGAAAGCAAAAGTTATGGCCAAATGAATTTTCAGAAAGGTCGCTATGGAATTTATATAGCCCGTAAAATTGGCCATTTTGCATACGACCTCGGAATTCGACGAAACCACTTTTGTTGGATCCGGGATGTGAAGTTATTGCTAGGTTTCAAATTTCATAATTTTTGAAGCTAATACGTGAGCGTGGCAAAGAAAAATGTGTTTTGGTCAATTACAGTTAAATTGGATCGACCAAAAATGGGCCTTTCTGCAAACGGTCTCAGAATTCGACGAAACTAGTTTTGTTGGGACCGTATCGTCAAAACATAGCTAGATTTATTTTTCTGGAATTTTTCGAATCAGTTTGTGGCCCTGGCAAATTGAAATGTACGTTCAAATTAAATATTGAATATTTTATATTTTAATTTGAAGGAAAACTGACTGAAACATTCGAATGGGCCTTCAAAACATATCCCATTGTGTTCGGAATGGGGGTAAAACGCTAGGGACGACAGTCGTTGGGTTTGAATTGGTGTTCGCATGTGAAGAGGGGTATTTTCGGATTTTTGAAATAAAAAAAAAATGAGCTGGCCAATCACAATTCGTCTTCCCCCCCCCCCCCCCCCCCGGAAACCCCCTGCGCGAGACGGAAGAGGCTTCAAATCTTCCAGGAGAGATTTCTCTCTCGTTTCTCAATGAAATCGAGTGATTCCAGATCCATTTTAAAGCTCTTCTTCCCCTCTTTAAATCCATACCAAGTTTGAATATTTTCATTGAGTGTGGAGAGAGAACCGAGCTCGAGAAGGTCGACACTTCGGAGCGCCTCCGTGGCCACTGGGCCCCACCGAGCCGGCCGCCTCCACCCGCCGTTCAGGCACCTTCCAGCCCTCTTCGACACCGTATGACCAGATTCCCCTATCGCGCAACAGTTTGGTCGAAAGATCGAACCCTAGTTTCGAACCAGGTTTGAAAACTAACGGCTTGTTTATTTTCAACTGATTTTCACACTTTAAAGCGTTGCAAAACTTTGAAAAATCGTATCTTTTTCGTTCGTTAACGAAATTTGATGAAACAGAAAGCATCGTGACCGTGTGGACGTCTTCTACATTTTAGAAGAGACCGCATATTTTTCTGAGCCTTCTGCTATTTTTGGGGGAGTGGAACCCAATGTGAGATTTCTAATTTATAAACAATATGGAAAAACGACGATGTATAAATTATATAGTCGATGTATGAGTTATATAAGCGTTGTACACCTCATGTATAAGCGTTGTATAAGTTGTACGTTCGATGTATAAGTTGTATATGCGTTGTAAAAATTATATTTGTGTTGAAATAGAAGTGAATTGCTATATATATATATATATATATATATATATATATATATATATACGCCCCTCGTCCACAAACCATGGACAATATTTATTGATTGTGATTGGTGTGAAAATTGATTGATAGCGAATGGTTGTTTGGGATTGTTTGTGGTTGATATTGATTGATTGTGGTTGAAAAATACCCGTTTGTGGTTGAGAAATATTTGGTTGAAACCACATAGGATTAGTTTGTGGAAATGAAATAAATATATACATGCCGCCTGCGTGCGAACTAGATGCATGATCCCCATTGTCAAAAACCGCGAGGTTTTAAGGTAGAGCGAGGAGTCGTACTAGGGACGGTCCCGGTTTTAACTACCCTGTCGTTATGCTGCCGAAATTTTGAATAATATTCATGTGTTTGAATTATTTTCATTTGCTGAAACTATATTTATTCATTGAATAGAAACCCTTCATGTGTTGAATCGATATTCATTCGTTGATTAGAAATTCATGTGTTGAATGGTATTCGTGTTTTAAATATAAAAATCACATTTTTATCTATATATAGAAACTATAGAAAACCTTCATGTGTTGAATCGATATTCATGTGTTGAATCGATATTCATTCGTTGAATTGAAATTCATGTGTTGAATGGTATTCATATTTTGAAATAAATTGTTTCATAATAAAAATCACCTTTTATCAACTATATGTACTATGTAAAGTAATCTCGTTTTAAAAGAAATTGTTTTATAATAAAAATCCTATTTTTATCACCTATATAAACTATATAAAATAATAGTGTTTTGAAATGAATTGTTTTACAACAAAAATCACATTTTTGATATATACATGAGTTGTTGAAATGTGAAGTGTGAAAAATAGCCACTCGTTCAAATAAATATATATGAGTTGAAATATTCCTTAATTAGCTAATGATATGATTTTTGCCTATACATGCAACATTAGAATGAACGGTGTTTTTAAACCAAATGGAATCAAATATGAAGTTGAATGGAAAATGATAAGTGATAAGAACTATATATATGTACATGCATGTTTATTGAACAGGTTATAGCAAAGTGGCTAGAGAAGAGGAATAAAATTTTGTGCCCGACAAATAGGTACACATTTACTGTTTTGTTTGGGTGATGATTTTATGAGCCTGTTGGCTACCCGCTTGGCTTTTTCTTTTTCTTTTCGATATGAGATGCCCGTGTAAATATTTGGGAATTTTCCCAGCCCCTCCCGTACAAAGGAGGTTATGGCGAAATTTTCCAAAATTTAAAGGCGTTAGTGAAATATTTGAAGTGAAAACGATATTGAAATAGTTGAATGAACTATATTTATATAAATATATAAATATAAATAAAATTAAAACGAAACGTGGCAGTGCAGTTCGTATTTTGAAACCGTGATTTCAAACGATTAGTACGGGAGATCCGACCGTCGGATTTCCCTGAAATCGCAACCGTTGGGTTCGCTTTGGAAAAATCTTTCCAACGGCACCAACTTTGTAAAAATCCAACGGTTGGATTGTCTGTAATGTTTAATTCAAACCTGAAGAAAAACAGCGCCAGAAACGATTATATTTATATATATATATATATATATATATATATATATAATTATATTTAATCGAATAACGACGCTGCAGTTCGTATTTTGAAATCGAAACTTCAAACGATTGTACCGGGAGATCCGACCGTCGGATTTTCCCGAAACTGGAACCGTTGGATTCGTTTTGAAAAGACCTTTCTAATGATGTAAATTTTGTGAAGATCCAACGGATAGATTTTCAGATATGTGTAAATCAAATCTGAAGAAAAACAGCGCCACGGCCGCGTTATGGCCCGAAGCGTCGTTTTAAATAAATTGGCTATTTTAAAATAAATAAAAATAGCGATAAATCATTATAAAATATCATAAACGATATGAAATGGAAATAAACTGAATTTGCTCGATTTATGTGGTATTTGATGGTTGAATGTGTTTGGTGTGAAAATTACATTAAAGAACAAGATTGGTGTTGTCGAATGATTTAACCATTGAAATAAATTGATTTGAAATTCTAAATATACGTGAATTATTTGAAAAGGCCGAGTTAATTCTCATTTCGAATAATTGACCGACGATTGAAATTCGAAGATGAAGACGGTGGTCGAAGACCGGAGATCTTCACCTCGTTTGGATGGTAACCGAGGTCCTGATTGGGAGGCATCCCGAAATATGGATAATGAGTGGTGATCGTCCAGACGTACGTGGTGGTCGATGGGTTTGCGAGGTATTTAGTGCCTCCGGTTTCGTTCAGACCCAGAACGGACTTGTAAATGGACTGTGTGTCTGATATTGGATTTTATTCTGTGTTGATTGATCTCTATTAAATATACATCTGTTTGGCGGCGGAGAATTTATTCTTTTGCTTAACGCCCTTCTCTGAAACGCACGAGCTCAGAGGTTGTATATCGATGGACATCAGTCGCATGGCATGAATTGCCTGTGTGGCATGCTAAGATGCAGTGATCAGGGCTTCTGTTGAAAAGCAAAGTCTTGTGGTGATGATCAAAGCACCGCCTGTGTGGCCTAGCTTTATGTATAACGTGAAATCGCGAGCCTCACACCCCGGTATGAACCAGAAACGGGAGAAGGACCTCAGGGAGGGCATGTGTTTCTTTCTAGCTAGGGTGGTGTCAGTGACCTACCAGCCCTGACATTTATATACTTTTCACCTATGTGGTTGTTGCTGTTGCGAGGCGCCTCGGTTTGATCGGACGATCCGGGTCCGATGGAGTCATTCGTTGGCTCGTTTACGCCCCAAAGGACGGGGCAACGTATTGTTCAGGCATTTTAATCCACATCGGTGGACCGGCCTTGTCGCTCCAAGGGCCCACCTGAGTCTGGGTCCTGTGGCTCGGGCTAGAGAGTCACGAATTCGGTAAGGACTATCTTTTGCCTTGGTTCATGACGGAAATCCAATTTCCAAATACGTGACTGTGCGGTTTTGATTGTATATATATATGGCGACATGATATATGGTACCCATGCCGTCTATGATTGATAGTTATGATTTGAAATTGTTTTCAAAACATATAAACACTAGCAATAATATCAATTGCCTTTGTTTTATTCGTATCAATCATATTTTGGCCATTATAAGGTAAAACTCTATCCTCCGGTTTGCGTTGCATTGTGTGATGGGAACTGAGTCTTATAATGGCTACATTTTTATAAAATGCATTGCGTTGTTTAAAAGAAAGATTTGTTTTAAAGCACTGGCAATCCAATGGAGAAAACCCGTTCCACGAAAGTGGCGTGGTCCTGTGATTACCCAAATTATATATGTGTTGAGTAGATTTCTCATACCAGTCCCATGACTGACTCGTAGTTTGTTTCACTTTCAAACTCGGGTGCCCCTTTTTCTACACGGGCAGCCTTGTATTCGGGTTTAGCTGGTTCTTTCGGGATAGCTGGAGCTGAAGATGGATTCTATTATTTATCTCTTTTTTTGCTGTTCAGCTCCTATTGTACATATTTTGTTTATTTCCGCTGTAGACCTTTATGTATAGCTGAACTGTATTTGTACTAAATAAGATCTTGTTTACTATGTAACTATGATGATTACTTTTATCCAGTATATTCTGTTGTTCATTATCTGGTGTATTTATTTAATTTTGTTCTGCTATTATCTGTTTCTGTGTTATATTCCACGGATTACCCTTGCCGCCGTCAGTACGGGGTTTGGGGTCGTCTCAAAACCCATATATAATTTCGTTGTATTATTATTATTCTGAGAGAAGGGGGTTTATATTATATACAGTGGTTCTTCACATTGGTTTGGATTTTTATGTGGAGTGTTGATCTTGTTTTTAATTTTACTGCCATGAGAAGCTTCGATGATCCGAAACTAGGAAGAACAAAATGAAGTATATTCATGTATTAATATAGATTTAATTTCCTAGGGACTAAGGAACAGCAGCACTAGGAGTAAACCCTTTGCAACTAGCTAGGTTTGCAGGCTTATTAAATTTGATTAGCCTAGACATAGATATTTCTAGCTTACATTTTAAGCTGAAGTGATTAGTCATACAATGCACATGGCTATACTACTACTCTAATTAAACTTGCATGTACAAAGTGTATATAATTGAGTGACACTGCATTTTCGTGGAAGGGTATTAACATTGAACTATATAAGTAGGTTTATCGCTTCACAATCCAATCTTGTCTTAAGCTGCGTTGAAAAAGAGGTAGTATACTTCCGGGTTAAGTAATGAATAAAAAATTTCTTTGTTTTTCCCAAAACGAAGTTTAACGCTCTCGTTACACCACATTTCATTGCTTTACAAACCGCTACAAATTGAAATAAAAATACTGTCATGTCACACTATGTGCCACGATCCAAAAAATATAATAATATAGACAAGTTAGCTTATTCTGTGAAGTCCCATAATGCTGGTTTAGGGTGTAAAATACTCCAAACAAAAATTTGCTTATTTTCCCAATTAAAAATTATAGTAAAATTCTAAAAATTAAACTAAGTATACGCCTCAAATATCTTGTCCAAATTCAAAACTGTTATTTAAATAAAATTAAATAACCGTTTGGCTTATAAACGATTTCATAGCGACTATTTGAAAATTTGATTTGGACATAACTTAAAATCTATAATACGAAATCTCCATTTTTCTTTTCCATTAGAAAAATACCGTTCAATAGATTCCAACGTTTCTTGTTTCACAGAATTCCGCCTTAAAACGAATTCTGTATACTCAATTGAAGTTCAAAACTCAATATTATGAACTGCCGCGACATTACGAGCTCGATTATAATTTATATTTTAATTTATACGTTCAACTGTCATTTAAATAATATATGTGTTATTATAATTCACTTCAGAGATGAATTAAATCTGTTAAATTATCCAATTCACACAACTTCGTCCATCCGACTATGTCTGACTATTTAACAAATAAATTATATTATCGCACTATTTATATTAATTAAATATTTAATATATACGAATTCATACCATTTAAATTATCAAACCAATATATTATAATAATTAAATAAATTAATGATTAAATCTTGAAAAATTCTGGGACATTACATTCCTTCCCCCTTAAAAGAATTTCGTCCCCGAAATGAATAAGGTATGAAAATGTTGTAAACCCTATTAACCAAGTAAAACTTATTTATTTAATTCTTAACTTCAGTTTAAACTGAACCAATTTATTTCAATTAAATTATTAATTTAATTCTACTAACGACAATTTTCAAAAATTCCGAAAATTTCCTAACACCTTAAATTCTCGAAAAATTTCGCCATCGTCTCCTTTGTACCGCTCAATCGGTACAACTACAACTTGCCTCTCTTGGCCTTCTTCATCCCAAAAGAAAATCAAACAGCAAAGTGGCTTGCCAAACTGGCTCAAAGACCTCATATCCAAATAAACTATAGGCTTGTACTTTTTTGTCGAGCATTCAATTTTATCGCTTCCATATGCTAACAATACAGCATATTTCCAAGCATTCCCGATTGATCTCCACTCAACTTATCATCAATCCAATCATTTGCTAATATTTAAGCTGAACTGCAATTCGTACTCCAGTTCCAATCTCGATTCTAAATCATATTATCTCCAATCCAACCCAATTTTAATTAAGTTGAATTCTAATATATTCACTTTTACCATTTAAATCTTCATAAATTTAAATTTTAGAATTCAAATTCCTGGGTTTTATTTGAAATCATATATAATAATAACAATTCAAAACATTTGAATTTTTGAATTTCCTCAAAACAATTCAAAAACATCTTTGGTAGTAATCTGTCACCTAGAAACTAGAAATGTTGTATATAACGGTGTTATATACACAATTATACGATTTTTGTTTGATGATAACAACCAAATATATATTATTTTAAATGTGTTTGTTGCTATAATGTTTCACATATTTATCACAGACTGGAATATAATATTTATATTTAAATAGAATACGACTGTACAGAAATTCAAATATTCACACAGTATTTTATTTAAATATAATATTTTATTTCAATCAAATAGTACAGAATTACAACTCCACTATTTGCTCAACAGAAATAAAATTCTTTCATATACAATTTCTTTTGTTACAAAGCTCATCAATACAACACTCTGGCTATACATCTCATATATATATACAAAATCACTCAGTACATTTTCATATATACATTTGTTCACTGTTATACACACTGACACTGCAATATACTTGTCCTCTGTCTTTTATCTTCTGTCTTCATAGCTTACAAGTCAGTCCAGTCTGCATACCTATCATATACAGAAACACACACACAGTACATGGAACAGAAATAATTTTATACTCTACCAAAAAAAATTAAAAAAAAAATATTTGCCTCAGTTTTTTGGTGTGTTTCTCATCATTTTTCATGACTTGATCTGATTCATCTGTGTCTAGGCAGACAGTTTGTATATGTATAGGGGCAGGAAATTTTCTGATGGCTGCAAATACACACGTGTATAAATACACGCGTGCACTGCCTCGTCAATCAGTGTATACAGCTGTGGAGCAGTCACATGGACCAAGCTCGACACAGCGCAAATGTCAAACAAGTTTTCAAATAGCCCAAGTGTCAAGCCAGTGTCATAAGTAAACATGGCGTGGTCAAGCACGAAGCAATCATTCAAGTTAATGGTGAATGGAACCACAAGTGCATGGCACTGATCAAAATAGCCCAAACAGTTTACGAGAGCATGGAGCAAAATACTTCAGCATGAACAAGTTTGAACATGGCAGCATGGGTATACAAAGCATAAGTTCAAGTGAAGTTAACATGTTTCAGCAAGAGGTGGTGGCAAGTACAACATGTTCATTTCAGCAAGCATGAATGGGCAAGCTCAGGTCTGCCAAACAATATGGCTGTACATGCTCGAGCTGGAATGCATATATGGAGCAGCATGTGTCTATATACATTACACATAACAAAGTGATCAACAACAGGTCAAAACATGTATTTGAGGCAGAGCAAGAGGTGTACCATCTAAGTGATATGCAACAGTGTTGAAATGCATAGGTAAATGGACAGTGCAACTCAGGTGATGGTATAAACAACAATGGTGATTGAATAGAAAAGCATGCTTTACACAGCAAGTAGTCAAGCATATGAACATTGGCATATGAACATTAGCATACTACATGGTGCAGCCATACAAGCAAGGAAGAACATGACAAGCAAGTTTTATACATGCGTGTACACTCATCATGGTGTATAAATAAAACAACAATCATGAATATTTAATGGTGCAATTCAACAAGACAGACCACAAGTTTAGCTGCATGCATAAACACAAGCATATGGGAGCAAAACAAATCAAGTGGTCGTGCACAGGTCAACATGGATCAGAAATGATGCAAGGAAGTCAAACCAGACCAAGGGAAAGCATAACGGTGGAGCATCAAATAAACATTTCAGGTATATGGTCATTAACAAGGAAGCACAAAGGCCTAGTACAATGCATATGCAATTGGCACATGTGTGGAATCAATGGTCAGTAAAGTCCAACTTTCATGAGTCAAAATTCATGCATGAATAAATCAATTTGTGTTGCCCTTTTTTTTCTGAAATCAATTCACTGTTTTTTTAAGACAAGAAATCAGTTCACAAAAGGGGAAAAATTCTTTCCAACTTTTGACAAGCTTTTTTGGCAACTGTTTTAATCAAACAAATCACAGGATCATTTCCAGAAACTCAGTGATTTGTTTTGGACAACTGTTCAATCCAAATCGACTCAATTAATTCAAGGAATTTCATTATTTAGCAAGAACATAAATGATTCCAGAAACCATATATAGCATGGTGACAAGGCAAAGCAGAAATCGTATATGGAATCTTTTAAAAGGGGACAACAAATATTTATTCTTGAGTTACCATATCTAATCAATGCAGAGTGGTTTCAAATTCGAAAGGGAAATTTATTGTTTTTTTTTCAGATTTTACTCAACATTTTTGGCAACAGATTCACGTCCAGGAATTCAAAACTGGAAATACACGCAAGCAATTTTTTATAGCCGAGAATCAAAAGGGGAAAGCAACACGCAAATTCAGATCAAATCATTTAATTGAAATCAGAGAGTAATTGTAGGGTTTCTATACCCTATAAACAACACCATTTCATCATAGGCATAGCATCGAAAAAAACCAAAAACAATTCAAGAGCAGCTCAAAGAAAAATAATACAGAGAACTCACAAATTTTCCACAAGTGTTTCGATCGCAACAATCCCAAATCGAAGTATCAAAGCCAAGCATCGGCTCATCCGATCATCAGAGAATTATCTCAGCAATTTCAAATATCTTGATTCAATTTGGGGGAAGTTTTGGAGAACCCTAATCGCTGTCGCCATACTTGTTTCCCAAAGAAACAAAGTAAGAGATCGGATCAAAGAGAGATACGGGTGCAACACAAATGCAAGAGGCCGACCAACCTTTCAATTTGAAAAAGGGATGACCCATTTCTTTTAAACTCCTCTTTTGTACTAGGGTTTTCTTTTGTCATTTGTTTTTATTTGTTGTATTTTTCTTTTTCTTTTGTAAACCGACAAATCAGTATTCTAGTTTGTAAAACTAGGGGTTACGAATTAAGGGGTTGTAATTCGGGAAAATCTGGCTTAAGGGATATAGGTCAGTCTAGGGTTTTGAGCGTAGGGTTAGGACAGGAGCAGGCGCTGCGAGTGTACATGGTCTTGTATGCGGGATCTGTTTATAACACCTAGTAGAAGCCTTAGGAATGCAGCAGTAGGCAGGGTGTTGCCGAAGCTGGGTATATCTGTGTGTGATTTATTTTCTACACTTTTATTTCTACTGCATTCTGTGATCTGTTTATTATTTTAATATCCTGTCAGTTTTTCAATTCAGTTAAAAACTATGATAAACCCTATTCACCCCCCCCCCCCCTCTAGGGTTAATCTAGATCCAACAGTTAGTATCAGAGCTGGTATAAGGTTACAACATGATAGGGAGTACTCGCTCTATGATCTAGTGGCGAAGTAGTGACTCTTATCCCTACATGTCCGCGGGTGGTTGTCCATGTCGAGAGGCAGGACGTGAAATCAGTCTCTGAGGTGCCATTGTAGGCCACCGAGGTGTGATTAAAATCCTCGAGAAGGAGACTACAAGTGGTATCAGAGCAGGTATTTTTTTTAACTCTAGAAAAATGGTGAAGCCTAGTTGTCAGTTTTCAGAGAGTCAGTCCAGTCATATTCCATCTATTTTTAATGGTACAGATTTTTTAAATTGGAAATCAAAAATGAAATCTTATTTAAAATCTGTTGATATTAAATGTTGGAATAGTATTTTAAATGGGTACGATATTGTAAATAGGACTGATATTGAATTTAATTTACGAGCTACCCATATTTTATATTCTTATATTGGAGATGTACAATATAGCCTTATCTCTCATTGTTTGACTGCTCAGGAAATCTGGAAAACTCTAAATACGCTGTATGGAAAATCTGACAACAGCTCAAAACCCTAGAAAGATGACTCAGCTTCAGTTTTGTGCTTAACAGGTTGTACTGATGGAATTTCAGATGGAGACTCAACAAGAAATATTTCTTTGCTTCATCTTTTAAATGGTTTAACTAAATCTGTTGAGAAGCTAAAATCTAAAAATAAACTTCTGAAATCCGAGAAGCTTGAGTTAATCTGCAAAAATAATGTTTTGGAATCAAAACTCAAAAACGTTAAGAAGTCTTCAAACTCTAATTGCAAAAATTGTTTAAATTTGGAAAATGATCTTGTTCATCAAAATAAAATTATTCACAGACTTGAAAATCAAACCCTGATTTTAAAAGAGAACAAGATAGAGCTTGAAAGCACAAACAATTGTTTGCAAAAAGAATTTGAAAATTTTAAGACGACTGAAAATTCCAAATATATTTTTGCTAAAAAACAAAGCTTGTTGAAAACTGAGTCTATTCTAAATGAGCTAGAAAGTGAGATTGAAAAACTCAAGAAATTTGAATCTGAGAGTCGAAAACGTTTTGAATTTGAAATTGCTGAGTCCCAAACCAAAATTAAATTGCTTAGTGATGAAAATATGGTTTTGAAAACTGATTTTTAAAAGAGTAAGATCACTGAAAACCGTTGTTAAATTCTTATGAAAGAAAATGGTGATCTTGAATTTAAAATTCAACAACTTAAAACAACATTGGCTAAATTTTCAAACGGTGAAAAATCTTTGAATATGTTGTTGAAAAACCAATTTTCTTCGGAAAATAAAAAAGGTCTTGGTTTTGGGAAAAGAAGTGTTTTTGAAAATTTGAACTCTTGTGATTTTAAAAATCCTTCAAACTGCTTCAAAAAGGATCATTCTGAAAATTTGAATTTTGAAAATTCCAAAAGATTTTTAAATCACAAACGAGACAAGAATTGGTTTGATAACAATCCAGTTGAACAGTTGTGGACCCCAAAAAGAAATAAAATGATTTTTGAAAAAACTAAACAAGTTTGGGTTCCTAAAGGCACAAAGATAGATTCGAATGGGTTGTTATACACACAGATTTGGGTACCAAAAGATGTTAACATAACAGTGAGTGGTTTTACTAAGTTTTTTAGACCACTCGATGCTCTCAACTGTTAGGTACCAAAGAAGGCTGAGGAACTGCTGTGCTAAAAAGAGTTTGAATTCAAGTTGTTCTATATTTCTGTATTCTTTACAGTTCCCTGGCCAAGATTTGTTGAGTTAGAGATTCTGATTTACACTGGCTTCTGGTATGATCTCTAAACTCACCTCTGTAAATATTTTCTGTTTTGATTTTTTTTTGTTTATTTCTTCTTCTTCTGCCTTCTGTCTCTTTCTTCTGTCTATCCTGATTTGATTTATCACTACCATATTTTTTTTGCTTCTTGAATTGCAGTACTCATGATTTTCTGGAAATTCGCTTTAGTTGAATAGAACTCTGATGTTTTTAATCATTTCTAGATCTTGAATTTATTTTTGTAAATATCTGCAATTGGTTTGAAGTTTGTTTTCTGTTGTCTGAATTCGTAACAGTGTTGATGTATTCTTGTCATATCTTGAACACTGTTGTTCTGAATTCTAAATTTTTGAAGATCTGAATACCTAATGAAATCTCACACACCTATGATGTTTGAGTTTCTTCTAATTCATTTTAGAAAAGCTTGAAATAGTATACTCATTACAGCACTCTGTTATTTATCAGTTGTGATAATTTCATTATTTTTCAGATTGACTTGGATATTTTGAATTGTATTGAATCAGTGATACATTCTGAAATTCATCTTTATTCATGATCATTATGGTTGAAATTTGTTTGTTTGAAATCATCTGAAATTCTTGATATTATGAATATCACACATCTCTTAATTCTGGACTTATCAATCTTGTGTGAATAACTCATTATATCTCAAACTTGACATTAAATCAAGTGATTTCAAATAAATTATTTTTAATTTTCTGGATCATGAATATATTTTAATCTTGATGTAAATGATCTGAACTTTTTTTTCTTTTACTTGTCAGAAATATCATGAAAATTTCTTTTGAAAAATTGTCTTTGAAAATCACTGTTATTTCATGATGATTTGATTGGAATATTTGTTTGTTTAAAACCATTTGAAATTATTGATTTATTGAATCACACACGTATCTTGAATGTGAAACTAATAATTTGATGTGATCGGTTCATTGAATCTAGAGTCTTTTCATATTCCTCAAATGATTTAAAATAAACTGTATTTTTAATCTTGAATCATGAATCATGTTATGTGACCTCCAAAAACATCCTCTGACAAGTCTGCTGTGATATTATTATTTGTGCTGCTCTGATACTGTCTTTGGAAAATGTTTTTTTTCAAATAACTGCCTGTTTTGTGACTGCTGCTCTGATAGATGAAATTATTGGGCCTAATTTGTTATCTTGTCTGCTTGGGTTTTAAAGTTCTGCTATTAGTGATATCTTGTTTTGTCTCCAGTATCTTGTTACAATCTTCTTTGATAGAGACTGTAACAACCCAGTAAATACGAGCCAATTAAAAAATTTTAAATTGGTTATTTCAAAGGAATTTGAACAATTGAAATGGAATATTTCAATAAAATAGTGAATTGGAAATAGTGTGTCAGTTTGAAAATTTTGAATTCAAACTTTGACTGACTTTGTCGGGTGGAAAATATAACGGATTTTAGTGAAACCAAAAATATTTAAATCTATTTATGAATATCTTTCTAACGTATCTGAAAAATCGAAGTTTCATAGCGGGAATCAAAAGTTATGGCCAAATGAATTTTCAGAAAGGTCGCTATATAGAATATATAGCCCTTGAAAATAGACATTTTGCAAACGACCTCGGAATTCGACGAGACCACTTTTGTTGGGTCCGGGATGTCAAACTATTGCTAGGTTTCAAATTTCATAATTTTTGAAGCTAGTATGTGAGCGTGGCAAAAGAAAATGTGCTTGGTCAATGTCTGTTAAATTGGATCGACCAGAAAATGGCCATTTTTCAAACGATCCCAGAATTCGACGAAACTAGTTTTGTTGGGACCATAGCGTCAAAACATAGCTAGATTTATTTTTCTGGAATTTTTCGAATCAGTTTGTGGCCCTGGCAAATTAAAATGTACGTTCAAAGTGAAAATATAAAATGTTTTATATTTTAATTTAAAAAATAACTGACTGTAACAGTCGAATTGGCCAACGAAACATATCCCATTGTGTCCGGGATGGGGGTATTTAGCTAGGGTTGATAGTCGTTGGGCTTGAATTGGTGTTCGTATGGAGTAACACTATTTAAAATTTTTTATAAACCACCGGCCAATAGGAAATTTCATTTCATAATTTAAAATAAAAAAAAACCTAAGAAACCCTCGCCGCCTCTCCCGCTCACGGCGGAAACCCGCTCCAACCTTCCCGACGATTTTCCCGTCGACCTTCCTCGTCGCCGCATCGACGAGAACCCCCTCTCCAAAGTTCGCCACTTCCCATCGCCGCCACGACTCAGATCCGCCACCGAACTGGCCAAGACCCCCATCGCCAGAAAGCTCTCTCCAAGGCCGACGAGGTGGTACCCTCCGATCGTCACCACGCAGCTTGGTTTTCGCGAAAACTGAAAACCTAGTTTTGAACCATCGTGAAAGGTGAGTCCTTTATTATGTTTGAACTTTGAAAAATCATATCTTTATGGTGTGTTGACGAAATTCGATGAAACAGGAAACATTGTGACCACAAGGAGGCTCTCTACCACATAGAAGAGACCGCGGATTTTTCTGAGCCATCTACGATTTTTAGCACTCCGAAAACCAATGTGAGAAATCTAAATTATATGAATTTGAATGGAAAATGTCATGTATAAATTATACAAGCGAAATATAAATTATACACGTGTTGTATACCTCAAGTACATGCGTTGTGTAAGCTATATGAGTGAAGTATGAATTATACATGCATAGTATAATTGATATATGTGTTGAAATGCAAGTGAAATATAGAAATAATATATATATATATATATACTCCCCTCGTCCACAAACCATGGACGATATTTATTGTTGTGAATTGGTGTGAAATATTGGATGAAAAATGCGAATGGTTGAATAATTGTTTGTGGTTGAAAAATACCCATTGGTGATTGAAATAAATTGGAAATAATTGTGGAAATGAAAATAAAATATGCCGTCTGCGTGCGAATTAGATGCATGAATCCCCATTGTCAAAAACCGCAAGGTTTTAAGGTTGAGCGAGGAGCCGTACTAGGGACGGTGCCGGTTTTAACTACCCTGCCGTTATGCTGCCGAAATTTTGAATAATATTCATGTGTTAGAATTATTTTCATACGTTGAAATTATCTTCATGCGTTGAAATTAAAGTCATGTGTTGAAACTATATCCATGTGTGGAGATGCTCATGTGTTGAGAAGTGATGTGTGAAAATTAAATTCATGTGTGAATGAATAAAGTGTTTTAAACAATAAAAATCACATTTTTATAATATATATAAAGTATGTAAAATATTCGCCTTATATATATAAATAGTTTCAACAATAAAAATTTCATCTTTCTTATATGAACAACATATATAAAATATCCATGTGTGGAAATGCTCATGTGTTGAGAAGTGTATGTGTTGGAAAAGTTCATGTGTTGAATAAAAAGATCGAACAATAAAAATTATCTTTTTATTGAAACTATGAAGTGTTAAAAACATTCATGTGTTGAATAATATTTTAGATGATAAAAATATCATTTTTATCATATATGTGATATGCTAAAGATATGCGAGCGTTGAAATAAATATTTGTGAAAGAAATATTATTTTTAACATGCATAGGAACTAAATAAAGTAGTCATGTGTTGAAATATATTTTAGTTCGCAAAATTATCACTTTTGAAATGTGAAGTGTTAAAAATAACCATTTGTTCAAATAAATATGCATGAGTTGAAATATTCATTAATTAGCTAATGATATGATTTTTGCCTATGCATGCAACATTAGAATGAATGGTGTTTTTAAACCAAATTGAATCAAATATGAAGTTGAATGGAAAATGATAAGTGATAAGAATTGCATATATGTACATGCATATTTATTGAACAGGTTATAGCAAAGAGGCTAGAGAAGAGGAATAAAATTTTGTGCCCGACAAATAGGTACACGTTTACTGTTTTGTTTGGGTGATGATTTTATGAGCCTGTTGGCTAGCCGCTCGGCTTTTTCTTTTTCTTTTTCTTTTTGAGATGAGACGCCCGTGTGGCTATTTGGGAATTTTCCCAGCCCCTCTCGTACAAAGGAGGTTATGGCGAAATTTTCCAAAATTTAAAGGCGTTAGTGAAATATTTGAAGTGAAAACGATATAGGAATTTTTGAATGAACTATATTTATATAAATATATAAATATAAATAAAATTAAAACGAATCATGGCCGTGCAGTTCATGTTTTGAAACCGTGATTTCAAACGACTAGTGTGGGAAATCCAACCATTGGATTTTCCCAAAACCGCAACCGTTGGGTTTGCCTTGGAAATATCTTTCCAACGACACCAACTTTATAAAGATCCGACGGTTGGATTGTCTGGAATGTTTAATTCAAATCTGAAGGAAAACAGCGCCAGAAACGATTATATATATATATATAACTAAATTAAATCGAATAACGACGCTGTAGTTCGTAATTTGAAATTGTAACTTCAAACGACTAGTATGGAAGATTCGACCGTCGGATTTTCCTAAAACTAAAACCGTTGGATTCGTTTTGAAATGATCTTTCTAATGATATAAAATTTGTGAATATCCAACGGTTAGATTTTCAGATATGTGTAAAACAAATTTAGTGAAAAACAGCGCCAGTGCCTCGGCACGACCTGAAACGTCGTTTAATTAAATATGGCCGTTTTAAATACAGAAAAATGGCGATATATCGTCATAAAATACTATAGACGATATAGAGTGGATGTAACACCCCACACCCGCTATGGTCACCCGCTAAGGGAATGCCATAACATCGGTGGAGTATTTTAAGTGAATATAGAACAGAAAAATTACAACAAGACAGATATAAGTAATACTTGAAATTTTTAAAACATCATTTCATTGCAGCGGAAAGTAAAACATGTTTGGTTACATCACAAAACCATAATAAGAGTCAAGTACAAAATATCCATCCTGATAAATAAAAGTACATAATCCCAATACATGAACTGATAGCCATAAAAGAAAGGGTAAGCTGAGCTCTACATCTATGGTCCAAGCTCCAAAAGAGAATAAAGCAGCCGGATCTAAGCCCACTCGTACTGGGCCCACTCTGATAACCTGAGGGTTGGGAAAAAAGATAAAAACAACGGGGTCAGACATAAGTCTGAGTGAGTCCTATAACCCTAACAATACAATCATTAAAGTAATTAGGGTATGATATAAACAAGGTACGGTACCTCTGGGGATAATGACTACACTAAGTAGCCAACTAAACACAGGATGTACTAAGGTAACCGAAAAGACGCATTTATCCTCCCAAAGATAATTACTGGATTACACCACCCCAGATCTACCCACCCAAGGGTAATTCCTACACTGCTCCACACCAGTCATTCCTAACTTAAAGGTTGATCCCACCCATGGACTTATAAAATTAACTTAATAGTTCTCGCGTACCCCTAGGTGACTAAGTAGACGCCACGGAGCCCTACAATCCACTAGGTGTACACACTACTCCCCATTCGATCGGCTCCCGAACGTAGATACCCGTGCTGGCCCCACCGTGGGGTGTACCATTCCCCAATGTGGCAACCTGATAAAACTAACGGTGCACGGCTTATATCTACACGATGCAACAACGTCTTATTTACCATCCCGGGTCCACACACGCATATGAAACCCGTTGGTCATGCGTTGCCACCGCTAACCCATTTTGGCCTCTTATAGTCAAGCCCAATATGCGTGTCCCGTCACTCGACTAGAGTCGAGCCCACTAAGATACGTTTGGGATATTGGTTGAAATGGGCCCCCACAAGCTACCACCTAAGCTTGTTATTTTATTTAGTGAATCCCACTTAACCCCTTTTATAATCATGCCCACCTACAAGTTAAGGTTTGGTTAAGTCATCTAATCCTATTTCAATTGCCACTTAAGGCCCCCACAAGCTACTACTTAAGCTTGTCATTTAATTGTATTTCAATTGCCACTTAAGGCACCCACTAGATTTCTGCATGCCACCCAAGGCACTTACTTGATTCCCACATGCCACCCAAGGCACTTACTTAACCCTTTAATCATGTTTAATTACATGTTCCACTTTGGTTAAGTATTCTAATCGTATTTTCTATTGCCACCCAAGGCAACCCACTAGATTCCTCATGCCACCCAAGGCACCCACTTAACCCCTCATGTCCCTCTACATGCTAATATGGTTAAGTGTTTCTTAATTAATTAATTAAGATCATGACCTCATAAAGACCTCTCACATTAGACCGTCTTTTATGACCGCTGGATATGCCGGTTGGGTCCGGGCAGCCTTACGTCATAAAAAGGGTCTAACCTCGTGTCTTTACTTTAATCACGTATTTAATTTGTGCCTAAGACCTCTCACATTGGGCTAACATTTGTAGCAACTGGTTAAGCCGGTTGGGTCCGGGCAGTTTTACACTACAACTGAGTCCAACCTCGTGTCTTAGTCGATTAATTACACCTAATTAATCACCCTCCTAATTTATATTAATTATCCCTAATTAATTAATCATGTTTTCCAGAATATGGGTAGACCTAACTCAATAGGTAAATTCCCAACTCCGTAGTATGGGTAGACCTATCTCAATAGGTAAATTCCCAACTCCATAATATGGGTAGACCTAACTCAATAGGTAAATTCCCAATTATGTCCATTTAATTTATGTTACTCTTAAGCATATCCATTCCACCTCATTTTATTAACATGCATATTAACCCCATCGTTCCCCACGTAATTCGTTCTCGTAACGCGACATAAAAAAGGGAAGATTCATCACAAATGTCATGGGTTTAGCCAACATAGCATGTAACTTTATCATGGGTTCAAAAGGTGTCAACTTGCATATATGAACATACATTAAACCCCACTAATATTTAACCAAACTTGCATTATGCATATCATAAAAGAGACAACTTGCATATGAACTTGCACATAAACTTGCATATGAACTTGCATCATAACTTGCATATGAACTTGCATCATAACTTGCATATGAACATATATCATAACTTGCATATGAACTTATATCATGACTTGCATATGAACTTGCATCATAACTTGCATGTAAACATATATCATAACTTGCATATGAACTTATATCATAACTTGCATATGAACTTATATCATAACTTGCATATGAACTTGCATCATAACTTGCATAACATCAAATACTTAGCATGCATAAAATCAAATACTTAGCATGCATAAAATCAAATACTTAGCATGCATAAAATCAAATACTTAGCATGCATAAAACCACATACTTAGCATGCATAAAACCAAACACTTAGCATGCATAAAATCAAATACTTAGCATGCATAAAATCAAATACTTAGCATGCCTAAAACCAAACACTTAGCATGCATAAAACCACATGCATAATTTGCATATCATGTTACATATAACTTGCATATACTCTCACATATAGTTTGCATAACATGTTACATATGCATAAATGTTCAACATAGTGTTTTGCATCATAAACATGGCATTAAACTTGCATATAGCATAAAACTTGCAAATCACATATCATACAAACTTGCATAAACACATTTATCCACAAACATAGCCATGTCTTATCACATCCTACCATAATCAATTTAATAATTGATTATTAAAGCTATAGGAACTCACCAAAACCAATTTGCACTCCAAACGTGAAGATTAAGATGCTTAGAATGGATTAGAGGTTGATTAGAGAGTGATTAGCTTGCAACCTTCTTCATAAATTAGTGGAGGCTCCTTCTAAGATTTAATTTGGCGGCATGTAGCCCTCAATTCTATTTTTAGTATGGATTAGGGTAGGTTTAGGGTGTATTTATAGATTAGGTGAGTGTTTTAGGCCCTTAGATTAACCCTAAATTAGATTAGGACCCTTAGATTTCGGAAATCTCTAGAACACAGCCCAAGACTAACCCAAAAACCAGATCTGGTGCACCCAGATCAACAAAGCCGACACCCTGTGTCGACACCCATGTCGACAGGGCTGTCGACACCCCTGTCGACATGCCTGTCGACACCCCTGTCGACATGCCTGTCGACACGGGGCTAGGCGGGAACTTTCCCGCCCTTTCCGCTTTTGGCTCCAAACTTGTTTTAGAACTGAATTTTAAATCTGTTTTTAACTTTGAATTTTCTGCAAACTTCATTGGGCCATAATTGGGCCATACGGACTCCGATTTACAAAATTTCGGACTCTATTTCGCGTATTTTTCCGAGACGAATGCAATGACGCAGCCCGTTTTCCCCAATTCCCACATCTGGGATTAGTTATTCTTTAATTTGTGAATTTTAGCATTAACCGAAATTCGGGGTGTTACATTCTCCCCTCCTTAAAGGATTTCGTCCCCGAAATCTCTAAGCTAAGGAGAATGCATATCCTACCATCCAAACAACCATCTACTCAATCCATCAAACACGGGCATCCATTGTCCTTAAAACAATTTCTAATGATGTATGAGCATATGCAAAAAGTGTGTGTATATGTTCCCTATCTAATGTATGAACATATGCAAACCATGATAGTGCCATGCATCCATTATGTATGCGAGAGAACCCTATCGACACATACAATATCTACATGAGTGCACAATCATTCACCAAAATGCATCATCCATATGATAACACAATCATTATACATCCATAAATATAGCTTCCTATACACAATTTTATGCAATATGCAATATGAAGTGATTGAGCCGATCTAGTGCCTAATGTGTGTATACATGCATCCACGAGCAACCACTGGCAACCACTTGCATCCACATGCATCCATCAAACATAACATGTCTCAAACACATGTTTCAACCATAGATTTACCCTATCTAAAGGTCATAGGTACTAGCGAGAGGATATACTAAAGATAAGATAAGTACTAGACAAGCGATAAAGGAGAAGTTAAAAGACATACTCTCAAAAAGAAATGGGTACAAAGAACGCATCTTCGCTTCCGTCTCCCAAGTAGCATTGCCCTCGTCTTCTCCCCATTGCACTTTAATTAGCTGAACTTCTCTGTTCCTCAACTTCCTAGTTTCTGACCCAAGGATGCGAGTAGGAGCTCGTCGAATCGTCGCATCACGCTCTACCTCTACATCTCTAAGCAAGCTCGGCTCTACGACCTCTGCGGTCTCATGTAAGCACTTCCTCCAATGTGATACATGGAATACATCATGAACACCACTAAGTCTGTCGGGCAACTCCACCCTATATGCCATCCGTCCAATCCTTTCCTTAATAGGAAACGGCCCAACAAACCTCGGTGCTAACTTCCCTACGGACCCAAAGCGAACAACATTTCTCAACGGAGATACTTTGACAAAAACCATGTCCCCAACCTCAAACTCAAGATCCGTCCTTCTCCGATCCGCATAAGATTTCTGTCTATCTTGCGCTGCCTTCATCCTTCTTCGAATCAAATCAATCTTCTCTGAAATCTCTCTAACCATATCTGGCCCAAGCAAGATCTTATCCGTAGATTCCCACCAACATGTAGGAGATCGACCAGGCCTTCCATAAAGAGCTTCAAAAGGTGCCATGTCAATACTAGACTGAAAGCTGTTACTGTATGCGAACTCCACCAAAGGAAGATGTTCTTCCCATGTACCTCCAAAATCCAAGATACAAAGCCTCAAGAGATCTTCTAAGATACGGTTCACCCTCTCGGTCTGACCGTCCGTCTGAGGATGATATGCGGTGCTCAAACACAACCGAGTCCCAACCGCCTCTTGCAAACTTCTCCAAAACTCACTAGTGAAGATAGGATCTCGATCACTCACAATGCTGGATGGTACGCCATGCAATCTAACAATCTTTCTAACATAGACTGAAGCAAGCCATGGAGCGGTCCTCTTACTCTTCACGGGAATAAAATGGGCACTCTTGGTAAGTCTGTCTACCATAACCCAAATTCCCGCATTGCCCTTCCTCGATCTCGGTAATCCATCGAGACACTATCCCACTTCCATAGCGGAACTTCCAAATGGGTGAAGCAACCCATCGGGTTTCTTCTGCTCTGCTTTCATTTGCTAGCACACCAAGCATCTAGCGACATACTCGGCCACATCTTTCTCCATACCGGCCCAAAAAGAAAACTCGCTTCATGTCTTGGTACATCTTGTCCCTACCAGGATGAATGGTCATCTCTGACCGATGTGCATCATCAAGTATAGCCTTCCTCCGACCCTCGTCTTGCGGTACACAAAGTCTATCGTCTCTACGCAACCACCCCTTACCATCTAGGGTGTACCTACTCAAATGGCTGGACGACTCCCCCTTATGAGCTTCTCTACTAACTCAACCAACTGTGGGTCGTCTCGCTGTGTCTCGCCAATCCGCCCCCAAAAGAGTAGGCCTAACCTCCAAGGAGGCTAGCAAGCCGGGTACAAAGTCAACGGAAGGTCTAAAGTCTAACATAGAATTAAACTCCAAGCTTCGCCATTCCACGAACAATGGACTCAAAGACAACCCCCTTTTTTTCTGCTTAAGGCGTCGGCCACCACGTTACCCTTGCCAGGGGTATACGCTATCTCAAACTCATAGGATGCTAAGAATTCCATCCACCTTTGTTGTCTTAAGACAATGCGCTCAAAGAGTCTCCAACACTTCCCTAAGATGTAGGGCATGCTTTTCTCCACTTCTAGAGAAAATCAGGATATTCTCCCATGCAAAATCGTCACAACTATCCATCTCTCACGCAGACCACCCTAGTCGAACTCGACATCCCCCAAATGCAAGCCCCAAAGGCCTAAACCAATATCAGACAAACACCCAAGGGATACCTCCTTCGAATTCAGACGACCTACGTGAGATGATACTAGTAAAAACGGCTAAATAATTAAGCCCTTGTCCAACTCTGGATGTCCTTGCCAGTCTTGCTCCAAAACCACCGTTTATCCCATAACGGGCTTTGCTCAACCTATTGAGCACATACGAAAACTTATTTCGCTCCTAGAAAAGACCAAGATGTCATCCACCAAGATCATCACGAACTTATTTAGGTACTCCTCGAATACCCTTCTCATCAAATCAACAAAGTATGCGGAGGCGTTCGTCTAACCAAATGGCATTACCTGCTACTCATAAAACCATCCGGAGTCCTAAAGGCAATCTTCTCTATACTATCCTCAGTCACCCTCAACTGATGAAACCCCGTGGCTGAGTCCAACTTGCGAAAATACTGAGGCGCCAACCAACTGATCAAAGAGATCATCCATCCTCGGCAATGGGTGTCTATTCTTCTTTATGAGTTTATTTAGTTCTCTTTAGCCTACACAAAGTCTGAGGGACCCATCCGCCTTCGTAGCAAAAACTACTGGAGCACCCCACTCCGATATACTTTGTCTTATGGACCCCTTCTCAAGCAACTTCCCTACTTGCTTATGGAGTTCCCTCCTCTCACGAGGAGCCATGTGGCGCACTGGTAAAGATACAGGTTTAGCATTGTCTACCAGATATATTCGGAAGTCAATCTCCCGCTCCGGAGGTAAGCCCTTCACCTCCTCAAACACATCCGAGTATTCCCGGACCACTCTAACAGATCGCAAACTCTCGACCGACGTGTCAAGCGATTCTAAATAACTTAGCATAACAGATTCCATGGAATTACAAGAGATCTCGAGAGTGTTACCCCGGCGGGTCATAAGTCTAACAACTCTCCCTTCAAAATCAAGAACGGCACCCCTACTGGATAACCAGTCCATGCCCAAATTAACCCATAGCCCGTGAAGCCCAAAAAGCATCACATCTACTCTCAACGCTAAGTATAGCAACTTTCAAACACTTCATGGAGCCCCAATTGGGTTTGAAACAACTAAGGGATCATCTACTAACTGGTGTCTAAGTGCAGTGACTCAACTATCAATGATGAGATAAACGAACTCGATGCGTCAGAATTAAATAAAGTTCGAACCGTAAAATAAAGAAATCCTAATTCCAACCTAGACGGTCTATCCCCATTTGGTACCCTAGTCGTGAGGGAATACAACTACCCTCTAGGAGATTCCGTACCTTGCCCTTGCCTCTTTGGACAATCCTAATAAGGTGTCCTATTCCTCCCAAAAGGATAACTACTCGCCTTCTTCATCCCATTCTCCACTCGTAACCTTCCACCAATGAGGTTTCATCCTTCATTAACCAAACAACTATTTGAGCCTTCCTCCCTTCGACTATCCAATAGATACCTACCAGTCCTCCTCCTTCTTGAACCAACTTCTAATCTGACTAACGTCTAAGTCCCTTAAAGTGGTTTTCCGTTCTTATCTATCTTAGAAAGGTCATCTATACGCGGAGGGGAAACTCAAAACGAGAGAGGAAGAGATTCAAAACGGAGAATTCGAAAGATATAGATATGGCTATTGGGGATTATGCTTTTCTTTCAAAAACTTTTCTCTTAAAAGACATGTTTTTGAAAATACTCCTTTCAAAAATATTCTTAGAAAATAGTTTTTCTAAAAATTTTATCTGTTCTGGTAACCTTAAGCTCTGATACCACGTGTAACACCCCACACCCGCTATGGTCACTCGCTAAGGGAATGCCATAACATCGGTGGAGTATTTTAAGTGAATATAGAACAGAAAAATTACAACAAGACAAATATAAGTAATACTTGAAAATTTTAAAACATCATTTCATTGCAGCGGAAAGTAAAACATGTTTGGTTACATCACAAAACCATAATAAGAGTCAAGTACAAAATATCCATCCTGATAAATAAAAGTACATAATCCCAATACATGAACTGGTAGCCATAAAAGAAAGGGTAAGCTGAGCTCTACATCTATGGTCCAAGCTCCAAAAGAGAATAAAGTAGCCGGATCTAAGCCCACTCGTACTGGGCCCACTCTGATAACCTGAGGGTTGGGAAAAAAGATAAAAACAACGGGGTCAGACATAAGTCTGAGTGAGTCCTATAACCCTAACAATACAATCATTAAAGTAATTAGGGTATGATATAAACAAGGTACGGTACCTCTGGGGATAATGACTACACTAAGTAGCCAACTAAACACAGGATGTACTAAGGTAACCGAAAAGACGCATTTATCCTCCCAAAGATAATTACTGGATTACACCACCCCAGATCTACCCACCCAAGGGTAATTCCTACACTGCTCCACACCAGTCATTCCTAACTTAAAGGTTGATCCCACCCATGGACTTATAAAATTAACTTAATAGTTCTCGCGTACCCCTAGGTGACTAAGTAGACGCCACGGGGCCCTACAATCCACTAGGTGTACACACTACTCCCCATCCGATCGGCTCCCTAACGTAGATACCCGTGCTGGCCCCACCGTGGGGTATACCATTCCCCAACGTGGCAACCTGATAAAACTAATGGTGCACGGCTTATATCTACACGATGCAACAACGTCTTATTTACCAGCCCGGGTCCACACACGCATATGAAACCCGTTGGTCATGCGTTGCCACCGCTAACCCATTTTGGCCTCTTATAGTCAAGCCCAATATGCGTGTCCCGTCACTCGACTAGAGTCGAGCCCACTAAGATACATTTGGGATATTGGTTGAAATGGGCCCCCACAAGCTACCACCTAAGCTTGTTATTTTATTTAGTGAATCCCACTTAACCCCTTTTATAATCATGCCCACCTACAAGTTAAGGTTTGGTTAAGTCATCTAATCCTATTTCAATTGCCACTTAAGGCCCCCACAAGCTACTACTTAAGCTTGTCATTTAATTGTATTTCAATTGCCACTTAAGGCACCCACTAGATTTCTGCATGCCACCCAAGGCACTTACTTGATTCCCACATGCCACCCAAGGCACTTACTTAACCCTTTAATCATGTTTAATTACATGTTCCACTTTGGTTAAGTATTCTAATCGTATTTTCTATTGCCACCCAAGGCAACCCACTAGATTCCTCATGCCACCCAAGGCACCCACTTAACCCCTCATGTCCCTCTACATGCTAATATGGTTAAGTGTTTCTTAATTAATTAATTAAGATCATGACCTCATAAAGACCTCTCACATTAGACCGTCTTTTATGACCGCTGGATATGCCGGTTGGGTCCGGGCAGCCTTACGTCATAAAAAGGGTCTAACCTCGTGTCTTTACTTTAATCACGTATTTAATTTGTGCCTAAGACCTCTCACATTGGGCTAACATTTGTAGCAACTGGTTAAGCCGGTTGGGTCCGGGCAGTTTTACGCTACAACTGAATCCAACCTCGTGTCTTAGTCGATTAATTACACCTAATTAATCACCCTCCTAATTTATATTAATTATCCCTAATTAATTAATCATGTTTTCCAGAATATGGGTAGACCTAACTCAATAGGTAAATTCCCAACTCCGTAGTATGGGTAGACCTATCTCAATAGGTAAATTCCCAACTCCATAATATGGGTAGACCTAACTCAATAGGTAAATTCCCAATTATGTCCATTTAATTTATGTTACTCTTAAGCATATCCATTCCACCTCATTTTATTAACATGCATATTAACCCCATCGTTCCCCACGTAATTCGTTCTCGTAACGCGACATAAAAAAGGGAAGATTCATCACAAATGTCATGGGTTTAGCCAACATAGCATGTAACTTTATCATGGGTTCAAAAGGTGTCAACTTGCATATATGAACATACATTAAACCCCACTAATATTTAACCAAACTTGCATTATGCATATCATAAAAGAGACAACTTGCATATGAACTTGCACATAAACTTGCATATGAACTTGCATCATAACTTGCATATGAACTTGCATCATAACTTGCATATGAACATATATCATAACTTGCATATGAACTTATATCATGACTTGCATATGAACTTGCATCATAACTTGCATGTAAACATATATCATAACTTGCATATGAACTTATATCATAACTTGCATATGAACTTATATCATAACTTGCATATGAACTTGCATCATAACTTGCATAACATCAAATACTTAGCATGCATAAAATCAAATACTTAGCATGCATAAAATCAAATACTTAGCATGCATAAAATCAAATACTTAGCATGCATAAAACCACATACTTAGCATGCATAAAACCAAACACTTAGCATGCATAAAATCAAATACTTAGCATGCATAAAATCAAATACTTAGCATGCATAAAACCAAACACTTAGCATGCATAAAACCACATGCATAATTTGCATATCATGTTACATATAACTTGCATATACTCTCACATATAGTTTGCATAACATGTTACATATGCATAAATGTTCAACATAGTGTTTTGCATCATAAACATGGCATTAAACTTGCATATAGCATAAAACTTGCAAATCACATATCATACAAACTTGCATAAACACATTTATCCACAAACATAGCCATGTCTTATCACATCCTACCATAATCAATTTAACAATTGATTATTAAAGCTATAGGAACTCACCAAAACCAATTTGCACTCCAAACGTGAAGATTAAGATGCTTAGAATGGATTAGAGGTTGATTAGAGAGTGATTAACTTGCAACCTTCTTCATAAATTAGTGGAGGCTCCTTCTAAGATTTAATTTGGCGGCATGTAGCCCTCAATTCTATTTTTAGTATGGATTAGGGTAGGTTTAGGGTGTATTTATAGATTAGGTGAGTGTTTTAGGCCCTTAGATTAACCCTAAATTAGATTAGGACCCTTAGATTTCGGAAATCTCTAGAACACAGCCCAAGACTAACCCAAAAACCAGATCTGGTGCACCCAGATCAACAGGGCCGACACCCTGTGTCGACACCCCTGTCGACAGGGCTGTCGACACCCCTGTCGACAGGGCTGTCGACACCCCTGTCGACATGCCTGTCGACACCCCTGTCGACATGCCTGTCGACACGGGGCTAGGCGGGAACTTTCCCGCCCTTTCCGCTTTTGGCTCCAAACTTGTTTTAGAACTGAATTTTAAATCTGTTTTTAACTTTGAATTTTCTGCAAACTTCATTGGGCCATAATTGGGCCATACGGACTCCGATATACAAAATTTCGGACTTTATTTCGCGTATTTTTCCGAGACGAATGCAATGACGCAGCCCGTTTTCCCCAATTCCCACATCTGGGATTAGTTATTCTTTAATTTGTGAATTTTAGCATTAACCGAAATTCGGGGTGTTACAGTGGAAATAAACTGATTTTGTTTTGTTTGCTTGATATGTGATGGTTGAATGTATTTAACATGAAAATTATACTAAAGAACTGAAATGTGAATGTTGAATAGTTTAACCATGTGAAAAATTGATTTGAAAATCTAAATATACGTGGGTTATTTGAAAAGGCCGAGTTCAATCTCATTTCAAATAATCGATCGACGTTGAGAAGTCGAAGAGTCGAAGACGGTTGAAGACCGACGATCTTCACATTGGATGGATGGGCGCTACTGATGCTCGTGATTGGAGTAGCTACCTTGAAGGAGTTGAAGTAGTAGCCGTCCGGACGTACTGTTGATCGTGCGGATATGCGAGGAATTGGTGCCTCCGGTTTCGTTCAAACCCAGAACGAACTTGTAAATGGACTGTGTGTCTGACATTGGATTTTGTTCTGTGCTGATTGATCTCTGTTAAATATATATCTGTTTGGCGGCGGAGAATTTATTCTCTTTCTTAACGCCCTTCTCTAAGACATACGAGCTCAGAGGTTATGTATTAATAGAAATCAGTCGCATGGAGTGGATTGCCTGTGTGGCACGCCTAAGCGGCATATGATCAAGGCTTCTGTTGCAAAGCAAAGTCTTGTGGTTGATGATCAAAGCATGGTCTGTGTGACGTAGCTTTGTGTATAACGTGAATTCGCGAGCCTCACACCCCGATATGAGTCAAAAATGGGAGAAGGACCCAAGGAGTGCACGGCGTTTCTTTCTAGCTATGGTGGTGTCAGTGACCTCCCAGCCCTGACATTTATATCTACTTTTCACCTGTGTGGTTTTTGGAATACGAGACGCCTCGATATAGGTCTGTAAGGACCGGGAAACGTGTGTTCAGGAATTTCTAATCCTCAAAAGTAAGAGTGGACCGGCCTTGGAGGATCCAGGGATTGTTGTGTGCAGTCCCGAGGCATTTGCTAGAGTGTCTCGAACGGAGAGGAGCTTGCCCCTTGCCTCGACTCATAATGGAATCCAATTTCCAATATGAAATATGCGGATGTGATTGTATTACTTGTATGGCGACATGATATATGGTACCCATGCCGCCTATGATTGATATTTATGATTGAAATCGCTTTTGAAACATATATGCACTAGTAATAATATCAAACACTTTTGTTTATACGTATGAAGCATTTTTGGCCATTATAAGGTAAAAATCTATCCTCCGGCTTGCGTTGCATTGTTTGATGGGACCTGAGTCTTATAATGGCTTCATTTTATGAAAAGCATTACGATGATTTAATCATTTACTTTATTTCATGCACTAGCACTCATTGGAGTAAACCCATTCCGCGAAAGTGGCGTGGTCCTTTGATTTGCCTTATTATTGTTGTTAATAAGTTAAGTAGATTTCTCATACCAGTCCCATGACTGACTCATAGTTTGTTTCACCTTGCAAACTCGGGTGCCCTCATTTTCACACGGGCAGCCTAGTTACAGGTATCTGGTGCACTTTTGGCTCATGGCGAGGCTTGACTACACCGTGCTGACTTTGACTCTTTCCGCCATTATTGTATATGTATATGATTCTGCCACTGGCGATGTAGACTGATGTTTATTTTGTGTACTCTTTATGTATGATTCCGCCTCTGGCGATGGTGACTGATTATGTATTATTATGCACTAAGTTGTATCCTGCACTATGCTCTCTGATGTGGTGATATCTATATGATTCCGCTGTCATATGTGTGTAAATTATTCTATTTCTCGTTTATGCTATTATCTGTGATCTGCTAATGATGATTAATGTGTTATATTCCAATGATTATCCTAGCACCGTGTCATGGGGTTTTGGGATCGTCACAGAGACACCAATTGGTATCAGTTGTGCTGAATTTTTGTATATTTTTTAATTCCTCTTATCTTGTGCATATTCCTCTTGTAATTGATTTTCGATTTTAAAATTATTTATTGATTATTCATTCAGAAATTGAAATCAATATCCAAATTGAACTGTATTTATAATTCATCAAAATCATTATCATATTTTGAAATTGTGATGAATTGTGACTACAGTATATTTCACAATAAGAGGAGATTTTGTTTAGATTTTCATGATGGTTGAACATTTATTATAATATCTTTGAATTGGCAATTATTTCACGGCCATCTCCTTTATCTATCATCATTCCGCCATCCATGATAATTTTATATTAATGTGGAGAGTTAATATGTTTTTAAAATCCTTTTAAAACAGTGGAAATATTTGTGATAGAAATGGGACTATGTTATCTTTCAGAATTAGTGACAATTGAAGAGTTTCAATGATTCTGGTACAGTCGAGCATATTTCATAATATAGTTAATTTAGAAATTTATTTGACAAACCATTTCTGTACCTATCACATTTCTATCATCTGTATTGGTTTTATATAGTGAGGAGTTTTTCTTTTTTTTGAAATTGAAAATAATAAAATAATCATCATAAGTGTTTCTCTAACCTCATTTAAAAATCCAAGCTCTGGTTATGCATGGTTATGAGATTACTTATATGTAAGCTGCAACTGATCACATTTAAAAATCCAAGATCTGGTTATACATGGTCAGTGTGCTCTTAAATCAAGAGAAAAAGAAAAGAAAATAATTTGAATAAATAAAAATTTATATGAAATTCTCCTTGGTGTGTAAAAATCAGCCTATCGATCCATTTTTATATTTGTGAAATGTGTTGAAATATTATGACACATTATGATTTGTTGATTGATAGGTATTGGAATTTGAGATTATTCGATTGTGTCGCTTAAATTGAATTATTAATTATAGTCCAAATCCGTCACTGTTTTTGAACCTCATTTTTATAAAATTCTTTTGGAAAATAATTGGAACTCATTTTTTTTAACTCTCTCCATTCATATAAAATTCATCGTAAATCCGACATTCTCTACAATATGAAATATGCCACCAGTTCTTAGTTTATTATGATTTTTGTTTGACTGATTGAGATTTATAACTGTTCTCCCTCTTAAGCTGAAAGTGTATTTTTTTAGTCAATTTTCATCTATATTTTAACTTCTGAATCCTTTTGATGATAACAAAAGGGGGAGAATGGATTGAGATTTTGATTTAAGAGTGAATATTTTATAAATATTTTTAATTTTGAAAATTTATTCTATTTTCGTATCTTTTTCACTCATTCACAGTTATAGGGGGAGTTTCTGTTGTAGGGGGAGCTTTCAAATAGGGGAGTTATGTTCTTCTCTGTTAAACACATTTATTGTATTCAAAATCTTAATATTTGTTTGTCATCATCAAAAAGGGGAGACTGCTGTATATAACGGTGTTGTATACACAATTATATGATTTTTGTTTGATGATAACAACCAAATATATATTATTTTAAATGTGTTTGTTGTTGTACTGTTTCACATATTTATCACCGACTGGAATATAATATTTATATTTAAATAGAATACGACTGTAAAAAAATTCAAATATTCACACAGTATTTTATTTAAATATAATATTTTATTTCAATATCAAACAGTACAAAATTACAACTCCACTATTTGCTCAACAGAAATAAAATTCTTTCATATACAATTTCTTTTGTTACACAGCTCATCAATACAACACTCTGGCTATACATCTCATATATATATACAAAATCACTCGGTACATATTCATATATACATTTGTTCACTGTTATACACACTGACACTGCAATATGCTTGTCCTCTTTCTGTTATCTTCTGTCTTCACAGCTTACAAGTCAGTCCAGTCTTCATACAGTCAGTCCAGTCTGCATACCTGTCATATACAGAAACACACACAATACATGGAACAGAAATAATTTTATACTCTACCAAATATATATTTTTTTAAAAAAAATTATTTGCCTCAGTTTTCTGGTGTGTTTCTCATCATTTTTCATGACTTGATCTGATTCATCTGTGTCTAGGCAGACAGTTTGTATATGTACAGGGACAGGAAATTTTCTGATGGCTGCAAATACACACATGTATAAATACACGTGTGCACTGCCTCGCCAATCAGTGTATATAGCTGTGGAGAAGTCACATGGACCAAGCTCGACACAGCGCAAATGTCAAACAAGTTTTCAAATAGCCCAAGTGTCAAGCCAGTGTCATAAGTAAACATGGCGTGGTCGAGCATGAAGCAATCATTCAAGTTAATGGTGAATGGAACCACAAGTGCATGGCACTGATCAAAATAGCCCAAATAGTTTAAGAGAGCATGGAGCAAAATACTTCAGCATGAACAAGTTTGAACATGGCAGCATGGGTATACAAAGCATAAGTTCAAGTGAAGTTAACATGTTTCAGCAAGAGGTGGTGGCAAGTACAACATGTTCATTTCAGCAAGCATGAATGGACAAGCTCAGGTCTGCCAAACAATATGGCTGTACATGCTTGAGCTGGAATGCATATATGGAGCAGCATGTGTCTATATACATTACACATAACAAAGTGATCAACAACAGGTCAAAACATGTATTCGAGGCAGAGCAAGAGGTGTACCAACTAAGTGATATGCAACAGTGTTGAAATGCAAAGGTAAATGGATAGTGCAACTCATGTGATGGTATAAACAAAAATGGTGATTGAATAGCAAAGCATGCTTTACACAGCAAGTAGTCAAGCATATGAACATTGGCATATGAACATTAGCATACTACATGGTGCAGCCATACAAGCAAGGAAGAACATGACAAGCAAGTTTTATACATGCGTGTACACTCAGCATGGTGTATAAATAAAACAGCAAACATGAATGTTTAATGGTGAAATTCAACAAGACAGACCACAAGTTTAGCTGCATGCATAAACACAAGCATATGGGATCAAAACAAATCAAGTGGTCATGCACAGGTCAACTTGGATCAGAAATGATGCAAGGAAGTCAAACTCCAGACCAGGGGACAAAGCATAATGGTGGAGCATCAAATAAACATTTCAGGTATATGGTCATTAACATGGAAGCATAAAGGCCGAGTACAATGCATATGCAACTGGCAGATGTGTGGAATCAATGGAGCAACAATGAATCAGTAAAGTCCAACTTGCATGAGTCAAAATTCATGCATGAATAAATCAATTTGTGTTGCCCTTTTTTTTTTTGAAATCAATTCACTGTGTTTTTTTAAGATAAGAAATCAGTTCACAAAAGGGAAAATTTCTTTCCAACTTTTGACAAGCTTTTTTGGCAACTGTTTTTATCAAACAAATCAGAGGATCATTTCCAGAAACTCAGTGATTTGTTTTGGGCAACTGTTCAATCCAAGTTGACTCAATTAATTTAAGGAATTTCAGTATTTAGCAAGAACATAAATGATTCCAGAAATCATATATAGCATGGTGACATGGCAAATCAGAAATCGTATTTGGCATCTTTTAAAAGGGGACAGCAAATATTTATTCCTGAATTACCATATTTAATCAATGCAGAGTGGTTTCAAATTCGAAAGGGAAATTTATTGTTTTTTTCCAGATTTTACTCAACATTTTTGGCAACAGATTCACATCCAGGAATTCAAAACTAGAAATACACGCAAGCAATTTTTATAGCCGAGAATCAAAAGGGGAAAGCAACATGCAAATTCAGATCAAATCATTTAATTGAAATCAGAGAGTAATTGTAGGGTTTCTATACCCTATAAACAACACCATTTCATCATAGGCACAACATCGAAAAAAAACCAAAAACAATTCAAGAGCAGCTCGAAGAAAAATAATATAGAGAACTCACAAATTTTCCACGAGTGTTTCGATCGCAACAATCCCAAATCGAAGTATCAAAGCCAAGCATCGGCTCATCCGATCATCAGAGAATCATCTCAGCAATTTCAAATATCTTGATTCGATTTGGGGGATGTTTTGGAGAACCCCTAATCGCTGCCGCCATATTTGTTTCCCAGAGAAACAAAGTAAGAGATCGGGTCAAAGAGAGATACGGGTGCAACACAAATGCAAGAGGCCGACCAACCTTTCAATTTGAAAAAGGGATGACCCATTTCTTTTAAACTCCTATTTTGTACTAGGGTTTTCTTTTGTCATTTGTTTTTATTTGTTGTATTTTTCTTTTGTAAACCGACAAATCAGTTTTCTAGTCTGTAAAACTAGGGGTTACGAATTAAGGGGTTGTAATTCGGGAAAATCTGGCTTAAGGGATATAGGTCAGTCTAGGATTTTGAACGTAGGTTAGGACAGTAGCAGGCGCTGCGAGTGTACATGGTCTTGTATGCGGGATCTGTTTATAACACCCAGTAGAAACCTTAGGAATGCAGCAGTAGGCAGGGTGTTGCCGAAGCAGGATATATCTGTATGTGATTTATTTTCTGCACTTTTATTTCTACTGCACTCTGTGATCTATTTATTATTTTAATATCCTGTCAGTTTTTCAATTCAGTTAAAAACTGTGATAAACCCTATTCACCCCCCCCCCCCCCCCCCGCCCTCTAGGGTTAATCTAGATCCAACAAGAAAATCACACCGATGATGTCTGAATTTCCGTCGGAACTATTTTCAAGCAATCTAAGTGAGTTCAATACTATATCAATTCCAAAACTTATTTTAAAACACTTCCTTTTTTTTATAATCACTTCAAAATATCCTTTTTCAACACTTGGAAAATATTTCAAAACTTCCCCAGGATCTTAATATTTCCATATATTAAATCCAAAACCATTACAACACTTTTCCATTTTTTCAGAGTTTCAATTCCAATTCTAGTTTAAACCGATATTTAATTCATCTGAAATTATATAACACTTATATACGAATTTTGATTCGTTATTCATATAACCATCTCTAATATAATCTTATTCGATCATAATATTAACCAACACATTCACTATGCTATATTAACTCCAAGATATATATTTTATTATATCAAAATATAATTTGGGTAAAATTATTTCATTTACCCTTCTTACAAAAATATACTATGCCGGTTTATCGTATTCGAGTGTTTAGAAACACATATCGACCTTGTGGTCCCCACTGTCGACCAGAATTCATAAGCCACTCGATCAATAAATCACGACAATATAAAACCATTTTTATAAAATCTACAAGTACGCTCTCTCGTATATATACACTCAAACTCAATCTAGAGTATTACTAACCCTTTCTCTACTGAGTAACGCCATAGAGCCAAGGTAATCACTTAACCTTCAGCTCTGATACCACTGTAACGAACGCGAATTTTTGACCTAGAAAATCGACATAAAACCCATGTCGAAAATTCGGGCATCGAACATTCCTGATCATTAATAGAAAGAAGTTAGAGGGTGAGAATAGATAAGGTAGAAAAGTAGAATAGAAGAAGAAGACAACTACAACCTACAACATCAGAGTACACACGAATCTCACAGCCGAACGAACAATATATAATAGATACATAACTTTGAAATAAAATCAGTATATGTATACAATAACATTATCAGAGTACAACACTTATAATACAACAGAAATAATAATAGCTACATATTCCTGAAGCCTCCTGCTCCAAGCTCTCCAAGTATATCTATAAAACCTAACTACTTGACTGCCCGTACAAATTTGGGCACCCAAGAGTTTAGGGTAAATCAAAACAAAATAAACTCCGGGTCAATCATGGGACTGGTGTGAGTAAAACAATTTAAAAACAATTTGAGAAAATAAACGATATCTCATAAGACCACGTCGTATAACACGTAATGGGTTTATCCCTTATGAGAATCCAAAACACTTGATTCAACATTTCAAAATCTTTTTGAACGAAATGATAAACTTTATATCAAACTCATTTGATATTATAATAATGTCTATCAACCACAATATATTAATCATCTAGCAGAACGCTTTCATCTCACGTTCCACATACATAATATATAATCAAAAACCGCAGGCGCTTATTGGTTAATGAATTCCAACTGGCAAGGTATGGGACCACTTTCCGATAGTGTATCTCTAGAGAGGAATACACCGGGTTCAACAAGAACATCTTGTAACCTAGGCTAAACATGACCGGTCACTCATTTCGCTTGAGTGTACCGAATGTATTATCACAACGGTTGGGATCAGCAAAAATTTCCCGAAAGGGACATCATCAAAATAGATTATAGAAGTAAACGAAACTCTAGATCAGGTGACAATACAACCTAATTGGCAGCTAACCACTTAGCCATGCAACCTATCCGATTTTATACCATTTCCTGGTGTTGAGGCTTGAGGTCAAAATGCACAGCTCATACCTTTATTTACTTTGAATGTCATATCGTCATACTCGCCAAATCACAAATTGATTTCCCCAAAAATACCATGGGAATACAGCTAAGAGAAACGAATTTCTCCGCCACCAAACGTAAATACATTTGAAGAGATCAACTTACGCGATCTATTAAATATACTCTGTCAGACATTCTTCCATACAGGTCGTCCTAGGACTAGACAGACCGAAGGCACTATTTTGTAAATAGGATAGCCCTTGCATAACTCTGTCTTCAATTATCTTCATCATATTTGATTCGCAACGCTAATGCCATACGGAGTGGTTTTCGGATAGTATATTGTAACACCCCACGTCCATTAATGACACTCTCAAAGGGAATGCATTAACTTTCATGGAGTATTATTGGTGAATAGAGCAGAACATAACAAGACAGATACATATATTGGTACTTGAAAAATTCAAAATAACTTTTATTGCAGCGGAGAAATAGTTTGATTACAACAACATCATAAACCAACAGAAAAACCAAGTACACTTAGTAACCATCTTGACAAATTGTTTTCTGAGTACATAAAGTAAAAAGCATAAACCCAACATAAGCAACCATAAAAGAGATGAGTTGAACTTTACTTTCACCAATCCAAGCACTTCCAAAAGAGAGAGAAAGATCCAGATCAAGCTCCATTAGTACTAGTCCCACCCTGAGAACCTGGGGGAGGAAGAAAAGAGGCGAAAACAAAGGGGGTCAGACATAAAGTCTGGCGAGTACCATAACTTTAATAATATAATTATTAAAGTAATTAGGATAAGGCATAAACTGGTAAAACAAGGAATGACCGTGAAACAAGTGGGCAAGACAAAACAAACAAAAGGAATATTCTGGCATTAATCTCGCTCCTAATCACGATAGGATAATTACTATACTACACCATTACTAGTCACCCTAAGAGTTGATCCCGCCTACCGAACATAATAATCATAGTGGTAGTTTCATGTACCCCTAGTTGTCTCCATAGGTGTCGCCTGCCCCTATCTCCACTAGTTGTACCCACTACCCCCATGCGATCGGCTCCCTAACTCGTAGATACCTATGCTGGTCCTATAATGGGGTGTATCACTCCCCAAAATGGCAACCCGATACCACTAAAGATGCACGACTTATATCTACAAGATGCAACAACATCTTACCTACCAGCCCGGGCCCATGCGCGCACATGACCCCGTTGGACTTGCGTTGCCACCGTTAACCCGTTTTGATCTCTTACAATTAAACCCAGTAAGCGTGTCCCGTCCTCGATCTAACTCGAGCTCACAAAGATACTTAATGGGTTACTGGTTTGAAAAGGGTCCTCCATGTTTGACACAAGCCTTCCACCTATGCTTGGTCCCCACTAGAATTTTCCACTTAACCCCTTCTTATTCATGTCTTCTTACATGTTTAAATTTGGTTAAGTGTTTCTAATCGTATTTCACATGTCACCCATGTCACCCACTTAACCCCCATGTCCCACCACATTTTTATCTTGGTTAAGTGTTACTTAATTCATTATTAACGTAACCTTGTAAAACCTCTCACATTAGACTACCGTTTGTGGTTGCTGGATTTGCCGGGCGGGCCCAGGCAGTCTTACACCACAAACGAGTCTAACTTCATGTCTTTACAATTGTTACGCGTTTAATTTATGCCTTCGACCTCTCACATTAGACTACCATTTGTGGTTGCTGGATTTGTCGGGCAGGTCCGGGAAGTCTTACACCACAAACGAGTCTAACCTCGTGTCTTAGGCGTTTATTATTACACATTATTTCACCCCAATTTGAATTAATTATCCCTATTCAAATTGTCAATAATTTCCAAATTAATTATGTCCATAATTGTCACCTAAACTATGTACATACTTTTTAGGTATAAAAATTATACCAATTAATGTCTCAATTTAATTATATGCTTTTAAAGCCATTTTATGCCAATTCACAATTTACATAATTAATATTTTCCCATTGTCTACGTTCAAATATGAAATATGTTAGACTCGCAAATAGTCTAACTTATAAAAAAAGAAACATCACAACACATAAAAATAGATCAAACTTGCAAATAGGAATTATAACATAAATTTGCATAGCCAATAATTTGCATAGACAATGGTCAATAGAATCATATATTTGCACAAACTACCATGGATCTAAATATCGATCTAAACATGAAATTGTGAACTTGCATATATGAATTATGGGTCCCACCTAAACTTGCATATGTGGATATAATTTTCACCTAAAAATGTGAATATAGTTTTCACTTAAACTTGCATATGGATTCCTACAACTTGCATATGAATTTATCACATGTTTTTGCATATAAGCTAGCATATGTATGTACTTGATTCACATATAAATTTGTGTACAATTCACATATAAACTTGCATAAGATTCATATTCAAACAAACATACAATTTAACATCCCAAAATTGCATAAAATTCACATACTAATTAACATATGATTTAACATCATAAGATTCACATACGAATTAACATATGTAAAAACGGACTTGCATAAGATTCACATACAAACTAGCATATGATTTAACATCCCAAACTTGCATAAGGTTTCAAATACTAACTAGCATATGATTTACATCCCAAATTTGCATAAAATGAATCAAGTTAAACATGTACAATTGGACATATGAATAGATCTACCAACATAAGATAACAAAGTTAAACAACATCACGTGATTCAACAAACATGTTCTCATAATCAAATTACAACTCATCATAATTAATATATTAATTATATTGTGAAAGAAATAGTACTCACAAAGATAGGTTAGAGAAGAGAATGGTTCGTTCGTCTTTTGAATTGAAATTCTGACTTACTAAATCCTAAGCTTTAGGAAGGATAACTATCCTAGCAGCAGCATGGTGGCCAAGAGACAAATTTTGTTTAGGTTTAGGGTTTGAGTCTATGCACTCTTTTGTATAAGTTTGAATCAACCTAAGCCGTTGGATTATCATAGGAGCAAATCCAACCATCCAGACTAGAAAGAGTTATCTAGAACAGCCACATCAGTCCTAATGACTCAGCAGAGAGTCAGAAATCATCACACTTTAGATCTGCCCGAGGGAGGGGGGTAGGTCGACCCCCTTGTCAACCTATATAAGGGAGGTCGACCCCCTGGCCGACCTGGCCCTTAGGCGGGATAACTCCCGCCCAGCCTCTTCCCTGTTTGAATTTGAATTTCGAATTTATTATTCTGAACTGTTTTTATTTATATAAAATCACTAAAACTTCCGAGGGCCATAACTTCCTCATACGAAGTCCGATTTATGAAAACTTGGACTCTGTTCCAAGCAGAATTTTGAGAGGAACGCAACGGCGTAACCCATTTCCCTTAATTCTCACTTTAACAATTAAGTATTCTTAAATTTGTTAATTTTAATATTTAAAATTACGAGGTGTTACATATATTTAATCCCGATCTCTCTGTATTGATGACGGAAATGGTCAAAATCTTTGATAGTCGGTGATTTAACTATCAAAGGAAAACATTTGTAAAAACAATGGTCGTATTCCCTAATGGAAATCTTACCGATCAATCATCATTTCATTTCCCAATTTCCCATTTATCGTTTCCATTTATTCATAAATTCCTTATTTTCTAAAATTAGAAAATATACGTTATTAACTTTGGAAAATGTTTCCATTTCTGATTCACGCATTAATATCTTCCCACCTCTATCAATCTCTAACTGTAAACTAGTAAAAGAATAAACCCCTACGTATTAACCCTGAAGGCCGAAACCAACATCAGATCGACACCCAGAAAGCCATTCAACTCAACTAATTTCCAGTCAGTTTATAATTTCAGTAATTCCATTAAAATGCCCAATTCAAACCCCAAATTCCTTTATGATATTTTATTTATAAAATATTTACTTTAAATCAATATCATGTTACACCCATGTGCGAAGCACGGGTCTAAACCTTCCTAATGTAAAATTCTCTTTTTATAAAACTCTATTAATTTTCCAAATATTTCCCTTTTATAGTTCTATTTACTTTCTAAATCAATATTCCTTTTATAATTCTATTTATTTTATAAACATTTCCTTTTATAAAAATTCTATTTATTTTCTAAATAAATATTCCTTAATTATATTCCTTTTATAATTCTATTTATTCTATATAAATCCTTTTATATAATTCTATTCATTTTATATAAATCCTTTTGTATAATTCTATTCATTTTATATAAATATTTCATTTTCATTTTCACTTTGAAAATTTACTTTTTACATTCCAGTATTTCATATGGTATTTAAAATACCAAATAACATGACCAGTGTCATCATGATCAATCACAGATTATATATCAAATCATATATCACAATATATGAAAACAAACAGTATTATAAATATTAAGGAATCCAGTTGGATCCCTCCAACCTGTTTCCCTGCATCCACAGATGTTAACAATATAAATAACATTGATTTCATTTCAATATGAAATATTCTGATAAACAGAATCAATATTTGATTAACGATTTATATATATCGTTATCTAAAATTTCAACCAACACATCAGCAATTCAACTAAACAATCAACACACAGCAATCAATCATATTTATCAACACTAGATTATATTTATAAAAATATAAACTGTACAGAGTTAGTGAGATTTACTCACCCATGGTCGTTAATTGTTGAATAACGATTAACGTCGGTTCGGTTGATCATACCAGGCATTTAATTCCGCCATAAATTGAAACGATCTCCAATCTCTCTAGACTAGTTCCATCGTATAACTTGCGTCCACACGATCCCAACGGATCCTGTTTTGTTAATTTTCGTCAATGTATGAGCAAGATACGATAATTATAATCTAATGCATTACGCAAAATAATTTAAACTTAATTTAATTAATTCATTTAGTCTCACCTTAATCGATCTGGCCCGATACCCCTTTTTCGTACCCACGCTTGCTTTCCATTCCATATCTTTTTGTTGCAGCGTTGCTCACGGCTCTATACAACACCTAGTTAAATCTTCCTTTCTTTTCTTTATATCTATAAATATTTTAACTGAGCCTTGCATCATAGACTAGCCCAAACCCCATCACTAAAACCCATACCTGATCCACGTTGCTTCTTCACTTTCCCATTTTCGATGGTTTCAAGATCTCGTCTCCCCTTACAGGCACGCAACTCCGCAGTATTTCCGGAAAAAACTTGTACTCCAATATATGTATATACAAATCCCATTCCTTTTCTAATTGATACTTCTTCTTGCCATTTGAATTTCAATAAACATGTGTTGCTTCCAGTCAAGGTATATCCGCAAGTCCCTTACCTGATACACGCATGTAGGCATCATGCAGACACCTTCCATCTTCAACTTCAAACTGCTCCTCCAGCACCTACTTCTAAACCCACGTATGAAAACCCGCGTTCACACATTCATGCACGCTGTCCATTCCAAGAGCTTCACGCATGGTCCCCTTCCATTCACGTTGGCCACAACTGATACAACCCCTGCATCTTCCTTTTTTCCATTCTTTTCTTCATGCATAAACACGTTCTCCTCCTGCATATCAAACTCTACATCCGATAATTACTAATATCCTCCACTCATACATGCCTCAAGACAATGCGACTTCCATCTCCCTTCATGGTTTCAGACTCTCCGATCTCTCCATTTGTGCAATAGAACCCACTCAGAATGTCTCTGGTGAAAGTCGGGACAAATATTCATGGGCCAAGCAACCAGGAGATGATGAATAGGTTCCGCAAACATCCGCAAAGAGCATGCACAAGATTCGAACAAGCAGTAGCAGGACTAGTCTTCCAATCCGGCTACTTGTCGGCTTTGTGCACCTTCCTCCTAGATCTGACAAATGTCTCCTATGACGTTCTCCTAATGATCAAAAACAACAACCCCGAAATGAAGATCACATGTAAATCTCTGTCACCTGTGAACCCTATGCTGCTCTCGCCACTGGTCAGCCCACCATGAACACATATGAAGCCTTAACCGTAGGTCTACTGTAGATGGAAACTTGCATCTCTTTTCTGAGGAAATGAATACTCCAATGGCTTTGTTTTGATGGAGAAACCCATATATAATTTGGTTGTATTATTATTATTATTCTGAGAGAAGGGGGTTTATATTATATACAGTGGTTCTTCACATTGGTTTGGATTTTTATGTGGAGTGTTGATCTTGTTTTTAATTTTACTGCCATGAGAAGCTTCGTTGATCCAAAACCAGGAAGAACGAAATGAAGTATATTCGCGTATTTATATAGATTTAATTTCTTAGGGACTAAGGAACAGTAGCAGTAGGAGTACACCCTTTGCAACTAGCTAGGTTTGCAGGCTTATTAAATTTGACTATCCTAGACATAGATATTTCTAGCTTACAGTTTAAGCTGAAGTGATCGGTCATACAATGCACATGGCTATACTACTACTCTAATTAAACTTGAATGTACAAAGTGTATATAATAGAGTGACACTGCATTTTTGTGAAAGGGTATTAACATTGAACTATATAAGTAGGTTTATCGTTTCACAATCCATTCTTGTCTTAAGCTGCATTGAAAAAGAGGTAATATACTTCCGGGTTAAGTAATGAATAAAATTTTCTTTGTTTTTCCTAGAACGAAGTTTTACGCTCTCGTTACACCACATTTCATTACTTTACAAACCGCTATAGACAGAAATAAAAATACTGTCATGTCACACTATGTGCCACGATCCCAAAAATATAATAATATAGACAAGTTAGCTTATTCTATGAAGTCCCAAAATTCTGATTCAGGGTGTAAAATACTCCAAACAAAAATTTGCTTATTTTCCCAATTAAAAATTATAGTAAAATTCTAAAAATTAAACTAAGTATATGCCTCAAATATCTTGTCCAAATTCAAAACGATATTAAATAAAATTAAATAACCGTTATGGCTTATAAACGATTTCATAGCTACTATTTGAAAATTTGATTTGGACATAACTTACAATCTATAATATGAAATCTCCAATTTTCTTTTCCATTAGAAAAATACCGTTCAATAGATTCCAACGTTTCTTGTTTCACAGAGTTCCACCTTAAAACAAATTCTGTATACTCAGTTGAAGTTCAAAACTCAATATTATGAACTGCCGTGACATTACGAGCTCAATTATATTATAATTTATACATTCAACCGTCATTTAAATAATATATTTTTTATTATAATTCACTTCTGAGATGAATTAAATCTGTTAAATTATCCAAATCACATAACATCGTCCATCCGACTACTACTGGCTATTTAACAAATAAATTATATTATTACACTATTTATATTAATTAAATATTTAATATATACGAATTCAAACCATTTAAATTATTGAACCAATATATTATAATAATTAAATAAATTAATTATTAAATCTCGAAAAATTCTGGGACATTACATAAGAACTGAATTAGGTCGCTCCTAAGAGGCTCTGTCAGCCTTTTTCCTATGTTGACGACCCTCGATTGACCTTTTGGGTCAATGTTTACTTCCTCCACGTCTTCTATTGGTTTCATCCTTTTCATGTCCATCCTAGAGTCTATATCTGTGATGATTTCTCCTTCCTCAGTCAAATTCACCTCATCGGACCTCTTTCTTTTCAGAAAATTGTACCTACCATTGGTGCATTTGTCAGTCTTATTTAATTTTGTCTTAGCTTCGAATGGGGGATGTAATAATCCCCTATCCGAAGGTATAAAAACAGTAGAATAATCAAAGTATGAAGAATACTCCCTTTTGTATTTGTCAATCGTTGCGAAGTACAATTCGTGGGAGCTAAACTGTTCTCCCTTGATGGTACCCCATCCCTGCTTGGTTAGGAACTTTAACATAAGATATTTGGAAGAAACGAAAGCATACATCTCCTCCAAAGCTAGTCATCCAAACAAGGCGTTGTAGTAGGATGGTTTATCGATCACAACAAAGAGAGTTTCGAAAGTCCTATGCAACAGAGACAGTCCAACTTGAACCACAAGGTTGATTTGACCCACTGGGGTCGATCCTTTGTTGTTGAAGCCGAAGATTGGTTCATTGCTCGGTTCTAACATCTTCTCAGAAATTCCTATCTGATCGAAAGTGTGCTTGAAGATGACATTGATGGCACCCTTAGTATCTACAAGATTCTTTGAAACAACAGAGAGCCCTATTTATGATGTTATCATAAGAGGATCATTATAAGGGTGGCGGACCCCTTTCTTCATTTCTTCTGGAGGGATGACTAAGTTGTGCATTTTGAGAGCATAATGTATGTTCTTCAATGATGGCTCTTCTTGAATGGAGAAAATTCCCTCCATGGCCTCTTTCATGTACTATCTCCTAGCTTTCAGACAACTTCCGGCAGGGTGTGGGCCTCCATGGATCACATTGATTCGATTTATGGGTGGCCCCAAATCTAGGTTGCTCTCTTCCGTAGCCACTCCTATCGCATTTACCGAAACCTTCTGCTGTCCACTTGCATGTTGAGTTGAAGTTGTCTTGTTTAAAAAAATTCCTTTAGATGTCCCTCTCGGACCAGCTTCTAAATAATCTCGTCCAATACCTTGCACTCGTCAGTCTTGTGTCTATTGGTTTTGTGGAACTTGCAATATTTACCACCGGAATGAGGTTCGGGGAAATTCTTGGCTTTGAATGAGAGGGGTAAATTATTGACCCTTTCTCTTGCGACATCATATACATACAAGATGGGCTCGTTTAGGGCAACCGAGTTGGTATTAGAATCTTACCACCTTGACCTCTTTTGATTTCTTTCCGGGATCTTTCATCCAAAGTTCGAACTTCCTCCTTCCCCTCGTGGCCCTAACTTCCTCTTCGTGAAGTACAATTCATCCATGCGAACAAAATTGTCGGCTTGGAAATGAAAGTCTTGCAAGTCTTTGCAGCCGTGAATATATAACTCCTTCCATAAGGGATGTTTTCAATTAACCCTGAGTGTACGGCAATCAAATTATCACGGTCGTTCATATCCTTGGCCTTTAAGGCCTCGATGTTGAACCTTTTCAGATAATCCCCGAGTGACTCCCCTTGCCTCTGTTTGGTGTTAGCGATGATTGTATAGTCCACGGTCGGATCTTTGCAGATGCAGAACTGTGCGGAAAATTCATAGGAGAATTGTTTCCACGAGTAAATGGTGTTTTCCCTATACTGGCGATAACACTTTGCCGCTACCCCTTGAAAGGTAACCAGGAAAAGGCGACACCTGACGGCTCCGGAAGCGTTGTAAAGATCCATCTGGCTATCGAAAGCCATCAGATGATCGTCGGGGTCAGTTGTCCCAAGATACTTTATGGTTGGAACCTTCACTCTCGATGGTATTATGGTGTTCACAATTTCATCAATGAGTGGAGCTACTCTTTCATTGTCATTCACCCTATCATCTTGGATCCTCTTCCCCTTACTTCCCAACAAGTCCTTGACGGTCTTCTGAGTGAGGTCTTTGATGTAAGCTTCTATGTTGTCATAGTTTACTTCGGAACATAGCTTTTGGAGGTGGAACTCTCAGACTATTCCTGTTCGCATTGATTCCCTTGATGATCTACTCCCGTCAGATGGGACTTCTTCTTCTTGTAAGAAGTTGCCTTAAGCTTCTCTTTTGCTTCTGAATGCTGAATGGGAGCCTTTCTTTTTGGAGATTCGTTTGTCTCTCTCTGACTAGATCTGGTGAGCCTTGAGGACATCTGTACCTGGATGGTGTTGACCTGAGCCTGCATTTCTTGGAGTTGCTTCTCCAGGACCAAGATTCTTACGACATTGTCTTCCATGGCGTTTGAGTTTGGTGGTTGCTGTGGATTAGATGTGGCTCCTCTTTTGTTATTTCCTGGGTTGGGCATTGGATCCACATTTCCTTCAAGGGTTGCATTAGGATCCAATTCCTTGTTTCGTTCCTCCAATCTTTTTGATTTCGTCTTTCTCCTGCCACGGAGCAATAAATTCACCAAATTAATTTTGATAAATTAACCATGAGGACGGAGGTTTAGGTCCTCCTAGCACCAAAATGTTGACGATATTTTCAGTTAATACTCGGTTAAGTTATTCAGGACGTATGTTCATGGGATTTGACACCGTCTTGATACAGAGTTAATCGAAGGGGATTCCGAAACCTGTGAATCTAAGCTGATCTACCTTCTCTTAGGCATTGAAATTTTGATTATAACGATTAGTTATCTCGCCCCCAAAGGATGGGTATCACACATGCTATGCAACAGTGTTCCAAAATGACTTTAGGAAGATTATTCAGCTTGATATTTCTAGGTCTTACAAAATCAATTACTCTCTAAATCATGAAAGTGATGCTATGTACCATGATAAGAAGAAAACAGGCTAACGCTTTCCCCGATTTCGGGGAAGAAGGCATCGCAATATTCATTAACTCTAACAATCATTCCACACCAGACCAACACAAAAAGACGACCGAATCGCGTCGGTGATCGAGTTATGGACTCGTAGATAACCTCCTTTCTCTGGTTTCAGGAAGCATTAGGCTCATCATGAGAGTGTCGATTAATCATGGCAAACCCTCAAAGTGGGGAGAAGGAGACTTCGTATTTCTACAAAGCCCCTCCTCCATTGCTAAGGTACCATGATTGATTTTCTCATAAGAAAGGTTAGTGTTAGCTCCCTGTTTCATCTTTACGGCACAATAAGATTATCAAATTGCAAGATGTTTAAGACCCGGAATTCTCTTTTCATAAATTGATGAATTACAAGAGTTAAGGATTTGCACCTTTTTAGAAGAAAAGACTTAGACTGAGAAATCAAAACTTCGTCCCCCTTTGCGTGGTTCCTGGGGTCTTATTTATAGAGAATTCGGGGGCCCTTCCACTGCTAGGCTATTGGGCCTGCATGGGCCTTGGCCGGCCGCTTTTTCCTTGGTCTCGGGCGTTTGGCTCTCGGCCTTCTTTGTGGTGCTAATTATAGCCTCCAGAGTGAGGGTCCCGATCAACTGGGGCTTTTTCGAGACTAACATGGGCTTGTTGTAACGGCGCGATTTTCGACCTTCCGAAAACCGTGTCGTTATTGAAAGAAATTAGAAGATGAGATAGAAAAGATAGAACTAATAGAATAGAAGAATAAGAAGTTATCAGAAATCTCACAGCGGAATTTAAAAATACAAATATATTACATCATAGGGTCTGATACATCATAATACATCAACAACTTACATCATCATAGTACATAATAATACATCATGATATGGAAATACAAATCTAACTGGATACATAGGTGTAGTTAAAACTACTAGACTTGTCCTGCAACTTGAACTTCGTGAGGTTCCATTTGCCAACCTGAATTACTTGCCTACTCATAATAATCATTATGAGTACCCAAGAGTTTAGGGAAAACACAGAAAATAAACTCCAGGTCAGTCAGGGGACTGGTGTGAGTAAACACAGTTAAAAAGATGTAAACAGGGAAATAAGGAATAAGGTGTTCCGTTATTTATAGATTCAATTACTTAGAAATCTTAAGCCCAACTCCATAACTAACATATGGAAAATGACCCTTGTATTTTGATATCAAAACGTTTGATATTTACGATAGTATTTATCAAATAAATAATCATCTAGTGAATCGCTTGCATCTCACGTTCACGTACATAGAATAAGATCTAAACCGTTGAGCGCTTATGGAAATTTGTTTTCTAACTGACAGGGTATGGGAGCACCCACCGATCAGTGTACTCTAGAGAAGATACACTGGGGTTCAACAAGAACATCCTGCAACCCGGCCACACATGACCGTCCACTCATTTAGCTTGAGTGTAACGAATATATTACCACCTCCACGGTTGGGAATGACCCACCGATTACCAAAGGTAACAGCAGTGAAAATAGATTAAGAAACAAAAGGAGTTTACTCTAGATGGTGATAATATACCCTGCTTGGGTATAACCCAACTAGCCATGCTGCCTAGCCCAACTATTGTCTTCCTCGGTTGGTGAGGTTTGAAGTCACGTTACCGTTTGACGGGTTATTCTTCAACTTCTTTGAATATCACACCGTCCTATCTGATAGATCACTCATTTGTTTCCACAAACATATTCTGGGTATAAGGCTAAAGAAACGAATCTCTCCGCCACCAACATAATACACTTATGTAAAGTCGATGTGTACAATCTGATCGATATACGTTGTCAGACATCCGACTGTTCGGATCTGTTCTGGGATTTAACAGACCGTAGACACTATTTTGAAATAGTCCTTGCATTCTTCATCTTTATCGATTTCCGGTACACGTCGTAATATTCGAGTCGAAGTGGAAATGTGAAATTCCGGACTCTTCGAAACGATGTACAAAAATATCTTTTATAGTCGGTAATTTATTATCAGCTTAACCGTCTTTAATTCAGTTGCACATCCTGTATTTCTAATTATATAAATAGTATATAATTCTCTGGTTCATATCTGGATATCTTAAATATCATTTACGATTGTATAGTTAAAGTGTGTGCGACGCACACAAGATGTTTTACAGTTTTTATCAATATTTGAAAGTGTATAGAAAAAGCCCGTGCTACGCACACGGTGTTTTATCTTGCTTATCATCGACTGTCAGACAATGTTCTATACTCCGATTTGATTTGTCAAATATTTATTTCTTTTATTTAAACTTAAATAAATTGTTTTATAATTTATTTAAATTGGGTTATCCTTTAAAACTCAGGTTCTAACTCGACGAACTTCTTCGAACAACTTCGATTCTGGGACCTCACTGTCGTCTTGACTGTTCCACTGGTTTACGCCATATTAAATAAAAACTATATTTTTATTTAATTTAATTAATTACTGATTAATTATATTTATTTATTTAATTTAATTAAATTTGATTTAATTAAATTCTTGTTTTGAAAATCGGTTCTCGCTTGTATTTGCCAAGCCGAATGTTGGCATCTCAAAATCGTGTGGTCACCATGGGGTGATCATCGATTTCTCCTTGCCCAAACACTCTTTTTCTTGCTTGCCAAAAACTCGTGCCATGCCACTTGATCCGCCTCGAAATCCATGGTGAATCCATACGATTTCCCTTTGCCAAACTCTCGTGCCAAGCCATCGTGCCAAGCCTTCGATCCGCCTCAAAAACATGGTGATCCACCGATGGATCACTCGAAAATCAACGTGCCAAGTCTTCCCCTTTCTTCTCCATTTTGCCTTCGACTTCCTGTGCAAACGTGCACAGCTGTGCACGTGCACAACCTTCCCCGCCACCAGATCAACGTCGAACCTCCACCCACAAACTCCACTTCATCCACTAATCACCCCTGACCCATCGCCGCCCCCTAACGTCGCCTCCTCCTCGAAATCATCACTCCACCCAACTTCCAGTAAACAGCATCGGAAAGGACTCCCCCTAAACCAACCTCGTCTGACCATCTCTGACCACCTGGAGACCTCGCACCGCCGCCGATAGCTGCCCCAACTTCCGACGCCGCTCCCCCCCAAGTTCTGGCCAACTCGATCGACTGTGGGCCCCGTACGACTCCTTCAAATCCCTGAACCCATTTTTGCTTTCAAAACCTAAATCGAGTTCGTCGGATCAAACCCCTCGTTGGAAACATCATTGGGTATTTTTCCCATGATCACCGATGTCTCCCCTTCCTCCATGCTCCACGACTTGGCCATTACCGACGTCGATCGTCGGAATTTGGTGAAAATGCCAATTCCGTCCATCTCGAGCTTTCTCCCTCGTCCCATTGTTTAAAATCGTGAAACCACTTTTAAAAATCATATTTTGGCACTACGATTACATTCATATCTCTGTATTTCGATTTCGTGATGTTTGAAATTTTGGTGAGTTTGGTTGAGACAGAGAATCATCTGTTCTCTGTTGTCTGTGTTTCAAAACATGAACTGATGAGGTTTGTTCTTGCTCCAATGTTCATATATATTTTCGTATACAAGTTTAACTCATAAATACACTTGTATAGTTTGTGTTTTTAGATCATCAAGGTATAGTTGCAAAACAACAGGAGTATTTGTTTAAACAGGGGACAATAGCAGTATTTTCTTTGATCAAGTTTTAATGATGAACTCATTAACAAATCTATTATTACTTGTATACATGTTTTTACTGATGACGTAACTTGATGTTTTAGCATCTATAAGGTGATATAACATGGTATACTTGCAGTAGCATATAATACATAAATGTATAAACTGTTTACAGTAAACAACAAATCAAACTTGAAACTAGTGAGGGTTTACTCACTTGTAAATGCTCCTGAAAATTCTAGCTTGAAGATGATATGATTTCAGCAACTTTTCTTGTATTCGAGTAAAAAGAAAATGCATGCAAATGGGTTGGTATTTATAGGCAAAGTCTCTAAGTTTCTACAGCAAAACACTTTTCTACCTACCCTTTCTCTCTCCTATTTGGATGGTCATGAAATGTTCCAGCAGAATGAAGTGTACCCTTCTCCTAAGATATTTCTACCAACGTCTCCTTGGTCTCCTCTAAGTACAAGACTATATGCTTTCATTAAATGCTCCCCTTGCTTGCATTAAATGCTCTCAACACTTACCATCACAAAACTTAAGAGAAAAATAGTTTTCCTCTTTGATATTTGTTTGCTCTCATCATTACTTCAGCCGCACATATTTGAGTAGGTGATTAGGCCCTAATCTACTTACTAAATGATGGAGTTTGGACTTGATTTGGTTTTGGTTTAGACTATACTTTCAGTAAATGATTTGGTGTATATACATGCTTATATACATTCTTGGCCGTAGTATATATATGTATATATATATAGATACCTATACTTTTCATGCTATACTTATATATATAAAAATGTATATATATGTAAGTGTTAATCTCATTACTTGTTTGCCTAGTTTTTATTTCCTTTCCTGCATTTGATTTTATGTATACTTCATATACATGTATAGGCCGTGGTATATATATATGTATATCTATAGATATATATATATACCCTTATGTACTTTAAAAAAATATAAAAAGTTTATACTTTTAGGGTTTTGCTATGTATATGACAACTTATACATGTTAGTTGTAAAATAGGAATTTCCATACTTATTCCATGTTGCCAGCTTCCCTACACTTCCTAGTGTTATAAAATGTGTTGCTATTATTTTCTTAAGTTATTAAACATTTATTTTTAATATATCCTGTATATATTAAGTTACAGTGTAAATCATATATGTATATACGTACATATAAGTGATTATACCTATTTTAATTGGTTGAGTCTTCTAGATACATTTTAATTTCCTTATTAAAATGAATATCAGAAACTTGAAAAAAAACCAGCCATTACAGACTACCCCACTTAAAAGAATTTCGCCCCGAAATTACATAAGAAAGATAGAAGTTTCCAAAAGAAAATATTTCATAAACTGGTTGCTTTAGTACACATACACATACGACTAGTTTTATACTAACACTAGTCTCGATACATACAATAATACTAGACTTGACTACTCAAGTTCTAAACTGCCCCAAAATATACATACGTAACTATCCTCCTCCAGTCTCTGTCCTACTACTCGTCGTCAGAGATATCTATTATCTCTACGACCTCCTCGTCATCAGATATATTAAGGACCTCAACTACGTCCTCTGCATCAGTCTCCTCCTTGTCATCCTCTATATAAATCAGACCCACTGGTGGTATTAAATATAGCCTCACCACGGGATATCCATACTCACCGAATGCTTGTACTCCTCCTCCTGCCATGCGGAATTCGACGAGAACTTGTTCCAATCTATTCCATATCGCTGTCCTTTGGGCTACTTGCTCTTCTTGCTGGTTTCCCGTAGCAATGACTGGGGTTCCCGGAACAACTTGGTCTTCTTCCTTCTCTTCTTCTTCTTCTTTGTATTCTTCCTCTTCTTCCTCTTCAGCGTCCATATACTCAACTTCTTCCTCCTCCTCGTCACCCTCATCTCCTTCACCATAACCGTCAACTCTTCCTTCATCTCCTATCACTTCATCCTCATCAGTAAAGTCTTGGTGTCCTCCATCTTGTTCTATTGGTTCGTTCCTGCCAAGCACTGATCCTTCTGATGATATGTGTGTACCTTCGTCGTCGATGGGTGATCTCTCTCGGTTGTTGTCGGAATCTCCTACTCTTTGTCTCTTTGCTCGCAGCATAAGAAACTGGAGTGGTGTCACCCTCTTTCTTGCCGTGGTCTTCCACACTGGAGCCATCTAACACGTAAGCAAGAATATAGAACTCATCAGTGATGTAAACATACAAGAGAGTTCATAAGTCCAAATAAACTGAATCCATAAAACACACATGCAAATGCTCACAGAAATGTAGAAATCGAAATTTCCTTACATTTTACCCATACCATAGTAAATCATACCTAGCTCGTAGGAAAATCTGGGTATAATTTCTTTATCTGCTTCTCGGTCTCCCACGTACAGTCTTTCGGGTTTTCGCTCCAATGGATCTTTAGTAGCCTCACCATTTTGTTGCGAAGTTGCTTTCCCTCTCGGTCAATAATACTGAATGGATGTCTAATCACTGTCAAGTCTGGCTCAATCTCTATCTCTTGCTGAACAGAGGGTTCCAGAATTAATGATGGATTGTGCATACATTTTCTCAAGTGTGATACGTGAAATACGTTGTGAATTCCAGCCATATATTCTGGTAATTCAACTTTATATGCTTGAAAACCAACCCTTTCTAAGACGCGGAAAGGTCCAACATATCTTGGTGCTAACTTTCCATATTTTCCAAATCTTACTACTCCCTTCATTGGTGAGATCTTCACAAAAACTAGATCTTCTATTTCGAATACTAAATCTCTTCGCCTTTGATCGGCATAACTTTTCTGGCGATCCTGGGCTTCTTTCATTCTCAGTTTCACTAATTCCACTTTTGCTGTCGCTTCTAGTATCATATCCGGACCAAGTACCAATTTGTTTCCGGACTCTACCCAACATGCTGGCGCTTTACAAGGTCTTCCATATAATGCTTCATATGGTGCCATCTGTATACTCGCCTGGTAACTGTTATTATATGAAAATTCTACTAGGTGTAAATGATCTTCCCACGACCCTCCAAAATCTAAAATACACGCTCTTAGAAGATCCTCCAATATACGATTAACTCTTTCCGTCTGACCGTCCGTTTGAGGATGGTAAGCTGTACTGAAATTTAATCTCGTTCCCAACGTTCTCTGCAAAGCTTCCCAAAATCTACTTGTGAAAATGGTATCTCTGTCGCTTACAATGCTCGTTGGAATACCGTGCAGTCGTACTATCTCTTTCATGAATACTTCGGCTAATGTTATGGCAGTGCGCGTTGGTTTCACTGGAATAAAGTGTGCACTCTTAGTTAACCGATCTACGATTACCCAAATCCCTTCGTAGCCTCTCCTTGTTCTTGGCAAACCATCGATGAAGTCCATCGATATCATTTCCCACTTCCAGTTGGGAATATCTAATGGTCGTAATAGTCCAGCAGTCTTTTGATGGTCTCCCTTGACTTGCTGACAACATAGACATTCATTTACGAAAGTAATGATATCTTTATTCATTCCTGACCACCAGAATACTCGTCTCATATCGTGATTCATTTTATGAATTCCTGGATGGATGCTCAACTTTGATGCATGGCCTTCTTTTAAAACCTCCTGTCTTATCCCATCCACGTTAGGTACGCATAATCTGCCGTTTATTCTCAATACTCCTTGATTGTCCAACTCGAAGTCAGTCTCTTTTCCGTTTGTGACTCCTCGAATAATCTTTTCCAGTTTGGGATCCCTTTTCTGATTACTCATTATCCTTTCTTGGAGAGTCGGTGTGACTTCCAAAAGTGATAATATCGCATTTCTACTCAAGGCATCTGCCACTACGTTCGCTTTTCCCGGTGTATAAATGATATCTAGGTCATATGATGCTAGAAATTCCAACCACCGCTGTTGTCTTAGATTTAAATCTTTTTGAGTGAACAGATACTTCAATGGTTTATGATCGGTGAAAAGTTCGAATCTCTCACCCAGAAGATAATGTCTCCACATCTTTAATGCGAAAACAACTGCCAATAACTCTAGGTCATGAGTTGCGTAATTCTTCTCGTGAATCTTTAACTGCTTACTTGCATATGCAATCACTTGTCCCTTCTGCATTAACACCGCTCCTACTCCCTTTCCACAAGCATCGGTGTAAACCGCAAATCCGCTCGTTCCATCGGGAACAGCTAATACTGGTGCTTCCGTTAATCTTTTCTTTAGTTCTTGAAACGATTTTTCACACTTTGGGTCCCAAATAAACTTTTGGCCCTTCTTTGTTAACTTGGTCAGATGTGACGATATTTTGGAGTAGTCTCGGATAAATCTTCGATAGTATCCCGCCAGTCCTAGGAAACTACGAATATCTGTTGGTGTTTGAGGTTGTTTCCATAGTTGTACTGCATCTACTTTAACTGGGTCTACTGATATCCCATCTCCGTTTACTATGTGCCCCAAAAATCTCACTTCCGATTTCCAAAAGTGACATTTTGAAAACTTTGCCTTCAACACGTGTTTCCTTAGAGTTTCTAGCACTACTCTAAGATGACCACGGTGCGCTTCTTCGGTTTTTGAAAAGATTAAGATATCGTCAATGAAAACGAGAACGAATTTATTAAGAATTTTCCTAAAGACTCTGTTCATCAGATCTACGAAGAAAGCTGGTGCGTTGGTTAATCCGAACGGCATAACCAACCATTCATAAAAGAAATCTGGGCCTCTGAATGTTGTTAAAGGAATACAATCTTCAGAGATTCTCAATTGGTGAAATCCTGTTGCTAAATCCATCTGGGAGAATACCGTTGCTCCGTGCAATTGGTCAAAAAGGTCATCAATTCTAGGTAATGGATATCTATTTCGGATGGTTACTTTATTCAACTCTCTATAGTCTACACACAGTCGCAAAGATCCATCCGACTTCACTACAAAAACCACCGCAGAGCCCCAACTAGAAAAACTTGGTCGGATTAAGCCTTTACTCAGCAAATCCCGAGTTTGTTTCTCTAATTCCTGAACTTCCTTGGGAGCCATCCGTCTCTTTGGTTGAATCATTTGTCTAGATCCTGGGACTAAATCAATTCGGAATTCGATCTCTCGATGCGGAGGTAAACTTCCGACTTCCTCGAATACGTCCTTGAATTCTCTTACTACTTCCAAAGTGTCAAGACTTTCTTGAGGTGCTTCTAAAGCGTATAGAAAACTACAGGTGTGAATTCCCGGTTTCCCACAAGTTATTCTAGCTTTTCGCTCTAAGCTAGTTATAAGGGTTATGATTTCTTTATCACATTTTATCTTGGCTTGGAACTTGCTTAACCAGTCTAATCCAAGTATAAAATTGAAACTTTGGAAGTCTAGAACATAGAAGTCAAATCGAAAAGAGTGTGAGAGATATAAGAGAGTTATATCCTCACAACACATTTTAAGCTCATTTTTTCCCCCTATGGGGTTTGATACGCAAATGGCGTTTGGTGATATAATTGGTTTAAGGTCAAACTGATCTATGGTTTCGGCTGAAATAAAACTGTGTGAAGCGCCGGTATCAAATAAAACACGAAGGTAAATTCCATCAAACTGTAAAGTACCTTCCAGCACTCCCTTCCCTTTCACATTATGAGAAGTAGACGGTTCATCTTTGATTGTAAAAACCCTAGGCTGTGGTGCCCTCTTCATCAATGGACAGTCTTTCACCATGTGTCCTGGTTGATGACAGTTGAAACACAGATTCTTCACTACCATCTCGTTCCTCTGATTCTGGTTCTGGTTCTGTTTCTGGTGTTGAGGTTTCTGTTGCTGTCTCGGGTATTGCTGGGGTTTCTGTTGCTGTTGTGGGTATTGCTGGGGTTTCTGTTGCTATTGTGGGTATTGCTGGGGTTTCTGGTTCCCCTTTTGTTTACAGAATCGTGCAATGTGTCCCTTTTTCTTGCAGTTGTGACACACCACATTCTTAAATTTACCTTCCATAGTCTGTTGCCCCGTCTTAGCTTGGCCCTGATTAGCATTCCAATCTGGGTTGACCTTTCTTTTCATGACATTCACTCCACTCGTCTCCCCAGTCGGAATCCTCGCTCCTGGTTTCTTTGTATCTAGTGCTTCATATCTGAGTGCTAGGTCTACTAGTTCCACAAATGGATCCTTCAAATGTCCCATCATCCTTCCTTGCAGATTATCTCTAAGACCAGCAACAAACATCTCGTTCTTTTTCAAAAGAGTATTTATCAGCTCCGGTCCAAAGATTGAAAGTGCGTTGAACTGGTTTTCGTACTCAGCGACAGACATGCTTTCCTGCTTTAAGTCAATGAAGTCTCGGTACATCCTTGTCCTTCCAGTAGCAGGTAGATACTGACCTTCAAAAGCTTCTTTGAACATGGGCCAAGTAAAGTTTTCCTCAGGAGTGTTAGCAGTCTGGGCATCCCACCATATTGCTGCGGCTCCTTCCAGATTCCATGAAGCTAAGAGACGCTTATGCTCGTCATCCAACCTCAGTCCTTTAAAAATCTTCTCACATGATCTAATCCATGCTTGGACTCCGACCAGTGATTCAGTACCTCTGAAAATCTTTCCTCCCAGAGTTGTGTAATTCTTACAGACCATAGCAAAGTTAGGCTGAGTTGGTGCTCGGATTACTTCAGTAGTATCCACTTGGGTCTGGTTAACAGTGTGTCCGTTTGTCGTAGTTGCTCCGCTTGCTCCTCGGCCTCTTCCTCCACGAGAACTCATTTTCAACTCCCTGAGTACACGGATTGAAAATAAATGACTCCTCCGAAAAATATGTCAAGGGATTACCTAAGTAACTACGATCTACCTATACTAAAATATAGTTTTTAGTAGAAATACGCTCACTCACTATTCCAAAGCCTAAATGTTTCCGAAGAACATAGGCTCTGATACCAACTGTAACGGCGCGATTTTCGACCTTCCGAAAACCGTGTCGTTATTGAAAGAAATTAGAAGATGAGATAGAAAAGATAGAACTAATAGAATAGAAGAATAAGAAGTTATCAGAAATCTCACAGCGGAATTTAAAAATACAAATATATTACATCATAGGGTCTGATACATCATAATACATCAACAACTTACATCATCATAGTACATAATAATACATCATGATATGGAAATACAAATCTAACTGGATACATAGGTGTAGTTAAAACTACTAGACTTGTCCTGCAACTTGAACTTCGTGAGGTTCCATTTGCCAACCTGAATTACTTGCCTACTCATAATAATCATTATGAGTACCCAAGAGTTTAGGGAAAACACAGAAAATAAACTCCAGGTCAGTCAGGGGACTGGTGTGAGTAAACACAGTTAAAAAGATGTAAACAGGGAAATAAGGAATAAGGTGTTCCGTTATTTATAGATTCAATTACTTAGAAATCTTAAGCCCAACTCCATAACTAACATATGGAAAATGACCCTTGTATTTTGATATCAAAACGTTTGATATTTACGATAGTATTTATCAAATAAATAATCATCTAGTGAATCGCTTGCATCTCACGTTCACGTACATAGAATAAGATCTAAACCGTTGAGCGCTTATGGAAATTTGGTTTCTAACTGACAGGGTATGGGAGCACCCACCGATCAGTGTACTCTAGAGAAGATACACTGGGGTTCAACAAGAACATCCTGCAACCCGGCCACACATGACCGTCCACTCATTTAGCTTGAGTGTAACGAATATATTACCACCTCCACGGTTGGGAATGACCCACCGATTACCGAAGGTAACAGCAGTGAAAATAGATTAAGAAACAAAAGGAGTTTACTCTAGATGGTGATAATATACCCTGCTTGGGTATGACCCAACTAGCCATGCTGCCTAGCCCAACTATTGTCTTCCTCGGTTGGTGAGGTTTGAAGTCACGTTACCGTTTGACGGGTTATTCTTCAACGTCTTTGAATATCACACCGTCCTATCTGACAGATCACTCATTTGTTTCCACAAACATATTCTGGGTATAAGGCTAAAGAAACGAATCTCTCCGCCACCAACATAATACACTTATGTAAAGTCGATGTGTACAATCTGATCGATATACGTTGTCAGACATCCGACTGTTCGGATCTGTTCTGGGATTTAACAGACCGTAGACACTATTTTGAAATAGTCCTTGCATTCTTCATCTTTATCGATTTCCGGTACACGTCGTAATATTCGAGTCGAAGTGGAAATGTGAAATTCCGGACTCTTCGAAACGATGTACAAAAATATCTTTTATAGTCGATAATTTATTATCAGCTTAACCGTCTTTAATTCAGTTGCACATCCTGTATTTCTAATTATATAAATAGTATATAATTCACTGGTTCATATCTAGATATCGTAAATATCATTTACGATTGTATAGTTAAAGTGTGTGCGACGCACACAAGATGTTTTACAGTTTTTATCAATATTTGAAAGTGTATAGAAAAAGCCCTTGCTACGCACACGGTGTTTTATCTTGCTTATCATCGACAGTCAGACGATGTTCTATACTCCGATTTGATTTGTCAAATATTTATTTCTTTTATTTAAACTTAAATAAATTGTTTTATAATTTATTTAAATTGGGTTATCCTTTAAAACTCAGGTTCTAACTCGACGAACTTCTTCGAACAACTTCGATTCTGGGACCTCACTGTCGTCTTGACTGTTCCACTGGTTTACGCCATATTAAATAAAAACTATATTTTTATTTAATTTAATTAATTACTGATTAATTATATTTATTTAATTAAATTAAATTTGATTTAATTAAATCCTTGTTTTGAAAATCGGTTCTCGCTTGTATTTGCCAAGCCGAATGTTGGCATCTCAAAATCGTGTGGTCACCATGGGGTGATCATCGATTTCTCCTTGCCCAAACACTCTTTTTCTTGCTTGCCAAAAACTCGTGCCATGCCACTTGATCCGCCTCGAAATCCATGGTGAATCCATACGATTTCCCTTTGCCAAACTCTCGTGCCAAGCCATCGTGCCAAGCCTTCGATCCGCCTCAAAAACATGGTGATCCACCGATGGATCACTCGAAAATCAACGTGCCAAGTCTTCCCCTTTCTTCTCCATTTTGCCTTCGACTTCCTGTGCAAACGTGCACAGCTGTGCACGTGCACAACCTTCCCCGCCACCAGATCAACGTCGAACCTCCACCCACAAATTCCACTTCATCCACCGATCACCCCTGACCCATCGCCACCCCCTAACGTCGCCTTCTCCTCGAAATCATCACTCCACCCAACTTCCAGTAAACAGCATCGGAAAGGACTCCCCCTAAACCGACCTCATCTGACCATCTCTGACCACCTGGAGACCTCGCACCGCCGCCGATAGCTGCCCCAACTTCCGACGCCGCTCCCCCCCAAGTTCTGGCCAACTCGATCGACTGTGGGCCCCGTACGACTCCTTCAAATGCCTGAACCCATTTTTGCTTTCAAAACCTAAATCGAGTTCGTCGGATCAAACCCCTCGTTGGAAACATCATTGGGTATTTTTCCCATGATCACCGATGTCTCCCCTTCCTCCATGCTCCACGACTTGGCCATTACCGACGTCAATCGTCGGAATTTGGTGAAAATGCCAATTCCGTCCATCTCGAGCTTTCTCCCTCGTCCCATTGTTTAAAATCGTGAAACCACTTTTAAAAATCATATTTTGGCACTACGATTACATTCATATCTCTGTATTTCGATTTCGTGATGTTTGAAATTTTGGTGAGTTTGGTTGAGACAGAGAATCATCTGTTCTCTGTTGTCTGTGTTTCAAAACATGAACTGATGAGGTTTGTTCTTGCTCCAATGTTCATATATATTTTCGTATACAAGTTTAACTCATAAATACACTTGTATAGTTTGTGTTTTTAGATCATCAAGGTATAGTTGCAAAACAACAGGAGTATTTGTTTAAACAGGGGACAATAGCAGTATTTTCTTTGATCAAGTTTTAATGATGAACTCATTAACAAATCTATTATTACTTGTATACATGTTTTTACTGATGACGTAACTTGATGTTTTAGCATCTATAAGGTGATATAACATGGTATACTTGCAGTAGCATATAATACATAAATGTATAAACTGTTTACAGTAAACAACAAATCAAACTTGAAACTAGTGAGGGTTTACTCACTTGTAAATGCTCCTGAAAATTCTAGCTTGAAGATGATATGATTTCAGCAACTTTTCTTGTATTCGAGTAAAAAGAAAATGCATGCAAATGGGTTGGTATTTATAGGCAAAGTCTCTAAGTTTCTACAGCAAAACACTTTTCTACCTACCCTTTCTCTCTCCTATTTGGATGGTCATGAAATGTTCCAGCAGAATGAAGTGTACCCTTCTCCTAAGATATTTCTACCAACGTCTCCTTGGTCTCCTCTAAGTACAAGACTATATGCTTTCATTAAATGCTCCCCTTGCTTGCATTAAATGCTCTCAACACTTACCATCACAAAACTTAAGAGAAAAATAGTTTTCCTCTTTGATATTTGTTTGCTCTCATCATTACTTCAGCCGCACATATTTGAGTAGGTGATTAGGCCCTAATCTACTTACTAAATGATGGAGTTTGGACTTGATTTGGTTTTGGTTTAGACTATACTTTCAGTAAATGATTTGGTGTATATACATGCTTATATACATTCTTGGCCGTAGTATATATATGTATATATATATAGATACCTATACTTTTCATGCTATACTTATATATATAAAAATGTATATATATGTAAGTGTTAATCTCATTACTTGTTTGCCTAGTTTTTATTTCCTTTCCTGCATTTGATTTTATGTATACTTCATATACATGTATAGGCCGTGGTATATATATGTATATCTATAGATATATATATATATATACCCTTATGTACTTTAAAAAAATATAAAAAGTTTATACTTTTAGGGTTTTGCTATGTATATGACAACTTATACATGTTAGTTGTAAAATAGGAATTTCCATACTTATTCCATGTTGCCAGCTTCTCTACACTTCCTAGTGTTATAAAATGTGTTGCTATTATTTTCTTAAGTTGTTAAACATTTATTTTTAATATATCCTGTATATATTAAGTTACAGTGTAAATCATATATGTATATACGTACATATAAGTGATTATACCTATTTTAATTGGTTGAGTCTTCTAGATACATTTTAATTTCCTTATTAAAATGAATATCAGAAACTTGAAAAAAAACCAGCCATTACACTTGTTGCCGTAGTGGTTTTTCGGATAGCCTTTGAACTACCGGTAATAGCTCCTGGGTGAAGGCTTCCAGACGCAAGCTTCTAGATGTAGGCTTCCGGCTTTCTCTTGAATACTTAGAGGGGCTTGCCCTCGTGACGTATGCAGATAGCTGCCGGTTTGAAACTGTTGTTAGTTCCTGTACTAGGTAAATTAGTACCGATTGCCTATATCTCTATTACGGTCCCGGTCAGCCTTCTGGTGGAGCTTTTTTGGGACAATCTGACTTTCCAAAAGATAGCTTTCGGTGATGTCTCTGTTATCTATCGATGTGACCTTTCATCGTTCATAAAGTAGCTACTTTGGAAGATGGTTCCAGATAATCTTATGGCTTGATACCTTTCGCTTCAGGACTCTTTCGTTGGGTAGACCCTATCGGATAGACTCAATCAGATAAACTTTGCCATCGTTCGTAGATAGTTTTGGGTCATCCCCATTTTTTCCTTTGGAAGGTTCTTTTGTGTTAGCGTTCCTCCGATGCCCCTTCACTATCGGCCTATGCCAGGGGTTTATTTTGGTAGTAATAGTCCTCGCTTTATTTAGCATGGAAAGAGAAAAGGCGGTCAATACACCCATGCATTTTCACATAAAGCTTTTTAACAAAGGCTCTTTGATCTTAGAGAAGGATAAAGTTTACATGGAGAGGGTGTCTTATGCAAACACACTAGTAGTTTTATGTATGCTATGGCTTACACTTGGCCTAACATTGCAGAGTGTGTTTGATTTGTTAGCAGATATATGACAAATCCATGAAAGATGCACTAGGTGGTAGTAAAATAGATTAGAGGAACTCTAAACTATAAAAGCTTGCTTTTGATAGCAAAGATAGAGATTTCAGCTTAGTAGGATTTTGCGATTCTATCTATGTCAGCGATACAGATTGAAGGAATTCAAACTCAAGTTATACATTCACTCTAAGAGAGACAACTATTAGTTGCACAACGATGTTGTAGTCCATTGTTGTTTTGCCTATTATGGAGGCATACCTTATAGATGTTATTGAAGCGATTAAGCAGGCGTTGTATTTAAAGCAGTTGATATGTGATTTGGGATTCGTGTACTATAGAATAGAAGTGAGTTATGACACTCACAAGTGCAATTAATTTAGTAGAAATTTATCTTATAGCTCAAGAACGAAGCATATAAAGGTAAAAGAACCAATTCTTCTCTCAGTGCATGAAGGGAATCAAATTCATCTTTGGAAGGTTTATGTGGAGGAGAGAATGCAGCAGACATGTTCATCAAGTTCTTAGCTGCTACAAAGTTCAAGTATCGCTCAAACTTGTTATTCTTATTGTTGCATTGGCTAAGATGATGCCGAGAGCAAGCTCCAAAAGCCGTAAAGCCGATACTGACAACAAAAAGGTTCAAGTTACAAGCAAGCAGCAACACTTAGCATCGTTAGGGAGACAATACCAAAATTGAGTCACCGTTAAATAAGAGGCCTGAGAGAATCAAGGCCAATACCAAAGCACAAGGATATCGGTCCAGCAGAAGACTAGGAGAAGCAGCAGTAATAACGCAAAGGCAGTAGGAAAGCAGAGAGCAAGATATGGTGTCAGCACCAACATACAATGAACTACTAGCTTGGTGACAACACCGAGGCAATGAAGGAAAGTATATAAAATCGATACCAAGATGGCAAGGAGGTCATAGGGGACAAACATAGCAATGAATCCAAAAGAGCAATAAAAGAGGAAGATAAAGATCTGGTGTCAACGCCAACGTGCAATGAACAATTAGCTTGGTATTTGCACTGGAATAAGAAGGCAAGTTTACGAGGACGATACCTAGAAAGCTGACAACGAAAGAGAAATAAAGTCAAGGCATAGTCCTACACAAATGTAGTGATAATATTTAATAAACAAGACGATTCCAAAGTAATACGAAACCAAGAGCAAGATCCAGTATCGAGGAAAATAGGAGGGTTGACACCAAATATTTGGGAAGAGAACACGAGGCTGAAGCCAAACCCACAAGGGATAGATCAAGGTTGGAAATAAGCATAATGGAACAAAAGAGAGCTATCTGAATTGAGTAACTCGATGTCGACACCAACACAAGGTCGGCGCTTATTAACAAAAGCATGAAGAACAATACCATCAAAGGTAAAGCCAATATAAGGTAAAGACTACAACTAAGCCGACACCCAAAGCATTCATATAATGCCAGCACCTAAGTCTCCACATTTCGATACCAAAAGACGAAAACAGAGGAAAGAAAATGATAAATCATCATCAAAAGACATACAAAAGATTTAGCGCCGAAACCAAGAGATAAAGAAAGGGGCTGAAACAGTGAAAGCGCTCTGAAACCAGCACCAAGCAACGACAGTAGAATGAGGCCTAGAATCTCTATAAATAAGACCCCAGGGGTCTCATATGAGGGGACTTTTCCTCATTCCTAAACTTTGTATTCCATCTTGTGAACCTAAACCCTAATTTGTAAATCAAATTGGGGATTTCTCTTGTAACCATCACCATGAATAAAATCCTCAGAGCCTTCAAAGTGGACGTAAGTTCAATCCGAACTGAACCACTATAAATAGTTGTGTTCTTTATTATTTCGCATATTATATTATGTATTGTTATGCTTATGCATATCAACTCTCCTCAACTGAATCTTTTCAACAATTACCTAAATACCCTTAATGCTTATTTTAGTTTCAATTAGTGACGATTGTTGTAGCCCCATCCCGAGGTAACTGTTGATCCTTATGTCTCATAAGCATGATACTCACATCTTGAAGGAAGAGTAACTAATCTTTGGACTAAGAGTCTTGATATCTAAGTAGCGGTAATTTCAATCAAGCTCAAAAGGACTCAATTATCGAAATAACCCTTCATAAGCCCTTTAGCTTCTACTTATGTCGAGCTCATGAATCCGTTATCCCAAGGTAACTGTTAGTACTTGAGTCTCGTAAAAGTAATGTTCACCTCTTTGAAGGAAGAGTAACTAATCTTCGGGCTTAAGACCTTGATATCTAGGAAAAGGTGAAGTAACTCAAAGATTATAAGAACTAAATAATCCCTAGGTACCCCTAAGTCCATACCTATATTCCCTTCTTCCAGTGTTAACAAAAAATAACGTTAACATTTTAGTTCTAGAAGGAGGGCTTGAACCTCCGTCCCTATTTTCACTCCACCCTTAGCTCTTATCACATCATAACATGGTACCTAAAAATTAGTTAAAAATTGTTAGACCGAGAAAGAACCATGCAAAATTTCAGCGCGTTGTCTACTTTAGAAGACGACAAACTTTCGAACTTCAACTAAGCAAATTTGGAAATCGGGGAGCCTTCGAACTTAATGAACGGAGGAAGTAATGAATTGGAGGTACTACACTTGGCTTCGCAGAGTGATACTACTGGAAGATTTATTGAAGAAGACTTGGTCTAAAGGTCCCCTAAAGAAGAACCTTATGAGGCAGAATCAAAAGCAATGGCACCCAAGAGTTTAGTAGCCAAAATAGATCTCCCTCAAATCTGCAGAGCATTCCAGTTTCATGGAGAAACAATTAAGCATTAAGAGAAGTGGTTAGTCTAGAAGAAAGCGAAAGTCTAATGTGGTTGGAAGACAGGAAGTTGCAGGGAATCCCCTTCTCCAGAGAGATAATGATAGCTAAAATTCCATATAATATGAAGATGCCAAAGCCTGTATATAATGGGACTACAGACCCCGAAAACCACCTTTGCATATTTGAGAATTGTATGGATGTGTATAACGCTTCTAAAATACTTCGGTAAAAGATTTTCTTGACAACTCTCTTTGGGGAAGCTATCATATGGTCTAACATTATCATGGATCGATCATCACAACTTGGATGCAACTATATATTGCGTTTAGCGACGATTCCATATGTGAAAAGACTCGACGATCAACATCTGTGGTCTACTAGAATTAGGGAACCAAAAGAGTCACTAAGCTGTTATCTAAAGAGATTTCATAATGAGTCACACAAAGTAAAAAGGGAAACAAATAAAGAATAAGTAATAGCTGTGCAGTCAGGACTACTGGCACCATCCTCCTTCTTAAAAGAACTAATCTTAAGGGAATGTGAAAGCTTGGATGATTTTTATTCTGTAACCGACAAATTCATCTGTATGGAAGAAATGTTTAACATGAAGAAAACCTTTAAGCGAGGTCATAAGGTCGAAAGGTTTGACTCTGATATCTTTGCAGAAGGCTCTTTAAAATCAAACATGGGAAAAGATTATTGTTCCTATCACAAGACGGAAGGGCACACAATTACCCAATGCCATGATCTGATAAAAAGAAACCAAGATAAAAAGAGAAGAATGCTTATTTGAGAGGTTTAGGGGATGACCAGTGAGAAAAGTGGTCGGAGGCACTGCAATATGGGATTAGAACTTAACAACAAGTTTCCTATCTCAAATGGTTGGTTTCATCAGTCATTTAACTTTGTCTTTTGCTTACAATCGAACAAATACTAATGTAAATTCGAGTGTTATTACAGGTAAAAACCAAAATCTATTTAAGCTTACGAATGCAACGGGAGCTCAAAAGGAAGCACTTAAAGAAAACAGCACATGAATAAAGCATGACAAAGGTATTAGTCAACGAGAAGCTTTGATGGAACTTGCCTAAAGAGATATACAATAAACAAGCATTAAAATGCCAATTATTGGTGTGGAGCATACCCGTGAATAAAGCCTTTGAGAGAAAATACGAATCAATAAAGCCTTTGAGAGAGAAAAGGAGAATCAATAAAGCCTGTTGAAGTCGAAATTTGTCTTTAACACCAAAGGTGCATGAAATGCAGTTCACCGATCCGGTAAGGAAAAATAAAGTGAGGCCGCAATCAAAGATGTACTAAAAACATAAAAGTAAGAACACAAAGTTTTTATAGTGATTCGATCCAATGAGGATCTACGTCCACTTTCATAAGAGATTCTGTTATCAATATGTTGACTACAAGATAAACTTCACTCTTACAATGAATCCAATCACTCTCTCACTTATAGATCTCGTTTAAATTCTCCAAAAATGATGAAGGAATAGCAAGACCGGTGGAGATATGACGTGGTTAGAGGAGAATCGGAAGGTTTTCTCTAGATGCTTGAGCTTAGATGATGAATCTTCGAATCTTAGGTCACTTAGATGGATTCGATGGAAATCATGATTAATTGATGATTTGGTCTTCACTTAAAGATGATGAGTGTTAGAACCCTTTGAAATGGTTGAAGAAAGATTTCAGCAGCGCTTCGTGGCCATGGAAACCGTCCCCCTCCCCCTCCAAAATGAAGGAATGTGGGGGATATTTATAGGTGGAGTTCAGACCAGGTGGCAATTATGTAAATACTATGCTCTTGCTTTAGGTCATAAGCGGGCTAATACGGATGTTACACGATCCAAAGCAAGGCGGGACGTGCTAAACAAGGCGGAGCGACCTAGCTCATTTTAGCTAAAGGTAGTGCGAGCTAAAGGATGCGGAGCGGGCTAGGTTGTAACACTGCAGGCTTGGATAGAGCGGCACAATCCAACCTTACTCGGAATAGGCTAAACCAGAATGAAGCAGTTTGGGCTTTGATGAAATAGGCTAAAACTTTAACAAGCTGGTGGTCCAAGAACCCAGCGAGCTAGCCTTTGAGCGGACCAAGATGCCCCAACGACTTAAGATGTTCAAACGAGCCAAAGCTTCATGATCATCACGTATTATTTGAGCGATCTAAGATGCCATAACGACCTAGAGCACTCATGTGAGTTAAGGAGCCCATCGAGTTAGAGAGGACACGACGAACTAAAGGGCCTAACGACCTAAAATCATAAATCAACCAAAACATGCTCATTATTTTCTAGAACATATTTTATGGGTTAACATTTGCCCTCGAAGTTTGTATTTATTGGAAATAATGTGGGCTTCAAATTTGGTTAGATTAGCATGCAATTTGTGATTTTAAGTCGTTTGGGCCTTCAGAGCGTGTGAGACTTTAGAGTATTTTATTCCTAGGTCGCCCTGCTGCTTAGGTCGCGATATGGTTTCAAGTCGTCACAGCTTCTGGGTCACGCGTCAATAAATGTCCATTGGTATTCTCCTTGGGATTAGACCACTGTGGGTCCCTACGAACTTGGTCTATTTATTTAACCCTTCCCCCTTTATCTCCTCTTCAAGTCATCATTCTCTTAAAATCCTTCCTTAAGCTAAAAACCCTCATCAATGGCAGCCAACATCAACTAAATCCACCTATTTACATCATCATTAAGGCAATTGAAATCCAAATAATCTCTTAGTCTTATAATCAATTTCTAAGTTGTACTTGATGTTCTTAAACTTTGTGAGAATATTATTTGGTACAATTTCAATTGTGCGTTTGATGACAATGTTGATGGGTTTAGCGACTTTGAGCTTGCCTATTTGTGATGATTTTTAGCTTAACTTTCATGTACAAATTCTCACAATTTGGTTGTGCCTCTAATGCTAAGAATCGTGTACTCTAGAATAATAACCTTGCTCAATTCTATAGTTCACTAACGTCCTTAATTTGCAATATCATGCCTTGCCATTTATTTCAAAGTTGAAGCGCCTCTGTTGGTTGTACATCTCAGGTCGTTGTTTTGTAATGGCTCGTGTTGAATTAGGTCGTTGTAACCACTTTCAGGCTTTAGATCGTAACCCTACTTTAGGTCATTGTGATAGTTCAAGGCTTTAGGTCGCCATTTCAATCCTAAACCTTGGGTCGCTAAACCCTTGCGGACTTGGGTTGTTCATGACCTAAAAATTTGAAGTAAAAAAAATCATGAGGAACCAGACTGTTATAGCGACCTAAAGCTCCTTGGTTGTGTAGAATGACCTAAAGTCCGATACCATACAGAACGACCTAAGATTCTAAGGCAGGTAGGAACTATCTGAAATGTCTTGAATAAGCTGCCTTCTGATTTATTGTTTACTTCTCACCATTGCTATTTGAACAGGATGTCTAAAAGAACCGAAGGGACCTCAAGTGACAACTCGCAAGCATCGCAAGTTGGAAAAACTTCCGATGTCAGAGACTGAAATTACACCTGTTGCACCCAGTTTGGCCGAGCTAAAAGCCGTCATTGACAAGCACAGTTATGTTTCCAAACCACACACCTCTGAGCTTGTTGACTGCTTTGAAGGTTGGTGTCTTCAAGAAGTGAACTTTGACCAGTATAGCTTGGATATATATCCATATGACAATCGAACAGTCTTTGAAGACTTGGACATTGTGAAGAATCATTTGCTGACGCAACTCGACACTATTAGGACTTGGACGGACAAGCGCCTTGATGAAATTGGTCAGTATTACGCGCGCAAATTGGGAGCCTGGAAAACCTTTGCTTGCGAGCTTCAGAGGCTGAATAGGGAGAACATTGCACTCATCACCACTTTGGAGAAGGACAAGGCCATGCTTATTCAGGCTCTTAGGTCTCAGGATGAGATCATTGCTGAACTATCAAGTCCTAGAGGCAAGGCAGAGATGACTGGCACTCCTCCTCCCTCTCAAGGTGGAGAATGATCTATTAATGGAAGGAAGTAGTTCTCTTATCTGTCTTCTGCTATTTTTCTTTTGTGTGCTCATATTATAGACCGGTTGTATATGCGAGTGTCGGTCCTCGCTTAACACACTTATGATATTTTGCGTTCAATGTCTCTGAATTGGACTTTTAATGTAGCGATGGAACAGTATTTTGCCTGAAGCACTTCAAGCCTTTATATTAAGATTGGAAACTATTTGCTATGGCGATCTTTTGATTTTGGATTCATTCGTCTTATGCTTCCTGTTTTGCATTTAAGACAAACCTTTAACCTTTACATGATTTTAGACTTACAATCATTATCAACTGTCCATGTTGACAACAGATTAGTTAGAGAAGAACTATGACGAGCTTTGACTTGCGTTGACCTAAATGCTAGCCTGGGAGCATTTTATCTGATGGCTCAAAACTCATCAAATATTGTTCGCATAGTCATAACATTCTAATTCAAATTTTTGTTAACGCTTAAAGTTGACCTGTCAACTTAGGTTGACTGTAGGTCCTGAACGTTATCACTCTAAAGACTCATATGAGTGTGTTTGACACTTTTCGTATCTGAAATTTCATATGCTATGTAAGTGGATTTTTCATTCTTCGCATCTGACATTTCAGATGTTACGCGAATAGTTCGACACTTTTCACATCTGAGATTTCAGATGTTACGTAAGTGAACTTTTCATTGTTCACATCTGACATTTCAGATGTTACGCGAATAGTTCGACACTTTTGACATCTGAGATTTCAGATGTTACATAAGCGAACTTTTTCATTCTTCACACCTGACATTTTAGATGTTACATGAATAGTTCGACACTTTTCACATCTGAGATTCAGATGTTATGTAAGCGAACTTTTTCATTCTTCACATCTGACATTTCGATGTTACGCGAACAATTAGACACTTTTCACATCTGAGATTTCAGATGCTACGTAAGTGAACTTTTTCATTCTTCACATCTGACATTTCAGATGTTACGCGAACAGTTCAACACTTTTCACATTTGAGATTTCAGACGTTACATAAGTGAACTTTTGGTTGTTTTATCGCTTTGCGGGTGGCTATCAATCCCTTTACCATATGCTTGACTTAGCAAGTTATTCTGGTTTAGGAGCTGAAGCTTTGAACCCCTCATGTAGGGAGGTTCCCCTTTGATAAAAATTGCAGCTTTTCGTCTATTTGTTGTGGCGCTTGCTCGTTGTTTGAATCTTTGTGACTCTTCTGTTTACTTTTCAAGGTAGTGTTTTTTCCCATATATTTTTTCTACATTCGCATATATTGGTAATTCACAGTATTCAGCCCTTGAACCAGTATTGTCGGAGTCGCTATGATACAGGAACAAGCACTCGACAGCTGACTTGCAATATGAAATCAACTTTCATGAAAGTTCCGATTTGACATATGACTTCACAAGCGAGAAACTCATTCAAACATATATGCTCTTAGTCGTAGAGCTTATGTTCAGTGTATCACCTGCAGATTATTATAGACTGTTTTACAGTAAGTCTTGAATATAACAGAAAGTAAAATGTGAAGCAAAGCGTGAACTAAGGCAAAAAGTAAAGCATAAAGTAAGGATATAGCAATGCTGATTGCTTATTCCAAGCAACCCAAATTGGAGCACCCTCAGCAACTATTAGTTGATAATCAGTCTTGGATTGGCTTGAACATAAGCTACGTTGCTTGGACCAGACTGATCATTCATTTCCCCTAGCCTTGTCCCCTGAGGGATTGCAGAATGATTCAAAGCCTACAGATTCTTTACATATTGCTGCAACCTGTTTTTCCTAATTAATTCCTCAATGAGGTTTTTCAAGTGTCGGCACTCGTTAGTGTTGTGACCAGGTTGGTTGTGAAATCTGCAGAACTTTCCCGAGTTTGCTGCTTTGTTACTTATCCTCATTGGGTTTGGCTCCGCATACTCCTCAGAATTCTTGGTCGCCAAATAGATGTTTTTAAGAGTGTCGTTCAAAGGAGTTAACTCTGACGAATTGAAAAGGCGAGACTTCTTTGTAGCCTTGTTGTCGTTTCCGCCAGTGATCCGCTTCTTCCCCTGAATACTCTTTTGGTTGGATTGCATGGCTGCGCTTCTGGGAGCCTCAAGAAGTGGGTTACTGTCAATGATATGAAAGGGCACAGGGTTGTCGTCTATCCTCATATACTCCTCTGCTTTTTTATAGTACTTGTCGAGCATAGTCGGTTCTTTCATCTTTATCCACCTTCCGAATTCGCTTGTTTTGTCTATAACATCGAGTAGAGCCATGAGGACTATGCGCGGCTCTGGATTCCTCACTTCAGATAAGGCAATGTTGAATCGATTAAGGAAGGCTTTGACAGTTTCTCCTTACTTCTGTTTCATGGCTGAAAGTGTTATAGCATCCTTGGCTTTGGTAGCATATAAGCGGAACTGCTCTTTGAACTTTTTGGTTAGATCAGAGAACGATCGATAGATTTAGGAGGCAGTTTTGTGAACCAGTGCGATGCAGCTCCTTCTAGGTAGAAGGGAAATACATGCATCTCATCTCATCCGTTGCCTTAACTGCACTCATATGCCATTCGTATTTGAACAAAAAGTAGTTTAGGTCAACGAGGCCGTTATACGGAGGTAGAGTTGGTGGGTTGAACTTCTTTGGGCATTCTGCTTCAAGATTCTCTCGGCGAATGCAGTCCTATCGGGGGAGTAGTCCCATTCGCTTTCATCGTCTTTGCTAGCTTGATTCTTTTTCATAGCTCGTTCTATCATATCCGAGATATATTCTTTGGTGTTATGATGCTCTGTGAAGCTGAGCTCTTTACCAAATGTTCGTCTAGGAATACGGTCGTGATTAAAGAGCTTAGGTGATTTGCCTTCTTGACGTGGGGGTGCCCCCGTGACAGGGTTAGTGACCTTTCGAGCATTCACTTCGGAATGATTCTTAGCTTTTGATCTTAATTTTCTAATATTAGCTTTGTCTCCGTCACTTACCCCATCATAATCGTCTTCCATATTATTGTTGCGGTTATGATCGGAAGTGGGTGATTTATCATTCCCTTCGAGATCTATATGCACTTTCGGAGGAGCCGGATTTGATTGGGCATTAAGGATGGCGTCAAGTTTCTCCATCATCATTTTAATATAGGCATCCATTCGGTTGTTGACATTGGCAATAACGACTTTCAATTCATTTCTGGTCACATCGGCTCCGCTTTCTGAATTTTCGCCAACTTCAATGCGATTCGTGAGCGGCGTTTCTTCATTAGCAACACCATTGGCTTCTATCATGGTTTTCCTAGTGGTCTTCTTAGATTTGGCCATAATGTTGAAGAAGGATGCGACTTAGAACCTTAACGGCAAGGTGTGAGAAGAGGTAGGAGATGTGAACGCAGCCCCACAATGGGCGCCAAATGTTGAAGTCGAAATTTATCATCAACACCAAAGGTACATGAAATGCACTTCACCGACCCGGTAAGGAAAAATAAAGTGAGGCCGCAATCCAAGATGTACTAAAAATATAAAAGTAAGAATACAAAGTTTTTATAGTGGTTCGATCCATTGAGGATCTACATCCACTTTCATAAGAGATTCCATTATCAATATGTTGATTACAAGATAAAGTTCACTCTTACAATGAATCCAATCACTCTCTCACTTATAGATCTCATTTGAATTCTTCAAAAATGATGAAGAAATAGCAAGACCAGCGGGGATATGACGTGGTTAGAGAAGAATCAGAAGGTTTTCTCTAGATGCTTAAGCTTAGATGATGAATCTTCGAATCTTAGGTCTCTTAGATGGATTCGATGGAAATCATGATTAATTGATGATTTGGTCTTCACTTGAAGATGATGATGAGTGTTAGAACCCTTTGAAATGGTTGAAGAAAGATTTTAGCAGCACTTTGTGGCCATGGAAACCGTCCCCTCCCCCCAAAAAAAATGAAGGAATGTGGGGGGTATTTATAGGTGGAGTTCAAACCAGGTGGCAATTATGCAAATACTGTGCTCTTGCTTTAGGTCATAGGAGGGCTAATATGGACGTTACACGATCCAAAGCAAGGCGGGACGTGATAAATAAGGCGGAGCGATCCAACTCGTTTTAGCTGAAGGTAGTGCGAGCTAAAGGATGTGGAGCGGGCTAGGTTGTAACACTGTGGGCTTGGACAGAGCGGTACGATCCAAACTTACTCGGAACGGGCTAAACCAGAATGAAGCAGTTTGGGCTTTGATGAAACAGGCTAAAACTTGTAATGAGCTGGCGGTCCAAGAACCCTGCGAGCTAGCCTCTAAGCGGACCAAGATGCCCCAACGACTTAAGATGTTCAAACGAGCCAAAGCTTCAAGATCATCAAAAATTATTTGAGTGATCTAAGATTCCATAACGACCTAGAGCACTCATGTGAGTTAAGGAGCCCATCGAGTTAGAGAGGACGACGACCTAAAGGGCCTAACGACCTAAAATCATAAATCAACCAAAACATGCTCATTATTTTCTGGAACATATTTTATGGGTTAACAAAGCCTTTGAGGGGAAAAAGCATATCAATGAAGCCTTTAATGGAAAAGGCAAATCAATAAAGCCTTTGAGAGAAAAATCGAATCAGTAAAGCCTTTAAGAGAAAAGGCGAATTAATAAAATCTTCAAGAGAAAGGGTGAATCAATAAAGTTTTTGGGAGAAAAGGCCAAAGAAAAAGATAGCTTCCGAGAAGTGAAGCATCATAAAAAATAGCTTCCGAGAGGTGAAGCATCATCATATAAAAAAAATTAGCTTCCGAAAGGTGAAGCATCACAAAAAATAGCTTTCGAGAAGTAAAGCATTATAAAAATAGCTTTCAAGAGGTGAAGCATCATATAGAAAAATAGCTTCTAAAAGGTGAAACATCATAGAAAATAGCTTAGGATAAGTGAAGCATCATAAAAAATAGCTTCCGAGAGGTGAAGCATCATCATAAAAAAATGGGGAGCTTCCAAGAAGAGAAGCTACATCTCATATAATGGATTTTCCTTTAAACAGGGCTATAATACTTACATATCCTACAATGGAGTTTCCTTCAAGTAGGGCTACAATACTTACATCTCCAATAATGAAGTTGCCTTTGAGTAGGGATAAATACCCCATCTCCAGCTAGTGGAGTTGCCTCTTAAGTAGGGCTAGTTATAATGCATGCATCTTTCCATAATGGGGTTCATTGTCACTCTCTTAAAAAACATTCATTCACTTCCATATCCTGTGGGTGAGGAATAAGGCTATACTTAGATATCCAATAACTTAATAATCAAATGGAACTTCTTGCTGAATGGTTGATGGTCATATGACTTAACGGAACTTCTCACTGAACGATTATGGATCTAGATAACTAAACAAAACTACCTATTGAAAGATCAAGCAATTGAAAATTTGGGTGATTGAACAAAACTATCTATTGAATGGTTAAATGATGAAACAAATGAATGAAACTATTGCTGAAAGGTCAAATGGTTAGAAAACTGAAAGAAACTACTACTGAATGACTAGTCAGTTCAGGATAAGATTAATTTATTTGAAAGCAGCCCTCTACATATGCATCCAGAAAATTATTTCTTGGGATATTCAAGGCTCTTTCACTCACGTGATTCCTTAGAGTGATCTTCCGAGGAGTCCACAAATAATTTATGGATGTTTGATCATTTTTAGTGATGCTTGAGTTGTTTGGCATTATTCGCATGAATAATCTTTGGATGGTGTTTTATGCCTTTATTGGATGACCCTTGGATAATCTTCTATGATTCTCCTGTCCTTTAGTAAGGTGTTTTATTTAGCTCTGACATACTCTAGTAACTTTCAGTTAGGATATGCGTGACGACCACCCATAACTCCTACAGTAAACAAAAGGAAAACTACGCTGAAAGACGTGCCTGGAAGCTATGGATGATCATCAAAGTAGGATAACACAAGCGAAAACTGTCGTATAACTCACAGGGCAAGATAAAATATAATAGAATGTACACAACATGCAATAATAGTGTAACAGAATTAGGCAGAATCTTAAACTCTTTCATCTCATTATGAAATAATATCCATACATCCAAGGATTACAACATAAGAGAGTGCCTCACTACAATCACCCAGAGAAATCATAATAGCGGAAACAACAAGATATGTATAGTAGCAATAGTACGTAAAACTCCTGCTCGTCATCACTCTGCAGCATCGTCTCATCAAGATCAATCGCCTACCACCTACTCTGTTCATCCACAAAATCATGGATGGACAACCCAAGATAATAATAGGAAACATATAATCTTAAGTCAAACAATAGTCTTAATTAGCGATAAAACAACTATCTAACATCATCAATAGAGTATATGATAATAAGCAGATTAGTCAACTAATCTACCAACATCAACAGAGAAGAACCCAAACCCGTCTTCCCCACATCGGACAGTGATGGCCTTTACAAAAATCAAGTAGAAACAAACAACACATTCATGGCAATCAGTTATCAAGCGTAGACCATCCTAATTGATATCGGCATCTCCAAAGAACAAGCCCTGAAGGCCTAAACCAACAACGGACAGGCACCAAGAGATATCTCCTTCGACGTTAAATAATTTACATAAGACGATACAAGCAAAACAATCATCATCCATGACTTTGGCTATTACAACCAATCCTTCCTTGAAACCATCTTTAAACGTATGACTGGCTATATCGTCATGTCATTGTTCAAGGGCTAATGGTAACCCCGGTTCTAGAAAAAACTCCGCATGCCTTTCGTCGCTATGTATCTAGGCCTTTCTTTGCTACCCAGGGTGCTCGACTAATCATCTAGTCTTTTAGGCATCCCTATTATACCCTTGCTTTGAATCCGCTAGAACCTACGACAAAATAATTCCTCAGCCTTCTTTATCTCTAGTCGTCATCACCATCGACCATTAACAAGCTCAAATCATCTTGAGCAGCAATTATCCATGAGCTCAAGTCACACTTGAGTCGTCCGCATATTCATTGAATTTCGCCGATCAACGAATACTTCATATCCCTTTGAATATTCCGCCCTGAATTCATTTTGAAGCCACGTCCATTCTCGAACCAAAATAATCATCACTTTTGGTTGACATTTAATCTATAGCACTTCAGCCTTTACACTATGAAAAACAACCCATAGCCAGGAAAAATGACCCATAGCCAGAAACAACCCATAGCCAGGAAAAACGACCCATAGTCAAAAATGACCCATAGCCAGGAAAAACGACCCATGGTCAAAAATGACCCATAGCCAGGAAAAACGACCCAAATCCATTTCGTGCTCTGCAAGTCATGACCCATACTTCAAGCGACTCGACCTCGGGTGACCCGACTTCGAGTGACCCGACCCGATCCCAAGCTATGCGACCCGTGCAAAACGACCCACAAAAAGGAACGATCAGACTCTAGATTTGACCAGTCTACCTCTAATCTCAACCAATCGATCACCAAATGACAACGCGATGCAAACAACTCATCCAAATCATCCAATTCAACCATCAACACTTTATGAAATCATCTAACAGCACTTGCATAACAATTAATCATCATACAATCATATGAAACTCATCAAATCATGATAAATCAATAAATAAACAAAATAGTAGATCTAAACTTAGATAAACATATGAATTAGTATAAGAATTACTGATTTAAGTTGCTAGATTAGATCCTATAGTGATTCGAATGAAAGTACACTTACTATGATGTAGATCAAGGTGAAAACAACTTAAAATGATGGAAATACGATTAAACAACCCATATACTTGATTGAATCCATATGTGAGATGCTTATCACTCATCAAATATTCAAAATAACTTGAAATCGCTAAATTCCCAATCCGAATAGCGAAAAATGATCTTCAAACCTCTCAATTTGATGCAGTCTCCCTTCACTTGATGTAGATCTAGCTTTGGTCGATGTAGATCTTCAATCTTATTGCGTAGATCTAGAATTTTAATGGAGGAAAGATGTATTTGATTGAGTAAGGAGGATCACGAGCTCAACCAAATGAGATAATAAAGAAAGTAAACTGTTCTCCATGCCTCTACCCCCCTATTTATAGCCTCTGTCCAGCCCACTAATGAGCCATACCAAATCAACCCATTAATGACTAGACAAACCAGTACAAAAATTGTGCAGCACTAAAACAACGATTCCTCCCAAACCGCTGAACCAAATCTTTAATGTGACCATTCTACAGAATTGGCAACACCATTTCCTTTCCAATGAAATTGATCTCAACACTGATTCAATCCCAGTCAAAAGTGATTCCCTGTACAAAAATGACAGGAGAAAAATGATAGCAAATAAAATTGGTAAAAATTATGGATATGTCTCACATCCCCATAACCAACATATCAAAATATGAGAATGATCCGACCCTCGGGGAGTTAAATAAAAATATTTTACGATCCTTCGATACGTAAAATGTGGGTTGTTACAATATGGTTCTTTGATGTGAATTTCTATTTACCCGAGTGTGAGTCTCGGGATTTCCATTATTTTCAAATATAATTTTTGATTTCTATTTACTAAGTGTGAGTCTCGGGGTTTTTATTAGTTTCATATATGATTTCTGATTTCAATTTACCCGAGTGTGAGTCTCAGGTGTATTAATCTCATATGTAGATTTTTGATTTCCATTTACCCGAGTGTGTGTCTCAGGGTTTCTATTTCAGTTACGATTTCTAGTTTTCATTAACCCGAGTGTGAGTCTCGAGGTTTCTATTAATTTTGGATATGATTTTTTATTTTCATTTACCTGAGTATGAGTCTCATGATTTCTATTAACTTCAAATATGATTTCTGATTTCTATTACCTGAGTGTAAGTCTCGGGATTTCTAATCATTTCAGGTATGATTTGTGATGTGTATTTACTCTAGTGTGAGTCTTGAGATTTCTATTAATTTCATATGTAGAATTCTGATTCTTATTTACCCGAGTATGCATCTCGTGGTTTCTATTTCAGATATGATTTCTGATTTCCAGTTACCCGAGTGTGAATCTCAGGATTTATATTAATTTCAGATATAATCTCTGATTTCTATTTACCCGAATGTGAGTCTCGGGATTTCTACTAATCTCATACGTAGATTTCTTATTCCTATTTATCTGAGTCTGCGTCTCGAGGTCTTTATTTCAGATATGATTTCTGATTTCCATTTACCCCAGTGTAAGTCTCTAGATTTCTATTAATTTCAGATGTGAATTTTTGATTTCTATTTATCATAATGTGAGTCTCGGGGATTTCTATTAATCTCATATGTGTATTTCTAATTTCTATTTATCCGAGTGTGAGCCTATTAATTTCAGATGTGAATTTTTTATTTCTATTTAGCATAATGTGAGTCTCGGATTTCTATTAATCTCACATGTGTATTTCTGATTTCTATTTATCCGAGTGTGAGCATTGGGATTCCTATTATATTCAAGCTTCACTACACCAGAAAATGCCTTTAGCAGCGTTGTCAAACGCTACAATAACTTGTAGCAGCGTTCCGATAAATGCTACTATACGACGCGTAACTAAAAATCTGAAAGTTTTTGTTGCGTTTTAGTAATCGCAACCGAAAATGAAAATATTGTAGCGTTTCTGAAACCCTACAAAAAGTTTTTTAGCAGCATCTTAAAAGTGCTACTAAAGTGAAACTTTCATCATTTTTCAATTTTTTTGTAGTGGTTTTTCAGTCTTACTATATGTTTTTTATTGCGTTTCATTTCAACTACAGTATCTTTTGTAAATTACATAGCACTTTTTCAACGCTACTAAAACTTGCTGATGTACATCACATTTTAATTGTGGTTATTTACAATTAATGGCTTGTGAATTTCCATTAATCACTTATATATAATAGAAATATCAAAGCAAATAATTATGTGAGTATCATTTCCAAACTAAAATCAATAATCGCAATATTTATTGCAAAATCAAGTAGAATATCCACAATCATTTCAATAATAGTATCTCGACAAAATAAATGAATTCACATACCACAACAATTTACAAACAAGTCTACAAACTGTACGAACAAAATATTATAATACATAATAGCAAAAGTCTTTTTCATGGCTTTATTACTGACAGTTTTCTGATGTGGTTGTTCTTCACTTTGAAAATGCTAATTACCTTACAGAAGCATAATAATCAATAATTAAAATTACATACAAGTTCCTGATAATTTACATGTACATATGATCTCGAATTAAAATACATGGCTATAGATGATATGACTTCAGTTATCAGACGCAGCTATACATTACAACCAACTATAGATTCTTTTGTAGTGATCCATAATCAATTTGATTGTTGTTTTTCAACAAAATAAGTCACATAGCACGAACATTCACAAATAAGTTTATACAAATAGTACTAATAATAGAACAATAGAAAAAGTAATCCATAGAACAATTTCTGCCTTGTTTGTGGTCAAACCAAAGTTGAGTAAGAGTTTACATATGAAAATAGCAAAGTTAGAAATTTTGTATAAAAACACGAGATAGTTCAAAAGTAAATCGAGTAAAATATCTTACATTTAACCCGCTAATAACGCCAGGGATTATACTCTTAATTGAAGAACTACCTTAAAATGAGGTTAACGAGTTCTAGTTTGGTGCTTAATAAAGTAGTATTGAAAATCAATGGATAGGACCACCGTTTTACTAATTTTGAGGCCAAACACAATTTTATTTTATTTTTTAAATGTGCATATAGTTAATACTACGATAAAAAAATTCTCACCTGTTACATCAAAAAACAACCAATCAACTGTCATAAATCCTAATGTGTGAAAACAAATGTTCTATGCCAAGAACTACTACCAAAAGAACACGTTGCAAACTTTGTTCCTATCATATATTATAATCTTATATTCCTACCATGTTTATTCAAAACAAATATGAGATGTCTTAAAAAATATAACAAAAACCCAGTCATCAGTTTAATTTATTGGTTCGAACACTATTAGTTACTTAGGTGCAGACTAATTAGATCAGCCTATTTCCTTCCATTAAGTAATCCACAAATATTTTACAAAACAAAACTCGCATACATTGTGCTGTCTTGACTACCTGTAAAAGCAACTGTATGTGAAAGGATGACGTTGACCTTTATCATCAATTATTGTATAACAGTGAAAAAAATTATCACTCATTTTTCCATTATTCTCATTATTACATGGAGTATCAACATGTTTGAATATATTATGATTGTGCGAATATAAAAGGATATTTTCAAAAGGCAGTACACCAAAAATTGGTTGTAAACAAAACTAAAAACTATGCAAATACAGCTAGCAAAGCCTGCACAATAGTAACTGCACCGTGCTTCAACTTGTAAAATACTAGGAAATGCAACATATTCAAATGAAATTTTATTTACATGTTACAAAAGTCCTACATCTTAAGAAATGAGTCATACCCTATTTTAACTAAGCACATAACTGCTGCTTAAGTAATTACACGGTATAGCCGAAATTTGTCTTGCGTTTCCTCTAACGCTGCTAGTTTACATGCAAAGGTAAATACATCTAAAGACTCTTTTGTGAATTCAAGATTATGTAGACGTTGAAAACACTATGATAATAATAAGCAAGTGGTACATATTATTAAGAAAATAGGTAGTGATAATCAGATTTTCCATCGGCATTATATAGTTAAAGACAAGAGTATGACTAATAGCTTAGTAATAAGTAGTAAGATCAGAACGAGGAATAGAAACTCACCAGCACAAAGCAGCCTCTAACCTCATTCATATATCCACATGAAATCACCACGCAGCATCCACAACCAACCAACCCTAGGTCACCTGGAAATTTCACTGATCATAGAAGGGGAGAGGCTAAAAATGATGCAAATTCACCAACCACAGAAGATTTACAACAACCAAATATTAATAGGTTTATAATTTGAAGTGAACCAATGAAATTTCAGAGAGAGGAAAATATGGGAATCCCACGTAAGGTAACTCTAGCATCAACAATGAATATATTACCCGAGACATATTTGGATGAAACATGTATCAAATATCTTACTAATGAAGTCAATGCAGGATCCAGTGTGCCAAAAGTTCTTAAAGGAACAGTTTTCTTGGCTACTTTGTTAAGCCAGTCTTTCTGCATTAGATCTTTCATGACCTCACTTTTGAACAGACTAGGTGCTATTGCGTTCACTCGTATGTCATATTCTCCTAGTTCCAAGGCCACTACCTATATCATATACAATATACATCATGAATCAAATGCTATGCATATTGGTGTTCTAGCATTTTGTAAAAACTTTAAATTTCCACAATTTAGAGATTTATAATAGTGTCTTCCCAAGTTGTCCTTCGGCATTTTACCAAAGTATATTATAATTTTATTTAAGATCAACAGCTTAAAAGAGGAAAAAACAATTGAAGTAGAGTACCTCGGTAAAAGCATTGACGGCTGCCTTTGAGGCAGAGTAAAGCACTTCCTCCTGGTAATTGTCCTCGCATTATACCGCCGATAGAGGAAATATTAATTACAGATCCACCCTGTTTTGAATGCTTCATTAGGCATACATATCTAGATATGAGCCATTAAGCTAGTCAAATTTGTATTTGTATTCTCATGCCATTCTTCTTCAGGCGCCAATCCAGGGGAGAATGAACACATTACCTAATGCAATCTTACAAAGATCAAGATGTATATTTCATATAGTGCAAAAATAGTACAAGGCACTGTCAACATGTGTTGAGATAAGTATCATGGCATATGTACTGTCTGAGTTGCATATAAGTGCTAAACTGAAAAAGAGAAAGAGTAGTTTGACCTTGTTTTTTGATGCCATGCTATGGAAAAATATAAACCAAAATGGATGTCAAAACGACTGCTCACAAATATACGAACATAATGCATTTGTCCTGATAAAATTATAATTACATGTCAGAAACATAGCATACAGAGTGTTTAAAATGATTGTAGGAGGAAGGAAATTGCTAAACCTCAACAAAGGGTGTTAAATGGTCAGACCAGACCGAACACAAGGGTATTCATGTCATGTACTATAAGAGTGGTAGATGTAAACGGACCGGATGAGGTGCTAACTAAAATGCTCTTTGTACGACAACGGATGGACGATGTTCAAACAATAGAAAATTACTAATCAACTCATATGGATAAAATATCAAACAAAATTTTTATGTTCTAATTTGTGTCATGGATGAAAAACGTTAGCTTTGGAGCCAATCGGCCAATAGACAGTCACAAAATTAACACCCACACTCCCAATTTCCTCTGCTTTGATTTTCTCAATAAAGTAAAACATGAGTGTTTCCTGCAAATTTTGCAAAAAAAAACACCTTCAATAGACAACAAGAGAAAGAAAGTGATCTTCTGTAAAGATCTATGTATTGTGGTGGACCAACTTTGGCTACAAAACTGAGACAGCTCCTGTTTGGATTTGGTGGCTAAGAATTATGCATGTGTACTGTAGTCGGTCGATTTGAACCATTAAACTAACAAAATATTATCATAAGAATTTGGTTTTCCCGATGAATTTCGAGTGAAATTTAATTTAAGCGATCAAATTTGTTTATGTATACAGTTTGGAACTATAAATATTAGATGTATAACATTGAAATGTCTAAATCGGCATTGTGCTATTCTCCTATATTAGCTGACTATCAGAAATATACCTACTTTTGTAATTTGTAGGGTATGTCAAGGAACTTTGCAGTTCTATTGTGCTAATCTAACAAAAATTCATTCTAATCACTTGCAAATATGATATCATTCCTAGCTTATATTTTAAAATCGTACACCTTGGTAAACAATGTTTATGGAATAGCTACTTTAAAACACTAAAATATAAAGAAATTCGAGATAAATCTTGCATCAGATGCATTGATGCAATGAACCAGAATCAGTCATAATAGTTGAAACAGGAGTGTGGAAGATCTGGATGCTTACATGTGCATGAAGTACAACTCCAGCAAGCATACTGGTATCTTGCCACTCTTTTCCCATTAGTGAGTTATCACCTAAAATTGCTGCTACAATGAGGCTTCATGCCCAAGTGCATCTATGATCTAATTATTTGCCATTTAATACAATGCACATTTACAGAACTAGCAGCAGCTGATCTTTTCAAAGCTTTGTCTAAGCTTGATCGTTTGTGTACTGCACATTTATTTAAAGCTATTGGCATCACTCTTATCAAAAATGCAGTAGAGGGAAATAAAAGAATTAGAAGATGAAATCAAACTCTAAAATTACATGCTTGATACCCCATATATTACTGTTAATATCATCAAGGGTGGTAAGTGCAAGGTCAGCCAGTTGCAACTCAAGCATGTGGGCCTACCTTCTTCTCAGCCCAGGTGCAGCTAGTGTCGTATAGGCAGTTGCGCCTTTCAGTCCAGTTCCCCATAACACACTATGTCACAGTGTGATTTGTAACTTGCGGCAGCCCTGTTTATGTGCTATTGCTAATGGCTTCCCTATTTCTTTCTGGTCTTTGACTATTGCATATATTTTTCCTTCCAATGCAAAAACTGCATATACATCAAATTATGAATCCCTTATATCATTCTAGCTGGTTTTTAAACGTATTAAACTTGCCTTTTTTCTACAGAATTTTTTTTAAAGAAAAAAAAAATCAGTATTTGACATGAATTTGGTCTAGGTGATGACATGAAGTACTTCTTAAAAAGGAAATGGCTTAACTCATGTTTGCATTATTAGTCTAAAAGTTAAATAAAAATGAACTCCTACCTATCCACTTCCTCATTCTTCCCCTTCATCAGAATAAGGGACGACCAGATCTAACCAATAATCACCTCAACAGTACCACAGTCTAAAGCTGTTCCGGTAGCTTCGACCCTAAGTCTTATACCATACTCCGACTTCTTCAATGAGCATATCACTGCACCTTCAGCAACCAACGTCACAGCAAGAACCTCAGTTTCACCATAACAAAACGCATCAACCTGAAGCCAACACCTGAAGCAAAGATATTGTTGGAAAAGGGAATCTGTACGAGTGTAACTTAGTTTAAATTCCTATGGGTAAGAAAATTAAGTTGTGTGTAGATATACGAAGATAAATTAGAAAATTAGGGTTCCATGATTCGCTGTATAAAATGAATAGAGAACCATATAAAATCATGTATAATCATAGAATAAAGTATAAAATTCATACTGATTAATGGTCAGTGCTAAATCTCAATCAAATTGCGGTAGATTGATAGGGGAGTCCATCGACGATGTAGAGAGGAGAGAAGTAACATGATAGTGGAGGAAAAATGAAGTAACGATGAAGACGAGGTAAATTTGGGACTTCGTGAATTTTTCCTGAAGAAAAGAAGAAAATGAAAATAGGCGGAAACGTGAAAAGTTGAATACATGATGATGTTTTACTTAGCGGGAGACCAAATTTTTTGGTTGACGTGGATTGATAGTTGCGCTTAAGACATCAACGCAACTAAAAATTGCAACCTAACGCATATTTTTGTAGTGCTTCCAGATTTCTGTTGCATAAGTTCAAGTGTGAGCCTTGAACCTTTTCCCTTGCTATTTCCAAAGGTGTATTCTAGGCTTACAAATATTTCAGAAAATAAACCTCTAGATCCGTATTGTTCTAATAACCAAGTTTAAGTATGAATTTTCTATGCTCATTTCAAAAAAGAGGGTGTCTAAATTTCATTTGTCATATTCACATATGGAGTTGGGATATACCACTATTGTTTTTTCATTGTTTCGAGGTAAAGGTGTTTGAGTTAGTACCCAGGCTGGCACTTTGGGCCTCCATTAGAAGTCTTCCAACAAGGGTTGTGATCTCTCGATACCTCATACATGGAAGTTTTCTAAACTTATGACATATTTATTCCTGACATTCATTACTACGAATTTTGGTCAAAATAATGTTCAATATATTATGTTTGTCAAAAGTGAACTTCTGACTTTTTATTGCAAGTATTCGAATATAGGTTTTGGGTGTATTATCTCACTCTTCCAAAAAAAAATTCTTGATAAATGGATACCCAAAATAAGAATATTGAATTCCCCATTCAATGTTAGTAGGAAAGTGTGAAGTCTTAAAATCATAGACTCTCTCATGGACGCATATTTTAGTTTGCACGTTATGTATAATTACATTAATAAAGGTTCATAACTTGAAGTCCATATTCAAACGTTGCTCACTAATGAAAATTAATACTCCCTCCCGCATCACTATTTTGGGTTACACGAGACTAATGCCGAAAATTTTCTAATGTTTTTTGAGTTGTAGAAAAATAATATAGGAACTACAGGATTTTGTTCTAAAGAATAAAAGCTTCTTTATAATAGAGGGGAGGGGGGGAAGGACTAACTGTTAACACCAAAATTTGCATTGGACAAATATAAAGAAGCGGAAGCTCCAAATCTAGAAGAACAAAGGGGCTTAATGCAACAAAACCAAAATTAAGTAGAAAAAGCCTTGAGGGAAGCTAAGACGATACCGAGAGAAAGCTCCAAAAGTTGTAAAGCTGATACCGTCAGCAAAAAGGCTCAGGTTGCAACCAAGTAGCAACACCTAGTATCGTTAGGGAGACGATACCAAAATTGCATCGACATTAAAGAAGAGGCCTAAGAGAATCAAGGCCAATACTGAAGCATAAGGATATTGGTCTGACACTGATAGTAGAAGACTTGCAGAAGCAGTAGTAATAACACAAAGGCAGTATGAAAGCGGAGAGCAAGATATGGTATTGGCACCAACATACAATGAACTATTAGCTTGGTAACGACACCAGAGAAAGGAAGAAAAGTATATAAAATCGATACAAGATGGAAATGAGGTCATAGAGGAACAACCGTAGCAATGATCCTAAAAGAGTAAGAAAAGAGGAAGATAAAGACCTGGTGTCGACTCAAACGTGCAATGAACAATTAGCTTGGTATCAGCATCAGAACAAGAATGCAAGTTTATGAAAATGATACCCAGAAAGCCGACATAGAAGGAGAAATAAAGTCAAGGCATAGGCCAACACAAAGGTGGTGAAAACATCAGATAAACAAAATAATTCCAAAGTAATACAAAACCAAGAGCAAAGATCCAATATCGAGGAAAGCAGGAGAGTCGACACCAAATATTTGGGAAGAGAATACATGTAACAACCCGAAAATCTGGGCCAGTTTAAAATTTTTATTTTGGCAATTTTAGCGAATTTTTATAATTCAAACGTATATATTATATACGTCGTCGTTAGAATATAATTAATTATATATAATTGTAAATAGAATTGAAAATGGCGCGGTAGTTCGATAATTCGATTTCAAACTTCAATTGAATGTACCGGGTGCAAAACAATTCGGGTTTTAGTGAAACCAAAAACATTAGGATCTAATTGGTAATATCTTTCCAACGAATCCGAAAAATCAAGATTTCATAGCGGGAATCAAAAGATATGTCCAGTTGAAAATTCTGAATAGTCGCTATGGAATTCAGGCCCTTAAAAATGGAAATTTTGCAAATGACCTCGGATTTCGACGAAACCACTTTTGTTGGATCCGTAGTGTCAAATTATTGCTAGGTTTCAAATTTCATAATTTTTCGAATCAATGTGTGAGCGTGGCAAAGGAAAACGCGTTTGACCAGTTTCAGTTGATTTTAATCGACTGGAAAATGGCCATTTTTCAAACGGTCTCAGAATTCGACGAAACTAGTTTTGTTAGGACCGTATCGTCAATACGAAGCTAGAAAATATTTTTATGAAATTTATAGAGTTGTTATGTGACCCCGGTAATTTGAAATGTACGTTTAAAATTCAATATAGCGGTTTAAATGTAAATTCAACGAAAACTGATCGAGACGAGCGAATCAGCCTACGATACATATCCCTTTGTGTTCGGAATGGGGGTAAAACACTATAGACGACAGGCGGTGGGCCTCGTTTCGAGGTCGCATGTAAAAGTCAACTTTTTGAAATATAAATTAATTAAATAAATTAAAACCTTCTTTTGCATATACCCCCCCCCCCCCCGATTTCATTTCGAACAGAACAGAAGAAAAAGAAAAAAAAATCGTCGTGCCCTGACCTAGACGCGCCGCCGCCCTCGTCGACGCCACCACCCCCCTCCGCTTCCATCTCCCCCTCGCCCCTCGTGCCACGACCCCAACCTCTTCTCCAAATCGACCAAGCCTTCCCCGACGCAGTCAAGCCACCCAAATCGACCGAGCCCCTCCTCCCACCACCGCTTCCAGCACCTCCGCACCCTCCCTGTCCACACTCCGACAGGCTGCGCCCCCCTTGCCTCGCGTCAGCAACCCCCTTCTCTGAAACGAAGACCGACGCAGGACAGCCCCCCCCCCCCCCCGTCGAACGGTGACGCCCTTCAGTTTTTTTTTTCTTCGTTGTAAGTGTTTCTTAGTTTATTTGTTTTAATTATTTAATGTATTAGAATCGAATTGAAAACAAAAAGGAATTTGCTTTTGAAAACAAAAAGGAATTTGCTTTTGAAAACAAAAAGGAATTTGCTTTTGAAAACAAAGTTTGCATTCTTTTTGAAAATAAAATTAACATTGTTTTTAAAATAGAAGAGACGATTTTCGTTTATACAAAGATTAGATTTTCAATTGTGTAAAAATATGATTTTTATATATTGAACATCGAAGTAAAAATATGATTTTTATATATTGAACATCGAAGTAAAAATATGATTTTTATATATTGAACATCGAAGTAAAAATATGATTTTTATATATTGAACATCGAAGTAAAAATATGATTTTTATATATTGAACATCGAAGTAAAAATGTGATTTTTATATATTGAACATCGAAGTAAAAATGCGATTTTTATATATTGAACATCGAAGTAAAAATGTGATTTTTATATATTGAATAACGAAGTAAAAATTCGATTTTTACATATGTAGTGGCCGCGGGCAACGAAGATGACAAAAATGCGAGAACGACAAGATTTCCTGCATTGGAAGTGCCGTGAAGTTGGATAGCTATCGGTGAGAATTTCTCACCTTTCAATTTCATTTTCTAGTTATATATATACTAGGATGCAGACGGTGCTTAGTAGCACCCGACACAATCGTCCACAGACCATGGACTTGTTTGTTTGGTTGCATAAATTAGTTAGATGCTTTGGTTTGAATTGAATTGTTTGGTGAAATGAAATTGATTTGATTGATGTGTGAATGGCGTGGGCCTTCACTAGACCGGGGATAAGGCTAGGCCTCGTCCCGTTTCTAGTATCGTGCCGTTATGCCGCCGAAATTTTCTAAAATATGTTAGAAAAATAAAATATCATTTTATTGAAAGAATGAACTGAATAGAAATTCATGTGTTGAAATAAAATGTTTTATCGTTAAAATATAATTTTTAACGTGAATGTGAATAAATAAATATTCATTTACAAACCGGACGGTTTGTTTATGTACACCTATTTGAATGACATTGATTGGGACGATAAAATTTTACACATCGCCCAACTGCACAAATAAAATCTGTGTTTGATTGTTTGAAACCCCACACGGGTGTTGGGATGAAATTTGAAGTTCACTCATCCTGATTGATTGAATATGTCGATCGATTGATTGACAGGCTGTTATAAGCGTTAGATATCTATATTTGATGCTTATACAGTGTAATGCACTTTGGTTGATGGTTGATTATTTTTCAATGCTATTATATACGTGTGATGTATGAAAATCCATATAATTAATTTTATATGGTGATTGATTGGGCCTCATTCCAATTTAGAAAATAAAGAATATTATAAAATAAAGGTTCATGTGTTGACAGTACTCATCCGTTGAGATTAGTCATGTGTTGAACGAAATATTTTAATAATAAAATTTACATCTTTATCAATATAAAATAAAGGTTCATGTGTTGACAGTACTCATCCGTTGAGATTAGTCATGTGTTGAACGAAATATTTTAATAATAAAATTTACATCTTTATCAATATAAAATAAAGGTTCATGTGTTGACAGTACTCATCCGTTGAGATTAGTCATGTGTTGAACGAAATATTTGAAAAAGAAATATTTGAAATAGAAATATTTGAAAAAGAAATATTTGAAATAGAATATTTGAAAATAGGAATATATGAAGCCGTATTGATTAGATTGACGCCATTTTGACGTGAACGATATTTATATCGATTTTATTCATTTTATAATGAATATCGAAAGTGATTTCAAAATCTAATATTTTGAAAAGAATGGAAATTCGAATTGAAACTGAATAGAATTGAAATTCGAATTGAAATTAAATATAAATGAATTCGAATTGAAACTGAATTGAAAACGAACCGAAATTGAATTAGAAATCAATTTGAATTGAAATCGATTTGAAACGAATTTAAAACGAATTTATATTGGAATATTCAATTTTGATTTGAAATTGAATATGAAGTTGAAACCGTTTTGAAAACGAATTTAAAACGATTTATAAAATTCATTTCGAAAGGAAATCGATGAAGTATATATTATATATATTATATATATAATATAATGGCCTGAATAGAACGCGCCGCGCCGCGGCAGTTCGCGAATTTCGACTATTGACTTCGAACGGATATTGCGGGAGATCCGACCGTCGGATTCTCATAAAACCGGAACCGTTAGGTTCGTATCGAAAAGAGCTTTCTAACGAATGTTAGAAATTAGAAATCTAACGGTTGGATTTGGAGATACGTCCAAATCAAATTTGAAAAAGGTCGCTGTAAGTGCAGTTCGATGGCCATTGATGGAAATCGACTGTACAGGCCTTGATAAAATTATTAAAAATAGTAATAATTTGTGTAAAATCATAAGAAATGATTTAGAAAGAATTGGGATGAAAAACTCCATATTTGAAAAGATAAAAATAGATTTTTATCGAAATGAACTAGTTTTGAACTAGAATTAAAATTCTATTTATTTTTAAATAAATAAATTGAATTTGAAATGGTTTTGAAAATGACCAGAATTTCCAATGATCGCGTTGGAATGGATTTGAATCGAAATTGTCTTCGGAATATTTCGATGTTGGAATTCGTGATTATACAGATGTTGTTATGGAAATTTGAAAGATATATTTATATCGTTATCTCCAATATGACATTTGTTAATCGTAGAATTTGATATTGAATATAAGCCGATATATTTTCTATTCGGAGCCTTGTATTGAATATCAAATGTGATTTGGGTTTGTCGTGAATGGTGTCTTCATTAACACTGTTCTTGAACCCAGTTGAGAAAAGATTAAATCTTTTTATTTAGATTTAATGAAGTGTACCAATTAAATGATATTTAATTGGAATTGAATTGATATTGATTTTTGGGTTTATCGTGAACAGTGTTTTAAATAACACTTGTTCTTTAACCCGATAATTAATGGAAGGTGATTTTGGGTTTATCGTGAACCGTGTTTTAAATGACACTGATTCTTTAACCCAGTCGAAGATTAAAACTAAGTGGAGTTTTAATGAATCTTTAATTAGATTGAAATGATCGAAAATGGAGTATCACCAGTTTTGCTCCAGGCGAAAGTTAAATCTTTAATTAGATTTGAACGTGAAATGGTAATTGAATTTACCGATAACACCGTGGTGTTAGATATGAAGTAAGACCAGTTTTACTTCATGGGATTAATAGGTTGGGGTTGGGAAATTAAAACAAATGATTACTTCGGTAAGGTTCGTTAACCCCGACTAGTTGAATCGAAATTCAAAAGAAGATTTGAGAATAAATTTTAATTATTTATCTTGGATAAAATTAATGGGAACCTTTCCCTATGAATGTGAAATTTAGAAACTAACTGTCGGTTAGCTAAGCAGAATGGTTTTCTGGATATTGATCTGATGCTGGTTTCGGCCTTCGGGGTTAATATTTGGGGAATTATTCTCTTGATTAATTTATGGTTAGTGACTGATGAATTGGAATGAGGCGTATGTTGTGTTTGTGTAACACTTATTTAAAATATACGCGAGTTATTCGGAAAGACCGGGTTTATCCCATTCTGAATAACTGATACGACGATAAGTCGAAGATGAAGACGATGGTCGAAGACAGGAGGTCTTCACGTCGTTTGGGTAATTACTGATGATCTTGATTGGGCTGTACACCCAAGAAGATGGAAACAGTTGGTGATCGTCCAGACGTACTTGGAGATCGATGGATATGCGGGGTACTAGGTGCCTCCGGTTTCGCTCAGACCCAGAACGAACTTGTAAATGGACTGTGTGTTTGACATTGGATTTTAGTCCGTGTGATTGATCTCTATTAAATATATATCTGTTTGGCGGCGGAGAATTTATTCTCTTGCTTAACGCCCTTCTCTGAGACATACGAGCTCAGGGGTTATATATTGATGGATATCAATCGCATGGAGTGAATTGCCTGTGTGGCATGCTAAGATGCAAATGATCAAGGCTTCTGTTGAAAAGCAAAGTCTTGTGGTTGATGATCGAAGCACGGCCTTTGTGGCGTAGCTTTGTGTAACGTTTACTTCGCGAGTTTCGCACCCCGGTTGTGAACCAAAAACGGGAGAGGACCTCAGGGAGGGCATGCGTTTCCTTCTAGCTAGGGTGGTGTCAGTGACCTACCAGCCCTGACATTTATATACTTTTCACCTGTGTGGTTGTTGCTGTTGCGAGGCGCCTCGGTTTGATCGGACGATCCGGGTCCGATGGAGTCATTCGTTGGCTCATTTACGCCCCAAAGGGCGGGGAAACGTAGTATTCAGGCATTTTAATCCACATCGGTGGACCGACCCTGACGATCCAAGGGTCACTCGAGCTCTGATCCTGAGACTCGGGCTAGACAGTCTCGAATCGGTTGAGGACTATCTTTTGCCTCGGTTCATAGATGGAAACCCAATTTCCAAATACGTGACTTTGCGATTTTGATTGTATAACCTATATATGGCGACATAGTGGTATGGGGCATTCATGCCGCCTATGATTGATACTTATGATTTGAAGTTGTTTTATACACTATACACTTATAATAGTATCAAATGATTTGTTTTAAACGTATCAAGCATTCTTGGCTATTATAAGGTAAAAACCCTATCCCCCGGCTTGCGTTGCATTGTGTGATAGGACCTGGGTCTTATAATAGCTTCATTTTTCTTTATTTAGCATTGCGTTGTTTGTTTTGTGCACTGGTATTCTTGGGAGGAAACCCGTTCCGTGTTATACGGCGTGGTCCCTTGATTTGCCTAACTTTAAAAATAAAGATTTATACTGTTTTAGTTCTCACACCAGTCACATGACTGACCTGGAGTTTATTGTTTTAACCTAAACTCTGGGTGCCCCTATTTTGACACGGGCAGCAAGTAGTTTTGGTTTTGCAGATTTATATTCACAGGATCCTGGTTTACAGCTGGAATGATATCCGGAAAGCTTTGTATCCGTATATCTCTTCTAGTTGTGTAATGTATTATTTTCCGCTGCTATGTATTTAAATGTAATTTAAATCTCTGATATTTCTATGTAATATTTATTTGTTTATACTCTGTATATTCTTGTAATCTGATGCATTGTTGTAATATATACAATGAACTGTTCTCCCGTATGCGTTCTGTTGTCGCTTGTTCTCAAACGATAGGACGTATCGAACGGTCTGGGTCGGTTTAGCGACTGGTTCGGACCGAGCGAAATTCCTTCTCGTCACAATACAAGGTCGAAGCCAAACCCATTAAGGATAGATCAAGGCTGGAAATAAGTATAATGGAACAAAAGAGAGCTATCTGAACCAACAAACTCGATGCCGACATAAATACAAGATCGATATTCATCAATACAAGCACTAAAGAACAATACCGTTGAAGGTAAAGCCAAATATAAGGTAAAAAAGACAACTAAGCTGACACCTAAAGCATTCATATAACGCCGACACCGAAGTCTCCACGTTTCGATACCGAAAGCCGAAACAGAGGAAAGGAAATGATAAACCGACATCAAAGCACATACAAAGATTCGACACTGAAACCAAGAGATGTAGAAGGAGGCCGAAACAATGAAAGCGCTCCGAAACTAGTACCAAGCAACGGTAGCAGAAGGGGTCCGGAATCTCTATAAATAAGACCCAAGGGATCTTATTTGAGGGACTTTTTCCTTATTCCTAAACCTTGTATTCCATATTGAGAACCTAAACCCTAAATTGTAAATGAAATTGGGGATTTCCCTTGTAACCATCACCATAAGTAAAATCCTTAAAGCCTTCAAAGTGGACGTAAGTTCAATCTGAACCGAATCACTATAAATCGTTGTGTTCTTTACTATTTCGCATGTTATATTGTGTATTGTTGTGCTTATGTATATCAACTCTCCCCAACCCAATCTTTCCAACAATTACCTAAAAACCCTTAATGCATGTTAGTTTTGATTAATGACGATTGTTGTACCCCCTTCCCGAGGTAGCTGTTGATTATTAAGTCTCATAAGCGTGATACTCACATCTTAAAGGAAGAGTAACTAATCTTCGGACTAAGGGTCTTGATACCGAAGGAGCGGTGAGTTCAATCAAGCTCAAAAGGACTAGATTACCGAAGTAACCCTTCATAAGCCCTTTAGCTTTTTTACTTGTGTCGAGCTCATGAAGCCCTTATCCCAAGGTAACCGTTAGTCCTTGAGTCTAGTAAGCGTGATACTCATCTTTGAAGGAAGAGTAACTAATCTTCAGGCTTAAGACCTGATATGTAGGAACAGGCCCGGCCCAAGCATAAACCGGGCCCTGGGTAAAAGTTTAGAGCCCATATGCTAAGATTCAACATCTTTGTCTGGTAAAATGCAGCCGACTCCAGCTTCGAACCTGCATCCTTCCATGAAGGGTTTAGCAACTTACCACCCTCACCACACAAGCTTTTGCATAAATCAATGTTTATGTTTTATAATAGTAGAAAAGAAATCAACCTGGTTGGGCCCTTCTCCTCAATTGGGCCCTGGGCGGTCGCTCAAACAGTCCAGGCCCAGGGCCGCCTTTGTGTAGTAAAAGGTGAACTAACTCAAGCTTGTAGGAACTAAATAATCCCTAGGTACCCCTAGATCCGTACTCTTATTCTCTTATTCTTGTGTTGACGAAAAATAACGTTAACATTTATCAAGATGCTAGGAGCACAATAGTGGATGAGGGAGAGAGGACCGGTAGATAAGGAGTTTTCATTCCATTGAAAACATTTATAGATCACACATGGGAAGAATATGTCTAGATGCGTTGTTACGGGTGGTGGCATTTTCAAAATTTCGTTGACCAATGAGATAAGTGATGCCGCTACTGAATTGTATTGAAAGATTTTCCGTCATGATCACAGCTGTTCGGAGTATGAAGGTGTAGATGGAGTTAGATGACATTGTTATAGATGTATATTGAGTGTAAAAGTAATGTGATACCATATTTTTTTAATGCCAAATCATGAATGGGTTCCATTTCAAACTCCAGAGTCTATAAATAAAGGAGTCTATGTAATGAAATTTAGTTTATCAATCTTTATGATCTTCTCTCTCAAATAATTAATAAAATTCTTTTCCCTTAGTAATTTGGTATTGTGTTCTTTTTATTTTTATTTTACCCTAACTTTCTATCTTTTCGACGCTAGGGTGTTCGACAAGTGAATACCACAAATGCTTTATTGTCGACATCCGAGGATCGAAAAGAAACATGTTACATAGATATTAAAAATAGAATTTTGTAAATGAAAATGAAAGCAATATAAGGACAATGTTAAGGAAACCACTGAATAAATATTTGGAGAAGATAAATAAAGACAACATTTAGCATTTCAATGTGCCATAGTTTTACAGATGAGAACAAAATTATCCAAATTTAGTGTTCATGTAATGAGTATTTTCGTAAGAGGCATCAAAATTTTAGTAGAAAATAGGAAGAAGACCAAACTTCACAAAAAAGTTGGTCAAAAGTATGCTAAGTTTGGAATTTGGTCAAAAGACCAACTTTTAGTGCAAAATGGAAAATGGGGTGGAGCCCTCTGAAATCCACTTTTGCACTAAAAAGTGGACTTTTGCCTAAATAATAAACTTCGCATACTTTTGACAAAAAAATATGCAAAGTTTGTTCTTTTTCCTAAAATCCTCAAAATTTTATTTATTAAGCAGAAAAAAGAAGTAGCTAGCGATACTTATGACTAAAGAAGAGGGGTTAATGGTAAAAATGTAAAAATTAATTTGTGATGAACTAACAAACTTTAATATAATTTTTTAACTCAACATTCAAATTTTGTTGTGGATTAGTTAATTAAAACGGTGGATTGAAATAAAACCCAATTTTGTTTAGATTAACGTAAACGGTATGGCACGGATAGTAACATTCTCTCCGAAGTCAGTAACTGGCCCAATCCTCCAGAAATTATAGTCGCCTACCATTACCGCCGATCTCGAAACCCAAACCCAGATGGGGACACCAGCACGTAGCTTCATTCTATGGCTTCACGGATTGGGCGATTCTGGTCCAGCGAACGAACCCATTAGGACCCTATTCACTTCTCCGCAGTTCAAAAATACCAAATGGTTCTTCCCTTCTGCTCCTCAAGCTCCGGTCACTTGCAATTGTACGTTCAATTTTACGATTTTCTAACATGCTGTTGTACCTTGTGGGTTATTTGGCTTAATGGTCAACCGATCTGATAAGTTGATTGAAATTTTGAGAAAAATGTTGTTAGAACATCATTGCAATGTATGTTTAGTGATTGCTTAAGGACCAAATTCTACTTTACAAGTTTAGTGAATTGCCCGGTGTCAGTTATCTAGCTGGGTTTACTTCGGTGTGGTTTAGTGGTTACTCGTATGATTTAAGAGGTGCTGGGAAAAGACAACGGTGTCTAACATGAACAACCATTCTATTCCAGTGGTTAAGCCAATTGGTGCAATTGTGTGGCTGGACGCCAGGTCGGACGCAACACCGAAATACCTTTTTTGTGGGGTTGCAAATGATAACTAGGTTTATTGATATGCATGTGTCATTTACAGGATAGTTTATATAGAGTGCTGTAAATGCAAATCAAATTACTCAATGCAGTTTGCAAAGATTACTGCACTGTCCTTCTTACTTCTTTGGATAAAGTGTTCATATAATCTAGTTTTTTGTGTAAATATTTAATACTTTCACTGCATAATCTCTGTGTAACCTAGTTTTCTATGTAAATATTTAATATCTATTTTATCAAAATTATGTCATTACATTGTACTTAATTACTTAATAAATAGAGTATTCCAACCGTTATATGTATATAAATAGAGTACTGTATCACTTTTTGTCATCAACCTCGTTGTTCTTAATAACTTTATTTTGTGTGTGTGAGTGTGTCCACCAACGTGGGATAAATAACTTAAACAATCCATCCCGGCTATTGAGAAGACAACTTCATCAACCCATCACTTGCGTGACCTAAAGACGTCACGTTGCATGCAATCCATCCTAACTATTCTATCTGGGAAGACAACTTCATCAACCTGGTGACCTAACTACATCACCGATGTAAGCATCATTTTTTTTAATATTTTTGTTATGTATTGAAAGTTCATATTATTTTTCGTGTTATAATAATTTATAAATATTCCTTTTACTTAAATTTGTTAGTTCAATAATTAAAAATATTTATTTAAAAAAAATATAACGTAAAGTAATATATTTTGTTACAATTGGATGTATACTACATATTAATATATTAATCTCTTTGAATTTTTTATAAAAATTTAAAAAGTAAGTGTTGTTGTATTTCATTTTATATGTTTATGACTAACGTTATTTTATTTTGTTACATTACAGATAAAATAATAACTCTGTATACAACAAAGTGTGAAGTCACTCCCGAGCTCTATTAAAAATTTTCAAACACTAAAGTGAAGTATTAAATTATATGATTTAAAATTTTAGACTAACACTGATGTATAATTTTTTTTATTCATAGGCAAATTGTTGTTTAATCATGGATGGAAAAGAAGAATTTTCGATGAGTTCAAAATTATTTTTACTAAAAAATTTCTCATACTTTGTTTTAGTATGTTTACACATAAAATATTTTTTATTTTAAAATTGCAGGATGTATATTTTGATCTTAGTTGGAGCTAGGGGTGTAAATCGGTCGGACCGGACCGGACGGAGGTATGTTCAGTTTCTGTCCTAAAAAAAATCGGACCGAACACGGACCGGACCAAATTTTTTCTCGGACAAATTTCGTTGTCCTAATTCGTGTCCTAAATAAAATCGGTCGGACACGGACACGATCGGACTAGTCGGACTCGGTCGGACATGGCTATTTATATCACATTTTGTACATTTTACTAGATTTTCTCTCTACTATACGACGAATTTCAAATAATTCGGACGAATTCGGACGAGCCCAGACCGGACATGATTTTTTCTCGTACAAATCTTGTTGTCCTAACTCGTGTCCTAAATGAAAATCGGACGGACTCGGACGGACGTATTTCGGTCACGGACACGAACGGACGTCGGACATTCGAACAAAATTTACAGCCCTAGTTGGAGCACATTAGTGAATGTTGATCATTTATTCCAAACAGATGAGGCATTTCATAGTCGACGCATTTAGAAAATTTTGTTAGAGATGTTGGATAAAAAATATATATTGGCATAGTCGTTATTTCTTCTAAAGACGGTGAAGGCAAGGGATTGAGTGACGCAGTTGTATATCTTGGATGTGAGCAGTCCTTAGGTTATCGTAGAAATATAAAAATAAGAAGAGTGCATCTGAAGTTAAGAAGCGTAACAGTGGAACCAAAAGATGTAATTGCCTATTTCGTCTCAATGGGAAGGAAATTTTCGCAAAAATATGGAGACTGTTTGTTATTGACGATAATCACAATCATGATTTTCCTATATATAACGTAGGTCGTTCAATAATGAGCAGGTTGTCCGAGGATGAGAAGCTTAAAACAAAGGAGATGGCACGAGCTTATGTGCCTCCTCAAATTCTGATTTCTATAAAGAATGAAAATAAAGAGAATTTAACAACGATGAAACAAATGCAATCATAGGCAACTGATAAGGAAAGAAGAAATGGAAGGCCGATCAGTGATTCAACAACTTTTCAGAAAATTGAGAAAAGAATCTTACTTTTTTTGCATAGGGCTTCATCCACTGATATGGTTACCGTTTTGTTTTTTGCAAACAAAAAGGCCGTGCAGGTTCTGCATCAGTTTTATTATGTGTTGATTATGGATTGCACGTACAAGACAAACAAATATAAAATGTCATTGCTACAAATAGTTGGATGTGTTCCAACCGGGAATTTTTTTGTCGTTGGATCGACATTTTTACAAGATGAGAAAAAAGATAGTTTTGAGTGGGTCCTTCAGTGTATAAAACTTCTCTTCGATCAAAATCATCTTCCGAAAGTCATTGTCATTGATAGAGAATATGCTATGATACATGCAATTGATGGTGTGTTTCTTAGTAGTTATTATATGTTATGCACACGACATATTGCAAAAAATGTGGAAGATAAGGCCAAAAATAATACTATGAGTCAGTTGTTTGCACAAGGAGTTGTTGGTTGCTGGAATCAAATTGTTTATGCTGAAACAAAAGTCGACTATAAAGAAAAAGTACAACATTTTCAAAAAGCTTATGCTAGCCATCCAAAATTACTAATATATGTGCAAAATACGTGGTTGATTCATGTAAAAAAATTTGTGCATGCTTACACAAATATGGTGTTGCACTTTGGAAATCGTACAAGTTTTTTTTTTTTTTTTTTTTTGCATGAATCAACTATATATTTTGTATATACATTAGTAACTTTGGATGGCTAGCATAAGTTTTTTGAAAATGTTGTACTTTTTCTTCATAGTCGACTTCTGTTTCAGCATAAACAATTTGATTCCAGCGATCAACAACTCCTTGTGCAAACACCTGACTCCTACTATCATTTTTTGTCTTAACTTCCACATTTTTTGCAATATGTCGTGTGCATAACATATGATAACTACTAGGAAACACACCATCAATTGCATGTATCATAGCATATTCTCTATTAGTAACAATGACTTTCGGAAGTTGATTTGGATCGAAGAGAAATTTTGTATACTGAAGGGCCCACTCAAAACTGTCTTTTTTCTCATCTTGTAAAAATGTCATTCTAACGAATTTTTTTTTTCGGTTGGAACACATCCAACTATTTGTAGCAATGTCATTTTATACTTATTTGTCTTGTGCGTGCAATCCATAATCAACCATAATAAAACTGATGCAGAAGTCGCATGACCTTTTTGTTTGCGAAAAACAAATCGGTAACCATATTAGTAGATGAAGCCCTATGAAAAAAAAAGTAAAAATTTTTGGTCAATTTTCTGAAAAGTTGTTAAATCACTGATCGGTCTTCCATTTCTTCTTTCCTTATCGCTTGCTTGTAATTGTACATATGTTTCATCGTTGTTAAATTCTCTTTATTTCCGTTCTTTATAGAAATCAGAATTTGAGAAGGAGGCATATGAGCTTGTGTCATCTCCTTTGATTTAAGCTTCTCATCCTCGGACAACCTGCTCATTGTTGAACGACCTACGTTATATACAGGAAAATCATGATTGTGATTCCCGTCAATAACAAACAATCTTCATATTTTTACAGAAATTTCCTTCCCCTTGAGACTTAAGCAATTACATTTTTGGTTTCACCGTTACGCTTCTTAACTTCAGATGCACTCTCCTTATCTTTATTTCTACAATAACCTAAGGACCACTCACATTCAAGATATACAACCGCGTCACCCGATCTCTTGCCTTCACCACCTTTAAAAGAAATAACGAATATGCTATTTTTTTTTATCCGACATCACTAACAATTTTTTTTAAATCGTGTCGACTATAAAATGTCTATCTGTTTGGAATAAATGACCAACATTCACTAATGTGCTCGAACTAAAACCAAAATATACATCCTGCAATTTTAAAATAAGAAATATTTTATGTGTAAATATGCTAAAACAAAGTATGAATTTTTTTTAACAAAAATAATTTTGAACTCACCGAAAATTCTTCTTTTCCATCCATGATTTAACATAATTTGTCTGTGAATTTAAAAAAATTATACTTCAGTGTTAGTCTAAAATTTTAAATCATGTAATTAAACAATTCACTTTAATGTTTGAAAAAACCTGAAATTTTAATAGAGCTCGGGAGTGACTTCACTCCTTGTCGTATATAGAGTTATTATTTTATCTGTAATGTAACAAAATAAAATAATGTTAGTCATAAACATATAAAATAAAATACAATAATACTTACTTTTTAAAATTTTATAAAAAATTAAAAGAGATTAATATATTAATATGTAGTATACATCCGATTTTAACAAAATATATTACTTTACGTTATTTTTTTTTAAATAAATATTTTTAATTATTGAACTAACAAATTTTAGTAAAAGGAATATTTATAAATTATTATAACATGAAAAATAATATTAACTTTCAATACATAATAAAAATATAAAAAAATTGATGCTTACATCGGTGATGTAGTTAGGTCACCGGGTTGATGAAGCTGTCTTCCCAGATAGAATAGTTAGGATGGATCGCATGCAACGTGATGTTTTTAGATCATACAAGTGATGGGTTGATGAAGTTGTCTTCTCAATAGCTGGGATGGATTGTTTAAGTTATCTATCCCACGTTGGTGGACACACACAAAATGAAGTTATTAAGAACAATGAGATTGGTGACAAAAAATGATACAATACTCTATTTATATACATATAACTGTTGGAATACTCTATTTATTAAGTTTTTTTTTTTTTGAAAACCCAGGAGAACCCAGCAGGCCGGTAAACTCCTGAGGAGGGTACAGTAAAGCCGTCCGCTAATCCAAGCCCCCATATCCCCGGGTAAATTTATGTAGGATGGGGAAGTGCATGGTAGGAATCGAACCCGCGACCTTTTACCAGGAAGTTAGGCCTCCTTTCCACTGCGCCGCACCCGCGGACTATTTATTAAGTTATTAAGTACAATGTAATGATATGATTTTGATAAAATAGATATTAAATATTTACATAGAAAACTAGGTTACACAAAGATTATGCAGTGAAAGTATTAAATATTTACATAAAAAACTAGATTATACGGAGACTTTATCCAAAGAAGTAGGAAGGACAATGCAGTAATATTTGCAAACTACATTGAGTAATTTGATTTGCATTTAGCAACACTAAAAAAAAGAGAATGAACGTTCAAAACTTTTGTTAACTGGTGCTCTTTATTTTGAAAGTCCAAAAGACATTGTGCGTTCCAAAGCAACTGTTGAATTTCTTTGTTTTACTCCAAATGTCCGATGATCAATTTTTAAAATGCTAACTTTTACCTGTAGACGTACATTTAGTACTTTATTTGTAATCAGTGTACACACATATACATGCACACAAAACATTTATTAGGGTTTTATAATGCACACCGAAGCATTTATTAGGGTTTCTTCCATTTAATACACACAAATGATATAATGGTAATATACTAGTGTGCATTGAGTAAACTTGATTTGCATTTAGCAATCATGTTTATATATTGTCAAACTATAAAAATATTGGATTGTTGATTTTCAGTGACACGAAAGTGATGAACAAAGCAAATCTAGTATGATGAAACATGTAATCACCATTCTCTGAAGCTTCCATGTTTGATATGATTCATATCCCCTTATCAACACCGTGGCATTGGGAATAATAAACTTGATCCTTCAACTTTGATTTGAAGTGGTTATGTATATTTTTTTTTTAGTTTTCTATTTATATCTACGGATGCTTTTATGACTTGCTGATAACTACTTGAGCCCTCAGCATATTACCATTTTTTTCCATTTCATTCGTGTATTAGTATTTTAAAGGTTATGGATTTCATGCATTTATTATTTTCACAGATGGCTCTATCATGCCTTCATGGTTTGACATTCATGAGATACCAGTAACCGCTGTAGGTTCTTCCGGTGTAACAATACCTTGCTCCTATGTCAGATCATATGATTTTATATATTCACTATGTATTTCATATGATGTATTTATAGGAATCTCCGAAAGATGAGAAGGGTGTTTTTGAAGCTGTTAAAAATGTGCATGCTATTATAAACAAGGAGGTGACTGCAGGCACAGATCCCGAAAATATTTTTATATGTGGATTTAGCCAAGGAGGTGGGTGCATGTTATGAAAGAAACTTCATATATCCATCAAGTTGCATCATCTTTTTTACCTATTCAATATGTTTTGGCAGGTGCCTTGACTCTGGCAAGCATACTACTTTATCCAAGAACACTTGGAGGTGGTGCTATTTTTAGTGGGTGGGTTCCTTTCAATTCGTCGATTATAGATAAGATATCTCCAGAAGCAAGAAAGGTAGATGAAACAACCCAAAGAAGCATATTCACACTTTACAAGTTGTGACGTAAATGCCAATATTGTTTGTTATGCTGCAGACCCCAATTTTATGGTCTCATGGCATTGATGATAGAACGGTGTTGTTTGAGGCTGGCCAAGCTGGCCCTCCATTTTTAAAACAACTTGACATGAGCTGTGAGTTTAAGGTACGGTCAGTCAACATTTTTCAACATCTTAGTTCACAATCAATATATTTATTTAACCTATTACTACCACAATCTATGAATTATTCTGACTGTTTATCCTTGGACCGACCAAATAATAGTTCCATCGTTATCTGACTATGTAGGCACCCTTTTATAATACAAAGGGAAGAGATGCAACTTCCTGTTGTAACAGTAAAGGTCTAACTTCCTGTTGTAACATTAAAAAAAAATAAAAAAAATCTATCGTTCCTTTAGCAGTAGCTGGTAACTTCTTTCAGAGCCTGAACCATTTGATCAATTTGTTTAGCTAGAGTCATTGCTTCATGAGATCGTTAATTAGACCACACAAACATTATTGTCAAAAATCTTACGATTCGAATCCCATTTCAAATCGAATGTCTCAATTTATGATTCATTTTATATTTCGGTTCAATCTTGGCTAATACTGCAGTTTGAAAAAAACGTTCAATCCAAAATAATACTTTTACTGTGGTTATTTGGATCCACAAATTTCAATTCTCATCATTTCCAAACAAATAAAACTAGAACAAGAGAGAAAATGAAGTTTTGGCTTAGGTGAAGATGTACAATCATCAAAATTAATTTTAAAGTCTGTTCAAAGTTTAAAATACAGATTTATTGAATTCACATTTACTATTTAGATCCCTTTTCGATTTAAAACTTGAATTTTTACGATTTACGATTTGGATCTCTAATGAAAACCTTGCATACAATAAATGTTCATAACCAAACGAATTCAATTTAACAAAGAATGTAAAATAATAATAAAACACAGAGGGAATATATTGAACTTTAATTATCATGAGGTTAATGAGGTTTAAATCGTCGATTTGGACATTTGAAGCAGCATCCAATGTGACTTCTAATGGTCCGAACTTAAAGAACCAGTAATCTCTCCTGGAATTCTCCCAATTCTACACATTTTACGGAAGGAACCACCTCTGCCACTCAAATCACATACCGAATACAACAGCTAAACTTCATTTGCATGCTATATCGATGTTGAAGACGTCAAAGGCATGGAGAAAGGGCAGTGGATAGGTTTAGGATTTAGGCTGTTGGTAGAAGAGATTAATTGGTAGGATAAATGGGAAAGGACTAGTAGATGGTAATAAAATGTGATCTAGAGGAAGACTAAAAATTTAAGTGAAAGGGAAACTTTGAGAAGTTATCATTACTATTTTTAGATTGTGGGAGAACTGAACGATAATATTGGCCATTAGTAACGGACAAAAGCACCCATAATTTTTTAATTGTAACAACTAAAAGATTCAAAAGTACAGAATAGGCTTCATTTACAAGAATTTGCATTTAATTAGATCATGGGATGGTTGAGAAAATCATAGAATTATGAAAGAGGAAAAATGTCTTCCCCAAAGTTCCTCTCCTAAGACGCTAAGTCCAAAATTCACTTTGTGTTTTGTATCTAAACTCTTAAAAGAATGACGCGTTTGTTTGTCTAAAATGAGATTCCCGCATGCTTGTATCACTTTGGTTTCAGGATTTACCCATGGATGGAGTTGTACGGTTAAAGCGCTTAGCAGTTTTATAGCGGTAAATGCGCAAAAAGTTGTAGCGGCGATATATCAAAAAATAACAAAGATGAAAAAAAACTCCATCAAATGTAAAATTAAATATTTAAAGTTTATTTGTTCCCATTCTCGTAATATTTGTGTAAGATTTTTTTTAATCTAATGTAATGATACCAAAAAACATCATAATTTATGCATATTAGATTTGGGGACTATAATCAATTTCTAACTTATATTAAATGCTTATGCCTTAAAATTATGTATTTACCCTAATATCGTTGATTTGGTTTAAAGATGACCAATCAAATCTATTTTTTGGATATTGATATTGGTAAAGCGGATGCTAAAATGCCTCAATTTAGTGAATATAGTGGAAAATGACAGGACATAAATTAGATCTAATGTTTAGTAATGTTAAACTAAAAGAGTGTGAGTCAAAGAGTATTATACCTGATGATGGAGATTTTACGGGGCTTTAACTGCATAGGGACGAAGCATAGTTATGAAAGGAATGCAATGCTTGATGTAGCATTTGCGCATTTCCTCCTTTGTGGCACGACACACATGAAAATGAACGGTGAATGTCGTACGATGCAAAATGTCGTGTTTTTTCATTATATCATATTTTTGTTTGTTTTTTGTTTTTTGTTTTTATAATCCAGTTTTCATAAAAAAATTGCATTCATCATATTATAGAGCATTAAAAAGAGAATACAACATTCTTGGCACTAACGTTCCAATATGCTTAAGCAATATTGATGATCGTAATATATGATTAACAAGAAATATGGATGATGCTTTAAATGTTGAAGATAAGCTCGTACTTGATGATGATAATAATAACTTGACTTGGGATATTGCTGCTCAAGCAGTAAAAGGGATAGAGTTAGATATCCAAATGTAAGAACATCTACATTGTAAAGGCCTTTCGGTTTATGCTTCAGTTGCTTTACATCTTCATGAAGAAGAAACGAACCTAAATGAGATGGATGGGGAAGATACTAAATGCGATGTCTTTCTCTTTTATGGCGCGATGGTGAATAGTGTATATGGCACAATCGCGGCGCATCCTTTCATTCTTTTACTTTAATTTACAGTTTTCACAATCCGAAGTTATCTTAAACAATGGTTGAATGCATTATATATTTTTGAGAGCTTATCTCCAATGAACCTTAAATTATTTAGTAATGTTATGGCCACACCGAACTATGATGTGCAGTTAGAACCGAGAATCACAAGTCCAATCCAAACTAATTCAAATCGACTTCGAATCGACTAAGAAAGTTAGACAAGAAGTGAAGTACCGATCCAACTAAGAAAGTTAGACTAAAAAATTAGAAAATATGTTCATTCTTAGTGTTATTGCCAGTCGGATTTGAATTGACCCAAATCGAATCGAACCTTACGTTGCGTCAAGGTTTTAGAATATACAAGTTAGACTTGATAAATTTTAAGTCGACTAGAACTGAGCCCCGCCGAGTTGGGTCAAGATCAAACCCGACGTGTCTTACTATCACTCATGCACTGAATAAAAAATCTCAAATGGTTGCATTTTTCAAATTAATCTTGAACAAATTTCGAACTATATATTCTAATTAGTGTTGCGCCAAACACATGTTCTCGAATGAGTTTTTTTTAATATAAATTAGGTTTCAATGAACTTCATACTTTTTTTTTTTTTTTTTTTTGCAACCGCATCGAAGAAATTGTCAATTGATATGAGACAGATAAAGAAGACATTGAAGGATATAAATATGATGGTGCACATATTGATTTAGAGAATATGATTGTTTAATCAGTTTTATATTTCTATTTTATCGCTAGTATGTCTTAGATTTTGGCTTCTAAAGACTATCATGTTTTCAATTTTATCCTTATGATATTATATTTGATGATTTTTTTTGCAAAATGTCTGAAGTAGTATTTAATACACATGGTTTAGTAAAAGTGAACAAATTATGTTGAACTTTTAAATTAATGGTTTTGTGTGTGTGTGTGTGTGTGTGTGTGTGTATGTGTGTGTGTGAGAGGGGGTTATATAGCACCCTTTTTTCGTGGCAACCCTTTTGCACTCCAATTATAGCCACTCGTTTATATTTAAATAATGTGTTGGTGAAAGAGAAAGAGTTAGTGGAAGAAGAGAGAAATGACGTTGTGTGATGGAAATTAGGGGGGCTACATTATTTGGGGTGCTCTTGATCCTATACATACATACGTACATACACACACATATATATGTATGTATGTATGTATACATACACACACACACATATATATATAATATACCGTAAAGATGCGTGTCATTGCCTTGTCGTATTTTTTTTTTGCTGTGTGCCATTAACAACTATGAATTAACTATTAACAAATAGGACAATGATTTGTATACCACAATAAATAAGTGTTTTAAAAATTGCTACTAAAATGAGAATCATGAGCTTACGGGAGGTTAGCACTTGAGCATGGAAGAAAAAGAATTTGATCTTCGAAGGGGGGGGGGGGGTTGAGGGAGTTGGAGGGGAGAGGATTATAAGCTTGAGCGTGGAAGAAACTGATTTTTGTGGGTGGGGATGAAGATAACATGTGTTATCGAAATGTAAGGAGCAAAAGCAGGTCGAAAATATCCTTCACATGTTTTTCCCCCAATCAATAATGAAGAAGGTTATTCTGGTAATTTTAAAAGCTTCAAACGAAGGTTTCTTCATTATGTATAAACATTTTGCACGTTCTAACGGTTAAATTATTATTTCTGAAGCGGGTTGCAGTATAAAATCTACTATATATGCTTATGATTCCAATTTGGATTTCTAGTTTGTCAATAATACATGTAGTCACTGGATTTTTTTTTCAAAAAATTAATAATTCTTGAAGTTCTATGTTTATGACAGTATGTTATTCATATGTTTTGCAAAATGTTTAAAAGAATATTTGTGGTATATGTTTTTAGTAAATTAAGTATCAATTATACTTTTTAATTAATTGTTATTTATAAGAAAATTGTATTGTTTTTTAAACATGTGCATTAAATCAAAATTGGTATGTCATGACCACTAATTCAAGTGTGAGAGTAGTAAAGTGCTCTAGGTTTAGGTTTTAATGTCTTGGATTCGAATCTTAAGAGATATCAGTGTTATTAATGTGGCACACGATGCAAAAAGACGCAAACCCTCTTTGGAGCCTTAGCGCACGGCGCGGCAAATAGCGTGCGCTTTTTTAATTTACCGCACATATTTATATTTTTAAATAAATTTAAAATTTTAACAAGAAATTAAAAAAATCAATATTTTTTACTAAAACATATGCAACAAATTTTTTTTATGCATTTTACAAAAAAACGTAAAGCATAAAATTTCAAGCACACTAGTTTTCAATTCAAAAATAATAATACACATTAATGATAAAATAGAAACCTGAATCTCTCAACTCTTGCTGCTCTAGCAGCAACACCCCAAGTCAAGTCATCCTCAACGTCAAATACAAGCTCATCTTTAGCATCAGATGCATCATCCATATTTTTAGTTAACCATTCATTACGATCATCAATATCATTCAAAGATATTGGATCAATGGTGTCACAAATATTATATCTTTTTAATTCTCGATTGTATTTAACGAATACCAAATCATGAAATATTTTAATGTTACAGAATAAATCGTACAAAGATATTGGACATATTCACATATATGCAAAAAAAATTAAAAAAACCCAAGAGTATGTTTCAGAGCTGCTTGAATGTTTATTTTCTAAGAATGTTTTCTCTTCCTCCAAAACTGTTTCTCTTGATTTATTGATCACCGATTCTCAGTCCCATTCATTTGCTTTTGCATTTATACTAGGCAATATTTTATGATCTTTTATACATTACATTGTATTTCTGACAATATTAAAATGAATGTAAACTAAGTTGGATAATAAAACATATGTCAGTTCTAAATGCCGACATGCTAAGGTCAGTCAATTACATAATTGTAAAGTTATTAACTCGCCGATGATAATTGAATACGAAAAAATAATGATGTAATTATGTTTTCATATAACTGAAAAAAAGATATTAACAAAGTTATTCACATTTCATGTCATTAAGTAATAATAGTAATAGTAGTAGTGATGGTGGTTGTAGTGATGGTAAGAGTACTTGTAGTAGTAGTTATAGCAGTTTGAAATGTGAAAAAAAACAAAAAAAACATAAAATAAGGAAAAGACGCGCCATTTTGCGTCGTGCGCCATTTATGCATTGTGCGCCATTTGGCATGCCTTTTCATATACATCGCGCCGCAAGCAGGGGCGGATCCAAGTATAGTTGAGCTAGAGCCAAGGCCCCACTTCAAATTATGTGTTTCTTTTTAGAATACAAAGTTTTCTGAAGCTGCCCGATCTAAATTCCTGAAGCTGCCCTATCTGGCTCACCATTCTAGCCGCACCACTAGCCGCAAGCAAAAATGGCGCAAACGCCACGCCGCGCCCTGCGCCTAGGCGCGCCTTTCACAACTATGAGAGATATTAAGATGGACCCTCTACATAAATATCATTCAATTCTAATAGAAATTGTATGCTTATTCATCTTCATCATGCAAGGCTCCATGAACGTCTTGTATCATTTTGTGATGTGCATTTACTCATTCAAGAGCGTTCACCAAGGCTTCGAGGGAACTTTGTGTTTTTTTTGGTCATGTGCCATTAATAACTATGTATTAATTATCAATAGATAGGGCAGTGATTCGTAGTCCAGAGAACAAATTAATTTTCTAAAGATACCTACTAAAATGAGCCATGAGGTCACAAGACGGTAGTGCTTGAGCATGGAAGAAGAAGAAAACGATCTTCGTGGATGGGGATGATAACACGTGTTATTGAAATGAGAGAAAGGAACGAAAGAATGGCGGGAATATATTCCACATCTTTTTCCTAATGAATAATGAAGAAGGTTATTCTAGTAATTTTAAGAGCTTCAAACGAAAGTTCCTTTATAACATATATGTAAGTATTTTGCATGTTCTAATGGGTAATTATCATTTCTTAATTTAAAGCAAGATTATGTTGCAATTGACATGGACTATATATGCAAGCGTTACGTACGTGGTTCGCGCGTGATGATGGAGCACTCTTCATGTATAAAAATCAATCATATTTTTACGTTGAAATCATGTGTAGTTGGTTTGATTTTTTATTTCTACATTACGATGTCTAATTTAATTAGTTTGATTTTTTTAATATTACTAATATGTAAGAAATGAATTTATAAAGAATGTTTATATCTTAGATGCTATTTTAAGTGATAAAATACGGCAATATGTTTAGATGATCGTTTCGTATTTATGGAGAAAGTTCAGTTGTTAGATCATATTTTTATATTATTTGTATTTAGGGATGTTCTGAAATTGAGAAGGAAATTTAATTGTTGGATCCTATGTTAAAGAAATATTAAAAGCTTTAGTATGCGTTTACACCAAAAAAGATATGATGGTGTTTTGGCTAACTTATATTAGAATGCTACTTTTTAGGATAAAATTTATATATTAAGGACAGTTTCGCGGTCGGACCAAAATTTTGCACTTTCAAGCATGTTATTAATAGAGGTATGTTTTTTAATATAATACCCTCGAAGCAAGTTGCAACATAAAATTTAGTATGTATATTTATGAATCCAAATATGGATACATATTTATGCTGATACGCTAAAACAAGCATACGATCCGGAACTTATGGGAAGGGTCATCAGTCCAATGTTGGGGACTTTCAAATGGGAACAACCATAATCTTGAATATGTGTAACCTTAATATAGAATTATGGTTACTGTGACCAAAATCATCTAACCGGTTAGACACAATATAGGAAACGTAAAAAACATCCTAACGTTATATAATAACTTAATTATATATATTAGCAGCTAAACCAGTACTTACGTTATATACACAGATGAATTATAATTAGGCACTTTAATGTTGCCACGTTAATAAACCGAGTAGGCCTGTTAACTAAGTATTAAAAATATTAACCACGTTAAAAGCCAGTTAGGTTTCTGGTTTATCTGCAATACATTAATTGAAATTCTATGCGAGTGACATTATGTTTAATTATATTTTTGCAAAACGATAAAATATATTTGTTGTATATGTTTTTAGTAAAATAGGTATCAATCATGCTTTTTCAATTAAATGTTATGTATAAAAAAATTGTATTATTTTTTAAACATGCACTTTGCATCAAAATTGGTATGTCATGACTGTTGATTCAAATGTCAAGCGGTAAAGTGCTCTATATTGAGATTTTGTTGTCTTGGATTTGAACCTCGTGAGATATCAAAACTGCTGTTCTATCCGAATAGAGTATCGTTCATTCTGATAAATAATGTACGTGCTTTTCATAACCATCATTCAAGACTCCAGGAATGTCTTATGTCATTGTGCGATGTGCTCCATTCGCAATTTCAATTCTTGTTTATTTCACCCGAGATCTATTTTTGTAATAGGGAGAGACAGAGATTTTGTAAAAAGAGAAATTAAATTTTGGTATATTATTTGACACCCATCTCATTCAAGATAGTTAAATTCTAGGTGAGATCTCAAATAGAAGATCTCTCAGGAAGCTATTGTTTTTGCATTTACATATTTCTATTATTGTTTATGTGAATCAAAAGAAACTACATTCTAACTACGTTTACTATCCTTCTTATTCTTTTTTTCCTTACAGGCAAGTAATTTTTTTTCCACTTATAATATTTGGATGAATGGACTTCATTCAATTTAATACCAAATCAATCGTGCTACCACTCTGAATTGGAAGGTATAATTAATATTATTTTTTTGCATCAATAATATGTGTTAAAAAGTTTATATTTACTATTTAGATAACAATTATTATAAAAATCTTTAAAATATCAAATTTAAACGTTTGAGTTACTCTGAAATAGTATCAATCTAGATTTTAAAATCTGAGATGTCAATTTAGGAGGCACGCAAACGCAAGATATACTCGTTTCGTCTGAGATCTCGTCCAATGCGAAATACTATATGTACCATTCTCTTTATTTTAAAACCTTGGCGGCTCCATGAGTAACTATGCATGCAACAATAAGCACATCCAATATGCCTGTACAATCAAGTAATGCTCCAGTGCACATTTGTAGTTGGCGTTGTTACGCATCTGTAGGTAATCCCATAAACTTGAGTGTCTATTATTATACCTCTAAATACAAAACCGAAGTTGCTCAAAATCATATTGAGTTAACTAGATACATATGTCAAAATCAAAGTTTCAAAACGCGAAAAGTGTACATGAGGCGAGCGTAAGCTTTTTGGGTGAAAATAAAACGCAAAACATATAAAGAAACTCTGACATTTTAAAGTAACTGATGCAAAAAATGAAAAACAAATAATTTAAGATCCGACTTTGAAAAGTAAATATTTTTATTACAAATTAAAATAAATAATTGAAACTCATATGATTCAAATTTGGATTGCCAAAACTATTTGAAGATTCTATCAAACTCTAATTTTGATTTATTTTATCAATTCAAATCGTTCCGCAAAATTTATTCCGAGATTTAATGATGTTTATTGAGAACATTCTTCAAATAACAATGAGAAAATCCAAGTTGTTGAGGCACGTAATTTAGAGATAAGAAGCTTTTTTGAATAAGCCTCACGGCGTTTTAACTCTTATTTCCTCGAGTCGCTCCTCGAGGCGAGTATTTTTAAAACAATGGTCAGAATGAACAAATGTTAGTACATGCCTAAAACTGGGTTATGGATGTGCTCAGAATCATAATTTAGCTGCAAGTTCATGAAACACACTTTTGCAACAGCTACTTACACCTGAACGGTTGGACTTGCAAAAGACATGGAGAAAAATCTCTCTTTAGAACCGTAGTGTAGACAGAATCATACGTTGTTTCAACTACAAGTAGCTTTAACTCCTATTAAACCATACATTTCTAGCAGTATACGCATAATATCCTGATAATGGCATTATTTTTATGCAAACACAGGCTTATCCTGGCCTCGCCCATTCCATAAATAATGAAGAACTAGAGTCGCTTGAATCATGGATCAAAGCTCGCATGAAAGGTTCATCCTGAGTCCTTTTCAGCTTCAAAATGTTACGCTGATTACACCACCAACCTCCATTGTACGTTGTGTTTATGGTCCAGTCGTTTACTGTGTTGCTGTGATGTTTACCACCAATTAGTATGCAAAACATGATTATTTGTGTGATGATGAATTTGTGGTATAGTACCTAAAATATTGATATAAGATGTTGCCTTTGTCTTGCTATATATCAAAAGCAAATGTTTAATTTTTTTGTGCCCAATTTAAGCTTGACGTGTTGTACAGCACGCGCAAAGCAAATGCCAACCGTCTGCATATGGTGCGTATGCAGCCAAATGCTGCAAACAAAGAGGCAACATGGATATGGTACAAGAGGACTATTTATACATGCTCTATTTGGCAACGATCATCGCATTTGCTTCTTCTAAGTAGCAATAAAATATGTGGTCTAGCAATAGGACAAAGGACAAATTTTCAAAAGTAACGATATATATATAGACCAGATTGAAAACTATTTGTAAATGTAGATCAGTTTTGGCTAGCTCAGCGATGAGCTTACTATTTTTTTTTTTTTTTTTAATTTAAAAAATACGGGTGCATTTGCGAAATGTGCTCTCTATAATTTACACTGGCGCATTTGTAAAATACGCCCTTTATAACTTACACTAGCGCATTTCACAAATGCTCCGGTGTAAATTCTAGTTTCAAAACTTGGACAAACACTCCATTTACCAAATGGACACTCCCAAATTAGAATATACATTTATACACAACCTTCCATTTAATATACATTCATATACAAATTAGAATAAACTTTTATCTATATAAATGGCAACAAATAAAACTTTCAATAACCAAATTTAAGCATAACATAATTAAAATTCGATTATACATAAAAGTAGAAGTTGAAGTTTGATTACAAAAGCACACTAATGTTAAACTAAACATACGAGTAATTAGGGTTGAGTTAGATCGTTTTGAGTAGGTGAAGGTTGAGGTCCCGTGGGTTGCGATTGTTGTGCATCGTATCTTCTTTTAGTTTTTCGCTCGGAATGTCTTGGGCATGCTAAAATAATACACAACAATCACAACTAGGGGTGAGCAAAATTCGGTTAGAACCGAATTTAACTGACCGAACCGGTTTATTTCGGTCGGTTCGGTTCAGTTTTGAAACTTAATCGGTTTGAATTCGGTTTGTAAAATAAATTTTTTTAGTTATCGGTTTAACCGAATTAACCGAACTTTTACAATATTATCTAATTTTATGTTATTTTCGTACTTTAAATAATTGGTTTAGTGATAAAATACAAAAACATTTGTTAAAGATAAGTCAAATTTTATTGTAAACATAAAATTTAATGAATAAAATTTCTCCAAACATAAATTTATATTTTTCTTTGGGCGAATTTATCATTTGAACAATAAGATATCCTTCAAGTTCGGTTAAATCGGTTACCGACCGAATTAATCGAAATTATTTCTGTTCGGTTTTGAAAATTTTCGGTTTTAATTCGGTTTGAACCTTTTTACCCCAAAACCAACCTAACCGACCGAACGCTCACCACCCCCAATCACAACCCACTATTTTTTTGAAATTGATTAGCATGCTTAAGACAATCCGAGCGAAGAACTAAAAGACGGTATGATGCACAACAACCGCGACCCACTAGACCTTCTCAACCTCCACCTACTCAAGACGATCCGACTCAACCCGATTATTTCTATGTTTAGTTTAATATTACTGTGCTTTTGTAATCAAACTCCAACTTCTACTTTTATGCGAATGTAATCAAATTTTAATTATGTTATGCTTGAATTTGGTTAATGAAAGTTTTATTTATTGCCTTTTATGTAGATAAACGTACATTCTAATTTATGTATGAATGTATATTGAATGGAAGGTTGTGTATGAATGTATATTCTAATTTGTTAATGTCCATATGGTAAATGAAAGGTTGCTGTCCAGGTTTCGAACCTGGAGTTTACACTGGAGCATTTGTGAAATGCGCCAGTGTAAATTATAGAGGACGCATTTCACAAATGCGCCCCGTATTTTTTTACAGATTAAACTGACCATGAAATCGCTGAACTAGCTAAACTAGTTTATATTTGCAAATAGTTTTCAACCTGGCTTATTTATGTCATTACTTTTAAAAAATAGTCTATTTTGAAAATTTGTCCTAGAATAAATAAATGGAAAAGAGTATGTAATATGTTTATAACATGATTAAAGCTTTACGTTTTACCCTGCAACTCGACAGAAGTCAGGCTTTGAAATTTTTTGGCAATGGCTTCAACTCTAGATATGTGAGGACCAACAAAATTTGGTCAGCATTATCCAAAAAAAAAAAAAAAAACATATTAATGCAATGACCTTATGAAGAAAAGCACATCTAACTTTGATCACTTTCCTACAAAAAACTACGTCATATCCAAAATTCCTCGTAAGTGAAATAAGCAGTCGATGATTCGAAATTTTGTTTTCATTCCGATCATCGGTTAACTTTAAAATTTCGGTTTCATTTCAGAAATTTCTTTATAATTCCGGTTTATGAATTTCGGTACAAAATACAATGCTAATATGAATTCAAAGTGCATGCATTCTTTGAATTATATATACACGAGATATGATACGTAAAACAAATTTAATATTAAAAACTGTTGGGTTTTTAATTGTACAAAAAGAAAAATAATTTTTATGTTAGTCTCATATTGCCTAAAAATCTATCATATATGGGTTATATATACCAATAAGTAGCACGTCTATTAGTTGAAATAGAAACATAGCATGAACAATATGAGCTCGGTTGAAAAACGCGTGAGCGTAGGTGCACTTCTTTGCATTCCTTCTCCACGCTTTGTTGTATCCTGGAGGAAGCATTCATTTGAACTCTTCAACAAACTAAATTCGAGTGTGGACAAACAACTTTTCAAGGAAAGTGTTCTCTTGTGGATACACCTTAAAGCCAACTTCATTTCTCCGTCCCATTCACCCCTCTATAACTAACAAATCTTAAAAAGCTATTTTCAGTGCTATGGAGTCTGAAACTGACATGGTGTCCATCAGACTCTTGAACCAAGACATTATCAAACTTGATCAGTTTGATGGTAGCAACTTTACTCGCTCGCAAGACAAAATGACTTTTTTGCTCACTGCACTCAGACTATCTTAGTTGCTTAATCCAGATATGTCTCCACTTCCTTAGCCAACATGGATACCGATGATGTAAAAAACACATGCGCTAAACGTATAGAATACACACTCCTCTATCGCAGTCACATCTTGAATGCTTTGTCAGATCGTCTATATGATTTCTACAAGAAGATCAAGTTTCATGTACTAAATGCATGTGCTAAACGTAGTGGACACACACTAAATGTGCTAAATGTACCGAAGATGCAGATGAACATAAAGAAGGGACGTGCTAAACGTATTTGATTTCTACAAGAAGATGACGATGCATATGCTAAACGTACTGAACACACACTCCTTTGTCGCTGGAAATCTAGAATGCTTTGGAAAATAAATTTAAGATGCAAGAAGAAGGTAGGAACAAATTTCTCATTACTGGATATTTTGATTTTGAAATGGATGATAGTAAACCTATTCTCAGTCAAGTTCATGAGTTGTCAGGATTTGTTCACAAATTGACTGCTCTAAATATCAAACTTCCTAAATAATTTCAAGTTGGTGCAATAATTGCAAAAACTGCCTGCAACTTAGAGCAATTGCAGAAAAATATTTTTCTATAACAAAAGACTTTACTTTAGAATATATTCAAAAACATCTTTGAATCGAAGAAGAGTCTCGAAATAGGGAAAATAAAGGAAATCTATAACGTACAACCCCGAGACCCATATTAATAAAGAACATTAATGAGTAATGGCGTCTGGTAATACAGAGAATAAGGCCATTTAGGAGCGACCACTCACAGTTCTGTATCAAATAAGTCTTAAACGTGTCGAAATGTTCTATGATTTTTTTTTGTAGTTCGACACTCTTCATACTGATATAATACCCTGCTACATTGGATATAAGACCGCTTCAGAACAAGATACAATAAATATCAGTCATAGAACACGGAACAGCTAACACACAATTAAATGTATACATATACATTGAGCATAATATATAGCGTAGTACAAAAGAGGTGACTTATATCACCATATACAAAATAAACATCGCGTACAAACCACAAGAATATATACATCTAAGCCAAAATATCAAAACAAAACTACACAGAAACTATACGGTTAGTCCCAAAGTTGATAAAAAGGTGAAAAATGATACTGTAAGCAAAGCCAGGAAATTTAACCAACAACTCGGTCTGATCCGAACAATGAATACACGGATCAGTCTAGTTTGAATATGATGATTAGTGGTAAATGATAAGTATAATATAAAGTAAGGGAACATTCCCTTTGTTCATAATGGAACATTTCTTTGTTCATAAAGGAATAAAACTCAAATGTGCTTCGACCTCAAAAGTTATCTCATAAACAAACGCAGGTGTTTCTTTCTTGTTGTATGTATATTAGATTTTAGCCTGAAATTTAAATATCATAAAACATTGGAAGGAAACCCAACGAATCATAGAAATCACAGAACACAGAAGCCCCATCTAAAGAAATGAAATCGCTATATTTATCAAAATTCATGGATAGTTTAAAGCTGTAAATAAATAAATAAATAAATATATATAATATTAACAAAAATGGTGAAATCATTTAAAACACTAAACACAAGAATTAACACAGATTTGGATCCAACTCATATTGGTCAGTCGAAGCTAAGCCATACGTGCAAATCATAGATGGCTAAAGCCTGCAAAGTACTTTATCATAGATTTGATACCATTATAGATGAACCGAAGGTAAAACATAGATGGCTCAAAAGTCTAGCACAAATGATCCAAGGTCAAACACAGATTGGCCCAAAAGCCTAACACAAAAGACCCGAAGGTCTGGTATTGGTATCACCACAGAATGTGTTATAGACCCTCAGATAATAACCCATAATGTGGCAATCGTGCCTCCCATCGTACATTCTCACTTATCGGTTTATACCCCGCAAGTCAATTCCACATTAGGAAGGGAAACACAGAAACATGGAAAACACAATGGCTTTGAATAAACAAGACTGGAACTAACCGAAATAATAAACATGTGTGTCACATACCACACGGTTTAGTAAATCGTTTAAGTAACAACTCTGCTTTGTTAAAAGATGCAAAATTTTGTGGTTTTATTTAAGAAAACACTTTATAAAATAGTTGAGTTTAATTTGAAAAATGTTGTAGGAAAATGATTTTGAAATCTCTTTATGAATTAGAATATATATATATATATATCAGTATTTTATATAAAAACCTGCTTTGAAACTATTTTACTTAGGAAATATAGGGATTTATTATAAAATACTTTCGAAAATAATTAATTTGAAAATTATGCACGTGTGCTCGGAAATCACCAAGAGAAGAATACAGAATGAAATATTAAAATTCATTAAAACCTCAAATGATGGGTTTACGAAAATATGGGCCTCTACATGGTAAAAGCGATCCAAATCAGTCACATGAACCATAGTTTAGCACTTAGACAAAGAGATGAGGATCATTGAAGATCTACACTAAAATTCATAATAAAAACTATGCCAAAAGAACTCAAAATATATACTTGGATACTTGATCAATTATGGTATAAAATGCTAGAGATATGTTCTCGGATTAGCCTTAGAAATCACACCAAAACTCCAATCAAAATTCACCAAAACCTGAATCAACATGCAGGTTTATCAAACAAATAACTTGGGCGTTTTCCCAGGCATGTGTCAACAGACTCGACATAGGTCGCACCTTCGCCCAGGTATACATAAACCTTCTCGTTTTTTTTATTTCTAACACATAAATAAAGGTGCATACAATTTTGGATTCACTTGAAGATTGATCTACACAAACTAGATGACATAGACTCTCAATTGGAACAAAAATTACTAGAATCCGACAAGTATTGGAGAAGATATAATAGCTCAAACATGGACTCATGCCATGTTTGCGGCTGTTTTGCACAAATCAACTTACAATAAACCATTTCAGCAAAATTTACCACTATAAACTATCAGTAACACGTAAATTCAAACTAGAAAGCATGAGGGATTCCTCATCTTAAATTCCCAACAAGATTTTTAATTGAAATTTCAAGGATTTTGATCATAGAAAGATTTTAAGACTCTTTTCTCCACTACATCACCTGAAAAGTAATTTACAATCACATGAAAATGGAGTTTCTTAACATAAAGAAAACAAAACTTGAATTTGATACAATTGAGATAAAATTGTGGTTTTTAGGGTGATTACCTGTCTTAACACTTAAATTTAATACTTAACTTTGCTTTAAAACTGGATTTGAGCTTGGGAATTGAATTTTAAAAAGAGTGATATGTTTTTCCTTTTTACTGTAAAACTTTAGTAGGGAGAAAGATATGTTACTGAGAGGAAGAATGTGTACAAAGAAAATGTCTCCATATTTTTCCTCCATTAACCAACTATTAACGCCAAATTACGCTTAAGGAAGTTAATTAGTGACTAATCAAGCCCAATTGAGATGATTAAAGGCTATGTAGCCTTATTAAAAACAAAAATATACGTATTTTAAATCCTTTTTACCAATTTTCTTCATTCTAGCTCAGGATTTGTTTCTTTTAACACTAACAATATTTTGCAACATGTTTATGCAACAACTTTTTTTGATCACCTTCAGTAGTAGCCAACGTTCTAACCAGATTGACTTTGTCCTAACTAGATAGGACAGTAAACGAGATTATGTTGATTGCAAGGTCATACCGGGAGAATGTGTCGCCTTACAACATCAACTCTTGGTTTGTGTATTCTATCTTCGAGCGGTGAAGGATAAGAGAGCGAAGATTAGTAGGAGGAGATGGTGGAAACTCAAAGGAGACGACTTACGGGTCTTTAAAGATAGAGTGAGGGGAGAAGAAGCATGGAACATAGAAGGTGATGCAAATGTCATGTGGAATGAGATGGCAACTTGCATTAGAAAAGTGGCTACTGAGGTGTTTGGGAAAACAAGAGGAAATAAGCGTGAACCCAAGGATTCGAGGTGGTGGAACGACGAGGTGCAAAAGGCTGTCATAGAGAAGAAGGAATGCTACAAATGCATGCACCATCATAGGAGCAAGGACAACATACAAAAGTACAAAGTGTCAAAGAAGACTACAAAGAGTGCGGTGAGTGAAGCAAGGGGTTAAGCATATGAAGATTTGTATCAAAGGCTGAGTACAAAGGAGGGTGAAAGAGACGTCTATAGAATTTCCAAGCTACGCGAGAGGAGGACAAGTGACTTCAACCAGGTTAAATGCATTAAGGACGAGAACGATAGACTTTTGGTGGAGGATGACAAGATAGAAAATAGGTGGAGAAAATACTTCGATAGGCTTTTCAACGAAGGAAGTGATAGCCCTCGATCGAGTTGGAAGACTCTGCTGACATCACCGATAGACATTTCGTTTGGAGAACTCAAGAGGCTGAGGTAAATGGGGCATTGAAACGGATGAAGCCAGGCAAGTCATAGGGCCTGATGACATTCCTATTGAGGTATGGAGATGCTTTGGAGATGTAGGGATAACCTGGCTAACTAAGTCGTTTAATAGTATTTTCAAATCAAACAAGATGCCAGAGGAGTGGAGGAGAAGCATTTTAGTTCCAATCTTCAAGAATAAAGGAGATATTCAAAGTTGCACAAATTACAGAGGAATTAAGCTTATGCGTCATACAATGAAGCTTTGGGAGAGAGTCTACGAATAACGCTTGAGGAGGTTGACAAGTGTCTCTAGGAATCAATTTGGTTTCATGGCCGGAAGTTCGACTACCGAGGCGATTTTCTTGATTAGGCAACTTATGGAGAGATATAGGGAGAAGAAGAAATATCTTCACATGGTTTTTATCGATTTGGAGAAAGCTTATAACAGAGTACCGAGGAAGGTTATGTGATGGGCGCTAGAAAGGAAGAGGGTGCCATCAAAGTACATTACCCTTATCAAGGATATCTACGAGGGGGTTGTGACTAGTGTCAGGGCATGCGATGGTGAGACCAGTGATTTTCCCATTAACATAGGGTTACATCAAGGTTCGGCTTTGAGCTCCTATATTTTTGCTTTAGTGATGGATGAAATCACAAAAGGTATACAAGGGGAGATTCCTTGGTGTATGCTCTTTGCTGATGATGTTGTGCTGATTGACGAAAGTAGAATAGGGGTTAGTAGACAATTGGAGTTGTGGAGAGAAACCTTAGAATCGAAGGGTTTCAGGATTAGCAGAACTAAAATGGAGTATATGAAGTGTGAATTCAGCGGTGTCAGGTCAGATGACGAGGTTGTCGCCCTGGCCGGTCAAGTAGTACCCAAGAAAGAATCCTTTCGATATTTATGATCTATGTTGCAGTTTGATAGGGAGATTGACAAGGATGTTAGTTTTAGAGTTCAAGCTAGATGGGTGAAATGGCGACTTGCATCTGGCATTCTCCGTGATAGGAAGATCCCTCAGAAGCTTAAAGGAAAGTCCTATAGAATAGCAATCAGGCCGGCGATGTTATATGGTGTAGAATGTTGGCCTATTAAAAGGTAACACATTCAAAAGATAAGTGTAGCAGAGATACATATGCTGCGTTTGAGCTGTGGGCATACCAGACATGATCGGATTAGGAATGATGATAATTGGGAAAAACTTGGAGTTGCACCTGTTAAAGAGAAGTTAGTCCAACACCGATTGAGATGGTTCAGACATCTCCAATGAAGACCGCACGATGCACCGGTGCGCATTGGAATTGTAGGCCGCACTGAAGGCCCAAGGGGAGGTAGGGGACGACCTAAAATGACATGGGAGGAGATAGTAAAAAATGACTTAAGGAACTGGAATATATCTGATGAACTGATTTCAGATAGGAGTGCATGGAAGTTAGCAATCCATGTATTAGAACCTTAGGGTTTTTTTTCCAAACCATTATTTTACTTTTATAAAAGTTTTTAATATTCGTTTTTGTCTTTTTTAAATCTTTATTTTACTATTAAGAAAGATTTTAACCTTTTTTGCGTGTGTTCCATATCTAGCCAACCCCAACTTGTTTGAGATTTATGCTTAGTTGTTGTTGTTTATACAATTTTAACCGCTTTAAATTTTGTTTTTGACCAGTTTACAACAAAATTCATATTTTATACATAACTTACGTTCACAAAAATTCTTATTTCACTTATTAAAATTTACAAAATACATTGTTTTGACTTTAAAAAATTTACAATCTCTTACAAATTATTTTCAGTGTTCAAATAAATATTTTACGTGTTTTAATTATTTATTTGTACTCTGAATTGCTCAAAAACACGGTTTTACTAGAATTTTAATATTTCTTATATTACGGTTTTATGCAAAAAAAACTCATCGAGATTCTAGAATTTCCTATTTATTTTCATTTCTTACACTTTATATAGTTTTAAACTCCATCCTCCATTTACAAAATTCCATAATTAACACAAACATGTATTTTATTTTACACAAATTTCCTCCAAACTAAATATCCATTTCCTTGATCCTAAGTTTATTCATTTGTAGTGATTAAAACATTCCTTTTCCTCAATTATCCTCCATGAATCCAAATTACCAATGAATTTGAATAATTTATTCAAATTACCCACTCCAACTATTATTATATACTTAGTTAATTAATTTTCCCCTTAATGTGATTTATTTAAAAGCTCACTAACAGGTAATCACAAAACTGTAACAACCTATATTTTATAAATGGTAATTAATTAAATAATAAGTTGAAAATAATGGGAATTTGGCAATGAGGATTGCGCCATTGGTCCCATTATGATTTTCTGATTTAGATGCATATTTGGTTTGCTAGAAACAAACTCAAAATAAAGGAGCTATGACGATTCGAAATTTAAAATTAAAACTAGAAATAATAAAAATAATAGTAACAACATATGCTAGGACGACCCAACTGGCCAGGTTGACCCATGAGTCGACCCAGGTTATGGGTGGGTCAACTCCTGTGTCGATCCAACTGGGTACTGGGTCGGCCTAACACGTTGCCAAACATGATTTCGTGCCCGACACGAAAAGAACAGACAAGATTAAATCATTGATTTTGGAGCCGACGTGTTTGATTTTATTGGCTAATGTGGCTTATCCAGATTGACCCAAGGAATAATGATTCAGATTTAAAACTTAAATCTAACGGTTGAGGATCTTTAGCTCCACCTATAGATATAACCTAACCTCCTCCCTCTTCCTCACAATACATCTCTTCCCTCCCTAGGCTAGTCTTCTTCTAGAGACGTCTCTCTAATTCTAATTTTTTTGGCTAATCTTCTTTTTGAAGATAGGTCATCTTAATCTACATTTTAGGGGTTGAGATAAAATTATAATATTTTCAATTTTATTTTTTTCAGGGGGAGGTTCTGCCGAAACCACATATTTGAAAGCTTTCAGGTGAGTTTTTATGATTATGTAGAATTTATTTATTTAGTTTTGGGATAAATAAGGATAACGGTAGTTGTGGTTGTAGATTTACTTATAGTTTTTTACAATTTATGTTTATTCCTGTTTTCTATAATTTTTCATGTAAGTAATTTCTATAGTACTTGTCTTTTCTTATAGTTTGGTTTAATTAATATCAGATTACTGTAAATTATTCTCAGTCTTTTTCCCCCTATTCTTCATCATATTTTTACAGTTTATTTGTGGTTATGCCCGATTACGCCTAAAAGGCATACATACATACATACATATACACACACACACGACTGATTTAGACATATATTGATATGCCTAATTGCATATGTCTGATTATTACCCTTTATTATGCGCATGTTCGGGAAAATTAATTTAATTAGGAAAATTGAATAAAACTGGGGCTAATTGGACATATGTTATAAAACGGGAACATTGGACTAATAGTATGCAAACTTGACCAAAGTTTATAAAATGACTGTGACGTAGGATTGAAACAAAAAATGAACTATGACTTATATTTGCACAAATATGATAATTGGAAAATCAAAATAAACTAATGTAGTTTATTTGCAAATTTGATTTTGATTGGATATTACTAAAAAGAACAACTAGGCTTTAATATGTACATATTGAATTACAATGTGGTAAATTACGAGCCTATAAAGCGTTAGGCTTTAATATGGACCTATGTAGCTACAGCCTCGCAATATCCCTGCTATATCCCATAGTGCTCTTCAATTGCTACGCTATTTCAATTTAGCGTTGATGAACAGTAGATCTGCTTTTAGCCCTACTATTTTCCGCTACATCAGCTAAATCAAGACTTTTTGTCGTTCTCTTTAGCAGTATTAATATATAGAGCTTTATTTGACTATTTCTCTTTTCTAAAAATTCAACAAATTTAGCGTAAATGGCTAAATTTAAGGCATAAGTGTCTAATATATGGTAACAATCAATTACAATCATCAAATTTAGCATAAATAACTGTGATATTCCTTGATTTTGTTATATAAATTTAATTTATACTAGTTTCTTATACACATATAATCTGAGAAAAATGATTAATTATTTATAAAATATTTGTTTTTTTACATATAATGAACCTTTTTTCGCCACCGCTATATTCCCGCTAGACCTTTTCGCACCTCTGCCGCTATAGAACTGTTAAGCGTTTTAACTGCACAGATATGAACATATTGACTTATATGGGTTAATTTACGAGCCTAAAACTAAAATTCTATGGTGGTCTTAAAATTAGGCATTAGACTTTAATTTTTACATACTGATGTACAATGAGGTAAATTTCGAGCCTAAAAAGGGTTAGGCTTTAATATGAACATATTGATTTAAAGAGGTTAAGTTACGAGTCTATAATTAAAATTTGGCACTAGGCTTTAATATGAACATATTAACTTAAAATTGTAAGTTACGAGCAGAAGGCCTTAATATGGACATATTGACTTATAAGGGTTAAGTTATGAGCCTAGAACTAAAACACTATGGATGCCCAAATAAAAGGGAATCTGGGCCAAGCATAAGTTGTTTGTTGGGGATCTATACCATGCAGCATACCATTTTTTAGCATATAAGGTCCCAGTTAGAAGGCGAGTGCATGCACCATGCTGTGTAGTGATAGTAAGTTGGTCCAATGGAGGTAAGTACAGATGCGTTTTGGCGGTTCAATGTGCGTGCATTGGCCCGATTGAGGAAGATAAGACAATGTGACACCTGTGAATAGCTATGTTTTTAGCTAGTGGATCGGGCCTGATAAGCCCAAGGTGCACAGTGGACATAGGCTATCACCGTGGGTATAAGAAATCGATCGATGGGTTGTATTAAGAATAAGTTTCTTAATTATATTATGTTTGTATGCATAGTTGTGCAAACAGTCAAAAGTTGAAAGTGAATGAGAACAATCAATCTTATTGATAACCTTTCATGTCGTCCTATATATTTACTTTAGGTTGGCACACACTTACCTTATGTGACACTAGAATTATGCTATGTCTATTTTCCCTTGCTTACCAATCATATAATATGCATGAAAACTCACCAAACTTTATGTCTGACCCATTTTCCTTTCTACTTTCCTTTTTTCTTCCCCTGGGCTCATAGGGAGAAAGTGCGTAATTTGGATTATTTAGCTAATTTTGCCTTGGAGGATTTGCCTTGTTGCAAATGTATTATTCTATTTTAGTTCATTTCTTTCCACGGTTTGGTTGTACCTTATGATTACTGTTTTTTAGGATTATTATTTATATACTCTGATATTCAATGATAAAGATTTATCTTCATGAGACACGTTATTTTATGACAGTTGGTTTTAATAAAAATAAATGGTTTTGTCAATTATATAAATTATCTTCTTCATCCGCTGTGTTTTAAATATTTCTTTCTTGTGAATCCTAGTCTCTACGATGTTTTTATGTCTTTATACCTATTACGCTTCATATTCTTTAACGGGACCCTACTTTGGGTAACCTTTAAGGGGTAAGGGATGTTCCATTAGGTTTCAGAGTCAAGTTACAAGATCACTAAAATTTTGTTTAAAAAGAAAGCTTTTTGAAAGAAAACATATATTTTTAAAACTAAAGTTATTTTAAAAAGATATCTCCTTTAATCAGCTACAACCTTCCTTGACTCTCTCAAATTTTAAAATCTCTATCTTTCCTCTCTTACGTAGTATGCCAAACACCCCTAATTTTCCTGAGGGTGTTCCTATTCTGGGTTGGTCGTAGATACTTAGAAGTTACGTCCCCAGCCGAAGGACAGGAACCTGCGTAGGCTCCAACACTCACTATGGTGGTTCCTCTTAACCCACCAGCAGCTTTCGGTTTTTCCAAGCTTTGTAAGGATTTCTCGAATTTGGACGGCAAGAAATTTATAAGCACAGACACTTCTGTAGAGTCCTACACTTGGCTTAGGGATATGGAGAGGATACTTGAGTTATTAGAGCTGGAGGATATGTATAGGGTTCAGCTGGAAGCTTGGCAGCTTAAGGGAGAGGCATCTTTTTAGTGGGAGATTATTAAGGCCGAAGGAAGACATATGAATTAGGAAGGATTCAGAGTTAGATTTGAGAGGAAATTTATGTCACAATAAGAAGAGGGTGTGCAGTTAGAGCAGTTCCTTAATTTGAAGCATGGTGACCTTTCCGTAAAGGAGTACATCAACCAATTCAACGATTTTTCATGATTTGGGGCGATTTGGTTAAAACTGCTAATAAGAAGACAACTAGGTTTGCGAGAGTGATGAATCAACCTTTCCGAGGATTGGTTATGACTCATATTCCAACGGGAGATACTTATGACTCTTAAGTAGAGATGGCTTTGATGCACGAGGGCAGAAAGAAAGAGGTCAAGGATGCTAAGGGAGAAATACTGAAGGTTTCTTATTCTAAGAAGAGATGGTTGGAAAACAAAAATGGAAAGAGAAGCAATGTGACGACTCGCTAGTTTTAATGTCTCAGATAAGTAATTAAACCAACTTCAGACGCTAAAAACAACAAATCGTTATTGCTTATCAGGTTTAACATAATTAAATACAAAGAATCACAAAACAATCTATGCAGCAAATAAAAATTCAAGTAAATATCAGAGTTTACAAAACAAAATTTATTATATAGTGGAAGAATATTATATATATACAATACATGATTTTAAATAAAATAAAAGCTTATAGTTTCGTCGAGCGCGCGCATAAGCGTTCTGCGTCTTCACGTTCCTCTCCAGCTTTGCGCACTGAAATCTTTAAAATCTAGAACACTTAGGACCTGACCCGAGTGTTCCATGCAAAAACATAAAACATTCAAGTCAGGATTAAACTTATTTCATGTCAGTCACTTCGATAAACACATAATTATAACTGATTTAAACCCCAAAATATTATTTAAACCATTCGAGTATCAAATCAGTGAACTACCGAAAATATGTACCATAGTGGATTGAACACATGCATGCAAAAAGATGGGTGATAGCTTAGAATAATACCCGACATCGTAAGGACATGTTCAACAATGCATATACATCAAACTAGGCGATCAAGCAAGAATGACACAAACTAGCAATTAGTAATGGAATAAACATATTTGCTAGTATCACAACAATACCAACTAGAAATTAAACATGTATAATAGTGGTACTTGCAGGAAGCAGACTCACATAGTTCAAGATAAGGGATGCATGTCTTTTTAGGTTACAATAATGCTTGCTACCAAAACTAAGGTTTAAAATGTTCTCTAAAACCATGACTAAAACATGATCCAGCATTTCATTTAGAATGGAATGCAAAGTTAAAGGCCAATCTTGTGTATAGTAAACTATAAATAGAATGACACAAACTAGCAATTAGTAATGGAATAAACATATTTGCAATTATGACAACAATACCAACTAGAAATTAAACATGTATAATAGTGGTACTTGCAGGAAGCAGACTCATATAGTTCAAAATAAGGGATGCATGTCTTTTTAAGTTACAATAATGCTTGCTACCAAAACTAAGGTTTAAAATGTTCTCTAAAACCATGACTAAAACATGATCCAGCATTTCATTTAGAGTAGAATGCAAAGTTAAAGACCAATCTTGTGTACAGTAAACTATAAATAACTATAGGTATATAAATTCAAAGCCTATGTACACGCGTCCTACTAGCACCATGTAAATTAATGGAGTTCTGCCCACAATAGCATCGTGCATAAAACCACTTGTGTGCGTGTGTGTGTGTGTATATATATATATATAGGTAGCTTACATGTATAAACCAAAATAAAGCAGAGATGAATGGAATCATACTAGAACTGTAATAACATAAACTAACCAACCTACATACATGAGCGGGTAAGGCAACAACAAAATCAAGAGCTTAGAAAATAACAAGACAAGCATATAGTAGGTTATCAAAGCATGCATAATGGAAATTTCTACCTAGATTATTCCAAAACTACTTCGGTTAATTTCAGCAAGCTATATACCCCATTGTCAAGTAGCAAGTACACAAGAGAAAATAGGACAAGCTTTGGCATATTAAAGGATATGCAAAGACTGCATAACAAAATGAACCATAACCATACTACAACAGGACAATAAACCCAATCAACATGAACAACAACTAAGTAACCCCAAATAGTTTATATTTAGAGACCGACGTAGCCAACTTGAAACAAGAATAATCTTAAGCGAAATTACAAGTAGACGATGATGGCGAAAGAAGCAGAAAAACAGCGGTGACTAGTGTCTTGAACTCGGATTAGGGCAACATGCTAGTAGTAAAAGCATGGCTATGGGTGGTCCCGCATGGCTCAGGGCAGTGGTGGATGGTGAGCTCGACTATCCTGGTTGCGATGGAAACGACGAGCAATCAATTTTCCACGATGGGTTTCAATTTTTTTTCTTTTAAAACTGGGTTCGCTTTAAAAGTGGAGGGGAGGTGGAGCACTAGCGTCTCAGTGGAGTCCACGCAAGATGGTAGAGATTCTAGGTCGGAGGTGCGGGTTGGCTTCGGTGAAGTGCGCGACGCTAATGGGTCAGTGGTACGATGGAGTTAGGGCTGACATGAAGGGAGCCGAAGGTGGTGGAAGATCAAGTGGAATGGTGGATGGCGGTTGATCGATGTAGAAGGGTTTTAGATCTTGCGGTTGAAATAATTCTGCCATTTACTTCTTTCCGATTTGGGAAGACTTGAATTTGGGGGGAGAAACGTTGGCTGAGAGTAAAGGAAGAGGGATGGAATAAAATAAGGCACGGTTGGTAGAAAATAAAAGGGGACATGCGGTTTGCAAAAGGAAGGACGCGTGAAAATTAAGGGATACGTATAGAAATATCAGAACAAGTTTAACAAGTGGCAACCCAACAAATAAATTAAAACAAGTGTAAAACCAAATAACATATATATTTCTAAGTGTATACCATTATCTACTCTGTATACAACACCATATAATGAAATGTGTATATATATATATATCCAAATTTTAATTTAAACCAAATTTGGCCAAACAAATTTACTCAAATTACATTATGATTCTCAAGTAAAAGGAAAATTTTAAAGTTTTTATAATTTCCTTAATAATATATGTAAATTTGTTGGCTAGCTTTTTGACCAAGCCACCAAGGTTCACTCACAAGAAGAAGGTATGAAACTGCGTTCCTTAAATTCATGAAGGATCGGATCGCACCAGAGGATCGTCCCTCATCGGATCGCCCCTCATCGGATCGCCCCCCATCGGATCGCCCCCATTGCATCAGCGATCCGACTACTTCTACGCGACTTGATCCGTACATACGCTACTACCCAACACAGACCGATCCGATCCCCTGATGCATAGCGAAGCCTCTGACCTATTCAAGCACGAGCTAGTCTTCGGCGATCCGAGATGCACGGATCCAGCGACACGTGTCCCCAACTGTCACTTTGACTGATTCTCCCCCTTTGCTCGATCCGATATTTAAGGGGATCGCGAAACCTGTCCACAACGGCTAATTTGACTAATTCTTCTTCAGGCTGCGATACGATCCGATATTCTCGGGATATGTGCCACGTGTGACCTCGATCCGCCTGACAAAATCAGCTATAAATAGCCCAGAGCTTGGCATTTTTCAGGATCCTTTGGCAATATTAAGCACTGATTCCGCCATTATTGTCGTACCACTATTTCATATCAGTTTTATTACTAGATTACTAAGAGAAATCACAATTGTAAAAGTGAGCTTGAGAGAAATCATTGATTGTACTAGCATTCAAAGTATAATCGATAACATATAAAGTGGACGTAGGCTCGTTAACGCCGAACCACTATAAATTCTGTGTTTTTCTGCTTTTTCTTCATTCTCCAGTTAAAATTCTTTAAGAATCAGAACAATTTGGGTGTTAGGTCCAAATTTTGATCTAACATTTTGGTGCTTTCACTGAGAACAGCCTCAAAACTTCACTATTCAGTTTTTTTTTGAAGATTCCAGCGACATCTGATATCATGGCTGGAAAGAGGTCTAAGGAAGTACGAGCTTCACGAAAAAATGAAATCGCGAATGAAGCAGTTGAAGAAAGTGTGCACGAGCTGGGCAATGAGGGAACTTTGGATCGCGGAGCGCCAGGGGCGAACCGATCCGATGAAGGTGCCATGCTCCGAGTCGACGTGGACGAGACGATCCGGACTGCTGAAGGGGTTGTTACTCGATCCCGTGATAACGCCTTGAATCCTCCGCGTACTGTGACCACGAACCGATCCCAGGGGGGCGCTTCGAGCCACCATCCTCGATCCACAGCGATCCGAATTGATGATCAGACTACAACTCGACCTGGAAAGGAGCCTATGGCTCGCTCCTACCGTCCTGGCCCCTCCGCTCGACCTGGCTCAAGCTCTTTGCGCATAAGAGAAAGTGATGATGATCAATACGACCCTTCTGCTCCCGTTACTGAGGGGGATCTCTCTCGCTTTTCCGAAATGTGGGAAAGACTGTTTGATGAATTGGCTGCTCAAAGGCAGGAAAGCTCCGTTCTGCGACAGAATTTGACCGCTATGGATAGAAGGCTTAATGATCTCGTAAGGCAAACGACGCCACCAGTTCGTCCGCTCACCCCAGAATACTCTTCTTCGTCAGAGGAATCGCCGAGGCCTCCGCGGCGACCGTATGAAAGGCCCGAAAACATAGAGCAGCTTCGATTTGGAACCTTGCCATCACGGGAAGAAGAGGCACTGGGTGCAGGGCCCTCAAACCGTAATGTGAACGATCACGCCACAACCCCCAGAGCTCAAGGTGTGGACAGCCCTGTACAGAACAGACTACCTCAGCCCCGTCGCCGTGCAAATGCTCATGGTAACAGGGGGCAACGAAGCCCAATCCGAGCCCCGGATTTCGTGACTGCTCCCGGAAGAGAGATTAGAGAACCCCACCGAGCAAGAAGCGCTGACCCCGAACCTCCGCTGACCAGTGCAAATGTTGCAGCTATGATCCATCAAATTCTGGCAGATAGCCATGGACAACGGAATGAAGATTGGGGAATTGACCGCAGTCATACCCCTTTCACCGATGATATTTTAGATGCGACTTTCCCGGGGCGCTTTAACATGCCGCAGATGAACCGTTACGCGGGTAGATCTGATCCCGTCCAGCATCTGATGAGATATTCTTGGTCAATGACCGCTGCCGCAGCCTCTGACGCTGTCAAGTGCAAAGCATTTCCCATATTCTTGGAGGATGTAGCATTATTATGGTTTACTCGCTTACCAGCAAGATCAATTTCCAGCTTCAGGGAGTTGAGTGAAAGGTTCGTGGAACAGTTCCGCATCTATGCACGAAAGACGAAGAGTGTGATTGACTTGTTCCTTGTCAAACAACGACCAGGCGATAGTTTGAGGGTGTATCTAGACCGTTTCAACCTGGCCGCTACTGAAGTTAAAGATCCTCATGAGCCAACTGTTGTGGCAGCCCTGATTGATGGGGTAGATAAAGACACTGAATTTGGGAGATACCTGGCCGGCAAGCCACCCCATACTAGAGAATTATTCTACGAAAAAGCTAACGTCCATTTACGTCGGGAGGAAGTATATGCTAACCGAAAGGCAAAAACGGCCGATAAAGAGGAAATCCAGAGCAATGTCGCCATCAAGCAGACAGGAGACAGCTCGGGGAAGGTCGAGGTTAATGTCGGAAATCGGAATCAGGGTAGTCGTCAGTCAGGAAACAATGATAATAACAGTAATGGCAACAACCGGAAGAGGAATCGAGGGAACGACTCCCAGAGAAGGACTCGTCCCAGGTCTTTTGAGAGTTATACGCCAATAAACGATACTTTGGAAAATATCTTCATGGATTCGTACAACGTCCTCCAAAATAAAAGGCCACCTCCCAGAGAGTCGACGGAGAAAGAACGCGAAACGGGGAAGTTTTGTCTCTTTCATCAGATTCATGGCCATTCGACAAATGAATGCCGTCACCTAAGAGATGTAGTCGAGAGGCTTCTCCGAGAAGGAAAATTGGATGAATATAGAGTAACGCCCAGGGACAGGGGGCAAGCCGTACAAGCCCCAAATCAGAACCAGAATCAACCTGCTGTCAGGCCAACCGCCCAGCAAAAGGGAAAGGACCTTGTTATCAATACCGTAATCGGAGGGCTTTATCTCGCCGGACACGGTTCCAAGGCATTGGATCAGTATGTTAATGCAGCCAAGCAACATCTCGAGGTAGGGGAGTGTAGCAACCCCGAGGACAACGTCCCGGTAAAGCAACAAAAGATGATGTCCGACGATGTCATTTTCCACGAATGAGAAAGCATTGGAGTCCATGCTCTGACTGAAGATCCATTTGTAATCACAGTACCTATTGGCCCGGCCACTGTTCATAAAGTTTTGGTGGATAACGGGAGTTCCGTCAATATTCTTTTCAAAAGGACATTCGACCAGATGAACCTCGAGATAAAAGACTTGAAGCCCTGTCAGGGATGGATCCGTGGATTTAACGGAGCATCCACCGCTCCAATGGGTTATGTAGAGCTACCAGTTACGCTTGGGGAAGGAGAACGCCAGAGAGTGAGAATCCTTCCCTTCGTGGTTTTGGATATTGAATCACCCTACAATGCCTTCTTGGGCCGACCGGCCCTCGCAAAGTTTAGAGCCTGTATAGCCCCCTGGTGCTTACTATTGAAATTTCCTACGGAAGCTGGTGTTGGTATTGTCAGAGGAGATCAGGTTGCCGCACGAGCATGTTATGTTGCAGAGCTAAAGCTACTCCGCAATGGAGGGGACATAGAAACCAAGGGCGCTTCTCCCCCTATAAGGGCGGAGACCTTATAGCAACTAAAGAGGATAACCGTAGGAGAGTCGCCCAGAGAGTTGCCCGAGGATATAGATCCCAGAGAGGACAAAGAACCTGGGGGCAGAATGGAGACTCCCAACGAGACAACTGTGGATGTACCGATCGATGATAGTGACCCAGACAAGGTCCTTAAGATTGGATCCCAGTTAAATCCGAATGTAGCTAAAGAACTGACGAATTTCTTAAAAAATAACTTGGATGTATTTGCTTGGACCCACGCAGACATGTGCGGGATATCTCCATCAATCATGAGCCATTCATTAAGCATTAACCCTAAACATCCTCCGGTAAAACAAAAAAGGCGAATGTTAGGTCCAGAGAGGTCCGCTGCCATGAAAGAAGAAGTTGGAAAGCTAAAGAGTAATGGATTTATCAGAGATTCAATCTACCCATACTGGATTTCAAATCCAGTTCTGGTGAAGAAGGCTAACGGGAAGTGGCGAACGTGTATCGATTTCTCGGACTTGAATAAAGCCTGCCCGAAAGACAGCTTTCCGTTACCCAGGATCGATCAGTTGGTGGACTCAACGGCGGGTCATGAACTCCTCTCCTTTATGGATGCTTATTCAGGATATAACCAAATCCCAATGCATGTTCCAGATCAAGAACACACTAGCTTTATTACGGATCTGGGATTATATTGCTATGTAGTAATGCCCTTTGGCTTGAAGAACGCAGGCGCTACATATCAACGGTTAGTGAACAGAATGTTCTATAACCAGATCGGGAAAACAATGGAAGTATACGTCGACGACATGTTGGTTAAGTCCAGGCAATCCTCCAATCACACTACGGACTTGGCAGAGATGTTCGGCATTCTTCGAAAGTACGGGATGAAACTCAACCCAACAAAATGTTCATTCGTGGTCGCTTCCGGAAAATTCTTGGGATTCATTGTCAGTTCTCGTGGGATTGAGATTAATCCAGACCAGATCGCAGCAATCAGAGACATTCAGGAACCTAGGCAAATTAAAGATGTGCAAAGCCTTGCAGGAAAAGTAGCCGCACTAAGCAGATTTATCTCCAGGGCTACGGACAAATGCATCCCATTCTTCGAATTGATAAAGCGAGGAAAACGCCACTTCAAATGGACGCCCGACTGCGTAGAAGCGTTTCAGAACTTGCTAAGACACCTGGAGAAACCTCCGATATTATCTAAGCCGATGGATCACGAGGACTTATTCGTGTACTTGGCAGTGTCGTTCCACGCGATCAGCTCAGCATTGGTAAGAGAAGAAGATAAGGTCCAAAGACCTGTGTATTACGTGAGCAAAAAATTGACGGTAGCAGAGCGTAATTATCCAAGGATAGAAAAGTTGGCGTATAGTTTGCTGATCGCCTCTAGAAAGCTTCGACATTATTTTCAGGCGCATCCCATTACCGTATACACTGATCATCCACTCAAGCAAGTTCTACAGAGACCAGAAGCGTCTGGAAGGCTACTCAAGTGGAACATTGAGTTCGGTCAATTTGATCTGAACTTTCAGCCTCGGCGGTCAATTCGGGGGCAAGTGATAGCCGACTTCATAGCAGAGTTTACCATCCCGGAGGAAGATATAGCAAACGAAGAAGTTGACCCCTCAAAATTACTTCTCGATCCCAGTGCCTGGAGACTGTATACTGATGGCGCTAGGAATGACAAGAGAGCCAGCGCTGGAGTAGTGCTTGAAACTCCCGAGAAACGGCTGATATCCTATGCTATCCGGATGGAGTTTCATGCCACTAACAACGACTCCGAATATGAAGCCCTAATAGCCGGACTAAGGATCGCAAAGGAGTTGGAAGTCACAAAGCTGGACATCTTTTGTGACTCCAAGTTAGTTGTGAGCCAGGTTACTGGAAAATTCCAAGACAAAAGTGCAAGATTTATCTTATACTTGGAGAAAGTGAAGGAGTTGCTGAATGGCTTCGATCACTACAGCATATCTCATATTCCACGGTCGGAGAATCAGCAGGCAGATAAGTTGGCGAAGATGGCTAGCTCTGACGATCCTGAAGAGACCGGGCTAGCCCCAGTTGAAGTACTTCGGTCTCCAAGTATAGATCAGATGGAAATTGATCCAGTACTAGAGACGGAACCAGAAAGGGAGTCATGGATGACCCCTCTAAAGAATTTCTTGATGAATGGAGCGCTTCCGACCAAGAAAAGCGAGAGGCGTAAAGTAATTCGTAAAACTGCCCGATACGTTCTGCAAGGCGGAGTTCTTTACAGACAAGGATTTTCGATGCCCCTTCTTCGGTGTATAGCTCATGACGACATCAAGCGTGTGCTGCAGGAGGTACATGAAGGTGAATGCGGCGATCACACTGGAGGGCAAACATTGGCGAAAAAGGTGTTGCGGCATGGTTATTTCTGGCCAACCATAAATAAGGATGCGGCAAAATACGCACGACGGTGTGATGCGTGCCAGAGATTTTCAAAGATACCTAGAGCACCTCCTAATCAGTTAAAAACAATGATGAGCCCATGGCCTTTCGCTTTGTGGGGAATTGATATCATCGGAAGTCTCCCCATAGCTAGGGGCGGAGCGAAGTTCGCTATTGTAGCCGTAGATTGTTTCACTAAGTGGGTCGAGGCTGAACCACTGACTACAATCACAACCAAACGAGTGATCAATTTTGTCGTTAGAAACATCATCTGTCGATTTGGGATTCCAAAGATTGTTATAACTGATAACGGAACTCAGTTCGATAGCACTGAATTCAGAAACTTCTACCAGAAATACCACATTGAGAAACGGTACACCTCTGTGGCGCACCCGCAATCAAACGGACAAGTCGAAGCGGCGAATAAAGTGATTAAGTCCATTCTGAAAAGAAGACTGAAACGGGCCAGAGCCATGTGGGCTGATGAATTACCCTTTGCGTTATGGGCCTACAGGACAACATATAAATCGGCAACAGGACATACCCCTTTCTCCCTTGCTTTTGGAGCAGAAGTAGTCATCCCGGTTGAGATAAAAGTACCTTCTCACCGAGTGACTTATTACGATCTGATGACTAATAACGAATTGCTCCTTAAATCCCTGGAAATGATCGAAGAAAAGAGGGACGAAGCAGACCTGCGGGCCTTGAGATGCAAACAATAGGTCGCCCGATACTACAACAAAAAGGTTCGAGCTCGAACCTTGGAACCCGGAGACTTGGTTCTGAAGCGTGTCTTTCCAGCCCCAACTCATATGGGTGCGAAGTGGGAATGACCATACTCCATACTGTGCAATCTTGATAATGGAACCTTCAAGCTAGCAACCGTAGATGGAAAGGAAATCCCCAGAGTGTGGAATGCCCAACATTTACGGCCGTACCTAACGTAAAGATGTCAGATCTGTTCTTTTGCTTTGTTAAGAACCATGTACAAGGCACGACTTGCCTAGAATAGTCCGATTTCTTAAAGCAAAAAATTATAAAGTGGACGTAGGTCATGATTCGACCGAACCACTATAAAAATATTGTGTGTTGTTTACCTTTATTGCACTATTATTTATCTGCCTTTCTATTTTTATGGAAATTGCTGTGAATCATGCAACGATCCCAGAAGCATATAATTATAGGTGCCTTCCATCAAAATGGAATGTAATCACCAGTCAAAACTCTGAGGGTGTGATAAAGTAAATCATATCATTGATAGCGCTCTAACTCTCCAGAGCCGAGAGAGAGCATAACGGACATGAAGGCGATGTCCGTAAGTCATGGCGGTGTACCATGATCGGAACCGCCTAGACGGAACTCTAACCTCGGCGATCGCCAGGAGAGTATAAAAGCATCTCCGACAGAGCGCTGAGAAAGAGCTCTTGCCCCGCTGAAGGATCGGGGAGCGATTGAACTGCTGAGCTCGAACTCTAACTCTCCAGAGAGAGAGAGAGTATAAAAGCGTCTCCGACAGAGCGCTGAGAAAGAGATCTTGCCCCGCTGAAGGATCGGGGAGCAATTGAACTGCTGAGCTCAAACTCTAACTCTCCAGAGAGAGAGAGTATAAAAGTGTCTCCGACTGAGCGCTGAGAAAGAACTCTTGCCCCGCTAAAGGATCGGGGAGCGACTGAACTGTTAAATTCAAACTCTGACCTCGGCGACCGCCAGGGGAATATAAGAGAGTCTATGGTTAAGCACTAAGAAAGGTGTCGGAAACTCAACACCATAAGGACAATTATCTTGCTAAATTTTCTAAGTCCCCCATATTCAGAAATAGGGGGCAACGTGCAGACAATGCTAATCAATCCTTAATAAGCCCTAGTCAGGCGCCACATTAACGATTGATTGGGGGCATATACACATATACACATGAACACTGAAATTTTTAAATTTTTCTTTCTGTTGCTTGACTGATTTGTAGTTATAATCAGATGGTCTATGACTAAGCATGAAAAGTTTATTAAATGCAGGTACACGGTGATGCAAAAAGAGATAAACTTTTATTTATAAACTGCAAGCCTAGAAAGCGAAAAAATAACCTAAAACAAAAGTGAGGGCCAGTCTCACAATTACATTTCATGGCCAGTAAGAAGACTAAAAACAAAATATAAACGAGCAACAATATCCTATTTACGCTTGGATTTCTTATCCTGTTTCTGCTTCTCCAGCCTCGCCTTGTCAATATCGGATTGATCACCCTTCTTTCTTTTCCTTTTGTCTATAAGAGGAACGTCCGACTCTTCAGAAGATTCCTCCTCCACCTCCTTTCTCTTTCTTTTATCAGTAAGGGAAGCTAGGAAATCATCAGGGTTCGCAAAATGAAGCTGTTTGCTGATGGATTTGGGCTGGAGTTTCAAAACCATCCCAGTTTTGGGATTAAACTCTGAGATAGGGACTATGTTCAAAGGCTCTCGTCCCACCTTCTTTAAAGCCATCTCCTTTTCCTGCCTAGCTTTTCTGTTAGCCAAAGTTTCGTCGTCATCGTCTTCGGCTTCTTTGGTGCTAATGATATCTTCCTCATCCTCTACATGGCGCCCATCCATATCTTTCAAGGCCTCGATGGTTTCATCATCCTTGGGAGCATCAGCACCGGGTGTCAGGACGCCCTTCTCTGCTGTTGTACCCTCGGCCTGCTTCGGTATCTCAACACCGGCGCTAGGCGAGACGACAACCTTCTCTGCCTCTTTCCTCTTCTCGACATCCTTGTCGACAGGCTCGCCACCTGTATTATGGGGAACAGGTGTTATTAATTCAATTGGTTGTTCTACCAGACGACGACAACTCACAATTGTTTTGACAAATTATGGGAAAAAAGGGGGATACCTTCAGCTGATCCTCCATCTAGGCTAGCTGCAGAAGCTCCGACGACCACAGGAGTTAGGCCCAAAGGAATTAATGGATCATCAGGATGGTACTCCTCAACTCCGGAGGATTTGGGCTCTACAGCTGAGCTCGAACCTTCGTCAATCTTACTTTTGCCCTTAGCCAGGGCTCTTTCCTTCTCCATTTCTTCTTGAATTAGACGACGACCTTCTGCCAGATCCTCGGGCTCGTTATCCCTCAGGATGGTCTTCATCAGCTCATCTTCGTCAATTTCTTCAACTCCCAATCTCTGCTTCTCACCCTCAACGATGGCATCCCATAAATTGGCTAAAGTAACGTGGTAATCCGGGATCCACGAGATGTTACGGGTTTTGAGGACATGGCCGAGGAAGTCAAAGATCATCTCTTCGAACCCTTCGATGTCCTTTTCTCTCTCGAGGAGCTTGTTGTTAGAAGAAGTAGCCATTTCAATGGCACTTTCAACATTCTTTTCGGCGAGAGCCGCGCGCCTCTCCGCATCCGCGACTTGATCATTTAAAATCACCTTTTCCGCTTCAGCCAAAGCTAGACTTTCTTTCAAACTTGCTTTTTCTGCCTCCCAGGCAGCTCTCTCAGCTTCAAAATGGCCTTGTGCTGTCTTCAACTCAATGTTGGCCATTTTAAGATCTTCAACCTCCTTCTTTAAGGCCATTTTCTCTTGACTATTTGAGTCAAGTTCCGAATGAAAGCATTTCTTAGCACTCTCCAATTCGGTCTTATAATTTTCAGCATCTCTCCGCGCTAAGGCAAGTTGGGATTGAGCATCTTCCAAGTCCTTCTCCATCTTTGTCCTGGCCCTTTCGTTGTTATCAATCTTCACCTTGGATCTATGTGCTTCCATTTCAAGCGTTCGAATGACTTCTGAAAGATTAACAGCATGTTTCTTCATCATTTCATACTGCCTGGCTACATGGCGAATGTGCCCGACGACTTCATTATCCCAGTTCCTAGGGATTGGTTCCAAGGCTGGAACAAACGTCATCCTTTCGAAGAAGATGTTGGGGAATTGTTCCCGCAACTTTTCCAGCCTACCTTGAGTCTTGGGACCATGGATGTAATCTTGCGACCCGGGGGCAACCAACTCTGGTTGGCTGGAAGGGACAATGTCACTTCTCTCCTTTTCAGAATCTTTGATTGGATCCTTGGGCTCGTAGTGTCTTTTTGACGACCTGCTGTGAGAGGGTGCACTCTTCGGAGGAGTTAACTCATTAGGAAGTTGTTTTCCCCCTGCAGGAGCTACCGGATAACTGGGAAGCTTGCCAGAAGTCGATTTTGATGGAGACCGGGGTTGCGAAGAAGTAGGCTTGTGATAAAGGCCGCGAGAGCGCTCGTTACTCGGATGAAGACTAGGTGTGCCTTCACGAAGAGAGCGATAAGAATAAGACCGCCTGCGAGACATCTTTCCTACAAAGGAGAAAAGAGCATATTAAAACCTTGGATAATGTTGATATAAAAGTGTGGGGTCAGGTAGTGCGTGTGATTTGTGCATCCCATATAATTCCCCCTAACAGACCCGGGCCTGAAGTCAGGCTCATCTGAGTAGTTTCTTGTCCTCTAATTGGAACGGTGGTCTCCTCAGAAGCAGGGTAAAATGGCTCCCCTTCAAAGTCCCCCTCTATGTATACATCATCGGGTAAAGGAATTTTGCTCAGCTCTTTAAATAGCTGTTCTTCTGTCAAATCATCAGGAGCAGCAGGTTCGATTGGAAGAGAAGCCCTTGAGGGGAAACCCCCCGGAGAAACTGGGATTTCCTTGGACTTGTCACCATGGGCCTCATCTCCTCTATATATGTTTAGGTCCTCGTCGTCCTGGATGATTATCGGGGAAGGACTCTTACGGAATTTAGTTGTTTCTGCTGCCCGTGATGTTCCCTCTCCCTCCGTTGGGGGCACGTATTTGTAGGGTTTCCCGCCAGCACCAAGTCCAAATCTTATATCCAGAAGGTGATGCTTATGAAGATTCTCGTCAGTGATGCACTTCTTGATCCTTAGAAAATCGGATTTGCTTTGTAGAAGAATAAACAATCGATTATTGTATAACAAGCCTTCCGTCTTGGGAAAGACGTGATCTGCTTAAAACAAAAAAAGTGGGGATGTTAATGCTTCGGTTTCTTAAGCAAGATATTCAGTCAAAAGATTAAAATTTACTTGATTTAAGCCATCTTCTTGAGCACCCAGCCTGTCTCTTTATATAGAACCAATCAGACTTGGGATCCCCTATATTGCTGTATCCGTCATACAGAACCTTCCTATTCGCCACCGATTCGAAGAAAGAGAAATTTAGGGTTGCCGAGGAGCGATGCTTGAAAAGATAAAAGAATGTTAAATCTTTAAATGTGAGCTCGGTATGCAAGATCTCCGCGTATGCGATATATAGAGTGTATAGAGCCGCGTAGGCGTTAGGATGAAGCTGCATCGGAGCGATACCCAGTTGTTTTAAGGTCTCAATGACGATTGGAGGAAATGGAGGAATAGCTCCTACCAAGCACATGATTCGGCTGACTGCCATATACCCTTCCGGAGCTAAGTGGGGTCTATCTTCGCTAACGGGTGTCCTCACATCATCCCAAGGGATCCCATGTCTCAGGCAAATTCTTTTAAGCTTTATGTCATCGAGTTTATATGCTAAAGAATCAGTAAATTTCTCTATCCCAAGTGCATCAGGAATCTCGTCAGGAGCTCGACTGTCTACTTCAGACTCCTCGTCAAGTGAAGTACTTTCAGTTGGATCCGATTCCGTTGCTTCGTATTCGGAACCAGAATCCTCGCCCCTTGGATTAGTTGGATGGACCTCAGGGTTATGATGCTCAGACACCTCGGGATCCGTCTCGGTGTTAGATCTCGGAGAGGAGTGATTATCCGACATTACTGTTTAGGCGAAGAAACATGAGAAATAAGATTAAAACTACCCGTCCCCCCTGTGTGTGCAAGTGCCGGTGTGTGTGCTTGTGCGTTCATCAAAGAAAAGAACAAAGGTCAACAAAGTCATCTAGGCATTGGTCGTTGTTCGATTGATAGATTATGCATTTTTTCAATCCGGAATGTTCGTCCCAAAGGCTCTAACCTAATTGTTCATCGATTTGTTAGAGTTGCGTTATTTAGTCAGCGTGTGCATCAGATCGTTCGTCAGTCGGATCGCAGGGCAGGTTCGGATCGCAACATATGAACGGATCGTGCTGAAGTACTCGGTACGCGGAAAGGTGCAAGCTCGTATAAAGGCTTCGAATCGTGAAGCGCACCAATCCATCCAAACGGATCGCTATGGTATCTTGACGATCCGCATCGCCTCCTATTCTCCACGATTCGAAGCTCCTCCCTTCCCGCGACCCGATCCTTTAGCCGAATCTATGCTTCGTCCTCATCTCTCCGAACCCTCGCCTCGCCAACGAAACGCACCGAACTGCTCTTTACTTCCTCTCCCTCTTCCCTGAACCTCGCATCGCCACAAACCAATGCTCCCCTCCGATCTGATTCCTCCTTCTTCTCCCTCGCCTCTTCCTCTTCACTTCTCCTCGATTCGTCACGCGAGCACCTGAACCCATCAACCATCGTGGGTGCGGTCTCAAACATCACCAATTTTCTCATTTTTTCTTCTTAGATTCCAGAAAAACAAGTGAAAAATTGCATGAGAATGATTTTGGCGAAATTACCTTTCTTAAATTAGGAAGAACAATCGTATTTTTGGAAGGAAGAATTAGGGTTTTATCTCGAGAAAAATAGGCGGCACGTTGCTGAAAGAAGAAGAAGGAGAAGAGTGAAGTGAGGATCGATTTATATAGGCAAAAGGGCGACCGTTAGTCTCCCCCTTTTTTGTCTTATTCGATCCATGAAAGTCGATGGGCCGTGAACCAAAGCCCATCGCGTCACGAACCAAAAGCCCACCTCGTTCCGTAAAGAGGCCCAAGTACTCACCAAAGGACGAGGCGAATAACTTGCTAACAGACTGTGACTCGCCCATGCGATACGAACCGATAAATGACCGACAGGAATGAAAATTCAAAAATGCACCTGATAGATTCGATGATGAAGACTCTGAAAGATCCCAGAAAAGAATTTTCCAATAAACAGGGAAACTATTAAAGATTCATCCGATGTTTATAACAAGCAAAGAAACAACTTTCCGTAAATGATATGGCCTTTCGGATAGATGCTACCACTGATTTGCATCTCTTTATGAAAAGACATTTCTATAGTTTCGAAGCATGTTCCATCATCGATAAAACATACTTCGAGGGGGCAAAATATTGGCTAGCTTTTTGACAAAGCCACCAAGGTTCACTCACAAGAAGAAGGTATGAAACTGCGTTCCTTAAATTCATGAAGGATCGGATCGCACCAGAGGATCGTCCCTCATCGGATCGCCCCTCATCGGATCGCCCCCCATCGGATCGCCCCCATTGCATCAGCGATCCGACTACTTCTACGCGACTCGATCCGTACATATGCTACTACCCAGCACAGACCGATCCGATCCCCAGATGCGTAGCGAAGCCTCTGACCTGTTCAAGCACGAGCTAGTCTTCGGCGATCCGAGATGCACGGATCCAGCGACACGTGTCCCCAACTGTCACTTTGACTGATTCTCCCCCTTTGCTCGATCCGATATTTAAGGGGATCACGACACCTGTCCACAACGGCTAATTTGACTAATTCTTCATCAGGCTGCGATACGATCCGATATTCTTGGGATTTGTGCCACGTGTGACCGCGATCCGCCTGACAAAATCAGTTATAAATAGCCCAGAGCTTGGCATTTTTCAGGATCCTTTGGCAATATTAAGCACTGAGTCCGCCATTATTTTCATACCACCATTTCATATCAGTTTTATTACTAGATTACTGAGAGAAATCACAATTGTAAAAGTGAGCTTGAGAGAAAGAATTGATTGTACTTGCATTCAAAGTATAATCGATAACATATAAAGTGGACGTAGGCTCGTTAACGCCGAACCACTATAAATTCTGTGTGTTTTCTGCTTTTTCTTCATTCTCCAGTTAAATTTCTTTAAGAATCAGAACAATTTGGGTGTTAGGTGCAAATTTTGATCTAACAAAATTTGATTTAAAATATTACTAACATTTAAGTTTAACAAAACAACTTAGATTAAATATACAATTTCTAAATTTATACATATATAAAACTAATTCAAATCCAAGTTTACAACAGACTAAATCTAAAATTATAAATAATTTTTAGTGTAAATTAATTTCCAATTTTTTTAAACACGTATAAAGTTAATTAAATCTACATAAATTGAAGTTAAATTTATAGCTTCTCAAATAAAAATATTGTAATAAATTTTAAAATACTTCTATTGCCGTTGAATTTAACAAGACAACTCAGAATTCAGATACTAAACTTTAAATTTACACTTATAAAAATCAACTCAAAAATCCATCTAAATAGACTAGAATTCAAAATTACAACCAAACATCAAATTATTAATTACTAAATACAAATAGATTTCATATTTTAAACGTTAAAAATCTTGGTTCGTTACAATCTTCCCCACTTAAAGCTTTTCGTCCTCAAAAAAGGGAAATTGTTCAAATCATACAAACTTGCAAAACAAAATACTTACCGATACCAATTTAGATTTTAAAACAAAATAACAATATAATTTAAAACTTGAAAATCAAAGCATGGAATAATTTTCGACTTAACATTCATGTTTTCTTTTCATATCGAATTATACTTGCTTCGAGATTTTTAAAACTAAAATCCATTTCGAAATTTCAAATATTCACGATAAACGATATATAACATTTCTGTCCCAAGTCGAGAAGTTTCTCTCAGTGACAAGGCCACTAGGCATGGCCTATGCACATATCGATATCGAATACTGATGTCTCTCCGGACCCCAGAGCAGACCATCGTCAAGGGTTTACACCCACGTCATACCTTCTTTAGTCACGGGTTACTTGAGTCTCATAACAAATCATTTCATTTCGTATCTCGAAGTTATAAATTATTCTGTAACAAAAATAATTCATAAATACCTTCAAATCGTATTATTATCGTTTTTCAAACACTTCAAAATATCGGGATTTTAGGTCATCGAAAATTCTTTTCAGAAATCCAGGTTGTCCACAGATTTATCAAAGCAAGACAGAGGATTCAGGAATAAAACCGAACAGTTAAAAATTCAGGCATGAATAGATCGAATGATAAGCGAAAAGTGACGGCACGTCAAGGGAAAACTAAACGCGTCAATAAGCGAAGGAGCAACATTATATTTTCGAAATGTTCGTGTCTATTCAAATTATATTCAAATTATTCTTTATTACAACTTATTAGAACAAAATAAGTTATGGAATTTTAGGACTTGAATTTTTTTCTAACGCCCGAATTTACGGAAAATATCGGCAGCACCTCCCCTGCACGGTCCGATCGGAAAAAAATTCCCGTACGCAAAGCAACAAAAACACAAAATATACATCTTATCTAAGCAATGAGGCATCCTTAATCAGGGGAAAACAACACGAAAACCAAATACGGTATTCAATCCGAAATGCTTACCTTATATTAGTGTTTATGAGCATGTTTGCTTAGTTTTCAATATTTAGCGCACAAGCGAGCTTTCATGCGAAGCGCACGTCATGGCTTCCTACTAAAACACTTAACAAATAATGAGAATCATGTACATATACAACAAAACTTAATATATAAAGCATAAGAAAGCACGATATGTAAACTTCAGTATACATGAACCAAGATTTATCTACAAAAGCAAATGTTCCTTTTAAATACAATACTCATTTCATTTTGTTCGAACATCTTCATTATCGTCATTCATTCCAATTACACACATATTAATATTTCTATAATTATTATTCCATATACTTGTCGCCATATTAAATTCGCTTACAATCAATGTACTGTCATACAATCATTTACTTGTCTATCCGTTCTTATTAAATTCACTTACCATCATATACATGGTCAATTTTTTCTTCCAATTCAATCCATTTTCATTTCATTTAAAGAGTTATCATCCTTCATTTCCTTAGTTGCTTAATGGATTCACATTCGTCGAATTCAAACATTTTTACATTGAATTATTAACATCCATTTACACTTAGATTCAATTTATTCTCGTTTGGATTGATCTCATTCAAATCCATTTATATTGGTTTCAATCCATAATTCATGTTTTCCATTTAATGCTGAATTCATTAATGGATCGATTTTTTTTGTTCGTTCAGTTATATAAATTTTACCATACTCATTTGCTATAAAATTTATTTATTAACTTCCCAAAAAATATTATTTGAATGTCACAACTCTTCTTTTATTGAAACTTCAATTCAGTCATAACAAAACATAGATTTGAGCCTGCAATTCTCGTTTTGAAAATTTAGAAAAAGGTATTTTTGTTATATATTTCAAAGTTGTGCACTTGCAAAACCTTCAAAACCCTCTTCCTTAGTTTACTTTTTGAAGTTATACAAGTTTTACTTTTATAATATTGATTTGTTATTTAAAGCTCGAAAATACTTGATAACTCAAAGTTTAACAAGTTTATTTTTGTTCTTACAGAAATTTAACCATACGTGGATCCAACGCATGATTAAAAATCTCCAAGTACTAAATATATATACTTGTTTCAACTTCCAGTGAAAATAATTTAAATTATTTTTAGTAAAACAGATATGGAAATTACTTCTGTAACACCCCGTGTATTCTATAACAGTGAAATTCACAAATTAAAGTATAATCAATTTCAAATCAAAGAATTAAGGGAAACGGGATAGGCCATTGCGTTCGTCTCGGAATTCTGCTTGAGATAGAGTCTGAGTTTGCGTAAAACGGACTCCGTATGAAGGAGTTATGGCCTCTGGAAGTTTCAAAATTCAGTTTAAAATTCAAACAGACTAGAAAAACCAATTCAAAATTCAAAATCGGGCCCAACTGGCCAGGGCGGGAAAATTCCCGCCCAAGGCACCCAAGTTGGCAGTTGACCTGGGGCTAGCCAGGTCGACTGGGCAGTCGACCTGGGTCACCCGTGTCGACTGCCAAGTCGACACGGTGTCGACTGGGGTGTCTACCTGGCCCCTGAGCCAGGTCGAACCCAGCCCACCCTGGCTGGCCTGGTCTGTGTTTGGTCGATTTTCTGAGCCTTGCCTTGTCACTAGGGCTAGGTGTCAGCTCCTGGTTGGTCTCTCCTTTGAACGAACGGCTATTATTAAACCAAGCTTCATCGACGGTCTAAATCAACTCACAAACTCTATAAAAAGGACCTAAGACTAACCCTAATTCACACAAACTAAAATGGAGATGAGACCGTCATGCTGCTGAGGAGAGACTAAGGATAGCCGTCAGAAATTGAGGGACAATTAGGAGATAAATCAAAATCTTAAAGCAACGTTAATTGAATCAAAACAACGCCTACAACAAAGGATAGCATCTTCAAATTCAGAATTCAGATTCCTGAATTGAAGATTCGTCATACGTCGTAAGTAGAGTGCTATTCCGATGTGAATAATTAATTGTGTTTGATTTGTGAAAAATGAGAAATGGAATTGCGGCGATAATAATCTATATGTGTATGTTATTGTGATTCTAAATGATTGGGAAATGTTATGGTATACGATTTGATATTCGCAAGTATATGATTTAGGTTGACAACCACATGTTGTGGTATTTTATTTGGGATTCATACAAGTATATGATTTATGTTGACAACCATATGTTGTGGTATTTTATTTGGGAATTCATGCAAGTATAGGATTCACTATTATGCCAATATGATGTACACACTTTTATGATCACTTTTAGTGTGTAATTGGATACGACTAGGTACTATAGTTTATATGAATCTATGTTGGAATTAGCAAATCATACTTTTGTATTAGAAACAAAAGTAAGCACCTTTATGAACATGACTAAACTATGTTTGGTATTATGCCTAGTTGAAACATGTTTTAGGCCTAAGTTGTTATCAAAACCATATGGTGATATATGTGACACAATTAAGTTTACATTCCAATTGCAAGTTTACATGAATAGAATGATTCATGTTTAAGTATTATTTATGCCATGATTATATGAATAGAATGATTCATGTTTAAGTATTATTTATGCCATGATTACATGAATAGAATGATTCATGTTTAAGTATTATTTATGCCATGATTATATGAATAGAATGATTCATGTTTAAGTATTATTTATGCCATAGAATGATTCATGTTTAAGTATTGTTTATGCCATGATTATATACTGTTACAATTGCAAGTTCACATGTGCCTACTTTATGTTAATTGAATCGTTATGTTGCAAGTTCATGCGTTCACACTCCCCTTTTTATGTTACCTTATACACACCATGTTATAAGCCTCCCCTTTTCATATGGCTAAGTTGGGTTTAAATGTTAAACCCAACATATCTTATATTGTAGCGAACGTGTAAAACGGGGGTAATGACGTTTGGGTTAAAATATAGAACATATGTGTTGGCATGTTTGACGCATGCCAACAACCTTGAAAACAATTAAGTGGCATAAATAAAATTTAACCAATAAAGATGAATTTGAATAATGGTCCGTAAATATTTACATATAAAAAGAAAAGAGACAAAATATTTAAATGTAGAAAATACGATGTGTTTAACCCGAGGTTGGATTGAGTTGTGATGTAAACCTGCCCGGAACCGCCCGGCTGTCCAGTAGTCACAACAATACCTATCCAATGTGGGTGGTTAAACACGGAGCCCAATAAGGACCCGAGGTTAGACTGAGTTGTGGCGTAAGACTGCCCGGACCCAACCGGCAACAGGCAGCCACAACAATACATGTCTAATGTGAGAGGTCAAGGCTTTAATAAGACAATTAAGGCTGAGTCAGGATTGATAGGATTAAGTAAATTGAATTAATACTTAATCAAAATGGAACATGCTAAACTATGTAGACTGATTGGGGGTTAGCTTTATTAAACACTTAACCAACTTAGCATGTTGGCTAGAAATAGAAAACCTAGTAGCGGGGGACCCTTTTCAGCAGTAACCCTACAAGGTGTATCAGGATACCCTGAACTAGGCAGGGTGGGGCACGATTACTGGGCTGACTGTAAGAGGTCAAATCGACGGCGGTGGTGCAGAAGTGTAGGTTCTAACGGGGTGCGGGCGTGCACACACTCCGGCGCAGAAAAATAAGGCACTGGGCACCAGTAGCATACCTGTGCATTCTAGAATTGTGTCGGGCCGCCACCATGGGACTTGATACACCCCATGGTGGGACCAACATAGGTAACTACAACAACGGGGGCCGTAAGACACATGTAACTATGCGAGTAGGAGCCGATCATCAGAAATGGATCACTTCACCCTGATTATGGGGTGCCTGTTGGGAACTAGTTTATATGGGTACAGAGATTGATATGGGGTACGATAGTATATTCGTCCCTAGACAACTTAACTTAGTTTATGATGCTTTCCCATTTCCAGTTTATGCTTATCATACCCAGTTCTTTATTCATAGACTGAATAGTCCTAGACTTACTCAGGCTTTATGTCTGACTCTACTTTTCTTTCGCCTTCTTTTCTTTCGTTTCCTCCCCAAGGTCCAGAGGGAGGGAATACCGCAGCTTGACCAGTTTTCGCATCCAGCTTGAAGAGAAAGAATGTATTGCTTGGATCTTTTCCGTTTTGGGCTATGGCTTTGGATAGCAATTATGGGACTTTTGCAGTTTATTTATGTTTTCTTTATGCTTCTTTAAATAATGTAATCAAGACAGTTATGAAGGTGTTATGTTTTTGGAAGGATTGTAAGACAATTATGGCATGGTTTGTGTAACACGTATTTTAATGAAATAAAAGTTGTTGTTGTTTTCTACTGTTCAAAATATGTGTTCTTATATCTGTCTTGTATATCTGTGACTTATACTTATAAACCTCCCCCAAATTAGGGCATTCCCTTTGAGAGTGACCCTAACGGAGGTGGGGTGTTCACTTGGTATCAGAGCATAGGTTTACCAGATAAGATAAAAAGTTTTGAAAATTTATTTTCAAAAGAAAATTTAAAGAAGCATTTTTAAAAGATAAAATATTATTATATTTTAAAAAGGCAAAGTCCCCCAAAGCCATAGGTACTATCTCTTATCCTTCGTTTTGAATCTATCCTTTTTGTTTCAGCATGTCTGTAATGACCCGCATTGGCAGAGGTATTATAATTAATTTATTTAATTATTGAAATGGTGATTTAGAGAATTTAATGGTCGTGGAATTTAATTATGATGAATATTTAATTAAAATAATAAATTAAATAATATATTTAATTCTGAATGGTCGAAATGACGATATGGTGTGAACCGGATCATCTGTGATATTTAATTCAGCTTGGGATTGAATTTGAATAACGAAAATATTATATAAACGACAGTTTGAACGTAGAGTTATAATATAACTAAAATCGAGCTTGAAATGGCACTGCAGTTCGTAATTTGGCGATTTGAACTTCAACTGAATGTACAGGGTTCGTTTTAAGCCGGATAACTGTGAAACAAGAAACGTGTGGAGCTGGTGGAGTATATCTTTCTAATAGAAGAGAAAAATCAGGATTTCGTCGTGTAGATTTTGAGATATGTCCAAATCAAATTAAAATCTAGAAAAGTCGCTGTAGAATTCCTTTATAATTTATAAAGAAATTTTTTATATTTTAAAAAGGAATTTCAATATAAATAGAATATCGGGTTGACCCAGATTTGAAATATCGAGTTGTAAATCCCATTGGAATCGTATGGTATTCCACTGTGAATATATACGATAATATTTATTTATAAATATTTTATTTAATTTTATTTAAATATATTTATATATTTAAATGGTCATCCAAAGCTTTAAAAATAGCCGATTTTGCAAACAAAGTCGGAATTCAACGAAACTAGTTTTGTTGGATCCGCAATGTCAAATAGTCTTTAGATTTGCAGTTTCATGATTTTTAGAGTCAGTGTGTGGCCGTACGGATTTTTAGAGTGAGAAACAGTCAGTATTTTGACAGTAAAAAATACGCTGTATGAGCATACGGAGTCGGAATTCGACGAAACTAGTTTCATTGGGACTGTAATGACGAGCTCTACCTACATGTCCAGTTTGGTGATTTTTAGATATCGTATGAAATCGCTGGGATTTTTAAAAGGCAGATACAAGGAGAAATCGAATAAAATAAAATACAAAAATCAAATTGAAAATATCCCTACCATTTTCTGAGGTTCCGCACAGACCACATGGCCTTCGATCTCCACCACAAACCTTACCTAACCCATTCAAGCATATTTAAGGCGTATAAACATTCACAGCAAAAACTTTTGAACAAGAAAAATCCTATACAAAAGGAAATAAAAATCTATAAATCCTAATTACACATAGATGGATTCATGGGATCGTCCTCTTCAAGTTCAGGTAGGTCTAGCGCAACTCGCACTGTGTTCGCGAGCTGAGAAGTCCATCTGAACCTAGGGTTCAGCTTTTCAGGAGTTGTAAGCATCGAATCTTGATGTGAATACTAGATTTGAGTTCGTGGTTAGAAACCGCACCTCGTGTGCTAATTTTGTGGTATTCGGTGTAAATTCATGTCGGTGGAATACTGGAGGGAGCCGTCGACGCCATTTCGAGGGAACCACCGAACTGAAATTGAGTGGGATGGAGGTTAAGAGCTTGCGAAGGAGATGAGTGCGATGATTTCTGTTTGAATTCTCGTGGAGTATAGTGGAGTAATCAATGAAGAACGGTGATGGGTTTTAGCTGGAGAGGGAGTTCGGTGTATTTCAGGATTTGGGAAGAAGGACGTGTAAGGGAGGCGGTTTATATTGTGAAGTGGGCTTTAGCAAGTAGATGGGCTGAGTTAAATATGGTAAGGCCCGGTTTTCCAATAAATTTAGTACTTTAAATTTTTAATGAATGTATAAACTTTGAATTTTAATATCCGGCACATCCGTGATCAGAATTTCAAACCGCTTGTCACGTTGGATTCACACGGACGGGGGCTACAACATGAGATCAGTTTGAAATGATTCGAAGATTTTGGAAAATATGACGGAAAATAACGTCAGAACAAAACTGCTAAACGGTTATCGTTATTTAACGATTCCCGACAATGTGAGTAAATCTCACTAACTCTGAACAGTTTATAATTTCATGTTGTATTTTTAGAACTGTTAGATATTGGTTGATTGACTGTGTGTTGACTATTTGATTGAACTGCTAGTCAGTTAGTTGAATTTCTATACTTGATTCTGTTTAACAGAATATATCATATGGAACTGAAAAGTGATGTTATCTATATTGTTTAACATCTGTGATGCAGGGAGACAGGTTGGAGGAATCGAACTGGATTCCTCAACATTTATTTTACTGTTTTCATATATTGTGATATATGATGTGTTATATAATCTGTTATGGATTATGGGTGTTGGAATGATGTTGATCATTTTTATTCGATATTGTAAATATCATAAAAGACCCTGGGATGTAAAAAGAATTATTTCAATGTATATTGAAATAAAGGGATTTTATAAAATCAACAGATTTTATAAAAGGAAATATTTTGAAAGTAAATAAAAGGGAAAAATGTTTTTAAAATGAATAGAGTTTTAAAAAGGGAAATCATTTATAAAGTGAAGAATTGTTACTAAAAGTAAATCTTTATAAATGAATAGTTTATTCGAATAGAATAAAGGAGTTAATCGATGTTAGTTAATCGATTAGAGAATAAAGTAAAAGGAGTTAATCGATGTTAGTTTAATCGATTAGAGTTAAAGTTAAAAGGAGTTAAACAATGTTAGTTAATCGATTAGAGGATAGAAAGTAAAATGAGCTAATCGAATATAGTTATTCGGATAGAAAGTAAATTGAGTTAATCGAATATAGTTATTCAGATAGAAAGTGAAATGAGCTAATCGAATATAGTTATTCGGATAGAAAGTAAAATGAGCTAATCGAATATAGTTATTCAGATAGAAAGTAAAATGAGTTAATCGAATATAGTTATTCGAATAGAAAGTAAAATGAGCTAATCGAATATAGTTATTCGGATAGAAAGTAAAATGAGCTAATCGAATATAGTTATTTAAATAGAAAGTAAAATGAGTTAATCGAATATAGTTATTCGGATAGAAAGTAAAATGAGTTAATCGAATATAGTTATTCGAATAGAAAGTAAAAGGAGTTAATCGAATATAGTTTATTCGAAGAAAGAAAAAGAAGTTATCGAATATAGTTTATTTGAAAGGAGTTAAGTGAAATGAGTTAATCCAATAGCGTTAGTCAAATAGAGTTAATCCAATAGTGTTAGTCCAATAGAGTTAATTTATAAGGGTTAATCGAATAGAGTTAAGTGAAAAGAGTCAATCGAATATAGCTATTCGAAGAGGGTTAAGTAAGGAAGTTAGTAAAAGGGATATAAAGTGAACTTTGCCTATTTCAAAGTTAGAAATGTTGTTCAGTTAAGGTCTGAGAGGTAGTTCTACCCCAACTTGATTGGCTTCGTTTTTAACTAAGGAATAGTTAAGGTTCGACAGTAAAGGAAATGGTGTGAGTTGGCATGCGATGGTTTGTTTAAACATCTGTCTAAGTCCAATGAAGAAGCTTTGGAAATGCTTTCCAAATAAGAAACCAGAAATGTTTTCTAATAAAGAAAACAAGAAATGGAAATGTTTTCCATTGTTAATAACATATATTTTCCAAATTTAGAAAATAAGAAATGTTGAATATAGGGAAACAGGAGATGAAAAATGAACTAAGGAGATGAATGTTAAATGATGTTTGATCGATATAATTTCCATTTGGAAATAATATCGTTGTTTGCACACTTGTTTTTATTCGATAGTTAAATCATAGACTATCGAAGTTTTGACCATTTTAACGTTGTTAATATGGAGAGACCGGTTGGATTATTATCCAAAGAACCACTCTGTATTGGCATAAGCGTTGCGAATCATATATGCCAAAGGAAATTGAAGACGGAGTTATGCAAGGGCTATCCTGTTTACAGAATAGTGCCTTCAGTTCATCCTGTTCCTGGATGACTTGTATGGACGGATGTCTGACAGAGTATTTCCGGACAATCACGTATATTGATTTCTCCAACTGTACCAGGAGTGGAAGCGGAGAAGGAAACTTCTTTTAGCTAACGCGTAATGTATGGTTGAGGACATCAATCGGTGATTTGATGGATTTGATGATGTGGCATTCAAAGTGAATCTGGTGTGATGATAAAGCGTAGCTTCTAGCCTCACATCCGGTAAATGACAGAAATCGGGCCGGAAGCATGGCTAAGTCGGTCGCACAGAAGTAGGGTGTATAATCACCTGATCTAGAGTTTCATTTACTTCTAAAAATCTATTGTTGATGCTGTCCCATTCGGGAAACGGTTGCTGATCCCAACTGTTGGTGATATACATTCGATACACTCAAGCGAAATGAGTGGTCGGTCATGTGTGGCGGGTTGCAAGATGTTCTTGTTGAACTCAGTGTATTCCTCTCTAGAGGTACACGAGCGATAGGTGGTTCCATACCTTGTCATAGTTGGAAATCCGTTACCCAATACGTGCTTGCGGTTTTGATTGTATACAATATCTGTAGAACGTGAGGTGAAAGCGTTTCTGCTAGATGATTATTATATTGTGGTTGATAGACATTATTATAATATCAAAAAGGTTTTTTGATATAAAGATATTTTGGAGTCTCATAAGGGAAAAACCCGTTCCGTTATACGGCGTGGTCTTATGAGATATCGATTACCTGCTTGAACTGTTTTAAACTGTTTTACTCACACCAGTCCCATGACTGACCCGGAGTTTACTTTGTTGTTTTCCCTAAACTCTTGGGTGCCTAAATTTGTACGGGCAGTCTAGTTGTCGGGATTTTACAGATACACTTGAAGAACTGGAGCAGGAGGCTTCCGGATGTTATAGCTATAGTTATTTCCGCTGTGTTGTAAGTGCTGTACTTTGATAATGATATGTATATTCAAGTACTGATTTGTATTTCAAAGTTATGTTATGAAATATATTTATTCGTTCCGCTGTGAGATTCGTGTTACTCTGATGTTGTGTTCTTCTTCTTCTTCTATTCTAAGTTTCTATCTTATCTTTCCTCACCCTCTAATTTCTTTCACTAATTACCAGGTTTTTTCGGTGTTTTGGTTATCGACATCGTGTTTATGTCGATAACCAAAGTCGCCTCGAAATCCGGGTCGTTACAGTTGGTATCAGAGCTTAAGTTAAGAATTACTTGGCTCGGTGGCGTGACTCGGTAGAGATAGGGTTAGTAATACCCTAGATTGAGTTGAGTGTATATATACGAGTGAACGTATTTGTTATTGATATAAAAAAAGATTGTTTTATATTGTGGAGATTCATTGATTGAGTCGTTTATGAGTTCTGGTCGATCAGTTTGATCCACTGTATCGGTAGGAGTTACTAAACACTCGAATACGATGGGTCATCACGGTATGTTTTGAAAAGAGGGTAAATGAAAATAATTTTACCCAAAGCATATTTTGATATATATATATTGGATATATTGGTTGTTATTATAATCGAGTAAGATTATAAATTAAATGGTTATGTAAATAACCAATCAGAATTCATATAAGTGAAATACGTAAAATCTGAAATTTAAAACCAGAAATTGAATTAAAATTTCTGGAAAATTGGATAAGTGTTTGTAAATGGATTTGGATTAAAAATAAGGAAAATTTAAGATCCTGGGAGATTTTAAATTGTTTAACAAGCAGTGTGGATTATATTTTGAAATGAATTTCAAGGTGGAAATGTTTAGAAATGGTTTTATAGTATTGAACTCACTTCGATCGCTGGAAAATAGATTCTGACGATGACAGCTGCATCATCAGTATTCATTTTCGAGTTGTAAGTGACGAATTACTACCAGAGATGCAGTTTTGAATTTGTTTTGGGAAAGACAAGTTGTGTTGAATTTCAAAATGGAGTTTATGAAATAGAATTTGAACTTTTAAATAGATTTGAAATATTAACTTGTTTTAAAAGAAATAAAACGAGAAGTTCCTTTATAAACGAAGTTTATAAATAGTTCTTTTATAAACGAAGTTTATAAATGAAGTGGAAAAGAATTATCATTGGATAATTCAGAAATAAAAATACAAGTGTGAAATTGAAAGGGAAATCTATTTTCCAATTGTAGAAATATCGATTTCAAAAGGAATTGAAATCGAGACTTATTTAAAGAATGAATAAAGAAAGTTTGAAAAGGAATGTGAATATAGAAAATTCAAAGGGGATTTGAATATAGAAATTCAAGTGAGATTTGAATAAAGAAGATTTAAATAAGGGAAAATTGAATATAGAATTCATATAGAGTAATAATAGGATTTGAATATAGAAATTCAAAGGGAGTTTGAATATATGAAATTCAGTGGAATTGAAATAGGAATTGAATATAGAAATTCAAAGGGAGTTTGGATATATGAAATTCAATGGAAGTGATATAGAATTTGACATATGAGAAATCGAATAGAATTTGACATATGAGAAATCGAATAGAATGTGATATATGAGAAATCGAATAGAATTTGACATATGAAAAATCGAATAGAATTTGAATAAGAGAAGTGAAATAGAAATTGAATAAAGGATTTGAAAAGGAATTTGAATATTTGTAATTCAAATTGAATATAAAAATTTAAAGGAGTTTAAATATATGAAATTCAAATAGAATTTGAATTAGGAAAATTCAAATAGAGTTAAAAAGGAATTTGAATATAGGATTCAAATAGAATTCAAATGGAATTTGAATATAGCATTTAAAGGGGATTTGAGGATTTATATTCGAAATTGAATATGAAGCGTAAGTTGAAAATGGAGTTCAAATTAGTTGTAAGCAAGTTAAAATATACATGAACATGTCATGTTCAATTAAAGGTGAAATAGACTAAAGAGTTAATTAACAAATTAATTAACGAATTGAGTTAAAACGATCAGTTATAGTTAAAATAGATTGGGCAGGTATATATATACATGAGATAGGTATGGAATAAAGTGTTAGAAGGTATATAAATAGAATGCCCGACAAAAAAGTACGTATTTAATTTCCATATGAGATTTTATGCGCCGTATCGGCTAGTCGCTTGGCTTTTCTTTTTCTTTTTGATTGGAGAAGGCCTGTGTGGCAGTTTGGGGATTTTCCCGATGCTCCTAGTACAAAGGAGGTTATGGCGAATTTTTCCGGGAATTTAAGAAGTTAGAATATTTTTAAGATAATCTGATAGTTAGAAATCAACGTATCGATATATATATATATATATATATATATATATATATATATATAGAAGTCGATAAGAAAATGAACTTAAAAATAGAATAGTAAAATCAAAAAGGAAATCTAGAATAAAATCTAGTCAGGATAGAAAGAGGAAGCGTATGCGTGGTTAAAAGTGAATAAGTAGTTGTATGGTATTGATTATTCGAGTAAGTAGTCATATCTGTTTTGACGTTATAAACGTTATTCAGTCAAGGTCTGAGAGGTAGTTATACCCCAACTTGATTGGTTTCATTATTAACAAATAAATAGTAAGATTTCAGGCTCAAAGATCAATGTTGAATAAGAGTTAGTTGAATATAGTATTTGGTTTGTTGAAACAATGTTTTACACAACATCCATTTTAACCCAAATAAGTGTAGGCTTGGAAATATAATAAAGAAAATTTCCTAAGTATAGAAATAAACGAGATCGGAAAAGAGATAAGTAATTGGAATATTTTCCAATTATAAATAGCATATATTTTCTAAAGTTTAGAAAATAAAGGAAGGTGATGTTCGGAAATGTTTTCCAAATAACATAAAAGGCCAATATGGTTATTGAAAATAATTGGTTAACAAATATTGATAAAGAAATAAAGAAGTGATTTAACTAATGGAATATTGATTATGGGCTTAGTTGAATTTCAAAAAGGAAAATTTGATTTTTGAAAAGAGTAAACTGTTTACAAATTCCCAGGAAAAGACTGTTTAAATTAAAAACAAATTTAACAGAAATTTGTGAAAGCAGATTTAAATTAAAGCAAAGTCAGTTAAGTGGTAACTGAAGTTGAATTGAAATCGAATAAGATTGGATGTGTGAAATTAAAATCCGAAATGGTATTGGATTGAGGAGTTAAGGAATTGAAAATCAAGAATTGAACTTGAGTTGAAATGGGATTTGGCTTGGATATAAGCGAATGGTTGTGTTGGAGATAAAACTGATTTGGAATTTGATTGGGATGACATTGGTATATGCTGAATTAGCAGCAGATGTAAAGGATATCTTGATATGCCCAACAAAAAGGTACCAGTTTATATTATATATGGGTTTGAGATGTTGATGAGCCGAATTGGCAAGCCGCTTGGATGTTTGATTTTCTTTTGGGATGGAGATGGCCAAGAGAGGCGAGTTGGAGTTTGACCGATTGACCAATACAAAGGAGATGCTGGCGAAATTTTTCGAAGATTAAGGCGTTAGAAATTTTCAGGATTTTTGAAAATTTTCTTTGATAAGAATTAATTATTTTTTAATTAAAATTAAATTGGTTCAGTTGAAACTGAAGATTTAGAAGTGAACAAATATGTTCTAACCAGTCGATAGGGTCGTCCCCTACTTTTTAGCAATTTCGAGGACGAAATTATTTTAAGTGGGAAAGATTGTAATGACCCGCATTGGCAGAGGTATTATAATTAATTTATTTAATTATTGAAATGGTGATTTAGAGAATTTAATGGTCGTGGAATTTAATTATGATGAATATTTAATTAAAATAATAAATTAAATAATATATTTAATTCTGAATGGTCGAAATGACGATATGGTGTGAACCGGATCATCTGTGATATTTAATTCAGCTTGGGATTGAATTTGAATAACGAAAATATTATATAAACGACAGTTTGAACGTAGAGTTATAATATAATTAAAATCGAGCTTGAAATGGCGCTGCAGTTCGTAATTTGGCGATTTGAACTTCAACTGAATGTACAGGGTTCGTTTTAAGCCGGATATCTATGAAACAAGAAACGTGTGGAGCTGGTGGAGTATATCTTTCTAATGGAAGAGAAAAATCAGGATTTCGTCGTGTAGATTTTGAGATATGTCCAAATCAAATTCTAGAAAAGTCGCTGTAGAATTCCTTTATAATTTACAAAGAAATTATTTATATTTTAAAAAGGAATTTCAATATAAATCGAATATCGGGTTGACCCAGATTTGAAATATCGAGTTGTAAATCCCATTGGAATCGTATGGTATTCCACTGTGAATATATACGATAATATTTATTTATAAATATTTTATTTAATTTTATTTAAATATATTTATATATTTAAATGGTCATCCAGAGCTTTAAAAATAGTCGATTTTGCAAACAAAGACGGAATTCGACGAAAGTAGTTTTGTTGGATCCGCAATGTCAAATAGTTGTTAGATTTCCAGTTTCGTGATTTTTAGAGTCAGTGTGTGGCCGTACGGATTTTTAGAGTGAGAAACAGTCAGTATTTTGACAGTCAAAAATACGCTGTATGAGCATACGGAGTCGGAATTCGACGAAACCAGTTTCGTTGGGACTGTAATGTCGAGCTCTACCTACATGTCCAGTTTGGTGATTTTTAGATATCGTATGAAATCGCTGGGATTTTTAAAAGGCAGATACAAGGAGAAATCGAATAAAATAAAATACAAAAATCAAATTGAAAATATCCCTCCCATTTTCTGAGGTTCCGCACAGACCACATGGCCTTCGATCTCCACCACAAACATTACCTAACCCATTCAAGCCTATATAAGGCGTATAAACATTCACAGCAAAAACTTTTGAACAAGAAAAATCCTATACAAAAGGAAATAAAAATCTATAAATCCTAATTACACATAGATGGATTCATGGGATCGTCCTCTTCAAGTTCAGGTAGGTCTCGCGCAAGTCGCACTGTGTTCGCGAGCTGAAAAGTCCATCTGAACCTAGGGTTCAGCTTTTCGGGAGTTGTAAGCATCGAATCTTGATGTGAATACTAGATTTGAGTTCTTGGTTAGAAACCGCACCTCGTGTGCTAATTTTGTGGTATTCGGTGTAAATTCATGTCGGTGGAATACTAGAGGGAGCCGTCGACGCCATTTCGAGGGGACCACCGAACTGAAATTGAGTGGGATGGAGGTTAAGAGCTTGCGAAGGAGATGAGTGCGATGATTTCTGTTTGAATTCTCGTGGAGTATAGTGGAGTAATCAATGAAGAACGGTGATGGGTTTTAGCTGGAGAGGGAGTTCGGTGTATTTTCGGATTTGGGAAGAAAGACGTATAAGGGAGGCGGGTTTATATTGTGAAGTGGGCTTTAGCAAGTAGATGGGCCGAGTTAAATATGGTAAGGCCCGGTTTTTCAATAAATTTAGTACTTTAAATTTGTAATGAATGTATAAACTTTGAATGTTAATATCCGGCACATCCGTGATCAGAATTTCAAACCGCTTGTCACCTTGGATTCACACGGACGGGGGCTACAACATGAGATCAGTTTGAAATGATTCGAAGATTTTGGAAAATATGACGGAAAATAACGTCAGAACAAAACTGCTAAACGGTTATCGTTATTTAACGATTCCCGACAATGTGAGTAAATCTCACTAACTCTGAACAGTTTATAATTTCATGTTGTATTTTTAGAACTGTTAGATATTGGCTGATTGACTGTGTGTTGACTGTTTGATTGAACTGCTAGTCAGTTAGTTGAATTTCTATATTAGATTCTGTTTAACAGAATATATCATATGGAACTGAAAAGTGATGTTATCTATATTGTTTAACATCTGTGATGCAGGGAGACAGGTTGGAGGAATCCAACTGGATTCCTCAACATTTATTTTACTGTTTTCATATATTGTGATATATGATGTGTTATATAATCTGTTATGGATTATGGGTGTTGGAATGATGTTGATCATTTTTATTCGATATTGTAAATATCATAAAAGACCCTGTGATGTAAATAGAATTATTCCAATGTATATTGAAATAAAGGGATTTTATAAAATCAACAGATTTTATAAAAGGAAATATTTCGAAAGTAAATAAAAGGGAAAAATGATTTAAAACGAATAGAGTTTTAAAAAGGGAAATCATTTATAAAGTGAAGAACTATTACTAAAAGTAAATCTTTATAAATGAATAGTTTATTCGAATAGAATAAAGGAGTTAATCGATGTTAGTTAATAGATTAGAGAATAAAGTAAAAGGAGTTAATCGATGTTAGTTTAATCGATTAGAGTTAAAGTTAAAAGGAGTTAAACAATGTTAGTTAGTCGATTAGAGGATAGAAAGTAAAATGAGCTAATTAAATATAGTTATTCGAATAGAAAGTAAAATGAGTTAATCGAATATAGTTATTCGGATAGAAAGTGAAATGAGCTAATCGAATATAGTTATTCGGATAGAAAGTAAAATGAGCTAATCGAATATAGTTATTCGGATAGAAAGTAAAATGAGTTAATCGAATATAGTTATTCGAATAGAAAGTAAAATGAGCTAATCGAATATAGTTATTCGGATAGAGAGTAAAATGAACTAATCGAATATAGTTATTCGGATAGAAAGTAAAATGAGTTAATCGAATATAGTTATTCGGATAGAAAGTAAAATGAGTTAATCGAATATAGTTATTCGAATAGAAAGTAAAAGGAGTTAATCGAATATAGTTTATTCGAAGAAAGAAAAAGAAGTTATCGAATATAGTTTATTCGAAAGGAGTTAAGTGAAATGAGTTAATCCAATAGCGTTAGTCAAATTGAGTTAATCCAATAGTGTTAGTCCAATAGAGTTAATTTATAAGGGTTAATCGAATAGAGTTAAGTGAAAAGAGTCAATCGAATATAGCTATTCGAAGAGGGTTAAGTAAGGAAGTTAGTAAAAGGGATATAAAGTGAACTTTGCCTATTTCAAAGTTAGAAATGTTGTTCAGTTAAGGTCTGAGAGGTAGTTCTACCCCAACTTGATTGGCTTTGTTTTTAACTAAGGAATAGTTAAGGTTCGGCAGTAAAGGAAATGGTTTGAGTTGGCATCGCGATGGTTTGTTTAAACATCTGTCTAAGTCCAATGAAGAAGCTTTGGAAATGTTTTCCAAATAAGAAAGCAGAAATGTTTTCTAATAAAGAAAACAAGAAATGGAAATGTTTTCCATTGTTAATAACATATATTTTCCAAATTTAGAAAATAAGAAATGTTGAATATAGGGAAACAGGAGATGAAAAATGAACTAAGGAGATGAATGTTAAATGATGTTTGATCGATATAATTTCCATTTGGAAATAATATCGTTGTTTGCACACTTGTTTTTATTCGATAGTTAAATCACAGACTATCGAAGTTTTGACCATTTTAACGTTGTTAATATGGAGAGACCGGTTGGATTATTATCCAAAGAACCACTCTGTATTGGCATAAGCGTTGCGAATCATATATGCCAAAGGAAATTGAAGACGGAGTAATGCAAGGGCTATCCTGTTTACAAAATAGTGCCTTCGGTTCATCCTGTTCCTGGATGACTTGTATGGATGGATGTCTGACAGAGTATTTCCGGACAATCACGTATATTGATTTCTCCAACTGTACCAAGAGTGGAAGCGGAGAAGGAAACTTCTTTTAGATAACGCGTAATGTATGGTTGATGACATCAATCGGTGATTTGATGGATTTGATGATGTGGCATTCAAAGTGAATCTGGTGTGATGATAAAGCGTAGCTTCTAGCCTCACATCCGGTAAATGACAGAAATCGGGCAGGCAGCATGGCTAAGTCGGTCGCACCGAAGTAGGGTGTATAATCACCTGATCTAGAGTTTCATTTACTTCTAAAAATCTATTGTTGATGCTGTCCCATTCGGGAAACGGTTGCTGATCCCAACTGTTGGTGATATACATTCGATACACTCAAGAGAAATGAGTGGTCGGTCATGTGTGGCCGGGTTGCAAGATGTTCTTGTTGAACCCAGTGTATTCCTCTCTAGAGGTACATGAGCGATAGGTGGTTCCATACCTTGTCATAGTTGGAAATCCATTACCCAATACGTGCTTGCGGTTTTGATTGTATACAATATATGTAGAACGTGAGATGAAAGCATTTCTGCTAGATGATTATTATATTGTGGTTGATAGACATTATTATAATATCAAAAAGGTTTTTTGATATAAAGATATTTTGGATTCTCATAAAGGAAAAACCCGTTCCGTTATACGACGTGGTCTTATGAGATATCAATTACCTGCTTGAACTGTTTTAAACTGTTTTACTCACACCAGTCCCATGACTGACCCGGAGTTTACTTTGTTGTTTTCCCTAAACTCTTGGGTGCCTAAATTTGTACGGGCAGTCAAGTAGTCGGGATTTTACAGATACACTTGAAGAGCTGGAGCAGGAGGCTTCAGGATGTTATAGCTATAGTTATTTCCGCTGTGTTGTAAGTGCTGTACTTTGATAATGATATGTATATTCAAGTACTGATTTGTATTTCAAAGTTATGTTATGAAATATATTTATTCGTTCCGCTGTGAGATTCGTGTTACTCTGATGTTGTGTTCTTCTTCTATTCTAAGTTTCTATCTTATCTTTCCTCACCCTCTAATTTCTTTCACTAATTACCAAGATTTTTCGGTGTTTTGGTTATCGACATCGTGTTTATGTCGATAACCAAATTCTCCTCGAAATCCGGGTCGTTACAATGTCTGAAGAACTTAACTTGCCAGAGGATGTACCAATACCTGGTTGGTTTAGATGGTTCTTAGAAGCAAGGGCCACTCAGCCAGGTCCTACCGTTCCTCCTCCCCCAGCTACAGGAAATCATCCGGCTGCAGCAGCACCTCTTCCTCCACCTCCTCCACGGGGAAACACTTTTGCTAAGATATGTAAAGATTTTAAAGCTATGGGAGGAAAGGATTTCCATGGAACTGAGTCCTTCGTGGCAGCTAGAAATTGCCTGAAAGAAACCGAGGACTTATTCGTCATCTTTGAGGTAGAAGATAGGCAGAAAGTACAACTGGCAGTATGGCTACTTAAAGGCGAGGCTTCCTACTGGTGGGAAGTCACTAATGCAGAAAGACCAGTGGAAACATGGGAGGACTTTAGGGCAAGGTTTGAGACTAAATTTCTCTCAGACGCTGAAAGTAGTTTGCAGTTGGAAAATTTCTTATTTCTTAAGCAAGGGAACAAGACAGTCAAAGAATATGTTAATCAGTTCAATGAGCTGGCTAGGTTCGGACTGGACCTAGTCAACACCCCGCACAAGAAGGCTCTCCGTTTTGTCAAAGGGTTGAATGAGCCATTACACAGTTTGGCCATGACCCATATACCTATGGGAGCTACGTATGAAAGATTGGTACAGATGGCATTGCTGAACGAGGAGGATAAAGGCAAGAAGGAGACAAAGGCAGAAAGCTCTCAAGGGAAGAAAGAGGGTTTACAGCCTAAGAAGGCAGACTTTAAGAAGGGCGGGAAAGACAACAAAGAGAAAAGGAAGTGCAATTTCTGTGGCAAAGTGGGTCACTTAGTGAAAGATTGCCGGAAAAAGAAGGCCAAGATGAATGGTGGGTGCTTTTCTTGCGGTGAGACAGGCCACATGGCTAAGGACTGCCCAAAGAAACGAGGACAGGGGCAGAGGGCTGGATCCACCTCAGGGGCACAGGTTCATGTTCTAGAAGCGCCACCTCTGCAACAACGAGGTATAAATACTTCTGTAGAAAGCGTAGTTTATCTTTATGATCACCCCGTTCGCACTTTATTTGATTCTGGCGCATCACACTCCTTTATCTCGTCAGCTTTAGTAGAATCTCTGCACCTAGAAACTAGTATGGTAGAGGACCCCTTAATTGTTTCAAACCCAATTGGGGCCCCAGCTCATTTGTCTATGATCTGTGTGGGATTGAAAATTTCTATTCTAAGCGTAGAATTTAAATGTAGTGCCTTTGTTTTGGGCTTTTCGGGATATGGTTTGATTTTGGGCATGGATTGACTATCCAGTAATGGGGCCATCCTTGATTGTGAGAAAAGGGTTGTTAGGTTCCTGACCCAGCTCGGTAACACTTTGGAAATTACTTGTAATCCCTCGTATGCGGTTATGCTTAGTTATCTTGAATCGCTAGATGCCTCTGTCGAAAATTTGTAGTCAGTTAGAGTGGTCCGGGAGTATCCGGATGTCTTCGAAGAGGTGAAGGGCTTGCCTCCGAAGCGGGAGATAGACTTCCGCATATATCTTGTAGATAATGCAAAGCCCGTTGCGTTGCCCGTTAGACACATGGCTCCACGGGAAAGGAAAGAGCTCAGTAAACAGATTAAAGAGCTTCTAGAGAAGGGGTTCATTAGAAGAAGCATTTCAGAATGGGGCGCTCCAGTGGTGTTCGCTACAATGGCGGATGGTTCACTCCGTCTATGTGTTGACTATAGGGCGCTCAACAAGCTAACGAAAAAGAATAGGTACCCTCTCCCCAGAATTGACGATCTGCTTGATCAGCTTGTAGGAGCGTCTGTTTTCTCCCAACTCGATTTAGCGACCGGGTTTCATCAGCTAAGGGTGGCTGAAGATAGCATCGATAAAACGACATTCAGAACCCCAGACGGCTTCTTTGAATGGCTTGTCATGCCTTTCGGTTTGACAAACGCACCTGCTTACTTCGTGGACCTAATGAGTAGGGTATTCAGAGATTTCCTCAATAAGTTCGTAGTGGCCTTCGTAGAAGATATCCTTATCTTCTCAAAGAGTGAAGAGGAACATGCTCAGCACTTAAGGGCAATCATGGAAACTCTGCGAGTCCATCAGCTAAAAGCAAAATTCTCCAAATGCCACTTTTGGAGAGAAGAAGTGAGGTTCCTTGGGCACATAGTATCCAAAGAAAGGTTAGCTGTGGACCCTGCTAAGGTAGTAGCAGTACAGGATTGGAAGACGCCAAGGAATGCAACTGAGGTCCGAAGTTTTCTAGGACTAGCAGGTTTCTATCGAAAGTTCATAAGGGATTTTGCGAAAATCTCAGCTCCGCTCACAAAGTTGACCAAGAAGAATCTAGTGTTCAATTGGGACTTGGATTGCGAGTTTGCTTTCCAACGACTAAAAAGGGCTCTTACAACAGCCCCAGTTTTAACGTTGCCAGATGGAAGCAAGATGTTCACAGTTTATACAGATGCATGTGGGACAGGGCTAGGCGCTGTCTTAATGCAAGAAGGAAGGGTAGTAGCTTATGGCGGGAGGCAGTTGAAAGTGCACGAAAAGAACTACCCGACCCACGATCTTGAGTTAACCACCATCGTCTTTGCACTCAAGTCTTGGCGACACTATCTCCTAGGTGAGAAGTTCGAACTTTACACTGACCATAAATCGTTGAAATATCTTTTCTTGCAGAAGGATCTTAACTTGAGGCAACAGAGATGGATGGAGTTTCTTGCCTCGTACGATTTCGAGATCTCCTACACTCTGGGCAAAGGCAACGTAGTGGCAGATGCATTGAGCCGAAAGAAACAGACCCTAAGCCCGCTGTTTGTTGGAAGACAAAGCCTAGAGTTTATAGCCAGCTTTGACTTTAGGCCCTCCTCCGATTTTGTACCAGGCTTGCTAGCATCTCTCGAAGTACGCCCGACTTTAGTGGACTCAATAGGGACAGCACAACGCGAAGACCCTCAGCTTGTTGAGACGATTGATAGGCTAATTAGGGGTGAGACTTCAAGTCACCTCAACAGATACTCCATCGACGATAAAGGTTGGCTAAGGCGAGACGGGAGATTATACGTCCAACAGACAAGGGATTTAGTAAAGAAGGTTCTCGAGGAAGCACATCACTCCAAGATGACGATACACCCAGGCGGGGATAAAATGTACAAGGACATAAAAAGAACTTTCTTTTGGAACGGCATGAAGAAGGACGTGGCAGATTTCGTTTCTAAGTGTATGGTGTGCCAACAGGTTAAGGCGGAACAGAAAAAGCCTGGCGGTCTGCTACATCCTCTAGAGGTCCCGCAGTGGAAGCGGGATAGCATCTCAATGGACTTCATTGATGGGCTGCCTAGGTCTAGGAGAGGCAACACTAGCATTTGGGTAATAGTGGATAGGCTTACTAAAAGCACCCACTTTTTACCTGTCAAAAGTAAAAGAACTGCCTCATCCCTAGCATCTCTTTACCTCAAGGAAATTGTTCGACTCCATGGAATACCGTCCTGCATTGTTAGTGACCGAGACCCTATCTTCACAAGTGAGTTTTGGCGGAGTCTGCAAGAAGCGGTAGGCACACAGTTATGCTTGAGCACAGCCTATCATCCCCAAACCGACGGCCAGACAGAAAGAGTGAACAGAGTTTTGGAGGACCTTTTAAGACTGTGCGTCCTTGACTTCGGAGGGACGTGGGAAGAACATCTTCCTTTGGTGGAATTTGCCTACAACAACAGCTATCAAGCAACCATCGGAATGGCGCCCTTCGAAGCTTTATATGGAAGACCGTGCCGATCGCCCACTTGTTGGTGGGAGTCTACTGATAAGCTCATACTTGGACCAGACATGATCCGAGAGACTTCATAGAAAGTAGACTTAATACGAAGAAGGATGAAGACAGCCCAAGACAGACAAAATTCCTACGCCGACAAGAGGAGGACCGACCTTGAGTTTGAGGTTGGGGACAGAGTTTTTCTTAAGGTATCTCCGCTAAGGAACGTTGTTCGTTTTGGAAACACAAGAAAGCTAGCACCAAGGTTCGTAGGGCCATTCCCTATCATCGAGAAAATTGGGAAAATGGCCTATAGATTAGAGCTACCCAAAAAACTGGCCGGAGTTCACAACGTCTTTCATGTTTCACATCTCCGAAAATGTCTACATGAGTCTGCTGAAGTGGTAGAGCCAAATATCCTAGAAGAAGCTGAAGTGGAACGCGAAGCAACCATAAGGAAAGTTCCAACCCGCATATTAGGAACAGAAGGGAAGAAGCTACCCAACCGCGAAGTCAAGCTCGTCAAAGTTCAGTGGAGCGACGCCGAAGAAGATGCAACTTGGGAAACTGAAGCTAGAATACGCGCAGCCTACCCTTTTCTTTTCAAGGGTACATCTTTGATCTTTCCTTTTTCCTTAAGTTGCGCTTTTATCTATCTTTTTAGGTATATTTCCTCGACCTTATCTTTTTAGGTAGAAACCCTTTGGATGAAAACATGTAATTGAAACATGTTATGGATGATGGTTGCAAGTGGTTGCAAGTGATTGCTCGTGGTTGCATATACACACACAATCTAGGTTTTAGATCGGCTCAGTCACTTCATATTGCATATGCATATATGTTTGCATTCGTATATGGTTGAACTTTAATGTGTTGTCATATGGATGTTGCATTTGTATGAATGATTGTGCACTCATGTAGAATCATGAATAGGAGAATTTGCATACATAATGGATTCATGGCACTCACATAATTTGCATTAAGGAGGTCAACTGAATCAGTAAACCACCTGATTTTTGCATTAGATAAGTACATGTACACACACACACTTCGCATATGATCATAAAGCATTAGAAGTCTTTTAAGGACCATGGATGCTCGTGTTTGATGGATGAGTAGATGGATGTTTGGATGTTAGGATATACATTCTTCCTGAACTTGAAGATTTCGGGGACGAAATCCTTTTAAGTGGGGGAGAATGTAACACCCCGTGTATTCTATAACAGTGAAATTCACAAATTAAAGTATAATCAATTTCAAATCAAAGAATTAAGGGAAACGGGATACGCCATTGCGTTCGTCTCGGAATTCTGCTTGAGATAGAGTCCGAGTTTGCATAAAACGGACTCCGTATGAAGGAGTTATGGCCTCCGGAAGTTTCAGAATTCAGTTTAAAATTCAAACAGACCAGAAAAACCAATTCAAAATCGGGCCCAATTGGCCAGGGCGGGAAAATTCCCGCCCAAGGCACCCAGGTCGACTTGGCAGTCGACCTGGGACTAGCCAGGTCGACTGGGCAGTCGACCTGGGTCACCCGTGTCGACTGGGCAGTCGACCTGGCCTCTGAGCCAGGTCGAACCCAGCCCACCCTGGCTGGCCTGGTCTGTGTTTGGTCGATTTTCTGAGCCTTGCCTTGTCACTAGGGCTGGGTGTCAGCTCCTAGTTGGTCTTTCCTTTGAACGAACGACTATTATTAAACCAAGCTTCATCGACGGTCTAAATCAACTCACAAACTCTATAAAAAGGACCTAAGACTAACCCTAATTCACACAAACTAAAATGGAGATGAGACCGTCATGCTGCTGAGGAGAGACTAAGGATAGCCGTCAGAAATTGAGGGACAATTAGGAGATAAATCAAAAGCTTAAAGCAACGTTAATTGAATCAATACAACGCCTACAACAAAGGATAGCATCTTCAAATTCAGAATTCAGATTCCTGAATTGAAGATTCGTCATACGTCGTAAGTAGAGTGCTATTCCGATGTGAATAATTAATTGTGTTTGATTTGTGAAAAATGCGAAATGGAATTGCGGCGATAATGATCTATATGTGTATGTTATTGTGATTCTAAATGATTGGGAAATGTTATGGTATACGATTTGATATTCGCAAGTATATGATTTATGTTGACAACCACATGTTGTGGTATTTTATTTGGGATTCATACAAGTATATGATTTATGTTGACAACCATATGTTGTGGTATTTTATTTGGGAATTCATGCAAGTATAGGATTCACTATTATGCCAATATGATGTACATACTTTTATGATCACTTTTATTGTGTAATTGGATACGACTAAGTACTATAGTTTGTATGAATCTATGTTGGAATTAGCAAATCATACTTTTGTATTAGAAACAAAAGTAAGCACCTTTATGTACATGACTAAACTATGTTTGGTATTATGCCTAGTTGAAACATGTTTTAAGCCTAAGTTGTTATCAAAACCATATGGTGATATATGTGACACAATTAAGTTTACATTCCAATTGTAAGTTTACATGAATAGAATGATTCATGTTTAAGTATTATTTATGCCATGATTATATGAATAGAATGATTCATGTTTAAGTATTATTTATGCCATGATTACATGAATAGAATGATTCATGTTTAAGTATTATTTATGCCATGATTATATGAATAGAATGATTCATGTTTGAGTATTATTTATGCCATAGAATGATTCATGTTTAAGTATTGTTTATGCCATGATTATATGCTGTTACAATTGCAAGTTCACATGTGCCTACTTTATGTTAATTGAATCGTTATGTTGCAAGTTCATGCGTTCACACTCCCCTTTTTATGTTACCTTGTACACACCATGTTATAAGCCTCCCCTTTTCATATGGCTAAGTTGGGTTTAAATGTTAAACCCAACATATCTTATATTGTAGCGAACGTGTAAAACGGGGGTAATGACGTTTGGGTTAAAATATAGAACATATGTGTTGGCATGTTTAACGCATGCCAACAACCTTGAAAATAATTAAGTGGCATAAATAAATTTTAACCAATAAAGATGAATTTGAATAATGGTCCGTAAATATTTACATATAAAAAGAAAAGAGACAAAATATGTAAATGTAGATAATACGATGTGTTTAACCTGAGGTTGGATTGAGTTGTGATGTAAACCTGCCCGGAACCGCCCGGCTGTCCAGTAGTCACAATAATACCTATCCAATGTGGGTGGTTAAACACGGAGCCCAATAAGGACCCGAGGTTAGACTGAGTTGTGGCGTAATACTGCCCGGACCCAACCGGCAACAGGCAGCCACAACAATACCTGTCTAATGTGAGAGGTCAAGGCTTTAATAAGACAATTAAGGCTGAGTCAGGATTGATAGGATTAAGTAAATTGAATTAATACTTAATCAAAATGGAACATGCTAAACTATGCAGACTGATTGGGGGTTAGCTTTATTAAACACTTAACCAACTTAGCATGTTGGCTAGAAATAGAAAACCTAGTAGCGGGGGACCCTTTTCAGCAGTAACCCTACAAGGTGTATCAGGATACCCTGAACTAGGCAGGGTGGGGCACGATTACTGGGCTGACTGTAAGAGGTCAAATCGACGGCGGTGGTGCAAAAGTGTAGGTTCTAACGGGGTGCGGGCGTGCACACACTCCGGCGCAGAAAAATAAGGCACTGGGCACCAGTAGCATACCTGTGCATTCTAGAATTGTGTCGGGCCGCCACCATGGGACTTGATACACCCCATGGTGGGACCAACATAGGTAACTACAACAACGGGGGCCGTAAGACACATGTAACTATGCGAGTAGGAGCCGATCATCAGAAATGGATCACTTCACCCTGATTATGGGGTGCCTGTTGGGAACTAGTTTATATGGGTACAGAGATTGATATGGGGTACAATAGTATATTCGTCCCTAGACAACTTAACTTAGTTTATGATGCTTTCCCATTTCCAGTTTATGCTTATCATACCCAGTTCTTTATTCATAGACTGAATAGTCCTAGACTTACTCAGGCTTTATGTCTGACTCTACTTTTCTTTCGCCTTCTTTTCTTTCGTTTCCCCCCAAGGTCCACAGGGAGGGAATACCGCAGCCTGACCAGTTTTCGCATCCAGCTTGAAGAGAAAGAATGTATTGCTTGGATCTTTTCCGTTTTGGGCTATGGCTTTGGATAGCAATTATGGGACTTTTGCAGTTTATTTATGTTTTCTTTATGCTTCTTTAAATAATGTAATCAAGACAGTTATGAAGGTGTTATGTTTTTGGAAGGATTGTAAGACAATTATGGCATGGTTTGTGTAACACGTATTTTAATGAAATAAAAGTTTTTGTTGTTTTTCGCTGTTCAAAAATATGTGTTCTTATATCTGTCTTGTATATCTGTGACTTATACTTATAAACCTCCTCCAAAATTAGGGCATTCCCTTTGAGAGTGACCCTAACGGAGGTGGGGTGTTTCAACTTCACTTCCCCCATGAATCGCAGACACGCTGTGGTTACGCTACTATCCCAGTAGAATCGCTTGTGCCCGTGGGTATCACACCCCTTGAATTTCGCCATGGTTGTTTGTCATAGATCGCAGTTACACGGCGGTTACGCCACTATCCCAATGGAATCGCTTGTAACTGTAGGAATCGTTCCCCTCGAATTATGCTAGAAAAATCAATCATAATATATAATACATGTCCCCATTGCACGGGCACCGATTTTGATGGAGGTTTCAGACATTGAAGCTCCAACGCAGCTGCGGTTTTCAATGGACACTCCCACGGGGCTCCAGCGCCTTCGCGAGTTTCAAATGGACACTCTCGAGGAGTTTTAGCCCCTTCGCGACTTTCGATGGAAGGTATTCCTCATATCTTTGGTTTTGAAAACATACGATACTATATACATATAGTACTTCGTTTCACGTTTCGATATATCACACTTATATCGCTATAAATTTCATAATACTTCCAAATCATGTCTTCAAATATACCATTCTCATAATTCCCTATATAAGATTTCGTTTCAAATCAATCTTCTTTCAAATCAATAGTTTCGAATTAATCATAATTCTTATATATATATCTTCCATATATATTAGGTCTGAAAACTTCATATTCAAAATCAATTATTTTCAAATTTTTCCGATTTCACTATCAATTCACTTTTTGATTTCACAATCAATTTGAATTTCAGTATCATTTTAAATCTAGTTCATATTCGCAAAACTTCATATTTGATTTGAGTTTCATATCACAATTATCATCATTTACATGAATCTTTATACACAATTCACTTCATATTTAAATTGCTCGGATCGAAAATAAATAATTGATCTCAAAATAATTAAATGCGAAATAGTAAAAAAAATAGTAAGGCGGATACCCAGTGCCAAAGGCTCACATACTCAAGCGCGAGAGGACTTCCCAAGTCAGTTTCCCGTCCAGGTACTATTCTCACGACTTTCCGGGCTCTGGGGGTGGTCGATTAGTGCGCACAACCTTTCCCTCACATATGTGAAGAGGTCGGGACTCGAACCTGCGCGCTCCAGATTAGCAGCCGGGTAACCTTACCGTTGCGCCAGACACTACTTAGTAAAAAAAAAATAGTAAGCTTGGTATAAAATAGGTTTGAATAAATAAGACTTTGGAAAAATAAGATTTGGATAAATTAAATAAGTTTTAATATAAAATAGTTTAAGTAAATTAAATAGGCTTAACACAATAGGTTTATTTATAGTGAGTTTGCACAAATTTGTTCAGAATCAAAAATACACTTGGTATAGAACAATAAAATAGATAAATTCAATACTTTAGTACAAAAAAATAATGGTAAACATATAATAGTTGTAAAATAAGTAGTACTAATTTCAAGAAGTATACCAATCCAAATCAATTTTCCGAACATTTCAAAATTTTCACTAATGTTTATTTCGACGTTGAAATTAAACCCAAATTTACCTTAAGATTCAATTTGAAACATTCCAGTTAGAACAAGTGTTCAAGCCCGACAACAACCCAAATTTCTCATTCAATTTCTCTTCGTCAACTTTCATTTGAAGTTTGAATTTCCCTTTCATTTCACGTTATTGTTTAAACAAATTTCAATTTTTTTGAAAACGTCTCTTCCAATTGCCTAATTACACTATACTAATACATAGGAATATCATTTTTCTAAACTCGAGAATCAATTCCAGATTTCTTTCAATCATACAAATATATACATTCATATTTACATATCAAATAATGCTTCACAAATCAAACTTTATTTGAACAAAGCTACCAAAGTGGTCTTCCCCAGTTTGAAACTCAAAAATAAATTTTGATGATAAAGAATAATCATCAAAATTATTTTCTAGGGACAAAAATGGGTTCTCCATTTACACATTTCCTTTTTTGAAAATATCCCAGAAAATCACTTCAAACATTTCTATTAGAAAATACTTTTATATACTACTAGTATTTTTTCAAAACCTTAGAAATCAATTTCAAAAATCTCCGAAATCAGATTCTCCAGTTTTGTCATACGATCTTCTTTGTTATGACTTCTTTCATCTTATTCCACAATTTATCTTTAATTGGAATACACGTTTCTTATTACATTTCAACGGTTTAACATTCTTCGATTTATACGCCAATTTATCATGTATACTTTACTAGTTAACGCTTCCTAAATTTCAACAACCGTTTGTTCTCGCCACAAGTATTTCCCATACACTTGATTCAAGTTCAATTAGTGAATAACTAATTTGCTTAACCTACATTTATTTTACTCGACAACCACCACTCAACGATGGATTTCGAACGGGATCAATACTGGTCTATTTCAAAAAAATTCAAGCATGAATCGATAAGCGAAGGATGACGGCAAGTTAAGGCGAACAAACACAACAACAAGCGAAACGAATTATATTTTTGAAGCATTCATTTCTATCATATCTCAATGATTTCCAATTTTTCAAATTATTTCCAATTTCAAATTTTATTCAATTTATTTCAAGCTTCATCCCAATTCATTTGAATTTCAATTTTATTCCAATTTCCCCCAATTTAAACTTAATTCAATTTCGAATTCAATTTATACTTGTAACACCCCACCTTTGCTAAGGTCACTCACAAAGGGAATGCACTAGTTTTGGAGGGGTATTATCTAGTAAACAGGCATAGAGATAACACAAGACAGAACATAAATTAAACAGAGTATATAAAGCAGCGGATATAAATTTAACCAAATCTCATTACGTGGAAAATAGAGTCAAAACCTCTTACATCAAAATACCAAGTCATTATTTCATTACATCAAGTTCTAAAGAAGCAAAGTGCTTAAAACAACATAAGTCCAATATTATTCCCCAAAAAGAGCATGAGTGCAGCCATAGCATAGCTCAAGACCAAACCGTACATGAGCTGTCAGAAAGCAAGCAAACTCCAAGCTGAGAACTAGAGTTTCCTCCCTGAGAACCTGGGGGGAGGGGGGGGGGGGGACGAAAGAAAAAGAGGTGGAAGAAAACGGGTCAGTCAAAAAGACTGGTAATCCCTAGTGACTATCAGCATAAAAACTAATAAAGTTAACTAGACATGAGAAACTGAGATTAAACATAAAGATAATAACTGGACTGGCATGATAATAAAAAGGTAACAAGATAAGAGTGGCATCGCATATACAAGGTTTACTGCACTAACTGTACTAGTGTCCAAATCCATGTCAAGTATAGATCCAGAAATGATCCCTAAACCCAATAACATGAAATGACCCAATACGGGGTCCAACAGTCCATCCTAATCGATCGACTTTACTCGTCGTGTGTCGGTGTTATACGGCCCAATCGTGGAATGTAGTCACATGTGCTAGGTCCACCCTAGGGTGTATCATGTCCTATGGTGTCAACCACTGACACAAATCAAGCACGCACAATGTAGTACTACGGGTGCCCATGCCTACTTTTCAACTCCGGACTAAGTGCACGACCCTAGTCCGCCTGAACCTACACTGGCGCACCTTACTCAGCCGTTATTCTTGGTCGCTTACAATCAGCCCAGTAATCGTGCCCCACCCTGCCTAGTCCCCAGGGTATCATGATACTTCTAAATGGGTTACTGTTGAAAGGGACCACGTGGCTAGGATTTCTAATGGGTTAAGTGTTGTCATTAAAAAGGTCATGACTTAACCCCTATCCAAACATGTATCAAATTGGTTAAGTGTATTCAAGTGGTCCATGACTTAACCTTACCATGTGGCATTAATTTACTTAACGCACCCCAACCTCTCACATTAGACTTGGTTATGGTTACTGGATGTGCCGGGCGGGTCCGGGCAGCTTTACACCATAACCTAGTCTAACCTCGGGTTTAAAGTGCTATATGACCAACTACCCACATTGGGTCCTATTATTTGCAACTACTGGATTTGCCGGGCAGTTCCGGGCATATTTACGTTGCAAATTCAACACAACCTCGAGTTGGCCTCTTTCAAGTTTTCTAATTGTCATGTCCCAAATTCATGTTTTCAAGCTTATTCTCATGTCAAGTTTTCATGTTATATTTTCATGTCATATCATGTCAATTCCATAGCCAATTTCAAGTTTGCCTAATCTACCCCAAAACGTATCCCCAACGTACGTGAATTCGCATTAATACAACATGTCAAAATAGGGATATAACACAAAAAGGATAGTCATAGGATGGCAAAGGTGTTCACAAGTTAAGCATGATGATTATAACATTATAGGCATATGAAATAGGTTCTCAACATCAACTTGGCAAAATATGGTGATAGACATGGTAAAGGATTGACATAAGATAGTAACCCTAATAATAAATTCAACATTACAGGCATGTCAAGATAAAGGTCATGGGGGTTTTAGATTAAACATGAATATGTCCAAATCAAGTTCATACTAATATTCCATAAGTCAAAATTTAAGATGAATAGATCTAGGGTGTACAAAACTAGATCCAAAATAACAGATCTAAAAGGGATAGTCATAGATCAAAGATATACCATGGTAGATCCAACCTAGTTATCATGTTTAGGCATAATTTCAGTTTACATCGTGTTCATGTTAAATTTACAGTTTAGATCTAAGAGTGACAAAGGGCTTACAGATCGTGGTCTAGAGAATGAGAAAGCAAAAGAGTAGAAGAAGAATCTGTAGCAAATCCCCAAATCAACGTAGCTCTAACGAAGTCTTGAATAGCCTCCTTGTTGTCTATCTTCCAGTCAGAACCTCAGCAGCATAAGGCCGGATAAGAATGTGATAGAGAGTCTAGGGTCAGGGGTTGTTTATATAGGGTTTAGGGAGCTGAACCTGGACAGGCAACAAGACCAGATACATCTGTCCCAAAAACAGGCTAGGTGACCAGGTCAACACCCAAGTCGACTGCCCAGTCGACTTGGTCTGGGAGGGGGGGGGGGGGTTCGACTACCCAGTCGACTCCCCAGTCGAACTGGTGCTGGCGGGATTTTTCCCGCCCAGTCTGTCTGGGTTTTGAAATTCGAATTTTGAACTTGAATTCGAACTATTTTGAACTCTGGAATTTTCTGAAACTTTGGAGAGCCATATCTTGGTCATACGGACTCCGATTTACGTAAACTCGGACTCGTTTTCAAGTAGAATTTCGAGACGAACGTAATGGCGTAACCTGTTTCCCTTGATTCTTATTTTAAAATTTAATTTTGCCTTGATTTATAGTTATAACACATTATTAAAATACGTGTTGTTACATTCTCCCCTCCTTAAAGAATTTCATCCCCGAAATCTCTAAGTTAGGAAGAACGCATCCTACCATCCACAACCATCTACTCACAACATCATTCACGAGCAACCATTGTCCTTAACAAGATCTCTAATGCTGTATGAACATATGCAGTATGTGTGTGTATATGTACTTATCTAATGCAAAAGATCAGGCGGTTACTGATTCAGTAAACCTCCTTAATGCAAGATATGTTAGTGTAATGAGTCCAACATGTATGCAAATTCCTAACATAACTTAAAATTTCTACATGAGTGCACAAACATCATCCATATGCAACATCCACGTGATAGCATAACAAGTTCATCCATGTACAAGTATAAACACCCATGCAAATGCAATATGAAAAGGTGTCTGAACCGATCTAGTGCCTAATGTGTGTCATGCATCCACTAGAAATCACTTGCAAACACTTGCAACCATTTGCAAACATCAACCATAACATGTTTCAAATACATGTTTGCATCCAAAGAGGGTTCTAAGGTTCTCAAGACAAGATTAACAAAACAAACATAGGTAGCATGATACGAAAGGTTTACAAGCTCAAAGGAAAAGGAGATCGAGAAAGTACCCTAAAAAAGAAATGGGTAAAGCGCGCGTATCTTCTCCTCGGTTTCCCAAGTTGCGTCTTCTTGGGCTTCACTCCACTGTACTTTGACTAGCTTGACTTCGTGATTCCTTAGCTTCTTGATCTCCGTCCCTAAGATACGAATAGGAACTCGCCTCAGCGTTGCTTCTTTCTCCACTTCTACGCCTTCGAGGATGCTTGGCTCAACCACCTCAGCTGATTCATGTAGGCACTTTCGAAGATGCGAGACGTGAAAGACATTGTGTACTCCGGCCAGCCTCTCAGGTAACTCTACCTTATAGGCCATCTGCCCAATCCTCTCAGTGATAGGGAACGGTCCTACGAATCTCGGTGCTAGCTTTCCAATTGCTCCAAAACGAACCACATTGCGCAAAGGAGAGACTTTTATGAAAACCATATCTCCGACTTCGAACTCTAGGTCTGTCCTTCTCTTGTCCGCATAAGATTTCTGTCTATCTTGGGCCGCTTTCATTCGTCTTCGTATCAACTCCACCTTCTCAGAAGTGTCTCGTATCATGTCGAGCCCAAGTATAAGTCTGTCAGTTGTCTCCCACCAACAAGTTGGTGACTTGCACGGTCTTCCATATAGGGCTTCGAACGGTGCCATCCCTATGCTAGCTTGGTAGCTATTATTATAAGAAAACTCCACGAGAGGGAGATGGTCTTCCCAAGTACCACCAAAATCAAGAATGCATAGCCTCAAAAGATCCTCTAGTACTCTATTTACCCTTTCGGTCTGTCCATCCGTCTGAGGGTGATAGGCTGTACTTAAATTAAGTTGCGTACCCATTGCTTCTTGCAGACTATTCCAAAACTTGCTAGTGAAAATTGGGTCACGGTCACTGACTATGCTAGAAGGAACCCCATGCAACCGTACTATCTCTCGAAGGTAAATAGACGCTAGCCATGATGCAGTCCTTTTGCTTTTCACCGGAATGAAGTGAGCACTCTTCGTGAGTCTATCAACAATGACCCATATGCTAGTATTCCCTTTCCTCGACCTAGGCAATCCATCCACGAAATCCATCGAGATACTTTCCCACTTCCATTGCGGGACCTCCAAAGGATGTAATAGCCCATCGGGCTTCTTAGATTCGGGCTTGACTTGTTGGCACACCATGCACTTTGAGATGAATTCTGCCACGTCCTTTTTCATTCTGGCCCAAAAGAAAATGCGTTTCATATCTCTGTACATCTTATCCCCTCCGGGATGTATAGTCATCTTCGAGTGATGCGCCTCTTCGAGAACTTTATTTACTAAGTCTCCCACTAGTGGAACACATAGCCTTCCATCGTGCCTTAGCCATCCTTTGTCATCAATGGCATACCTACCAAGGTGACTTGACGTCTCACCACTGATTAACTTGTCCATGATTTCAATTATCTGTGGGTCTTCTTTCTACGAAGTCCCTACTTGATCTAGAAGCGTAGGTCTCAGCTCAAGAGATGCTAACGTACCAGTCAATGACTCAACAACATGTGTAAAATCAAAGGTCGCTATAAACTCTAGACTTTTCTTTCAACAAATAAGGGGCTCAAAGTCAACCTTTTTCTACTTAGCGCATCCGCCACCACGTTACCCTTGCCAAGGGTATAAGTTATATCGAAGTCATATGAGGCCAAGAATTCCATCCACCGCTGCTGTCTCAGATTCAAATCTTTTTGCGAAAAGAGATACTTAAGCGATTTGTGGTCGGTGTATAGCTCGAATCTCTCCCCTAGGAGATAATGGCGCCAAGCTTTAAGTGCAAAAACAATCGCGGCTAACTCCAAGTCATGTGTGGGATAGTTCTTCTCATGAACTTTAAGTTGTCTACCCCCATAGCATATCACTCCTCCTTCTTGCATTAGGACAGTGCCTAATCCCATGCCGCATGCATCTGTGTACACCGTAAACATTTTTCCTCCATCGGGTAATGCTAAAACTGGAGTTGTGGTGAGGGCTCTCTTGAGTCTCTGGAAAGCAGTCTCACGTTCTATGTCCCATGCAAACGCTAGGTTTTTCTTCGTTAACTTAGTAAGAGGGGCTGAAATCTTAGCGAAGTCCTTAATGAACTTCCTATAAAAGCCCGCCAAACCGAGAAAGCTTCTCACCTCTGTTGCATTCTTAGGAATTTTCCAGTCTTGCACCACAACTACCTTTGCGGGGTCCACGGCTAAACCTTGCTTAGAAACTACGTGCCCAAGAAACCGAACTTCCTCCCTCCAAAAATGGCATTTGGAGAACTTAGCCTTTAACTGGTGTGCTCTAAGCGTATCCATGACTTCCTTGAGGTGTCTAGCATGCTCTTCTTCATCATTTGAGAAGATTAGAATATCGTCCACAAAAACCACCACGAACTTGTTAAGGAACTCCCGAAACACCCTACTCATCAGGTCTACAAAGTACGCGGGTGCATTCGTTAACCCAAACGGCATGACGAGCCATTCGAAGAACCCATCTGGAGTCCTAAACGCAGTTTTGTCAATGCTATCCTCAGCCACTCTAAGTTGATGGAATCCTGTGGCTAGATCGAGTTGAGAGAAAACAGACGCTCCCACAAGCTGGTCAAAAAGATCATCGATTCTTGGTAGTGGGTGCCTATTCTTCTTCGTCAGCTTGTTTAACTCACGATAATCTACGCACAGACGAAGCAAACCATCCGCCTTAGTAGCGAATACCACCGGAGCACCCCATTCAGAAATGCTTCGCCTTATGAAAATTTTCTCGAGCAACTCCTTGACTTGTTTACAGAGCTCTCTTCTTTCTCGCGGGGCCATATGCCTAACGGGCAATGAAACAGGCTTGGCATTATCAACCAGATAAATTCGGAAGTCTATCTCGCGTTTTGGGGGTAACCCTTTCACCTCATCAAAGATATCTGGATATTCTCGAACTACTCTCACGGAGTGCAGATTGTCGACGGACGAGTCGAGAGATTCAAGATAACATAACATGACCGGACCCTTCGGGTTACAAGAAAGTTCAAGGGTATTACCAAGGCGTGTCATGAGCTTCACTACCTTTCGTTCACAATCAAGGATAGCTCCATAATTGGACAACCAATCCATGCCCAGAATTAAACCATATCCCATGAATCCGAGAACATAAGCATTACACGTGAATTCCACGCTTAAGATGGAAATCCTCAAATCAACACAAATCATAGATAAATGGGCGGAGCCCCCAATCGGATTTGAAACACTAACGGGATCATCAACTAGACTAGTACTTAAGTGCTGATTTTCAACAATACCAGAAGAGATAAAAGTATGCGATGCGCCAGAGTCAAATAAGGTTCGAACAGGAAATTCAGAAATGTAAACAAGGCTTTCTACAGAAATATTACTACCTCGGTCAAGAGCTGGAGTGGTGTTGAGAGCCTGCAACTGCCCTCCAGAAGGTCCTGCTCGCTGTGTCTGCCCTAGCCCCTGTCCTTGCTTCTTAGGGAAATCCTTACTGATGTGTCCAGTATCCCCGCAGTGAAAGCATTCACCCAACTTTCTTTTCTTCCTCCTACAGTCTTTAGCTATATGTCCCGTGATACCACAAAAGTTGCACTTCCTCGTCTCACGTGGCTTGTTAGCATTGTTGTTGTTGCCCTTGTTATTCTTGTTATTCTTGTTTCCTCCCTTCTTGAAGTCAACCTTCTTGTTCTGAGTCTCATTAGACTTAACCTACTTTTTGTCACCCTTGTCTTCCTCATGAAGTAGGGCCATATTCACCAAGCTTTCAAAGGTCGCCCCCATGGGCACATGAGTCATGGCCATAGTGTGGAGTGGCTCGCTCAATCCTCGAGCAAATCGTAGAGCCTTCTTCTCAGCCATGTTGACTAAGTCCAAACCAAACCGAGCAAGATGATTAAACTTATTCACGTACTCCCTAACAGACATGTCCCCTTGCTTGAGTTCTAGGAACCTCTCCATCTGAAGGTTCGCTTCTGCTGACGATAAGAATTTAAGCCCAAACCTCTCTCTAAAGTCTGCCCAAGCCTCAATTGGTCTGGTAGCGTTGGTGACTTCCCACCAAAATGCAGCTTCCTCTTTCAACAACCATGCTGCCAACTGAACTTTCCTATGATCCTCCATATCGAAGATAACGAACAGGTCTTCAGTCTCCTTTAACCAGTTTCGTGCCTCAGCGAAGGTCTCAGTTCCAAGGAAGCTCTTGCCCCCCATTCCTATAAGGTCTTTGCATATTTTGGCGAAGGCGGTGCCGGGAGGAGGAGGAGGAACCGCGGCTACTGGAGGAGGAGGAGGAGGGATGTCTGTCGGGCCCGCATCGTTGGCCCTAGCTTCCAAGTACCTTCGGAACCATCCGGGTATGGGTACTCCCTCGGGAAGGTTAAGATCGGCCATGCTGAAAAACGAAAAGAAAAAGATTCAAACGAGGAAACAAGGAAAGTGCTAATGGCTTTTGGGGGAATAGCCTTTTCTTAAAAATAGAACTTTTCTTGAAAAATGCTTCTTTATAAATGGTTTTGAAAATAATTTTCAGAAAGTTTTTAAAACTTTTGCCCAGTCTGGTAACCTTCTGCTCTGATACCAAATGTAACACCCCACCTCTGCTAGGGTCACTCATAAAGGGAATGCACTAGTTTTGGAGGGGTATTATCTAGTAAACAGGCACAGAGATAACACAAGATAGAACATAAATTAAACAGAGTATATAAAGAAGCGGATATAAATTTAACCAAATCTCATTATGTGGAAAATAGAGTCAAAACCTCTTACGTCAAAATACCAAGTCATTATTTCATTACATCAAGTTCTAAAGAAGCAAAGTACTTAAAACAACATAAGTCCAATATTATTCCCCAAAAAGAGCATGAGTGCAGCCATAGCATAGCTCAAGACCAAACCGTACATGAGCTGTCAGAAAGCAAGCAAAGTCCAAGCTAAGAGCTAGAGTTTCCTCCCTGAGAACCTAGGGGGGGGGGAGCGAAAGAAAAAGAGGTGGAAGAAAACGGGTCAGTCAAAAAGACTGGTAAGCCCTAGTGACTATCAGCATAAATACTAATGAAGTTAACTGGACATGAGAAACTGAGATTAAACATAAAGATAATAACTGGACTGGCATGATGATAAAAAGGTAACAAGATAAGAGTGGCATCGCATATACAAGGTTTACTGCACTAACTGTACTAGTGTCCAAATCCATGTCAAGTATAAATCCAGAAATGATCCCTAAACCCGATAACATGAAATGACCCAATACGGGGTCCAACAGTCCATCCTAATCGATCGACTTTACTCGTCGTGTGTCGGTGTTATACGGCCCAATCGCGGAATGTAGTCATATGTGCTAGGTCCACCCTAGGGTGTATCATGTCTTAGGGTGTCAACCACTGACACAAATCAAGCACGCACAATGTAGTACTACGGGTGCCCATGCCTACTTTTTCAACTCCGGACTAAGTGCACGACCCTAGTCCGCCTGAACCTACACTGGCGCACCTTACTCAGCCGTTATTCTTGGTCGCTTACAATCAGCCCAGTAATCGTGCCCCACCCTGCCTAGTCCCTAGGGTATCATGATACTTCTAAATGGGTTACTGCTGAAAGGGACCATGACTTGACCTTACCATATGGCATTAATTTACTTAACGCACCCCAACCTCTCACATTAGACTTGGTTATGGTTACTGGATGTGCCGGGCGGGTCCGGGTAGCTTTACACCATAACCTAGTCTAACCTCGGGTTTAAAGTGCTATATGACCAACTACCCACATTGGGTCCTATTATTTGCAACTACTGGATTTGCCGGGCGGTTCCGGACAGATTTACGTTGCAAATTCAACCCAACCTCGAATTGGCCACTTTCAAGTTATCTAATTGTCATGTCCCAAATTCATGTTTTCAAGCTTATTGTCATGTCAAGTTTTCATGTCATATTTTCATGTCATATCATGTCAATTCCATAGCCAATTTCAAGTTTGCCTAATCTACCCCAAAACGTATCCCCAACGTACGTGAATTCGCATTAATACAACATGTCAAAATAGGGATATAACACAAAAAGGATAGTCATAGGATGGCAAAGGTGTTCACAAGTTAAGCATGATGATTATAACATTACAGGCATATGAAATAGGGTCTCAACATCAACTTGGCAAAATATGGTGATAGACATGGTAAAGGATTGACATAAGATAGTAACCCCAATAATAAATTCAACATCACAGGCATGTCAAGATAAAGGTCATGGGGGTTTTAGATTAAACATGAATATGTCCAAATCAAGTTCATACTAATATTCCACAAGTCAAAATTTAAGATGAATAGATCTAGGGTGTACAAAACTAGATCCAAAATAACAAATCTAAAAGGGATAATCATAGATCAAAGATATACCATGGTAGATCCAACCTAGTTATCATGTTTAGGCATAATTTCAGTTTACATCGTGTTTATGTTAAATTTACAATTTAGATCTAAGAGTGACAAAGGGCTTACAGATCGTGGTCCAGAGAATGAGAAAGCAAAAGAGTATAAGAAGAATCTCTAGCAAATCCCCAAATCAACGTAGCTCTAACGAAGTCTTGAATAACCTCCTTGTTCTCTATCTTCCAGTCAGAACCTCAGCAGCATAAGGCCGGATAAAAATGTGATAGAGAGTCTACAAGGGTTGTTTATATAGGGTTTAGGAAGCTGAACCTGGACAGGCAACAAGACCAGATACATCTGTCCCAAAAACAGGCTAGGTGACCAGGTCGACACCCAAGTCGACTGCCCAGTCGACTTGGTCGGGGGGGGGGGGGGGGGAGGGTCGACTGCCTAGTCGACCTGGTGCTGGCGGGATTTTTCCCGCCTAGTCTGTCTGGGTTTTGAAATTCGAATTTTGAACTTGAATTCGAACTGTTTTAAACTCTGGAATTTTCTGAAACTTTGGAGAGCCATATCTTGGTCATACGGACTCCGATTTTCGTAAACTCGGACTCGTTTTCAAGAAAAATTTCGAGACGAATGTAGTGACGTAACCCGTTTCCCTTGATTCTTATTTTAAAATTTAATTCTGCCTTGATTTATAGTTATAACACGTTATTAAAATACGGGTTGTTACAATACTTTTCTTATTTATTTCTCTTATCCATTCTAGTTCGTATCAATTTATCAAAACATTTTATTAGAATTTATCCAGACATTTTCAAACACTTATCTACATAATTTCAAGTATTTCTCGACGATTAGATCAGAACCATACAGTCATCCCACTTTCGAAACTTGAAAATAAATATCTGATGACAATGCATCAATCCCCAGATTCATCCCCGGGTGACTAGAGTGTGATTCTGTATCCATCTAGTATAAATTGGACTTCGTATATACGTTGATCAGGCGTATATTGAAAATCCTTATATATTCGACTGTCCAATCTCGACGTCAGATAATATACTTAAAACTATTATCATAAATTATATTTCAATTAATTACGGTTTATTTAATTTCAATATAATTTATAATTTCAAAAATACGCTCTCTCTACAGCAATTCTTGTGTCAATTCCACTCATTCTAGAATATCGCTACCTTATTTCTAATGAGTTTTTAAACCCGATAAGTTGAGCTTTTTCAAACCAAAGCTCTGATACCAACTGTAACGACTTGCTATTTTTAATGTCTTGGATCAGTAATTAAACCAACTCCAGACTGTTAACAACAAGAATTCCGACAGACCGATTTTTCTTCTTCAAAATTCTAGTCTATCGAAACTTGTGTTGGTTTGCTCTGGTATCCTGCAGAAAAGACAAAGACATAAAATATGTTAGAGCCCAGAAAATATCTCACAGCGGAATGGGTAAAATATAATATAATCAAAGTATAGCCTTATCGTATTAATAATACTGCCTAACTAGTATCCAAAGCTATCATGTCTCTGCCACAAATCTAACCTACGAGTATGTTATGAGGAGGGGGTCAGAACACAAGTTCGGGTGACTGGATTTAAACTGTACACTTTGGATAATCCTGCATATACCGTTCCATCATATTTTCTTATTTATTAGGTTACTTTGGTTAACAACGCTCAAGGCTTACACACAAGTCGTACCTATTTACTTCCCAGTGGATTAACCTAATATAGTATATATGTAGCTACCCCTCAATATTGAGGTACACCCCATGGTACTCCACTCACACGGTCTCCGCCGTAATGCCACAGAAATGAACGCAGTCCCTCGTCCTATGTCGGAGTGACGTACGGATCTCTACATAACAATGTTACGTTCCGCATATATCTGTCATTACTACGCTACGAAAGCATATGGACTTCCACCGTCGATCTAATCAGATTTCATACCGGAGTAATGCCCTCAAGTCTACGATACACCACCCAGAGTAGCCATGCATGTATCCAGACAGTCCCGCGTACGTATCGTCAAACGTATTCAATTCCTTAACTGCACATAATGTGCACCGAGTTCTGTGGCAAATCTATACAAGAAACACAGAACTCGGTCGGGATTTTTTCATATCTGTACAGGCCTGTCTTTAAGAGCCTCAAAATACAGATATTCGTAGGGTCTGTTTTTCGTGGTGGCTATGGCCCCACCTCGGCCCCTCCCACAACTAGTAAAGACTACATGAACAAAACGACTTGACCCTAACAAACAATCTAAACATCCAGTTGGCGTCTTCCCTTAACCACCATACCTCGATAGTGAAAGGTGAATGGTCTACTGGTTTTAGCTCCAGTATTTTCGCATCCCACTGGCTGCCGATGACGGGTACCCAGCGATCTACTATCTCTGTTTGTCTTGACCTCTGCCTCAACATTGAGGTGACCTCCAAATCAACCTAGTGTCACCACGTCACAACATTCTGACTACAGAGCTACTCTTGCAGTCAAGGCCCACCCACCTGGTAGTTATGTGCAGACCCAACCTCTGCGGGCACAACCTAAGCCTCTGCCACCGCACAGAGGGCTACCAGGAGCACCTTACGTATCCCAGGAAGCCACATGCTTCCACTCCCAGTCGTTCGGAGCGGTCAGAATAATTAGATGAACGTGCGCTCCCCTCGGCCCTCATGACACAACGATGATCTACCCCATTTGGTAATTCACCCTCAAACATGCGGACTGGTCCAAGTGCCTCCTTTTAATATGTTATTAGACCCTATATCTAAACATTCCTTTATGCACTTGCTTTACCTCATCAGATTTCCATTTAACTTGGTTACTCCCATTCACATTAACTTCTTATTCAAGTTATCAAGTTCCTCTTGCTTATTGATTTCAGTCATATAACTTAGCCTATTTAAGTTTATTAATAAGCCTACAACATATTATTCTCTGGACGGTGGTCCAAGGTCTATAATCCACAATCCCTTTTATATTCTTGTTTAATTCAAGGTTACAATAACATGTTCTACTTAATCTGTAATTAAGTTTATCTCAATTCACATGTTTTCTATTTAACATGTCACTTATCATTTACGATTAAATATAACTTATTTCATATAAGTTTGCCTTACCCTTTCCTATTTAATCATAATTCCATCTTCCATTGTCACTACAACTTATCGTTGTTTACTAATAAACTTAGTTCTCTTAACTAAGGTCCACTAACAAGTTTCTCTTCCCATAAATATAACTTATGTTGTCCTCATCCGTAGCTTTCAGATTCCTGTTCTTATAAATAACTTAATTTACAATTAAGTACAACTTATCTCCTTACATAAGTTATTCCATTCCCTTTATCGTTTATAATAACTGTAACACCCCGAAAATTCTATAACTGTGAAATTAAAAAATTAAAGTATAATTAATTTGAAATCAAAGAACCAAGGGAAACGGGATACGCCATTGCGTTCGTCTCGGAAAAATACGCGAAATAGAGTCCGAGTTTTCGAAAAACGGAGTCCGTATGAAGAAGATATGGCCTTCGGAAGTTTTGAATTAAATTTAAAATTCAAGCAGAATAAAATAATTAAAAATCGGGCCCAATGGGCCAGGGCGGATAAACACCCGCCTAGGCTACCCAGGTCGACTGGCCTGTCGACCTGGGCTACCCATGTCGACAGGGCTGTCGACAGCCCTGTCGACAGGGGTGTCGACAGCCCTGTCGACAGGGGTGTCGACCTGGTCGAGCCCAGTCAACCTGGCTGGCCAGGTCTGTGTTTGGTCGAATCTCTGTGGTCTGCTTTGTCACTAGGGCTAGGTGGCAAGTTTTTATTGGTCTCTCTTCCTAATGAATGGCTACGATCTAACCTAGCAACATCAATGGTCCTAATCAATTCCTAACCTCTATATAAACAACCCTAGACTAAACCCTAATCTATTCATTCAAATTAAGATCATAGCCGCCATGTTGCTGAGGAACGACTAAGAGTAGCCGCCAACTAGAGAGAGGATTAGGGAGAAAGTTCTAAAGCCTAAAGCAATTCAAGCAACCTAAAGCTAATCAATTCAACAAAGGAATCATATCTCTTAATTAGAGAATTCGCCGCAACCATTGTAAGTAGAGTATTACTTTGGTATGAATAAACAATTGTGTTGATGTGTATGCTTGAATTGTGGCAATGAAAGTAATTCATATTTGTGCGTTCTTATCAATTTATATACGTTTGGATATTCTTGAATTGTGTTATTCGATTATAAAGAACTACATGCGGTAGTTCTATGCAAGTAAACGTTTGGAATATTTCGCAAATTATGTAATCTATGTTGAAGCTACATGTATGTAGTTGATTGAAATTCATGCAAGTTTGGGGCTTTGTTATTATGCCATCATGATGAATATTTTTGTGCATAAATCATTTTGCAAGTAATTGAAACAGGTTTGGTTATTATCCATATGAAATTATGTTGAGAACTTAGCATCATGTATTAAGCCATGCTTTTGTACTAGAGAACCTATTTGCAAACTTATGAATATGGCTAGGCTATGAATGATATTTGGCATAATTAAAATCCATGATTTAGTCTATCTTGTTTATAAGAATTATATGATGACATATGTGGTACATGGCTAGGTTAGGTTCATGCTAGAAGTATTTATGCCATGCTTATGTTTGACATTATGCTATGTTCATGCTAGAAGTATTTATGCCATGCTTATGTTTGACATTATGCCATACTTATGCTAGAAATGTTTATGCCATGCTTATGTTTGACATTATGCATAAATAAGAATATAGGTTCATGTTGCAGTTAAACCTATGCAAGTTCACATGCTTTGATTCATGTCACCTATGTTACCACTATGCAAGTACACCGGTTTCTATTTTGTATTTCCAACGTCATATGCAAGTTCATGCGCTCACCTTCCCCTCTTTGTGTATGTAATCACGCTTTAAGCCTCCCCTTTTTCGCATGGCTAAATTGGGCTTTAAAAGGCTAAGCCCAATATATATATATAAACGGACATGTAAAACGGGGGAAAATAACGTTGGGTTAAAATTAATTAATGAATGAAAATATAAAATAGAAGGGCCCAAATTCAAGTATGGGTTGGGCCCATGATTGGTGTAACCTTTACACCATTAACTTAATAATGGGCCGCAAATATTTACATATAAGAAATAAAGAAGAATGACAAGATATGTAAATGTAGAAAATACGATGTGTTTAACCCGAGGTTGGATTGAGTTGTGATGTAAACCTGCCCGGAACCGCCCGGCTGTCCAGTAGTCACAACAATACCTATCCAATGTGGGAGGTTAAACATGGAGCCCAGCAAGGACCCGAGGTTAGACTGAGTTGTGGCGTAAGACTGCCCGGAACCAACCGGCAACAGGCAGCCACAACAATACCTGTCTAATGTGAGAGGTCAGGGCCTTAATAAGACAATTAAGGCTGAGTCAGGATTGTTAGGATTAAGTGAACTAAAGACTTAATCAAAATGGAACATGCTAAACTAAACGGACTGGTGGGGTTAGGTTAGGAAACACTTAACCAACTTAGCATGTTGGCTAGAAATAGAAAACCTAGTAACGGGGGACCCTTTTCAGCAGTAACCCTAAAAGGTGTATCAGGATACCCTGAAACTAGGCAGGGTGGGGCACGATTACTGGGCTGATTGTAAGAGGTCAAAGCGACGGCGGTGGTGTAGCAGTGTAGGTTCTAACGGAGTGCGGGCGTGCACACACTCCGGCGCAGAAAAATAAGGCACTGGACACCAGTAGCATACCTGTGCACTCTAAGGTTGTGTCGGGTTGCCACTATGGGACTTGATACACCCCATGGTGGGACCAGCATAGGTAACTACAGACATCGGGGGCCGTAAGACACATGTAACTATGCGAGTAGGAGCCGATCATCATAGAATGGATCACATCACCCTGATTATGGGGTGTAAATTGGAAACTAGTTTATATGGGTTCAGAGATTAACATGGGGTACGATAGTATATTCGACCCTAGACAACTTAACCAAGTTTATTGTGCTTGCCCACTTCTTGTTTATACTTATCATACCCAGTTCTTTATTCATAGACAAAATAGTACTAGACTTACTCAGGCTTTATGTCTGACTCTATTTTTCTTTCGTCTTCTTTCTTCCGTTTCCCCCCCAGGTCCTCAGGGAGGGAACACAACAACTTGATCAGCCTTGACATCCAGCTTGAAGTAGAGAAATGTATTGCTTGGACTTTCCTGTTTTGAACTATGGCTTTGGACAATCCGCTATGGGGCTTTTGCAGTTTATCTACGTTTTATTTATGCTTCTTTAAATAATGTACTCAAGACAGATTATGAAAGTGTTATGTTATGTTTTTGGAAAGGATGTTGTTGTAACACGTATTTGACTTTGTGAAATAAAGTTTGTTGTTCTTCCGCTGTTTACAAATATGTGTTCTTATATCTGTCTTGTATATCTGTGACTTGTACTTATAAACCTCCACCAAAATTAGGGCATTCCCTTTGAGAGTGACCCTAACGGAGGTGGGGTGTTTCACTTGGTATCGGAGCATAGGTTTACCAGATAAGATAAAAAGTTTTGAAAAATTATTTTCAAAAAGGAAATTTAAAGAAGCATTTTTAAAAGAAAAATATTATTTTATTTTAAAAAGGCAAAGTCCACTCCCCAAAGCCATAGGTACTATCTCTTATCCTTCGTTTTGAATCTATCCTTTTTGTTTCAGCATGTCCCAAGAACTTAACTTGCCGGAAGGGGTACCAATACCTGGTTGGTTTAGACGGTTCTTAGAAGCAAGGGCCACTCAGCCAGGTCCTACCATTCCTCCTCCCCCAGCGGAAGGAAATCATCCAGCTGCAGCGGCACTTTTTCCTCCACCTCCTCCTCGGGGAAACAATTTTGCTAAGATATGTAAAGATTTTAAAGCTATGGGAGGAAGGGATTTCCATGGAACTGAGTCCTTCGTGGCAGCTAGAAATTGGCTGAAAGAAACGGAGGACCTATTCATCATCTTTGAGGTGTAAGATAGACAAAAAGTACAACTGGCGGTATGGCTATTGAAGGGCGAGGCTTCCTACTGGTGGGAAGTCACTAATGCTGAAAGACTAGTGGAGACATGGGAGGACTTTAGGGCAAGGTTTGAGACTAAATTTCTCTCAGATGCGGAAAGAAGTTTGCAGTTGGAAAAATTCTTATTTCTTAAGCAAGGGGACAAGATAGTCAGAGAGTATGTTAATCAGTTTGATGAGCTGGCTAGGTTTGGGCTTGACCTAGTCAATACCCCGCACAAGAAGGCTCTCCGTTTCGTCAAAGGGTTGAATGAGCCATTACACAGTTTGGCCATGACCCATATACCCATGGGAGCCACGTATGAAAGATTGGTGCAAATGGCATTGCTGAATGAAGAGGATAAGGGCAAGAAGAAAGAGGGTTTGCAGCCCAAGAAGACAGACTTTAAGAAGGGCGAGAAAGGCAACAAAGAGAAGAGGAAGTGTAATTTCTGTGGCAAAGTGGGGCACTTAGTAAAGGACTGCCGGAAAAAGAAGGCCAAGGAGAATGGTGGGTGCTTTTCTTGCGGTGAGACAGGCCATAGGGCTAAGGACTGCCCAAAGAAACGAGGACAGGGGCAGAGGGCTGGATCCACCCCAGGGGCACAGGTCCATGTGCTAGAAGCGCCACCTCTGCAACAACGAGGTATAAATACTTCTGTAGAAAGTGTAGTTTATCTTTATGATCACCCCGTTCGTACTTTGTTTGATTCTGGCGCATCACACTCCTTTATCTCGTCTGCTTTAGTAGAATCTCTGCACCTAAAATCTAGTATGGTAGAGGACCCTTTAATTGTTTCAAACCCAATTGGGGGCCCAGCTCATTTGTCTATGATCTGTGTGGGATTGAAAATTTCTATTCTAAGTGTAGAATTTCAATGTAGTGCCTTTGTTTTGGGCTTTTCGGGGTATGGTTTGATTTTGGGTATGGATTGGCTATCCAGTAATGGGGCCATCCTTGATTGTGAGAAAAGGGTTGTTAGGCTCCTAACCCAGCTCGGTAATACTTTGGAAATTTCTTGTAATCCCTCGTATGCGGTTATGCTTAGTTATCTTGAATCGCTAGATGCCTCTGTTGAAAATTTGCAATCAGTTAGAGTGGTCCGGGAATATCCGGATGTCTTTGAAGAGGTGAAGGGCTTGCCTCCAAAGCGGGAAATAGACTTCCGCATATATCTTGTAGATAATGCAAAGCCCGTTGCGTTGCCCGTTAGACATATGGCTCCATGAGAAAGGAAAGAGCTCAGTAAACAGATTAAAGAGCTTCTAGAAAAGGGGTTCATTAGGGGGAGCATTTCAGAATGGGGCGCTCCAGTGGTGTTTTCTACGAAGGCGGATGGTTCACTCCGTCTATGTGTTGACTATAGGGAGCTCAACAAGCTAACGAAAAAGAATAGGCACCCTCTCCCTAGAATTGATGATTTATTTGACCAGCTTGTAGGAGCGTCTGTTTTCTCCCAACTCGATTTAGCAACCGGTTTTCATCAGCTAAGGGTGGCTGAAGATAGCATCGATAAAACGGCTTTCAGAACCCCAGACGGTTTCTTTGAATGGCTTGTCATGCCTTTCGGCTTGACAAATGCACCTGCTTACTTCGTGGACCTGATGAGTAGGGTATTTAGAGATTTCCTCAACAAATTCGTAGTGGTCTTCGTAGATGATATCCTTATCTTCTCAAAGAGTGAAGAGGAACATGCTCAACACTTAAGGGCAATCATGGAAACTTTGCGAGTCCATCAACTAAAAGCCAAATTCTCCAAATGCCACTTTTGGAGAGAAGAAGTGAGGTTCCTTGGGCACATAGTATCCAAACAAGGGTTAGCGGTGGACCCTGCTAAGGTAGTGGCGGTACAGGATTGGAAGACACCAAGGAATGCGACTGAGGTTCGAAGCTTCCTAGGACTAGCGGGTTTCTATCGAAAGTTTATAAGGGATTTTGCAAAAATCTCAGCTCCGCTCACGAAATTGACTAAGAAGAATCTAGTGTTTAATTGGGATTTGGATTGCGAGTTTGCTTTCCAACGACTAAAAAGGGCTCTCACAACAGCCCCAGTTTTGACGCTGCCAGATGGGAGCAAGATGTTCACTGTTTATACGGATGCATGTGGGACAGGGCTAGGCGCCGTCTTAATGCAAGAAGGAAGGGTAGTAGCTTACGGCGGGAGACAGTTGAAAGTGCACGAAAAGAACTACCCAACCCATGATCTTGAGTTGGCCGCCATCGTCTTTGCACTCAAGTCTTGGCGACACTATCTCCTAGGTGAGAAGTTCGAACTTTACACTGACCATAAATCGTTGAAATATCTTTTCTCGCAGAAAGATCTTAACTTGAGGCAACAAAGATGGATGGAGTTTCTTGCCTCGTACGATTTCGAAATCTCCTACACTCCGGGCAAAGGCAACGTAGAGGCAGACGCGTTGAGCCGAAAGAAATTGACCCTAAGCCCGTTGTTTGTTGAAAGACAAAGCCTAGAGTTTATAGCCAGCTTCGACTTTAGGCCTTCCTCCGATTTCGTACCGGGCTTGCTTGCATCTCTTGAAGGGCGCCCAACTTTAGTGGATTCAGTAGGGACAGCACAACGCGAAGACCCTCAGCTTGTGGAAATAATTGATAGGCTAATTAGGGGTGAGACTTCAAGTCACCTCAACCGATACTCCATTGACGATAGGAGTTTGCTAAGGCGAGACGGAAGACTATGCGTCCCACAGACAAAAGATTTAATAAAGAAGGTTCTCGAGGAAGCGCATCATTCCAAGATGACGATACACCCAGGCGGAGATAAAATGTACAAAGATATAAAAAGGACTTTCTTCTGGAACGGCATGAAAAAGGACGTGGCAGAATTCGTTACTAAGTGTATGGTGTGCCAACAGGTTAAAGCGGAACAGAAAAAGCCTGGCGGACTACTACATCCTCTGGAGGTCCCGCAGTGGAAGTGGGATAGCATCTCAATGGACTTCATTGATGGGCTGCCTAGGTCTAGGAGAGGCAACACTAGCATTTGGGTAATAGTGGATAGGCTTACTAAAAGCGCCCACTTTTTACCTGTCAAAAGTAAGAGAACTTCCTCATCCCTAGCATCACTTTACCTTAAGGAAATCGTTCGACTCCATGGAATACCATCTAGCATCGTTAGTGATCGAGACCCCATCTTCACCAGCGAGTTTTGGCGGAGTCTGCAAGAAGCAGTAGGAACGCAGTTATGCTTGAGCACAGCCTATCATCCCCAAACCGACGGCCAAACAGAGAGAGTGAATAGAGTTTTGGAAGACCTCTTAAGACTGTGCGTACTTGACTTCGGAGGGACATGGGAAGACCACCTTCCTTTGGTAGAATTTGCCTACAACAACAGCTATCAAGCAACCATCGGAATGGCGCCCTTCGAAACTTTATATGGAAGACCGTGCCGATCGCCCACTTGTTGGTGGAAATCCACGGATAAGCTCATACTTGGACCAGACATGATCCGAGAGACTTCAGAGAAAGTAGACTTAATACGAAGAAGGATGAAGACGGCCCAAGACAGACAAAAGTCCTACGCCGACAAGAGGAGGACCGACCTTGAATTTGAGGTTGAGACAGAGTTTTTCTCAAGGTATCACCGCTAAGAAACGTTGTTCGCTTTGGAACCATAGGAAAGCTAGCACCAAGGTTCATAGGGCCATTCCCTATCATCGAGAAAATTGGGAAAATGGCCTATAGATTAGAGCTACCCGAGAAGTTGGCTGGAGTCCACAACGTTTTTCACGTTTCACATCTCCGAAAATATCTGCATGAGTCAGCTGAAGTGGTAGAGCCAAATATCCTCGAAGAGGCCGAAGTGGAACGCGAAGCAACCATAAGAAAAGTTCCAACCCGCATATTGGGAACGGAAGTGAAGAAGCTACGCAACCGTGAAGTCAAGCTCGTCAAAGTTCAGTGGAGCGACGCCGAGGAAGACGCGACTTGGGAAACTGAAGCTAGAATCCGTACAGCCTACCCTTTTCTGTTCGAGGGTACATCCTTGATCTTTCCTTTTCCTTAAGTTGCGCTTTTATCTATCTTTTTGGGTATATTTCCTCGACCGTATCTTTTAGGTAGAAACCCTTTGGATGGAAACATGTAGTTGAAACATGTTATGGATGATGGTTGCAAGTGGTTGCAAGTGATTGCTAGTGGTTGCTCGTGGTTGCATATACACACACAATCTAGGTTTTAGATCGGCTCAGTCACTTCATATTGCATATGCATATATGTTTGCATTCGTATATGGTTGAACTTTAATGTGTTGTCATGTGGATGCTGCATTTGTATTGAATGATTGTGCACTCATGTAGAATCATGAATAGGAAAATTTGCATACATAATGGATTCATGGCACTTACATAATTCGCATTAAGGAGGTCAACTGAATCAGTAGACCGCCTGATTTTGCATTAGATAAGTTCATGTACACACACACTTTGCATATGATCATGAAGCATTAGATATCTTTTAAGGACAATGGATGCTCATGTTTGATGGATGAGTAGATGGATGATTGGATGTTAGGATATACATTCCTCCTAACTTGAAGATTTCGGGGACGAAATCCTTTTAAGTGGGGGAGAATGTAACACCCCGAAAATTCTATAACTGTGAAATTAAAAAATTAAAGTATAATTAATTTGAAATCAAAGAACCAAGGGAAACGGGATACGCCATTGCGTTCGTCTCGGAAAAATACGCGAAATAGAGTCCGAGTTTTCGAAAAACGGAGTCCGTATGAAGAAGATATGGCCTTCGGAAGTTTTGAATTAAATTTAAAATTCAAGCAGAATAAAATAATTAAAAATCGGGCCCAATAGGCCAGGGCGGATAAACACCCGCCTAGGCCACCCAGGTCGACTGGGCTGTCGACCTGGGCTACCCATGTCGACAGGGCTGTCGACAGCCCTGTCGACAGGGGTGTCGACCTGGTCGAGCCCAGTCAACCTGGCTGGCCAGGTCTGTGTTTGGTCGAATCTCTGTGGTCTGCTTTGTCACTAGGGCTAGGTGGCAAGTTTTTATTGGTCTCTCTTCCTAATGAATGGCTACGATCTAACCTAGCAACATCAATGGTCCTAATCAATTCCTAACCTCTATATAAACAACCCTAGACTAAACCCTAATCTATTCATTCAAATTAAGATCATAGCCGCCATGTTGCTGAGGAACGACTAAGAGTAGCCGCCAACTAGAGAGAGGATTAGGGAGAAAGTTCTAAAGCCTAAAGCAATTCAAGCAACCTAAAGCTAATCAATTCAACAAAGGAATCATATCTCTTAATTAGAGAATTCGCCGCAACCATTGTAAGTAGAGTATTACTTTGGTATGAATAAACAATTGTGTTGATGTGTATGCTTGAATTGTGGCAATGAAAGTAATTCATATTTGTGCGTTCTTATCAATTTATATACGTTTGGATATTCTTGAATTGTGTTATTCGATTATAAAGAACTACATGCGGTAGTTCTATGCAAGTAAACGTTTGGAATATTTCGCAAATTATGTAATCTATGTTGAAGCTACATGTATGTAGTTGATTGAAATTCATGCAAGTTTGGGGCTTTGTTATTATGCCATCATGATGAATATTTTTGTGCATAAATCATTTTGCAAGTAATTGAAACAGGTTTGGTTATTATCCATATGAAATTATGTTGAGAACTTAGCATCATGTATTAAGCCATGCTTTTGTACTAGAGAACCTATTTGCAAACTTATGAATATGGCTAGGCTATGAATGATATTTGGCATAATTAAAATCCATGATTTAGTCTATCTTGTTTATAAGAAATATATGATGACATATGTGGTACATGGCTAGGTTAGGTTCATGCTAGAAGTATTTATGCCATGCTTATGTTTGACATTATGCTATGTTCATGCTAGAAGTATTTATGCCATGCTTATGTTTGACATTATGCTATGTTCATGCTAGAAGTATTTATGCCATGCTTATGTTTGACATTATGCCATACTTATGCTAGAAATGTTTATGCCATGCTTATGTTTGACATTATGCATAAATAAGAATATAGGTTCATGTTGCAGTTAAACCTATGCAAGTTCACATGCTTTGATTCATGTCACCTATGTTACCACTATGCAAGTACACCAGTTTCTATTTTGTATTTCCAACGTCATATGCAAGTTCATGCGCTCACCTTCCCCTCTTTGTGTATGTAATCACGCTTTAAGCCTCCCCTTTTTCGCATGGCTAAATTGGGCTTTAAAAGGCTAAGCCCAATATATATATATAAACGGACGTGTAAAACGGGGGAAAATAACGTTGGGTTAAAATTAATTAATGAATGAAAATATAAAATAGAAGGGCCCAAATTCAAGTATGGGTTGGGCCCATGATTGGTGTAACCTTTACACCATTAACTTAATAATGGGCCGCAAATATTTACATATAAGAAATAAAGAAGAATGACAAGATATGTAAATGTAGAAAATACGATGTGTTTAACCCGAGGTTGGATTGAGTTGTGATGTAAACCTGCCCGGAACCGCCCGGCTGTCCAGTAGTCACAACAATACCTATCCAATGTGGGAGGTTAAACATGGAGCCCAGCAAGGACCCGAGGTTAGACTGAGTTGTGGCGTAAGACTGCCCGGAACCAACCGGCAACAGGCAGCCACAACAATACCTGTCTAATGTGAGAGGTCAGGGCCTTAATAAGACAATTAAGGCTGAGTCAGGATTGTTAGGATTAAGTGAACTAAAGACTTAATCAAAATGGAACATGCTAAACTAAACGGACTGGTGGGGTTAGGTTAGGAAACACTTAACCAACTTAGCATGTTGGCTAGAAATAGAAAACCTAGTAACGGGGGACCCTTTTCAGCAGTAACCCTAAAAGGTGTATCAGGATACCCTGAAACTAGGCAGGGTGGGGCACGATTACTGGGCTGATTGTAAGAGGTCAAAGCGACGGCGGTGGTGTAGCAGTGTAGGTTCTAACGGAGTGCGGGCGTGCACACACTCCGGCGCAGAAAAATAAGGCACTGGACACCAGTAGCATACCTGTGCACTCTAAGGTTGTGTCGGGTTGCCACTATGGGACTTGATACACCCCATGGTGGGACCAGCATAGGTAACTACAGACATCGGGGGCCGTAAGACACATGTAACTATGCGAGTAGGAGCCGATCATCATAGAATGGATCACATCACCCTGATTATGGGGTGTAAATTGGAAACTAGTTTATATGGGTTCAGAGATTAACATGGGGTACGATAGTATATTCGACCCTAGACAACTTAACCAAGTTTATTGTGCTTGCCCACTTCTTGTTTATACTTATCATACCCAGTTCTTTATTCATAGACAAAATAGTACTAGACTTACTCAGGCTTTATGTCTGACTCTATTTTTCTTTCGTCTTCTTTCTTCCGTTTCCGCCCCAGGTCCTCAGGGAGGGAACACAGCAACTTGATCAGCCTTGACATCCAGCTTGAAGTAGAGAAATGTATTGCTTGGACTTTCCTGTTTTGAACTATGGCTTTGGACAATCCGCTATGGGGCTTTTGCAGTTTATCTACGTTTTATTTATGCTTCTTTAAATAATGTACTCAAGACAGATTATGAAAGTGTTATGTTATGTTTTTGGAAAGGATGTTGTTGTAACACGTATTTGACTTTGTGAAATAAAGTTTGTTGTTCTTCCGCTGTTTACAAATATGTGTTCTTATATCTGTCTTGTATATCTGTGACTTGTACTTATAAACCTCCACCAAAATTAGGGCATTCCCTTTGAGAGTGACCCTAACGGAGGTGGGGTGTTTCAATAACCTAAGTTATAATTTCCACTTGTCCCTAGGATAAGCCTAAACATGTTATTCTTATCAGCAGATTTCATACTTCGAAGTTTATAGATTATTTAATTTATAATTAATTCATAAACTTCCCTCCTTTTCTCTACTTATTACAAATAACTGGTTTCAGCTTTCCCCATTTACTGATTACTTAATTTAAAATTAAGTGCCACTTATCTCATTTCACCAGTTTTCTCATGTCCTTACTAGTTTATTATAACCTAAGTTATAATCTTCACTTGTCCCTAGGACAAGTATACCTATTATACAACATTCTTATTAATTTTATTTATAATAGGTTATTATCATTCCCCGTTCATTCCATTCCTTTTTACTATTGCAAATTTCTTTCAATTCCATTTCTTTCCATTAATTACAATTAATGTTGTTTATTAGTCTTGCTATTTACACACACACATATTTATATATTTATGCCCTAGATCTCTCTTGCATTAAGCCTACACTTGTGGATGCTGGATTTGCTGGGCGGTTCCGAGCAGACTTCTTCCACAAGTTGACCTAACCTCATGTCTTAGCACCATTACATGTTTTATTTATGCACTTAGACCCCTCACATTAGATTTACCACTTGTGTATGCTGGATGTGCTGGGCGTCCGAGCAGACTTCTACCACAAGTGTAATCTTACCTCGTGTTTATGTGTGGTTATAGTTTTCTGTTTACTGTAAATTTTAGGCATATTATACTTTTTACATGTTACTCTAGTTTAATTTACATATCATCAAATTATGCCTATATTATGTCGCATGTCCTTTTTAACACATATTTAATTCTATCCTGACATGTAACCATTTAATGGGGTGATTTTTCATATCCAACAAGTTAACATGTAATTTTCTCAATTCTACATCTAATAATTCAAATACATAATATACCACAATTAAATCATGTAATTATAACAATAGTAGTTGTTGCTCATATTCTAACAAGTTTATTTTTCAACATGTAAACATTTAACACTTTAACGATTCAACATATGAATTTTCCAACATATTCATGTTAGTATCTCAACTTGTTATAATAACATCTTAACACTTTTAATTATTCTGGCAAATTCACATTTCATGATAACAGGGAATGCTAAACAATAATATATCATTATCTAAAATGATATAACTTAAATACGCTCACCTCATATGCTTTCCAAATCCTGGATCTAGTCCAGATCTAGCATTCCATGGTTTTACCCTTAATTGGATTCAGAACCTAACAACCATGGATCTACAATTTTTACTAAAAGAGTATGGAAAGAAAGAAAAGAGAATTTAAATAGATCAGATCTAGAAAATCACCTCACTTCGATTAGAGGTCTGAACACCTTCTAATTGGTTTTCATCCTGTTCATCCAGATCTAGATTTAGAATTTTCCTAAACTAATAATCTAAATTTTCCGAACAGATTTGAGGAGGAAGAGGAATGGCAGAGCTTCTGCATTGTCCCAAAAATATGAGACTTAGGGTAGGCTCTACAGGATTATTTATAGGTATTCAGCAACATATTTGGTCAAGAAATGAGTCCACATTCAAAAAATTAATTCTGCCCAGATCTGAATAGGGGTCGACCCCCCTCTTCTGGTGTCGACCCCGGGGTCGACCCCCAAACACCCTAGGTCGACCTAGCGGGTCTCGGGTTGACCCCTCTCGGGTCGACCACCATAATGAGGGCTCCTGGGTCTTCTGATCGCTGTTTTGAATTTTTTTTAATATTTTTATTTGTTTGTATATATATAATTCTCTTGCGCGTATACAAACTTCTAGGCTTAATAACTTCTTCATACGATGTCCATTTTACGCAAACCAAGTGCCTATCTTAGCCAGAATTCCGAGATGTACACAATGGCACAGTCCGTTTTACTTAATTCTCATTATTTAATTAAGTTACTCATATTTTATTATCTTAAAAATACGGGGTGTTACATTCTCCCACCCTTAGGAAATTTCATCTCCGAAATTCGATAAGGGTAAAATCAAATAACCACTCGCATAATATCCATCCATCATGTGCATAACCAATTTTTGCAAACATTGTGCACTTGTGCAAAGTGAAATACAACATAATAATGCATGTATGCCTAAGCGGTACCTCCTATGTGTATGCAAGTTTTTCAAAAATCCTTTTTAAAATATGATGCTCATATCCTAAATATACTGGCAATTCTACATGAATACAATATTTTGAAAATCAAAATGCTTTTTCATCCAATTTTTCCCACACTCTTACTGAGTAAGAGCATAGTTCATCCAATTGCTGCATCTAAAATCCTACCAACCAACTTTATTTCTCGAATTTCAGAAAAATCTAATTTTCTAAATTCGATTTCTTATGTTACAAAAAGGTGGAAAATGGAAAACTACACATCCTCTGTTTTTCTTTTATGTACCCATTTCCAATTGTACTTGGATTTTATGTAACTATTTATAAAGATTTCTTATTTTACTATCCAAGTGCAGCCCACATAAGAAAATTTTCTTTTGTTACTGATTTTTTTCATCTTATCTTGGAAATTTTTATCTTTATCCATCTTTTCTCATAATTTATCATGTTTGTTGCTTTACTGAATTTGTTGTTTCCTTTTTAGTTGTACCATTTCTCTTTTCTTAGCTTATTTAATTATCAGATATAGGTTTAGTTTTCAAATAAGCGTTCTAGTATTTCAACTAAAACAGGAAAACAGACACTGTACATAGCTATTACTAAGGGCCAAGAATCTCGGGACTATGTCCCCCTCAGACAGAAAAATCCATATCATGGGATCCACGACAGTTTTAAGTGCTACCCTAACTACCCAACAAGAACAAAATAACAGAACAATCCCAACAGAAATGTAGTAATAGATTTTACCCCTAACATGAAAATTAGCAACAGGATCTTAACACTTACTTGCCCTTTACTATCTAGTACTCACTACTAATTTTAGTTGTGTACAAACAGGCATTTCATGCAATACCCTAGGCTTTTAAATTCTTACGCATTCTATGATAATTTACCATTTTTTTCCAAGATAATTCTCGATATTTACTTCATAGCCTCAAAACTTTTCTCGTCTTCCCTAAGCACAAATCCTTTTCTACTCTATACTTTTAAAACACGGTTTGGCCTTTTCATTTAAATTTCTTTTCTCCTAAAAAAAATTAGAAGTGTTAGATCAAAATTTGGACCTAACACCCAAATTGTTCTGAATCTAATAGAATTTTAACTGAAGAATAAAGAATAAGAAAATAACACACAGAATTTATAGAGGTTCGGCGTTAATGAGCCTACGTCCACTTTATATGTTATTGATTATACTTCGAATGCTGGTACAATCAATGATTTCTCTCTAGCTCACTTTTACAATTGTGATTTCTCTCAGTAATCTAGTAATAAAACTGATAAGAAATGGTAGTATGACAATAATGGCGGAGTCAGTCCTCAATATTGCCAAAAGGATCCTTAAAATGCCAAGCTCCGGGCTATTTATAGCTGATTTTGTCAGGCGGATCGTAGTAACACGTGGCACGAATCCCGAGGACATCGGATCGCATCGCTGCCATTGAAGAAATAGTCAAATTAGCCGTTGTGGACAGGTGTCGCGATCCCCTTGAAAATCGGATCGTGCAAATGGGGAGAATCGGTCAAAATGACGGTTAGGGACACGTGTCGCTAGATCCGTGCGTCTCGGATCGCTGAAGACTAGCTCGTGTTTGAACGGGTCAGAGGCTCCGCCATGCATCAGGGGATCGGATCGGTCTATACTGGGCAATAATACATGTATGGATCGAATCGCATAGAGGTGTCGTTTCGCTGATGAAATGGGTGCGATCCGATATGGGGCGATCCGATGAGGGCCTAGTCAATGGTGCGATCCGATATGGGGCGATCCGATGAGGGGCGAGTCAATGGTGCGATCCGTTCCTTCATGTACTTAGAGAATGTGGTTTCAAACTTTCTTCTTATGAATGAACCTGGGTGGCTTGGTCAAAAAGCTAGCCAACATTTTGCCCCCTCGAAGTATGTTTTATCGATGATGGAACATGCTTCGAAGCTATAGAACCGTCTTTTCACATCGAGTCGCAAAACAGTGAACGATTCCTTTTCTGGGACTTTTCAGAGTCTTCATCACTGGATCTGTCGGTCATTTATCGATTCGTATCGCGTACTCGGGTCGCGGTCCGTTAGCAAGCCATTCGTCTCGTTCTTTGGTGAGCACTTGGGCTTCTTTACGGAACGGAACGAAATGGGCTTCTCTCTGAGACGTGGTGGGCTTTTGGTTCGCGGCCCGCCTATTTTCGCGGATCGAATAAGACAAAAAAGGGGAGACAAACGGTCGCCCTTTTGCCTATATAAGTCGACCCTCCTCTTCACTTTCTTCCTTCTTCCTTCTTTCGTATCGTATCGCCTGCATCATTGGGGAAAAACCCTAGTTTTTCAAACCTCCAAAAATCCGACTGTTTTCCCTACTTTTAGAAAGGTAATTCTACCGATAGCACCCTTATTCGATATCGCTCTCGTTTTTATAAGTTTTTTCGACTGGTTTGAGGGAAGAAACGATGGAATGTTGTGATTTTTGGGGGAACCAGCGAGGCGCCATGGCTGATAGGTTCAGAGGTTGGAGTTCGGAAATGAGAAGGAGAGGAGAAAAACGGAGGAGGAACGAGAAGAGAGAAGGCCGGTTCGGATCGTGGACAAGGAGAGGAGAGGAAGAAGATGAAGGCCAGTGGCGAGACGGAGGGTCGTGGTGACGGCAGAGGCGTGTATCGTGGGTGGCTGCAATGCTTCGGCAAAGACCCCGATGTCTCACGATCCGTGAGGGGGGCGATCCCTCTGACCTGCGATCCGAAGGAGGGCGATCCCTCTACCCTGCGATCCGAAGGAGGGCGAACTGTCTTACACACCGCGGTCCGACTCGTAGTTCGCGATCCAAACCAAATTTTGAACCTTAGACGATGCCTTGTCACCATAAAATTCTGAACAGTTAGGCTAGGGCCTTGATTTGAACTTTCTGGACTAAATGACCACATAATTTAACTGCATATGACGACTAATATTTTGATGATCTTGATAGCTTTTATGCTTTATCTTTAATGCATGCACAAGCACACACACCGGCACTTGCACACACGGGGGACGGGTAGTTTTAATCTCATTTTTTATGTTTTCTCGCCTAGCAGTAATGTCAGATAATCAATCTTCTTCAAGATCCGCTACAGAAATGGAGTCCGAGGTTCCTGAGCGATACAACCCTGAGGCCCCTCCAATTAACCCAGGAGGTGAAGATTCTGGCTTTGAATACGAGGCAACGGAATCAAATCCGTCTGAAAGTACTTCATCTAGTGAAGAATCTGAGATAGACAGGCGAGCTCCCGACGAGATTCCTGGCGCGCTCAGAATAGATAAATTTTCTGATTCTTTAGCATCTAAGCTCGATGATATAAAGCTTTAAAGAATCTGCTTGAGACATGGGATTCCTTGGGATGATGTCATGACACCCGGTAGCGAAGATAGACCCCACTTAGCTCCGGAAGGATATATGGCAATCAGTCGAACCATGTGCTTGGTAGGAGCTATTCCTCCGTTTCCTCCGATCGCCATCGAGACTTTAAAATGACTGGGTATCGCTCCGATGCAGCTTCATCCTAACGCCTACGCATCTCAATACACCCTATATATTGCATACGCGGAGATCCTACATACCGAACTTACATTCAGAGATTTGACATTCTTTTTTCTTTTCAAGCATCGTTCCTTGGCAACCCCAAATTTCTCTTTCTTTGAATCGGTGGCGAATAGGAAGGTTCTGTACGATGGATACAGCAATATAGGGGATCCTAAGTCTGATTGGTTCTATATAAAGAAACAGACCGGATGCTCAAGAAGATGGCTTAAATCAAGTAAACTTTAAGCTTTTAACTGAATATCTTGTTCAAGAAGCCGAGGCGTTAACATTCTTCCCCCTTTTTCTTTGTCCTAAACAGATCACGTCTTCCCGAAAACGGAGGGTCCGCTATACAACAATCGATTGTCTATTCTTCTACAAAGCAGATCCGACTTTCTAAGGATCAAAAAATGCATTACTGATGAGAATCTTCATAAGCATCATCTTCTGGATATAAGATTTGGACTTGGCGCTGGCGGCAAACCCTATAAGTGCGTGCCTCCAACGGAAGGAGAGGGAACATCGCAAGCAGCAGAAACAACTAAGTTTCGCAAGAGTCCTTCCCCGATAGTCATCCAAGACGATAAGGACCTGAATATATACAAAGGGGATGAGGCCCGAGGTGACAAGTCCAAGGAAATCCCAGTTTCTACTCCAATCGAACCCACTGCTCCCGATGACTTGACAGACGAACAGCTATTCAAAGAGCTGAGCAAAATTCCTCTGCCCGACGATGTATATACAGAGAGGGACTTTGAAGGGGAGCCATTCTTCCCTACTTCTGAGGAGGCCATCGCTCCAACTAGAGAACAAGAAACTAGTCAGATGAGCCTGTCTTCAGGCCCGGGTCCGTTAGGGGGAATTATATGGGATGCACAATTCACACACACAATCAGACCTCGCACTCTTATATCGTCAGTATTCAAAGTTTTAATATGCTCTTTTCTTTTTTGCAGGAAAGATGTCCCGCAGACGATCTTACTCTTATCGTTCTCTTCATGAGGGCACACCCAGTCTTCATCCGATTACTGAGCGCTCTCGCGGTCCTTCTCACAAGCCGACTTCCTCCCAATCCCGGTCTCCACCGAAATCAACATCTGCCAAGCTCCCCAACTACCCGGTAGCTCCTGCAGGGGGAAAGAAACTTCCTAAAGAGTTAACTCCTCCAAAGAGTGCACCTTCTCACAGCAGGTCGTCAAAAAGGCATCACGAATCTAAAGATAAAAGCAAAGATCCAATCAAAGAGCCTGAAAAGGAGAGGAGTGACATCGTCCCTTCCAGCCAGCCAGAGTTGGCTGCCCCCGGGTCACGGGACTACATCCATTGTCCCGAGATTCAAGGTAGGCTGGAAAAGCTGCAGGAACAATTCCCAGACATATTCTTCGACAGGATGACGTTTGTTCCAGCCTTGAAACCGGTCCCTAAGAACTGGGATAATGAAGTCGTCGGGCACATCCGTCACGTTGCCAGGCAGTATGAGATGATGAAGGAACATGCAGTTAACCTTTCAGAAGTCATCCGAACGCTTGAAATAGAAGCACATAGATCTAAAGCGAAACTTGAAAACAACGAAAGGGCCAGGACAAAGATGGAGAAGGACCTGGAAGATGCTCAATCCCAACTTGCTTTGGCGCGGAGAGATGTCGAAAATTATAAAACCGAATTGGAGAATGCTAAGAAACGCTTTCATTCGGAACTTGACTCCAATAGCCAAGAGAAAATGGCCTTAAAGAAGGAGGTTGAAGATCTCAAAATGGCCAATATTGAGTTGAAAATAGCACAAGGCCATTTTGAAGCTGAGAGAGCTGCTTGGGAGGCAGAAAAAGTAAGTTTGAAAGAAAGTTTGGCTTTGGCTAAAGCAGAAAAGGTGATTTTGAATGATCAGGTCGGATGCGGAGAGACGGGCAGCTCTCGCCGAAAAGAATGTTGAAAATTCCATTGAAATGGCTACTGCTTCAAACAACAAGCTCCTTGCAAGAGAGAAGGATATCGAGGGGTTTGAAGAGATGATTTTTGACTTTCTTGGCCAAGTCCTCAAAACCCGCAACATTTCGTGGATCCCGGATTACCACGTTACTTTAGCCAATTTATGGGATGCCATTGTTGAGGGTGAAAAGTAGAGATTGGGGGTCGAAGAAATTGATGAAGATGAGTTGATGAAGAGTATCTTAAGGTATAACGAGCCTGAGGACCTGGCAGAGGGTCGTCGTCTGATTCTAGCGGAGATGGAAAAGGAGAGGGCCCTGGCTAAGGGTAAAGGCAAAGCTGACGAGGGTTCGAGTTCAGCCGTGGAGCCCAAGACCTCCGGAGTTGAGGAATACCATCCCGATGATCCACTAATCCCTTTGGGCCTAACTCCAGTGGTCGTTAGAGCTCCTGCAGCTACTCAAGAAGGAGGATCTGCGGAAGGTATCTCCCTTTTTTTTCCCATATTTTGTCAAAGCAATTGTGAATTGTCGTCGTCTGGTAGAACAACCAATTGAATTAGTAACGTGTGTTCCTCATAATACAGGTGTTGAGCCCGCCGACAAGGGTGTTGAAAAAGAAAAGGAGGCGGAGAAGGAGGCTGTCTCGCCAGGTGCCAGTGTTGATATATCAAAGCAAGCTGAGGACACAACAGCAGAGAAAAGCATCCTGGCACCTAGTACTGATGTTCCCAAGAATGCTGAGACCATTGAGGCCTTGAAAGACATGGATGGGCGCCATGTAGAGGATGAGGAAGATATTATTGGCGCCAAAAAGGCCGACGACGATGACGACGAAACCTTGGCCAGCAGAAAGGCTAGGCAGGAAAAAGAGACGGCTTCGAAGAAGGTGGCTGAAGAGGCTTTGGACGTAGTCCCTCTTGCAGAATTTGATCCCAAAACCGGGATGATTTTGAAAATCCAGCCCAAATCCATCAGCAGACAGCTTCATTTTGCAAATCCTGATGACTTCTCGGCTTCCCTTTCTGATAGAAGGAAGAGAAAGGAAGTGGAAGAGGAATCTTCTGAAGAGTCGGATGTTCCTCTCATAGACAAAAGGAAGAGGAAGAAAAGGGATCAATCCGATGCTGACAAGGCGAAGCTGGAGAAACAGAAGCAGGAGAAGAGGCCAAAGCATAAATAGGATATTGTTGCTTGTTGATATTTTGTCTTTAGGTTTTCCACTGGTCAAGACATGTAATTATGAGACTGGTCCACACTTTCCTTTCTAGGTTGTTTTCACTTTGTTGGTTCGCAGTATATAAATGAAAGTTTATCTCTTTTTGCATCATTGTGTACCTGTATTCAAATAAACTTTCCATGTTTAGTCATAGGCCATCTAATTATAATTACAAATTAGTCAAAGAACAGAAAGAAATTTTTTTGCGTTGCATTGCTGCATTAAAGTTCATGGGTATACGCATATGACCCCCAAATCAATCGTTAATGTAGCGCTTAACTAGGGCTTATTAAAGATTGATTAGCATTATTTGCAGGTTGCCCCCTATTTCTGAATAAGGGGTACTTAGAGAATTTCACAAGATAACTGTTCTTGTGGTACCAAATTTCTGGCACCTTCCTCAGCGCTTATCCATAGACTCCTTTATACTCTCCTGGCGGTCGCCGAGGTTAGAGTTCAAATTCAATAGTTCAATCGGTCCCTGTTCCTTCAGCAGGGAAGAAGTTCTTTCTCAGCGCTCAATTGGAGATGCTTTTATACTCTCTCTCTCTGGAGAGTTAGAGTTCGAGCTCAGCAATTCAATCGCTCCCCGATCCTTCAGCGGGGTAGGAGCTCTTTCTCAGCGCTCAATCGGAGACGCTTTTATACTCTCTCTCTCTAGAGAGTTAGAGTTCGAGCTCAGCAATTCAATCGCTCCCCAATCCTTCAGTGGGGTAGGAGCTCTTTCTCAGCGCTCAATCGGAGACGCTTTTATACTCTCTCTCTCTCTGGAGAGTTAGAGTTCGAGCTCATCAATTCAATCGCTCCCCGATCCTTCAGCGGGGTAGGAGCTCTTTCTCAGCGCTCAATCGGAGACGCTTTTATACTCTCTCTCTCTCTGGAGAGTTAGAGTTCCGTTAAGGCGGTTCCGATCATGGTACACCGCCATGACTTATGAACATTGGCTTCATGTCCGTTATGCTCTCTCTCGGCTCTGGAGAATTAGAGCGCTATCAACGATGTAATTTACTTTATTGCATCCTCAGAATTTTGACTGGTGATTATATTCCATTCTGATGGATGGCACCTAAAAACATTGCATGATTCACAGTAATTTTCATAAAAATAGAAAGACAGATAAATAATGCAATAAAGGTAAACGACACACAATATTTTATAGTGGTTCGGTCGAATCATGACCTACATCCACTTTATAATTTTTTGCTTTAAGGAATCAGACTATTCTAGGCAAGTCGTGCCTTGTACATGGTTTTCAACAAAGCAAAAGAATAGATTTGAAACTTTCATGTTAAGTATGGCCGTAAATGTTGGGCATTCCACACTCTGGGGATTTCCTTTCCATCTACGGTTGCCAGCTTGAAGGTTCCATTATCAAGCTTGCTCAGAATGGAGTACGGTCCTTCGCACTTCGCTCCCATATGAGTTGGGGGTGGAAAGACACGTTTCAGAACCAAGTCTCCGGGTTCCCAAGTTCGGGCTCGAACCTTTTTGTTGTAATATCGAGCGATTTGTTGTTTGCATCTCAAAGCACGCAGGTCTGCTTCATCCTACTTTTCTTCGATCATATCCAGGGACTCAAGGAGCAATTCATTATTGGTCATCGGATCATAATAAGTCACCCGGTGAGAAGGTACCTTTATCTCAACCGGGATGACCGCTTCCGTTCCAAAAGCAAGGGAGAAAGGGGTATGTCCTGTTGCCGATTTATATGTTGTCCTGTAGGCCCATAGTGCCAAGGGCAATTCATCAGCCCACATGGCTCTGGCCCGCTTCAGTCTTCTTTTCAGAATGGACTTAATCACTTTATTCGCCGCTTCGACTTGTCCGTTCGATTGCGGGTGCGCCACAGAGGTGTACCGATTCTCAATGTGGTTTTTTTGGCAGAAATTTCTGAATTCAGTGCTATCGAATTGAGTTTCGTTATCCGTTATCACAATCTTTGGAATCCCAAATCGACAGATGATGTTTCTAACGATAAAATTGATCACTCGTTTGGTTGTGATTGTAGTTAGTGGTTCAGCCTCGACCCACTTAGTGAAATAATCCACGGCCACAATAGCGAACTTTGCTCCGCCCCTTGCTATGGGGAGACTTCCAATGATATCAATTCCCCACATAGCGAAAGGCCATGGGCTCATCATTGTTTTTAACTGATTAGGAGGTGCTCTAGGTATTTTTGAAAATCTCTGGCACGTATCACACCGTCGTGCGTATCTGGCCGCATCCTTGTTTATGGTAGGACAGAAATAACCATGCTGCAACACCTTTTTTGCCAAAGTTTGCCCTCCAGTGTGATCGCCGCATTCGCCTTCGTGTACCTCCTGCAGCACACGCTTGATGTCATCGTGAGCTATACACCGGAGGAGGGGCATCGAAAATCCTTGTCTGTAAAGAACTCTGCTTTGCAGAACGTATCGAGCAGCTTTACAAATTACTTTACGCCTCTCGCTCTTCTTGGTCGGAAGCGCTCCATCCATCAAGAAATTCTTTAGAGGGGTCATCCACGACTCCCTTTCTGGTTCCATCTCTAGTATTAGATCGATTTCCATTTGATCTATACTAGGAGACCGAAGTACTTCAACGGGGGCCAGCCCGGTCTCTTCAGGATCGTCGGAACTAGCCATCTTTGCCAACTTATCCGCCTGCTGATTCTCTGACCGCGGAATGTGAGATATGCTGTAGTGATCAAAATCGTTCAGCAACTCCTTCACTTTCTTCAAGTATAAAATCAATCTTGCACTTTTAGCTTGGAATTTCCCAGTAACCTAGTTCACAACTAACTTGGAGTCGCAAAAAATGTTCAGCTTTGTGACCTCTAACTCCTTTGCGATCCTTAATCCGGCTATCAGGGCTTCATATTCGGAGTCGTTGTTAGTGCCGTGAAACTCCATCCGGATATCATAGGATATCAATCGTTTCTCGGGAGTTTCAAGCACTATTCCAGCACTGGATCTTTCGTCATTCCTAGCGCCATCAGCATACAATCTCCAGGCATTGGGATCGAGAAGTAACTTTGAGGGATCAACTTCTTCGTTTACAATATCCTCCTCCGGGACGGTAAACTCTGCTATGAAGTCGGCTATCAGTTGCCCCCGAATTGACCGTCTGGGCTGAAAGTTCAGATCAAATTGACTTAACTCAATGTTCCATTTGACTAATCTTCCAGACGCCTTTGGTCCCTGTAAAACCTGCTTGAGTGGATGATCAGTGTATATGGTAATGGGATGCGCCTGAAAATAATGTCGAAGCTTTCTGGAGGCGACCAGTAAACTATACGCCAACTTTTCTATCCTTGGATAATTACGCTCTGCTGCCATCAATTTTTTGCTCAGGTAATACACAGGTCTTTGGACCTTATCTTCTTCTCTTACCAACGCTGAGCTGATCTCGTGGGATGACACCGCCAAGTACACGAATAAGTCCTCGTGATCCATCGGCTTAGATAATATCGGAGGTTTCTCCAGGTGCCTCAGTAAGTTCTGGAATGCTTCTACACAGTCGGGCGTCCATTTGAAGTGGCGTTTTCCCCGCTTTATTAATTCGAAGAATGGGATGCATTTGTCCGTAGCTCTGGAGATAAATCTGCTTAGTGCGGCTACTTTTCCTGCAAGGCTTTGCACATCCTTAATTTGCCTAGGTTCCTGAATGTCTCTGATTGCCGCGATCTGGTCTGGATTAATCTCAATCCCACGGGAACTGACTATGAACCCCAAGAATTTTCCGGAAGCGACACCGAATGAACATTTTGTTGGGTTGAGTTTCATTCCGTATTTTCGAAGGATGCCGAACATCTCTGCCAAGTCCATAGTGTGATGGGAGGATTGCTTGGACTTAACCAACATGTCGTCGACGTATACTTCCATTGTCTTCCCAATCTGGTTATAAAACATTCTGTTGACTAAACGTTGATATGTAGCGCCTGCGTTCTTCAAGCCAAAGGGCATCACTACATAGCAATATAATCCCAGATCCGTGATAAAACTAGTGTGTTCTTGATCTGGAACATGCATTGGAATCTGGTTATATCCTGAGTAAGCATCCATAAATGAGAGAAGTTCATGACCCGCCGTCGAGTCTACCAACTGGTCGATCCGGGGTAACGGAAAACTGTCTTTTGGGCAGGCTTTGTTCAAATCCGAGAAGTCGATACACGTTCGCCACTTCCCGTTGGCCTTCTTTACCAGGACTGGATTTGAAATCCAGTCTGGGTAAATCGAGTCTTTGACAAATCCATTACTCTTTAGCTTTCCAACCTCTTCTTTCAAGGCAGCGGACCTCTCTGGGCCCAGCATTCGCCTTTTTTGCTTTACAGGAGGATGTTTAGGGTTAATGCTTAATGAATGGCTCATGATTGATGGGGATATCCCGCACATGTCTGCATGAGTCCAAGCAAATACATCCAAGTTATTTTTTAAGAAATCCGTCAGTTCTTTAGTGAGATTCGAATTTAACTGGGATCCAATCTTAAGGACCTTCTCTGGGTCACTATCATCGATCGGTACATCCACAGCTGTCTCGTTGGGAGTCGCCATTCTTCCCCCAGGTTCTTGATCCTCTCTGGGATCTATATCCTCGGGCAACTCACTGGGCGACTCTCCAACGGTTATCCTCTTATTTGCTATAAGGTCTCCGCCCTTGTAGGGGGAGAAGCGCCTTTGGTTTCTATGTCCCCTCCATTGCAAAGTAACTTTAGCTCGGCAACATAACATGCTCGCGCAGCAACCTGATCTCCTCTGACAATACCAACGCCAGCTTCTGTGGGGAATTTCAATAATAGGCACCAGGGGGCTATACAGGCTCTAAACTTTGCGAGGGCCGGTCGGCCCAGGAAGGCATTGTAGGGTGATTCAACATCCAAAACCACGAAGGGAAGGATTCTCACTCTCTGGCGTTCTCCTTCCCCAAGCATAAATGGTAACTCTACATAACCCATTGGAGCGGTGGATGCTCCGTTAAATCCACGGATCCATCCTTGACAGGGCTTCAAGTCTTTTATTTCAAGGTTCATCTGGTCGAATGTCCTTTTGAAAAGAATGTTGACGGAACTCCCATTGTCCACTAAAACCTTATGAACAGTGGCTGGTCCAATAGGTACTGTGATTACAAATGGATCTTCAATCGGAGCATGGACTCCAATGCTTTCTCGTTCGCGGAAAACGACATCGTCGGACATTATCTTTTGTTGCTTTACCGGGATATTGTCCTCAGGGTTGCTACACTCCCCTACCTCGAGGTGTTGCTTGGATGCATTGACATATTGATCCAATGCCTTGGAACTATGTCCGGCGAGATAAAGTCCTCCGATTACGGTATTGATAACGATGTTCTTTCCCTTTTGCTGGGCAGTTGGCCTGGCAGCAAGTTGATTCTGGTTCTGATTTGGGGCCTGTATGGCTTGCCCCCTATCTCTGGGCGTTACTCTGTATTCATCTAATTTTCCTTCTCGAAGAAGCCTCTCGATTACATCTCTTAGGTGACGACATTCATTTGTCGAATGGCCATGAATCTGATGAAAGAGACAAAACTTCCACGTTTCTCGTTCTTTCTCCGTCGACTCTCTAGGAGGCGGCCTCTTATTCTGGAGGATGTTGTACGAATCCATGAAGATATTTTCCAGAGTATCATTTATTGGCGTATAATTCTCAAAGGCCCTGGGACGAGTCCTTCTCTGGGAGTCGTTCCCTCGGTTCCTCTTCCGGTTGTTGCCATTATTATTATTATCATTGTTCCCTGACTGACGACCACCCTAATTTCGATTTCCGACATTAACTTCGACCTTCCCCGAGCTGTCTCCTATCTGCTTGATGGCGACATTGCTCTGGATTTCCTCCTTATCGGCCGTTTTTGCCTTTCGGTTAGCATATACTTCTTCCCGGCGTAAATGTATGTTAGCTTTATCGTAGAATAACTCTCTAGTATGGGGTGGCTTGCCTGCCAGGTATCTCCCAAATTCAGTTTCTTTATCTACTCCATCAATCAGAGCTGCGACAACGGTTGGCTCATGGGGATCTTTAACTTCAATAGCGGCCAAGTTGAAACGGTCTAGGTACACTCTCAAACTCTCACCTGGTCGCTGCTTGACAAGGAACAAGTCAATCACACTCTTTGTCTTTTGTGCATAGATGCGGAATAGTTTTACGAACTTTTCACTGAACTCCCTGAAGCCAGAAATCGACCTTGCTGGTAAGCGAGTAAACCATAACAATGCTACATCCTCCAAGAATATGGGAAATGCTTTGCACTTGACAGCGTCAGAAGCTGCGGCAGCGGTCATTGACCAAGAATATCTCATCAGATGCTGGACGGGATCAGACCTACCCGCGTATCGGTTCATCTGTGGCATGTTGAAACGCCTCGGGAAAGTCGCATCCAGAATATCATCAGTTAAAGGGGTGTGACTGCGGTCGATTCCCCAATCTTCATTCCGTTGTCCACGGCTATCCGCCAGAATTTGATGGATCATAGCTGCAACATTTGCACTGGTCAGTGGAGGTTCAGGGTCAGTGCTACTTGCTCGGCGGGGTTCTCTAATCTCTCTTCTGGGAGCAGTCACAAAATCTGAGGCTCGGATAGGGCTTCGTTGCCCCCTGTTACCATGAGCATTTGCGCGACGACGAGGCTGAGGTAATCTGTTTTGTACAGGACTGTCCACCCCTCGAGCTCTGGGAGTTGCGGCGTGATCGTTCACATTATGGTTTGAGGGCCCTGCACCCAGTGTCTCTTCTTCCCGTGACGGCAAGGTCCCGAACTAAAGCTGCTCTATGTTTTCGGCTCTCTCATATGGTCGCCGCGGAGGCCTTGGCGATTCCTCTGACGAATAAGAATATTCCGGGGTGAGCGGACGAGCTGGTGGCGTCCTTTGCCTTGCGAGTTCATCAAGCCTTCTATCCATAGCAGTCAAATTTTGTCGCAGGACGGAGCTTTCCTGCCTTTGGGCAGCCAATTCATCAAACAGTCTCTCCCACATTTCGGAAAAGCGAGAGAGATCCCCCTCAGTAACGGGAGCAGCAGGGTCATATTGATCATCATCACTTTCTCTTATGCGCAAAGAGCTTGAGCCAGGTCGTGCGGAGGGGCCAGGACGGTTGGAGCGAGTCATAGGCTCTTTTCCAGGTCGAGTTGTAGTCCGATCATCAATTCGGATCGCTGTGGATCGAGGATGGTGGCTCGCTGCGCCCCCCTGGGATCAAGTCGTGGTCACGGTACGCGGAGGATTCGAGGCGTTATCTCGGGATCGAGTAACAACCCCTTCAGCGGTCCGGATCGCTTCGTTTTCGTCGACTCGGAGCGTGGCGTCTTCATCGAATCGGTTCGCCCCAGGTGCTCCGCGATCCAAAGTTCTCTCATTGCCTAGCTCGTGCACACTTTCTTCGACTGCTTCATTCGCAGTTTCATTGGCTCGTGAAGCTCGTACTTCCTTAGATCTCTTTCCAGCCATGATATCCGAATCGCTGGAATCTTCAAAGAACGGAATAGTGAAACTTTAGGACTGTTTTCTCAGTGAAAGCTCCAAAATGTTAGATCAAAATTTGGACCTAACACCCAAATTGTTCTGAATCTAATAGAATTTTAACTGAAGAATGAAGAAAAAGAAAATAACACACCGAATTTATAGTGGTTCGGTGTTAATGAGCCTACGTCCACTTTATATGTTATTGATTATACTTCGAATGCTGGTACAATCAATGATTTCTCTCTAGCTCACTTTTACAATTGTGATTTCTCTCAGTAATCTAGTAATAAAACTGATAAGAAATGGTAGTATGACAATAATGGCGGAGTCAGTCCTCAATATTGCCAAAAGGATCCTTGAAAATGCCAAGCTCCGGGCTATTTATAGCTGATTTTGTCAGGCGGATCGTAGTAACACGTGGCACGAATCCCGAGGACATCGGATCACATCGCTGCCATTGAATAAATAGTCAAATTAGCCGTTGTGGACAGGTGTCGCGATCCCCTTGAAAATCGGATTGTGCAAATGGGGAGAATCGGTCAAAATGACGGTTAGGGACACGTGTCGCTAGATCCATGAGTCTCGGATCGCTGAAGACTAGCTCGTGTTTGAACGGGTCAGAGGCTCCGCCATGCATCAGGGGATCAGATCGGTCTATACTGGGCAATAATACATGTATGGATCGAATCGCATAGAGGTGTCGTTTCGCTGATGAAATGGGTGCGATCCGATATGGGGCGATCCGATGAGGGGCGAGTCAATGGTGCGATCCGATATGGAGCAATCCGATGAGGGGCGAGTCAATGGTGCGATCCGTTCCTTCATGTACTTAGAGAATGTGGTTTCATACTTTCTTCTTATGAATGAACCTGGGTGGCTTGGTCAAAAAGCTAGCCAACAAGAAGTGTCAAATTTTTATTTTCCTTATGAAAACTTACTTTTTTCCAAACCATAAAAACACGTCATCTTAAAAAAATGCAAATCATCATTTTTTTTCAAATCACAAAACTAGAGTAGATACGGACAACTATTTCTCAATCGGGTTTACGACCTGTTCTTGCCTATAAGGTCAGTTCAGTCTCTTACTTCAAGGTGCAAACATCTACTCTATTCTTAATTTCTACAACTTATTTTTTCCACCCAACAAAATTTTCTCTTTTAAACAATTTATCAATAATGATTGTCAAAAGAATAGAGACTTCAAAACTTTCTTTATTAAAAATTCTTGTATGAAATATATCAAGAAAACTAGCGAGCTATACCTGCTCTGTAATATGCACCTTTTATTGAGAAAATTTTACTTTAGATAAAGTTTTCGCAAGAAATCACTATTTACAGAATATACCCCATTTTACTTTAAAACTCATTATGTGTACTTTATATATTTTAAAACTATAACTTTTAAGATTAAAACTTGAAAACAACATAAACCATTTCCCCAAAACTTTTACAATTTCAAGTTCTTAAAAGTTAACGATGGGGTTAGACTCAAAGAGGGTTTCCAATGTTTTTCTAGGCTTTCCTAGACACTCCTACAAAGTCAATTCTCGCAACTATATATATATATATATTCCTTATCCATTTTTCTCTTTTTAACCTTTTTCAATTTATAAGGTTTTACCGCCAAACCCACTAACCCAAAATAATGGGTTTCACCTTCCTTCCATACAAAGTACATTGTACACTTTCCACCCAAATTACTTATGGGTCTCAGATTTCCATATTCATTCCTTTAGTGTACAAAACAAACATCCTATTTCTTACCTTATTATACTCTTTCTATTTAGTGGGTTCCTCTATGGATCTAGGTATATATATAATATTATATATTTTTTAAAATACAAATACGTTCACTCACTATCTATAGAGGAATCCTAAACCTAAGCTCTGATACCAGATGTAATAACCCGAATTCCGACAGATCGATTTTTTTTTAAAATTCTAATCTATCGAAACTCGTGTTTGTTTGCTCTGGTATCATGTAGAAAAGAAAGAGACATAAAATATGTCAGAGCTCAGAAAATATCTCATAGAGGAATGGATAAAATATAATCAAAGTATAGCCTTACCGTATTAATAAAACTGCCTAACCAGTATCCAAAGCTATCATGTCTCTGCTACAAATCTAACCTGCGCGTATGTTATGAGGAGGGGGTCAGAACACAAATTCTAGTGACCAGATTTAAACTATACACTTTGGATAATCCTACATATACCGTTCAATCATATTTTCTTATTTATTAGGTTATTTGGGTTAACGGTGCTCAAGGCATACATACAAGTTTTACCCATTTACTTCCCAGTGGATTAACCTAATATAGTATAAATGTAGTTACCCATTAATATTGAGGTACACCCTATTGTACCCCACTCGCACGGTCTCCACCGTAATGCCACAGAAATGAACGTAGTCCCTCATCCTACGCCGGAGTGACGTACAGATCTCTACATAATAATGTTACGTTCTACATATATCTGTCATTACTACGCTACGTAAGCGAACGGACTGCCACCATCGATCTAATCAGATTCCATACCGGAGTAGTGCCCTCAAGTCTACAATACGCCACCTAGAGCAGACATGCATGTATCTGGACTGTCCCATGTACGTATCATTAAACGTATTCGATGCCTTAACCACACATAATGTGCATCGAGTTCCGTGGAAGGGCTATACAAGAAACACAGAACTCAGTCGGGAGTTTTTCCATATCTATACAGGCCCGTCTTTAAGAGCCTCAAAATACAGATATTCCTAGGGTATGTTTTTCATGGTGGCTATGGCCCTACCTCGACCCGTCCCTCAACTAGTAAAGACTACAAGAGCAAAACGACTTGCCCCAACAAAACAATCTAAACATCCACTCGGCGTCTTCCCTCAACCACTGATCCTCGATGGTGAAAGGTGAATGGTCTATTGGTTTTAGCTCGAGTCTTTTCGCATTCAACTGGCTGCCGATGATGGGTACCCGACGATCTACTATCTCTGTTGATGCTGACCACTGCTTCCCCGTTGAGGTGACCGCCAAATCACCCTAGTTTCACCACGTCACAACATTCTGACTGCAGAGCTATTTTTGCAGTCAAGGCCCACTCACCTGGTAGTTACGCGCAGACCCAACCTCTGCTGGCACAACTTAAACATCTGCCACCGCACAAAAGGCTACCAGGAGCACCTTACATATCCCCGGAAGCCGCGTGCTTCCCCTTTCAGTCCTTGGAGCCGTCAGAATAATCAGATGAATATGCGCTCCCCTCGTGCCTGATGACACAACGATGATCTACCCCGTTGGGTTATTCACCCTCAAACGTGCAGACTGGTCCAAGCGCCTCCTTTTAATTTGTTATTAGACCCTATGTCTAAACATTCCTTTATGCGCTTGCTTTACCTCATCAGGTTTCCATTTAACTTGGTTATTCCATTCACATTGACTTCTTATTCAAGTTACCAAGTTCCTCTTGCTTATTAATTTCAATCATATAACTTGGGCTATTTAAGTTTATAAATATGCCCACAACATGTTATTCTCTAGATTGTGGTCCAAGGTCTATAATCCACAATCCCTTTTATATTCTTGTTTGATTCAAGGTTACGATAACATGTTCTACTTAATCTGTAATTAAGTATATCTCAATTCATATGTTTTCTATTTAACATGTCACCTATCATTTATGATTAAATATAACTTATTTCATATAAGTTTGCCTCACCCTTTCCTATTTAATCATATTTCCATCTTCCATGTCACTACAACTTATCGTTATTTACTTATTAACTTAGTTCTCTTAACTAAGGTCCACTAATAAGTTTCTCTTCCCATAAATATAACTTATGCTGTCCTCTTCTGTAGATTTCAGATTCTTGTTCTTATAAATAACTTAATTTACAATTAAGTACAACTTATCTCCTTACATAAGTTATTCCATTCCCTTTATCATTTATTATAACCTAAGTTATAAATTCCACTTGTCCCTAGGATAAGCCTAAACATGTTATTCTTATCAGCAGATTTCATACCTCCAAGTTTACAGATTACTTAATTTATATTTAAGTACAACTTCTTACATTTCATAAACTTCCCCTTTTCTCCACATATTACAAACAACTGGTTTCAGTTTTCCCCATTTACTGATTTCGTAATTTAAAATTAAGTGCCACTTATCTCATTTCACCATTTGTCTCATGTCCTCACTAGTTTATTATAACCTAAGTAATAATCTTCACTTGTCCCTAGGACAAGTCTACTTATTATACAACATTCTTATTAATTTTATTTATAATAGGTTATTATCATTCCTCGTTCATTCCATTCCTTTTTACCGTTGTAACTTTCTTTCAGTTCCATTTATTTCCATTAATTACAATTAATGTTGTTTATTAGTCATGCTATTTACATACATACATACATACATACATACATATATATATATATATGTGTGTGTGTGTGTGTGTGTGTGTGTGTGTGTATTTATGCACTAGACCTCTCACATTAAGCCTACACTTCTGGATGCTGGATTTGCCGTGTGGTTCCAGGCAGACTTCTTCCATAAGTTGACTTAACCTCGTGTCTTAGCACCATTACATGTTTTATTTATGCACTTAGACCCCTCACATTATATTTACCACTTGCGGATGCTGGATGTGCCGGGCAGTTCCTGGCATACTTCTACCACAAGTGTAATCTAACCTCGTGTCTAAGTGTGGTTATAGTTTCCTATTTACTGTAAACTTTAGGCATATTATCCTTTTTACATGTTACTGTAATCTAATTTACGTGTCATCAAATTATGCCTATATTATGTCGCATGTCCTTTTTAACATGTATTTAATTCTATCCTGACATATAATCATTTAATGAGGATAATTGTTCATATCCAACAAGTTAACATGTCATTTTCTCAATTCTACATCTAATAATTCAAATACATAATATAGAACAAGTGAATCATGTAATTATAACAATAGTAGTCGCTGCTCATATTCTAACAAGTTTGTTTTTCAACATGTAAAACACTTTAACCGATTTAGCATATGAATTTTCCAGCATATTCATATTAATATCTCAACTTGTCATAATAGCATCTTAAAACTTTTAATTATTCTGGAAAATTCACATTTCATGATAACGGGGAATGCTAAACGATAATATATCATTATCTAAAATGATATAACTTACATCCACTCACCTCATATGCTTTCCAAATCCTGGATCTGGTCCAGATCTAGCATTCCATGGTTTTTCCCTTAATTGGGTTCAGAACCTAACAACCATGGATCTACAATTTTTCTTAAAGAAAAAGGAAAGAAAGAAAAGAGAATTAAAATAAACTAGATGTAGAAAATTACCTCACTTTGATAAGTGATCTGAACAACTTCTAATTGATTTTCATCCTTTTCCTCCAGATCTAGATTCAGAATTTTCCTAAACTAATAATCTAAATTTTCTGAACAGATTTGAGGAGGAAGAGGAATGGTAGAGCTTCTGCATTGTCTCAAAAATATGAGACTTAAGGTAGGCTCTACATGCTTATTTATAGGTGTTTAGCAATGTATTTGGTCAAGAAACGAGTCCACGTTCACAAAAATTAATTCTACCTAGATCTGAATAGGGGTCGACCTCCTCTTATGGTGTTAACCCCGGGGTCGACCCATGGGTCAACCCCCAAACACCCTAGGTCGACCCCTGGGTCGACCCAGCGGGTCTCGAGTCGACCCCCAAAATGGGGCGGTTCGGCTCCTGGGTCTTCCGATCGCTGTTTTGATTTTTTTTAAATATTTTTATTTATTTTCATATATATAATTCTCTTGCGCATATACAATCTTTTAGGCTTAGTAACTTCTTCATATGATGTCCGTTCTACGCAAACCAGGTGTCTATCTTGACCTGAATTCCGAGATGGACGCAATGGCATAGTTCGTTTTACTTAATTCTCATTATTTAATTAAGTTACTCATATTTTATTATCTTAAAAATATGGGGTGTTACACAAACGTTAAAAACAACGAATCGTTATCGCTTACCTAGTTTAACCGAATTAAATACACAATCAAAAAACAATATATGCAGCGGAATAAAAATTCATATTAAATATCAAAGTTTACAAAACAAAATTTATTATATAGCAGAAGAATATTATATATATACAGTACTTGATTTTAGATAAAATAAAAGTTTACGGTTTTGTCAAGCGCGCGCGTAAGCGTCCTACGTCTTCACTTTCCCCTTCAGCTTTGCGAGTAGGAATCTTTAAAATTTGGAACACTTAGGACCTGATCCGAGCGTTCCATGCAAAAACACAAAACACTCGAGTCAAGATTAAACTTATTTCAAATCAGTCACTTCGATAAACACAATATTATAATTGATTTATAGCCCAACAAATTATTTAAATCATTCAAGTATCAAATCAGTGAACCGCCGAAAATATGTATCACATTGGATAGAACACATGCATGAAAAAGATGGGTGACAACAAAGAATAATACCAGGCATAGTAAGGACATGTTCAGCAATGCATATAAATCAAACTAGGCGATCAAGTAGGAAAGGCAAAAAATAGTAATTATTAATGGAATAAACTATTTGCAAGTATGACAGCAATACCAACCAGAAATTAAACATATATAATAGTGGGACTTGCAGGAAGTATACTCGCATAGTTCAAGATAAGGACTGCATGTCTTTTAAGTTACCATAATGCTTGCTACCAAAACTAAGGTTTAAAATGTTCTCTAAAACCATGACTAAAACATTATCCAATATTTCATTTAAAGTAGAATGCAAAGTTTGTTGGTTAGTTTTTGAACCAAGCCACCAAAAATGAGAAGACTTGCATTTGGTGAACAAGGATGCTCATACTTGGACAAAACCGATTTGTGATGCAATTAGCAGTTCCCACCGGCTCGTGATGCACACTCCTCCCTCGACTTGTCATACCTGTCACAACCCACTCATGACCCAGATCTTCAACCCGCTCTTGCCAGTCTGCCCTGACCCAATCGTGTATGACCACCACGATCCGCTCGCAATCAACCATCATGACCCGACCACAGACCCATAACATGATGGACATGACCAAATCTTCCATGAGCCGCGACTTCAGGATCTGGTGACACCTGTCCATAACTATCATATTGACCATGGCTTAAGTATTTTACGTCCAAGAGCTAATGATAATGATCAGTTACATGTATCTGCTCCGGCAACCGAAGGAGATCTCTCTCGTATTCTTGATATGGTGGATAGGACGAATGACGAGTTGGCAGCCCAAAGGCAGGAGAGTTCCTTGTTATGACGAAATATTACTGCACTGGACATACAAATTGATGACCTCCAAAGGCAGAGGACACCTCCGCCGGCTTATCCTCCTACTCCAGAGTACTCATCCTCATCGGAGAAGCCTCCAAGACCTCCACGACAACCATTGGAAAGGGCTGAAAATGTGGAACAACTTCGATTTGGATTACTCCCTTCTCGAGAAGAGGCGGCCCTCAATCTGGGACCTAATGATCGTAACTTGAATGACCCTGCTCCGTTACCTAGGAATGGAGACATTGTTTACTCTGTTCAGAATCAACCATTACCACCCCCTCGCCGCATGATTGACCATGGAAACAGGGGACACGGAAATTCTGCTCAAGACCCAGACTTCGCGGCAGCACGTCGAAGATATGTTGGAGGGCCCCGTAGGGAAAGGAGTGTTGATCCTAAGTCTACATTGACCCATGATGATGTTGAAGCAATGGTTAGGAAAATCATGATGGATAGCCGTGGGCAGAGGAACGAGGATTGGGGTATAGGCCGCAGTCATACGCCCTTTACTGACGATATATTAGACGTCCGATTCCCGAGGAAATTCAACATGCCAACTATGAACTGCTATTCGGGAAGGACGAACCCAGTTTAGCATCTAATGAGGTAATCGTGGTACATAAACGCCGCCGCTACTCCTGAAGAGTAAAATGTAAGGCATTCCCAATATTCCTGGAGGATGTGGCATTAATATGGTTCACCTGCTTGTCAGCACGATCTATCTCTAGTTTCACGGAATTGAGTGAGAAATTCGTAAACCAATTCCGGCTTCATGCTCAGAGGTCTAAAAACGTCATTGAATTATCTCTTATTAAACAACCCCCTGATGAAACTTTGAGGTTCTACTTAGATCGTTTTAACTTAGCAATCACGGAGGTTAGAGATCCTCACGAACAGACCGTGTTGATGGCCTTAATTGATGGAGTGGACAAAGATACTAAGTTTGGAAGATATTTAGCGGGCAAGCCGCCGCTGACTAGAGAAATATTCTATGAAAAAGCTAACATCCACCTATGTCAGGAAGAGATATATGCCAATCGAAAGAGAAAGGCCACCGACAAAGAAGACATACAGAGTAACGTGGCCATTAAACAATCTGGCGACAGTTCAGGAAAGGTGGAGGTTAACATAGGAAATAAGAACCAGGGAAATGGCCGCCAATCTGAGAATAACAGTCGGAAGAAGAATCGGGGGAACAGTTCTCAGAAAAGACCTTGGTTCAAGGCTTTTGAAAACTTCACACCGTTGAATGATACATTAGAAAATATTTTCCTGTATACCTACAACGTCCTTCAGTATACAAGGCCTCCACCGAGAGATTCAACGGAGAAATAATGTGAGACAGGAAAGTTCTGCCTTTTCCATCAGACCCATGGTCATTCCACCAATGAATGCCGTCATTTGAGAGACATCGTCGAGAAGCTACTTCATGAAGGAAAGTTGAATGAATACAAGGTTGCTCCAAGAGACGGGGGCAAGCTGGGCAGACCATGAATCAAAACCAACCTACTGCTAGGCCTACTGCTCAGCAGAAAGGAAAAAACATTGTCATCAACACTATAGTAGGAGGACCTCTTCCTGCTGGACATAGCTTTAAGGCAATGGATCAATATGTGAATGCGGCCAAACACCTCGAAGTAGAGGAATGTAATAATCCTGAGATTGCAGCTTCGATAAAGCAGCACAAAACAATGTCCGACGATGTCATCTTTCGTGATAGAGCTTGTATTGGAGTTCATGCCCCCACTGAGGACCCTTTAGTGATCACGGGGACTATCGGCCCTGCTCTGGTCAACAAGGTGTTGTTAGACAATGGAAGTTGAGCAAACATTTTGTTTAAACAAGCATTTGATCAGATGAAGCTTGAGGCAAAAGATTTGAAGCCCTATGATGGATGGATATGTGGCTTCAATGGAGCCTCGACATCCCCGATCGGATATGTGGAATTGTCAGTACATTTGAGAGAAGGAGAACGCCGGAGAGTGAGAATTCTTCCATTTGTGGTATTGGATATCGAGTCACCTTATAATGCCTTCTTGGGCCGACCGGCCCTAGCAGCCTTCAGAGCTTATATTGAACCCTGGTGCCTATTGTTAAAGTTCCCAATAGATGCAAGAGTGGGAGTAGTCAGAGGCGACTAAGTCGCAGGGAGAGCCAGCTATATAGCAGAGTTGAAGTTGTTGCTCAAAGGATTAAACATAGAACCAAAGGGAACTCCTCCACCCGTAAAGGAGGTTTCAACATAGCAATTATAGACAGCCCCAAAGGAGCCGCCTAGAGAACAGCCCAAGGATATAGATCCAAGAGAGGACGAGGAACCTGGGGGCAGAATGGCGACTCCAAATGAAACGACTGAGGATATTACAATCGATGATGATGACTTAGCGAAGGTCTTGAAGATCAGATCCCAGTTAGACCCCCTTTGTGCAAAAGAATTGACCGACTTCCTAAAGGCCAGCCTGGATGTGTTTTCCTGGGCCCATGCTGACATGTGTGGGATATCTCCGTCAATTATGCGCCACTCGTTGAGCTTGAACCCGAAACACACACCTGTTAAGCAGAAAAGGCGAATGCTCGACCCGTAGAGGTCAGCTGCCTTAAAGGAGGAAGTTGAGAAGTTGAGCAGCAACGGATTCATTAGAGATTCAACTTACCCAGAATGGATTTTAAATCCTGTTTTGGTAAAGAAGACCAACGGAAAATGGAACACCTGTATCGATTTTTCAGATTTGAACAAGGCTTGTCCGAAAGACAATTTTCCACTTCCTAGAATTGATCAATTGGTGGATCTGATGGCGGGTCATGAACTCCTCCCCTTCGTGGATGCATATTCCTGATATAATCAAATTCCTATGCATGTTTCGGACCAGGAGAATACCAGCTTCATCACAAATTTGGGATTGTACTGCTATGTAGTGATGCCCTTTGGCTTAAAGAATACTGGAGCTACATATCAGCGACTAGTAAACTGAATGTTCTACAGTCAGATTGGGAAGATGATGGAAGTTATGTGGATGACATGCTTGTGAAGTCCAGACAATCGTCCAACCATATTGCCGATCTAGCAGAAATGTTTGACATCCTTAGGAGATACGGGATGAAGCTTAACCCTCTAAAGTGTTCGTTTGGAGTTGCTTCTGGAAAATTTCTTGGGCTTTATCGTTAGCTCGTGTGGAATTGAAATCAATCCAGACCAGATCGCGACAATCAGGAATATTTAGGAACCAAGATAAATCAAAGATGTGCGGAGCCTCGCTGGGAAAGTAGCCGTGCTAAGTAGATTCATCTCCAAAGCTATGAATAAGTGCATTCCATTTTTCGATTAGATAAAGCGAGGGAAGCGCAATTTCAAATGGACTCCTGATTCTGTAGAAGCATTCCAAAACCTCCTGAATCACCTAGAAAAACCTCCAACATTATCCAAGCCAGTAGACCACGAGGACTTGTTCATGTACTTGGCAGTGTCGTCTCACGTGATAAGCTCAGCCCTGGTAAGAGAAGAAGATAAAGTCCAGAGACCTGTGTACTACGTAAGTATGAAGCTAGCGGCAGCATAACGGAACTACCCAAAGATAGAAATGCTCGTATATAGTTTGTTGATCACATCTAGAAAGCTTCGCCATTATTTTCAGGCTCATTCCATCACTATATACACTGACCATCTGCTCTGACAAGTGTTACAGAAACCAGAGGCGTCAGGAAGGCTGCACAAATGGAATATTGAGTTGAGTCAATTTGATTTGAACTTTTAGCCTCGAAGATCGATAAGGGGGTAAGTGTTGGCAGATTTTATAGCAGAATTTACTATTCTAGAGGACGGTATAGTGTGTGAAGAAGCGAGTACCCAAAACCACTAATTGACCCCAACTCTTGGAAGTTGTATACTGATGGAGCCAGAAATGACAGACGATCTGGTGCTGGAGTCGTACTTGTAACTCCCAAAGAACGGTCGATATATTATGCTTTGATATTAGAGTTCCATGCCACGAACAATGACTCGAAGTATGAAGCCCTGATTGCCGGTCTTATGCTTGCAAAGGAGTTGGGAATAGTGAAACTGGATATCTTTTACGATTCCAAGATAGTTGTGAACTAGGTCAATGAAGAGTTTCAGACCAAAGGGCCAAGGCTCGTATCATACTTGAGGGAAGTAAGAAAATTGCTGAATAGCTTTGAACACTACAACATAACACATATCCCTCGATCTGAGAATCAGAAAGCAGATAAGTTGGCCAAGACGGCTAGTTATGATAACCCTGAGGACACAGAAATGGTCCCGATAGAGGTACTACAGTCTTCAAGTATCGACCAGATGGGAATTGATCCTGTGCTGGAGACTGAGCTGGAAAGGGAATCATGGATGACACCCTTAAAGAACTTCCTAATAAATGGGACACTTCCCACCAAAATGAGCGAAAGGCGTGCTGTCATTCGCAAACCCTCCAGATATGTCATGCAAGGCAAATTTTTATATCGACAAGGGTTCTCAATGCCGCTTCTATGGTGTATAGCCCACGACGACATAGAAAGAGTGTTGAGAGAATTTCACGAAGGTGAGTGTGGCAACCACACTGGAGGACAGACACTGGCGAAGAAGATACTGCGATACGGCTATTTCTGGCCAACTATGAACAAAGATGCGGCTAAGTATGCACGACGTTGCGATGCATGCCAGAAATTTTCAAAGATTCCCAGGGCACCTCCTAGCTAGTTGAAAGCGATGATGAGTCTATGGTCCTTTGCTATGTGGGGAATTGACATTATTGGAAGCCTCCTCATAGCAAAGGGCGGAGGGAACTTCGCCATTGTAGCCGTGGATTACTTTACTAAGTGGGTCGAAGCCGAACCATTGACCACGATCACAACTGATCGACACTTTCTAAGAACTATAAAAGTGTGAATTTTAAAATAAATATTGCAATCGCACAGATCGTGTAGTATGCAGGTCGAATCACAAGGAGGCAAATTAAAAATTATTATTTGTAGAATTTCGTGGGTGAGTTAGACGACTTTTGAGATTTGGTTGAAAATAAAACAATTGAAATTGCAATAATTAGGATTATCGTTGAAACTAATCAAACGATTAATCACTAATGAAAGTAAATTGCAAAACAAGAATAAAAATGCAGAAAATAAAAGTGAAGAATAGAAATAACAACAAAAACAAAATTAGGATTATCATTGAAACTAATCAAACGATTAATCACTAATGAAAATAAATATAAAATACAACTAGTACTCTACCAAATCTAATTGTGTAGATGGCACTAGTTGCTAAGATATAGAAAAATGCAGAGAATAAAAAGAAGAACTTTGTTAATGGAGAAGAAGATAGAAAAAATGGGATGGTGGCTACAATGAGATTACATGGGTATTTAAGGAGATAGCCAACCCTAACCCTAACCCTAATACAATGACAAATGGGCCTTAGGGAATTCACAAAAGAGTTTACAATGAGAATTACTAATGGGCCTTAGTGAAATCTGGTAAATTTGGGCCTTTCCTCTTGCTCCTTTGATAATTCTTCACTGATTTGTGATATATATGGCCTTTCTACTAGTTATATTCTTGTCCAGAAAGCAACTGGATGTGATATCTTCGTCAGCAAGTTTTCATATGTAAATATGCTGCAATTTGATCTCTATTTTCCATTTTTCTGACTGTATCGGCATATCTGTAAAAATGACAAAACAATACCCAAGTAATATTTATTTATATACAAAAGATAAGATATAAGAGCATAAAATAAACACATTTCTATGTTAATCAATTACCCCCACGCTTATCTTTTACTCGTCCTCGAGTAAAACAAAAAATGAAAAACTACACTGGATAGGTCACACTTTCGTAGGAAACACGATTGCATTAAGCGTATGCAACAAGCCGTTAAACCTCTAGGTGTCCCTAGTAGGACGAGTGGTGTCTCGTGAGGGTTTTCAGCGGATACTACCCACAAAATCCAAATGCAATATGATATGGTTCTAATGTAACTACATGAATGCAGAGGACTTATGCAGTTTGAACACAAAAAAATGAAAGCATGACTTGTTTTTAGAAAGTGGTACAACAAATTAAATTAACAATTTCTATTCAGTTGATTTTATTTTAGATATCTCAACATGTCACAAATTTTCAATATAAATCAAGTTTTCAAATGTTAAATTCCAGTTTGGCCAGTTAGTTCGGTTGATAACATGGTGCAGCCATGAAATAAATTCTTAGTTTGCTTGTCACAGTTTGTGAAGTGGTATTCTAATTTCCTTGTGTATGGCTAGTCAAATCAATAAGGTCAAGAAATGTTTGGGCATCATCGCTTATTCTCTATCACTGTAAAAATTAAATTTTATGATTAATTACATACACCTAACTTAAAAACCAAGGTATACCACCCATACACTGCCTTGCAGACTGACGGAGAGTTAGGACAGAGCTTGGCGGATTGTGCAGACCAACAGTGACTTTGTCAACAACATGCCGGTAATCCTTAGGTGTCCAACTCATAAAATGAGACCAAGATATTCAGACGCTCACTTTGTCAACAACATGTCAGATAAAGCTTGGTGGGTTTGCACACCAACGCTTGATATACAAGCAATGTTGGATACCCTTGGACTACTATTATTAATATTATTGAAAATATAAGAACAAGAGAGTTACGCGAATTCAGCATAACTCAACTTAGTTTTAAAGATTCGAAAAGCCAATATGAGTATTTTAAGTCCTCCACTTATTTAAACAAAGAATACAATATAGAATAAACTTCATGGCCATCACCTAAGAATCTCCCTATATACCGGTTACACTATTATCCCTCAAAATCAAACTTTTCATTATATTTTTTTATTCGATCTAAGCCGAGAGAAAAAAATACTACCAACTGATTAACAATCCTTAACTCATTTTGTTGTATCAATCTAAAATGAGTCATGTTTCAAAAAAAAAAATGGCATGTTACTACAATCTAAAATGCGCGATGGTCCTATTTAAATGGCTGAAAATGAAAAGAAAGAAAAATAAAGAAAAAAACAAAAATGAATGAAATGCAGACTCCCCCCACACTTGGACAAAACAATGTCCACACTGTAGCACGTTTCCTTAATTTGAATGATAAAACCCATAATTGGATTAGATGCAAAATGATTTGCAGAATGAAATGCAGCCTAACTATATGTAAGAATGGATCATATGTACAATGATATATGTGTTTACGATGCATGCGATGCAAAGAATGCCACCAACTTTTCCCCCCACACTTGGTTCTAGTCCGATGAATCCCATTCACACTATGTCTAGGCACATTTTCTAATAAGCAAAGGTTTTTGAAAACCATCTCATCTTTATACCTAAATTTATAGTCTAGCAGATAAATGTCCAGGGTCATCCTAAAATGAAGTTTTTTAACCAAGCTAACATTCCAAAAACAATTCATGTGTTCAAAAAATTTATCAGTGTAATTGTTCAAAAATTTGTGATCATTTATAAATTCAATGAAATTTGAATTCTGAGTGTTTTTCAAGAATATGTGATCACATTTCTCAATTTCATTACTGGACAACATATTTTCAACACTGATAACTTCAAGTTCGCTGGAAGTTTCTTCAAAGTTACAATTTTCAAACTTGGATTCATGGCTTGGTTCTATTTCACCCTTATTTGGCAACTCATCCTCATACAATCCAAAAAATTCATGTTCATTAAAATTCTTCTCCAATTCTGAGTTTTTGAAAAATTCAACATTTTCATTTTGTTCAATTTCGAAAAAGTCAAGTTTCTCCCAGTCTGAAAAAGAAAGATCAAAGTCCGAGCTTAAATCTTTTTCTTGAAAAGGGTTGAAGTCCAAATCATTTACTGAATTTTTAACAACTTCATTTAGATCGTTATTCTCAATTTCCAAAGTTGTTGTTTGAAAATTTTCACTATCAGTAAAGAATGGATTATTTCTTGATTCATCGCATGTTTGAATTTGATTTTGTTGCTCGAGTTGTTCTTTAAAAGACGTCATTAAACAAAGAAGTTCATCAAGCTGTCTATCTTTTTCATCAAGCTGTCTATCTTGCCTTTCTACCCTCTCTCTAAGAATGTTAAGGTAATATTCTTCAGAATCGTTGATTTGAGCGCTCTCGTTTTAGATTTTATGATTCTCAAAATTATAGTCCACATCAATTTCATAATCAATATTATTTCCAATGCGGTAGTTTGAATTTTCAGAAAAATGACAATGATATTGGAAATCATTTTTATTTTGAAAATTAGGTTCGTAACCAAAACTGTTAAAGTTCGAGAGAGAATTGCAATTTTGGTTATTTTCAAGATGTTGATATGGGCTATAATTTTGAAAATTTTGGTTTACAACCCTATATTGATGTTGATCAAAACTATATTGGGATTCAAAGCTGTTTTGATGAGGATGTGGCTCATAATCGAAATTATTGAAGTTTGAATTGAGATAGCAATTTCGATCACTTCTATGATTTTGAAAATGTTGGTCAATTGGAAAATTTGACATTTTTTGACATTAGACTCATGAAATTTTGGAACATCTTGCCTTATGAGTTGTAATTCATACTCATACTCTTCAAGAGAACGTCTACCCGGTTATTATCCCACAATTCTCTCAAGGATTTTTTTTGAATCAGACATTTTAACAAAGCCAAGACAAGATAGAAATTATTCTCACTTCAAAATAGTATAAAATACTAAGCTGTGCTCTATTAATTAACTGACTCAATTAGAATGGGGAAGAGGGTCTATGGCCATTCACATATAGTATAAATACTAAGGGATACAACCAATGTTTTACGGGTAATATGCAACCTCTTTTGCTAATAGTTCAATAAATTGAACTACTATATATCCGCGATCCAATTGTATGTGACAGTCAACTTCACAAAACACCACTTTTCAATTATATTATTTTGTAAATCAAACCAAGTTTTATAATTGAAAATCGAAGAGAGTGATGATTTTATTATGGAAATTCGTTCCTCACAAACAGATTCAAAAATTACAATCAAAGAACAGTCACACAAGAATAATTGCTGGAATTAAAAATTGTAAAAGCAAGCTGCTGCCCCTGCATAAATTTTTTACAAGCAATTTCTATATTTTTCAAGCAGCTGCATAACTTGTAGAGTTTAGAAATTGTTACAGTGGGTTATGGCAGTCCGTCAGAGAAACTGAATTGTATCAATGATTAAAATGCCACTGTTTTGTAAATTGACTGATCTCTGAATTCTTTGTTGTTCGTTGCTTGAACTCTATCTCTCGCTTTGCTTTGATTTGGTCTCCTTCCTTGCTTGGGCCTTTGATTTTGATTTCACTCCTTTTTTTTCTTTTACTTTTTTTAGAAGAAGACCAAAGAGAATTGAATATAATCCAAATAGAGGTAAACAAACAACTCAAAAATAGTAATAATAGGAAATTGCGATTTACAAGTCCCAAGCCAGAATCCTCTTTTTACATATATGCCACACTCCCTACGTTATTAAATAACAAAGACTTATAGTAGCGTTGTTGATCGGTCTCCAACGCAATGTTTTAACCAAATGTTTCAAGCTCACGTCCTCTCTTTTTTTTCTTTCTGGTTCTCAAACTCAGTCCAAAACAAAGCAAGATTGCCTTTTTTTCTTTTGTCTACAAAATAAGGCAACGCAAGACCATCACGGTATCACCCAAAAAATTTGAAAAAAAACTCAAAACTCTTACCCTTAAATTATGGAAATAAATAATGCCCCAAATTAACCCCTTACTTAGATGATGCCCTTAATAAAAGGAAGTAATCCCAAATTACTCACGCTGAAACCAAATTCGTTCCTCCCTTTTTTTATTTTTCTTAGAACCAATACAAAAAAATAGATTTTCAAGCTTGAATCCGCTGGAAGCAAGGGGTTCGAATCAGTTTGGATTGTCTGAAGTTGAAGCCGAGTTGGATCTAGGGTTTTTATTCGAGTTTTGTCAAGGTGATTGGGTTTCAAATTGATGCACTGGGGATTTGCGTTGGGATCTGAATTGAGGACTGGATTTGTGGTTTCTCGGATCTAAGAAGGAGTTTCATGGGTTTGCGAATTGTATTTGTTGAGTGAGGGTGGGATGATCGGTTGTAGAGAATTGTTTCGCGGGGGTAGGAGCTATGTTCAATTCGGATTGGACGTTGTACGTTGAAGTTTTGACTGGTTGATTTCAGGAAGTCTATGGTGAACAAGAGACGGCCGTTATGAACTGTTTTGTGGTGTGTTTGTTGAGAAGAGTGTGTGTTGAAGGAGTGTTGAACTGACGTGAATCGTGGAAGAGGTGGTTGCTCAGGGGTATGTGGATTTGGGTACGGTGATGGAAGAATATGTGGCAGATGACAATGAGCGTGGTTTTGTTGGTATCGGGTAAGAGGGGGTTGGGTGATTATGGTGGATGTGATGCTGTCGGTCAGAGAGGCTTCAGATCTGAGGTTTGCGTGTGATATGGTATGGAAGATTTGTTGTTTGTGCTATTGTGGGTGGAATAATGGTCGGTGGACGGTGTCTATTTGTGAACCTGTAATGACCCGAAAATCCTGTCTAATTTGAGCTAACTAAATAACACAAGTCCAACCCCAAATTGCACTGGAAACCAGGAAACTAATAGAAAGAAGACAGAGGGTAAGGAAAGATAAGATAGAAATTTAGAATAGAAGAAGAAGAAGAACACAACATCAGAGTAATACGAACCTCACAGCGGAACGAATAACATATAATAGATTACATATCCTTGAAATAAAATCAGTATATGTATACAATAACATTATCAGAGTACAACACTTACAACACAGCGGAAATAACTATAGCTATATAATCCTGAAGCCTCCTGCTCCAAGCTCTTCAAGTATATCTGTAAAATCCTCACTACCTGACTGCCCGTATAAAATTGGGCACCCAAGAGTTTAGGGAAAACAAAACAAAATCCGGGTCAGTCATGGGACTGGTGTGAGTAAAACAGTTTAAAACAGTTCAAGCAGGTAAATGATATCTCATAAGACCATGCCGTATAACGGAACGGGTTTTTCCCTTATGAGAATCCAAATTATCTTTATATCAAAAACCTTTTGATATTATAATAATGTCTATCAACCACAATATAATAATCATCTAGCAGAAACGCTTTCATCTCACGTTCTACATATATAGTATACAATCAAAACCACAAGCAAGTATTGGGTAATGGATTTCCAACTATGACAAGGTATGGAACCACCTTTCGCTAGTGTACCTCTAGAAAGGAATACACTGGGTTCAACAAGAACATCTTGCAACCCGGCCACACATGACTGACCACTCATTTCGCTTGAGTGTATCGAATGTATATCACCAACGGTTGGGATCAGTGTTTGCGAACAAATTATACAATTGTAAACAACTGTAAAATTCATTCGTCTTTCCTAAACAACAAGGATTGTTGTAGAGGGTGTCGAACTCTGGGACCAAAAATATTTTAATTAATAAATCCAATCAAGTTATCCCTAACTTTTGATTGGTTGAAAACAAAGAAAATAGCAGAAATTAAATAAAAGAGAGTTTTAACAATAAGTGAAAGCAATTAGGGGATAATGACATAGATCAGATTCATAATCATCAATAGACAAAAGATTAACCAGATCTAATACATGTTTCTGTCACAAACATGAATCAACGATAATAGGTTTTTAGAAACAAATATGTAAATAACGACAAGCATAGCCTATGCAGGAGCTCAGCTCTACAACCATAGACTATCAGGACAGATTCACTAATTAATTTCTAAAACCCTAAAATTAGATCTAGATCTGATAAACGTTAGATCGAACACGAATATATCCTGTGAAGGAGCATAGCTCTTAAACGACACAAAATATTAAGGTTCAGATCTAACCCTTGGTTCAGATCTAGATCTATATACATGAATTCCTCATCCTTTGGCTATGTGATTCATATCGAATCATTTCTATTAGCGTTATCACCCCCTAATCAAAGGGGATTAGCTAGACATAGCTAAAGAAAATGAGAAAAAGAAAATAAATAACATAAACATAAATAAAATAAAATAACAACAGAGAAGAGAAGGAGAAGAGTTTTATTCCAAGCAGAGGTTTACAGAATAAAACTGAATGTGTTACAATGAATGAGATACAAGGTATTTATAGCTGATATGACAAAGACAACTAGGCAAGTTACACAATGTGGGACTAAAGATTTAGCCCAAATAACACATAAGCCAGTGTGAACAGGGTTGTAGAGTAAGAGGCCTTGTAAGTGAGCCAGTGTGAACGCGTACAGTGCATGAATGAGAAGTCTTGCAAAGGAGCTAATGTGAATGCAACATGAGTCTTTAATGAGCCAAATCTACCCAACTGAACTCTATTTGCAACCGTTCTTCAATCTTTAAACTCTTCAAGCTTTAGTAATTTCAACTTCACTCTTTTTAAGCAAATTCTTCATGCTTTATCCATCAAATGCTCTAAACCAAGCTTTTTATCAACAATCTGAAAACACAGCTATAAATACACAGTATCAATTATTTTAAATATAAAATAAGATAAATAAGCGGATAAAGTATACACATTTACGTGTATATCAAATACCCCCACACTTATCTTTTTATTCGTCCTCGAATAAACTAAACTAAGATATGTCACACTTTCGTAGGAAACACGATTGCATTTAGCGTATGCAACAAGCCGTTAAACCTCTGGGTGTCCCCAGTAGGACGAGTGTTGTCTCGTGAGGGTTTTCAGCGGATACTACCCACAAAATCCAAGCGTCTTATGTACGCGGATAAATCAAACAATATATTTAAGGTCTTTCATATTCCAAGGATTTCACCTACTTTCAACAATAACGGTTTAGCCCTAAATTGTCCATCCCATAATTGGTGCAAAAGTGAATAAGATTTTTCAAGCTGAATCGTAATTCTTTGATAAAACTGTAATTGTTTCGAAAGTTAAGAGCGTGGTGTCAACCAAAGTTCTACACATCGACAATGTGCACCCAATCATTTCTTTATTCTTTTTTTTTTGAATAATTTTGCACCAATGTAACTGTAATGTATTGGATATGAGTTATGCATAGATGAAGGAAAATTTTTATAAGTTCTAAAAAAATTCTAGATAAGAGGGCAAGTGTATTAGTTGAACTTCAGGCTACAAAAGATAAAGTAATACTAAAGCACATATGAACATTTTTGTTTCCTTTCATCTCTTCTACTACAATCCTCATTTCCAAGTACAGTATAATGGATGTGGATGGAATGGAAATGGATGCTTCATAGTCAAGAATGATGAAGACTATTTATTCAGAGAGACTCTCTCTTTACTTCATTTTTTTTCTCTTTTTTTTCTTTCTTTCTTCTTTTTTTTTCACTTTTTTTTTTTTTTTGCATGATGAATGATGAATGGAGATGGAATGATGCCATACATTATTTCATTTGATTCCTCCTCTACTAAACCAATACTTCATGAAAGGAAAGTTTTGTGCCCTAGTTACTCTATTTCTATAACCCTAATTCAACACACAAGTCTGGATTGATGTTATATAAAAAGCTAAAAGGAATGATAAACAAAGTTTCGTAAGATAGATAACCCATATAAAATAAGATGTGGTATATGGTTATCCTACCTTAAAACAAGTACGGAGTGGGTAGTGTAATATTGGTATAAAAAGTGACGTTTTTGACCTTTAAACAAAGGTTCTTGAGTATACCAATATAAGATAAACTTGTCGAAACATGGATGTAAATCGACTAAAACTTGGGTTTGAATAATGTGGGGTATCGAAGAAGAACGCTACAATGAGTCATTTCTCCTTAATTGGGCCAAGTGGAATTTAGAACTTACAAGTGTGAAAATTTGAGTGGAAAAGAAAATATTATGCATGAAAACGAACTCAGAAAATCCAACAAATGTAGGTGCAAAATCATTTTTATTTCTTGATTTTTTTTGATTATTTTTACTTGCACATTCTAACACGTATAACAAGGGTTGACACGCTTACTCCAGAACACGACTAACGTCTGCACAGTCTCAAGCTAGCATCTTAAAAAGACACATTACAATTCAATGAATAAATAATGTTCATTCCCATCACCCAACAATTCAACTTATCAAACAAGAACCAAGGTGTTATTTATGAAATTTAAGTTAATCCTTGTTCAATGAATGACCTACTTCATAAAATTTGATTGCTGATGTAATGTAAATTCCCCCCACACTTGAGTGTGACTGTGTCCTCACAGTCTTAATCAGACATATCTTAGTGAAAGGGAAAAACAAATAAGCGGGTCAGCACGGCTTACCGGGTATACGTGCAGAAAATACGCAGTCATCGAATAGATGAACCGATCCACAATGGACCAATGGACCAGCCTCATAAAGATTATGAGACACAGCTGAAGCATAGAAAACCAAATCATAAAGGATTTTATATTACGTGTCAGATTTGGAAAAACAAATCTTGTTTTTTCAGAAGTTTGAGTTGCTAATTTTAAAATTTTGAGCTTACAATTGATCCTAAAATCAAATTGAATTTCTGTAGCAACTAAAGAGAGGTCATCGAGCTGGGGTTCAGTAAAAGTTTCAAAAACAAAATTTGATTTATTCAGATGATGTATAAACTGAGAGACGTGGGCATCACTCTCACTCCCACACTTGTTCTGAGAAATATTGTTCGGTTTTGCTTTGATATTTGAAATTTTGTTAACTAAAGGTTCATTCGTAGACCGAAAGTTTAAACCAAACAAATGAATTTTCAGTGAATTTCGAAATCATGTTTTCTCAAAAACAGTGTTATTCCAAAAGGAGTTCATATACTGCAGAAATTTATCAGTGAAAAACGAGTGATCACGGTGTGGTTCAGTTGAAATGATCAAGTCGCAAGGATTTTCAAAGATTTCAGAAAAATCGTCATCATGTTTGAGATCACATTCAACATTCCCATTGTTTTCAACCTCAAGAATTTCAAAGTTTTCAAATGTTTCATTTTCAATTTCAGACCCAACAACATCATCGTCAATCAGTTTAAGAAGTTTTCGCTCATCAAAATCGTCCTCACATAAACAGTTGTTAACAACTTTATCATTTTTGTCATATTGATAATCTAAAGTTGCTAAATTTTCAAAATTTTCATAATTTGAGAGAGGAAGATCGAATAGAAGATTGACGTCTTTGTTTTCAAGAGAATTTAAATTCAAATCAATTACAGGGATTTCAACAACTTCATTAAGATTTTCATCAATTTCAAAAGTTGTTAGTTGAAAATTTTCGATTTCAGTACGAGTTGAATTTTCAGCAGAAACATCAGTTTGAGTTTGAATTTCAGTTTTGCAGAAATCAGAGTTTTGCACCAGAGATTTTTCAAAATTTTCATTTTCATCGACAGTCATATCGTCGGAATCATCAATAATCGTTATGTACTGTTGTGACGAAGTTAATGGCTGACTATTTGTTTCAAAAGAAACATTGGCAGAAAGTTGTTTGTCACTAGATTGGGATTTGTAGTTGTTGAACAAGTTTGTAACTTCAGTTTGAAGAAGAGAAATTTGATAAACAATCCGATAAGAAACTTGTTCGCTATTGTCCATTCTTTGAGCCAGTTCTTCAATGTAAGTCAAGCCAAGTTTCATGGAATCCTCAAAGTCATCAACGTCATTAATTCCCTCAAGTAATTGATTTTCTAGATTTTGCCAAAATTCAATGGTGTATTGAGATAGTTGTTCAATGATACGCATGTTTTCTATATCTTTATTTTCAGAATCTTTTTCATCTAAAGTTCGCGCCCATTCCTTGATTTCCTCGCGACAAATCCAAATTTCATGCATTATTTGATCAATTTCACTCAGGCTTCCTTCAAGAAAATTGGTAGACATTTTAGATTTCAAAATGTTGTTTTTTAGATTCATCGTTTCTATGCGTTCCTCATTGGTTGACCTTAAAAATTCAAGCACTTCATCTCTCAGAAGTCGTCGGTTATTTATTTTCCACAACCAACATTGCCAGAAATTTAATTTGTTCGCAACACATTTTTCATATTCGACAGCCAACATTTGACATTCACTCGTATTATGAAAATCATTTTGGTTTTCAAAAATTTCGTTAAAACCCGTGTTGCAATTGTTTTGAAATTCAGTATTTTTCTTATCCATTTGCACTAATAGTCGACTCATCTCAGATAAATTCTCATTAATCCTAGAATGACAATTTTCATAATCGGGTACAATCGTTTGATGAGATTGGTAGAAATTATTCGAAAAGTTTTCAGCTTGAAATTCATTCTGATTTGAATTGAAACCAAAATCATTTGAATTTTGAAAAGAATTGTAATTTTGGTTGTTCATGGGGCAAGCGCGCATGTACTAGAAGAAGAGAGATTTTCGTCGAAAAATCAGTTGCAAAACTTGTGGTTTTAAAGAAGCTCTAGAAAAATTGTTAAAATCAACAACTTCGGATTGTATGAATACAGGTCTGGGCCAGGTTCGGACAGGGGTTATCAGTGTGTCACGAATCACCGTAGAAACACAACTGAAGGTTTAAGTACCTGTTTGAGTTCGAAACTCTGCCGTTCCTTAGACACCTCAGAGAGTATCAATCCTAATTGTCAATTTAACGAATATTTTGTCCTATGAGCTTTGGGGAATCCTCGATTCGATGTCAAAAATAAACTTTTCAATTAATCCCACGTTCGTTTTAAAATTTTAAACCACACATCAACAGGCAAAATATTCAGTCACAGAATGAACAGTCTCAGGACAGTCACAGAACAGTCAATTGCAGAAATAAATAAAAAAAACAAAATTTTTTTTACAAGCAAGCCGGTGCCCTGCAGAAGATTTTTACAAGCAATGTCTATATATATTTTTTTATTTGCAGCAGCGGTCCCTGTAGAGTTAGAAAATACTCACCTTGATCGGCAGTCCGTCCAGTGCAATTGGGTCGCGCTAGCGTGTTCACACCCCACTTGGTGTGCGACCGCTCGAACACTATTTTTTTTAAGGCCTTTTTCTAATTTCCACTGTACCTGTTTTCGATTTTTCTCTTTTATATTTTTTTTTTAGAAGGAGAAAAGAAAAGCAAAACTTGAATGGTAATAAAAAAAAACTAGACTAAACGAAAGTGGTAACCAAACTCAAGATAAGAAATTAACTAAACAAACACTAACATTAAGCTTGTGGGGAGAAAAAAAATGTACGGAATAAATTAGGCTAAACAACTAGAAATTAAACACAACAAAATAAAAAGGGTCCACTTCTAGAAATTAAACCCACAGGCCCCAAACTAAACTAATCCCGGCCCAATGAAAGAAATGTCTACACAGATTTATTCCCTAAATACAAAGCCAACCTTAAATAACCTCAAATCAACCCTTTTAAAATCAAAAATCGCAATCAAATAGTTCACAGCTAAAAATTTAGCTCTAAATTCACGGCTGAAATTGAAAACGGATTTTGAGTGGCTTTTCGATTTGGTGTAGGGTGTGTAACCGGCGTCAGTTGCTAATTGGGATGTGGGCTCATGGGTTTGGTCAGCAAAGTGAAGTGAGCGGAGGGGTTTTGGGTCGAGTATTTTTAGATCGAGGCTGTTCGATCTTGGGTTCGCGGTTGAGGGCACTGGTGGCAATTGTGAATGGTTTTTTTGAAACAGCGTCGGTGGATGTTTGCACGTGGACTGGCAGTAATGGTTGTGATATGGGACTGAAAGGAGTATGTGGGTGAAGGGAGGTTTTGTATGCAAACAGAAGTAAGGACGCAGGGTTTTGAATATGTTGAAGAGGAAGTGGAGAGGTGGAAGTTAAGGTTGTTATGGAGTTTCAAATCTTTGCGCTGTCAGTTTGTGTTGTGGTGACGGTAGGGGTTGGCAGAAGTTTGGGAAGAGCAAATAGTTGAAGATATGTGAACTGTGAAAACTGGGGGAAATTAAGTGATACCTGATTTGGCTGAAGTTTGACAGTGGTATGGAGGAAGAGCTTGCTTTTGTTTTCTGAATTGAAGAATTTGCAGTTCGCAGTAGAGAAACAAGCCAGAGAGAAAATTATTGAAGTGGAGACTGTTTTCGGAAGGATGGTTGAAGTCAATGATTGCTGGATGGCGTGGTGTTTGCTGTTGTTTGGTGCGTAGATGAGTTGTCAGGGGAGAGGTTGTGAATGTTGGTGAAGTGAACTAGTCTGAATATATAGAAGGATTAAAGAAATTAGAGAAGTTCTTTTTTTTTATATTATTTTAGAGTTGTACAAAGGAAACTTTGTAAAAAAAAATGGAAAGAAATGAATGTAAGAGAAGGAAGGGAATTGTATTGAAAATCAGAAGAACAGAATGAGGAGTAAACCAGAAAAGAAATGGCAAGTGAATTTTATTATTTTTCCTGAAATAATTTGTCAACAAAAGGAAAGAGGGATTACAGAAGTTAAAAAAAAAGTGGGAAAGAAATTAGAAAAAAAGAAAGAGTATCACACAAGGAAAATTTGCAAAGGACTATTTTTTCTTGTAGAAAAAGAAATGTAAAGACGGGAATAAGAAAGGAAACAAATCAAACAAAAATTGCAGTTCTTTTTTTCTCTCTCTTGGTAGGAAAATTACAGTATTATTGACTAACACCAAATCAAACCAATCAAGATTTTTTTTATCTATACTAGAAAACAAAAAGAAACAAAATAAAATAAAAATATTTTTTTGTGTTTTTTTTATATGAAGAAAATAAAAATAAAAAATAAAAAAATTATAACTCGAAGGATTTAAAAATAAAAATTATTTCAGTCCCCAGCAACGGCGCCAAAATTTGTTTGCGAACAAATTATACAATTGTAAACAACTGTAAAATTCATTCGTCTTTCCTAAACAACAAGGATTGTTGTAGAGGGTGTCGAACTCTGGGACCAAAAATATTTTAATTAATAAATCCAATCAAGTTATCCCTAACTTTTGATTGGTTGAAAACAAAGAAAATAGCAGAAATTAAATAAAAGAGAGTTTTAACAATAAGTGAAAGCAATTAGGGGATAATGACATAGATCAGATTCATAATCATCAATAGCCAAAAGATTAACCAGATCTAATACATGTTTCTGTCACAAACATGAATCAACGATAATAGGTTTTTAGAAACAAATATATAAATAACGACAAGCATAGCCTATGCAGGAGCTCAACTCTACAACCATAGACTATCAGGACAGATTCACTAATTAATTTCTAAAACCCTAAAATTAGATCTAGATTTGATAAACGTTAGATCGAACACGAATATATCCTGCGAAGGAGCATAGCTCTTAAACGACACAAAATATTAAGGTTCAGATCTAACCCTTGGTTCAGATCTAGATCTATATACATGAATTCCTCATCCTTTGGCTATGTGATTCATATCGAATCATTTCTATTAGCGTCATCACCCCCTAATCAAAGGGGATTAGCTAGACATAGCTAAAGAAAATGAGAAAAAGAAAATAAATAACATAAACATAAATAAAATAAAATAACAACAGAGAAGAGAAGGAGAAGAGTTTTATTCCAAGCAGAGGTTTACAGAATAAAACTGAATGTGTTACAATGAATGAGATACAAGGTATTTGTAGCTGATATGACAAAGACAACTAGGCTAGTTACACAATGTGAGACTAAAGATTTAGCCCAAATAACACATAAGCCAGTGTGAACAGGGTTGTAGAGTAAGAGGCCTTGTAATTGAGCCAGTGTGAACGCGTACAGCGCATGAATGAGAAGTCTTGCAAAGGAGCTAATGTGAATGCAACATGAGTCTTTAATGAGCCAAATCTACCCAACTGAACTCTATTTGCAACCGTTCTTCAATCTTTAAACTCTTCAAGCTTTAGTAATTTCAACTTCACTCTTTTTAAGCAAATTCTTCATGCTTTATCCATCAAATGCTCTAAACCAAGCTTTTTATCAACAATCTGAAAACACAGCTATAAATACACAGTATCAATTATTTTAAATATAAAATAAGATAAATAAGCAGATAAAATATACACATTTACGTGTATATCAATCAGCAACCGTTTCCCGAATGGGACAGCATAGACAATACATTTTTAGAAGTAAATGAAACTCTAGATCAGTGATTATACACCCTACTTCGGAGTGACCGACTTAGCCATGCTGCCTGCCCGATTTCAGTTATTTACCGGTTGATGAGGCTTGAGGTTACGCCTTATCATCACATCAGATTCACTTCGAATGCCACATTGTCAGATCCATCGAAAATCACTAATTGATGTCTACAACAGTACATTACGTGTTAGCTAAAGAAGTTTCCTTCTCCGCTTCCACTCTTGGTACGGTTGGAGAAATCAATGTACGTGACCTTTCTGGAAATACTCTGTCAGACATTCATCCATACAAGTCATCCAGGAACAGGATGAACCGAAGGCACTATTCAGTACATCCATCTTAGGCACTGTTATCTAAGACTTATACAATAGCCCTTGCACTTTACTCCGTCTTCAATTTTCTTTGGCATATATGATTCGCAACGCTTATGCCAATACAGAGTGGTTCTTTAGATAATAATCCAACCGGTCTCTCCATATTAACAACGTTAAAAAGCAAAACTTTGATAGTCTGTGATTTAAATATCAAAGAAAAACACGTGTGCAAACAACAATATTATTTCCAAATGGAAATTCTATCAATCAATCATCAATCATATATATATATATATATATCCTTATTTTCTATGTTTAGAAAATATATGTTATTAACACTGGAAAACATTTCCATTGTTTATTTATATATCACTATCATTTCACAACTATCAGTCCCTGACTGTAAACTAGTAGGAGAGCAATTCTCTAAGAATAAACCCCGAAGGCCGAAACCAACATCAGATCGACACTTAGAAAACCATTCAATTTACTAATCTCTAGTCAGTTTCTAATTTTGCTTAACTCCATTTGATTTACTCTGTTCGATTAACTTGATTCGATTAACTCTTCTATTTATTTTCTAAATAGAAAATCCTTTATTCCATTTATTTTGCTTAACATCTCTTTTATAACTTATTCAATTTCTAAGTCAATATCCCTTTATCATAACTTATTCATTTCCTAAATAAATAATCCGTTTAATATCCTATTTATTTATTCTAAATGTTTCCTTTAATAACCCTATTTATTTAACAAATAAATATGTCCTTTCCTTATTCTATTTATTTAACAAATAAATAAATCCATTATCTTATCCTATTTATTTAACAAATAAATATCTCACTTATTATCTATTTTTTATTTACTAAGTAAATAGTCCATTTTATAACATCTTATTTATTTATCCTAAATAAAAATTCACTTTATAATTATTCCAATTTATAAATATTTCTTATTTATAAATATTCCAATTTATACATATTCTGTTTTCAATATCACTTTGAAAATCTCCTTATCCCATTCCGATATTTTATGGTATTTAACACATCATATCACGATGACCAATATCGTCCAAACACATATAATCAACCACAGATTATAAACTACATCATATATCACAATATATGAAAAACAATAAAATAACTGTTGAGGAATCCAGTCGGATTCCTCCAACCTGTTTGCCTGCATCCACAGATGTTACAAAGTATAATCAACATCGCTTTCAGTTCAATATGAAATATTCTGTTAACAGAATCAATATATAAATTCAACTAACTGACTAGCAGTTCAATTAAACAGTCAACACACAGTCAATCAGCCAATATTTAACAGTTCTAAAAATACAATATGAAAATATAAACTGTTCAGAGTTAGTGAGATTTACTCACATTTGCAATTCATCGTTAAAGAACGATAAACTGCTTGTTTGATTTGAATCAAACAATTTATTTTGCCATAAATTCAAACGAGCTCAAATCCACTCCCAGTCAGTTCCATTGGGTAGTGTCCGTCCATACGATCCCATTGGATCTTGTTTCGCTAAATTCTGATATCGTACGAGAAAGTTACACATTATAGAAGTTTGTACACTATTTATAGTTGAATTAAAATAATTTAAACCACAATTGGGCCTCACTCCTTTCTTTCCTGGCCCATCCAACGTTTAAAAGCCCAGACCCATTTGAACTCCTTCCTCCAACGATACTCGACGCAGCTCCAGTAAACCACTCCTCAGCCTCGTTCTCCCTCATCGATTAATGATTTCACAAATTTGATTCATGAACGATTTCTCCTTCCCGTACTCATCACTTCCATGCACAAAATACCCAACTTGAGATCCACTACAGAAACGCGTCGATCAGTACTTAGCTGCTCGTAGGAGCACCGCGACACCAATATCCACATCGAACACCACCAGAACCCTCAATCGAACCTCCTTGCGACCACGAACCCCCCTATGTACTCAAGCCGAACTCCGGTTTCCCCCTTTTACACTCGCCAGTCGACCCTAGGTTGTTGTACCAAACCAACGAACCCAAACAGCAAATCGAGCTCCAAGATTTTCACACTAAAACGAAGAGCACTTCATTTGCAACCCATATATAAATATATTAAGATTTATAGACTTTGTTTTGGATTCTTATGATTTTCCAAACCCACCATTTTCCTGTAGAACAAAAGAAAGTGACGACCGACTTTGGTTTGAATGAAATTAGGTTTAAGTATAAATTAAGGAGGTATTTATAGGATGGATAAAATATCTAGATATTTTTAGATATTTGTTAGATATTTTATTTTTACCCTTTTTATATTTGTTTCGCCTTCTAAAAATCCGTGTGATCACAGACGGTACCTAAAAATCACGAAACTGGACATGTAGCTAGAGTTCGACATTATGAACCCAACAAAACTGGTTTCGTTGAATTCCGACTCCGTTTGCTCACTCAGCGTATTTTTAAAGGTCAAATTATCGACTGTTTTTCACATTAAAATCCTGTACGGCCACATACTGATTCTAAAAATCACGAAACTTGACATCTAACAATAATTTAACATTGCGGATCCAACAAAATTAGTTTCGTCGAATTCCGACTTCGTTTGCAAAAGTGGCTATTTTTAAAGCTCTGAATAACCCATTTAAATATAAATATATTTAAATATAATTAAATTTAATATAAATAAATTTATATTATTGTATATACACTCAGTGGAATACCATACGGCTCCACAATATTCCTATATGAATTTCTAACTCGATATTTCAAATCTGGGTCAACCCGATATTCGATTTATATTGAATTTCCTTTTTAAAATATAAATAATTCCTTTATAAATTATAAAGGAATTCCACAACGACTTTTCTAAAATTTGATTTGTACATAAATCAAATTCTACATGACGAAATCCCGATTTTTCTCTTCCATTAGAAAAATATACTCCACCAGCTCCATACGTTTCTTGTTTCACCGAAATCCGATTTAAAACGAACCCTGTACATTCAGTTGAAGTTCAAATCGCCAAATTACGAACTGCAGCGCCATTTCGAGCTCGATTATATTTATAATATAATTTATACGTTCAAACTTCGTTTATATAATATATTCGTTATCGAAATTCAATTCTAAACTGAATTAAATATTACAGATGATCCAATTCACACCATATCGCCATTTCAGCCAATTCTGATTATTTCAGAATTAAATATATCATTTAATTTATTATTTTAATTAAATATTCACCATTATTTAATTCCACGACCATGAAATCCCTTTTAATCACCTTTTAAATAATTAAATAAATTAATTATTATACCGCTGAAAGTGCGGGTCATTATAGAACCAAAGTTGGTGGTCAGAACAACACCTGTCTGGTTGGGCTAGAGTCTGGGGGAATTTGTGGCAAAGGAGATGATGTTTATATAGATAGATAGAGGTTTTTTTTTGTTGAATTTGCAAAAGGGAAGGATATGTAAAGAAAAGAAGAAAGGAATTAGATGAAAACGGGAAATGAAATCAAGGAAATTTGGCAAGTGATTTTTCTCTCTCTTATTAGTAAGATTAAAGTATCATTGACAAATAACAAATCAAAACCAATCAAGAATTTTCGTTTTTTATACATACAAGAAAATAAAAGGAAAAAATAAAATAAAAACTAACACGAATCGGAAATTAAATAAATAATAAAATTTAACTATTGCCTCCCTGGCAACGGCGCCAAAAACTTGATCGACGCTTTCTAAGAACTAGAAAAGCGCGAATTTTAAAATAAATACTGCAAGCACACAGATCGTGTAGTATGCAGGTCGAATCACAGGGAGGCAAATTAAAAATTATTATTTATAGAATTTCATGGGCGAGTTAGACGACTTTTGAGATTTGGTTGAAAATAGAACAACTGAAATTGCAACAATTAGGATTATCGTTGAAACTAATCAAACAATTAATCACTAATGAAAGTAAATTGCAAAACAAGAATAAAAATGCAGAAAATAAAAGTGCAGAATAGAAAAAACAACAGAAATAAAATTAGGATTATCGTTGAAACTAATCAAACGATTAATCACTAATGAAAATAAATATAAAATACAACTAATACTCTACCAAATCTAATTGTGTAGATGGCACTAGTTGCTAAGAAATATAAAAATGCAGAGAATAAAAAGAAGAACCTTGTTAATGGAGAAGAAGATAGAAAAGATGGGATGGTGGCTACAATGAGATTACATGGGTATTTATAGGAAATAGCCAACCCTAACCCTAACCCTAATACAATGACAAATAGGCCTTAGGGAATTCACAAAAGAGTTTACAATGAGAATTACAAATGGGCCTTAGTGAAATCTAGTAAATTTGGGCCTTTCCTCTTTTCCTCTTGCTCCTTTGTTAATTCTTCATTGATTTGTGATATATATGGCCTTTCTACTAGTTATTTTCTTGTCCAAAAAGAAATAGGATGTGATATCTTCGTCAGCAAGTTTTCAAATGTAAATATGCTGCAATTTGATCCCTATTTTCCATTTTTCTGATTGTATCAGCATATCTGTAAAAATGACAAAACAATACCCAAGTAATATTTATTTATATACAAAAGATAATATATAAGAGCATAAAATAAACACATTTCTATGTTAATCAACAACCAAGAGGGTGATCAACTTCGTCGTGAGAAACATCATATGTCGATTTGGAATCCCGAAAGTCATCATAACAGATAACGAGACCCAATTTGATAGCACCTAGTTCTGGGATTTTTGCCAGAGATATCATATCGAGAAGAGATTCACAGCTGTGGCGCATCCGTAGTCAAATGGGAAAGTAGAGGCACCAAACAAAGTAAATCAAGTCCATTTTGAAGAAGCGATCGAATTGGGCCAAAGCCATGTGCGTCGACGAGCTACGTTTGGCATTGTGGGCCTACAGAACAACCTTCAAATCTACCACTGGGCATACATCCTTTTCCCTTGCTTTCGGATCTGAAGCAGTCATCCCGGTCGAGTTAGAAGTAGCGTCTCACACAGTCACTTACTACGACCCAATGACTAACAATGAAATGCTCCTTGAATCCTTGGATATGGTAGAAGAGAAAAGGGACGAAGCGGATCTATGTGCCTTGAGGCACAAACAGCAGGTAGCTTGGTATTACAACATAAGAGTCCAAGTTAGAACCTTAGAACCCGAAGGCTTGGTTCTGAACCATGTCTTTCCACCCTCAGTACATTTGGGCCTGAAATGGGAAGGACCCTATGCCATCCTACGGAGGCTTGATAATGGTTCTTTCAAGCTAGCGACCGTGGATGCAAAAGAAATCCCCAGAGTGTGGAATGCCCAGCATTTGCGACACTACTTGACATGAAATTTTCATTTTTACTCTTTTTTTTAGGACCATGTAAAAGGCACGACTTGCCTAGAATAGTCCGGTTATATAAGCAAAAGATTATAAAGTGGACGTAGGTCATGATTTGACTGAACCACTATAAAATATCATGTGTCATTTACTTTTACCGCATCATTTCTTGTGTAATCTGTCATTCTTTATTTAATGAATCATTATAATCTTTTAAATTTGCTATGAACCTCACAATAATCTCGGAGCACATAATTCATAGTGCCTTCTATCAGATCAGAAGGTCAATAATGTGCAGAACATCGAGGGTGTAATGAAATAAACGACACAACTGCCAACACTCTACTTCTCATGACCTGAGAAAGGGTACAAAGGACATGAAAATGGATTGTCCACGGGAAGTGAAGGTGCACCATGATTATAAAGACTGTCTCAACTGCACTCTACCCTTGGCATTCGACGGGAGAGTATAAAGGTGCCAGAGACTTGGCATCATAAAAGAACTCCTACCCCACTGAAGGAACGAGGGGGGGGGGGGGGAGGGAGGCAGATTGAAAGCTGAGTTCGAACTCTAGCCTAGGCATATGATAGGAGAGTATAAAGGCGTTTTGATTAAATGTCACGAAAGGGCTCCTATCCCGCTGCAGAATCGAGAACAATAATGAAAGCTGAGCCCGACCCCCTCATTTTTGGGCATGGGGGCAGTACATATATGACTCTAATCAATCCTCAATAAACCAGGCCAGGCATCACATTAATGATTGATTGGGAGCATACTCATACACATTTATGCATGGTAACTCATACATATTTATGCATGGTGTAGAGATTTTTTAATTTCCATTGTACATGATTCTAACTTAGTTATGATTCAGATGTTTGTGACTGAGAATGATAAACTTGCAAGTACGCAATGATGCAAAAGAGATAGATTTTCATTTACTAAGCGCAAATTCACAAGACAAGGCTAGACGAAATACGAGGGCCGAACTCGCAACTACATCATAAGGCCAGTGGAACAACTAAAAAGAGAAAAGACATAAACAAACTGCCTCTACTTAGGCTGGGGGATGACCTTGGCCTTTTCTCCTTCTTCTGCTTCTTCGGTTCCTCCTTGCCGGCATCAGATTTATCCTTCTTTTTCCTCTTTCTCTTATCTAAAGAAGGATAATGTAGAGGGTCATAGATTGGGATGCAAGCTGTGTAGTTATCGATTTACTGGATAACTTTATAATTAACCCAGATTTGGAGTTAGCTGCAGAGATAGGTGGCACATTTAGAGGTTCTGGATCCTCTATATTTAAGGCCAGCTGTTCATCCTTCTGGGCCTTCAAGTCGTCCAAAGTCATGCTATCTTCATCCTTTTTCTCTCCCATAATGGTGACCTCCTCTTCCTCGTCTCCATGATCACCATCAGTATCCTATAAAGCTTCAATGATTTCAGCATCCTTGGGAGCATCGGTGCTTGATACCACAATGGTCTTTTCGGTTGTTATGCCCTTGGTTTGCCTTGGGACCTCATGAACTTCAGCACTAGGGTGTACATTGACTTCCTCAACCTCTACTTGTCTTGTTGCATACTTCTCTATCGGCTTAACACCTATATTATGAGAAGCAACTGTCATTAGTTTGGGAGATAATGTCGTCTTCTCAATTGTTTGCTCCACAATGCGACGACAAGTTAAAATAGATTTGGCAAATTGTGGAGAGAATATGGAGATACCTTCGGCTGACTCCTCACCCGAAGCCGTGGTAGAAACCCCAACCGCTGGAGGATCTGGGACCCCAGAGATCAAGGGATCATCCGTATTGTACTCCTCAACCTCAGAAGTTTTGGGCTCCGGTGCTGATCTTGAACCTTCATTAATTTTGTTCTTAACCTTAAGTTCAAATTTTTCTTTCTCCGTGGCCTCGTGAATTTGACGCCTACCCTCTGCTAAAGCCTCAGGCTCTCCACCTCTGAGAAAAGTCTGCATGAGTTGGTCCTCGTCGATTTCCTCGACCTTCAAGCATCGCTTCTCACTTTCAGCGATCTGCTTCCATACATTAACCAAGGTGGTGGGATGGTTACTGGTCCAAGAGATATCTCGATTCTAAATGATTTGAACAAAAAAGTCCATAGGCAGCTCATCGAACTCCTCCATCTTCTTCTCGGCCGCAGCAAGTTTGGTAGTAAAAGTGGAGGCAAACTCGAGATCCACATTAGCATTGCCTTCGGCAAGAGCTGCCCATTCCTCAGCATGAGCAAGATTGTCCTTTAAGCTTGCCCTTTCCTTCTCCAAACAGCCTTCTCTGCAGCAAAACGATCCTGCGACGCCTTTAGCTCAGTGTTAACCATCTTGAGATCCTCTATCTCTTTCTTTAGAGCCACTCGCTCTTGGCTGTTTGAATCGAGCTCAAGATGGAAATGTTTCTCGGCGTTGTCTAATTCCGTTTTATAGTTTCCATCATCTCGCCGAGCTAAAGCAAGCTGAGCCTGCGCATCTTCAAGTTCCTTCTCATCCTTGCTCCTGGCCTTACCGTCATGATTAATTTTTACTCTAGCCCTAGCTGCATCCATTTCTAGATGACGGATAACTTTTAACAGATTCTTGGCGTGCTTTTTCATTGCTCTATATTGCTTAGCTACATGACCAATTTGACCTACAACCTCAACATCCCATTCATCAGGAACTAGTTCAAGATCCAGAATGAAATGCATCCTCTCAAAATAGATATCGGGGAATTCTTTTCGCAAGCGCTCCAACTTTTCCTTATTATCAGAGGTAAGGGCCACCTCCTGTATGGTGGTAGTGTCCAGGTGGTGCTGACCAGAAGGGACAAGAGCCGCTTTCTCTTTTTCTGAACTTTTGCTTGGGTCCTTGTCTTTGGCTTCATGATGCTTCTTGGAAGATTTTCCCTGAGACGGTGTACTCTTCGGAGGAGTTAGAGATTTGGGAAGTTGTTTGCCTCCCGCCTGTGGCACTTGATGACTATGGTACTTTCTGGGATCCTGCTTCGAAGGAGAGCGAGACCATGTAGAGTGATACTGGTAAGAATCATGGTGTCGTTGACTATCTCTTCCCCGACTATAACCGCGGTCATGTTCGGATAAGGGGTTGAGTTTGGGTGTACAGCCACGAAGCTCGCGATGAGAATATGAGTGGCGACGAGACTAAGACCCATGAATACAAATAGTACATGAGCGATGTGGCAAGTGGTGCATGTGATTTGTGTATCCCGTGTAATCCCCGCTAACAGACCAGGGCTCGGAGCTTGCTCGTCTGTACTGTATCTTTCTCTTTGACAGGGGTGGTTTCTTCCTCAGAGATAGGGAAGAATGGTTCCCCTCCAAAGTCCTCAGATGTGTAGAGGTTATCTGGCAGGGGGATTTTTCCTAACTCCCCAAATATCTGCTCCACTGTCAATGTATCATGGGTGGTAGGCTCTACTGGTGGTGGAGTCCTCGGGGGAGACCGCCCCTTGGACACTGGAACATCCTTTGGCTCGTCAGCTCGGATTTCATCTCCTTTGTAGACATTCAAATCCTCATTATCCTAGTCGATCATTGGATAAGGACTTTTACGGAATTCGGTCATCTTAATAGCCTCCATGGCCACTTCTCCGTCAAAAGGGGGCATGCTACTAGATTCCCCAGCTATCTGAGTAGGACGCACGTACTTATAGGGCTTGTATAACACCCCACATCCGTTAAGGTCACTCACAAAGGGAATGCCTTAGCCTGAATGAAGCATTATGGGTACTGGAACAGAAATATTACAAGACAGACATATATAAAACAGCGGAAAGTAAAGTAGGAGTACTTCAAATCATTTATTAAATATAATTGTTTACAATAAAAGCCCATCAACTTCCAATACCCAATTATATAGCTAAAATATCTGTCTTGCTCAAAAACAAAGAAGCATAAAAATAAATTCTGATATTCCCCAATAAAACAAGGCAAGCCATAGCCAAGAGAAATCCAAGCCGTACATGAAAGAGCCTTGGAGCTTGGTAAGATCTGAACTAAGATGTATTCCCACCCTACGAACCTGGGGGAGGGGGAAGAAGAAAAGGAGGAGAAACAAAACGGGCCAGTCATAAAGACTGAGTAAGTCCTAGTGACTTTCAGCATCAAAACAGGTAAAGATAACATGGCATGAATAAACTGAAAATAAAGATAAGCATGATGACAAGTTAAGCTACAAGCACGATGAATCAAGTATAACTTCCCATAATTCCTATCAAGAGTAGCATCACAAGGTTCCTACCAAGTATCACATCGCAAAGTTTCTATCAAGTATAACATCACAAGATTTCTAAGCTTCGTCATTAAAATATTTCAGTGATATCTATTTGCTCTACACCACCTGACTATTCCCAACTAGTGATCTATATAAAATGATCATATGATAACGTGATCCCAATCCCCGAAATTGTGGTTGCTTTCAGGTGTACATCTATTATTTATCACATAGATCTAATCTAGGGTTTTCTATCGGGCGCTTCCTAGATTCAACCAGGGTTTACGCGGCCTAGGTCCAACTAGGGTTTATGCTACCTATTGAACGCTTCTCAGATTCAGGGTTTATGCGATCTAGGTCCAACTAGGGATTATGCTACCTATTAAACGCTTCTTGGATTCAGGGTTTATGCGACCTAGGTCCAACTAGGGATTATGCTACCTATTGAATGCATCTCGAATTCAGGGTTTATGCGACCTAGGTCCAACTAGGGATTATGCTACCTGCGTGTGTCATACGACCCCCAATGATTATAGATACCTATGCTGGTCCCACCATGGGGTGTATCAAGTCCCATGGTGGCGGTCCGACACAATTCTAGAATGCATAGTGTATACTACTGGTGCTTAGTGCCTGCTTTTTCTGCTCCGAAGTGCGTGCACGCCCGCACTCCGTTAGAACCTACACTGCTGCACCACTCGCCGTCGCTTTGACCGGTTACAATCAGCCCAGTAATCGTGCCCCACCCTGCCTAGTTTCAGTGTACCATGATACACCTATGTGGGTTACTACTGAAATGGGTCCCCGTTACTAGGGTTTCCTACTGTTTAAGTTTGTGGGCCTATATATACAGATATTACCCACCTACAGGTGATGTACTTAACCCACTGATTCAAGCATGTTTATTAATGGTTAAGTTTGTGGGCCTATATTTACTAATATTAACCACCAACCCGATATGTACTTAACCCTCTCCGTCCATCGTGTTAAGTTGGCTAAGTGTTTTCTCTTGTTTTACTTAACCCTACCACACATCATGTTATATCGGTTAAGTGTTGCTCCTGGTGTTACTTAACCCTACCGCAAGTCTTGTTATACCGGCAAAGTGTTCTCCCTTGTGTTAACTTAACCCCACTGCATGTCATGTCATATTGGTTAAGTGTACGTTGACTTATCCCACCTACTAATCATGTTGTGACGGTTAAGTGTTACCCGCTTTTGTTACTTAACCTTACCACGCATCACGTTATATTGGTTAAGCGCATGTTAACTTAAACCCATCCACTAGTCATATTATAATGGTTAAGTGTTACCCTCGTGTGTTTACTTAACCCTACCACGCATCAGATTATATCGATTGGGTGTTATCAACCCATTCAAGTTAAACCAACCCATCTGCTAGTCATGCTATAACGGTTAAGTGATATCAATCAATTCAAGTTAACTTAACCCACCCACTTATCATATTATGTTGGTTAAGTGCTATTAATCTACTCAACCGCACCCACTTGTCTAATTAACATGTTGTATTAGTTGAGTGTCCTCAATTTGCTTAACCTTCCCACTTGTCTAATTAACATGCTAAAATGGTTAAGTGTTCTCGAGCAATCAAGTTCAGGTTTACTGAACCTACCCATTCATGTAATATCGGTTAAGTGTCATTAGTCTAGTCATATTACTTAACCTTTCCGTTCTTAGCGTGTCTGTTTATTGGTATTAATTAATTATTAATGCATCAACCACTCATATTAGACCTGTTGTTGTGGTCATTGGATATGCCGGGCGATTCCGGGCAGAATTATATCACAACTCAGTCTAACCTCGGGTTTAAGCATGATATGACTAACTTCTCACATTGGATCTTGTTATTTGCAGTCACTGGATATGCCGGGCGGTTCCGGGCAGAATTACACTACAAACTCAACCCAACCTCGAGTTAGCCATGTTCACGTTCGTGTTCATATTCATATTCACGTTCATGTTTCAACCACGTTCATTTTTCCAGTTATATGCCAATTACCTAGTTCATAATTCACGTTTTTTCCCCAAAATGTATTCCCAAAGTATTATCATCATTCACTATAAAGTTATGCCAAGTTATAGCCTTTTATTTACAATACACGCCAACTACCCAAAACCCAACTTAGGCGCGTTCATATTGAACATCTACCAAGTCATAAATTATCATATACGTATCAACTCCAAATTTTACATACCCAAGTTCTAGATTACATGTCAGTTTTACATATGCCTAATTCATACCAAATTTACATATGTTCAATTCATACCGTTTTACATGTATGCCAATTTTATGCCAATTTACACATATACCAAGTTTCATGCCGTTTTACATATGTCAAGATTCATGATTTACATGTTTACAAAGCTATGCTCAATTTACATAGATCAAGTTTTATACCAAAAATTACATGTATACCACGTTTACACCAATTTACCAATCACAAGTTCTAGCCAAATTACATATTTCAAGATCCATATCAAATTACATATATCAATCCCAATCGCGCAATAACCATTATAATGACAATACCCAAAATTACCCCGTTTCATGTTAATGGTAAATTATTCCCAAACATCCAATTTTCATATTATGCCTTCGATTCCACCAAACACATATATTCCACTAGGAAATATTCCAATATTTCCCCCGTATACCATTGCACGTATATCGTAGTTTAGGCCTAGGTCCAAAATTGACCTAGGTTCATCAAAAGAAAATAAATAGGGGAAGGTAGAAGTTGGAATAAAAACGAGATCAGAGGGAAAACGACAATAAAAACATCATCTCAGGCATAAAGAATAGATCTAGATAATAATATCAACATGAACCAAGAAAATTGATTTACAACAAGCTGAATAGACCATAAACTTGTCATGAGAATAAAGATAGAAAGGTTCCCAAAATCAAGATCCAAGATGAAACAAGAATAGACTTGAATCAATAGTCCAATTTCACTTCATCACATGTCCATATTAAATTTAATTATTTTAATCTGAAAATAACTAAAACTTACAGATCGTGGACAAGGAATTAAGAACTGAATTTGTTGTAAAAATGTTGCGACGTTGTTGATTTATTGTCTTGAATCATTGTAGAAGCCTTAATCTTCGAATTGGATTTTGTATGAAAGCTTAGGAAATCGATTAGAGGCGGCGACCATGATCAAGAGGGATTTCAGCAGTATTTTGATGTAAGAATGATTTGTTATGAATTTGGTTAGGTCTTAGGGTGTATTTATAGGTGTAGGAATTATTTAGGGCCTTTAGATCAACCCTAGAATCAATCCGGACCATCAAAACACGTCTCAGGCTTCAAAAATAGGTTCTGGGCCAAAACAGGCCGACCAGGTCGACCTGTAGAGGGGGGGGGGGGGGGAGGTCGACCACATGGTCGACCTGTAGTGGGTAGGTTGACCCCCAGGTCGACCTGCCTGGTTCTGTGCTGCCTGAAATTTGCTGAATCTTCTACAGGCCATAACTTCTTCATTCGGACTCCGATCTTCGAAAACTCGAACTCTATTTCATGCATAATTCCGAGACGAACGCAATGGCGCAACTCGTTTCCCATAATTCTCATTTTAAAAATTAATTATACCTTGATTTCTTATTTCAACATGTTATAAAAATTCGGGTTGTTACATTCCTCTCCTTAAAGGATTTCGTCCCCGAAATCTTTAAGTTAAGAAGAATGTGTCCTACCGTCCAATCATCCATCTACTCAATCATCAATCATAGGCATTCATTGTCCTTAAGAGATTTCTAATGCTGTATGAACATATGCAAGAAGTGTGTGTATATGTTCCTTGTCTAATGCAAATGATCAGGCCTGATTGATCTTCTTAATGCAAAATATGTTTAGTGCCATGAGTCCAACATGTATGCAAATAGTCCTAGTCACATAAACACTATATGTGTGCACAAACATCCATCCATATGCAACATCCACATAATAACACATTCAAATTCATCCATAAACAAGTATAAACACTCATGCATATGCAATATGAAAGGTGACTGAGCCGATCTAGTGTCTAATGTGCGTGTATATGCATCCACGAGCAACCACTAGAAACCGCTTGCAACCACTTGCAACCATCAATCATAACATGTCTCAAACACATGTTTACACCCAATTGTTCCTAACTAAAGATATAGCCGAATGATAGAAGCAAGTAAAAACTTTTTGCCCATTAGGCAATGTCAAAACTGGAAATCTACGTCACATATATACTGGTTAGGAGAACTCCCTAAGCACCAGCCCCGAAGACCGAAATCAACATTAGGCTGACACCTAAAGAATTACTCAACCCAACGGACACCCTCAAGCCCTAACATGTATTACTAACAGATGATCCCTATGGGGTTTGCAACAGAAATAGGATTAAGAATAGGACCGAGAGGATATACTTAAAAGATAGCATGCAAGTAAGCTCTACAGGAAAAGAGGGATCAAGGATCTACTCTTAAAAAAAAGGAGATATGATGCGCGTATCTAGTCTTCAATCTTCTCAGTCGCATTTCCTTGAGCTTAACTCCATTGTTCTTTGGCCGTCTTTAACTTCACAATTTCGTAGCTTCTTAATTCCTATTTCCAAAATATGAGTTGGTACTCATTTCACTGTCGCCTCTCATTCCACTTTCACTTATTCTTTTTCTAGTATACCCGATTCAATCATAACTACGCACTCATGGTTTCATGCAAGCTCTCCAAAATTCATTAGTGAATCCTGGATATCGTTTACTTATTATAAGGTATTCCACGCAGAAGAACTATCTCTTGAAAATAAACAAATGCCAACCATGTTGCCAAGTGTACTTACTAAGGTGATTTTCTATAACTCATGCATAAGCGAAATGAACCATCTGCCTTAGTGGCGAACACTACTCGAGCGGATCAATAAATACATCAAGAGATTCTAGGTAACTAAGCATGACAGAACCCTAAGGGTTACACTAGACTTCGAGGGCATTACCAAGGCAAGTCAAGAGTCTAACTACCCTCTTTTCATACTCAAGAATGGCACCATTACTGGATAACCACTCCATCCCTAGGATCAACCCATAGCGCAAAAAAACATAAGCATTACTTCTAAACTCAACACTTAGCATAGACATTCTCAAATCCAAACAAGTCATGAATAAATGAGCTGATTCCCCAATAGGATTTGAGACAAAAATGGGATCCTCTACTATGCTAGTACTAAGGTGCAGAGACTCGACTATCGAAGAAGAAATAAAAGGATGCGATGTACAAAAACAAAGTTCTAACGGAATGATAGAAAAGAAAAGCTAAACCTTTAACAAAAACGTTACCAACTCTCTAGGGTACGCTAGTAGTGAGAGCATACAATTGCCCTCTCGACGATCTTGTTCTTTGCCCTTGTCCTTGTCCTATAATACTTAACTACATGTCCCTTTTTACCATACTAAAGATACTCTCTCTTGTCATGGGTTTTATTATTCCTTCACTTTGGCCTCTTCCCTTTCACCTTTTCCTCCTTTGTGGATTAAGCCATATCAACAAGTTTCTCATCCTTAGGCTTGTTGACAAGTTTCTCGAAAGCTACCTCCATGGCACGACAACCCTATAAAGCTTGAAATAAGATTAGTCGCAAGTAAAACTACTGCGGCTACAGATGGAGATTAGGCGCTCCTTTGCCCTCCGACATGTGTCGTACGCCTACAAAATTATGGTGAAAAGAGAGAAAGAAGAGATTCAAAGAGAGAATCAAAAGATAGTGCATATGACATTGGGGAATATGCCTTTCATAAAACAAAACTTTCCTTGAAAATCTGCTTCTTTGTAAACGTTTTGAAAACTAGTTTCAGAAGGACTTTTAAAAACTTTTGCCCAGTCTGGTAACCTTCTGCTCTGATACCAAATGTAATACCCCACATCCGTTAAGGTCACTCACAAAGGGAATGCCTTAGCTTCAATGGAGCATTATGGGTACTGGAACAGAAATATTACAAGACAGACATATATAAAACAGCGGAAAGTAAAGTAGGAGTACTTCAAATCATTTATTAAATATAATTGTTTATAATAAAAGTCCATCAAATTCCAATACCCAATTACATAGCTGAAATATCTGTCTTGCTCAAAAACAAAGAAGCATAAAAATAAATTCTGATATTCCCCAATAAAGCAAGGCAAGCCATAGCCAAGAGAAATCCAAGCCGTACATGAAAGAGCCTTGGAGCTTGGTAAGATCTGAACTAAGTTGTATTCCCACCCTACGAACCTAGGGGGGGACGGAAGAAAAAGAGGCGAAACAAAACGGGTCAGTCATAAAGACTGAGTAAGTCCTAGTTACTTTCAGCATCAAAACAGGTAAAGATAACATGGCATGAATAAACTGAAAATAAAGATAAGCATGATGACAAGTTAAGCTACAGGCACGATGAATCAAGTATAACATCCCATAATTCCTATCAAGAGTAGCATCACAAGGTTCCTACCAAGTATCACATCGCAAAGTTTCTATCAAGTATAACATCGCGAGATTTCTAAGCTTCGTCATTAAAATATTTCAGTGATATCTATTTTCTCTGCACCACCTGACTAGTGTCCCAACTAGTGATCTATATAAAATGATCATATGATAACGTGATCCCAATCCCCGAAATTGTGGTTTCTTTCAGGTGTACATCTATTATTTATCACCTAGATCTAATCTAGGGTTTTCTATCGGGCGCTTCCTAGATTCAACCAGGGTTTACGTGACCTAGGTCCAACTAGGGTTTATGCTACCTATTGAATGCTTCTCGGATTCAGGGTTTATGCGACCTAGGTCTAACTAGGGATTATGCTACCTATTGAACGCTTCTCGGATTCAGGGTTTATGTGACCTAGGTCCAACTAGGGATTATGCTACCTATTGAATGCCTCTCGGATTCAGGGTTTATGCGACCTAGGTCCAACTAGGGATTATGCTACCTGCGTGTGTCATACGACCCCCAATGATTGTAGATGCCTATGCTGGTCCCACCATGGGGTGTATCAAGTCCCATGGTGGCGGCCCGACACAATTCTAGAATGCATAGTGTATACTACTGGTGCTTAGTGCCTGCTTTTTCTGCTCCGAAGTGCGTGCACGCCCGCACTCCGTTAGAACCTACACTGCTGCACCACTCGCCGTTGCTTTGACCGCTTACAATCAACCCAGTAATCGTGCCCCACCCTGCATAGTTTCAGGGTACCATGATACACCTATGTGGGTTACTGCTGAAATGGGTCCCCGTTACTAGGGTTTCCTACTGGTTAAGTTTGTGGGCCTATATATACAGATATTACCCACCTACAGGTGATGTACTTAACCCACTGATTCAAGCATGTTTATTAATGGTTAAGTTTGTGGGCCTATATTTACTAATATTACCCACCAACCCGATATGTACTTAACCCTCTTCGTCCATCGTGTTAAGTTGGCTAAGTGTTTTCTCTTGTTTTACTTAACCCTATCACACATCATGTTATATCGGTTAAGTGTTGCTCCTTGTGTTACTTAACCCTACCACAAGTCTTGTTATATCGGCTAAGTGTTCTCCCTTGTGTTAACTTAACCCCACCGCAAGTCATGTCATATTGGTTAAGTGTACGTTGACTTAGCCTACCTACTTATCATGTTGTGACGGTTAAGTGTTACCCTCTGTTGTTACTTAACCTTACCACGCATCACGTTATATTGGTTAAGCGCATGTTAACTTAACCCCATCCACTAGTCATATTATAATGGTTAAGTGTTACCCTCGTGTGTTTACTTAACCCTACCACGCATCAGGTTATATCGATTGGGTGTTATCAACCCATTCAAGTTAAACCAACCCATCCGCTAGTAACGTTATAGCGGTTAAGTGATATCAATCAATTCAAGTTAACTTAACCCACCCACTTATCATATTATGTTGGTTAAGTGCTATTAATCTACTCAACTGCACCCACTTGTCTAATTAACATGTTGTATTAGTTGAGTGTCCTCAATTTTCTTAACCCTGCCCACTTGTCTAACTAACATGTTAAAATGGTTAAGTGTTCTCGAGCAATCAAGTTCAGGTTTACTTAACCTACCCATTCATGTCATATCGGTTAAGTGTCATTTGTCTAGTCATATTACTTAACCTTTCCATTCTTAGCGTGTCTGTTTATTGGTATTAATTAATTATTAATGCATCAACCACTCACATTAGACCTGTTGTTGTGGTCACTGGATATGCCGGGCGGTTCCGGGCAGAATTACACCACAACTCAGTCTAACCTCGGGTTTAAGCATGATATGACTAACCTCTCACATTGGATCTTGTTATTTGCAGTCACTGGATATGCCGGGCGGTTCCGGGCAGAATTACACTGCAAACTCAACCCAACCTCGAGTTAGCCATGTTCACGTTCGTGTTCATATTCACGTTCATGTTTCAACCACGTTCATATTTCCAGCTATATGCCAATTACCAAGTTCATAATTCACGTTTTTGCCCCAAAACGTATTCCCAAAGTATTATCATAATTCACTATAAAGTTATGCCAAGTTATAGCCTTTTATTTACAATACACGCCAACTACCCAAAACCCAACTTAGGCGCGTTCATATTGAACCTCTACCAAGTCATAAATTATCATATACGTTTCAACTCCAAATTTTACATAATTAACATATGCCCAAGTTCTAGATTACATGTCAGTTTTACATATGCCCAATTCATACCAAATTTACATATGTTCAATTCATACCGTTTTACATGTATGCCAATTTTATGCCAATTTACACATATACCAAGTTTCATGCCGTTTTACATATGTCAAGATTCATGATTTACATGTTTACAAAGCTATGCTCAATTTACATAGATCAAGTTTTATACCCAAAATTACATGTATACCACGTTTACACCAATTTACCCATAACAAGTTCTGGCCAAATTACATATATTAAGATCCATATCAAATTACATATATCAATCCCAATCGCGCAATAACCATTATATTGACAATACCAAAAATTACCCCGTTTCATGTTAATGGTAAATTATCCCCAAACATCCAATTTTCATATTATGCCTTCGATTCCACCAAACACATATATTCCACTAGGCAGTATTCCAATATTTCCCCCGTATACCATCGCACGTATATCGTAGTTTAGGCCTAGGTTCATCAAAAGAAAATAAATAGGGGAAGGTAGAAGTTGCAATAAAAACGAGATCAAAGGAAAAACGGCATAAAAACATCATCTCAGGCATAAAGAATAGATCTTGATAATAATATCAACATGAACCAAGAAAATTGATTTACAACAAGCTGAATAGACCATAAACTTGTCATGAGAATAAAGATAGAAAGGTTCCCAAAATCAAGATCCAAGAAGAAACAAGAATAGACTTGAATCAAAAGTCCAATTTCACTTCATCACATGTCCATATTAAATTTAATTATTTTAATCTGAAAATAACTAGAACTTACATACCGTGGACAAGGAATTAAGAACTGAATTTGTTGTAATAATGTTGCGGCATTGTTGATTTATTGTCTTGAATCATTGTAGAAGCCTTAGTCTTCGAATTGGATTGTGTATGAAAGCTTAGGAAATCGATTAGAGGCGACGTCCATGATCAAGAGGGATTTCAGCAGCATTTTGGTGTAAGAATGATTTGTTATGAATTAGGTTAGGTCTTAGGGTGTATTTATAGGTGTAGGAATTATTTAGGGCCTTTAGATCAACCCTAGAATCAATCCGGACCATCAAAACACGTCTCAGGCTTCAAAAATAGATTCTAGGCCAAAACAGGCCGACCAGGTCAACCTGTAAGGGGGGGAGGGGGGAAGTCGACCACATGGTCGACCTATAGGGGGTAGGTCGACCCCCAGGTCGACCATTTGGTCGACCTGCCTGGTTCTGTGCTGCCTGAAATTTGCTGAATCTTCTACAGGCCATAACTTCTTCATCCGGACTCCGATTTTCGAAAACTCGGACTCTATTTCATGAAGAATTCCGAGACGAACGCAATGGCGCAACCCGTTTCCCATAATTCCCATTTTAAAAATTAATTATACCTTGATTTCTTGTTTCAACATGTTATAAAAATTCGGGTTGTTACAACTTGCCACCCAGACCAAGCCCGAGTCTTACGTCCAGAAGGTGGTGTTTGTGAAGGTTCTCGTCGGTTATGCATTTATTAATTTTACAGAGCTCCGGCTTGCTTTTTAAAAGATGAGATATAGATCCTCGTACACTGAGCCTTCTATCTTTTGGAAATTATAAGCTATACAGAGAAAGAGATATATTAGCACTTCAATCGTACAATTGGAACATGCAATGAAGAATTCAAAACCTACTTGACTGTTGCCACTTCCTCGCACATCCAACTTGATGTTTTACGTAAAACCAGTCAAACTTACCATCTCCTAAATTACTATGTTCGTCCGACAATACCTTCTTGGAGGGGATCGATTCAAAGAAAATGAAGTTCAGAGTCCCCGTGGAGCGATGCTTGAAATAATAATAGAAGTTTAAATCTTTGAATGTAAGCTCGGTCTCTAAAATCTCTTCATAAGAGATATACGATGTGTACAAAGATGCATAATAATTGGGATGGAGCTGCATAGGAGCAATGCGTGGTCGTCTTAGAAGATCGACGACAATTGGAGGAAATCGATGAATAGCACCCACCAAGCACATGACTCTACTGATAGCCATGTACCCCTCCAGGGCGGAGTGGGGTCTATCTCCTTTCTCTGGAGTTTTACATTAACCCAGGGAATCCCATGCCTTAGGCATAACCTCTTAAGTTTTATAACATCTAAGTTGGAGACTACAGAATCACTCAGTTTCTCTTTCTCTACTTCTTTAACAACTGGAATCTCATCAGGAGCTCGATCATCATCCTCTTCCTCAAGTGATGTACTTTCGGGTGATGTTAATTCTGTTTCTGTATCTATTTCGTAATCGGATCCAGATTTATCCCAATCTGGGTCTGACGGGAGTATATCAGGATTATAATAACTTGATGATCCTAGATCCACAAGCTTTTCTGATATCCTCGCTGAGCGTCTACCGGACATGTTGGTTGTGTTAGCGAACAAACATAAGTGATTAGAATACAATTACCCATGAACCCCGTGTATGCAAATGTCAAAGCATATCAGTGTGTGCATCACTGAAAGAAAAATCATAAAATTAAGAAGATAAGCATAAGAGTGGTCATTGTATATCACTAAGTTATGTGGCCATCCAAGTTTGAAGGATCATTTTGAAGTTCCGTAAATAAGGCTCACTAGCCCATCCCCAACTAACAATAATTGCATCGATTGTAGGCCGGTTCATAGATCGATTGACTAGGGAAAACAATTGCATCTGATAGAGTATCAAAGTCAAACCATCATAGGTCTACTGTACGGGAAAGGCATCGCAAGAAATTCCTTCATTCTCCTATCCTAACTGTTCGCTGATGTGTTAAAGCTGTATATAATCTTAGTCAAAATGTGGGTCGGTCCGTTGGTAAGACTGACTTGTTAAAGCCCTATGGAGCGGCTCATGAGATAGGGTTCGATTCGTGATTATAATGTGGGTCGTGAACCGGTGCGGCTCGTGAGATGGAGGTTCGGGTCGTGATCCAAGCTCAGGTCGAGGGTTAAAATCATAAACCCCTCGACTCGTGAAAGAGGGGCTCGTGAGCTGCTTCCACGAACCTACCCAATTCACCCCATTCATGACTCGATGTCGCCTTCCCCTCTATGGGCAAACCTGTTGTCACGATCCGTAGTCCAAGTTGATTACTCCTGCTCATCATTATCGTGACTTGCATCATAGTCTTGCTCATGAACCGATCTGCTGAAGCACCCCTTCCAGTCAGCTCCTTCTTCCACTTGCAAAACCACACCTCCTATCTGAACCGAACCCAAGCTCCTATTCCTCTATTCATGGCTACCCGATACATCACCTCCTCTCTCAGGTCCCAAGGTAGCGAACTCCACTGCCATAACAGCTAACCGCTAGTGATGGTTTCGAGATCGATAGGAAATTCTTCGAAATCGAATTTGAGCGAGAAGGGAACGACATGAAAGTCCAAGCTGATGAATGTAAATCGAAATTGGGAATTGTCCTATCACCACTACCTATTTAAATTGGGTTTCCAGGTGGTGTTGATTTCAGGGGATTGCTAGAACTAGGGTTTTGATCTGAGAAGGATGGGGCGGCGGCAGTAAAAGTAAAAGAGAAGAGAATGGATAAGAGAGAAAGAAGGAGCGGTTTATATAGCATGGATAATGGCTCTTGCACTTCCCCTTTTTTGTCTTACTAGTGTCAACCTAGTCCAATCGACCGTGAAGGCCTAAACGAGCCCAGCCTCTCTCGCGTGAGGGCCTGACATAGTGTCTGATCGCGATACGTGTCTTGTAATATGGATCATAGGGGAATGAATTTATGAAAAACTGACTATGAAAGTCTGGAAATTTTAAGGCTTACCTGGAAGATAACTCGCGATGTACTTCTAAATTCAAAAGACTAAGGTCAACCGATCAACAGAACAATAATTGGAAACCTAGCCTGATATTTATACTTGTTAAAGGACATGACTATTCAAAACATCGCAACCGTACAACCGGATGCAATCGTTAATTCACATCCTTCCGGAAAAAGGTACTTCAGCAATTTCGAAGCATGTTCCACCCCTAATAAAACATACTTCGAGGGGGCAAAATGTTGGCTAGTTTTTAAACCAAGCCACCAAGGGTACGAAGACTTGCATTTGGTGAACAAGGATGCTCGTACTTGGACAAAACCGATTCGTGATGCACTTAGCAGTTCCTACCGGCTCGTGACGCACACTCCTCCCTCGACTCGCCATACCTGTCACGACCCGCTCGTGACCTAGATCCTCAACCTTCTCTTACCAGTCTGACCTGACCCGGTCGTGTATGACCACCACGATCCGCTCACAATCAACCATCACGACCCGACCACGAACCCAGAACATGATGGACATGACCAAGTCTTCCACGAGCCGCGACTTCAGGATCTAGTGACACCTGTCCATAATTGTCATATTGACCATTTCTCCATCAAGCCATGAACCTGTCCGAGATCCTCGGGATCGGTGCCATGTGTCCTCATGAACTGCCTGCAGATATCACCTATAAATAGCCCTATACTTGGCATTTTTCAAGATCTTTTTGGCAATTCTGAGTATTGTTTCCACCATTACTGTTCCTCCATTATTTCTTATCAGTATTATCTTGAAATCACTGAGTGAATCATCAATGTAAAAGTGAGATTGAGAGAAATCATTGATTGTATTTGCATTCAAACATATAATTAAAATAATATAAAGTGGATGTAGGGTCGTTAACGCCGAACCGCTATAAATTTGGTATCTTTGTTGCATTTTCCTTCATTTCTAGTTATTATAATATGCAATTCTAGACAATTTGAGTGTTAGAGCCATAACTTGATCTAACAAAGTTAAAGACCAATCTTGTGTACAACAAACTGTAAATAACTATAGGTATGCAAATTCAATATCCATGTAAACGCATCGTACTAGCATCATGCAAATTAATGGAGTTCTACCCATAATAGTATCATGCATGAAACCGCTTGTGTGTTTGTGTATATATGCACATGGGTAGCTAACATGTATAAACCGAAACAAAGCAGAGACGAATGGAATCGTACTAGAATTGTAATAACATAAACTAACCAACCTACTTACATGAACGGGTAAGGCAACAACAAAATCAAGAGTTTAGAAAATAACAAGACATGCATGTAGTAGGTTATCAAAACATGCATAATGGAAATTTCTACCTAGATTATCCCAAAACTACTTCGGTTAATTTAAGCAAGCTATATACCCCATTGTCAAGTAGCAAGTACACAAGAGAAAATGGGACAAGCTTTGCCATATAAAAGGACATGCAAAGACTGTATAACAAAATGAACCATAACCATACTACAACAAGACAATAAACCCAATCGACATGAACATCAGCCAAGTAACCCCAAATAGTTTATACTTAGAGACCGACGTAGCCAACTTGAAACAAGAATAATCATAAGTGAACTTACAATTAGATGACGATGACGAGAGAAGCAGAAAAGCAGCGGTGACTGGTGTCTTGAGCTCAGATTAGGGCGACACACTGGCAGCAAAAGCATGGCTATGGGTGGTCTCGCATGGCATAGGGTAGTGGTGGATGGTGAGCTCGGCTATCCTGGTTGCGATGGAAACGGGGAGCAGTCAACCATGAACAGGCGGAGGTAGGCTCCTCAATTTTCCATGATGAGTTTGGATTTTTTTTCCTTTTAAAACTGGGTTCGGTTTATAAGTGGAGGGGTGGAGGAGCTCTAGCGGCTCAACGGAGTCCAAGCAGGATGACGGAGATTCTAGGTCGGAGGTGCGGTTTGGCTTTGGTGAAGTGCGCGACGCTGGTGGGTCAGTGGTACGGTGGAGGTAGGGCTGACATAGAGGGAGCAGGAGGTGGTGGAAGATCAAGTGGAACGTTTGATGGCGGTTTGATCGATGAAGACGGGTTTCAGAGCTTGTGGTGGAAATAATTTTGCCATTTACTTCTTTCCAATCTGGGAACACTTGAATTTGTTGGGAGAAACATTGGCTGAAAGTAAAGAAAGAGGGATGGGATAAAATAAGGCACGGTTGGTGGAAAATAAAAGGGGACACATGGTTTGCAAAAGGAAAGACGCATGAAAATTAAGGGACACATGTACAAGTTGAACAAGTGGCAACCCAACAAATAAATTAAAACAAGTGTAAAACCAAATAACACATATATTTCTAAGTGTATACCATTATCTACTATGTACACAACACTATATAATGAAATATAGATATATCCACATTTTACTTTAAATCAAATTTAACCAAACAAATTTATTCAAATTACATTATGAATCTCAAGTAAAAGGGAAAATTTTAAATTTTTAATAATTTCCTTAATAATATATGTAAATTTGATTTAAAACATTATGTAATGACCCGGGTAATCCGGTCCAATTTGGGCTGACTAAATAACACAAGTCCTTCCCCAAATTGCACTGGAAACCAGGAAATTAATGAAAGAAATTAGAGGGTGAGGAAAGATAAGATAGAAACTTAGAATAGAAGAAGAAGAACACAACATCAGAGTAACACGAACCTCACAGCGGAACGAATAACATATAATATATATAACATAACTTGAAATATACATCTGTACTTGAATATACATCATTATCAAAGTACAACACTTACAACACAGCGGAAATAACTATAGCTATATAATCCTGAAGCCTCCTGCTCCAAGCTCTTCCAGTATATCTATAAATCCTGACTACTTGACTGCCCGTACAAAATTGGGCACCCAAGAGTTTAGGGAAAACAACAAAATAAACTCTCGGTCAGTCATGGGACTGGTATGAGTAAAACAGTTTATAACAGTTTAAACAAGTAAACGATATCTCATAAGACCACGTCGTATAACGGAACGGGTTTTTCCCTTATGAGAATCCAAATTATCTTTATATCAAAAACCTTTGATATTATAATAATGTCTATCAACACAATATGATAATCATCTAGCAGAACGCTTTCATCTCACGTTCTACATATATAGTATACAATCAAAACCGCAAGCACGTATTGGGTAATGGATTTCCAACTATGACAAGGTATGGAACCACCTTTCGCTAGTGTACCTCTAGAAAGGAATACACTGGGTTCAACAAGAACATATTGCAACCCGGCCACACATGACTGACCACTCATTTCGCTTGAGTGTATCGAATGTATATCACCAATGGTTGGGATCAACAACCGTTTCCCGAATAGGACAGCATCAACAATAGATTTTAGAAGTAAATGAAACTCTAGATCAGGTGATTATACACCCTACTTCGGAGCGACCGACTTAGCCATGCTGCCTGCCCGATTTCTATCATTTACCGGATGTGAGGCTATAAGCTACGCTTTATCATCACACCAGATTCACTTTGAATGCCACATCGTCAAATCCATCAAATCACTGATTTGACGTCCTCAACCATACATTATGTGTTAGCTAAAAAAAGTTTCCTTCTCCGCTTCCACTCTTGGTACGGTTGAAGAAATCAATATACGTGATCGTCTGGAAATACTCTGGAAGACATCCGTCCATACAAGTCATCCAGGAACAGGATGAACCAAAGGTACTATTCAGTATATCCATCTTAGATACTATTATATAAGACTTATACAATAGCCCTTGCACTTTACTCCGTCTTCAATTATCTTTGGCATATATGATTCGCAACGCTTATGCCAATACAGAGTGGTTCTTTGGATAATAATCCAACCGGTCTCTCCATATTAACAAGGTTAAAATGGTCAAAAACTTCGATAGTCGGTGAGTTAACTATCAAAGAAAAACAGGTGTGCAAACAACGGTATTATTTCCAGATGGAAATTCTATCAATCAATCATCAATCATATATCTCCTGTTTCCCTATATTCAACATTTCTTATTTTCTAAATTTAGAAAATATATGTTATTGCCATTGGAAAACATTTCCATTTCTTGTTTTCTATATCAGAAAACATTTCTGGTTCTTATTTGGAAAACATTTCCAAAACTCCTTCATTGGACTTAGACATATGTTTAAACAAACCATCGCGATGCCAACTCAAACCATTACGCTTATTAACTAAATTCCTTAACCATCCTTTACAGCCGAACCTTAACCATTCCTTAGTTAAATACGAAGCCAATCAAGTTGGGGTAGAACTACCTCTCAGACCTTAACTGAACAACATTTCTAACTTTGAAATAGGCAAAGTTCACTTTATATTTCTTTAACTAACTTCCTTACTTAACCCTCCTTCGAATCATCTCTTATTCGATAATTCTTTCCTTCGAATAAGGTATATTCGATAACTCTATTCAATTTACTCTATTCGATTAACCCTTATCGATTAACTCTATTGGACTAACGCTATTGGATTAACTCTATTGGATTAACTCTATTGGACTAACGCTGTTGGATTAACTCTATTGGACTAACACTATTGAATTACTCGTTTCACTTAACTCCTTTCAAATAAACTATTTTCGATAACTCCTTTTACTCTATTCGAATAAACTATATTCGATTAACTCTATTTACTTTATATTCGAATAAACTATATTCGATTAACTCATTTGCTTTAACTCTAATCGATTAACTCCAACTGGTTTAACTCTAACTGGTTAACTCTAATTGATTAACTCTAATTGATTAACTCCATCTGGTTAACTCTTATTCGAATAACAAATATTCGCGGCTCGACTAACCCCTTTCGAATAACTAATTCGATTTACCACTTTCGAATACCATATTCGATTTAACTGCCTTCAAATACCATATTCGATTTAACTCTATTCGAATAACTAAATTCGATTTACTACTTTCGAATACCATATTCGATTTAACTCTATTCGAATAACTAAATTCGATTAACTACTTTCGAATACCATATTCGATTTTACTCTATTCGAATAACTAAATTTGATTAACTCCTTTTCGAATAAACTATTCATTTATAAAGATTTACTTTTAGTAACGGTTCTTCACTTTACAAATGATTTCCTTCTTATAACATCCTATTCGGTTATAAACAAATTTCCTTTTCAAATCCATTCTTTGATTTTATAATTCCCCTTTTTTAAATATCTCCTATTTATAAATATTCCAAGTTATAAATATTTCTTATTTATAAATATTCCATTTATAAATATTTTGTTTTCAAATATCACTTTGAAAATATTCCCTTATCAACATTTCGGTATGTTATGGTATTCAACATATCAAATCACGATGATTAGTATCGTTCAAACACATATAATCGACAACATATTATATATCACATCATATATCACAATATATGAAAAACAATAAAATAACTGTTGAGGAACCCAGTTGGGTTCCTCCAACTTGTCTCCCTGCATCCACAGATGTTATACAATATAAAATCAACATCACTTTCAGTTCCATATGATATATTCTGTTAAACAGAATCAATATAGAAATTCAACTAACTGACTAGCAGTTCAATAAAACAGTCAACACACAGTCAATCAGCCAATATTTAATAGTTCTAAAAATACAACATGAAATTATAAACTGTTCAGAGTTATGAGATTTACTCACTTTACGCGTATTATATAACGATTTACGTTAGTTGATTCTGATCAGACAATTTATTTCGCCACAAATTGTAACGAACTCCGATGGACTTCCAGTCAGTTCCATGACGTAGCTATCGTCCATACGATCCTAACGCAACTTACAGTTCTCGATTCTGATATCGTATGATCCAGATACAACAATTACAAGTTAGGGCTTTATAATTTAAAATTAAACTAAATTTAAATATACTTAAAACACCTTGGGCCTTACCCATCCTTATCAGCCCACTATCCCTCTTAAAGCCCACCCGTGTTCACTCCTATTTCTTCCCGAAACAACCTGCCGTGGCCTCCTCCTCAAACACAAGCCATGACCGATCTTTCAACCTCAAACACCTTCTTCTCTTCTTTCTTTAAATTCACAAGAAAATTACCAAAATATTTCTCATCAAAATCTCTTTCGATTCATAAACACATCAATGAACTCGCACCTCTCCTCCCGCTTGCGACCTGTACCTTTCCCATGCCTGAAAGATGAACCATCCGACCCTTTTTTGCACGGAAATACACCAAAGACTCTCAAATCACTCTACTCGATGTCAAAAACACCAAACAAACCTCGAATACCCATCTTGAAGTCTAAATCCCCAGGATTTGTAAACCCTAGTGCTCGCGTCCAAAACCTGAGCATCGTAAAACACCACCAAATCGAATGAAATGGGTATAGGGATGAAGCAAATCACTCAAGGGGTTGAAATATACTAGCTTTGATTTCATTAGATTTTATTTTGATTTGTTCATGATTTTTGAAGCTTGATTTCTAACGTTTTGGTGAATACTGGTGGCGGCGGAATTATCTTTGAACAGAGAAGTTGTGAATTAGGTTTAGGGGGAGATTAAGTTATTATATAGGATATTTTAAATAATTTAATATTTGATTAAAATATTAAATTACAAGCAAACGCTATTTTTCCGTGTCCTCTAAAATTCCTGTGGTCATATACGATACCCAAAAATCACCAAACTGGACATACTACTAGAGTTTGACATTACAGTCCCAACGAAACTAGTTTCGTCGAATTCCGACTCCGTTTGCTCACACAACATATTTTTAACCGTCGAAATACTGACTGTTTTACACTCTAAAAATCCGTACGGCCACACAGTGACTCTAAAAATCACCAAACTTCGAATCTAGCAATAATTTAATATTGCGGATCTAACAAAATTAGTTTCGTCGAATTCTGAGGTCGTATCAAAAACTGGCTATTTTTAAAGCTCTGAATGACCCATTTAAATATATAAATATATTTAAATATAATTAAATTAAATATAAATAAATTTATATTATCGTATATATTCACAGTGGAATACCATACAGCTCCAGAATAATCCTTTATGAATTTCTAACTTGATATTCACTTCTGGGTCAACTTGATATTCGATATATATTGAAATCCCTTTCTAAAATATAAATAATTCCTTTATAAATTATAAAGGAATTCCATAGCGACTTTTCTAAAATTTGATTTGGACATATCTCAAAATCTACACGATGAAATCCCGATTTTTCTCTTCCACTAGAAACATATACTCCACCAGCTCCACACGTTTCTTGTTTCACAGAAATCCGGCTTAAAATGAACCCTGTCCATTCAGTTGAAGTTCGAATCGCCAATTTACGAACTGCAGCGCCATTTCGAGCTCGATTTTAATTATATTATAATTCTACGTTCAAACTGTCGTTTATATAATATATTCATTATTCAAATTCAATTCTAAACTGAATTAAATATCACAGATGATCCAGTTCACACCATATCGCCATTTCAGCCAATTCTGATTTTTCAGAATTAAATATATTATTTATTTTATTATTTTAATTAAATATTCATCATTATTTAATTCCACGACCATTAAATTCTCTAATCACTATTTAGATAATTAAATAAATTAATTATAATACCTCTGCCAATGCTGGTCATTACACATTACTAACGTTTAAGTTTAACAAAACAACCTAGATTATATATTCAATTTCTATATATATATATATATATATATAACTAATTCAAATCCAAGTTTACAATAGACTAAATCTAAAATTATAAATAATTTTTAGTATAAGTTAAAATCCAAAAAAAATTTTAAACACGTATAAAGTTAATTAAATCTACATAAATTAAAATTAAATTTGTAGCTTCTCAAATAAAAATATTGTAATAAATTTTAAAATACTTCTAATACCGCTGAATTTAACAAGACAACTCAGAATTCAGATATTAAATTTTAAATTCAGACTTATAAAAAGCAACTCAAAAATCCATCTAAATAGACTAGAATTCAAAATTACAACCAAATATCAAATTCTTAATTACTAAATCCAAATAAATTTCATATTTTAAATGCTAAAAATCTTGGTTTGTTTCAAGCAAGCTAGTGGTTCTAAGAAAGTGAAGATCAAGATAGAGGTCAAGTGTCATGGATATGGGACGATATGACATTTCATAAAGGATTGCAAAAAGATGAAGGGGAAGGGCTTTGCTTGTGGGCAGCCAAGATATTATAGTAGGGCATGTCCATAGAGGACTGGATAGGGTATTAATACATCGACAACTCAGGTTCATATGTTGGAGGCGGTTCCAATTAGCAGTGGTTCAGATAGAGGTAGGAAAGTGGTAGTTAAAGGTTTGATCTCCATTTCTGACTTTTCTATTCGTATTCTTTTTTATTCGGGAACTTCTCATTCATTTATTTCTAGTACCTTGGTTGACTGTTTAGACTTAGATGTCTATCTTATTACTGATCTCATAGTATTTTCAAACCTTATAGGTGGTTTGGCACAATTATCTATGACTTGTAGGAGTTTGAAAATTTCTATTTTAGGCATTAAATTTGATTGTGATGCCTAAGTGTTGGGATTTGCAGGGTATAGAATGACCTTGGAGTTGAATTTGACTATAAGAGGAGGGTCGTTAGATTAATGACTTGTAATGGTAGGACCTACGAGATTTCTTGCAACCCGCGGGGGTCGGTCATGTTGAGTTTTCTGTATTCCTTAAATTCTGTAGTTGACGACATTGATTTTATACCTATTGTTTGCGAATATCTGGACGTGTTCGAGAAAGTTAGGGGATTACCCCTAAGCGAGATATTAATTTCCGAATCTACCTTTGCGACAATGCAAAGCCGGTTGCATTGCATGTTCGTTACATGGCTCTGAGGGAATGGAGAGCGCTTAGTAAGCAAGTGGGTGAGCTTTTAGAGAAATGTTTTATTAGGTGCTGTATTTCTAAATAGGGAGCACCAACCGTCTTTCCTGACAAGGTGGACAGGTCCTTTCCACTTTATGTCGATTACAAAGAATTGAACAAGCTCACCAAGAAGAATCGTTACCCACTCTCTCGGATAGATGATATGGTTGACCAGTTTGTAGGCACATATGTATTTTCTTAGTTCGATTTGGCCACTAGTTTTCATCAGTTGCGTGTGGCAGATGATAGTATTGATAATACAACATTTCAGACTTCTCATAATTTTTTTGATTGGTTAGTTATGTCTTTTGAGTTGACCATAAATGTTTATTTGTCATTTACATGATTTGTTGATAGTAAATTACATGAAAAGTTGAAATGTTAGTGGTTATTTATATAAAATGATAGTTTTTAGTTTAACGAAATGATAGTGAAAATTCACATCAAATCATATTTGTTCATCGCATGGAATAATAATGATTGAGGCATAATATGCTATGTTTGCATTGTCATCATCCTTCTATCATACTTTAAGTTCCCAATATTTTTATGAATTATTGGTTATTATTTACATGAATTGTTAGTTCAAAATTTCATGAAATGTTATGTGTAAATTACATGAAATGTTAGTGATAATCCACTTGAAACCATACTAGCTTGTTCATCACATGAAATGATAGTGATTGGATCATAATATGTTATGTTTGTTTGTATTGTCTTCATCCATACATAACATTGTATGTTCTCAATATTATATATTGTATATGAAACCACGTTGACGTTGGATTGAATAATGTTAAGTTTAAATTAATGTTTAAAATATTTGACTTAAGATTATGAAATTGAAATTTAATTAAATTTAATGCAAAGTTGTCAATTTTTAAGCTAAATTTTGTTATTTGATTTAATTTTTAATGTCAAAGTTTAATTTTAATTTTTTTATTAACATTGAGGTAAAGAGTTGATTTGGTTTAATTTAAGTTAAAGATTAAATTAACATAAGATTGCTACTAAGTTAAATTGTTTTATTGATTTAGGGATAAAATTATGAATTTGATTTAAGTGAAATAATTAAACTTTGAATGATGTTTTAATTTAGTGAAATGAAGTTTAAATTTACAGTTTAAGTTTCGATGAAAACGGGATTAGATCGGAATTTATATCATAAACTAATACAAACTCTGTTGAAATCAAAATTTTAAATTTTAAATCTGAATTTTTAAGTTGAAACTTGGAAACGTTGATACGAGGTTTGGATTGCAATTTGGTATAATAATGAAAATCTGTGTTTGAATTAAATTAACTTGTATTATAAATATGATGTTTATTTAAATTGGAGCATTTCATTTATTGAGTTACCTGTACATTTCATTTGAGTTAATTTACATGTAAAAGAATATTAATCCTGACCCGAGTGTTTTGTGTTTTGCATGGAACACTCAGATCAGACCAAGTATTTGCAGATTTAAAGAATTCAGCTATCAAAGTTAGAGACACGTGAAGTGTGCGTTCATATATTTGACAAAATATGTAAAATTTTGTTTATTTTATTTTATTTTAAAGCTATGTATTTTCGCTGTGTAAATTATTGAATAACTCTGATATTTTGCATTAAAATTTATTTCGCTGCATGTTATTGTGTTCTGTGATTCTGTTAGGCCTCATAAGCAATAACAATCTATCATTTCGAATGGTTTAAGTGGGCTGAATTATCGACTTGAAGATGTCGAAAAGGCAGGTCGTTATTGTTGGTATCAGAGCTTTAGTTTACAAAAAAATTTCTTATGGTGTTTAATAAGAATTTATCACTAGAAGCCACTATTAAGAGAGCGTAATTTGAAATATAATTTATTATGAAACTAATATTTTGAAAGAGTAGTGCAGCGGGATCATGGTCTTATTTTGAAATTAATAAATTTTGGAACAAATTATTTTAAAATTGATAAATTATTTTGAAATCTGTCGTTTTGTCTTGTATATTTGGAAATTAAAAAAATTTCAAAATGATTTGAAATTTATTTTCTTAAGAACCTGATTTTTTTTTCAATTTGAAATGATTTTGCGAAGCATTTAATGAATTTGAAATGCTTGAATTTGTGTAATACCTTATTTAAAGTTTGATAGAAATCATATTTGTAACGACCCAAACTTCCCCTTACGAGAAAACCCAGATTGCTTTGAGAACACGACGCATCAGACACAAACAATAGAACATTTCATTGTTTTTTACAACAATTACATCAGAGTACGAGAATATATCAGAGTTCAAATAACATACACAACGAAAAATATCAGAGAATTAAATTACAAAGCAGCGAAAAATAATACACGAGTATAATATACAGCGGAAATCATCTACAACCACAACTAAAAGAGATATACGGACATAAAGCTTTCCAAATATAGCTCCAGCTGTAATCCAAGATCCTGTGAAAAGAAGTATCTGCGAAAGCCAAAACTACTAGCTGCCCATGTGGATAATATGGGCACCCAAAGTTTAGGTTAAAACAATAAACTACGAGTCAGTCATGGGACTGGTGTGATAATTAAAACAGTTATTTACTTTTTACTTTAAATGTTGAGAAATCACGGGACCACACCGTATAACATGGAACAGTTTTACTCCACATGAATACTTGTTTAAAAAATGAAACAACGCAATGCTTTTTGAAAATAAAGCTATTATAAGACTCAAAACCCATCACACAATGCAATGCAAGCCGGAGGATAGAGTTTTCCCTTATAATAGCCAAATTTTCTTGATGCATATAAAACAAAATTATTTGATATTATTACTAGTGTCTAGTCAGTTCAAAACACTTTCAATGTAAATGTATCAATCCTATATGGCATAGCTATATACTATGTCGCCATATATAAGTTTACAATCAAATCCGTAATGTCTTAATGGAAATTGGGTTTCCATCATGAGTCAAGGCAAGGAATCATCCTCACCGATTTCGAGACACTTTGGCAAATGCCTCAGGGCTCGGACGCTGGCAATCCCTTGGTTAGCAGCAGGGCCGGTCCATACATACTTTTATGGATTAATTATTCCTGAACAATACATTTCCCGGTCCCATCGGGCCTATCACTGAGCCAATAGGGACACATATCCGAGGTGCCTCGCAATCCATCATCAACATAAGTAAAAATGTCTGGGCTCCACACCCTGACACCACTCTCAGCTAGAAAGAAACGCGTGCACTCCTTGTCGTCCTCATTCCGTTTTTGATTCATACCGGGGTGTGAGGCTCGCGGATTAATGCTATACACAAAGCTATGCTACTTAAAGCCATGCTTTGAACATCATCCACAAGACTCTGCTTTTCAACAAAAGCCTTGATCATTTGCATCTCAGCATGCCACACTGAAAATTCACGCCAATAAATATAAATTAAAATTAAATGAATCATGCGCGGTAGTTCATGTTTCAGAATCGTAACTTTAAACGATTATACCGAAAGATTCGACCGTCTGATTTTCCCAAAATTGAAACCGTTAGGTCTGCTTTGGGAAGATCTTTCCAATGATATAAATTTTGTTAAAATCCAACAATTAGATTTCGAGAAATGTGTAAATCAAATTTGGGTAAAAACAGTGCCAGGGACGCCTATCGACCCGAAGCGTCATTAAATTAAATTAGGCTATTTTTATATAAATAAAAATAGCGATAAATCATTATAAAATAATATTAACGATATGGAATGATTTAAATTATATATATGCAAGAATTATTTGAAAAGACCGAGTTCAATCTCATTTCAAATAATTATACGATGATTTAAATCGAAGATATTAAAGACGGTGATTGAAGACCGGCGATCTTCACATCGAATGGACGACTACTGATGCCCGGCATTGGTTAGCTCCTAGTAATGGGTTAAAGTGGTAGTTGTCCGGATAAGCGAGCACCTCTCTTCCGTATTGAAGATACAGGACGAGGAATAAGGTGTCTCCGGTTTCATTCAATCCCAGAACGGATTTATAAATGGAGGTGTGTCTGACATTGGATTTCATTCTATGTTAATTGATTTCTATTTAATATATATCTGTTTGGTGGCAGAGAATTTATTCTCTTGCTTAACACCCTTCTCTGAGACGCACGAGCTCAGAGGTTATATATTGATAATTATCGATCACATGGCATGGATTGTCAGTATGGCATGCCAAGATGCAATTGATTAAGGCTTTTATTGAAAAGCAGAGCCTTGTGGTTGATGATGAAAGCACAACTTTATTTAGCATAGCTTTGTGTATAAGCGTTACTTCGCGAGCCTCACACCCCGGTATGAGTCAAAAATGGGATAAGGACTGTAGGGAGTTCATGCGTTTCTTTCTAGCTAGAAGTGGTGTCATGGTATGGAGCCCAGACATTTTTACTTATGTGGATGATGGATTACGAGGCCTCGGATATATTGGTCGATGGTGGCCAATAGGACCGGGAAACATATTGTTTAGGAATAATTAATCCACTAAAGTATTTGTGGACCGACCCTACCGCATCCAAGGGTTGCCCGTAGGTGTGTTCCTGAGGCATTTGCTAGAGTGTCTCGAATTGGTGAGGAGCCATCCCTAGCCTCGACTCATGATGGAAACCCAATTTCCAATACAACATTACGGACTTGATCGTAAACCTATATATAGCGACATAGTAGGATAGGGTACTATGCCGTCTAGGATTGATACATTTACTTTGATAGTATTTTAAGACTAATTAGACACTAATACTAAATATTATTTTATACGTATCAAGCATGTTTGATCATTATAAGGTAAAACCCTATCGTCCGGTTTGCGTTGCATTGTGTAATGGGACTTGAGTCTTATAATGATTTCATTTTTCTAAAAATCATTGTGTTGTTTTTAAAAGATTTACTTATTTATGCACTGGCAATCCAATGGAGTAAACCCGTATCGCGTTAGCAGCGTGGTCCTGTGATTAGCCTTATAATTAGATAAGTTAAGTAAGATTTCTCATACCAGTCCCATGAATGACTCGTAGTTTGTTTCACTTGCATACTCGGGTGCCCTTATTCTCCACACGAGCAGTCAAGTGGCTTATTTTGCAGATATTTATTTATCGAGCAGGATTCTGGATCGAAGCTTAAAGCGATGACCAGAGCATTGATAGTCTTCCGCTGTGTTAGTTTATTTGTTTCCGTTGCGTTGTATAAAAATTATTGTAAATTAATCTTCGGCTGTAGTAATATTTTTTCGATGTACTCTGATATATTCTGTACTCTGATGTAACATTATTATGATGTTTATAAAAGTCTTCTGTTATTTGTTCTGATGTGTTTATGCCCAGAGTTAGCGTATGTGGGTTTCAAATGATCTTGGTCAATTTAGCGATCGATTTGGTCAGGGCAAAATCCGTGTCGTTACAGCTGGTATCAGAGCTTTGGTTAACTCAAATCTTTGGGGTTCAACTCGTTAGAACTGAACAAAAGACTCATTAGAGGTAGGATTAGTAATATCCTATATAAAAATACTCATTAGAGATAGGATCAGTAGCATCCTAGAATGAGATACTCATTAGAGATGTGGTTAGAAATGCCCTAGAACGAGTTGAGAGTGACAACCTTATAATTAACGTATTTGTGATTATATATATAATCCGATCTTAGAAAATACGATTTTTGAATATATAAAAGCTATATATATTTGAAAAGATAATCAACTAATTGATTGATGATTGTGTTGTGTGATTATTAGTTCAACTAATAAAATTATTGAAACCAATAAAAGTATGAAAGTTGAGTTGGTTAGTTAAACGACTTTCAGCTCCGTTCCTTTTCGAGGAAGAAATGATTTTAAGTGGGGGAGATTGTAACAACCCGGAATTTTGGAACCAATTTATATTTTTTATTTTAGCAATTTTAATGGATTTTGAATATTTAAAATGATTTATTTTAAATAATAACAAATAAAAATTTATTTTAATCGAAGTTAGAATGAATAAATTTATTTTAATTACATAACGAGCCTGAAATGGCGCGGTAGTTTGAAAATTCGATTTCAAATTTCAATTGAATGTACAGGATTCAAAATAAATCGAATTTTGATGAAACCAGAAATATTTAAATCTGTTTAATTTTATCTTTTTAACGGATCTGAAAAATTGAAATTTCATGACGGGAATAAAAAGTGTAGAGCTCTTCGTGATCTATCGTCTCAACGGTAGAGATTAAATTTCGTGTTGAATTTCATGCGATTTTGATACTGGAACACGCGGACTTCGAACTGGTTTTGGTGGGCTCTAGGGACGTCAAACTTGATGTAGCGGGCGGCGGAGGGTCGGCGAGATGTCAGGTTTTGGCGAGGTGGAGTCGGATCTTGGCCAAGTCGAAGGGAGGATGATGCGCAGGTGATTTGGAGGAGCGGCTTCATGGGTTATTCGGTGCTGAAGAAGCGTAACATAGGAGAAAGACGATGGGCCTTTGGATCTAGGAATGAACGGTGGAAGTTAAAGTAGTTAATTCTTAATTAATGGTAATTAAAGAATAATCATATTAATTAAATTGTATAGCTATAAACATTGATAACTTCTTCAATTCTCATCAAAATTGGACAATTTTGGATGCGTTGGAACCATAAAATCGAGATCTAGACGATGGAATAGACAAGGACATAAATAGACCTAATGAGAATTTCTGGTTAAATTAAACGGTCGGCTTAATTTAATTAGAACAATCGTTATATCACGATTTCTGAAACCGATCAAGGTGAGAGCTCTCTCACTAAATTTTCTTATATAGTTATTTACTATATACTGCCATGATTTTCACCTGTATTTAATCATCACGAATATTTTTTCTCTAAAGATATTATTTTTTAGCTTATGTGTGAGAATTCTTTTCAAATAATTAAAATTAATTAATTATGATCGTGTTTAGAAATCTTTACAAATCCGCTGTTAAATTCAGTTTGATGAGTTTGGTGTAAGCTGTTTGATTAAATTGTATATAATGGATTTATGGAAATTTGTCAACAAAAATATATAAATGTCATTTTTGTTGAATTCGAATTGTCAAATATAAAGTTATCATTTTTGTTAAAATAGATTTGTCTAAAAACATAAATGTCATTTTTGTTAAAATAGATTTGTACAAAAACATAAATGTCATTTTTGTTAAAATAGATTTGTATGAAAATATAAATGCCATTTTTGTTAAGATAGATTTGTATGAAAACATAAATATCATTTTTGTTAAAATAGAATTGTTAAACATAAAAATATCATTTTTGTTGAATTAGAATTGTTAAATATAAAAATATCATTTTTGTTGAGTTATAATTGTTAAATATAAAAATATCACTTTTGTTAAATATAAAAATGTTATTTTTGTTGAATTAGAAATTTCGAATATAGAAATGTCATTTTTGTTGAATTAGTTTTGTGTCAAAACATTGAATTAGATTTGTGTCGAAACAAAAATATCATTTTTTGTTGAAATAAAATTGTCAAAACAAAAGTATTATTTTTGTTGAATTGGAGTCAACAAAATAAAAGAATCATTTTTATTTGTTTTGTTGAAATAGAATTGTCAACAAAATAAAGTTATCATTTTATTCATTTTGTTGAAATAGAATTGTCGACAAAACAAAGTTATCATTTTTATTGTTTTTTTGAAATAGAATTGTCGACAAAACAAAGTTATCATTTTTATTGTTTTGTTATGCATTAGTATTGTATACAAATTAAAGAGACATTTTTACTATCAAGTTATACATTAGAATTTGTATACAAATTAAAGAGACATTTTTATTGTCAAGTCATACATTAGATTTGTATGCAAATTAAGAGACATCTTTACTGTCAAGTTATACATTAGAATTTCTATACAAATTAAAGAGACATCTTTACTATCAAGTTATACATTAGAATTTGTATACAAATTAAAGAGACATTTTTATTGTCAAGTCATACGTTAGATTTGTATGCAAATTAAAGAGACATCTTTACTGTCAAGTTATACATTAGAATTTATATACAAATTAAAGAGACATTTTTATTGTCAAGTCATACATTAGATTTGTATGCAAATTAAAAAGACATTTGTAATAACCCGGAAATCTGGGCCAGTTTAAAATTTTTATTTTGGCAATTTTAGCGAATTTTGATTATTTAAAATGAATTATTTTAAATAATAACGACGAGAAATTTATTTTGAATATAATTCGAACATATATATTCGTTTGAATCGACGATAGAATATAAATATTTATTTATATTTATAAAAGGAATTGAAAATGGTGAGGTAGTTCGATAATTCGATTTCAATTTTCAATTGAATGTACCGGGTGCAAAATAAACCGGATTTTAGTGAAACCAAAAATAATGGAATCTAATATCTTTCCAACGAATCTGAAAAATTGAATTTTCATCGCGGGAATCAAAAAATATGTCCAGTTGAAAATTCTGAATAGTCGCTATGGAATTCAGGCCCTTAAAAATGGAAATTTTGTAAACGACCTCGGATTTCGACGAAACAACTTTTGTTGGATCCGTGATGTCAAGTTATTGTTAGATTCCAAATTTCATAATTTTTCAAATCAATATGTGAGCGTGGTAAAGGAAAACGTGTTTGACCAGTTTCAGTTGATTTTAATCGACTGGAAAATGGCCATTTTTCAAACGGTCTCAAAATTCGATGAAATTAGTTTTGTTAGGACCGTATCGTCAATACGAAGCTAGAAAATATTTTTCGGGAATTTTTCGAGTTAGTATGTGACCCCGGTAATTTGAAATGTACGTTTAAATTGAATATATATAGATTTATGTTTTAATTTAAACGGAAACTGATCGAAATGATCGAATCAGCCTATGATACATATTCCATTGTGTTCGGAATGGGGGTAATTAGCTATGGACGACAGGCGGTGGGCTTGATTTCGAGTTCGAAATAAAAGTCAACCCTTATGGATTTAAAAATTAAAATTAAATTATTATATAATATAATTGGCCCTCCCCTTATCTTTCCCTCCTCTCTCTCATCAAATATTATCGAATAAAAAAAGGGGGGGAATTCGCCGACGTTCCCTCCGACGCCGCAGGAGGTGGCGCCTCACCTCAGCCACCATCGATCGGTGGCGCCCTCAACGGATCCCCCTCTCTCTTCTTCACCCCGCTCCTCCCTCCCAATTGAACTCGCGCGGACCGACTCCGCCCACCGTGCCCTGCATCGACGGAAACCGCCTGGCCCTCCTCCACCCCATCGCCTCCTCCCCCTTCTTCCCTTAAAAATCCGACGCCCTAGCACCTGAAGCCCTAACCGCAGGCCAGTGAACCACCCCGCCACCACCCGGTTCCGATGCCACCTCAGCGAGCAGCCCCTCCACCAATCCGACGCAGCCATTACCCCCTTTCACTTCCTCAAACGTTGTAAGTTTTTATGACTTGTTTTATTCTTTTCCTTTCTTTTTCTTTCTTCTTTTCTCTCTTTTCTTTTAGTAATAAAAACTGATTTTTTTTCTTTTAGTAATAAAACCTGATTTTTAGTAAGTAAAAATAGAATTGATTTGTTTTAAAAATATAGAAAAAGCATAGGTTGAAAATAAAAATATACATTGATTTAGAAATAGAAAAGGTAAATTTTTATAACTTGAAAAGGTTTAATTTTTATAACATGAGAATGTTTGATTTTTTAACATCGCAAAGATTTGATTTTTATAATCGAAAAAAAATTCGATTTTTATATATTGAATAGCAAAGAAAAAATTCGATTTTTATATATTGAATAGCAAAGTAAAAATTCGATTTTTATATATTGAATAGCAAAGTAAAAATTCGAATTTTATATATTGTATAGCAAAGTAAAAATTCGATTTTTATATATTGAATAACAAAGTAAAAATTCGATTTTTATATATTGAATAGAAAAGTAAAAATTCGATTTTTATATATTGAATAGCAAAGAAAAAATTCGATTTTTATATATTAAATAGCAAAGTAAAAATTCGATTTTTATATATTGAATAGCAAAGTAAAAATTCGATTTTTATATATTGAATAACAATGTAAAAATTCGATTTTTATATATTGAATAGCAAAGTAAAAATTCGATTTTTATATATTGAATAGCAAAGTAAAAATTCGATATTTATATATTGAATAGCAAAGTAAAAATTCGATTTTTATATATGTAGTGAAAGCGGATAACGAAAGTGAAAAAAGGCGAAAAGGTGAAGATTTCCTACATTTGAAGTGTCTGGAGTTGGGATAGATTTGGTGAGAACTTCTCACCTTTAATTTAATTTTCTAGTTGAAATATATACTAGGATGCAGACGGTGTTTAGTAGCACCCGACACCCGTCGTCCACAGACCATGGATGGCTTGTATGCTTGTTTGTTTTTGATGTGTAGTTGATTGTGTGATGTTAAATGAAATAAAATATTTATATAGTTGAAATAAAATATTTTATAGTGGAAAATATTTTATAGTTAAAAATAGAATTTTTAACGTGTAGATGAAATGAAATAAATAAATATAAACAAATCGGACGATTTGTTTATACACATACATTTGACTGATATTGATTGGGACGATAAATTTTACACATCGCCCAACTGCACAAATAAAATCTATTTGATTGTTTGAAGCCCCACACGGGTATTGGGATGATATTTGACGTACACTAATCCCGATTGTTTAGTTGTATGTCGATCGATTGATTGACAGACTGTTATAAGCGTTGAATATTTATATTTGATGCTTATACAGTGTAGAATGCACTTTGGATGATGGTTGATTATTCATCGTTGTTATTGTATACATGTGTTGTAGAAAATCCATATAATTAACATTATATGGTAATTGATTGGGCCTCATTCCATATTTGAAAAAGAAATATTTGAAATAGAATATTTGAAATAGAATATTTGAAAATAGAAATATATGAAGCCGTGTTAATTAGATTGACGCCATTTTGAAGCGAACGAGATTTATATTGATTTTATGCATTTTCAATGAATATTGAAAAGAATTGAAATTCGAATTAGATTGAATTGAATATAAAACGAATTCGAATTGAAATTGAATATAAAACGAATTCGAATTGAAATTGAATATAAAACGAATTCGAATTGAAACTGAATAGAAATGAATTCGAATTGAAATCGAATAGAAATGAATTCGAATTGAAATTGAATATAAAACGAATTCGAATTGAAATTGAATTGAATTGAAAACAAACTGAAATTGAATTAGAAATCGATTTGAATTGAAATCAATTTGAAATGAATTTAAATCAAATTTATAAGGAAAAATTCAATTTTGATTTGAATTTGAAAAGAAGTTGAAATCGTTTTGAAAACGAATTTAAAATGATTTGTATAATACGTTTTAAAAGGAAATCGACGAAGTATATATTATTTATATTGTATATATAATATAATGGCCTGAATAGAACGCGTCGCGCTGTGGCAGTTCGTGAATTTCGACCACTGACTTCGAATGGATATTGTGGGAGATCCGACCGTCGGATTCTCCTAAAACCAGAACCGTTGGGTTCGTATCGAAAAGAGCTTTCCAATGAATATTGGATATTTGAAATCTAACGGTTGGATTTGGAATTATGTCCAAATCAAATTTGAAAAAGGTCGCTGTAAGTGCATTTCGATGGCCGTTGATGGAAATCGACTGTACGGGCCTCGATAAAATTATTAAAAATAGTAATAATTTGTGTAAAATCATAAGAAATGATTTGTGAAGAATTGGGATGAAAAACTCTAGATTTGAAAAGATAAAAATAGATTTTTATCGAAATGAACTAGTTTTGAACTAGAGTAGCATTTTTTTTTTAAAATAAAATAAAATAAAATAAATAAATTGGATTAAAAATGGCTTTGAAAATAACTAGAATTTCCAATAATTGAATTGGATTGGATTTGAATCGAAATTGTCTGTGGAATATTTCGATGTTGGATTTCGTGATGATACAGGTATTGTTATGGGAATTTGAAAGATATATTTATATCGTTATTTCCAACACGATATTTGTTAGTCGTAGAATTTGATGTTGAATATAAGCCGATATATTTTCGATTCAGAGCCTTGTAGTTAATATCAAATGTGATTTGGGTTTGTCGTGAATGGTGTCTTCATTAACACTGTTCTTAAGCCCAGTTGAGAAAAGATTAAATCTTTTTATTTGGATTTAATGAAGTGTATCAATTAAATAATATTTAATTGGAATTGAATTGGTATTGATTTTTGGGTTTATCGTGAACAGTGTTTTAAATAACACTTGTTCTTTAACCTGATAATTAATGGAATGTGATTTTGGGTTTATCGTGAACTGTGTTTTAAATGACACTGATTCTTTGACCCAGTTAAAGATTAAAACTAAGTGGAGTTTTAATGAATCTTTAATCAGATTGAAAAGATCGAGAATGGAGTATCACCAGTTTTGCTCCAGGCGATAGTTAAATCTTTAATTAGATTTGAGCGTGAAATGGTAATTGAATTTACCGATAACACCGTGGTGTTAGATATGGAGTATTACTAGTTTTACTTCATGGGATACATAGGTTGGGATTGGGAAATAAAATAAATAATTACTTCGGTGTGGTTCGCTAATCCCGACTAGTTTGAATTGATATTCAAAGAAAATTAAAGAATAAATTTAAAGAATTTATCTTTGATAAAATTAATGGGAACCTTTCCCAAAGTATAAGAATATTTGAACAAAAGAATATTTTGTATTGGAATGAGGCGTATGTTGTGTTTGTGTAACACTTGTTTATTATATACGCGAGTTATTCGGAAAGACCGGGTATATCCCATTCTGAATAACTGATACGAGGACAAGTCGAAGATGAAGACGGTGGTCGTAGACCGGAGGTCTTCACATCGTTTGGGTGGTTACTGATGATCTTGATTGGGCTGTACACCCAAGAAGATGGAAACAGTTAGTGATCGTCCAGACGTACCTGGAGATCGATGGATATGCGGGGTACTAGGTGCCTCCGATTTCGTTCAGACCCAGAACGAACTTGTAAATGGACTGTGTGTCTGACCTTGGATTTTAGTCTGTGCGGTTGATTTCTATTAAATATATATCTGATAGGCGGCGGAGAATTTATTCTTTTGCTTAACGCCCTTCTCTGAGACGCACGAGCTCAGGGGTTATATGTTGATAGATATCAAACGCATGGAGTGAATTGCCTGTGTGGCATGCCTAAGTGGCAATTGATCAAGGCTTCTGTTGAAAAGCAAAGTTTTGTGGTGATGATCAAAGCACGGCCTGTGTGGCATAGCTTTGTGTAACGTAAATTCGCGAGCCTCACACCCCGGTTGTGAACCAAAAACGGGAGAGCACCTCAGGGAGGACATGCGTTTCTTTCTAGTTAGAAGTGGCGTCAGTGGTTTTACACGCCCTGACGAGTTTGACTTATGTGGTTGTTGCTGTTGCGAGGCGCCTCGGTTTAATCGGACGATACGGGTCCGATGGAGTCATTTGTTGGCTCATTTACGCCCCATAGGGCGGGGAAACGCAGTGTTCAGGCATTTTAATCCACATCGGTGGACCGGCCCTGACGATCCAAGGGTCGATGCGCTCTGACCCTGAGGCTTGGGCTAGAGAGTCTCAAAGTCGGTGAGGACTATCATTTGCCTCGGTTCACAGAAGGAAATCCAATTTCCAAATACGTGACTTTGCGGTTTTATTTGTAAACCTATATATGGCGACATAGTGGCATGGGACGCTCATGTCGCCTATGATTGATGCTTATGATTTGAAGTTGTTTTATACACTATGCACTTATAATAGTATCAAATGATTTGTTTTAAACGTATCAAGCATTCTTGGCTATTATAAGTTAAAAACCCTATCCTCTGGCTTGCGTTGCATTATGTGATGGGACCTGGGTCTTATAATAGCTTCATTTTTCTTTATTTAGCATTGCGCTGTTTATTTTATGCACTGGTATTCTTGGGAGGAAACCCGTTCCGTGTTATACGGCGTGGTCCCTTGATTTACCTAACTTTAAAAATAAAGATTAATAACTGTTTTAGTTCTCACATCAGTCACATGACTGACCTGGAGTTTATTGTTTTAACCTAAACTCTGGGTGCCCTTATTTTGACACGGGCAGCTAGTAGTTTTGGTTTTGCAGATTTATATTCACAGGATCCTGGTTAACAGCTGGAACGATATCCGAAAAGCTTTGTATCCGTATATCTCCTTCTAGTTGTGTTTTGTATTTTTCCGCTGCTATGTATTTAAATGTAATTTAAATCTCTGATATTTCTGTGTAATATTCATTTGTACTCTGTATATTCTTGTATTCTGATGGAATTGTTGTAATAAACAATGAAATGTTCTCCCGTCTGCATTCTATTATTGCTTGTTCTCAAAACAATCAGGCGTTTCGAACGGTCTGGGTCAGTTTAGCGACTGATTCGGATCGAGCGAGATAATCAGTCGTCACATTTGGTATCAGAGCTTTGGTTTACAAAGCTCAGAGAACAAGACACATTCGAACCATACGAAAGAATTCATCAGATATTGGATTAGTAATATCCAATGGGAATGACTCGTTAGAGATGGGATCAGTAGTATCCTAGAACGAGTGTGAAGAGTATAAAATTAAAAACAAGTTTTGTTTTGAAATTTTAATTTAAATAATTCGTATTTGAATATTTATTTTAACTTGGTCTGGACAATCCAGTATATATAGATTTTGCATATACGTCTGATCCGCGTGTATTTGAAGTTTTAATATACTGGATAGATATAGATTCACACTCTAGTCGCTCGGAGATGATTCTGATGATTGTAGCTACATCATCAGAATTAGTGTTCGAGTGTCGAAGGTGTGATATTTATATATTTCCTATTGACTGGTGTGAGAACCAAAATTAGATAGGGCATATTATTGTGATTTGGCATCAAAAATGTGATTTTTGACTATATACCAAAATTATGTGTTTGAAATGCTAATCAACTAATTGATTGATGGTTGTGTTGTTTGATTATTGTTGGATTAATTAAAATTTGAACCATTTAGTCAAATTGTACCAAAAAGTGAGTTGTATTGAAAATGTGTCGCATTTGCTTGCATATACTTGTACTTACATTGAACAGGTCATAGCAAGGAGGCTAGAGTAGAGAATAAAATTTGTTTGCCCGACAAATTGGTACAAGTTTATCATAATTTACTGTTTTGTTTGGGTGATGATGATTTTATGAGTCGATTGGCTAGCCGCTTGGCTTTTTCTTTTTCTTTTTGAGATCAGAAGGCCTGTATGGCAATTTCGGGATTTTCCCGTGCTCCCGGTGCAGGGGAGGTTATGGCTAAATTTTTAGAAAATTTAGGGTGTTAGCCAAAATTTTGAAGTTTTTGAAAAGTTCTTAGAAACTGAAAAGTTGAAGAACTTAAGCCATAGTGAAAACACTGGAAGTTGAGTTGATTTGTGAAACAACTTTCGACTTCGTTCCTTTTCGGGGACGAAAAGTTTTAAGTGGGGGAGATTGTAATAACCCGGAAATCTGGGCAAGTTTAAAATTTTTATTTTGGCAATTTTAGCGAATTTTGATTATTTAAAATGAATTATTTTAAATAATAACAACGTGAAATTTATTTTGAATATAATTCGAACGTATATATTCGTTTGAATCGACGATAGAATATAAATATTTACTTATATTTATAAAAGGAATTGAAAATGGCGAGGTAGTTCGATAATTCGATTTCAATTTTCAATTGAATGTACCGGGTGCAAAATAAACCGGATTTTAGTGAAACCAAAAATAATGGAATTTAATTAAAAATATCTTTCCAACGAATCTGAAAAATTGAAATTTCATAGCGGTAATCAAAAGAAATGTCCAGTTGAAAATTCTGAATAGTCGCTATGGAATTCAAGCCCTTAAAAATGGAAATTTTGCAAACGACCTCGGATTTCGACGAAACCACTTTTGTTGGATCCGTGATGTCAAATTATTATTACATTCCAAATTTCATAATTTTTCGAATCAATATGTGAGCGTGGCAAAGGAAAACGTGTTTGACCAGTTTCAATTGATTTTAATCGACTGGAAAATGGCCATTTTTCAAACGGTCTCAGAATTCGATGAAATTAGTTTTGTTAGGACCGTATCGTCAATACGAAGCTAGAAAATATTTTTCGGGAATTTTTCGAGTTAGTATGTGACCCCGGTAATTTGAAATGTACGTTTAAATTGAATATATATAGATTTATGTTTTAATTTAAACGGAAACTGATTGAAATGATCGAATCAGCCTATGATACATATTCCATTGTGTTCGGAATGGGGGTAATTAGCTATGGACGACAGGCGGTGGGCTTGATTTCGAGTTCGAAATAAAAGTCAACCCTTATGGATTTAAAAATTAAAATTAAATTATTATATAATATAATTGGCCCTCCCCTTATCTTTCCCTCCTCTCTCTCATCAGATATTATCGAATAAAAAAAAGGGGGAATTCTCCGACGTTCCCTCCAACGCCGCAGGAGGCGGTGCCTCACCTCAGCCACTATCGATCGGTGGCGCCCTCAACGGATCCCCCTCCCTCTTCTTCACCCCGCTCCTCCCTCCCAATTGAACTCGCGCGGACCCGACTCCGCCCACCGCGCCCTGCATCGACGGAAACCGCCTGGCCCTCCTCCACCCCATCGCCTCCTCCCCCTTCTTCCCTTAAAAATCCGACGCCCTAGCACCTGAAGCCCTAACCGCAGGCCAGTGAACCACCCCGCCACCACCCGGTTCCGATGCCACCTCAGCGAGCAGCTCCTCCACCAATCCGACGCAGCCATTACCCCCTTTCACTTCCTCAAACGTTGTAAGTTTTTATGACTTGTTTTATTCTTTTTCCTTTCTTTTTCTTTCTTCTTTTCTCTCTTTTCTTTTAGTAATAAAAACTGATTTTTTTTCTTTTAGTAATAAAACCTGATTTTAGTAAGTAAAAATAGAATTGATTTGTTTCAAAAATATATAAAAAGCATAGGTTGAAAATAAAAATATACATTGATTTAGAAATAGAAAAGGTAAATTTTTATAACTTGAAAAGGTTTAATTTTTATAACATGAGAATGTTTGATTTTTTAACATCGCAAAGATTTGATTTTTATAATCGAAAAAAAATTCGATTTTTATATATTGAATAGCAAAGTAAAAATTCGATTTTTATATATTGAATAGCAAAGTAAAAATTCGATTTTTATATATTGAATAGCAAAGTAAAAATTCGATTTTTATATATTGAATAGCAAAGTAAAAATTCGATTTTTATATATTGAATAGCAAAGTAAAAATTCGATTTTTATATATTGAATAGCAAAGAAAAAATTCGATTTTTATATATTGAATAGCAAAGAAAAAATTCGATTTTTATATATTGAATAGCAAAGTAAAAAATTCGATTTTTATATATTGAATAGCAAAGTAAAAATTCGATTTTTATATATTGAATAGCAAAGTAAAAATTCGATTTTTATATATGTAGTGAAAGCGGACAACGAAAGTGACAAAAGGCGAAAAGGTGAAGATTTCCTACATTTGAAGTGTCTGGAGTTGGGATAGCTTTGGTGAGAACTTCTCACCTTTAATTTAATTTTCTAGTTGAAATATATACTAGGATGCAGACGGTGTTTAGTAGCACCCGACACCCGTCGTCCACAGACCATGGACGACTTGTATGCTTGTTTGTTTGATTTTGATGTGTAGTTGATTGTGTGATGTGAAATGAAATAAAATATTTATATAGTTGAAATAAAATATTTTATGGTGGAAAATATTTAATAGTTAAAAATAGAATTTTTAACGTGTAGATGAAATGAAATAAATAAATATAAACAAATCGGACGATTTGTTTATACACACACATTTGACTGATATTGATTGGGACGATAAATTTTACACATCGCCAAACTGCACAAATAAAATCTGTGTTTGATTGTTTGAAGCCCCACACGGGTATTGGGATGATATTTGACGTACACTAATCCCGATTGTTTAGTTGTATGTCGATCGATTGATTGACAGACTGTTATAAGCGTTGAATATTTATATTTGATGCTTATACAGTGTAGAATGCACTTTGGATGATGGTTGATTATTCATCGTTGTTATTGTATACATGTGTTGTAGAAAATCCATATAATTAACATTATATGGTAATTGATTGGGCCTTATTCCATGTTTGAAAAAGAAATATTTGAAATAGAATATTTGAAAATAGAAATATATGAAGCCGTGTTAATTAGATTGACGCCATTTTGACGCGAACGGGATTTATATTGATTTTATGCATTTTTCAATGAATATTGAAAAGAATTGAAATTCGAATTAGATTGAATTGAATATAAAACGAATTCGAATTGAAATTGAATATAAAACGAATTCGAATTGAAATTGAATATAAAACGAATTCGAATTGAACTGAATAGAAATGAATTCGAATTGAAATCGAATAGAAATGAATTCGAATTGAAAATGAATATAAAACGAATTCGAATTGAAATTGAAATGAAAACAAACTGAAATTGAATTAGAAATCGATTTGAATTGAAATCAATTTGAAATGAATTTAAATCGAATTTATAAGGAAAAATTCAATTTTGATTTGAATTTGAAAAGAAGTTGAAATCGTTTTGAAAACGAATTTAAAACGATTTATATAATACGTTTTAAAAGGAAATCGACGAAGTATATATTATATATGTATATAATATAATGGCCTGAATAGAACGCGCCGCGGCAGTTCGTGAATTTCGACCATTGAATTCGAATGGATATTGCGGGAAATCCGACTGTCGGATTCTCCTAAAACCGGAACCGTTGGGTTCGTATCGAAAAGAGCTTTCCAATGAATATTGGAAATTTGAAATCTAACGGTTGGATTTGGAATTATGTCCAAATCAAATTTGAAAAAGGTCGCTGTAAGTGCAGTTCGATGGCCGTTGATGGAAATCGACTGTACGGGCCTCGATAAAATTATTAAAAATAGTAATAATTTGTGTAAAATCATAAGAAATGATTTGTGAAGAATTGGGATGAAAAACACCAGATTTGAAAAGATAAAAATAGATTTTTATCGAAATGAACTAGTTTTTAACTAGAGTAGCAATTTTTGTTTTAAAAAATAAAATAAAATAAATAAATTGGATTGAAAATGGTTTTGAAAATAACCAGAATTTCCAATAATTGAATTGGATTGGATTTGAATCGAAATTGTCTGTGGAATATTTCGATGTTGGATTTCGTGATGATACAGGTATTGTTATGGGAATTTGAAAGATATATTTATATCGTTATTTCCAACACGATATTTGTTAGTCGTAGAATTTGATGTTGAATATAAGCCGATATATTTTCGATTCAGAGCCTTGTATTTAATATCAAATGTGATTTGGGTTTGTCGTGAATGGTGTCTTCATTAACAATGTTCTTAAGCCCAGTTGAGAAAATATTAAATCTTTTTATTTGGATTTAATGAAGTGTATCAATTAAATAATATTTAATTGGAATTGAATTGGTATTGATTTTTGGGTTTATCGTGAACAGTGCTTTAAATAACACTTGTTCTTTAACCTGATAATTAATGGAATGTGATTTTAGGTTTATCGTGAACTGTGTTTTAAATGACACTGATTCTTTAACCTAGTTAAAGATTAAAACTAAGTGGAGTTTTAATGAATCTTTAATCAGATTGAGAAGATCGAGAACGGACTATCACCAGTTTTGCTCCAGGCGATAGTTAAATCTTTAATTAGATTTGAGCGTGAAATGGTAATTGAATTTACCGATAACACCGTGGTGTTAGATATGGAGTATTACCAGTTTTACTTCATGGGATAAATAGGTTGGGATTGGGAAATAAAATAAATAATTACTTCGGTGTGGTTCGCTAATCCCGACTAGTTTGAATTGATATTCAAAGAAGATTAAAGAATAAATTTAGAGAATTTATCTTTGATAAAATTAATGGGAACCTTTCCCAAAGTATAAGAATATTTGAACAAAAGAATATTCTGAATTGGAATGATGCGTATGTTGTGTTTGTGTAACACTTGTTTATTATATACGCGAGTTATTCGGAAAGACCGGGTTTATCCCATTCTGAATAACTGATACGACGACAAGTCGAAGATGAAGACGGTGGTCTAAGACCGGAGGTCTTCACGTCGTTTGGGTGGTTACTGATGATCTTGATTGGGCTGTACACCCAAGAAGATGGAAACAGTTAGTGATCGTCCAGACGTACCTGGAGATCGATGGATATGCGGGGTACTAAGTGCCTCCGGTTTCGTTCAGACCCAGAACGAACTTGTAAATGTACTGTGTGTCTGACATTGGATTTTAGTCTGTGCGGTTGATTTCTATTAAATATATATCTAATTGGCGGCGGAGAATTTATTCTTTTGCTTAACGCCCTTCTCTGAGACGCACGAGCTCAGGGGTTATATGTTGATAGATATCAAACGCATGGAGTGAATTGCCTGTGTGGCATGCCTAAGTGGCAATTGATCAAGACTTCTGTTGAAAAGCAAAGTTTTGTGGTGATGATCAAAGCACGGCCTATGTGGCATAGCGTTGTGTAACGTGAATTCGCGAGCCTCACACCCCGGTTGTGAACCAAAAACGGGAGAGGACCTCAGGGAGGACATGCGTTTCTTTCTAGTTAGAAGTGGCGTCAGTGGTTTTACACGCCCTAACGAGTTTGACTTATGTGGTTGTTGCTGTTGCGAGGCGCCTCGGTTTAATCGTACGATCCGGGTCCGATGGAGTCATTCGTTGGCTCATTTACGCCCCATAGGGCGGGGAAACGCAGTGTTCAGGCATTTTAATCCACATCGGTGGACGGACCCTGACGATCCAAGGGTCGATGCGCTCTGACCCTGAGGCTCGGGCTAGAGAGTCTCGAAGTCGGTGAGGACTATCTTTTGCCTCGGTTCACAGAAGGAAATCCAATTTCCAAATACGTCACTTTGCGGTTTTATTTGTAAACCTATATATGGCGACATAGTGGCATGGGACGCTCATGTCGCCTATGATTGATGCTTATGATTTGAAGTTGTTTTATACACTATGCACTTATAATAGTATCAAATGATTTTTTTTAAACGTATCAAGCATTCTTGGCTATTATAAGGTAAAAACCCTATCCTCCGGCTTGCGTTGCATTGTGTGATGGGACCTGGGTCTTATAATAGCTTCATTTTTCTTTATTTAGCATCGCGCTGTTTGTTTTATGCACTGGTATTCTTGGAAGGAAACCCGTTCCGTGTTATACGGCGTGGTCCCTTGATTTACCTAACTTTAAAAATAAAGATTAATAACTGTTTAGTTCTCACACCAGTCACATGACTGATCTGGAGTTTATTGTTTTAACCTAAACTCTGTGTGCCCTTATTTTGACACGGGCAGCTAGTAGTTTTGGTTTTGCAGATTTATATTCACAGGATCCTGGTTTACAGCTGGAACGATATCCGGAAAGCTTTGTATCCGTATATTTCCTTCTAGTTGTGTTTTGTATTTTTCCGCTGCTATGTATTTAAATGTAATTTAAATCTCTGATATTTCTGTGTAATATTCATTTGTACTCTGTATATTCTTGTATTCTGATGGAATTGTTGTAATAAACAATGAAATGTTCTCCCGTCTGCGTTCTATTATGGCTTGTTCTCAAAACAATCAGGCGTTTCGAATGGTCTAGGTCGGTTTAGCGACTGATTCGGATTGAGCGAAATAATCGGTCGTCACAACATTTTTATGGTCAAGTTATACATTAGAATTGTATGCAAATTAAAAAGACAATTTTATTGTCAAGTTATACATTAGAATTGTATACAAACTAAAGAGGCATTTTTATATGCTATGTCATACATTAGAATTTGTATGCAAATTAAAATAACATTTTTATGTGTCATGTTATACATTGAAACTATATACAAATAAAAATATTTCTTTTTATTTGTTAAAGTTAAAAATAGAAATTGCATACAAATAATGAAAATAAAAATTATCTTTTATAGCAACAAAGTCATGTAAATAAATTACATTTTATTTGACATTAGAAATGTAGAAACGTATGTAAATAAATTACATTTTATTTGACATTAGAAATGTAGAAAATGTCATGTAAAAAAATTACATTTTATTTGACATTAGAAACATGTAGAAATGTATGCAAATAAATTACATTTTATTTGACATTAGAAACATGTAGAAATGTATGCAAATAAAATACATTTTTATTTGACATTATAAACATGTATATATGTTTCGCGCGCAGTAGTTTGCGTTTCGGAATCGAAACTTTAAACGATTATACCGAAAGATCCGACCGTCGGATTTTCCAAAAATTAAAACAGATAGGTCCGCTTTGGGAAGATCTTTCCAGCGATATAAATTTTATTAAAATCCAACGGTTAGATTTTGAGAAATGTGTAAATCAAATTTGGGTAAAAACAGCGCCAGGGCCGCCTATTGACCCGAAGCATCTTTAAATTAAATTGGGCTATTTTTATATAAATAAAAATAGCGACAAATCGTTATAAAATAATATTAACGATATGGAATGATTTAAATATATATATATATATGCGAGAATTATTTAAAAAGACCAAGTCCAAACTCATTTCAAATAATTATACGACGATTTAAATCGAAGATATTGAAGACGGTGATTGAAGACCGACGTTCTTCACATCGAATGGACGACTACTAATGCCCGCCGTTGGTTAGCTCCCAGTAAAGGGTTAAAGTGGTAGTTGTCCGGATCTACTTGTTGATTGTCCGGATAAGCGAGCACCTCTCTACCGTATTGAACATACGGGACGAGGAATATGGTGTCTCCAGTTTCGTTCAGACCCAGAACGGACTTGTAAATGGATGTGTGTCTGACATTGGATTTCATTCTATGTGAATTGATTTCTATTTAATATATATCTTTTTGGCGACAGAGAATTTATTCTCTTGCTTAACACCCTTCTCTGGGACGCACGAGCCCAGAGGTTATACATTGATAATTATCGATCGCATGGCGTGGATTGTCAGTGTGGCATGCCAAGATGCAAATGATCAATACTTTTGTTGAAAAGCAGAGCCTTGTGGTTGATGATCAAAGCACAACTTTATTTAGCATAGCTTTGAGTATAAGCGTTACTTTACGAGCCTCACACCCCGGTATGAGTCCAAAACGGGATAAGGACCATAGGGAGTGCATGTGTTTCTTTCCAGCTAGAAGTGGTGTCATGGTATGGAGCCCAGACATTTTTACTTATGTGAAAGATGGATTACGAGGTCTCGGATATATTGGTCGATAGTGGCCAATTGATAGGTCCAATAGGACTGGGAAACGTATTGTTCAGGAATAATTAATCCACTAAAGTATTTGTGGATCGGCCCTACCGCATCCAAGGGTTGCCCGTAGGTGTGATCCTGAGGCATTTGCTAGAGTGTTTCGAATCGATGAGGATCCATCCCTAGCCTCGACTCATGATGGGAACCAATTTCCAATACGACATTACAGACTTGATTGTAAAACTATATATGGCGACATAGTAGGATGGGGTACTATGCTGTCTAGGATTGATACATTAACTTTGACAGTATTTTAAAACTAATTAGACACTAATAATAATATTAAATATTATTTTATACGTATCAGGCATGTTTGATCATTATAAGGTAAAACTCTATCCTATGGTTTGCGTTGCATTGTGTGATGGCACTTGAGTCTTATAATGATTTCATTTTTCTAAAAAGCATTGCGTTGTTTATAAAAGATTTACTTATTTTATGCACTGGCAATCCAATGGAGTAAACCCTTTCCGCATTAGCAGCATGGTCCTGTGATTAGCCTTATTATTATATAAGTTAAGTAAGATTTCTCATATCAGCCCCATGACTGACTCGTATTTTGTTTCACTTGCAAACTCGGGCGCCCTCATTTTCCACACGGGCAGTCGAGTGGCTTGTTTTGCAGATATTTATTTATTGAGCAGGATTCTAGATCGAAGCTTAAAGCGGTGACCAGAGCATTGATAGTCTTTCGCTGTGTTAGTTTATTTGTTTCCGCTGCATTGTATTAAAATTATTGTAAATTAATCTTCCTCTGTAGTATTATTATTTCGATGTACTCTGATATATTCGGTACTATAATGTAACATTATTATGATGTTTATAAAAGTCTTCTATTATTTGTTCTGATATGTTGTATGCCCAGAGTTAGCGTATGCGGGTTTCGAATGGTCTTGGTCGATTTAGCGATCGATTAGGTCAGGGCGAAATCCGTGTCGTTAAAGAGTTTTTGAAGGGTGTCTGTGGAAGGGTCTGCTTCCTTACGGCACTAAGGGACTAAAGCAGAGTATGCCTAGGGAAGAAGAATTAAATGGCCAAAGAGTCTTACTATCCTAAAGGAAGCGTCAAGTTATTAGGAGGTTAAATAATAGTGACAACCAAATTGTAGTAATGTAGGAGTTCACCATGGAAAGTATTAAATAGAGATATTTTGTCAACCCATCATGTAGGAAATAAATGACTGCTTACTATCTCTCGCATTATTCAGTTGCTTATATTTTGGCAACGAGTTACAGCGTTTACTTGTGAATTTAGGTATTTAGTTGTTTGTTCCTCCATTGAGTATTAAGTTACCGATGGATCCACCTTGGTATTAAATGTTCATAGTCCTGCCTTTTTCCTTATTTAAGTAGTAGATCATCAGTGCTTGTTGTTATGCCACAGACATATCCTTATTTAAAGTTATGTTGTCCAAGTATAAATAAAAGGTAAATCTTAAGATCTTATTCACGCAACTTGTTACTTTGACCCCTACTCTTAAAAGCACATGTTAGGATAGAGGATAAAGGGAAGGAGCATGGAAACAGAAGGAAACTATATAGGATGCAATTATTATATAATTATGGTCTTGATAATTTAACCTGAAACAACTATTTTTATATGAAAGACTGCTGTATTCTATATTTTCTTATCAATTATGAATAAAGGGTTCATTTATTAATATTATATTTTATTCCTTTCATTGTGAGTTCTAAATAGTTATTTATATAATGCTTTGTAATGTTATTTAATTTTCTAACCAACAATTTATCTTAGAATTGTTCTAGGTTTCGATGGCCTTTTCTGCTTCGAAATTTTGGCTCTTTCCAAGATAGGTTGTTAAATTTGATATCAAAGCTCAGGCTACTCGATTAAAGAGGAAAGATACATGTACGAGAGGCATTTTTGCTATTTTTGAAATGTACTTTCAAAAAACTTTCTCACTCACTCTCTCTCTCTCTATATATATGTATATTATTGAGGAAAGATATTTTGTTCAGGATTGTTCAGATCTACTTGCTTCTTTCATTCAATTATTATGGGTAAGAGCTGAAATTGATTTCAATGTTCTAGACTTGGTGGATTTTACTCGTTGTTTTCCCATAGTTTCTAAGTTAATTATCTTATGGGTATTTTCGAATCTAATTGCAAAAGTGGTTTGCCTGTCCACTTTCCTACCGTCTGCAAATTACAAAATGAATTATCGATTGCTACTTTGTTCTGTTTGGTTATAATTGAGTAATTTTGTTGCTAAACCATGGAGCTCCATACATTTTGGAATGGCTATTGTTAAAAGCAAACTAGTGTTCTTTGTCATCGATTGTTGATGAAAATGTTGTTTCACAGTACTCGATGCTTTGAGAACGTCATGTGGTGAAAATATATCACATTCCAAACTGAAATCATTGTTGAAGGATGTTTGTTTATCCGGGATGTCAGTATGCAATTGGGTTTTTATTCGATAATTCGCAAGCATCTCATCAGTTTCCCATTTTTTGGTGTTCATCTGTTATATTTTGATGTCTTCAATCTAAAAGAATTTTTCCAAGCAGAAAGATGGTATATTAGATGATGTGGGAATTTTTCTTCCTTAAGTTGTGCAAACTTTGAGGTGTAGTTGGAATCTACACTGTAATGTCCCGTATTTTTTGTAGCTAAATATTTTATTTAATTTTTGTTTTAAATATTATATTTGGAATATTAATGGATTTTAATATTGATTTCGTTTATTTAAAACGAAGTTTCAATGTAAATTTATATATAATATAAAACGAGCTTGAAATGGCGTGGCAGTTCATAATACAGAGTTTTGAACTTTAATTGAATATATAGGATCCGATATAAGTCGGATTTCTGTGAAACAAGAAACGTTGGAATCTTGTTGATGATAATTTTCATATGAAAGAGAATAATCCAGATTTCGTGTTATATATTGTTAGTTATGTCCAAATCAAATTTTAAAATAGTCGCTATGGAAACCATTATTAAAATATAATGTTTATTAATTAATATAATAGGGTTTTAATATAATTTGGATACCATTTTAACTTAGAATGTTGATATTGAGTTAGATAATTTATATTCGAAGCTATATGATATTTCTAGTTGGGTATTTGTGATAATAATAATTTATTATTATTTTACTCGATTATTTTGGAATTTATATAATATTTTATTAATATTATATAAGCCTTAAAATAGCCATTTTGCAAACGGACGTCGTTTTCGGTGAAATTGGTTTCATTGGAACCGTATCGTTAAATAATTTTACGATACTAAATTTCATGGCAAACCGATGTCGTATGTGACAACGGTAGCCATAAAATTTCAGTCATTTTCTATAGTGCGTAATTAAATTAATTAAATTTAATAGAGAGATATTTGAGTATAACTTGAGCATACGATCGAATTAAGCTACAAAACCAATTCTATTGAGTTTGTATCGACAATTAGAGTGAGAATAGGCATATAGTTTGTTATTTTTGGAGACCGGGTAATTTGGTGTCCAAAATAGCATTGTGGTGCGTATAAAAATAGCGTACCGCGAAACAGACTCCGATTGCGACGAAATGTTTGCCATTGGATTCATATCGATTAATTATTATAAGATTTCAATTTTTATGTCGATCGGATTTACCGTTTGACCGTGGCAACGATAAACGCCTCTGTTTTTATTTAACAGGTTATATTATTTGACATGAGTAACTTTAAACGAATAAACGACTGGCCAAACAAACTCCAAATTTAACAAAACAAGTTTCATTAGATCCGTTAGGAAAAGGTCTAGTAGAATTTCAAGGTTTCAAATTTTTTTGATTTTTTTTGTAATTATAGGAATTTTAAACGCTTGATTTTTCATCGATAATTATAAAGGACTTTTCACAAACGACCTCGGAATTCAACGAAACCTGTCCTATTGGGTCTGGAATATATTTTTATGTTAGGATTACATTTGTTTGTCAAAAACGGAGGTCATATAAGATGGTTTTTTGGCGAAAAACTCACGGCATGAGTTAGTATAATAAACTAATATTAAAATTAGTCCACCCTCCCTATATATACGCCAACGTAAAACCTAATTCTGAGTCAAACTAAACTTCGTGGTCAACCAAACATTGAGCTGCCATCTTCAATTTGGATATTGTCGAGCACATCGTGAACCCCATAGTGAACAGACGTGATGGGGGTATAGAGTGCTACTGTGTAACGAGTCGGATTTTTCCCGACCTTAATCGATCGCTAAATCGATCCAAATCGTTTAAAACCCGCATACGTTAACTTTGGGAATACAACACATCAGAACAATAACAGCAGACTTTTATAAACATTATAATAATGTTACATTAGAGTATAGAATATCAAAGTACATCGAATAAAATAATACAGCGGAAGATAAATTTTACATTAAATATAATAGAAAGCAGTGGAAACAAATACAACTAATACAGCGGAAGGCTATCATGCTCTGGACACAGCTTTAAGCTTCGATCCAGGATCCTGCTCAAGAGATAAATATCTGCAAAAAGCAAATCACTCGACTGCCCGTGTGGAAAAGAGGGAACCCGAGTTTGCCAGTGAAACAAACTACAGGTCAGTCATGGGACTAGTATGAGAAATCTTACTTAACCTATTTAATAATAAGGTCAATCACAGGACCACACCGCTAACGCGGAACGGGTTTACTCCATTGGATTGCCACTGCATAAACATCAACCATAAATAGACATATGGATCTACAATGCATCAATCAACATGCAATTCCTCAATCTACCCATTTAGGCTTAATCCTAAACTTAGATTTCAAAATCCATTTCACTTTACAGAAATTATTTCTTTGGTCTTTATTTCCCGATTTCTTTTATTTCAAATCATTTGAAATACATATCTAGATTTTATAATATCAAAGTAGATTTCACTTTGGGATTAGAAAACAAAACATTTGGAAATATGAATTCCAAAACATAACAATGCATAATAACAAGTATGCAACCAAATATCGGTCATGTTCCCTCAGACCAGCCAGTGCGCGCCCTAACTTATATATATATATATATATATATATATATATATATATATGTGTGTGTGTGTGTGTGTGTGTGTGTGTGTGTGTGCGTGCACCTCCCATCTAGGGGCAGGCTACACTAACGATGCACCATCCCACCTATGGGGGATAACATGCACCGTCCTCCACTTCTAGTCGCTCTTTGGTCACCCGATCTCTTGCCACATACTTGCTAAATCATTTTATATCCCGAAGTAGGGAAAATCATTTCACAACATAATAACAAGTATAATCTAATCTATATAGATTTCTACTTTCAAATCACTTCGAAATCATCGGGTGTAGTCCTCGAAATCTTTTTTGTTTTATAAAATATTTTATAAAACATTCCTTGTCCGAAATAAGGAATAATTCTTTTACTTAAGAAATCTCATTTCAAAATCATTTATTAATTTTTGAAATAAACAACATCGCTAAACACCTTATAGTCAAATCGTTAAGTGTTTCACAAGGTGTTAGCAAACATATATTTCTACCCATCCAATGCTAATGGTAAAACATATTTTGCTCATAAACTGGTCGAACACAATCCATTCAATCAATCAACCATAACATGTCAATTTTATTATCTCAACATTTATAGTCATATAATGAATATTTTATATATATTCATACAGTACATTAAAAATGTAAATTTTAATGTTTTCAGCATTTCTATTTATACCATGTATATTTTACATAAATAATACCTTACATTAAAAATATTTTTTTTAATGTTTTCACATTTTTCTCAATACAATGAACATCTCATTTTATTCTTACATTTAAAATATGATTTTTAATGTTTCAATATTTTTATTTCAAACAAATGATCATTTTCCATCTTTTCTACATATAGGATAAAAATGTGAATTTTATCGTAAACATATTTCATTTTAAATAAATGAACATTTTTGTTCTAAAAACATTTCCAATATAATGACATTTTTAATCTAATGACCATTCCAATGTGATGACAATTTTTTTTTTCTAATTTCAACAAAAATTGACAATTTTATATTGCCAATTCTAATACAATAAACATGACATTCTATTTTGTCAATTCTAATACAATCAACATGACATTCTATTTTGTCAATTCTAACATGTCAACATAAAAAGGATATTCTTTTTGAATGCAACATAATGACGCTAAAAATATATTCTTTTTAGTTGAAACGACATGATGCTAAAAATATATTCATTTAACATGAAACAAATTTTATGTCAATATGTAATAACAAACAAATCTGTTGGCGTCAACATTTCATGTCAATTTCATATCGCTACATGTAATAACAAGTAATCTTTCGGTGTCAACATCTCATGTCAATTTCATATCGCTACATGTAATAACAACTAATCTTTTGGTGTTTCCAAATGACAATACAAATGTGATATTTATTTCATAGCAAAATATGACGACACTTGTGTTTCTAGTGAAAAAAAAATATTTTTTTATTAAAACAAATATTGACAAAATCTTATGTTCATGTTTCTAAATTCAATAAAAAAAAGGTATTTTTATTGAAAACAAATTTTAAACAAAATTTTATGTTCATGTAAACAATAAAAATAAGTTTTTTATTGTGAACCTAAATTCAGTGTTCATGTAAACAATAAAATTAAGATTTTTGTTGTATATCTAAATTCCATGTTCATTGATCTAAATAACAGAAGAAATTTTATCAGAATTATGTTCATGAATACAAATAAAAGAAGGACCTTTAATAACATGAATAATTTAATCCATTTCATCATCGTAATCTCAAACCGTAATCACAATCCTAACAACAAATCCAAACAAATCTCGTACAACATCTAAGTGAATATTAACAACGTACATGGAAAGATTTCGCATCGCAAATTAAAATTAAGTTTTAATTTTTAAATAAGAGATCTCACCTTGATTTGTCTGAATTTTTATCATGCTCGGTTTCAGCTCTGGTCTGTTTCATCACGTAGATCTCATCACAAGGATTCCAACGGATTTCGTTTCATCAAATTCCGACCTTATTTGAAAAAGATATCACTAATTAACCATTTAAATGATTTAATTATAAAATTAATTAAATGTTTAGGGTTTAATTACCCTTGATTTAATCTCTAACCGTCGGTTTCTTCTTTCTCTATCGTTTTTCTGTAAACGCTGCAACCCAAATCTCGATGAAAACAAACACCAACGCCCGACGCCTTTGCCCCTCCGCTGCCTATCGGAGCCCACCGCAGGACAGCCCTACACATTGCCTATCGATTTCACGAGCATCGCCCATCTCGAGGTCCCCCTTTACCGTGAAAACGCATTCGAACTTCGTCAGTTCGAGATGCAAATCCGAGGCCAAAACTCCACTGTTTTTTATCATAGCCGTTCACATCGTAGAGCATGCCAAGCTGAAGGATTTTGTAATGGGAAATCTTCGAATTCGATTATTGGATTGTTGTAATTTTAGGGGAAACGATCATGGCTTTTCAGCCATCGATAACGATGGATGGCGGCTCTCGTTTTGTTAGGGTTTGGAAACCTATGTATTTATAATAATAAAATATTATTAATTCTATTTATTTACAAAAATCCCCATAACTTATGTTAACTCCCAATCCAGCCCAATTCATGTTGTCCCTAGCCAAATACCCCCGTTCCGAACCCAATGGACTAGGTCCCGTCAGCCTATTTGATCGTCTTCAGCCTGTTTTCTTTAATTTAAAATATAAATCGTTTATTATTTAATTTAACCGTACATATAAATTCAACGGGGACACATACAGCCTCTAAAAATTTCAAAAAAAATATATATTTTGTTATGTTTTGACGATATGGTCCTAACAAAACTAATTTCGTCAAATTCCGAGACCGTTTGAAAAATGGTTATTTTCAAGTCGATTAAATTTGACCGAAACTAACAAAACACATTTTCCTTTGCCACGCTCACATATTAATTCGAAAAATTCTAGAAAATTAAACTTAACAATAATTTGACATTCTGGTTCCAACAAAAGTGGTTTCATCGAAAACCGAGGTCGTTTGTAAAATGGCTATTTTTAATATTAAAATATATATATATATTCCACAACGACTATTCTGAATTTTAAATTGGTCATAACTTTTGATTCCCGCTATGAAATTTCAAATTTTCAGATTCGTTAGAAAGATATTCTTAAGTAGATTCTAATATTTTTGGTTCCACTAAAATCTGATTTATTTTGCATCCTATATGGTCAGTCAAAGTTCAAATTCAAATTTTCAAACTACCGCGCTATTTTAAACTCTATTTATAATTAAAATAAATTTATTCGTTTTAACTTCAATTAAAATAAATTTTTAATCGCTATTATTTAAAATAAATCATTTTAACTATTATAAATCCCATTAAAATTTCTAAAATAAAAATTTTAAATTGGCCCCAAAATTCTGGGTTGTTACAATCTCCCCCACTTAAAATCTTTTCGTTCTCGAAAAGGAACGAAGATAAAAGTTGTTTTAATTTAGCAAATCAATTTTCATTCTCTTATTGGTTTCAATAATTTTATTAGTTGATTAACTTTTAAAATATATATAACTTTTAAATATTTAAAAATCATATTCTCTAAGATTGGATTATATATAATCACAAATATGTTATTTATAGACCTTTATACTCTGAACTCATTCTAGGGCATTACTAACCCCATCTCTAATGAGTTTTCTCATTCTAGGGTACTGCTGATCCTATCTCTAATGAGTATTCTTATTGGATATTACTAATCCAATCTCTGATGAGTCTTTTGTTTAGTTCTAACGAGTTGTACCCCAAAGATTTGAGCTAACTAGAGCTCCGATACCAACTGTAACAAGTCGAATTTTGCCCGACCTTAATCGATCGCTAAATCGATCAAAATCGTTCAAAACCCGCATACGTTAACTTTGGGAATATAACACATCAGAACAATAACACGAGACTTTTATAAACATTATAATAATGTTACATCAGAGTACAGAATATCAGAGTACATCGAATAAAATAATACAACGGAAGATAAATTTTACATCAAATATAATACAAAGCAGCGGAAACAAATACAACTAATACAGCGGAAGGCTATCATGCTCTGCACACAGCTTTAAGCCTCGATCCAGGATCCTGCTCAAGAGATAAATATCGGCAAAAAGCAAATCACTCGACTGCCCGTGTGGAAAAGAGGGCACCCGAGTTTGCCAGTGAAACAAACTACAGGTCAGTCATGGGACTGGTATGAGAAATCTTACTTAACCTATTTAATAATAAGGTCAATCACAGGACCACGCCGCAAATGCAGAACGGGTTTACTCCATTGGATTGCTAGTGCATAAACATCAACCATAAATAGACATATGGATCTACAATGCATCAATCAACGTGCAATTCCTCAATCTACCCATTTAGGCTTAATCCCTAAACTTAGATTTCAAAATCCAATTCACTTTACAGAAATTATTTCTTTGGACTTTATTTCTCGATTTATTTTATTTCAAATCATTTGAAATACATATCTAGATTTTATAATATCAAAGTAGATTTCACTTCGGGATTAGAAAACAAAACATTTGGAAATATGAATTCCAAAACATAACAATGCATAACAACAAGTAAGCAACCAAATATCAGTCATGTTCCCTCAGACCAGGCAATGCGCACCCTAACCAATATATATATATATATATATATATATGCACCTCCCATCTAGGGGAAGGCTACACTAATGATGCACCATCCCACCTATGGGGGATAACATGCACCGTCCTCCACTTCTAGTCGCTCTTGGGTCACCCGATCTCTAGCCACATACTTGCTAAATCATTTTATATCCCGAAGTAGGGAAAATCATTTCACAACATAATCACAAGTATAATCAAATCTATATAGATTTCTACTTTCAAGTCACTTCGAAATCATCGGGTTTAGTCCTCGAAATCCTTTCTGTTTTATAAAATATTTTATAAAACATTCCCTGTCCGAAATCAGGAATAATTCTTTTACTTAAGAAATCTCATTTCAAAATCATTTATTAATTTTTGAAATAAACAACATCGCTAAACACCTTATAGTCAAATCGTTAAGTGTTTCACAAGGTGTTAGAAAACATATATTTCTACCTATCCAATGCTAATTGTAAAACATATTTTGCTCATAAACTGGTCGAGCACAATCCATTCAATCAATCAACTATAACATGTCAATTTTATTGTCTCAACATTTATAGTCATATAATGAATATTTTATATATATTCATAAAGTACATTAAAAATGTAAATTTTAATGTTTTCAGCATTTCTATTTATACCATGTATATTTTACATAAATAATACCTTACATTAAAATAGAATTTTTAATGTTTTCACATTTTTCTCAATACAATGAACATCTCATTTCATTCTTACATTTAAAATATGATTTTTAATGTTTCAATATTTTTATTTCAAACAAATGAACATTTTTCATCTTTTCTACATATACGATAAAAATGTGAATTTTACCGTTAACATATTTCATTTTAAATAAATGAACATTTTTATTCTAAAGACATTTCCAATATAATGACATTTTTAATCTAATGACCATTCCAATATAACGACAATTTTTTTTCTAATTTCAACAAAAATTGACAATTTTATATTGTCAATTCTACTACAATAAACATGACATTCTATTTTGTCAATTCTAATACAATCAACATGACATTCTATTTTGTCAATTCTAACATGTCAACATAAAAAGGATATTCTTTTTGAATGCAACAAAACGATGCTAAAAATATATTCTTTTTAGTTGAAATGACATGACGTTAAAATATGTTCATTTAACATGAAACAAATTTTATGTCAATATGTAATAACAAACTAATCTGTTGGCATCAACATTTCATGTAAATTTCATATCGCTACATGTAATAACAAGTAATCTTTTGGTGTCAACGTTTCATGTCAATTTCATATCGCTACATGTAATAACAACTAATCTTTTGGTGTTTCCAAATGACAATACAAATGTGATATTTATTTCATAGCAAAATATGACGACACTTATGTTTCTAGTAAAAACAATATTTTTTTATTAAAACAAATATTGACAAAATCTTATGTTCATGTTTCTAAATTCAATAAAAAAGGTATTTTTATTGAAAACAAAATTTAAACAAAATTTTATGTTCATGTAAACAATAAAAATAAAATTTTTATTGTGAATCTAAATTCAGTGTTCATGTAAACAATAAAATTAAGATTTTATTGTATATCTAAATTCCATGTTCATTGATCTAAATAACAGAAGAAATTTTATCAGATTTATGTTCATGAATACAAATAAAAGAATGACCTTTAATAACATGAACAATTTAATCCATTTCATCATCGTAATCTCAAACCGTATTCACAATCACAAAAACAAATCCAAACAAATCTCGTACAACATCTAAGTGAATATTAACAACGTACACAGAAAGATTTCGCATCGCAAATTAAAATTAAGTTTTAATTTTTAAATAAGAGATCTCACCTCGATTTGTCTGAATTTTTATCATGCTCGGTTTCAGCTCTGGTCTGTTTCATCACGTAGATCTCATCACAAGGATTCCAACGGATTTCGTTTCATCAAATTCCGACCTTATTTGAAAAAGATATCACTAATTAACCATTTAAATGATTTAATTATAAAATTAATTAAATGTTTAGGGTTTAATTACCCTTGATTTCATCTTTAACCGTCGGTTCCTTCTTTCTCTATCGTTTTTCTGTAAACGCTGCAACCCAAATCTCGATGGAAACAAACACCAATGCCCGACGCCTTGGCCCCTCCGCTGCCTATCGGAGCCCACCGCAGGAAAGCCCTACACATCGCCTATCGATGCCACGAGCATCGCCCATCTCGAGGTCCCCCTTCGCCGTGAAAACGCGTTCGAACTGCGTTAGTTCGAGATGCAAATCCGAGGCCAAAACTCCACTATTTTTTATCATAGCCGTTCACATCATAGAGCATGCCAAGCTGAAGGATTTTGTAATGGGAAATCTTCGAATTTGATTATTGGATTGTTGTAATATTAGGGGAAACGATCATGGATTTTCAGCCATCAAGAACGATGGATGGCGACTCTCGTTTTGTTAGGGTTTGGAAGCCTATGTATTTATAATAATAAAATATTATTAATTCTATTTATTTACAAAAAGCCCCATAACTTATGTTAACTCCTAATCCAGCCCAATTGATGTTGTCCCTAGCCAAATACCCTCGTTCCGAACCCAATGGACTAGGTCCCGTCAGCCTGTTTGATCGTCTTCAGCCTATTTTCTTTAATTTAAATTATAAATCATTTATTATTTAATTTAACCGTACATATAGATTCACCGGGGACACATACAGCCTCTAAAAATTACAAAAAATATTTGGTTATGTTTTAACGATACAGTCCTAACAAAATTAATTTCATCAAATTCCGAGACCATTTGAAAAATGGCTATTTTCAAGTCGATTAAATTTGACCGAAACTGACAAAATACATTTTCCTTTGCCACGCTTACATATTAATTCGAAAAATTCTGGAAAATTAAACTTAACAATAATTTGACATTCTGGTTCCAACAAAAGTGGTTTCGTCCAAAACCGAGGTCGTTTTAAAATGGCTATTTTTAATATTAATATATATATAAATTCCACAACGACTATTCTGAATTTTAAATTGGTCATAACTTTTGATTCCCGCTATGAAATTTCAAATTTTAAGATTCGTTAGAAAGATATTCATAAATATATTCTAATATTTTTGGTTCCACTAAAATCCGATTTATTTTGCATCCTATATGGTCAGTCAAAGCTCAAATCCAAATTTTCAAACTACCGCGCTATTTTAAACTCTATTTATAATTAAAATAAATTTATTCATTTTAACTTCAATTAAAATAAATTTTTAATCGCTATTATTTAAAATAAATCATTTTACCTATTATAAATCCCATTAAAATTTCTAAAATAAAAAATTTAAATTGGCCCCAAAATTCCGGGTTGTTACATACTGTGACCAGAATGGGGAGCGATAGTTGCTGCATTCGAAACCCTATAGCTGAAGACTGGCGAAACTGTGTGACACCAGAATCGAGGCAGATGGAGGTGGTGTTCTGGCGTTCAAATGGGCGGCTGCTGATGGGGTTTGCATGCATCGACGGCGACGCAACAGTGCTGAAAGGAGGCGGTGTATTAGTAATGAAACCAATTATTTAAATTAGATATGACAGGTCATGGCCTTCGTGAATTCTGCACTACCTAAGCATTGCGTTTTAACATAGCAGCATGGAGGAATTGGCCTGTACCCGTTATTTTGAACAATAATTAAAGTTTAAACAATTTTACAATTAGAAGTTAGTAATTTGGTTAATAAAAATCATATTAATTAACCATGCAGGAACTTGTACAGGGAACGTATAATCAAAGGAATGACGCATGCTAGTTTTCCCTTTTGCAAATCAACGGGTCTGTTGAAAATAAAAACCAAAACAATTGACAACGTAATTAATATTATAATTTAGTTAATTCAGATTAATTAGTAATATTAATTATTTAATTAAAAACTGTATTAACTACTTTGTATATAACGTTGTATTGTGTCAACATAATTAAATAAAACAAGTTATGCCAGAACCGTGGTGAAGAACAAGACATTCTGGAACTGTTTTGAACAGAGATGGAGACAGCTGGGAATTATAGTTAAATTGAACACTGTTTAATTTAATAGTAACCGAATTACTTAAGCGACAATGAAAATCAATGTGAGTTAAACTCACTCAGTTCTTCCCATTTATATTTTATATAAGTTTGGTTTTATTTGTTTGTGTGTTATGGATGATTTTATTGAATGATTCTTGAATTATATATTCATATATTGACTGAATGGTTAAGTTAAACGTTCGTTTAACTTAATTAAAATAAAATCTTTATTTCTAACGATTGAATCCAATTGAAGTAAGTTACCTCAGTGGTTACGTTTATAATAATATAAACGTTATAAATAAATAATTGGATGTTTGAATTGCTATTATTTGCTGATTATTGACTGTTACCTCCAATATTGAATGTTATTATTAAACTGTTTATCTCATCTATTCAGATGGAAAATGAATATTAATTAGCCACATTGAACTGAATTATTCGAATTAAGGTAACCCATTGTTTTGCAGGGATTGACAGGTTGGAGGAATTCAACAGAGTTCCTCACTAATATTGCTAATATTTATCAATATGATTGGTTGTGTTCATTTGGATGTGAAATTGATTTATATTTCATGGGTTTGGTACTTCAGCGGATATTTACCTCTTTAGTACCGTCAAATAAAGAAAAGATTTTTGAAATTGATATCAAGTTAATTTCGAACGATTACGAAAATTTAAATATATTTATATATGAATTTGAAATACAGTTTTGATCATAAATATAAATATCAAAGATTAATTTACTGGTTTATTATTATTTAAATTTTTTAATAAAGATATAAGATATTATTAAAAGAATAGTTAAATGATATATACTTATCGTATTTGTTATTAAAATGTGTAAAATGGTGTGTAAAGGCCTTAACAGCCGTAAAGGAAATTTAAATTGATTTCAAAATATTGAAATGGAATAACTGAATCTTGGATTTACGAGAATATATAAAAGAGAATGAGAAGTGATATTTTTATTATAAATGATCATTTTAACAAACATTGTTTTAAATATATACGAAATGTGATTGAATAACATTTCATGAATAAGACTAACGAATTAAAAGGATCGGAAATGAGTATTAATTTGAAAATGGTATTTCAGGTTTTTAAATGAAATTGGATTTGAAAATATGAATATGGATTGATAAATAAGATTGAGATTTTTAAATAGAATTTAGTTTGAAACAACAAATTGGGATTTATAATTGGATTTAAACCCGATAGCTTGAACAGATTGTTAAATCAAGATTTTCCAATTATAGTGTAACGACCCAAAGATTTTCGACCCTAGAAATCGACATAAATTCCTTTACCGTAACTCATGCCGACCTTCCAAACACCGAAAACACTGGAACGTTATTAGAAAGAAATTAGAGGGTGAGATAAGAAAGAAAGAAATACAAGAATAGAAGAAGAAGAAGAACCAACACAACACCGAATCAGAGTCTCACATCGCAGCAGAACAAAATATAATACCGAAATAAAACTTTATTGAGAGCTTTTAAAAATACTTACAATATCAGAGTACACCAACATCTCTGGACGGTTATAAAAATCTGTCCTAGATACAACACACAGCGGAATAGTAACTATATAAATATCATACGTTTGGACTCTTCCAGCTCATCTCTTCACAGCATTTCAATAACCTGAACCTGTACACCCCAGGCTAACCCGAGCATTTACAAAAAACCGGGTTAGTCTGGTGAACCAGAGTGAGTAAAACTCGCACAGTATTAAGGGTAAATCATCCAACATGATTTTAAAGTTCAAAATCTTTTCAAAAGAAAAGGATAACCGTATGACCGAATCCACACATAAACACGGACGGTTTTTACCTTACGATAACCCAAAACAGTTTTGAAACCAATATCTTTTCTGATATTATAATAGTGTCTAAATACAAATAAATATCTATCTAGTGGAACGCTTGCATCTCACGCTCCACATATATAGTATACAATCGAAAGCGCGGGAGCTTATTGGAGATTGGATTCCGACCTTGACAAGGTATGGGGCCACCTGCCGATAGTGTATCTCTAGAGGCGAATACACTGGGATCAACAAGAACGTCTTACAACCCGGCCCTCACATAACCGACCACTCATTTCGCTTGAGTGTATCAAATGTATACCACCAACGGTTGGGCTCAAACCACCGTTTCCCGCAAAGGGACAGCATCGAAATAGATTAAAGAAACAAAAGGAATTTCTCTAGATAGGTGATTATACACCCTAATGGGAGCGACCCACATAGCCATGCTGCCTGCCCGATTTTTGTCATTTACCGGTTGTGAGGCTTGAGGTTTAGACTAACTTTTGACAATTGGTCATCATTCACTTTGAATGCCACATCGTCGGATACATCAGATATCACTAATTGACGTCCACAAAAATACTCTTATTTGATAGGCTAAGAGAAAGGCCTTTCTCCGCCACCAACCATGCTACGTTTGAAGAAATCAACGTACGCAATCCCTTTGGAAATACTCTGGCAGACATTCGTCCATGCAAGTCATCCAGGAACAGGATGAACCGAAGGCACTCTCCTACTGCATCTAATATAGGAATCACCCCATGGATCAGTAGCGAGAAGTCCTTGCAACCCATAGATTTCAACCACGACAGAACCATAGTTTATCTCTGGGAGCTAACCAGAGATTATTAGCGGTTCTTCCGTTTAATGAAGATCCACGGTCTTCAATGCTCCATCTCGACCGTCTTCTGATATCTTCACGTATTTGTTGGTCAGAATGGTTTTCAAATATAAATTCGATCCCGGTCTTTCCGTACCAACAATCGTATTGGACAGATTTGATAGTCGGTGATTTAACTATCAAAATAATCAGTGTTTCAATCATGACAATCCAATGGGTTCACTGGTTGGGTATTCAACACCACTTGGCCTTTTTAATTTAAACGAACGTAATTTAAACTCTTATATATTTCAATCTTATAAATATAGTGTCGCTTCTAATTTATCATAAGATTTCTCTTTAAACCAATTCATTTTAAAAGTATTCCAAATACATTAGGGTTCATTATATATATAGATATATTCCCAACTTTGTTTTTAACGCATTCACGTAAACCATTGTTATTCACAACAATATCCAATCTTTATTCTTAGAATAAACTCATTCCAAGGACTTACCCTTTTTATTTTATTTTTCTTTGGAATCCTCGTTATAAATATTCTTCAGATTTTCACCAAAAATGTTACATTATTGTTTCTCTATTGAAATAATAAATTATACTAACCTCTTTACCATTACAACAAATATCCTCCTCAGATAATCCTGAAGTCGTTCAAGTTGGGGTATTTTAATTACCTCTCAGTCCTTGATCAACAACGTTCATATCTTAAGATAAATACGAGCTGTAATCCAAAAACCAACATTTCATTTCAACTCAAATCAAATTCCATTTAACTATTTTATTTAAACACAATAATTAAATAATCAATTCCAATTTTAAAACGGTCGATTTAGTCAACCCAAACTCGGTTATCCCATTAATCGATTCCAATTGGTTTTCCCATTTGAATTAACCAATAATATAATTCATTTAAATAAATTCCATTTAATTGTTAAAAACAATTAAGCAACTTAACTGTTAGGTTAATTCCTATCCTCGTACTTATAAATTCGATTAACATCAGAACTTTCTTTATAAAATAAATTCACAACTAATTATACTTAAATAGTAATAATCATTATTTATTCCCTTTAAATGAACTTTTATTCAAAATAATATATTCAAAAATCTACCCCCAGTTATAAAATAAATTTTATAAATTCGTCTCTATTGATTTGCCTGACGGTAAATCAACATGTATAACTATTGATTTTATAGACCATATTTTGCCAAGTATTCAACCAATACCGCCCATTTGTTTAAACTAAACATATGTTGAATATTCAATCAATAATGAACAATCAAATCAATCACTCCAACAGATCAGTTCATATATGAGAAATATGAAAATAAATAATATATTTGAGGAATCCCGTTGGATCCCTCCAACCTGTTCCTCCCTGTATACAAATGGTTATCTCAAATTAGACCATTCAATCATTTAACTGATAATAACGACTGTTTAATCCAACCAAAAGCAATTCAAGCAATTCAACCAATTAAGCATGTTTATTTTATAAATGTGACCAACAAGGTAAGTTACCTTTATCGGAACCAATCGTTAGAATAACGATTTGGTATTTCACTGAAATTAAATGACGGTTTAATTTCACTAGTTAAATCAGCAAACAAACAGTCAACCATTGGCAAGCAGAGCACACAAAATAAAAACCCAATTTATATAAAATATAAATGAGAAAACTGAATGAGTTTAACTCACCTTGATTCATCTAGCGCTGAAACAGTTCATTCTAATTAAATTAAACTAACGTTTAATTTAATTAAAAACCCCGATAGCTGTCAATTCTGTCCAAACTAGTTTCATCTGTCGTGCGCGTCGATGCGGATCTGACGCCACTGGTTTCATTCAACCCTATCACTGCATGATAACGTTATGAATTTAATACGATATTTGTCTTATTTAAATCATATTATTAATAATATTTTAACACCTAAGTTACTAATTGACGTTATGAACATAAACTCTATCAGGCATATTTTAACTATCATTGTTCATATTCTAATTTAGGTATTCAAGACCATTGTTACCCGTGAATGGGCCTCACATCCTAACGCATGTTTATATAAACTAAACTTGGTTCAGGCATGCGAAATTGGCCACACATATAACTTTCCATCAGTTCCATATAAATCTTGATTAGGCAAAAATATAACTATAGGATTAGGCACTGTTCTAATTTACCTTCTTCCTCACGTGATATATTTTCCCCACCGTGCTCTCATGTCCACGTGAAACATTGAGCGTTGCTCTCTACTCCCACTACTTCTATATGGTACGTCACCAATTCCTTTCCCATCCTTCCTAATATACTCATGATTTCTTCAGTCCGTCGTTTGAAGGGAACCCCTGCTTTTCCTTCTCCTTCGTTGTTCTACCCTTTTTTTTCTTTCTTCTTTTTTCTTTTTTCTTGTTAAATCTCCGAAAGGCCCAGAACGTTCTTTTTTTCCACTTGGTCCAACTTCCATGCTAGGAGACTATCCACCTGTTTTACGTTTCTTCTCTTAAATCATTATGCCATTTACATTTCTACACCCCATCCTTGTTAAACCGCAACTTTCCGATTCTTTTGTTCGGACAACAGACCAACACTCCTCCCATATTCCTTTCATCTCGTCCCTTTGTTCTTGAGCGCGAAACCTAAGTTTTCCCAATACTGCTTTTAACGCATGCACTCTCCCACTCGACAGTTCCCTTCTCACTTTGAATCCGCACTCCATGCACCCCTCCATCTCACCGACACCGCGCCCCTTTCCTACAACATCTTCTTTTAAACAACCCTCCCTCCCAACGTCTGACTTTACATAACTCAGCCATGCTGATCTCCACGTTGCTCCATCTCATGACCCACTGCTCGCCCAACTATCGTCAGTAGCACCAGTCCCAGTGAAGTCACATCTCAAGAAATCATGGTTTTGTAATTTATCTAGATTTTTGTTCGGAAATGAACTCATGGTTTAAACTAGGAGAAGAGGGGTAGGTGAGGCGTGGAATGGAGCTTGCGGCACGAATTTCGAAGGGGTTTATGGTTTTTACTTCCTTCATGCTGGACAGAAACGAAGGTGGATAAGGTTGTGTATTTATTGGAGAAGGGAATAAATGGATAACAACACGGTCACTTCTCGTTAGTACAGATAGATGGTAGGGGAAAACGTAGCTGAAGGGAAATTAAATTGATTTGCAGTGTGTTATCTTTTCACTAGGGTAGCTGCATTGATGATGAAAACACACTGGAACGAAGAAAGTAAGTGCATGTGCGAAGGATAGTAGGAGAAACAGATAGCTGGAAAAAGAAAGGTACAGGGTGTAGCTGACATTTCATTTCAATGAGCTGATTGAAGAGAATGGCCTGCGTCTGAAGGAAACAAAAGCTGTACAACTAGACAGTAAGGTTTTGAAAGAATCGATATAGATGTGTACAGGGGTAGGCGGAATGAATCAGAACGTACAGTAGAAAGTAGGACTATTTTAATACAACCGAACTTCGTAGTGAGAAATCATGTTAAAAACTACCACATATGATCTCTGTTTTCTGATATAAAAGCTAATCTTGGTGTAAAAAGATATTCCGGATCCAATGGGAAAAGTTTCATCGAAAACCGAGGTCGTATGTAAAAATTTCCTTTATAAAACCAGAAATGAACACGCATTAAATTTTTTCACGATCATCAGATAAATCAAATCAACTTGAAACCTTGCAATCCTATAATAATTCTTCAATACGAACCCAACGGCACCAGTTTCGTCACATTCTGAGACTGTTTCCCCGGTAGGCTATTTTTACGCGCACCACAATGCCATTTCAGACACCAAATTACTTGGTCTTCAAAAATAACAAACTATATACCTATCCTGGCCCTAATCGACGATACGAATTCAACGGAATTGGTTTCGCGGCTTAATTCGACCGCCTGCTCAAGTTACACTCAAAAACCCCTTTATTAAATTAATTACGCGCCATAGAAAATAACTGGGCGTTTACGGCTACCGTGGCCGCATACGACATCGGTTTGCCACGCCATTTAACATCGTACAATAATTTAATGCTACGGTCCCAATGAAACTGGTTTCGTCGAAAACAGAGACCGTTTGCAAAATGGCCATTTTAAAGGCCTGTATTCAAATAACGATTTTCATAGCGATTATTTTAAAATTTGAATTGGCCATAATTAACAATCTATAACACGAAATCTGAAATTTTCTCTTTCATATGAAAATTTTAATCAACACAGTTCCAACGTTTCTCGTTTCACAGAAATCCGACTTATATTGAATCCTGTATATCAAATTAAAGTTCAGAACTCAATATTACGAACTGCCACACCATTTCGAGCTCGTTTTATAATTATATAAATTATAACGTTTAAACGTCGTTTTAAATAAATGAATTCAATATTAAAATCCATTAATATTCCAAATATAATATTTAAAAAAATAAATTAAATAAAATATTTGGCTACCCAAAAATACGGGACGTTACATTCTTCCCTCCTTAAAATAATTTCGTCCTCGAAATTGCTAAGGTTAGAAAGAACGTTACAAACCCATTAATTTCCCAATCTATTTTATTTTAAATCAAAAACCATTTTATTATAATCAATACAAAATTTCAAAAATATCAAAAAATTTCTAACACATTAAATTCCCGGGAAAATTCGGTAGAGTCTCCCCTGCACGGAGTGACATCTGCGATATCGCAGGAACAAATAATACATATACATCGACCAACGGTCGGAAAACAAAAAATCAAAACCCCAAAATTTTATATTTTCGCGTGAGCGTACCTTTATGAGCGCTATTTAATTTATCGCGATTTTCTCAATCAAAATCTGATCCTCAAAAGCCATCTGGCACCTGTACTCAACTTAATTCATATATCAGTAACAGATATATGAAATCCTGAGATAATATTTCTCTAATCAACAAGTATACCCCACCAATTCCAGTAACCAAACATAAGCCATAAATTCATAGGTGATTCCATTTAAATTTATAATACTGGGATCTATTTTCTTGGTTTATAATCCATTCATCTTCATATTAAACCATTTATGACTTATTCGACTAATCTATCAAACAATCGAAAATCAACAATCATATTAACAACCAATGCACGATCAACTCAATCAAATCAATTGAATTTTCGTTCAATATTAATATTTACTTTAGTTTCACATATTTGAACATCAATCGATTCATTATTCGATTGATTTCTATTTGATTTTCATCCATCTCATTTCCAATTTATTTAATTTAATATCATTCTGAATTTAATTACACTTAACCAAGTTAAGTTTTCAACTCAAATTTTCAATCTGATTTGAATTCCATTCAAATCGATCAAACACACTAGTATCTCAATAATTTGATCAAATTATTTCTTTTCTATACAAAAATATAACTTGGGTAAAATTATTTCATTTACCCTCTTTTCAAAACAATACTGTTTCGATTGTCAGTTCAACGTTTCTCAACACTTGAACCGATCAAACAACACAGTACAGAACATTTGTATATATAATTTACAATTACGCTCTCATATATATACACTCAATCTCAATCTAGGGTATTTCTAACCCAATCTCTATCGAGTTACACCACAGAGCCAAGGTTATTACTAAACCAATAGCTCTGATACCACTGTAACAACCCAGGGATTTTCGGCCCCAGAAATCGACATAAATACCTTTACCATAACTCATGCCGACCTTCCAAACACCGAAAACACTGGAACGTTATTAGAAAGAAATTAGAGGGTGAGATAAGAAAGAAATATAAGAATAGAAGAAGAAGAAGAACCAACACAACACCGAATCAGAGTCTCACATCGCAGCGGAACAAAATATAATACCGAAATAAAACTTTATTGAGAGCTTTTAAAAATACTTACAATATCAGAGTACACCAACATCTCTGGACAGTTATAAAAATTTGTCCCAGATACAACACACAGCGGAATAGTAACTATATAAATATCATACGTCTGGACTCTTCCAGCTCGTCTCTTCACATCATTTCAATAACCTGAACCTGTACACCCCGGGCTAACCCGAGCATTTACAAAACACCGGGTCAGTCCGTTGAACCAGAGTGAGTAAAACTCGCATAGTATTAAGGGTAAATCATCAAACATTATTTTAAAGTTCAAAATCTTTTCAAAAGAAAAGGATAATCATAAGACCGAATCCACACATAAACACGAACGGTTTTTACCTTACGATAACCCAAAACAGTTTTGAAACCAATATCTTTTCTGATATTATAATAGTGTCTAAATACAAATAAATATCTATCTAGTAGAACGTTTGCATCTCACGCTCCACATATATAGTACACAATCGAAACCGCGGGCGCTTATTGGAGATCGGATTCCGACCTTGACAAGGTATGGGGCCACCTGCCGATAGTGTATCTCTAGAGGCGAATACACTGGGCAACAAGAACATCTTACAACCCGGCCCTCACATGACCGACCACTCATTTCGCTTGAGTGTATCGAATGTATATCACCAACGGTTGGGCTCAAACCAACGTTTCCCGCAAAGGGACAACATTGAAATAGATTAAAGAAACAAAAGGAATTTCTCTAGATAGGTGATTATACACCCTAATGGGAGCGACCCACATAGCCATGCTGCCTGCCCGATTTTTGTCATTTACCGGTTGTGAGGCTTGAGGTTTAGATTAACTTTTGACAATTGGTCATCATTCACTTTGAATGCCACATCGTCGGATACATCAGATATCACTAATTGACGTCCACAAAAATACTCTTAGTTGATAGGCTAAGAGAAAGGCCTTTCTCCGCCAACAACCATGGTACGTTTGAAGAAATCAACGTACGCAATCCCTTTGGAAATACTCTGTCAGACATTCGTCCATGTAAGTCATCCAGGAACAGGATGAACCGAAGGCACTCTCCTACTGCATCCAATATAGAAATCACCCCATGGATCAGTAGCGAGAAGTCCTTGCAACCCACAGATTTCAACCACGACAGAACCATAGTTTATCTCTGGGAGCTAACCAGAGATTATTAGCGGTTCTTCAGTTTAATGAAGATCCACGGTCATCAATGCTCCATCTCGACCGTCTTCTGATATCTTCACGTATTTGTTGGTCGGAATGGTTTTCGAATATAAATTCGATCCTGGTCTTTCCGTACCAACAATCGTATTGGACAGATTTGATAGTCGGTGATTTAACTATCAAAATAATCAGTGTTTCAATCATGACAATCCAATGGGTTCACTGGTTGGGTATTCAACACCACTTGGCCTTTTTAATTTAAACGAACGTAATTTAAACTCTTATATATTTCAATCTTATAAATATAGTGTCGCTTCTAATTTATCATAAGATTTCTCTTTAAACCAATTCATTTTAAAAGTATTCCAACTACATTAGGGTTCATTATATATATAGATATATTCCCAACCTTGTTTTTAACGCATTCACGAAAACCATTGTTATTCACAACAATATCCAATCTTTATTCTTAGAATAAACTCATTCCAAGGACTTACTCTTTTTATTTCCTTTTTCTTTGGAATCCTCGTTATAAATATTCTTCAGATTTTCACCAAAATTGTTACATTATTATTTCTCTATTGAAATAATAAATTATACTAACCTCTTTACCATTACAACAAATATCCTCCTCCGATAATCCTGAAGTCGTTCAAGTTGGGGTATTTTAATTACCTCTCAGACCTTGATCAACAACGTTCATATCTTAAGATAGATACGAGTTGTAATCCAAAAACCAACATTTCATTTCAACTCAAATCAAATTCCATTTAACTATTTTATTTAAACACACTAATTAAATAATCAATTCCAATTTAAAAACGGTCAATTTAGTCAACCCAAACTCGGTTATCCCATTAATCGATTCCAACTGGTTTTCCCGTTTAAATTAACCAATAATATAATTCATTTAAATAAATTCCATTTAATTGTAAAAAACTATTAAACAACTTATCTGTTAGGTTAATTCCTATCCTCGTACTTATAAATTCGATTAACATCAGAACTTACTTTATAAAATAAATTCATAACTAATTATACTTAAATAGTAATAATCATTATTTATTCCCTTTAAATGAACTTTTATTCAAAATAATATATTCAAAAATCTACCCCCAGTTATAAAATAAATTTTATAACTTCATCTCTATTGATTTGCCTAACGGTAAATCAACATGTATAACTATTGATTTTATAGACCATATGTTGCCAAGTATTCAACCAATACCGCCCATTTGTTTAAACTAAACAGATGTTGAATATTCAATTAATAATGAACAATCAAATCAATAACTCCAACAGATCAGTTCATATATGACAAATATGAAAATAAATAATATATTTGAGGAATCCCGTTGGATCCCTCTAACCTGTTCCTCCCTGTATACAAATGGTTATCTCAAATCAGACCATTCAATCATTTAACAGATAATAACGACCATTTAATCCAACCACAAGCAATTCAAACAATTCAATCAATTAAGCATGTTTATTTTATAAACGTGACCAACAAGGTAAGTTACCTTTATCGGAACCAATCGTTAGAATAATGAGTTGGTATTTCACTGAAATTAAACGACGGTTTAATTTCACCAGTTAAATCAGCAAACAAACAGTCAACCATTGGCAAGCTGAGCACACAAAATAAAAACCCAATTTATATAAAATATAAATGGGAAAACTGATTGAGTTTAACTCACCTTGATTCGTATGACGCTGAAACAGTTCGTTCTAATTAAAATACACTGACGTTTAATTTAATTAAAAACCCCGATAGCTGTCAATTCTGTCCAAACCAGTTTCATCTGTCGTGCGCGTCGATGCGAATCTGACGCCACTGGTTTCATTCAACCCTATCACTGCATGATAACGTTATGAATTTAATACGATATTGGTCTTATTTAAATCATATTATTAATAATATTTTAACACCTAAGTTACTAATTAACGTTATGAATATAAACTCTATCAGGCATATTTTAACTATCATTGGTCATATTCTAATTTAGGTATTCAAGACCATTGTTACTCGTGAATGGGCCACACATCCTAACGCACGTTTATATAAACTAAACTTGGTTCAGGCATGCGAAATTGGCAACACATATAACTTTCCATCAGTTCCATATAAATCGTGATTAGGCAAAAATATAACTATAGGATTAGGCACTGTTCTAATTTACCTTCTTCCTCATGTGATATATTTTCCCCACCGTGCTCTCATGTCCACGTGAAACGTTGAGCGTTGCTCTCTACTCCCACTACTTCTATATGGTACGTCACCAATTCCTTTCCCATCCTTCCTAATATACTCATGATTTCTTCAGTCCGTCGTTTGAAGGGAACCCCTACTTTTCCTTCTCCTTCGTTGTTCTACCCCCCTTTTTTCCTTTTTTCTTTTTTCTTGTTAAATCTCCGAAATGCCCGGAACGTTCTTTATTTCCACTTAGCCCAACTTCCATGCAAGGAGACTATCCACCTGTTTTACGTTTCTTCTCTTAAATCATTATGCAATTTACATTTCTGCACCCCGTCCTTGTTAAACCGCAACTTTCCCATTCTTTTGTTCGTACAACAGACCAACACTCCTCCCATATTCCTTTCATCTCGTCCCTTTGTTCTTGAACGCGAAACCTAAGTTTGCCCAATACTGCTTTTAACGCATGCACTCTCCCACTCGACAGTTCCCTTCTCACTTTGAATCCGCACTCCATACACTCCTTCATCTCACCAACACCGCACCCCTTTCCTACAACATCTTCTTTTAAACAACCCTCCCTCCCAACGTCTGAATTTACACAACTCAGCCATGCTGATCTCCACGTTGCTCCATCTCATGACCCACTGCTCACCCAGCTATCGTCAGAAGCACCAGTCCCAGTGAAGTCCCATCTCAAGAAATCACGGTTTTGTAATTTATTTATATTTTTGTTTGGAAATGAACTCATGGTTTAAACTGGGAGAAGAGGGGTAGGTGAGGCGTGGAATGGAGCTTGCGGCATGAATTTCGAAGGGGTTTATGGTTTTTACTTCCTTCATGCTGGACAGAAACGAAGGTGGATAAGGTTCTGTATTTATAGGAGAAGGGAATAAATGGATAACAACACGGTCACTTCTCGTTAGTATAGATAGATGGTAGGGGAAAACGTAGCTGAAGGGAAATTAAATTGATTTACAGTGTGTTATCTTTTCACTAGGGTAGCTGCATTGATGATGAAAACACACTGGGACGAAGACAGTATGTGCATGTGCGAAGGATAGTAGGAGAAACAGATAGCTGGAAAAAGAAAGGTACAGGGTGCAGCTGACATTTCATTTCAATGAGCTGATTGAAGAGAATGACCTGCGTCTGAAGGAAACAAAAGCTGTACAACTAGACAGTAAGGTTTTGAAAGAATAGATATAGATGTATACAGGGGTAGGCGGAATGAATCAGAACGTATAGTAGAAAGTAGGACTATTTTAATACAACCAAACTTCGTAGTGAGAAATCGTGTTAAAAACCACCACATATGATCTCTGTTTTCTGATATAAAAGCTAACCTTGTTGTAAAAAGATATTCCGGATCCAATGGGACAAGTATCATCGAAAACCGAGGTCGTATGAAAAAATTTCCTTTATAAAACCAGAAATGAACACACGTTAAATTTTTCATGATCATCAGATAAATCAAATCAACTTGAAACCTTGTAATCCTATAATAATTCTTCAATTCGAACCCAACGGCACTAGTTTCGTCGCATTCTGAGACTGTTACCCCGGTAGGCTATTTTTACGCGCACCGCAATGCCATTACGGACACCAAATTACATGGTCTTCAAAAATAACAAACTATATACCTATCCTGGCCCTAATCGATGATACGAATTCAACGGAATTGGTTTCGCGGCTTAATTCGACCGCCTGCTCAAGTTACACTCAAAAACCCCTTTATTAAATTAATTACGTGCCATAAAAAATAACTGGGCGTTTACGGCTACCGTGGCCACATACGACATCGGTTTGCCACGCCATTTAACATCGTACAATAATTTAACGCTACGGTCCCAATGAAACTGGTTTCGTCGAAAACAGAGACCGTTTGCAAAATGGCCATTTTAAAGGCCTATATTTAAATAACGATTTTCATAGCGATTATTTTAAAATTTGAATTGGCCATAATTAACAATCTATAACACGAAATCTGATTTTTTTTCTCTTTCATATGAAAATTTTAATCAACACAGTTCCAACGTTTCTCGTTTCATAGAAATCCGACTTATATCGAATCCTGTATATCAAATTAAAGTTCAGAACTCAATATTACGAACTGCCGCACCATTTCGAGCTCGTTTTATAATTATATAAATTATAACGTTTAAACGTCATTTTAAATAAACGACTTCAATATTAAAATCCATTAATATTCCAAATATAATGTTTAAAAAAATAAATTAAATAAAATATTTGGCTAACTAAAAATACGGGACGTTACATTCTTCCCCCCTTAAAATAATTTCGTCCTCGAAATTGCTAAGGTAAGAAAGAACGTTACAAACCCATTAATTTCCAAATCCATTTTATTTTAAATCAAAAACCATTTTATTATAATCAATACAAAATTTCAAAAATATCGAAAATTTTCTAACACATTAAATTCCCGGGAAAACTCGGCAGAGTCTCCCCTGCACGGAGTGACATCTGCGATATTGCAGGAACAAATAATATATATACATCGACCAACGACCGGAAAACAAAAAATCAAAACCCCAAAATTTTATATTTTCGCGTAAGTGTACCTTTATGAGCGCTATTTAATTTATCGCGATTTTCTCAATCAAAATCTGATCCTCAAAAGCCATCTGGCACCTGTACTAAACTTAATTCATATATCAGTAACAAATATATGAAATCCTAAGATAATATTTATCTAATCAACAAGTATACCCCACCAATTCCAATAACCAAACATAAGCCATAGATTCATAGGTGATTCCATTTAAATTTATAATACTGGGATCTGTTTTATTGGTTTATAATCCATTCATCTTCATATTAAACCATTTATGACTTATTCGACTAATCTATGAAACAATTGAAAATCAACAATCATATTAACAACCAATGCACGGTCAACTCAATCAAATCAATTGAATTTTCATTTAATATTAATATTTACTTTAGTTTCACATATTTGAACATCAATCGATTCATTATTCGATTGATTTCTATTTGATTTTCATCCATCTCATTTCCAATTTATTTAATTTAATATCATTCTGAATTTAATTACACTTAACCAAGTTAAGTTTTCAACTCAAATTTTCAATTTGATTTGAATTCCATTCAAATCGATCAAACACACTAGTATCTCAATAATTTGATCAAATTATTTCTTTTCTATACAAAAATATAACTTGGGTAAAATTATTTCATTTACCCTCTTTTCAAAACAATACTGTATCGATTGTCAGTTCAACGTTTCTCAACACTTGAACCGATCAAACAACACAGTACAAAACATTTGTATATAAAATTTACAATTACGCTCTCATATATATACACTCAATCTCGATCTAGGGTATTTCTAACCCAATCTCTATCGAGTTACACCACAAAGCCAAGGTTATTACTAAACCAATAGCTCTGATACCACTGTAACGACCCAGGGATTTTCGGCCCCAGAAATCGACATAAATACCTTTACCGTAACTCATGCCGACCTTCCAAACACCGAAAACACTGGAACGTTATTAGAAAGAAATTAGAGGGTGAGATAAGAAAGAAAGAAATATAAGAATAGAAGAAGAAGAAGAACCAACACAACACCGAATCAGAGTCTCACATCGCAGCGGAACAAAATATAATACCGAAATAAAACTTTATTGAGAGCTTTTAAAAATACTTACAATATCAGAGTACACCAACATCTCTGGACAGTTATAAAAATTTTTCCCAGATACAACACACAGCGGAATAGTAACTATATAAATATCATACGTCTGGACTCTTCCAGCTCGTCTCTTCACAGCATTTCAATAACCTGAACCTGTACACCCCGGGCTAACCCGAGCATTTACAAAACATCGGGTCAGTCTGGTTAACCAGAGTGAGTAAAACTCACACAGTATTAAGGGTAAATCATCCAACATGATTTTAAAGTTCAAAATCTTTTCAAAAGAAAAGGATAATCGTAAGACCGAATCCACACATAAACACAGACGGTTTTTACCTTATGATAACCCAAAACAGTTTTGAAACAAATATCTTTTCTGATATTATAATAGTGTCTAAATACAAATAAATATCTATCTAGTGGAACGCTTGCATCTCACGCTCCACATATATAGTACACAATCGAAACCGCGGGCGCTTATTGGAGATTGGATTTCGACCTTGACAAGGTATGGGGCCACCTGCCGATAGTGTATCTCTAGAGGCGAATACACTTGGTTCAACCAGAACTTCTTACAACCCGGCCCTCACATGACCGACCACTCATTTCGCTTGAGTGTATCGAATGTATATCACCAATGGTTGGGCTCAAACCACTGTTTCCCGCAAAGGGACAACATCGAAATAGATTAAAGAAACAAAAGGAATTTCTCTAGATAGGTGATTATACACCCTAATTGGAGCGACCCACATAGCCATGCTGCCTGCCCGATTTTTGTCATTTACCGGTTGTGAGGCTTGAGGTTTAGATTAACTTTTGACAATTGGTCATCATTCACTTTGAATGCCACATCGTCAGATACATCAGATATCACTAATTGACATCCACAAAAATACTCTTAGTTGATAGGCTAAGAGAAAGGCCTTTCTCCGCCAACAACCATGGTACGTTTGAAGAAATCAACGTACGCAATCCCTTTGGAAATACTCTGTCAGACATTCGTCCATGCAAGTCATCGGGGAACAGGATGAACCGAAGGCACTCTCCTACTGCATCCAATATAGGAATCACCCCATGGATTAGTAGCGAGAAGTCCTTGCAACCCATAGATTTCAACCACGACAGAACCATAGTTTATCTCTGGGAGCTAACCAGATATTATTAGCGGTTCTTCCGTTTAATGAAGATCCACGGTCTTCAATGCTCCATCTCGACCGTCTTCTGATATCTTCATGTATTTGTTGGTCAGAATGGTTTTCGAATATAAATTCGATCCCGGTCTTTCCGTACCAACAATCGTATTGGACAGATTTGATAGTCGGTGATTTAACTATCAAAATAATCAGTGTTTCAATCATGACAATCCAATGGGTTCACTGGTTGGGTATTCAACACCACTTGGCATTTTTAATTTAAACGAACATAATTTAAACTCTTATATATTTCAATCTTATAAATATTGTGTCGCTTCTAATTTATCATAAGATTTCTCTTTAAACCAATTCATTTTAAAACTAATCCAAATACATTAGGGTTCATTATATATATAGATATATTCCCAACCTTGTTTTTAACGCATTCACGTGAACCATTGTTATTCACAACAATATCCAATCTTTATTCTTAGAATAAACTCATTCCAAGGACTTACCCTTTTTATTTCCTTTTTCTTTGGAATCCTCGTTATAAATATTCTTCATATTTTCCCCAAAAATGTTACATTATTATTTCTCTATTGAAATAATAAATTATACAAACCTCTTTACCATTACAACAAATATCCTCCTCAGATAATCCTGAAGTCGTTCAAGTTGGGGTATTTTAATTACCTCTCAGACCTTGATCAACAACGTTCACATCTTAAGATAGATACGAGCTATAATCCAAAAACCAACATTTCATTTCAACTCAAATCAAGTTCCATTTAACTATTTTATTTAAACACACTAATTAAATAATCAATTCCAATTTAAAAACGGTCGATTTAGTCAACCCAAACTCGGTTATCCCATTAATCGATTCCAATTGGTTTTCCCGTTTAAATTAACCAATAATATAATTCATTTAAATAAATTCCATTTAATTGTTAAAAACAATTAAATAACTTAACTGTTAGGTTAATTCCTATCCTCGTATTATAAATTCGATTCACATCAGAACTTACTTTATAAAATAAATTCATAACTAATTATACTTAAATAGTAATAATCATTATTTATTCCCTTTAAATAAACTTTTATTCAAAATAATATATTCAAAAATCTACACCCAGTTATAAAATAAATTTTATAACTTCGTCTCTATTGATTTGCCTGATGGTAAATCAACATGTATAACTATTGATTTTATGGATAATATGTTGCCAAGTATTCAACCAATACCGCCCATTTGTTTAAACTAAACAGATGTTGAATATTCAATCAATAATGAACAATCAAATCAATCACTCCAACAGATCAATTCATATATGACAAATATGAAAATAAATAATATATTTGAGGAATCCCGTTGGATCCCTCCAACCTGTTCCTCCCTGTATACAAATGGTTATCTCAAATCAAACCATTCAATCATTTAACTGATAATAACGACCATTTAATCCAACCACAAGCAATTCAAACAATTCAACCAATTAAGCATGTTTATTTTATAAACGTGACCAACAAGACAAGTTACCTTTATCAGAACCAATCGTTAGAATAATGATTTGGTATTTCACAGATATTAAACGAAGGTTTAATTTCACCAGTTAAATCAGCAAACAAACAGTCAACCATTGGCAAGCAGAGCACACAAAATAAAAACCCAATTTATATAAAATATAAATGGGAAAACTGAGTGAGTTTAACTCACCTTGATTCGTCTAACTCTGAAACAGTTCGTTCTAATTAAATTAAACTGACGTTTAATTTAATTAAAAACCCCGATAGCTATCAATTCTGTCCAAACCAGTTTCATCTGTCGTGCGCGTCGATGCGGATCTGACGCCACTGGTTTCATTCAACCCTATCACTGCATGATAACGTTATGAATTTAATACGATATTTGTCTTACTTAAATCATATTATTAATAATATTTTAACAACTAAGTTACTAATTGACGTTATGAATATAAACTGTATCAGGCATATTTTAACTATCATTGGTCATATTCTAATTTAGGTATTCAAGACCATTGTTACCCGTGAATGGGCCACACATCCTAACACATGTTTATATAAACTAAACTTGGTTCAGGCATGCAAAATTGGCCACACATATAACTTTCCATTAGTTCCATATAAATCATGATTAGGCAAAAATATAACTATAGGATTAGGCACTATTCTAATTTACCTTCTCCCTCATGTGATATATTTTCCCCACCGTGCTCTCATGTCCACGGGAAACGTTGAGCATTGCTCTCTACTCCCACTACTTCTATATGGTACGTCACCAATTCCTTTCCCATCCTTCCTAATATACTCATGATTTCTTCAGTCCGTCGTTTGAAGGTAACCCCTGCTTTTCCTTCTCCTTCGTTATTCTACCCCCTTTTTTTCTTTTTTCTTTTTTCTTATTAAATCTCCGAAAGGCCCAGAACGTTCTTTTTTCCACTTGGCCCAACTTCCATGCAAGGAGACTATCCACCTGTTTTACGTTTCTTCTCTTAAATCATTATGCCATTTACATTTCTGCACCCCATCCTTGTTAAACCGCAACTTTCCCATTCTTTTGTTCAGACAACAGACCAACACTCCTCCCATATTCCTTTCATCTCGTCTCTTTGTTCTTGAACGCGAAACCTAAGTTTGCCCAATACTGCTTTTAAAGCATGCACTCTCCCACTCGACAGTTCCCTTCTCACTTTGAATCCGCACTCCATGCACCCCTTCATCTCACCGACACCGCGCCCCTTTCCTACAACATCTTCTTTTAATCAGCCCTCCCTACCAACGTCTGACTTTACACAACTCTGCCATGCTGATCTCCACGTTGCTCCATCTCATGACCCACTGCTCGCCCAGCTATCGTCAGTAGCACTAGTCCCAGTGAAGTCCCATCTCAAGAAATTACGGTTTTGTAATTTATTTAGATTTTTGTTTGGAAATGAACTCATGGTGGGAGAAGAGGGGTAGGTGAGGCGTGGAATGGTGCTTGCGGCATGAATTTCGAAGGGGTTTATGGTTTTTACTTCCTTAATGCTGGACAGAAACGAAGGTGGATATGGTTGTGTATTTATAGGAGAAGGGAATAAATGGATAACAACACGGTCACTTCTCGTTAGTACAGATAGATGGTAGGGGAAAACGTAGTTGAAGGGAAATTAAATTGATTTGCAGTGTGTTATCTTTTCACTAGGGTAGCTGCATTGATGATGAAAACACACTGGGACGAAGACAGTAAGTGCATGTGCGAAGGATAGTAGGAGAAACATATAGCTGGAAAAAGAAAGGTACAGGGTGCAGGTGACATTTCATTTCAATGAGCTGATTGAAGAGAATGGCCTGCGTCTGAAGGAAACAAAAGCTGTACAACTAGACAGTAAGGTTTTGAAAGAATAGATATAGATGTGTACATGGGTAGGCGGAATGAATCAGAACGTACAGTAGAAAGTAGGACTATTTTAATACAAGCAAACTTCGTAGTGAGAAATCGTGTTAAAAACCACCACATATGATCTCTGTTTTCTGATATAAAAGCTAATCTTGGTGTAAAAAGTTATTCCAGATCCAATGGGACAAGTTTCATCGAAAACTGAGGTGGTACGAAAAAATTTCCTTTATAAAACCAGAAATGAACACGCGTTAAATTTTTTCACGATCATCAGATAAATCAAATCAACTTGAAACCTTGCAATCCTATAATAATTCTTCAATACGAACCCAACGGCACTAGTTTCGTCGCATTCTGAGACTGTTTCCCGGGTAGGCTATTTTTACGCGCACCGCATGCCATTTCAGACACCAAATTACATGGTCTTCAAAAATAACAAACTATATACTTATCCTGGCCATAATCGACGATACGAATTCAACGGAATTGGTTTCGCGGCTTAATTCGACCACCTGCTCTAGTTACACTCAAAAACCCCTTTATTAAAATAATTACGCGCCATAGAAAATAACTGAGCGTTTACGGCTACCGTGGCCACATACGACATCAGTTTGCCACGCCATTTAACGTCGTACAATAATTTAACGCTACGGTCCTAATAAAACTGGTTTCTTCGAAAACAGAGACCGTTTGCAAAATGGCCATTTTAAAGGCCTATATTTAAATAACGATTTTCATAGCGATTATTTTAAAATTTGAATTGGCCATAATTAACAATCTATAACACGAAATCTGAATTTTTCTCTTTCATATGAAAATTTTAATCAACACAGTTCCAACGTTTCTCGTTTCACAGAAATCCGACTTATATCGAATCCTGTATATCAAATTAAAGTTCAGAACTCAATATTACGAACTGCCGCACCATTTCGAGCTCGTTTTATAATTATATAAATTATAATGTTTAAACGTCGTCTTAAATAAATGAATTCAATATTAAAATCCATTAATTTTCCAAATATAATATTTAAAAAAATAAATTAAATAAAATATTTGGATACCCAAAAATAAGGGACGTTACATATAGTATAACTGGATATCCAAATATGAGTTGAATTTATACGTAAAAGAGTGGTAAAATAAATTCTAAGTATAGCGGAATTGGATAAGTATAAATTGAGAAGTTGGGGGATGATGTGAAATGGCTAAGATAGGTTTTATTCCGAGATTCGGAGAGTTGTATTCCGGAGTCCGGAATGTTTATCGAGTTGAGGTTTATTCCAAAGTTCGGAATGCGATATTCCGAAGTTCGGAATGTAAATCGAAGGTGAGAGCCGAGAAATGAAGTTGAATTATAAGTCATCGCTAATGAATTGAACACGGAATTTGTAAATGAGGTTTAAGTTTTGGAAAGGGAATTTGTAACATTTGTTACAAAAGATAAATTAAACTATTTGGTTAATAAACTGAAGATCTTTTTAAAGAACCGTTATAAAATTTTAGACAACAATTAAGTTGCTGGTAATGAATTGTAAGGGTTTGATAAAATGGAAGTAAAAGGATTTGGAAATAGTATCTGTAACATTTAATACAAAAGTTAAGTTAAATTATTTTGATTAATAAAATACAAGTTCTGTAAAAGATAACAAATTAAGATTTGAAAAGGTGTTCATATAAGATTGTGATGATATTTATATAAGACTTGTAAAGAATTTTTATATACAATTTTAATCAATAAATAGTGATTATGGTGAATATTGGTAAAATATAACCATAAAGAGATATTAAAGAAATTTATAATGGATTCGATTTGTAATTGAATCGAGACTCGTGCATTATACTGAAAAGGTTATTTAAGAATTGAAGAAAGCTATAAATAAGAGTTTACTTAATTAATTAAGTAAACGTGTTTGAGATTTTAAATAGATTTTTTAAAAGGAAACATGTGTTAATAAACTTATATCTATTCTGAAGATATGAATGTGGTTGGTCAAGGTCTGAGAGGTAAATAGAATACCCCAACTTGAGCTTCATGATTATCCGAGGATGGTATTAGTTTATAAACGAGAGGAGTTGAGATAAAAAGTTATTATTTCCATAAATAACTTTATAAACTGTATTAAAAAGTTTATAAATTGAATGATGATTTTAAGAATATTCTTATTCGATAATAAGAAGTAAAAGCTATATTCCAAATATTGGAAGATAATAAGAATTTAATTAACATATGGTTATTAAAGAGGCTAAATGATGCTGGGTACATTTTTATTTTTACAGATGAACGGTTGTTATTTATGTTTGTTTGATAGTTAAATAACAGACTATCAAATCTGACATATACGCTTGTTGGTACGTAAAGACTGGGATCAAATTTATATTCGAAAACCATTCCAACCAACAAATACGTGAAGATATCAGAAGATAATCGAGATGGAGCATGAAGACCGTAGATCTTTATAAACGGAAGAACTAGTAATAATCTTTGGTTTAGCAGCAAGAGATAAACTGTGGTTCTGTCGTGGTTGAAATCTACCGATTGCAAGGACTTCTCGCTACTGATCTATAGGGTGATTCCTAGGATGTGGTAGGAGGGTGCCTTCGGTTCATCCTATTCCTGGATGACTTGTATGGACAAACGTCTGACAGAGCATTTCCAATGGGGTCAAGCACGTTGATTTCTTCAAACGTGTCATAGTCGGGTAGCTCTTAACTAGGGTATTTCTGTGGACGTCAATTAGTGATATCCAGCGGATCTGACAATGTGGCATTCAAAGTGAATGTTGGTCAGATTTTCTAAAAATAATAATAAAGGTAAATGAATAAATAAATAAATTATGACCTCAAGCCTCATCAACCGGGAATGGCATAAAATCGGGTAGGTCGCATGGCTTTGTGGGTCGCACCCATCAAAAGGGTATATCATTACCTGATCTGGTGAAATCAAATGCCTTTGATTGTCCCTTTTACTTTTGTATGTATGCTATTGATTCGGTTGGCTGGCCCCCTACCATGGTAATGATATATTCGGTACTCTCATGGTATAGTTAGGGGCTGGTCATGTTTAGCCTGGGTTGCAAGATGTTCTTGTTGAACCCCATTGTATTCATCATCAGAGGTACATTATCGGAAAGGTGGTCCTATACCTTGCCAAGAAATCCATTCTCCAATAAGAGCCCGCGGTTTTGATTGTATATATATATATATATATATATATATATATATATATGTGTGTGTGTGTGTGTGTGTGTGTGTGTGGAGCGTGAGATGCAAGCGTTCTGCTGCATTGGTATTTATTTGTATTTAGACACTATCATAATATCAAAATAATATTTTTTCAAAAATGTTTTGGGTTATCGTAAGGTAAAAACCATCCGTATTTATGTGTGGATTCGGTCTTATGATTATCCTTTTCTTTTGAAAAGGTTTTGACGTTAAAATCAAGTTGTGTGTGATACCTTTAAACTTAGTGTGTTTTTCTCACTTTTGTTCACCAGACTGGCCCGTCGTTTGTAATGCTCGGGTTAGACCGGGTTGTACAGGTTCAGGTTATCAGGTGCTATGAAGAGACGAGCTTAAGAGTTCAGACGTATGATATTATATATTCTGCTGTGTGATTGTATATGAGGTCAGACTATTATAACTGCCAAGATGTGTGATGTACTCTGATGATTGTAAGTATATTTTCAAGCTCTCAATAAAGATATATTTCTATATTATATTTTCTTCCGCTGCGATATGAGACTCTGTGTTGTGTTAGTTCTTTTTCTTCTTCTATCCTTGTATTTCTTTCTTATCTCATCCTCTAATTTCTTTCTATTAATGATTCAGTGTTTTCGTTGCTTGAATAGTCGACATGGTATTTTGTGTCGATCACCGGGCTCGAAAATCCTTGGGCCGTTACATACATAGTTTTGGTATTGGATTTAATAGCATATTTCTGATTTGGAAATTTCTAAAGATATAAGTGTGATCAGGTGTTATGTAAATTTGTGAATTAGTGTCCAGTAATATGAAACATTCATTATGGCAGTGAAATGGGCTTTCTGTGATTATTTGTAACGACTCGGATTTTGCCCGGACCTAATCGATTGCAAAATCGACTAAGACCATTCAAAAACTCGAATACGCTAACTTTGTGCATACAACACATCAAAACAAATAACAACAGACTTTTATAAACATCATAATAATGTTACATCAGAGTATAGAATATCAGAGTACATCGATAAATAATAATACAGCGGAAGATAATTTACAATGAATATAATACAAAGCAGCGGAAGACAAATAAACTAATACAGCGGAAGGCTATCATGCTCTGGACACAGCTTTAAGCTTCGATCTAGAATCCTTCTCAATATATCTGCAAAATATGCTACTCAACTGCCCGTGTGGAAAAGAGGGCACCCGAGTTTGCAAAGTGAAACAAACTACGGGTCAGTCATGGGACTGGTATGAGAAATCTTACTTAACTTATCTAACAACAAGGCTAATCACAGGACCACGCCGCTAACGCGGAACGAGTTTACTCCATAGGATTGCCAGTGCATAAATAAAGTAATTTGTTAAACAACGCAATGCTTTTTAGAAAAATGAAACCATTATAAGACTCAAGTCCCATCACACAATGCAACGCAAACCGCAGGATAGAGTTTTTCCTTATAATGGTCAAAAATGCTTGATACGATAAAAACGGATTTGATATTATTATTAGTGTATATATGCTTCAAAAACATTTCAATCATAATGTATCAATCATAGACAACATATCTACCATATACTATGTCGCCATACTAGTTTTACAATCAAAACCGCATGGTGTCATATTGGAACTTGGATTTCCATCATGAGTCAAGGCTAGGAACGATCTCCTTACCGATTCTAGAAACTCTAGCAATGTCTTAGGATCCCCCACAGTGAACCCTTGGATCCTGCAGGGCCGGTCCAGAAATATACCTTAGTGGATTAGCAATTACTGAACACATGTTTCCCGGTCCTTTTGAACCTATAATATGGTTACTATCGACCAATAAATCTGAGGCCTCGTAATCCATCATCCACATAAGTAAAATTTCAGGGCTTGTAAAATCCTGATACCACTTCTAGCTAGAAAGAAACGTGTGCACTCCCTGCGTCCCCTTGTCCCGTTTTTGACTCATACCGGGGTGTGAGGCTCGTGAAGTAACGCTATACACAAAGCTACGCCTAAATAGGCCGTGCTTTGATCATCAACCACAAGGCTCTTCTTTCAACAAAAGACTCTATCAATTGCATCTTGGCATGCCACATTGACAGTTCACACCATGCGATCGATAACTACCAATATATAACCTCTGAGCTCATACATCTCAAAGAAGGGTTTTAAGCAAGAGAATAAATCCTCCCCTACCAAACCGATATATATCAAATAGAAATCAATTTACGTGGAATGAAATCCAATGTCAGACACACATCCATTAATAAGTCCATTCTGGGTCTGAACGAAACCGAAGACACCTTATTCCTCATCCGGTATGTCCAATACGGAAGCGAGGTGCTCGCATATCTGGACAATCATCAAGTACGTCCGGGAAACTACCACTGTAACCCTTTCCTGGGAGCAAATCAGTCCAGGGCATCAGTAGTCATCCATTCGATGTGAAGATCGCCGATCTTCAATCATCGTCTTTAATGTCTTCGACTTTAAATCGTCGTATAATTATTTGAAGTGAGATTGAACTTGGTCTTTTCAAATAATTCTCGAATAATTATAATTTAAAATCATTTCATATCGTTAATATTGTTTTATAATGATTTATCGCTATTTTTATTTGTATAAAAATAGTTCAATTTAATTTAACGACGCTTCGGGTCAATAGGCGGCCCTGGCGCTGTTTTTATCAAAATTTGGTTAACACTTTTCTTGAAATCTAACCGTTGGATTTAAAAAAAAATTATATCGTTCGAAAGATCTTACCAAAGCGAACCTAACGGTTCCGGTTTTGGGAAAATCCGACGGTCGGATCTTTCGGTATAATCGTTTGAAGTTACGATTCCGAAACGCGAACTACCATGCGCGATTCGTTTAATTTTAATTTATATGTGTTTATATAATTATATATAAATATAAATCATTCAACGATTCCACTAACGTATTTAAGACGCCAAATAAAAGAATGTTTGATTGGCATAACACAACTAAATGTTCATAATGTCAAATAGATATGTATTTTATTTACATGACATCTTTGCTAATGACAAATAAAAAGATAATTTTTTTTCTTCATTATTTGTATGCAATTTCTATTTTATACTTTAACAAATAAAAAGAAATATTTTATTTGTTTATATAGTTTCAATATATGACATGACGCACATAAAAATGTTTATTTTAATTTGCATACAAACTCTAATATATATTCTGACAGTAAAAATGTCTATTTAATTTATACACAGATTCTAATGTGTATATTGACAATAAAAATGATTCTATAATTTATGCACAAATTCAAATGTATATATTGATAATAAAAATGATTCTATAATTTGCATACAAATTCTATTTCAACAAAATACATAAAAAGTGATACATTCATTTTTGTTGATGATTCTAGTTCAACAAAATGATTAAAAAGTGATTCATTCATTTTGTTGACAATTCTATTTCAACAAAATAATTAAGATGATATTTTTCATTTTTGTTGACAATTCTAGTTTAACCAAATGAACAAAAGTGACAATTTCATTTTTGTTAACAATTCTAATTTAACAAAATGAATATTTTTGTCGTATTGCAAATCTATTTAACAAAAATGCTATTTGTGTTTTGATACAAACCTATTTAACAAAAATGCTACTTGTGCTTTAAGTCTTTTATTTAACAAAAATGTGATTTTATTTTATTTCAAATCTAATTAACAAAAATGTAATTATTTTTTCAACCATCATATTTAACAAAATGTAATTTTTGTTTTCAACTATTATATTTTGACAAAAATGAATATTTTGGTTCAACTAATCTATTGCAACAAAACAATAAAGAATATGACTTTGTTTTATCGACAAATCTATTTCAACAAAACAATAAAAATGATAACTTTGTGTAACGTCCCGTATTTTCTGGCCAATTATTTAAATTATTTTATTTTTTTAAATATTTTGATTTGAATTTAAATAATCGATTTTTACCATTTTATTTTGAAGATTTATTTATATTAATAATATAATAATATTTTAATTTCAGAATATTTGGAAAATGTGGAATATGAAGTATAATGTGATCGGGCAATCTAAAATGGTTTATATTGAAATTATAGTATTGATTTCGTTTATAAAACGATAGTTGAACGTTTAATTTATAATTTAAATATAAAATGAGCTGCAGTGACGCAGTTGTTATGACCCGAACTTCCCCGGTAAGGAAAGCCCGGATTGAAGTGAGAACAAGCCACATCGGAACGCAAACAGAAGAACATTTCATTGTTAATTACAACAATTCCATCAGAATACACGAATATACAGAGTATAAATAAATATTACATAGAAGATATCAGAGATTACAATACATTACATAGCAGCGGAAAAATAATACAAAACACAACTAGAAGAGATATACAGAGCTTTCCGGATATCATCCCAGCTGTAAACCAGGTTCCTGTGAATATAAATCTGCAAAACCAAAACCACTATCTGCCTGTGTCAAAATAAGGGCACCCAGAGTTTAGGTTAAAACAATAAACTCCAGGTCAGTCATGTGACTGGTGTGAGAACTAAAACAGTTATTTAAAACTTTACTTTAAAATAAAGTAAATCAAGAGACCACGCCGTATAACACGGAATGGGTTTCCTCCCAAGAATACCAGTGCATATAACAAAACAACGCAATGCTTTTTGAAAAAATGAAGCTATTATAAGACCCAGGTCCTATCACACAATGCATCGCAAGCCGGGGGATAGGGTTTTCCCTTATAATAGCCAAACATGCTTAGTACGTTTAAAACAAATCATTTGATACTATTATAAGTGCATTGTGTATAAAACAACTTCAAATCATAAGTATCAATCATAGACGGCATGGGTACCATATATCATGTCGCCAATACTAGGCTCTACAATCAAAACCGCAAAGTAACGTATTGGAAGTTGGATTTCCATCTGTGAACCGAGGCAAAAGACAGTCCTCTACCGATTTCAAGACTCTCTAGCCCGAGCCTCAGGACAAGTACTCAGTCAAGCCCTTGGAGCGACAAGGCCGGTCCACCGATGTGGATTAAAATGCCTGAACACTGCGTTTCCCCACCCTTTGGGGCGTAAATGAGCCAAATGACTCCATCGGCTCCACACAAGCACCGATATATCCGAGGCGCCTCGCAACAGCAATAACCACACAGGTGAAAATAATATAAATGCCAGCCAGTTTAAGCACTGACACCACCTCTAGCTAGAAAGAAACGCATGTCCTCCCTGAGGTCCTCTCCCGTTTCTGGTTCACAACCAGGGTGTGAGGCTCGCGAATCAACGCTACACAAAGCTATGCTACACATGCCGTGCTTTGATCATTAACCACATTACTTTGCTTTTCAACAGAAGCCTTGATCATTTGCCACTTAGGCATGCCACACAGGCCATTCACTCCATGGGATTGATATCCATCAATATATAACCCCTGAGCTCGTACGTCTCATAGAAGGGCGTTAAGCAAGAGAATAAATTCTCCGCTGCCAAACATATATATATTTAATAGAAATCAATCACACAAAATAAAATCCAATGTCAAACACACAGTCCATTTACAAGTTCGTTCTAGGTCTGAACGAAACCGGAGGCACCTTGTACCTCGCATATCCATCGATCTCCAAGTACGTCTGGACGATCACCAATTGATTCCCTCCTCTTGGGTGTACATCCCAATCAAGATCATCAGTAATCACCCAAACGATGTGAAGACCTCCGGTCTTCGACCACCGTCTTCATCCTCGACACCACATCGAATCAGTTATTCAGAATGGGATAAACCCGGTCTTTCTGAATAACTCGCGTATATAATAAACAAGTGTTACACAAACACAACATACGCCTCATTCCAATTCATCAGTCACTAACCGTAAATTAGCAAGAGAACAATCCCCCAAATATTAACCCCGAAGGTCGAAACCAACATCAGATCAATACCCAGGAAACCATCCTTCTTAGCTAACCTACAGTTAGTTTCTAAATTTCACATTCTTAGGGAAAGGTTCCCATTAATTTTATCAAAGATAAATTCTTCTAAATTTATTCTTTAATCTTCTTTTGAATATCAATTCAAACTAGTTGGGATTAGCAAACCACACCGAAGTAATCATTTATTCTATTTCCCAATCCCAACCTATTCATCCCATGAAGTAAAACTGGTAATACTTCATATCTAACACCACGGTGTTATCGGTAAATTCAATTACCATTTCATGTTCAAATCTAATTAAAGATTTAACTATCGCCTGGAGCAAAACTGGTGCCACTCCATTCTCGATCATTTCAATCTAATTAAAGATTCATTAAAACACCACTTAGTTTTAATCTTCCCAATAATCACTATCAATGATTATTTAACTTAGGAAATCACATCTGGTCTTTAACTGGGTTAAAGAACCAGTGTCTTTTAAAACACGGTTCACTATAAACCCAAAATCACATTCCATTAATTATCGGGTTAAAGAACAAGTGTTATTTAAAACACCGTTCACGATAAACCCAAAAATCAATTCAAATTCAATTCCAATTAAATACCATTTAATTGGTACACTTCATTAAATCTAAATAAGAAGATTTAATCGTTTTCTCAACTGGGTTTAAGAACAGTGTTAATAAAGACACCATTCATGACAAACCCAAATCACATTTGATATTAAATACAAGGCTCTGAATAGAAAATATATCAGCTTATATTCAATATCAAATTATACGACCAACAAATATCATATTGGAAATAACGATATAAATATATCTTTCAAATTCCCATAACAATATCTGTATTATCACGAAATCCAACATCGAAATATTCCAAAGATAATTTCCATTCAAATCCATTCCAATTCAATTATTGGAAACTCTGGTTACTTTTAAAACCATTTCAAATCCACTTTATTTATTTTAAAAACAAATAGAATTATAATTCTAGTTCAAAACTATTTCACTTCGATAAAAATCAATTTTTATATTTTCAAATATGGAGTTTTTCATCCCAATTCTTCACAAATCATTTCTTATGATTTTACACAAATTATTGATATTTTTAATAATTTTATCAAGGCCCGTACGGTCGATTTCCATCAACGGCCATCGAACTGCACTTACAACGACCTTTTCCAAATTTGATTTGGACATGATTCCAAATCCAACCGTTAGATTTTAAATTTCCAATATTCGTTAGAAATATTTTTTCGATACGAACCCAACGGATCCGGTTTCAAGAGAATCCGACGGTCGGATCTCCCGCAACGTCAATTCAAAGTCAATGGTCGAAATTCGCGAACTGCCGCTGCGCGGCGCGTTCTATTCAGGCCATTATATATATATATATATATATATATATATATATATATATATATATATATATATATATATATATACTTCGCCAATTTCCTTTTAAAACGTATTTTATAAATCGTTTTAAATTCGTTTTCAAAACGATTTCAACTTCATGTTCAATTTCGAATCAAAATTGAATATTCCACATCATCGATATACAAATGATAATATTTTCAAAATGTTAAATTTTGAAATCACTTTCTTTTCTATATTCATTATAAAAATGAGTAAAATCGATATAAATATCGTTCACGTCAAAATGGCGTCAATCTAATCAACATGGCTTTTATTCAACACATGAATTTATTTTCTATTCAACACATGAATTTATTTTCAATTCAACACATGAATTTATTTTCAATTCAACACTTGAATTTATTTTCTATTCAACACATGAATTTATTTTCAATTCAACACATGAATTTATTTTCAATATTGGAATGAGGCCCAATCAATTACCATATAACGTTTATTATATGGATTTCCATACAACGCATGTATATAATAGCAACGATAAATAATCAACCATCATCCAGAGTGCACCACACAACTGCATAAGCATTAAATATAAATAATTAACGCTTACACAGTCTGTCAACCCATCGATTGACATACAACTAAACAATCGGGATTAGTGTACGTCAAATAACATCACAATACCCGTGTGGGGTTTCAAATCAACAAACACAGATTTTTATTGGTGCAGTTGGGCGATGTGTAAAATTTATCATCCCAATCAATATCAGTCAAATCAGTGTATATAAACAAATCATCTGATTTGTTTATAAATATTTATTTTATATACACCTTAAAAATCATATTTTTTTAACTATAAAATATTTTATTTCATTCCACATCACACAATCAAATTTCACAACACAGCAATCAAACAAACAAGTCATCCATGGTCTGTGGACGACGGGTGTCGGGTGCAACTAAACACCGTCTGCATCCTAGTATATATTTCAAACTAGAAATAAATTAAAGGTGAGGAGTTCTCACCGACTAGCTAAACCAAACGCCACGACTCTTCTTAAGTAGAAATCTTCGTCGTGCTCGCCTTTTGTCAAGTTCATTGCCTGTAGCCACTACATATATAAAAATCACATTTTTAATTTGTTCTATATGGATAAAAATCACATTTTTATACTGCTACTATATAGATAAAAATTCTATTTTTATAACGGTGCTCATATAATAAAGATTATATTTTTATATCGCCACTCATATAAAAATCATATCTTTGCTTCTTCTACATAATAAAGATCGAATTTTTAATACTTCTATAATATAAAAATCATATTTTTAATCTTCCTATCATATAAAAATCATATTTTTATTGTCTCTACTATATAAAAATTATATTTTTACTTTGCTGCATACATGGAAAAATTATATTTTTCTTCGCTACTTCATATGATTAAAAATCCCACCTTTTCACGACTAAAAATCGAATCTTTTTAATGGTAAAAATCTAATCTTTCCTATGTTAAAAATCATAGCTTTCATCAATAAAAATCCCGTCTTTTCTATAATAAAAATTGAAACTTTATATTTTATACATCATAATAAAAAAATCGAAACTTTATATTTTATTGTCTAAATAAAAGTAGTAAATCATAATATATATACCACTAGTTTTTCTCTAATCATTTTGAAGTTTATTTACATTAAATAAATAAAGAAGAATAATAAATAAAAGAAAAGAAAACTTACAGTTGAAAATCAGAGGGAGGGTTCGTCAGTGCGTCGGCGGCGGTTGTGTGGATCGGCGGTGGCTCCGTTTGGGGTTGAGGGGGAAGGGGTTCGAGCGTGGAGGAGCTGAAGGGGAGGGGGATCTTCTCGGTCGGCTGTCGCACGAAGGAAGGGGGGTTGTCGATCAATGGAGGGGGGGTGGGCTTGAGGTGGAGGAGGGCGGCGGTGGAAGGGGGGTCGGCGCGATTCTTCCTAGGGTTTTTTTTCTTTTTCTGATATTTAGGGGGGGTATGAGAGAGTGGTAGAGGTGAGGGAGTAAAGTGGTTAACCGGGTTGAAGGATAAGGGCTTGGGCCCCCTTATTTAAATAATTTAATTTAATTTCCAATAAAAGTGGACTTCTTATTCGAACTCGAAACGAGACCCAATGACTGTCGTCCCTAGCTAATTACCCCCATTCCAAACACAATGGGATATGTATCGCAAGCTGATTCGATCGTTTCGATCAGTTTCTGTCAAAATCAAAATATAACTCTATATATTGAATTTGAACGCACATTTCAATTTATCAGGAACACACACGGTCTCTAAAAATTCCCGAAAGATATTTTCTAGCTTCGTATTTACGATACGGTCCTAACAAAACTAATTTCACCAAATTCTGAGACCGTCTGAAAAATGGCCATTTTCCAGTCGATTAAAATCAACTGAAACTGGTCAAACGCGTTTTCCTTCACCACGCTCACATATTGATTCAAAAAATTACGAATTTTGGAATATAGCAATAACCTGACATCACGGATCCAACAAAAGTGGTTTTGTCGAAAACCGAGGTCGTTTACAAAATTTCCATTTTTAAGGGCAAGAATTCCATAGCGACTATTTTGAAACTTCAACTGGGCATAACTTTTTATCCCCGCTATGAAATTTAATTTTTTTGGATTCGTTGGAATGATATTCTCAAATAGATTCGAATATTTTTGGTTTCGCCAAAATCCGGTTTATTTTGAATCATGTACATTCATTTGAACTTTGAAATCGAATTTCAAAATACCGCGTCAATTTCAATTCCTTTTATAATTATAAATAATTATTTATATTCTAACGACGATCTATATAAATATATACGTCTAATTCTATTCAAAATAAATTTCTCGACGTCATTATTTAAAATAATTCATTCTAAATATTCAAAATTCAGTAAAATTGCCAAAATAAAAAATTTAAATTGGCTCAGATTTCCGGGTTATTACAGCGGCAGTTCATAATATTGCGTTTTGAACTTTAAACGGCTGTACAGGATCCAAAATAAGTCGGATTTTCTCTAAACAAGAAACGTCGGAATCTATTTGATAATATTTTTCTAATGGAAGAGAAAAATCCAGTTTTCATAGTGTAGATTTTGTTTTATGTCCAAATGAAATTTTAAAATAGTCGCTATGGAATTCCTTTATAAATTATAGCGATTTATTTATATAAAACAAAGAGTTTTTATTTTTTTGAATATCGGTTTGGCTTGAAATTTAACCCAAGATATTTTATTTTGGTAGTCTATGGAATTTTGTTCGTGTATGGCCAATGACAATATTTTATTTATATTATATTGAGATATTTTAAAATTGGTTTATTTTAATTTGAATTGGGCAGTTATAAAAGGATCATTATTCAAACGACCTCCATTTTCGACGAAACAAATTTTATTGAGACCGCAACAGCTAATTATTGTTAGATTTCAAGTTGCGCGTCAATCAGAGTTATTCTGTGAGCGTGACAAAATAAAATGCAAATAAAACGACCATTTGGACATGAACGAGTGCTGTTTGAGCAAACGGACTCGAAATTCGACGAAACAAGTTTCAGTAGGACCGTAACGTTAAATTATACCATGATGTCCATTCTCGTAGCGAACGGAGTTTGTATGTGAGCACAGAAGTGAATAAACAACGTTCGGATATTGCGATAGACAAAAAAAAATATCGTTAGTCACATCGACATATAATAATAGTATTTTCCATTATAAATGGCACCTACACTTCACCAATTTTCAGCCAACCTATTCCCAAATCGTCCACTAGAAATTATAATTGCAGAAAAGCCCCTAAATGCAAATTAATTTACATCTTTAAATCTTTTACGAATTGACATAGGCGATCTGAAGGGAAGTTGGAGATCATGATGCCAGCTACTTCCAATAAAAATTTCATGGCCAACGGTGGCCTGTGCTGGCCGGAATTTCGCCAAAACCGGAGAAAAACTATTTCCGTTCTTTGCTGATTTGGATGAGGTATGATCAATTTCAGAAGATGGGACCTAGGGGAAAATGAAGAAGGAAGATAGGGCTTTCAGATGGTGGTGGTATCGAGTCTTCTAGTGGACGGAGGAGGTCGGAAGAAGGAGATGAACGAAGGTGGAGGTTTTGGGAATGTTTTAGAAAGTTACGATCGGAATTTACCAATTTCTGCTGGCTTTGGTCCTTGCAAGTTGGTGACGACCAGAAGAGAAGTGGAAGAGGAAGGAGAGCGGGACCTATCGGCGGTGGTGCGGCCCTCTGCCGTGGTCGGAGGCATGTGATTAGCCTCGATCTTTGTTTCCCGTTCACGGTGAGATCTGGAACGATCTACGGCTACTGAGAGGGTGGCGCTTCGGGCGTGGGGGTTTCAGGCTATGGCGAGATCGATGGATGGTCATCGGCGGTCTGAATCGCCATGGTGGAGGGACGGTGGTTGTTTGATGGCGTAGGGTTTTGTTCGATGTTCTGAAACAAGGGATGTCGGGTTTGAGGAACCGGATGGAGGGAAAACGAGAGAGGGAGGAATCTGACGTGGAGGGGGATTAAGTGATAAACGTTAGTCAAGGTGATTAATTTGTTTAATATTTAATTAATAAACAAATAAATAGTTACTATATATAATCTTGTAATTGGCGTAAATTTCTCAGACGATAACGGAACTTCACAAAACAGGATCCGTTGGGATCGCAGGGACAAGGCCTAGACGATGGTGCTGACTAGAACTAATTGGAGCTGTTTGGAATTTAAGATAATTTTGAACGATCATTTAAAATTAAATGGAACAAATTGTCGACCGTCAACCGAATAAAACTGGTGAATTAATTCTCACACCTTCTGGAATTCTGTGATGTGGCAAAATCATAGAAAAATATAATTTACCGTTAATAGTATAAGTTGGTTGATTGGCTGCTATGGATGCTAATTGGTTGTTTATTTGTTGGTTGGTTACCATTATTTATATTTCGTCATTATATTATTGGAATTAAATTCATATATTATTATCAAATGTTATCTATGATGCAGGGAAGGACAGGTTGGAGGGATCAGACCGAATTTCTCAAATAAACTGTATTTTTATTTTTGGTGCATATTATTCATATATGAACTGTTCACCCTGAGTGACACTAGAACCTGTTTTGGTATTGATGGTTAACTTGATATTCATCATGGTTATGTTTAAAATCAATCGACAATATTGATTGGGTATTTGGCATTGAATGGCCTAAAATATAGAGTTTTAAATGTCGGTTTACCGTTAGGTGAATTGACGTAGTTTTAAAGTTATAAATTATTTTATAACTGGATTGAAGTTTTTCTATTATTTATATAAATAATTAAACTAGATATTTATAAATAAATATTTTAAATCGAGTTTATTAAGGAAATTATTTAAAAGGTGGATGTAATAGAATCTTATGATCTATACGAATTCAAAAAGCAGAAAAATCCAAGGAATTCACCTACGGGTTGGTAAAATAGATTTTTTTAAAACAATTAAATGGTGTTTTAAATTAATTAATTTAATTAATTTAAAAGGGAAATGACAAATGAAAATCATACAGTAGTTAACTGATATGTACGGTTGACAAAATCAACCGTGTTTAATTGAAATTGATAATGGAATTAATAGAATTTTCTGGATATTCGTAAAATAAATCGAATAATATTAAATATTAGTTAATCACCGATTAACTATGAATTAAGGAAATTATTGAATTGTTAATGTTAAGTATTAGTTAATCTTCGATCAACTATGATCCAAAGTAATTATTGAATTGGTTAATAAGCTTTTAAAAAATGATAATAATCCAATTTTTGATTAATATCAAAGTTAACCATTTCTAAGGTAGTAAATAATAAAGTTAATTATTATTTTAATTAATAATAATTAAAATGATGGTTTTTAATTGGAATTCATTTGAGAAGTGATCAGGTGGCGTTAAGGTTTGGTCAAAGAGGGCAATAAGGATGGTATAAAGGGTTTTATAAACCGGGTTTCAAACGAGATTGGTTAATGGGATTTGTAAGTGAAATTCAGGAATTTAAATAAGATTTTACTTAATTGTTAAGTTAAGTAAAGTGAATTCAAATGAAATGAACTTCCAGGGGAAATGATTAATAGTTTAGCAATAAACTGAAATATGGAAATTGATTTAGAATGAAATCCAAGCTAAGTTGTTACAAGGTGTTAAACGGATGAGTATAGGTGATTTGGAAGGAATCCAAGCAAAGTTTAAAATGAGGTTTTTAAACCAAAACAATGACTTTAAAATATTAAAGAATTAAAGTAAGGATTCCAAATGGAAAGGAAAATACATATAAATTGTTTGTGTTAAATATTGGTAAATGGATTTTGGGATTAAAATCCAAGTTAAAAAGGTTTTATTGTAAGAAAGGTAATAAGCGGATTTTAGATATGAAATCCAAGTAAAGGTTTAATTAAGAAAGCCGGAATGGATGTAAGAAAATTATTTGACATGGGATTTGTATTATAATTCCAAAAAGTCATCAATGAAATTATGTTTAGGATCAAAGTTGTGTTTATTGAATATTTACTTAATTAAAGGAATTAAGTAAAAGATTATGGGACGAAGGTTTTCAAATATAAGAAATAGTTTTATAAAACCAGATTAGAAGTCAAAGTGGTAATTGAGAATTCTAATATCAATGGTTAAGTGACAAACTGGTATTTATTCTAAGGTAAGAACGGGGTCGATCAAGGTCTGAGAGGTAAATAAAATACCCCAACTTTAACGACTTCACTATTATCGAGGAATGGTATTAGTTTGGAATGAGTGAAGGTGTTGGAATTGATTTTATACTATACGAGGAATATTGAACTCTAATGCGAGGTTTTGGAATATAAATGATATTGCAATATTAGTTTCAAAATAAATAAGAATATTTGATTTTTGAAGTATATAATTTAACATTTGATTTATCATATCAGAAACGGGTAATTTGGTTTATACCATTAAGTATTATACATATATGTATATCGTGAGATGCTCGAATAAAAGGAAAAAGAGGGAAAAGGTTTTGAAGAAATATATCGATATTTTGAAAATAAATGGAAAGTTGGGTATATACATATTTATAAATGTACATACTCAAAAATCATATAATCAGTTCTGTTATAATAAAATAAGGATAAATAATATGTTTTGAATATACAGGAAGAATTAAAAGTTTATTTACCAATTTGTTAAATATATTTTAAAGAGACTGAGTAATGCTAAGTACTAAATCCACAAACCCATTTTATTCACACATTTATTATTTGATAGTTAAATCACCGACTATCAAACCCGACCAATACGATTGTTGGTACAAAAAGACCAGGATCGAATCTATATTCGAAAACCGTTCCGAACCAACAAATATGTGAAGATGGTAACTGAAGATGGGGCAATTGAAGACCATGGATCTTAATAAGCGGAAGGACTAATTGTCGAATTTCTCTGGCTTGCAACCAGAGTTACTTTGATTTGTGACTATGTCGTGGTTGGAATCTACGGGTTTACAAGGACTACTCACTACTGATCCTTGGGGGTTATTCCTATATAAGGATGATGTAGGAGGGTGCCTTCGGTTCATTATGTTCCTGGATGACTTGTATGGACGAATGTCTGACAGAGTATATCCTACAAAAACATGTACGTTGATTTTTTACAAATATACCGAGTTGGTGTCAAAGAGAGGCACTTCTTTTATACCCAGAGTATATTTGTGGATGTCAATTAGTGATTTGGCGGATCTGACAAAGTGGCATTCAAAGTGAATGATGACCAGATGTTTTAAAAGTAAATTCTAACCTCAAGCCTCATCAACCAGGAAATGATAAAAATCGGGCATGCAGCATGGCTATGTGGGTCGGACCCATTAGGGTGTATAATCACCTATCTAGAGAAATCCCATTTGCTTCTTTAATCCATATCGATGTTGTCCCTTTTCGGGAAATGGTTGCTGATCCCAACCGTTGGTGATATACATTCGATACACTCAAGCGAAATGTGTGGTCGGTCATGTGTGGGCCGGGTTGCAAGACGTTCTTTTTGAACCCAGTGTATTCGCCTCTAGATACACTATCGGAAGGTGGTTCCATACCTTGTCATAGTCAGAATTCAATCTCCAATAAGCGCCCGCGGTTTTGATGGTATACTATATATATGGAGCGTGAGATGCAAGCATTCCGCTAGATTGTTATCTATTTGTATTTAGACACTATTGTAATATCAGAACAAAGTATGATTTCAAAAATGGTTTGGGTTATAGTAAGGTAAAAACCATCCGTATTTAAGTGTAGGATGGTCTTACTATTATCCTTTTATTTCAAAAGGATTTTTCAAAGTTAAACAAGTTGTTTGTGCTGTGAATTTATCACTGAAAGTATTCCAGATTGACCCGGTGAATTTTGCTTTGCTTCAAATGTGCTTGGGTCAGACCAAGTACGTTCCAGGTTAGGTTCATTTGGAGTTTCAGGAGCTAGAAGCAGGAGGCTTCACCGCTAGTTATATTAAGTTATTTCCGCTGTGACTGATATATGTTGTACTCTGATGATTGGTATGTATATAAAGTTCTTTTGTATAAAGAGATTAGATATTATATTTTATCTATTCCGCTGTGATATTCTGATGTGATGTTCTTCTTCTTTCCTCTATTCTAATATTTCTTTCTTTCATTTTTCACCCTCTAAATTATTTCTAATAACGTCCTGCGTTTTCGGTGCTTGGAAGGTCGGCATTAGATACGGTACTTGTATTTTTTATCTATTTTTGGGGCCGAAAATCCGTTGGGTCGTCAAAGTTGTATCAGAGCTATTGGTTTAGTGATAAACTTTGCTCTATGGTGTGACTCAATAGAGATGGGGTTAGCAATACCCTAGATTGAGTTTGAGTATATATATAAAAGCGCGTACTTGTAATTTGATATAAAATTAGTTTTGAAATTTATTTTGCTTAATTTATTTTATAAAACAGTAAAAGTGATGATTTCCACAAATAATTATCATATGGGAAATAAATTGGATTTGTTAATGTTGATTTGAATGCTATGTTTGGATTGTGTTGTTGATTGCTTGAATATAAATCTGAAGATGATAGACTTGGTTGAAAACCAATCTGAAATAAATAAGTTGAATACATCAATCAAAATTTAATGAATTTGAATGGGTATTTAATGGAAATCTCTAATATGAGATGTATACATGGAAATACTAGTATATTTAATCTTCCTTATACTAAGTAAACCATAAAAGATGTAATCATACTTGGAAATTTTAGAATTTGACTTGTGTTTGGAAAACAGTAAGTCAATGGAATATTTTGAAATCAGTTATTTGTTTGGATTGTATAGTGGGTTGCATGGATGTTGATTTGAAACTTGATTGAGAACAAATGAATGAATCAAAGTGTAACGAGCTTGAATGGATATTTAAGGATATAAATGGATCGCTAGGAATTGGTTATAAATAATTATGATCTCGTGTGGATTGAATTGTGTGTATAATTGGTTGGAATGGATGATATAGATATTTTGAATCTAATTGACATTGTTTTGATGACTAATGAGTTCATTGGAGTTGAGGACAGGTGCAGAAGGACCAGTTCAACTTTAAAACTCATCCAAGAGAATTTTGGAGTGAATTGAGTCTAGTTGGCATGCTAATTAAGCAAGCACGAGTATAATATATCACTTATCGCATAAGAATGCTCGCAAAAAGGTACGCCTATGCAAAATATTAAATTTTGGTTTTTATTTGGGTTTTGAATTTTTCCGATCGTGTTGGTTGATGTATATATATTTCTTGAACCTGCGATATTGCAGATGTCCTCCGTACATGGGAGACTCTGCTAAATTTTTTCCAAAATTTAAGGTGCTAGAATTTTTTTGGAGATTTTTGGAAAAAAATATTTTATTTGGAATAAATTGGTTTTAAAAACAATTAGATTGGTTTTCGAAATAAAAATGAGTTTTAACTAAATATTATTATAAAGATAATGGGTCGTAACGTTCTTTCTGCCTTAGCAATTTCGGAGACGAAATTCTTTTAAGGGGAAGGAATGTAATGTCTTGTATTTTCTAGCCAATTATTTAAGTTATTTTATTTTTTTAAATATGTTGATTTGATTTTAAATAATCGATTTTTACCATTTTATTTTGAATACTTATTTATATTAATAATATAATAATATTTTAATTTCAGAATATTTGGAAAATGTTGAATATGAAGTATAATGTGATCGGGCAATTTAAACTGGTTTAAAATGGTTTATATTGAAATTATAGTATCGATTTCGTTTATAAAACAACAGTTGAATGTTTAATTTATAATTTAATTATAAAACGAGCTGCAGCGGCATGGCAGTTCGTAATATTGCGTTTTGAACTTTAAACGGCTGTACAGGATCCAAAATAAGTCGGATTTTCTCGAAACAAGAAACGCCGGAATCTATTTGATAATATTTTTCTGATGGAAGAGAAAAATCTAGTTTTCATAGTGTAGATTTTGTTTTATGTCCAAATCAAATTTTAAAATAGTCGCTATGGAATGCCTTTATAAATTGTAGCGATTTATTTATATAAAACAAAGGGTTTTTATTTTTCTGAATATCGGTTTGGCTTGAAATTCAACCCGAGATATTTTATTTTGGTACTGTATGGAATTCTGCTCGTGTACGGCCAATGACAATATTCTATTTATATTATATTGAGGTATTTTAAAATTGGTTTATTTTAATTTAAATAGGGCAGTTATAAAAGGGTCATTATTCAAATGACCTCCGTTTTCGATGAAACAAATTTTATTGAGACCCCAATTGCTAATTATTGTTAGATTTCAAGTTGCACATCAATCGGAGTTATTCTGTGAGCGTGGTAAAATAAAATGCAAATAAAACGACCATTTGGATGTGAACGAGCGTTGTTTGAGAAAACGGACTCGGAATTCGACGAAACAAGTTTCATTAGGACCGTAACGTCAAATTATACCATGAGATCTATTCTTGTAGCGAATGGAGTTGGTATGTGAGCATAGAAGCGAATAAACAACATTCATATATTGCGATAGACACAAAAAATAATATCGTTAGTCACATCGACATATAATAATATTATTTTCCATTATAAATGGCACCTACACTTCACCAGATTTCAGCCAACCTATTTCCAAATCGTCCACCAGAAATTATAGTTGCAGAAAAGCCCCTAAACGCAAATTAATTTATATCTTTAAATCTGTTGCGAATTGACATGGGCGATCTGAAGGGAAGTTGGAGATCATGATGCCATCTACCTCCAATAAAAATTTCATGGCCAACGGTGGCCTGTGCTGGCCGAATTTTGCCAAAACTGGAGAAAAACTGTTTCCGTTCTTTGCTGATTTGGACGAGGTATGATCAATTTTAGAAGATGGGACCTAAGGGAAAATGAAGAAGGAAGATAGAGCTTTCAGATGGTGGTGTTCTCGAGTCTTCTGGTGGACGGTGGAGGTTGGAAGTAGGAGATGAATGAAGGTGGAGTTTTTGGGGTTGTTTTAGAAAGTTACGATCGGAATTTACCAATTTCCACTGGCTCTGGTCAGTGCAAGGTGGTGGTGACCTGAAGAGAAGTGGAAGAGGAAGGAGAGCGAGACCTATCGGCGGTGGTGGCGCCCTCTGCCGTGGTTGAAGGCGTGTGATTAGCCTCGAGCTTTGTTTCCCGTTCACGGTGAAATCTGGAATGATCTACGGCGACTAGGAGGGCGGCGCTTCGGGCGTGGGGGTTTCAGGCTTTGTCGAGATCGATGGATGGTCATCGGCGGTCGGAATTGCCACGGTGGAGGAGCGGTGGTTGTTTGATGGCGTGGGGTTTTGTTCGATGTTCTGAAACGAGGGATGTTGGGTTTGAGGAACTGAATGGAGTGAAAACGCATGAGGGAGGAATCTGACGTGGAGGGGGATTAAGTGATAAACGTTAATTAAGGTGATTAATTTGTTTAATCTTTGATTAATTAATAAATAAATAGTTAGTATATATAATCTTGTAATTGGCGTAACTTTCTCAGACGATAAAGGAACTTCGCAAAACAGGATCCGTTGGGATCGCAGGGATGAGGCCTAGACGATGGTGCTAACCGGGAACTGATTGGAGATGTTTGGAATTTCAGATAATTTTGAACGATCGTTTAAAATTAAATGGAACAAATTGTCGACCATCACCCGAAATAAAAATGATGAGTTAATTCTCACATCTTCTGGAATTCTGTGATGTGGCAAAATCATAGAAAAATATAATTTACCGTTAATAGTATAAGTTGGTTGATTGGCTGCTATGGATGCTAATTGGTTGTTTATTTGTTGGTTGGTTGCCGTTATTTATATTTCATCATTATATTTTTGGAATTAAATTCATATATTATTATCAAATGTTATATGTGATGCAAGGAAGGACAACTTGGAGAGATCCGACTGGATTCCTCAAATAAACTGTATTTTTATTTGTGGTGCATATTATTCATATATGAACTGTTCACCCTGACTGACACTAGAACCTGTTTTGATATTGATGGTTGACTTGATATTCGTCATGGTTATGTTTAAAATCAATCGAAAATATTGATTGGGTAATTGGCAGTGAATGGCCCAAAATATATTGTTTTAAACGTCGGTTTACCATTTGGTGAATTGATGTAGTTTTAGGGTTATAAATTATTTTTTAACTAGATTGAAGTTTTTCAATTATTTATATAAATAATTAAATTAGAGATTTATAAATAAATATTTTAAATCAAGTTTATTAAGGAAATTATTTAAGAGGTTGATGTAATAGAATCTTATGATCTATACGAATTCTAAAAGCAGAAAAATCCAAGGAATTCACCTACGGGTTGGTAAAATTGAATAATTGTTTTTAAAACAATTAAATGGTGTTTTAAATTAATTAAGTTATTTAATTAATTTAAAAGGGAAATGACAAATGAAAATCAGTCAATAGTTAACTGATATGTGTGGTTGACAAAATCAACCGTGTTTAATTGAAATTGATAACGGAATTAATACAAATTTTTGGATATTCGTAAAATAAATCGAATAATGTTGAATATTAGTTAATCCCCGATTAACTATGAATTAAGGAAATTATTGAATTGTTAGTGTTAAGTATTAGTTAGTCTTCGATCAACTATGATCCAAAGTAATTATTGAATTGGTTAATAAGCTTTTAAAAAATGATAATTATCCTATTTTAGATTAATATCAAAGTTAACCATTTCTAATGTAGTAAATAATAAAATTAATTATTATTTAAATTGATAATAATTAAAACAATGGTTTTTAATTGGAATTCATTTGAGAAGTGATCAGGTGGCGTTAAGGTTTGGTCAAAGAAGGCAATAAGGATGTTAAAAAGGGATTTATAAACCGGGTTTCAAATGTAACGACCCAGAAAATCTGAACCAATTTAAAAATTTTAAATTGGCTAAAATAATGGATTTTAAATATTTAAAATAAATATTTTAAATAATGGCGATGAAAACTGAGTTTGAATCGACAATTGAAAATGAATATAATTAATTATAATTATAAACAAGGCCAGAAATGGCGCTGCAGTTTAAAAAATTGAATTCAAACTTTGTCGGACTGTACCGGGTGCAAAACAAAACGGATTTTAGCGAAACCAAAAATATTTAAATCTGTTAGTTAATATCTTTCTAACGAATCTGAAAAATCGAATTTTCATAGCGGAAAACAAAAGTTATGGCCGAATGAATTTTCAGAAAGTCGCTATGGAATTTATATAGCCCGTGAAATTGGCCATTTTGCATACGACCTCGGAATTCGATGAAACCACTTTTGTTGGATCCGGGATGTGAAGTTATTGCTAGGTTTCAAATTTCATAATTTTTGAAGCTAGCATGTGAGTGTGGCAAAGGAAAATGTGTTTTGGTCAATTACAGTTAAATTGGATCGACCAAAAATGGGCCTTTTTGCAAACGGTCTCAAAATTCGACGAAACTAGTTTTGTTGGGACCGTATCGTCAAAACATAGCCAGATTTATTTTTCTAGAATTTTTCGAATCAGTTTGTGGCCCTGGCAAATTGAAATGTACGTTCAAATTAAATATTGAATGTTTTATATTTTAATTTGAAGGAAACCTGACTGAAAAAGTCGAATGGGCCTTCGAAACATATCCCATTGTGTCCGAGATGGGGGTAAAACGCTAGGGACGACAGTCGTTGGGCTTGGATTGGAGTTCGTGGCCAAAAACCCTATTTTTGGATTTATTATAAAGGCCGGCCAATAGGAATTTTCCAACTCATTAAATTAACAAAAAATAAAAAAACACGGACCCTATTTCGCACCAGCGAACGAACGACGACCGGGCTCCCATCCTTTCCGACCAGATCCCCGCCGCCACAGCCCCCTAGCGCTGCCACCACCACCCCCAGTCGAAGCGCCTCCCTCCCCCCTTCAAATCCGACCTGGCCCCACCCTCTCTCCCTCCGCCTACCTCGAGAACGAAGCCCGCAAAGTCAACGACTTTGTCACCGTCGTTCTCCGCCGTCTGACCACCGGAATTGCCGCCACCACCACCATCTGACGCGCCTCTCCTCCCTCTACGACGTCCAGCCACCTGATCGACCTTTCGCGCGCCATATCGAAACCTAGTTTCGAATACGCGAGGAAGGTAACGGCCTAGTTGATTTTGAACTGATTTTTGACCCATCTTTGAAAAATCATATCTTTTTCATATGTTAACGAAATTCGATGAAAAAGGAAACATCGTGACCGTGTGGACGTCTTCTACATTCTAGAAGAGACCGCATATTTTTCTGAGCCTTCTGCTATTTTTGGTGGAGTGGAACCCAATGTGAGATTTCTGATTTAAAAACAATATGGAAAACGACGATGTATAAATTATATAGTCGATGTATGAGTTATATAAGCATTGTACGCCTCATGTATAAGCGTTGTATAAGTTGTACGTTCGATGTATAAGTTGTATATGCGTTGTAAAAATTATATTTGTGTTGAAATAAAAGTGAATTGCTATATATATAAATATATATATATATATATATATACACGCCCCTCGTCCACAAACCATGGACGATATTTATTGATTGTGATTGGTGTGAAAATTGATTGATAGCGAATGGTTGTTTGGGATTGTTTGTGGTTGATATTGATTGATTGTGGTTGAAAAATACCCATTTGTGGTTGAGAAATATTTGGTTGAAACCACATAGGATTAGTTTGTGGAAATGAAATAAATATATACATGCCGCCTGCGTGCGAACTAGATGCATGATCCCCATTGTCAAAAACCGCGAGGTTTTAAGATAGAGCGAGGAGCCGTACTAGGGACGGTCCCGGTTTTAACTACCCTGCCGTTATGCTGCCGAAATTTTCTGAAATATACATGTGTTAGAGTAATTTTCATTCGTTGAAATAAATTACATATGTTGAAACAAATATACATGTGTTAGAATAATTTTCATTCGTTGAAATAAATTACACATGTTGAAACAAATATACATGTGTTTGAATAATTTTCATTCGTTGAAATAAATCACATATGTTGAAAGGATATTCATGTGTTGAGTTGCAATTCATTCGTTGAGTTGAAATTCATGTGTTGAATAATATTTGATTTTAAACAAATAGTTTTAGCGATAAAAATCACATTTTTATATATATACAAACTATAGAGAATATTCGTGTGTTGAATTGAAATTCGTTCGTCGAGTTGAAATTCATGTGTTGAATGTTATCGTATTTTAAAATAAAATGAATAGACAATAAAAACTACATTTTTATTGTGAATATGAAGTGTTAAAAACATTTACGTGTTGAATAAATATTTTTGATGATTAAAATATTTCTTTTATCATGTATACGCTTTGATAAAAATACACATGTGTTGAAATAAATAATAGTTTGCTAGAAATATTATTATTGGCTTTGTTCTGCATATATATACATGTGTTGAATAGGAAAAATGGATTAGCTGTAGAGTAAAGAAATTATTTGCGTGCCCGACAAATAGGTAAGCCTTGATGAGTTGGCTGCGCAATTTTATTTTTATATCAACTCCTGTGAATGCCATTGGATGCGGAATGCTGGTTATTCTGTGTGAAATAATAAATATCGCCATAGGATAGTAACAATTAAATTTGAACTACGCTACATGGCATACTTCTGGACGATAGGCATACTTCATCATATTCCACATAAGCAATTGGAGCTTGTGTGACGAGATGGAAGATTTACCATACGAGCGAGAGGCTTGTATGGCGATGATTATATACTACAGGTTGAACTGATGACTGATATGGACTCTATAAAATATAACGATAAATTGCCAGATTAATAAAAACCCCACACGGGTCTGGAATTGACAATAATCACGTCTCTCTAGTTATTATATACGGCACATGGACTATTTATTTCCACACGGAAACGGGGTGACGAGAATTTATTCTCTGGAGTGATTATCTATACATGCTCCCCCGTAAACACCAGAATATATCACTATAAATATGTGAATGCTTTTTAGGATTTATTGGGTACCTAACACGGCCCAATAAATTTCCAAACCCCTCCCCGTACAAAGGAGGTTATGGCGAAATTTTTCGAAATATTAAGGCGTTAGTGAAATATTTGAAGTGAAAACGAAATTGAAAATATAGAATGAACTATAGTTGAAATTATAGAATGAACTATATTTATATATATAAATATAAATATAACTAAAAGGAATCGAAGCCGTGCAGTTCGTGTTTCGGAATCGTAATTTGAAACGATTAGTACGAGGAATTCGACCATCGGATTTTCCCGAAACCGCAACCGCTGGGTTCGCTTTGGAAAAATCTTTCCAACGGCACCAACTTTGTAAAAATCCAACGGTTGGATTGTCTGGAATGTTTAATTCAAATCTGAAGAAAAACAGCGCCAAAAACGATTATATTTATATATATATAAATATAATTATATTTAATCGAATAACGGCGCTGCAGTTCGTATTTTGAAATCGAAACTTCAAACGATTGTACCGGGAGATCCGACCGTCGGATTTTCCCGAAACTGGAACCGTTGGATTCGCTTTGAAAAGACCTTTCTAATGATATAAATTTTGTGAAGATCCAACGGTTAGATTTTCATATATGTGTAAATCAAATCTGAAGAAAAACAGCGCCACGGCCGCGTTATGGCCCGAAGCGTCGTTTTGAATAAATTGGCTATTTTAAAATAAATTAAAATAGCGATAAATCATTATAAAGTACCATAAACAATATGGAATGGAAATAAACTAAATTTGCTTGATTTGTGTGGTATTTGATGGTTGAATGTGTTTGGTGTGAAAATTATCTTAAAGAACAAAATTGGTGTTGTCGAATAATTTAACCATTGAAGTAAATTGATTTGGAATTCTAAACATTCGTGAATTATTTGAAAAGGCCGAGTTAATTCTCATTTCAAATAATTGACCGACGATTAAAAGTCGAAGATGAAGACGGTGGTCGAAGACCGGAGATCTTCAGCTCGTTTGGATGGTAACCGAGGTCCTGATTGGGAGGCATCCGGAAATATGGATAATGAGTGGTGATTGTCCAGGCGTACGTGGTGATCGATGGGTTTGCGAGGTATTTAGTGCCTCCGGTTTCGTTCAGACCCAGAACGGGCTTGTAAATGGACTGTGTGTCTGACATTGGATTTTATTCTGTGTAGATTGATCCCTATTAAATATACATCTGTTTGGCGGCGGAGAATTTGTTCTTTTGCTTAACGCCCTTCTCTGAAACGCACGAGCTCAGAGGTTGTATATCGATGGACATCAGTCGCATGGCATGAATTTCCTGTGTGGCATGCTAAGATGCAGTGATCAGGGCTTCTGTTGAAAAGAAAAGCCTTGTGGTGATGATCAGAGCACCGCCTGTGTGGCGTAGCTTTGTGTATAACGTGAATTCGCGAGCCTCACACCCCGGTATGAACCTAAAACGGGAGAGGGACCTCAGGGAGGACATGCGTTTCTTTCTAGCTAGGTGGTGTCAGTGACCTACCAGCCATGACATTTATATACTTTTCACCTATGTGGTTGTTGCTGTTGCGAGGCGCCTCGGTTTGATCGGACGATCCGGGTCCGATGGAGTCATTCGTTGGCTCGTTGACGCCCCAAAGGGTGGGGAAACGTAGAGTTCAGGAATAATAATCCACATCGGTGGACCAGCCCTGTCGCTCCAAGGCTTGCCTGCGCGCTTGCCTGAGACACGGGCTAGAGCGTCTCGAATTCGGTAAGGACTATCTTTTGCCTTGGTTCATGACGGAAATTTAATTTCCAAATACGTGACTGTGCGGTTTTGATTGTATATATATATGGCGACATGATATATGGTACCCATGCCGTCTATGATTGATAGTTATGATTTGAAATTGTTTTCAAAACATATAAACACTAGCAATAATATCAATGCCTTTGTTTTATTCGTCTCAAGCATATTTTGGCCGTTATAAGGTAAAACTCTATCCTCCGGTTTGCGTTGCATTGTGTGATGGGAACTGAGTCTTATAACGGCTTCATTTTTTGAAAAAGCATTGCGATGTTTAAAAGAAAGATTTGTTTTAAAGCACTGGCAATCCAATGGAGTAAACCCGTTCCAAGAAAGTGGCGTGGTCCTGTGATTAGCCTTATTATATATATGTTGAATAGATTTCTCATACCAGTCCCATGACTGACTCGTAGTTTGTTTCACTTTCAAACTCGGGTGCCCCTTTTTCTACACGGGCAGCCTTGTATTCAGGTTTAGCTGGTTATTTCTGGATAGCTGGAGCTGAAGATGGATTCTATCATTTATCTGTTTTTATGCTGTTCAACTCCTATTGTACATATTTTGTTTGTTTTCCGCTGTAGACATTTATGTATGGCTGAACTGTATTTGTACTAAGTAAGATCCTGTATACTGTGTAACTCTGATGATTACTTTTATCCAGTATATTCTATTGTTCATTATCTGGTGTATTTACTTAATTCTGTTCTGCTATTATCTGTTTCTATGTTATATTCCATGGATTACCCTTGCCTCCGCCAGTACGGGGTTTGGGGTCATCTCATTTGGTATCAGAGCTTTGGTTAAGCTTAGTTCTGGAATATAACATTTGAATGAACTCGTCAGAAATAGAACCAGTAGTGTTCTAGGATGGGTAACTCTATACAGATAGGATCAGTAATATCCTAGTATAGGTAAAGCAGAATGAAATTACACCTCGATAGACACATTTACACTTGAAGTATATGTTTCTATGTTTGAAAATATCTTTTCTGTTGACCTGACACTTTGTCTGCTAATTGCAGACGTACTAGAAAATGAGTGACAGGAACAGAAGAAATAATCTTATGGCTCGACCAGCTAATGAGCCAGTTGTGCTCCCACAACCAGAATCCGATATAGAAGTTCTATTCAAGAGATTTTGAAATCTGGATGGATCGCCATTCTTAGGCAAGGAGTCCATTATGGAAACACAAGCTTGGATTCGTTCTGCAGAGAAAATCTTTGAGGGTTTAAAGCTGAGAGACGATCAGAAAAGATTACTGGCGTCTTGGGCGCTCAAAGAAGAAGCTTTGTTTTGGTGGGATCAAATCATTAAAGATAATCCAGAAGGTGATATCACATGGGACAGATTCAAAGAGATTTTCTTAGAAAGATTTACTCCTCCCAAAGCAACCGAGCGATTATGTAATGAATTTTCTTATTTGATACAAGGTGATATGACCATCCCAGAATATCATAAGAAATTCAACAAACTTTCTCACTTTGCTCCTCATCTGATTCAAGATCCAAAGAGGAAAAATCTGAGATTTATTCATGGTCTGCAAAGGAGATATCAGAATAATGTACTGAGGAATGTAAAACTTCCTTTCTCGGAAATGATTTATATGGCTTATCAGTATGAAGATCTCCATAGGAAAGGCATGTTGCGAGATGAAGAAGAAGTCAGTTCTAGCGATAAGGTTGAATCAGAAACTGATCGTCCTGAGGCCAGTATCATGTCTGAGGTCAGTAAGGAACCCAAAGTCAATCGAAAAAGGGCCAGATCAGGAAAAGAACCGGTAACGACCACCGTATGCAATAACTGCCATCTGAAAGGGCATTTGTCGATAAACTGCGGACCTTTAAAGAAGCGATTCAAAGGTGGACTTCGATCCGAAGAAGGATTTCAAGCGAATAGAAAATGCAATCTCTGCCATCAGTCCGGTCATATAAAGCGAGATTGCTGGCTGTTAAAAAGGGCCAAAGAAGCTCAGGTAAATGAAGTGGCCGAAGTGCCTGCATCTTCGTCTGATCAGGAAAGGGCTGATGATTTAGAAGGAACGCTTACTGTCAAAAACATTCCAGTCAAAGTACTGTTTGACACAGGCAAGTCCCGAAGCTTTATTGCCAAGAGTGCAGCTAAGAAGCTGGATTTGAATTTGAGGAAGCTCAGGGAACCAATGACTATCCAGAATCTGGTCGGGGGTTCTATCAATCTTAGTTGGATTTGTGTAGTACCTGTCTCCTTTTCTTGCTATAAATTCCCTATTGTCTCTATCGTCATGAATTTTAATGAATTCGATATTATTCTGGGATTGGATTGGCTAACCAAATATGAAGCGGAGGTTAGATGCGCCGAGAGAGTGGTTAAAGCAAAGGCCCAATCGGGGAATTATATAACCATACCATGTGAAGGCCCGACTTCAAGTAGAAAAGACTTCTGGGCAGCTTTGAATGTTTCTCCAGCCCAAATAGAAAATGTCCCTGAAGTTACAGAGAATATTCACGATCTATTCAAAGATATCCCTGTCGTCAAGAACTATGCGGATGTGTTCGAAGAAGTTGTTCACTTACCTCCGCAGAGAGAAATAGATTTCAAAATTGCTTTGATTCCTAATGCAAGGCCGGTAGTTCACGCTATTCGAAGAATGTCCTTGAAAGAGAAGGAGGAATTAGACAATCAAACACGACAGCTAGTATGGAAAGGTCTGATCAGGCCTAGTTTCTCTGATTGGGGTGCAGCAGTGGTGTTTGTCCCAAAATCTGACAGTACTCTACGGCTATGTGTGGACTATCGTGATCTGAACAAACAGACCATAAAGAACAAATATCCGTTGCCGCGGATTGATGATTTGTTGGATCGATTAAATGGCGCACAAGTATTTTCACGGATGGACCTAGCTACAGGCTTCCATCAACTTCGAATCGCCGAAGAGTGTGTTCCAATGACAGCATTCAGAGGCCCCGACTTATTCTACGAGTGGTTAGTAATGCCGTTCAGCTTATGTAATGCTCCAGCTTACTTCGTCGATCTGATGAATAGAGTGTTCAGAGGGGTTTTGAATAAATTTGTTCTGGTTTTTATTGACGATATTCTAATCTTCTCTAAATCAAAGGCCGAACATGAAAAGCATCTGGAACAGGTTCTAGAAATTCTGAGACGGAATGTACTAAAAGCCAAATTTTCAAAATGTATCTTCTGGCAAGAAGAAGTAAAATTTCTAGGCCACGTCGTATCGAAAGAAGGAATCGCTGTGGATCCAAGCAAAATCACGGCTATTCAGAATTGGAAACAGCCCAGTACCCCCACTGAAGTCCGCAGTTTTCTCGGATTGGCTAGCTATTACCGGAAGTTCGTTAAAAACTTTTCGAAGATATCTGGTCATTTATCGAAGCTTACGAAGAGGCACTCTAAGTTCAAATGGACTCCAGAAAGTGAGGAGGCTTTTGAAGAGCTAAAGTTGAGATTAACAACTGCTCCAGTGTTAACCATCATCGATGGCAACCAAGATCTAAAAGTCTGGACTGATGCTTCTAGAGAAGGCCTCGGTGCAGTATTAATGCAAAGGGGTCAAGTGATTGCTTATGCTAGCCGTCAAATGAAGCCGCACGAGAAGAACTACGTAACTCATGATCTTGAGTTATTGGCAATTTTGTTCACTTTGAAAATCTGGAGGCACTATCTTCTGGGTGAGAGATTTGAACTGTTTACAGATCATCAGTCATTAAAGTATCTGTTCACCCAGAAAGACCTGAATCTGAGACAGCAACGTTGGCTGGAGTTTCTTGCAGCATATGACTTTGAAATTATATACACTCCAGGGAAAGCCAATGTCGTGGCTGATGCGTTAAGCAGAAAGAATGAAATGATTGCCAGTTTTATTATCACGACTTCATTGCTAGATAAAATATCTGCTCTTCAAAAAGATGATCACTTCATTCAGAAGATCAGAGAGATAATTCAGAAAGGCGAGCCTTCGAGTTTTCAAGTTGATAATGATGGAATTCTAAGGCTCAAAGGTCGAATCTGTGTCCCTAACATTCCTGAGCTTCGAAAGGAAGTACTGGATGAATGCCATAAGTCAAAACTTAGTATCCATCCGGAGGTAAGCAAAATGTACAATGACATTAAACTCACTTTCTGGTGGAAGTAGATGAAAAGGGACATTTCCTTATATGTTAGCCGATGCCCTACTTGCCAGCTAGTCAAAAGTGACCAACAGAAATTGGCTGGATTATTACAATCGCTGGAAGTTCCGGGTTGGAAGTGGGAACATATTTCTATGGATTTCATTGATGGTCTGCCCAGAACCAGAAAAGGAAATGACAGTATTTGGGTGATCGTAGATCGCTTCATGAAGACCGCCCATTTCATACCTGTCAGATCAAATAGAACTGCTCAGAGTCTGGCGCAGATTTACTTCAAGGAAATAGTTAGGCTACATGGAGTGCCGCTCAGTATAGTCAGTGATAGAGATACAATATTCACTAGCAAATTCTGGGAAGCATTTCAAGTTGAGCTAGGAACGAAGTTGAACTTAAGCACTGCTTATCATCCTCAGACAGACGGTCAGACTGAGAGGGTGAATCATATTTTAGAAGATCTATTGCGGGCTTGTGTTATAGATTTCGGGGGATCATGGGAAGACCATCTGCATTTGGCTGAATTCTCTTATAACAACAGCTACCAGGCGAGTCTGACAATGTCACCATTCGGAGCATTGTATGGTAGACCGTGTCGATCCCCTGCTTGTTGGGTCGAACCTGGTAATAGACTTGTGTTGGGTCCTGATATGATTCGAGAATCTGCCGACAAAGTCGATTTTATTAAGAAGCGATTACTCGCCGCTCAAAGCCGACAAAAGAGCTATGCCGATAGAAGAAGAAGAGATATATCCTTTGAAGTTGGCGACTATGTATATTTGAAAGTATCGCCGATGAGAGGAGTTATCCGGTTCGGTAAAACTGGAAAGTTGGCACCCAAATTCATTGGTCCGTTTCCTATTCTGGAACGGATCGGAACTCTCGCTTATAAAGTCAAATTGCCTGACTGGTTGCCTGGAGTTCATGATGTATTTCACATATCTCAACTTCGAAAACACGTTCATGATCCAGACTTGATCGTCGAAGAAGCAGCTCAGCAGGATATTGAAATTACTCCAGAATTAGCTGTTAGAAGAGAGCCGCTAAAGATTATCGGCAAAGAAACCAAAGAGCTGAGGAACAAGAAGGTCCACTTAGTCAAAGTGCAATGGAGTGGAGATCCACGAGATTGTACTTGGGAAACAGAGGAGAGCATTCAGAAAGCTTATCCTAGATGCCGAGTAGATATCTCTGATTGACTCTGGTGCAAGGTACATTTACCCTACTTTGCATTACCATTTGATTCTCTACTCTGTTGTTATTTTCTTTCCATGGATGTGCACTTTTAAATTCTATAGTATGAATGATTTTAAAAAGAGTATAGAAATTGATAGTATATTTTTGAAAGGTTGAAAACAATTGGATTGGTTGTTGTGTTGTGTGATTGTAGATTTATCAAACCACTTTCGACTTTGTTCCTTTTCGGGGATGAAAAGTTTTAAGTGGGGGAGATTGTAACGACCCAGAAAATCTGAACCAATTTAAAAATTTTAAATTGGCTAAAATAATGGATTTTAAATATTTAAAATAAATATTTTAAATAATGGCGATGAAAACTGAGTTTGAATCAACAATTGAAAATGAATATAATTAATTATAATTATAAACAATGCCTGAAATGGCGCTGCAGTTTCAAAAATTGAATTCAAACTTTGTCGGACTGTACCGGGTGCAAAACAAAACGGATTTTAGCGAAACCAAAAATATTTAAATCTGTTAGTGAATACCTTTCTAACGAATCTGAAAAATCGAATTTTCATAGCGGAAAACAAAAGTTATGGCCGAATGAATTTTCAGAAAGTCGCTATGGAATTTATATAGCCCGTGAAATTGGCCATTTTGCATACGACCTCGGTATTCGATGAAACCACTTTTGTTGGATCCGGGATGTGAAGTTATTGCTAGGTTTCAAATTTTATAAATTTTGAGTCTAGTATGTGAGCGTGGCAAAGGAAAATGTGTTTTGGTCAATTACAGTTAAATTGGGTCGACCAAAAATGGGCCTTTTTGCAAACGGTCTCAGAATTCGACGAAACTAGTTTTGTTGGGACCGTATCGTCAAAACATAGCCAAATTTATTTTCCTGGAATTTTTCGAATCAGTTTGTGGCCCTGGCAAATTGAAATGTACGATCAAATTAAATATTGAATATTTTATATTTTAATTTGAAGGAAAACTGACTGAAAAAGTCGAATGGGCCTTCGAAACATATCCCATTGTGTCCGAGATGGGGGTAAAACGCTAGGGATGACAGTCGTTGAGCTTGGATTGGAGCTCGTGGCCAAAAACCCTATTTTTGGATTTATTATAAAGGCCGGCCAATAGGAATTTTCCAACACATTAAATTAAAAAAAAAACACGGAACCCTATTTCGCTCCAGCGAACGAACGACGACCGGGATCCCATCCTTTCCGACCAGATCCCCGCCGCCACAGCCCCTTAGCGCTGCCGCCACCAACCCCTAGTCGAAGCGCCTCCCTCCCCCCTTCAAATCCGACCTGGCCCCACCCTCTCTCCCTCCGCCTACCTCGAGAACGAAGCCCGCAAAGTCAACGACTTTGTCACCATCGTTCTCCGCCGTCTGACCACCGGAATTGCCGCCGCCACCACCATCTGACGCGCCTCTCCTCCCTCTACGACGTCCAGCCACCTGATCGACCTCTCGCGCGACGATTCGCGCGCCATATTGAAACTTAGTTTCGAATACGCGAGGAAGGTAACGACCTAGTTGATTTTGAACTGATTTTTGACCCATCTTTGAAAAATCATATCTTTTTCATATGTTAACGAAATTCGATGAAACAGGAAACATCGTGACCGTGTGGACGTCTTCTACATTCTAGAAGAGACCGCATATTTTTCTGAGCCTACTGCTATTTTTGGTGGAGTGGAACCCAATGTGAGATTTCTGATTTAAAAACAATATGGAAAACGACGATGTATAAATTATATAGTCGATGTATGAGTTATATAAGCGTTGTACATCTCATGTATAAGCGTTGTATAAGTTGTACGTTCGATGTATAAGTTGTATATGCGTTGTAAAAATTATATATGTGTTGAAATAAAAGTGAATTGCTATATATATATATATATATATATATATATATATATATATATATATATATACACGCCCCTCGTCCACAAACCATGGACGATATTTATTGATTGTGATTGGTGTGAAAATTGATTGATAGCGAATGGTTGTTTGGGATTGTTTGTGGTTGATATTGATTGATTGTGGTTGAAAAATACCCATTTGTGGTTGAGAAATATTTGGTTGAAACCACATAGGATTAGTTTGTGGAAATGAAATAAATATATACATGTCGCCTGCGTGCGAACTAGATGCATGATCCCCATTGTCAAAAACCGTGAGGTTTTAAGGTAGAGCGAGGAGCCGTACTAGGGACGGTCCCGGTTTTAACTACCCTGCCGTTATGCTGCTGAAATTTTCTGAAATATACATGTGTTAGAATAATTTTCATTCGTTGAAATAAATCACATATATTGAAAGGATATTCTTGTGTTGAGTTGCAATTCATTCGTTGAGTTGAAATTCATGTGTTGAATATTATTTGATTTTAAACAAATAGTTTTAGCGATAAAAAACACATTTTTATATATATACAAACTATAGAGAATATTTATGTGTTGAATTGAAATTCGTTCGTCGAGTTGAAATTCATGTGTTGAATGTTATCGTATTTTAAAATAAAATGAATAGACAATAAAAACTACATTTTTATTGTGAATATGAAGTGTTAAAAACATTCACGTGTTGAATAAATATTTTTGATGATAAAAATATTTCTTTTATCATGTATACGCTTTGATAAAAATACATCGTGTTGAAATAAATAATAGTTTGCTAGAAATATTATTATTGGCTTTGTTCTGCATATATATACATGTGTTGAATAGGACAAATGGATTAGCTGTAGAGTAAAGAAATTATTTGCATGCCCGACAAATAGGTAAGCCTTGATGAGTTGGCTGTGCAATTTTATTTGTATATCAACTCCTGTGAATGCCATTGGATGCGGAGTGCTGGTTATTCTGTGTGAAATAATAAATACCGCCATAGGATAGTAACAATTAAATTTGAACTACGCTACATGGCATACTTCTTGACGATAGGCATACTTCATCATATTCCACATAAGCAATTGGAGCTTGTGTGACGAGATGGAAGATTTACCATACGAGCGAGAGGCTTGTATGGCGATGATTATATACTACAGGTTGAACTGATGACTGATATGGACTCTATAAAATATAACGATAAATTGCCAGATTAATAAAAATCCCACACGGGTCTGGAATTGACAATAATCACGTCTCTCTAGTTATTAGATACGGCACATGGACTATTTATTTCCACACGGAAACGGGGTGACGAGAATTTATTCTCTGGAGTGATTATCTATACATGCCCCCCCGTAAACACCAGAATATATCACTATAAATATGTGAATGCTTTTTAGGATTTATTGGGTACCTAACACGGCCCAATAAATTTCCAAACCCCTCCCCGTACAAAGGAGGTTATGGCGAAATTTTTCGAAATATTAAGGCGTTAGTGAAATATTTGAAGTGAAAACGAAATTGAAAATATAGAATGAACTATAGTTGAAATTATAGAATGAAATATATTTATATATATAAATATAAATATAATTAAAAGGAATCGAAGCCGTGCAGTTCGTGTTTCAGAATCGTAATTTGAAACGATTAGTACGAGGAATCCGACCATCGGATTTTCCCGAAACCGCAACCGCTAGGTTCGCTTTGGAAAAATCTTTCCAACGGCACCAACTTTGTAAAAATCCAACGGTTGGATTGTCTGAAATGTTTAATTCAAATCTGAAGAAAAACAGCGCCAGAAACGATTATATTTATATATATATGAAAATATAATTATATTTAATCGAATAACGCCGCTGCAGTTCGTATTTTGAAATCGAAACTTCAAACGATTGTACCGGGAGATCCGACCGTCGGATTTTCCCGAAACTGGAACCGTTGGATTCGCTTTGAAAAGACCTTTCTAATGATGTAAATTTTGTGAAGATCCAACGGTTAGATTTTCAGATATGTGTAAATCAAATCTGAAGAAAAACAGCGCCACGACCGCGTTATGGCCCGAAGCGTCGTTTTGAATAAATTGGCTATTTTAAAATAAATTAAAATAGCGATAAATCATTATAAAGTACCATAAACAATATGGAATGGAAATAAACTAAATTTGCTCGATTTGTGTGGTATTTGATGGTTGAATGTGTTTGGTGTGAAAATTACCTTAAAGAACAAAATTGGTGTTGTCGAATAATTTAACCATTGAAGTAAATTGATTTGGAATTCTAAACATTCGTGAATTATTTGAAAAGGCCGAGTTAATTCTCATTTCAAATAATTGACCGACGATTAAAAGTCGAAGATGAAGACGGTGGTCGAAGACCGGAGATCTTCACCTTGTTTGGATGGTAACCGAGGTCCTGATTGCGAGGCATCCTGAAATATGGATAATGAGTGGTGATCGTCCAGGCGTACATGGTGATCGATGGGTTTGCGAGGTATTTAGTGCCTCCGGTTTCGTTCAGACCCAGAATGGGCTTTTAAATGGACTGTGTGTCTGACATTGGATTTTATTCTGTGTAGATTGATCCCTATTAAATATACATCTGTTTGGCGGCGGAGAATTTATTCTTTTGCTTAATGCCCTTCTCTGAAACGCACGAGCTCAGAGGTTGTATATCGATGGACATCAGTCGCATGGCATGAATTGCCTGTGTGGCATGCTAAGATGCAGTGATCAGGGCTTCTGTTGAAAAGCAAAGCCTTGTGGTGATGATCAAAGCACCGCCTGGGTGGCGTAGTTTTGTGTATAACGTGAATTCGCGAGCCTCACACCCCGGTATGAACCTAAAACGGGAGAGGGACCTCAGGGAGGGCATGCGTTTCTTTCTAGCAAGGGTGGTGTCAGTGACCTACCAGCCCTGACATTTATATACTTTTCACCTATGTGGTTGTTGCTGTTGCGAGGTGCCTCGGTTTGATCGGACGATCCGGGTCCGATGGAGTCATTCGTTGGCTCATTGACACCCCAAAGGCGGGGAAACGTAGAGTTCAGGCATAATAATCCACATCGGTGGACCGGCCCTGTCGCTCCAAAGCTTGCCTGCGCGCTTGCCTGAGACACGGGCTAGAGCGTCTCGAATTCGGTAAGGACTATCTTTTGCCTTGGTTCATGATGGAAATCCAATTTCCAAATACTTGACTGTGCGGTTTTGATTGTGTATATATATGGCGACATGATATATGGTACCCATGCCGTCTATGATTGATAGTTATGATTTGAAATTGTTTTCAAAACATATAAACACTAGCAATAATATCAAATGCCTTTGTTTTATTCGTATCAAGCATATTTTGGCCGTTATAAGGTAAAACTCTATCCTCCGGTTTGCATTGCATTGTGTGATGGGAACTGAGTCTTATAACGGCTTCATTTTTTGAACAAGCATTGCGATGTTTAAAAGAAAGATTTGTTTTAAAGCACTGGCAATCCAATGGAGTAAACCCGTTCCATGAAAGGGGCGTGGTCCTGTGATTAGCCATATTATATATATGTTGAATAGATTTCTCATACCAGTCCAATGACTGACTCGTAATTTGTTTCACTTTCAAACTCGGGTGCCCCTTTTTCTACATGGGCAGCCTTGTATTCAGGTTTAGCTGGTTATTTCTGGATAGTTGGAGCTGAAGATGGATTCTATCATTTATCTCTTTTTATGCTGTTCAGCTCCTATTGTACATATTTTGTTTGTTTTCCGCTGTAGACATTTATGTATGGATGAACTGTATTTGTACTAAGTAAGATCCTGTATACTGTGTAACTCTGATGATTACTTTTATCCAGTGTATTCTATTGTTCATTATCTGGTGTATTTACTTAATTCTGTTCTGCTATTATCTGTTTCTATGTTATATTCCATGGATTACCCTTGCCTCCGCCAGTACGGGCTTTGGGGTCGTCCCATCAAACAAGATTGGTTAATGGGATTTGTAAGTGAAATTCAGGAATTTAAATAAGATTTTACTTAATAGTTAAGTTCAGTACAGTGAATTCAAATGAAATGGAACTTCCAGGGGAAATGATTAATAGTTTAGTAATAAACTGAAATATGGAAATTGATTTAGAATGAAGTCCAAGCTAAGTTGTTACAAGGTGTTAAACGAATGAGTATAGGTGATTTGGAAGGAATCCAAGCAAAGTTTAAAATGAGGTTTTTAAACCAAAACAATGACTTTAAAAGATTAAAGAATAAAAGTAAGGATTCCAAACGGAAAGGAAAATACATATAAATTGTTTGTGTTAAATATTGGTAAATGGATTTTGGGATTAAAATCCAAGTTAAAAAGGTTTTATTGTAAGAAAGGTAATAAGCGGATTTTAGATATGAAATCCAAGTAAAGGTTTAATTAAGAAAGCCGGAATGGATGTAAGAAAATTATTTGACATGGGATTTGTATTATAAGTCCAAAAAGTCATAAGTGAAATTATGTTTAGGATCAAAGTTGTGTTTATTGAATATTTACTTAATTAAAGGAATTAAGTAAAAGATTATGGGACGAGGATTTCAAATATAAGAAATGGTTTTATAAAACCAAATTTGAAATCAAAGTGGTATATGAGAATTCTAATATCAATGGTTAAGTGACAAACTGGTATTTATTCTAAGGTAAGAACGGGGTCGATCAAGGTCTGTGAGGTAAATAAAATACCCCAACTTGAACGGCTTCACTATTACTGAGGAATGGTATTAGTTTGGAATTAGTGAAGGTGTTGGAATTGGTTTTATACTATACGAGGAATATTGAACTCCAATGCGAGGTTTTGGAATATAAATGATATTGCAATATTAGTTTCAAAATAAATAAGAATAATTGATTTTTGAAGTATATAATTTAACATTTGATTTATCATATCAGAAACGGGTAATTTGGTTTATACCATTAAGTATTATACATATATGTATATCGTGAGATGCTCGAATAAAAGGAAAAAGAGGGAAAAGATTTTGATTAAATATATCGATATTCTGAAAAGAAATGGAAAGTTGGGTATATATATATATATATACGTACTCAAAAATCATATAATCAGTTCTGTTATAATAAAATAAGGATAAATAAAATGTTTTGAATATATAGGAAGAATTAAAAGTTTATTTACCAATTTGTTAAATATATTTTAAAGAGGCCGAGTAATGCCAAGTACTGAATCAGCAAACCCATTTTATTCACACATTTGTTATTTGATAGTTAAATCACCGACTATCAAACCCGGCCAATATAATTGTTGGTACAGAAAGACCGGAATCGAATCTATATTCGAAAACCATTCCGAACCAAAAAATACGTGAAGATGGTAATTGAAGCTGGAGCAATTGATGACCATGGATCTTCATAAGCGGAAGGAGTACTTGTCGAATTTCTATGGCTTGCAACTAGAGTTACTTTGATTTGTGACTCTGTCGTGGTTGGAATCTACGGATTTACAAGGACTACTCGCTACTGATCCTTGGGGGTGATTCCTATATAAGGATGCGGTAGGAGGGTGCTTTCAGTTTATTCTGTTCCTGGATGACTTGTATGGACGAATATCTGACAGAGTATTCCTAAAAACCACGTACGTTGATTTTTACAAATATACCGAGTTGGTGGCAAAGAGGGGTACTTCTTTTATACCTAGAGTATATTTGTGGACGTCAATTAGTGATTTGGCGGATCTGACAATGTGGCATTCAAAGTGAATGATGACTAGATGTTTTAAAAGTAAATTCTGACCTCAAGCCTCATCAACCGAGAAATGATAAAAATCGGGCAGGCAGCATGTCTATGTGGGTCGCACCCATTAGGGTGTATAATCACCTCTCTAGAGAAATTCCATTTGCTTCTTTGATCTGTTTCGATGCTGTCCCTTTTTCGGGAAACGATTACTGATCCCAACCGTTGGTGATATACGTTCGATACACTCAAGCGAAATGAGTGGTCGGTCATGTGTAGGCCGGGTTGCTAGACATTCTTGTTGAACCCATTGTATTCACCTTTAGAGATACACTATCAGAAGGTGGTTCCATACCTTGTCATAGTCGGAATTCAATCTCCAATAAGCGCCCGCGGTTTTGATTGTATACTATATATGTAAAGCGTGAGATGCAAGCGTTCCGCTAGATTGTTATCTATTTGTATTTAGACACTATTGTAATATCATAACAGAGTATGATTTCAAAAATGGTTTGGGTTATAGTAAGGTAAAAACCATCTGTATTTATGTGTGGGCTGGTCTTACTATTATCCTTTTATTTCAAAAGGATTTTCCAAAGTTAAACAAGTTGTTTGTGATGTGAATTTATCACTAAAAGTATTCCAGACTGACCCGGTGAATTTTTCTTTGCTTAAAATGTGCTTGGGTCAGACCGAGTACGTTCTAGGTTAGGTTCATTTGGAGTTTCAGGAGCTGGAAGCAGGAGGCTTCACCACTAGTTATATAAAGTTATTTTCGCTGTGACTGATATATGTTGTACTCTGATGGTTGGTATGTATATACAGTTCTTTTGTATATAGAAATTTGATATTATATTTTATCTATTCCGATGTTAGATTCTGATGTGATGTTCTTCTTCTTTCTTCTATTCTAATATTTCTTTCTTTATTTTCTGACCTTCTAAATTCTTTCTAATAACGTCCTGTGTTTTCGGTGCTTGGAAGGTCGACATTAGATATGGTAATTGTATTTCTTGTCAATTTTCAGGGCCGAAAATCCGTTGGGTCGTTACACTTTGTTTTGTCGGCAATTCTAATTCAACAAAACAAATAAAAATGATGTGTTTGTTTTGTCGACAATTCTAATTCAACAAAACAAATGAAAGTGACATATTTGTTTTGTCGACAATTCTAATTCAACAATGTTTGTTTTGATAAATCTAATGCGACAAAAATGATAATGTTTGTTTTGACAAATCTAATGCGACAAAAATGATAATGTTTGTTTTGACAAATCTAATGCGACAAAAATGATAATGTTTGTCAAACAAAAATGATATTGTTTGTTTTGAGAAATCTAATGCGACTAAAATGATAATGTTTGTTTTGACAAATCTAATGCGACAAAAATGATAATGTTTGTTTTGACAAATCTAATGCAACTAAAATGATAATGTTTGTTTTGAGAAATCTAATGCGACAAAAATGATAATGTTTGTTTTTGACAAATCTAATGCGACAATAATGATAATGTTTGTTTTGACAAATCTAATGCGACAAAAATAATAATGTTTGTTTTGACAAATCTAATGCGACAAAAATGATAATGTTTGTTTTGTTCAACCAAACTATAATGACAAAAATGAATATTTTTGTTAAACTAAACTACCTTGACAAAATGTATATTTTTGTTAAACTAAACTATATTGATAAAAGTGAATATTTCTGTTAAAATAAACTATATTGATAAAAATAAATATTTTTGTTAAACTAAACTATATTGATAAAATTGAATATTTTTGTTAAACTCAACTATATTGATAAAAATGAATATTTCTGTTAAACTAAACTATATTGATAAAAATGAATATTTTTGTTAAACTAAACTATATTGATAAAAATGAATATTTTTGTTAAACTAAACTATATTGATAAAAATGAATATTTTTGTTAAACTGATATTTTTTAGCTAACATAACATTTCCATGTTCTCTAATGACAAATCAAATGGAGAATTCTTATTTGCATATAGTTTCTAATCTCAGCATAACAATTAAAAATGTAAATTTATTTGCATACAAATATCTATCCTTCACATAACAAATAAAAATGACTATTGTTATTTGTTTACAAATTCAATGTAAAATTTGACAAATAAAAATGAATGTTTTTATTTGTGAACAATTCAATGTTACATTTGACAAATAAAAATCCATATTTTAATTTGTGAACAATTATGTTAAATTTGACAAATAAAAATCATTTTTTAATTTGTGAACAATTCAATGTTAAATTTGACAAATAAAAATCATTTTTTAATTTGTGAACAATTCAAAGTTAAATTTGACAAACTAACGAGCAAAATGATAATTTTAATTTCAACAAACTTATTTTAACAAAAATGATATAATTTAGAACTATCTTATTTTAACAAACATGATATAATTATTTTCCACAATCTTATTTTAACAAACATGATATAATTATTTTGAACAATCTTATTTTAACAAACATGATAATTCCAATACACATATCAACATAACAGTATTATCAACCCAATCAAATCACGTATATAACAAATTGAATTTAACAGCAGATTTGATTTCTAACACGATCAGAAATTAATAAATTTTAATTATTAAAAATAAAGAATTCTCACATTGGGGTCTTGAATTCTTCAAATTTTTTATCACTCCGTTTCAGATCTGGTCTGTTCCATCACGTAGATCTCGTCAAGAGGGTTCCAACGCACTTTGTTTCATCAAATTCTGATTTTGTATGCAAAAGATATGACATTTTGAATATTAATGATCTTATTAAACTAATTAATTAGAATTATTTTTAATTATTCCTTAACCTTATCATTTCCCGCCACGTCAGACTTCTCCCTCCTTCCTCTACATCGCGTTCCTCTCTGTGAACAACGAAACCTATTCGCACCATCCAACCTTCACCTGCGCAACTCGCCTCGGCCCACCATCCACCGATCCATGACCACCACCGTGAAGCCCTCTCCATGTGCCACCTTCGCCTGGAAGCAGCCCCCGCTCGCTGGCCTACGACACTTCGAAACCGCCCCCAAAGTTGCTGCGTTTGCAGCTAAAAATCGACCACTACGAAATACGATTTCAGATCTTGGCCATACCAAATTCAAGAGCTCGGGAAGCTCTTAAATTTTCACTATAGAACGATCTTCTAATTTGCTGTGGATTTGAAGAGATTGAGGAATCAAAACCAAATCTCCATGGCCATTGAAATAATAAAGGGCGGCGGCTGAATATTGATTAGGGTTTTAGTTGAATAAAATAATATTATTTTCATCGTTAAGTGTGTTTTAAAGTCAGAAACGGGTCGGAGTCCAAATCAGGCCTGCTCATTGCATAACAATAGGTTTTGACGCCTTCTGAACACAATGAGACTAGTGGAGAAGCCCAATTCTGAAGTCTATAGCATGTTCCTTCAATAACGGACTATTTTAAAATAAACATGTACAAATTTCAATGTACATTTCAATTTACCAGAACAACATACTGACTCCGAAAATTACAGAAAAATTATTTCTAACTTTGTTTTGACGATACGGTCCTAACAAAATTAATTTCATCTAATTTGAAGACCATTTGAAAAATGGCCATTTTCTGGTTGATTCAATTTGACTGAAACTGACAAAACATGTTTTCTTCTGCCACGCTCACATATTAATTCCAAAAATTATGAAAATTGGAATCTTACAATAATTTGACATTCCGGATCCAACAAAAGCGGTTTCGTCGAAAACGGAAGTTGTTTGCAAAATGGTTATTTTTAGTATTAAAATATATACATACATATATATATATATATTCCATAGCGACTATTCTGAAATTTAAACTAGGCATAACTTTTGATTTCGTTATGAAATTTTAATTTTTCAGATTCGTTGGAAAGATATTTTTAAATAGATTCTAATATTTTTGGTTTCACTAAAATCCGAATTATTTTGCATCCTGTACATTCAATCAAAGTTCAAATTCAAATTTTCAAACTACCATGCTTTTTAAACTTCTTTTTATAATTAAAATAAATATATTTTTAATGACCAGGATTTCGCCCGGACCTAATTGATCGCAAAATCGACCAAGGCCATTCAAAACCCGAATACGCTAACTTTGGGAATACAACACATCAGAACAAATAATAGAAGACTTTTATTACATCATAATGACGTAACATCGGAGTACATAATAAATCAGAGTATATCAAATATAATACGACAGAAGATTAAATTACAATAAATGTAATACACTTCAGCGGAACAATTTAAATTAACACAGCGGAAGACTGTCACTGCTCTAGACACAGCTTTAAGCTTCGATCTAGAATCCTACTCAATATATCTGCAAAATAAGCTACTCGACTGCCCGTGTGGAAAAGAGGGCATCCGAGTTTGCAAAGTGAAACAAACTACGGGTAAGTCATGGGACTAGTATGAGAAATCTTTACTTAACTTAACTAGTAATAAGGCTAATCACTGAACCATGCTACTAATGCGGAACGGGTTGACTCCATTGGATTGTCGGTGCCTGAAATAAATTAAATCGTTAAACAACGCAATGCTTTTTATAAAAATGAAACCATTATAAGACTCAGGTCCCATCACACAATGCAACTCAAACCGGAGGATAGAGTTTTACCTTATAATGGTCAAAAATGCTTGATACGATAAAAACGGATTTGATATTATCATTAGTGTATATATGTTTTAAAAACATTTGAATCATAATGTATCAATCATAGACGGCATAGCTACCATATACTATGTCGCCATACTAGTTATACAATCAAAACCGCATGATATCGTATTGGAAGTTGGATTTCCATCATGAGTCAAAGCTAGGAATGATCTCTTTACCGATTTGAGACACTCTAGCAATGTCTCAAGATTCGGGCGCTGGCGAACCCTTGGATACTGCAGGGCCAATCCACAAATAATTTAGTGGATTGGCAATTCCTGAACACATGCTTCTCGGTCCTATTGAACCTATAATACGGCCATTGGCGACCGATAAATCCGAGGCCTCGAAAATTCCATCATCCACATAAGTAAAATGCCAGGGCTGGTAAGTCACTGACACCGCTTCTTGCTAGAAAGAAACGTGCGCACTCCCTGCGTTCCCTTGCTCCGTTTCTGACTCTTACCGGGGTGTGAGGCTCGCGAGGTAACATTATACACAAATCTATGACGAAATAGGCTATGCTTTGATCATCTCACAAGGATCTTCTTTTCAACAAAAGCCTCGATCATTTGCATCTTAGCAAGCCACATTGACAATTCACGCCATGCGATCGATAACTACCAATATATAACCTATGAGCTCGTGCGTCTCAGAGAAGGGTGTTAAGAAAGAGAATAAATTCTCCGCCACCACAGATATATATTAAATAGAAAACAATTTAATTTACATGGAATGAAATCCAATGTCAGACACACATCCATATACAAGTCCGTTCTGGGTCTGAACGAAACCAGAGACACCTTATTCCTCGTCCCGTATGTCCAATACAGAAGTGAGGTGCTCGCATATCTGGACAATCAACAAGTACGTCCGGACAAACTACCACTTTAGCCCTTTACTGGTAACTAGCCAATGTCGGGCATCAGTAGTCGTCCATTCGATGTGAAGATCGTCGGTCTTCAACCACCGTCTTCATCTTCGACTCTTAATTGTCGTAGTAATTATTCAGAATAGGTTAAACCCGGTCTTTCCGAATGACTAGCATATTTTATAATTAAAAATCAAGTGCTATGAAGACACATCATACGCCTCATTCCAATTCAGAATATTCTTTTAATAGAATATTCATATTATTAGGGAAAGGTTCCCATTAATTTTATCAAAGATAAATTCTCTTTAATTTATTCTTTAATATTCTTTTTAAAGATTTTTTAAAACTCCAACTTGATTTGAATACCAAAAATCATTGCTTTATGATTATTCATCCTTTAAGAAATTAATCTCGTCTTTAACTGGGTTAAAGAATCAATGTCATTTAAAAACATTGTTCACGATAAACCCAAAATCATCTTCCATTAAATATGGAATTTTCACAGAAATCAAATCAATATATAATCGATATAAATTTCCGTATCAGATTGATAATACAAATGAAATAACGGCAAAGCCTTTTAAATTCCATATATAGTAACTGTCTTCTTTTACAGAAGCCTATCTCGATTATTATCAAATCGAATTTCCACTCAATCCCAATTTAATATATTAAATTTGAAAACCTGACTTTGGAAAATTACTTTTTAAATCTTAATAAAAAGATTTATAAATTCCGAATTATATTTTCACTGTTAATTGGGTTAAAGAACGAATGTCGTTTAAAACACAGTTCACGGTAAACCCAATTCACATATCATTTTATTCCAATTACTAAATATAATTAGAAACTCTAATAATCTTAATTAAAAGATTTGTTCCTTTTATACAGGGTTTTAAGAACAGTGTTATTTAAGACACTATCCACGACAACCCAAAATCTAATTCTTTTATTAAATTCCAATTTAAATATTAGTTAATTATAAGACTTCATTAAATCTTAATTTAAAAGATTTATTCTAGTTGATAACTAGTTCATTTCAATAAAAATATATTTTATCTTTTGTCCATCCAAAATGGACATAGAAATCATCATTTTATTCTTTGTTGAATATTATTTTAAAATATTCGTTATTTAAAAATAAATCTTTATATAAAAGATTCTTTATATAAAATATTCTTTATATTACAATATCTTTATTTAAAAGATATTTTGAATCGGAATGTGACTCAATCATTTACCATATAATTTTGGTTATATGGATTTCATACATCGCATGAACACAACAACAATGATAAATAATCATTAAACAATCAATTCACATCCAGAGTGAAATTTATAACTGTGTGAGCATTAAAATGAATAAATAACGCTCATCGCAGCCTGTCAATCCATCGATTGACATACAACTAAATATGGGGACTGGTGTATGTCAAATATCATCCCAATACCCGTTTGGGGTTTTCAGCCAACAACAATTTATCTAAATAAATAATTGGTTAATGAATTTAACTAATTTTAATTCTGCTAACATGTTGATGATAATGAAAAAAACATGTTATTTTATTTCTAGTGCCGAATAAAAATATATTTTACTCGTATAATTTCTCTATACATTTCTAATGTCTAATAAACTGTAATTTATTCACTTGACCTTATTGCTGATGACAAATAAAAAGATAATTCCTATTTTCTTTTATTTATATTCAAATATTCTTAACTATAACACATAAAAGAAATAATCTTATTTGTATATGTTTTCAATGTATAACCTAGCACAAAAAAATGTTTATTTTACATTGCATACAAAGATGTCTCTTTAACTTACCTACACATTCTAATGTATGTTGTGGAAATAAAATGATTCTTTATTAATCATACTATTTCTAATGTATCTTTTGCAAATAAAGATGATTCTTATATTTGCATACACCTTATATTTCAAAAAAATGTATAAAAAGTGATATATCCATTATGTTGACAATTCTATTTTAGCAAAAATATTTAAATGTGGTAATTTCATTTTATTAACAATTCTAGTTTAACAAAATGGATAAAAATGGTAATTCATATTGTTAATAATTCTAATTTACCAAAATGCTATTTGTGTTTAACTCTTTTATTTAACCAAAATGTAATTTTTGTTTTTAACTATCTTATTTTGACAAAATGTACGTTTTTGTCTCAGCTAATATATATTTTACAAAAATATTCTTTTCATCTCAGCTATTTGGTTTCAACAAATATGATGTATTTGTTTCAACCAATCCTTTTTGGCTAAAATGTATATTTTGACAAAAATGTATATTTTGACAAAAATGTATATTTGATAAAAATGTATATTCCTAATTCAACTATTTTAATTTGTCAAAAATGTTCATTTTCTTTTCAACAATTCTAATTTGACAAAAATGTTCAATTTTGTTTTAACAATTATATTTTGACAAAAGGTGACAAATTTGGTTTTAACTATTACATTTGACAAAAGTTATATTTTGATTTCAACTTTTACAACTTTACAAAAGTGGTATTTTGATTTCAACTTTTACAACTTGACAAAAGTGGTATTTTGATTTCAACTTTTATAACTTGGCAAAAGTGGTATTTTGCTCAAATCCAAGTCTATCTAACCAAAAATGTCATTTTTGTTATAAATCAAATTTATTTAATAAAAATGTAGTTCAGTCTTTCCGTTAAAAGCCATGAACAATAAAAATAAAATCTTTCATGTTAATTCTTTTTATTTAAACAAACTGACAATATAAACATGATCTTTAATACTTATCTTTTCATTGCGACAAAATTTACAATAAAAATATATCTTTCTATTTTACTCTTTTTATTGTAACTAAAATAAAATAAAAATATATCTTTCATTCTATTCTTTTTATTATAATCTAAAGTGACAATAAAAATGCAACTTTAAAATCTACTCTTTTTATTGCATATAAAATTACCGTAAAAATGCAACTTTAAAATCTATTCTTTTTATTGTCTCTAATTTGACAATAAAAATGTTTCTTTAAAATCTATACTTTTTATTGTCTCCATTTTGACAATAAAAATATTTCTTTTAAATCTAATCTTTTTATTTTAACGAAATGATATTAAAAATGTAAACTTTAATAACTATACTTTTTATTGTAACCAATCGACAATAAAAATATGATCTTTTATACCTATTCTTTTTATTGTAACTAATCGACAATAAAAATATGATTTGTTATAACTATTATTTTTATTGTATCTTGTAACTAATCGACAATAAAAATATGATCTTTTATAACTATTCTTTTTATTGTAACTAGTCGACAATAAAAATATGATCTTTTATAACTATTCTTTTTATTGTAACTAATCGACAATAAAAAATATGATCTTTTATAACTATTCTTTTTATTGTAACTAATCGACAATAAAAATATGATCTTTTATAACTATTCTTTTTATTGTAACTAATCGACAATAAAAATATGATCTTTTATAACTATTCTTTTTATTGTAACTAATCGACAATAAAAATATGATCTTTTATAACTATTCTTTTTATTGTAACCAATTTAAAAATAAAAATCTAATCTTTTTATCATAAACATTTCATTTATACTAAATAAAAATAAAAATGTGTTCTTTTTATTTTGTACAAATCGACACTGAAATATGTTATTTTTAGTTGAAACAAATTCACCCTAACATATGTTCCTTTTTGGTTGAAACAAATTTGTAATAACCCGGAAATCCGAGCCAATTTAAAATTTTTATTTTGGCAATTTTAGCAAATTGTGAACATTTAAAATGAATTATTTTAAATAATATCGACGAGAAATTTATTTTGAATAGAATTAGAATGTATATATTTATATACGTCGTCGATAGAATATAAATATTTATTTATATTTATAAAAGGAATTGAAAATGGCGTGGTAGTTCGATAATTCGATTTCAAATTTCAAATGAATATATCGGGTGCAAAATAAACCGGATTTTAGTGAAACCAAAAATATTAGAATCTATTTGTGAATATCTTTCCAACTAATCCGAAAAATCAAAATTTCATAGTGGGAATCAAAAGATATGTCCAGATGAATTTTCAGAATAGTCGCTATGGAATTTCGGCCCTTGAAATTAGCCATTTTGCAAACGACCTCGGTTTTCGATGAAACCACTTTTGTTGGATCCGTGATGTCAAATTATTGCTAGGTTTCAAATTTCATAATTATTCGATTCAATGTGAGCGTGGCAAAGGAAAACGCGTTTGACCAGTTTCAGTTGATTTTAATCGACTGGAAAATGGCCATTTTTCAAACGGTCTCGGAATTTGACGAAATTAGTTTTGTTAGGACCGTATCGTTAATAAAAAGTTAGAAAATATTTTTCTGGAATTTTTAGAGATTGTATGTGGGCCCGGTAAATTGAAATGTGCGTTCAAATTCAATATATAGAGTTATATTTTGATTTTGATGAAAACTGATCGAAACGGCCAAACTGGCTTACGGCACATATCCCATTGTGTTCGGAATGGGGGTAATTAGCTAGGGGCAAAAGTCGGTGGGCTCAATTTTGAGTTCAAACTTTAAAGATGCCTTTTTGAGATTAAAATAAAATAATAAAATATAAAACCTCTTTCACTTAACCCCCACCCCCTTCTATTTTATTTCCTTCAGAAGTCAACCCGAAACCAAATCAAAGAAAAATTGCTCCACTTCAATTCGATCGCCGCCCACGATCCGCCCTCCTCTCTCCTCCGCCTGCGCGCGCCTCCACAGGCGCCGCCATCTCCGATGAACACCCTTCTTCCCCTCGCGTTTCTCTCCGTTCTCATCCCCTTCCCCCTTCTCGTTCACGCCCCCTTTCCCTCATCTGTAAACTGCGACCCCACGTCGCGCGCTGGAGGCGAGCCACCCACCATCAGAGAGGCCGCGCACCACCGGCGCAGCACTACCCTCCGACAAACAACACCCTCCCTTCTCCAAGCGCTGTAAGTTTTCAAAATGTGATTTTGTTTAGTTTACAAAACTTGATTTTTAATTCGTTTATTAGAATTAGGATTTCTATGCATTATATAGAACAAAGTTTTGATTTTTAATATGAAGAAAGTTTAGATTTTTAATTATAGAATGTTTTTTGTTTTTAATTTAGAAGAGGCTTGATTTTTATATGATAAAGGATCTGATTTTTAATCGAATAAAAATATAATTTTTATTGTATGTGAAGATTAAAAATATGATTTTTATATTATAGAAAGAATAAAGATATGATTTTTATATTATAGAAAGAATAAACATATGATTTTTATATAGTGACGATAATAAAAATAGGATTTTTATATTATATAGATAATAAAAATTCGATCTTTATTATGTAGGAGGTATAAAAATATAATTTTTATCTGTAGAAGAAGTAAGAATATAAATTTTATATAGAAAGAAGCGTTGTAAAAATATAGGAAGTAGAAATAAAATATGATTTTTACTTTAATAAAAATAGTATTTTTATATATGAAAGATCAATTTAAAAATATGATATTTATTTATTGAAATGAAGTAATAAAAAAATATAAATTTTATATTTGAACAGCGTGAAAAGGACTGCATTGGAATTTCAAACAGATCCAGACGGTTCAGCAGTTCAAAAGCAAAGCACGACGGAGTGGGACCCTCTATGAGAACATCTCACTTTTAATTTAATTTTCTAGGTAAAATATATACTAGGATGTAGACAGTGTTTAGTAGCAGCCGACACCCGTCGTCCACAGACCAAGGACGGCTTGTATGCTTGTTTGTTTGATTTTGATGTGTAGTCGATTGTGTGATGTGATGTGAAATAAAATATTTATATAGTTAAAAATATTTTATAGTTAAAAATAGAATTTTTAACGTGTATATAAAATAAATATTTATAAACAAATCGGAGGTTTGTTTATATACACTGATTTGATTGATATGGATTGGGACGATAAATTTTACACATCGCCCGACTGCACAAATAAAATCTGTGTTTGATTGTTTGAAACCCCACACGGGTATTGGGATGATATATGACATACACTAATCCCAATAATTAGTTGTATGTTGATCGATTGATTGACAGGCTGTTATAAGCGTTAAATATTTATATTTGATGCTTATACAGTGTAGAACGCACTCTGGATGATGGTTGATTATTTATCGTTGTTATTTTGTACATGTGTTGTAGAAAATCCATATAATTAACATTATATGGTAATTGATTGGGCCTTATTCCAGTTTTGAAATAGAAATATTCGAAAAAAAAATATTTGAAATAGAATATTTGAAAATAGAAATATATGAAGCCGTGTTGATTAGATTGACGCTATTTTGACGTGAACGATATTTATATCGATTTTATTCAATTTTCAATGTATATTGAAAGTGTTTTCGAAATTTGAATTATATTGAAAGTGGTTTCGAAATTTGAATTATATTGAAAGTGATTTTGAAATTTGAATTATATTGAAAATAATTGAAATTGAATTGAAATCGATTTGAAATGAATTTAAAACGAATTTATATTGGAATATTCAATTTTGATTTGAAATTGAATAGGAAGTTGAAACCGTTTTGAAAATGAATTTAAAACGATTTATAAAGCATGTTTTGAATTGAAATCGACGAAGTATATATTATATATATATATATATATATGTATATATATATATATATATATATATAATAGCCTGAATAGAACGCGCCGCGGCAGTTCGTGAATTTCGACCATTGACTTCGAATGGATATTGCGGGAGTTCCGACCGTCGGATTCTCCTGAAACCGGAACCGTTGCGTTCGTATCGAAAAGAGCTTTCTAACGAATATTAGAAATTATAAATCTAATGGTTGGATTTGGAATTATGTCCAAATCAAATTTGGAAAAGGTTGTTGTAAGTGCAGTTCGATGGCCGTTGATGGAAATCGACTGTACGTGCCTTGATAAAATTATCAAAAATAGTAATAATTTGTGTAAAATCATAAGAAATGATTTGGGAAGAATAGGGATGAAAAACTCCATATTTGAAAAGATAAAAATAGATTTTTATCGAAATGAACTAGTTGTGAACTAGAATTGTAATTCTATTTATTTTTAAATAAATAAATTGAATTTGAAAAGGGTTTTAAAAGTAACCATAATTTCCAATAATTGAATTGGAGTGGATTTGAATCGAAATTGTCTTTGGAATATTTCGATGTTGGATTTCGTGAGTATACAAATATTGTTATGGAAATTTGAAAGATATATTTATATCGTTATTTCCCATACGATATTTGTTGGTCGTAGAATTCGATATTGAATATAAGCCGATATATTTTCTATTCAGAACCTTGTATTTAATATCAAATGTGATTTGGGTTTGTCGTGAATGGTGTCTTCATTAACACTGTTCTTAAGCCCAGTTGAGAAAAAGATTAAATCTTTTTATTTAGATCTAATGAAGTGTACCAATTAAATAATATTTAATTGGAATTGAATTGGTATTGATTTTTGGGTTTATCGTGAACAGTGTTTTAAATAACACTTGTTCTTTAACCCGATAATTAATGGAATGTGATTTTGGGTTTATCGTGAACAATGTTTTAAATGACACTGATTCTTTAACCCAGTTAAGGATTAAAACTAAGTGGAGTTTTAATGAATCTTTAATTAGATTGAAAAGAACGAGAATGGAGTATCCCCAGTTTTGCTCCAGGCGATAGTTAAATCTTTAATTAGATTTGAACGTGAAATGGTAATTGAATTTACCGATAACACCGTGGTGTTATATATGAAGTATTACCAGTTTTACTTCATGGGATGAATAGGGTGGGATTGGGAAATTAAAATAAGTGATTACTTCGGTGTGGCTCGCTAATCCCGACTAGTTTGAATTGATATTCAAAGAAGATTAAAGAATAAATTTAAAGAATTTATCTTTGATAAAATTAATGGGAACCTTTTCCAAAGTTATGAATATTTAAATAAAAGAATATTCTGAATTGGAATGAGGCGTATGTTGTGTTTGTGTAACACTTGTTTAATATATATACGCGAGTTATTCAGAAAGACCGGGTTTATCCCATTCTGAAAAACTGATTCGACGTGGTGTCGAAGATGAAGACGGTGGTTGAAGACCGGAGGTCTTCACGTCGTTTGGATAATTACTGATGATCTTGATTGGGCCGTACACCCAAGAGGAGGGAATCAGTTAGTGGTTGTCCAGACGTACTTGGAGATCGATGGATATGCGAGGTACAAGGTGCCTCCGGTTTCGTTCAGACCCAGAACGGACTTGTAAATGGACTGTGTGTCTGACATTGGATTGCATTCTATGTGATCGATATCGGTTGCAAGGAGTGGTTTGCCTGTGTGGCATGCTAAGATGTAAATGATCAAGGCTTCTATTGAAAAGCAAATCTTGTGGTTGATGATCAAAGCACGGCCTTTGTGGCGTAGCTTTGTGTAACGTGAATTCGCGAGCCTCACACCTCGGTAGTAGACCAGAAACGGGAGAGGACCTCAGGGAGGGCATGCGTTTCCTTCTAGCTAGAAGTGGCGTCAGTGGTTTTACACGCCCTGACGAGTTTGACTTATGTGGTTGTTGGAATTGGAGGCGCCTCGGATATATCGGTCGATCCGGGACCGATGGAGTCATTTAGTTGGCTCACCTACGCCCCAAAGGGCGGGGAAACGCAGTGTTCAGGAATTTTAATCCACATCGGTGGACCGACCCTGACGATCCAAAGGTCACTCGAGCTCTGACCTGAGACACGGGCTAGAGCGTCTCGAATCGGTAAGGACTATCTTTTGCCTTGGTTCACAGATGGAAACCCAATTTACAAATACGTGATTTGGCGGTTTTAATTATAGTACTAGTATGGCGACATGATATATGGTACCCATGCCGTCTAGGATTGATATTTATGATTTGAAATTGTTTTGACACTATACACATATAAAAGTATCAAATAATCTGTTTTTAAACGTACCAAGCATTCTTTGGCTATTATTAAGTAAAACCCTATCCTCCGGCTTGCGTTGCATTGTGTAATAGGACCTGGGTCTTATAATAGCTTCATTTTCCTTTATTTAGCATTGCGCTTTTGTTTTATGCACTGGTATTCTTGGGAGGAAACCCGTTCCGTGTTATACGGCGTGGTCCCTTGATTTACCTAACTTCAAAATAAAGATTTATAACTGTTTTAGTTCTCACACCAGTCACATGACTGACCTGGAGTTTATTGTTTTAACCTAAACTCTGGGTGCCCTTATTTTGACACGGGCAGCTAATAGTTTTGGTTTTGTAGATTTATATTCACAGGAACCTGGTTTACAGCTGGAACGATATCCAGAAAGCTTTGTATCCATGTATCTTCTTCAGTTGTATTTTGTATTATTTTTCCGCTGCTATGTAATGTATTGTAATCTATGATATTTACCGAATGTATTTTATTCATTTATACTCTGTATATTCTTGTATCTGATGGAATTGTTGTAATATACAATGAAATGTTCTCATGTCTGCGTTCTTTTGTGGCTTGTTCTCAACTAAATCCGGGATTTCCCGTAAGGAGGAGTTCGGGTCGTTTCATTTGGTATCAGAGCTTTGGTTTACAAAGCTCTGAGAACAAGACACGTTAGAACCATACGAAAGAATTCATCAGACATTGGATTAGTAATATCCAATGAGGACTGACTCATTAGAGATGGGATCAGTAGTATCCTAGAACGAGTGTGAAGAGTATATTTTAGAAAGTAAAAACAAATTTCGTTTTGAAAATTTAAATCAATTATTCGTATTTGATTATTTATTTTATATTGGTTTGGACTATCAGGTATATATAGATTTTGCGTATACGTCTGATCCACGGATATTCGAAGTTTTAATATACTGGATAGATATAGAATCACACTCTAGTTGCCCAGAGATGACACTGATGATAGCAGCTGCATCATCAGTGGATATATGTTCGGGTGACGAAGGTGAGATTTCTATATATTTCCATTAGACTGGTGTGAGAACCAAAATTAGATAGGATATATTGTTGTGAATTGGCATCAAAAACATGATTTTTTGACTATATATCAAAATTATGAATCTGAAATGATAATCAACAAATTGATTGCTGGTTGTGTTGTTTGATTAATTAAAATGTTGAACCTATAGCCAAATTGAACCAAATGGTGAATTGTATTGAAAATTAGTCGCATTTGCATGCATATACATGTACTTATATTGAGCAGGTCATAGCAAGGAAGCTAGAGCAGAAGAATAAAATTGTTTGCCCGACATATAGGTACATGTTTACCATAATTTACAGTTTTGTTTGGGTGATGATGATTTTATGAGCCGATTGGCTTTTTCCTTTTCTTTTGGATTGAAGAAGGCCATGGGAGGCTATATGAAATATCCCGAAGTCCCCGGTGCAGGGGAGGTTATGGCGAAAATTTTCAAAAATTTAGGGTGTTAGCCAAATTTTTGAAAAATTTGAAAAGCTCTTAGAAACTGAAAAGTTGAAGAACTTAAGCCGTAATGAAAATAGGGAAAGTTGAGTTGATTAGTTAAACAACTTTCGGCTTCGTTCCTTTTCGGGGACGAAAAGTTTTAAGTGGGGGAGATTGTAATAACCCGGAAATCCGAGTGTAACAACCCGGAAATCTGGGCCAGTTTAAAATTTTTATTTTGGCAATTTTAGCGAATTTTGAACATTTAAAATGAATTATTTTAAATAATATCGACGTGAAATTTATTTTGAATAGAAATCGAACGTATATATTATATGTCGTTGTTAGAATATAAATAATTATTTATAATTATAAAGGAATTGAAAATGGCGCGGTAGTTCGATAATTCGATTTCAAACTTCAATTGAATGTACCGGGTGCAAAACAATCCGGATTTTAGTGAAACCAAAAATAATATGATCTATTTGATGATATCTTTCCAATGAATACAAAAAATTGAGATTTCATAGCGGGGATCAAAAGATATGTCCAGTTGAAAATTCTGAATAGTCGCTATGGAATTCATGCCCTTAAAAATGGGAATTTTGCAAACGACCTCGGATTTCGACGAAACCACTTTTGTTGGATCCGTGATGTCAAATTATTGTTAGATTCCAAATTTCATAATTTTCGAATCAATATGTGAGCGTGGCAAAGGAAAACGCGTTTGACCAGTTTTAGTTGATTTTAATCGACTCGAAAATGGCCATTTTTCCTGCGGTCTCAAAATTCGACGAAACTAGTTTTGTTAGGACCGTATCGTCAATACGAAGCTAGAAAATATTTTTTTGGAATTTTTAGAGTTAGTATTTGACCCCGGTAGATGGAAATGCGCGTTCAAATTCAATATATAAAGTTATATGTTGGTTTTGACGAAAACTGATCGAAACGATCGAATCAGCTTATGGTACATATCCCATTGTGTTCGGAACGGGGGTGAAACGCTATGGACGACAGGCGGTGGACCTCGTTTCGAGGTCGAAATAAAAAGTCAACTTTTTATAAGTTAAATAATTAAAAAATTAAAAAAACTCTCTCCCCTCTCCTCACTTCCTCTCAGGCCCCCCTCCCCCACGTTCGAATTCATTTTGAAAGAAAAAAAAAACCGCTTATCCCCCAAAATCGCCCCCTCGACGGAAACCGCCATCGCGCGCCACCGGTTGCGGCGCCGCCGACCAGCGCTCCCCCATCCCCTCTCCACCGCCCTCTCCTTCTCCCAACTTCATCTCCTTCTGCGAAAAACAGCCCCAAACCCTTCCCCCTTCCAAAACCGCAACCACCGCCGCCTGTGGGCCCCTTTCGCCGCTTCCAGCACCTGCCGCGCCACCCTCCGGCCATCCCTCCGCCTCCGGCCACGTCAGAAACCCCCCCTCCGCTCCTCCTTAAAGCAATGTAAGCCCTTTCATTTATTTTGTTTTGTTTAATTAATTTTTGCAATTAAAAATCTGAATTTCTATATTGTAGAAGGATAAAAATATAATCTTTTATATTATAGAGAGTTCAAAATATAATTTTTATTATATGTAGTGGTTAAAAATATAATTTTTATCACATGTAAAGATTGAAAATATAATTTTCATATTATATAGATAATAAAAATGTGATCTTTATATGGTAGGATATAAAAAGACGATATTTTTATGTAGTGAAAGACGACATTTTTAAAGTAGTAAAAGGCGAAATCTTTATATAGTAGTGATGTAAAAATAGAATGTTTATCTATATAGTAGCGGTGTAAAAATAGAATTTTTATCTATATAGTAGCGGTGTAAAAATAGAATTTTTATCTATATAGTAGCAATGTAAAAATAGAATTTTTGTCTATATTGAATAGCAATATAAAAATGTGATTTTTTATATATGTAGTGAATACGGGTAACAAAAGTGACAAAAGGCGAGAACGACAAGATGTTCTACATAGGAAATGTCGTGGAGTTGGAATAGCTATTGGTGAGAATTTCTCACTCTTCAATTTCTTTTCTAGTTATATATATATACTAGGATGCAGACGGTGCTTAGCAGCACCCGACACCCGTCATCCACAGACCATGGATGGCTTGTTTGTTTGATGTGTTGTGAAAATTGATTGTGTTGTGGAATGATTGAATAATAAAATATTCTTGTGTTGAAAGGAAATAAAATATTTATATAGTTAAAAATAAATAAATTATCGTTAAAAATATAATTTTTAACGTGAATGTGAATAAATAAATATTTATAAACAAATCGGCCGATTTGTTTATATACACTGATTTGACTGATATTGATTGGGATGATAAATTTTACACATCGCCCAACTGCACAAATAAAAATCTGTGTTTGTTGAATTGAAACCCCACACGGGTGTTGGGATGATATTTGGGTACACTAATCCCAATTATTTAATTGTATGTCGATCGATTGGTCGACAAACTGTGTAAGCGTCGATTATTTATATTTGATGCTTATGCAGTTGTGTGGTGCACTTTAGATGATGGTTGATTGTTTATCGTTGCTATTATACACATGTGTTGTATGGAATCCATATAATTAACGTTATATGGTAATTGATTGCGCCTCATTCCGATCGGGAAAATAATGAATATTATAAAAGGAAATTCATGTGTTGAATATAAAAATATTCATGTGTTGAAACTATTTATGTGTTGAGTAAAATATTTTAACAATAAAATTTACATCTTTATCATATTTAAAATTAGAACTACTTTACGGTTGAAGTCTAATTAAAAATCAAACGATAGATACCATAGTTTTATAAAATATTTTACATAACAAAAATAGTCGTGTGTTGACAGTACTCATATGTTGAGATTAGTCGTGTGTTGAAAGAGATATAGATTCATGTGTTGAATGGGATAAATATTCATTTGTTGAATAGAATAACGAATTTATTGAAATATATAAAGCCGTGTTGATTAGGGTTGCGCTATTTTGACGTGAACGATATTTATATCGATTTTATTCGTTTTATAATGAATATTGAAAAGTGATTTCAAAATTTAATATTTTGAAATGAAATTCAAATTAAATTAGATTAAAAATCAAATTGAAATTTTAATCAAATCAATTTGAAATGAATTCGAATCGAATAGAAAATGAATTCGATTCGAATTGAATAGAAAGTGAAATTGAATTCGAATTGAATAGAAATGAATTCGATTCGAATTGAATAAGAAGTGAATTTGAATTCGAATTGAATAGAAATGAATTCAAATTGAATTAAATTGAAATTGAATTAAAAACGAATTGAAATCGTTTTTAATGAAATTTAAAACGAACTGAAATTGAATTGAAATCAATTTGAAATGAATTCGAATTGAATTAAATAGAAGGTAAATTCAAATTGAATTGAATTGAAACGAATTAGAATTTGAATTGAATTGAAACGAATTTGAATTCGAATTAAATAAAATTGAAATGAATTCGAATTGAATTGAAATCAAATCGATTTGAAATTGAATATAGTGTTGAAATGGTCTTGAAAATGAATTTAAAACGATTTATAAAATACGTTTTAATAGGAAATCGACGAAATATATTTAATATATATTATATATATATAATGGCCTGAATAGAACGCGCCGCGCCGCGGCAGTTCGTGAATTCCGATCATTGACTTCGAATTGACGTTGCGGGAGATCCGACCGTCGGATTCTCCTAAAACCGGAACCGTTGGGTTCGTATCGAAAAGAGCTTTCCAATGAATATTAGAAATTTGAAATCCAACGGTTGGATTTGGAATTATATCCAAATCAAATTTGAAAAAGGTCGTTGTAAGTGCAGTTCGATGGCCGTTGATGGAAATCGACTGTACGGGCCTTGATAAAATTATTAAAAATATCTATAATTTGTGTAAAATCATAAGAGATGATTTGGGAAAAATTGGGCTGAAGAATTCCACATTTAAAAGGATAAAAATATATTTTTGTCGAAATGAACTAGTTTTGAACTAGAATTAAAATCAATTTATTTTTGAAATAAATAAATTGAATTTGAAAGTGATTTTAAAAATAAGCAATATTCCCAATACGTGAATTGGACTGGAGTTGAATCGAAATTATCTTCGGAATATTTCGATGTTGGATTTCGTGACTATATAGATATTGTTATGGGAATTTGAAAGATATATTTTATATCGTTATTTCGAATACGATATTTGTTGGTTTCAGGATTTGATATTGAATATAAGCCGGTATATTTTCTATTCAGAGCCTTGCATTTAATATCAAATGAGATTTGGGTTGGTCGTGAATGGTGTCTTCATTAACACTGTTCTTAAGCCCAATAGAGAAAAAGATTAAATCTTTCTATTTAGATTTAATGAAGTGTATCAATTAATGTAACAACCCACTCATTCGATGATAATAGATTTAGATATTTTGTCTAAATATATCGTCGTATCTTATGTGTCACTCAAAATGTCGTTTTTCACAAATGATAAAATTAGGATTCGAGACCACTTCCAATGAGTCCGGATCATTGTTTACGACCTTTTTGACTGTAAACATCGATACCTTTTGAGTTAGTGAAATTTGGTCGTTTTCTCATTAGAACATATGACCAAAATATCCCTTTTCACATACGAATGAATTTGAACTCGAAACCAATTCCATTGAGTTCAAAACGTCGTTTAGGTGTTCGAAAAGTGTAAGTTTCGATACGTTCCGAGATTCGAAAAATTGGCACTTTGGGTTGGGTTTTGGTTGAGCTAGCCTAGCTCATCATATAACCCCTCTTAGTTCTCTCTTCCTCTCATTCACTCCAAACACTCAAAAGAAAATGGAAATGAGGAAGGGAATTGGAAATTAAAATTCCTAAGCTAGGTTTTGCAATTTCAAGCTCAAATCAAAGGGGAAATCGAAGAGACAACTTGGGTAAGCTCTCTCTTCATCTTCTCTATCCTATTCTCCTCTCAATTTCGGATTTTGATCATGCCCTAACACTCATGTGTCTTCAATTGTGTTCATGAGGTGATTAGAGAGGAATGATTGAAGAAAGAAAGCTTCTTTGCTTGGATTTGTGCTTATTCTTCCTTGTTGGAGCTTGTTCTTGCCATTCTTGAGTCAAAGGTGAGTTCTTTGTTGAACTCACATCTATGCCGCAAGTTTATGGCTTGCACAAGTGTAATTTAGTGTTCATTGAGTTTGCATTTGCTAGTGAATTGGTTAAGCTAGTGTAACTAAGTTGATTCCATGTATTCATGTTTCATTGAGTTGGGAAATTATGATGTAATAACCCGCAAAATGCGAGCCAGTTTGAAATTTTTATTTTGGCAATTTTAGCGAATTTTGAACATTTAAAATAGATTATTTTAAATAATATCGACGAACAATTTATTTTGAATAGAATTCGACGTGTATATTTATATACGTCGTCGTTAGAATATAAATATTTATATATAATTATAAATAGAATTGAAAATGGCGCGGTAGTTCGATAATTCGATTTCAAACTTCAATTGAATGTACCGGGTGCAAAACAATCCGGATTTTAGTGAAACCAAAAATAATGGGATCTAATTGATAATATCTTCCCAACGAATCCGAATAATCAAGATTTCATAGCGGGAATCAAAAGATATGTCCAGTTGAAAATTCTGAATAGTCGCTATGGAATTCAGGCCCTTAAAAATGGACATTTTGCAAATGACCTCGGATTTCGACGAAACCAGTTTTGTTGGGTCCGTGATGTCGAATTATTGCTAGGTTTCAAATTTCATAATTTTCTGAATCAATATGTGAGCATGGTAAAGGAAAACGCGTTTGACCAGTTTCAGTTGATTTTAATCGACTGGAAATTGGCCATTTTTCCAATGACCTCAGAATTCGACGAAACTAGTTTTGTTAGGACCGTATCGTAAATACGAAGCTAGAAAATATTTTTCTGGAATTTTTCTAGTTAGTATGTGACCCCGGTAATTCGAAATGTACGTTTAAAATTCAATAAAGTGATTTAAATGTAAATTCAACGGAAACTGATTCAAACAGTCGAATTGGCCTGCGATACATATCCCATTGTGTTCGGAATGGGGGTAAAACGCTATGGACGACAGGCGGTGGACCTCGTTTAGAGGTCGTTGGTGAAAGCCAACTTTTTTTTGCAATTAAAAATAATTAAATTAATTAATAAATTAAAATAACTTTTATAATAACCCCCCCCCCCCCTCTCTCGTTTACATTTACAGAAAAATTAAAAAAGAAAAAAAAAGAAAAAAAAAAACGAGATCGCCCCTCCCCGTCGTCGACGGCCACCGCGCCACCAGTAGCCGCCCCTAGCCTGCGCCCATCCAAACGCCCACCGCCACCTCCGATCCGACCTCCCCCCAGCCCCTCGATTTTCCCCCGCGCCCCCTTCTTCTCCCCGAAACCCAAACCCTCCACCGCGATTTCCCCAACCGCGACCGCCGAACTCCCTTCCCCCGCCTGCGCCCTCCTCCACGTCGATCCCCCCCCTGCGAGCCACCGCGGCAAGGACCCCGCCCCCCCTCTGTAAGTCTTCTTTTTTTTTATTTTATTTATTTATTTATGTATGTTATTTATTTTATTTTATATACAGAATTTAGAAGACTAATAAATAGAAAAAAAGGGATTTGATGTTGGTTAGTGATAAAAATATAGTTTTTATATTTCTAAAGAGTTAAAAATATAATCTTTATTATGTAGAAGAAAGAAAAATATGATTTTTATATTTTTAAAGTATTAAAAATATAATCTTTACTATATAGAAATATTAAAAATATGATTTTTATATTTTTAAAGTATTAAAAATATAATCTTTATAGGATAGAGAATATAAAAATATCATCTTTGTGTATGTAGCGAAATAAAAAACTTTATTTTTATAAAGGCGAAAACTTTATTTTAGAAAAGGTAAAATCTTTACCGACGAAAAGACGATATTTTTAAAATAGAAAAGATTAGAATTTAAAATAGAAAAGGCGAGATTTTTAATATTGAATAGCATAGTAAAGAAATTCGATTTTTAAATATATGAAGTGATTATGAAAATATGATTTTTAAATTGAAAACGAATAAATAAAAATGTGATTTTTATTTTAAAGACATCGAAATATAAAAACGTGTGATTTTTATATATATAGTGACTACGGGCAACGAAGATGACGAAGAGGGGATAACGAAGAAGATTTCTATCAAATGAAGAGTCGTGGTATTGGATAGCTTTCGGTGAGAACTCCTCACTCAAAATTCTTATTCTAGTTATATATATATATATATATATATTAGGATGCAGACGGTGCTTATTAGAAGCACCCGACACCCGTCCACATACCATGGACTTGTTTGTTTGGTTGTGTAGTTGGTTAGATTATTTGATTTGAATTGGGTTATTTGGTGAACTTGAATTGATTAGAATTTGATGTGTGAATGGCGTGGGCCTTCACTAGACCGGGGATAAGGCTAGGCCTTGTCCCGTTTCTAGTATCGTGCCGTTATGCCGCCGAAATTTTCTAAAATATGTTAGAAAAATAAAAATGTCATTTATTGAATAAATGAACTGAAAAGAAAATTCATGTGTTGGAATAAATATTTTATCGTTAAAAATAGAATTTTTAACGTGAAAGTGAAAGTGAATAAATATTTATAAACAAATCGGCCGATTTGTTTATATACACCGATTTGACTGATATCGATTGGGTCGATAAATTTTACACATCGCCCAACTGCACAAATAAAATCTGTGTTTGATTGTTTGAAACCCCACACGGGTGTTGGGATGAAATTTGAAGTTCACTCATCCTGATTGATTAAATATGTCGATCGGTGGATTGACAGGCTGTTATAAGCGTCGGATATCTATATTTGATGCTTATACAGTGTGGTGCACTTTGGTTGATGGTTGATTATTTTTCAATGCTATTATATACATGTGTTGTATGGAATCCATATAATTAACACTATATGGTGATTGATTGGGCCTCATTCCAATCGGGAAAACAATGAATATTATAAAAGAAAATTCATGTGTTGAATATAAAAATAGTCATGTGTTGACGATGATCATGTGTTGAAACTATTCATGTGTTGAGTAGGATATTTTAAATAAAATAAATTACATCTTTATCATATTTACGATTAGAATCTACTTTACGGTGGAGTCTAATTAAAATCAAACGATGGATACCATAGTTTTATAAAATATTTTACATAACAAAAATAGTTAGGTGTTGACAGTACTCATGTGTTGAGATTAGTCGTGTGCTGAAAGAAATATAGATTCATGTGTTGAATGGGATAAATATTCATTTGTTGGATAGAATAAAGGAGTTTTGAAAAATATAAAGCCGTGTTGATTAGAGATGCGTTATTTCGACGTGAACGATATTTATATCGATTTTAAACAATTTCGAAATGAATTGAATTGAAAACGATTTCGAAATGAATTGAATTGAAAACGATTTCGAAATGAATTGAATTGAAAACGATTTCGAAATGAATTGAAAACGAATTCAAATTGAATTAAAATTTGAATTGAATAGAAATGAATTTTAAAACGAATTTATAAAGAAGAATTCAATTTTGGCTTTGAATGGAAATAGTGTTGAAATGGTTTTGAAACGAAGTTAAAATGATTTATAAAATTCGTTTTAAAAGGAAATCGACGAAATATATATAATATATATATATTATATATATATAATGGCCTGAATAGAACGCGCCGCGCCGCGGTAGTTCGTGAATTTCGACCATTTAATTCAAACGGACATTGCGGGAGATCCGACCGTCGGATTCTCCTAAAACCAGAACCGTTGGGTCCGTATCGAAAAGAGCTTTCCAATGAATATTAGAAATTTGAAATCTAACGGTTGGATTTGGAATTATGTCCAAATCAAATTGGAAAAAGGTCGCTGTAAGTGCAGTTCGATGGCCGTTGTTGGAAATCGACTGTACGGGCCTTGATAAAATTATAATATGTGAATTGGAAAGATTTGGGCTGGAAAATTCCACATTTGAAAAGGTAAAAATAGATTTTTATCGAAATGAACTAGTTTTGAACTAGAATTGAAATCAATTTATTTTTAAAATAAATAGGTTGAATTTGGAAGTGATTTTAAAAATAATCGATAATTTCCAATACGTGGATTGGAATGGAGTTGAATCAAAATTATCTTCGAGATATTTCGATGTTGGATTTCGTGACTATACAGATATTGTTATGGGAATTTGAAAGATATATTTTATATCGTTATTTCCAATACGATATTTGTTGGTTTCAGAATTTGGTATTGAATATAAGTCGATATATTTTCTATTCAGAGCCTTGTATTTAATATCAAATGTGATTTGGGTTTGTCGTGAATCGTGTTTTGATGACATTGGTTCTTTAACCCAGTTAAAGGCAGGATATTGATTTTTGAAAAGATTAAAACTAAGTAGAGTTTTAATGAATCTTTAATTAGATTAAAATGTGAATTGATAATTTAAATTATCAAATCTGAAAGGTGATCGAGAGTGGAGTATCACCAGTTTTGCTCCAAAGCGATAGTTAAATCTTTAATTAGATTTGAACGTGAAATGGTAATTAATTTTACCGAAACACCGTGGTGTTAGATGTGGAGTATTACCAGTTTTCTCCATGGGATATATAGGTTGGGATTGGGAAATAAAATAAATAATTACTTCGGTGTGGTTCGTTAATCCCGACTAGTTGAAATGATATCCAAAGGAGGATTAAAGAATAAATTTAGAAGAATTTATCTTGGATAAAATTAATGGGAACCTTTCCCTAAGAATGTGATTTTGTGAATAAAAGAATATTCTGAATTGGAATGAGGCGTTTGTTGTGTTTGTGTAACATTCGTTTATTATATACGTGGGTTATTCAGAAAGGCCGGGTTTATACCCATTCTGAATAACCGATTCGACGAGATGTCGAAGATGAAGACGGTGGTTGAAGACCGGAAGTCTTCACATCGTTTGGGTGATCACTGATGATCTTGATTGGGCTGTACACCCAAGATGAGGGAAACAGTCGGTGATCGTCCAGACGTACTTGGAGATCGATGGATATGCGAGGAAAGTGCCTCCGGTTTCGTTCAGACCCAGAACGGACTTGTAAATGGATTGTGTGTCCGACATTGGATTTTAGTCCGTGTGATTGATCTCTATTAAATATATATCTGTTTGGCGGCGGAGAATTTATTCTCTTGCTTAACGCCCTTCTCTGAGACGTACGAGCTCAGGGGTTATATATTGATGGATATCAAGCGCATGGAGTGAATTGCCTGTGTGGCATGCGTAAGTGGCAATTGATCAAGGCTTCTGTTGAAAAGCAAAGTCTTGTGGTTGATGATCAAAGCACGGCCTGTGTGGCATAGCTTTGTGTATAACGTGAATTCGCGAGCCTCACACCTCGGTATGAGTCAAAAACGGGATAGTGACTGCAGGGAGAGCACGACGTTTCTTTCTAGCTAGGGTGGTGTCAGTGACCTACCAGCCCTGACATTTATATACTTTTCACCTGTGTGGTTGTTGGAATGCGAGGCGCCTCGGATATAGGTCTGTAAGGACCGGGAAACGTGTGTTCAGGAATAATTAATCCTCAAAAGTAAGAGAGGACCGGCCCTGAAGATCCAAGGATCATAGTGGGGTCCTGGGACATTTGCTAGAGTGTCTCGAACGCGGAGAGGAGCTTGCCCCTTGCCTCGACTCATGACGGAAATCCAATTTTCAATACGTGTATTGCGGTTTTAATTGTAGAACTAGTATGGCGACATGATAGATGGTACCCATGCCGCCTATGATTGATATTTATGATGTGAAATTGTTTTGACACTATACACATATAGTAATATCAAAATAATGTGTTTTAAATGTATCAAGCATGCTTTGGCTGTTATAAGGGAAAACCCTATCCTCCGGCTTGCGTTGCATTGTGTGATGGGACCTGGGTCTTATAACAGCTTCATTTTTCTTTATTTAGCATTGCGTTGTTTGTTTTATGCACTGGTATTCTTGGGAGGAAACTCGTTCCGTGTTATACGGCGTGGTCCCTTGATTTACCTTACTTTAAAAATAAAGAATTATAACTGTTTTAGTTCTCACACTAGTCCCATGACTGACCTGGAGTTTATTGTTTTAACCTAAACTCTGGGTGCCCCTATTTTCCGCACGGGCAGCTAGTAGTTTTGGTTTTGCAGATTTATATTCACAGGGTCCTGATTTACAGCTGGAACGATGCTCGGAAAGCTCTGTATCCGTGTATCACTTTCAGTTGTATTTTGTATTATTTTCCGCTGCTATGTAATTTATTGTAATCTCTGATATTTGTCGAATGTAATTTATTCAATTATACTCTGTATATTCTTGTATCTGATGGAATTGTTGTAATAGCAATGAAATGTTCTTCCGTATGCGTCCTTTTGTGTATTGTTCTCAAAGTATTCGTGCTTTCCTTTACGGGGAAGTTACGGGTCCTTACAGTGGTATCAGAGCTTTGGTTTACAGAGCTCGAGAACAAGACACATTAGAACCATACGAAAGAATTCATCAGATATTGGATTAGTAATATCCAATTAGAATGACTCGTTAGAGATAGGATCAGTAGTATCCTAGAACGAGTGTGAAGAGTATATTTTTCAAATGAAAACAATTTTGTTTTAAAAATTTAAATCGTTTTAAACGTATTTGATTATTTATTTATTTTGAATATGGACAATCGAGTATATATAGATTTCGCGTATACGCGCCATGAACGTATATTCGAAGTTTTAATATACTGGGTAGATATAGAATCACATTCTAGACATCCGGGGATGATTCTGATGATGGTGCATCATCATCAGTATTCATATTCGAGTTTCGAAGGTGTGATTTTCTATATATTTCCATTAGGCTGGTGTGAGAACCAAAACTTATATAGTTAGAATACATTGTTGTGAATTGGCATCAAAACATGATTTTCTGTATATGTATCAAATTATGAATTTGAAACTCTAATTCACTAATTGATTGCTGTTTGTGTTGTTTGTTTATTTGTTTGCTAATTTTTAACCATTTATGCCTAATTGAACCGAATATTGAATTGTATTGAAAATTGGTCGCATTTGCTTGCATATACATGTACTTACTTTGAACAGGTCATAGCAAGGAGGCTAGAGCCGAAGAATAAAATTTGTTTGCCCGACAAATAGGTACATGTTTACTACATAATTTCCTGTTTTGTTTGGGTGATGATGATTTTGTGAGCCTATTGGCTAGCCGCTTGGCTTTTTCTTTTTCTTTTTGAGATCTGAAGGACCGGGGAAGCTATTTGAAATTCCCCGATGCTCCCGGTGCAGGGGAGGTTATGGCGAAATTTTTCGAAAATTTAAGGTGTTAGCCAAATTTTTGAAATTTTGAAAATTCTCAGAAACTGAAAAGTTGGAGAATGGAAGCCTGATCGATCGTAGAGCTGAATAATCAAACCACTTTCGACTTTGTTCCTTTTCGGGGACGAAAAGTTTTAAGTGGGGGAGATTGTAATAACCCGCAAAATGCGAGCCAGTTTGAAATTTTTATTTTGGCAATTTTAGCGAATTTTGAACATTTAAAATAGATTATTTTAAATAATATCGACGAACAATTTATTTTGAATAGAATTCGACGTGTATATTTATATACGTCGTCGTTAGAATATAAATATTTATATATAATTATAAATAGAATTGAAAATGGCGCGGTAGTTCGATAATTCGATTTCAAACTTCAATTGAATGTACCGGGTGCAAAACAATCCGGATTTTAGTGAAACCAAAAATAATGGGATCTAATTGATAATATCTTCCCAACGAATCCGAATAATCAAGATTTCATAGCGGGAATCAAAAGATATGTCCAGTTGAAAATTCTGAATAGTCGCTATGGAATTCAGGCCCTTAAAAATGGACATTTTGCAAATGACCTCGGATTTCGACGAAACCAGTTTTGTTGGGTCCGTGATGTCGAATTATTGCTAGGTTTCAAATTTCATAATTTTCTGAATCAATATGTGAGCATGGTAAAGGAAAACGCGTTTGACCAGTTTCAGTTGATTTTAATCGACTGGAAATTGGCCATTTTTCCAATGACCTCAGAATTCGACGAAACTAGTTTTGTTAGGACCGTATCGTAAATACGAAGCTAGAAAATATTTTTCTGAAATTTTTCTAGTTAGTATGTGACCCCGGTAATTCGAAATGTACGTTTAAAATTCAATAAAGTGATTTAAATGTAAATTCAACGGAAACTGATTCAAACAGTCGAATTGGCCTGCGATACATATCCCATTGTGTTCGGAATGGGGGTAAAACGCTATGGACGACAGGCGGTGGACCTCGTTTAGAGGTCGTTGGTGAAAGCCAACTTTTTTTTGCAATTAAAAATAATTAAATTAATTAATAAATTAAAATAACTTTTATAATAACCCCCCCCCCTCTCTCGTTTACATTTACAGAAAAATTAAAAAAGAAAAAAAAAGAAAAAAAAAAACGAGATCGCCCCTCCCCGTCGTCGACGGCCACCGCGCCACCAGTAGCCGCCCCTAGCCTGCGCCCATCCAAACGCCCACCGCCACCTCCGATCCGACCTCCCCCCAGCCCCTCGATTTTCCCCCGCGCCCCCTTCTTCTCCCCGAAACCCAAACCCTCCACCGCGATTTCCCCAACCGCGACCGCCGAACTCCCTTCCCCCGCCTGCGCCCTCCTCCACGTCGATCCCCCCCCTGCGAGCCACCGCGGCAAGGACCCCGCCCCCCCTCTGTAAGTCTTCTTTTTTTATTTATTTATTTATTTATGTATGTTATTTATTTTATTTTATATACAGAATTTAGAAGACTAATAAATAGAAAAAAAGGGATTTGATGTTGGTTAGTGATAAAAATATAGTTTTTATATTTCTAAAGAGTTAAAAATATAATCTTTATTATGTAGAAGAAAGAAAAATATGATTTTTATATTTTTAAAGTATTAAAAATATAATCTTTACTATATAGAAATATTAAAAATATGATTTTTATATTTTTAAAGTATTAAAAATATAATCTTTATAGGATAGAGAATATAAAAATATCATCTTTGTGTATGTAGCGAAATAAAAAACTTTATTTTTATAAAGGCGAAAACTTTATTTTAGAAAAGGTAAAATCTTTACCGATGAAAAGACGATATTTTTAAAATAGAAAAGATTAGAATTTAAAATAGAAAAGGCGAGATTTTTAATATTGAATAGCATAGTAAAGAAATTCGATTTTTAAATATATGAAGTGATTATGAAAATATGATTTTTAAATTGAAAACGAATAAATAAAAATGTGATTTTTATTTTAAAGACATCGAAATATAAAAACGTGTGATTTTTATATATATAGTGACTACGGGCAACGAAGATGACGAAGAGGGGATAACGAAGAAGATTTCTATCAAATGAAGAGTCGTGGTATTGGATAGCTTTCGGTGAGAACTCCTCACTCAAAATTCTTATTCTAGTTATATATATATATATATTAGGATGCAGACGGTGCTTATTAGAAGCACCCGACACCCGTCCACATACCATGGACTTGTTTGTTTGGTTGTGTAGTTGGTTAGATTATTTGATTTGAATTGGGTTATTTGGTGAACTTGAATTGATTAGAATTTGATGTGTGAATGGCGTGGGCCTTCACTAGACCGGGGATAAGGCTAGGCCTTGTCCCGTTTCTAGTATCGTGCCGTTATGCCGCCGAAATTTTCTAAAATATGTTAGAAAAATAAAAATGTCATTTATTGAATAAATGAACTGAAAAGAAAATTCATGTGTTGGAATAAATATTTTATCGTTAAAAATAGAATTTTTAACGTGAAAGTGAAAGTGAATAAATATTTATAAACAAATCGGCCGATTTGTTTATATACACCGATTTGACTGATATCGATTGGGTCGATAAATTTTACACATCGCCCAACTGCACAAATAAAATCTGTGTTTGATTGTTTGAAACCCCACACGGGTGTTGGGATGAAATTTGAAGTTCACTCATCCTGATTGATTAAATATGTCGATCGGTGGATTGACAGGCTGTTATAAGCGTCGGATATCTATATTTGATGCTTATACAGTGTGGTGCACTTTGGTTGATGGTTGATTATTTTTCAATGCTATTATATACATGTGTTGTATGGAATCCATATAATTAACACTATATGGTGATTGATTGGGCCTCATTCCAATCGGGAAAACAATGAATATTATAAAAGAAAATTCATGTGTTGAATATAAAAATAGTCATGTGTTGACGATGATCATGTGTTGAAACTATTCATGTGTTGAGTAGGATATTTTAAATAAAATAAATTACATCTTTATCATATTTACGATTAGAATCTACTTTACGGTGGAGTCTAATTAAAATCAAACGATAGATACCATAGTTTTATAAAATATTTTACATAACAAAAATAGTGAGGTGTTGACAGTACTCATGTGTTGAGATTAGTCGTGTGCTGAAAGAAATATAGATTCATGTGTTGAATGGGATAAATATTCATTTGTTGGATAGAATAAAGGAGTTTTGAAAAATATAAAGCCGTGTTGATTAGAGATGCGTTATTTCGACGTGAACGATATTTATATCGATTTTAAACAATTTCGAAATGAATTGAATTGAAAACGATTTCGAAATGAATTGAATTGAAAACGATTTCGAAATGAATTGAATTGAAAACGATTTCGAAATGAATTGAAAACGAATTCAAATTGAATTAAAATTTGAATTGAATAGAAATGAATTTTAAAACGAATTTATAAAGAAGAATTCAATTTTGGCTTTGAATGGAAATAGTGTTGAAATGGTTTTGAAACGAAGTTAAAATGATTTATAAAATTCGTTTTAAAAGGAAATCGACGAAATATATATAATATATATATTATATATATAATGGCCTGAATAGAACGCGCCGCGCCGCGGTAGTTCGTGAATTTCGACCATTTAATTCAAACGGACATTGCGGGAGATCCGACCGTCGGATTCTCCTAAAACCGGAACCGTTGGGTTCGTATCGAAAAGAGCTTTCCAATGAATATTAGAAATTTGAAATCTAACGGTTGGATTTGGAATTATGTCCAAATCAAATTGGAAAAAGGTCGCTGTAAGTGCAGTTCGATGGCCGTTGTTGGAAATCGACTGTACGGGCCTTGATAAAATTATTAAAAATATCTATAATTTGTGTAAAATTATAATATGTGAATTGGAAAGATTTGGGCTGGAAAATTCCACATTTGAAAAGGTAAAAATAGATTTTTATCGAAATGAACTAGTTTTGAACTAGAATTGAAATCAATTTATTTTTAAAATAAATAGGTTGAATTTGGAAGTGATTTTAAAAATAATCGATAATTTCCAATACGTGGATTGGAATGGAGTTGAATCGAAATTATCTTCGAGATATTTCGATGTTGGATTTCGTGACTATACAGATATTGTTATGGGAATTTGAAAGATATATTTTATATCGTTATTTCCAATACGATATTTGTTGGTTTCAGAATTTGGTATTGAATATAAGTCGATATATTTTCTATTCAGAGCCTTGTATTTAATATCAAATGTGATTTGGGTTTGTCGTGAATCGTGTTTTGATGACATTGGTTCTTTAACCCAGTTAAAGGCAGGATATTGATTTTTGAAAAGATTAAAACTAAGTAGAGTTTTAATGAATCTTTAATTAGATTAAAATGTGAATTGATAATTTAAATTATCAAATCTGAAAGGTGATCGAGAGTGGAGTATCACCAGTTTTGCTCCAAAGCGATAGTTAAATCTTTAATTAGATTTGAACGTGAAATGGTAATTAATTTTACCGAAACACCGTGGTGTTAGATGTGGAGTATTACCAGTTTTCTCCATGGGATATATAGGTTGGGATTGGGAAATAAAATAAATAATTACTTCGGTGTGGTTCGTTAATCCCGACTAGTTGAAATGATATCCAAAGGAGGATTAAAGAATAAATTTAGAAGAATTTATCTTGGATAAAATTAATGGGAACCTTTCCCTAAGAATGTGATTTTGTGAATAAAAGAATATTCTGAATTGGAATGAGGCGTTTGTTGTGTTTGTGTAACATTCGTTTATTATATACGTGGGTTATTCAGAAAGGCCGGGTTTATACCCATTCTGAATAACCGATTCGACGAGATGTCGAAGATGAAGACGGTGGTTGAAGACCGGAAGTCTTCACATTGTTTGGGTGATCACTGATGATCTTGATTGGGCTGTACACCCAAGATGAGGGAAACAGTCGGTGATCATCCAGACATACTTGGAGATCGATGGATATGCGAGGAAAGTGCCTCCGGTTTCGTTCAGACCCAGAACGGACTTGTAAATGGACTGTGTGTCCGACATTGGATTTTAGTCCGTGTGATTGATCTCTATTAAATATATATCTGTTTGGCGGCGGAGAATTTATTCTCTTTCTTAACGCCCTTCTCTGAGACGTACGAGCTCAGGGGTTATATATTGATGGATATCAAGCGCATGGAGTGAATTGCCTGTGTGGCATGCGTAAGTGGCAATTGATCAAGGCTTCTGTTGAAAAGCAAAGTCTTGTGGTTGATGATCAAAGCACGGCCTGTGTGGCATAGCTTTGTGTATAACATGAATTCGCGAGCCTCACACCTCGGTATGAGTCAAAAACGGGATAGTGACTGCAGGGAGAGCACGACGTTTCTTTCTAGCTAGGGTGGTGTCAGTGACCTACCAGCCCTGACATTTATATACTTTTCACCTGTGTGGTTGTTGGAATGCGAGGCGCCTCGGATATAGGTCTGTAAGGACCGGGAAACGTGTGTTCAGGAATAATTAATCCTCAAAAGTAAGAGAGGACCGGCCCTGAAGATCCAAGGATCATAGTGGGGTCCTGGGACATTTGCTAGAGTGTCTCGAACGCGGAGAGGAGCTTGCCCCTTGCCTCGACTCATGACGGAAATCCAATTTTCAATACGTGTATTGCGGTTTTAATTGTAGAACTAGTATGGCGACATGATAGATGGTACCCATGCCGCCTATGATTGAAATTTATGATGTGAAATTGTTTTGACACTATACACATATAGTAATATCAAAATAATGTGTTTTAAACGTATCAAGCATGCTTTGGCTGTTATAAGGGAAAACCCTATCCTCCGGCTTGCGTTGCATTGTGTGATGGGACCTGGGTCTTATAACAGCTTCATTTTTCTTTATTTAGCATTGCATTGTTTGTTTTATGCACTGGTATTCTTGGGAGGAAACCCGTTCCGTGTTATACGGCGTGGTCCCTTGATTTACCTTACTTTAAAAATAAAGAATTATAACTGTTTTAGTTCTCACACCAGTCCCATGACTGACCTGGAGTTTATTGTTTTAACCTAAACTCTGGGTGCCCCTATTTTCCGCACGGGCAGCTAGTAGTTTTGGTTTTGCAGATTTATATTCACAGGGTCCTGATTTACAGCTGGAACGATGCTCGGAAAGCTCTGTATCCGTGTATCACTTTCAGTTGTATTTTGTATTATTTTCCGCTGCTATGTAATTTATTGTAATCTCTGATATTTGTCGAATGTAATTTATTCAATTATACTCTGTATATTCTTGTATCTGATGGAATTGTTGTAATAGCAATGAAATGTTCTTCCGTATGCGTCCTTTTGTGTATTGTTCTCAAAGTATTCGTGCTTTCCTTTACGGGGAAGTTACGGGTCCTTACATATGATTTGGAGTACTCATATGATCCATTCATATGTTGCGTGTTGTTTTGGCGTGGTTGTGAAGCTCCATTGTCCCCCGACAAAGTTCTAAGACTTCACAATTCACTTATATTGCATTTGATTTCTTTGGTTAGATAATTTGGTCGTTTTGGAGTGTATAACCAAGAATCATTGAAAATATCTTGTGTGAATGTTTGTGCATGTTATAGTTGAAGTTCTTATGTGCACACATATCCATATAGTTTCCCTTTAGCATTGCCAAACAACCGTGTTCTAGCTTGAATAACATTTGATTTGCTTTGGTTAGAGAATTAGTTCATTTTCGAATATATATTCGAAATCATAGCAATCTCATGTTCGTGTTGTGTGTGCATGTTTGTTGGTGTTATATGATGTTTCGGTAAGCCTTAGATGCTTCATTTTCACTTAGAAATCATCATATACCATCACCATTGGTCCGGGGCTCGTCCAAGGCCGATTGCACATTCATTGGCAATTAAAATTCTTAATTGCTTCAGCTCAGACATCTGACCAAAATGGGTCAGACGTATGTCCTGGCTCTCGGGAAAAATAAAAAAACTGCTTCCTGCAGTGACAGACGTCTGTCACTACAGGTCAGACGTCTGTCTGCCTGAAACTGCTATTGACCAGTAGACCACGGTCAATAGTTTGGTATCGTTTGAGCTCATTCCCGGCCAAGTTTCGGCCCGTTTCGACTTCGTTTGTGACTTGTCAGTTTCTCTGGTTCGCAGATTTCTGCATCTCGATTCCTCGACTTTGAATCTCATGTGATTCTTCCAGTGTTGATCCTTCTTGGTAGATTAGCATTTGTTTATAATGTGACTTGAATAAGTGATCATTCTAATTGAATAAATGATCATTCTAAAGCCCGTTCGCTTTGTATATCGAGTTTATTCGATACTCTTGCTAATATGATTCACGACTCTAAAACGTGAATTATCGACTCGATATCCTTCGAGTCTGTTCCGATGTGGTTTAAAAGCCTTCGGGTGCTAGTTTGGGATTTTGATTCGTTCGTTGATTGAAATTACAACCGTTATCCCTTGATTTCATGTATGTCGTCGTGATGTGAGTTTACGATTTATGATTTGAGATCACGTCATTGTGACGTGAACCCCCTTGATCGATTGCCTCGGCAATCGTACTATTGTTTATTGCCACTTTGAAGTTATACAAAGAGATTTTATGTTATTAGTAGATATCAAACTCTTGTACTAAAATGGTTTCCAATCTTACTTCATTATACGAAGCTAATTTATGAAATCGTTTTATGAAGCTTCTTCAAATCTACTAGTATATATTTTATAAACCTTTTCCTCATTCGTATGAGAAATCTAATTAAACGTCTTAGTAAAATCAAGGACTATGAAACCTTGTTTTTGCTTCGATGGTTAATTCTTGGACTCGTCCGATTGAAAACCGTGGCAATGCTCCTTCTATGATTTTCTCTGTTTTGAATAGAAACCAATTACGGGTTCGTAAATATTTGAGAATAACGTGTGGTTATGGGACATGTTTTTTTTTCTTATATTCACTAGCTTGGAGTAATTTCTATTTGCCCGGATCCATGGTATCTGCCTTTATGACATAGTTGTTTGGTTCGCGATCGCCCGAGTGGGAATATACGATTTGTGACCTTCATCTATGAGACTTTGGTCCAACTTTATATGATTTTCTATGATTTATGATTTCCTCTCTCCGGGGTCACAACCCGGGCACGGTGGGGAGCTTCGGCAGCTCGGCACCGTGGAAAGCTTCGGCTCAATATGGGTTCGCTACCTAGAGATCGTATCTCATCTTGGTGAACAGGCCTGCCTCTTGGTGATGTTTTCTATGATGTCTTGGTGATTTATGAACTCTTGATGATTTATGAATTCTTGGTGATTTATGATGTCTTGGTGATTTACGATTTCTTGGTGATTTATGATTACTTGATGATTTATGATTACTTGGTGATCTATGATTTCTTGGTGATTTGTGATTTCTTGGTGATTTATGATTTCTTGATGATTTATGATTATTGGAATGTTGTATTCCACAGTAGCTAGGAGATTATTTAGAGATAGTTGTGTTGACATGCTATGTTTCATATTTAGTTATGATTAGAGGTTATCAGTAGAATCATGTCATCCTGTGTTATATCTCTTGTTATCTCCGTTTATTTGATAAGTACAGCTAGACTGATCCGTTTATTGTTTATTTCCTTATAAATAATACTCGAGTCAGGCCAAGTCATTTTAGGTACTCCTTTAGGACTCATAACAGGATTGATCTTCCGCTTTCAGCTTGCTACTCTGTCTCCGTAGTTTTATGTACTTTTGTACCCATGTCGTTATCACTTGTTGTGTACATATTCTTTTGTTTAGATCATGGTGCATGTATTTATTCTTTTGGGTTTAGTGGATCTTTGTTGACCACTTGTTTGTTGCACACATTCTTGGTTTATTCATATCTATTCCGCCTTTGTGATATGATTATTCTGTGTCTGGGTTTGAGATATACCATATTTATATTGTTGTTGTTGGCTATTTTATAATGCTTTCCGAATTGCATATAGCCGTTGTGTAGTCGCCCTATGTGCCGAATGGTCATGTTGAAATTTTAATAGGTACTAGAATTCGATGTGAATTCCCCACACGGAGCAATTATACAATCGGTCGCCCTTCGCAAACCTCATTCTCCGTTATAGTCTGCGACATTTGTCTGAAATGAACCGGACGATAGTGGGTATAGAGGCGGGGCGTTACAGTTTGGTATCAGAGCAACTTTTGGAACAGTGTAAGATAGCATGACGATGGTATTGTCTTAAGCCTCTCTCGGGAATCGTGCCTTTGGGTTTTAGTTAGAGTCCTAAGACCCGTCATAGCTTATCTTCCTATATGATTCCACTTTGATTGAATCCGTGTCATTTGAATTCAACTTGAGACTAACTTTTTCCTCCTTCTTTTTCCTTAAAGAAGCGAAATAGTTGGTCGTATCCGTGCACGTGTCGATTCACCCAGTGTACCTCCTACGGGAGGGGTGATTATGTCTCAAGTGTCCTATTTTTAGTTTTTTAGAATAGTTATCGACTCGTTCTCCTTCGAGTTGATTTCTATAGTCCATATAGGGCCCATGTGCTCTAGTGGTGCTTCTGATTCATTCTTTGACTCAAGTTGCTAATCGATGTCTATCTTTGAATAAATTACGTTATTAAAACGTAAATTTCATGTTGTCGATCACTTCGGTGATCGTATTTTGAATATTCGAGTGGGATTCAACAATTCGTTCGTTAATTCTTGAGTTAAGCTAGCGGTATGGGACGTTCGGCTAAATTTATTTGTTAACTGGCCTATTGTGTATCACACTTATCTTGTTGATCATTTATGATCCTTGTAGTTGATTGATCATTGGATATCTTGCCCATGTGTCGTACGCACGTTGTAAGCACCTTAGATCCTGACGTTTCTTGATTTCTAGCTGAGATTGTTTCGTACGTCGTTACGTACCTAGCATGGTCTATTGATCACTTGTCGTTCGGTATGGAGATACCATGTCTTTGTGACTAAACCTACTCCCTTGTTGTCAGCTATATAGTTCTAGTTCGGTGTGAGATCACCAAGCCTTCGGGCTAAAACAACTCATTTGTTACCTTGTTGTGCCAGTGTGAGTCACCAAGCATTTGTGCTAAATTAATCAAGAATGAGGGAAAGCATCCCGCTTCTTGTGATCTCTCTTCTTGAGTCAGGGTACGTGTCATTAATTCCTTAATGTCATTTACCTCGTTCAGAGAATATTTATTTATGTTCTTTTGATATACGTCGATCGTGTTCTTCGTTATCAAAAGATATCATTTGTATTTTATTCGTAAGTTGATAAAGGAATTTTATTTCCTTTATGCCATCCCGAATTATTTGTTGAATTTTTATATTTTCGCGAGATTGCGTGAACGTTAGAAATTGTGAGGACTTTCTTGTGTTAACTTGTCCGTTGGGTGCGTTAAGGATCTCGAATGAGACGTGGGACGCCATGTGGTAGTTCGGAATTCTTAAACACCATTATGTGACAATCCGACATTTGAAATGATCCCTAAAATTAAATTAACCATTAATAAGTTAATCAGAATAATAATATTTTGGATTTTTGCGATTTTTCGTAATCGTTCGTTATCTTTCTAGATAATTTTTTTCTAGATTTCCTTGAAGCAATTCCAAGAATTTGAGTGGTTCAAGATTTTCAATTAAGAATTATCTTGAATCTTTTCTTTGAGTAAATTAAATAACTCTAGGAACAACCCAAAGAGTTATTCATTTATGTCTCTTGTTTCTGGATTTCAGATCTTTGATTTTAGAGAATTCTTAGTGATTAAGAATCTCGCCTAATTCTTAATCCTTGTTTCGATTTGCTAAAGAGAATTTAGTATTCTTGTGATTCCATGAGTCTTCTTATTTTCTCTAGTGAACGATCACTCGAGAGAATGAGAGTACCCGTTGGGGAGGGAAATTTGAGATTTTGCGATCCACGACAAACTCAATAGTTCCTTTCTTCGAATCTATGATCTAGTCGATCATCCGGAAGTGCTATAGTCAATTCACTTATGGACTTAGCCTTGCGTTGTTCTTAGAAATGAATATCAAAAGGATGATCTCTTTTGATATTCATCCCTTGTTTGTTTGAATTATTTCGGTCGACAATTATCTCCGTATGTTTGTTAACCCTTGTGAATCAAAATTTTTGGGGATTACAACCTCTTTGGTTTAATCTCGTCTTGTTAGAGAAGTTGTCTATTGCTTCTTTGGTTAATTGCTGATGTTTCTGCGATTTGAGATTTTTGGCGAAAAATTATCTTGAATCATGTTATTCCGAAGTGATAAGTTGTGCACTACTTATCCATCACCTTCTCGATGTTTCTGATTTTCTAAAATCGATACTCGAGTTTCTGAATATTGGGAATTTCGTATAATTCCTAATGACTCGTCCTTATGGTTACTAAATGAGATTTAGTACCTGGTTAGAAATCGATTTCTCAGAGTAGTTCATTGGTATTCCGTTACCAATGTTTGATTATTGATTTGTAGTTCATTGGTATTCCGTTACCAATATTTGTTATCGATTTCTAGTTTATTGGTATTCCGTTACCAATATTTGTTATTGACTTGTAGTTCATTGGTATTCCATTACCAATATTTGTTTATCGGTTTCTAGCTGTTTGGTATTCCGTTACCAACCTTAAATCGTTGATATTAAGATTGATTATTCCTTCGAGAATTGCTCTCCTTAGCTAAATCCGTTGGAATCTCTGTGTTGTGCTTTTGTTGGTGTCAGCTACCTTGTCGCAAGACTAAAGTGCTCAGGTTTGATGTTTTCTACCTCGTCGTGATTGAGTTTGGGAATGGATTAGTCAACCACCGTAGATTCCCATTTCATATCCTAAGAGAAATATCTATTATTGATATCTCGCGTCTGTAGGTCGCAGTCCGGTTTCTCCTTGAAATTCCAAACTAGATTCGCTTGGTTTTTGTGAATTCTATTGATCCTCATTTCCTTGAGCATCATACTGAGAAAGGCGAGTCTACTCGAATTCATAGCATTTATAAATTTTTCTGGAATTATTTTACATGTTTGGGATGACTACCTTTATGGGTAATGAAGTTCGAGATTGAACTCTAGCTTTTATGATATTGCGAGACGAAATTGGGATCTCACCTAGCCATTGGTGTGATCTTTCCGTTTCGTGTCGATTCTTGTGGTACCACTCCGTGGTATTATTTTTGGTTGTTACTTACTACTTCATTCTTAAGAAATTGCGGGGACGCAATTCTTTTAAGGGGGGAAGTCTGTAACAACCCGCTCATTCGATGATAATAGATTTAGATATTTTGTCTAAATATATCGTTGTATCTTATATGTCACTCAAAATGTCGTTTTTCACAAACGATAAAATTAGGATTCGGGACCACTTCCATTGAGTCCGGATCATTGTTTACAACCTTTTTGACTGTAAACATCGATACCTTTTGAGTTAGTGAAATTTGGTCGTTTTCTCAATAGAACGTATGACCAAAATATTCCTTTTCACATACGAATGAATTTGAACTCGAAACCACTTCCATTGAGTTCAAAACGTCGTTTAGGTGTTCGAAAAGTGTAAGTTTCGATATGTTCCGAGATTCGGAAATTTGGCACTTTGGGTTGGGTCTTGGTTGAGCTAGCCTAGCTCATCATATAACCCCTCTTAGTTCTCTCTTCCTCTCATTCACTCCAAACACTTAAAAGAAAATGGAAATGGGGAAGGGAATTGGAAATTAAAATTCCTAAGCTAGGTTTTGCAATTTCAAGCTCAAATCAAATGGGAAATCGAAGAGACAACTTGGGTAAGCTCTCTCTTTATCTTCTCTATCCTATTCTCCTCTCAATTTCGGATTTTGATCATGCCCTAACACTCATGTGTCTTCATTTGTGTTCATGAGGTGATTAGAGAGGAGTGATTGAAGAAAGAAAGCTTCTTTTCTTGGATTTGTGCTTGTTCTTCCTTGTTGGAGCTTGTTCTTGCCATTCATGAGTCAAAGGTGAGTTCTTTGTTGAACTCACATCAATGCCGCAAGTTTATGGCTTGCACAAGTGTAATTTAGTGTTCATTGAGTTTGCATATGCTAGTGAATTGGTTAAGCTAGTGTAACTAAGTTGATTCTATGTATTCATGTTTCATTGAGTTGGGAAATTATGATTTGGAGTACTCATATGATCCATTCATATGTTGCGTGTTGTTTTGGCATGGTTGTGAAGCTCCATTGTCCCCCGAAAAAGTTCTAAGGCTTCACAATTCACTTATATTGCATTTGATTTCTTTGGTTAGGTAATTTGGTCGTTTTGGAGTATATAACCAAGAATCATTGCAAATATCTTGTGTGAATGTTTGTGCATGTTACAGGTGAAGTTCTTATGTGCACACATATCCATATAGTTTCCCTTTAGCGTTGCCAAACAACCGTGTTCTAGCTTGAATAACATTTGATTTGCTTTGGTTAGAGAATTAGTTCATTTTCGAATATATAGTAGAAATCATAGCAATCTCATGTTCGTGTTGTGTGTGCATGTTTGTTGGTGTTATATGATGTTTCGGTAAGCCTTAGATGCTTCATTTTCACTTAGAAATCATCATATACCATCACCATTGGTCCGGGGCTCGTCCGAGGCCGATTGCACATTCATTGGCAATTAAAATTCTTAATTGCTTCAGCTCAGACATCTGACCAAAATGGGTCAGACGTCTGTCCTGGCTCTCGGGAAAAATAAAAAAACTGTTTTCTGCAGTGACAGACGTCTGTCACTACAGGTCAGACGTCTGTCTGCCAGAAACTGCTATTGACCAGTGGACCATGGTCAATAGTTTGGTATCATTTGAGCTCATTCTCGGCCAAGTTTCGGCCCGTTTCGACTTCGTTTGTGACTTGTCAGTTTCTCTGGTTCGCAGATTTCTGCATCTTGATTCCTGGACTTTGATTCTCATGTGATTCTTCCAATGTTGATCCTTCTTGGTAGATTAGCATTTGTTTATAATGTGACTTGAATAAGTGATCATTCTAATTGAATAAATGATCATTCTAAAGCCCGTTCGCTTTGTATATCGAGTTTATTCGATACTCTTGCTACTATGATTCACGACTCTAAAACGTGAATTATCGACTCGATATCCTTCGAATCTGTTCCAATGTGGTTTAAAAGCCTTCGGGTGCTAGTTTGGGATTTCGATTCATTCGTTGATCGAAATTACAACCGTTATCCCTTGATTTCATGTATGTTGTCGTGATGTGAGTTTATGATTTATGATTTGAGATCACGTCATTGTGACGTGAACCCCCTTGATCGATTGCCTCGGCAATCGTACTATTGTTTATTGCAACTTTGAAGTTATACAAAGAGATTTTATGTTATTAGTAGATATCAAACTCTTGTACTAAAATGGTTTCCAATCTTACTTCATTATACGAAGCTAATTTATGAAATCGTTTTGTGAACCTTCTTCAAATCTACTAGTATATATTTTATAAACCTTTTCCTCATTCGTATGAGAAATCTAATTAAACGTCTTAGTAAAATCAAGGACTATGAAACCTTGCTTTTGCTTCGATGGTTAATTCTTGGACTCGTCCGATTGAAAACCGTGGCAATGCTCCTTCTATGATTTTCTCTGTTTTGAATAGAAACCAATTACGGGTTCGTAAATATTTGAGAATAACGTGTGGTTATGGGACATGTTGTTGTTTTCTTATATTCACTAGCTCGGAGTAATTTCTATTCACCCGGATCCATGGTATCCGCCTCTATGACATAGTTGTTTGGTTCGCGATCGCCCGAGTGGGAATATACGATTTGTGACCTTCATCTATGAGACTTCGGTCCAACTTTATATGATTTTCTATGATTTATGATTTCCTCTCTCCGGAGTCACAACCCGGGCACGGTGGGGAGCTTCGGCAGCCCGACACCGTGGAAAGCTTCGGCTCAAACTTATGGGTTCGCTACCTAGAGATCGTATCTCATCTTGGTGAACAGGCCTGCCTCTTGGTGATGTTTTCTATGATGTCTTGGTGATTTATGAACTCTTGATGATTTATGAATTCTTGGTGATTTATGATGTCTTGGTGATTTACGATTTCTTGGTGATTTATGATTACTTGATGATTTATGATTACTTGGTGATCTATGATTTCTTGGTGATTTGTGATTTCTTGGTGATTTATGATTTCTTGATGATTTATGATTATTGGAATGTTGTATTCCACAGTAGCTAGGAGATTATTTAGAGATAGTTGTGTTGACATGTTATGTTTCATATTTAGTTATGATTAGATGTTATTAGTAGAATCATGTCATCCTGTGTTATATCTCTTGTTATCTCCGTTTATTTGATAAGTACAGCTAGACTGATCCGTTTATTGTTTATTTCCTTATAAATAATACTCGGGTCAGGCCGAGTCATTTTAGGTACTCCTCTGGGACTCATAGCAGGATTGATCTTTCGCTTTCAGCTTACTACTCTGTCTCCGTAGTTTTATGTACTTTTGTACCCATGTCGTTATCACTTGTTGTGTACATATTCTTTTGTTTAGATCATGGTGCATGTATTTATTCTTTTGGGATTAGTGGATCTTTGTTGACCACTTGTTTGTTCTACACATTCTTGGTTTATTCATATCTATTCCGCCTTTGTGATATGATTATTCTGTGTCTGGCTTTGAGATATACCATATTTATATTGTTGTTGTTGGCTATTTTATACTGCTTTCCAAATTGCATATAGCCGTTGTGTAGTCGCCCTATGTGCCGAATGGTCATGTCGAAATTTTAATCGGTACTAGAATTCGATGTGAATTCCCCACACGGAGCAATTATACAATCGGTCATCCTTCACAAACCTCATTCTCCGTTATGGTCTGCGACATTTCTCTGAAATGAACCGGACGATAGTGGGTATAGAGGCGGGGCGTTACAATTAAATAATTTTTAATTGGAATTGAATTTGAATTGGTTTTTGGGTTTATCGTGAGCGATGTTTTGAACAACACCTGTTCTTTAACCCGATTAACAATAGAGTGTGATTTTGGGTTTATCGCGAATCGTGTTTTAGATGACATTGGTTCTTTAACCCAGTTAAAGGCTAGATGTTTATTTTTGAAAGGATTAAAACTAAGTGGAGTTCTAATGAATCTTTAATTAGATTGAAAAGTGAATTGATAATCTAAATTACCAAATCTGAAAGGTGATCAAGAGTGGAGTGCCACCAATTTTGCTCCAAAGCGATAGTTAAATCTTTAATTAGATTTGAACGTGAAATGGTAATTAATTTTACCTATAACACTGTGGTGTTAGAAATGGAGTATCACCAGTTTTGCTCCATGGGATATATAGGTTGGGATTGAGAAATAAAATAAATAATTACTTCGGTGTGGTTCGCTAATCCCGACTAGTTTGAAATGATATCCAAAGGAAGATTAAAGAATAAATTTAGAAGAATTTATCTTGGATAAAATTAATGGAAACCTTTCCCTAAGAATGTGATTTTGTGAATAAAAGAATATTCTGAATAGGAATGAGGCGTTTGTTGTGTTTGTGTAACATTCGTTTATTATATTCGTGGGTTATTCAGAAAGGCCGGGTTTATACCCATTCTGAATAACCGATTCGACGAGATGTCGAAGATGAAGACGGTGGTTGAAGACCGGAAGTCTTCACATCGTTTGGGTGATTACTGATGATCTCGATTGGGTTGTACACCCAAGATGAGGGAAATAGTTGGTGATCGTCCAGACGTACTTGGAGATGGATGGATATGCGAGGAAAGTGCCTTCGGTTTCGTTCAGACCCAGAACGAACTTGTAAATGGATTGTGTGTCTGACATTGGATTTTATTCTGTGTTGATTGATCTCTATTAAATATACATCTGTTTGGCAGCAGAGAATTTATTCTCTTTCTTAACGCCCTTCTCTGAGACGTACGAGCTCAGAGGTTGTATATTGATGGACATCAGGCGCATGGAGTGAATTGCCAGTGTCGCACGCGTAAGTGGCAATTGATCAAGGCTTCTGTTGAAAAGCAAAGTCTTGTGGTTGATGATCAAAGCACGGCCTGTGTGGCGTAGCTTTGTGTATAATGTGAATTCGCGAGCCTCACACCTCGGTATGAGTCAAAAACGGGATAGTGACTGCAGGGAGAGCACGACGTTTCTTTCTAGCTAGGGTGGTGTCAGTGACCTACCAGCCCTGACTTTTATATACTTTTCACCTGTGTGGTTGTTGGATATGAGGCACCTCGGATATAGGTCTGTAAGGACCGGGAAACGTGTGTTCAGGAATAACTAATCCTCAAAAGTAAGAGAGGACCGGCCCTGAAGATCCAAGGATCATAGTGGGGTCCTGGGACATTTGTTAGAGTGTCTCGAACGCGGAGAGGAGCTTGCCCCTTGCCTCGACTCATGACAGAAATCCAATTTCCAATACATGATACTGCGGTTTTAATTGTAGAACTAGTATGGCGACATGATATATGGTACCCATGCCATCTATGATTGATATTTATGATTGAAATGTTTTGCAATATACACCTATGATAGTATCAAATGATTTGTTTTAAACGTACCAAGAAAGTTTGGCTATTATAAGGGAAAACCCTATCCTCCGGCTTGCGTTGCATTGTGTGATGGGACCTGGGTCTTATAATAGCTTCATTTTTCCAAAGAGCATTGCGCTGTTTTGTTATATGCACTAGTATTCTTGGGAGGAAACCCGTTCTGTGTTATACGGCGTGGTCCCTTTAATTACTATCTTTAAAATAAAGATTAATAACTGTTTTAGTTCTCACACCAGTCACATGACTGACCTGGAGTTTATTGTTTTAACCTAAACTCTGGGTGCCCCTATTTTCCGCACGGGCAGCTAGTAGTTTTGGTTTTGCAAATTTATATTCACAGGGTCCTGATTTACAGCTGGAACGATGCTCGGAAAGCTCTGTATCCGTGTATCACTTTCAGTTGTGTTTTTGAATTATTTTCCGCTGCGATGTATTTAAATGTAATTTAAATCTCTGATATTTGTTGAATGTAATTTATTCATTTATACTCTGTATATCCTTCTATCTGATGGAATTGTTGTAATAACAATGAAATGTTCTTCCGTCTGCGTTCCGATTTGTCCTGTTCTCAAAGGATCAGGGGTTTTGCCAACGGTCTTAGTCGGTTTAACGATCGATTCGGATCGAGCGAAATTCCTTGCCGTTACACCGAGCCAATTTAAAATTTTTATTTTGGCAATTTTAGCGAATTGTGAACATTTAAAATGAATTATTTTAAATAATATCAATGAGAAATTTATTTTGAATAGAATTAGAACGTATATATTTATATACATCGTCGATAGAATATAAATATTTATTTATATTTATAAAAGGAATTGAAAATGGCGCGGTAGTTTGATAATTCGATTTCAAATTTCAAATGAATATACCGGGTGCAAAATAAACCGGATTTTAGTGAAACCAAAAATATTAGAATCTATTTTTGAATATCTTTCCAACGAATCCGAAAAATCAAAATTTCATAGCGGGAATCAAAAGATATGTCCAGATGAATTTTCAGAATAGTCGCTATGGAATTTCGGCCCTTGAAAATAGCCATTTTGCAAACGACCTTGGTTTTCGACGAAACCACTTTTGTTGGATCCGTGATGTCAAATTATTGCTAGGTTTCAAATTTCATAATTTTTGGATTCAATATGTGAGCATGGCAAAGGAAAACGCGTTTGACCAGTTTCAGTTGATTTTAATCGACTGGAAAATGGCCATTTTTCAAACGGTCTCGGAATTTGACGAAATTAGTTTTGTTAGGACCGTATCATCAATACGAAGTTAGAAAATATTTTTCTGGAATTTTTAGAGACTGTATGTGGGCCCGGTAAATTGAAATGTGCGTTCAAATTTAATATATAGAGTTATATTTTGATTTTGACGAAAACTGATCGAAACGACCAAACAGGCTTACGGCACATATCCCATTGTGTTCGGAATGAGGGTAATTAGCTAAGGGCAACAGTTGGTGGGCTCAATTTTGAGTTCAAACTTTAAAGACGCCTTTTTGAGATTAAAATAAAATAATAAAATATAAAACCTCTTTCACTTAACCCCCACCCCCTTCTATTTTATTTCCTTCAGAAGTCAACCCGAAACCAAATCAAAGAAAAATTGCTCCACTTCAATTCGATCGCCGCCCACGATCCGCCCTCCTCTCTCCTCCGCCTGCGCGCGCCTCCACAGGCGCCGCCATCTCCGATGAACACCCTTCTTCCCCTCGCGTTTCTCTCCGTTCTCATCCCCTTCCCCCTTCTCGTTCACGCCCCCTTTCCCTCATCTGTAAACCGTGACCCCACGTCGCGCGCTGGAGGCGAGCCACCCACCATCAGAGAGGCCGCGCACCACCGGCGCAGCACTACCCTCCGACAAACAACACCCTCCATTCTCCAAGCGCTGTAAGTTTTCAAAATGTGATTTTGTTTAGTTTACAAAACTTGATTTTTAATTCGTTTATTAAAATTAGGATTTCTATGCATTATATAGAACAAAGTTTTGATTTTTAATATGAAGAAAGTTTAGATTTTTAATTATAGAATGTTTTTAATTTTTAATTTAGAAGAGGCTTGATTTTTATATGATAAAGGATCTGATTTTTAATCGAATAAAAATATAATTTTTATTGTATGTGAAGATTAAAAATATGATTTTTATATTATAGAAAGAATAAAGATATGATTTTTATATTATAGAAAGAATAAAGATATGATTTTTATATTATAGAAAGAATAAAAATATGATTTTTATATAGTGGCGATAATAAAAATAGGATTTTTATTTTATATAGATAATAAAAATTCGATCTTTATTATGTAGGAGGTATAAAAATATAATTTTTATCATGTAGAAGAAGTAAGAATATAAATTTTATATAGAAAGAAGCGTTGTAAAAATATAGGAAGTAGAAATAAAATATAATTTTTACTTCAATAAAAATAGTATTTTTATATATGAAAGATCAATTTAAAAATATGATATTTATTTATTGAAATGAAGTAATAAAAAAATATAAATTTTATATTTGAACAGCGTGAAAAGGACTACATTGGAATTTCAAACCGATCCAGACGGTTCGGCAGTTCAAAAGCAAAGCACGGCGGAGTGGAACCCTCTGTGAGAACTTCTCACTTTTAATTTAATTTTCTAGTTAAAATACATAATAGGATGCAGACGGTGTTTAGTAGCACCCGACACCCGTCGTCCATAGACCATGGACGGCTTGTATGCTTGTTTGTTTGATTTTGATGTGTAGTTGATTGTGTGATGTGAACTGAAATAAAATATTTATATAGTTAAAAATATTTTATAGTTAAAAATAGAATTTTTAACGTGTATATAAAATAAATATTTATAAACAAATCGGAGGTTTGTTTATATACACTGATTTGATTGATATGGATTGGGACGATAAATATTACATATCGCCCAACTGCACAATTAAAATCTGTGTTTGATTGTTTGAAACCCTACACGGGTATTGGGAGGATATACGACATACACTAATCCCAATAATTAGTTGTATGTTGATCGATTGATTGACAGGCTGTTATAAGAGTTAAATATTTATATTTGATGCTTATACAGTGTAGAACGCACTCTGGATGATGGTTGATTATTTATCGTTGTTATTTTGTACATGTGTTGTAGAAAATCCATATAATTAACATTATATGGTAATTGATTGGGCCTCATTCCAGTTTTGAAATAGAAATATTTGAAATAGAATATTTGAAAATAGAAATATATGAAGCCGTGTTGATTAGATTGACGCTATTTTGACGTGAACGATATTTATATCGATTTTATTCAATTTTCAATGTATATTGAAAGTGTTTTCGAAATTTGAATTATATTGAAAGTGGTTTCGAAATTTGAATTATATTGAAAGTGATTTCGAAATTTGAATTATATTTAAAATAATTGAAATTGGATTGAAATTGAATTGAATTCGATTTGAAACGAATTTAAAACGAATTTATATTGGAATATTCAATTTTGATTTGAAATTGAATAGGAAGTTGAAACCGTTTTGAAAATGAATTTAAAACGATTTATAAAGCACGTTTTGAATTGAAATCGACGAAGTATATATTATATATATAATATAATGGCCTGAATAGAACGCGCCGCGCCGCGGCAGTTCGTGAATTTCGACCATTGACTTCGAATGGATTTTGCGGGAGATCCGACCGTCGGATTCTCCTGAAACCGAAACCGTTGGGTTCGTATCGAAAAGATCTTTCTAACGAATATTAGAAATTTGAAATCTAACGGTTGGATTTGGAATTATGTCCAAATCTAATTTGGAAAAGGTTGCTGTAGGTGCAGTTCGATGGCCGTTGATGGAAATCGACTGTACGGGCATTGATAAAATTATTAAAAATAGTAATAATTTGTGTAAAATCATAAGAAATGATTTGGGAAGAATTGGGATGAAAAACTCCATATTTGAAAAGATAAAAATAGATTTTTATCAAAATGAACTAGTTGTGAACTAGAATTTTAATTCTATTTATTTTTAAATAAATAAATTGAATTTGAAAAGGGTTTTAAAAGTAACCATAATTTCCAATAATTGAATTGGAGTGGATTTGAATCGAAATTGTCTTTGGAATATTTCGATGCTGGATTTCATGATTATACAGATATTGTTATGGAAATTTGAAAGATATATTTATATCGTTATTTCCCATACGATATTTGTTGGTCGTAGAATTTGATATTGAATATAAGCCGATATATTTTCTATTTAGAGACTTGTATTTAATATCAAATGTGATTTGGGTTTGTCGTTAATGGTGTCTTCATTAACACTGCTCTTAAGCCCAGTTGAGAAAAAGATTAAATCTTTTTATTTAGATCTAATTAGGGGTGTAAATTGGTCGGACCGGACCGGACGGAGGTGTGTTTAGTTTCTGTCCTAAAAAAAATCGGACCGAACACGGATAGGACCAAAAAAATTCTCGGACAAATTTCGTTGTCCTAATTCGTGTCCTAAATAAAATCGGTCGGACACGGACATGTTCGGACCGATCGGACTCGGTCGGACATGGCTATTTATATCACATTTTGTACATTTTACTAGATTTTCTCTCAACTATATGTCGAATTACAAGTAATTCGGAAAAATTCGGACGAGCTCGGACCGGACATGATTTTTTTCTCGTACAAATTTTGTTGTCCTAACACGTGTCCTAAATGAAAATCGGACGGACTCAGACGGACGTATTTCGGTTACGGACACGAATGGACGTCATACATTCAAACAAAATTTATAGCCCTAGATCTAATGAAGTGTACCAATTAAATAATATTTAATTGGAATTGAATTGGTATTGATTTTTGGGTTTATCGTGAACAATGTTTTAAATAACACTTGTTCTTTAACCCGATAATTAATGGAATGTGATTTTGGGTTTATCGTGAACCGTGTTTTAAATGACATTGATTCTTTAACCCAGTTAAGGATTAAAACTAAGTGGAGTTTTAATGAATCTTTAATTAGATTGAAAAGAACGAGAATGGAGTATCCCCAGTTTTGCTCCAGGCGATAGTTAAATCTTTAATTAGATTTGAACGTGAAATGGTAATTGAATTTACCGATAACACCGTGGTGTTAGACATGAAGTATTACCAGTTTTACTTCATGGGATGAATAGGGTGGGATTGGGAAATTAAAATAAGTGATTACTTCTGTGTGGCTCGCTAATCCCCACTAGTTTGAATTGATATTCAAAGAAGATTAAAGAATAAATTTAAAGAATTTATCTTTGATAAAATTAATGGGAACCTTTTCGAAAGTGTAAGAATATTTAAATAAAAGAATATTCTGAATTGGAATGAGGCGTATGTTGTGTTTATGTAACACTTATTTGTTATATACGCGAGTTATTCAGAAAGACCGGGTTTATCCCATTTTAAATAACTGATTCGACATGGTGTCGAAGATGAAGACGGTGGTTGAAGACCGGAGGTCTTCACGTCGTTTGGATGATTACTGATGATCTTGATTGGGCCGTACACCCAAGAGGAGGGAATCAGTTAGTGGTCGTCCAGACGTACTTGGAGATCGATGGATATGCGAGGTACAAGGTGCCTCCGTTTTCGTTCAGACCCAGAACGGACTTGTAAATGGACTGTGTATCTGACATTGGATTTCATTCTATGTGATCGATATCGGTTTCATGGAGTGGTTTGCCTGTGTGGCATGCTAAGATGCAAATGATCAAGGCTTCTGTTGAAAAGCAAAGTCTTGTGGTTGATGATCAAAGCACGGCCTTTGTGGCGTAGTTTTGTGTAGCATGAATTCGCGAGCCTCACACCCCGGTAGTGGACCAGAAACGGGAGAGGACCTCAGGGAGGGCATGCGTTTCCTTCTAGCTAGAAGTGGCGTCAGTGATTTTACATGCCCTGACGAGTTTGACTTATGTGGTTGTTGGAATTGGAGGCGCCTCAGGTATATCGGTCGCTCCAGGACCAATGGAATCATTTAGTTGGCTCACCTACGCCCCAAAGGGCGGGGAAACGCAGTGTTCAGGAATTTTAATCCACATCGGTGGACCGGCCCTGCCGATCCAAAGGTCACTCGAGCTCTGACCTGAGACACGGGCTAGAGCATCTCGAATCGGTAAGGACTATCTTTTGCCTTGGTTCACAGATGGAAACCCAATTTCCAAATACGTGATTTGGCGGTTTTAATTGTAGAACTAGTATGGCGACATGATATATGGTACCCATGCCGTCTAGGATTGATATTTATGATTTGAAATTGTTTTGACACTATACACTTATAATAGTATCAAATAATCTGTTTTTAAACGTAGCAAGCATTCTTTGGCTATTATTAGGTAAAACGCTATCCTACGGCTTGCGTTGCATTGTTTGATGGGACCTGGGTCTTATAATAGCTTCATTTTCCTTTATTTATCATTGCGCTGTTGTTTTATGCACTGGTATTCTTGGGAGGAAACCCGTTCCGTGTTATACGGCGTGGTCCCTTGATTTACCTAACTTCAAAATAAAGATTTATAACTGTTTTAGTTCTCACACCAGTCACATGACTGACCTGGAGTTTATTGTTTTAACCTAAACTCTGGGTGCCCTTATTTTGACATGGACAGCTAGTAGTTTTGGTTTTGCAGATTTATATTCACAGGAACCTGGTTTACAGCTGAAACGATATCCGGAAGGCTTTGTATCCGTGTATCTTCTTCAGTTGTATTTTGTATTATTTTTCCGCTGCTATGTAATGTATTGTAATCTCTGATATTTACCGAATGTATTTTATTCATTTATACTCTGTATATTCTTGTATCTGATGGAATTGTTGTAATATACAATGAAATGTTCTTCTGTCTGCATTCTTTTGTGGCTTGTTCTCAACTCAATCCGGGATTTCCCGTAAGGGGGAGTTCGGGTCGTTTCAAAATTTAAGTAAAAACCATATTTTATGTAATCAAATATAATGATATTTTAATGTAAACAACGAAAATGAAATTTTATTACAAATCTCAATTTCATAAAAACTCATGTCCATGAAAAACAATAAAATGTAAATTTTCATCATTGATCAAATTCTGTGTTCAAAATCATATCAAAGATGGAATCTTTAATCTAAAGAAATTTTATGTTCACGAAATAAATAAAGATGAAATCTTTATTCTTATTCTTTATCCCAAATTTATGTATTCAATAAAAACTATATTTATATGCATAAAACAAATTAATATTTATGGATTAAAAATAAAATTTAATTTTTTATTTAAACAAAATATGTAAACATGAATCTATGAAGAAAGACATAGATTTGGATAACAGAAAGTTGATTCGGATGATAGAAGAATGATTTCATATTAATGAATAAATTTTTTAATTAATATCCATAGATTTGAGATAAAAGATAATTTTAGATCTGAATTCTAACGCAAACTAGAAATTCAACAAACATGAGATTTCATCGTAGATCTAACAAATCAGAATATAACACAAACAATAATAAATAAATTCTAACTTACAAACATTGCAGATCCTAATCAATAACATACATACAGTGATTTTAAAACCGAGAAAAATAATTAAAATTTAATTTAATTATTAAATCAAAACTCTCACATCGATTTGTCTTAATTTTCAAAGTGCTCCGTTTCAGATCTGGTCTATTTCAGGTTGTAGATCTCGTTTCTGCGATTCCAACGCAACAGATTTCGTTCGATTCAGAAGTCGTATGATAAAGTTATGATATTATTTACATTTGATAATAAAATTAAAATAATTAATAATTTAATTGAAATAATTACATTGTTTACCCCTAATCCTTCTTCCTCCTTTATCGTTATCGGCTGAACCCATTCATCATGATCAACTCCTCCCAGCGCGCCGCCCTAGGATCCGCCGTACCTAGATCGAAGACCACCAAACCATGCAGCCTGACATCCGCTCCCTCCCCTCACAACCTTTCTCAACTCGCGGGTCCCTCTTGCCTAGAAATACACAGCGAACGACACCACTTGCAGGCCCAAATTCGACCACTACGCTCCACTAAAACAGATCATAACCGTTCCATGTCGAAGAGCATGAGATTCTCTTCCATTTTTGCTTAAACATCATATGTTAATTCATTGTAATTTAAGAAAGATTAAGGATTCCTTTTGGGTTGATTTCGGCCATTAGTTTCTGAAGAACGATGGCTACAGTATTCTTAATTAGGGTTTAGCGTATTGGAACCATATACTGTAGTAACCCGTAACTTCCCCGGTAAGGAAAGAGAGGATACTTTGAGAACAACACACAAAATAACGCAAACAGAAGAACATTTCATTGGTTATTACAACAATTCCATCAGAATACAAGAATATGCAGAGTATGAATAAATATTGCACAGACAATATCAGAGATTACAATAAATTACATAGCAGCGGAAAATAATACACAACACAACTGAAGGAGATATACGGATACAAAGCTTTCCGGATATCATTCCGACTGTAAACCAGGTTCCTGTGAATATAAATCTGCAAAACCAAAACTACTAGTTGCCCGTGTCGAAAATAGGGGCACCCAGAGTTTAGGTTAAAACAATAAACTCCAGGTCAGTCATGTGACTAGTGTGAGAACTAAAACAGTTATTAATCTTTATTTTAAAGTTAGGTAAATCAAGGGACCCCGCCGTATAACACGGAACCGGTTTCCTCCCAAGAACACCAGTGCATAAAACAACATAGCAATGCTAAATAAAGAAAATGAAGCTATTATAAGACCCAGGTCCCATCACATAATGCAACACAAGCCGGAGGATAGAGTTTTTACCTTATAATAGCCAAGAATGCTTGATACGTTTAAAACAAATCATTTGATACTATTATAAGTGCATAGTGTATAAAACAACTTCAAATCATAAGTATCAATCATAGACGGCATAAGTGCCCCATACCACTATGTCGCCATACTAGACTCTACAACCAAAACCGCAAGGTCACGTATTGTGTGACGACCCCAAACTCCCGTATACCGAAAGTAAGGATAATCATTTTGGAATACAACATATGTACAACAAAAACAGATCTCAGATAATTATCATAACACATAAACCATTGTAGCGGAAATAAATGTCATCATCATCACAGCAAAACATCAGAGTATGCAGTTTTACAGGATCCACTTAGCATAATAGAAGTCTTAACAAAAGAGAAACAAGTCTCAAATGAAAGGAAATAAGTTTCAAATCCCATTACATACATCAAAAGCAAAAGATAGAAAAATGTCTCAAAAGCAGAATAAAAGATGGAGAAAGGTCTTCTTCTTCTTCCTTCCAAAGCAAGCTCCAACCAGAAAGTATCACCTGAACCTGTCAATTGGCTGCCCGTGTGGAAAGAGGGCACCCGAGTTTGCAAAAGTGAAACAAACTACGAGTCAGTCATGGGACTGGAGTGAGAATTCTTAACTAAATTAACTATCAAGATGGCGAATACCAGGACCACGCCGCTAACGCGGAACGGGTTTACTCCATTGGATTGCCAGTGCAATATTTTATAAATTTTATATAAAACAGCGAAATGACTTTAGAAAAATGAAATCGTCATAAGTCTCAGATTCTATCACACAATGCAACGCACACAGGAGGATAGAGATTTCCCTTATGATGATCAAACATGCTTAATACGTGAAAAGTAATATTTTAATATTATCATTAGTGTTTAAGCAGTACTAAAATACTTCAATATAAACATCAATCCTAGACGGCATAGTACCCCATCCTACTATGTCGCCGTATATAAGTTTACAATCAAGACCGTAATGTCGTATTGGAAATTGGTTTACTGTCATGAAATCGAGGCTAGGGATCGTCCTCTTCCGATTCGAGACACTCTAGCAAATTCCTCAGGATCCCCCGCAGTGAACCCTTGGATCTTCAGGGCCAGTCCCCACCTATCGGTAGTGGATTGGCAATTCCTGAACACACGTTTCCCGGTTCCTTTGAACCTATAATATGATCACTTTCGGCCTATAAAAACCTCGAGGTACCTCAATCCATCATCCACATAAGTAAAATGTCGGGCCGTGTTAAAACCCAAACACCACTAGCTAGAAAGAAACGTGTGCACTCCCTGCAGTCCTAATCCCGTTTTTGACTCATATCGGGGTGTGAGGCTCGCGAAGTTACGTTATACACAAAGCTATGCCTAAACAGGCTATGCTTTGATCATCAGCCACAAGGCCTGCTTTTCAACAAAGCTTTGATCATTACATCTTGGCGTGCCACATTGACAATTCAACGCCATGCGATCGATAACTATCACTACATATCTGGGTGTTAAGTAGAGAATAAATTCTCTACCAACAAACAGACATATATTAATACAAATCGATTTAATTACATGGGATGAATTCCAACGTCAGACACGCATCCATTTACAAGTCCGTTCTGGGTTTGAACGAAACCGGAGACACCAAAAAGGCGTTCGCTTATCCGCACAACCAACACATACGACCGGACAATTACTGCTTCAACCCTGTCCTGGGAGCAAATCAGTCCAAGGTATCAGAAGTCATCGTCCATCCGATGTGAAGATCGTCGGTCTTCTACACCGTCTTGTTACATCTTTGATTTAATCGTCGTTCAATTATTTGAAATGAGTTAAACTCGGTCTTTTCAAATAATTGTCGCATAATTATAATTTAAAACATTTCATATATATTTATCACTATTTATCGCTATTTTTATTTATTAAAATAGCTCGAAATAAATAAACGACGTTTCGGGTCAATGGGCGGCCCTGGCGCTGTTTTTACCAAATTTTGATTTACACATATCTTAAAATCTAACCGTCGGATTTTGATGAAATTTATATCGTTGGAAAGCTCTTCCCAAAGCGGTCTTAACTGTTCCAGTTTTGCGAAAATCCAATGGTCGGATCTTTCTATATAATCGTTTGAAGTTACGATTGTCGATACGCGAACTGCCGCGCTTGTTTCTTTTAATTTTATATTTATATATATATAAACCATTGGGCGATTTCCACTATTAGAATCCATTCCTTTTACTCTATAAATTTAATATTTTTGTCGCAAATTCTAATGCGACGAAAATAATGTTTTCAACAATGTATAATTTTCTATATTCAATAAAATGATATTTTTGTTCGCCAATTCTAATGCGACAAAAATGATAGTTTCAACAATGTACATTTTCTATATTCAATAAAATGATATTTTTGTTCACAAATTCTAATGCGACAAAAATGACAATTTCAACAATGTACATTTTCTATATTCAATAAAATGATATTTTTGTTCGCAAATTCTAATGCGACAAAAAAGACGATTTCAACAATGTATATTTTCTATATTCAATAAAATGATATTTTTGTTCGCCAATTCTAATGCGACAAAAATGACGATTTCAACAATGTATATGTGACGAGAAGGAATTTCGCTCGGTCCGAACCAGTCGCTAAACCGATCCAGGCCGTTCGAAACGCCCTATCGTTTGAGAACACGACAAAACAGAACGCATACAGAAGAACATTTCATTGTATATTACAACAATGCATCAGATTACAAGAATATACAGAGTATAAACAAATATTACACAGAAATATCAGAGATTTAAATTACATTTAAATCCATAGCAGCGGAAAATAATACAATACACAACTAGAATGAGATATACGGATACAAAGCTTTCCGGATATCGTTCCAGCTGTAAACCAGGATCCTGTGAATATAAATCTGCAAAACCAAAACTACTAGCTGCCCGTGTCAAAATAGGGGCACCCAGAGTTTAGGTTAAAACAATAAACTCCAGGTCAGTCATGTGACTGGTGTGAGAACTAAAACAGTTATTATTCTTTATTTTAAAAGTTAGGTAAATCAAGGGACCACGCAGTATAACACGGAACGGGTTTCCTCCCAAGAATACCAGTGCATAAAACAAACAGCGCAATGCTAAATAAAGAAAAATGAAGCTGTTATAAGACCCAGGTCCTATCACACAATGCAACGCAAGCCGGGGGATAGGGTTTTCCCTTATAACAGCCAAAGAATGCTTGATACGTTTAAAACAAATCATTTGATACTATTATAAGTGCATAGTGTATAAAACAACTTCAAATCATAAGTATCAATCATAGGCGGCATGGGTACCATATATCATGTCGCCATATATAGGTTTACAAATAAAACCGCAAATGTCACGTATTTGGAAATTGGATTTCCGTCTATGAACCGAGGCCAGGGATCGTCCTCTACCGATTCGAGACGCTCTAGCCCGTGTCTCAGGCAAGCGCGCAGGCAAGCCTTGGAGCGACAGGGCCGGTCCACCGACGTGGATTATTATGCCTGAACAATACGTCTCCCCGCCCTTTGGGGCGTCAATGAGCCAACGAATGACTCCATCGGACCCGGATCGTCCGATCAAACCGAGGCGCCTCGCAACAGCAACAACCACTTAAGTCAAACTCGTCAGGGCGTGTAAAACCACTGACGCCACTTTTTAGCTAGAAGGAAATGCATGCCCTCCCTGAGGTCCGTCTCCCGTTTTTGGTCCATACCGGGTGTGAAACACGCGAAGTAAACGTTACACAAAGCTACGCCACAAAGGTCGTGCTTTGATCATCACCACAAGACTTTGCTTTTCAACAGAAGCCTCGATCAATTGCCACTTAGGCATGCCACATAGGCAATTCACTCCATGCGTTTGATATCCATCAATATATAACCCCTGAGCTCGTACGTCTCAGAGAAGGGCGTTAAGCAAGAGAATAAATTCTCCGCCGCCAAACAGATATATATTTAATAGAGATCAACCACACGGACTAAAATCCAATGTCAGACACACAGTCCATTTACAAGTCCGTTCTGGGTCTGAACGAAACCGGAGGCACCTAGTACCCCGCATATCCATCGATCTCCAAGTACGTCTGGACGATCACCAACTGTTTCCATCTTCTTGGGTGTACAGCCCAATCAAGATCATCAGTTATCACCCAAACGACGTGAAGACCTCCGGTCTTCGACCATCGTCTTCATCTTCGACTTATCGTCGTATCAGTTATTCAGAATGGGATAAACCCGGTCTTTCCGAATAACTCGCATATATTTAAATAAGTGTTGCACAAACACAACATACGCCTCATTCCAATTCATCAGTCACTAACCGTAAATTAATCAAGAGAATAATTCCCCAAATATTAACCCCGAAGGCCGAAACCAACATCAGATCAATATCCAGAAAACCATTCTGCTTAGCTAACCGACAGTTAGTTTCTGATTACACATTCATAGGGAAAGGTTCCCATTAATTTTATCCAAGATAAATTCCTTGAATTTATTCTTTATTCTATTTTTGAATCTCAATTCAAACTAGTCGGGATTAGCGAACCTTACCGAAGTAATCATTTATTTAATTTCCCAATCCCAACCTATTCATCCCATGAAGTAAAACTGGTAATACTTCATATCTAACACCACCGTGTTATCGGTAAATTCAATTACCATTTCACGTTCAAATCTAATTAAAGATTTAACTATCGCCTGGAGCAAAACTGGTGATACTCCATTTTCGATCTTTTCAATCTAATTAAAGATTCATTAAAACTCCACTTAGTTTTAATCGTTAACTGGGTTAAAGAATCAGTGTCATTTAAAACACGGTTCACGATAAACCCAAAATCTCATTCATTAATTATCGGGTTAAAGAACAAGTGTTATTTAAAACACTATTCACGATAAACCCAAATATCAATATCAATTCAATTCCAATTAAATATTATTTAATTGGTATACTTCATTAAATCTAAATAAAAGATTTAATCATTTCTTAACTGGGTTCAAGAACAGTGTTAGTGAAGACACCATTCACGACAAACCCAAATCACATTTGATATTCAATACAAGGCTCTGAATAGAAAATATATCGGCTTATATTCAATATCAAATTCTATGATTAACAAATGTCGTATTGGAAATAACGATATAAATATCCACATCTTTCAAATTTCCATAACAACATCTGTATAATCCGGAATTCCAACATCGAAATATTCCGAAGACAATTTCGATTCAAATCCACTCCAATGCAATCATTGGAAATTCTGGTTATTTTTAAAACCCCTTTCAAATTCAATTTATTTATTTAAAAATAAATAGAATTATATTTCTAGTTCAAAACTAGTTCATTTCGATAAAAATCTATTTTTATCTTTTCAAATATGGAGTTTTTCATCCCAAATCTTCACAAATCATTTCTTATGATTTTACACAAATTATTACTATTTTTAATAATTTTATCAAGGCCTGTACAGTCGATTTCCATCAATGGCCATCGAACTGCACTTATAGCGACCTTTTTCAAATTTGATTTGGACATAATTCCAAATCCAACCGTTAGATTTCAAATTTCTAATATTCATTAGAAAGCTCTTTTCGATACGAACCCAACGGTTCCGGTTTTAGGAGAATCCGACGGTCGGATCTCCGATAATGCCCGTTTGAAATAAATGGTCGAAATTCGCGAACTGCCGCGGCGCGGCGCGTTCTATTCAGGCCATTATATTATATATATAATATATATAATATATATATCGTCGATTTCTATTTAAAACGGATTATATAAATAGTTTTGAATTCGTTTCAAAAACATTTTCAACTTCCATTTCAATTCAAATCAAAATTGAATTCTTCTTTATAAATTCGTTTTAAAATCCATTTCTATTCAATTCAAATTTCAATTCAATTTGAATTCATTTCACTTTGCTTTCAATTCAATTTGAATTCGTTTTCAATTCAATTCATTTTGAAATCCTTTTCAATTCAATTCATTTCGAAATCGTTTTCAATTCAATTCATTTCGAAATCGTTTTCAATTCAATTCATTTCGAAATCGTTTTCAATTCAATTCATTTCGAAATCGTTTTCAATTCAATTCATTTCGAAATCGTTTTCAATTCAATTCATTTCGAAATCGTTAGAATCGATATGAATCGTTTACGTCAAAATGGCGTCAATCTAATCAACACGGCTTCATAAATTTCTATTTTCAAATATTCTATTTCAAATATTTCTTTTTCAAAATAGTTGTTATTATCAAAATATTTCGTTCAACACATGACCAATCTCAATGGATGAGTACTGTCAACACATGAACATTTATTTTATATTGATAAAGATGTAAATTTTATTATCAAAATATTTCGTTCAACACATGACCAATCTCAATGGATGAGTACTGTCAACACATGAACATTTATTTTATATTATTCTTTATTTTTCAAATTGGAATGAGGCCCAATCAATCACCATATAATGTTAATTATATGGATTTTCATACATCACATGTATATAATAGCATTGAAAAATAATCAACCATCAACCAAAGTGCACTACACTGTATAAGCATCAAATATAGATATTCAACGCTTATAACAGCCTGTCAATCAATCGATCGACATATTTAATCAATCAGGATGAGTGAACTTCAGATTTCATCCCAACACCCGTGTGGGGTTTCAAACAATCAAACAAATATTTTATTCGTGCAGTTGGGCGATGTGTAAAATTTATCGACCCAATCAATGTCCTTCAAATAGGTGTACATAAACAAACCGTCTGGTTTGTAAATGAATATTTATTTATTCACATTCACGTTAAAAATTATATCTTTAACGACAAAACATTTTATTCCAACATATGAATTTCTATTCAGTTCATTCTTTAAATAAAATGATGTTTTTATTTTTCTAACATATTTTAGAAAATTTCGGCGGCATAACGGCACGATACTAGAAACGAGACAAGGCCTAGCCTTATCCCCGGTCTAGTGAAGGCCCACGCCATTCACACATCAATCAAAATCACCAAACAACCAAATTCAAATCAAATCATATAACTAATCTATGCAACCAAACAAACAAGTCCATGGTCTGTGGACGATTGTGTCGGGTGCTACTAAGCACCGTCTGCATCCTAGTATATATATATAAATAGAAATGAAATTGAAAGTGAGAAGTTCTCACTAATAGCTATCCTAGCTCCACGGCACTTCTAATGCAGGAAATCTTCGCCAACTCGCCTTTTGTCGCTTTCGTTGTCCGCTTTCACTACATATGTAAAAATCGAATTTTACCTCGCTATTCCATATATAAAAATCATATTTTTATCTCGAAGTTCAACATATAAAAATTCTATTTTTAATCCGAAGTTCAACATATAAAAATTCTATTTTTAATTCGAAGTTCAACATATAAAAATTCTATTTTTAATTCGAAGTTCAACATATAAAAATTCTATTTTTAATTCGAAGTTCAACATATAAAAATCATATTTTTAATTCGAAGTTCAACATATAAAAATCATATTTTTAATTCGAAGTTCAACATATAAAAATTCTATTTTTAATTCGAAGTTCAACATATAAAAATTCTATTATATATATTTTTAAAACATTCCCATATATTTTCAAAACCTTGCAATATAGATATATTTTCAACAATGCTAATTTTTATATTTAAAAATCATTTCAAATTTATATTTTCTATTTAAAGTTTTAACCTTTTCCTATTTAAAGTTTTAACCTTTTTCTATTTAAAGTTTTAACCTTTTTCTATTTAAAGTTTTAAATACCTTTTTCAAATCAGTTTGAAAATTAACATATAATCAGTTTTTAAAATTAACATAAAATCAGTTTTTTTTTTAAAATTAACATAAAATCAGTTTTTTTTAAAATTAACATAAAATCAATTTTTTTTAAAATTACTATAAATCAAAATTAGTTTTTAACTCTAAAATAAAAATAAAAATAAAAGTAAAATAAAAATACTTATTGTATGCGAAGATGGGGGGGGGGGGAGCGTCGGCTTCGTCGGAGTTTGCAGGTCGGAGGGGGGGTCGGGCTTCGTCGGAGTTTGCAGGTCGGAGGGGGGGGGTCGGGCTTCGTCGGAGTTTGCAGGTCGGAGGGGGGGGGGTCGGGCTTCAGGGCGCTGGAGAGCTAGGGAGGGGGTGGAGGGCGCTCCGTCGAGGGGGGGGCTAGTAGTGGGCGGCGCCACCTGGTGGCAACGGAGGAGGACGCTCCGTCGAGGGGGGGGGGCTGCGCGATTTAGATTAGGTTTCCATTTTTTTTTTTTTTTGAATTTAGTTTTGAACGTGGGGGGGGGGGGCCTGGGAGGAGATAAGGGGAGGGAATATTATTTTTTTTTTTATTTTATTTAACTAATTTAATTTCTCTCTCCTAAGTTGACTTTTCATACGCTCTCGAAATCGAACCCACCGCCTGTCGTCCATAGCGTTTTACCCCCATTCCGAACACAATGGGATATGTTTCGTAGGTTGATTTGATCGTTTCGATCAGTTTCCTTTGAATTTACATTTAAATTACTATATTGAATTTCAAACGTACATTTCAAATTACCGGGGTCACATACTAACTAGAAAAATTCCCGAAAAATATTTTCTAGCTTCGTATTGACGATACGGTCCTAACAAAACTAGTTTCGTCGAATTCTGAGATCGTTAGAAAAATGGCCATTTTCCAGTCGATTAAAATCAACTGAAACTAGTCAAACGCGTTTTCCTTTGCCACACTCACATATTGATTCGAAAAGTTATGAAATTCGAAACCTAGCAATAACTTAACATCACGGACCCAACAAAACTGGTTTCGTCGAAATCCGAGGTCGTTTGCAAAATTGCTATTTTTAAGGGCCTTATATATATAAAAATATATATAAATTCCATAGCGACTATTTCTAATTTTAAACTGGACATATCTTATCATTTCTAAGATGAAATCTCAGTTTGTTAACTTCGTTACAAAGATATAGTTATACAGATTCAAATATTTCTTGTTTCGTTCAATTCTGACTTATATTGAATTCTGTATATTCATTTGAAATTAGAAATCGAATTTTCGAACTACCGCGCCATTTTCAATTCCTTTTATAATTATATACAATTATTATATATTCTAACGACGACGTATATAATATATACGTTCTAATTCCATTCAAAATAAATTTCTCGACGATATTATTTAAAATAATTCATTTTAAATAATCAAAATTCGCTAAAATTGCCAAAATAAAAATTTTAAACTGGCCCAGATTTTCCGGGTTATTACAATCTCCCCCACTTAAAACTTTTCGTCCCCGAAAAGGAACAAAGTCGAAAGTGGTTTGATTATTCAGCTCTACGCTCGATCTGGCTTCCATTCTCCAACTCTTTAGTTTCTGAGAATTTCCAAAATTTCAAAAATTTGGCTAACACCTTAAATTTTTGAAAAATTTCGCCATAACCTCCCCTGCACCGGGAGCATCGGGGAATTTCAAATAGCTTCCCCGGTCCTTCAGATCTCAAAAAGAAAAAGAAAAAGCCAAGCGGCTAGCCAATAGGCTCATAAAATCATCATCACCCAAACAAAACAGTAAATTATGTAGTAAACATGTACCTATTTGTCGGGCAAACAAATTTTATTCTCTGCTCTAGCCTCCTTGCTATGACCTGTTCAATGATATACTTGTATATGCAAGCAAATGCAACTAATTCTCAATACAATTCAACATTTGATTCAATTAGGCATAATGGTTCAAAATTAGCAAACAAATGAACAAACAACACAAACATCAATCAATTAGTGAATTTAACGTTTCAAATTCATAATTTTGATACATATACAGAAAATCTTGTTTTTGATGCCAATTCACAACAAAGTGTTCTAGCTATATAAGATTTGGTTCTCACACCAGTCTAATGGAAATATATAGAAATCACACCTTCGAAACACGAATATAAATACTGATGATGTGGCCACATCATCAGAATTATCCCCGGGTGTCTAAAATGTGACTCTATATCTATCCAGTATATTAAAATTTCAAATACACGTGGATCAGACGTATACGCAAAATCTTTATATACTGGACTGTCCAACTCAATATAAATAGATAATCAAATACGAATAATTGATTTAAATTTTCAAAACAAAAATTGTTTTCATTTGAAAAATATACTATCCACACTCGTTCTAGGACTCTACTGATCCTATCTCTAACGAGTCATTCTCGTTGGATATTACTAATCCAATTTCTGATGAATTCTTTCGTATGGTTCTAATGTGTCTTGTTCTCTGAGCTTTGTAAACCAAAGCTCTGATACCAACTGTGACGAGAAGGAATTTCGCTCGGTCCGAACCAGTCGCTAAACCGATCCAGGCCGTTCGAAACGCCCTATCGTTTGAGAACACGACAAAACAGAACGCATACAGAAGAACATTTCATTGTATATTACAACAATGCATCAGATTACAAGAATATACAGAGTATAAACGAATATTACACAGAAATATCAGAGATTTAAATTACATTTAAATCCATAGCAGCGGAAAATAATACAATACACAACTAGAATGAGATATACGGATACAAAGCTTTCCGGATATCGTTCCAGCTGTAAACCAGGATCCTGTGAATATAAATCTGCAAAACCAAAACTACTAGCTGCCCGTGTCAAAATAGGGGCACCCAGAGTTTAGGTTAAAACAATAAACTCCAGGTCAGTCATGTGACTGGTGTGAGAACTAAAACAGTTATTATTCTTTATTTTAAAAGTTAGGTAAATCAAGGGACCACGCCGTATAACACGGAACGGGTTTCCTCCCAAGAATACCAGTGCATAAAACAAACAGCGTAATGCTAAATAAAGAAAAATGAAGCTGTTATAAGACCCAGGTCCTATCACATAATGCAACGCAAGCCGGGGGATAGGGTTTTCCCTTATAACAGCCAAAGAATGCTTGATACGTTTAAAACAAATCATTTGATACTATTATAAGTGCATAGTGTATAAAACAACTTCAAATCATAAGTATCAGTCATAGGCGGCATGGGTACCATATATCATGTCGCCATATATAGGTTTACAAATAAAACCGCAAATATCACGAATTTGGAAATTGGATTTCCGTCTATGAACCGAGGCCAGGGATCGTCCTCTACCGATTCGAGACGCTCTAGCCCGTGTCTCAGGCAAGCGCGCAGGCAAGCCTTGGAGCGACAGGGCCGGTCCACCGACGTGGATTATTATGCCTGAACAATACGTCTCCCCGCCCTTTGGGGCGTCAATGAGCCAACGAATGACTCCATCGGACCCGGATCGTCCGATCAAACCGAGGCGCCTCGCAACAGCAACAACCACTTAAGTCAAACTCGTCAGGGCGTGTAAAACCACTGACGCCACTTTTTAGCTAGAAGGAAATGCATGCCCTCCCTGAGGTCCGTCTCCCGTTTTTGGTCCATACCGGGTGTGAAACACGCGAAGTAAACGTTACACAAAGCTACGCCACAAAGGTCGTGCTTTGATCATCACCACAAGACTTTGCTTTTCAACAGAAGCCTCGATCAATTGCCACTTAGGCATGCCACACAGGCAATTCACTCCATGCGTTTGATATCCATCAATATATAACCCCTGAGCTCGTACGTCTCAGAGAAGGGCGTTAAGCAAGAGAATAAATTCTCCGCCGCCAAACAGATATATATTTAATAGAGATCAACCACACGGACTAAAATCCAATGTCAGACACACAGTCCATTTACAAGTCCGTTCTGGGTCTGAACGAAACCGGAGGCACCTAGTACCCCGCATATCCATCGATCTCCAAGTACGTCTGGACGATCACCAACTGTTTCCATCTTCTTGGGTGTACAGCCCAATCAAGATCATCAGTTATCACCCAAACGACGTGAAGACCTCCGGTCTTCGACCATCGTCTTCATCTTCGACTTATCGTCGTATCAGTTATTCAGAATGGGATAAACCCGGTCTTTCCGAATAACTCGCATATATTTAAATAAGTGTTGCACAAACACAACATACGCCTCATTCCAATTCATCAGTCACTAACCGTAAATTAATCAAGAGAATAATTCCCCAAATATTAACCCCGAAGGCCGAAACCAACATCAGATCAATATCCAGAAAACCATTCTGCTTAGCTAACCGACAGTTAGTTTCTGATTTCACATTCATAGGGAAAGGTTCCCATTAATTTTATCCAAGATAAATTCCTTGAATTTATTCTTTATTCTATTTTTGAATCTCAATTCAAACTAGTCGGGATTAGCGAACCTTACCGAAGTAATCATTTATTTAATTTCCCAATCCCAACCTATTCATCCCATGAAGTAAAACTGGTAATACTTCATATCTAACACCACCGTGTTATCGGTAAATTCAATTACCATTTCACGGTCAAATCTAATTAAAGATTTAACTATCGCCTGGAGCAAAACTGGTGATACTCCATTTTCGATCTTTTCAATCTAATTAAAGATTCATTAAAACTCCACTTAGTTTTAATCGTTAACTGGGTTAAAGAATCAGTGTCATTTAAAACACGGTTCACGATAAACCCAAAATCTCATTCATTAATTATCGGGTTAAAGAACAAGTGTTATTTAAAACACTGTTCACGATAAACCCAAATATCAATATCAATTCAATTCCAATTAAATATTATTTAATTGGTATACTTCATTAAATCTAAATAAAAGATTTAATCATTTCTTAACTAGGTTCAAGAACAGTGTTAGTAAAGACACCATTCACGACAAACCCAAATCACATTTGATATTCAATACAAGGCTCTGAATAGAAAATATATCGGCTTATATTCAATATCAAATTCTATGATTAACAAATGTCGTATTGGAAATAACGATATAAATATCCACATCTTTCAAATTTCCATAACAACATCTATATAATCCGGAATTCCAACATCGAAATATTCCGAAGACAATTTCGATTCAAATCCACTCCAATGCAATCATTGGAAATTCTGGTTATTTTTAAAACCCCTTTCAAATTCAATTTATTTATTTAAAAATAAATAGAATTATATTTCTAGTTCAAAACTAGTTCATTTCGATAAAAATCTATTTTTATCTTTTCAAATATGGAGTTTTTCATCCCAAATCTTCACAAATCATTTCTTATGATTTTACACAAATTATTACTATTTTTAATAATTTTATCAAGGCCTGTACAGTCGATTTCCATCAATGGCCATCGAACTGCACTTATAGCGACCTTTTTCAAATTTGATTTGGACATAATTCCAAATCCAACCGTTAGATTTCAAATTTCTAATATTCGTTAGAAAGCTCTTTTCGATACGAACCCAACAGTTCCGGTTTTAGGAGAATCCGACGGTCGGATCTCCCGTAATGCCCGTTTGAAATAAATGGTCGAAATTCGCGAACTGCCGCGGCGCGGCGCGTTCTATTCAGGCCATTATATTATATATATATAATATATATATCGTCGATTTCTATTTAAAACGGATTATATAAATAGTTTTGAATTCGTTTCAAAAACATTTTCAACTTCCAATTCAATTCAAATCAAAATTGAATTCTTCTTTATAAATTCGTTTTAAAATCCATTTCTATTCAATTCAAATTTCAATTCAATTTGAATTCATTTCACTTCGCTTTCAATTCAATTTGAATTCATTTTCAATTCAATTCATTTCGAAATCCTTTTCAATTCAATTCATTTCGAAATCGTTTTCAATTCAATTCATTTTGAAATCGTTTTCAATTCAATTCATTTCGAAATCGTTTTCAATTCAATTCATTTCGAAATCGTTTTCAATTCAATTCATTTCGAAATCGTTTTCAATTCAATTCATTTCGAAATCGTTTTCAATTCAATTCATTTCGAAATCGTTTTCAATTCAATTCATTTCGAAATCGTTTTCAATTCAATTCATTTCGAAATCGTTTTCAATTCAATTCATTTCGAAATCTTTAGAATCGATATGAATCGTTTACGTCAAAATGGCGTCAATCTAATCAACACGGCTTCATAAATTTCTATTTTCAAATATTCTATTTCAAATATTTCTTTTTCAAAATAGTTGTTATTATCAAAATATTTCGTTCAACACATGACCAATCTCAATGGATGAGTACTGTCAACACATAAACATTTATTTTATATTTATAAAGATGTAAATTTTATTATCAAAATATTTCGTTCAACACATGACCAATCTCAATGGATGAGTACTGTCAACACATGAACATTTATTTTATATTATTCTTTATTTTTCAAATTGGAATGAGGCCCAATCAATCACCATATAATGTTAATTATATGGATTTTCATACATCACATGTATATAATAGCATTGAAAAATAATCAACCATCAACCAAAGTGCACTACACTGTATAAGCATCAAATATAGATATTCAACGCTTATAACAGCCTGTCAATCAATCGATCGACATATTTAATCAATCAGGATGAGTGAACTTCAGATTTCATCCCAACACCCGTGTGGGGTTTCAAACAATCAAACAAATATTTTATTCGTGCAGTTGGGCGATGTGTAAAATTTATCGACCCAATCAATGTCCTTCAAATAGGTGTACATAAACAAACCGTCTGGTTTGTAAATGAATATTTTTTTATTCACATTCACGTTAAAAATTATATCTTTAACGACAAAACATTTTATTCCAACATATGAATTTCTATTCAGTTCATTCTTTAAATAAAATGATATTTTTATTTTTCTAACATATTTTAGAAAATTTCGGCGGCATAACGGCACGATACTAGAAACGGGACAAGGCCTAGCCTTATCCCCGGTCTAGTGAAGGCCCACGCCATTCACACATCAATCAAAATCACCAAACAACCAAATTCAAATCAAATCATATAACTAATCTATGCAACCAAACAAACAAGTCCATGGTCTGTGGACGATTGTGTCGGGTGCTACTAAGCACCGTCTGCATCCTAGTATATATATATATAAATAGAAATGAAATTGAAAGTGAGAAGTTCTCACTAATAGCTATCCTAGCTCCACGGCACTTCTAATGCAGGAAATCTTCGCCAACTCGCCTTTTGTCGCTTTCGTTGTCCGCTTTCACTACATATGTAAAAATCGAATTTTACCTCGCTATTCCATATATAAAAATCATATTTTTATCTCGAAGTTCAACATATAAAAATTCTATTTTTAATCCGAAGTTCAACATATAAAAATTCTATTTTTAATTCGAAGTTCAACATATAAAAATTCTATTTTTAATTCGAAGTTCAACATATAAAAATCATATTTTTAATTCGAAGTTCAACATATAAAAATCATATTTTTAATTCGAAGTTCAACATATAAAAATCATATTTTTAATTCGAAGTTCAACATATAAAAATCATATTTTTAATTCGAAGTTCAACATATAAAAATTCTATTTTTAATTCGAAGTTCAACATATAAAAATTCTATTATATATATTTTTAAAACATTCCCATATATTTTCAAAACCTTGCGATATAGATATATTTTCAACAATGTTAATTTTTATATTTAAAAATCATTTCAAATTTATATTTTCTATTTAAAGTTTTAACCTTTTCCTATTTAAAGTTTTAACCTTTTTCTATTTAAAGTTTTAACCTTTTTCTATTTAAAGTTTTAAATACCTTTTTCAAATCAGTTTGAAAATTAACATATAATCAGTTTTTAAAATTAACATAAAATCAGTTTTTTTTTAAAATTAACATAAAATCAGTTTTTTTTAAAATTAACATAAAATCAGTTTTTTTTAAAATTACTATAAATCAAAATTAGTTTTTAACTCTAAAATAAAAATAAAAATAAAAGTAAAATAAAAATACTTATTGTATGCGAAGATGGGGGGGAGCGTCGGCTTCGTCGGAGTTTGCAGGTCGGAGGGGGGGGGGGGTCGGGCTTCGTCGGAGTTTGCAGGTCGGAGGGGGGGTCGGGCTTCAGGGCGCTGGAGAGCTAGGGAGGGGGTGGAGGGCGCTCCGTCGAGCGGGGGGGGGGGGGGGCTAGTAGTGGGCGGCGCCACCTGGTGGCAACGGAGGAGGACGCTCCGTCGAGGGGGGGGGCTGCGCGATTTAGATTAGGTTTCCATTTTTTTTTTTTTGAATTTAGTTTTGAACGTGGGGGGGGGGGGGGCCTGGGAGGAGATAAGGGGAGGGAATATTATTATTATTAGTTTTTATTTTATTTAATTAATTTAATTTCTCTCTCCTAAGTTGACTTTTCATACGCTCTCGAAATCGAACCCACCGCCTGTCGTCCATAGCGTTTTACCCCCATTCCGAACACAATGGGATATGTTTCGTAGGTTGATTTGATCGTTTCGATCAGTTTCCTTTGAATTTACATTTAAATTACTTTATTGAATTTCAAACGTACATTTCAAATTACCGGGGTCACATACTAACTAGAAAAATTCCCGAAAAATATTTTCTAGCTTCGTATTGACGATACGGTCCTAACAAAACTAGTTTCGTCGAATTCTGAGATCATTAGAAAAATGGCCATTTTCCAGTCGATTAAAATCAACTGAAACTGGTCAAACGCGTTTTCCTTTGCCACGCTCACATATTGATTCGAAAAGTTATGAAATTCGAAACCTAGCAATAACTTAACATCACGGACCCAACAAAACTGGTTTCGTCGAAATCCGAGGTCGTTTGCAAAATTGCTATTTTTAAGGGCCTTATATATATAAAAATATATATAAATTCCACAGCGACTATTTATAATTTTAAACTGGACATATCTTATCATTTCTAAGATGAAATCTCAGTTTGTTAACTTCGTTACAAAGATATAGTTATACAGATTCAAATATTTCTTGTTTCGTTCAATTCTGACTTATATTGAATTCTGTATATTCATTTGAAATTAGAAATCGAATTTTCGAACTACCGCGCCATTTTCAATTCCTTTTATAATTATATATAATTATTATATATTCTAACGACGACGTATATAATATATACGTTCTAATTCCATTCAAAATAAATTTCTCAACGATATTATTTAAAATAATTCATTTTAAATAATCAAAATTCGCTAAAATTGCCAAAATAAAAATTTTAAACTGGCCCAGATTTTCCGGGTTATTACAATCTCCCCCACTTAAAACTTTTCGTCCCCGAAAAGGAACAAAGTCGAAAGTGGTTTGATTATTCAGCTCTACGCTCGATCTGGCTTCCATTCTCCAACTCTTTAGTTTCTGAGAATTTCCAAAATTTCAAAAATTTGGCTAACACCTTAAATTTTTGAAAAATTTCGCCATAACCTCCCCTGCACCGGGAGCATCGGGGAATTTCAAATAGCTTCCCCGGTCCTTCAGATCTCAAAAAGAAAAAGAAAAAGCCAAGCGGCTAGCCAATAGGCTCATAAAATCATCATCACCCAAACAAAACAGTAAATTATGTAGTAAACATGTACCTATTTGTCGGGCAAACAAATTTTATTCTCTGCTCTAGCCTCCTTGCTATGACCTGTTCAATGATATACTTGTATATGCAAGCAAATGCAACTAATTCTCAATACAATTCAATATTTGATTCAATTAGGCATAATGGTTCAAAATTAGCAAACAAATGAACAAACAACACAAACATCAATCAATTAGTGAATTTAACGTTTCAAATTCATGATTTTGATACATATACAGAAAATCTTGTTTTTGATGCCAATTCACAACAAAGTGTTCTAGCTATATAAGATTTGGTTCTCACACCAGTCTAATGGAAATATATAGAAATCACACCTTCGAAACACGAATATAAATACTGATGATGTGGCCACATCATCAGAATTATCCCGGGGTGTCTAAAATGTGACTCTATATCTATCCAGTATATTAAAATTTCAAATACACGTGGATCAGACGTATACGCAAAATCTTTATATACTGGACTGTCCAACTCAATATAAATAGATAATCAAATACGAATAATTGATTTAAATTTTCAAAACAAAAATTGTTTTCATTTGAAAAATATACTATCCACACTTGTTCTAGGACTCTACTGATCCTATCTCTAACGAGTCATTCTCGTTGGATATTACTAATCCAATTTCTGATGAATTCTTTCGTATGGTTCTAATGTGTCTTGTTCTCTGAGCTTTGTAAACCAAAGCTATGATACCAACTGTGACGAGAAGGAATTTCGCTCGGTCCGAACCAGTCGCTAAACCGATCCAGGCCGTTCGAAACGCCCTATCGTTTGAGAACACGACAAAACAGAACGCATACAGAAGAACATTTCATTGTATATTACAACAATGCATCAGATTACAAGAATATACAGAGTATAAACGAATATTACACAGAAATATCAGAGATTTAAATTACATTTAAATCCATAGCAGCGGAAAATAATACAATACACAACTAGAATGAGATATACGGATACAAAGCTTTCCGGATATCGTTCCAGTTGTAAACCAGGATCCTGTGAATATAAATCTGCAAAACCAAAACTACTAGCTGCCCGTGTCAAAATAGGGGCACCCAGAGTTTAGGTTAAAACAATAAACTCCAGGTCAGTCATGTTACTGGTGTGAGAACTAAAACAGTTATTATTCTTTATTTTAAAAGTTAGGTAAATCAAGGGACCACGCCGTATAACACGGAACGGGTTTCCTCCCAAGAATACCAGTGCATAAAACAAACAGCGCAATGCTAAATAAAGAAAAATGAAGCTGTTATAAGACCCAGGTCCTATCACACAATGCAACGCAAGCCGGGCGATAGGGTTTTCCCTTATAACAGCCAAAGAATGCTTGATACGTTTAAAACAAATCATTTGATACTATTATAAGTGCATAGTGTATAAAACAACTTCAAATCATAAGTATCAATCATAGGCGGCATGGGTACCATATATCATGTCGCCATATATAGGTTTACAAATAAAACCGCAAATATCACGTATTTGGAAATTGGATTTCCGTCTATGAACCGAGGCCAGGGATCGTCCTCTACCGATTCGAGACGCTCTAGCCCGTGTCTCAGGCAAGCGCGCAGGCAAGCCTTGGAGCGACAGGGCCGGTCCACCGACGTGGATTATTATGCCTGAACAATACGTCTCCCCGCCCTTTGGGGCGTCAATGAGCCAACGAATGACTCCATCGGACCCGGATCGTCCGATCAAACCGAGGCGCCTCGCAACAGCAACAACCACTTAAGTCAAACTCGTCAGGGCGTGTAAAACCACTGACGCCACTTTTTAGCTAGAAGGAAACGCATGCCCTCCCCGAGGTCCGTCTCCCGTTTTTGGTCCATACCGGGTGTGAAACACGCGAAGTAAACGTTACACAAAGCTACGCCACAAAGGTCGTGCTTTGATCATCACCACAAGACTTTGCTTTTCAACAGAAGCCTCGATCAATTGCCACTTAGGCATGCCACACAGGCAATTCACTCCATGCGTTTGATATCCATCAATATATAACCCCTGAGCTCGTACGTCTCAGAGAAGGGCGTTAAGCAAGAGAATAAATTCTCCGCCGCCAAACAGATATATATTTAATAGAGATCAACCACACGGACTAAAATCCAATGTCAGACACACAGTCCATTTACAAGTCCGTTCTGGGTCTGAACGAAACCGGAGGCACCTAGTACCCCGCATATCCATCGATCTCCAAGTACGTCTGGACGATCACCAACTGTTTCCATCTTCTTGGGTGTACAGCCCAATCAAGATCATCAGTTATCACCCAAACGACGTGAAGACCTCCGGTCTTCGACCATCGTCTTCATCTTCGACTTATCGTCGTATCAGTTATTCAGAATGGGATAAACCCGGTCTTTCCGAATAACTCGCGTATATTTAAATAAGTGTTGCACAAACACAACATACGCCTCATTCCAATTCATCAGTCACTAACCGTAAATTAATCAAGAGAATAATTCCCCAAATATTAACCCCGAAGGCCGAAACCAACATCAGATCAATATCCAGAAAACCATTCTGCTTAGCTAACCGACAGTTAGTTTCTGATTTCACATTCATAGGGAAAGGTTCCCATTAATTTTATCCAAGATAAATTCCTTGAATTTATTCTTTATTCTATTTTTGAATCTCAATTCAAACTAGTCGGGATTAGCGAACCTTACCGAAGTAATCATTTATTTAATTTCCCAATCCCAACCTATTCATCCCATGAAGTAAAACTGGTAATACTTCATATCTAACACCACCGTGTTATCGGTAAATTCAATTACCATTTCACGTTCAAATCTAATTAAAGATTTAACTATCGCCGGGAGCAAAACTGGTGATACTCCATTTTCGATCTTTTCAATCTAATTAAAGATTCATTAAAACTCCACTTAGTTTTAATCGTTAACTGGGTTAAAGAATCAGTGTCATTTAAAACACGGTTCACGATAAACCCAAAATCTCATTCATTAATTATCGGGTTAAAGAACAAGTGTTATTTAAAACACTGTTCACGATAAACCCAAATATCAATATCAATATCAATTCAATTCCAATTAAATATTATTTAATTGGTATACTTCATTAAATCTAAATAAAAGATTTAATCATTTCTTAACTAGGTTCAAGAACAGTGTTAGTGAAGACACCATTCACGACAAACCCAAATCACATTTGATATTCAATACAAGGCTCTGAATAGAAAATATATCGGCTTATATTCAATATCAAATTCTATGATTAACAAATGTCGTATTGGAAATAAAGATATAAATATCCACATCTTTCAAATTTCCATAACAACATCTGTATAATCCGGAATTCCAACATCGAAATCTTCCGAAGACAATTTCGATTCAAATCCACTCCAATGCAATCATTGGAAATTCTGGTTATTTTTAAAACCCCTTTCAAATTCAATTTATTTATTTAAAAATAAATAGAATTATATTTCTAGTTCAAAACTAGTTCATTTCGATAAAAATCTATTTTTATCTTTTCAAATATGGAGTTTTTCATCCCAAATCTTCACAAATCATTTCTTATGATTTTACACAAATTATTACTATTTTTAATAATTTTATCAAGGCCTGTACAGTCGATTTCCATCAATGGCCATCGAACTGCACTTATAGCGACCTTTTTCAAATTTGATTTGGACATAATTCCAAATCCAACCGTTAGATTTCAAATTTCTATTATTCGTTAGAAAGCTCTTTTCGATACGAACCCAACGGTTCCGGTTTTAGGAGAATCCGACGGTCGGATCTCCCGTAATGCCCGTTTGAAATAAATGGTCGAAATTCGCGAACTGCCGCGGCGCGGTGCGTTCTATTCAGGCCATTATATTATATATATATATATAATATATATAATATATATATCGTCGATTTCTATTTAAAACGGATTATATAAATAGTTTTGAATTCGTTTCAAAAACATTTTCAACTTCCAATTCAATTCAAATCAAAATTGAATTCTTCTTTATAAATTCGTTTTAAAATCCATTTCTATTCAATTCAAATTTCAATTCAATTTGAATTCATTTCACTTCGCTTTCAATTCAATTTGAATTCGTTTTCAATTCAATTCATTTCGAAATCCTTTTCAATTCAATTCATTTCGAAATCGTTTTCAATTCAATTCATTTCGAAATCGTTTTCAATTCAATTCATTTCGAAATCGTTTTCAATTCAATTCATTTCGAAATCGTTTTCAATTCAATTCATTTCGAAATCGTTTTCAATTCAATCATTTCGAAATCGTTTTCAATTCAATTCATTTCGAAATCGTTTTCAATTCAATTCATTTCGAAATCGTTTTCAATTCAATTCATTTCGAAATCGTTTTCAATTCAATTCATTTCGAAATCGTTAGAATCGATATGAATCGTTTACGTCAAAATGGCGTCAATCTAATCAACACGGCTTCATAAATTTCTATTTTCAAATATTCTATTTCAAATATTTCTTTTTCAAAATAGTTGTTATTATCAAAATAATTCGTTCAACACATGACCAATCTCAATGGATGAGTACTGTCAACACATGAACATTTATTTTATATTGATAAAGATGTAAATTTTATTATCAAAATATTTCGTTCAACACATGACCAATCTCAATGGATGAGTACTGTCAACACATGAACATTTATTTTATATTATTCTTTATTTTTCAAATTGGAATGAGGCCCAATCAATCACCATATAATGCTAATTATATGGATTTTCATACATCACATGTATATAATAGCATTGAAAAATAATCAACCATCAACCAAAGTGCACTACACTGTATAAGCATCAAATATAGATATTCAACGCTTATAACAGCCTGTCAATCAATCGATCGACATATTTAATCAATCAGGATGAGTGAACTTCAGATTTCATCCCAACACCCGTGTGGGGTTTCAAACAATCAAACAAATATTTTATTCGTGCAGTTGGGCGATGTGTAAAATTTATCGACCCAATCAATGTCCTTCAAATAGGTGTACATAAACAAACCGTCTGGTTTGTAAATGAATATTTATTTATTCACATTCACGTTAAAAATTATATCTTTAACGACAAAACATTTTATTCCAACATATGAATTTCTATTCAGTTCATTCTTTAAATAAAATGATATTTTTATTTTTCTAACATATTTTAGAAAATTTCGGCGGCATAACGGCACGATACTAGAAACGGGACAAGGCCTAGCCTTATCCCCGGTCTAGTGAAGGCCCACGCCATTCACACATCAATCAAAATCACCAAACAACAAAATTCAAATCAAATCATATAACTAATCTATGCAACCAAACAAACAAGTCCATGGTTTGTGGACGATTGTGTCGGGTGCTACTAAGCACCGTCTGCATCCTAGTATATATATATATATAAATAGAAATGAAATTGAAAGTGAGAAGTTCTCAATAATAGCTATCCTAGCTCCACGGCACTTCTAATGCAGGAAATCTTCGCCAACTCGCCTTTTGTCGCTTTCGTTGTCCGCTTTCACTACATATGTAAAAATCGAATTTTACCTCGCTATTCCATATATAAAAATCATATTTTTATCTCGAAGTTCAACATATAAAAATTCTATTTTTAATCCGAAGTTCAACATATAAAAATTCTATTTTTAATTCGAAGTTCAACATATAAAAATTCTATTTTTAATTCGAAGTTCAACATATAAAAATTCTATTTTTAATTCGAAGTTCAACATATAAAAATCATATTTTTAATCCGAAGTTCAACATATAAAAATCATATTTTTAATTCGAAGTTCAACATATAAAAATTCTATTTTTAATTCGAAGTTCAACATATAAAAATTCTATAATATATATTTTTAAAACATTCCCATATATTTTCAAAACCTTGCGATATAGATATATTTTCAGCAATGCTAATTTTTATATTTAAAAATCATTTCAAATTTATATTTTCTATTTAAAGTTTTAACCTTTTCCTATTTAAAGTTTTAACCTTTTTCTATTTAAAGTTTTAACCTTTTTCTATTTAAAGTTTTAAATACCTTTTTCAAATCAGTTTGAAAATTAACATATAATCAGTTTTTAAAATTAACATAAAATCAGTTTTTTTTTTAAATTAACATAAAATCAGTTTTTTTTTTTAAAATTAACATAAAATCAGTTTTTTTTAAAATTACTATAAATCGAAATTAGTTTTTAACTCTAAAATAAAAATAAAAATAAAAGTAAAATAAAAATTCTTACTGTATGCGAAGATGGGGGGGAGCGTCGGCTTCGTCGGAGTTTGCAGGTCGGAGGGGGGGTCGGGCTTCGTCGGAGTTTGCAGGTCGGAGGGGGGGTCGGGCTTCGTCAGAGTTTGCAAGTCGGAGGGGGGGTCGGGCTTCAGGGCGCTGGAGAGCTAGGGAGGGGGAGGAGGGCGCTCCGTCGAGGGGGGGGCTAGTAGTGGGCGGCGCCACCTGGTGGCAACGGAGGAGGACGCTCCGTCGAGGGGGGGGGGGCTGCGCGATTTAGATTAGGTTTCCATTTTTTTTTTTTTTGAATTTTGTTTTGAACGTGGGGGGGGGCCTGGGAGGAGATAAGGGGAGGGAATATTATTATTATTATTATTATTTTTATTTTTTTTATTTAATTAATTTAATTTCTCTCTCCTAAGTTGACTTTTCATACGCTCTCGAAATCGAACCCACCGCCTGTCGTCCATAGCGTTTTACCCCCATTCCGAACACAATGGGATATGTTTCGTAGGTTGATTTGATCGTTTCGATCAGTTTCCTTTGAATTTACATTTAAATTACTATATTGAATTTCAAACGTACATTTCAAATTACCGGGGTCACATACTAACTAGAAAAATTCCCGAAAAATATTTTCTAGCTTCGTATTGACGATACGGTCCTAACAAAACTAGTTTCGTCGAATTCTGAGATCGTTAGAAAAATGGCCATTTTCCAGTCGATTAAAACCAACTAAAACTGGGCAAACGCGTTTTCCTTTGCCACGCTCACATATTGATTCGAAAAGTTATGAAATTCGAAACCTAGCAATAACTTAACATCACGGACCCAACAAAACTGGTTTCGTCGAAATCCGAGGTCGTTTGCAAAATTGCTATTTTTAAGGGCCTTATATATATAAAAATATATATAAATTCCACAGCGACTATTTCTAATTTTAAACTGGACATATCTTATCATTTCTAAGATGAAATCTCAGTTTGTTAACTTCGTTACAAAGATATAGTTATACAGATTCAAATATTTCTTGTTTCGTTCAATTCTGACTTATATTGAATTCTGTATATTCATTTGAAATTAGAAATCGAATTTTCGAACTACCGCGCCATTTTCAATTCCTTTTATAATTATATATAATTATTATATATTCTAACGACGACGTATATAATATATACGTTCTAATTCCATTCAAAATAAATTTCTCGACGATATTATTTAAAATGATTCATTTTAAATAATCAAAATTCGCTAAAATTGCCAAAATAAAAATTTTAAACTGGCCCAGATTTTCCGGGTTATTACAGTATATTTTCTATATTCAATAAAATGATATTTTTTTTCGCAAATTCTAATGCGACAAAAATGATAGTTTCAACCATGTACATTTTCTATATTCAATAAAATAATATTTTTGTTCGCAAATTCTAATGCGACAAAAATGACGATTTCAACAATGTATATTTTCTATATTCAATAAAATGATATTTTTGTTCGCAAATTCTAATGCGACAAAAATGATGATTTCAACAATGTATATTTTCTATATTCAATAAAATGATATTTTTGTTTGCAAATTCTAATGCGACAAAAATGATAATTTCAACAATGTACATTTTCTATATTCAATAAAATGATATTTTTGTTCGCAAAAATGATATTTTTGTTCGCAAATTCTAATGCGACAAAAATGATAGTTTCAACAATGTACATTTTCTATATTCAATAAAATGATATTTTTGTTCGCAAATTCTAATGCGACAAAAATGACGATTTCAACAATGTATATTTTCTATATTCAATAAAATGATATTTTTGTTCGCAAATTCTAATGCGACAAAAATTACGATTTCAACAATGTACATTTTCTATATTCAATAAAATGATATTTTTTTATTTTTATTATTTACATAAAAATGTAAATCTCTTTTTATTCTTTCCTATTTTCATTGAAAATGTAAATGTCTTTTTATGTCTTTCTATTTACATTGAAAATGTAAATGTCTTTTTATTCTTTCTATTTACATAGAAAATGTAATTGTCTTTTTATTTCTTTCTATTTACATTGAAAATGTAAATGTCTTTTTATTTCTTTCTATTTACATTAGAGAACTCAATTAAAAGGTTAGTTCATCTTTCTATATAATATTTGCACTGAAAAATGCAACTAAAAAAAGGTAAACTTTATTTCTAATGTAAACATCTTTTCTAGTGTCAACATTCCTAATATAAATATATTTTCTAATGTCAATATTTGCTTCATTTCAACTATACTAATATGACGATGAAATTTGATTCATTTCAACTATACTAACATGAAGATGAAATTTGATTCATTTCAACTATATAAACATATCGATGAAATTTGGTTCATTTCAACTATATAAACATAACGATGAAATTTGGTTCATTTCAACTATATAAACATAACGATGAAATTTGGTTCATATTTTTGATGAATCACAATAAAGGTCTCATCTTATTTTCATTTGTAAATCAAATAAGATGTTTAATATTTATTTTATCTTTTATAAATTATAAACAAAATAAAGATCCAACTTAAATTTTGTGAATCAAAGCAAAGACTTAAACTTTCTTTTACTATGTAAATCAAAGTTTAAGATTCTATTATCTTTTATTTGTGAATCAAAGTAAAGGATTCAATTTCTCCTTTATTTTATAAAATGTTCTAACTTTCTTTTATTTTGTTTTGTTTCAAAACAATATTCTGTTAATCAAAACAAAAGACTAAAACTTTGTTTTATTCATAAATCAAAAACAAAAGATTCAACTTTAATTTGTTTTCAAAAACAAAAGATTAGAACTTTATTTTCTTTTCAAAACAAAAGATTGAAATTTATTATAATTTGTTTCCAAAAACAAAAGATCAAAACTTTATTATAATTTGTTTCAAAAACAAAAGATCAAAACTTTCTTATATTTTGTTTATCAAATAAAAATTCTAATTTTTCTTTTTGTTTCAAAATAAAAATTCAACTTTAATAGAAAGGATTAAAAATAAAAAAAATAAAAATAAAAAGATGAGAACTTTATTATGATTACATCAGAATTTTACATATCCAAACTGTCACACTATAACATGATATCACAACGAATATAATTCAACTATACAACAATCACCACATAACAAATCAGAAATAACATACAATGATTCAACTGATTGAATATAATTAAATTATTTAATTATTCAAATTCAGAAATCTCACAGTCGTTGAAGATTTTGGCCAAAATTCAAACTGTTCAGAATGGTCTCGTTTCAGTCTTAACGCGCTCTATTCGCTGTTATGATTCCAACGCTTCCGAAATCGTCGAATTCTGAGTTGAAATGAATCAGTTATGGTTAAATGAAGTTTTAAAGCAATTTAAATAAATTAATTAATTAATAAATAAAAGAATTAACCTCTTCTTCTTCCTATCAATTATCGGCCGTGAGCTGTTCTATTTCGTTCACTCCTAGGTCAACAAATTCCGATCGACACATGTGGCTAGAGGTCGATCAGGACACGCCACGGTCTTCAGCGTCGAGAGGCGCACCCGGAGCACCCAAAATGGCGCAGCTCGGTAGGGCCTAGGTGGAGGCCGACGAGGCTCTTCGACGTGGTTTTGGTGGCCTGGTTCTCGGGTTTCGGGCGACGGTTCGGGATGGTGACCGTATGGATGTGGAGAGGAGAGAAGGGGCTTTGAGGTGGTATGGGTATTGAAGTCCAATTCGTGGAGATGGAGGAGGAATTAAGAGGAGAAGGAACGAACAAAATTGGCCATGGAACAATAAGGGGCGGCGGCTGCTATAGAGATGTACAGTGTTTTTTTCTTTAGGGTTTCTATTTTTATATTAATTTTTGTGTATTTTTACAATTAAATCCGTAACTTTTAAGTCGTTCAGTTTCCAGCCCAGCAGAAGGTGACCCTAGCCAATAGCCCATGTTCCGGACCTAATGGACCAGGTCCCGTCAGCCCAAACGATTGTCTGTGGACTGAATTATTTAATTTAATATTTAATTCCTTTATTAATTTAATTTGTCTACAAAAATAAATTCACCGAGGCCACAAACGGACTCGGAAAAATCCAGAAAAAATATATTTGTCCATGTTATGACGATACGGTCCTAACAAAATTAATTTCATCGAATTCTGACACTGTTTTAAAAATGGCTATTTTTCAGTCGATTAAATTTGATTGTAATCGACCAAACATATTTTCCTTCGCCACGCTCACATATTAATTTGAAAAATTCTAAAAATTGAAACCTAGCAATAATATGCCATTCCGGTTCCAATGAAAGTGGTTTCGTCGAAAACAGAGATCATTTGAAAATTGACTATTTTCACTGGCTTTAATATTATTTAAAAATGGAATTTTTATTTTCTGCCACATTTTTCCACCAAATAATTTTAAAATAAATTTTTTAAATTGGTTCGGATTTTCCGGGTCGTTACAATCTCCCCCAATTAAGAATTTTCGTCCTCGAAAAGTGAACAAAGTAAAGTAGGAACCAAGATGGAAAATGTAAATTGGTGTAAACGTACCTTAGTACAAGAGTTACTCGGAGATATCCACTCTGCACTTGGGGTAAGCCTTTTTGATGCTATCTTCTGTCTCCCAAGTACAGTCCCTAGGATCCACACTCCACTGGACCTTGACTAGTTTGATCTTCTTGTTCCTCAAGATTTTGGTTTCTTTGCCAATGATCTTAATCGGGTCCTTCCTCACTGTCAGATTTGGAGCAATATCTAGGACCTGTTGGTTTAGTTCATCCTCAATCAGATCTGGATTGTGAACATGCTTGCGGAGTTGAGACACATGAAATACATCATGCACCCCTGGTAACCAGTCAGGCAGCTGCACTCTATAAGCAAGAGTACTAATCCTTTCGAGAATAGGGAATGGAGCAATGAACCTCGGTGCCAACTTTCCCGTCTTCCCAAAACGAATCACGCCTCTCAAAGGAGAAACCTTCAAGTATACTCGATCACCCACAGAGAATTCTAGTTTCCTTCTTCGCTGGTCTGCATAGCTCTTTTGTCGGCTCTGAGCAGTCAACAAGCGCTTTTTAATCAAGTCAACCTTATCCGATGCTTCACGAACTATGTCGGGCCCAAGACTAGTCGATTGCCTGACTCCACCCAACATGTCGGAGATCTGCATGGCTTGCCATAAAGTAATTCAAACGGTGACATCCCCAAGCTTTCTTGGTAGCTATTATTATAGGAGAATTCCACCAAGTGCAAGTGGTCCTCCCATGAACCGCCATAATCAAGGATGCAAGCACGCAATAAATCTTCCAAAACACGATTCACCCTCTCAGTCTGGCCATCTGTCTGAGGGTGATAGGCAGAGCTCAGATTCAACTTGGTCCCAAGCTCTTCTTGAAAAGCTTCCCAGAATTTTCTGGTAAATAATGGATCCCGATCACTGACAATGCTCTTGGGAACCCCATGCAGTCTGACTATCACTCTGAGATAAAGTGTGCCAAACTACGAGCTGTTCTATTTGACCGAACAGGGATGAAATGGGCAGATTTTGTTAAGCGGTCGACAATCACCCATATGCTATCATTCCCTTTTCTGCTTCGGGGAAAGCCATCTATAAAATCCATAGAAAATTCCTCCCACTTCCAACCAGGCACTCCTAGCGGTTGCAACAAACCTTCCAGTTTCTGTTGATCACTTTTAACTTGCTGACAAGTGGGACATCTAGCAACATAAATAGAAATATCCCTCTTCATCGCTTTCCACCAAAAGGTGCGGTTGAGATCATGGTACATTTTGTTTACACCTGGATGGATGCTGATTTTAGATTTGTGGCACTCATCCATCACTTCTCTTTTTAGCTCAGCAATGTCTGGCACACAAATTCGCCCTTGTAATCTAAGGATCCCATTATCGTCAATCTGGAAACTTGAGGCTTCGCCCTTACGAACTCGCTCACAAAGCTTCTGAATAAATTCATCATTCTTCTGAAGAGCAGAGACTTCAGCAATCAGAGTAGGAGTGATTATGAGATTGGCGATGATGAGATTATTGCATTCTGCATTCTTTCTACTGAGCGCATCGGCTACAACGTTGGATTTTCCCGGAGTATATAGGATATCCAGGTCATATGATGCAAGAAATTCGACCTAGCGTTGCTGCCTCATATTCAAATCTTTTTGGGTAAAAAGGTGCTTCAAGGATTTGTGATCCGTGTAAATTTCAAACTTTTCACCCAAAAGATAATGCCTCCATATTTTAAGAGCAAACACAATGGCCATTAGTTCATGGTCATGCGTAACATAATTCTTCTCATGCGGTTTCAGTTGGCGGCTAGCATATGCGACTACCCTGCCTCTTTGCATCAGCACCGCACCAATACCTTAAATAGATAAGGGATAACATGTTAAAATGAGATTAGTCATTAAAGGAAAAATGTATCTCAGACATGTTAATTTATAAAAGAAACAACCTTGCTTAGAGGCGTCGGTCCAGACCTTCAAATCCTGATTGCCATCTATGATGGTCAACACAGGAGCATTGGTCAACCTCTTCTTTAGCTCTTGGAAAGCTGTCTCGCATTCCGGTGTCCACTTGAATTTCGTATGGTTCTTGGTCAAGTTTGACAAAGGACAAGCTACCTTCGAAAAATCTTAGACAAATTTCAGATAATAGCCGGCCAGTCCCAAGAAACTTCTGACCTCCATGGGAGTTCTAGGCTGCTTCCATTCTTGGATGGCTGAGATCTTTCCTGGATCTACTGAGATGCCTTCCTTTGATACAACATGGCCGAGGAATTTCACCTCCTCTTGCCAGAATATGCATTTAGAAAATTTTGCTTTCAGCATATTTCTTCGCAAAATCTCTAAGACTTCTCTCAGATGTTGTTCATGCTCAGCAGTGGATTTAGAAAAGATGAGGATGTCATCAATAAACACGAGCACAAATTTATTTAAAACATCTCTGAATACTCTATTCATCAGGTCAACAAAATATGCTGGAGCATTATATAGACCAAAAGGCATTAAAGCCATTCATAAAAGATGTCAGGGCCTCTGAAAGCAGTTAAAGGCACACACTCCTCTGCAATGCGAAGTTGATGGAAGCCTGTAGCTAGGTCCATCCTAGAGAATACTCGTGCCCCATGCAAGCAGTCAAGCAAGTCATCAATACGAGGCAGTGGGTATTTGTTTTTCAGAGTTTGTTTGTTGAGATCATGGTAGTCTACAAATAGCCTGAGAGTACCGTCTGATTTTAGGACGAACACCACTGCTGCTCCCCATTTTGAGAAGCTGGGCCGGATCAGACCTTTCCACAAAAGCTGCTTGGTTTGATTTTTCAGCTCCTCTCTTTTTTTTGGCGACATTCTCCGAATGGGATGTACAACAGGCTTTGCATTCGGAGCTAAATCAATTCTGAAGTTGATTTCTCTATGCAGAGACAAGCCCTCAACTTCTTTGAATACATCAGCGTAATCTTTGACGATAGGGATATCCTCAATAGAAGTAGGGGTAACTTCTAGAGAAGACCAGAATGCTTTTCTGTCGGTGGCTAGGCCATGGCATGGGATAGTAATATTTCCAAGCTTAGTTTTTACTTTGATGACTCTCCCCGCACATATTAACTCAGCCTCATACTTTGTTAGCCAATCAATCCCTAGTATGACATCATAACCGGAGAAATTCATGACGATCAAGTCAAAGGGGAACTGGTAGCAAGAGTAAGAAACAGGTACTCTACAATACTGATCAAGAATAAGAGAACCTCCTATTGGACTATTAGCTCTAATCAAATTTTTGAGTTTTCTTGGTTTCAGTTTTAACATGTTAATTTTATCATTAGAGATAAAACTTCGTGTTGCACCAGTGTCAAATAGGACAGTAATAGGAATGTCTTTAATAGTAAGAGTACCTCCTAAGACTTCGGGTTTACCTGGCCCCTCAGTCGAAGATGGTGCATATGCTCCCTCATAAACATGTGCCACCTGAGCATTCTTTAGCAGTGGGCAGTTTGCCTTAATGTGCCCCTTTTGATGACAATTGTAGCATTCCCTCTTGTCCTGCGAACTCTGGCCACAATTCTGAGGATTCGGGTTACGGTTCTGGCTAGGTCCTGAATCATTTCTCTTGACCTTCTTAGGTGCTCTACACTCGTAATCAAAATGTCCAATCTTATCGCAGTTATAGCATGTCACTTTGCTCCTGTCCCACTTCTTCCCTTGGGGCTTAGCGGTAGAAGAATTGCCTGCATTCGGCTTCTTGTTAGCCTGTTCCTTCTGATTGTTGCCTTGACCTTTCCCTCTATCCTGTGGGCCAGACTCGTCATTTTCCTCGTAGCGGCACACCATCTCTACAACTTCGTTGAAAGGAAGCTTGATATGGGCAGTGACTCGGTTCAAATATTTCTTGGATAGCCCCTTGATAAATTTCTTATTCTTCTCTACCGGATCTTGAATCAAACTAGGGGCATATCGTGAAAGCTCATCAAACTTCCTCACATACTCAGAAACGGTCATATTCCCTTGCTGAAGGTTAACGAACTGCTCGCGCAGGCGCTCTCTAGCTTGTGGGGGTATATACTTCTCATTGAAAAGCTCCTTAAATCTGGCCCAAGACATATTGGCCACGTCATTGCAGATTTTGATCGTATCCCACCAATGCCCTGCTTCCTCTTTTAATTGCCAAACTGCCAGGTAACGCTTTCACTGATCTTCCAGTTCCAAGCCCTCTAGGACTTTTCGCAATCTTTAAGCCATGCTTCTGCCTTAATCGTAGACTCTCGCCCCGTAAAAGGTACACCTCCAAGGTTTTTTGAATTTCTTTGACATTCTCTCCAAATCAAAAGGCTGTGGAGGTGGAGGTGGTTCGGCTACGACCTCTGAATTATGTTGTTCCTGAGTGATGGGGGTCTCGTCTCTGGCTTGCTCTTCAGCTCCTACTCGGGCTCCTCCTCTAGCCCCGCCTCGAGCTCTACCTCGGGCTCCGCCTCGGGCTGTTCTTGCTCTAGTATCCATTTAAATCAGTCTGTACCATCAAGGAAAGTGTCAGACCAACAAAAATTAGAATTTTCAAGAAAAGATAAGATAAGGACAAGATGAAAAGGTGATGATGTAATGGCTGATAAATATGTGCTATTCTGCTGTGCTCATTCTAGGACATTACCAGTCCTATCTCTAAAGAGCTACTCATTTTAGAATAATGTGAATTCTATCTAGACGAATTGTTCTAAATATGTTATATTCCGAAGCTAAGGTTGACCTTATGCTCTGATACCAACTGTGATGACCCCAAACTCCCGTATACCGAAAGTAAGGATAATCATTTTGGAATACAACATATTTGCAACAAAAACAGATCTCAGATAATTATCATAACACATAAACCATTGCTGCGGAAATAAATGTCATCAGCATCACAGCAAAACATTAGAGTATGCAGTTTTACAGGATCCACTTAGCATAATAGAAGTCTTAACAAAAGAGAACAAGTCTCTAATGAAAGGAAATAAGTTTCAAATCCCATTACATACATCAAAAGCAAAAGATAGAAAAATGTCTCAAAAGCAGAATAAAAGATGGAGAAAGGTCTTCTTCTTCTTCCTTCCAAAGCAAGCTCCAACCAGAAAGTATCACATGAACCTGTCAATTGGCTGCCCGTGTGGAAAGAGGGAACCCGAGTTTGCAAAAGTGAAACAAACTACGAGTCAGTCATGGGACTGGTGTGAGAATTCTTAACTAAATTAACTATCAAGATGGTGAATACCAGGACCACGCCGCTAACGCGGAACGGGTTTACTCCATTGGATTGCCAATGCAATATTTTATAAAGTTTATATAAAACAGCGAAATGACTTTAGAAAAATGAAATCGTCATAAGACTCAGATCCTATCACACAATGCAAGCACATAGGAGGATAGAGTTTTCCCTTATGATGATCAAACATGCTTAATACGTGAAAAGTAATATTTTAATATTATCATTAGTGTTTAAGCAGTATTAAAATACTTCAATATAAATATCAATCCTAGACGGTATAGTACCCCATCCTACTATGTCGTCGTATATAAGTTTACAATCAAGACCGTAATGTCGTATTGGAAATTGGTTTACTGTCATAAAATCGAGGCTAGGGATCGTCCTCTTCCGATTCGAGACACTCTAGCAAATGCCTCAGGATCCCACGCAGTGAACCCTTGGATCTTCAGGGCCGGTCCCCACCTATCGGTAGTGGATTGGCAATTCCTGAACACACGTTTCTCGGTTCCTTTAAACCTATAATATGACCACTTTCAGCCTATAAAACCCTCGAGGTACCTCAATCCATCATCCACGTAAGTAAAATGTCGGGCCGTGTTAAAACCCAAACACCACTAGCTAGAAAGAAACGTGTGCACTCCCTGCAGTCCTAATCCCGTTTTTGACTCATACCGGGGTGTGAGGCTCGCGAAGTTACGTTATACACAAAGCTATGCCTAAACAGGCTATGCTTTGATCATCAGCCACAAGGCCTGCTTTTCAACAAAGCCTTGATCATTGCATCTTGGCGTGCCACATTGACAATTCAACACCATGCGATCGATAACTATCACTACATATCTGGGTGTTAAGTAGAGAATAAATTCTCTACCAACAAACAGACATATATTAATACAAATCGATTTAATTACATGGGATGAATTCCAACATCAGACACGCATCCATTTACAAGTCTGTTTTGGGTCTGAACGAAACCGGAGACACCAAAAAGGCGCTCGCTTATCCGCACGACCAACACATACGTCTGGACAATTACTGCTTCAACCCTGTCCTGGGAGCAAATCAGTCCAACGTATCAGAAGTCATCGTCCATCCGATGAGAAGATCGTCGGTCTTCTGCACCGTCTTGTTACATCTTTGATTTAATCGCCGTTCAATTATTTGAAATGAGTTAAACTCGGTCTTTTCAAATAATTGTCGCATAATTATAATTTAAAACATTTCATATATATTTATAACTATTTATCGCTATTTTTATTTATTAAAATAGCTCGAAATAAATAAACGACGTTTCAGGTCAATGGGCGGCCCTAGCGCTGTTTTTACCAAATTTTGATTTACACATATCTTAAAATCTAACCGTCGGATATTGATGAAATTTATATCGTTGGAAAGCTCTTCCCAAAGCGGTCCTAACGGTTCCAGTTTTGGGAAAATCCAATGGTCGGATCTTTCTATATAATCGTTTAAAGTTATGATTGTCGCTACACGAACTACCGCGCTTGTTTCGTTTAATTATACATATATAAACCATTGGGCGATTTCCACTATTAGAATCCATTCCTTTTACTCTATAAATTTAATATTTTTGTCGCAAATTCTAATGCAACGAAAATAATGTTTTCAACAATGTAAAATTTTCGATATTCAATAAAATGATATTTTTGTTCGCCAATTCTAATGCGACAAAAATGATAGTTTCAACAATGTACATTTTCTATATTCAATAAAATGATATTTTTGTTCGCAAATTCTAATGCGACAAAAATGACGATTTCAACAATGTATATTTTCTATATTCAATAAAATGATATTTTTGTTCGCAAATTCTAATGCGACAAAAATGACGATTTCAACAATGTATATTTTCTATATTCAATAAAATGATATTTTTGTTTGCCAATTCTAATGCGACCAAAATGACGATTTCAACAATGTATATTTTCTATATTCAATAAAATGATATTTTTGTTCGCAAATTCTAATGCGACAAAAATGATAGTTTCAACAATGTACATTTTCTATATTCAATAAAATGATATTTTTGTTCGCAAATTCTAATGCGACAAAAATGACGATTTCAACAATGTATATTTTCTATATTCAATAAAATGATATTTTTGTTCGCAAATTCTAATGCGACAAAAATGACGATTTCAACAATGTATATTTTCTATATTCAATAAAATGATATTTTTGTTCGCAAATTCTAATGCGACAAAAATGATAGTTTCAACAATGTACATTTTCTATTTTCAATAAAATGATATTTTTGTTCGCAAATTCTAATGCGACAAAAATGAAGATTTCAACAATGTATATTTTCTATATTCAATAAAATGATATTTTTGTTCGCAAATTCTAATGCGACAAAAATTACGATTTCAACAATGTACATTTTCTATATTCAATAAAATGATATTTTTGTTATTTTTATTATTTACATATAAAATGTAAATCTCTTTTTATTCTTTCCTATTTTCATTGAAAATGTAAATGTCTTTTTATTTCTTTCTATTTACATCGAAAATGTAAATGTCTTTTTATTCTTTCTATTTACATTGAAAATGTAAATGTCTTTTTATTTCTTTCTACTTACATTGAAAATGTAAATGTCTTTTTATTTCTTTCTATTTACATTGGAGAACTCAATTAAAAGGTTAGTTCATCTTTCTATATAATATTTGCATTGAAAAATGCAACTAAAAAAAGGTGAACTTTATTTCTAATGTAAACATCTTTTCTAGTGTCAACATTCCTAATATAAATATATTTTCTAATGTCAACATTTGCTTCATTTCAACTATACTAATATGACGATGAAATTTGATTCATTTCAACTATACTAACATGACGATGAAATTTGATTCATTTCAACTATATAAACATAACGATGAAATTTGGTTCATTTCAACTATATAAACATAACGATGAAATTTGGTTCATTTCAACTATATAAACATAACGATGAAATTTGGTTCATATTTTTGATGAATCACAATAAATGTCTCATCTTATTTTCATTTGTAAATCAAATAAGATATCTAATATTTATTTTATCTTTTATAAATTATAAACAAAATAAAGATCCGACTTAAATTTTGTGAATCAAAGCAAAGACTTAAACTTTCTTTTACTATGTAAATCAAAGTTTAAGATTCTATTATCTTTTATTTGTGAACCAAAGTAAAGGATTCAATTTCTCCTTTATCTTATAAAATGATCTAACTTTCTTTTATTTTGTTTTATTTCAAAACAATATTCTGTTAATCAAAACAAAAGAATAAAACTTTGTTTTATTCGTATTATTCGTAAATCAAAAACAAAAGATTCAACTTTAATTTGTTTTCAAAAACAAAAGATTAGAACTTTATTTTGTTTTCAAAACAAAAGATTGAAATATAATTTGTTTCCAAAAACAAAAGATCAAAACTTTATTATAATTTGTTTCAAAAACAAAAGATCAAAACTTTCTTATATTTTGTTTATCAAATAAAAATTCTAATTTTGCTTTTTGTTTCAAAATAAAAATTCAACTTTAATAGAAAGGATTAAAAATAAAAAAAATAAAAATAAAAAGATGAGAACTTTATTATGATTACATCAGAATTTTACATATCCAAACTGTCACACTATAACATGATATCACAACGAATATAATTCAACTATACAACAATCACCACATAACAAATCAGAAATAACATACAATGATTCAACTGATTGAATATAATTAAAATATTTAATTATTCAAATTCAGAAATCTCACAGTCGTAGAAGATTTTGGCTAAAATTCAAACTGTTCAGAATGGTCCCGTTTCAGTCTCAATGCGTTCTATTCGCTGTTATGATTCCAACGCTTCTGAAATCATCGAATTCTGAGTTGAAATGAATCTGTTATGGTTAAATGAAGTTTTAAAACAATTTAAATTAATTAATTAATAAATAAATTAAAGAATTAACCTCTTCTTCTTCCTATCAATTATCGGCCGTGAGCTTTTCTATTTCGTTCACTCCTAGGTCAACAAATTCCGATCGACACAGGTGGCTAGAGGTCGATTAGGACACGCCACGGTCTTCAGCGTCGAGAGGCGCACCCGGAGCACCCAAAATGGCGCAGCTCGGTGGGGCCCAGGCGGAGGCCGACGAGGCTCTTCGACGCGGTTTTGGTGGCCTGGTTCTCCGGTTTTGGGCGACGGTTCGGGATGGTGACCATATGGATGTGGAGAGGAGAGAAGGGGCTTTGAGGTGGTATGGGTATTGAAGTCCAATTCGTGGAGATGAAGGAGGAATTAGGAGGAGAAGGAACGAACAAAATTGGCTATGGAACAATAAGGGGCGGCGGCTGCTATAGAGATGTACAGTGTTTTTCTTTCTTTAGGGTTTCTATTTTTATATTAATTTTTGTGTATTTTTACAACTAAATCCGTAACTTTTAAACTGTTCAGTTTCCTGCCCAACTGAAGGTGACCATAGCCAATAGCCCATGTTCCGGACCCAATGGACCAGGTCCCGTCAGCCCAAACGATTGTCTGTGGACTGGATTATTTAATTTAATATTTAATTCCTTTATTAATTTAATTCGTCTACAAAAATAAATTCACCGAGGCCACAAACGGACTCAGAAAAATCCAGAAAAAATATATTTGTCTATGTTATGACGATACGGTCCTAGCAAAATTAATTTCATCGAATTCTGACACTGTTTGAAAAATGGCTATTTTTCAGTCGATTAAATTTGACTGTAATCGACCAAGCACAATTTCCTTCGCCACGCTCACATATTAATTCGAAAAATTCTAAAAATTGAAACCTAGCAATAATATGCCATTCCGGTTCCAATGAAAGTGGTTTCGTCAAAAACAGAGATCGTTTGAAAATTGACTATTTTCACTGGCTTTAATATTATTTAAAAATGGAATTTTTAATTTCTGCCACATTTTTCCACCAAATAATTTTAAAATAAAAATTTTAAATTGGTTCGGATTTTCCTGGTCGTTACATATTGGAAGTTGGATTTCCATCTGTGAACCGAGGCAAAAGATAGTCCTCTACCGAATTCGAGACTCTCTAGCCCGAGCCTCAGGCTACAGCCGCAATTGCACTTAGGAGCCACAGGGCCGGTCCACTGATGTGGATTAAAATGCTTGAACACTACGTCTCCCCTCCCTATGGGGGCGTAAATAAGCCAACGAATGACTCCATCGGTTCGAGAACGACCGATATATCCGAGGCGCCTCGCAACAGCAACAACCACTTAAGTTAAACTCGTCAGGGCATGTAAAACCACTGACGCCACTTCTAGCTAGAAAGATACGCATGCCCTCCCTGGATCCTTCTCCCGTTTCTAGTTCACAACCGGGGTGTGAGGCTCGTGAATCCACGCTACACAAAGCTATGCCACACAGGACGTGCTTTGATCATCACCACAAGACTTTGCTTTTCAACAGAAGCCTTGATCAATTGCCACTTAGGAATGCCACACAGGCAATTCACTCCATGCGATTGATATCCATCAATATATAACCCCTGAGCTTGTACGTCTCAGAGAAGGGCGTTAAGCAAGAGAATAAATTCTCCACCGCCAAACAGATGTATATTTAATAGAAATCAATCACACAGACTAAAATCCAATGTCAGACACACAATCCGTTTACAAGTTCGTTTTGGGTCTGAACGAAACCGGAGGCACTTTGTACCTTGCATATCCATCGATCTCCAAGTACGTCTGGACGATCACCAACTGATTCTCTCCTCCTGGGTGTACGGCCCAATCAAGATCAACAGTAATTGTCCAAACGATGTGAAGACCTTCGGTCTTCAACCACCGTCTTCATCATCGACACCACGTCGAATCAGTTATTCAGAATGGGATAAACCCGGTCTTTCTGAATAACTCGCGTATATATTACAAAAGTGTTACACAAACACAACATATGCCTCATTCCACTTCAGAATATTCTTTTTATTCAAATATTCTTATATTTTGGGAAAGGTTCCCATTAATTTTATCAAAGATAAATTCTTTAAATTTATTCTTTAATCTCCTTTTTGAATATCAATTCAAACTAGTCGGGATTAGCGAACCACACCGAAGTAATCATTTATTTTATTTCCCAATCCCAACCTATTCATCCCATGAAGTAAAACTGGTAATACTTCATATCTAACACCACGGTGTTATCGGTAGATTAAATTACCATTTCACACTCAAATCTAATTAAAGATTTAATTATCGCCTGGAGCAAAACTGGTGATACTCCATTCTAGATATTTTCAATCTAATTAAAGATTCATTAAAACTCCGCTTAGTTTTAATCTTTAACTGGGTTAAAGAATCGGTGTCATTTAAAACACGGTTAACGATAAACCCAAAATCACATTCCATTAATTATCGGGTTAAAGAACACGTGTTATTTAAAACATTGTTCGCGATAAACCCAAAAATCAATACCAATTCAATTCCAATTAAATATCATTTAATTGGTACACTTCATTAAATCTAAATAAAAAGATTTAATCTTTTTCTCCACTGGGCTTAAGAACAGTGTTAATGAAGACACCATTCGCCACAAACCCAAATCACATTTGATATTAAATACAAGGCTCTGAATAGAAAATATATCGGCTTATATTCAATATCAAATTCTACGACCAACAAATATCGTAGTGGAAATAACGATATTAATATATCTTTCAAATTCCCATAACAATATCTGTATCATCACGAAATCCAACATCAAAATATCCCGATGACAATTTCAATTCAAATCCATTCCAATGCAATTATTGGAAATTTTGGTTATTTTCAAAACCATTTCAAATCCAATTTATTTATTTAAAAATAAATAGAATCATAATTCTAGTTCAAAACTAGTTCATCTCGATAGAAATCTATTTTTATCTTTTCAAATATGGAGTTTTTCATCCCAATTCTTCACAAATCATTTCATATGATTTTACACAAATTATTACTATTTTTAATAATTTTATCAAGGCCCGTACAGTCGATTTCCATCAACGGCCATCGAACTGCACTTACAACGACCTTTTTCAAATTTGATTTGGACATAATTCCAAATCCAACCATTAGATTTCAAATTTCTAATATTTGTTAGAAAGCTCTTTTCGATACGAACCCAACGGTTCTGGTTTTAGGAGAATCCGACGGTGGGATCTCCCGTAATATCCATTCGAAGTCAATGGTCGAAATTCGCGAACTGCCGCGGCGCGGCGCGTTCTATTCAGGCCAATATATATAAAAAATATATATATTATATATATTTCGTCGATTTCCTTTCAAAATGTATTATATAAATCATTTTAAATTCGTTTTCAAAATGATTTCAACTTCTTTTCAAATTCAAATCAAAATTGAAATTTTCCTTATAAATTCGTTTTAAATTCATTTCAAATTGATTTCAATTCAAATCGATTTTTAATTCAATTTTAGTTCGTTTTCAATTCAATTTCAATTCGAATTCATTTCTATTCAATTTCAATTCGAATTCAATTCTATTCAATTTCAATTCGAATTCATTTCAAATTGATTTCAATTCAAATCGATTTTTAAATCAATTTCAGTTCGTTTTCAATTCAATTCAATTTCAATTCGAATTCGTTTCTATTCAATTTCAATTCGAATTCAATTCTATTCAATTTCAGTTCGAATTCATTTCTATTCAATTTTAATTCGAATTCAATTCTATTCAATTTTAATTCGAATTCATTTCAAATTGATTTCTATTCAATTTCAATTCGATTTGAATTCATTTTATTTTCAATTCAATTCGAATTCTAATTCGTATCAATTCAATTCGAATTCTAATTCATTTCAATTCAATTCGAATTCTAATTCGTTTCAATTCAATTTAATTCGAATTTCATTTCTATTCAATTTCATTTCGAATTCATTTCTATTCAATTTCAATTCGAATTCAATTCTATTCAATTTATCAGATTTTGAAATCACTTTTGATATTCATTGAAAAATGAATAAAATCGATATAAATATCGTTCACGTCAAAATGGCGTTAATCTAATCAACACGGCTTCATATATTTCTATTTTCAAATATTCTATTTCAAATATTTCTTTTTCAAATATTTCTTATTCAAATATTTCTTTTCAAATATTTCTATTCAAATATTTCTTTTCAAATATTTCTATTCAAAACTGGAATGAGGCCCAATCAATTACCATAGATTTTATTTCTATGGATTTCCATACAACGCATGTATATATCAACAATGACAAATAATCAACCATCATCCAAGGTGCATTCTACACTGTATAAGCATCAAATATAAATATTTAACGCTTATAACAGTTTGTCAATCAATCGATCGACATACAACTAATTATTGGGATTAGTGTATGTCATATATCGTCCCAATACCCGTGTGGGGTTTCAAATCAACACATACAGATTTTATTTGTGCAGTTGGGCGATGTGTAAAATTTATCGTCCTATTCAATTATCAGTCAAATCAGTGTATATAAACAAATCGTCCGATTTGTTTATATTAGTTTATTTCATTTCATATACACGTTAAAAATTCTATTTTTAACTATAAAATATTTTTAACTATATAAATATTTTATTTCCTTTCACATCACATCACACAATCAACTACACATCAAAATCAAACAAACAAGAATACAAGCCGTCCATGGTCTGTGGACGACGGGTGTCGGGTGCTACTAAACACCGTCTGCATCCTAATATATATTTTAACTAGAAATAAATTAAAAGTGAGAAGTTCTCACCGAAAGCTAATCCAAACTCCACGACTCTTCATATGTAGAAAGTCTTGTCATTCCCGCCTTTTGTCACTTTCGTTGCCCGCACTCACTACATATATAAAAATCACATTTTTATATTCTCTAGTGTATAAAAATCATATTTTTAATTCGCTACATATATAAAAATCGAATTTTTATCTTCACTTCGTTATAAAAATTATATTTCTATATCGCTACTATATAGATAAAAATTCTATTTTTATCTTTCCACTAATATAATAAAAATTATATTTTCATTACCCTACATGAATAAAAATCATATTTTTATTCTTCCTATGGTATGAAGATCGAATTTTTATTATCTATATAATATAAAAACCATATTTTTACATGGCTACTTCTATAAAGATCACATCTTTATTATTTATATTATATAAAAATCACATTTTCTATCTTCTACTAATATAAAAATTGTATTTTTAATTTTCTACCAATATAAAAATTATATTTTTAACCTTCTACCAATATAAAATTTATATTTTTAATCTTGTACTAATATAAAAATTATATTTTTAATCTTCCACTAATATTAAAATTATATTTTTAACCTTATTAAAAATCGTATTTTTAACTTATCAAAAATCCAAACTTTTCTTCAGTTAAAATCAATGCTAACCTCATATTCAAAATCAATATAAATTTTATATTCAGTTATAAAAATCACTTCTAAAACAAGGTTATATAATTAAAAATAAAATCACATTTCTAATACATAAGTAAATAAAGAAAAATGAAGTTAAAACTCACCTTGCTTTCGGGTAAAAATCGAATTTTCCTATGGTGCGAGGGGTTTTCGGCGGATTTGAGAAAAAAAGGGGGGTTGCGGTAGAGGGTGTTGGCGGCTCATGAGGAGGGAAGAGGGAGAAGCTCACGCCGGAGCAGGTGGTGGAAGGTGGGCGGCTAGGGTTTGCGGCGTACGTTGATTTGGGGGGGGGGGATCGGTTGCGGTTCCTCGTGTTGGAGAAGGGGGGTGCGTAGGAGAGAGAAGGGGAATCGGAGGGGGAGGGTTGTCGATGGGAGCGTCGGCAGTAGGGGGAGGGCGGCGGCGCTTCGTCGATGGGGCTGGAGGGTTTTTCTTTGAACGACGGGTTGGATTAAAGTGAAGGAGAGAGAGAGTGTAGAGAGGGGGCCATATATAAATATTTATATATTTTATTATTTTAAATTTTCATAAAGCAACTTTTTATTTCGAACTCGAATTCAAGCCCACCGACTATCGTCCATAGCTAATTACCCCCATTCCGAACACAATGGGATATGTATCGCAAGCTGATTCGATCCTTTCGATCAGTTTCCATCAAAATCAACATATAACTCTATATATTGAATTTGAACGCGCATTTCAATTTACCGGGGCCACAAACTGATCCCAAAAATTCCCGAAAAATATTTTCTAGCTTCGTATTGACGATACGGTCCTAAGAAAACTAGTTTCGTCAAATTCTGAGACCGTTTGAAAAATGGCCATTTTCCAGTCGATAAAAATCAACTGAAACTGGTCAAACGCGTTTTCCTTTGCCACGCTCACATATTGATTCGAAAAATTATGAATTTTGAAACCTAGCAATAATTTGACACCACGGATCCAACAAAAGTGGTTTCGTCGAAAACCGAGATCATTTGCAAAATGGCTATTTTTAAAGGCCTTTATATATATTAAAATATATATAAATTCCACAGCGACTTTTCTGAATTTTCAACTGGACATATCTTTTGATTCCCGCTATGAAATTTCGATTTTTCGGATTCGTTGGAAAGATATTATCGATTAGATTCCATTATTTTCGGTTTCACTAAAATGCAGTTTACTTTGCACCCGGTACATTCATTTGAAGTTTGAAATCGAATTATCGAACTACCGCGCCATTTTCAATTCCTTTGAATATATAAATAAATATTTATATTCTAACGACGATTCGAATAAATATATACGTTCGAATTCTATTCAAAATAAATTTCTCATCGTTATTATTTAAAATAATTCATTTTAAATAATCAAAATTCGCTAAAATTGCCAAAATAAAAATTTTAAATTGGCTCAGATTTCCGGGTTATTACATATACGGTGGTATTTATACTAGTATATATTTATTAAATTTTCTTTTTTTATTCTGATAATTCTTGTTTAATGCCACATATTCCAAATCGAACCCAACGACTGTCGTCCCCAGAATAATACCCCCACTCCGGACACAATGGAATATGTTTCGTAACCCAATTCGGATGTTACGATCAGTTTTTATCAAAATTAAAATGAAATCATTTAATTATTTAATTTGATCGTACATTTAAATTTACCGGGGTCATATACGGTATCTAAAAAATCCAGAAAAATTATTTCTAGCTTTGTTTTGACAATACGGTCCTAACAAAACTAATTTCGTCGAATTTCAAGACCGTTTGAAAAATGACCTTTTTTAAGTCGATTAAATTTGACTAAAATTTACAAAACACATTTTCTTTCGCCACGCTCACATATTAACTCCAAAAATTATGAAAATTGGAATCTTGTAATAAATTGACATTCCGGATCCAAAAAAAGTGGTTTCTTAGAAAACGATGGTCGTTTGTAAAATGGTTATTTTCAATATATATATATATATATATATATATATATATATATTCTATAGCGACTATTTTGAATTTTAAACTGGGCATAACTTTTAACTCCCGCTATGAAATTTCAATTTTTCAGATTCGTTGGAAAGATATTTTTAAATAGATTTAAATATTTTTGGTTTCACTAAAATCCGATTTAATTTGAATCCTGTACAATCAGTCAAAGTTCAAATTCAAATTTTCAAACTGCTGCGCTATTCCTAACTCCTTTTATAATTAAAATAAATTTTTTTGTTGTAACTTCGATTTAAATAAATTTTTAGTCGTTATTATTTAAAATAAATTATTTTAAATACTAAAATCCATTTAAATTTCTAAAATAAAAATTTGAAATTGGTTCCAAAATTCTGGGTTGTTACAATCTTCCCCACTTAAAATCTTTTCGTCCTCGGAAAGGAACGATGCTAAAAGTTGTTTAATTTACCAATTTAATTTTCATTTTATTTTATTTTATTGGTTTCAATAATTTTATTAGTTGATTAACTTTTCAAATATATATAACTTTTATATATTCAAAAATCATATTTTCTTAGATCGGAATATATATAATCACAAATACGTAAATTATAAACCTGTTACTCTCAACTTATTCTAGGGCATTTCTAACCCCATCTCTAAAGAGTTTTCTCATTCTAGGATACTACTGATCCTATCTCTAATGAGTATTCTTTTATAGGACATTACTAATCCTACCTATGATGAGTCTTTTGTTCAGATCTAACGAGTTATACCCCAAGGATTTGAGCTAACCAAAGCTCTGATACCAACTGTAACGACCCGGATTTCGCCTGGACCTAATCGATCACAAAATCGAGCAACGTCGTTCAAAATCTGAATATGCTAACTCTTGGAATACAACACATCAGAACAAATAACAGAAGAATTTTATTACATCATAATAACGTAACATCAGAGTACAAAATAAATCAGAGGATATAAAATATAATACAGCGGAAGATTAAATTACAATAAATGTAATACACTTCAGCCGAACAATTTAAATTAACATAGCGGATGACTATCAATGCTCTGGACATAGCTTTAAGCTTCGATCCAGAATCCTGCTCAATATATCTGCAAAATAAGCTACTCAACTGCCCATGTGGAAAAGAGGGCACCCAAGTTTACAAAGTGAAACAAACTACGGGTCGGTCATGGGACTGGTATGAGAAATCTTTACTTAACTATTAATAAGGCTAATCACAGGACCACGCCACTAACGCGGAACGAGTTTACTCCATTGGATTGCCAGTGCATGAAATAAATTAAATCGTTAAACAACGTAATGCTTTCTAGAAAAATGAAACCATTATAAGACTCAAGCTTTTCGTCCCCGAAAAGGAACGAAGCTGAAAGTTGTTTTACAAATCAACTCAACTTTCGTTGTCTTTCATTATGTCTTAAGTTCTTCAACTTTTCAGTTTCTAAGAACTTTTCAATTTTTTCAAAAATTTGGCTAACACGCTAAATTTTCGAAAAATTTCGCCATAACCTCCCTTGCACGGGAGCACCGGGAAAATCCCGAAATTGCCATACAGGCCTTTCCAATCCAAAAAAAAAAAAAAAGAAACAGCCAAGCGGCTAGCCAACGGCTCATAAAATCATCCAAAACCCAAGAAATACAATAAACATGTACCTATTTGTCGGGCAACCAATTTTATTCCTCTACTCTAGCCTCTTTGCCATGACCTGTTCAATGGATACACATGTATATGCATGCAATTTCAAACAATTTTCAATACAGTTCAATTTTTCGTACAATTTGGCTAAATGGTTCAAATTTTAATTAATCAACCAATAATCAAACAACACAATCAACAATCCGTTAGTTGATTAACGTTTCAAATTCATAATAATTTTTTATATATATCTAAAAAAATCCATTTCTGATGCCAAGTCACAACAGTATATTCTAACTATATTTTGGTTCTCACGCCAGTCTAATGAAAATATATAAAAATCCCACTTTTGAAACTCGAACACAAACTACTGATACTGACATGTCAATCATCAGTGTCATCTCCGGGCGACTAGAGTGTGACTCCATATCTATCCAGTATATTAAAACTTCAAATACACGCGGATCAGATGTATACGCAAAGTCTTTATATACTTGATTGTCCAAATTCAATATAAAATAAATAATCAAATATGAATAATTGATTAAATTTTCAAAAGAAAAAATGTTTTCAATTTAAAAATATACTCTTCACGCTCGTTCTAGGATACTACTGATCCCATCTCCAACGAGTCATTCCCATTGGATATTACTAATCCAATCTCTGATGAATTCTTTCACTTGGTTCTAACGTGTCTTATTCTCGAGCTTTGTAAACCAAAGCTCTGATACCAAGCTGAAATGACCCGAACTTCCATATCCAACTAATAATATAAATGGAATAACGACAACGCCTTTCAAATTCCAGATATATTAGCAGTCTTCCTCCATAGAAATTCACTTCGATTCTTACCAAATCGAATTCCATCCCATTCCAACTTATTTTATTAAATTGGAAAACGTTACTTTGGAAAATCTCCTTTAAATCTTTACAAAAGATTTATAAATTCCAAACCACATTTCACGGTAATCGGGTTAAAGAATGAATGTCGTTAAAACACAGTTCACGATAAACCCAATTCACATTCCATTAATCATCGGGTTAAAGAACAAGTGTTATTTAAAACACCGTTCACGATAAACCAAAAAATCAATTCAAATTCAATTCCAATTAAATACTATTTAATTGGTATACTTCATTAAATCTAAATAAAAAGATTTAATCTTTTTCTCAACTGGGTTTAAGAACAGTGTTAATGAAGACACCATTCACGACAAACCCAAATCCCATTTGATATTAAATACAAGGCTCTGAATAGAATATATATTGGCTTATATTCAATATCAAATTCTACGACCAACAAATATCGTATTGGAAATAACGATATAAATATATCTTTCAAATTTCCATAACAATATTTGTATAATCACGAAATCCAACATCGAAATATTCCAAAGACAATTTTGATTCAAATCCGTTTCCACTTTATATATTGGAAATTCTGGTTATTTTTAAAACACTTTCAAATCCGGTTTTTTTATTTCAAAAATAAATGGATTATAATTCTAGTTCAAAACTAGTTCATTTCGATAAAAATCTATTTTTATCTTTTCAAATATGGAATTTTTCATCCCAATTCTTTCCAAATCATTTCTTATGATTTTACACAAATGATTGATATTTTAATAATTTTATCAAGGCCCGTACAGTCGATTTCCGTCAACGGCCATCGAACTGCACTTACAGCAACCTTTTCCAAATTTGATTTGGACATAATTCCAAATCCAACCGTTAGATTTCTAATTTCTTGTATTCTTTAGAAAGCTCTTTTCGATACGAACCCAACGATTCTGATTTTAGGAGAATCCGACATTCTATTCAGGCCATTATATATATAATATATATATTTTATATATTACGTCGATTTCCTTTCAAAACGTATTTTATAAATCGTTTTAAATTCGTTTTCAAAACGATTTCAACTTCATATTCAATTTCAGATCAAAATTGAATATTCCATATCATTAATATATAAATGATAATATTTTCAAAACGTTATATTTTGAAATCACTTCCTTTTCTATATTCATTATAAAAACGAATATACTCGATATAAATATCGTTTGCGTCAAAATGGCGCATATCTAATCAACACGGCTTTATATATTTCAATAACTTCGTTATTCTATTCAACAAATGAATATTTTCATCAACACATGAATATATATTTTATTCAACACATGAATATTTCTTTTATTCAACACATGAATTTTCTTTTATCCAACACATGAATATATATTTTATTCAACACATGAATTTTCTTTTATTCAACACATGAATATATATTTTATTCAACACATGAATTTTCTTTATTTTCCAACTTGGAATGCGGCCCAATTAATTACCATATAATGTTAATTATATGGATTCCCTACAACACATGTATATAATAACAAAGATAAATAATCAACCATCATCCAGAGTGCATTCTACACTCATAAGCATCAAATATAAATATTTAACGCTTATAACAGCCTGTCAATCAATCGATAGACATATAGCTAATTATTGGGACTAGTGTATGGCCAATTTTATCCCAACACACGTGTGGGGTTTTCAAACAATCAAACACAAGTTTTATTTGTGCAGTTGGGCGATGTGTAAAATTTATCGTCCTAATCCATATCAGTCAAATGTGTGTACATAAACAAATCGTCCGATTTGTTTATAAATATTTATTTTATATACACGTTAAAAATTATAGTTTTAACTATAAAATAATTTATTTCATTCCACATCACACAACCAATATTCACACCACAAACAACAAACAAACAAGTCGTCCATAGTCTGTGGACAAAAGGTGTCGGGCGCTGCTGAGCACCGTCTGCATCCTAGTATATATTTCAACTAGAAAACAAATTAAAAGTGAGAAGTTCTCACCGAGGGTTCCACTCCTCCATTCTTTATTTCTGAGCATTTGATTTCCACCAGTTCCATCACTCAATGTTTCACGCTGCTCATAACAAAAATTGCATTTTTAATACGATGTTTATTTAAAAAAAACACATTTTTATAATGGCACTTCCTATATAAAAATCATATATTTTTACAACGCTTCTTTCTATATAAAAATTATATTTTTATATTCCTACTTCTTATATAAAGATCGAATTTTTATTTCGCTACAACATATATTAACATCGTATTTTTATATTCTCTATCTTATAAAAATCATATTTTTATAATCTCTAATATATAAAAATCATATTTTTATTATCACTATAATATAAATATCATATTTTTAATATCTCTACTATATAAAAATCATATTTTTAATATCTCTACTATATAAAAATCTTATTTTTATTATTTCTAGAAATCGTATTTTTTATACAATCAAAAATCATATCTTTCTATAATTAAAAATCTAATCTTTTCTCACATTTCAAAATCTAATCTTTCTTCTTTTTTCCTTTCACATTTTTATACTAAAGATAAACAAATAAAAATTGCATTTTTATACTAGATTAATTTCCTAGAAAAAAAATAGAATAAAACTTACATTCATCTCATGGACTGATTTAAAGGAAGGGGGTTTCTTTGCTGATGAGGTGGGGGGGGGCTGTCAGATGGTCGCGGGTGGTAGGGTTGACCGGCGGCGGGCCCAGCATGGCCAGAGGCGACGGCTTACTTCGGGTTATGGGTTTCTTGGGCGTCGATCTTTGGAAGAGGGGGGCGAGAATAGGAGGGTCAGAGGTCGGGGAGGGGGTCTAGGCGGCGGATTGGGCTGACTCATTTAGGGTTTTCTATCGGAGGAAGAGACAGAAGAGGAGAACGGGGGAGGAAGGAGGAGGGTGTTTGCGCGACGGCGGAATGGGGTCTGACGATGGCAGCGCGAGGTCTGGAGGAGCGGCTCTCTTTTCCCTCGTTCTTTTCTTTCTTTCTTTTTATTTATTTATTTATTTATTTTGAATTCGTTGACTGTAAGGGAAAGAGGAGGGTTAGAGAGAATATATAATTATATTATTTATTTATTTAATTCCGAAAAGTTACTTTTTATTTCGAACTCCAAATCGAACCCACCGACTGTCGCCCCAAGCTAATTACCCCCATTATGAACATAATGGGATATGTATCGCAAGCTGATTCGATCGTTTCGATTAGTTTCCGTCAAAATCAAAATATAAATCTATATACTGAATTTGAACGCACATTTCAATTTACCGGGGCCACATACGGACTCTAAAAATTCTCGAAAAATATTTTCTAACTTCGTATCGATGATACGGTTGTAACAAAACTAATTTCATCAAATTTGAAGACCGTTTGAAAAATGGCCATTTTCTGGTCGATCAAAATTGACTAAAACTGTCAAAACACGTTTTGCTTTGCCATGCTCACATACTGATTCAGAAAATTATGAATTTTGGAATCTAGTAATAACTTGACTTCCCGGATCCAACAAAATTAGTTTTATCGAAAACCGAGGTCGTTTGCAAAATTTCCATTTTTAAGGGCCAAAATTCCATAGCGACTATTCTGAAATTTCAACTGGACATAACTTTTTATTCCCGCTATGAAATTTTGATTTTTCGGATTCTTCGGAAAGATATTCTCAATTAGATTCTAATATTTTTGGTTTCGCCAAGATCCGGTTTATTTTGAATCATGTACATTCATTTGAAATTTGAAATCTAATTTTCGAACTATCGCGCCATTTTCAATTCCTTTTATAATTAAAATAAAATATTTATATTCTAACGTCGATTCAAATAAATATATTCATTCTAATTCTATTCAAAATAAATTTCTCGTTGCCATTATTTAAAATAATTCATTTTAAATATTCAAAATTCATTAAAATTGCCAAAATAAAAAATTTAAATTGGTTCGGATTTTCGTTACAACTCAAGTCCCATCACACAATGCAACGCAAAGCGGAGGATAGAGTTTTACCTTATAATGGTAAAAAATGCTTGATACGATAAAAACGGATTTGATATTATTATTAGTGTATATATGTTATAAAAACATTTCAATCTTAATGTATCAATCATAGATGGCATAACTACCATATACTATGTCGCCATACTAGTTATACAATCAAAACGCATGATGTCATATTGGAAGTTGGATTTCCATCATGAATCAAGGCTAGAAACGATCTCCTTACCGATTTGAGACACTCTAGCAATGTCTCGTGATTCGGATGATGGCGAACCCTTGGATACTGCAGGGCCAGTCCATAAATACTTTAGTGGATTGACAATTCCTGAACACACGCTTCCCGGTCCTATTGAACCTATAATACGGCCACTGGCGACCGATAAATCCAAGGCCACGAAAATTCCATCATCCACATAAGTAAAATGCCAGGGCTGGTAAGTCGCTGACTCCACTTCTAGCTAGAAGGAAACGTGTGCACTCCCTACTTTCCCTTGCTCCGTTTCTGACTCTTACCGGGGTGTGAGGCTCGCGAGGTAACGTTATACACAAAGCTATGCCGAAATAGGCTATGCTTTGATCATCTCACAAGGCTTCGCTTTTCAACAAAAACCTGGATCATTTGCATCTTGGCATGCCACATTGACAATTCACGCCATGCGATCGATAACTACCAATATATAACCTCTGAGCTCGTACATCTCAGAGAAGGGTGTTAAGCAAGAGAATAAATTCTCTGCCGCCATAGATATATATTAAATAGAAATCAATTTAATTTACATGGAATGAAATCCAATGTTAGACACACATCCATTTACATGTCCGTTCTGGGTCTGAACGAAACCGGAGACACCTTATTCCTCGTCCCGTATGTCCAATACGGAAGTGAGGTGCTCGCATATTTGGACAATCACAAGTACGTCCGGACAAACTACCACTTTAACCCTTTATTGGTAGCTAGCCAATGCTGGCCATCAATAGTCGTCCATTCGATGTGAAGATCGCAGGTCTTCAACCACCGTCTTCATCTTCGACTCTATATCGTCGTAGTAATTATTCAGAATAGGTTAAACCCGATCTTCCCGAATAACTCGCGTATTTTATAATTAAAAATTAAGTGCTATGAAGACACATCATACGCCTCATTCCAATTCAGAATATTCTTTTAATAGAATATTCATATTATTAGGGAAAGGTTCCCATTAATTTTATCAAAGATAAATTCTCTTAAATTTATTATTTAATCTTCTTTTTAAAGATTTATTATAACTCCAACTTGGTTTTAATACCAAAAATCATTGCTTTATGATTATTCATCCTTTAAGAAGTTATTCTCGTCTTTAACTGGGTTAAGGAATCAATTTCATTTAAAAACATTGTTCATGATAAACCCAAAATCATCTTCCATTAAATATGGAATTTTCACAGAAATCAAATCAATATTTAATTGATATAAATTTATGTATTAGACCGATAATATAAATGGAATAACGGCAAAGCCTTTTAAATTCCATATATAGTAAAAGTCTTCTTTTACATAAGCCTATCTCGATTATTATCAAATCGAATTTCCACTCAATCCCAATTTAATATATTAAATTTGAAAATACGACTTTGGAAAATTCCTTTTTAAATCTTAATAAAAAGATTTATAAATTCCAAATTATATTTTCACTGTTAATTTGGTTAAAGAACAAATGTTGTTTAAAACACAGTTCATGGTAAACCCAATTCACATATCATTTTATTCCAATTACTAAATATAATTGGAAACTCTAATAATCTTAATTAAAAGATTTGTTCCTTTTTACGGGGTTTTAAGAACAATGTTATTTAAGACACTATCCACGACAACCCAAAATCTAATTCTTTTATTTAATTCCAATTTAAATATTAGTTAATTGGAAGACTTCATTAATTCTTAATTTAAAAGATTTATTCTAGTTGATAACTAGTTCTTTTGAATAAAAATTTATTTTATCTTTTGTCCATCCAAAACGGACATAGAAATCATCATTTTATTCTTCGTTGAATATTATTCTAAAATATTCGTTATTTAAAAATAAATCTTTATATAAAAGATTCTTTATATAAAATATTCTCTATATTACAATATTCTTTATTTAAAAGATATTTTGAATCGGAATGGGACTCAATCATTTACCATATAATTTTGGTTATATGGATTTCATACATCGCATGAACACAACAACAATGATAAATAATCATTAAACAATCAATTCACATCCAGAGTGAAATTTATAAATGTGTGAGCATTAAAACGAATAAATAACGCTCATCGCAACTTGTTAATCCATTGACTGAAATACAACTAAATATTGGGACTAGTGTATGCCAAATATCATCCCAATACCCGTGTGGGGTTTTCAACCAACAACAATTTATCTAAACAAATATTTGGTTAATAAATTTAACTAATTTTAATTCTTCCAACATGTTGATGATAATGAACAAAACATGTTATTTTATTCCTAGTGCCGAATAAAAATATATTTTACTCGAATAATTTCCCTATACATTTTTAATGTCTAATAAACTGTAATTTATTCACCTGACCTTATTGCTAATGAAAAATAAAAAGATAATTCCTATTTTATTTTATTTGTATGCAAATATTCTTAACTTTAACATATAAAAGAAATAATCTTATTTGTATATGTTTTCAATGTATAACCTAGCACATAAAAATATTTATTTTACATTGCATACAAAGATGTCTCTTTAACTTGCCTACACATTCTAATGTATGTTGTGGAAATAAAATGATTCTTTATTAATCATACAATTTCTAATGTATATTTGCAAATAAAGATGATTTTTATATTTGCATACACCTTACATTTCAACAAAATGTTTAAAAATTGATATATCCATTATGTTGACAATTCTATTTTAACAAAAAGATTTAAAGGTGGTAATTTCATTTTATTAACGATTATAGTTTAACAAAATGGATAAAAATGGTAATTTATATTGTTAACAATTCTAATTTACCAAAATGAATATTTTTGTTGTAACACAAACTATTTAAATAAAATGCTATTTGTGTTTAACTCTTTTATTTAACCAAAATATAATTTTTGTTTTTAACCATCTTATTTTGACAAAATGTACATTTTTGTCTCAGCTAATATATATTTGACAAAGATGTTCTTTTCATCTCAGCTATTTGGTTTCAACAAATATGATGTATTTGTTTCAACCAATCCTTTTTGGCTAAAATGTATATTTTGACAAAAATGTATATTTTGACAAAAATGTATATTTTGACAAAAATGTATATTTTGACAAAAATGTATATTTGATAAAAATGTATATTTCTAATTCAACTATTTTAATTTGTCAAAAATGTTCATTTTTGTTTCAATAATTCTAATTTGACAAAAATATTCAATTTTGTTTTAATAATTATACTTTGACAAATGGTGACAAATTTGGTTTCAACTATTACATTTGACAAAAGTGATTTTTTGATTTCAACTTGACAAAAGTGGTATTTTGATTTCAACTTTTACAACTTGACAAAAGTGGTATTTTGATTTCAACTTTTATAACTTGATATAAGTGATATTTTGCTCAAATCCAAGTCTATTTAACCAAAAATGTCATTTTTGTTGTAACTCAAATTTATTTAACAAAAATGTAATTTTTGTTATGTTCAATCTTTTCATTAAAGGGCATGAACAATAAAAATAAAATCTTTCATGTTACTTCTTTTTATTTAAACAAAGTGACGGTATAAACATAATCTTTAATACTTATCTTTTCATTGCAACAAAATTTACAATAAAAATATATCTTTCTATTTTACTCTTTTTATTGTAACTAAAATAACAATAAAAATATATATTTCATTATATTCTTTTTATTATAATCTAAAGTGACAATAAAAATGCAACTTTAAAAGCTACTCTTTTTATTGCATTAAAATTACAATAGAAATGCAACTCTAAAATCTATTCTTTTTATTGTCTCTAATTTGACAATAAAAATGTTTCTTTAAAATCTATACTTTTTATTGTCTCCATTTTGACAATAAAAATATTTCTTTTAAATCTAATATTTTTATTTTAACGAAATGACATTAAAAATGTAAACTTTAATAACTATACTTTTTATTGTAACCAATCGACAATAAAAATATGATCTTTTATAACTATTCTTTTTATTGTAACTAATCGACAATAAAAATATGATCTTTTATAACTATTCTTTTTACTATATCTAATCGACAATAAAATGATCTTTTATTACTATTATTTTTATTGCAACTAATCGACAATAAAAAAAATGATCTTCTATAACTATTCTTTTTATTGTAACCGATCGAAAATAAAAAATATGATCTTTTATAACTATTCTTTTTATTGTAACTAATCGACAATAAAAATTTGATCTTTTATAACTATTCTTTTATTTTAACTAATCGACAATAAAAATATGATCTTTTATAACTATTCATTTTATTGTAACCAATTTGACAATAAAAATCTAATCTTTTTATCATAAACATTTCATTTATACTAAATGAAAATAAAAATGTGTTCTTTTTATTTTGAACATATCGACACTGAAATATGTTATTTTTAATTGAAACAAATTCACCCTAAAATATGTTCCTTTCTGGTTGAAACAAATTTAAGTAAAAACCATATTTTATGTAATCAAATATAATGATATTTTAATGTAAACAAAGAAAGTGAATTTTTATTACATATCTCAATTTCATAAAAACTCATGTCCATGAAAAACAATAAAATGTAAATTTTCATCATTGATCAAATTCCATGTTCAAAATCATATCAAAGATGGAATCTTTAATCTCAAGAAATTTTATGTTCACGAAAAAAATAAAGATGAAATCTTTATTCTTTATCGTTATCCTAAAATTGTATTCAATAAAAACTATATTTATATGAATAAAACAAATCAGTATTTATTGATTAAAAATAAAATTGAAATTTTTATTTGAACCAAATATGTTCACATTAATCTATGAAGAAAGACATAGATTTGGATAACAGAAAGTAGATCCGGATGATAGAAGAATGATTTCATATTTATGAATAAATTTTTTAATTAACATCCATATATTTGAAATAAAAGATAATTTCAGATCTGAATTCTAATGCAAACTAGAAATTCAACAAACATGAGATTTCATTGTAGATTTAACAAATCAGAATATAGGACAAACAATAATAAATAATTTCTAACTTACAAACATCGCAGATCCTAATCAATAATGTAACCACCCGGAATTTTGGGGCCAATTAAAATTTTTATTTTAGAAATTTTAATGGATTTCAATATTTAGAATAATTTATTTTAAATAAGAACAACTAAAAACTTTATTTAAAATGAATAAATTTAATTTAATTTAATTATAAAAGGAGTTTAAAACAGCGCTGCAGTTTGAAATTTTGAATTTGAACTTTGACTGATTGTACATGATTCATTTTAAATCGGAATTGAGCGAAACCACAAATATTTAAATCTGTTTAATCATATCTTTCTAACGAATCTGAAAAACTGAAATTTCATTTTAGAAATCAAAAGTTATTGCCAATTCAATTTTTAGTAAGGTCGTTGTAGAATTTATATATATATTATATAGGGCCCGAAAGGCTACTTTTCACATATGAAGGAATTTCGAATCGAAACCACTTCCATTGAGTTCGGAATTACGTTTCTGCATTGAAAAACAGTAAACACTTATATATTTTGAGTTTCGGAATTTATTTGTTTAAAAATGTATTTTTAATATTAAATATATTGGCCTTAAAAATAGTCATTTTTCAAACGACCTCTGTTTTCGACGAAACCACTTTTGTTAGAACCGGAATGTCAAATTATTGCTAAGTATCAATTTTCATAATTTTTTTCGAATCAATATGTGAGCGTGGCAAAGGAAAATGTGTTTTGACAGTTTCAGTCAAAATTAATCGACTAGAAAATGGCCATTTTTCCAACAGTCTCAGAATTCGATGAAATTAGGCTTGTTAGAACCGTATCGTCAAAACATAAGCAGAAATAATTTTTCTGTAATTTTTAGAGTCCGTATGTGGCCCCTGTAATTTAAAATGTACGTTTGAATTTAATAATTAAATGATTTATATTTTAATTTAAAGAAAAACATATCATAACAGTCAAATTGGGTTACGAGGCATATTCCATTGTGTCCGGGATGGGGGTATTTGTTTAGGGGCGACACTCTTTGGGTTTGATTTGGAGTTCGGTACGATACAGGAGTTATATTGAATTTAAAGGAACTAAATAAATAAAAATACACGTATAAATACCCTGAGAAATACGGTCTAAAATACCGTAACCCTAATTCTATCTCCTAGCCGCCGTATACCATTAGTTTAATGGCTGAGGACGTTCCATTTTCATGACATAGTCTCTTCCAAATTACACACAATCATTTACCACTTATAAAACTAAATCGATAGAGATTTCTACGCTCTTTTAATCCATACGGATGAGATTGATTCTAGTGAAGTAATTTGAGTGGAATCAAGCCTCAAAGGGGTGCTGTCCAAGGCCGATTTATGGCGTGGTGGGGCCCTCGAATTGGTCAGGGTGGCGAATGTGGAAGGGAGGAGTCATGGCGTGTAAGGACCCGTTACTTCCCCGTGAAGAAAAGAGCGGATACTTTGAGAACAACACACAAATGAACGCAGACGGAAGAACATTTCATTGTTATTACAACAATTCCATCAGATACAAGAATATACAGAGTATAAATGAATAAATTACATTCGATAAATATCAAAGATTACAATAAGTTACATAGCAGCGGAAAAATAATACAAAACACAACTGAAAGTAATACACGGATACAGAGCTTTCCGAGCATCGTTCCAGCTGTAAATCAGGATCCTGTGAATATAAATCTGCAAAACCAAAACTACTAGTTCCCGTGTCGAAAATAAGGGCACCCAGAGTTTAGGTTAAAACAATAAACTCCAAGTCAGTCATGTGACTGGTGTGAGAACTAAAACAGTTATTTAAAGCTTTACTTTAAAAGAGAGTAATTCAAGGGACCACGCCGTATAACACGGAACGGGTTTCCTCCCAAGAATACCAGTGCATAGAAAAGACAACGCAATGCTTTTTCGAAAAAATGAAGCTATTATAAGACCCAGGTCCCATCACACAATGCAATGCAAGCCGGAGGATAAGGTTTTCCCTTATAATAGCCAAACATGCTTGGTACGTTTAAAACAAATCATTTGATACTATAATAAGTGTATAGTGTCAAAACAATTTCAATCATAAATATAAATCATAGACGGCATAAGTGCCTCATCCCACTATGTCGCCATACTAGGCTCTACAAATAAAACCGAAATATCTCGTATTGGAAATTGGATTTCCGTCATGAGTCGAGGCAAGGGGCAAGCTCCTCTCCGATTCGAGACACTTTAGCAAATGCTCAGGACTACACACTCTGAGCAGCCACTTGGATCGGTTGTGAAACGACCCAAACTTCCCAGTAAAGGAAAGGTTGGATTGCTTTGAGAACAACACACATCAGAACAAAAACTGAAGAACATTTTATTGCTGATTACAACAATTACACCAGAGTACAAGAATATAACTGAGTATGAACTTATAACAATATAGAAATACAATAATATCAGAGTTTTAAATTACATTTAAATGGAAGCGGAAAAATAATACAAATATACAACTGAAAGGAATACACGGATACAGAGCTTTCCGAATACCGCTTCAGCTGTAAGCCAGGATCCTGTAAATATATCTGCAAAAAGCTACTCGACTGCCCATGTGGAAAATAAGGGCACCCGAGTTTTCCAGTGTAACAAACTACAGGTCAGTCATGGGACTTGTATGAGAAATCTTAACTTAACTATCTAATAATAAGGCTAATCATAGGACCACGCCGCTGACGCGGAACGGGTTTACTCCATTGGATTGCCAGTGCATAAATTAAAGTAAATCGTTAAACAATGCAATGCTTTTTAGAAAAATGAAACCATTATAGGACCCAAGTCCCATCACACAATGCAACGCAAACCGGAGGATAGGGTTTTACCTTATAATGGTCAAAAGATGCTTGATACGATAAAACGGATTTAATATTTGTGTGTATATATTCTAATAAAAACATTTTCAATCATAATGTATTAATCATAGACGGCATGGGTACCATATATCATGTCGCCATACTAGTTCTACATTCAAAACCGCAAGGTCGTATTGGAAATTGGATATCCATCATGAGTCAAGGCTAGGGGCAAGCTCCTCTCCGATTCGAGACACTCTAACAAATGCATCAGGATCCCCCGCAGTGAACCCTTGGATGTGGTAGGGCCGGTCCCCGCCTATCGGCAGTGGATTGGTTATGCCTGAACACATGTTTCCCGGTTACTTTGAACCTATAATATGACCACTATCGTCCTATAAAAATCCGAGGTGCCTCAAAATCCATCATCCACATAAGTAAAATGCCAGGCCGTGTTAAAACACTGACACTACCACTAGCTAGAAAGAAACGTGTGCACTCCCTACGGTCCATATCCCGTTTTTGACTCATACCGAGGTGTGAGGCTCGCGAAGTCACGATATACACAAAGCTATGCCATAATAGGCTATGCTTTGATCATCTCACAAGGCCCTGCTTCTCAACAAAAGCCTTGATCAATTGCATCTTGGCGTGCCACATTGATAATTCACGCCATGCGATCGATCACTGTTAATATATACCCGGGTGTTAAGTAGAGAATAAATCCTCCACCACCAAACAGACATACATTAACAGAAATCGATTAAATTCACACGGAACGAAATCCAATGTCAGACACGCATCCCTTTATTAGCTTATGCTCTGGGTCTGAGCGAAAACCAAATCCGAACAATCAACAATAGTACGAATGGCCACCACTGAAACCCCCTCAAGGTAGCTACTCCCATCAAGGGTCTCTGTAGCAACACATCCATTCAATGTGAAGATCGTCGGTCTTCAATCACCGTCTTCAACTTCGACTCTTCATCGTCGTAGTAATTACTCGGAATGGGTTATACCCGTTCTTTCCGAATAACTCGCGAATTTTATAATAAAAATGAAGTATTATAAAACACATCCAACGTCTCATTCCAATTCAGAATATTCTTTTAAATAAAATATTCGAATTATTCTATCAAAGATAAACTCTTTAACTTTGCTCTTAAATCTTTCTTTTAAAAGGTTTATTAAAACTCCAATTGGTTTTAAGTACCACAAATCATTATTCAATGATTATTTAGATTTAAGAATTAAATCTTAATTTTAAATGGGTTAAAGAACTAATGTCATTTAAAAACATAGTTCACGGTAAACCCCAAATCATCTTCCATAAAACTATGGGATCTTCACAGAATCAAATCAACATATAATCACTATAAATTTCTGTATCCGACCAATAATATAAATGGAATAACGGCAAAGCCTCTTAAATTCCATATGTAGTATCGGTTTTCTTCTACAGAAGCTTATCTCGGTTATAATAAATTTGAATTCCATTCAACTCCAATTTAATATATTAAATTGGTAAACTTGGATTTTGGAAAATTCTCATTTAAATCTTAATAAAAGATTTATAAATTCCAAATCATATTTTCATTGTCAGTTAGGTTAAAGAACACATGTCATTTAAAAACACGGTTCACAATAAACCCAACTCACATTGCATCCTATTTCAATTACTAAATATAATTGAAAACTTTAATAATCTAAATTTAAAAGATTATCCTTTTCATACGGGGTTTAAGAACAGTGTTATTTAAGACACTATTCACGACAAACCCGAAATCCAATTTATTTACTTAAATTCAATTAAATATTACAAATTGGAAGACTTCATTAAATCTGAATTTAATGATTTATTCTAGTTCATTTCAATAAAAATATATTTTTCGGAAATATATTCTTTTTCTAAACATATCATCTTAAATATTCTTTTCTAGAATACTCTTTATTGGAATGTGACTCAATCAACATCCCTATATTGCATGTAATCGATGAGAAATAACTATCAAGCATCCAAATAACACCCAGAGTGGGTTCTACACTAAATATTGGGACTAGTGCAGGTCAAATATCATCCCAACACCCGTGTGGGGTTTCATCCAACAATCAAATGATAAATTATTTGTGCACTTGGGCGATGTGTAAAAATTATCGACCCAATCACATAAACAAGTCGGATGACTTATAAATGGAAGTGTAATATTCAGTTTGAATATTCTAACATTATCTGTAATACGTTTAACACTTCAACATCGCAGACATATATTGCACACATATGAATGACATGGTTTTTAATTCTTCTTACAATAAAATGTAAATTCTATTACTAACACTTGTAGCAAAATGTTATCTTATTTTCATGCGACATTTTATGCATGTTTTATTTGCAACAAGGAATGCAAATAAAAATGTGGCTTTTCATTGCAATAAACATTTTCTAACAAAAATGTCCTTTTTATACTAATTTACAATTTCTAACAAAAATGTATATTCTGCTTTGCTAACATGTTTTAACATAAAAATGTGATTTTTATTTCTACAATCATGTTTCACAAAAATGTGATTTTTGTTTCTATAATCATCTCTAAACAAAATGTCCTTTTAATCTTTCTAATGTATATTTTTAACAAAATGTTCTTTCTATCTTTCTAGTGTACATTTTAACAAAATGTTCTTTTTAATCCAATCTATCATTTCTAATTCATTCTTATGTAATTAACATGTGAATTTTGTTCTAATCATTTTTATGTAATCCAAATATGATTATCTTGCCTAGCCCTTTCGATGTAACAAAATATGATTATTTTGTTATCTTCCTTTAAATGTATAAAAATATACATTTTATTTCATTCATCTTAAATGTACAAAAATATCCTTTTTACTTCATTTATTTCAAAGTGACAAAAATGTCTCTTCTATTCTAATTCTTCTAAAGTGACAGAAATCATATTTTTGTCTAATTCCTTTTTAATGTACAAAATATGATATTTTTAACTCAATTTCTTTAATGTATGGAAAAATACATTTTCAATTTTTTTTTTTTTATAAACGATAAGGTAAATCTTTGTCTAATTCCTTTAAATATACAAAATTGTATATTTCCTTTTCTAATGTCATATTTTTCATAAATGTAGATTCTATGTCTAAAGTCATCTTTTACATAAAAATGTAAACCCTTATCAAATCTTTTTATGTTAACAAAATGCATATTCTTATCAAATCCTTTTTATGTTAACAAAATATTCATTTTATTCTAATCCTTTTAAATATACAAAACCAAAATGATAATTTTGTTCTTAATAACCTAATTAACCAAAATGTTAATTTTGTCCTTTATATCTTTTCAATGTAACAAAAATATATTTTCCTCAATCTTTTCCATGTAACAAAAATATATTTTCTTTAATCTTTCCAATGTGTCTAATTGAATGTTTTAAAGTCATTTCTTCTAAAGTGACAAAAATAAATGAATTAACTTCATTCTATTCAAAGTGACAAAATGAATGTTTTCTAATTCATTTCTCTTAAATTAACAAATTCATTTTATAAATTTCAATGTGACCAAATGACTAATTTCGTTAACAACTTTCAATACAACCAAATGATAAATTGGTTTGTAACCTTTGATGCAAACAAAAATAAGAATTTTATTTATAAACTTTTAATGCAACAAAATGAGAATTTTGTTTTGGTAACTTTTATTTTCACTAATCAAATTTGTTAAAAATATGTTATTCTTTTAATATTTAACATTTCTAAACAAAATGTGTTTTTTAACCAAATGGACATTTTCTAATCAAAATGTTCTAATGTTAACATTCTTAATATTTTTAATCTAATGTTAACATTTTTAACTAAAACAATGTTTTTATTTTAATGTTAACATTTTGACAAAACGGTGTTTGCTAATCTAAATGAACCCTTTAACAAAATGGTGATTTTAATCTAAATGTACATTTTAACAAAATGGTGATTTTAATCTAAATGTACATTTTAACAAAATGGTGATTTTAATATAAATGTACATTTTTATCTAAAGCAGTGTTTTTATTCTAAAATTACATATTTTTTTTAACAAAAATTGGTTCATTTCTAAACTAACATAAAAATGTAATTTTTATGATAACATGTTTTCTAACATGAATTCATTTCAACAAAACAACCAGAATTGATCTCATACATCACACACAATTCTATTCAGTGATTCATCTCAATACAACTAAATCAACATTTCAATGAATATATACATAACACCACATGAATGAATATAAATCTCAAACAAATTAAACAATTAATTTATAATTTTAAAGTAGAATTCTCACTTTGCTATTCAGGTCAGAATTTTCTCTGAATTTGATCTGCTCTACTTCAGTCCTGGTTCGTTCCATGTCGTAGTGCTCGGAAATACGAATCCAACGAAATTTGTTTTATTGAATTCTGTTCATGTTTGCATAAGATATGACCATTCAAAGATTGGATAATTAAACAAAAATTAATTAATTAATTAATTAATTAATCACTTTAATTTAACCCCACCGCCCATTTACAGATCCAACGCCCCTTGTTCCTTCTTCCTTCTTCACCGTGTACCTGTAACGCAAAAACCCATACACCGCTCCTCCTCTCTTCCAGTCGCACGCAACCCGAGGGTCTAGGACTCGATCCACCGCCACCGCGAAGAAGGCCGGAGCGCCGCCTTCTACCACCAGGCACCACGTCGAACTCGGTGCACCTGGGAGGTCGGAAAACGCCTCCTAGTGGCGTGATTTCAAGCTTAAATTCTGGCTCAACCGAGCCCCTATTCCCGATCTTGACCGTTCATCTCGGAGACCTCAAGAAGTTCTTCAATTACTAATTAGGGATTTCGAATTTCATTGAGTGATTAAAACGAAAATGGAGGGTGAAGGATTGAGCGAAAGTGGCCATCGATTTGGGCAGATGACGATTGAGTATAGTATGAATTAGGGTTTGGTATAGAACCGTATTTATACAACGTATTTTCCTTTTTATTTAATTATTTAATCATTTAATTCAAGAAAATATTGGTTCGTTGATACTAACTCCGAATCGAACCCAACGAATGTCGCCCCTAGCCAAATACCCCCGTCCCGGACACAATGGAATATGTTTCGTAGCCCAATTCAGCTGTTATGATAAGTTTTTCTCAAAATTTAAAATATAAATCAATTTATATTAAATTCAAATGTATATTTTAAATTACCGGGGCCACATACGGACTCTAAAAATTACAGAAAAATTATTTCTGGCTATGTTTTGACGATACGGTCCTAACAAGACTAATTTCGTTGAATTCTGAGACCGTTGGAAAAATAACCATTTTTAAGCTGATTAAATTTGACCGAAACTGACAAAACACGTTTTCTTTCGCCACGCTCACATATTAATTCGAAAAATTCTGGAAAATTAAACTTAGCAATAATTTGACATTCCGGTTCCAACAAAAGTGGTTTCATCGAAAACCGAGGTCGTTTGAAAAATGACTATTTTTAAGGCCAATATATTAAATTAATAATACGTTTTTAAACAAATAAATTCCAAAACTCAGAATATATAAGTATTTACTGTTTTTCAATGCAGAAACATCATTCTGAACTCAATGGAAGAGGTTTCGAGTCGAAATTCCTTCATATGTGAAAAGTAACCTTTCGGGCCCTATATAATATATATATATATATATATATATATATATATATATATATATATATATATTCTACAACTACCTTTCTAAAAATTGAATTGGCCATAACTTTTGATTTCCGCTATGAAATTTCAATTTTTCAGATTCGTTAGAAAGATATGATTAAACAAATTTAAATATTCCTGATTTCGTTCAATTCTGATTTAAAATGAATCCAGTACAGTCAGTCAAAGTTCAAATTCAAATTTTCAAACTACAGCGCTGTTTTAAACTCCTTTTCTAATTAAATTGAATTTATTCGTTTTAAAGAAAAATTTTAGTCGTTATTATTTAAAATAAATTATTCTAAACATTAAAATCCATTAAAATTTCTAAAATAAAAATTTTAAATTGGCTCAAAATTCCGGGTTGTTACAGGTTGGGCCGGTCCTCTCTTACGTTTGAGGATTGGCAATTCCTGAACACACGTTTCCCGGTCCTATCAGACCTAATATCGAGGCGCCTCATTCCAACAACCACAAAGGTGAAAAGTATATAAATGTCAGGGCTGGTAAGTCACTGACACCACCAAAGCTAGAAAGAAACGTCGTGTTCTCCCAACGGTCCATATCCCGTTTTTAACTCATACCGAGGTGTGAGGCTCGTGAATTCACGTTATACACAAAGCTACGCCACAAAGGCCGTGCTTTGATCATCAACCACAAGACTTTGCTTTTCAATAGAAGCCTTGATCAATTGCCACTTAGGCATGCCACACTGGCAATTAGTGCCATGCGACTGATGTCCATCGATATACAACCTCTGAGCTCGTACGTCTTAGAGAAGGGAGTTAAGCAAGAGAATAAATTCTTCGCCGCCAAACAGATATATATTTAACAGAAATCAATCAACACAGAATAAAATCCAATGTCAGACACACAATCCATTTACAAGTTCGTTCTGGGTCTGAACAAAACCGGAGGCACTTTCCTCGCATATCCATCGATCTCCAAGTACGTCTGGACGACCACCGACTATTTCCATCCTCTTGGGTGTACAGCACTATTAGGATCATCAGTAATTATCCAAACGATGTGAAGACTTCCGGTCTTCAACCACCGTCATCATCTTCGACTTATCGTCGAATCGGTTATTCAGAATGGGTATAAACCCGGCCTTTCCGAACAACCCGCGTATATTAAAAAAAAATGTTACACAAACACAACATTCGCCTCATTCCAATTCATCAGTCACTAGCCGTAAATCAGTAAGAGAGCAATTCCTCAAATATTAACCCCGAAGGCCGAAACCAACATCAGATCAATACCCAGGAAACCATTCTTCTTAACTAACCTACAGCTAGTTTCTAAATTTCAATTCTTAGGGAAAGGTTCCCATTAATTTTATCAAAGATAAATTCTTTAAATTTATTCTTTAATCTTCCTTTGGATGTCATTTCAAACCAAATTATGGTTTTCCAAACTAGTCGAGATTAGCGAACCACACCGAAGTAATTATTTATTTTATTTCCCAATCCCAACCTATTCATCCCATGAAGAAAACTGTTATTACTCCATATCTAACACCATGGTGTTATCGGTAAAATTAATTACCATTTCACGTTCAAATCTTATTAAAGATTTAACTATTGCTTTGGAGAAAAACTGGTGATACTCCATTCTCGCTCACTTTCAAATTTGATAATTTAAATTATTAATTCACATTTCAATATAATTGCAGATTCATTAAAACTCCTTTTACTGGGTTAAAGAACTAATGTCATTTAAAACACATTTCACGATAAACCCAAATGATATTCTATTTATTATCGGGTTAAAGAACTAGTGTTATTTAAAACACCGTTCACGATAAACCCATAAATTAATTCTATTTAAAACCCATTTCAAATCCAATTTATCTATTTGAAAATAAACGGGTTTAATTTTAGTTCAAAACTAGTTCATTTCGATAAAAAACTATTTTTATCTTTTCAAATATCGAGTTTTTCATCCCAATTTTTCCCAAATCATTTCTTATGATTTTACACAAATTATTACTATTTTTAATAATACAGGTTTAATTTTAGTTCAAAACTAGTTCATTTCGATAAAAAACTATTTTTATCTTTTCAAATATCGAGTTTTTCATCCCAATTTTTCCCAAATCATTTCTTATGATTTTACACAAATTATTACTATTTTTAATAATTTTATCAAGGCCCGTACAGTCGATTTCCATCAACGGCCATCGAACTGCACTTACAGCGACCTTTTCCAAATTTGATTTGGACGTATCTCCAAATTCAACCGCTAGATTTCAAATTTCTAATATTCTTTAAAAAGCTCTTTTCGATACGAACCCAACGGTTCCGGTTTTAGGAGAATCCGACGGTCGGATCTCCCGTAATGTCTGTTCGAAATCAATGGTCGAAATTCACGAACTGCCGCGGCGCGGCGCGTTCCATTCAGGCCACTATATTATATATATAATATATATAATATATATTTCGTCGATTTCTATTTAAAACGAATTTTATAAATAGTTTTAAATTCGTTCAAAAACATTTCAACTTCCATTTTTAATTCAATTTAAATTTTAATTCATTCTATATTCAATTCAATTCGAATTTGCTTTATATATATTCGATTTTTATCTCTTTTCAATATTCATTATAAAAACGAATATAATCGATATAAATATCGTTCTCGTCAAAATAGCGCATCTCTAATCAACACGGCTTTATATATTTCAATAATTCCGTTATTCTATTCAACAAATGAATATTTATTCTATTCAATACATGAATCTATATTTGTGCCAACACATGACTAATCTCAACGAATGTGTACTGTCCACGTGTGACTATTTTTGTTATTTAATATATTTTATAAAAATTAAGGTATCTATCGTTTGATTTCAAATCAGACTCCAACCGTAAATTAGTAAGAGAACGATTCCCTGAATATTAACCCCGAAGGCCGAAACCAACATCAGATCAACGTCCAGGAGACCACTCATCTTATCTATTTTCCAATTAGTTTCTAATTTTATATATGATAAAGATGTAAATTTTATTGTTAAAATATTTCGTTCAACACATGACTAATCTCAACGGATGAGTACTGTCAACACATGAACCTTTATTTTATATTATTAAACATGTAGATTTTATTGTTAAAATATTTCGTTCAACACATGACTAATCTCAACGGATGAGTACGGTCAACACATGAACCTTTATTTTATAATATTCTTTATTTTCTAAATTGGAATGAGGCCCAATCAATTACCATATAAAGTTAATTATATGATTCCATACAACACATGTATATAATAGCAATGATAAATAATCAACCATCATCCAAAGTGCACTACACTGTATAAGCATCAAATATAGATATCTAACCCTTATAACAGCCTGTCGATCCATCGATCGACATACAACTAATTATTGGGATTAGTGTATGCCGTATTTTATCCCAATACCCGTATGGGGTTTCAAATCAACAAACATAGATTTTTATTTGTGCAGTTGGGCGATGTGTAAAATTTATCGTCCCAATCAATGTCAGTCAAATCAGTGTACATAAACAAAACGTTCGATTTGTAAATGAATATTTATTTATTCACGTTCACGTTAAAAATTACATTTTTAACGACCAAATTATTCTATTGGGTTCATTTATTAAATAAAATGATATCTTTATTTTTCTAACTTATTTTAGAAAATTTCGGCGGCATAACGGCACGATACTAGAAACGGAACAAGGCCTAGCCTTATCCCCGGTCTAATAATGGCCAACGCCATACACATATCAATCAAACCAATTTCAATTCACCAAACAACCAAATTTAGATCAAATAATCTAACCAACTACATAACCAAACAAACAAGTCCACGGTCTGTGGACAATGGTGTCAGGTGCTACTAAACACCGTCTGCATCCTAGTATATATTTATATAACTAGAAAAGAAAAGTTAAAGTGAGAAGTTCTCACTGAGTAGCTAAACCAAACGCCACGACTCTTCTTATGTAGAAATCTTCGTCGTGCTCGCCTTTTTGCCAATTTCACTGCCCGTAGTCACTACATATATAAAAATCACATTTTTATATTGTTGCTATGTATATAAAAATCACATTTTTATTCTACAACTATATAGATAAAAATTCTATTTTTATACCGCTGTTCATATAGTAAAGATCAAATCTTTACTATCTATATAATATAAAAATTGTATTTTTATTATCTCTACTATATAAAAATCATATTTTTGTTCTTCTATAATATAAAAATCATATTTTTATTCTACTTCATTCGTCAAAAACCATAGAAGCTTTAAAGCGGAGAAAACTCACTTTTTTCTAACGCCCGGATTCGCTGTTCGGGTTCCAGAATTTGCAAACAAGCTTCAATCTTCACACCATCTTTTTTCTAGCTTAAACGCGCCATTCCGGAAAACTTTTGCCTAAGGGTCTTTTTGCCGAAAATGCTCCAATTCGCCAGAATTCGCGAAAGTACACGAATTTTACCGCTTTTGAACAGCAGACTTCGAACGCGTTTTCCGAGCAGCTCCGAACTCCAAAACATGACTTCCATATAACCAAATCGAAGAGAATTTCGTGCTCTACAACTTTGGTTTAGAGGGACTTTGGCCAAGAACGCACCCTTTGAGAGATATAGGCCAAAACAGTCCGGAGTGTTTTGTGTAAAACGGGAATTTTGGTGAAAATGAGTTTTTGAGTGTAGCGGGGCCCACGGCCGGAGTTGGGTGGCCAGCGGGCGGTGGCGGGCCTGATGGATGTGGGGGAGGGTGCTAAGGGCGGTGGTGGGGCCCGTGGTGGCCGCGGTGGTGGTGGTTGGTGATTTGGGGGTTTAGGGTTCATGAAAAGAGGAGAGAGAAGGAGGAGGAGGAGGAGGAGGAGGTGGAGTGGGGGTGGTGGCCGGCGGCCTGAGGTGGTGCGGCTGCGGGGTAGGGGGCGGTGGCAGCGGTGGTGGTGGAGGAGACTCCGTTTTTGAGTTTTTGAAGAGGAAGAGAGAAATGAAATTATGAAGAGAAAAATGGAGTAAAAGTGATTATATGCTAGTTTCTCGCGTATCGCCTGAACGCTAACGATTTCCAATCGCCGCGGATTTCGGACACGAGATAGTAGATGTGAAGACGAGTCCAACGAAACAAGTTTCATTGAATTCCGAGTTCGTTTGACTATCCAAAAAAAAATCATAAAAATGCTCAGATAAGCTCTAAAAATGCTATTTTGGCGCACCATTTCTTCTTGCACGCTCACATGCTAACTTCAAAAATCATGCCCTTTTAGATTTAACTATTTTTAGATGATACGAATCCAAAAAAAAAAAAATCGAATTCTGAGGTCGTATCAATAATGTTCCTTTGTAAAATGACTACCTGCTTTACCCTGAACTGTTTCAGCTCGCACGACCACATACTAACTCCGTTCGACGCGCCATTTGGAACTCAACAATGATTTGTCATTATGAATCCAGAAAACTTTATCTCGTCGAATTCTGAGCTCATATGCAAAATTTCACTTTTTAAGGGCTATGTTTTGTTAACCAAAAAGCTCCTGCCAATTGCCACTATTCCGGATATCGGAATATATCGAAGCTTATACTTTTCGGACTTCTAAACAGCATTTTGAACTCAATGAAAGTGGTTTCGAGTCCAAATTCATCCGTATGCAAATTTTGACTTTTTGGGCCATGTATAATTTACATAGCGACTATTCTGAATTTTCAACCGGGCATAACTTATGATTCCCGCTATGAAATTTCGATTTTTCAGATTCGTTGGAAAGATATTTTCGACTAGATTCTAATATTTTTGGTTTCGCCAAAATCCGGTTTATTTTGCACTCGGTATGTTCAATTGAAATTTGAAATCGAATTATCGAACTACCGCGCCATTTTCAATTCCTTTTATAATTTAAAATAAATATTTATATTCTAACGACGATCTATATAAATATATACGTTCTAATTATATTCAAAATAAATTGATCGTCAATTTATTTAATCTAATTCATTTTAAATATTCTAAATTCATTAAAATTGCCAAAATAAAAATTTTAAATTGGCTCAGAATTTCCGGGTTGTTACAATCTCCCCCACTTAAAATTTTTCGTCCCCGAAAAGGAACGAAGCCGAAAGTTGTTTTAAAAACCAACTCAACGTTCATTCTGGCTTCCATTCTCCAACTTTTCAGTTTCTGAGAATTTTCAAATTCTTCAAAAATTTGGCTAATACTCGGAATTTTCGAAAAATTTCGCCATAACCTCCTTTGTACGGGGAGGGGTTTGGAAATTTATTGGGCCGTATTAGGTACCCAATAAATCCTATAAAGCATACGCATATTTATAGTGATATAATCTGGTGTTTACAGGGGAGCGTGTATAGATAATAACTCCAGAGAATAAATTCTCGTCACCCTGTCAAAGCCTGAGGGAGTATGTATTTTAATTGCTCCAGAGAATAAATTCTCGTCACCTCGTCCCGTGTGGGAAATAAATAATCCATGTGCCGTATCTAATGACTAGAGAGACGTTATTATTGTCAACTCCAGACCCGTGTAGGGTTTTTATTAATCTGGCAATTTTACCGTTACAATTTTATATTGTCCATATCAATCATCAGTTCAACCTGTAATATATAGTCCATATCTGTCATCAATTCAACCTGTAATATATAGTCATCGCCATACAAGCCTCTCGCTCGTATGGTAAATCTTCCACCTCGTCACACAAGCTCCAAATGCTTGTGTGGTATATGATGAAGTATGCGATCTTCAAGAAGTATGCCATCTTCAGGAAGTATGCCTTGCAGTGTAGTTCAAAATTAATTGTTACTATCCTATGGCGACATTTATTAATTACACAGAATAACCAGCACTCCGCAACCAATGGCACTCACAGGAGTTGATATAATAATAAAACTGCGCATCCAACTCATTAAGGTTTACCTATTTATCGGGCACGCAAATAAATTCTTTACTTAACAGCTAATCCATTTACCTGTTCAAACATATATATGTATATGGATGCATTTGCAAATAATTTACAATACAATTCAATATTTGGTTCAATTAAGCCTAAATTCACCATTCATTCACATAATGGTTTAAATAAATAATCATACAACACAACCATCAATCAATTAGTGAATTAGCTTTTCAAATTCATAATTTGATATATATACTGAAAAACATGTTTTTGATGCCAAGTCACAACAATAAACCTATCTAGTTTTGATTCTCACACCAGTCTAATGGAAATATATAGATATCATACCTTCGTCACGCGAAAATAAATACTGGTGATGGTATACTTCATCATCAGGACCATGTCCGGGCGACTAGAGTGTGACACTATATCTATCTAATATATTAAAACTTCGAATATACGTTCATGACGCGTATATGCAAAACCTTTATATACTAGATTGTACAAATCAATATAAAAAAATTATTCAAATACGTATGAAACAATTTAAATTTCAAAACAAAATTGTTTTCATTTGAAAAATATACTCTTCATACTCGTTCTAGGATACTACTGATCCTATCTCTAATGAGTCATTCTAATTGGATATTACTAATCCAATATCTGATGAATTCTTTCGTATGGTTCTAATGTGTCTTGTTCTCGAGCTCTGTAAACCAAAGCTCTGATACCACTGTAAGGACCCGTTACTTCCCCGTGAAGGAAAGAGCAGATACTTTGAGAACAACACACAAATGAACGTAGACGGAAGAACATTTCATTGTTATTACAACAATTCCATCAGATACAAGAATATACAGATTATTAATGAATAAATTACATTCGATAAATATCAGAGATTACAATAAGTTACATAGCAGCGGAAAAATAATACAAAACACAACTGAAAGTAATACACGGATACAGAGCTTTCCGAGCATCGTTCCAGCTGTAAATCAGGATCATGTGAATATAAATCTGCAAAACCAAAACTACTAGCTGCCCGTGTCGAAAATAAGGGCACCCAGAGTTTAGGTTAAAACAATAAACTCCAGGTCAGTCTTGTGGCTGGTGTGAGAACTAAAACAGTTATTTAAAGCTTTACTTTAAAAGAGAGTAATTCAAGGGACCACGCCGTATAACACGGAACGGGTTTCCTCCCAAGAATACCAGTGCATAGAAAAGACAACGCAATGCTTTTTCGAAAAAATGAAGCTATTATAAGACCCAGGTCCCATCACACAATGCAACGCAAGCTGGAGGATAGGGTTTCTATTATAATAGCCAAACATGCTTGGTACGTTTAAAACAAATCATTTGATACTATAATAAGTGTATAGTGTCAAAACAATTTCAATCATAAATATAAATCATAGACGGCATAAGCGCCCCATCCCAATATGTCGCCATACTTGGATCTACAAATAAAACGGAAATATCTCGTATTGGAAATTGGATTTCCGTCATGACTCGAGGCAAGGGGCAAGCTCCTCTCCGATTCGAGACACTCTAGCAAATGCTCAGGACTACACACTCTGGGCAGCAACATGGATCGGTTGGGCCGGTCCTCTCTTACGTTTGAGGATTGGCAATTCCTGAACACACGTTTCACGGTCCTATCAGACCTAATATCGAGGCGCCTCATTCCAATAACCACAAAGGTGAAAAGTATATAAATATCAGGGCTGGTAAGTCACTGACACCACCAAAGCTAGAAAGAAACGCCGTGTTCTACCAACGGTCCGTATCCTGTTTTTAACTCATTCCGAGGTGTGAGGCTCGCGAATTCACGTTATACACAAAGCTACGCCACAAAGGCCGTGCTTTATCATCAACCACAAGACTTTGCTTTTCAAAAGAAGCCTTGATCAATTGCCACTTAGGCATGCCACACGGGCAATTCATGCCATGCGACTGATGTCCATCGATATACAACCTTTGAGCTCGTACGTCTTAGAGAAGGGCGTTAAGCAAGAGAATAAATTCTCCGCCGCCAAACAGATATATATTTAACAGAAATCAATCAACATAGAATAAAATCCAATGTTAGACACACAATCCATTTACAAGTTCGTTCTGGGTTTGAACGAAACCGGAGGCATTTTCCTCGCATATCCATCGATCTCCAAGTACTCTGGACGACCACCGACTATTTCCATCCTCTTGGGTGTATAGCCCAATCAGGATCATCAGTAATTATCCAAACGATTTGAAGATTTCTAGTCTTCAACCACCGTCATCATCTTCGACTTATCGTCGAATCGGTTATTCAGAATGGGTATAAACCCGGCCTTTCCGAACAACCCGCGTATATTAAAAACAAATGTTACACAAACACAACATACGCCTCATTCCAATTCATCAGTCACTAACCGTAAATCAGTAAGGGAGCAATTCCCCAAATATTAACCCCGAAGGCCGAAACCAACATCAGACCAATACCCAGGAAACCATTCTTCTTAACTAACCTACAGCTAGTTTCTAAATTTCAATTCTTAGGGAAGGGTTCCCATTAATTTTATCAAAGATAAATTCTTTAAATTTATTCTTTAATCTTCCTTTGGATGTCATTTCAAACCAAATTATGGTTTTCCAAACTAGTCGAGATTAGCGAACCACACCGAAGTAATTATTTATTTTATTTCCCAATCCCAACCTATTCATCCCATGAAGAAAACTGGTAGTACTCCATATCTAACACCACGGTGTTATCGGTAAAATTAATTACCATTTCACGTTCAAATCTAATTAAAGATTTAACTATTGCTTTGGAGCAAAACTGGTGATACTCCATTCACGCTCACTTTCAAATTTGATAATTTAAATTATTAATTCACATTTCAATCTAATTGCAGATTCATTAAAACTCCTTTTACTGGGTTAAAGAACTAATGTCATTTAAAACACATTTCACGATAAACGCAAATCACATTCTATTTATTATCGGGTTAAAGAACTAGTGTTATTTAAAACACCGTTCATGATAAACCCACAAATCAATTCTATTTAAAACCCATTTCAAATCCAATTTATCTATTTGAAAATAAACGGGTTTAATTTTAGTTCAAAACTAGTTCATTTCAATAAAAATCTATTTTTATCTTTTCAAATATGGAGTTTTTCATCCCAATTTTTCCCAAATCATTTCTTATGATTTTACACAAATTATTACTATTTTTAATAATTTTAGCAAGGCCCGTACAGTCGATTTCCATCAACGGCCATCGAACTGTACTTACAACGACCTTTTCCAAATTTGATTTGGATGCATCTCCAAATCCAACCGTTAGATTTCAAATTTCTAATATTCCTTAGAAAGCTCTTTTCGATACGAACCCAACAGTTTCGGTTTTAGGAGAATCCGACGGTCGGATCTCCCGTAATGTCCGTTCGAAATCAATGGTCGAAATTCAGGAACTGCCGCGACACGGCGCGTTCCATTCAGGCCATTATATTATATATATATAATATATTTCATCGATTTCTATTTAAAACAAATTTTATAAATAGTTTTAAATTCGTTAAAAAACATTTCAACTTCCATTTTCGATTCAATTCAAATTTTAATTCATTCTATATTCAATTCGAATTTGCTTTATATATATTCGATTTTTATCTCTTTTCAATATTCATTATAAAAACGAATATAATCGATATAAATATCGTTCGCGTCAAAATAGCGCATCTCTAATCAACACGGCTTTATATATTTCAATAATTCCGTTATTCTATTCAACAAATGAATATTTATTCTATTCAATACGTGAATCTATATTTTTGCCAACACATGACTAATCTCAACGTATGAGTACTGTCCACGTGTGACTATTTTTGTTATTTAATATATTTTATAAAATTTAAGGTATTTATCGTTTGATTTCAAATCAGACTCCAACCGTAAATTAGTAAGAGAACGATTCCCTGAATATTAACCCCGAAGGCCGAAACCAACATCAGATCAACATCCAGGAGACCACTCATCTTATCTATTTTCCAATTAGTTTCTAATTTTATATATGATAAAGATGTAAATTTTATTGTTAAAATATTTCGTTCAACACATGACTAATCTCAACGGATGAGTACTGTCAACACACGAACCTTTATTTTATAATATTAAACATGTAAATTTTATTGTTAAAATATTTCATTCAACACATGACTAATCTCAACGGATGAGTATGGTCAACACATGAACCTTTATTTTATAATATTCTTTATTTTCTAAATTGGAATGAGGCCCAATCAATTACCATATAAAGTTAATTATATGGATTCCATACAACACATGTATATAATAGCAACGATAAATAATCAACCATCATCCAAAGTGCACTACACTGTATAAGCATCAAATATAGATATCTAACCCTTATAACAGCCTGTCGATCCATCGATCGACATACAACTAATTATTGGGATTAGTGTATGCCGTATTTTATCCCAATACCTGTGTGGGGTTTCATAACAACAAACATAGATTTTTATTTGTGCAGTTGGGCGATGTGTAAAATTTATCGTCCCAATCAATGTCAGTCAAATCTGTGTACATAAACAAATCGTTCGATTTGTAAATGAATATTTATTTGTTCACGTTCACGTTAAAAATTACATTTTTAACGACCAAATTATTCTATTCGGTTCATTTATTAAATAAAATGATATCTTTATTTTTCTAACTTATTTTAGAAAATTTCGGCGGCATAACAGCACGATACTAGAAACGGAACAAGGCCAAGCCTTATCCCCGGTCCAATAATGGCCCACGCCATACACATATCAATCAAACCAATTTCAATTCACCAAACAACCAAATTTAGATCAAATAATCTAACCAACTACCCAACTAAAAAAACAAGTCCATGGTCTGTGGACAATGGTGTCAGGTGCTACTAAACACCGTTTGCATCCTAGTTCATATTTATATAACTAGAAAAGAAAAGTTAAAGTGAGAAGTTCTCACCGACTAGCTAAACCAAACGCCACGACTCTTCTTATGCAGAAATCTTCGTCGTGCTCGCCTTTTTGCCAATTTCACTGCCCGTAGTCACTACATATATAAATATCACATTTTTATATTGTTGCTATGTATATAAAAATCACATTTTTATTCTACTACTATATAAATAAAAATTCTATTTTTATACCGCTGTTCATATAGTAAAGATCAAATTTTTACTATCTATATAATATAAAAATCGTATTTTTATTATCTCTACTATATAAAAATCATATTTTTGTTCTTCCTATAGTATAAAAATCATATTTTTATTCTACTTCATTCGTCAAAAACCATAGAAGCTTTAAAGCGGAGAAAACTCACTTTTTTTCCAACGCCCGGATTCGCCGTTCGGGTTCCAGAATTTGCAAACGAGCTTCAATCTTCATACCATATTTATACTAGCTTAAACGCGCCATTCCGGACAACTTTCACCTAAGGGTCTTTTTGCCGAAAATGCTCCAATTCGCCAGAATTCGCGTAAGTACATGAATTTTACCGCTTTTGAACTGCAGACTTCGAACGCGTTTTCCGAGCAGCTCCGAACTCCAAAACATGACTTCCATATAGCCAAATCGAAGAGAATTTAATGCTCTACAACTTTGGTCTGGAAGGACTTTGGCCAAAAACGCACCCTTTGAGAGATATAGGCCAAAACAGTCCGGGGTGTTTTGTGTAAAACGGGAATTTTGGTGAAAATGAGTTTTTGAGTATAGCGGGGCCCACGGCCGGCGTTGGGTGGCCAGCGTGCGGTGGCGGACCTGGTGGACGTGGGGGAGGGTGCTAAGGGCGGTGGTGGGTCCCGTGGTGGCCGCGGTGGTGGTGGTTGGTGATTTGGGGGTTTAGGGTTCATGAAAAGAGGAGAGAGAAGGAGGAGGAAGAGGAGGTGGAGTGGGGGTGGTGGCCGGTGGCCTGAGGTGGTGCGGCAGCGTGGTAGGGGGCGGTGGCAGCGGTGGTGGTGGAGGAGACTCCATTTTTGAGTTTTTGAAGAGGAAGAGAGAAATGAAATTATGAAGAGAAAAATGGAGTAAAAGTGATTATATGCTGGTTTCTCGCGTATCGCCTGAACGCTAACTATTTCCAATCGCTGCGGATTTCGGATACGAGATAGTAGACGTGAAGACGAATCCAACGAAACAAGTTTCGTTGAATTCCGAGTTCGTTTGACCGTCCAAAAAAAATCATAAAAACGCTCAGATAAGCTCTAAAAATGCTATTTTGGCGCACCATTTCTTCTTGCACGCTCACATGCTAACTTCAAAAATCATGCCCTTTTGGATTAAACATTATTAGACGACACGAATCCAAAAAAAAAAACGAAATCGAATTCTGAGGTCGTATCAATAATGTTTCTTTGTAAAATGACTGTTTGCTTTACCCTGAACTGTTTCAGCTCGCACGGCCACATACTAACTCCGTTCGACACGCCATTTGGAACTCAACAATGATTTGTCATTATGAATCCAGAAAACTTCATCTCGTCGAATTCTGAGCTCATATGCAAAATTTCACTTTTTAAGGGCTATGTTTTGTTAACCAAAAAGCTCCTGCCAATTGCCACTATTCCGGATATCGGAATATATCGAAGCTTATACTTTTCGGACTTCTAAATGGCATTTTGAACTCAATGGAAGTGGTTTCGAGTCCAAATTCATCCGTATGCAAATTTTGACATTTTGGGCCATGTATAATTTACATAGCGACTATTCTGAATTTTTAACCGGGCATAACTTTTGATTCCCACTATGAAATTTCGATTTTTCAGATTCGTTGGAAAGATATTTTCGACTAGGTTCTAATATTTTTGGTTTCGCCAAAATCCGGTTTATTTTGCACTCGGTATGTTCAGTTGAAATTTGAAATCGAATTATCGAACTACCACGCCATTTTCAATTCCTTTTATAATTTAAAATAAATATTTATATTCTAACGACGATCTATATAAATATATACGTTCTAGTTATATTCAAAATAAATTTCTCGTCAATTTATTTAATATAATTCATTTTAAATATTCTAAATTCATTAAAATTGCCAAAATAAAATTGTTAAACTGGCTCAGAATTTCCGGGTTGTTACAATCTCCCCCACTTAAAACTTTTCGTCCCCGAAAAGGAACGAAGCCGAAAGTTGTTTTAAAAACCAACTCAACGTTCATTCTGGCTTCCATTCTCCAACTTTTCAGTTTCTGAGAATTTTCAAATTCTTCAAAAATTTGCCTAACACCCGGAATTTTCGAAAATCTGGTGTTTACAGGGGAGCGTGTATAGATAATAAATCCAGAGAATAAATTCTTGTCACCCTGTCAAAGCCTGAGGTAGTGTGTATTTTAATTGCTCCAGAGAATAAATTCTCGTCACCCCGTCCCGTGTGGGAAATAAATAATCCATGTGCCGTATCTAATGACTAGAGAGACGTGATTATTGTCAACTCCAGACCCGTGTGGGATTTTTATTAATCTGGCAATTTTACCGTTACAATTTTATATTGTCCATATCAGTCATCAGTTCAACCTGTAATATATAGTCCATATCTGTCATCAATTCAACCTGTAATATATAGTCATTGCCATACAAGCCTCTCGCTCGTATGGTGAATCTTCCACCTCGTCACACAAGCTCCAAATGCTTGTGTGGTATATGATGAAGTTTGCGATCTTCAAGAAGTATGCCATCTTCAGGAAGTATGCCATACGGTATAGTTCAAAATTAATTGTTACTATCCTATGACGACATTTATTAATTACACACAGAATAACCAGCACTCCGCATCCAATGGCACTCACTGGAGTTGATATAATAATAAAAGTGCGCATCCAACTCATTAAGGTTTACCTATTTGTCGGGCACGCAAATAAATTCTTTACTCAACAGCTAATCCATTTACCTATTCAAACATATATATGTATATGGATGCATTTGCAAATAATTTACAATACAATTCAATATTTGGTTCAATTAAGCCTAAATTCACCATTCATTCACATAATGGTTTAAATAAAAAATCATACAACACAACCATCAATCAATTAGTGAATTAGCTTTTCAAATTCATAATTTGATATATATACTGAAAAACATGTTTTTTATGCCAAGTCACAACAATAAACCTATCTAGTTTTGGTTCTCACACCGGTCTAATGGAAATATATAGATATCATACCTTCGTCACTCGAAAATAAATACTGGTGATGGTATACTTCATCATCAGGACCATGTCCGGGCGACTAGAGTGTGACTTTATATCTATCTAATATATTAAAACTTCGAATATACGTTCATGACGCGTATATGCAAAACCTTTATATACTTGATTGTCCAAATCAATATAAATAAATTATTCAAATACGTATAAAATGATTTAAATTTCAAAACAAAATTGTTTTCATTTGAAAAATATACTCTTCATACTCGTTCTAGGATACTACTGATCCTATCTCTAACGAGTCATTCTAATTGGATATTACTAATCCAATATCTGTTGAATTCTTTCGTATGGTTCTAATGTGTCTTGTTCTCGAGCTCTGTAAACCAAAGCTCTGATACCACTGTAAGGACCCGTTACTTCCCCGTGAAGGAAAGAGCGGATACTTTGAGAACAACACACAAATGAACGCAGTCAGAAGAACATTTCATTGTTATTACAACAATTCCATCAGATACAAGAATATACAGAGTATAAATGAATAAATTACATTCGATAAATATCAGAGATTACAATAAGTTACATAGCAGTGGAAAAATAATACAAAACACAACTGAAAGTAATACACGGATACAGAGCTTTCCGAGCATCGTTCCAGCTGTAAATCAGGATCCTGTGAATATAAATCTGCAAAACCAAAACTACTAGCTGCACGTGTCGGAAATAAGGGCACCCAGAGTTTAGGTTAAAACAATAAACTCCAGGTCAGTCATGTGACCGGTGTGAGAAGTAAAACAGTTATTTAAAGCTTTACTTTAAAAGAGAGTAATTCAAAGGACCACGCCGTATAACACGGAACGGGTTTCCTCCCAAGAATACCAGTGCATAGAAAAGACAACGCAATGCTTTTTCAAAAAATGAAGCTATTATAAGACCCAGGTCCCATCACACAATGCAACGCAAGCCGGAGGATAGGGTTTTCCCTTATAATAGCCAAATATGCTTGGTACGTTTAAAACAAATCATTTGATACTATAATAAGTGTATAGTGTCAAAACAATTTCAATCATAAATATAAATCATAGACGGCATAAGCGCCCCATCCCAATATGTCGCCACACTAGGCTCTACAAATAAAACCGAAATATCTCGTATTGGAAATTGGATTTCCGTCATGACTCGAGGCAAGGGGAAAGCTCCTCTCCAATTCGAGACACTCTAGCAAATTCTCAGGACTACACACTCTGGGCAGCCACTTGGATCGGTTGGGCCGGTCCTCTCTTACGTTTGAGGATTGGCAATTCCTGAACACATGTTTCCCGGTCCTATCAGACCTAATATCGAGGCGCCTCATTCCAACAACTACAAAGGTGAAAAGTATATAAATGTCAGGGCTGGTAAGTCACTGACACCACCAAAGCTAGAAAGAAACGTCGTGTTCTCCCAACGGTCCGTATCCCGTTTTTAACTCATACCAAGGTGTAAGGCTCGCGAATTCACGTTATACACAAAGCTACGCCACAAAGGCCGTGCTTTGATCATCAACCACAAGACTTTGCTTTTCAACAGAAGCCTTGATCAATTGCCACTTCGGCATGCCACACTGGCAATTCACGCCATGCGACTGATGTCCATCGATATACAACCTTTGAGCTCGTACGTCTTAGAGAAGGGCGTTAAGCAAGAGAATAAATTCTCCGCCGCCAAACAGATATATAATTAACAGAAATCAATCAACACATAATAAAATCCAATGTCAGACACACAATCCATTTACAAGTTCGTTCTGGGTTTGAACGAAACCGGAGACACTTACCTTGCATATCCATCGATCTCCAAGTACTTTGGACAACCACCGACTATTTCCATCCTCTTGGGTGTATAGCCCAATCAGGATCATCAGTAATTATCCAAACGATGTGAAGACTTCCGGTCTTTGACCACCGTCATCTTCTTCGACTTATCGTCGAATCGGTTATTCAGAATGGGTATAAACCCGGCCTTTCCGAACAACCCGCGTATATTAAAAACAAATGTTACACAAACACAACATACGCCTCATTACAATTCATCAGTCACTAACCGTAAATCAGTAAGAGAGCAATTCCCCAAATATTAACCCTGAAGGCCGAAACCAACATCAGATCAATACCCAGGAAACCATTCTTCTTAACTAACCTACAGCTAGTTTCTAAATTTCAATTCTTAGGGAAAGGTTCCCATTAATTTTATCAAAGATAAATTCTTTAAATTTATTCTTTAGTCTTCCTTTGGATGTCATTTCAAACCAAATTATGGTTTTTCAAACTAGTCGAGATTAGCGAACCACACCGAAGTAATTATTTATTTTATTTCCCAATCCCAACCTATTCATCCCATGAAGAAAACTGGTAGTACTCCATATCTAACACCACGGTGTTATCGGTAAAATTAATTACCATTTCACGTTCAAATCTAATTAAAGATTTAACTATCGCTTTGGAGCAAAACTAGTGATACTCCATTCTCGCTCACTTTCAAATTTGATAATTTAAATTATTAATTCACATTTCAATCTAATTGCAGATTCATTAAAACTCCTTTTACTGGGTTAAAGAACTAATGTCATTTAAAACACATTTCACGATAAACCAAAATCACATTCTATTTATTATTGGGTAAAAGAACTAGTGTTATTTAAAACACCGTTCACGATAAACCCACAAATCAATTCTATTTAAAACCCATTTCAAATCCAATTTATCTATTTGAAAATAAACGGGTTTAATTTTAGTTCAAAACTAGTTCATTTCGATAAAAATCTATTTTTATCTTTTCAAATATGGAGTTTTTCATCCCAATTTTTCCCAAATCATTTCTTATGATTTTACACAAATTATTACTATTTTTAATAATTTTATTAAGGCCCGTACAGTCGATTTCCATCAACGGCCATCGAACTGCACTTACAGCGACCTTTTCCAAATTTGATTTGGACGTATCTCCAAATCCAACCGTTAGATTTCAAATTTCTAATATTCATTAGAAAGCTCTTTTCGATACGAACCCAACGGTTCCGGTTTTAGGAGAATCCGACGGTCGGATCTCCCGAAATGTCCGTTCGAAATCAATGGTCAAAATTCACGAACTGCCGCGGCGCGGCGCGTTTCATTCAGGCCATTATATTATATATATAATATATATTTCGTCGATTTCTATTTAAAACGAATTTTATAAATAGTTTTAAATTCGTTCAAAAACATTTCAACTTCCATTTTCAATTCAATTCAAATTTTAATTCATTCTATATTCAATTCAATTCGAATTTGCTTTATATATATTCGATTTTTATCTCTTTTCAATATTCATTATAAAAACGAATATAATCGATATAAATATCTTTCACGTCAAAATAGTGCATCTCTAATCAACACGGCTTTATATATTTCAATAATTCCGTTATTCTATTCAACAAATGAATATTTATTCTATTCAATACGTGAATCTATATTTTTGCCAACACATGACTAATCTCAGCGAATGAGTACTGTCCACGTGTGACTATTTTTGTTATTTAATATATTTTATAAAAATTAAGGTATCTATCGTTTGATTTCAAATCAGACTCCAACCGTAAATTAGTAAGAGAACGATTCCCTGAATATTAACCCCGAAGGCCGAAACCAACATCAGATCAACATCCAGGAGACCACTCATCTTATCTATTTTCCAATTAGTTTCTAATTTTATATATGATAAAGATGTAAATTTTATTGTTAAAATATTTCTTTCAACACATGACTAATCTCAACGGATGAGTACTGTCAACACATGAATCTTTATTTTATAATATTAAAGATGTAAATTTTATTGTTAAAATATTTCGTTCAACACATGACTAATCTCAACGGATGAGTATGGTCAACACATGAACCTTTATTTTATAATATTATTTATTTTCTAAATTGGAATGAGGCCCAATCAATTACCATATAAAGTTAATTATATGGATTCCATACAACACATGTATATAATAGCAACGATAAATAATCAACCATCATCCAAAGTGCACTACACTGTATAAGCATCAAATATAGATATCTAACCCTTATAACAGCCTGTCGATCCATCGATCGACATACAACTAATTATTGGGATTAGTTTATGCCGTATTTTATCCTAATACCCGTGTGGGGTTTCAAATCAACAAACATAGATTTTTATTTGTGCAGTTGGGCGATGTGTAAAATTTATCGTCCCAATCAATGTCAGTCAAATCAGTGTACATAAACAAATCGTTCGATTTGTAAATGAATATTTATTTGTTCACGTTCACGTTAAAAATTACATTTTTAACAACCAAATTATTCTATTCGGTTCATTTATTAAATAAAATGACATCTTTATTTTTCTAACTTATTTTAGAAAATTTCGGCGGCATAACGGCACGATACTAGAAACGGAACAAGGCCTAGCCTTATCCCCGGTCTAATAATGGCCCACGCCATACACATATAAATCAAACCAATTTCAATTCACCAAACAACCAAATTTAGATCAAATAATCTAACCAACCACACAACCAAACAAACAAGTCCATGGTCTGTGGACAATGGTGTCAGGTGCTACTAAACACCATCTGCATCCTAGTATATATTTATATAACTAGAAAAGAAAAGTTAAAGTGAGAAGTTCTCACCGACTAGCTAAACCAAACGCCACGACTCTTCTTATGTAGAAATCTTCATCGTGCTCGCCTTTTTGCCAATTTCACTGCCCGTAGTCACTACATATATAAAAATCACATTTTTATATTGTTGCTATGTATATAAAAATCACATTTTTATTCTACTACTATATAGATAAAAATTCTATTTTTATACCGCTGTTCATATAGTAAAGATCAAATCTTTACTATCTATATAATATAAAAATTGTATTTTTATTATCTCTACTATATAAAAATGATATTTTTGTTCTTCCTATAATATAAAAATCATATTTTTATTCTACTTCATTCGTCAAAAACCATAGAAGCTTTGAAGCGGAGAAAACTCACTTTTTTCTAACGCCCGGATTCGCTGTTCGGGTTTCAGAATTTGCAACCGAGCTTCAATCTTCACACCATATTTATACTAGAGTAAACGCGCCATTCCGGACAACTTTCGCCTAAGGGTCTTTTTGCCGAAAATGCTCCAATTCGCCAGAATTCGCGAAAGTACACGAATTTTACCGCTTTTGAACAGCAGACTTTGAGCGCGTTTTCCGAGCAGCTCCGAACTCCAAAACACGACTTCCATATAGCCAAATCGAAGAGAATTTCGTGCTCTACAACTTTGGTCTGGAGGGACTTTGGCCAAAAACGCACCCTTTGAAAGATATAGGCCAAAACTGTCCGGAGTGTTTTGTGTAAAACGGGAATTTTGGTGAAAATGAGTTTTTGAGTGTAGCGGGGCCCACGGCCGGAGTTGGGTGGCCAGCGGGCTGTGGCGGGCCTGATGGACTTGGGGGAGGGTGCTAAGGGAGGTGGTGGGGCCCGTGGTGGCCGCGGTGGTGGGGGTTGGTAATTTGGGGGTTTAGGGTTCATGAAAAGAGGAGAGAGAAGGAGGAGGAGGAAGAGGAGGAGGAGGTGGAGTGGGGGTGGTGGTCGGCGGCCTAAGGTGGTGCGGCAGCGGGGTAGGGGGCGGTGGCAGCGGTGGTGGTGGAGGAGACTCCATTTTTGAGTTTTTGAAGAGGAAGAGAGAAATGAAATTATGAAGAGAAAAATGGAGTAAAAGTGATTATATGCTAGTTTCTCGCGTATCGCCTGAACGCTAACGATTTCCAATCGCCGTGGATTTCGGACACGAGATAGTAGACGTGAAGACGAGTCCAACGAAACAAGTTTCGTCGAATTCCGAGTTCGTTTGACCATCCAAAAAAAAATCATAAAAATGCTCAGATAAGCTCTAAAAATGCTATTTTGGCGCACCATTTCTTCTAGCACGCTCACATGCTAACTTCTAAAATCATGCCCTTTTGGATTTAACCATTTTTAGACGATACGAATCCAGGAAAAAAATGAAATCGAATTCTGAGGTCGTATCAATAATGTTCCTTTGTAAAATGACTACCTGCTTTACCCTGAACTGTTTCAGCTCACACGGCCACATACTAACTCCGTTCGACGCGCCATTTAGAACTCAACAATGATTTGTCATTATGAATCCAGACAAATTTATCTCGTCGAATTCTGAGCTCATATGCAAAATTTCACTTTTTAAGGGCTATGTTTTGTTAACCGAAAAGCTCCTGCCAATTGCCACTATTCCGGTTATCGGAATATATCGAAGCTTATACTCTTCGGACTTCTAAACGGCATTTTGAACTCAATGGAAGTGGTTTCGAGTCCAAATTCATCCGTATGCAAATTTTGACTTTTTGGGCCATGTATAATTTACATAGCGACTATTTTGAATTTTCAACCGGGCATAACTTTTGATTCCCGCTATGAAATTTCGATTTTTCAGATTCGTTGGAAAGATATTTTCGACTAGATTCTAATATTTCGCCAAAATCCGGTTTATTTTGCACTCGGTATGTTCAATTGAAATTTGAAATCGAATTATCGAACTACCGCGCCATTTTCAATTCCTTTTATAATTTAAAATAAATATTAATATTCTAACGACGATATATATAAATATATTCGTTCTAATTATATTCAAAATAAATTTCTCGTCAATTTATTTAATATAATTCATTTTAAATATTCTAAATTCATTAAAATTGCCAAAATAAAAATTTTAAACTGGCTCAGAATTTCCGGGTTGTTTCATGGCGGTTGTCGTGGTGGTGAACGATCGGATCCTAGCAGCCTTGGGAAGCGTGCGAAATTGAAGAAAAGGGGGCGCGATGGGTTCGAACGTGTTCAGTAATGAACGAAGAAGAAGAGGGGTTGAGGCCCTTAACCAATGTACTAAATCATTAAATTATTATTTAATTATTTCAATGTTTGCAACCTGTTGACACATTTTTTGGCAAAAGCCGTCACACATGGAATTCCTAAATGATAACATGCTCGAGCGATGGAAACGACGTCAGAAGACATTGAGAGATTTGGTCAAAATCACATCCTCAACATAAACAGGCCCGAAACTCCTATCAGACGACCTCTTTTGGGCCCGAAAACAGCGATTACGGAGCTAAGCTTTGTAACTTTTGTAGACCTCTGAGTTAGCTTCAGTTTGAGCTTCGGTTTGGCTCAATCGGACTTACGGTTTGAAAGTTATGCCCGTTTCCGTAAACTGGTGTAAACTGGTAATTTCCTGGATAAAGCAATGAAGCAGCACACGATCGAAGTATGGATCACGCACCCCCGGATCGTCCCTTATCGGATCGCCCCCCATCGGATCGCCCTCCTCAGACCACGAACCGTCCGTGGTACATCTCACGATCCGACCCGATCGCCATCACTTCACTCCAGCTTCACTATGCCGCTCACGACCAGACTCGGCTCGTGATAGCCATATCACGATCCGACCCATGACCACGATCCGACCCCATGATCGCGATCCGAACTTCCGACCTGCAGAAACGCTCCCTGTTTTGACTATTCTCATGCCACATCTTGCTCCTATTATCCTGGATCGTGTGCCACGCACCCCACCACGATCCGATCCTCGCACCTGCTCCTGCGCAGCTTGTTCTGACCTATTCTTAAGGCTATTTTCACTCCAACTTGCATGGATCTAATTACACATGTCACATGACTATTTGGAGATGATGTCTGGACGTTTTCCACCAATTTTCGAGATTTTTGGGATGCGTGCCATGTGTCCCATGAACCGCCTTCAGGAAATAGCTATAAATACACCATTTGAAGGCATTTTCAAGGATCTTTTGGCCATTCTTCTTCACTGCTTCCACCATTACTGAAGTGCAAGGACTTTGCACCTTCATACACTCAAATTCTTATCTTTTCAATACAATTAACACACGAATTGTGTGTGTACATGTAACTGATTCTTGTAATCTGTCAGTATAACAATAAGATTATAAAGTGGACGTAGGCTACATCTACAGCCGAACCACTATAAAAACCTTGTGTGTCTCCTCTTTATTTACTCTTTTCTGCATTTTGTGATTTGCGATCTGCATTTGGGTGTTAGGCCCAATTTTTGGTCTAACATTTTGGCGCGCCAGGTAGGGGGCACACAAAAACTTCAACTTCTAGCTTGAAAGGAAACTCATTGGCGAACAAAAGGAAGAAGACTGGAACTTCTTCTCATGCCGATGATGCTGATGCTGAAGGCACAAGGAACGAGGCAAGCCAGGAAGCTTCCTCTCATGAAGACCCATCAGCATACCTGACTAGAGACGAGATGGATGGAGTTCTCGCTAAATTGAGGACCCAGATGGCAAGGCAGGACGATCTCCTCCAGAAACAACAGGAAATGATCAACCAATTCTTCGCTCTGATGGATGGAAGGCCGAGCAACGCCCAAATCACTGGAAACGAAGCCATTGACGCGGCTCGAGTATCACCCGGACTCGGGGGCAACCCCCCCATTCAACAGCAGAACTCGTCTCGTGATACACCTCTGCACCGCGACCCGGATCGTGGAACACTACTAGGCTCACGAACCGATCCCAATAACTTGCTCCCGCCTACTCAACAACAACCAGTTCGTGACCTACCTCCTGGACCCAGTCGGATCACCCCCCTACTCCACGATCCGGCCTCAAGAGCTAGACTTCACGAACCTACCTCACGAACCGTCCCCCTCGAACTGGGTCGGGTCGCTCCCCTCGATCCACGATCCGCGAGCCGCGATCCCCAGGCGATAGCTCACCAACTTCCATCTTCTCCTGCATTCAACGCTGGGGGCACCAGCTCTGATTTTGGTAGTTTACAACAGCTTTTTGAGGGCAATCGAATCGCTGATCTCATTCAACGCCTCTCGAGAGGCCGCACCTATCAGAATGACGTGGACGACGTCAATCACAATCCGTTCACTCAGGAAATCAGGAATTCACGCAATCCCCCAGATTTCAAACTTCCACAACTGGAGCCCTACAACGGTAGGACAGATCCTACCGTGCATCTAATGCGTTACAAACGGCATATGGAAGTTCAATCGGCATCAGAAAACGTCATGGCTAAATGTTTTCCCCTCTTTCTGATTGACATAGCCGCCATGTGGATTCGGCAGCTGGAAATAGAATCGATTAACAGTTGGAACATGTTGGTCGCACGCTTCATTGAACAATTTCGTGTCCACATCGCACGACCCAAGAACGTCATGTCGCTCACCACAATCAAGCAGAGGCCCAGAGAACTCTGCGTTCATTCCTGGAAAGATTTAACATTGCAGCAGCATCAGTTGATCGTCCTGAACCATCGATGGTACTGATGGCAGCAGTATCCGGTGTTCTTGATAACTCGGAGTTCAAAAAGTCTTTGTACAGAGATCCACCACGAAATCTCGACGAATTCTACCTTGAAGCAGATAGATTTCTGCGGGAAGAAGATGCAACTTCGGAGAAGAAAACCCTCGAAGTCAACATGCTCGGAGATGGAGAACCGCCTAATCCTGGAAAAGGCAATGACAAGGGTAAAGGAAAGACCCCTGCTACAAATGATCGTAATGCTCCACACCAGAGAGGGTCTAGATACGACAAATACACTGAACTGAATGATACTCTGAGCAACATATACATGGATACAGGAGGTGCTGCCTCCTATCCAAGACCTCCCAAGAGGGAGCCGACGCTAGCACAACGCAATTCTGGCAGACATTGCATATTTCATGACATAGACGGTCACAACACTGATGACTGCAGACATCTGCGAGATCTTATAGAGGATCGGGTCAGATGAGGAGAGCTACCCGAATATGTCACTCGACCAACAACGCCTACACCTGCGTTGCCACTACCTATTCCCCAGAGAGGGAACGATCCTGGATCGAGCAATCGCGGGATTATCATTCGCTGATCCCACTCAGCGAATCTCTTCAGTTTGCTGAACTCCGGTTCACATTTCATGTTTTTAGGTTTTTAGGCGACTTCTCGCCCTCCTTTGTTTTCCCTACATGTAATAAGGGCCGTCACATCAGCCTACACGCACAGAACCTACTTGTGGTCTCCAGTCGTGTCCGGCAAAGGACCGCTGCGTTTTCATGAATTAGCAATAAGCATTGAGCTCCGGCTCCTAACTGGATCTGTCCAGTATAAACAAATCTTCATGTGCTTTTCCTTGGTCGTCTTACTCCGGTAAGGCCGTCTTGGAGCATTCATGTACTTTTCCTTGGTCGTCTTACTCCGGTAAGGCCGTCTTGGAGCATTCATGTGCTTTTCCTTGGTCGTCTTACTCTGGTAAGGCCGTCTTGGAACTTTCATGGCATTTCCTTGGTCATCTTACTCCGGTAAGGCCGTCTTGTAACCTTCGTTGCTTTTCCTTGGTCGTCTTACTCCGGTAAGGCCGTCTTGGAACCCCTCTAACATCTCCCCGGATGGTTTACTATAGTAAGGCCATCTGGGAAATATTCTTGCATTGCTTGTTTTATCTTCTTGCAGGTACAAACTCCTGGTCTTCTTGGATTTCTCTGGCCTTAATACGATCCCATGTGATCGTCAGTTTTCTGGCCTTAATACGATCCGGCGTGATCGTCGCATTCTAAATTTGGATTTCTCAGATTATCCAGAATACATCTTCCTTCAACCAGCAAGATATGTTCTGGGGGGCAAACATGTTGACACATTTTTTGGCAAAAGCCGTCACACATGGAATTCCTGAAAGATAACATGCTCGAGCGATGGAAACGACGTCAGAAGACAATGAGAGATTTGGTCAAAATCACATCCTCAACATAAATAGGCCCGAAACTCCTATCAAACGACCTCTTTTGGGCCCGAAAACAGTGATTACGAAGCTTTGCTTCGTAAATTTTGTAGATCTCTGAGTTAGCTTCAGTTTGAGCTTCGGTTTGGCTCAATCGGACTTACGGTTTGAAAGTTATGCCCGTTTCCGTAAACTGGTGTAAACTGGCAATTTCCTGGATAAAGCAACGAAGCAGCACACGATCGAAGTATGGATCACACACCCTCGGATCGTCCCCCATCGGATCGCCCCCCATCGGATCGCCCTCCTCAGATCACGAACCGTCCGTGGTACATCTCACGATCCGACCCGATCGCCAGCACTTCACTCCAACTTCACTATGCCGCTCACGACCAGACTCGGCTCGTGATAGCCATATCACGATCCGACCCATGACCACGATCCGACCCCATGATCGCGATCCGAACTTCCGACCTGCAGAAATGCTCCCTGTTTTGACCTATTCTCATGCCACATCTTGCTCCTATTATCCTGAATCGTGTGCCACGCACCCCACCACGATCCGATCCTCGCACCTGCTCCTGCGCAGCTTGTTCTGACCTATTCTTAAGGCTATTTTCACTCCAACTTGCATGGATCTGATTACGCATGTCACATGACGATTTGGAGATGATGTCTGGATGTTTTCCACCACTTTTCGAGATTTTTGGGATGCGTGCCATGTGTCCCATGAACCACCTTCAGGAAACAGCTATAAATACACCATTTGAAGGCATTTTCAAGGATCTTTTGGCCATTCTTCTTCACCACTTCCACCATTACTGAAGTGCAAGGACTTTGCACCTTCATACACTCAAATTCTTATCTTTTCAATACAATTAACACACGAATTGTGTGTCTACATGTAACTGATTCTTGTAATCTGTCAGTATAACAATAAAATTATAAAGGGGACGTAGGCTACATCTACAGCCGAACCACTATAAAAACCTTGTGTGTCTCCACTTTATTTACTCTTTTCTGCATTTTGTGATCTGCGATCTGCATTTGGGTGTTAGGCCCAATTTTTGATCTAACACAACCTAATGTAAATAATAACGTATCTTGGTCATACGAATTCAGAATTCGAAAATTCAGAATGCGTTGGAATCCTTGTGATGAGATCTAGACTATGGAACTCACCAGGATCAAAACTGAGCATGTTGAAAATTCATATAAAAACCAAGGTGAGATTTCTATTTTTTTTTTAAATTAAAATTATTTACTTATTTTATCATGAAGTTTATATCCATTCTCTATTTAAATTTCATGTTGATGTTGTATACGTTGTTTCAATGTTGATCTGATTGTGGTTGAGATGAATGAACTGGATTGAATTATGTGGATCTAGACTTTGCTTACAATAAAAATCAATTTTTGTTTTTAATTGTATTTATAAATATCCATGTTTGTGATTAAAATATGGTTGGCGAATAAAAATTATATTTTTATTGTGTATGAAAGGATATTCATGCTATATTATATCATTTTGGTGGAATCATGTCATGTTAGAAATAAAATGTCAATTTTGTTGTTTTAAAATTGACAATTATAAACCATGTCATTTATGTTGACAATATAAACCATGTCATCTATGTTGAATTAAAGTTGACTGTATAAATCAAGTCATTTATGTTGGACTTATAATTGGCAATGTAAAATTGTCGTTTTTGTTAAAAAGAATTTGTACATAAGACAGGATTAGAAATGTAAATTTGTTAAACAAATAAAATTTACTTTTATTTGTCATTGGAAACTTAGAATTTGTTAAACAAATAAAATTTACTTTTATTTGTCATTTGAAACTTAGGACTTGTTAAACAAATAAAATTTACTTTTTATTGGTCATTAGAAACTTGGAAATTGTATACAAATAAAATTTATTTATTTTATTTGTCATTAGAATACATGGAAAGATGTATGCAAATAAATGATCCTTTTATTTGTCATTTTAAACATTAAATTATGTTATGGGAACAAATACTTCTTTTATTTAGATATTAGAACCGGAAAACAGGTCATGTTAGCAAACTAGAAATATTTACTGGTGTTAAAACATGTTAGCGAACAAAATGACATTTTGGTGTTAGAAAATATTTGTATATAATAAAAAGACGTTTTTATTAGAAAATATGAATTAAGACAAAAAGATCATTTCTTTTATGTTCATTTAGAATAAAAGATCGTTTACATTAGAAATGTTTTATTCAGATTTAAAACATCACTTTTGATAAAAATGTTTATTTAGAATAAGAATAACATTTTTGATAGAATTGTTTTATTAGAATAAAGATAACCTTTTTATTTTTAAATGTTGCATTAGAGTAAATTAACATTTATATAATAAAATGTAGCATGAGATCAAAAATAACATTTTGTTCAGAAATGTTCTATTAGAATAAAAATGAAAATATTTCATACTGAATTATAATTGGTTAAATTTATTAACCAATAATCTATTTAGATGAATTGCTGTGGTTTGAAATCCCCACACGGGTGTTGGTATGGCATACACTAGTCCCAGTATTTAACTATATGTCAATCGATGGATTGACAGTCTGTGTTGAGCGTTATTTATTTATTTTAACGCTCACACAATTATAAATTTCACTCTGGTTGTGAATGGATTGTTTAATGATTATTCATCATTATTGTTATATATACACATGCGATGTATAAAATCCATACAACTGAAATTTAATTATAAATTTCACTCTGGTTGTGAATGGATTGTTTAATGATCATTCATCATTATTGTTATATATACACATGCGATGTATAAAATCCATACAACTGAAAATGTAAGGTAATTGATTGAGTCGAATTCCGATTCAGAATATCTTAAAGTAAAGAATATACAAAAATAAAGAATCTAATTGAAATAAAGGATATTTTAAAATAATAAATATTAAAAAAAATATTCAAGGAAGAATAAAAATATTGACATGTGAAGCCGCATTAAGTAGAAATGCCATTTTTAACCCGAACAGGTTTATCGATCGATTTATTTCATTTGAGAATGAATATAAAAAGATGTGATTTTAAAATATAATATTTTGAGAATATGATTATTTTAATATGATAAAAATATAGAATTATTCAATTTTTACTTAAAATTAAAAATGAAGCTAAAATCGTTTTAAAAAAAATTTATAAATATTTTATAAAAACGATTTAAATAGAAATCGACGATATATATATATATATATTATATATTTATATAATGGCCTGAATAGAACGCGCCGCTTAGCGACCGTTCGCGAATTTCGACCATTAACTTTAAATTGACGTAAGGGGAGATCTGACCGTCGGATTCTCCTAAAACTGGAACCGTTGGGTTCGTATCGAAAAGATCTTTCCAACAAATATAAGAACTTTAAAATCTAATGGTTGGATTTGGAATCATGTCCAAATCAAATTTAGAAAAGGTCGCTATGGATGCAGTTCGGTGGCCATTGTTGGAAACCGACTGTACGGGCCTTATAAAAATATTAATAAATTATGTAAATTCATAATAAATGATTTAGAAAGATCATAGATGAAAAATTCTATTTTTTTTTGAAAATATAAAAATCTATTTTTATCAAATGAACTAGTTTTTAACTAGAATAAGAATCCAATGTTTTAAAATAAATTAATTGGATTTGGGATGTCGTGAATGGTGTCTTAAATAACCCCGTTCTTAAACCCAGTTGAAAAGAATAAAACTTTTAAATTAAGATTATTAGAATTTCAAATCATATTTAATAATTGGAAATAAAATGATTTGTGAATTGAGTTTATCGTGAACAATGTTTTTAAACGACATTTGTTCTTTAACTCAATTTACAGTGAGAATATAATTTGGAGTTTATAAATCTTTTTATTAAGATTTAAAAAGAAAATGTTCCAAAGTAAAGTTTTCCAATTTAATATATTAAATTGGAATTGAGTGGAAATTTGATTTGATATAAATCGAGATAAGCTTCTATAAAAGAAGACCGTTACTATCTATGGAATTTAAGAGGCTTTGCCGTTATTCCATTTATATTATTGGTTGGATACAGAAATTTATAACGATTATATATTGATTTGTTTTCTGTGAGGACTCCATATTTTATGGAAGACGATTTTGGGTTTACCGTGAACTATGTTTTAAATGACATTAGTTCTTTAACCCAGTTAAGAGTAAGATTTATTTCTTAAATCTAAAGAATCAGTTAATAATGATTTTTTTGACATTTAAAACCAAATGGTGTTCTGAATAAATCTTTAAAAGAAAGATTTAAGGGTAAATGTAAAGAATTTATTTTTGAGAGAATAATTTGAATATTTTATTTAAAAGAATATTCTGAATTGGAATGAGACGTTGGATGTGTTTTATAGTACTTGATTTTATTTATGAAATACGCGAGTTATTCGGAAAGACCGGGTTTAACCCATTCCGAATAATTACTACGACGATGAAGAGTCGAAGGTGAAGACGGTGTTTGAAGACCGACGATCTTCACATCAAGTGGATGTGTTGCTACAGAGACCCTGATGGGAGTAGCTACCTTGAAGGGGCTTCAGTGGTGGCCGTCCGGACTATTGTTGATTGTTCGGATTTGGTTTTCGCTCAGACCCAGAGCATAAGCTAGTAAATGGATGCGTATCTGACATTGGATTTCATTCCATGTGAATTAAATCGATTTCTGTTAATGTATGTCTGTTTGATGGTGGAGGATTTATTCTCTACTTAACACCCTGGTATATATTAATAGTGATTGATCGCATGGCGTGAATTGTCAGTGTGGCATGCCAAGATGCAATTGATCAAGGCTTTTGTTGAAAAGTAGGGCCTTGTGGGATGATCAAAGCATAGCCTATTACAGCATAGCTTTGTGTATATCGTGACTTCGCGAGCCTCACACCCCGGTATGAGTCAAAAACGGGATATGGACTGTAGGGAGTGCACACGTTTCTTTCTAGCTAGTGGTAGTGTCAGTGCTTTAACACGACCTGGCATTTTACTTATGTGGATGATGGATTTTGAAGCGCCTCGGATTTTTATAGGCCGATAGTGGTCATATTATAGGTTGAAAGGAACCGGGAAGCGTGTGTTCAGGCATAATTAATCCACTACCCATAGGTAGGGACCGGCCCTGAAGATCCAAGGGTTCACTGCGGGTGATCCTGAGGCATTTGCTAGAGTCTCTCGAATCGGAGAGGAGCTTGCTCCTAGCCTTGACTCATGATGGAAATCCAATTTCCAATACGACCTTGCGGTTTTGATTGTAGAACTAGTATGTCGACATAGTAGGATGGGGTACTATGCCGTCTATGATTAATACATTATGATTGAAATTGTTTTTGAAATATATATACCCATAGATATACACACTAATATTAAATCTGTTTTATCGTATCAAGCATCTTTTGACCATTATAAGGTAAAACCCTATCCTCCGGTTTGCGTTGCATTGTGTGATGGGACTTGGGTCTTATAATGGTTTCATTTTTCTAAAAAAATCATTGCGTTGTTTAACGATTTACTTTAATTTATGCATTGGCAATCCAATGGAGTAAATCCGATCCGCGTTAGCGGCGTGGTCCTGTGATTAGCCTTATTATTAGATAAGTTTAGTTAAGATTTCTCATACCAGTCCCATGACTGACCTGTAGCTTGTTTCACTGGCAAACTCGGGTGCCCATAATTTCCACACGGGCAGTCGAGTAGCTTTTTGCAGATATATTTATAGGATCCTGGTTTACAGCTGAAGCGGTATTCGGAAAGCTCTGTATCCGTGTATTCCTTTCGGTTGTATATTTGTATTATTTTCCACTGCTATTTAAATGTAATTTAAAACCCTGATATTAATGTATTTCTTTTGTGTAACATATATTCATACTCTGTTATATTCTTGTACTCTGATGTAATTGTTGTAATCAGCAATAAAATGTTCTTCAGTTTGTGTTCTGATGTGTATTGTTCTCAAAGCAATCCAGCCTTTCCTTTATGGGGAAGTTTGGGTCGTTTCAGTTGGTATCAGAGCTTTGGTTTACAGAGCTCGAGAACAAGACATATTAGAACCGAATGAAAGAATCCATCAGAGGTTGGATTAGTAATATCCAATGAGAATAACTCGTTAGAGATAGGATCAGTAGTATCCTAGAACGAGTGTGAAGAGTATTATTTTCTTTAAAAATAAAAACAAATCCAATTTTGAAAATTTTATCTAAATATACGTATATGAGTATATTATATTTTAATGCGGACAATCGAGTATATAAAGGTTTCGAATATACGAGTAATTAACGGATATTCAAAGTTTTAATATAGTTAATAGATATAGAATCACACTCTAATCGCCCGGAGATAATTCTGATGATCGGTGCATCATCACTAGTATTTATGTTCGAGTCTCGAAAGTGGGATTTTTATATATTTCCATTGACTGGTATGAGAAGCAAAACTTAGTTAGGACACACTGCTATGATTTGTACTAAAATATGATTTTTTTAATATTATATATAAAAGCTACACATATTTGAAAAATTAATCACCTAATTGATTGCTGGTTGTGATGTTTGATTATTTGTTTAACTAATAAAAGTATAGAAATGATAATTGATTTAACTAACAAAATTATTGAAACCAATAAATAAAAATGAAAGTTGGGTTGGTTAATTAAACAACTTTTAACTACGTTCCTTTTCGAGGACGAAAAGATTTTAAGTGGGGGCGATTGTAACGACCCGGAATTTTGGGGCCAATTTAAAATTTTTATTTCAGAAATTTTAATGGATTTCAATATTTAGAATAATTTATTTTAAATAAGAACGACTAAAAACTTTGTTTAAAATGAATAAATTTAATTTAATTATAAAAGGAGTTTAAAACAGCGCTGTAGTTTGAAATTTTGAATTTGAACTTTGACTGAATGTACATGATTCATTTTAAATCGGAATTGAGAAAAACCAGAAATATTTAAATCTGTTTAATCATATCTTTCTAACGAATCTGAAAAACTGAAATTTCGTTTTAAAAATCAAAAGTTATGGCCAATTCAATTTTTAGTAAGGTCGATGTAGAATTTATATATATATATATTATATAGGGCCTGAAAGGCTACTTTTCACATATGAAGAAATATCGACTCGAAACCACTTCCATTGAGTTTGGAATGACGTTTCTGCATTGAAAAATAGTAAACACTTATATATTTTGAGTTTCGGAATTTATTTGTTTAAAAATGTATTTTTAATATTAAATATATTGGCCTTAAAATAGTCATTTTTCAAATGACCTCTGTTTTCGATGAAACCACTTTTGTTGGAACCGGAATGTCAAATTATTGCTAAGTTTCAATTTTCATAATTTTTTTCGAATTAATATGTGAGCGTGGAAAAGGAAAACGTGTTTTGACTGTTTCAGTCAAATTTAATCGATTAGAAAATGGCCATTTTTCCAACAGTCTCAGAATTCGACGAAATTGGTCTTGTTAGAACCATATCGTCAAAACATAACCAGAAATAATTTTTCTGTAATTTTTAGAGTCCGTATGTGGCCCCGGTAATTTAAAATGTACGTTTGAATTTAATAGTTAAATGATTTATATTTTAATTTAAAGAAAAACATATCGTAACAGTCAAATTGGGTTACGAGGCATATTCCATTGTGTCCGGGATGGGGGTATTTGGTTGGGGGCGACACTCGTTGGGTTTGATTTGGAGTTCGGTACGATACATGAGTTATATTGAATTTTAAGGAATTAAATAAATAAAAATACACGTATAAATACCCTGAGAAATACGGTCTAAAATACCGTAACCCTAATTCTATCTCTTAGCCGCCGTATACCATTAGTTTAATGGATGAGGACGTTCCATTTTCATGACATAGTCTCTTCCAAATTACACACAATCATTTACCACTTATAAAACTAAATCGATAGTGATTTCTACGCTCTTTTAATCCATACGGATGAGATTGATTCTAGTGAAGTAATTTGAGTGGAATCAAGCCTCAAAGGGGTGCTGTCCAAGGCCAATTTACGGCGTGGTGGGGCCCTCGAATTGGTCAGGGTGGCGAACGTGGAAGGGAGGAGTCATGGCGGTTGTCGTGGTGGGGAAAGCTCGATTCCTAGCAGCCTTTTGGAGCATGCGAAATTGAAGAAAAGGGGGCGCGATGGGTTCGAACGTGTTCAGTAATGAACGAAGAAGAAGAGGGGTTAAGGCCCTTAACCAATGTACTAAATCATTAATTTATTATTTAATTATTTCAATGTTTGCAACCTAATGTAAATAATAACGTATCTTGGTCATACGAATTCAGAATTCGAAAATTCAGAATGCGTTGGAATCCTTGTGATGAGATCTAGACTATGGAACTGACCAGGATCAAAACTGAGCATGTTGAAAATTCAAATAAAAACCAAGGTGAGATTTCTATTTTTTTTTAAATTAAAATTATTTATTTATTTTATCATGAAGTTTATATCCATTCTCTATTTAAATTTCATGTTGATGTTGTATACGTTGTTTCAATGTTGATCTGTTTGTGGTTGAGATGAATGAATTGGATTGAATTGTGTGGATCTAGACTTTGCTTACAATAAAAATCAATTTTTGTTTTTTTATTGTATTTATAAATATCCATGTTTGTGATTAAAATACGGTTAGCCAATAAAAATTATATTTTTATTGTGTATGAAAGGATATTCATGTTATATTATATCATTTTGGTGGAATCATGTCATGTTAGAAATAAAATGTCAATTTTGTTGTTTTAAAATTGACAATTATAAACCATGTCATTTATGTTGACAATATAAACCATGTCATCTATGTTGAATTAAAGTTGACTTTATAAATCAAGTCATTTATGTTGGACTTAGAATTAGCAATGTAAAATTGTCGTTTTTGTTAAAAAGAATTTGTACATAAGACAGGATTAGAAATGTAAATTTGTTAAACAAATAAAATTTACTTTTATTTGTCATTGGAAACTTAGAATTTGTTAAACAAATAAAATTTACTTTTATTTGTCATTTGAAACTTAGGACTTGTTAAACAAATAAAATTTACTTTTTATTGGTCATTAGAAACTTGGAAATTGTATGCAAATAAAATTTATTTATTTTATTTGTCATTAGAATACATGGAAAGATGTATGCAAATAAATTATCCTTTTATTTGTCATATTAAACATTAAATTATGTTATGGGAACAAATACTTCTTTTATTTAGATATTAGAACCGAAAAACAGGTCATGTTAGAAACTAGAAATATTTACTGGTAAACATGTTAGCGAACAAAATAACATTTTGGTGTTAGAAAATATTTGTATAGAATAAAAAGACATTTTTATTAGAAAATATGAATTAGGACAAAAAGATCATTTTTTTATGTTTATTTAGAATAAAAGATCGTTTTCATTAGAAATGTTTTATTTAGATTTAAAACATCACTTTTGATAAAAATGTTTATTTAGAATAAGAATAACATTTTTGATAGAATTGTTTTATTAGAATAAAGATAACCTTTTTATTTTTAAATGTTGCATTAGAGTAAATTAACATTTATATAATAAAATGTAGCATGAGATCAAAAATAACATTTTTTTAAGAAATGTTCTACTAGAATAAAAATGAAAATATTTCATACTGAATCATAATTGGTTAAATTTATTAACCAATAATCTATTTAGATGAATTGCTGTGGTTTGAAAACCCCACACGGGTGTTGGTATGGCATACACTAGTCCCAGTATTTAACTATATGTAAATCGATGGATTGACAGTTTGTGTTGAGCGTTATTTATTTATTTTAACGCTCACACAATTATAAATTTCACTCTGGTTGTGAATGGATTGTTTAATGATTGTTCATCATTATTGTTATATATACACATGCGATGTATAAAATCCATACAACTGAAATTGTATGGTAATTGATTGAGTCGAATTCCGATTCAAAATATCTTAAAGTAAAGAATATACAAAAATAAAGAATCTATTTGAAATAAAGGATATTTTAAAATAATAAATATTTAAAAAAATATTCAAGGAAGAATAAAAATATTGACATGTGAAGCCGCATTAAGTAGAAACGCCATTTTTAACCCGAACAGGTTTATCGATCGATTTATTTCAATTGAGAATGAATATAAAAAGAAGTGATTTTAAAATATAATATTTTGAGAATATGATTATTTTAATATGATAAAAATATAGAATTATTCAATTTTTACTTAAAATTGAAAATGAAGCTAAAATCATTTTAAAACAAATTTATAAATATTTTATAAAAACGATTTAAATAGAAATTGATGATATATATATTATATATTTATATGATGGTCTGAATAGAACGCGCCGCACAGCGACCGTTCTCGAATTTCGACCATTAACTTTAAATTGACGTAAGGGGAGATCTAACCGTCGGATTCTCCTAAAACTGGAACCGTTGGGTTCGTATCGAAAAGATCTTTCCAACGAATATAAGAACTTTAAAATCTAACGGTTGGATTTGGAATCATGTCCAAATCAAATTTAGAAAAGGTCGCTATGGATGCAGTTCGGTGGCCATTGTTGGAAACCGACTGTACGGGCCTTATAAAAATATTAATAAATTATGTAAATTCATAATAAATGATTTAGAAAGATCGTAGTTGATAAATTCTATTTTTTTTTGAAAAGATAAAAATATATTTTTATCAAATGAACTAGTTTTTAACTAGAATAAGAATCCAATGTTTTAAAATAAATTAATTGGATTTGGGTTGTCGTGAATGGTGTCTTAAATTACCCCGTTCTTAAACCCAGTTGAAAAGAATAAAACTTTTAAATTAAGATTATTAGAATTTCAAATCATATTTAATAATTGGAAATAAAATGATTTGTGAATTGGGTTTATCGTGAACAATGTTTTTAAACGACATTTGTTCTTTAACTCAATTTACAGTGAGAATATAATTTTGAGTTTATAAATCTTTTTATTAAGATTTAAAAAGAAAATGTTCCAAAGTAAAGTTTTCCAATTTAATATATTAAATTGGAATTGAGTGGAAATTTGATTAGATAGAAATAGAGATAAGCTTCTATAAAAGAAGACCGTTACTATCTATGGAATTTAAGAGGCTTTGCCATTATTCCATTTATATTATTGGTTCGATACAGAAATTTATAACGATTATATATTGATTTGTTTTCTGTGAAGATTCCATATTTTATGGAAGACGATTTTGGGTTTACCGTGAACTATGTTTTAAATGACATTAGTTCTTTAACCCAGTTAAGAATAAGATTTATTTCTTAAATCTAAAGAATCATTTAATAATGATTTTTTTGATATTTAAAACCAAATGGTGTTCTGAATAAATCTTTAAAAGAAATATTTAAGAGTAAATGTAAAGAATTTATCTTTGAGAGAATAATTTGAATATTTTATTTAAAAGAATATTCTGAATTGGAATGAGATGTTGGATGCGTTTTATAGTACTTGATTTTTATTTATAAAATACGCGAGTTATTCGGAAAGACCGGGTTTAACCCATTCCGAATAATTACTACGACGATGAAGAGTCGAAGGTGAAGACGGTGTTTGAAGACCGACGATCTTCACATCAAATGGATGTGTTGCTACAGAGGCCCTGGTGGGAGTAGCTACCTTGAAGGGGCTTCAGTGGTGGCCGTCCGGACTATTGTTGATTGTTCGGATTTGGTTTTCGCTCAGACCCAGAGCATAAGCTAGTAAATGGATGCGTATCTGACATTGGATTTCATTCCCTGTGAATTAAATCGATTTCTGTTAATGTATGTCTGTTTGGTGGTGAATGATTTATTCTCTACTTAACACTCTGGTATATATTTATAGTGATTGATCGCATGGCGTGAATTGTCAATGTGGCACGCCAAGATGCAATTGATCAAGGATTTTTTTGAAAAGCAGGGCCTTGTGGGATGATCAAAGCATAGCCTATTACGGCATAGCTTTGTGTATATCATGACTTCGCGAGCCTCACACCCCGGTATGAGTCAAAAAAGGGATATGGACTGCAGGGAGTGCACACGTTTCTTTCTAGCTAGTGGTAGTGTTAGTGCTTTAACACGGCCTGGCATTTTACTTATGTGGATGATGGATTTTGAGGCGCCTCGGATTTTATAGGCCGATACTGGTCATATTATAGGTTCAAAGGAACCAGGAAGCGTGTGTTCAGGCATAATTAATCCACTACCCTTAGGTAGGGACCGGCCCTGAACAAGGGTTCACTGCAGGGGATCCTGAGGCATTTGCTAGAGTGTCTCGAATCAGAGAGGAGCTTGCTCCTAGCCTCGACTCATGATGGAAATCCAATTTACAATATGACCTTGCGGTTTTGATTGTATAACTAGTATGTCGACATAGTAGGATGGGTTACTATGTCGTCTATGATTAATACATTATGATTGAAATTGTTTTTGAAATATATATACCTATAGATATACACACTAATATTAAATCCGTTTTATCGTATCAAGCATCTTTTGACCATTATACGGTAAAACCCTATCCTCTGGTTTGCGTTGCATTGTGTGATGAGACTTGGGTCTTATAATGGTTTCATTTTTCTAAAAAAAGCATTGTGTTGTTTAACGATTTACTTTAATTTATGCACTGGCAGTCCAATGGAGTAAATCCGTTCCGCGTTAGCGGCGTGGTCCTGTGATTAGCCTTATTATTAGATAAGTTTAGTTAAGATTTCTCATACCAGTCCCATGACTGACCTGTAGTTTGTTTTACTGGCAAACTCGGGTGCCCATAATTTCCACACTGGCAGTCGAGTAGCTTTTTGCAGATATATTTACAGGATCCTGGCTTACAACTGAAGCGGTATTCGGAAAGCCCTGTATCCGTGTATTCCTTTCGGTTGTATATTTGTATTATTTTCCGCTGCTATTTAAATGTAATTTAAAACCCTGATATTAATGTATTTCTTTTGTGTAACATATATTCATACTCTGTTATATTCTTGTACTCTGATGTAATTGTTGTAATCAGCAATAAAATGTTCTTCATTTTGTGTTCTGATGTGTATTGTTCTCAAAGCAATCCAGCCTTTCCTTTATGGGGAAGTTTGGGTCGTTTCAAATAACATACATACAGTGATTTTAAAAGCAAGAAAAATAATTAAAATTTAATTTAATTATTAAATCAGAATTCTCAAATCGATTTGTCTGAATTTTCAAAGTGCTCCATTTCAGATCTGGTCTGTTTTAGGTTGTAGATCTCGTTTCTGCGATTCCAACACAAAAGATTTCGTTCGATTCTGAAGTCGTATGATAAAGTTACAATATTATTTACGATTGATAATAAAATTAAAATAATTAATAATTTAATTGAACTAATTACATCGTTTACCCCCTAATCCTTCTTCCTCCTTTATCGTTATCGGTTCATTCATCGTGATCAACTCCTCCCAGCGCGCTGCCCTAGGATCCGCCGTACCCAGATTGAAGACCACCAAACCGTGCAGCCTAACGTCGCCTCCCTCCCCTCCAAACCTTGCTCAACTCGCGGGTCCCTCTTGCCAAGAAATAGACAGTGAACGACACCGCTTGCAGGCCTAAATTCAACCACTACGCTCCACTAAAACAGATCATACCCATACCATTTCGAAGAGCATGAGATTCTCTTCCATTTTTGCTTAAACATCATATGTTAATTCATTGTAATTTGAGAAAGATTGAGGATTCCTTTTGGGTTTATTTTGGCCATTAATTTCTGAAGAATGGCGGCTATAGTATTCTCAATTAGGTTTTAGCATATTGGAACCGTATACGGTGGTATATATTTATTAAATTTTCTTTTTTTATTCTGGTAATTCTTGTTTAATGCCAAGTATTCCAAATCAAACCCAACGACTATTGCCTATAGCCAAATACCCCCATTCCGGACACAATGGAATATGTTTCGTAACCCAATTCAGCTATTACGATCAGTTTTTATCACAATTAAATAATAAATCATTTAATTATTTAATTTGATCGTACATTTAAATTTACCGGGGTCACATACGGACTCTAAAAATTCCACAAAAATTATTTATAGCTTTGTTTTGACAATACGGTCCTAACAAAACTAATTTCATCGAATTTCGAGACCATTTGAAAAATGACCTTTTTCAAGTCGATAAAATTTGACTAAAATTTACAGAACACATTTTTTTTCGCCACGCTCACATATTAATTCCAAAAATTATGAAAATTGGAATCTTGCAATAAATTGACATTCCGAATCCAACAAAAGTGGTTTCATCGAAAACGGAGGTCGTTTATAAAATGGATATTTTTAATATTAATATTAATATAAATATATATATTCTATAGCGACTATTCTGAATTTTAAACTGGGCATAACTTTTGATTCCCGCTATGAAATTTCAATTTTTCAGATTCGTTGGAAAGATATTTTTAAATAGATTTAAATATTTTTGGTTTCACTAAAATCCGATCTAAGTTGAATCCTGTACAGTCAGTCAAAGTTCAAATTCAAAATTTCAAATTACCGCGCTATTCCTAAATCCTTTTATAATTAAAATAAAAATTTTCGTTCTAACTTCGATTTAAATAAATTTTTAGCCGTTATTATTTAAAATAAATTATTTTAAATATAAAATCCATTAAAATTTCTAAAATAAAATTTTTTAATTGGTTCCAAAATTCTGGGTTGTTACAATATTCATTCTAACTTTGATTTAAATAAATTTTTAGTCGTTATTATTTAAAATAAATCATTTTAAATATTAAAAATCCATTAAAATTTCTAAAATAAAAAATTTAAATTGGTTCCAAAATTTCGGGTTGTTACAATCTCCCCCCTTAAAATCTTTTCGTCCTCGAAAAGGAACGGAGCTGAAAGTTGTTTAACTAGCCAACTCAACTTTCATTTTTTTTATTTGTTTTATTGGTTTAATAATTTTATTAGTTGAACTAATAATCACACAACACAATCATCAATCAATTTGTTGATTAGCTTTAAAAATATATATATAACTTTTATATATTTAAAAATCATATTTTCTAAGATCGGATTTTATATATATATATATATATATATATATATATATTTAATCACAAATATGTTAATTATAAACTTGTCACTCTAAACTCCTTCTAGGGCATTACTAACCCCATCTCTAACGAGTTTTCTCATTCTAAGATGCTACTGATCCTATCTCTAATGCATATTCTTTTATAGGATATTACTAATCCTACCTCTTATGAGTCTTTTTTTCAGTTCTAACGAGTTGTACCCCAAAGATTTGAGCTAACCAAGGCTATGATACTAGCTGTAACGATTGCGATTTTGCCTGGACCTAATCGATCACAAAATCGACTAAGACCGTTCAAAAACCCGAATACGTTAACTTTGGGCATACAACAAATCAGAACAAATAACAGAAGACTCTGATGTAATATTATTATAATGTTTATAAAAGTCTTCTGTTATTTGTTCTGATGTGTTGTATGCCCAAAGTTAGCGTATTCGGGTTTTTGAACGGTCTTAGTCGATTTTGCGATCGATTAGGTCCAGGCAAAATCAGAATCGTTACATTATTTCTTCTGGAATGTTGGTGGGCTGGGATGGTTTCTTTGATTTCTCATTTGGAGTATGAAGACATTTTTGCCGTGTGTTATGCGTGCTGATTTTGTTATACGATCATTCACAAGTGGAGAACTTGGCTCGGGTGTGGTGCAACGGGTTGCACTCAACAGTGGGATAAAGGCCTAATCATGGGCCGGATGTTAGTTAGATTTAAGTTTACAAGTACTTTTTTTTACGCTTTTGGTTTTATGTTTGTTTGTTTTAATTTGTAACGGTTAGTATGCTAACCTGTCTTTTGTACTGTTTTTTATTAGAAATAAAAGCGAACCAATTTTCAATATATATATATATATATATATATATATATATATATATATATATATATATAACGCCTACATCTGTAGATAGTTGCGACCATGTTTCAAACGTGGACGAGGCGACTATGAGTTGAAAGAATAAACAGAGTAATATTTGTACTCATAGTACGATAAATTTTGGAGATAGTTTTTTTAGATATGGACATGGGAGAGAATAACCATGAATTATGGCAACATCCTAAAGGATCAATATAATTGACTTCTTCGATTTGACAAGTTTTCTTTCCATAGTAAACCCTATAACCATATTTAATAATAAAGGATAGGAACAATAAAATGAAATATTATGACTTGAAATTTAAAAGAAAATAAATGGTCAGTAGGTGAGAAGTTTTAAGAAATGGGATATATTAATGAGGCAAGCCATTCTATGGTAGAAAGTAAATATTAGATTTGAATAACAAAATTTAACATCTGTAAGGGTAAATATAATTTAAAAACGCATAAAATGGCATTTATAGAGGAAGCAAATAATGATGTTAAAAAATGAAATAACTAAAATATGGAAGAAAGAACTACAAAGAAAATAAACTTTCATAGAATGATGTATGTTAATTCATAAAAAAAAAGATAGTCTGGTAAAGTAAGAAAGTTTAAAGTAAAAGAACAATAGGTTTTTATGAATAAATTAGGAAAAATATATTTGGAAACCTTTGAAATGATTTTTGAAACATATTATCATTTATTTTGTAAAAGTAGAATTTTGAAAAAGTGTGAAATATTTGGGTGGATAATGTAAATTATGAAAATTTCCAATTTGAAAAGTGAATTGAAAATGAATTTTTGGCCTCTTGTGTCCTTCAGCCTAAATTTTTGGCCTCTTGTTCTTGATCCTAAATTTTTCTTTAATTTTTTCCTTGAAACTATTTTCCGGTTACGATGCTCTAGTCACTATATTTAAGGAAATTAAATTATTAAATGGATTACAGAAGAGATCTTTGATATATGAATATATTGGAATGATTTTTTTTATTAAAATTGATTTTTTTTCTTTTAAAGAAGCATCCATGTGATGGTAAAAGTTTTATATATTTTCTTGGTTAAATACACAATTGCGTAAGGAAATTATTGAATTTTATTACCAAAGATTATATAGGTTTTGAACAAAGTGTCAAAAAATATTTTGATAAATAGCAATACATTTTGAAAAATAAAGAAAAAAGTGCTATTATGTATTTTTGGATGATTTAATCGATGTTTCTAATTAATCTTGATATTTTTATGTTAATATTCTATTTTCAAAATAGAGTAAGTATTTAATTTCCTAGTCAATGAAAGTAAATTTTGTCTTATTGTTCGTTTTTGAAAGGCTTTAGTTAGAAGTTTGACATTATTTTTTAATGAAGATAGTGTTAAAAAGAGGAAATTAAAACTAAGGAATTTTGAATACATAGTAAGTTCTTTTAATGTTTATTAACTAGTGTTTTGCAAGATATGAATAAATTGTTGATAAAGAATCTTGTAAGAAAAGAATGATTATAACTACATTAGGCATAATCATAATTAGAAACATTAAATTCTTAGTACAGAATTACATTTAAAAAAAAAAGAATGTTAAATTTGTTACTTCATGTCTTAACGAAAAATTAAATAATCATTTATTATTTATTAGGTTTAATAATTTATTTTAAAAATAATATTTTGTATGATTGCTAAGATAATTCTTGTGTAAGAGAATAAATTTTATGCAGTAAATTAAGGTAGCAGGATAGGTAGGTTATACTATGGTTTTAGGATAAGATAAGGATAATTTATACAAGCTAGCATGGAGAATTTTAAATCAATCCCAAAGACCTTTATTTGAAAAGTTAGTAAAATGTAAAGATATTCCAAAATCAAAATTTGGGATGTAAATTAAGTTGCCCTAAATAATTCGGTTTAGAAACTAGTATACATGTAAAACCATGTTTAACAACTAGAAATATATATTAAAATATAACATAAGTTACATCTATTAATGTATTAATCAACAATTATCAAATTTAGTTTCTATGGGTATTAACTACAAGTTTGGTAGGCAATATATTTGTAACTAACGAAAGTAAAAGGAATTTATAGGGATTAATTAAAAAGAACTTAATTTGGAAGAATGAAAATAAGAAAGTATGGTATATTTTAAAACATGAATAAGGTTAAAGGAATTATGTAAGAATTTGTTGAATGATCCAATTTCAACTATTATAGATATATAAATTAGAACAGTTACTAGACCACATCTATGGGAAAGAAAAGGTGGAAAATTAAGAAGAATAAATTGTGATGAAATGACATGCCAATACCCATTTAAATTCGGAAAGACGTATTAAGAGCTCAACTCCGCTTATGACACTTGAATATAAGTGATAAATTCCGAAAGAATTTTCTTTCTAGATTTTGAGGTTGTAATCACTAGTAGTCTTCTTTGGTGATTGGACAAAGATATAAGGTAGTGTAAGTGATATCACCATATTAACGCCTATGTTGATTGGGATTTAAAACAACTTAACTACAATATTAAGAAAGAAAAGTGGGTGAATTTTTTTATTGGGAAACTTAACCGGCCATAAACCACATATAGGGCTGGAAGTTAATAAGAAATTAGATTTATAGCCTATAATAAATAAATGTCAAAATATCATAATTTGTAATGTTTAAAGAAGATAAAGTTTATCTCCTAGAATGCCATACTCAAAAAAGAATTAAATGTATGGTATTTGGACTTCCAAGATAAAGAAGGGTGCATAACTATTTATTAGAAGCTATATAACCATAACATCTCCCATCCACCTATATGGAGTTTTGGTTAGAATCATAGCATTAAAGACACATGGTATGCTAGCAAATTTTGGAGGAGGTTTTCTAGTAACTTTAAGAATTAGCTTTGGAACTTTGTTAAATCTTAGGATCGCTCATCAGTCGAAGATTGATAGACAACAGAACATGTCAATAGAGCTTGGAAAATCGTTGAAGAGCTTGCACCTTGGACTTTGGGAGGACATTAAAAAGTTATACCTTTCTTTAATAAAATTCGGGTATTTATATCTATATTATTAGTATAAAACTCTCAAAGCGATCTATGGGCCATGCTAATTGCATGACTGATGTTGGAAAGTTTACCAGACAGATTTCGACTAGTTCAAAATTTTTGTTAAGTAATCCTACAAAAGTAAAAAAATATTAGGCAGCTTGTGAAGGTTGTGGATTTGGAAAGCTAGAAAGGTCGACATCATATTTTATTGGGTATTCCCATTATTAGGGAAATAAGAGAATCTGGTTGTTAGTTGGATTCTATGATGTTTTATTCATTTTATATTTGACAAGATACCTTCATAATATAACGATTTTGATTGAGTCTAGTCAAAAATGGAAGACTAAAATGGAGCCATTGGAAAATAGGTATTGTGGAGCATGGAACTACAAGGCTCCATAACAATGAATTAAGTTGGTCTGAGTACAATAGGTAGAAAATATGGTTGAATACACGATATGTGACGACCGCCCCATACCTCCTACACAGAACTAAGGAGAACTGCGTTGTATGACATGCCCGGTCGATATAGGACGATCATCAGGGTAGAATAATTTGAAAAAAAACCATATTGTATAACTCACAACGCATGGACAACATATAATAATAAAATATATGATAGGAAATAGTAATGAAGCATAATTGAGCAATCAAATTTTCCATAAGACCATAAAATCTTCGATACAATGCTTCTCGATACAAGAATATCTTATTACAATATGCCTTACTACATCTCTCAGAGTTTCAGTGACATCAACATGCAATTGAAGTAGAAAAGAAATAGCTAAATAGTAGATAGTAATAATACGCCAGCCTCCTGCTCGTCACCACAAAGCAACACCAACATCAAACCTGCAACCTGCTACTTAGTTTGCTCGTCGCCAACATTGATGAAAAACCCAAGGTAATAAGAGAGAAACATAAACCCTTGAGTCAGATAACAGTCTTAGTGAGCGATAAAATAGCAAACAACAGTTGCACAGGATAATATGAGTATAGGCGGATCATCCAACCGGTCTGCCCAGCAACCAATAAATTAACACGTGAAAATCATCTGTCACATGTCGCATTAGGAATAGGAAAGGACAACCCCCAATCCCTCTTTTATTCAACATCCTATGGTGATGTCCTACCCAGAAAAAATAGAGAAGAAAACATAAAATCAACCATAGCATCCATAACATCCAATGTCCTAGCCATCACCGACTACAGCCGTGAATCCATCAGTTATTGAACTTGCATTTCACTGATCAAAAGGGCTAATGGAAATCCCCGGTTCTAGCCAAACTACCATACACCATCAAGACTCGTATGTTTGTATTTTCCATTCTCGACAACTAGGCCCATTATGACTGCCCAGGGTATACGATCTATCGAATCTAATCCCAATGGGCATCCCACAATACCCCTGCTTTGAGTTTGCTAGAACACTTCGATTGCCGATAATTCCTTCTACATCAAGTCTGTTAAGCCTTTCATCTCGGCGACTCAATCCATTCTTGAACCATTCAATTATCATCCATAATTGACTACCATCTTGTTAATTCATCATCATACTGGATCGTATATCGAATCATGACCAGTGTCACATCAATCCGGCTCCGACCACTCCAATGCGAGTTCACAATCGAAGCACCATCCACCTTTGAATTGCACATCAATCATTTGAATTCCATTTCAATCCTAACTTCACCAGGAACTTCAAGAAGCCAAGATAACCAAGCCTCCAAAATCTCACATCACTCTGGCAAACCCTGATGGGTCGGTACCGACCCATCCACTTAGCCAATTTTGGCTAAATGGTTGGCTAACGTCCACCTAGCTTCGAATCCGTCCCATAAATCCATTCTCCAATTGTTTCGACGTTCATGTTGAAGCTTCTACCAGTCTGTTCATACCTCGAGAAATCAACCTTCGACCCAATCCAAACCAACTCCGAATGATCTGAAAACTAACCAGTAGCCTCGCATTGGCATCATGATGCTCTCCACAAAGATTCACGACCATCCGACCTACGGTGATGGCTCAGCACTGACCCATGCACTTAGTGCATTTCGGCATGAAATTTTCCGTGCCCTCTTTTTCATCTTCCAGAGCGCCTCTGCAAAGTTTTGTCTAAATCTGATCATTTGAACCTCCGACTTGCTCTGTTCTTCGATCCTATGATTCTACAGCAAATAATCTAACATAAAATTCAATCAACGCAATCAATTCAATCAAAACGAACAACAATCCATCAATACATGACCGTACAAACATGAACAAATCACAATTATAGCATAAACATATCACAATTATGAGATCTAGCATGATTTTGGATCTAAACATATGAATAAACATGATTAATCTAACAATTATCTATTTAATATGATCAAATTAGGTTTTCTAAATTTGAATTAAACATGTATGATCAAATCTGATTTGATTTTAACATGAAATATACGAATATGATCCTAATTTACCCATACAATCCGTAGCTTCCGAGTGAGTGATATCTGTCACTCACCAATTTCTAGATTTGATGTAGATTCAATGAGATCATATCTAGACAGCACTGAAACCCCTTGAATTTTATGCATTATGATGGGATCTAATCCTCTTAGATGATGATATACTCTTCCATGATTTTGATATTTCTAGGTGCAATCTTTAATGAATTTGTATGAAAAGAATGGAGAAATAAGGCTTTAGGTTGAATTATAAAATCAAAGATGCTTAACCTAAAGTTTAGAATGAAGAGAGTAACCCTAATTCTCTCCCTAAGTCCCCCTACTTATATCTCTTGGACATAAGTTAAATGGGCTTGGCTAATCATCCCATTAGCTACTAACCAGACTACCTAAACAGCAGCTGAAACTTAAAACAACGATTCCTCTCAAACCACTGGACCAAATCCTTCATGTGACCATTCTACAGAATCGTAGACACCCATTCTGATTCAATGGAAATGGTCCTAACATATGGTTCAATCCCCATCAAAAGTTATGGCCGAAACAGTAAACTCAAGGGCAAAATGGTATTACTTGAGTTCGGTAAACATCACGGGCATGTATAACATCCCCATAAACAACATACTTAAATCTGAGATTGATCCGACCACTAGGGAATAAAATATAATTATTTTACGATCGGTCGATATGTAAAATACGGGTCTTTACATTCTCCCCCTATTAAGAATTTTTCCCCCGAAATCCCAAGCAAACACGAGCAAACATAACATTTTGCATGTCAACCACCCACAAGCATCCAATCTACCATTCAATCTAGCATTCAACAATCCATGCAATCAAAATCCTATCCTAGCATGCAGAATTCTAATAGCACAAGACACAATGGTACAAGTAAAATACGATATATGGGACAGACTACTCGAGGAGTTCTGGATGGGTCGACTTCGTTCTCTCTTCCATTTACCACGTGCAATCGTCATCATTCTCGCTCCATTGTACCTTGACTAGCTTAACAACTTTCCTCCTAAGCTATTTTGTGTTATTCCCTTTGACATGAAGTGGCTTACAAGGCTTAGAAACTGTGGGCTCGACTCAAAATCTTCAATCTGGTCTGGAGATATCGTAAAATTTGAGTCGTGCACAAACTTATGTAGAAACGTTACGTGAAAAACATTATGCACACCCGCCATCTTCTTAGGTAAATCCAATCTATAAGCGAGCATTCCAATACGCTCGATAATCACGAAAAGCCCAACAAACCTTGGTGCTAACTTTCCTTTCTTTCCAAAGCGAACGATATTCCTTAGAGGTGAAATCTTAATAAATACCATATCTCCGACTGAGAATTCCAAATCCATTTGTCGCTTATCGGCATAACTTTTCTAACGATCTTAGGCTGCCTTCATTCGCTGCCGAATGACTTCAATATTATATGTAGCTTCTCTTATCATCTCAGGCCCAAGTACCAACTTTTCGCTAGTTTCTAACCAACAAGATAGAGAATTACACGGACTTCCATACAACATCTCATACGGTGTTATCCCAATTCTCGACTGATAACTGTTACTATAAGCAAACTCGATTAGGTGCAGATGGGCCTCCCACGATCTTCCAAATTCCAATACAAAAACTCTTAGAATATCTTCTAATACTCGATTAACCCTTTCACTCTGACCATCTGTTTGAGGATGATAAGTTGTACTCATACATAGCTCGGTTCCCAACATCTCTTGCAACTTTTCTAGGATCCACCAGTGAATAACTGATCTCAATCGCTAACAATACTCTTCAGAATCCCATGGAATCGAAATACCCACTTAAGATATAATTCAACTTACTTTGATGTCATCCTATTTGATGTGACAGTAATAAACCTTGCGCTTTTTGGTTGAGCGATCCACGACAACCCAAATACTATCATTTCCTGCCCTAGTCCTAAGTATACCATAAATGAAATCCATCGATACTTGCTCTTATTTCCACGTAGGAACTTCCAATGGTTGTAACTAGCCACTCGGCTTCTTCTGCTCATCTTTAACTAGTTGACAGTTTATACACTTCGAGATAAATTTCTCGACATCCCGTTTCATACCTTTCCAATAGTAAACTCGCTTCATGTTTCGATACATCTTATTACCTCCAGGATGTATCGTCAATCTAGAGTGATAACATGCCCATAGAACCTCATCTCTCAATCTGTGTCACCCCACGTCCGTTAATTCACTCTTTATCAGAATGCATTAAGTTTCGTGAAGCGTATAGGTAAACAGAAACAGAAACATTACAAGATAGATATAAAATAATAACAGAATTACAAGTTTATTAAATAGAAAAGCTTTGCGGTTCAAACTCAATTACATAATAAGTCTGGAATACTGAAAACATAAAACTTCTGTCTTGTACAAAAATCATCATCAGAGTACAATAATACGTAAAAAGAGCATAATTCCCAAAATATAGCCATAGTAGAGGAGATACGAAATCAAGAAATACATATAAGCAACTCCAAGTAGAATGAAAGAAGAATCCTGATCAAGCTTGACTATTCCCACCCTGAGAACCTTTGGGGGGGGGGGGGCGAGGGACGGAAGGGAGAAGAGGAAACAAAATGGGTCAAACATAAAGTCTGGCAAGTCTAGTTACTTTTAGCATATAAATAAGTAAAAGCATCATGACAGGCATATAAGTAGGAGATAGATAATAGTGTTATAAAGCAGGTATAACAGGGTAAACAGAACAGAACATGTATTGCGCTTCTCTAATACTTTTCTCTACATCAGTACTAGTATAACAAGAACAAGATGATCCCAACAAGTACATGATGGTAGACTTAGGTGTACTTCTAGTGAGAGGTTTTACGCCATACAATAACAGGTATCCCCACAGAACTGATGGGTGTTACCGCTAACGATAATAACGGGCTCCTAAACAAGCAAGACTAGATGTACCCTAATCACTACACCCAATCAATCGGCTCCCTAACTCGTAGATACCTTATGCTGGCCCCAAAGTAGGATGTATCACTTCCTAAAGTGGAAACCCTTTGTTTACAAGATGTGAAAAAACCATATATATAGGTGTTACGACATCTTAACCTCCCTGGACCGGACCTATGCATGCACATGACCCCATTGGAATGCGCCGCCCGCACCGTCCCTTAGATGGGCCTCTTACAACCAACTCAGTAAGCGTGCCCTGACCCCGACCTAGTTCGGGGTTCTCTATTTGATACCAATATAGGTTACTGACTGATACGAGTCCCATACACCGGATGATACAAGCTTCCCCCTAGGCTTGCATCCCCCCAATACTAGGATTTCAATAGGTTATGCCTACAAGTATAACAAGATTGCATAACCCCAATGGGTTAAGTTTTTCGGGTTTATATGTATAACCCGTCCCCATATATTTAACAGGATTAACTTAACCCCACTGATTCAAGCATGTTTACTTAACCCCTACTCAATTTGACAGGTTCATGTAACCCCCATAGACTTAAACAGGTTAAGTATTATAGGGTAATAGGTTATCCCCATACTCTACAATCTCTTATCCCCGGATTGTAATTAACGAAAGTAATCTACAATCCCTTTATATTATTCATTGTATGATTCCATAGTTATAATAACATGTTTTACTTAATATGTAATTAAGTACACTTTATCTCAATTTACCTGTTTTTTTGTTTAACATGTCACTACAACTTGTTATTGTTTACTTATTAACTTAGTTCTCTTAACTAATGTTTGCTAATAAGTTTCCTTTCCATTTATTATAACTTATGTTATAATTTCCACTTGCCCTACGACAAGCCTACCTATTATATAACATTCTCATTAATGTAATTAAACATTCTCATTAATGTAATTAATTATAATAGGTTGTTATCATTCCCCGTTTATTCCAATTCATTTCCATTAATCACAATTAGTGCCATTTATTTCTATTCTTTTATGTACATATATTCATAAATATGTTTATGCACTAGACCCCTCACATTAAGCCGACCACTTGTGGATGCTGGATTTGCCGGGTGGTTCTAGGCAGACTTCTGCCACAAGTTGGACTTAACCTCGTGTCTTAGCACCGTTACATGTACATTTACGCACTAGACCCCTCACATTAGATTGACCACTTGTGGACGCTGGATTTGCCAGGCGGTTACGGGCAGACTTCTACCACAAGTGTAATCTAACCTTGTGTCTAAGTGCGGTTAAAGTTTCTAACTACCGTAAATCTAGGCATACTCTTTCTTAAACAATTATTCATATTCATCGTAGGTTTTTCAATTACAGTATTCAGTTTCAACAGATTTCAGTAGATTTGTCATTTTAACAGATTAAACATCTCCTCCAGTTACAACAGGTTACTCACAATTTTATTATCATATTCTGCTAAATCTTAAATTAAGCCTACAGATTTATATACCCCAAATTATGGTCATAATTCACAATATAATATTTTCCCTAAGTTTTAGTCAAATTGTACAGTATAGGTTACACCCCCAAAAATCCCCAATCATTATTCATAATACAAGTTATGCCTAAATTATATCTTTAGATCAGTGTATAGATTATGCCCCCAAAAATCCCAATACAAGTTATCCCCCAAGATCCCAATACAAGTTATGCCCCAATTTTAACGTTCCCCATCGTTCCCAATTTCGTGCGTTCGCATATTTCAGCGGTATGCCCAGGCTCGAAGGTAGCCTAACTGTAAAAATAAAAAGGGAAAAGAGGAAGGGAAGAGAACAAGAATATAATGACAAAACAGGCATATGATGATAAAATTGATCATAGTAACAAGATATGCATATGATGGAAGAATTGGGCATATGGGAACAATAAATCAGGTGTATAAGTATTGGCAGATCCGTTATGATTCAGGTTATTAATAGGCATAGGCTTAGATCCAAACTTATAAACATGTCAAGATTACTTTTTAAATGTTTATACCTAAAAATAACATAAACTCATTGTGACTGGATCTAAAGAACAATAGGCTGAAGTTGTAGAAGAAATTATTGAATGCGTATAAGTTGTTATTGAAGGAAATAGGCTAACTCAATCTAAGTTGGGCAGCATCTCATTGTCTCCACTATTTTTTGTGAATAAAACAATGAGAATGAGGTCCTATTTATAGCCTAAGGTCAACGAATCTAGCCACAAAACAAGTCCACATTCGAAAAACTAAGTCTGCCCATATCTGTACAAGGGTCGACCCCCCATTACTGTGTCGACCTCGAGGTCGTCCCATGGGTCAACACCAAACACCCTGGGTCAACCCCTGGGTCGACCCAATAGGGTCTCTCAGGTCGGCCCCCAGAAGGTCTTGGTTCCGTCATTGGCCCTTCCCGCTCGCTGTTATGAATTTTTTTTAACATTTGATTTGTTTGTATATACATAATTATCTTGTGCGTATACAAACTTCTAGGCTTAATAACTTCTTCATATGATGTCTATTTACGCAAACTCGGAGCCTATCTTAAGCAAAATTCCGAGATGAGCGCAATGGCGCAGTCCATTTCACCTACTTCCCAATACTTAATTAAGTATTCCTTAGTTTATCATTTTAGTGTTGCTTAAGATTATGGGGTGTTACATTCTCCCTACTTAAAGGATTTCGTCCCCGAAATCTCTAAGTTAAGAAGAATGTATATCCTAACATCCACATCCATCTACTCATTCATCAATCACAGGCATCCATTGTCCTTAAAAGATTTCTAATGCTTATATGAACATATGCAAAGGTTTGTGTATATGTTCCTAAACTAATGCAAGAGATAAGGTGGTCGACTGTTCAGTTGACCTCCTTAATGCAGTGTATATTATTGCCATGAATCCAACATGTATGCAAATAATCCTACTATAACATGTAAGTTCTATATGTGTGTACAATCATTCACCCAAATGCAATATCCATATGATGATACACCCACTTTCATCCATTAAAAGAAGAAAAAAAGCACACACATCCTTATGTAGTATAAAAGTGATTGAGCCGATCTAGTGCCTAAGGTGTGTGTATATGCATCCACAAGCAACCACTTGCATCCATCAAACATAACATGTCTCAAACACATGTTTATGGACGTGGGTTTCCTACCTAAAGGATGAATATTCGATAGATAGGTTATACTTAAACGATAGAAACAAGCACGAATAAAACTTTGTAAAGGAAGTTAAGAACATACCCTTGAAAAGGAAAGGGTACGAAGCGTGAATCTTGTCTTTAGTCTACCAAGTTGCATCCTTTTGGTCATTTCCCCATTGAACTTCCATCAACTTGACCTCTCGATTGCGTAGCTTCTTAACTTCTGATCCAAGAATACGGGTAGAAACTCGTCTAACTGTCGCCTCCCGTTCCACCTCTACTTCCTCAAACATACTCGGTGCAAAAACTTCTGCTGTATCATGCAAATATTTTTGCAGATGAACATCCACTAAACTCTCTGGTAGCTTTATCCTATAAGAAATTTGACAAATTCTTTCCATTATTGGAAATGGTCCTACAAACCTTGGTGTCATTTTCCCTACAGATCCAAAACGAACCACATCCCTCCAAGGTGATACCGTGATGAAACCATGTCTCCCACCTCAAACTCAATATCGGTCCTTCCTTTATCTGCAGACATCTGCCTGTCCAAAGCTGTCTTCATGTGCCTGCGGATAAGATCAATCTTTTTTGAAGTTTCTCTAATCGTCTCAAGTCCAAGTACAAGCCTATCTTTGCTACCCCACTTTGAGATCCTTCTACGAGAACAGATATTTTGTGCGACTTGTGGTCCATGTATACCTCGAACCTCTCTCCAAGAAGATACTGCCGCCAAGACTTAAGCGCGAATACTATAGCAGCTGATTCCAAAACATGGGTAGGGTAATTCTTCTTATGAACTATTAATTGTCTACCTCCATAACATACTACCCTTCCCTCTTGCATTAGAACCATACCAAGCCCTGTACCACATGCATCAGTGTATACTGTGAATAATTTTTCCCCATCATGCAAAGTCAGGACTGGGACTATTGTCAAAGCCCTCTTCAATCGCTGAAAAGCATCATCACAATCAACATCCCAAGAAAATCTCAGATTCTTCTTCATCAGTCTGGTGAGTGAGGCTGGTATCTTTGCAAAGTCCTTAATGAACTTCCTATATTAGTCCGCTAAACCAAGAAAACTCCTCACCCCCATTGCATTCTTTGGAATATTTCAATTTTGAACTACAACTACTTTCGCGGGATCTACTGCTATCCAATCTTTAGAGACCCCATGCCCTAGAAATCTCACTTCTTTTCTCCAAAAATGATATTTGGAGAATTTCGCCTTAAGCGGGCGCACACGGAGAGTTTTCAAAACCTCCCTTGAATGTCGGGCATGCTCTTCCTCGCTTTTCGAGAAAATCAAGATGTTATCAATAAAGACCACAACGAACTTATTTAGAAACTCCCGAAACACTCTACTCATTAGATCCACAAAATATGTGGGTGCATTCGACAACCCAAAAGGCAAGATGAGCCACTCGAAGAAACCATTTGGAGTTATAAAAGCTGTCTTGTCTATACTAGCCTCGGCTACCCTCAACTGATGAAACCCCGTGGCCAAGTCTAACTTAGAGAAATCAGATCCACCAACAAGTTGGTCAAACAGATCATCTATCTTAGGAAGTGGATGCATATACTTATTAGTGATTTTATTCAACTCTTTATAATCCACACATAAGCGAAGCGAACTGAAACACCCTGCCTCCGTTAAGGTCACTCAAAAAGGGAATGCCTTAACTTCGGTGGAGCATTTTAGGTAAAAGATGCAGATAAATTACAAGACAGACAAATGAAGCAGCGGAAAATAAAGTCATTTTATAAATAATGTGGTTCAGTCAAGCTTTTACAATTTTTGTCTCAATCATACTTAAAAGTAATACATAGAACTTCTGTCTTGATTTAAAAACATCCAAGTACAAAAGAAGCATAAAAATAACAATGATATTCCCCAATAAAGCATGAACCAGCCATAGCAGTGGAAGAGAGAGTCCAAAGCAATACATCGACTATCTTCGAGCTTGGAAAGAAAACTTAGCTAAGTGGTGACATTTCCTCCCTGTGAACCTGGGGGAGAGGGAAATGGAAGAAAAGAGGCGAATCAAAACTAGGTCAGACATAAGTTTGGTAAGTCCAGTGACTTTCAGCATATAAACAGGAAAAAGCATCATGACATGAATAAACTGAACATAAGACAATACCATGAGAACAAAGATAACAAGATAACATACGATTAGTATAGATATGATAAGGCAAGATAAATTGAATGCGCTTCTACTCTTTCTCTGCTTCGCTACTACCTTGTTATTCTGATTTTTATATCTCTACACCACCTAACTAGTGTCCCAACTAGTAATTTATATAAAATGACCATATTGTAATGTGATCCCAATCCCCGCAATTGTGGTAGCCTTCAGGTGTACATCTATCGTGAAGATTCCACCTCAATCTGCCTAATTGCCATGAACATGTTAGATGTACCCTTACTACCTATCGATCGGCTCCCTACTTGCATTAATTTCTCTTGTGTCTGTGTCAATCGGCCCTCTCTTACGTGTAGATACCCTGTGCTTGTCCCACCATAAGGTGTATCAATCCTTATGATAGTAACCCGACACGATTCAAGATGCATAGTGTATAACTACTGGTACCCAGTGCCTTCTTTTTCCCACTCCAGAGTACGTGTACGCCCGTAAACCGTCGGAACCTACATTGACGTTCCCCTTGCCTCTGTTTTGACCGCTTATAATCAACCCAGTAATCGTGCCCCACCCTGCCTAGTTTAGGGTACCATGATACATCTATGTGGGTTACTGCTGAAATGGGTCCCCGTTACTAGCTTTCCTACTAGTTAAGTTTGTGGGCCTATATATACAAATATTACCGATCTACATGAGATGTACTTAACCCTCCGACCGATTCAATCATGTTTATTTAATGGTTAAGTTTTGTGGGTCTATATTTACTAATATTACCCACCAACCCGATATGTATTTAACCCTCCTTCTGATTCAAGCATGTTTATTTAATGGTTAAGTTTGTGGGCCTATATTTACTAATATTACCCACCCAACTTGATATGCACTTAACCCTCCCGCACATTATGCCATATTGGTTAAGCGTTGTCCATTCATGTTAACTTAACCCACCCATTCATCATGTCATGTTGGTTAAGTGTTTCTTATTAACTTAACCCTCCTTACTTATCATGTTGGATTGGTTAAGTGTTTCCTATTAACTTAACCCCGTTCATCCATCAAGTTATATTGGTCAAGTGTTTCTTGTTAACTTAACCCCACATGTTCATCATGTTGTATTGGTTAAGTGTCATCAATCAATTCAAGTTACTTAACCCACCTACTTGTCATGTTACTTTGGTTAAGTGTTGCCTTCTTGTGTCAAATTAACCCTACACAAATCAAGTTATATTGGTTAAGTGTTGCCCTCTTGTTTTAACTTAACCTTACCACAAATCAAGTCATATTGGTTAAGTGTTGCCCTCTTGTTTTAACTTAACCTTACCAAAAATCAAGTTATATTGGTTAAGTGTTTCTTACTACTTAACCCTACCCATTCATCATGCTATACTGGTTAAGTGTTTCCTCTTAACTTAACCCTAGTCATTCATCTTGTTATATTGGTTAAGCGTTTCTCATTAACTTAACCCTAGTCATTCATGTTATATTTGTTAAGTGTTCCTATGAACTTAACCCTAGTCATTCATTTTATATTGGTTAAGTGTTCCTATGAACTTAACCCTAGTCATTCGTCTTGTTCATTAGCATTAATTAATTTATTAATGCACCAACCTCCCACATTAGATATGTGTTGTTGCGGTTACTGGATATGCCAGGCGGTTCCAGGCAGTTTTACACCGCAACTCAATCTAACCTCGGGTTTTTCTTGGGCATGATGTACTAACCTCTCACATTTGATAGGTGTTGTTGTGGTTACTGGATGTGTTGGGCGGTTCCGGGCAGTTTTACACCACAACTCAATCTAACCTCGGGTTAGGCATGTTCATCTTTAATTTACACATTTTCCATGTACACCCAAATCTAGATTTGACATGCTAATCACCAAATTCACCAAAACTAGTCATGTTCGAATTCCCAAGTTATGCCCAACAAATTCCAATTTCAAGCTATTAATCAAAATTGGCTATACCCAATCTTCCCTAAATTTGCAATAATAGTCATGCCCAAAGTCACTATGCATTATGTTTGGCATCCCAAATCAATAGTTAAGCCCAAGCTAAATTTAATATTCCAATTTACAGTTTATGCCCAAAATTAGGTTTTTCATGCCAAATTTCATACTTTGTTGTTCATGCTGATTCTAGGTTCAATATGTCAAATTACATATTCCATAATTCATGTCAAATTACCCCAAATTGCATCTTAACAGTCATGCCATAATACATGTTCCAAATTACGCCAAATAAATGTCAATTTCATGTTATACCCAATTACCCCCACATTCATAACGTACATATTTTGAGATTCAATGCAAGATTCATGGAATAAGCGGAAAACAATATGGAACATAAGAGGCATAAGAATAAGCATATGACGATAAGAACTATTTGTCCAATAAATTTGATATACCAAATTGACAAGTTTTGCATAGAATACATTGCAGGCATTATGATATGAATACCATTATGAACCATCACAGACGTATAGGTTTGAAAGGAGTTATATCATGAACTTAAACAAGATTACAATTCCGATATACAACAAGGATAGATATGATTGAACCAATTCCATAGTCAATAATGATTCCCAAAGGCATATACAAGCACGGATTCAAATGAAAGGATTACTTACATCAGGCATAAATCTAATGGATTATATTTGAATAACATCGTAGGCATAAATCTAATAGATTAGATTTGATAAATCTAAAAGGATTATCTCATAATCAAGTATAGCTTAGATCCAGATTATTACATGCCAAGAATTTCAATTAAGGATTCACATCTGAAAGTAACTTGAACTTACAAAAAGAAAGTGATTCTTGTATTTCTGGAATCTGTTTTCTGAAACTAAATAGCTCTCCCATGACGTATATTATCGATTCTTTAATTTCGATTTGATTCTTAGAAAATCGTTGTTAAATCATTGAATTAGCCTTTGAATCTCTACTTGAATTCTAACTTGATTCTACAAAGAACTTGAGCGGCATAACCCCGTCTTTGATTTATTTTGATATGAATTAGGGTAGAGTATAGGCGTAATGAAGTTGTGTAGAGAAAAATGTAGCCTTAGGGGTGTTTATATAGCATAGGGATCAACGAATCTTGTCAGAATGGGTGTCCAAATGCAGAAAAATGAACCAGTCCTCGGATCTGGAAATAGGGGGGAGGTCGACCCCTAGGTTGACCCCTTGGTCGACCTATGTGACCCAGGTCGACCCCCAAGTCGACCCCCTGGTCGACCTGGGTCCTAGGCGGGAAATTTCCCGCCCAGCCCGGGTGTGTGATTTGAATTTCGAACTTAAATTTGAGTTGTTTTATTTTATTTAAATTCCTGAAAATTCTAAGGGCCATAACTTCCTCATACGAAGTCCGATTTACGAAAACTTGGACTCTATTCCAAGCGGAATTCCGAGACGAAAGCAATGGCGTAACCCGTTTCCCTTAATTCTCACTTTAAAGATTAAGTATGCTTTAATTTGTTACTTTGACGTTCACAGAAAATACGAGGTGTTACACGAACCATCGGCCTTAGTTGCGAGTACTACTAGAGCACCCCATTCAAATATGCTTCGCCTAATAAACCTTTTCTCAAGTAGCTCCCTTACTTGGCTTATTAAGCTCCCTTCTTTCTCTTGGATCCATATGGCGCACAAGCAATGCAACTGGCTTTGTATTGTCCACTAAGTATATACGGAAATCAATCTCGCGCCTTGGAGGTAAGCCTCAAACCTCCTCAAAAACATTAGGATACTCACATACTATCGGTATAGATCGTAAATTGTTGATAGATGCAGTTCACAATATAAATCGAGCTTGAAATGGCGCTACAGTTCGTAATATTGAATTTTGAACTTTGGTTAGATATACAGAATCCGATTTAAGTCAGTTTTCTATGAAACAAGAAACGTTGGATTCTTGTTGATTATAATTTTCATATGGAAGAGAAAAAAATCAGATTTTGAGCTATAGATTGTTAGTTACGTCCAAATAAAATTTTAAAAAAGTCGTTATGGAAATCGTTATTAAAATATAACATTTAAAAAGGGTTTAATATAATTTCGATACGGTTTTAACTCAAAATTAACGATATTGAGTTGTATACTTAATATTTGGAGTTGTATGTATACTCTGTTTAGATATATATGATGAAAATAATTTATTATTATTTTATTGGATCATCTGGAAATTTAATTAATATTTTATTAATATTATATAAGCGTTTAAAATAGCCATTTTTGCAAATGATATCAGTTTTTGACGAAATTTGTTTCATTGGAATCGTATCATTAAATTATTGTTAGAAAACCAAATTTCATGGCAAACCGATATCGTATGTGACTTCGGTGGCCGAAAATGCCTTTGTTTCTCTTTAATCGTTTAGATAATTTAGACAGGAGTAAATTTAAACGAATAGATGACTGGCCAAACGAACTCCAAATTTGATGAAACAAGATTCATTGGATCCGTTAGGAAGAGGTTTAGTAAAATGTCAAGGTCTCATATTTTTTGGATTTTTTTGTAATTATAGGAATTTTAAATGCTTGATTTTTCATCGATATTTATAAGGACTTTTCACAAATGACCTCACAATTCGACGGAACCTACCCATTGGGTACGGAATATTTTTTTATGCTAGGATTACATTTGTTTGCCAACAACGGAGGTCGTATGTAGGTGTTCAAGTAATACTTCAAACTCAAGTTTCATGAATAATAAATTAATATTAAATATGCCCATCTCTATATAAAGAGGAAACCCTGCCCTAAATTCCAGTGGACTTCACGCGTGGTCAAAGTTACTTTCAGCCGCCTCATACAAATTGAATGGCCAAAAACTAACGTTCTTCTTCCTCCATTTTTCATCAAATCCTCTCACCAATTCTCGAATCACCTAATAGAAAAAATATTCACGTCAATGAGGTCTATAACTTGAACGGTGAAGATCGATTTACGAACGCTGGTGTAGTCAGATTTCCTATTAGAACTCGCAAGCATTCGTGCGGTTTTTAAGGGGGGAGGCGTAGTCGAGTTCGACAGAACTCAGGGAGGTGGAAGGCAGCGGAGAGGCGCCGGCGATGAGGTGGCCTGATGGGACTCTGTTCGATCCAACAAGGCACGGTGGTGTGATTTTTTGGCGAGCTTGGGTTGTCTTTGGTACCGTTGAACGTGATGTATGAGGAAACAGGGATAGAAGCAAATTGGGTCAGTGCTGACTTCCAGTAAAACACTGTAATTAGTTATCCTAATTACTTAATTAAGGAAATAAATTTTAGGTTAAATCATATTAACTCAACGTGTTTTGAGCAGGAGGCAGGAACGAACGAAGCTGATACAAGGAGCAAATGGGATCAGCCCTGTACGAAACGTGAATAGTTAAATAATTAATTAATGTAAGCAAAATTTATGGGTTAATTAATTTTATAATGACCCGATTTGTTTAAATTCCTATTCTATGTGAACAACAACAGATAGAGAATGAAAGTGGAGCTGTGTTGTTCGTTACTGAAGGAATCGAAAGTAGCAGGTAATTCTTTTGGGCGAGCGTGAGCAGGTTGAAGGCAACGTGGAGATGAACACTGAGGGAAATGTAACGGATGGACTGTTTTATCCATAAAGAAAACATAATTAAAGATGAAACAATTTAAGTAATTAAGTTATATTAAATTATTTATTATAATATGTTAACTAAATATGGATTATTATTGGCAGCGTGGCTTTGGGCTTCTGAAAGGAAGAAACGAAGGGGACTGGAACAATTGCAGAAGTGAACGAGTTACAGTGAGGATTCGAGAATGGCCTAATTGATTTTAAACAGAGTAATTGAACGTTATTAATCATTAATTATCATCTTAATTAGTTTAATATTAATTTTTCTAATTAAAATCGTGCTAATATATCAATTTAAAACAGGAACGTCGTTGTTGACAGTGGAGTGGAACCAGTTTTGAAGGAGGAAGAAATACTGTAATGGTGCAGAAGATTGTCGGCCTAAAACCGATTGACTAATGTAATATTCGTAATTATAAAAGTAAATAAACATTAATTTAATTATTATTAAGGAATAGTGTATTTATATAAACCGTATGGTTATAATTTTATTCTCATGCATTTGTGATCAGAATTTGACAGAATCAATTGCATTGGGACCGAATTTCCGAACTCTACATTTCGGAATTTATTCTGGACAGTGCAGAAGACGACTGGAATTTTACAGTTAAATTAACGACGGTTTTAATTTAACTTTAACCGAACCGTTCAACGAAAAAATAAAGGTGAGTTAAACTCACTCAGTATTTCCCACTTATATTTTATATAAGTAGGGTTTTATAATTGTGTGCTATGATTTCTATGGTTGCTAATGATTAACTATTTGTTTATTTATTAAATATATATTCATATATTGATTGAACTGATGAAATTAAACGTTTGTTTAATTTCAATAAAAAAAGCAAATCGTTATTTTAACGATTAGTCCCAATTAAGGTAACTTACCTTATTGGTCACGTTTATAAAAATAAACGTGTTTAATTTAGTGAATTGTTATGGTTATGTGCAATAAATTGGTTGATATTGGATTGTCGTTATTGACTGTTATGAAAACCAGTATTTATTTGAACTGAATGATTATATACTAGATAATCTGTTTGATACAGTGAAGAATAGGTTGGAGGGATCCAACGGGATTCCTCAGATATATTTAATATTGTTTATTTTCATGTTATCGTTATATGAACTGTTCTGGTTGAACGATAGGTTTGATTTGTTAACCGTTGACCTGAAATTCAACATTTGTTTTGTTTAAACCAATGAGTAATATTGGTTGACTAATTGGCAGTATATGGCCTATAAATTAATCGTTTTCCAAATACTGATTTACCGTTAGGTAAATCGACGGTAATGAAGTTATAAAATTATTTTATATCTGAATATAGATTTTTAAAGATATTGTTTTGAATAAAAGTTTATAAAAAGGAAATAAATATTTATTATTTATTATTTAAATTTGTAAGTGATTATCAAATGATTTTATAAAGCAAATTGCGGATATTATTAAGATTTATAAGCAGATGGGCTGAAATTAACCTAACGGTTAAGTTTTGAATAATTGCCTTTGAGAAACAATTAAATGGAATTATTTAAATTAATTCTATTATTAATTAATTTAAATAAAGTTCTAACTGGAATTGGTTAACGAGATAACCGTGTTTTGAATTGACGATCAATTTGTTTTGAATTTTTCTAATGAAATAGTTAATGGATATTTGTTTAAATTTTAATAAGATATTTCTTAAAAGAAAATCACTATTAATTTTAATCAATAAATAAGTTAACCACTTATACAGTAGCTAATGATAAAGTAAATTATTATTTCATTTAATAATAATTTAAGAGGTTACTTTTTGATTAGAATTCATTTAAAGAGTGATCGAAGTTGAAATGAATCAAATTGAATGGTGAAAAAGAGTTTATGAACGAGTTTTATATTAAAAACCCATGTTTTTATAACGAAGTTATAAAAAGGATTTTAAGCGAATTTGATAGCTTAGATCAAATATTTACTTAATATTTGAAGTTAGAGAAAGGGAATTTAGAAATTGGGAAATGGTATGAAATAACAAAGTGAGATTCATTCCGAGGTTCGGAATGTGATATTCCGAGGTTAGGAATGTTAAGCGAAGTTGAGAATATAAGCTAAGTAAAAGATTTTGGAAACGACAATGAACATAAGTGTTGTAAATGATTTACAAACGATTTTGTAACTGGAAGTTAGGAGTTGAAATTTAATTGAAATATTAATTGTCGATAATAATTTACAAATGGGATTTGTAAATGAAGTGAGTGATTTGAAAAAATAATAATTTGTAATAATTGTTACAAATAATAAATTGGACTATTTGATTTATAAACTAAAGATCGTTTAAAGGATCGCAATGTGATTTTAGGCAGCGCATGAACTGTCATAATGATTTGAAAAAGGTATAAATAAATAAAGGAAAAAGTTTTGAAATGAAATCTGTAATGTTTGTCACAGATGATAAATTGAATTTTTTTGATAAAAATAAAAATATAAAAATTTCTAAGAGATGTCAATTATAAGATTTGTAAAGATACTTATATATGATTTAAACCAAATATGGTATTGTTGTTACAAACAAGTTAAAGAATGCTTATATAGAGATGCTGAAGAAATTTTATAAGGGATTCTATTTATACTGGAACCGAAGCTCGAGTATAATGTTATAAAGGATCAATAAAGATTAATAGAGAAGTATAATAATAGTTTAATTAATAATTAATTAAGTAAACGGTGTTGAGATATAAATAAGGTTTTCAAAGGAAAACATGTGGTTAATAAACTTCTATTTATTCTGGAGATATGAATGTTGTTGGTCAAGGTCTGAGAGGTAAATAAAATACCTAACTTGAACGGCTTCACGATTACCCCAGAATGATATTAGTTTATAAATAAGAGAAATTGAGGGAAACATAAGTTATGATTTCCGTAAATAATATTTAAAACTATATTCGTAAAGTTTATAAGCGAATGAAATGATTTTTAAGAATATAATTAACAGATGTTAATTAAAAAGGCCAAGTAATGTCAAGTACTAAATAAGTAAACTCATTTCATTCACTTGATATTATTTGATACTTAAATAACCGACTATCAAATCTGACCAAATACGATTGTTGGTACGGAAAGACCGGGATCGAATTATATTCGAAAACCATTCCCTCCAGCTAATACGTGGAAATGTTAATTGAAGATGGAGCATTGAAGACCGTGAATCTTCATCAACAGAAGAACCACTTGTTGAATTTCTCTGGTTTAGCGGCCGGAGATATTTTGATTTGTGATTCTGTCGTGAGTGAAATCTTCTGATTGCAAGGACTACTCATTACTGATCCTTAGGGTGATACCTATATAGGATGTGGTAGGAGGATGCCTTCGGTTCATCCTGTTCCTGGATGACTTGTATGGACGAGTGTCTGACAAAGTATTTCCAAAGGAGTCACATACGTTGATTTCTTCAAATGTACCAAGTTGATGGCGGAGAAATGTACATTCTCTTATCAATTTGAGTATTTTTGTGGACGTTAACTAGAGATATCTAGCGGATCTGACAATGTAATATTCAAAGTGGATGGAGATGTGCTGTTCTAAAAAATAAGCTTAACCTCTAGCTTTATCAACCGGGAAATGGCATTAAATCGGGTAGGTCACATGGCTATGTGGGTCGCACCCATCAAAAGGATATATCATTACCTGATCTGGTGAAATCAAATGCCTTCGGTTGTCCCATTTTAATTTTTGTATGTATGCTATCAGTTCCATTGACTGGCCCCCAACCGTGGTAATGATATATTCGGTACTCTCAAGCGAAGCGAGGGGCCGGTCATATTTAGCCTGGGTTGCAAGATGATCTTGTTGAACCCCAATGTATTCATCTCCAAAGGTACATTGTCGGGAAGGTGGTCCCATATCTTGCTGGAAAATCCATCCTCCAATAAGAGCCCGCAGTTTTGATTGTATACTATATATGTAGAGCGTGAGATGTAAGCATTATGCTAGTTTGATATTTATTTGTATTTAGACACTATTATAATATTAGAAAAGATATTTATTTCAAAAACGTTTTGGGTTATCGTAAGGTAAAAACCATCCGTATTTATGTGTGGATTTGGTCTTACGATTATCCTTTTCTTTCGAATTTTTTTTGACTTTAAAATCAACTTGTGTGATGCCTATAAACTTAGTTTGTTTTCCTCACTTTGGTTCACTAGATTGACCCGTCGTTTGTAATGCTGGGGTTAGACCGGGTCGTACAGGTTCAGGTTATCGGATGCTGCAAAGTCCAGAGACGAACTGGAGGTGTTCAAACGTATGATATTTAGTGTTATTCCGCAGTGTGTTGTATATGAGGACATGTTATTTTAACTGTCCAGATGTGTGATGTACTCTGATATTTGTAAGTATTATTTCAAATCTCTCTATAAAGATTTATTTCTATATTATATTTATTTCCGCTGCGATGCGAGACTCTGTGTTGTGTTGGTTCTTCTTCTTCTATTCTAACATTTCTTTCTTTCTTATCTCACCCTTTAATTTCTTTCTAATAACGTTCTTGTGTTTTCGATGCTTAAATGTTCGACATGGTGGATTGTGTTGATTTTCTCAATCGAAAATTCACGGGACATTACAACATCCCTAGAATCAAACCATAGCCCATGAAACCAAGCACATATGCGTCGCATTCAAACTCGACGCCTAACACAAATATTCTTGAATGCTGACAAATCATAGACAAATGAGCCGTACCTCCAATGGGGTTTGAGACAACAACGGGATCCAAAACCATACTAGTACTAAGGTGCAGAGACTCAACCACAGAATCAAATATAAAAGAATGCGAAGCGCCAAAATAAAAATAGTTCTAACAGGATGATTGGAAAGAGAAATCAAACCTTCAATGGAAACTTTCTTACCTCTATCTGGTATACCAGCCACGAGAGCATGCACTTGCCCTCTAGAAGATCTTGCCCCTTGGCCCTGTCCTTGCTTCTTCGGGAACTCCCTAATATGGTGCCCGACCTCTCCACAATGAAAACAAGCATTCTTCCTTCTTTTGCTATCTTTTCTCAAATGACCCACGCGCCCACAACTGTGCTATTCCCTTTTTTCTCAGGCTTTATCGTTCTTTCTTCTTCTGCAATCTTTGATCAAATGACCATTATGTCTACAACCATGACATTTCTTCTTAGAGAAATTATCTACTCGCGATGGTGGAGTAACAACAACTACAGCTGGGAGAGGGACGTCTCCTTGGCTCCCAGGTGGTGACGTAACCTTAAGATAACTACGGAACCAATGCGGTACTTAAACGCCCTCGGGAATATTCAGTTCCCCAGACATGTTGAAACAAAAAGAAGTAGGATTCAAAAAGAGAATTAAGAGATAATTTATATGGATTTGGGGAATATTTCTTTCAAAACATAGTTTTCTTTTGAAAATGCTTTCTTTTAAAAACTTTTTGAAAACAATTTTCAAAATCTTTTATCCGATTTGGTAACCTTCAGCTCTGAAACCAAATGTGACACCCCACGTCCGTTAATGTCACTCTTTATCAGAATGCATTAAGTTTCATGAAGCGTTATAGGTAAACAGAAACATTACAAGACAGATATAAAATAACTACGGAATTAAAACTTTATTAAACAGAAAAGCTTCGTGGTTCAAACTCAACTACATAATAAGTCTGGAATAATGAAAACATAAAACTTCTGTCTTGTACAAAAATCATCATCAGAGTATAATAATACATAAAAAGAGCATAATCCCCAAAATATAGCTATAGTAGAGGAGATCCAAATTCAAGCAATACATATAAGCAGCTCCAAGTAGAATGAAAGAAGAATCCTTATCAAGCTTGAGTATTCCCACCCTGAGAACCTTGGGCGGGGAACGAAAGAGAGAAAAGAGGAAACAAAATGGGTCAGACATTGTTAGATCCAAAAATGGCTCTAACACCCAAATTGTCTGAGTATGCAGAGATTAATATCTAGAATTGCAAGAAAAACACAGAAAATGCACAAGATTTATAGTGGTTCGGCGTTAATGAGCCTATGTCCACTTTATATCTATGATTATACATAAGATTCAAGTACAACCAATGATTTATCTCCCAATCTCACTTTTACAATGGTGATTCACTCAATAATTTCGAGCTAAGGCTGATAGGAAATAATAGAATAGAAGCAATGGTGGAAACAACACTCCAAATTGCCAAAAAGACCCTCAAAAATGCCAAGTCTGGGGCTATTTATAGATGATATTTGTAGGCGGTTCGTGGTGATGCGTGGCACAAATCCCGAGGATCTCGGACTGGTTCGTGGCTTGATGAAGAAATAGTCAAAATGGCAGTTATAGACAGGTGTCGCAAGATCCTTCATCTTCGGATCGTGAATGACCTGATCGTGGCCTCTATCTTTTAGCTTCTGGGATTGGATCGTGGTAGTAGTTCAGGTCGTGGGGAATCATCACGATCGAGTCATGATAGTGGTGGCAAGATCCGAGGACGGTAGGTAATCACGACCGGGCTGGTGTGGCTTCTGCAGGTGAGACTTCAAATAGTACCTACACGTGAATCTTGGTGGCTTGATCCAAAAGCTAGTCAACATTTTGCCCCCTCAAAGTATGTTTTATCAGTGATGGAACATGCTTCGAAATCATTGACCCATCTTTTCTTGAAACGATGGAAATCAACAGTCACGGTTGTTTGTAACGTTGTATTGCTTCAAAGGATCACTTCCCCTAGTGAGTTTAAATATACTGTCTAGTTCCCAATTGTTTCTTTATTCATTGGTCGATTATCATCTTAAAAATTTCCAGAACACATCGCGATCAATCTGCCAGGTGAGCTTTAAATTCCATGAGTATTTTAAAGGAATTTATCACTGTTGTGGGTAAGAAGTCTCGGCTTTACGATTTGATAACCATGGTGGCATTCAGGTCGCCAAAACTCTACCTGGTTCGTTCTTTCACTCGTGAGTCCAAAGTCGATGGGAGAGCAGGCCTTTACACGAGACGTAATGGGCTCTCGTTCACAACCCATGAGCTTTCACGATTACGTATAAAAAAAATGGAAGAGCAAGGGTCGCCATAATGTCTATATATACCCCGGTCCCTTCTTCTACTCCTCTTCTTTTACTTTCTTACCGCCGCCGCTTTCGCTTTTTCTTCTCAAAACCCTAATCATGATTTCCAGAAAATAATTTCATCCCCTAATTTAAATTAAAAAGGTAATTACGCTGGAAATGTATTTGTGTTATTTCATTCTTGCTTCTCTTTGCTTCGCTTGAGTTTTTACTAGTATGAGGATAGCGGAGTTTATGTTATTGAGTTTTTGAGAATGGCGATGGTATAATAGGTTTATGGAGGGAGGAAGGAGATGGTGAAGAAGAAGACAAGCTTCACCAGGTCGGTTTGTGGATGAGATGTCGGCTCAAATCGTGGTAATAGTGAGGTGGAAGGGTTAGAGACGAGGGTGGAGTATCGGCGATGAAATTGGATAATGACTCGGGTCGTGGGAAAGGAAGTGGATCGCAGCACCAAGAATTAAAGTGAATCATGGGATCCTTCCACGTGCTGTTAGGATAGGGGAAAGTTATCACGAGCTGGATCGTTTCGCGATTCGAAGCCCATTTCACGAGTCGATGCCCTCTCATGATCGTAGCTTGCTGGCGATCCGTTATCCACGATCCGACTCTGCTCCACGCTTTGACACCTATATCGCGACCCGAACCCCAAGACTTTAACGAATCAGCCCTGTTGACGATCCCATACACATATTGACTAAAAGATATAATGCAATTCTGATATACCAATGGACAGTTAGGTTAGAGCCCTCGAAATGAACTTTCTTGAACTGAACAACGTCATGACTCAGTAACAGACTATAATCAATATCCGCTTATCTGATTAACTTCATGCTTTTCTTTAATGTATGCACAGACACACACTTGCACTTACACACACAGGGAAAGGGTAATTGTGTTCTAACTTTCTCATGTTTACTCGCCAACACAGCTATGTCTGATAAACGATCAAACGAAACGTCAGAGAAAGATACAGAATCAGAGTCATCAAAGCATTATGATCCCGATGCACTTCCCACCGATTCGGATTGGGAAAATTCCGACCCTGATTATGAGACAGATACCGATATATAATCAATGACTTCTGAAAGTACATCTCTTGAAGATGAGGATGAACGAGCTCCTGATGAAATCCCAGGTATTGAGGAGGTTGAGAGGGAGAAACTCAGTGATAGTCTAGCTTCCCAATTGGATGACGTAAAACTTAAGAAAATATGTCTAAGACATGGGATCCCTTGGGAAGATGTGAAAACTCCAGAATATGAGGATAGGCGTCATTCTGCCCCAGAAGGGTACATGACTGTCAATCGGCTCATGTGTTGGATAGGCGCTATCCCTCCATTTCCTCCAATTGTAATTGATCTCTTAAGACGACTACACATTGCCCCCATGCAACTCCATCCTAATGCTTATGCAGCTTTGTATACCTTGTGCATTGCATATGTTGAGATTCTACGGACCGAGCTCACTTTTAAGTATTTGAAATTCAATTACCATTTCAAACACCGCTCCACAGGGACTCCGAACTTCACTTTCTTTGAATCAGTGGCCAACGGGAAGGTTTTATCGGAGGGCCACAACAACATAGGGGACGCCAAGGCTGATTGGTTTTATATAAAGCACCAGGCCGGGTGTGCGAGAAAGTGGTTAAAATCAAGTAAGCCTTAAGTCTCTCTATGCCTGACCTAATTACATAGTTAGAGCATTAACATTTTTTTTTGTGTGCAGATCACAATTTTGCGAAAACAGAAGGTTCGGTATATGAAGACGGACTGTCCCGCCTCTTTAAAAATAAACTAGACTTCCTCAAAATCAAGAAGTATATCACCGATGAGAATCTTCACAATCACCACTTCTGAGTGTAAGATTTGGACTTGGCGTGGGTGGCAAACCTTACAAATATGTGCCCCCAATTGAGGGAGGAGGGACCTCAGGGACCACGAAGGCCACCAAACTTTGCAAGAGTCCTTTACCACTAATCAATCGGGATGATGAGGATTTAAATGTATATAAAGGAGGTGAGGTCCGAGCTGATGAGCCAAAGGAAGTCCCAATCTCTAAGGGATAGTCTCCCTCAAGGACTTCACCATCACCTGAACCTCCTACTAATGATGAACTGACAGTGGAGCAGATATTCGGAGAACTGAGCAAGATTCCTCTACCAGACGACATTTACACACAAGAAGAGGTCGAATGGGAAACATTCTTTCCTATCTCTGAGGAAGTGAATGTTCCAGTCGGGGAAAAAGAAACCACACAGACGAGCCAGACTCTGGGCCTTGGTCTATTGGGGGGATTACACGGGATGCACAAATGACCTGCGCCACTTGTCACAACACTTCTACACCATCAGTATTCATGATTCTAATACACATTTGTTTTATTTGCAGGGAAAATGCCTTGTAAACAGTCCTATTCTTATCGTTCTCTCCGAGCAAGCACACCAAGGCTCCTTTCTGATCCTGAGCATGCTCGTAGTGACCGTCGGGGGAGAGATAGTTATCGGCCTCGTGACTCTTATCAATCTCACTCTACACGATCTCGTTCTCTATCAAAGCAAGATCCTGGAAAGCCCCACGGTCGTCCAGTGCCACCATCGGGGGATAAGCAACTTCCCAAAGACTTGACTCCTTCGAAAAGTACACCCTCTCATAACAAGTCTTCCAAAAAACACCATGAGATGAAAGATAAAAACAAAAATCCGAGCAAGGGTTTAGAAAAGGAGAAAATAGCTATTGTCCCCTCTAGTCAGCGCAATTTGGATACTACCGCTGCACAGGATGTCGTCTACACCGCTGAGAATCAGTTCAAGCTGGTGCGTTTGCGAAAGCAATTTTCTGACATTTTCTTTGAAAGGATGATGTTTGTTCTAGATCTTGAACCGGTTCCCGAGGAGTTGGATGTAGAGGTCATAGGGCAGGTGAGTCATGTGGCCAAACAATATAGGGCAGTGAAGAAGCAAGCCACCACTTTTTCTGCTGCCATCCGTCACCTCGAAACGGAAGCAGCCGGAACCAGAGTGAAGATTGACAACGAGGCTAGGGCCAGGAGTAAAATCGAAAAAGAACTGGAGGATGCACAAGCTCAACTCGCTTTAGCTCAGCGGGATGCGGGTAATTATAAATCAGAGCTAGAAAGCGCCAGGAAGCGTTTCCACACTGAGCTCGACTCAAACAGCCAAGTGCGCGTAGCTCTGAAAAAGGAAATAGAGGACCATAGAATGATCAATACTGATTTAAAGACAGCATAGGATCGTTTTGCTACTGAGAAGGCTGCTTGGGAGAAAGAGAAAGCGAACCTCAAAGACAGCCTTGCTCTTGCTGAAAAAGAGAAAGCAGTTCTGAACGATCAACTTATCCATGTTGAGGAGCGTGTAGCTCTTGCTGAAAGTAACGCAAACAACGCTCTTAAATTGGCCTCCGCCACTGCTGAAAAACTAGCTGCAATTGAAAAAGAGATAGAAAGTTTCGATGAACTGCTATTCGACTTTTTCGGTCAAGTTATTAAGACTCGAGACATCTCTTGGATTTAGAATTATCACATTACTTTGGCCAATGTGTGGGATATGATCATTGAGGGCGAGAAGCAGTGATTGAAAGTTGAGGAGATTGACGAAACCCAGCTTATTCAGACCTTTCTCAAAGGTGAAGAGCCCGAGGCTTTAGAGAAGGGCAGACGCCTGATTCAAGCAGAAATTGAGAAGGAGAGAACTAAGCTCAAGGGCAAGGATAAAGTCGTCGAAGGCTCGAGCTTAATGGTGGAACCCAAGACCTCCGAAGTTGAGGAATATAATCCTGATGACCCGTTGATTCCCTTGGCTCCAACCCCTCCTGCTATCGGAGCTGCTATTGCCGGTCTGGGTGATGAATCGACTTAAGGTATCTCCATATTCTATCCACAATTCGTCAAAGCAATTGTTACTTGTCGTCGTCTTGCGGAACAGTCAAGTGAGAAGAATACACTCACTCCTAAACTAATAACTGTTGCTTCTCATGATATAGGTGGCAAACCAACCAAAAAGGATGCGGAGGAGAAAAACGAGGCAGAAAAAGTTAGTGTCCCATCAGGTGCTGGAGTTCCTGAGATTCCAAAGCAGACTAAGGGCACAACAACTGAGAAGGTCGTTTTGGCACCAAGCACTGATGTTTCCAAGGATGCTGAGACCATCGATGCTTTGAAGGATATGGATGGTGATCATGGAGATGACAAAGAAGAGGTCACCATCACAAGGGAGTCCAAGGATGATGACCAGGAGACCTTTGCTGACATGAAGGCTAAGAAGGAGAAATGATTGGCCTTAAAAAGGGAGGAACAAGTGCCTCTATATGTGCCCCCATCTTAGAGGTTGATCCCAAAACTGGGTTGGTTATAAAGTTCTCTTCCATATCAATAACTTCACAACTTGCAACGCAGCCTTCCAATATTCCGCAGGATCCTCCTACTGATAAGAGGAAGAGGAAAAAGGGATACTGATCTGAGGTTGACAAGGAGGAGTTGGAAAAAACAGAAGAAGGAGAAGAAGTCAAAATCATCCCCCAACCATAAGTAGAATGTATTTGTTAGTCCATATTTTGCTTTTAGGCTTTCCACTGGCCAAGAAATGTAATTACGAGAATGGCCCTCACTTTCGTTTAGCCTTGTCTTGTAAATCCGCATTTGGTAAAATGAAATTTTGTTTCTTTTGCATCATTGCATACCTGCAAATTTATCATATTTGTAAAGTTTATCATTCTAAATCACAGACATTAAATATAATCATAAGTAATGTTGACAATCACAACTAGCTTGAAGTCATAGATGATAATCGTTGAAAAGTTCGTGTGCTAAGTAAATGTGAAGTATATACAAATGCGACGTGTTGTATGAATATGTCCCCAATCAATCATCATTATAATGCCTGGCGAGGGCTTATTGAGATTTGATTAGAGTCACACTTAGGTTGCCCCCCATGTCCGGAAATGAGGGGATCGGGCTCAGCTTTCATTCTCATTCCCGATCCTACAGCGGGATAGGATCCCTTATGCGGCATTTAGTTAAAACGCCTTTATACTTTCTTGTCGTATGCCTAGGATAGAGTTCAAACTCAGCTTTCAGTTTGTTCTCTGATCCTTCAGCGCGGTAAGAGTTCTTTTGCGGCGCCGAGTCTCTAGCGCCTTTATACTCTCCCATCGAATACCAAGGGTAGAGTGTTAGTCGAGACGGTCTTTACAATCATGGGGCACCTTCACGTCTCGAGGACAATTTGTTTCCTTGTCCTACTTACTTCTTCTCAGGTCTTGAGAAGTAGAGCTTTGATGATTGTGTTGTTTACTTTATAGCCTTATCGATACCCTGCATATTGTTAGTAGTTACATAATTTACGATAATTCATGAGTAATAATATAATAAGTAAAGGTGCGATAAAAGTAAATGACACACGATATTTTATAGTGGTTCGGTCGAATCACGACCTACGTCCACTTTGTAATCTTTTGTTCATATAACTGGACTGTTCTAGGCAAGTCAAGCCTTATTACATGGTCTTACAAACAAAAGAATAAGAATGAAAGTTTTCATGTCAAATAGTGCCGCAAATGCTGGGCATTCCACACTCTGGGGATTTCAATTCCGTCCACGGTCGTTAGCTTGAAGGATCCATTATCAAGCCTCCGTAGGATGGCATAGGGTCCTTCCCACTTTGGTCCCAAATGCACTGGGGGTGGGAAGACACGCTTTAGAACCAAGTATCCCGGTTCAAAGATTCGAGCTCAGACTCTTTTGTTGTGATACCGAGTAACTTACTCCTTGTGCCCTAAGGCACGTAGGTCCGCTTTGTCTCTCTTTTCCACTACCATATCCAAGGATTTGAGAAGCAGCTTGTTATTAGTAAATGGGTCGTAATAAGTGACCCTGTGGGATGGTACTTCTAGCTCTACCGAGATGACTGCTTCCGACCCGAAAGTAAGGGAGAAAGGAGTATGCCTGGTAGCTGATTTGAAAGTTGTTTGGTAGGCCCACAGAACCAATGGTAGATCCTCAACCCACATGACCTTGGCCCGCTTCATTCGCTTCTTCAAAAATGACTTGATTACTTTGTTTGCCGCTTCTACCTGCCCATTTGACTGTGGGTTTTCCACAGCCGTGAACCTCTTCTCGATATGGTATCTTTGACAAAAATCTTGGAACTCAGAGCTGTCAAATTGGGTTCCATTATCAGTTATGATAACTTTCAGGATTCCAAACCGACATATGATATTTCTCACAACGAAGTTAATCACCTTCTTGGTTGAAACCATTGTCAGCGCTTCTGCTTCAACCCATTTTGTAAAGTAATCAATGGCCACTATAACAAACTTTGATCCACTCTTCGCTAGGGGGAGACTTCCGATGATATCAACTCCCCACACCGCAAAAGGCCAGATACTCAAAGTTGTCTTTAATTGGTTAGGAGGTGCCCTGGAGACCTTTGAGAATTTCTGGCATGCGTCACAGTGTTGAGCAAACTTAGCTGCATCCTTATTTACAGTGGGCCAAAAGTATCTGTATCGTAGTATCTTCTTTTCTAGTGTTTGTCCTCCAGTGTGGTCGCCGCATTCTCCTTTGTGAACTTCTTTTAATACCCTTTCTTTATCGTCATGGGCTATACACCGAAGGAGCGACATCGAGAACCCTTGCCGATATAGAACTTCACCTTGCATGACATATCGCGAAGCTTTCCGAATCATGGCACGTCTCTCACTCTTCTTGGTTGGGAGTGTCCCATTGACTAGGAAATTCTTCAAGGGTGTCATCCATGACTCCCTTTCTGGCTCAGTCTCCAGCACAGGATCAATTTCCATCTGATCAATGCTTGGAGTCTGAAGTGTCTCTACCGGGACCATCTCCATGTCCTCGGGATTATCAAAACTAGCCATTTTGGCTAGCTTCTCAGCCCTCTGATTCTCCGGTCGAGGGATGTATGTAATACTATAATGTTCTAAGCTACTCAGCATTTACTTTACTTTCTTTAGATATGACACCAGTCTCGACCCTTTAGCTTGGAATTCCCCATTGACCTAATTCACAACTATCTTCGAATCATAGAAGATACCCAGCTTTGTTATTCGCAACTCCTTAGCAAGCCTAAGCCCGGCAATCAGGGCTTCATATTCTGAATCGTTATTCGTGGCATGGAACTCCAACCTCAGAGCATGATATATTGATCGTTTTTTGGGGGTTTCCAATACAATTCCTGCACCTGATATTCTATCATTCCTGGCTCCATCGGTATATAGTCTCCATGCTTTAGGGTCAAGGAGTTGTTTTGTGGTATCAATTTCTTCAATCACTTCATTATCTTCAGGGATGGTAAATTTTGCTATAAAGTCTGCCAGTACTTGCCCCCTTATCGATCTTCGGGGCTGGAAGTTTAGGTCAAACTGACTCAATTCAATATTCCATTTTAATAGCCTTCCCGACACCTCGGGTTTTTGCAATACTTGTCTTAGCGGATGATCCGTATATACTGTAATGGGATGAGCTGAAAATAGTGACGTAGTTTCCTTGATGCGATTAACAGGCTATATGCAAGCTTTTCTATCTTCAGATAATTTCGCTCTACGGCCGCTAACTTCTTGCTTACGTAATACACGGGCCTTTGAGCTTTATCCTCTTCTCTTACCAAGGCTGAACTTATGGCGTGGGACAATACTGCCAAGTATACGAACAAATCCTCATTATCCACTGGCTTAGACAGTATCGGGGGTTTTTCCAAATGATCCAATAGGTTCTAAAAAGCTTCCACACAATCAGGAGTCCATTTAAAGTTGCGCTTGCCTCGCTTGATCAGATCGAAGAACGGGATGCACTTATCTGTAGCTTTGGAGATAAATCTACTCAACGCAGCTACTTTTCCAGCGAGACTCTGCACATCTTTGATTTGCCTTGGTTCCTGAATGTTTCGGATTGCTGTAATCTGATCTGGATTGATCTCAATTCCACGCAAACTAATAATAAAACCTAAAAACTTCCCAGAAGAAACTCCAAACGAACCCTTCAAAGGGTGGAGCTTCATTCTATATTGCCTGAGTATATCAAACATTTCAGCTAGATCCGCAGTGTGATTCATTGACTGTCTAGACTTAACTAACATATCATCTACTTATACCTCAATCGTCTTCCCGATCAGGTTATAAAACATTCTGTTTACCAGCCTTTGGTAAGTCGCTCGGCGTTCTTTAGGCCGAAAGGCATCACCATGTATCAGTATAATCCCAAATCTGTGATAAAGATGGTATGTTCCTGATCCGGAACATGCATGGGAATCTGGTTATATCCAAAATAAGCATCCATAAAGGAGAGGAGCTCGTGACCTGCCGTTGAATCCACCAATTGGTCAATTCTGGGAAGTGGAAAGCTATTCTTCGGGAAAGACTTGTTCAAGTCGAAGAAATCGATACATGTGCACCACTTTCCGTTGGCCTTTTTTACCAAAACTTGGTTTGAAATCCATTCCGGGTAAGTCGAATCTCTGACAAACCCGTTGCTCCTCAACTTCTCAACTTCTTCTTTTAAGGCAGCCGACCTCTCTGGGCCCAGCATTCGCCTTTTCTGCTTGACGGGCGGATGCTTCGGATTAATACTCAGTGAATGGCGCATGATTGATGGAGATATGCCACATATCAGCGTGAGTCTAGGCAAACACATCCAGGTTGGCCTTCAGAAAGTTGGTCAGTTCCTTTGCATGAACATGATCCAACTGGGACCCGATCTTTAAGACCTTCGCTGGGTCATTATCATCAATCGGAACGTCCTCAGTTGTTTCGTTAGGAGTCTCCATTCTACCCCCGTGTTCCTCGTCCTCTCTGGGATCTATATACTCGTGTAGTTCCTTTGGCGGCTCCCTTGGAACTGTCTTTAACGGCTATGATGTATTCTCCTTTACGGGCAGAGAAATATCCTTTGGGTCGATATTTAATCCCTTGAGTAACAATTTAAATTCTGCTATATAACAAGCTCTTCCTGCGACTTGATTGCCCCTAACTACTCCCATTCCCGCGTTTGTCAGGAATTTTAACAATAGGCACCAGGGCGTAGTACAGGCCCTGAATTCTGCTAGGGCTGGTTAGCCCATGAAAGCGTTATAAGACGACTCAATGTCCAACACTACAAATGTGAGGATTCTCACTCTCCGGCGATCTCCCTCTCCCAAAGTGACTGGCAAATCTACATATCCGATCGGGGATGTGGAGGCTCCGTTGAAGCCATGTATCCATCCATCACAGGACTTCAAATCTTTCGATTCCAATTGCATCTGATCGAATGCTTTTTTGAAGAGTATATTTACCGAACTTCCATTATCCACCAAAACTTTGTGGACTAATGCGGGGCCAATTTTTGTGGTGATCACCAGAGGGTCCTCAGTGGAGGAATGAATTCCAACGTTATCTCTGCCGTGAAAAATGACATCATCGGACATAGTTTTTTGCTGTTTCACCGAGGCTACAACTTCAGGATTACTGCACTCCCCTACTTCAAGATGTTTGGCTTCATTTACATATTGATCCATTGCCCTAAATCTGTGTCCAGCATGAGGAGGTCCTCCTACTATAGAGTTAATTACAATGTTCTTTCGTTTCTGTTGAGCGGTTGTAACACCCCACGTCCGTTAGTGTCACTCACAAAGGGAATGCACTAAGTTCTGTGGAGCATTTTGGGTAAAAGATGCAAATAAATTACAAGACAGACAAATTATTAAACAGTGGAAAATAGAACTTTGCTTTATTGATAAAATAGTCTGTACAAGATTCTTTTACAATATCAGAGTATCATCTGTCTTTATAAAATAAAGAAGCATGAAAATATATTTATATATTCCCCAATGTAGCAAGAGCCAGCCATAGCATCTGGAAGAGAATCCAAAGACAACTTCGTCTAATCTTCAAGATGGGAAAGAGCAACGGTCCAGTCTAATCCTGAGTTATACTATTCCCTCCTCAACTACCTGGGGGGGGGGGGGAACGGAAGAAAAGAAGACGAAAGAAAAACAGAGTCAGACATACAGCCTGAGTAAGTTCAGTAACTTCTAGCATGTGAACATGGAAAAACAAAACGACATGAATTAACTGAATACAAGATTACACCATGACGATAAGGTCAACAAGATTAGACAAGGTAGTCACAAGATATGCTAAGATGACTGGATACGCTCTAATACTTTCGCAGCTTCGATATTTCCTTGTTATACTGGTTTCTATATCTCTGCACCACCTAACTAGTGTTCAACTAGTAATGATAACGTGATCCCAACCCCTGTAGTTTCCATTGCCTTCAGGCATACATTTATTATTTATTACCTAGATCTAGTCTAGGGTTTTCTATCAAGTGCTTTCTAGATTTAACTATAGTTTTACGCTATCTGCTGAACGCTTTTCGAGTTCATGGTTTATGCCACCTAGTCCAACTAGGGATTACGCTACCTGTCGAACAATGCCCCCAAGTCTAGGACACACTACCTAGAGTGGTATATGTTCCTAGGCTTCCCCACGCATGTATCGCGAATCGTTATCGCTTGTCTAGATGCACATGTCCTGTAATGTGCGATCCGAGTCCTGTGACAGGGCAAATCAAGGAATACAGAACTCGGTCGGGAGCTTTCGGATATCTGCCGATGCAGATGCTAAGGTCTGTTTTTATTCCAGTGGCTATGGTCCCACTTGACCCCTCCCTCAACTAATGAAAGGCACACCTTGTAAAATGAGAACTATACGCCGGCCCCCGGTGCCCCACTATCCTATGGCCATCCGCAACCATAACTAGATAGCAAGTATATGGTCTTTTGGAGTTCTCCGCCTTTCCGCTTCACGTATCTCGATTGACTCAAGATGGATGGTAGACGACGAGTTGCTATCACAGGGCTACCGTCTTCTCGCCGAATCACGCTGGTCCATCCTAGTCTTTAGGTTGCCACATATATATATTGCAACCAAGGCATACCCTCGGTTCTTCTAACGCAGACCTTAACCTCTGTGAGCCCAGGATGATCATCTGCAGCCTCACAGAGGGATACCAAGAGTACCCTCACGTCCCCTCGAAGCCTCGGGCTTCGTAACCCAATTCGTTGGAGCCTTCTTAAAACCATATGGATATCCGCTCCTTCGTGTTATACTAAGAATTACTACTTAGTTCTACTAACTAAGGTTTACCACTTAGTTTCCAAATTCCTTGTTTTCTTAACTAAGTTTTACTACTTAGTCCCTTTTTCAACTGAGGTTTACTATTTAGTTTTCTTTCTCACCAGGTTGGGTTGGTTAAGTGTCTTTAGTCGATTGAAGCTATCTTAACCCTCTTCCCTTATCCTATTACACTGGTTAAGTGTTATCCCTTTATGCTTTTTTACTTAACCCTATTCATTTATCATATTCTGATGGTTAAGCATTCAAGTTTACTTAACCCTATGGTCTAGTCCAGCTAACATATTAATTTGGCTAAGTATATTACTTAACCCCAACATCTAGTCTAATTAACATGTTAAATTGGCTAAGTGTATTAACTTTACTTAACCCCACCTTTTAGTCTAGTCAACATGTTAATTTGGCTAAGTATTCCCATGGACTTAACCCTCCCATTCTAGCTTTAACTGTGCTAAGTTGGTTAAGTGTTCCTTAACCTTCCCATTCTAGCTTTAATTAATAAATTAAAGCCGCAACCTCTCACATTAGACAGATATTGCTGCGGTTACTGGATGTGTCGGTCGGTTCCGGGCAGGTTTACACCGCAACTCAGTCTAACCTCGGGTTAGGCATATTCATGTTTTCTAAGTTCAAAAGGGTTTTTGATTAATTTCCAAATCTGGTTTTGAAAACAACCATCCCGTCCTTCGGATCAGTTAGGGATAGCCAGGGAGGGCAGGAAACTTGTATTTTCCAAACCCAAGCCTAGACTATCCTCTCTGTCACCCTAGAACCTTCTGGTCTATGTGTTATAAAAAGGGGTGTTATCAAAATACTTTTCTTTTGTTTATAAATTGTTAACAATTTATTTCAAAAGCCCATTTCCCCTTTTTAGACAAATTTTTTGGCCTATATTTATTTGTCAAGCCTACTAGTATACTTATATTCTAGGCCCAAGTCCTAACCCAACATGCAGTTTAGGCCATTTCCTATTTCATTGCCGAAACTAGATTAAATATCCTAGTTTATACTTTATGGCCAAAATTTAACCAAGTTACATATTTTGTGGTAAATGAACAATTTAACATTTATGACGAATTCTATAAGTAAATTACTCCTAATTTACTGATTTCATTACTACTCTTTTAATGTACATTGTCACATTTATTATTATGGCCCATTCTCTCTTATTTATCATATTTATACTTTTTGGTATGTAAATTATACCAAGTTTAGTGTCGCTAACCATAATTTATTCTAAACATGACAATTGCTCACAATTATGAATAAATTCAAAATTGTGCTAATATACTTATTCCAAATCAACCTTAATTAACCCAATCTTGGTTTAACATCCTAATTCACAATTTATGGCAAAACTAGAATTATTTTTCTAGTTTACATTTTATGCCTAAAATTTAGCTTACTTACTAACGCTAAATTTAATATGTCAAAATCACATATTCCCTAATCCATGTCAAATTTCCCCGTTTTCATTTTAATATGCATGTCATAATACATATTCCAAATTATGCCAATTTCCAAGTTTACAACTACGTTCATATTCATTTCCATGTTTTTCCCCAAATCGCATTCCCACCGTTCGAATAATCGTGATTCAACCTAGATTATAAATAAATCTAGATTCGTAGATAAAAAGGGAATGAATCAAAATGACAAGAAGGAATAATTGGCATAAAAAGGTTTGGATAACAATGTAGGTTCAAGAATATGGGTAGACCTAACTAAATAGGTAAATTCCCACTGTCTTAAAACCAAAGAATGGGCAAAATAGGTTCAAGAACGTGGGTAGACCTAACTTAATAGGTAAATTCCCACTGTCTTAAAACCAAAGAAAAACCAAGGAACAGGTAGAATAAATAATTGGGTTTAGACCCAACTTCTCAATCACAAAACTAAAGCAATATTTTCCTAATCATAAATCATGGGTGTCAAAATCACAGTTGTCCTCATTATGTCATAAGTAATAGTTTATGTCCAAATCAAAGGTATAGGCCTAGTCAAGGAAATAATCCTTGTAGTCACAGTCACAGTCATAGGAAATGTCCATAGTCATATGCGATGTTCATAGTACAAAAGGGAAAATAATTCCCATAGTCATAAGTCATTGTCATAGGCAATGTTTATATGTCTCAAAATCAAAGGCTTATGTCATAGTCCAAAGGCATATGCTTTCAAAGGCCACAGTTCTATAGTCATAGTCACGGTTACAGTCTTATTTGTCCTCGAATCGTAACAGTTCTTAATTCAGTCCAAGAGTATAAACACAGATTCGAAGAGAGAGAGAGAGATTTGGCATATTCCTTTATTCCTTTAATTTCATGTCACGAATAAAACAAAATATTCAGATCTAGAAATAACCAACTTACAGAAAATAGATCTAGAAAAGAAGGAAAGCATGGCTATGATTTGTGCGTCGTTGCTGGAAACTTGTTTGAGCTAGCCTTTGAATTCTTTACTTTAAACTTTGATTTGAATCCCTCCTTAAAAGTCTTTTAGCAGCATCTCCTCGTCTTGAATCATATTTTATTTTATTTATTTAAGAAAATTTGGAGGAGGGGAAGAAGCCATGAATCTTAGCAGCATAAGGATAGAAGAGAATTGGTGCAAAGAGAATGAAGACTAGGGCTGTTTATATAGCTGCTCAAGACCTTATCGTACACGCAGCGCTGAGTCAGCATTGAACCTAGTTAAGAAAATAGTCCAGGTACGTAGATGAATCTAGCCAAACCTTATCATACACGCAGTGCTGAGTCAGCATTGGGTCCCACATGCTATTTTGGCGTAAAAGTTTGATTTTCAAACTTTTGAATTTCTGGAATTTATTTAACTGTTTTATTCACATGAAATATTCTTATATGTATACAATTCCTCTAACGACCATTTTATGCGTATATATATACGCACAACTTTCATTTTATTTTCAAAATTCAAATGATGTTGCCATATTTCATTGACTGTAGCCTTATCTTGAATTTTATCTTTCGTATACATATATTTTTGTATATATATATATATTTATATTTCTCATATGTATATATATATATATATTTTTTCTTTATTTCCTTATACGTACGTTCTTATCCTTTCAAATTTTGAATTTGTATACGTACATATATTTGCATGTTTAGTTGGCCCTCTCTAAAACAATGATAAAAAATTATGCCGCCGCCGGGGTTCGAACCCCCAACCTCCATGCTACCAATCCAATGCCTTAACCAACTGAGCTACAGAGGCTTTTGATAATAAGTCTTAGAACAATAATAATTATTGTTCTCTCCTTACCTCTTTTTTTCATGTTAGTTACAATACTTAAATTAAACAACTGCATGGATCCTTTTGTTTTAATTTTTCTTTTAAAAATTAATTATACTTTAATTTGAGAATCTTAATGTCACAGAATTACGGGGTGTTACATTCTCCCCCACTTAAAAGGATTTCGTCCCTGAAATCTTCAAGTTAGGAAGAATGTGTCCTACCATCCAATCACCCGTCTACTCAACCATTCAATCACAGGCGTTCATTGTCCTTAAAAGATTTCTAATGCTTTCATGTTCATATGCATAGTGTGTGTATATGTCTCTATCTAATGCAAAATCAGGCGGTCTACTGATTCAGTTGACCTCCTTAATGCAAATCATGTTAGTGCCATGCGTCCAATCATGCATGCAAACATCCCTAGTCATGTAAATACTACATGCGTGCACAGCCATTCAACCATATGCAACGCCCATATGATATCATATCAAGTTCAACTTATAAACAAATGCATATATGTAAATGCAATATGAGAGCGTCCGAACTTGATCTAGTGCCTAATACGTATGCATATGCATCCACGAGCAACCATTTGCAACCACTTGCAACCATTCAACCATAACATGTTTCAAATACATGTTTACATCCATTGGCTTCTACCTAAGGATCGCAGATACGACCTAGAGGATATACTTTGGAAAGAGAGAAACAACTACGCGTAAAGCTCCTAAACAGAGAAATCAAGGATGCACCCTTAAGGAAAAGGGCATGTTGCTAGTATCTAGCCTTCTTGAGCTTTACTCCACCGTATCTTAACCAATTTATCTTCACGATTGTGAAGTTCCTAATCTCCATTTCCAAAATAAACAGATGTCAATCACGGCGCCAAGTATATGTACTAAGATGATTAGAGGCCTCCCTCTTAGCTTATCCATCACGCCATAACTATGAGAGTCAAAAGATCACTCCGTACTTTTTAGAGTACCTACCACAACTATTCATCTTTCACGCAAACCATCCAAACCGAACTCGACATTCCTCAAGTACAAGCCCCAAAGGCCTAAACCAATATCAGACAAGCATCCAAGGAATATCTTCTCCGAATTTAGACGATCTACGTGAGATGATATAAGCAAACTCGATAGCTATCCTCAAATCCCTACTAACCAAAAACTGGTCGGACCACCAATTGGATTTGAGACTCTAGTGGGATCTTTCTACTATACACGTACTATGGTGCAGAGACTCAACTATGGAAGTGGGTATGAACAATTAAGAAACGCTGGAACCTAAGGAAATAGTACGAACAGAAAACTAGACTCTTCCAACCGGACCACCTTTCTCCTAGGTGCGCTTGGTGGCGAAAGCATGTACTTGTCCTTCTGAAAATTTCGTCCTCGTTCTTGCCCTTGTCCTTAAGTATATGTCCTATCATACCATAGTAAAGATACTTGCTCTTGTCTTAGGTTTTATAATCCCTTCCTCCTTCGTGAGCCAAGTCTACATCCATAATTTCCTCATCCTTGGGTCGTGCTCCTTTGCCAAACTTCCGCGTGTAACCATGTTGGCAAATCTCTCGAAAGTTGCCTCTATCGCACGGAAAAACCCTATAAACTTGAAAGAAGACTGGCCGTAAGTAAAACAACTACAGCTATAGATGGAAATCGGTACTACTTCGCCCTTCGATGAGGTTACCTCCTAGAAAGCCAGGAGCCCCAGAGAGTCAAGAAAGAAGGAGACAAGAATTCAAATAGAGGAAGAGAAGACAATGCGTATGGCGTTGAGGAATATGCCTTTAAAACAAATCCTTTCTTTTAAAAATGCTTCTTTAAAAACCTTTTGAAAATAATTTTTCAAATCTTTTATCTGATCCGGTAACCTTCAGCTCTGATACCACGTGTAACACCCCACGTCCGTTAGTGTCACTCACAAAGGGAATGCACTAAGTTCTGTGGAGCATTTTGGGTAAAAGATGCAGATAAATTACAAGACAGACAAATTATTAAACAGTGGAAAATATAACTTTGCTTTATTGATAAAATAGTCTGTACAAGATTCTTTTACAATATCAGAGTATCATCTGTCTTTATAAAATAAAGAAGCATGAAAATACATTTATATATTCCCCAATGTAGCAAGAGCAAGCCATAGCATCTGGAAGAGAATCCAAAGACAACTTCGTCTAATTTTCAAGCTGGGAAAGAGCAACGGTCCAGTCTAATCCTGAGTTATACTATTCCCTCCTCAACTACCTGGGGGGGGGGGGGGGGGGACGGAAGAAAAGAAGACGAAAGAAAAACAGAGTCAGACATAAAGCCTGAGTAAGTTCAGTAACTTCTAGCATGTGAACATGGAAAAACAAAACGACATGAATTAACTGAATACAAGATTACACCATGACGATAAGGTCAACAAGATTAGACAAGGTAGTCACAAGATATGCTAAGATGACTGGATACGCTCTAATACTTTCGCAGCTTCGCTATTTCCTTGTTATACTGGTTTCTATATCTCTGCACCACCTAACTAGTGTTCAACTAGTAACGATAACGTGATCCCAACCCCTGTAGTTTCCATTGCCTTCAGGCATACATTTATTATTTATTACCTAGATCTAGTCTAGGGTTTTCTATCAAGTGCTTTCTAGATTTAACTATAGTTTTACGCTATCTGCTGAATGCTTTTCGAGTTCAGGGTTTATGCCACCTAGTCCAACTAGGGATTATGCTACCTGTCGAACAATGCCCCCAAGTCTAGGACACACTACCTAGAGTGGTATATGTTCCTAGGCTTCCCCACGCATGTATCGCGAAACGTTATCGCTTGTCTAGATGCACATGTCCTGTAATGTGCGATCCGAGTCCTGTGACAGGGCAAATCAAGGAATACAGAACTCAGTCGGGAGCTTTCGGATATCTGCCGATGCAGATGCTAAGGTCTGTTTTTATTCCAGTGGCTATGGTCCCACTTGACCCCTCCCTCAACTAATGAAAGGCACACCTTGTAAAATGAGAACTATACGCCGGCCCCCGGTGCCCCACTATCCTATGGCCATCCGCAACCATAACTAGATAGCAAGTATATGGTCTTTTGGAGTTCTCCGCCTTTCCGCTTCACGTATCTCGATTGACTCAAGATGGATGGTAGACGACGAGTTGCTATCACAGGGCTACCGTCTTCTCGCCAAATCACGCTGGTCCATCCTAGTCTTTAGGTTGCCACATATATATATTGCAACCAAGGCATACCCTCGGTTCTTCTAACGCAGACCTTAACCTCTGTGAGCCCAGGATGATCATCTGCAGCCTCACAGAGGGATACCAAGAGTACCCTCACGTCCCCTCGAAGCCTCGGGCTTCGTAACCCAATTCGTTGGAGCCTTCTTAAAACCATATGGATGTCCGCTCCTTCGTGTTATACTAAGAATTACTACTTAGTTCTACTAACTAAGGTTTACCACTTAGTTTCCAAATTCCTTGTTTTCTTAACTAAGTTTTACTACTTAGTCCCTTTTTCAACTGAGGTTTACTATTTAGTTTTCTTTCTCGCCAGGTTGGGTTGGTTAAGTGTCTTTAGTCGATTGAAGCTATCTTAACCCTCTTCCCTTATCCTATTACACTGGTTAAGTGTTATCCCTTTATGCTTTTTTACTTAACCCTATTCATTTATCATATTCTGATGGTTAAGCATTCAAGTTTACTTAACCCTATGGTCTAGTCCAGCTAACATATTAATTTGGCTAAGTATATTACTTAACCCCAACATCTAGTCTAATTAACATGTTAAATTGGCTAAGTGTATTAACTTTACTTAACCCCACCTTTTAGTCTAGTCAACATGTTAATTTGGCTAAGTATTCCCATGGACTTAACCCTCCCATTCTAGCTTTAACTGTGCTAAGTTGGTTAAGTGTTCCTTAACCTTCCCATTCTAGCTTTAATTAATAAATTAAAGCCGCAACCTCTCACATTAGACAGATATTGCTGCGGTTACTGGATGTGCCGGTCGGTTCCGGGCAGGTTTACACCGCAACTCAGTCTAACCTCGGGTTAGGCATATTCATGTTTTCTAAGTACAAAAGGGTTTTTGATTAATTTCCAAATCTGGTTTTGAAAATGAAACGACCCGCAAATCCGAGCTATCTGAGTTGACTAAATACACCACACGTCCAACCCAAATAACACAGAAATACGAACCATTAATAGAAAGAAGTTAGAGGGTGAGAATAGATGAGATAGAAACTTAGAATAGAAGAAGAAGAAGAACATAAACACAACACAGAACCTCACATCGCAGCGGAAAAAATATAATATATAGAATAGCTTCTGAAACACAAAATTTTGACTGTATATACATACATCATTATCAGAGTGCACACTTACAATACAGCGGAGATAACACTAGATAACTAACGCTGAAGCCTCCTGCTCCAAGCTCCTCCATTGGTATCTGTAAAACACCTGAACTACTTGACTGCCCGTACAAATTTGGGCACCCAAGAGTTTAGGGAAAACAAAACAAAACAAACTCTGGGTCAGTCATGGGACTGGTGTGAGTAAACTCCAACCACTTGTTTAACTTTCAAAACTCTTTTCAAAAGAAAAGATAATAGTAAGAGCAACCCACACATAAACATGGACGGCTTTTACCTTACTATAACCCGAAACACTTTGATATAAAAATCCAGTGATATTATAATAATGTCTATATCAAGTAAATAACCAAGTAGTAGAACGCTTGCATCTCACGCTCCACATATATAGTATAAAATCAAAAACCGCATGGCGCTTATTGGAGATTGGATTTCCAACATGACAAGGTATGGAACCACCTTCCGACTGTGTATCTCTAGAGAGGAATACACTGGGTTCAACAAGAACATCTTGCAACCCGGCCCACACATGACCGACCACTCATTTCGCTTGAGTGTATCGAATGTATATCACCAACGGTTGGACTCAAACCACCGTTTCCCGAATGGGCAGAATCGATAGATTTAGAAACAAAAGGAATTTCTCTAGATAGGTGATTATACACCCTAATGGGTGCGACCCACATAGCCATGCTGCCTGCCCGATTTTTGTCATTTCCTGGTTGTTGAGGCCTGAGGCTACGCATACTTACCATTCATTGATAGCACAATCACTTTGAATGCCACATCGTCAGATCCGTTAATCACTAGTTAAGTTTGCACAAATATTCTGGATATTATACTAAGGGATAAATCCGTTGCAACCATATACATCCATACAGACCAACTCTTTTGATCATTGGAAATACTCTGTCAGACATTCGTCCATTTACGTTCGTTCTGGGACTGAACGAAACCGAAGGCACCATTTCTATTAATAGAAAAAGCCCTTGCACTTCACTCCGTCTTCAATATATTCAGCATACTTGGTTCGCAACGCTTATGCCGATACGGAGTGGTTCTTCGGATAATAATCCAACCGGTCTCTCCATATTGACAACGATGGTCAAAAACTTCGATAGTCTGTGATTTAACTATCGAATAAAAACAAGTGTTCATCCAACATATCAAACAATCACTGGGCTCTTTAATTAATATTTCATTAATTAAATCTCTTCTCCACTCTCTTATCAATATTTGTTAACCAAATATTTTCAATAATCATTCTTGGCCCTTTTCGCTATTTTTGATTTCGTTTCCTTATCGAATTCTATATATATCGATATATAGATTTCTAATTGTCAAATTTCTTAAAAATATTCTAACTCCTTAAATTTCTGGAAAAATTCGCCATAACCTCCCCTGTATCGGGAGCATCGGGAAATTGCAAATAGCTTCCCGGTATCTTCCTCAATCAAAAAGAAAAAGGAAAAGCCAAGCGGCTTGCCGATACGGCGCATAAAACCCATATATGAATTTAAACATGTACCTTTTTGTCGGGCACACAAATAAAAATCTTCATATACTTCATACCCAACCTGCTTACACATGTTCACCTGTTTTCAATTTAATTCAATACCATCTAATCGTTTGAATTCAGTTTTGCCCATTTATTCTTTAATTAGTCATTTTGCCTATTTCACTTCTTTGTTGAACATACATGTTCAAATAAAATGCTTAACTTGCTCACAACCAAATTGAATTCCAATTTCAATACTAGTTTCCTTTTGATTTCGAATATAAATTCTCAAATCGAATTCACTTATTTAAAGCTCAATATTCATTCGAAATCCCATTAACTAATTTCTATTTGCATTAGTTAACTCTATTCAATAAATCAAAAATCTGATTTCTGTTTCAGAAATCAACTCATTACTCCACTGGAGTTCACATATATTTTATAACTCAAGACTGGATTTTTCTAAATAGAAATTTCGATTTTTATTTGCTTAAAATCCTTTAATTTAATTAAATAAACCGTTATGGTTTTATAATGGTTATGGCGCTGTTTTTCTGAAAATTTGATTTTGACATAACTCAAAATCTATACGACGAAATTCAGATTTTTCTCTTTTATTAGAAAACTATTACCACACCGGTCCTGACGTTTCTTGTTTCAAAGAATTCCGACTTCAATTGAGTCCTGTATATTCAATTGAAGTTCGAATCGCCAATTTTCGAACTGCAGCGCTGCGGCGAATTCGTTTTAATTATATATATATATATAAACTTTTAAACTTCTAAACTTCTTTAAAAAGAATTCAACTCCATTTAACTCTGCTTGATTTAAATTCAAATCTCACTTTTATTTGAATTCTAAATTCAAATTCCAATTCCTTTTCTATTTGATGTTCAAATTCAATATTTGAATTTCTCTTTGAATTCCCTTATTCAAACTCTATATTTAAATTCCATTTGAACTTTCTATATTCCAATTTCTATATTTGAATTCTATTGGAATTCAAATATTCAAACTCCTTTTAAGTTCTATATTCAAAATTCCATAGTTTAAAACCCATTTGGATTTCATATTCAAATCCCATAGATTAAATCCTATTTGAATTCAATTTGAATCTCTTACATTCAAATTTCATTTTTCATTTCCGACCCCATTTGAATTTCTAATATTCAAATTCATTTTCAACACCATTTGAATTTCTATTATTTAAATTCATTTTCAACACCATTTGAATTTCTATTATACAAATTCATTTGAATTCCCTTGAATTCAAATTCCATTTCAAAACTATTTTGATTTCCTATTTTGAAATCCTATTTCAATCCTACTTTGAAATCCTACTTTCAAAGTTTATTTCAAATTCTATTTTGAAATCTCATATTCAAATTTCTACTTGAATTTCTATATTCAATTCCATGTTCAAATTCAACACTTGAATTCCTATTTCAAATCTCTATTCAAATTTCATATTTGAATTCCATTCAAATTTCACATTTGAATTCTTCTTTGAAATACTATATTTCAAATTCTATTCAATTCTTCTTTGAAATTCTATATTTCAAATTCTATTTTGAAATTCTACATTCAAATCTCTATTTGAATTCCTTTATTCGAATTCCTTTTCTATTTTTCATTCTAATTTCATCTATTCAAATTCTATTTGAACTTCTTATTTGAATTTCTAATATTCAATCCCCTTTTTAAAATTCAAATATTTAACTCCCTTTTAAAATTCAAATGTTATACTCAAATTTCATTTGAGTTATATATTTAAAAATTCCATTTCACATCCTATTTTGAAATTTCATTTCAAATTCCAATTCCACGCTTGTACTTCTATTTCTGAATTATCAAATGATAATTCTTTTCACTTCATTTATAACTTCGTTATAAAGAACTATTTATAAACTTCGTTTATAAAGAAACTACTCGTTTTATTTTTCAAAAACAAGTTTATATTTTATTTCCATTTAAAATTTCAAATTCTATTTAAAAATAGAATTTTCCCTTTTTAAATCGCCAATATCCTCCCACTATATTTTAAATATCATTACCTAAGCCCAGTGATATTTAAACACACAAAGCAACAAATTATTTATTTTTCTAACACATCATATATAAAAATATATATGCAAACAAATAAACAAACAGATAATATATTTTCGAGGAATCCAGTTGGATTCCTCCAACCTGTTTCCCTGCATCCACAGATGTTAGCACATAAATAATACCCATTCTGCTTCGTGGCAGAATATCGTGGTATAGAAGGTCATCCACTAATCATAGCGTGGGGCGTATAGGGTAATCATCCGCTATGAAACTGTTGGCATCCGCTAATGAGACTGCGGGAATCCAACCAATCAATTAACCCAATATATATATATATAGCCTAAATAACTAATATATATAAAACAACCAGAAAACATTCACACAAGCAACAGACAATTATTTTTAATGAAATAAAAATAATTAAAATAAAAGGTGAGTGAGATTTACTCACCTGATTTTCTTCCATTTCTGCCTATCCATCTAATTTCTGAATCGTCGCGTCTATAATCGTCTTGACTTATCTCGGATAGGTTTATTCCTAGATTATAAATTTTTAATTAACGGTTAACGATCATTTAATTTAAAATTACTTAACGAGTAAATAAACTTGATCTATGTATTTTGAAATAAAGTACCTTGTTTTACTCGACTAATTTATGTAACAAATTATCGAGCGGTTTCGACGAAAGAAATCAGCTCCAAATAATGCTCCTTTTCCTTGTGACATTTTATCGAACACTTCATGGTCACTTCATCATCAACACCGAACCAATGTCCGACAGCCCCAACCTCCGCTGCAATGCCACCATTTCAGCTCCAGATCCCTCGTCCAGACTGTCGAACTCCTCAATACTATCAGCGCTCCTGGTCTGAACCCCCAACGCCATCATCTCACTGTCCAATTTACAAACACTATAACACCTAGCCTCCTTGTTGACGTTGATTGGTCCTACTGTCATCGCACCTTTTCTAAGACCCATCGCAACTTCAGAGAACCCCAAAACTCCATCGCGTACCTGGAATTGAGCTTCAGAATGTCGCTTTTAAGTGGAAGAGTCCCAACTCGAAGCCCTATCCCAAACCTTGACTTTCCCCAGATCGCGATGGCCCCAATAACGATGTCGGCTTCAGGTTTTTACCCTCGTGTTCATCGCGATCCCAACACTCCAACCCTAAACCGCGATGCTTGAAATCGAGTTAGACGTGAACTATTTGTTCTGATTTCAGAGGATTTGGGTTTTCGATTTACTGGGAAAAAGGAAGAGGGCATAAGGTTCATCCGTGTTTTTGAAGCGAATGAACTAACGAAGCATAGGGTCAATATATAGAAGCGAAAGGGAGCAAGAAGTACATGGCCATTAATTTCTGGTTTCCCAGATTTAGAAGACAGGCGACAAATTTTTGAGCTCGAGGCAAATATAGGTATTGCGATGTCAACCATAGTTCTGCGTGAGTAAATGTATAGGTCGGCCTGGAAGATTTGATTTGATTTTAATTAAAAACTAAAATATCTCACAGTCCCTTATTTTTAAAAATACTGAACCGTTATTTAGTCGCAACGACCGACGTTTTCAAGCTTATACAATAATTTGAACTTAACAGAATCGATTTAAAATGAAATAACACTAGTAAATTTAGTTAAACCGTTTAGAATGTAAATCGATTTCTGAACAGATAAATTCATCGCAAATAAATTATTATCTTTTTAAGTCAATACAGAATTTATATTAGTCGACTGAATTGTTCTGATTTAGTGTTACATTGGGAATTCAATTGTTACTATTACGATAATTAAATATAATCGATATTAAATCATATATCGATAATTAAATTGACAAATCCAATATAAAAATTCATTTATATTATGAATTCAATATTTAAAACCATACTAAATATTTAAAATAAACTGTTCAAAAATCTGGGTCGTTACATTCTTCCCCCCTTAAAAAAAATTTCGTCCTCGAAATTGCTAAGGTAGAAAAAGGGTACAAATCCATTTCTTTTCAACATCTCACTTATGTCGAAACTCAACTCCTCATATTTCTATGACTTTATTTTCAACCAAAACTTTTGGTCTTCTTCCTTTCATATGCCTTCACATTCAATTCATATTTATTTCAATAAATCTATTTAAATTGATTCTAATCAATTCATTCACTTCGACCCATTTAACTTATTTAAGTTAAATTTAAATTCCAGAATTCAAATCCCTGGGTTTTTCTTTTCAAATTCTTTTGAAATCCTATAAATTTATTTTCATTTCAAATTCAAAAACATTTGAATTTTCAAACCAATTGTTTTCTTTCAAACAAATTTCCATCAAAATTTTTCTAAGGTAGCCATTCGTCACTTAGAACTCGAAAATGAATACTGATGAAGCTGCAGTCATCATCAGAATTATTTCCCAGCGACTGAAGTGAGTTTAGTGCTTTATCATTTAAAAATCAATTCAAAATGATTTTCATTCAAAAACCCTTTCAAAATAAAACTATATTATTTTAATTACTTTGAAAAATATTTTTCAACTTCCCAGGATTTTGAATTCTCAATTCTGGTTTGGATTTAATTCTAATTCATCTCATTTGTATATTTAATTCCTATACAAATTCCATTTTGGTTATAAATACCCATTTCACTTTTATAATCTTGTTTGATTATAAAATCAACATCCAACACATCCATATAATAATAATTCTAGAAAATTACTCTTTCTATATCAAAATAAATTTCGGGTAAAATTATTTCATCTACCCACTTGAAAACAATATCATGTTCAATCTTCTGTTCAAGTGTTTAGAAATTCCTATCGACTTCGTGGCGTCCCACGATTCGACCAGAATTCATAAACCACTCACAGACTAATCAACACAATATAAAACAACTTCTATATCAATTTACAAATACGCTCTCTCGTATATATATACACTCAACTCATTCTAGGGTACTACTGACCCTATCTCTAATGAGCACATGCCACACAAGCCTAGGTATTTGCTCAACCTAAGCTCTGATACCAACTGAAATGACCCGCAAATCCGAGCTATCTAAGTTGACTAAATACACCACACGTCCAACCCAAATAACACAGAAATACGAACCATTAATAGAAAGAAGTTAGAGGGTGAGAATAGATGAGATAGAAACTTAGAATAGAAGAAGAAGAAGAACATAAACACAACACAGAACCTCACATTGCAGCAGAAAAAATATAATATATAGAATAGCTTCTGAAACACAAAATTTTGACTGTATATACATACATCATTATCAGAGTGCACACTTACAATACAGCGGAGATAACACTAGATAACTAACGCTGAAGCCTCCTGCTCCAAGCTCCTCCAATGGTATCTGTAAAACACCTGAACTACTTGACTGCCCGTACAAATTTGGGCACCCAAGAGTTTAGGGAAAACAAAACAAAACAAACTCTGGGTCAGTCATGGGACTGGTGTGAGTAAACTCCAACCACTTGTTTAACTTTCAAAACTCTTTTCAAAAGAAAAGATAATAGTAAGACCAACCCACACATAAACATGGACGGCTTTTACCTTACTATAACCCGAAACACTTTGATATAAAAATCCAGTGATATTATAATAATGTCTATATCAAGTAAATAACCAAGTAGTAGAACGCTTGCATCTCACGCTCCACATATATAGTATAAAATCAAAAACCGCATGGCGCTTATTGGAGATTGGATTTCCAACATGACAAGGTATGGAACCACCTTCCGACTGTGTATCTCTAGAGAGGAATACACTGGGTTCAACAAGAACATCTTGCAACCCGGCCCACACATGACCGACCACTCATTTCGCTTGAGTGTATCGAATGTATATCACCAACGGTTGGACTCAAACCACCGTTTCCCGAATGGGCAGAATCGATAGATTTAGAAACAAAAGGAATTTCTCTAGATAGGTGATTATACACCCTAATGGGTGCGACCCACATAGCCATGCTGCCTGCCCGATTTTTGTCATTTCCTGGTTGTTGAGGCCTGAGGCTACGCATACTTACCATTCATTGATAGCACAATCACTTTGAATGCCACATCGTCAGATCCGTTAATCACTAGTTAAGTTTGCACAAATATTCTGGATATTATGCTAAGGGATAAATCCGTTGCAACCATATACATCCATACAGACCAACTCTTTTGATCATTGGAAATACTCTGTCAGACATTCGTCCATTTACGTTCGTTCTGGGACTGAACGAAACCGAAGGCACCATTTCTATTAATAGAAAAAGCCCTTGCACTTCACTCCGTCTTCAATATATTCAGCATACTTGGTTCGCAACGCTTATGCCGATACGGAGTGGTTCTTCGGATAATAATCCAACCGGTCTCTCCATATTGACAACGATGGTCAAAAAATTCGATAGTCTGTGATTTAACTATCGAATAAAAACAAGTGTTCATCCAACATATCAAACAATCACTGGGCTCTTTAATTAATATTTCATTAATTAAATCTCTTCTCCACTCTCTTATCAATATTTGTTAACCAAATATTTTCAATAATCATTCTTGGCCCTTTTCGCTATTTTTGATTTCGTTTCCTTATCGAATTCTATATATATCGATATATAGATTTCTAATTGTCAAATTTCTTAAAAATATTCTAACTCCTTAAATTTCTGGAAAAATTCGCCATAACCTCCCCTGTATCGGGAGCATCGGGAAATTGCAAATAGCTTCCCGGTATCTTCCTCAATCAAAAAGAAAAAGGAAAAGCCAAGCGGCTTGCCGATACGGCGCATAAAACCCATATATGAATTTAAACATGTACCTTTTTGTCGGGCACACAAATAAAAATCTTCATATACTTCATACCCAACCTGCTTACACATGTTCACCTGTTTTCAATTTAATTCAATACCATCTAATCGTTTGAATTTAGTTTTGCCCATTTATTCTTTAATTAGTCATTTTGCCTATTTCACTTCTTTGTTGAACATACATGTTCAAATAAAATGCTTAACTTGCTCACAACCAAATTGAATTCCAATTTCAATACTAGTTTCCTTTTGATTTCGAATATAAATTCTCAAATCGAATTCACTTATTTAAAGCTCAATATTCATTCGAAATCCCATTAACTAATTTCTATTTGCATTAGTTAACTCTATTCAATAAATCAAAAATCTGATTTCTGTTTCAGAAATCAACTCATTACTCCACTGGAGTTCACATATATTTTATAACTCAAGACTGGATTTTTCTAAATAGAAATTTCGATTTTTATTTGCTTAAAATCCTTTAATTTAATTAAATAAACCGTTATGGTTTTATAATGGTTATGGCGCTGTTTTTCTGAAAATTTGATTTTGACATAACTCAAAATCTATACGACGAAATTCAGATTTTTCTCTTTTATTAGAAAACTATTATCACACCGGTCCTGACGTTTCTTGTTTCAAAGAATTCCGACTTCAATTGAGTCCTGTATATTCAATTGAAGTTCGAATCGCCAATTTTCGAACTGCAGCGCTGCGGCGAATTCGTTTTAATTATATATATATATATAAACTTTTAAACTTCTAAACTTCTTTAAAAAGAATTCAACTCCATTTAACTCTGCTTGATTTAAATTCAAATCTCACTTTTATTTGAATTCTAAATTCAAATTCCAATTCCTTTTCTATTTGATGTTCAAATTCAATATTTGAATTTCTCTTTGAATTCACTTATTCAAACTCTATATTTAAATTCCATTTGAACTTTCTATATTCCAATTTCTATATTTGAATTCTATTGGAATTCAAATATTCAAACTCCTTTTAAGTTCTATATTCAAAATTCCATAGTTTAAAACCCATTTGGATTTCATATTCAAATCCCATAGATTAAATCCTATTTGAATTCAATTTGAATCTCTTACATTTAAATTTCATTTTTCATTTCCGACCCCATTTGAATTTCTAATATTCAAATTCATTTTCAACACCATTTGAATTTCTATTATTCAAATTCATTTTCAACACCATTTGAATTTCTATTATTCAAATTCATTTGAATTCCCTTGAATTCAAATTCCATTTCAAAACTATTTTGATTTCCTATTTTGAAATCTTATTTCAATCCTACTTTGAAATCCTACTTTCAAAGTTTATTTCAAATTCTATTTTGAAATCTCATATTCAAATTTCTACTTGAATTTCTATATTCAATTCCATGTTCAAATTCAACACTTGAATTCCTATTTCAAATCTCCATTCAAATTTCATATTTGAATTCCATTCAAATTTCACATTTGAATTCTTCTTTGAAATACTATATTTCAAATTCTATTCAATTCTTCTTTGAAATTCTATATTTCAAATTCTATTTTGAAATTCTACATTCAAATCTCTATTTGAATTCCTTTATTCGAATTCCTTTTCTATTTTTCATTCTAATTTCATCTATTCAAATTCTATTTGAACTTCTTATTTGAATTTCTAATATTCAATCCCCTTTTTAAAATTCAAATATTTAACTCCCTTTTAAAATTCAAATGTTATACTCAAATTTCATTTGAGTTATATATTTAAAAATTCCATTTCACATCCTATTTTGAAATTTCATTTCAAATTCCAATTCCACGCTTGTACTTCTATTTCTGAATTATCAAATGATAATTCTTTTCACTTCATTTATAACTTCGTTATAAAGAACTATTTATAAACTTCGTTTATAAAGAAACTACTCGTTTTATTTTTCAAAAACAAGTTTATATTTTATTTCCATTTAAAATTTCAAATTCTATTTAAAAATAGAATTTTCCCTTTTTAAATCGCCAATATCCTCCCACTATATTTTAAATATCATTACCTAAGCCCAGTGATATTTAAACACACAAAGCAACAAATTATTTATTTTTCTAACACATCATATATAAAAATATATATGCAAACAAATAAACAAACAGATAATATATTTTCGAGGAATCCAGTTGGATTCCTCCAACCTGTTTCCCTGCATCCACAGATGTTAGCACATAAATAATACCCATTCTGCTTCGTGGCAGAATATCGTGGTATAGAAGGTCATCCACTAATCATAGCGTGGGGCGTATAGGGTAATCATCCGCTATGAAACTGCGGGCATCCGCTAATGAGACTGCGGGAATCCAACCAATCAATTAACCCAATATATATATATATATATATATATATATATATATATATATATATATAGCCTAAATAACTAATATATATAAAACAACCAGAAAACATTCACACAAGCAACAGACAATTATTTTTAATGAAATAAAAATAATTAAAATAAAAGGTGAGTGAGATTTACTCACCTGATTTTCTTCCATTTCTGCCTATCCATCTAATTTCTGAATCGTCGCGTCTATAATCGTCTTGACTTATCTCGGATAGGTTTATTCCTAGATTATAAATTTTTAATTAACGGTTAACGATCATTTAATTTAAAATTACTTAACGAGTAAATAAACTTGATCTATGTATTTTGAAAAAAAGTACCTTGTTTTACTCGACTAATTTATGTAACAAATTATCGAGCGGTTTCGACGAAAGAAATCAGCTCCAAATAATGCTCCTTTTCCTTGTGACATTTTATCGAACACTTCATGGTCACTTCATCATCAACACCGAACCAATGTCCGACAGCCCCAACCTCCGCTGCAATGCCACCATTTCAGCTCCAGATCCCTCGTCCAGACTGTCGAACTCCTCAATACTATCAGCGCTCCTGGTCTGAACCCCCAACGCCATCATCTCACTGTCCAATTTACAAACACTATAACACCTAGCCTCCTTGTTGACGTTGATTGGTCCTACTGTCATCGCACCTTTTCTAAGACCCATCGCAACTTCAGAGAACCCCAAAACTCCATCGCGTACCTGGAATTGAGCTTCAGAATGTCGCTTTTAAGTGGAAGAGTCCCAACTCGAAGCCCTATCCCAAACCTTGACTTTCCCCAGATCGCGATGGCCCCAATAACGATGTCGGCTTCAGGTTTTTACCCTCGTGTTCATCGCGATCCCAACACTCCAACCCTAAACCGCGATGCTTGAAATCGAGTTAGACGTGAACTATTTGTTCTGATTTCGGAGGATTTGGGTTTTCGATTTACTGGGAAAAAGGAAGAGGGCATAAGGTTCATCCGTGTTTTTGAAGCGAATGAACTAACGAAGCATAGGGTCAATATATAGAAGTGAAAGGGAGCAAGAAGTACATGGCCATTAATTTCTGGTTTCCCAGATTTAGAAGACAGGCGACAAATTTTTGAGCTCGAGGCAAATATAGGTATTGCGATGTCAACCATAGTTCTGCGTGAGTAAATGTATAGGTCGGTCTGGAAGATTTGATTTGATTTTAATTAAAAACTAAAATATCTCACAGTCCCTTATTTTTAAAAATCCTGAACCGTTATTTAGTCGCAACGACCGACGTTTTCAAGCTTATACAATAATTTGAACTTAACAGAATCGATTTAAAATGAAATAACACTAGTAAATTTAGTTAAACCGTTTAGAATGTAAATCGATTTCTGAACAGATAAATTCATCACAAATAAATTATTATCTTTTTAATTCAATACAGAATTTATATTAGTCGACTGAATTGTTCTGATTTAGTGTTACATTGGGAATTCAATTGTTACTATTACGATAATTAAATATAATCGATATTAAATCATATATTGATAATTAAATTGACAAATCCAATATAAAAATTCATTTATATTATGAATTCAATATTTAAAACCATACTAAATATTTAAAATAAACTGTTCAAAAATCTGGGTCGTTACAGAAAACAACCATCCCGTCCTTCGGATCAGTTAGGGATAGTCAGGGAGGGCAGGAAACTTGTATTTTCCAAACCCAAGCCTAGACACTATCCTCTCTGTCACCCTAGAACCTTCTGGTCTATGTGTTATAAAAAGGGGTGTTATCAAAATACTTTTCTTTTGTTTATAAATTGTTAACAATTTATTTCAAAAGCCCATTTCCCCTTTTTAGACAAATTTGGCCTATATTTATTTGTCAAGCCTACTAGTATACTTATATTCTAGGCCCAAGTCCTAACCCAACATGCAGTTTAGGCCATTTCCTATTTCATTGCCGAAACTAGATTAAATATCCTAGTTTATACTTTATGGCCAAAATTTAACCAAGTTACATATTTTGTGGTAAATGAACAATTTAACATTTATGACGAATTCTATAAGTAAATTACTCCTAATTTACTGATTTCATTACTACTCTTTTAATGTACATTGTCACATTTATTATTATGGCCCATTCTCTCTTATTTATCATATTTATACTTTTTGGTATGTAAATTATACCAAGTTTAGTGTCGCTAACCATAATTTATTCTAAACATGACAATTGCTCACAATTATGAATAAATTCAAAATTGTGCTAATATACTTATTCCAAATCAACCTTAATTAACCCAATCTTGGTTTAACATCCTAATTCACAATTTATGGCAAAACTAGAATTATTTTTCTAGTTTACATTTTATGCCTAAAATTTAGCTTACTTACTAACGCTAAATTTAATATGTCAAAATCACATATTCCCTAATCCATGTCAAATTTCCCTGTTTTCATTTTAATATGCATGTCATAATACATATTCCAAATTATGCCAATTTCCAAGTTTACAACTACATTCATATTCATTTCCATGTTTTTCCCCAAATCGCATTCCCACCGTTCGAATAATCGTGATTCAACCTAGATTATAAATAAATCTAGATTCGTAGATAAAAAGGGAATGAATCAAAATGACAAGAAGGAATAATTGGCATAAAAAGGTTTGGATAACAATGTAGGTTCAAGAATATGGGTAGACCTAACTAAATAGGTAAATTCCCACTGTCTTAAAACCAAAGAATGGGCAAAATAGGTTCAAGAACGTGGGTAGACCTAACTTAATAGGTAAATTCCCACTGTCTTAAAACCAAAGAAAAACCAAGGAACAGGTAGAATAAATAATTGGGTTTAGACCCAACTTCTCAATCACAAAACTAAAGCAATATTTTCCTAATCATAAATCATGGGTGTCAAAATCACAGTTGTCCTCATTATGTCATAAGTAATAGTTTATGTCCAAATCAAAGGTATAGGCCTAGTCAAGGAAATAATCCTTGTAGTCACAGTCACAGTCATAGGAAATGTCCATAGTCATATGCGATGTTCATAGTCCAAAAGGGAAAATAATTCCCATAGTCATAAGTCATTGTCATAGGCAATGTTTATATGTCCCAAAATCAAAGGCTTATGTCATAGTCCAAAGGCATATGCTTTCAAAGGCCACAGTTCTATAGTCATAGTCACGGTTACAGTCTTATTTGTCCTCGAATCGTAACAGTTCTTAATTCAGTCCAAGAGTATAAACACAGATTCGAAGAGAGGGAGAGAGAGATTTGGCATATTCCTTTATTCCTTTAATTTCATGTCACGAATAAAACAAAATATTCAGATCTAGAAATAACCAACTTACAGAAAATAGATCTAGAAAAGAAGGAAAGCATGGCTATGATTTGTGCGTCGTTGCTTGAAACTTGTTTGAGCTAGCCTTTGAATTCTTCACTTGAAACTTTGATTTGAATCCCTCCTTAAAAGTCTTTTAGCAGCATCTCCTCGTCTTGAATCATATTTTATTTTATTTATTTAAGAAAATTTAGAGGAGGGGAAGAAGCCATGAATCTTAGCAGCATAAGGATAGAAGAGAATTGGTGCAAAGAGAATGAAGACTAGGGCTGTTTATATAGCTGCTCAAGACCTTATCGTACACGCAGCGCTGAGTCAGCATTGAACCTAGTTAAGAAAATAGTCCAGGTACGTAGATGAATCTAGCCAAACCTTATCATACACGCAGTGCTGAGTCAGCATTGGGTCCCACAAGCTATTTTGGCGTAAAAGTTTGATTTTCAAACTTTTGAATTTCTGGAATTTATTTAACTGTTTTATTCACATGAAATATTCTTATATGTATACAATTCCTCTAACGACCATTTTACGCATATATATATACGCACAACTTTCATTTTATTTTCAAAATTCAAATGATGTTGCCATATTTCATTGACTGTAGCCTTATCTTGAATTTTATCTTTCGTATACATATATTTTTGTATATACATATATATATATTTCTCATATGTATATATATATATATATTTTCTTTATTTCCTTATACGTACGTTCTTATCCTTTCAAATTTTGAATTTGTATACGTACATATATTTGCATGTTTAGTTGGCCCTCTCTAAAACAATGATAAAAAATTATGCCGCCGCCGGGATTCGAACCCCCAACTTCCATGCTACCAATCCAATGCCTTAACCAACTGAGCTACAGAGGCTTTTGTTAATAAGTCTTAGAACAATAATAATTATTGTTCTCTCCTTACCTCTTTTTTTCATGTTAGTTACAATACTTAAATTAAACAACTGCATGGATCTTTTTGTTTTAATTTTTCTTTTAAAAATTAATTATACTTTAATTTGAGAATCTTAATGTCACAGAATTACGGGGTGTTACAGCGGTAGGTCTGGTGGCAGGTTGATTCTGATTCGGTGGTTTTCCAGCTTGCCCCCTGTCTCTCGGCGTAATCTTATACTCGTCCAACTTTCCCTCACGAAGTAACTTCTCAACAACATCCCTCAAATGTCGGCATTCGTTGGTGGAGTGTCCTTGGGTTTGATGGAAAAGACAGAACTTCCCTGACTCTAGTTCATTCTCTGTGGAATCCCTAGGTGGGGGCCTCTTATACTGGAGGATGTTGTAAGTATCCATAAAGATATTTTCTAAGGTATCATTAATGGGGTGAAACTATCGAATGACCGGTATCAAGGCCTCTTCTGTGAGTTATTTCCTTGATTCCTCCTCTTGTTACCATTCCCAGATTGATGGCCATTCCCCTGGTTTTTATTCCTTATGTTCACTTACACCTTTCCAGAGCTGTCCCCAGTTTGTTTGATAGCCACATTACTTTGTATATCTTCCTTGTCAGTGACCTTCCTCTTTCGGTTGGCGTAGATTTCTTCTTGACGCAGGCGGATGTTGGCTTTTTCATAGAATATTTCCTTGGTCAACGGTGGCTTGCCAGCCAAGTATTTTCCAAACTAGTATCGTTATCCACTTCATCGATCAAGGCCATCAAGACAGTTTGTTCGTGGGGATCTCTAACCTCCGTGACTGCTAGATTAAAGCGATCTAGATTGGACCTCAAAGATTTTCCCGGACATTGCTTAATGACGGATAATTCGATGACATTCTTAGATCTATGAGTATGCAGCCGGAATTGATTCACGAACTATTCACTTAATTCCCTGAAACTGGAGATCGATCGCGCTGGTAAACGAGTAAACCACATTAACGCCATATCCTGTAGAAAAATCGGGAATGCCTTACACTTTATAGCGTCGGAGGCGGCAGCTGCATTCATGTACTATGAATATCTCATTAGGTTCTGGACTGGATCCGCCCTTCCTGCATAATGGTTCATAGATGGCATGTTAAATTTCCTTGAGAATCGAACTTCTAATATGTCATCCGTGAAGGGCGTATGGCTGCGGCCTATACCCCAATCTTCATTCCTTTGTCCGCGGCTTTCTACCATCACTTGTCTGATCATGGCTTCGACATCTGCATTGGTCAGGGTAGATTCAAGATCAGCAATTCTTGCCCTGCGGGCCCCACCAGCATTTCTTTGACGTGCTGTTGTAAAGTCTGGGGCCTGAGCAGAACTCCCTCGTCCCCTATTGTCGCGGTCAATCACGCGACGAGCGAGAGGAATGGGTTGATTCTGAGCAGGGTCAACGATTTCTCCATTCCTAGGTGGTAGAGCGGGCTCATTTAAGTTACGGTTATTAGTTCCCTGATTAAGCGCCTCTTCTTCTCGAGAAGGAAGTGACCCAAATCGAAGCTGCTCTATGTTCTCAGCCCTTGCTAATGGGGGCCATCGCCAGTTTCTTCAAGGCTCTTCGGATGAGGATGAGTATTCTGGGGTAAAAGGGTGAGCTAGCAGAGGTGACACCTGCCTCTGGATATCATCAATCCGTCTGTCAAAGGTAGTGATATTCTGTCGCAATAAGGAGCTTTCTTGTCTTTGTGCTACCAACTCATCATTCGTCCTATCCAACATTTCAATGATGCGAGAGAGATCTCCTTCAGTAGCGGGGGCAAAGGGGTTGAACTGGTCATCAACATCCTCTCTTATACGCAAGGAACCCGAGCCAGGTCGAGTAGAAGTACCAGCACGAGCGGAACGAGCCATAATTTCCTTCCCAGGTCGAGTAGTGGTCTGATTATCATTTTGGGTCGTGGTCGCCCTATGCTGATGGCTCGTGGTACCCTCTTGGCGTTGGCTCGTGGTGGTCCCCTGAGGTCGGATCGTGGTACTGCTAGTAGGGGGTGGCGGCATTGTCCTAGGATCGGGTCGTTACACCCTCAGCCACTCGAGTCGTGTTACCACCACCGGGTCGGGTCGCCCCCTCTACACCACGATCCGGAGAGTCCACGTCGAACTGATCTTGAACGCTATCTTCATGAGCTTCGTTCGTAGCTTTTCCAGCTTGCGAAGCTCGCGCATCCTTGGATTTCTTTCCAGCCATAATACTTTGAGTTTCCTAAGTTCTTCAAAAATCAAAATAGTGAAGATTCGAACTATCTTCTTCGGACTTGAGTATCCAAACAGTAAAGCGATAACCCGATATGTCGAGACTTCAATTCTCAGTGAAATTACCAAAATGTTAGATCCAAAAATAGCTCTAACACCCAAATTGTTTTAGTATGCAGAGATTAATATCTAGAATAGCAAGAAAAACACAGAAAACACACAAGATTTATAGTGGTTCGGCGTTAACGAGCCTATCTCCACTTTATATATATGATTATACGTCAGATTCAAGTACAACCAATGATTTCTCTCCCAATCTCACTTTTACAATGGTGATTCACTCAATAATTTTGAGCTAAGACTGATAAGAAATAATAGAATAGCAACAATGGTGGAAACAACACTCCAAACTGCCAAAAAGATCCTCAAAAATGCCAAGCCTAAGGCTATTTATAGATTATATTTGCAGGCGGTTCGTTGTGATACGTGGCACAAATCCCGAGGATCTAGGACTGGTTCATGGCTTGATGAAGAAATAGTCAAAATGGCAGTTATGGATAGGTGTCGCAAGATCCTTCATCTTTGGATCGTGAATGACCTGGTCGTGGCCTCTATCTTTTAGCTTCCAGGATTAGATCGTGGTAGTAGTTCAGGTCGTGGGGAATCATCATGATCGGGTCGTGATAGTGGTGGCACGATCCGAGGGCGGCAGGTAATCACAACCGGGTTGGTGTGGCTTCTGCAGGTGAGACTTCAAATAGGACATACACGTGAATCTTGGTGGCTTGGTCCAAAAGCTAGCCAATAGACATATAGTGTGGCGAGTTCAGTTACTTTTAGCATATAAATAAGTAAAAAAATCATGATAGGCATATAAGTTGGAGAGAGGTAACAGTGTCATAAGGTAGGTATAACAAGGTAAATAGGATAAACAGAACAGAACTTGTATTGCGCTTCTCTAATACTTTTCTCTGCAATAATACTAGTATAACAAGAACAAGATCATCCCAACATGTATAAGATGGTAGACTTAGGTGTACTTCTAGTGAGAGGTTTTACCACATACAATAACAGGTAGCCTCACAGAACTGACGGGTGTTACCGCCAACGATAATAACGGGCTCCTAAATAAGCAAGATTAGATGTACCCTAATCACTACCCCAATCGATCGGCTCCATAACTCATAGATACCCTATGATGGCCCCACAGTAGGATGTATCATTTTCTAAAGTGGCAACCCTTTTTACAAGATCTGCACAAACCATATCTATAGGTGTCATGGCATCTTAACCTCCCTGGACCGGACCCATGCACGCACATTACCCCGTTGGAATGCGCCGCCCACACTGTCCCTTAGATGGACCTCTTACAACCAACTCAGTAAATGTGCCCTGACCCCGACCTAGTTTGGATTTCTCCATTTGATACCAATATAGGTTACTGACTGATATGTGTTCCACATACCGGATTATACAAGCTTCGCCCTAGGCTTGCATCCCCTCACTACTAGGATTTCAACAGGTTATACCTACCAGTTTAACAAGATTGCATAACTCTAACTTGTTAAGTTTGTCGGGTTAATATGTATAACTCGTCCCCACATATTTACCAAGATTATCTTAACCCCCACTGATTCAAGCAAGTTTACTTAACCCCTACTCAATTTGACAGGTTCAGGTAACCCCCATTAATTTATACAGGTTCGACGATAAGTCGACAATGAAAAATGGTTATTGAAGACCGGAGATCTTCACATCGTTTGGATGATTACTGATGTCTTAATTGGGCTGCACACCCAAGACGAGGTAATAAGTGGTGATCATCCAGACATACTTGGAGATCGACGGATATGCGAGGGCCTCTCTCCTGTATTGGACATATGGGACGAGGAATAAGGTGCCTCCGGTTTCAATCAGACCTAGAAGAACTTGTAAATGGATGTGTGTCTGACATTGGATTTTATTCTGTGTTGATTGATTTCTATTAAATATATATCTATTTGGCAGCGGAGAATTTATTCTCTTGCTTAACGTACTTCTCCGAGACGTACGAGCTCAGAGGTTATATATCGATATATATCAGTCGCATGGCGTGAAATGCCTGTGTGGCATGATGAGATGCAAATGATCAAGGCTTCTGTTGGAAAGCAGAGTCTTGTGGTTGATGATCAAATCACGGCTTTAATATAGCATAGATTTGTGTATAGCGTTAATTCGCGGGCCTCACACCTCAGTATGAGTCAAAAACGGGATAACGGAACCCAAGGAGGACATGACGTTTATTTCTAGCTATGGGTGGTGTCGTGGTTTTGCACGCCCTGACATTCTGATATTTTTACCTATGTGGTTGTTGGATTGCGAGGCGCCTCGGATATATCGGTCTCTTCGGAGCCGATGGATATAGGTCCTATAGGACCGGGAAATGTGTGTTTAGAAATTGCCAATCCACTAATGTAAGTCTGGACCGACCTTGGAGGATCCAAGGGTCTTCTACGGGAGATCCTGAGGCATTTGCTAGAGTGTCTCGAAGCCGGCGAGGAGTACATCCCTTGCCTCAACTCATGACGGAAATCCAATTTCCGATACGTGACATTTCAGTTTTGATTGTAGAGCCTAGTATTGGCCACATGATATATGGTACCCATGCCGTCTAGGATAGATACATTTATATTTTAAGTTGTTTTCATACACTTTGCACTATAATAGTATCATAATGATTTGTTTTAAACGTATTAAGCATTATTTGGCTATTATAAGGTAAAACCCTATCCTTCGGCTTGCGTTGCATTGTATGATGGGACCTGGGTCTTATAATAGCTTCATTTTTCCAAAAAGCATTGCGCTGTTTGTTCTTTGCACTAGTATTCTTGGGAGGAAACCCGTTCCATGTTATACGGCGTGGTCCCTTGATTTACTTTATTTTTAAAGTAAGGATTTAATAACTGTTTTAGTTCTCACACCAGACACATGACTAACCTGGAGTTTATTGTTTCAACCTAAACTCTGGGTGCCCCTATTTTCCACACGGGCAGCTAGTAGTTGGGTTTTTGCAGATTTATATTCACAGGATCCTAGTTTACAACTGGAATGATATTCGGAAAGCTCTGTATCTGTGTATCTCTTTCAGTTGTGTTTTGTATTGTTTTCCGCTGCATTGTAATTTGTAAATCTCTGATATTTATCAAATGTATTTTATTCATTCATCCTCTGTTATATTCTTGTATTCTGATGGAATTGTTGTAATAAGCAATGAAATGTTCTTCTGTTTGCATTCTAATTTGTCATGTTCTCAGACATCCGTTCTTTCTCTTCTCTTCGGAGATCGGGGAAGTTCGGGTCGTTACAAGTGGTATCAAAGCTTTGGTTTACAGAGCTCGAGAACAAGACATATTAGAACCGAACGAAAGAATTCATCAGAGATTGGATTAGCAATATCCAATGAGAATGACTCATTAGAGATGGGATCAGTAGTATCCTAGAACGAATGTGAAGTGTATTATTTTTAAAATAAAAATAATTTTTTTTTTGAAAATTTAAACCATTTTATACCTATTTGAATATTTATTTGTATTGAATTCGAACAATCCAATATATAAAGATTTTGCCCTTGCAAACGTATATTCGTAGTTTTTATATACTGGGTAGATATAGAATCACACTCTAGCCGCCCAGGAATGATTCTGATGATGGGGCCCCATCATCGATGTCATTTTCGAGTTTCGAAGTGGGATATCTAAATATTTCCATTGACTGGTGTGAGAACCAAAACTAGATAGGATTATATGTTGTGATTTGGCATCAAAAATACGTTCTTTGATTATATATCAAAGTTATGTGTTTGAAATGATAATCAACTAATTGATGGATGGTTGTGTTGTATGATTATTGGTTATCTAATAAAACCATTATGTGAAAGAATGGTACATGTAACCAAATTGTATCAAATATTGAACTGACTTGAAAATTGTTTGAAATTGCATACATGTACATGCATATATATTGAACAGGTGATAGCAAGGAGGCTAGAGAAGAGGAATAAAATTGTATGCCCGACAAATAGGTACATGTGTACTAATTTATTGGGTTTGGATGATTTTATGAGCTGATTGGCGTTTTCTTTTTCTTTTTGAGATGAGAGGGCCTATGTGGCGGTTTGGGGATTTTCTCGGTGCTCCTCATACAAAGGAGGTTATGGTGAAATTTTTCGAAAAGTTAGGGTGTTAGCCAAATTTTTGAAGAATTGGAAAATTCTTAGAAACTGAAAAGTTGAAGAATGAACGCTAGAATGAAAGCTGAGTTGTTTAGATAAACAACTTTCAGCTTCGTTCCTTTTCGAGGACGAAAAGATTTTAAGTGGGGGAGATTATAACAACCCGGAAAATCTGAACCAATTTAAAAAATTTATTTTGGCAATTTTAATGAATTTTGAATATTTAAAATGAATTATTTTAAATATTAACACTAGAAATTTATTTTGAATAGAATTAGAACGTATATATTTATTTGAATCGACAAGAGAATATAAATATTTATTTTAATTATAAAAGGAATTGAAAATGACGCGGTAGTTTGAAAATTTGATTTCAAATTTCAAATGAATGTACAGGATTCAAAATAAATCGGATTTTAGCGAAACCAAAAATATTAGAATCTAATTGAAAATATCTTTCCAATGTATCCAAAAAATCAAAATTTCATAGCGGGAATAAAAAGTTATGCCCAGTTGAAAATTCAGAATAATCGCTATAGAAATATAGCCCTTAAAAATAGCGATTTTGCAAACGACCTCTGTTTTCGACGAGACCACTTTTGTTGGATCCGGAATGTCAAATTATTGCTGGTTTCCAATTTTCATAATTTTTGGAATCAATATGCGAGTGTGGCGAATTTAAACGTGTTTCGTAATTTCAATTTGAATTTAATCAACTGGAAAATGGTCATTTTTCAAACGGTCTCCAAATTCGACGAAATTACTTTTGTTAGGACTGTATCATTAAAATATAGCCAGATTTATTTTTCTTAAAGTTTTAGATTCAGTATGCGGCTCCGGTAATTTAAAATGTGCGTTTGAATTTAAAATATAATGATTTATATTATAAATTTAGCGAAAACTGATCGTAATAGCCGAACTGGCTCACGATACATATCCCATTGTGTTCGGAATGGGGGTAGTTAGTTAGGGGTGACAGTCATTGGGTTTGGATCGGGGTTCAAATGAAAATCACCTTTTATTAATTAAAATAATATAATAATATATTTATTTACATACACACACCCCCATACCTTCCCTTTCCCGTCATTATCTTCAAAATGAATTAAAAAAACAAAAAAAAATGACAGGGCTCAACCCTAGCCCGTCGCTAGTCGCTCTGCCCCCCTTCCGGCAACGCGCCGCTTCCCCACTCCGGCCACCCACATCCCGTCGCCTCCTCCTTCTTTCCTCCCCAAATCCGAAAGCCCTAACGCGCCCCAATCCTCCAATCCGTCGTCGCCGCAGACACCGCGCGAAACCCCAGGCCATACCACCTCCCCGACGTCAGCGCCAACCCCTGGCAGCACCCTCTCCAATCGTAAAACGCCCCCTCCACTTGATTACAGTAAGTTTTTTTTTTTTTTTATATGCATCGTTTTTAAATCTGATTTATATATATATATATATATATATATATATATATATATATATATGTAAAGCTATGATTTTTATTCGTGTAGAGCTAGGATTTTTATTCGGGAAAAGATTACTTTTTTTACATGAAAAGATATGATTTTTTTTAAAATATAAAAAGATTTAATTTTTATATATATAGCGGAGTAAAAATATAATTCTTATGTTTGTAAAGAAGAAAAAATATAATTTTTATATATGTATGGGTATGAAATAAAAATACGAAAGGATTAGATTTTTATGGGGTTAAAGATTTGATTTTGAAATATAAAAAGATTTAATTTTGAACTAGAAAAAGATTTGTATTTGAAATGTAAGTTAAAAAAGGTAACTTCGAATATGAATTCACACTGGTTTAAAAATATAATTTTTTTTAAACGAAAGAACATAGTATAAAGATTCGATTTTTATCTATATAGTATTGGTATAGGAGAGTGATTTTTATCTATATAGTAGCGGTATAAAAATGCGATTTTTATCTATGTAGCGTTGTTTTAAAAATATGAAATTATTTTTAGAAAGATAAAAATATAATTTTTAGCTTATGTATGTTATTTATAAAATAATCATACAAAGAAATAATTATTGATTGGTTAAAAATCTAATTTTTAACGTAGGTACGCTACATAGATCGACAATCAAAGCACGGCGGAGTGGATCCCAAAGGTGAGAACTTCTCACTTTAATTAATTTTCTAGTTAAAAATATATACTAGGATGCAGACGGTGCTTAGCAGTACCCGACACCCGTCGTCCACAGACCATGGACGACTTGTTTGTTTGTTAGATTGTGTTGTGAAAATTGATTAGGTGACACAGAATGGAATAAAATATTTTGTAATTAGAAATATAACTTTTGATGTGTATATGAATAAAATAAATATCGATAAACAAATTAGACGATTTTTTTATGTACACACATTTGACTGATATTGATTGGGACGATAAATTTTACACATCGCCCAACTGCACAAATAAAGTTCATTATTTGTTGATTAAAACCCCACACGGGTATTGGGATGATATTGGACATACATTAATCCCAATATTTAGTTGTATGTCAATCGATTGGTTGACAAGCTGTGTAAGCGTTGAATATTTGTATTTAATGCTTATGCAGTGTAGAATGCACTCTGGATGATGGTTGACTGTGCTTGATTGTTGTTGTGTACATGTGTTTTATGAAATCCATATAAATCAAATTATATGGTAATTGACTGTGTCTGATTCCAGTTCATAAAGAATGATTATTTTAAAATAACAAATATTTTAAAATAATGAATATTTTAAAATAATATTTAGTAAAAGATCAAAATCCAATTTTAATGTCTGATATGGGATGGACACGAATATATTTTAATATATAAAGCCGTGTTGATTAGATTAACGCCATTTTGATGTGAACGATATTTATATCGATTTTATTCATTTCTATAATGAATATCAAAAAGGAATTGATTTCAAAATCTAATGTTTTGAAAATATTATCATTTATATATCGATGATATGGAATATTCAATTTTGATTTGAAATTGAATATGAAGTTGAAATCGTTTTGAAAATGAATTTAAAATGATTTATAAAATACGTTTTGAATGGAAATCGATGAAATATATAATATATATATATATATTATATATAATGGCCTGAATAGAACGCGTCGTACCTCGGTAGTTCGCGAATTTCGACCATTGACTTCGAACGGACATTATGGGGGATCCGACCGTCGGATCCTCCTAAAACTAGAACCATTGGGTTCGTATCGAAAAGAGCTTTCCAACGAATATAAGAGATTTGAAATCTAATGGTTGGATTTGGAATCATGTCCAAATAAAATTTGGAAAAGGTCGCTGTAAGTGCAGTTCGATGACCGTTTATGGAAATCGACTGTACGGGCCTTGATAAAATTATTAAAAATATCAATAATTTGTGTAAAATCATAATAAATGATTTGGAAAGAATTGGGATGAAAATTCCATATTTGAAAAGATAAAAATATAATTTTATCGAAATGAACTAGTTATGAACTAGAATTATAATCCATTATTTTTAAATAAATAAATTGGATTTGAAATGGTTTTAAAAATAACCGGAATTTTCAATATATGAATTGGAATGGATTTGAATCAAAATTATCTTCGGAATATTTCGATATTGGATTTCGTGATTATACGGAAATTGTTGAGGAATTCGGAGGATATATATATCATTATTCCAATACGATATTTGTTGATTTCAGAATTTGATATTGAATATAAGCCATATATTTTCTATTCAGAGCCTTGTATTTAATATCAAATGGGATTTGGGTTTGTCGTGAATGATGTCTTCATTAACACTGTTCTTAAACCCGGTTGAGAAAAGATTAAATCTTTTTATTTAGATTTAATGAAGTATACCAATTAATTAATATTTAATTGGAATTGAATTGGAATTGATTTTTGGGTTTATCGTGAACGGTGTTTTAAATAATATTTGTTCGTTAAGCCGATTAACAATGGAAAGTGATTTTGGATTTGTCATGAATGGTGTCTTAAATAACACTGTTCTTGTACCCCGTTTGAATAGAATAAATCTTTTAATCAAGATTTGAAGTAGAATTACCAATTAATTAACATTTAATTGGAACTGAAAGTGGAATGCAAATTGGGTTTATTGTGAATTGTGTTTTTAACGACATTCGTTCTTTAATCCGATTTACAGTGAAATGTGATTTGGAATTTGTAAATCTTTTTATTAATATTTAAAGGGAATTTTCGAAAGTAAAGTTTTCAAATTTAATATATTAAATTGGAATTGAATGGAATTCGATTTGATAATAATCGAAGTGAGCTTCTATGGAGGAAGACTGCTAATACATATGGAATTTAAAAGGCTTTGCCATTATTCCATTTATATTATTAGTCGGATACAGAAATTGATATCGATTATATATTAATTTGTTTATCGGTGAAGATTCAATAATTAATGGAATGTGATTTGGGTTTATCGTGAACTGTGTTTTAAATGACATTAGTTCTTTAATCCAGTTAAAGGCAGGATTACATGTCTGTCATTGTATTTCGAACTGTATGGTTGATCTATGCTAAACATATATCTGTTTGGTAGCGGAGAATTTATCCTCTTGCTTAACACCCTTCCCTGAGACGTACGAGCTTAGAGATTATATATCGGCAGAAATCAATAGTACGGTGTAGATTGTCGATGCGACATGTTGGTGTTTCCAAAGTTAAATAGTCATTAATATTGATTGTTGGGAAGATTAAAACTAAGTGGAGTTTTAATGAATCTTCAATTAGGTTGAAAAGGGAATGTGATAATTTAAATTATCAAATTTGGGAGATGATCGAGAAAGGAGTATAAACATTTTTTCTTCTAGCGATAGTTTAATCTTTAATTAGATTTGAACGGGAAATGGTAATTAATTTTACCGATAAGACCATGGTGTTAGTTATGGAGTATCACCAGTTTTGCTCCATGGGATGAATAGGTTGGGATTGGGAAATTAAACAAATGATTACTTCGGTACAGTGCGCTAATCCCGACTAGTTTGGAAAACCATAACATGGTTTGAATTGACATCCAAAGGAAGATTAAAGAATAAATTTAAAGAATTTATCTTTGGTAAAATTAATGGGAACCTATTCCCTAATGATGAGTTTATTTGAATAAAAGAATATTCAGAATTGAAATGAGGCGTATGTTGTGTTTTTATAGCACTTGTTTATTATATACGCGAGTTATTCAAAAAGGCCGAGTTTATACCCATTCTGAATAACCTATTCGATGATAAGTTGATGATGAAAATGGTGGTTGAAGACCGGAGGTCTTCACATTGTTTGGATGATTACTGATGTCTTGATTGGGCTGTACATCGAAGACGAGGTAATAAGTAGTGATCATCCAGATGTACTTGGAGATCGATGGATATGCGAGGGCCTCTCTCCTGTATTGGACATATGGGATGAGAAATAAGGTGCCTCCGGTTTCGTTCAGACCCAGAACGAACTTGTAAATGGATGTGTGTCTGACATTGGATTTTATTATATGTTGATTGATTTCTATTAAATATATATCTGTTTGGCGGCGGAGAATTTATTCTCTTGCTTAACACCCTTCTCTGTTACGTACGAGCTCAAAGGTTATATATCGTTAGATATCAGTCGCATGGCATGAATTTCCTGTGTGGCATGCTGAGATGAAAATGATCAAGGCTTCTGTTGAAAAGCAGAGTCTTGTGGTTGATGATCAAAGCCCGGCTTTAATATAGCATAGCTTTGTGTATAGCATTAATTCGCGGGCCTCACACCTCGGTATGAGACAAAAACGTGATAAGGGAACCCAAGGAGGACATGACGTTTCTTTCTAGCTGTGGGTGGTGTCGGGGTTTTGCGCGCCCTGACATTGTTATATTTTTACCTATGTGGTTGTTGGATTGTGAGGCGCCTCGGATATGTCGGTCTCTTCGGAGCCGATGGATATAGGTCCTATTGGACCGGGAAATGTTTGTTCATGAATTCTCAATCCTTTAACGTAAGTTTGGACCGACCTTTGAGGATCCAAGGGTCTTCTGCAGGAGATCCTGAGGTATTTGTTAGAGTGTCTTGAAGCCAGAGAGGAGTACATCCCTAGTGAAGCGACCCGAACTTCCCCATAAAGGAAAGACCGGATTGAATTGAGAACACGAAAAATCAGAACATGACAAATCAGAACACATATAGAAGAACATTTCATTTCTTATTACAAAAATTTACATCAGAGTTCAAGAATATACAGAGTATGAACAAATATTATACATTTGATAAATATCAGAGATTAAAATACACTACATAACAGCGGAAAATAATACATAACACAACTAAAAGAGATAAACGGATACAAAGCTTTTCAAATATCATTCCAGCAGTAAACCAGGATCCTGTGAATGTAAATCTGCAAAACCAAAACTACAAGCTGCCCGTGTGGAAAATAGGGGCACCCAGAGTTTAGGTTAAAACAACAAACTCCAGGTCAGTCATGTGACTGGTGTGAGAACTAAAACAATTATTTAAAACTTTACTTTAAAATCAGATATATCAAGGGACCACGCCGTATAACACGGAATGGGTTTCCTCCCAAGAATACTAGTGCATATAACAAAACAGCGCAATGCTTTTTGAAAAAATGAAGCTATTATAAGACAAAGGTCCCATCACACAATGCAACGCAAGCCATAGGATAGGGTTTTCCCTTATAATAGCCGAACACGCATGGTACGTTTAAAACAAATCATTTTGATACTATTATAGTGTAAAGTGTATAAAAACAACTTCAAATATAAATGTATCAATACTAGACGGCATGGGTACCATATATCTTATCGCCAATACTAGGCTCTACAATCAAAACCGCAATGTCACGTATTGGAAGTTAGATTAACGTCTGTGAACCAAGGTGTTGGATCAAAATTTGGCTCTAACATCCAAAATTTTCTGATTCATAGAGAATTATAACTGAAAAATGAGGAAAAAGTAGAAAACACACACGGTTTATAGTGGTTCGACGTTAATGAGCCTACGTCCACTTTATATGCTATTGATTATACTTTAGATGCTAGTACAACCAACGATTTCTCTCAAACTCCCTCTAACAATTACAATTTCTTTCATTAATCTTGAAGTAAAACTGGTAAGAAATAGTGGTATGACAGTAATGGTGGAATCAATCCTTCAAACTGCCAAAAGATCCTGAAAATTGCCAAGCTCTAGGCTATTTATAGCTGATTCGGTCAGGCGGATCGCAGTCATACGTGGCGCAAATCCCGAGAATATCGTATCGGATCGTAGCTTGATGAAGAATTGGTCAAGATGACAGTTGTGGACAGGTGTCGCGAGATCCATATATCTCGGATCCTGATAGAATTGGTCATAGTCTTCGGCGTGGCCTCTGGAACTCAGATCGGATCGAACTGGCATGAGTGGATTGGATCGCATTGGCTCACAGCGATCCGATGGGGGTGTCATGATCCGACCAAGGCTGAGCAAACGCGACCAGATTTCTGGAGGCTGAGAGGAGTGAAGCTTCATATTTTCTTCTGGTGTGTGATCCTTGGTGGCTTGGTCAAAAAGCTAGCCAGCATTTTGCCCCCTCGAAGTATATTTTATCAGGGATGGAATATGCTTCGAAATTGCAGAGACATCTTTTCATAACCCGATGCAAACCAATGGTTGCGTCTGCCCAAAATGTCGTGTCACTTGGGAAAGTTGTATCCTTTGGCCAATATAAATATCGGTTAAATCTTCAATTATTTCCCTGTTTACCGGATAATTTTTATCTCTGGAATTTTGGAGAATTCGTCGTCGAGTATTCCAGGTAGACTTCTGAATTTTTTGCAAACATTTCTGAATTTCCACTTTGGTACATTATCTATCGGTTCGGATCGTTCCGTCTCACCACGATCCGTGGGGTGAAACGCTGGACTCGGTCTAACGTGGGTATTTGGGCTTTGATGGGCTTCTTCACGGAGCGTAATGGGCTTTGGTTCGCAGCCCATTGATTTCCGCGGTTCGAATAAAACAAAAAAGAGAATTCTAACGGTCGCGGTTTGGTCTATATAAACCCGAACCCCCTTTCTTCCTTCTCCCCTTTCTTCCTTCTCCCCTTTCTTCTTCTTTCTGCTGTTGGTCGTCGCTAGTTCCTTCCAGCGAAACCCTAACCTTTAATTTCCAAGAAATCCTCATATCTTCTAACTTTTAGAAAGGTAATCATAAAAAATGTTTCCATGTTACTTCCGCCCTCGTTTATCATAAATTTTCACTGATTTTGGAGGAGAGAAACAACGGAATTTTGTAGTTTTCGAGGTTATGGTGGCTGGCGAGGCGCCATGGGTGTTAATCGCTTGAGCTCAGCGATGGAGAAGAAGAAGGGAGGAAGGAGAAGAAGAAGAGGAAGAAGGGGCTGACCAGGTCGGATCGTTGATGAGGTTCGGTCTCGGAGGTGAGATGGGAAGGAGAGGAAGGAGAAAGAGAATATTAGGCTGGATCGTGGGAATGGCGAGGCGACGGATCGGGTCATTGCATATTGGAGAAGTAAATGGAAGGAGAAGGATTTGGAGAACGGATCGGTTCGTAGTGACGAGCTGTGGATCGTAAGGAGTTATAGCGACCCGATCCGGTTCCCGAACCGATGCGATGCACTCTCATGAGTTAATGCTTTTGCCGCAGGTCCATACTTGCTTCACGATCCGAGGCGTACTACGATCTGAACCCTCCTATGCGATCCGAATGTGTACCACGAACCGATGAACTTGTAAAATAAGCAATGCAACTTATACCCGGTACATTAATGGACAGTTAGGTTAGAGCCTTCGAGACGAACATTCTGGACTGAACAAATGGATAACTTATCAGCGAACAACGACTAATATCTCGATGATTTTGTTGACTTTTATGCTTTTCTTTAATGCATGCATAGGCACACACTGGCACCTGCACACACGGGGGGAATGGTAGTTATATTCTAATTTGTTATACTTGCCAACACAGCTATGTCAGATAAACAAGTGATTGAGATGCTAGAGGAAGGCACTGAACCAGAGACATCGGCGCATCATGAACCCAACGTGCTTCCCTCAACCTCAGATCAGGATAAGTCTGATCCTGACTACAAAATGGAATCTGGTGCAGAATCAACGTCTTCAGACGATACATCCTCCGAAGAGGCGGACGATCGGGCTCCCGATGAGCTTCCGGGAGCTGAGGATATAGATAAGTTCACTAATTGTCTGGCTTCTAAATTGGACGACACCAAGCTTTTGAAACTATGCTTGAAGCACGGGATATCCTGGGATGATGTTAAAACTCCAGGGAAGGACGATAGACCTAATTCTGCCCCACCTGGACACATGACCATTAGTAGATTAATGTGCGTGGTAGGCGCTATTCCTCCGTTTCCGCCAATCGTCGTTGAAACTTTAAGGCGATTGCGTATTGCTCCAATGCAGCTCCACCCCAATGCTTATGCAGCTCTATACACTTTATCCGTTGCATATCCAGAGGTTCTGGAGACTGAGCTTACCTTTAAGGATTTAAAGTTCTATTACCTTTTTAAGCATCGCTCCAAGGCAACTCCAAATATCTCCTACTTTGAGTCAGTAGCCAATAGGAAGGTTGTGACTGATGGTTACAGCAACATCGGGGATCCTAAAGCTGATTGGTTTTATAAAAAACTACAGGCGGGATGTGCACGAAAATGGCTTAAAGCAAGTGAGTTTTAAGTCTCCAGATTAGTGACTTGACTAAATAACCAAGACGCTAACATGATTCTTTTCTCCATGCAGATCATACTTTCCCCAAGATAAAAGGCTCGGTGTATGAAAACCGATTGTCTCGTCTTCTCAAAAGCGAATCAGATTTCTTGAGAATAAAGCTGTGTCTCACCGACGAGAATCTTCACAACCACCATCTTCTGGACATAAGATTCGGACTGGGCAAGGACGACAAACCTTATAAATATGTGCCCCTGGTTGGGGGAGAGGGAACCTCACAGGCTACAGAAACAACTAGACTTCACAAGAGTCCTTCACCGCTCATTGGTCGAGATGATGAAAATCTGAATAAGTATAAGGGAGATGAGATCCGGGCTGACGAGTCTAAAGAAATTCCGGTCTCTAAAGATCATTCTCCCTCAAGAACTTCACCACCGGTCGATCCCGTCATTCATGATGATTTCACGGAGGAGCAGATAATAGGGGAACTAAACAAGATCCCTCTGCCAGACACCATTTACTCTTATGAAGACTTTGATGAGGAACCATTCTTTCTTTCCTCTGAGGAAGCGAATGCCCCCGTTGGAGAAAAAGATAATAAACAGACGAGCCTAGCTCCGGGCCCTGGTCCGTTAGGGGGTTATATGGGATGCACAGATCACATGCACCACTCACCACAGCACTTTCTACACTATTGCTGTCCATAATTCTAACATATGCTTGTTTCATTTGCAGGAAGGATGACTCGCAGACAGTCTTATTCTTATCATTCCCTTCGTGCGGGCACCCCAAGTCTTCGTTTAGAACCTGAGTGCGCTCGTAGCAGCAACCGAGGGGGAGACAACCATCAGTCCCGGGATTCTTACAAGCCTCGCTCTTCACCGTCCAGATCCCCGTCAAAACAAACCTCTGGGAAGTCCCATAGTCATCAAGTGCCACCTACAGGGGGAAAAGGACTTCCCAAAGACTTAACTCCTCCGAAGAGCACACCGTCTCATAGCAAGTCATCAAAAAAGCACCACGAGCCTAAGGATAAAAACAAGGATTCTGAGAAGGAGAAAACTGATATCGTCCCCTCTAGTCAACAAAGTTTGAGTGCCCCCGGGGCACGAGACTATATCCATGGTCCTGAGACTCAGGCTAAGCTGGAGAAATTACGAGAACAATTCCCCGATATCTTCTTCGAGAGGATGATGTTCGTTCCAACTCTGGAACCAGTCCCTGGGAATTGGGATTCTGAAGTCATCAGACACGTTCGCCATGTAGCCAAGCAATATGAGGCGATGAAGAAACACGCTGTCAATCTTTCAGACGCTATCCGAACGCTAGAAATGGAAGCGCATAGGTCCAGAGTAAGGATAGATAACAATGACAGGGCCAGGGTGAAAATGGAAAAGGACTTGGAAGATGCACAATCTTTGCTTGCCTTGGCCCAATGAGATGCTAAAAATTATAAGACAGAGCTGAAGGAGGCCAGGCAACTTTTTCATAATGATCTCGATTCTAACAGCCAAGAGCGTGTGTCATTGAAGAAGGAGGTGGAAGATCTCAAGATGGCCAACACCGAACTGAAAATAGCACAGGATCATTTTAAAGCTGAAAAAGATGCTTGGGAGAAAGAAAAGGCAAGCTTGAAAGATAGTTTAGCTCTGGCCGAAAAAGAGAGAGCGATTCTGAATGATCAACTCGCGCAATCAGAGAAGCCTGTGGTTCTTGCTGAAAATAATGTGGAAAGTGCCATTGAAATGGCTACTGCTTCTAATGAAAAGCTCCTCGAGAGAGAGAAAGATATTGAAGGATTTGAAGAAATGCTGTTTGACTTCCTTGGCCAGGTCATCAAGACCCGTAACATCTCCTGGATCCCAGACTACCATGTTACTTTAGCCAACATATGGGATGCAATCGTCCAGGGCGAGAAACGGCGATTAGGAGTTGATGAGATTGATGAGAATGAGCTGATGCAGACCATTCTTAAGGATAACGAACCCGAGGATTTAGAGAAAGGAAAATGCCTACTCCAAGAAGAGATGGATAAGGAGAAAACTCTGGCCAAGGGCAAAAATAAAATTGAAGAAGGCTCGAGCTCAGCTGCAGAGCTCAAAGCCTCCGTAATTGAGGAATACAGTCCCGATGATCCATTGATTCCTCTGGGTCTGACTCCTCCAGTTGTTGGAGCTTCTGCTGCTAGCCTGGATGGAGGATCAGCGAAAGGTATCTCTATATTCTCTCCACAATTTGTCAAAGCGGTCGTCACTTGTCGCCGTCTTGCCGAACAATCAACTGAGCAAACTGCATTCTCTCCTGAAATAACATTTGTTTCTCATGTTACAGGTGGCGTGCCAGCTGATAAGGATGCTGAGAAGAAGACAGAGGCGGAGAAGATTGTCATCCCGCCAAGTGCTAGCGTTGACGCTTCCAAGCAGTCCAAAGGTGCGACAACAGAGAAAGTCCTTCTCGCACCGAGTGCTGATATTCCCCGAGATACTGAGCCCATCGAGGCTTTGAGAGATATGGATGGGCACCATGAAGATGATGAAGAGGAAGTCACCATTACCAAAGAAATCAAAGGCGATGATGAGGAAACCTTGATTGAAAGGAGGGCTAGGCAGGAGAAACAGCTAGCCTTGAAAAAAGATGAGCAAGAGCCTTTGAATGTGCCTCCGATCTCAGAGTTTAAACCCAAAACTGGGTTGGTACTAAAACTCTAACCCAAATCAATTACCAAACAGCTTGCTTCCCCGTCTTCTGATGATCCCTCAGCTCCCCTTATTGACAAAAGAAAAAGAAAGAAGAGTGATCAATCTGATGCTGGCAAGGCGGAGCTAGAACAGCAGAAGGAGAAAAAATCCAAGCCGTCTCCCAAGCATAAGTAGGATGTAGACGTTTTTCCGTATTTTGTTTTTAGGCTTTCCACTGTCCATGAAATGTAATTGTGAGAATGGCCCTCACTTTTGTTTAGGTTCCTCTTTATCTTGTAAGCTAGCAGTTTATGAATGAAAGTTTATTTCTTTTGCATCATCGTGTACCTGCATTCAATAAACTGTTCACACTTAGTCACAAGTCATTTGACTATAATCAAGTTGAAATTATATTATAAATCCTTCAAGCGACAGAAAAAAAAACTTTAAAAATTTCTATGCACGTTGCCCCCTATCTCTGAATACGGGGGACTCGGAATTTTTAGTAGGATTATAGTCCTTGAGACGCCCAATCTCCGGTACCTCTATACTTTCCCGATCCATCAGCGGGTTAAAGTTCGAACTCGTACCATGATCCGCTCACCGATCCTTCAGCGGGGCAGAAATTCTGGGGGTGCTGAGTCTCCAGCATCCTTCTCAGCGCTTAGTCATAGACGCCTTTATACTCTCCTGGCGGTCGCCAAGGTTAGAGTTCGAACTCAGCTGTTCAGTCGCCCCCCGATCCTTCAGCGGGGTAAGAGCTCTTTCTCAGCGCTTAATCATAGATGCTTTTATACTCTCCTGGCAGTCGCCAAGGTTAGAGTTCGAGCTCAGCTGTTCAGTCGCCCCCCGATCCTTCAGTAGGGTAAGAGCTCTTTCTCAGCGCTTAATCATAGACGCTTTTATACTCTCCTGGCAGTCGCCAAAGTTAGAGTCCTATCAAGGCGGTTTTCATCATGGTGCGTCGCCTTGCCATGTGGACGTTATTTTCGCGTCCTTTACTTTGTATCTCGGCTCAGGAGAGTTAGATTGCAATCAATGTTGTGACTCACTTTATTGCACCTTCAGCGTTCTAGCTGTGGATTACTCTCCATTCTGATGGAAGGCACTTAGAATTACAAGTTTCTGTGATCGCTATATGGTATTACAGCAAACTTTATAAAGATAGAAGAGCAGATAAATAATAGTGCAAATAAAGGTAAACGACACACAATATTTTTATAGTGGTTCGGTCGAATCGTGACCTACGTCCACTTTATAATCCTTTGCTCAAAACATTGGACTATTCTAGGCAAGTCATGCCTTTTACATGGTCCTATGAAACAAAAGGATAAATCTGACAACTTTACATCAGATAGGGCCGCAAATGTTCGGCATTCCACACTCTGGGGATTTCTTCTCCATCTACGGTTGCTAGCTTGTAGGTTCCATTATCAAGCCTTCGTAGAACGGAGTATGGTCCTTCCCACTTCGCACCCATATAAGTTAGGGGTGGAAAGACACGCTTCAGAACCAAGTCTCCGGGTTCAAAGGTTCGGGCTCGAACCCTTTTGTTGTAGTATCTAGCGACCTGTTGCTTGTGTCTCAAGGCACGCAGGTCTGCTTCATCCCTCTTCTCCTCTATTGTATCTAGGGATTCAAGGAGCAACTCGTTATTAGTCATTGGATCGTAATAAGCGACTCAGTGAGATGGTACTTTTAGTCCAACCGGGATGACTGCCTCTGCTCCAAAAGCAAGAGAGAAGGGGGTATGGCCTGTCGCCGATTTATACGTTGTCCTGTAGGCCCATAATGCCAAGGGTAATTCATCGACCCACATGGCTTTGCCCCGCTTCAATCTTCTTTTGATAATGGACTTAATTACTTTATTTGCTGCTTCGACCTGTCCGTTCGACTGCGGATGTGCCACAGAGGTGTACCGTTTCTCAATATGGTACTTCTGGCAGAAGTCCCTGAACTCGTTGCTATCAAACTGTGTTCCATTGTCAGTTATGATGATCTACGGGATCCCAAACCGGCAAATAATGTTCCTAACAACGAAATTAATCACTCGCTTGGTTGTGATTGTAGTTAACGGCTCAGCCTCGACCCATTTGGTGAAGTAGTCTACAGCTACAATAACGAACTTTGCTCCGCCCTTCGCTATAGGGAGGCTTCCGATGATATCAATTCCCCACATAGCGAAAGGCCATGGATTCATCATTGTCTTTAACTGGCCAGGAGGCGCCCTGGGAATTTTTGAAAATCTTTGACATGCATCACAGCGTCGTGCATATTTTGTCGCATCTTTGTTTATGGTAGACCAGAAGTAACCATACCGCAATACCTTTTTTGCCAATGTCTGTCCTCCAGTATGGTCACCGCATTCACCCTCATGTACTTCCTGCAGTACACGCTTGATTTCGTAATGGGCTATACACCGGAGAAGGGGCATTGAAAATCCCTGTCGGTACAGGACTCCGCCTTGCAGAACGTATCGGGAAGCTTTACGGATTATTTTATGCCTCTCGCTCTTCTTGGTCGGAAGCATTCCATTCATCAAGTAATTCTTTAGAGGGGTCATCCATGACTCCCTTTCTGGCTCAGTCTCTAGTATCGGATCAACTTCCATCTGACCTATGCTAGGGAACTTTAGTACTTCAACTGGGGATAGCCGGCTTTTTCAGGATCGTCGGAACTAGCCATCTTCGCTAACTTGTCCGCCTGTTGGTTCTCTGACTGCGGAATATGAGATATGCTGTAATGATCAAAGCCAATCAGCAACTCCTTCATTTTCTCCAAATATGAAATCAATCTTGGGCTCTTAGCTCGGAACTTTCCAGTGACCTGATTTACAACCAACTTGGAATCACAAAATATGTCCAGCTTCGCGATCTCTAATTCCTTTGCGGTCCTCAGCCCGGCTATCAGGGCTTCATATTCGGAGTCGTTGTTAGTGGCGCGAAATTCCAACCGGATAGTATAGGATATCAGTCATTTCTCAGAAGTTTCAAGCACCGCTCCGGCACTGGATCGTTTATCATTCCTAGCACCATCAGTATATAATTTCCAGGCGCTAGGATCGAGAAGTAGTTTTGGTGGGTCAGCCTCTTCATTTACTATGTCATCCTCCGGGACAGTAAATTCTGCTATGAAATCTGCCAACACTTGCCCCCATATCGATCGTCGGGGCTGAAAATTCAGATCAAATTGACTCAATTCAATGTTCCATTTGAGCAGTCTTCCAAAGGCTTCCGATCTCTGTAGAACTTGTTTGAGCAGGTGATCAGTGTACATGGTGATAGGATGAGCTTGGAAATAATTCCGAAGCTTCCTAGATGCAATCAATAAACTGTACGCCAGCTTTTCTATCCTCGGATAATTGCGCTCAGCTGCCGCCAATTTTTTACTTACGTAGTACACTGGCCTTTGAACCTTGTCTTCTTCTCTTACTAATGCTAAGCTGATTGCATGGGACGACACTGCTAAGTATACGAATAAATCCTCATGGTCCACTGGCTTAGACAGTATCGGAGGCCTCTCCAGATGATTCAACAGGTTCTGAAATGCTTCTATGCAATCAGGAGTCCATTTAAAATTGCGTTTTCCTCGCTTTATCAATTCAAAGAATGGAATGCATTTGTCTGTCGCTCTAGAGATGAATTTGCTTAATGTTGCTACTTTCCCTGCAAGGCTTTGCACATCTTTGATTTGTCTAGGCTCCTGAATGCCTCTGATTGCTGCGATCTGGTCTGGATTAATCTCAATCCCACGCGAGTTGACAATGAATCCCAAGAATTTCCCAGAGGCAACCTCAAATGAGCATTTCGTTGGGTTGAGTTTCATCCCATACTTTCGAAGGATACCAAACATCTCGGCCAAGTCTGTAGTGTGAATGGGTGATTGTCTGGACTTAACCAACATGTCGTCAACGTATACCTCCATCGTTTTCCCAATCTGGTTATAGAACATTCTGTTCACTAACCGTTGATATGTAGCGCCTGCGTTCTTCAAACCAAAAGGCATTACCATGTAGCAGCATAATCCCAGATCCGTAATGAAGCTAGTGTGTTCTTGATCTGGAACATGCATAGGGATCTGGTTATATCCTGAATAAGCGTCCATGAAAGAGAGAAGCTCATGACCCACCGTTGAATCTACCAACTGATCAATTCTGGGTAACGGAAAGCTATCTTTTGGGCAGGCTTTATTCAAATCCGAAAAATCAATGCATGTACGTCACTTTCCATTGGCCTTCTTTACCAAAACTGGATTTGAAATCCAATCTGGGTAGGTTGAGTCTCTGATGAATCTGTTACTTCTTAACTTTTCAACTTCTTCTTTCAAGGCCGCGGACCTCTCTGGGCCCAGCATTCGCCTTTTTTGTTTTACAGGGGGATGCTTTGGGTTAATGCTTAATGAGTGACTCATGATTGATGGAGATATCCCACACATGTCCGCGTGGGTCCAAGCAAATACATCCAAGTTATCTTTTAGGAAATCCGTCAGTTCTTTAGCTCGAACTGGATCCAACTGGGATCCAATCTTCAGGACCTTCTCTGGGTCACTATCATTGATCGGTACATCCACAGTCATTTAGTTGGGTGCCGCCATTCTGCCCCCAGTTTCTTCATCCTCTCTGGGATCTATATCCTCGGGCATTTCTCTGGGCAACTCACCCATAGTCATTCTCTTTAATTGCTATGAAGCCTCCTCCCTTGTCGGGGAAGAAGCATCTTTAGTTTCTATATCTCTTCCTTTACGGAGTAGCTTTAGCTCTGCAATGTAACATGCTCGTGCGGCAACCTGATCTCCTCTGACTATGCCAACACCAGCTTCCGTAGGAAACTTCAATAACAAGCACCAGGGGGCTATACAAGCTCTAAACTTTGCTAGGGCCGGTCGACCCAAGAAGGCATTATAAGGCGATTCAATGCCCAAAACCATGAAGGGAAGAATTCTCACTCTCTGGTGTTCTCCTTCCCCAAGTGTTACCGGCAGCTCTACATATCCCATTGGAGCAGTTGAAGCTACGTTAAATCCACGGATCCATCCTTCACATGGCTTTAAATATTTCAATTCAAGGTTCATTTGATCGAACATCTTTTTGAATAGAATGTTGACTGAACTCCCGTTATCCACTAGAACTTTATGAACAGTGGCCGGGCCAATAGGAACTATGATTACAAATGGATCTTCGGTCGGAGCGTGGACTCCAATATTCTCTCGATTGCGGAAAATGACGACATCTGACATCATCTTTTGCTGTTTTACCAGGACATTGTCCTCAGGGTTGCTACACTCTCCTACCTCAAGATGCTGCTTTGTTGCGTTTACGTACTGATCCATCGCCTTGAAACTATGCCCGGCTAGGTGAAGCCCTCCGATTATGGTATTGATAACCAGATCCTTTCCTTTCTGCTGGACAGTTGGCCTGGCAGTTGGTTGATTCTGGTTTTGGTTCAGGGTCTGAATAGCTTGCCCCTGTCTCTAGGAGTCACCCTGTACTCATCCAATTTCCCTTCCCAGAGCAACCTCTCAACTACGTCTCTCAGATGACGGCATTCATTTGTAGAGTGGTCGTGAGTCTAATGGAAGAGACAAAACTTCCCCGTCTCACGTTCTTTCTCCGTCGAATCTCTTGGAGGAGGCCTTTTATGCTGGAGAACGTTGTATGAGTCTACGAAGATATTCTCCAAAGTATCATTTATTGGCGTATAATTTTCGAAAGAGCTGGGACGGGTCCTTCTCTGGGAGTCGTTCCCCTGATTTCTCTTCCAATTATTGCCATTACTGTTATTATCATTATTTCCTGACTGGCGGCCACCGCCCTGGTTTCGGTTTCCATCATTGACTTCAACCTTCCCCAAGATGTCTCCGGTTTGTTTAATGACCACATTACTTTGGAGCTCCTCCTTATCTGCCATTTTCATCTTCCGGTTAGCGTATACCTCCTCCAGACGTAAGCGTACGTTAGCTTTCTCGTAGAACAATTCTCTAGTATGAGGTGGCTTGCCGACCAGGTATCTCCCAAATTCAGTATCTTTATCTACCCCATCGATCAGGGCTGCCACAACAGTTGGCTCATGGGGATCCTTGACTTCAGTGGCAGCTAGGTTGAAACAATCCAGATACACCCTTAAGCTCTCGCCTGGTCGTTGCTTGACAAGGAACAGATCAATCACACTCTTTGTCCTCTGTGCATAAATGCGGAACTGTTCCACGAACCTTTCACTCAACTCCCTGAAACTTGAAATTGATCTTGCTGGTAAGCGAGTAAACCATAATAACGCTACATCCTCCAGGAATATAGGGAATGCTTTGCACTTTACAGCGTCAGAGGCTGCGGCAGCAGTGATTGACCAAGAATATCTCATTAGATGTTGGATTGGATCAGATCTACCTGCGTAACGGTTCATCTGCGGCATGTTGAAGCGCCTTGGGAACGTTAAATCTAGAATGTCATCAGTAAAAGGGGTGTGACTACGGTCAATCCCCTAATCTTCATTCCTTTGTCCACGGCTATCTGCCAGGATTTGATGAACCATAGCTGCAACATTTGCACTGGTCATCGGAAGCTCGAGATCAGCGCTTCTCGCTCGGTGGAATTCTCCGATCTCTCTTCTAGGAACAGCCACGAAATCAGAGCTCGGATTGGGCTTCGTTGCCCCATGTACCATGAGTATTTGTACGGCGAAGGGGCTGAGGTGGTCTATTCTCAACAGGATTGTCCACAACTCGAGATCTAGGAGTTGTGGCACGATTATTCAAGTTGCGGTTTGAGGGTCCTACACCAAGTGTCTCTTCCTCTTGTGATGGCAGGGTTCCAAATCGGAGCTGCTCTATGTTTTCAGCCCTCCCATATGGTCGCCGCGGAGGTCTTGGCGATTCTTCTGATGAAGAAGAGTACTCCAGGGTGAGCGGATGAACTAGGAGTGTTCTTTGCCTTGCGAGGTCATCGAGCCTTCTATCCATAGCAGTCAAGTTCCGTCGCAACACAGAGCTTTCTTGCCTTTGAGCCGCTAATTCATCAAACAGACTATCCCACATTTCAGAGAAGCGAGAGAGATCTCCTTCAGTGACCAGAGCAGAGGGGTCATATTGATCATCAACAATTTCTCTTATGCGCAGAGAACTTGAGCCAGGCCGAACAGAGGTACCGGGACGGGAAGAGTGAGCCATAACCTCCTTTCTAGGTCGAGTTGTAGTCTGGTCATCACTTCGGATCGCAGTAGACCTGTGTATGTGGCTCGTAGCGCCGCCCTGGGATCGGTTCGTGGTAACATTAGGGGGAGGGTTCGAGGCGTTGTCTCGGGATCGAGTGACGACCCCTTCAGATGTTCGGTTCGTGGTAACATTAGGGGGAGACTTCTTTCCAGCCATGATATCAGATGCCGCTGGAATCTTCAAAAATCTGAACAGTGAAGTTTCAGGACTGTTTCCTTTGGACTTGAATATCCAAACAACGGAGCAACAATCCAATATGCTGAGAAATCAATTCTCAGTGAAAGCACCAAAATGTTAGACCAAAATTTGGCTCTAACACCCAAATTGTTCTGATTCGTAGAGAATTATAACTGAAAAATGAGGAAAAAGCAGAAAACACACATGGTTTATAGTGGTTCGGCGTTAACGAGCCTACGTCCACTTTATATGCTATTGATTATACTTTAGATGCTAGTACAACCAACGATTTCTCCCAAACTCCCTCTAACAATTACAATTTCTTTCAGTAATCTCGAAGTAAAACTGGTAAAAAATAGTGGTATGACAGTAATGGTGGAATCAATCCTTCAAATTGCCAAAAGATCCCGAAAATTGCCAAGCTCTGGGCTATTTATAGCTGATTATATCGGGTGGATTGCGGTCATATGTGGCGCAAATCCCGAGAATATCGGATCAGATCGTAGCTTGATGAAGAATTGGTCAAGATGACAGTTGTGGACAGGTGTTGCGAGATCCATACATCTCGGATCCTGATAGAATTGGTCATAGTCTTCGGCGTGGCCTCTGGAACTAGGATCGGATCGAACTAGCATGGGTGGATTGGATCGCATTGGCTCGCAGCGATCCGATGGGGGGCGTCATGATCCGACCAAGGCTGAGCAACCGCGACCAGATTTCTGGAGGCTGAGAGGAGTGAAGCTTCATATTTTCTTCTGGTGTGTGATCCTTGGTGGCTTGGTCAAAAAGCTAGCCAACACAAGGAAAGGGATCGTCCTTACCGCTTCGAGACGCTCTAGCCCATGTCTCAGGCAAGCGCGTAGACAAACCTTAGATCGTCAGGGCCGGTCCACTCGATGTGGATTAGAATGCCTGGACAATGCGCTTCCCTGCCCTATGGGGCGTCAATCTGGACTGTATAAAGACCATACCATCCATCGGCTCTGCAGAGACCGATATAACCGAGGCGCCTCGCTATCCATCATCCACATAAGTAAAACATCTGGGCATGCAAAACCCAAACACCACTCCTAGCTAGAAGGAAACGCATGCCCTCCCTGAAGCCCTCTCCCGTTTCTGGTTCACACTGGGGTACGAGGCTCGCGAATTAACGCTACACAAAACTATGCTATATTAAAGTCGTGCTTTAATCATCAACCACAAGACTCTGCTTTTCAATAGAATCCTTGATCATTTGCATCTCAGCATGCCACATAGGCAATTCACGCTATGCAACCAATGTATATCAATCACACAGAATGAAATCCGATGTCAGATACACATCCATTTACAAGTTACGTAAGAACCCGTAACTTCCCCGGTAAGGAAAGAGCGGATACTTTGAGAACAACACACAAAAGAACGCAGACAGAAGAACATTTCATTGTTAATTACAACAATTTCATCAGAACACAAGAATATACAGAGTATAAACAAATAAAATACATTCGATAAATATCAGAGATTACAATAAATTACTACAGCAGAAAAATAATACAATACACAGCTGAAAGAGATATACGGATACAGAGCATTTCGGATATCATTCCAGCTGTAAACCAGGTTCCTGTGAATATAAATCTGCAAAACCAAAACTACTAGCTGCCCGTGTCAAAAAAAGGGCACCCAGAGTTTAGGTTAAAACAATAAACTCCAGGTCAGTCATGGGACTAGTGTGAGAACTAAAATAGTTAGTTAAAACTTTACTTTAAAAGAGAGTAATTCCAGGGACCACGCAGTATAACATGGAACGGGTTTCCTCCCAAGAATGCCAGTGCATAGAATAAACAACACAATGCTTTTTCTAAAAATGAAGCTATTATAAGACCCAGGTCCCATCACACAATGCAACGTAAGCCGGAGGATAGGCTTTTCCCTTATAATAGCCAAACATGCTTGGTACGTTTAAAACAAATCATTTGATACTATTATAAGTGTATAGTGTCAAAACAATTTCAATCAAAAATAACAATCATAGACGGCATGGGTACCATATATCATGTCGTCGTACTAGGCTCTACAATCAAAACTGCAAAGTCACGTATTTGGAAATTGGATTTCCTTCTATGAACCGAGGCAAAAGATAGTCCTCTACCGATTCAAGACTGTCTAGCCCGAGTCTCAGGATCTGAGCTCGAGTGACCCTTAAAGCGACAGGGCCGGTCCACCGATGTGGATTAAAATGCCTGAACACTGCGTTTCCCAGCCCTTTGGGGCGTAAATGAGCCAACAAATGACTCCATCGGCTCCACATAGTCACTGATATATTTGAGGCGCCTCGCAACAGCAACAACCACATAAGTCAAACTCGTCAGGGCGTGTCAAACCACTGACGCCACTTCTAGCTAGAAGGAAACGCATGCCCTCCCTGAAGTCCTCTCCCGTTTCTGGTTCACAACCGGGATGTGAGGCTCGCGAATTAACGCTATACAAAGCTGTGCCACACAAGTTGTGCTTTGATCATCAACCACAAGACTCTGCTTTTCAACAGAAGCCTTGATCATTTGCATCTTAGCATGCCACACAGGCAAACCACTCCATGCAACTGATATCCATCAATCACACAGAATGATATCCAATGTTAGACATACAGTCCATTTACAAGTCCGTTCTGGGTCTGAACGAAACCGGAGGCACCTAGTACCCCGCATATCCATCGATCTCCAAGTACGTCTTGACGATCACCAACTGATTCTCTCCTCTTGGGTGTACGACCCAATCAAGATCATTAGTAATTATCCAAATGACGTGAAGACCTCCAGTCTTCAACCACCGTCTTCATCTTCGACTCATCGTCGAATCAGTTATTCAGAATGGGATAAACCCGGTCTTTTTGAATAACTCGCATATATAATAAACAAGTGTTACACAAACAAAACATACGCCTCATTCCAATTCATCAGTCACTAACCGTAAATTAGCAAGAGAATAATTCCCCAAATATTAACCCCGAAGGCCGAAACCAACAACAGATCAATACCTAGGAAACCCTTCTTCTTAGCTAACCTATAGTTATTTTCCAAATTCCACATTCTTAAGGAAAGGTTCCCATTAATTTTATCAAAGATAAATTCTTTTAAATTTATTCTTTAACCTTCCTTTGAATATCAAATCAAACCAAATTATGGTTTATCCAAACTAGCTGGGATTAACGAACCTTACCGAAGTAATCATTTGTTTTAATTTCCCAATCCTAACCTATTCATCCCATGAAGTAAAACTGGTAATACTTCATATCTAACACCATGGTGTTATCGGTAAATTCAATTACCATTTCACGTTCAAATCTAGTTAAAGATTTAACTATCGCTTGGAGCAAAACTGGTGATACTCCATTCTCGATCATTTTAATCTAATTAAAGATTCATTAAAACTCCACTTAGTTTTAATCTTTGACTGGGTTAAAGAATCAATGTCATTTAAAACACGGTTCGCGATAAACCCAAAATCACATTCCATTCTAACAGCTTTTAACCGTAAAATAGCAAGTGAGCAATTCCCTAAGTATTAACCCCGAAGGCCGAAACCAACATCAGATCAATACCCAAGAAACCATTCAACTTAACTAATCTCCAGTTAGTTTCTTATTTTCTTAACTCCGTTGGGTCTAAGAACAGTATTATTGAAGATACCGTTCACGACAACCCAAAATCACATTCCATTAATTATCGGGTTAAAGAACAAGTGTTATTTAAAAGGGGATTATTGCCACAAGGACAAAAAGAGCAAAAAGTTTGCTCAAAAGGACAAAGGCCAAAAAATTTACCCAAAAGGACATTTTTAGTGCAAATGGTGGAATTTAGGGGGGTCCCTTGTTTTTCCACTTTACACTAAAAGTTGGCCTTTTGAGCAAATTTTTTGGCTCTTGTCCCTTTGGGCAAACTTTTTGCTTTTTTTGCCCTTTACACAAGTTTCCTGTATTTAAAACACCGTTCACGATAAACCCAAAAATCAATTCAAATTCAATTCCAATTAAATACCATTTAATTGGTACACTTCATTAAATCTAAATAAAAAGATTTAATCTTTTTCTCAACTGGGTTTAAGAACAGTGTTAATGAAGACACCATTCACGACAAACCCAAATCACATTTGATATTAAATACAAGGCTCTAAATAGAAAATATATCGGCTTATATTCAATATCAAATTCTACGACCAACAAATATCGTATTGGAAATAACGATATAAATATATCTTTCAAATTTCCATACCAATATCTGTATAATCACGAAATCCAACATCGAAATATTCCAAAGACAATTTCGATTCACATCCCTTCCAATTCAATTATTGGAAATTCTGGTTATTTTCAAAACCATTTCAAATCCACTTATTTATTTAAAAAATAAATGGGATTATAATTCTAGTTCAAAACTAGTTCATTTCGATAAAAATCTATTTTTATCTTTTCAAATATGGAGTTTTTCATCCCAATTCTTCCCAAATCATTTCTTATGATTTTACAAAAATTATTACTATTTTTAATAATTTTATCAAGGCCCGTACATTCGATTTCCATCAACGGCCATCGAACTGCACTTACAACGACCTTTTCCAAATTTGATTTGGACATAATTCCAAATCCAACCGTTAGATTTCAAATCTATAATATTCGTTAGAAAGCTCTTTTCGATACGAACCCAATGGTTCCGGTTTTAGGAGAATCCGACGGTCGGATCTCCCGTAATATCCATTCGAAGTCAATGGTCGAAATTCGCGAACTGCCGCGGCGTGGCGCGTTCTATTCAGGCCATTATATATATAATATATATATTTCATCGATTTACTTTTAAAACGTATTATATAAATCGTTTTAAATTCGTTTTCAAAATGATTTCAACATCATACCCAATTTCTAATCAAAATTGAATATTACACATCATCGATATACAAATGATTATATTTTCAAAATGTTATATTTTGAAATCACTTTCTTTTTTATATTCATTATAAAAATGAATAAAATCGATATAAATATCGTTCACGTCAAAATGGCGTCAATCTAATCAACATCGCTTTTATACATATTTTAACAACTTCGTTATTCTATTCAACAAATGAATATTTTCTATTCAACACATGAATTTATATTTATATTCAACACATGAATTTATATTTCTATTCAACACATGAATATATATTTCTATTCAACACATGAATACATATTTCTTTTCAACATATGAATATATATTTCTATTCAACACATGAATATATATTTCTTATTTTCCAAATTGGAATGAGGCCCAATCAATTACCATATAACGTTAATTATATGGATTCCCTACAACACATGTATATAACAGCAATGATAAATCATCAACCATCATCCAGAGTTCACCACACCACTGCATAAACATTGAATATAAATAATTAACGATTACACAGTCTGTCAACCCATCGATTGACATACAACTAAACAATCGGGATTAGTGTACGTCAAATATCATCCCAATACCCGTGTGGGGTTTCAAATCAACACACACATATTTTATTTGTGCAGTTGGGCGATGTGTAAAATTTATTGTCCTAATCAATATCAGTCAAATCAGTGTATATAAACAGATCGTCCAATTTGTTTATAAATATTTATTTTACATACACGTTAAAAATTATATTTTTAACCATAAAATATTTTCCACTACAAAATATTTTATTTCATTCCACATCACACAATCAAATTTCACAACATAGCAACCAAACAAACAAGTCATCCATGGTCTATGGACGACGGGTGTCCGGAGCTGCTAAGCACCGTCTGCATCCTAGTATATATTTCAACTAGAAAACAAATTAAAAGTGAGGAGTTCTCACATTGGGGATCCACTCCGTCTGTTTTATATTGGACGATGGTTTGGATTTACCCGACATCCCAACTTCATCTTTCCACGCTGTTCATAAATAAAAATCACATTTTTATTTCACCGCTACATGGATAAAAATCACATTTTATTCACTTCTTTAAACCAATAAAAATTGAATTTTTCTCGTTACAACATATATAAAAATATCGCCTTTTATATAATTAAAAATATCGCCTTTCTATAATAAAAATATCGCCTTTCTATAATTAAAAATATCGCCTTTCTATAATAAAAAATATCGCCTTCTATAATTAAAAATATCGCCTTTTCTATAATTAAAAATATCACCTTTCTATAATTAAAAATCAAATCTTTACTCTTCACAAAAATAGAATTTTTAAAACAAAGTTATGTATATGTATAAAAATTATATTCCTAACGTATCGTTACATCAATAAAAATCATATTTTTATTTCGTTACTTTATATATAAAAATCCAATCCTTTAATATATAAAAATCCGATCTTTTCTAAAAATCTAATGTTATAAAACAAAAGAAATCATATTTTAAAACTGATTTTATATGCAATTATATATTTTAAAAAAAATCAGATTTTTATTTCAAAACATTTCTATACTATGCTTTATATATATAAAAAAATCTGAAAATAATTCAGTGTTATTTACCTTTATTAATCGTCCTTCCAGAACTTCTCTTGCTTCGTTTTGCACTGCTCCAGATGTTCGAACTCATACACAAGGATTAAGGGCTTCAATTCGCACTGACATCGAGTCGCCGGAGGTCTGCAGGCAAGGGAGAGAGTCGCGGCGGCGTTGGAGGCTGTTGAGGTGGCGCCGGAGGGTTTGACAGTCGGCAGTGGTCTTTTCTGGTGGCGGGTTAGTGTAACAACCCGAAAATCTGGGCCAGTTTAAAATTTTTATTTTAGCAATTTTAGTGAATTTTGATTATTTAAAATAGATTATTTTAAATAATATCGATGAGAAATTTATTTTGAATATAATGAGAACGTATATAATATACGCGTAGTCGTTAGAATATAAATATTTATATATAATTATAAATAGAATTGAAAATGGCGCGGTAGTTCGATAATTCGATTTCAAACTTCAATTGAACATACCGGGTGCAAAACAATCTGGATTTTAGTGGAACCAAAAACATTAGGATCTAATTGAGAATATCTTTCCAACGAATCCGAAAAATCAAGATTTCATAGCGGGAATCAAAAGATATGTCCAGTTGAAAATTCTGAATAGTCGCTATGGAATTCAGGCCCTTAAAAATGGAAATTTTGCAAACGACCTCGGATTTCGACGAAACCACTTTTGTTAAATCCGTGATGTAAAGTTATTGCTAGGTTTCAAATTTCATAATTTTTCGAATCAATATGTGAGCGTGGCAAAGGAAAACGCGTTTGACCAGTTTTAGTTGATTTTAATCGACTGGAAAATGACCATTTTTCCAACGGTCTTAGAATTCGACGAAACTAGTTTTGTTAGGACCGTATCGTCAACACGAAGCTAGAAAATATTTTTCGAGAATTTTTAGAGTTAGTATGTGACCCCAGTAAAATGAAATGCGCGTTCAAATTCAATATATAGAGTTATATGTTGATTTCGACGGAAACTATTCGAAACGATCGAATTAGCTTACGATACATATGCCATTATGTTCGGAATGGGGGTATTTAGCTATGGACGACAGGCGGTGGGCCTCGTTTCGAGGTCAAAATAAAAAGTTGCTTTTTGGAAAAAATAAAATGAATTAAATATAAAATATGTATTTTTTCAGAAACCCCCCCTCTTTCTTGTTTTCACGAATCAGAAAAAAAAGGAAAGAAGCCGGAGCAGCCGCCACCACCCATCGTCGTGGGTCCCTCCGCCACCCTCCGCCTCCTCGCGCCACCTCCCATTGGCGAGCCCTTCGTCCTCCCTCCAACGCTCCCCTCAACGAAGCCCCGATACCCACGAAGATCACCTCCAGCGAAACCCAACCACCTAAGCCTCGACCCCCTCGCGCCGGTGATCCCCACCACCCACGACCGTCGTTCCTTTCTCCGACCTCTTCTTCTCCCTTCTCCCCTTCTTTGAACCACGTAACCCTAAATCTCCCCAACCCCTAGCCGCCACTCCTCTACGTCGCAGGCCCCACCATGCTTCCACTGCGCCACCAGTCTCCACCACCTGCAGATCACGGCGAACACCACCCAACCAGACCTCAGCGAGCGCCACATCCAAGCCCAAATCGAAGGAGACCGCTGCCCTAGCTTGGACCCGTCCTCGCCTCCATCGCACTGCACAGGGCTGGAATCACCGCGAGGCGCTGTAGTAGCTCTCCGACCCGTTCATCCCTTCCTCCACTGAAACTCACAGCTCTTCTCCGTCACGAGGTGAGTTTCTCTAAGTTGATTTCAACTAAAAACGGTTAGGAAAAAGGGAATGTTTATTTTACGTGACAAATCAGTTTTTAAAAATAAATACTTTGATTTGAAAATATAACGTACTCTATTTTTGAAAACACAGAAGAGCATGACTTTTGAAAGTATAAAATATGATTTTTGTAAATAAAAATAGTATTCATTTTGAAAATAAATAAAGCATTGTTTTTAAAATGTTAGCATATAATAAAGGCGAGATTTTTATACAGAGGAAGGCGATATTTTTAAGTAAAGAAAGTCGAAATTTTTATTGAATGTAAAGGTTAAAAATATAATTTTTATCGTGGGTAAGGAATAAAAATATAATTTTTATATGGCAGAGCTTATAAAAATATTTTTTTATAATATAAGATAGAAAATATAAAAATACGATTTTTATATATGTTGTAGCGAAAAGATTTGATCTTTATAAATATAGCGGAGTGATAAAAATGTGATTTTTAATGTGAACAATGTGAATAAAAGTGCGATGGAATTGACGGGCAGCAAAACAGAATCCAGACCATTCAGAAGTAAAGAATGGAGGAGTGGATCCCTCGGTGAGAACTCCTCACTCTAAATTTCTTTTCTAGTTATATATATATATATATATACTAGGATGCAGACGGTGCTTAGAAGCACCCGACACCTTTGTTTGAAACCATGGATGTTTGGTTGATTTGTGGTTTGATTGTGATATTGGTTTGAATGTGGTTTGTGGTGTGAAAAATCGAATCGATAAATTGGTTAGGATTAGACGTGCGCCGTTATAAGGCGAAGGAGTAAGGCTAGGTTAGACCCTGCTCCAAATTTTGTGGTTTGAATAACGAAAGTGATTTGATTGATATGTGTATGACGTGGGCCATTATTAGACCGGGGATTAGGCGAGGCCTAATCCCGATTCTAGTATCGTGCCGTTATACCGCCGAAATTTTCTAAAAAGTGTTGGAAAAATTTAATTAATGAAAATAAATATTCATATACAAATCAGACGATTTGTTTATGTACACCCATTTTACTGATATGGATTGGGACGATAAATTTTACACATCGCCCAACTGCACAAATAAAATCTGTGTTTGATTGCTTGAAACCCCACACGGGTATTGGGATGATATTTGACGTACACTAATCCCGATTGTTTAGTTGTATGTCGATCGATTGATTGACAGGCTGTTATAAGCGTTGAATATTTATATTTGATGCTTATACAGTGTAGAATGCACTTTGGATGATGGTTGATTATTCATCGTTGTTGATATATACATGTTTTGTAGAAAATCCATATAATTAACATTATATGGTAATCGTTTGGGCCTCATTCCAGTTTTGAAATAGAAATATTTGAAATGAAATATTTGAATAGAAATATTTGAAAAAGAAATATTTGAAGTAGAATATTTGAAATTGAAATATATGAAGCCGCATTGATAGATTGACGCCATTTTGACGTGAACGATATTTATATCGATTTTATTCAAATTGAATTGAAAACGAACAGAAATTGAATAGAAATGAATTCGAATAGAATTGAAATCATTTTAAAATGAAAACGAACAGAAATTGAATAGAAATGAATTCGAATAGAATTGAAATCATTTTAAAATGAAAACGAACAGAAATTGAATAGAAATGAATTCGAATTGAAATTGAATTGAATTGAATTGAAAATGAACTGAAATTGAATTAGAAATCAATTTGAATTGAAATCAATTTAAAATGAATTTGAAATGAATTTATATTGGAATATTCAATTTTGATTTGAAATGGAATATGAAGTTGAAACCATTTTGAAAACGAATTTAAAAACGAGTTATAAAATATGTTTTTAAAAGGTAATCGACGAAGTATATATTATACATATTGAATATATAATATAATGGCCTGAATAGAACGCGCTGCGCCGCGGCAGTTCGCGAATTTCGACCATTTATTTCAAACGGACATTACGGGAGATCCGACCGTCGGATTCTCCTAAAACCGGAACCGTTGGGTTCGTATATAAAAGAGCTTTCTAATGAATATTAGAAATTTAAAATCTAATGGTTGGATTTGGAATTATGCCAAAATCAAATTTGGAAAAGGTCGCTGTAAGTGCAGTTCGATGGCCGTTGATGGAAATCGACTGTACGGGCCTTGATAAAATTATTAAAAATAATAATAATTTATGTAAAATCATAAGAAATGATTTGGGAAGAATTGGGATGAAAACTCCATATTTGAAAAGATAAAAATAGATTTTTATCGAAATGAACTAGTTTTGAACTAGAATTATAATTCTATTTATTTTTAAATAAATAAATTGGATTTGAAATGATTTTGAAAACAACCAGAATTGCCAATAATTATTGGAATGGATTTGAATCGAAATTGTCTTCGGAATATTTCGATGTTGGATTTCGTGATGATACAGATATTGTTATGGGAATTTGAAAGATATATATATCGTTATTTCCATTACAATATCTGTTGGTCGTAGAATTTGATATTTAATATAAGCCGATATATTTTCTATTCAGAGCCTTGTATTGAATATCAAATGTGATTTGGGTTTGTCGTGAATGGTGTCTTCACTAACACTGTTCTTGAACCCAGTTGAGAACAGATTGAATCTTTTTATTTAGATTTAATGAAGTGTAAAAATTAAATAATATTTAATTGGAATTGAATTGATATTGATTTTTGGGTTTATCGTGGACTGTGTTTTAAATAACACTCGTTCTTTAACCCGATAATTAATGGAATGTGACTTTGGGTTTATCGTGAACCGTGTTTTAAACGACACTGTTTCTTTAACCCAGTTAACGATTAAAACTAAGTGGAGTTTTAATGAATCTTTAATTAGATTGAAATGATCGAGGATGGAGTATCACCAGTTTTGCCCCAGGCATTAGTTAAATCTTTAATTAGATTTGAACGTGAAATGGTAATTGAATTTACCGATAACACCGTGGTGTTAGATATGAAGTATTACCAGTTTTACTTCATGGGATGAATATGTTGGGATTGGAAAATTAAAACAAAAGATTACTTCGGTAAGGTTCGTTAATCTCGACTAGTTGAATCGAAATTCAAAAGGAGATTAGAGAATAAATTCAAGGAATTTATCTTTGATAAAATTAATGGGAACCTTTCCCTATGAATGTGAAATTTAGAAACTAACCGTCGGTTAGCCAAGCAGAATGGTTTTTTGGATATTGATCTGATGTTGGTTTCGGCCTTCGGGGTTAATATTTGGGGAACTCTTCTCTTGATTAATTTACGGTTAGTGACTGATGAACTGGAATGAGGTGTATGTTGTGTTTGTGTAACACTTATTTAAAATATACGCGAGTTATTCGGAAATACCGGGTTTATCCCATTCTGAATAACTGATACGACGATAAGTCGAAGATGAAGACGATGGTCGAAGACCGGAGATCTTCATGTCGTTTGGGTGATTACTGATGATCTTGATTGTGATGTACACCCAAGAAGATGGAAACAATTGATGATCGTCCAGACGTACATGGAGATCGATGGACATGCGGGGTACTAGGTGCCTCCGGTTTCGTTCAGACCCAGAACGAACTTGTAAATGGACTGTGTGTCTGACATTGGATTTTAGTCTATGTGATTGATCTCTATTTAATATATATCTGTTTGGCGGCGGAGAATTTATTCTCTTGCTTAACGCCCTTCTCTGAGACGTACGAGCTCAGGGGTTATATACTGATGGATATCAAACGCATAGAGTGAATTGCCTGTGTGGCATGCCTAAGTGGCGAATGATCAAGGCTTCTGTTGAAAAGCAAAGTCTTGTGGTTGATGATCAAAGCACGGCCTTTGTGGCGTAGCTTTGTGTAACTTTTACTTCGCGAGTTTCGCACCCCGGTTGTGAACCAAAAATGGGAGAGGACCTCAGGGAGGGCATGCGTTTCTTTCTAGCTAGGGTGGTGTCAGTGACCTACCAGCCCTGACATTTATATATTTTTCACCTATGTTGTTGTTGCTGTTGCGAGGCGCCTCGGTTTGATCGGACGATCCGGGTCCGATGGAGTCATTCGTTGGCTCATTTACGCCCCAAAGGGCGGGGAAACGTATTGTTCAGGCACTATAATCCACATCGGTGGACCGGCCCTGTCGCTCCTTGGGGCAGTTGCGGCTGTTCCTGAGGCTCGGGCTAGAGAGTCTCGAATCGGTAGAGGACGATCCCTGGCCTCGGTTCATAGATGGAAATCCAATTTCTAAATACGTGACATTTGCGGTTTTATTTGTAAACCTATATATGGCGACATAGTGGCATGGGACGCTCATGTCGCCTATGATTGATATTTATGATTGAAGTTGTTTTATACACTATGCACTTATAATAGTATCAAATGATTCGTTTTAAACGTATCAAGCATTCTTGGCTATTATAAGGTAAAAACCCTATCCCCCGGCTTGCGTTGCATTGTGTGATAGGACCTGGGTCTTATAATAGCTTCATTTTTCTTTATTTAGCATTGCGCTGTTGTTTTATGCACTGGTATTCTTGGGAGGAAACCCGTTCCGTGTTATACGGCGTGGTCCCTTGATTTACCTAACTTTGAAAATAAAGATTAATAACTGTTTTAGTTCTCACACCAGTCACATGACTGACCTGGAGTTTATTGTTTTAACCTAAACTCTAGGTGCCCTTATTTTGACACGGGCAGCTAGTAGTTTTGGTTTTGCAGATTTATATTCACAGGATCCTGGTTTACAGCTGGAACGATATCCGAAAAGCTTTGTATCCGTATATCTCTTCTAGTTGTGTATTGTATTATTTTCCGCTGCGATGTATTTAAATGTAATTTAAATCTCTGTTATTTCTGTGTAATATTCATGTATACTCTGTATATTCTTGTAATCTGATGCATTGTTGTAATATACAATGAAATGTTCTTCCGTCTGCGTTCTATTGTGGCTTGTTCTCGACTCAATCCGTTCTTTCTCATCTCTTCGGAGACCGGGGAAGTTCGGGTCGTTTCATGTGGTATCAGAGCTTTGGTTTACAAAGCAGAGAACATGACACATTAGAACCATACGAAAGAATTCATCAGATATTGGATTAGCAATATCCAATGGAATGACTCGTTAGAGATGGGATCAGTAGTATCCTAGAACGGGTGTGAAGAGTATATTTTAAAAAAAAAATGAAAACCAATTTTGTTTTGAAAATTTAAATTAACTATTCGTATTTGATTATTTATTTGTATTGATTTGGACAGTCCAGTATATAAAGATTTTGCATATACGCCTTGCAAACGTGTATTTGAAGTTTTAATATACTGGATAGATATAGAATTACACTCTAATCGCCCGGAGATGATTTTGATGATGGAGCTCCATCATTAGAATTTATGTTCGAGTGACGAAAGTGGGCTTTCTATATATTTCCTATTGACTGGTGTGAGAAACAAAATTAGATAGGACCTATTGTTGTGATTTGGCATCAAAAATCTGATTTGACTATGTATCAAAATTATGAATTTGAAACTCTAATTCACTAATTGATTGATGTTTGTGTTGTTTGTTTATTTGTTTGATAATTTTGAACCATTATGCCTAATTGCATCAAATATTGAATTGTATTGAAAATTGGTCGCATATGCTTGCATATACATATACTTATATTGAACAGGTCATAGCAAGGAGGCTAGAGCAGAGAATAAAATTTGTTCGCCCGATAAATAGGTACATGTTTACTACATAATTTACTGTTTTGTTTGGGTGATGATGATTTTATGAGCCTATAGGCTAGCCGCTTGGCTTTTACTTTTTCTTTTTGAGATTAGAAGGACCGGGGAAGCTATTTGAAATTCCCCGATGCTCCCGTTACAGGGGAGGTTATGGCGAAATTTTTCGAAAATTTAGGGTGTTAGCCAAATTTTTGAAATTTTAGAAAATTCTCAAAAACTGAAAAGTTGGAGAATGGAAGCCAGATCGAACATAGAGTTGATTAATCAAACCACTTTCGACTTTGTTCCTTTTTGGGGACGAAAAGTTTTAAGTGGGGGAGATTGTAACAACCAGAAAATCTGGGCCAGTTTAAAATTTTTATTTTGGCAATTTTAGTGAATTTTGATTATTTAAAATAGATTATTTTAAATAATATCGACGAGAAATTTATTTTGAATATAATTAGAACGTATATAATATACGCGTAGTTGTTAGAATATAAATATTTATATATAATTATAAATAGAATTGAAAATGGCGCGGTAGTTCGATAATTCGATTTCAAACTTCAATTGAACATACCGGGTGCAAAACAATCCAGATTTTAGTGAAACCAAAAACATTAGGATCTAATTGAGAATATCTTTCCAACGAATCCAAAAAATCAAGATTTCATAGCGGGAATCAAAAGATATGTCCAGTTGAAAATTCTGAATAGTCGCTATGGAATTCAGGCCCTTAAAAATGGAAATTTTGCAAACGACCTCGGATTTCGACGAAACCACTTTTGTTAAATCCGTGACGTAAAGTTATTGCTAGGTTTCAAATTTCATAATTTTTCGAATCAATATGTGAGCGTGGCAAAGGAAAACGCGTTTGACCAGTTTTAGTTGATTTTAATCGACTGGAAAATGGCCATTTTCCCAACGGTCTCAGAATTCGACGAAACTAGTTTTGTTAGGACCGTATCGTCAATACGAAGCTAGAAAATATTTTTCGAGAATTTTTAGAGTTAGTATGTGACCCCAGCAAAATGAAATGCGCGTTCAAATTCAATATATAGAGTTATATGTTGATTTCGACGGAAACTATTCGAAACGATCGAATTAGCTTACGATACATATCCCATTGTGTTCGGAATGGGGGTATTTAGCTATGGACGACAAGCGGTGGGCCTCGTTTCGAGGTCAAAATAAAAAGTTGCTTTTTGGAAAAAATAAAATGAATTAAATATAAAATATATATATTTTCAGAAACCCCCCCCTCTTTCTTGTTTTCACAAATCAGAAAAAAAGGAAAGAAGACGGAGCAGCCGCCACCACCCATCGTCGTGGGTCCCTCCGCCACCCTCCGCCTCCTCGCGCCACCTCCCATTGGCGAGCCCTCCGTCCTCCCTCCAACGCTCCCCTCAACGAAGCCCCGATACCCCCGAAGATCACCTCCAGCGAAACCCAACCACCCAAGCCTCCACCCCCTCGCGCCGGTGATCCCCACCACCCACGACCGTCATTCCCTCCTCCGACCTCTTCTTCTCCCTTCTCCCCTACTTTGAACCCCGTAACCCTAATTCTCCCCAACCCCAAGCCGCCGCTCCTCTACGTCGCAGGCCCCACCATGCTTCCGCTGCGCCACCAGTCTCCACCACCTGCAGATCACGGCGAACACCACCCAACCAGACCTCAGCGAGCGCCACATCCAAGCCCAAATTGAAGGAGACCGCTGCCCTAGCTTGGACCCGTCCTCGCCTCCATCGCACTGCACAGGGCTGGAATGACCGCGAGGCGCTGTAGTAGCTCTCCGACCCGTTCATCCCTTCCTCCACTGAAACTCACAGATCTTCTCCGTCACGAGGTGAGTTTCTCTAAGTTGATTTCAACTAAAAACAGTTAGGAAAAAGGGAATGTTTATTTTACGTGACAAATCAGTTTTTAAAAATAAATACTTTGATTTGAAAATATAACATACTCTATTTTTGAAAACACAAAATAGCATGACTTTTGAAAGTATAAAATATGATTTTTGTAAATAAAAATAGTATTCATTTTGAAAATAAATAAAGCATTGTTTTTAAAATGTAAGCATATAATAAAGGCGAGATTTTTATACAGAGGAAGGCGATATTTTTAAGTAAAGAAAGGCGAAATTTTTATTGAATGTAAAGGTTAAAAATATAATTTTTATCGTGTGTAAGGAATAAAAATATAATTTTTATAATATAAGATAGAAAATATAAAATAAGATTTTTATATATGTTGTAGCGAAAAGATTTGATCTTTATAAATATAGCGGAGTGATAAAAATGTGATTTTTAATGTGAACAGTGTGAATAAAAGTGCGATGGAATTGACGGGCAGCAAAACAGAATCCAGACCATTCAGAAGTAAAGAATGGAGGAGTGGATCCCTCGGTGAGAACTCCTCACTCTAAATTTTCTTTTCTAGTTATATATATATATATGCTAGGATGCAGACGGTGCTTAGAAGCACCCGACACCTTTGTTTGAAACCATGGATGTTTGGTTGATTTGTGGTTTGATTGTGATATTGGTTTGAATGTGGTTTGTGGTGTGAAAAATCGAATCGATAAATTGGTTAGGATTAGACGTGCGCCGTTATAAGGCGAAGGAGTAAGGCTAGGTTAGACCCTGCTCCAAATTTTGTGGTTTGAATAACGAAAGTGATTTGATTGATATGTGTATGACGTGGGCCATTATTAGACCGGGGATAAGTCGAGGCCCAATCCCGATTCTAGTATCGTGCCGTTATACCGCCGAAATTTTCTAAAAAGTGTTAGAAAAATTTAATTAACGAAAATAAATATTCATATACAAATCAGACGATTTGTTTATGTACACCCATTTTACTGATATGGATTGGGACGATAAATTTTACACATCGCCCAACTGCACAAATAAAATCTGTGTTTGATTGCTTGAAACCCCACACGGGTATTGGGATGATATTTGACGTACACTAATCCCGATTGTTTAGTTGTATGTCGATCGATTGATTGAGAGGCTGTTATAAGCGTTGAATATTTATATTTGATGCTTATACAGTGTAGAATGCACTTTGGATGATGGTTGATTATTCATCGTTGTTGATATATACATGTGTTGTAGAAAATCCATATAATTAACATTATATGGTAATTGTTTGGGCCTCATTCCAGTTTTGAAATAGAAATATTTGAAATGAAATATTTGAATAGAAATATTTGAAAAAGAAATATTTGAAGTAGAATATTTGAAATTGAAATATATGAAGCCGCGTTGATAGATTGACGCCATTTTGACGTGAACGATATTTATATCGATTTTATTCAAATTGAATTGAAAACGAACAGAAATTGAATAGAAATGAATTCGAACAGAATTGAAATCGTTTTAAAATGAAAACGAACAGAAATTGAATAAAAGTGAATTCGAATTGAAATTGAATTGAATTGAAAACGAACTGAAATTGAATTAGAAATCAATTTAAAATGAATTTGAAATGAATTTATATTGGAATATTCAATTTTGATTTGAAATGGAATATGAAGTTGAAACCATTTTGAAAACGAATTTAAAAACGATTTATAAAATACGTTTTTTAAAGGTAATCGACGAAGTATATATTATATATATTGAATATATAATATAATGGCCTGAATAGAACGCGCCGCGCCGCGGCAGTTCGCGAATTTCGACCATTTATTTCAAACGGACATTACGGGAGATCCGACCGTCGGATTCTCCTAAAACCGGAACTGTTGGGTTCGTATCGAAAAGAGATTTCTAAAGAATATTAGAAATTAGAAATCTAACGGTTGGATTTGGAATTATGTCCAAATCAAATTTGAAAAAGGTCGCTGTAAGTGCAGTCCGATGGCCGTTGATGGAAATCGACTGTACGGGCCTTGATAAAGTTATTAAAAATAGTAATAATTTGTGTAAAATCATAAGAAATGATTTGGGAAGAATTGGGATGAAAAATCCATATTTGAAAAGATAAAAATAGATTTTTATCGAAATGAACTAGTTTTGAACTAGAATTATAATTCTATTTATTTTTAAATAAATAAATTGGATTTGAAATGATTTTGAAAACAACCAGAATTGCCAATAAATATTGGAATGGATTTGAATCGAAATTGTCTTCGGAATATTTCGATGTTGGATTTCGTAATGATACAGATATTGTTATGGGAATTTGAAAGATATATATATCGTTATTTCCAATACAATATCTGTTGGTCGTAGAGTTTGATATTGAATATAAGCCGATATATTTTCTATTCAGAGCCTTGTATTAAATATCAAATGTGATTTGGGTTTGTCGTGAATGGTGTCTTCACTAACACTGTTCTTGAACCCATTTGAGAAAAGATTGAATCTTTTTATTTAGATTTAATGAATTGTACCAATTAAATAATATTTAATTGGAATTGAATTGATATTGATTTTTGGGTTTATCGTGGACAGTGTTTTAAATAACACTCGTTCTTTAACCCGATAATTAATGGAATGTGACTTTGGGTTTATCGTGAACCTTGTTTTAAACGACACTGATTCTTTAACCCAGTTAACGATTAAAACTAAGTGGAGTTTTAATGAATCTTTAATTAGATTGAAATGATCGAGGATGGAGTATCACCAGTTTTGCTCCAGGCGTTAGTTAAATCTTTAATTAGATTTGAACGTGAAATGTAATTGAATTTACCGATAACACCGTGGTGTTAGATATGAAGTATTACCAGTTTTACTTCATGGGATGAATAGGTTGGGATTGGGAAATTAAAACAAAAGATTACTTCGGTAAGGTTCGTTAATCTCGACTAGTTGAATCGAAATTCAAAAGGAGATTAGAGAATAAATTCAAGGAATTTATCTTTGATAAAATTAATGGGAACCTTTCCCTATGAATGTGAAATTTAGAAACTAACCGTCGGTTAGCCAAGCAGAATGGTTTTCTGGATATTGATCTGATGTTGGTTTCGGCCTTCGAGGTTAATATTTGGGGAATTGTTCTCTTGATTAATTTACGGTTAGTGACTGATGAATTGGAATGAGGCGTATGTTGTGTTTGTGTAACACTTATTTAAAATATACGCGAGTTATTCGGAAATACCGGGTTTATCCCATTCTGAATAACTGATACGACGATAAGTCGAAGATGAAGAGGATGGTCGAAGACCGGAGATCTTCACGTCGTTTGGGTGATTACTGATGATCTTGATTGGGATGTACACCCAAGAAGATGGAAACAGTTGGTGATCGTCCAGACGTACATGGAGATCGATGGACATGCGGGGTACTAGGTGCCTCCGGTTTCGTTCAGACCCAGAACGGACTTGTAAATGGACTGTGTGTCTGACATTGGATTTTAGTCTGTGTGATTGATCTCTATTAAATATATATCTGTTTGGCGGCGGAGAAATTATTCCCTTGCTTAACGCCCTTCTCTGAGACGTACGAGCTCAGGGGTTATATACTGATGGATATCAAACGCATAGAGTGAATTGCCTGTGTGGCATGCCTAAGTGGCGAATGATCAAGGCTTCTTTTGAAAAGCAAAGTCTTGTGGTTGATGATCAAAGCACGGCCTTTGTGGCGTAGCTTTGTGTAACGTTTACTTCGCGAGTTTCGCACCCCGGTTGTGAACCAAAAACGGGAGAGGACCTCAGGGAGGGCATGCGTTTCTTTCTAGCTAGGGTGGTGTCAGTGACCTACCAGCCCTGACATTTATATATTTTTCACCTATGTGGTTTTTGCTGTTGCGAGGCGCCTCGGTTTGATCGGACGATCCGGGTCCGATGGAGTCATTCGTTGGCTCATTTACGCCCCAAAGGGCGGGGAAACGTATTGTTCAGGCACTATAACCCACATCGGTGGACCGGCCCTGTCGCTCCATGGGCCAGTTGCGGCTGTTCCTGAGGCTCGGGCTAGAGAGTCTCGAATCGGTAGAGGACGATCCCTGGCCTCGGTTCATAGATGGAAATCCAATTTCAAAATACGTGGCATTTGCGGTTTTATTTGTAAACCTGTATATGGCGACATAGTGGCATGGGACGCTCATGTCGCCTATGATTGATATTTATGATTGAAGTTGTTTTATACACTATGCACTTATAATAGTATCAAATGATTCGTTTTAAACGTATCAAGCATTCTTGGCTATTATAAGGTAAAAACCCTATCCCCCGGCTTGCGTTGCATTGTGTGATAGGACCTGGGTCTTATAATAGCTTCATTTTTCTTTATTTAGCATTGCGCTGTTGTTTTATGCACTGGTATTCTTGGGAGGAAACCCGTTCCGTGTTATACGGCGTGGTCCCTTGATTGACCTAACTTTGAAAATAAAGATTAATAACTGTTTTAGTTCTCACACCAGTCACATGACTGACCTGGAGTTTATTGTTTTAACCTAAACTCTAGGTGCCCTTATTTTGACACAGGCAGCTAGTAGTTTTGGTTTTGCAGATTTTTATTCACAGGATCCTGGTTTACAGCTGGAACGATATCCGGAAAGCTTTGTATCCGTATATCTCTTCTAGTTGTGTATTGTATTATTTTCCGCTGCGATGTATTTAAATGTAATTTAAATCTCTGTTATTTCTGTGTAATATTCATGTATACTCTGTATATTCTTGTAATCTGATGCATTGCTGTAATATACAATGAAATGTTCTTCCGTCTGCGTTCTGTTGTGGCTTGTTCTCGACTCAATCCGTTCTTTCTCATCTCTTCGGAGACCGGGGAAGTTCGGGTCGTTTCAGTCAGGGGATGGCTGTGAAGACGGTGGGTTTCAGAGGGGGGTTTTGGGCACGTCTCGAACTGAAGAAGGGGGGAAGGGATCAGAGGAGAGGAGAGAGAAATGCCTGAGGCGGCGGCGCATGAAGCGATGGTGGGGGAGGCCTCGAACGGCGGCGGCACGATTTGGATCTCAGGGGCGGGATCGGTTTTTTATATTTTATATTAGCGTTGACTGAAATGTGGAGAGGGAGTAGGGGTATATATTATTTTATATTAAATTTTCTCCCAAAAAGGTGATTTTATATATGATCTCCTAACGAGACCCAACAATATGCACCCTTAGCTAATAACCCCTATTCCGAACATAATGGGATATGCCCGGTAAGCCAATTCAGCTGTTACGATCAGTTTTCACTTAAATTAAAATACAAATCATTATATATTCAATTTAAACGCGCATTTTAATTTACCGGGGTCACATACTGATTCTAAAAATTCCAGAAAAATTATTTCTAGCTTCGTATAACGATACGGTCCTAACAAAACTAATTTCGTCAAATTCTGAGATCGTTTGAAAAATGGCTTTTTTCCAGTCGATTAAATTCAACTGAAATTGGTCAAACGCGTTCTCCTTTTCCACGCTCGCATATTTATTCAGAAAATTATGAATTTTGGAATCTATCAATAACTTGACATCACGGATCCAAGAAAAGTGGTTTCGTTGAAAACTGAGGTCGTTTTTTCAAAATTTCCATTTTTAAGGGCCAGAATTCCATAGCGACTATTCTGAATTTTCAACTGGACGTAACTTTTGATTCCCGCTATGAAATTTCAATTTTTCGGATTCGTTGGAAAGATATTCTCAAATAGATTCGAATATTTTTGGTTTCGCTAAAATTCGGTTTATTTTGCACCCGGTACATTCATTTGAATTTTGAAATCGAAATTTCGAACTACCGGGCCATTTTCAATTCCTTTTATAATTAAAAATAAATATTTATATTCTAACGACGATTTATATTAATATATACGTTCAAATTCCATACAAATAAATTTCTCGTCGTTATTATTTAAAATAATCAAAATTCATCAAAATTGCCAAAATAAAATTTTTAAATTGGCTCAGATTTCCGGGTTATTACAATCTCCTCCACTTAAAACTTTTCGTCCTCGAAAAGGAATGAAGCCAAAAGTTGTTTAACTAGTCAACTCAACTTTCATTATTTTCATTACGGCTTAAGTTCTTCAACTTTTCATTTTCTAAGAACTTTTCCAAAAATTTAAAAATTTGGCTAACACCCTAAATTTTCGAAAATTTCGCCATAACCTCCCCTGCACCAGGGACTTCGGGATATTTCAAATAGCCTCCCATGGCCCTCATCAATCCAAAAAGAAAAAGAAACAACCAATCGGCTCATAAAATCATCCAAACCCAAAGAAATACAATAAACATGTACCTATTTGTCGGGCAAACAATTTTATTCCTCTGCTCTAGCCTTCTTGCTATGACCTGTTCAATGTAAGTACATGTATATACATGCAAATGCGACAAATTTTCAATACAATTCACTATTTGGTTCAATTTGGCTAAAGGTTCAACGTTTAATTAATTAAACAATAATCAAACAACACAATCAACAATCAATTAGTTGATTAACGTTTCAAATTCATAATCTTGATATATAGTCAAAAATCACGTTTTTGATGCCAAGTCACAACAATAAGCCCTATTTAATTTTGGTTCTCACACTAATCAATTGGAAATATATAGAAATCCCACCTTCGAAACTCGAAAATAAATTCTGATGATGACGCGTCAATCATCAGAATCATGTTCGAGCGACTAGAGTGTGATTCTATATCTATCCAGTGTATAAAAATTTCGAATACACGTTTTCAAGGCGTATATGCAAAATCTTTATATATTGGATTGCCCAAATCAATATAAATAAATATTCAAATACGAATAATTGAATTAAATTTTCAAAACAAAAATTGTTTTCATTTTTAAAAATAAACTCTTCACACTCGTTCTAGGATACTACTGATCCCATGTCTAACGAGTCATTCCCATTGGATATTACTAATCCAATTTCTGATGAATTCTTTCGTTCGGTTCTAATGTGTCTTGTTCTCCGAGCTCTGTAAACCAAAGCTTTGATACCAAATGTAAGAACCCATAACTTCCCCGGTAAGGAAAGAGCGGATACTTTGAGAACAACACACAAAAGAACGCAGACAGAAGAACATTTCATTGTTAATTACAACAATTTCATCAGAACACAAGAATATACATAATATAAACAAATAAAATACATTCGATAAATATCAGAGATTACAATAAATTACTGCAGCGGAAAAATAACACAATACACAACTGAAAGAGATATACGGATACAGAGCTTTCCGGATATCATTCCAGCTGTAAACCAGGTTCCTGTGAATATAAATCTGCAAAACCAAAACTACTAGCTGCCCGTGTCAAAATAAGGGCACCCAGAGTTTAGGTTAAAACAATAAACTCCAGGTCAATCATGGGACCGGTGTGAGAACTAAAATAGTTAGTTAAAATTTTACTTTAAAAGAGAGTAATTCCAGGGACCACGCCGTATAACACGGAACAGGTTTCCTCCCAAGAATACCAGTGCATAGAATAAACAACGCAATGTTTTTTCGAAAAATGAAGCTATTATAAGACCCAGGTCCCATCACACAATGCAACGCAAGACGGAGGATAGGGTTTTCCCTAATAATAGCCAAACATGCTTGGTACGTTTAAAACAAATCATTTGATACTATTATAAGTGTATAGTGTCAAAACAATTTCAATCATAAATATTAATCATAGACAGCATGGGTACCATATATCATGTCGCCATACTAGGCTCTACAATCAAAACCGCAAAGTCACGTATTTGGAAATTAGATTTCCTTCTATGAACCGAGGCAAAAGATAGTCCTCTACTGATTCAAGACTGTCTAGCCCGAGTCTGAGGATCAAAGCTCGAGTTACCCTTGGAGCGACAAGGCCGGTCCACCGATGTGGATTAAAATGCCTGAACAATGCGTTTCCCCGCCCTTTGGGGCGTAAATGAGCCAACAAATGACTCCATCAGCTCCACATAGTCACCGATATATTTGAGGCGCCTCGCAACAGCAACAACCACATAAGTCAAACTCGTCAGGGCGTGTCAAACCACTAACGCCACTTCTAGCTAGAAGGAAACGCATGCCCTCCCTGAAGTCCTCTCCCGTTTCTTGCTCACAACCGGGGTGTGAGGCTCGCGAATTAACGCTACAAAAAGTTGTGCCACACAGGATGTGCTTTGATCATCAACCACAAGGCTCTGCTTTTCAATAGAAGCCTTGGTCATTTGCATCTTAGCATGCCACATAGGCAAACCACTCCATGCAACTGATATCCATCAATCACACAGAATGATATCCAATGTCAGACACACAGTCCATTTACAAGTCCGTTCTTAGTCTGAACGAACCTGGGGGCACCTAGTACCCCGCATATCCATCGATCTCCAAGTACGTCTGGACGATCACCAACTGATTCCCTCCTCTTGGGTGTACGGCCCAATCAAGATCATCAGTAATTATCCAAACGACGTGAAGACCTCCGGTCTTCAACCACCGTCTTCATCTTCGACACATCGTCGAATCAGTTATTCAGAATGGGATAACCCGGTCTTTCTGAATAACTCGCGTATATAATAAACAAGTGTTACACAAACACAACATACGCCTCAATCCAATTCATCAGTCACTAACCGTAAATTAGCAAGAGAATAATTCCCCAAATATTAACCCCGAAGGCCGAAACCAACATCAGATCAATACCCAGGAAACCCTTCTTCTTAGCTAACCTATAGTTAGTTTCCAAATTCCACATTCTTAAGGAAAGGTTCCCATTAATTTTATCAAAGATAAATTCTTTTAAATTTATTCTTTAATCTTCCTTTGAATATCAAATCAAACCAAATTACGGTTTATCCAAACTAACCGGGATTAACGAACCTTACCGAAGTAATCATTTGTTTTAATTTCCCAATCCCAACCTATTCATCCCATGAAGTAAAACTGGTAATACTTCATATCTTACACCACGGTATTATCGGTAAATTCAATTACCATTTCACGTTCAAATCTAGTTAAAGATTTAACTATCGCTTGGAGCAAAACTGGTGATACTCCATTCTCGATCATTTCAATCTAATAAAAGATTCATTAAAACTCCACTTAGTTTTAAACTTTGACTGGGTTAAAGAAATAATGTCATTTAAAACACGGTTCACGATAAACCCAAAATCACATTCCATTCTATCAGCTTTTAACCGTAAAATAGCAAGTGAGCAATTCCCTAAGTATTAACCCCGAAGGCCGAAACCAACATCAGATCAATACCCAAGAAACCATTCAACTTAACTAATCTCCAGTTAGTTTCTGATTTTCTTAACTCCTTTGGGTCTAAGAACAGTATTATTGTAGATAGCGTTCACGACAACAGAAAATCACATTCCATTAATTATCGGGTTAAAGAACAAGTGTTATTTAAAACACCGTTCACGATAAACCCAAAAATCAATTCAAATTCAATTCCAATTAAATACCATTTAATTAGTACACTTCATTAAATCTAAATAAAAATATTTAATCTTTTTCTCAACTGGATTTAAGAATAGTTTTAATGAAGACACCATTCACGACAAACCCAAATCACATTTGATATTAAATACAAGGCTCCGAATAGAAAATATATCGGCTTATATTCAATATCAAATTCTACGACCAACAAATATCGTATTGGAAATAACGATATAAATATATCTTTCAAACTTCCATACCAATATCTGTATAATCACGAAAACCAACATCGAAATATTCCAAAGACAATTTCGATTCACATCCCTTCCAATTCAATTATTGGAAATTCTGGTTATTTTCAAAACCATTTCAAATCCACTTTATTTATTTTAAAAATAAATGGGATTATAATTCTGGTTCAAAACTAGTTCATTTCGATAAAAATCTATTTTTATCTTTTCAAATATGGAGTTTTTCATCCCAATTCTTCCCAAATCATTTCTTATGATTTTACACAAATTATTACTATTTTTAATAATTTTATCAAGGCCCGTACAGTCGATTTCCATCAACGGCCATCGAACTGCACTTACAACGACCTTTTCCAAATTTGATTTGGACATAATTCCAAATCCAACCGTTAGATTTCAAATCTCTAATATTTGTTAGAAAGCTCTTTTCGATATGAACCCAACAGTTCCGGTTTTAGGAGAATCCGACGGTCGGATCTCTTATAATATCCATTCGAAGTCAATGGTCGAAATTCGCGAACTACCGCGGCGCGTCGTGTATCATTCAGGCCATTACATATATATATATATATATATATATATATATAATATATTATATATATTTCGTCGATTTCCTTTTAAAACGTATTATATAAATCGTTTTAAATTCGTTTTCAAAACGATTTCAACTTCATACTCAATTTCTAATCAAAATTGAATATTCCACATCATCGATATACAAATGATAATATTTTCAAAACGTTTTATTTTGAAATCACTTTCTTTTCTATATTCATTATAAAAATGAATAAAATCGATATAAATATCGTTCACGTCAAAATGGCGTCAATCTAATCAACACGGCTTTTATATATATTTTAACAACTTCGTTATTCTATTCAACAAATGAATATTTTCTATTCAACACATGAATTTATATTTCTATTCAACACATGGATTTCTATTTCTATTCAACACATGAATATATATTTCTATTCAACACATGAATACATATTTCTTTTCAATACATGAATATATATTTCTATTCAACACATGAATATATATTTCTTGTTTTCCAAATTGGAATGAGGCCCAATCAATTACCATATAACGTTAATTATATGGATTCCCTACAACACATGTATATAATAGCAACGATAAATCATCAACCATCATCCAGAGTGCACCACACCACTGCATAAGCATTGAATATAAAAAATTAACGCTTACACAGTCTGTCAACCCATCGATTGACATACAACTAAACAATCGGGATTAGTGTACGTCAAATATCATCCTAATACCCGTGTGGGGTTTCAAATCAACACACACAGATTTTATTTGTGCATTTGGGCGATGTGTAAAATTTATCGTCCCAATCTATATCAGTCAAATCAGTGTATATAAACAAATCGTCCGATTTGTTTATAAATATTTATTTTATATACACGTTAAAAATTATATTTTTAACCATAAAATATTTTCCACTACAAAATATTTTATTTCATTCCACATCACACAATCTAATTTCACAACATAGCAACCAAACAAACAAGTCATCCATGGTCTATGGACGACGGGTGTCGGGTGCTGCTAAGCACCGTCTACATCCTAGTTTATATTTCAACTAGAAAACAAATTAAAAGTGAGGAGTTCTCACATTGGGGATCCACTCCATCTGTTTTATATTGGACGATGGTTTGGATTTACCCGACATCCTAACTTCATCTTTCCACGCTGTTCATAAATAAAAATCACATTTTTTTTCACCGCTACATGGATAAAAATCACATTTTTATCACATTTTTAAACCAATAAAAATTGAATTTTTATTGTTACAACATATATAAAAATATCGCCTTTTCTATAATTAAAAATATCGCCTTTCTATAATAAAAATATCGCCTTTCTATAACTAAAAATATCGCCTTTCTATAATAAAAAATATCGCCTTTCTATAATTAAAAATATCGCCTTTTCTATAATTAAAAATATCGCCTTTCTATAATTAAAAATCAAATCTTTACTCTTCATAAAAATAGAATTTTTATAACAAAGTTATATATATGTATAAAAATTATATTCCTAACGTATCGCTACATCAATAAAAATCATATTTTTATTTCGTTACTTTATATATAAATATCCAATCCTCTAATGTATAAAAATCCGATCTTTTCTAAAAATCTAATCTTATAAAACAAAAGAAATCATATTTTAAAACTGATTTTATGTGCTATTATATATTTTAAAAAAAATCATATTTTTATTTCAAAACATTTCTATACTATGCTTTATATATATAATAAAAAAAATGAAAATAATTCAGTGTTATTTACCTTTGTTAATCGTCCTTCCAGAACTGCTCTTGCTTCGTTTTGCACTGCTCCAGATGTTCGAACCCATACACAAGGATTAATGGCTTCAATTCGCAATGACATCGAGTCGCCGGAGGTCTGCAGGTGGGGGAGAGAGTCGCGGCGGCGCTGGAGGCTGTTGAGGTGGCGCCGGAGGGTTTGACAGTCGGCGGTGGTCTTTTCTGGTGGCGGGTTAGGGGATGGCTGTGAAGACGGTGGGTTTCATAGGGGGGTTTTGGGCGCGTCTCGAACTGAAGAAGGGGGGGAAGGATCAGAGGAGAGGAGAGAGAAACGCCTGAGGCGGCGGCGCATGAAGCGACGGTGAGGGAGGCCTCGAACGGTGGCGGCGCGATTTGGATCTCAGAGGCGGGATTGGTTTTTTTATTTTATATTAGCGTTGACTGAAATGTGGAGAGGGAGTAGGGGTATATATTAATTTATATATTATTTTAATTTAATTTTTCTCCCAAAAAGGTGATTTTATATATGATCTCCTAACGAGACCCAACGACAGTCACCCTTAGCTAATAACCCCCATTCCGAACACAACGGGATATGCCCGGTAAGCCAATTCAGCTGTTACGATCAGTTTTCACTGAAATTAAAATATAGATCATTATATATTCAATTTAAACGCACGTTTTAATTTACCGGGGCCACATACTGACTCTAAAAATTCCAGAAAAATTATTTCTAGCTTCGTATAACGATATGGTCCTAACAAAACTAATTTCGTCAAATTTTGAGACTGTTTGAAAAATGGCTTTTTTCCAGTCGATTAAATTCCACTGAAATTAGTCAAACGCGTTCTCCTTTGCCACGCTCACATATTGATTCAGAAAATTACGAATTTTGGAATCTAGGAATAACTTGACATCACGGATCCAACAAAAGTTGTTTCGTCGATAACCGAGGTTGTTTGCAAAATTTCCATTTTTAAGGGCCAGAATTCCATAGGGACTACTCTGAATTTTCAACTGGATGTAACTTTTGATTCCCGCTATGAAATTTCAATTTTTCGGATTCGTTGGAAAGATATTCTCAAATAGATTCAAATATTTTTGGTTTCGCTAAAATTCAGTTTATTTTGCACCCGGTACATTCATTTGAATTTTGAAATCAAAATTTCGAACTACCGCGCCATTTTCAATTCCTTTTATAATTAAAAATAAATATTTATATTCTAACGACGATTTATATTAATGTATACGTTCTAATTCTATTCAAATAAATTTCTCATCATTATTATTTAAAATAATCAAAATTCATCAAAATTGCCAAAATAGAAAATTTAAATTGGCTTAGATTTCCGGGTTATTACAAGTTCGTTCTGGGTCTGAATGAAACCGGAGGCACCTTATTACTCATCCCGTATGTCCAATACAGGAGAGAGGTCCTCGCATATCCAGTCGATCTCCAAGTACGTCTGGACGATCACCACTTATTACCTTGTCTTGGGTGTACAACCCAATCAAGACATCAATAATCATCCAAACGATGTGAAGACCTCCGGTCTTCAACCACCATCTTCATCCTCGACATTTCATCGAATCAGTTATTAGAAATGGGACGAACCCAGTCTTTCTGAACAACCCGCGTAAACAATACCCAAGTGCTATAAAAACACAACATATGTCTCATTCCAATCCAGAATATTCCTTTATTCAAATATTCTTATACTTTGGGAAAGGTTCCTATTAATTTTATCAAAGATAAATTATTTAAAATTTATTCTTTAATCTTCCATTGGATATCAATTCAAACCATATTAAGGTTTTCCAAACTAGTCGGGATTAGCGAACCTTACCGAAGTAATCATTTGTTAAATTTCCCAATCCCAACCTATTCATCCCATGAAGCGAAACTGGTAATACTTCATATCTAACACTACGGTGTTATCGGTAAATTCAATTACCATTTCACGTTAAGATTTAACTATCGACTAGAGTAAAACTGGTGGTACTCCATTCTCGATTATTTCTTGGATTTGATAATTTTAGTTACCAAATTCACCTTTCAATCTACTTAAAGATCCATTAAAACTCTAATCCAGTTTTAATTTCCAAAAATCATTACTTAATGATTATCTTCAAAGTTAAGAAATTAATCTTATCTTTAACTGGGTTCAAGAACTAATGCCATTTAAAACACAGCTCATGATAAACCCAAAATCTCATTCCATTAACAATGGAATTTTCATGGAAAACAAATTGAAATATATAATCGATATAAACTTCCATATCCAACCGATAATATAAATGGAATAATGGCAAAGCCTTTTAAATTCCATATATATTAACAGTCTTCCTCTACAGAAGCTCACTTCGATTATTACCAAATCGAATTCCATTCAATTCCAATTTAATATGTTAAATTGGAAAACTTTACTTTAGAAAATCTCCTTTAAATCTTAACAAAAGATTTATAAATTCCAAATCACTTTTCACTATAAATCGGGTTAATGAATGAATGTCGTTCAAAACACAGTTCACGACAAACCCAATTCACATTCCATTTACAGTTCCAATTAAATGCTAATTAATTAGTAATTCTTCTTTAAATCTTAATTAAAAGATTTATTCTTTTCACACTGGGTTTAAGAACAATGTTACTGAAGACATCGTTCACGACAAACCCAAAATCCCATTTGATATTAAATACAAGTCTCTGAATAGAAAATATATTGGCTTATATTCAATATCAAATTCTACAACCAACAAATATATTGGAAATAACGATATAAATATATCTTTCAAATCTCCATAATGATATCTGTATAATCACGAAATCCAACATCAAAATATTTCGAAGACAGTTTCGATTCAAATCCATTCCAATTTATATATTGGAAATCCTGGTTAATTTTAAAACCATTCCCAGTCCAATTTATTTTATTTAAAAATTATTGGATTTCAAATCTAGTTAATAACTAGTTCATTTTGATAAAAATATATTTTTATCTTTACAAGTATGGAATTTTTCATCCCAATTCTTTCCAATTCATTTATTATGATTTTTCATAAATTATTAATATTTTTAATAATTTTATCAAGGCCCATACAGTCGATTTCCATAAACGGCAATCGAACTGCACTTACAACGACCTTTTCCAATTTTGATTTGGGCATAATTCCAAATCCAACTATTAGATTTCAAATTTCTTGTCTTCATTAGAAATCTCTTTTCGATACGAACCCAACGGTTCTGGTTTCAAGAGAATCCGACAGTCGAATCTCCCATAACGTCAATTCGAAGTCAATGGTCAAAATTCGTGAACTGCCGCGGCGCGGCGCGTTCTATTCAGGCCATTATATATATAATATATATTATATATATTTCGCCTATTTCCTTTTTAAAACGTATTTTATAAATCGTTTTAACTTCGTTTTTAAAAACGATTTCAACTTCATATTCAATTTTAATCAAAATTGAATATTCCATATCATTAACATATAAATGATAATATTTTTAAACATCAGATTTTGAAATCACTTCATTTTCGATATTCATTATAAAAATGAATAAAATCGATATAAATATTGTTCACGTCACAATGGCGCATATCTAATTAACACGGCAATATATATTTAAATATATTTGTGTCCATCCCAAATCGGACATCAAAATCATATTTTGATTCTTTACTGAATATTATTTTAAAAATATTCCTTATTTTAAAATATTCGTTATTTTAAAATATTCATTCTTTCTGAATTGGAATCAGACATAGTCAATTACCATATAATTTGATTTATATGGATTTCATACAACACATGTAGTAAACAGCAACGATAAACCATCATCTAGAGTGCATTCTACACTATATAAGCATTAAACATATATATTTCACGCTTACACAGTTTGTCAACCAAACGATCGACATACCACTAAAAATTGGGATTAGTGTACGTCAAATATCATCCCAACACCCGTGTGGGGTTTCAATCAACAAACACAGATTTTATTTGCGCAGTTGGGCGATGTGTAAAATTTATCGTCCCAATCCATATCAGTCAAATGAGCGTACATTTACAAATTGTCCGATTTGTAAATGAATATTTATTTTATTCATATACACGTTAAAAATTATATTTTTAGCGATAAAATATTTTATTTCAACACATGAATATTTTTATATTCAACACATGAGTATTTTATTTTCTATTCCACAACCAAATTCACACAAAAAAATCAGTCCAAACACACAACCAAACAAGTCGTCCATGATCGGTGGACGACGAGGGAGCAATTCATACATGCAGTTATAAAATAAATAACTGTACAAAGAATTCAGTGAGAGAGTTTTCACCTTTAGGTTTCCACTCCTCCATTCCTTATTGTCGCTCAGATTGGCTATTCTGATTCCAAGACAATCTATTTTATGAAATTTATTTTAAAAATCATATTTTTAATAATGCTTCATATATTTAAAAATCATATTTTTAATACAACCAAAAATCATAACTTTTCCCTTTTAAAAATCTAATCTTTTCCACTTCGAAGATCTAATTTTTCCTCTACATTAAAAATTATTTCTTTATCCATATAAAAATCTAACTTTTCTATAATAAAAATTCTCGTATAAAAATCAGATCTTTAACTTACTAAAAATCAGATTTTTAATTGTCTAAAAATCTTATGATAAAAATCGAAACTTTATGTCGCCTCTTATATAAATAAAACTGATTTTATAATATGTTATATATATATTTAAAAACTAATTTATAAAAACTGAATTCAAATTAAAAACTGATTTAAATAAAGTTTTACGTTTAAATACAATCATATTTAAAAAAAAAAAGAAAACTTACTGTGGGATGTCTACGACGGACGGGGAGGCAGCTGTTCGCGCCGGATGGTGGTAGTCATTGTGGTTGTTTCGAGTAGCCAAGCGTTCGACATTGACGGGGTTCTTTGGCGTGCGCGCTCGACTGGACGTGGGGGTGGTGCGACGATCGGAGCAGGCGGCACTGTGCGAGGCACGACGGCGTTGGCCCTAGGGTTTGGGTGGCGCGCTGATTTAGGCGCGAGGGGGTGCGATTGAAATAGGAGAGAAGAGAGAGAGAGAGTCGGGGGGAAGGGACAAGGGGACGGCGTCATTTCCAGGGAAGGCGGTGGCCCACGACGAGGGGGCGACGTGGGTTTGGGAAATGGGGATTGGGGTCCTTTTTCTTGAACAAGAAAATGAGGAGGGGGTTAAGGGGAAGAAATGGGGTATTATATATTTTATATTAATATTTTATTTATTTTTCTTTCAAAAAATTATCTTTTCTATATGAACACCATATCGAACCCAACGACTGTCTCCCTAACTAATTACCCCCATTCCGAACACAATGAGATATGTTTCGCAAGCTGATTCGACTGTTTCGATCAGTTTCTATTCAAATAAAAATATAAATCAGTAATATTGAATTTTAACTCATATTTTAATTTACCGGGGTCAAATACGGACTCTGAAAATTCTATAAAAATTATTTTTAGCTTCGTATTGATAATACGGTCCTAACAAAATGAATTTCGTCAAATTTGAAGACCGTTTGAAAAATGGCTATTTTCTGGTCGATCCAAATTGACTAAAACTTTTAAAACACGTTTTCCTTCACCACGCTCACAGATTAATCCCAAAAATTATGAAAATTGGAATCTAGTAATAATTTGACATCCCAGATCCAACAAAAGTGGCTTCATCAAAAACAGAGGTCATTTGCAAAATGACTATTTTTAAGGGCTAAAATTCCATAGCGACTATTCTGAATTTTCAACTGGGCATAACTTTTTATTCCCGCTATGAAATTTTGTTTTTTTGGATTTGTTGGAAATATATTTTCAAATAGATTCTAATATTTTTAGTTTCACTAAAATCCGATTTATTTTGAATCTTGTACATTCATTTGAAATTTGAAATCGAATTTTCAAACTACCGCGCCATTTCCAATTCCTTTTGTAATTAAAATAAATATTTGTATTCTAACTTCGATTCAAATAAATATATACGTTCTAACTCTATTCAAAATAAATTTCTAGTCGTCATTATTTAAAATAAATCATTTTGAATATTCTAAATTCATTAAAATAGCGAAAATAAAAAATTTAAATTGGTTCTGATTTTTCGGGTTGTTACAATCTCCCCCACTTAAAATCTTTTCGTCCTAAAAAAGGAACGAAGCCGAAACTTGTTTTACTAATCAACTTTCAGTTTGGCTTTCATTCTTTAACTTTTCAGTTTCTAAGAATTTTTAAATTCTTCGAAAATTTAGCTAACACCCTAAATTTTCGAAAATTTTCGCCATAACCTCCTTTGTACGGGGAGCACCGGGAAAATCCCCAAACCACCAAACAGGCCCTCTCATCTCAAAAAGAAAAAGAAAAAGCCAATCGGCTCGTAAAATCATCCAAATCCAATAAATTAGTAAACATGTACCTATTTGTCGGGCATACAATTTTATTCCTCTTCTCTAGCCTCCTTGCTATGACATGTTCAATGTATATACATGTATATGCATGCATTTGCAATCAATTTTCAATTCAGTTCAAAATTTGATACAATTGGGTTATATGCTTCAAATTTTAATTAATTGACCAATAATCAAACAACACGACCAGCAATCAATTAGTTGATTATCGTTTCAAATTCATAATTTATATATATATATAAAAATCAATTTTTGATGCCAAATCACAACAATAACCCTAACTAGTTTCGGTTCTCACACCAGCCAATTGGAAATATATATAAATCCCACTTTCGAAACTCGAACATAGAATCTGATGATGATATATCAATCATCAGAATCATCTTTGGGCGACTAGAGTGTGATTCTATATCTATAAAATATATTAAAACTTCGAATATACGCTCATGACGTGTACATGCAAAATCTCATATACTCGATTGTCCAAATTCAATATAAAATAAACAATCAAATACGTATCCTTAGATTAAATTTTCAAAACAAAATTTGTTTTCGTTTTCACTTTAAAAATAACACTCTTCACACTCGTTCTAGGATACTACTGATCCCATCTCTAACGAGTCATTCTCCTTGGATATTGTTAATCCAATCTCTGATGAATTATTTTGTTTGGTTCTAATGTGTCTTATTCTCCGAGCTCTGTAAACCAAAGCTCTAATACCAAATGAAGCAACCTGAACTTCCCCGTAAAGGTAAGCCCTGATTGAATTGAGAACACCACAAATCAGAACACAAACAGAAGAAAATTTCATTGCTTATTACAACAATTTACATTAGAGTTCAAGAATATACAAAGTATGAACAAATATTATACATTTGATAAATATCAGAGATTAAAATACATTACATAGCAGCAGAAAATAATACATAACATAACTGAAAGAGATAAATGGATACAGAGCTTTCCGAATAACGTTCCAGCCGTAAACCAGGATCCTGTGAATATAAATCTGCAAAACCAAAACTACTAGCTGCCGTGTGGAAAATATGGGCACCCATAGTATCGGTTAAAATAATAAACTCCAGGTCATTTATGTGACTGGTGTGAGAACTAAAATAGTTATTTAAAACTTTACTTTAAAATCAGATATATGAAGGGACCACGCCGTATAACACAGAACGGGTTTCCTCCCAAGAATACCAGTGCATATAACAAAACAACGCAATGCTTTTTGGAAAAATGAAGCTATTATAAGACCCAAGTCCCATCACACAATGCAAGCAAGCCGGAGGATAGGGTTTTCCCTTATAATAGCCAAACTTGTTTAGTGCATTTAAAACAAATCATTTTGATACTATTATAGTGCAAAGTATATGAAAACAACTTCAAATATAAATGTATCAATCCTAGACGGCATGGGTACCATATATCATGACGCCAATACTAGGCTCTACAATCAAAACCGCAATGTCACGCATTGGAAGTTGGATTTTCGTCTGTGAACCAAGGCAAGGGATCGTCCTTGCCTCTTCGAGACGCTCTAGCCCGTATCTCAGGTAAGCGCGTAGACAAGCCTTGGATCGTCAGGACCGGTCCACTCGATGTGGATTAAAATGCCTGAACAATGCGTTTCCCCGCCCTATGGGGCGTCAGTCTATTTTGTATGAAGTCCATACCATCCATCGACTCCGTAGAGACCGATATAACCGAAGCGCCTCGCTATCCATCATCCACATAAGTAAAACATCTGGGCGTGCAAAACCCAGACACCACTCCTAGCTAGAAGGAAATGCATGCCTTCACTGAAGTTCACTCCCATTTCTGGTTCACACCGTGGTGCGAGGCTCGCGAATTAATGCTACACAAATCTATGCTATATTAAAGCCGTGCTTTGATCATCAAGCACAAGACTCTGCTTTTCAACAGTAGCCTTGATCATTTGCATCTCAGCATGCCACATAGGCAATTCACGCTATGCAACTGATGTATATCAATCACACAGAATGAAATCTGATGTTAGACACACATCCATTTACAATTTCTGGATCTGAACGAAACCGGAGGCACCTTATTCCTCATCCTGTATGTCCAATACAAAAGCGGGGTCCTCGCATTATCCGGTCGATCTCCAAGTACGTCTGGACGATCACCACTTATTACCTTGTCTTGGGTGTACAGCCCAATCAAGACATCTGTAATCATCCAAACGATGTGAAGACCTTTGATCTTCAACCACTGTCTTCATCCTCGACATTTCATCGAATCAGTTATTCAGAATGGGATGAACCCGGTCTTTCTGAATAACTCGCGTATATAATACCCAAGTGCTATAAAAACACATCATATGCGTCATTCCAATCCAGAATATTCCTTTATTCAAATATTCTTATACTTTGGGAAAGGTTCCCATTAATTTTATCAAAGATAAATTCTTTAAAATTTATTCTTTAATCCTCCTTTGTATATCACTTCAAACCATATTAAGGTTTTCCAAACTAGTCGGGATTAGCGAACCTTACCGAAGTAATCATTTGTTAAATTTTCCAATCCCAAACTATTCATTCCATGAAGCAAAACTTGTAATACTTCATATCTAATACCACGGTGTTATCGGTAAATTCAATTACCATTTCACATTCAAATCTAATTAAAGATTTAACTATCGCCTGGAGTAAAACTGGTGGTACTCCATTCTCGATTATTTCTTGGATTTGATAATTTTAGTTATCAGATTCATCTTTCAATTTACTTAAAGATTCATTAAAACTCTAATCCATTTAAATTTCCAAAAATCATTACTTAATGATTATCTTCAAAGTTAAGAAATTAATCTTATCTTTAACTGGGTTAAAGAACTAATGCCATTTAAAACGCAGCTCACGATAAACCCAAAATCTCATTCCATCAACAATGGAATTTTCATGGAAAACAAATCGATATATATAATCGATATAAACTTCCATATCCAACCGATAATACAAATGGAATAATGGCAAAGCCTTTTAAATTCCATATATATTAACAGTCTTCCTCTACAGAAGCTTACTTCGATTATTACCACATCGAATTCCATTCAATTCCAATTTAATATGTTAAATTGTAAAAAATTACTTTGGAAAATCTCTTTTAAATATTAACAAAAGATTTATAAATTCCAAATCACTTTTCACTGTAAATCGGGTTAAAGAACGAATGTCATTAAAAACAAAGTTCACGACAAACCCAATTCACATTCCATTTACAGTTCCAATTAAATGCTAATTACTGGGTAATTCTTCTTTAAATCTTAATTAAAAGATTTATTCTTTTCACACTGGGTTTAAGAACAGTGTTATTGAGGACACCATTCACGACAAACCCAAAATCCCATTTGATATTAAATGCAAGTCCCTGAATAGAAAATATATCGGCTTATATTCAATATCAAATTCTACAACCAACAAATATCGTATTGGAAATAACAATATAAATGTATCTTTCAAATCTCCATAACAATATCTGTATAATCACGAAATCCAACATCAAAATATTCCGAAGACAATTTTGATTCAAATCCATTCCAATTTATATATTGGAAATCCGGGTTATTTTTAAAACCATTCCTAGTCCAATTTATTTTATTTAAAAATTATTGGATTTCAAATCCAGTTAATAACAAGTTCATTTTGATAAAAAAATATTTTTATCTTTACAAGTATGGAATTTTTCATCCCAATTCTTTCTAAATCATTTATTATAATTATACACAAATTATTAATATTTTTAATAATTTTATCAAGGCCCGTATAGTCGATTTCAATAAACGGCCATCGAACTGCACTTACAACGACCTTTTCCAAATTTGATTTGTACATAATTCCAAATCTAACCGTTAGATTTCAAATTTCTTGTCTTTGTTAGAAAGCTCTTTTCGATACGAACCCAAAAGTCCTGGTTTCAGGAGAATCCGACGGTCGGATCTCTCGTAACGTCAATCCGAAGTCAATAGTTGAAATTCGCGAACTACCGTGGCGTGGCGCGTTCTATTCATGCCATTAAATATATATATAATATACATATTATATATATTTTGTCGATTTTCTTTTTAAAACATATTTTATAAATCGTTTTAACTTCGGTTTTAAAAATGATTTCAACTTCATATTCAATTTTAAATCAAAATTGAATATTCCATATCATTAACATATAAATGATAATATTTTCAAACATCAGATTTTGAAATCACTTCGTTTTCGATATTCATTATAAAAATGAATAAAATCGATATAAATATCGTTCGCGTCAAAATGGCGCATATCTAATCAACACAGCTTAATATATTCGTGCCCATCCCAAATCGGACATCAAAATCTTATTTTGTTTCTTTACTGAATATTATTTTAAAAATATTCATTATTTTAAAATATTCGTTATTTTAAAATATCCGTTCTTTCTGAATTGGAATCAGACACAGTCAATAACCATATAATTTGATTTATATGGATTTCATACAACACATGTACTTAATAGCAATGATAAACCATCAACCATCATCCAGAGTGCATTCTACACTGTATAAGCATTAAATATAAATATTTCACACTTACATAGTCTGTCAACCAAACGATCGACATACCACTAAACAATTGGGATTAGTGTACGTCAAATATCATCCCAACACCGGTGTGGGGTTTCAATCAACAAACACAGATTTTATTTGCGCAGTTGGGCGATGTGTAAAATTTATCGTCCCAATCCATATCAGTCAAATGAGTGTACATTTACAAATTGTCCGATTTGTAAATGAATATTTATTTTATTCATGTACACGTTAAAAATTATATTTTTAGCGATAAAATATTTTATTTCAACACATGAATATTTTTATATTCAACACATGAATATTTTATTTTCTATTCCACATCACAAACCAAATTCGCACAAACAAATCAGTCCAAACACACAACCAAACAAGTCGTCCATGGTCTGTGGACGACGGGGGAGCAATTCATACATGCAGTTTTAAAATAAATAACTGTACAAAGAATTCAGTGAGAGAGTTCTCACCTTTGGGTTTCCACTCCTCCATTCCTCATTGTCGCTCAGATTAACTATTCTGATTCCAACACAATCTGTTTTACGAAATTTATATTAAAAATCGTATTTTTAATAATGCTTCATATATTTAAAAATCATATTTTTAATATTATCAAAAATCATAACTTTCCCTTTTTAAAAATCTAATCTTTTCCACTTCAAAAATCTAATTTTTACTCTACATTAAAAATTATTTATTTATCTACATAAAAATTTAAATTTTCTATAATAAAAATTCTTGTATAAAAATCAGATCTTTAACTTACTAAAAATCTGATTTTTAATTGTCTAAAAATCATATGATAAAAATCGAAACTTTATGTTGCCTCTTATATAAATAAAACTGATTTTATAATATGTTATATATATATTTAAAAACTGATTTATAAAAACTAAATTCAAATTAAAAACTGATTAAAATAAAGTTTTACATTTAAATAAAATCAGATTTAAAAAAAAAGAAAACTCACTGTGGGATTTCTGCGACGGAGGGGGAGGCAGCTGTTCGCGCCGAAGGGTGGTAGTCATTGTGGTTGCTTCGGGTAGACAATCGTTCAACATTGGCGGGGTTCTTTGTGGTGCGCACTCGGCTGGACGCGAGGGTGGTGCGACAATCAGAGCAGGCGGCACTGGGCGAGGCACGGCGGCGCTGGCCCTAGGGTTTGGGTGGCGCGCTGATTTAAGCGCAACAGGGTGCGATTAAAATAGGAGAGAAGGGAGAGGGAGAGAGTCGGGGGGGGGGGAGGGACAAGGGGATAGCAGAGCTTCCATTGAGGGCGGTGGCCGACGACGAGTGGGCGACATGGGTTTGTGAAAAGGGGATCGGGGTCCTTTTTCTTGAACGAGAAAATGAGGAGGGGGTTAAGGGGAAGAAAGGGGGTATTATATATTTTATATTAATATTTTATTTATTTTTCTTTCAAAAAGTTATCTTTTCTATACGAACACTATATCGAACCCAAAGACTGTCTCCCCCAGTTAATTAACCCCATTCCAAACACAATGGGATATGTTTCGCAAGCTGATTCGACTTTTCTGATCAGATTCCATTCAAATTAAAATATAAATTAGTAATATTGAATTTTAACGCATATTTTAATTTACCGGGGCCAAATACGGACTTCGAAAATTCTAGAAAAATTATTTCTAGCTTCGTATTGAAGTAACGATCCTAACAAAACTAATTTCGTAAAATTTGAAGACCGTTTGAAAAATGGCCATTTTCTGGTCGATCCAAATTGACTAAAACTATCAAAACACGTTTTCCTTCACCACACTCACAAATTAATCCCAAAAATTATGAAAATTGGAATCTAGCAATAATTTGACATCCTGGATCCAATAAAAGTGGTTTCGTCAAAAACGGAGGTCGTTTGCAAAATGGCTGTTTTAAGGGCTAAAATTCCATAGCGACTTTTCTGAATTCTCAATTGGGCATAACTTTTTATTCCCACTATGTAATTTTGATTTTTCGGATTCTTTGGAAAGATATTTTCAAATAGATTCTAATATTTTTGGTTTCACTAAAATCTGGTTTATTTTGAATCTTATACATTCATTTGAAATTTGAAATTGAATTTTCAAACTACCGCGCCATTTCCAATTCCTTTTGTAATTAAAATAAATATTTATATTCTAACTTTGATTCAAAGAAATATATACGTTCAACTCTATTCAAAATAAATTTCTAGTCGTCATTATTTAAAATAAATCATTTTAAATATTCTAATTTCATTAAAATTGCCAAAATAAATTTTTTAAATTAGTTCTGATTTTCCGGGTTGTTACACTTTTCCTTTACTCATGACGGAAATACAATTTCCAATACGTGACATTTCAGTTTTGATTGTAGAGCCTAGTATTGACAACGTGATATATGGTACCCATGCCGTCTAGGATTGATACATTTATATTTGATGTTGTTTTCATGCACTTTACACTATAATAATATCAAAATGATTTGTTTTAAACGTATCAGGCATTATTTGGCTATTATAAGGTAAAACCTTATCCTCCGGCTTGCTTTGCATTGTGTGATGGGACCTGGGTCTTATAATAGATTCATTTTTCCAAAAAGCATTGCGTTGTTTTTTCTATGCACTAGTATTCTTGGGAGGAAACCCGTTCCGTGTTATACAGCGTGGTCCCTTGATTTACTTTATTTTTAAAGTATAAATTTAATAACTTTTTTAGTTCTCACACTGGTCACATGACTAACCTTGAGTTTATTGTTTCAATCTAAACTTTGGGTGCCCCTATTTTTCATACAGGACGTTAGTAGTTGGATTTTTGCAGATTTATATTCATAGGATCCTGGTTTACCGTTGGAATGATATTCGAAAAGCTCTGTATATGTGTATCTCTTTCAGTTGTGTTTTGTACTATTTTCCACTGCATTGTAATTTGTATATCTTTGTCAATTGTATTTTATTCATTCATCCTCTGTTATATTCATGTATTCTGATGGAATTGTTGTAATAAGCAATGAAATGTTCTTCTGTTTGCGTTCGAATTTGTCGTGTTCTCAGACAATTCATTCTTTCTCTTCTCTTCGAAGACCGAGGAAGTTCGGGTCGTTACACAAGTTCCTCTTACTTATTAGTTTCGTATATATATAACTTAAGTTTATTAATAAGCCCATCACATGTTATTCTTTAGATTGTAAATAACAAAAATACTCTACAATCTCTTATCCCCGAATTGTAATTAACGAAAGTAATCTACAACCCCTTTATATTATTCATTGTCTGATTCCATAGTTACAATAACAAGTTTTACTTAATATGTAATTAAGTACACTTCATCTCAATTCACCTGTTTTTTGTTTAACATGTCACTACAACTGGTTATTGTTTACTTATTAATTTACTTCTCTTAACTAAGGTTTGCTAATTAGTTTCCTTTCCTTTTATTATAACTTATGTTATAATTTCCACTTGCCCCTACGACAAGCCTACCTATTATATAACATTCTCATTAATGTAATTAATTATAATAGGTCGTTATCATTCCCTGTTTATTCCAATTCATTCCATTAATCACAATTAGTTCCATTTATTTCTTTCCTTTTATGTACATATATTCATATATACGTTTATGCACTAGACCTCTCACATTAAACCGACCACTTGTGGATGCTGGATTTGTCGCGCGGTTCCGGGCAGACTTCTACCACAAGTTGGACTTAATCTCGTGTCTTAGCACCATTACATGTACATTTACGCAGTAGACCCCTCACATTAGATTGACCACTTGTGGACGTTGGATTTGCCGGGCGGTTCCGGGCAGACTTCTACCACAAGTGTAATCTAACCTAGTGTCTATATGTGGTTACAGTTTCTAACTACTGTAAATCTAGGCATATTCATTCTTAAACAATTATTCATGTTCATCGTAGGTTTTTCAATTATAGTATTCAGTTTCAACATATTTCAGCAGATTTTTCATTTTAACATATTAAACATATCCACCACTTACAGCAGGTTACTCACGGTTTTATTATCATGTTCTGCTAAATCTTAAATTAAGCCTATAGATTTATATACCCTAAATTACGGTCATAATTCACTATATAACATTTGCCCTAAGTTTTAGTCAAATTGTACAGTATAGGTTACGCCCCCAAAAATCCCCAATCATGATTCATAATATGAGCTATGCCCAAATTATATCTTTAGATCAGTGTATAGATAATGCCCCCAAAAATCCCAATACAAGTTATCCCCCAAAATCCCAATACAAGTTATGCCCCAATTTTAACGTTCCCCATCGTTCCCAATTTCTTGCGTTCGCATATTTTAGTGGTATGTCTAGGCCCGAAGGTAGCCTGACTATAAAAAGAATAAGGGAAAAGAGGAAGGGAAGAGAACAAGAATTGGAATAATGACAAAACAGGCATATGATGATAAAATTGATCATAATAACAAGATAGGCATGTGATGGCAGAATTGGGCATATGAGAACAATAGATCAAGTGTACAAGTAATGGCAGATTTGTTATGATTCAGGCTATTAATAGGCATAGGCTTAGATCCGAACCTTTAAAAATGTCAAGATTACTTTTTAAATGTTTATATCTAAAAATAACATAAACTCGCTATGACTGGATCTAAAGAACAATAGGCTGAATTTGTAAAAGAAATTCTTGAATGCGTATAAGTTGTTGTTGAAGGAAATAGGCTAACTCAGTCTAAGCTGGGGCAGCATCTCATTGTCTCCATTGTTTTTGGTGAATAAAACAATGAGAATGAGGTACTATTTATAGCATAAGGTAAACGAATCTAGCCACAAAACAAGTCCATGTTAAAAAAACTGAATCTGCCCAGATCTGTATAGGGGTCGACCCTCTTCACTATGTCGACCCCGGGGTCGACCCCAAATTCCATGGGTCGACCCAACAGGGTCTCGAATTGACCCTCAGAATGGGTCGGTTACGTCATTGGCCCTTCCCGCTCGCTGTTTTTTTTAACATTTGATTTGTTTGTATATATATAATTCTCTTGTGCATATACAAACTTTGTGACGACCCCAAATTCCGTACTGACGGTGACAAGGGTAATCTTTGAATATAACACATAAACAGATAATAGCAGAACATAATTAAATAAATACACCAGATAATGAACAAATAATACACTGGATAAACGAAATCATCAGAGTTACACATTTTACAGGATCATACTTAGTACAAATACAGTTCAGCTATACATAAATGTCTACAGCGGAAAAAAACATAATGTACAATAGGAGATGAACAACATAAAAAGAGATAAAGGATAGAATCCATCTTCAGCTCCAGCTATCCAGAAAGAGCTTGCTAAAACCTGAAGACAAGGCTGCCCGTGTAGAAAAGGGGTACTCGAGTTTGCAAGTGAAACAAACTACGAGTCAGTCATGGGACTGGTATGAGAAATCTACTTAACACATTTATAATATGGCTAATCACAGGACCACGCCACTTTCGCGGAACAGGTTTACTCCATTGGATTGCCAGTGCTTTAAAACAAATAATTCTTTTAAACATCGCAATGCTTTTTATAAAAATGAAGCCGATATAAGACTCAAGTCCCATCACACAATGCAACGCAAACTGGAGGATAGAGTTTTACCTTATTTCGACCAAAATATGCTTGATACGAGCAAAACAAATCTTTGATAATCAGACTCCAATGGTAAATTAGCAGGAGGACGACCCCCTAAGTATTAACCCCGAAGGCCGAAACAACCATCAGACCAATACCCAGGAAGCCACCCATCTTCGCTCGTTTGCAGTTAGTTTCTAATTTCATACACAATCATAAACATCAATCATAGACGGCATGGGTACCATATATCATGTCGCCATATATATATACAATCAAAACCGCACAATCACGTATTTGGAAATTGGATTTCCGTCATGAACCAAGGCAAAAGATAGTCCTTACCGACTTCGAGACAATCTAGCCCATGTCTCAGGCAAGTACTCAGTCAAGCCTTTGGAGCGACAGGGCCGGTCCACCGATGTGGATTAAAATTCCTAAACACTGCGTTTCCCCGCCCTTTGGGGCGTAAGTGAGCCAACGAATGACTCCATCGGTCCCGGATCGACCGATATAACCGAGGCGCCTCACAACAGCAACAACCACATAGGTGAAAATAATATATATGTCAGCCAGTTTAAGCACCGACACCACCTCTAGCTAGAAGGAAACGCATGGCCTCCCTGAGGTCCTTCTCCCGTTTCTGGTTCATACCGGGGTGTGAGGCTCGCGAATTCACGTTATACACAAAGCTATGCCACACAGGCGGTGCTTTGATCATCAACCACAAGACTTTGCTTTTCAACAGAAGCCCCGATCACTGCATCTTAGCATGCCACACGGGAAATTCACACCGTGCAACTGATGGCTATCAATTACATAGAATGAATTCCAATGTCAGACACACATTCCATTTACAAGTCCGTTCTGGGTCTGAACGAAACCAGAGGCACTATATACCTCGCAAACCCATCGATCTCCACGTACGTCTGGACGATCACCACTCATTATCCATATTTCGGGATGCCTCCCAATCAGGACATCAGTTACCATCCAACGAGTTGAAGATCTCCGGTCTTCGACCACCGTCTTCATCTTCGATTTCTTATCGTCGATTTAGTTATTCAGAATGGGATAAACCCGCTCTTTCTGAGCAACTCGCGTATATAATAAACAATTACTACACAAACACAACATACGCCTTATTTCAATTCATTAGTCACTAACCGTAAATCAGTAAGAGAACGATTTACCAAATATTAACCCCGAAGGCCGAAACCAACATCAGATCAAAATCCAGGAAACCATTCGACTTAGCCAACCTTCAGTTAGTTTCTAAATTTCACATCCATATCGTTTATAATATTTAATAACGATTTATCGCTATTTTTATTTATTTTAAAATAGCCAATTTATTCAAACGACGCTTCGGGCCATAACGCGGCCATGGCGCTGTTTTTCTTCAGATTTTGATTTACACATATTTGAAAATCTAACCGTTGGATCTTCACAAAATTTACATCATTAGAAAGATCATTTCAAAACGAATCCAACGGTTCCAGTTTTGGGAAAATCCGACGGTCGGATCTCCCAATAAAATCGTTTGAAGTTTCGATTTCAAAATACGAACTACAGCGTCGTTATTCAATTAAATTTAATTATATATATATAATCGATTCTGGCGCTGTTTTTCTTCAGATTTGAATTAAACATTCCAGACAGTCCAACCGTTGGATCTTTGCAAAGTTGATGTCATTGGAAAGATATTTCCAAAGCGAACCCAAGGGTTTCGGTTTCGGGAAAATCCGATGGTCGGATCTCCCGCACTAATCGTTTGAAATCACGGTTTCAAAATACGAACTACAGCTTCGTTATTCGATGTATTTTAATTATATATATATATATAATCGATTCTTCGATTTCAAACCTATATGCTTTTCATACATTTGATAAAAATGATATTTTTATCCAACTGTCTTCTATTTCAACGCTTCACTATTTTTATCAATTCATGTATATAATAAAAATATGATTTTTATTGTTAAACCATTTATTTCAAAACACGACTATTTTATATAGTTCATATAGATGGTAAAAATATGATTTTTATTATAAAACAATTTATTTCAAAACACGAATTCAATTCAACGCATGAATTTCTATTCAACGAATGAATTTCAATTCAACACATGAATTTCTATTCAACGAATGAATTTCAATTCAACACATGAAGGTTTTCTATAGTTTATATATATAGATTAAAAAGGTGATTTTTATATTTAAAACACGAATACCATTCAACACATGAATTTCTATTCAACGAATGAATTTCAATTCAACACATGAAGGGTTTCTATAGTTTATATATATAGATTAAAAAGGTGATTTTTATATTTAAAACACAAATACCATTCAACACATGAATTTCTATTCAACGAATGAATTTCAATTCAACACATGAAGGTTTTCTAAAGTTTATATATATAGATTAAAAAGGTGATTTTCATATTTAAAACACGAATACCACAACACATGAATTTCTATTCAACGAATGAATTTCAATTCAACACATGAAGGTTTTCTGTAGTTTATATATATAGATTAAAAATGTGATTTTTATATTGAAAAAAAAATTATTTTCAAAACATGAATGTCGTTCAATAGATGAATTTCTATTCAACACACGAATATAGTTTCAACACATGAAAATAATTCTAACACATGAATATTATTCAAAATTTCGGCAGCATAACGGCAGGGTAGTTAAAACCGGGGTCGTCCCTAGTACGGCTCCTCGCTTTGCCTTAAAGCCTCGCAGCTTTTGACAATGGGGATTCATGCATCTAGTTCGCACGCAGACGGCATGTATATATTTTTCATTTCCACAAACTAATCCTATGTAGGTTTCAACCGAATAATTCTCAACCACAAACGGGTATTTTTCAACCATAATCAATCAATTTCTACCACAAACAATTTTAATCAACCATTCGTAATCAACCAAATTTCACACCAATCACAACCAATAAATATCGTTCATGGTTTGTGGACGAGGGGCGTAAATATATATATATATATATGTATATGTATATTATATAAGCATTTCACTTCTATTTCAACACATATATAATTTTTACAATGCATATATAACTTATACATCGAACGTACAACCTATACAACGCTTATACATGAGGTATACAACGCTTATACAAGTCATTCATCGACCATATAATTTATACATCGTCATTTTCCATATCGTTTATAAATTAGAAATCTCACATTGGGTTCCACTCCACCAAAAATAGCAGAAGGCTCAGAAAAATAGGCGGTCTCTTCTAGAATGTAGAAGACGTCCACACGAGTCCACTGTCTCTTGTTTCACTGAATTTCGTCAAGAAACGAAAAAGATATGATTTTTACAGTGAAATCAAAAACCATAGCGCTTTAAAATGCTATTAAATATTTTAAATTAAAATAGCCGTAGACCTTTCAAAATTCTTCAAAACTAGGTTTTGATTTTTCGATCAATTCGCGACGCTATAGCGCGATCAAGCTGTTGCACGTCGTAGAGCTTGGAACCAGCTTCCCAACGATGGTGGTCTTCCTCAGTTCGACGGCAAGATCGAGCGGCGGCGGCGGTTGGAAGCGGTGAACTTTGGGATCACGTATCTCGAGGTAGGAGCGACGATAATGGGTGCTCCAGGTACGGATTTGAAGAGCTCGGAGGGGTCTACAAAAAGTTGAACTGGGGTATGGCGTTTCGAGGCATGGATCGGTCAGAATCGAGGCAAGAAGAATTGAAGGGGGGCCGCCGTTCGCGTCTGATGAATCGAGGAGAGAGAATGGGGAATGGGCCAATAGGATTTTTTTATTTTATTTTATAATTTTTTAAAATCTCCAAAATACCCCTTGTCACACACGAACACCAATTCAAACCCAACGACTGTCGTCCCCAGCATTTTACCCCCATTCCGAACACAATGGGATATGTTTCGTAGGCCCATTCGACTGTTTGAGTCAGTTTTCCTTCAAATTAAAATATAAAACATTCAATCTTTAATTTGAACGTACATTTCAATTTGCCAGGACCACAAACTGATTCGAAAAATTCTAGAAAAATAAATCTAGCTATATTTTGACGATACGGTCCCAACAAAACTAGTTTCATCGAATTCTGAGACCGTTTGTAAAATGGCCCTTTTCTGGTCGATCCAATTTAACTATAATTGACCGAAACACATTTTCCTTTGCCACGCTCCCATATTAACTTCAAAAATTATGAAATTTGAAACCTAGCAATAATTTGACATCCCGGATCCAACAAAAGTGGTTTCGTCGAATTCCGAGGTCGTTCGCAAAATGTCTATTTTCACGGGCTATATAAATTCCATAGCGACCTTTCTGAAAATTCATTTGGCCATAACTTTTGCTTCCCGTGATGAAACTTCGATTTTTCAGATTCGTTAGAAAGATATTCACTAACATATTTAAATATTTTTGGTTTCACTCAAATCCGTTATGTTTTGCATACGGTACAGTCAGTCAAAGTTTGAATTCAAATTTTGAAACTACCACGCCATTTCAGGCCTTGTTTATAATTAGAATTAATTATATTCGTTTTCAAATGTCAATTCAAACTTACTTTTCATCGTTATTATTTAAAATATTTATTTTAAATATTTAAAATCCACTAAAATAGCCAATTTAAAATTTTTTAAATTGGTTCAGATTTTCCGGGTCGTTACAAACTTCTAGGCTTAATAACTTCTTCATACGACGTCCGTTTCATGCAAACTCAGAGTCTATCTTAAGAACAATTCTGAGATGAATGCAATGGCGCAGTCTGTTTTACCTAATTCCTAATATTTAATTAAGTATTCTTTAGTTTATTATTTTTGTGTTGCTTAAAATTACAGGTTGTTACACAATCCTTATATAGGAACAACCAGTCGTCCATTCTTACAATGCCAACCATCTCGATCGACTTTAAAATCCTTAACCTCTTCTGGTTCTATTCTCATGTCTAACCTTCGAACAATTTCCATAAGCTTATCATCTTGCTTCTGGGTTTCGCCAATCCTTTCGACGAGTGTCGGTGTAATCAATAAGCTTGCTAACATCTTGGGTTCTAATTCACAATTAGGTCTAAAATCAAATCCGGCGAAATACTCGAGTTGCTTCCATTCTATGAACATTGCTCCCAAAATCGCTTGTCTTCTACTTAACGCGTGGGCCACTGATTTACCTTTTCCTGCATTGTAGGCTATTCTAAAATCGTACGATGCCTAAAAATCTAACCATCATTGCTGCCGAAGATTCAAATCCTTTTTAGAGAAAAGATATTTCAATGACTTATGATCAGTAAATGATTGACATAGAAATGTGTTTATTTTATGCTCATATACCTTATCTTTTGTATATAAATAAATATTACTTTGGTATTGTTTTGTTACTTTTACTGATATTCCAACCCAGCCCGCATGCAACCAGAAAAGTAGAGAAATGAAGATCAAATTGGTATATATTTACATTTTGAAGAATTGTAGATGAAGATCTCACATCTAGTTGCTGTTAGACAAGAAAATGATTGGTAGAAAGACCAAGAATTTCTCAAATCAAGGGAAGCTTGTCAAAGAACCAAGAGGAAAAGAAGAAAGGCCAAAAATTTAATAGATTTAACTAAGGCCCATTTGAAACTCTCATTGTAAACTCTTTTGTGAATTCCCTAAGGCCCATTTATCATTGTATTAGGGTTAGGGTTAGGGTTTGGCTATCTATCCTATAAATACCCTTGTAATGTCATTGTAGCCACCATCCTATCTCATTTCTGTATTCCATTACTCTAATAAAAAAATTCTTCTTCTTTTATTTTCTAGTATTTTTTTTAGCAACTAGTGTCATCTACCCGATTAGATTCGGTAGAGTACTAGTTGTATTTTACATTTGTTTCATTAGTGATTAGTCGTTTGATTAGTTTCAACGACAATCCTAATTTCATTTTTTTTGTTGTTCTTCTTATTCTGCACTTTTATTTTCTGCGTTGTTGTTCTTGTTTTGCAATTTACTTTCTTTAGTGATTAATCGTTGATTAGATTCAACGATAATCCTAAGTTCGCAATTTCAGTTTGTTTTTATTTCAACAAAATCTCCAGGCTTCGTCTAACTCGCCCAAGTAAATAATTTGATTTTAATTTATCTCCCTGTGTTCGACCTGTATGCTACACACCTGTGCGCTTGCAGAATTTTATTACAAATATCGCGCTTTTCTAATTCATAGATTAGCGACAATCATGTTTTTGGCGCCGTTGCCGGGGAGGTAACAATTGAATTTTATTATTTATTTAATTTCTGATTCGTGTTAGTTTTTTTTCTTTTTGTTTAATTTTGTTTTAAAAAAAAAATCTAGCCAAATTTTCTTTTATTTCTTTTTATTTTCCTATTGTTTTATTGTAGATATATATAGATAAAAATCTTGATTAGTTGATTGTGTATCACATATTGGTATCATAATATCTAAGACAAGGAAAAAAATCTTGCCACTTTTTCTTTTAATTTTCCTTTTTTTTCATTTATTTCTTTCCTTTTTTTATTTTGCATTTCTTCCAATCTAATTCCTTCTTCAAAAAGAAAAAAAAAATATACAAAAAAAAAGAAAGTTGCTAATTTTTCTTCAATTTCTTTCCATCTTTCTACCACCTTGCTGATTTTCACATTTTTCTTTTCCCTTTCCTTTTCTTTTTATTTGTTTCCATCTTTTGTCTACAACTTTCTAAAAAATAAAACTTTTGCAATTTCTTCTCTGTCTACTTTGATTTCTTTCTTGTTTTTGTCTACTTTTATTTCTTTCCTCAATTTCTTCTACCTTTCCTCTCTACTCAAAAAACCTTGCTTTTTTCTCTTATTTCCTTCCTCTTTTATTTTTTTTCCATTTTTGTTTTGCTTTTTCCCATTTTTGTTTTGCTTTTTCCCATTCATTTCTTTCCATTTCTTCTTATTCAAATTTTCATTAAAAAAACTTGCATTTTTTTCTTTCAAATTGCATTTCTCATTAACCTTTTACAATCTCTCTTTCCATTTTTTTCATTTATTTCTTTCCTGCTCCCTCCTTCATTCAAAAAAAAAAACAACTTTCAATTTTCCTTTATTCCTTCCGTCTTTCCACTTTCTTTCCAATCATCTACATTGTTTTTCTTTTTGCAAATTTGAAAAAAAAAAAGATTCCTCTTTTGCAATTTTTTTCCTTTCTTCTTTTGTCTTTCTTGTTCTCAGTACATTTGATTTCTTTTCTTCTCTTACAAATTTCCTTTCTTTTAAAAAAATAAAAAATAAAAATCCTCTTTTGATTTCTTTCCTCTTTATTCCTCCTTTCGAATTTTCATTACAATTACTTTTCATTCTTCTTTTACAAGTTCAAAAAAAAAAAAAAATCTTGCCATTTTTCTTTTATTTCTTCCCTATTTTCAACTTCTTTCTCCTTTTTTTCGTTTGTTTCTCTTCTTACTAATATCTCGCATCCTTTCTTCTTTTATAATTTGCTGAAGAAAAAAAAAAATCCTTTTATAAATTTCTCTTCTCTACCTTGTAATTAATTTTCTTTCTTTCTCCATTTATTTCTTTCCCTTTTCAAGTTTTTCCTTTTTCATTTTTTTCTCTCTCTTCAATTTTACAACAATAAACAAAAGAAAAAATTCTTTCTGTTTTTGTCTTCTCTTTTATTGCTTTCCCTTCTCAATTTCTTTTCCAAATCTTTTACAATTACTTTCCTTTCTTCCTTTACAATTCTCTTTCTTTTCTGAAATCTCTCTTCCCATTTTTTTTGTCATTGGTTTCTTTCCTATTTGTCCGCTTTTCAACACTAATAAAAAAAAAGGCAAAGACATATTTTTTTTTTTGCAATTATTCTTCCCTGCTTCATTTCTTCCCCTCTGATCAAATACCCCTCTCTCTCACATAATCTCATTTCAACACAGTTTTTTTTTCAATCTACACTTCAGCATCATCTTCTTCAATCCCTCCTTCCCACCATACTTCTGGCACAACGCACAAACCAACCCCATCCATAAGCATTCTCTCAAAAAATTCAAAACTTTCTTTAACCTACCACAGCCTCATATTTTCTTGTGCTTTTTTTGTGTTATTTACTTCAAAAAAACCCAAATAAATAAATAAAAGAGTTTCAAACCAAGGACAAAGTGACTGGAGTTCAAGCAACAAATCAAGAATTCAGAAATCAGAAGAAATTGCAAATAGTGAGATTTCAATCATTGACGCTACTCATTTTTTCTGGATGGACCGCTATACCCCCACTGTAAGATTTTCTAAACTCTACAGGTGCTTTGGTGCTCTGAAAAATATAGAGATTGCTTGTAAAAAAATTCTGCAGGGATAGCGGCTTGTTTGTACAATATTTTAATTTTCTGTTTATTCTGTGACTGAATTTTCTGAATCTGTTTGTGAGGAATGAATTTACATACCTGAAATCACCACTCTCGTTGAAATTCAATTATAAAACGTGATTTGGATTTTGAAATAATATAATTGAAAAGTTGTGTCTTGTGAAGTTGACTGTCTCGTATAATTGGATCGTGGATATATAGTAGTTCAATTTATTGAACTATTAGCAAAAGAGGTTGCATACTACCCGTAAAACATTGGTCGTATCCCTTAGTATTTATACTATACGTGAACGGCCATAAGACCCTCTTCCCCCTTCTAATTGAGTCAGTTAACTAATAGAGCGCAGCTTAGTATTTTATAGTGAGAATAATTTCTGTCTTGTCATAATTTCATTTCAAATGTCTTATTCAAAAAATCATTGAGAGATATGTGGGATAATAATCGGAGTAGACGTCCTCTTGAAGAGTATGAGTATGAAATACAACTCATGAAGCAAGATTTTCCAAAATTTCGTGAGCCCAATGCAAATTTTCAAAATTTTCCAATTGACCAACATTTTCAAAACCATGGATATGATCGAAATTGCGATTTCAATTCAAATTTCAATAATTTCGATTATGGGCCAGATCCACATCAACATAGCACTGAATTCCAATATGGCTTTGATCCACATCAATACGGGGTTCTAAACCAAAATTTTGAAAATTACAACCCACATCCACATCTTAAGATTAACCAAAATTACAATTTTCCCTCGAATTTCAATAGTTTTGGTTACGAACTTAATCAAAATGATTTCCAATATCAATGTCAATTTTCTGAAAATTCAAATAATTTTGAGAATCTAGAAATCCAAAACGAGAGCTCTCAAATCAACGACTCTGAAGAATGTCATTTTGATGAGAGGGCGGAAAGGCTAAATAAAAAGTTTGATGAACTTCTTTGCTTAATGAAATCTTTTAAAGAACAACAAGAGCAACAAAATCAAATGAGCGTTGAACCAGAAAATAATCCAATTTCTACTGACATTGAAAATTTTCAAATAACGACTTTGGAAATTGAGAATAATCATCTTGATGAAGTTTTTCAAAATTCAACAAATGATTTGGACTTCAACTCTTTTCAGAAAAAAGATTTAAGCTTGGATTTTGATCTTCCTCTTTCAGGCTGCAGAAAACTTGAAATTCTAGAAATTGAACAGAATAAAAATGTTGAATTTTTCAATTCAAATTTGGAAATGGATTTTAATGAGTAGGAATTTTTTGGATTGTACGAGGATGAATTGCCAAACGAGGAAGAAGTGGATTTAAGTCACGAGTTCGAAAATTTTAGCTTTGAGAAAATTTCAAACGAGCTTGAAATTGTCAGTGTCTTGAACAACTTTGAGAAATGTGATCACATAGTCTTGAACAACACTCGGATTTTAAATTTCACTGAATTTATATACGATCACAATTTTTTGAAAAATTACACTGACAAATTTGTTGAACACATGAACTATTTTTGGAATGTTAGCTTTGTTGAAAAACTTCATGTTAGGATGACCCTGGATATTTATCTCCTGGACTATAAATCTAGGTTTAAAGATGAGATGGTTTTCAAAACCCTTTGCTTAGTAGAAAACATGCCTAGACATAGTGGGAATGGTACTCATAGGGCAAGAACCAAGTGTGGGGGAAAAAGATGGTGGTATTCTTTGCATCACGTGCACCGCAAACACATATATCATTGTACATATGATCCATTCTTACATATTGCTAGACTGCATTTTATTCTACAAATCATTTTGCATCTCATTCACCTTTGGGTACGATCTTTCAAATTTAGGAAACGTTTACAGTGTGGACACTGTTTAGTTCTAGTGTGTGTAGGGGGGGGGGAGTCTGCATTTCACTCATTTTCGTTTTTTCTTTTCTTTATTTTTCTTTCTTTTCAATTTCAGCCATTTAAATAGGACCATCATGCATTTTAGACTGTACTAACATGCCAATTTTTTTTTTGAAACATGACTCATTTTAGTTTGATACAACGAAATAAGTTAACAATTATTAGTCAGTTGATAGTATTTTTCTCTCTCAACTTAGATCGAATAAGAAATATAATGAAAAGTTTAATTTTGAGGGATAATAGTGTAACTGGTACATAGGAAGATTCTTAGGTGATGGCCATGAAATCTATTCTATATTGTAGACTTTGTTTGAATAAGTGGAGGATTTAAAATACTTATATTGGCTTTTCGAATCTTTAAAACTAAGTTGTGTTAAGTTGAATTCGCGTAACTCTCTTATTCTAATAATTTCAATAATAATAATACTAATCCAAGGGTATCCAACATTGCTTGTATATCTAGCGTTGGTGTGCAAACCCGCCAAGCTCTATCCGACATGTTGTTGACAAAGTCAGCGTTGGAATATCTTGGTCTCATTTTATGAGATTGGACACCTAAGGATTACCGACATGTTGTTGACAAAGTCAGCGTCGGTCTGCACAATCCGCCAAGCTCTGTCCTAACTCTCCATCAGTCTGCAAGGCAGTGTATGGGTGGTATACCTTGGTCTTCTAAGTTAGGTGTATGTAATTAATCATAAATTTCAACTTTTATAGAGATAGAGAATAAGCGATGATTCCCAAACATTTCTTGACCTTATTGATTTGAATAGCCATACACAAGGAAATTAGAATACCACTTTACAAATTGTGCCAAGCAAACTAAGAATTTATTTCATGGCTGCACTATGTTATCGACCGAACCAGCTGGCCAAACTGGAATTTAACATTTGAAAACTTGATTTATATTGAAAATTTGTGACAAGTTGAGGTATCTAAAATAAAATCAACTGGCTAGAAATTGTTAATATAATTTGTTGTACCACTTTCCTAAAACAAGTCGTGTTTTCAATTTTTGTTTTCAATTGCATAAGTCCTTTGCATTTATTAAATCCACACATACTGCATTTGGATTTTGTGGGTAGTATCCGCTGAAAACCCTCACGAGACACCACTCGTCCTACTAGGGACACCTAGAGGTTTAACGGCTTGTTGCATACGCTCAATGCAATCGTGTTTCCTACGAAAGTGTGACCTATCTAGTTAGTTTTTCATATTCCTTTTACTCGAGGACGAGTAAAAGATAAGTGTGGGGGTATTTGATTGACATAGAAATGTGTTTATTTTATGCTCATATACCTTATCTTTTGTATATAAATAAATATTACTTGGGTATTGTTTTGTTACTTTTACAGATATTCCAATCCAGCCCGCATGCAACCAGAAAAGTAGAGAAATGAAGATCAAATTGGTATATATTTACATTTTGAAGAATTGTAGATGAAGATCTCACATCTAGTTGCTGTTAGACAAGAAAATGATTGGTAAAAAGACCAAGAATTTCTCAAATCAAGGGAAGCTTGTCAAAGAACCAAGAGGAAAAGAAGAAAGGCCAAAAATTTAATAGATTTAACTAAGGCCCATTTGAAACTCTCATTGTAAACTCTTTTGTGAATTCCCTAAGGCCCATCTATCATTGTATTAGGGTTAGGGTTAGGGTTTGGCTATCTATCCTATAAATACCCTTGTAATGTCATTGTAGCCACCATCCTATCTCATTTCTGTATTCCATTACTCTAATAAAAAAAATTCTTCTTCTTTTATTTTCTAGTATTTTTTTTAGCAACTAGTGTCATCTACCAGATTAGATTCGGTAGAGTACTAGTTGTATTTTACATTTGTTTCATTAGTGATTAGGCGTTTGATTAGTTTCAACGACAATCCTAATTTCATTTTTTTGTTGTTCTTCTTATTCTGCACTTTTATTTTCTGCATTGTTGTTCTTGTTTTGCAATTTACTTTCTTTAGTGATTAATCGTCGATTAGATTCAACGATAATCCTAAGTTCGCAATTTCAGTTTGTTTTTATTTCAGTAAAATCTCCAGACTTCGTCTAACTCGCCCAAGAGATTAGATAAATAATTTGATTTTAATTTACCTCCCTGTGTTCGACCTGTGTGCTACACACTTGTGCGCTTGCAGAATTTTATTACAAATATCGCGCTTTTCTAATTCATAGATTAGCGACGATCAGTAAACAATTCGAACGTAACTCCCAACAAATAATGCCTCTAAATCTACAAATCAAATACTATCACCGCTAACTCCAAATCATGAGTTGGGTAATTCCTTTCATGCGGCTTCAGTTGTCGACTTGCATAGGCCACAACTATATTCTTCTGCCTTAGCACTGCTCCAAGTCCGGTGCCATATGCATTGGTATATACTACCATCTATTCATTCCCATTTGGAATAGTCAACATAGGAGCAATCATCAAATCTCTCTTTCAAAATTCTAAAGGCTTGCTCACACTTCGCATCTCATGCAAAGACCAGATTCTTCTTGTTAATCATATTGACGGTGCAGCTACTTTAGAGAAATCCTTGATAAATCGTCAATGATATCCAGCTAAACCAAGGAAACTCCTAACGTCCATCCCATTCTTGGATTGATCCCAATCTTGGATTGCTGCAACCTTAGCGGGATCTACTGCTATTCCTTGTCCTGACACGACATGAACCAAAAATCTCACTTCCTCCTTGCAGAAGTGGCATTTCAAAAACTTAGCCCTTAGCTGATGTTTTCAAAAATTTCCAAAATAATTCTCAAGTGTGTCGTGTGTTCCTCCTCAGTCCTAGAATAAACCAATATATCGTCTACAAACACAAGTACGAGTTTGTTCAAGTGATCGCTGAAGACACGATTCATAAGATCTGCTGATTATGATGGTGCGCTAGTCAATCCAAATGGCATCACCAGCCACTCATAAAATCCGGATGGTGTCATAAAAGCAGTCTCTGGCACACTATCTTAGGCCACTCTCAACTAGTGAAATCTCGTTTCTCGTTTCCACACCCGTTTGGGAAAACTCCTTGGCTTCGTGAAGCTGATCAAACAAGTCACCAATTCTTGGAAATGGATACTTATTCCTCTTCACCATCTTATTCATCTCACAATAATCCACACACAATCCCAATGATCCATCAACCTTGGTCACAAATACAACCGGTGCACCCCATTTGGATACTCTTCTCTGAATGAATCTCTTACTCAAAAGATTGTCCACTTGCACCTCTAACTCTCGTTGTTCCTTAGGCACCATCCGCCTAAAGGCATAACAATAGGTCTGGCTCCATCAACTAAATCAATCCAAAACTCGATCTGTTAATGCGGCGGCCACCCTTTGACTTCATCAAACACATCAAAACTCTCGTACGGTTGGCACCGATGACAACCCATCCCATGGAATCACAAGCGAATATAAAAAGCTAACCAGAACTCCATCCTCTAGTAGAAAACGTATCACAATTGTTCGTCCTTACACATTCCTGATTGTCACCTTGAGCCTTTCGTAATCAACAATAGTCACATACTTCTTGAGCCAGTCCATAGCCAAAATAATCCTAAGCCCAGCGAAATTCAAAACAAAACAATCACATGTAAAATAGAAACCATGAATCGATAATACTAAACCACGACAAAACATACAAAGACTTGATAAACCCACTACTGGGTTAGTCACGACTAATGATCTATCAACGATTTTAGGTTCTAAACCTAACTTACAAACAAACTCATTACAAATAATAGAATGCGATTCTCCAGTATCAAACAAAACTCGAAATGAAACATCTTTGATAGAAAGCGTACCTTGCACCACAACATACTTTCCCTTCCCCTCTGTAGTCGGATCCCTCAAAGAAGACGTAACAACATCCAAAGCATACGTCTTCACAACCTGTTTATTCTTTGGTAGTTCTGGGAAATTATTCTTTATGTTTCCAGGTTTATCACAGTTAAAACATTTATTTTCTACCTTCGCGTTCTTACAATCCTTAGAAAGATGGCCTTTCTGTTGACAATTATAACAAGTAATCTTGCCTTTTGGTTTCTTATGACCATTCTTTCCTTGCTGTTGTTGTTTACGTTTACCATTCCATTTTTTCTTATAACTACCACCTTGTTGTGGTTTTGAATCCTCCTTTCTATTTTCAATAGTACTCTCAACCTTTCGCGGAAACAAGCTCTCCTTCCTTAAAGCCTTCTCAACTAACTTCTCGAAAGAGTCATCAATATGGTCAATCGGTTGTTTTCCAATATTCTAATCTAATCCCAATATAAATTGCTCATTCTTTTAATAAAGAGTCTCAATATATGAATGAGCGTACTTAGATAAAGCTTGAAAATCCTTCAAATACTCAGCAATAGGCCTCCCGCCTTGCTTAAGCTCAACTAACTTCTTAAACAACATCGAATTTTTGACCGTAGAAATTAACTTCTCCTAAACTTGGCTTTAAACTAATCCCAAGCAATCTGGTCCTCCAGAGTCTCCAAAGTAATAGAGTTCCATCAATCCATTGCTCGTCCTTTTAGCTGCCTCGATGCAATTTTCCTCTTAGTTGCATTATCGATTCCTAAGTCTCCAAACATCCAAACACAAGTATACAGCCAATTCTGGATTTCAACAGTAGGTTCCGTACCAACAACCGGCTTGCCACCTAGAGAAGTGTAGTCTTTGCTGAGCTTCGCGAAATAAACAACCCTAGGCACATGCCCAAGAACAGCTTGCTCTACTTCTATTCTCCGAGTGGGCATCCTCCTCATGATCGCTGCCATCATGGTCTCAAACATAGTAGGATAATCGGGTAAAGCAGCTGTAGCTCTTGGCTAGCTATCTTCGCCTACCCCTCCAGTCCCTGGCTCATTCCTAGTAGCATGTCTTGAAGTTTGTCGACTCATCCTTACTCTGAAATGAGAGTCCATTCACATTAGAGAAAGCCGCATTGGTGTTCAAGTGCTTACTAACCTACTATACTATACTATATACATATATAATGTAGTAATCATCCAAATAAAATTACAAATACGTCTCTCATGCATTTATATGTTCGCGAACTTTGGGTAAAACCGATTTACTAAAGCTTTGATACCAAATGTGATAACCACCCCATACGTCCTGCACAGAACTATGGAGAAGTGTGATGTATGACATGTTAGGCCGATATGGGACAATCATCAGGGTACAAAAATTCAAAAACAGAATATGCTGCATAACTCACAGCGCACGAACAATATATAATAATAAAACATACAACAGGAAATAGTAATGAAGCACAACTGAGAAAAGAATCAAATTTTCCATAAAACTATAGAATCTTAGGTACAATGCTTCTCGATACAAGAATCTCTGATTACAATATGCCTCACTACAACCCTCAGAGTCCCAATGACATCAACATACAACATAAATACAAAAGAAATAATTAAATAGTAGATAGTAATAATACGCCAGCCTCCTGCTCGTCACTACACAACAACACCGACATCAAACCTACTACCTTCTACTTAGTCTTCTCATCGACAACATTGATGAACAACCTAAGGTAGTAAGAGGGAAACATAAAACCTTGTGTCAAATAACAGTCTTAGTGAGTCATAAAATAACTAACAACAATTACACAGGATAATATGAGTATAGGCAGAACATCCAACCGATCTACCCAACAACCAATAAATTAACACATGAAAAACATCTGTCTCATGTCGCATTAGGAATAGGAATGGACAACCCCCAATCCCTCTTCTCTTTAACATCCTACTATGATTGCTTACCCAAAGAAAATAGAGAAGAAACCATAAAACCAACCATAGCATCCAATGTCCTAGCCATCACCGACTATAGCCCTGAATCCATTAGTTATCGAACTTGCATTTCACCGATCAAAAGGGATAATGGAAACCCCCGATTCTAGCCAAACTACCATACTCCAATGTGACTCATATGTTTCTCTTTTCCATTCTCAACAACTAGGCTCATCATGAATGTCTAAGTATACAATCTATCGAATCTGATCCTAACGGGCGTCTCCATAGTACGCTTTCTTTGAGTCAACTAGAATACTTCGATTACCAACAATTCCTTGGTACATCAAATATGTCAAGCCTTTCATCTTGAAGACTCAATCCATTCTCGAACCATTCTATTATCACTCATGATTGACTACCATCTTGTCAATCCATTATCATACTAGTTCGTATATCGAATCACGATCCAGCTTCGACCACTACGACGCGAGTTCACAATCGAAGCACCATCCATCTTTGAGTTGCACATTAATCATTTGAAGTCCATTTCAATCCATACTTCACCAACAACTTCAGAAAGCCAAGACAACCAAATCCCCAAAATCTCACATCACTCTGGCACACCCTTATAGGTCGGTGTCGACCCATCCACTTAGCCAATTTTGGCTAAGTGGTTGGCCAACATTCATCCTTGCTTCGAGTACATCCCATCGGCCTATTCTCCGATTGTTTGGACATTCGAGTTGAAGCTTTTGTCGGTCTATCATATCTCGAGAAATCAACCTTCGAGCCAATCCAAACCACCGCCAAATGATCTGAAAATTCACCAGTAGCTTTATGTAGTCATCACGATGCTCTCCGGGAAGATTCACGACCATCCGACCCATGGTGATGGGTTGGTGTCGACCCATGCACTTAGTGTATTTCAACATGAATTTTTTCATGCCCTCTTCTTTCGTCTTCCAGAGCGCCTCTGCCAAGTTTCATTTGAATTTGATCATCTGAACCTGCGACTTGCTATGTTTTCGTTCCTATGATTCTAAGGCAAATAATCTAATGTACAACTCTAGCAACAAAATCAATTCAATCAAAACAAACAACAGTTCAATAATACATGATCATACAAACATGAACAAATCACAATTCTAGCATAAGCTTATCACAATTACAAGATCTAACAGGATTTGGATCTAAACATATGAATAAACATGATTAATCTAACAATATTCCGGTTAATATGATCAAATTAGGTTTTTCTAGGGTTTCTAAGTCTGAATTAAACATATGTGATCAGGTCTGAGTGATTTTAACATGTGAATATGATCTTAATTTACCCATACAATCTGTAACTTCCGAGTGAGTGACATCTGTCACTCACCAATTTCTAGATTTGATGTAGATTTTATGAGATCAGATCTGGAAAAGCCCCGAAACCTCTTGATTTTGATGCAATATAATGTGATCTAATCCTCTTTAATGATGATCAATCTTATAGATGCAATCTACAATGAATTTGTATGAAAAGAATGGAGAAATGGGCTTTAGGTTGAACCCGAGAATCACAGACGCTCAACCTAAAGTTTAGAATAAAGAAAGTAACCTCAATTCCCTCTCCCAAATCCCCCCTGTTTATATCTGCTAACCATAGGTCTAATGGGTTTGGCTAATTAGCCTATTAGCTGCTGACTAGTCTGCCTAAACAGCAGCAGAAACTTAAAACAACGATTTCTTCCAAACAGCTTGACCAAATCCTCCATTTGGCCATTCTACAGACCGTAAACACGCATTCCGATCCAGTGGAATAGATCTTAGTACCAGATTCGATCCTTATCAAAAGTTATGGCCCAAACAATAAACTCAAGGGAAAAATGGTCATACTTGAGTTCGGTAAAAATCATGGGCATGTCTTACATCTCCATGAACAACAAACTTAAATTTGAGAATGATCTAACCACTAAGGAACAAAATATAACTATTTTACGACTGGTCAATATGTAAAATACTGGTCATTACACGATGAATTCTCGCCCTGAGCATTTCCCATACATTTTTCTCCCTAAAAAATTGGATTTTTGTTGTGTTGTTGATTCTAGGTTAGATGGTACGAATTGGTTGCTACACCATTTTACCAGCACAATACACTCATACAAAAAATTTGTGCATACTAGTGTGTTTTGTATACATGCAGCATCACGATTGCACTTCCACACAAGGATTGAGCTCACTTTTTGTATGTTTGTAGCACATAATCACATATCACAATTGGTTGAGTAGATGGCTATGTAAATAACTCTGTTGTATAACATGTATGCTATTATGATTTATGTTGTTCTCCCCTTAAAAAAATCAGTTGAGTAAATGGATTTAGATATACCTATGAATATTGGTGATTGCAATAATAAAAATATGAATCCCCCTCAAAGTTCTATTATAATTATAGAAATGTCATTCTTATGCATTGGATTTCAATTACCTATATAATAATGATGGAATTGTAGGTTTTTTTAGAAATTGTATATAAATCTAGTTTGCTCCACTCCTTTGTTCTTATTCCTTTTTTATCCCTGTATTCTGCATGAAAATAGTAGGTTTGAGATCAAAAAATTATTCCATTTGACTTATATAAGTAATCTGGAATTTATGTTTTTTAATATTTGGTAAAGGTCATAAATCCTTATTTTTATTATGAATGATTCTGATAGCAGGAAAAAGACTTGTAATTGTGAATTTTGTAAAAATTGACATTTCTTATGAATAATTTAGGATGTGATTCAAACATATGTAATTACATGCAGTTACATGCAATATTTATTTATTATTATGTTATGTATTTAACATAAAATTAACGAAAATAAACGCGTATGTTTTATCTTGAACCTAATGTCCCCATCAGGATGATTTATGGTTACTTAAGGAAGGTTTCCATATACATATATTTTATTGCTTCAATGAGGTATATGAATGAAATGGAAAAGTTATTCGTGCGAATGAAGTGGCTAAGTTAAAAGAACAATTTTCTGTTATTTGTGGCATCTGAATGCGAGGTTAGTCTTCTTTTTATAGAAAAAATCTTCCTGGTCAAACTAGCTACAAATCTTTACAACAGGTGGATTAATGTAAGATGTTGTGGTGTTATTAGTCATTTAGAGGCGTATGGACCTATTTTAGGGTAAGGTGTTAAGTGGTTAGATCCGATTTTGGAGGTATTAAGTAAATGAGACTCGCCCCTTTCCTTATAGATTTATCCAAGAGAACAAGAGTATTAATTAAAGGATCCGACCTCATTAGGTATTAAGTGATCATGGGGTTCTCCTTTCTTCAATATAAAGTATTGAATGGTCGAAAATGGGGATTTAGAGGGTATCTCTATAATAGTCTGCTTCCTAAAGGTATTAAGTGATTATGGTGGAGTTCGCCTATGAATAACGTATTAAATTGTGAAATGATTTGTCTATCCAAAGAAAAGTATAAAATGATTAATGTTTTACTTAATAATGACAATTAGATAGCAACTTAGGGTCTGTCGGCGGTAGGCCTTAAATGGAGAGATGTCCTCTATCTGCTAATAAGTGAATTGCTTACAATCTCTTGCAGTATTCAACTGAATATATTATGGGAAAGGTTTATAATGTCCACTGGAGAATTTAGGTATTAAGTGACTAGACCCACCACTGGATATTTTGTGATCATTGGATATACCTAGGCATTAAGTGATCATAGGAACTGAATTTTCGTTTTTCAAGTAGTAGACCATTATATGCTTGTTATTATTTCATCGACATACCTTTATTTAAAATTATACTACCCAAATACAGATAAATGACAAAGCATAAGATTTTATTCACCGGAATTTGTTGTTCTGACCCCTCCTATTAAAAATATAGATTATGATAGGGGATAAAGGCATAAGCATGGAAGTAGAAGGTGACTATACTAGATGTAGTTATTACATGATTTTGGTCTTGATTATGTACCCTGAGACAATTATGTTTATATGAAAGATTGTTGTATTTGAAACTTTTATCAATTATAAATAAAAGGTACATTTGGTGATTTTATATATTATTCCTTTCGCTGTAAGGTCTATATATATATATATATATATATATATATATATATATATATATAATATACACTGCTATGCAATGTAAATTTACTTCTCCAACCAATGGCTTATTTTAGAACAGTTCTAAGTTTCAGTAAACCTTTCCTAGGATAATATTTAGGCTCATTGTAGAATGCTTAGTTATAAAAATACCAAATCATTGAACGCAATAGAAAAATAAAATTAAAAAAATAATAATAATGCAAAAGTTTTTACAGTGGTTTTGCAATTTTTCGGTCTACCTCCACAACAAAAAAGTTTATTTCATTTATACTATGGAGAAATTACAATTACAAGTTATTTGAATGTAAGATATGGAATGACAAACTCTAGTTGAACAAGGTAGAAAAATATCCTCATTTCTATGTACCAGGCTTGTATTTATAGCTGAATAAGACACTTGGATCAGCTTGAAATTTTACAAGGAAGACCAAGTCGAGCACACCAAGTAATATGGGTTGGATCGTCGATGTAGATAAGTACCAACCCCTTAATGAGATCGACACCAATCCTATGACTTGTGGAACCATAGGTTGCAATTTCTATGTTCGGTCTCCTTTAGAAATTCGGGTCATTCTATGCTAGTTTATGAAGTTTCCTAGGTGAAAACTTGAGATACTAAGTGATTTCTATTGCAATGTTTGTTCATATCAGAAGATATATACTGTCTCCCCACCTAGAAGAAGTCCAAATCCATGCTTAGCCAATTCTAGAATGTTATTTGAGTGTATCCACTTGAAACGTAGCTTTATATCTATATCTATAGTTTCTAAGCCATTTTGTCATCTCCATAAGCTTCTTATATTGAGGATTGAGATGTTTATTTAACCAAATCCATTGTGTAATAGTCCTATAAAAAGGCAGATTAACAACTTTGTTATGCTTAGTACAGTGCACTAAGCATGATTGTGCCGACATCTCTGTTATACACCTCTAGAGTGTTAGAGTTTGTGCCCTAGAGGCAATCCATTTGATGAGATTGATAACACTATTGATGTTATTATTTTATTTGGAATAAAATATTATTCTATTATATTGTATTTACTGCGTAACATAAATAATAATATAATATAAGTCCTTAGAATAATAATACGGAATTATATAGTTCGAGTAAGACTGAACTTGAGATTATATAATGAGAAAAGTATTATAATTCTTAAAAGTCCCTAGTCGAGTTTTATTGTTTATATAGGACAACAATAGAGCGTTAAGACTAGTATATTGATTGATTGATGATCACATCTCATTGATCATTAATATAAGTGATATTAAAGTCAAGATATAAATACGTATTGGAGAATAGCGTATTGGGCTGACCACCGTGAGATAACTCCATGGAATATAATTGAAGTATCATTAGTCATTCTCATAGTGACAGTGATGTAATGGTCCTCAGACCTGAAATCATTATAATTTTATTCGAGGATATTTGTGTTTTGATATCATCTAAAGTTATTTCGTACCGGAGTAACGATAACGGTGATTATTGGATACATTTCAATTCGAATGAAAATTATGAATGATCTAAATGGAATTTAACCCTACGATATATTCGTAGTGATACCATGGGCCTCTTGATTGAGCGAGACTGTGAAATGCATGGTCGTGCTCAAATATTGATTTGTTTTAAACAGTCTACTCATCGATCAAGATACAGGATTAAATTATAAAGAGGATGATACGATCCATGTCTCTAGTTTAATCCTGGATATACTGGTTAAAAGGATTATATTACATTGATACACTGGTCACAGAAAAGGTTGTATCGAATTGATAATTTTATTATAACTTGGGTAGCAGCGACGTATTGCTAGATGCCAATCACTGTTTATGATTTTAAATACGATTTAAAATCATTACCAACATTGTAATAACCTAAAGGGTCACACGTAAAACATCTGAAAAGGTGAAGGATCATTCTTGATAAAAGGAAAAACCAAATTGTTGATATTTCTTTTGTTTTGAAATGGTATAAGGGTGAGTCACCCTATTTTATCTCGTTTTATATATTTAAAACATAGGCCGACCTATTCATATTATTCATTGAAAAAAAGGTGAAACGAGATAAAATTCGGGAACAAAACCCTAATCCTTAATCGGCTAGCACCGATCCTTTGAAATCTTGATTCCCATGACGAAATCAAGATCGGATGTTAGTGAATACCTCTAGAGGCCCCAGCGTTTTGTCGAGCTCCTGATTCGATTCATCCAAGCTATTTTAGTCTGGGTTTCATTAGTTTATTCATCACGACAGGTATGAATTATAACCTAATTTGCTTTCGTATTACTGTTTTACAATAGATCTGTAGATTAATTTGTTAAACCGTTTAATTAAGGTTATCGATTAGATCAGAAATACCCAACATAGAGTTGGTGGGTTAGAGTTTGGTGAATTCCTATTGTGTTTGATATCAATACTCCTATTTATATTCCCCAAATCCCCATTTTTTAATCCATCTCTCTCAACCCTTTGAATCAATTATGCAAGTCAATCATTTCCATCCATATATTTTCTCCAAAATTTTTTTCTATCCTCCCCTTGACACTGAGGGAACTCTGGTAAATGCTCCTCACGTCGTATATTCATATTTCGATTCGTGCTAGCATACTTTACATTTGTCTGACATCCAAACTGAGCTTACCGAGAGGCATACCCTACAAGCCCCATGGAACGATACCGGCCCCATGAGGGGATCTATGCCAATCTCTACATGCCTGGGGTATACCTTTAGATGGTCTATTGTCTACTGGCTTCAATTTCATGCTTTTGGTTGAGATTTATAGCATCTCACATTGTTCTACTTATCTAATCGACTTAGTAAAATTTTGCATTATTTCCTCTTGAATTTTCATCATCCTTTCCAGCATTACATCTTTCATAGCCTCTATCTTGTCTCTAGTTATATAGAAAGAGGATTAACTAGCTCTAGCTCCGAAGAACACCTCCTGGTTTCCTTCATGGTGACACTTTTCTGTCAGTGCTCATCTAGCTAATTGTCTAACCATTTTTCTCAATCCAATCTTCCAATCTATGGGTGCATGTTTTCCCTTACTGAAAGCTCCAAAATATTAATGACAAAATTGGCGTAAACGTATTAACTTGTGTGAAAGTATCACAATTCAATAAGCCAAGATCACAATAGAATATAATAGGGAATTAATATAAAGAAACTAAAAAAAAGAAAATAGTAAGAAATTGACATAGGTAATTTATAATGGCTCGACTGAATATGGTCCATGTCCACTTTAGAAAATATCCTTTTTAATATGAATCTGAACAGATTGTAATTGTATAGATTTTGTGTAATATTCCAATAGAATGAAAAAGTACTGACATTGCACTATTTATATATATATAGGCAACGGCTTACAAGTGTAAATAGAGATAAAATAGAAGTTGGGATTTCAGCCCAGTCCATGAATGTTGTGATAAGTTATGCATCAGGTTACGCTGAGATATCTCTTTCATTAGCCACCCTCAAATCAATCTAGGGTTTTCCCTTTTCTTCCTGCGCCGCCACCATCATTGATTCTCATATCTTCCTTTACACCTTCTTTTATCCTCACGAAATTCTTCACTGAAAGGCCACCATCATCGATCCTCATATCTTCCCTTAGCCTCACGAAATTCTTCACCGAAAGGGGTTTCGTGAGTCCGTCTGTCTTTTAAAATTGTGCTGGAACGTGGTTCACATCTAGCTTTCCAGTTATGGTTTGTTCTCACACGAAGTATAGATCGATCTCTATGTGCTTCGTGCGAGCATGTTGGACAGGATTGGCTGATAGCGACATCGTGCTCAAGTTATCGCATAAAATCACTAGTCTTTTCTTGGGGAGAAACCCTAGTTATGCAAGCAGCGAGTTTATTGACATGACCTCGGTTGTTGCGATGGCTAACGATCGATATTCAGCTTCAGTGCTGGACTGCGAGATGGTTGACTGCTTCTTCGAACACCAGGAGATCGGGTTTGCTCCCATGAATACACAGTATCCTGAGGTTGATCTGTGGTCATCAGGATCCGATGCCCAATCCGAATCACTGTAAGCTTGAACATTTAACTCTTTGTTGGATTTCAGTGTGATGCCGTAGTTAATTGTTCCTTTTAAATATCGTAAAATATGCTTGACAGCAGTCCAGTGTTCATTAAGTGGTGTTTGCATAAACTGGCACACTTTATTCACACTATATCAAATGTCAGGTCTGGTTACGGTTAGGTATTGCAAAGCCCCCACTATACTTCTGTATTCCTTGATGTTATGAATAGCTTCTCCTCTGTGTTTAGATAGCTTCAGACTGCTGGTCATAGGAGTAGGCATAGGCTTGGCTTTGTCCATCTTGGATCGAACAAGTAATTCAGAGATGTATTTTCTTTGTGATAGTAGAATTTAAGTCTTAGATTTCTGAATGACTTGTATTCCTAAAAAATAGCTTAGGTTACCCAAATCTTTGACGGAGAAGGCCTGATTCAAATATTGTATGATTTTATTGATTTCAGCTTGATTACTCCCAGTGATCAGAATGTCGTCAACATATACGAGAATGTAGGTTGTATCAGCCCCACTCTTCTTAATATGTAATGAGTTGTCTGACTTAGCTGTGATGAACCCAAATTTTGAAAAAGTATCTTTGAGTTTGTCATACCAAACCCTCAATGCCTGCTTCAACCCATAGATTGCCTTATGTAGTTTGCAAACTAGATGTTTATCATTGGAGCTTCTGTACCCCTCTGGCTGCTCCATATAAGCACCTTCTTGTAATTCTCCATTTAAAAAGGCGTTATAAACATCCAGTTGCCATATACACCATTGTTTGTGAAGAGCAATACTAATGATTACCCTTATGGTTGTAAGCTTGACCACAGGAGAGAAAGTTTCCTTAAAGTCAAAACTGTATTCTTGTGTGTACCCCTTTGCAACGAGTCTCGCTTTATGTTTTAGTATGCTCCCATCTGCAGCTTTCTTTAACTTGTATGTCCACTTGCAACCAACAATATTTTTGTGACTAGGTGTTGTTACTAGACTCCAGGTCTTATTTCTGATAATTGCATCATACTCCTCATTCATGGCATTTTTCCATTGTTGACACTTTATAGCTTCATTAAAATTGGATGGCTCTTTGTCACTAGTTATAGTTGTATAAGCTTTGGGCTTGAAAATACCATGTTTAGCTCTTGTCATCATGTGATGTATGTTCAGATCATTTTGTTCATCATCACTACTTGAACTAGTTGTTGTGTTCCCATTGCTGCTAGTAGATAAGTCTCCCACATTCTCAATATCACCTATGTTATTGTTTGCATCATCGTCATCCCCATTCAGTGAGTCAACAGGACTGTAGTCAGACCTTGTACTAGGTATGCTCTCGGTTTCTTTCTCTTCTGTTTGCCCTTGAAGTTTGTTACTGCATGTCAAGTTTTCTATTAATTCAGGTGGTGCCATAATGTTTCTTTCTGTGTTGATGATTTTTTAGTAGTTTTGATGCATTTTCTGCAAAAGGAAACACATGTTCATCAAACACCACATGTCTAGAATGTATAACCTCCCATTTTCATCTAAACACTTGTATCCTTTCTGTTTTTCTGCATAACCCAGAAAGGTACATGGAGTCGATCTCAGACTTAGTTTATGTTTATTATAGGGTCTGAGACAAGGAAAGTATAGGCAGCCAAATGTTTTTAACCTAGAATAATCTTGTTTATCACCATACATTGCCTCATGTGGGCTTTTATATTTCAAAACCTTAGTAGGCATTATGTTAATCAAATATACTGATGTCACAAAGGCTTCTAACCAAAATTTCAAAGGTAAAGATGATTGCGACATTAGTGTAAGCCCTGTTTCAACAATGTGCCTATGCTTTCTTTCGACTACCATTTTGTTCCGATGTATGTGGGCAGGTTATTCTATGCAATATTCCTTTACTATCAAAAAATTTCTTTAGTGGCTTAAATTCACCACCCCCATCTGTTTGTAAAGCTTTAACAATGCAGTTAGTTCGCCTTTCAGCAAGAGTAATAAACTGTATAGTTGTGACATATGCATCTGACTTACTCTTAAGTGGATATATCCAAGTATATCTGGTAAAAGCATCTACAAAGGAAAGATAATACTTGTACCCATGGTCTGTTTTAACTGGAGAAGGACCCCATAAGTCTGTAGCAACGAGTTCGAGAGGGCTGCTGTATGTTGTGTCGGACCTAGTGAAGGGTAATTTATGACTTTTACCTATTTGACAGTGCTTGCATATATAATGATCAGGTACACAATTGCAATCAATTTTACTTTCATTCAAGACATGTTTAACTGTTTTAACATTGGGATGTCCCAATCTACAATGCCATTCATTAAAGGTTTTGTACATGTCATTGCTAACAGTCATAGATTCAATATTATAGCAACAATTTCCATTGTCAGTAGCATGTCTTGACTTCAAGTTCTTGAACTTGTACAGCCCCTTATCCAAACTACTCTAAAGTAATATATTTTTGTTTAGTAAATCTCTAACTAGACAGTAGTTTGGGTGAAACTCGAAGTATAAATGAATGTCATTAGCAAATTGAGATACGCTGGTTAAGTTTTTCTTAATCTTGTGGACTCTAAGTAAATTATTCAAGTAGAGTTCCCTTTTTCCTTTAATATAACCACATCCAATGTGTGATATACTAACAGTTTCACCATTACCCATTGAAACAGAACACATACCTGAATAGCTTTTGTTAACACCGTTAGTTCAACGCGGCTCACAGAGAATACGGCAGCGACATAATGCACAATGGACCAGGCGTCTTCGCCAAACACGTTTTGGTGACATGACTCAAAGTCGTCACTCAAAGTCGTTCACACGACTTGGTGCAAGACCGTCAGCGCGACATGGAGTCAAGCCGTTCACCACGACTTAAAAGCAGCCTGTCAAAACGTCATCAAATTAAGTCATGACGTGCAGTCCATATCGCATAGCTCATACCATAAATAGCATGCCGTTGGGATCTTGGTCTTAAGATTTTTCATACCGTAAACCGCTAAAGACATGTCATTCTAACAAGGAACAAATCGTTAAGACCGTCCATGTCGCACTTTTTGTTATACCGCAATTGTTCACAATTAAGTTGTCAACAAGACATGACTAGGTTGTGCCATTCCCATTGAAGTCGCTGAAATCATTCAACACGTATACACATCATGCCATTCTTCATGACTTGGAGTCATTTCATTCACAAAACAATGGAAGAATGCTAGTTGTAAAGTGCTACATGGTGCAAAACATAAGCATAATGGATCAACAGCATTACGTTGCTAACAAGGTGATGACATATGGCAAAAGGAAGTCCATACGACATATTACATAAATAATCAGAAATGGGAAAGAAAGTTGCTTATTATTTCCAAGGATTATGTCCATGTCGCATAAGTAATCATGTCGCAAGCCGTTGTTTCATCCATGTCGATCATCCATGACAAGAGTGCACATGGTGTTCTTCAAACCGCCAGTACTCATGTCGTTAAAAGCTCAAATGGATCAAGTCACGACGTTGAAATTTAGTTAAGTCTGTTGGCTAGCTTTTTGACCAAGCCACCGAGGTTCACACACAAGAAGAAAGTATGGAACTACATTCCTCAAAGATCGGATCGCACCAGCGGATAGCACTCACGGATCGCACCGGCGGATCGCACTCACGGATCGTGCCTCTCAGATCGCCAGCATTATTCGTGACCCGACCCGTCCACCTCATCACGACTCGATCCGCATCAATGCTACCACCTCACTCCGATCCGATTCCCCGATGCACAGCGAAGCCTCTGACTTGTTCAAACTACGAACGGGTCTTCAGCGATCCGAAATGCATGGATCTCGCGACACCTGTTCACAACTGTCATATTGACCAATTCCTCCTCAATGCTCGATCCGATCCGATTTTCTCGGGATCTGCACCACGTGTGACCGCGAACCGCCTGACAGAATCAGCTATAAATAGCCCAGAGACTGGCATGTTTTAGGATCCTTTTGGCAGTATTGAGCACTGATTCCACCATTTCTGGCATACCACTATTTCTCATCAATTTTACTTCGAGATTACTGAGAAAAATCATAATTGTAAGAGTGAGTTTGAGAGAAATCATTGATTGTACTAGCATTCAAAGTATAATCGATAACATATATAGTGGACGTAGGCTCGTTAACGCCGAACCACTATAAACTCTGTGTGTTTTCTGCTTTTTCTTCATTCTCCAGTTATAATTCTCTACGAATCGCAACAATTTGGGTGTTAGGTCCAAATTTTGATCTAACATTTTGGTGCTTTCACTGAGAAGTCAATTCTCAGCCTACCAGATTGCTATTCTACTATTTGGATTTGAAAGTCCGAAGAATACAGTCCCAAAACTTCACTGTTCAGATTTCTGAAGATTCCAGCGACATATGATATCATGGCTGGAAAGAAGTCTAAGGAAGTGCGAGCTTCACAAGCAAATAAAGTCGCGAATGAAGTAGTTGGCGAAAGTGCACACGAGCAGGTCGTCGAGGGGACCGCGGATCGCGAGGACAGGGGGCGACCCGAACCATTCAAGGTGTCACGAACCGGTCTGATGGAGGCGCCACGATCTTACTTGAGGAAGGCATTGCGAACCGAGCAGCTGGAGGGGTTGTTACTCGATCCCGTGATAACTCCCCGAATCCTCCGCATACCGTGACCACGAACCAACCCCAGGGGGGCGCACCGAATCACAGGCACTGATCCACCATGATCCGAAGTGATGACCGGATTACGACTCGACCTGGAAAGGAGCCTATGGCTCGCTCCTACCATCCTGGCCCCTCTGCTCGACCTGGCTCAAGCTCTTTGCACATAAGAGAAAATGTTGATGATCAATATGACCCTTCTGCTCCCGTTACTGAGGGAGATCTTTCTCGCTTTTCTGAAATGTGGGAGAGGATGTTTGATGAATTGGCTGCTCAAAGGCAGGATAGCTCCGTGCTGCGACAGAACTTGACTGCTCTGGATAGAAGACTCAATGATCTTGCAAGGCAAAGGACGCCCCCAGTTCGTCCGCTCACCCCAGAGTACTCTTCTTCGTTAGAGGAATCGCCAAGACCTCCGCGGCGACCGTATGAGAGGCCTGAAAACATAAAGCAGCTCCGATTTGGAACCCTGCCATCACGGTAAGAAGAGGTACTGGGTGCAGGGCCCTCAAATCGCGATGTGAATAATCGTTCCGCAACTCCCAGAGCTCGAGGCGTGGACAGCCCTATTGAGAATAGACTACCTCAGCCTCTTCTCCATACAAATGCTGATGGTAACAAGAGGCAGCGAAGCCCAATCCGAGCCCCGGATTTCGTGGCTGCTCCTGGAAGGGAGATTAGAGAATTCCACCGAGCAAGAAGCGCTGATCCCGAACCTCCGCTGACCAGTGCAAATGTTGCAGCTATGATCCATCAAATTCTGGCAGGTAGCTGTGGACAACGGAATGAAGATAGGGGAATTGACCGCAGTCACACCCCCTTCACTGATGACATTTTAGATGCAACGTTCCTAAGGAGCTTCAACATGCCGCAGATGAACCGTTACGCTGGTAGATCTGATCCCATCCAACATCTGATGAGATACTCTTGGTCAATGACCATTGCCGCAGCTTTCGACGCTGTCAAGTGCAAAGCATTTCCTATATTCCTGGAGGATGTAGCGTTATTATGGTTTACTCGCTTATCAGCAAGATCAATTTCCAGCTTCAGGGAGTTGAGTGAAAGGTTTGTGGAACAGTTCCGCATCTATGCACAAAGGACGAAGAGTGTGATTGACTTGTTCCTTATCAAGCAACAACCAGGCGAGACTTTGAGGGTGTATCTAGACCGTTTCAACCTAGCCGCTACCGAAGTCAAAGATACTCCTGAGCCAATTGTTGTGGCAGCCCTGATTGATGGGGTAGATAAAGACACCGAATTTGGGAGATACTTGGCCGGCAAGCCACCTCATACTAGAGAATTATTCTACGAAAAAGCTAACGTGCACTTACGACAGGAGGAGGTATATGCTAACCTAAAGGAAAAAATGGCCGATAAGGAGGAAATTCAGAGCAATGTCGCCATTAAGCAGACAGGAGACAGCTCGGGGAAGGTCAAAGTTAATGTCGGAAACCGGAACCAGGGTGATCGCCAGTCAGGAAACAATGGTAATAACAGTAATGGCAATAACCGAAAGAGGAATCGAAGGAACGACTCCCAGAAAAGGACTTGTCCCAGGTATTTTGAAAGTTATACGCCAATAAACGATACTTTGGAAAATATCTTCATGGATTCGTACAACGTCCTCCAAAATAAAAGGCCTCCTCCCAGAGAGTCGACGGAGAAAGAAGGTGAAACGGGGAAGTTCTGTCTCTTCCATCAGATTCATGGCCACTCGACAAATGAATGCCGTCACCTAAGAGATGTAGTCGAGAAGCTTCTCCAAGAAGGAAAATTGGATGAATACAGAGTGACACCCAGAGACAGGGGCAAGCCGTACAGGCCCCAAATCAGAACCAGAATCAACCTGCTGTCAGGCCTACTGCCCAGCAAAAGGGAAAGGACCTTGTTATCAATACCATAATCGGAGGGCTTTATCTCGCCGGGCACGGTTCCAAGGCATTGGATCAATATGTCAATGCAGCCAAGCAGCAACTCGGGGTAGGGGAGTGTAGCAACCCTGAGGACAATGTCCAAATAAAGCAACAAAAGATGATGTCCGACGACGTCGTTTTCCGCGAACGAGAAAGCATTGGAGTCCATGCTCCGACCGAAGATCCATTTGTAATCACAGTACCTATTGGCCCGGCCACTGTTCATAAAGTCTTGGTAGATAACAGGAGTTCCGTCAACATTCTTTTCAAAAAGACCTTCGACCAGATGAATCTGGAGATAAAAGACTTGAAGCCCTGTGAGGGATGGATCCGTGGATTTAACGGAGCATCCACCGCTCCAATGGGATATGTAGAGCTACCAGTTACACTTGGGGAAGGAGAACGCCAGAGAGTGAGAATTCTTCCCTTCGTGGTTTTGGGTATTGAATCACCCTATAATGCCTTCTTGGGCCGACCGACCCTCGCAAAGTTTAGAGCCTGTATAGCCCTCTGGTGCTTGTTATTGAAGTTTCCTACAGAAGATGGTGTTGGTATTGTCAGAGGAGATCAGGTTGCCGCACAAGCATGTTATATTGCAGAGCTAAAGCTACTCCGCAACGGAAGAGACATAGAAACCAAGGGCGCTTCTCCCCCCACAAGGGCGGAGACCTCATAGCAATTAAAGAGGATGACCGTAGGAGAGTCGCCCAGAGAGTTGCCCGAGGATATAGATCCCAGAGAGGACAAAGAGCCTGGGGGCAGAATGGCGACTCCCAACGAGACAACTGTGGATGTACCGATCGATGATAGTGACCCAGAGAAGGTCCTTAATATTGGATCCCAGTTAAATCCGAATTTAGCTAAAGAACTGACGGATTTCTTGAAAGATAATTTGGATGTATTTGCTTAGACACACGCATACATCTGCGGGATATCTCCATCAATCATGAGCTATTCATTAAGCATTAACCCTAAGCATCCTCCGGTAAAACAAAAAAGGCGAATGCTGGGCCCAGAGAGGTCCGCTGCCATGAAACAAGAAGTTGGAAAGCTAAAGAGTAATGGATTTATCAGAGACTCAACCTATCTAGACTGGATTTCAAATCCAGTTCTGGTAAAGAAGGCCAACGGGAAGTGGCGAACGTGTATCGACTTCTCGGATTTGAATAAAGCCTGCCCAAAAGACAGTTTTCCGTTACCCAGGATCGATCAGTTGGTGGACTCAACGACGGGTCATGAACTTCTCTCCTTTATGGATGCTTATTCAAGATATAACCAGATTCCAATGCATGTTCCAGATCAAGAACACACTAGCTTCATTACGGATCTGGTATTATACTGCTACGTGGTAATGCCCTTTGGCTTGAAGAACGCAGGTGCTACATATCAACGGTTAGTGAACAGAATGTTCTATAACCAGATTGGGAAAACAATGGAAGTATACATCGACGACATGTTGGTTAAGTCCAGGCAATCCTCCAATCACACTACAGACTTGGCACAGATGTTTGGCATTCTTCGAAAGTACGGGATGAAACTCAACACAACGAAATGTTCATTCGTGGTCGCCTCCGGAAAATTCTTGGGATTCATCGTCAGTTCTCGCGGGATTGAGATTAATCCAGACCAGATCGCAGCAATCAGAGGCATTCAGGAGCCTAGGAAAATTAAAGATGTGCAGAGCCTTGCAGGGAAAGTAGCAGCATTAAGAAGATTCATCTCCAGGGCTACGGACAAATGCATCCCATTCTTCGAATTGATAAAGCGAGGAAAACGCCACTTCAAATGGACGCCTGACTGTATAGAATCGTTTCAGAACCTGCTGAGTCACCTGGAGAAACCTCCGATATTATCTAAGCCAGTGGATCACGAGGATTTATTCGTGTACTTGGCAGTGTCGTCCCACGCGATCAGCTCAGCATTGGTGAGAGAAGAAGATAAAGTTCAAAGACCTGTGTATTACGTGAGCAAAAAATTGGCGGCAGCAGAGCGTAATTATCCAAGGATAGAAAAGTTGGCGTACAGTTTGCTGATTGCCTCTAGAAAGCTTCGACATTATTTTCAGGCTCATCCCATCACCGTGTACACTGATCATCCACTCAAGCAAGTTCTACAGAGACCAGAAGCGTTTGGAAGACTACTCAAATGGAACATTGAGTTGAGTCAATTTGATCTGAACTTTCAGCCCCGGCGGTCAATACGGGGGCAAGTGATAGCCAATTTCATAGCAGAGTTTACTGTCCCGGAGGAAGATATAGCAAACAAAGAAGATGACCCCCCAAAGTTACTTCTTGATCCCAGTGCCTAGAGATTGTACACTGATGGCGCTAGGAATAACAAGAGATCCGACGCTGGAGTAGTGCTTGAAACTCCTGAGAAACGGCTGATATCCTATGCTATCCGAATGGAGTTTCACGCCACTAACAACGACTCCGAATATGAAGCCCTGGTAGCCGGGCTAAGGATCGCAAAGGAGTTGGAAATCACAAAGCTGGACATCTTTTGCGACTCCAAGTTAGTTGTAAACCAGGTCACTGGAAAATTCCAAGCCAAAAGCCCAAGATTGATTTTATACTTGGAGAAAGTGAAGGAGTTGCTGAACGGCTTCGATCACTACAACATATCTCATATTCCGCGGTCAGAGAATCAACAGGCGGATAAGTTGGCAAAGATGGCTAGTTCCGACGATCCTGAAGAGACCGGGCTAGCCCCAGTTGAAGTACTTCGGTCTCCTAGTATAGATCAGATGGAAATTGATCCGGTACTAGAGACGGAACCAGAAAGGGAGTCATGGATGACCCCTCTAAAGAATTTCTTGATGAATGGAACGCTTCCGACCAAGAAAGGCGAGAGGCGTAAAGTAATTCGTAAAGCTTCCCGATACATTCTGCAAGGCGGAGTCCTTTACAGACAGGGATTTTCGATGCCCCTTCTCCGGTGTATAGCTCTTGACGACATCAAGCGTGTACTGCAGGAGGTACATGAGGTCGAATGCGGCGATCACACTGGAGGGCAAACATTGGCAAAAAAGGTGTTGCGGCATGGTTATTTCTGGCCTACCATAAACAAAGACGCGGCGAAGTACGCACGGCGGTGTGATGCATGCCAAAGATTTTCAAAAATACCTAGGGCACCTCCTAGTCAGTTAAAAACGATGACAAGCCCATGGCCTTTCGCTATGTGGGGAATTGATATCATCGGAAGCCTCCCCATAGCTAAGGGCGGAGCGAAGTTCGCTACTGTAGCTGTAGACTACTTCACTAAGTGGGTCGAGGCTAAGCCACTGGCTACAATCACAACCAAACGAGTGATCAACTTCGTCGTTACGAACATCATCTGTCGATTTGGGATTCCAAAGATTGTTATAACTGACAACGGAACTCAGTTCGATAGCACTGAATTCAGAGACTTCTGCCAGAAATACTATAACAACCCGTATTTTCAATAAACTGTTATAACATAAATCGAGGCAGAATTTAATTCAAAAATCAGAATCAGGGGAAACGGGCTATGCCATTGCGATCGTCTCGGAAAAATACGCGAAATAGAGTCCGAGTTTTCGAAAATCGGAGTCCGTATGACCCGGTTAGGGCCCATTGAAGTTTTCAGAAATTTCTATGCTAAAGACAGATTTAAATTTCAAATTAAAATCAAGGATTTGGGCTAATCAGGGTTAGGCGGGAAAATTCCCGCCAGGGGGCCCATGTCGACAGGCATGTCGACAGGGCACCCAGGGTGTCGACTGCCCTGTCGACAGCCCTGTCGACAGGGGGTGCCCAGGCAGTTCAGCCTGGTGCACCATTTCTGATTTGGGTTGGGTCAAGTGGCTTGGTTCTGGAGAATTCTAAGATCTGACGGGCCAAACCTAATCTAGGGTTAATCCTAGGGCCTAAAACACTCTAATTCTCTATAAATATACCCCTAATCCTACCCTAAAGCCTCATTAATCAATCTTGCAACTAAACTATGCCAAATTGAAACCCCAAATGGCCTCCATCTAAAATCCCTAGCCTCCACCTTCCTCAAAGTTTAATCCTATGATGATATGATGATCATACAACCTTTTCTATGTTGTATGAATGCTTAATAACTTGCATACTTCATTAAGATGCAAGTTTGATTTGCTAAAGTTTGTGTTTTTGGGATTTTGCAAAAGGGTTTTCTTATTTGAGGCTTTGTTTTGGTCTTTAAAAGGGCTTCTTCATCTTATTTGGTGGATTTGTGGCTTGTTTATATTTGTAAGCCCTCTTACCTTCACTTTACAAACTTTAAAGTTAATGTTTGGTGAAAGTTGAGATTTATGTGAGTTTAGTTGATTATGCATGCTTATGCGAACTCACTATGATATGTTTTATATGATTCATAAGTTATGCATGCATATGCGAGATTTCTATGCCATGTTTTACATGTTTCACAAGTTATGCATGTTTATGCAAGATCACCTTACCATGTTATGCAAGTTTAATGGATTATGCATGTTCACCTTACCATGTTATGCAAGTTTAATGGATTATGCATGTTCATCTTACCATGTTATGCAAGTTTAATGGATTATGCATGCTTATGCAAGCTCATCTTACCATGTTATGCAAGTTTAATGGATTATGCATGTTCACCTTACCATGTTATGCATATTTAATAAGCTATGCATGTTTATGCGGATTCACCATGACATGATTTGCAAGTTTAACATGTATGCATGTTTATTATAACATGTGGAGTTCACCATGTATGTTATGCCAAGTTACCTTTTATACCCTTATACGTTACGACGAATATGTAAGCGAGATAATGACGTTGGGAGGGTTTGGGTAAACTTAAAAATACATGAAACTAAAAGATTGGGAATTTACCTATTAAGTTAGGTCTACCCCTTGGGAATTTACCTATTAAGTTAGGTCTACCCAAGTATATGTTAACTTGTAAATATGTTTTGAAGTGGACATGACATTAGATAACATGATATGGCCAACTCGAGGTTAGACCTAGTTGTGGTGTAAATCTTCCCAGGTAACCACAACGTGGGGTCTAATGTGGGTAGTTGGTCATGTTGCACCATAAGACCCGAGGTTAGACCTAGACGTGGTGTAAATCTTCCCAGGTAACCACGGATGTCTAATGTGAGAGGTTGGGTGCGTTAAGTAATTAATGCCTCATGATTAGGGTTAAGTCATGGCCCACTAATACTTAACCAATAATGGGGATGCGAGGATTAGATGGGGATAAGTGGTTACACTTAGCTAATCTAATCCGGGATTAGTGAGGGGTTAAAACCACATTTAACCCTCTTAGAAACCCTAGCAACGTGGTCTGTTCCAGCAGTAATCCCAGTTTGGTATCACTACAACCCTACAGCTAGGTTAGGGCGGGGCACGATTACTGGACTGATGTAAGCGACCAAAGCGACGGCTGAGTGGTACAGCGGTGCGGGTCCGGCGGGCTACGGACGTGCACGTAGTCCGATGTTGGACAAACTCGAGGCACGGGTACCAGTAGGTTTAGACTGTGCATTAATGCTTAGGTGTCTGGGGTTGACACCCGAGGGCTTGATACACCCAAGGGTGGACCCAGCGCAGTCTGACTACATCCATGTGGGCCGTATGGACACCAACACTTGACGTGTTAGGTTTATAGGGAGCCGATCGACTAGACCGTTGGGCTGGGCCCTATATTAAGGTCACTTCATGTTATTGGGCCAAAGTTTGGGCTAAGGGATCAAGATCTGTTTTGTGGGTTTGCTAGTACACTGTGGTGCAAAGTTTAAGCTAGTCTATGTGATGTCACCTTTATCTATTTGCCAGTATGTTCATCTCAGTTTCCATCATACTGTTAACTTTATTAGTTTATAGATTGATCGTAGTAGGGCTTACCAGTCTTTTTGACTGACCTGTTTTCTTTCGCTTCTTTTCTTCCGTTTCCCCCCCCCCACAGGTTCTCAGGGAGGGACTTCATCTGCTTAGTGGATCTTTGACTTGCTTGTTGGATAGCTCATGTATGGATCTGAGCTAGCTGTGGCTTATCTTTTATTTCTGGGGATTAGTACTGATGTTTACTATGTATTTTGTTATCACGTATCTAGACTGGAGTTGTATTTTGGATCATGACATTTTGATATTATGTACTTGACTATGTTGGTTTTCTGAGATGATGAGGATGGGTTTTTATCTGCTACCGCTGCTTTACTTATATTTATTTTTATATACTCTGTCTTGCGATATCTCTGTGCATGTTTACCTTCACAATAACGCCCCTCCAAAGCTAGTACATTCTAAGGAGTGATTCTAGTGGAGGTGGGGTGTTACATTTGGTATCAGAGCACAAGGTTTACAAGATTGAACAAAACTTTTGAAAAAAAAAAAAACCCTTTTTAAAACTATTTTCCAAAAACCTACTAAGTATTTTCCAAAATAAAGTCTAGATTATTTTAAGGCTAATCCCCAAAAAGACATCAGCGTTATCCTTCGTTCCTTTGACCTAATCTTATCTTATCTTTTGTTTCAGTATGGCTGAGAATCTTGACATCCCAGATGGGGTGAACGTACCACTCTGGTATAGGAGACTCCTAGAAGCTAGGGCGGCAGCTGGTCCCGCCAACCCTACTCCCACTCCTCCTCCTGTAGTTGAAAATCCTATCCCTAATATCCCTCCTCCGGTGGTCCCTGTTCCCCCTCCTCCAGCTGTTAATATTCCCCCTCCCGTTGCTAATGTTCCCCCTCCTGTTGCTGAGGCTCCTCTTCCTCCTCCTCCCCCTCAGCATCCTCAGATTGAGTTTACAAAGGTGTGTAAAGACTTCAAGGCAATGGGGGGCAAGAATTTCCTAGGCACAGAATCTTTCGTTGAAGCTAGGAATTGGCTGAAGGACACGGAGGACTTGTTTGCCATCTTTGGGATAGATGACGAGAGGAAGATCTTGTTGACCATATGGCTTCTGAAGGATGAGGCGGCCTATTGGTGGGAGGTCACCAATGGGACGAGGCCCGTTGAGACTTGGGCCGATTTAAGGGCTAGATTTGTAACCAAGTTTCTATCTTCAGCTGAAGCAAATTTACAAATGGAGAAGTTCCTTGCTCTAAAGCAAGGGGATATGTCTGTCAAGGAGTATGTGAACAAGTTCAATCAGCTGGCCCGTTTTGGTTTGGATATAGTAAACACCCCGGAGAAGAAGGCTCTTCGATTTGCCAGAGGATTGAATGAGCCGCTACAGGGCTTGGCAATGTCACATATTCCGCATGGAGCCACTTTCGAGAGTTTGGTCAATATGGCTCTGCTCCAGGGAGAGGGAAAGAAGGAAGTCAAGTCGGGCGATACTCAAGCAAAGAAGGCGGATTCTCAAGGCAAAGGCAACCAAGGTCAAAGCAGTCAAGGAAATCAGAACAAGAACAAGAAGGGCAACAACAAAGGCAAGGGGAAGTGCAATTACTGTGGCATAGCTGGGCATTTTGCTAAGGATTGCAGGAAGAAGAAAAGGAAGCTTAGTGGTGGATGCTTTTCTTGTGGAGAGACTGGGCACTTCAGCAAAGACTGCCCAAAGAAGAAAGGACAGGCTGGATCTTCAGGAGGGCAAGTTCATGCTCTCAATGCCGCTTCGGTTCCCGAGAGAGGTAGTGTTTCTGTTGAGAACCTTGTTTATATCTCTGATCTTCCAGTACGTACCTTGTTTGATTCCGGTGCATCACATAGCTTTATTTCATCTGATCTTGTTGATAGTTTGCACCTCAGTACTAGCTTAGTGGATGATCCCGTTTGTGTTTCGAATCCCATTGGGGGTTCCGCTCATCTATCCATGATATGTGAGGATCTAAGGATCTCTATACTCAGCGTTGAGTTCTTGTGTAGTGCGTATGTTCTAGGTTTCAGGGGATACGGATTAATCTTGGGCATGGATTGGCTGTCTAGATATGGAGCCATTCTGGATTGTGAGCATAGTGTTGTAAGGCTTGTGACTCGCCTGGGCAACACCTTAGAGATTTCATGCAATCCGAAGAATCCCGTCATGTTATGCTATCTAGAATCTCTCGACTCATCAGAGGATGCCCTTCAGTCTGTAAGGGTGGTCCGAGATTATCCAGATGTGTTTGAAGAAGTTAAGGGGTTGCCCCCTAAACGAGAGATTGACTTTCGCATCTATCTGGTAGATAATGCTAAGCCTGTTTCTTTGCCCGTTCGGCATATGGCTCCGCGTGAGAGACGGGAGTTGAGCAAACAAGTGAAAGAATTGCTTGAGAAGGGCTTCATCAGAAGGAGTATATCCGAATGGGGAGCGCCTGTGGTGTTTGCAACTAAGGCAGATGGCTCTCTTCGACTCTGTGTGGATTATAGAGAATTGAATAAGCTGACTAAGAAGAACCGACACCCGTTACCAAGGATCGATGATCTCTTTGATCAACTTGTTGGTGCTTCTGTTTTCTCTCAGCTTGACCTTGCTACGGGTTTTCATCAGCTCAGAGTGGCTGAAGACAGTATAGACAAGACTGCATTCAGAACTCCAGACGGATTCTTTGAATGGCTTGTTATGCCGTTCGGTTTGACGAATGCACCCGCGTATTTTGTGGATTTGATGAGTAGGGTGTTTCGGGAGTTCTTGAATAAGTTTGTCGTGGTCTTTGTTGATGATATTCTGGTCTTCTCCAAGGATGAGGAAGAGCATGCGAGGCACCTAGTAGAGGTGATGGATACACTCAGAGCACACCAGTTAAAAGCCAAGTTCTCCAAGTGCCACTTTTGGAGAAGGGAAGTCAGATTTCTTGGGCATATCGTATCCAAGCAAGGCTTAGCGGTGGATCCCGCTAAGGTGGTTGCAGTTCAGGATTGGAAGACTCCAAGGAATGCAACCGAGGTGAGAAGCTTTCTGGGTCTTGCGGGTTTCTATCGGAAGTTCATTAAAGACTTCGCAAAGATATCCGCTCCTCTTACTAAGTTGACGAAGAAGAACTTAGTCTTTGCTTGGGATATGGATTGTGAGCTTGCTTTTCAGAGACTCAAAAGAGCCCTTACCTCCGCACCAGTTCTAGCCTTACCCGATGGTGGTAAGATATTTACCGTGTACACTGACGCTTGTGGCACGGGATTGGGTGCCGTTCTGATGCAAGAGGGCAGAGTTATATGCTTTGGTGGAAGGCAACTTAAGGTGCATGAGAGGAATTATCCCACTCATGATCTAGAGCTAGCAGCGATTGTATATGCGCTCAAAGCATGGCGTCATTATCTTCTGGGAGAGAGATTCGAGCTATATACCGATCATAAGTCTTTGAAGTATCTCTTTTCGCAGAAAGATCTGAACTTAAGACAGCAGAGATGGATGGAATTTTTGGCTTCCTATGATTTTGAGATATCCTATACCCCTGGCAAGGGGAATGTTGTAGCGGATGCGTTGAGTAGGAAAAGGTTGACACTAAGTCCTCTGTTTGTTGAGATGAAGAATTTACAGTTCTTAGCGACCTTTGATTTCTCTTTGGCAATGGAGTCGGTGACCGGTTCCTTGGCATCTTTAGAGCTCAGGCCTACCCTCCTAGATCAAGTTGGGGCTTCACAAAAGGAAGACCCTCAGATAATTGAGATCTTGGATAAGCTGGTTCGAGGGGAGACATCTAGTCACCTTACTCGATATTCTATAGACGATAGGGGTTGGCTGAGGAGAGATGGAAGGCTTTGTGTCCCGATGGTAGAAGACTTGGTGAGGAAAGTCCTCGAGGAAGCACATCGCTCCAAGATGACCATACATCCAGGGGGTGATAAGATGTATAAGGACATGAAGCGCGTTTTCTTCTGGCCCGGAATGAAAAAGGATGTGGCGGAGTTTGTCTCGAGATGTGTTACTTGTCAGAGAGTAAAAGCTGAGTCGAAGAAGCCCGGTGGGCTATTACATCCGCTAGAGGTCCCGCTATGGAAGTGGGAGAGCATTTCTATGGACTTTATTGATGGGCTTCCAAGGTCCAGGAAGGGGAATACGAGCATATGGGTCATTGTGGATAGGCTCACGAAGAGTGCTCACTTTATCCCGGTGAAGAGCAAAAGGACAGCATCTGGACTAGCATCAGTGTATCTTCGTGAGATAGTGCGACTACATGGAGTCCCTTCCAGCATAGTCAGTGACCGGGACCCCATCTTTACTAGTCAGTTCTGGAACAGCTTGCAGGAGGCTATGGGCACGAAGTTGAACTTGAGTACGGCCTATCACCCACAAACAGACGGCCAGACAGAAAGGGTGAATAGGGTACTTGAGGACTTGTTGAGGCTTTGCATTCTAGATTTTGGTGGTGCTTGGGAAGACCATCTCCCTCTTGTCGAGTTTGCATACAACAACAGTTATCAGGCGAGCATAGGGATGGCACCCTTTGAGGCTTTATATGGAAGGCCGTGCAAGTCACCTACATGTTGGTGGGAATCCACGGATAAGCTTATACTTGGACCCGACATGATTAGGGATACATCCGAGAAGGTTGAGTTGATTAGAAGACGGATGAAAGCGGCCCAAGACCGGCAGAAATCCTATGCTGACAGGCGAAGGTCCGAATTGGAGTTTGAGGTTGGGGACAAGGTTTTCGTGAAGGTTTCTCCTTTGCGGAATGTGGTCCGATTTGGAGCTGTTGGGAAGCTAGCACCAAGATTTGTTGGACCCTTCCCCATCATTGAGAGGATTGGGAAGATGGCTTACAAAGTGCAATTGCCCGAGAAGTTGTCCGGAGTGCATAATGTCTTTCATGTCTCGCATCTCCGAAAGTGCCTGCATGAGTCCGCTGAGGTGGTTGAGCCTAGCATGCTTGAAGACGTGGAGGTAGAGAAAGAAGCAACTTTAAGGAAAGCTCCGATTCGTATCTTGGGGACAGAGACCAAGAAGCTAAGGAATCGCGAGGTCAGGTTAGTGAAAGTTCAATGGGGTGAAGCCGACGAGGACGCAACTTGGGAAACCGAGGAGAAGATGCGTGGGCTTTATCCATTCCTGTTTGAGGGTACACTCTCAATCTCTTCCCTTTGCTAGTATATCTTTCTCTTTGCTAATCCATATTTATCTAGTTATCGTACTAAGCTTGTCATGAGAACCTTAGGTAGAAACCCTTTGGATGAAACATGTGCTTGAGACATGTTATGGTTGATGGTTGCAAGTGGTTGCAAGTGTTTGCAAGTGGTCACTCGTGGATGCATGATACACATTAGGCACTAGATCGGCTCACACACTCCTCATATTGCATGTGCATGAGTGTTTATGCTTATTCTTGGATGAAATTTGTATGCAATCACATGGATGTTGCATATGGATGTATGATTGAGCACGCATATAGAGATTATACATTATGTTAGGGATTTGCATACATGTGGATACATTTCACTAACATATTTTGCATTTATCATTGCATTAGATAAGTACATATACACACACTTTTGCATATGTTCATACAGCATTTAGAATCTTTTAAGGACAATGGCTGCTCGTGGATGATGTTTTGAGTAGATGGATGTTGGATGGTAGGATACGTTCTTCCTAACTTAAAGATTTCGGGGACGAAATCCTTTAAGGAGGGGAGAATATAACAACCCGTATTTTCAATAAACTGTTATAACATAAATCGAGGCAGAATTTAATTCAAAAATCAGAATCAGGGGAAACGGGCTATGCCATTGCGATCGTCTCGGAAAAATACGCGAAATAGAGTCCGAGTTTTCGAAAATCGGAGTCCGTATGACCCGGTTAGGGCCCATTGAAGTTTTCAGAAATTTCTATGCTAAAGACAGATTTAAATTTCAAATTAAAATCAAGGATTTGGGCTAATCAGGGTTAGGCGGGAAAATTCCCGCCAGGGGGCCCATGTCGACAGGCATGTCGACAGGGCACCCAGGGTGTCGACTGCCCTGTCGACAGCCCTGTCGACAGGGGGTGCCCAGGCAGTTCAGCCTGGTGCACCATTTCTGATTTGGGTTGGGTCAAGTGGCTTGGTTCTGGAGAATTCTAAGATCTGACGGGCCAAACCTAATCTAGGGTTAATCCTAGGGCCTAAAACACTCTAATTCTCTATAAATATACCCCTAATCCTACCCTAAAGCCTCATTAATCAATCTTGCAACTAAACTATGCCAAATTGAAACCCCAAATGGCCTCCATCTAAAATCCCTAGCCTCCACCTTCCTCAAAGTTTAATCCTATGATGATATGATGATCATACAACCTTTTCTATGTTGTATGAATGCTTAATAACTTGCATACTTCATTAAGATGCAAGTTTGATTTGCTAAAGTTTGTGTTTTTGGGATTTTGCAAAAGGGTTTTCTTATTTGAGGCTTTGTTTTGGTCTTTAAAAGGGCTTCTTCATCTTATTTGGTGGATTTGTGGCTTGTTTATATTTGTAAGCCCTCTTACCTTCACTTTACAAACTTTAAAGTTAATGTTTGGTGAAAGTTGAGATTTATGTGAGTTTAGTTGATTATGCATGCTTATGCGAACTCACTATGATATGTTTTATATGATTCATAAGTTATGCATGCATATGCGAGATTTCTATGCCATGTTTTACATGTTTCACAAGTTATGCATGTTTATGCAAGATCACCTTACCATGTTATGCAAGTTTAATGGATTATGCATGTTCACCTTACCATGTTATGCAAGTTTAATGGATTATGCATGTTCATCTTACCATGTTATGCAAGTTTAATGGATTATGCATGCTTATGCAAGCTCATCTTACCATGTTATGCAAGTTTAATGGATTATGCATGTTCACCTTACCATGTTATGCATATTTAATAAGCTATGCATGTTTATGCGGATTCACCATGACATGATTTGCAAGTTTAACATGTATGCATGTTTATTATAACATGTGGAGTTCACCATGTATGTTATGCCAAGTTACCTTTTATACCCTTATACGTTACGACGAATATGTAAGCGAGATAATGACGTTGGGAGGGTTTGGGTAAACTTAAAAATACATGAAACTAAAAGATTGGGAATTTACCTATTAAGTTAGGTCTACCCCTTGGGAATTTACCTATTAAGTTAGGTCTACCCAAGTATATGTTAACTTGTAAATATGTTTTGAAGTGGACATGACATTAGATAACATGATATGGCCAACTCGAGGTTAGACCTAGTTGTGGTGTAAATCTTCCCAGGTAACCACAACGTGGGGTCTAATGTGGGTAGTTGGTCATGTTGCACCATAAGACCCGAGGTTAGACCTAGACGTGGTGTAAATCTTCCCAGGTAACCACGGATGTCTAATGTGAGAGGTTGGGTGCGTTAAGTAATTAATGCCTCATGATTAGGGTTAAGTCATGGCCCACTAATACTTAACCAATAATGGGGATGCGAGGATTAGATGGGGATAAGTGGTTACACTTAGCTAATCTAATCCGGGATTAGTGAGGGGTTAAAACCACATTTAACCCTCTTAGAAACCCTAGCAACGTGGTCTGTTCCAGCAGTAATCCCAGTTTGGTATCACTACAACCCTACAGCTAGGTTAGGGCGGGGCACGATTACTGGACTGATGTAAGCGACCAAAGCGACGGCTGAGTGGTACAGCGGTGCGGGTCCGGCGGGCTACGGACGTGCACGTAGTCCGATGTTGGACAAACTCGAGGCACGGGTACCAGTAGGTTTAGACTGTGCATTAATGCTTAGGTGTCTGGGGTTGACACCCGAGGGCTTGATACACCCAAGGGTGGACCCAGCGCAGTCTGACTACATCCATGTGGGCCGTATGGACACCAACACTTGACGTGTTAGGTTTATAGGGAGCCGATCGACTAGACCGTTGGGCTGGGCCCTATATTAAGGTCACTTCATGTTATTGGGCCAAAGTTTGGGCTAAGGGATCAAGATCTGTTTTGTGGGTTTGCTAGTACACTGTGGTGCAAAGTTTAAGCTAGTCTATGTGATGTCACCTTTATCTATTTGCCAGTATGTTCATCTCAGTTTCCATCATACTGTTAACTTTATTAGTTTATAGATTGATCGTAGTAGGGCTTACCAGTCTTTTTGACTGACCTGTTTTCTTTCGCTTCTTTTCTTCCGTTTCCCCCCCCCCCCCACAGGTTCTCAGGGAGGGACTTCATCTGCTTAGTGGATCTTTGACTTGCTTGTTGGATAGCTCATGTATGGATCTGAGCTAGCTGTGGCTTATCTTTTATTTCTGGGGATTAGTACTGATGTTTACTATGTATTTTGTTATCACGTATCTAGACTGGAGTTGTATTTTGGATCATGACATTTTGATATTATGTACTTGACTATGTTGGTTTTCTGAGATGATGAGGATGGGTTTTTATCTGCTACCGCTGCTTTACTTGTATTTATTTTTATATACTCTGTCTTGCGATATCTCTGTGCATGTTTACCTTCACAATAACGCCCCTCCAAAGCTAGTACATTCTAAGGAGTGATTCTAGTGGAGGTGGGGTGTTACAAATACCACATTGAGAAACGGTACACCTCTGTGGCGCATCCGCAGTCGAACGGGCAGGTCGAAGCGGCGAATAAAGTGATTAAGTCCATTCTGAAAAGAAGACCGAAATGGGCCAGAGCCATATGGGTTGATGAATTACCCTTAGCACTATGGGCCGACAGGACAACGTATAAATCGGCAACAGGCCATACCCCCTTCTCCCTTGCTTTTGGAGCAGAAGCAGTCATCCCGATTGAGATAAAAGTACCTTCTCACCGAGTGACTTATTATGATCTGATGACTAATAACTAATTGCTCCTTGAATCCCTGGATATGATCGAAGAAAAGAGGGACGAAGCAGACCTGCGTGCCTTGAGATGCAAGCAATAGGTCGCCCGATACTACAACAAAAAGGTTCGAGCTCGAACCTTTGAACCCGGAGACTTGGTTCCGAAGCGTGTCTTTCTAGCCCCAACTCATATGGGTGCGAAGTGGGAAGGACCGTACTCCATTCTGTGCAGGCTTGATAATGGAACCTTCAATCTAGCAACCGTAGATGGAAAGGAAATCCCCAGAGTGTGGAATGCCCAACATTTACGGCCGTATCTAACGTAAAGATGTCAGATCTGTTCTTTTGCTTTATTACGGACCATGTACAGGGCACGACTTGCCTAGAATAGTCCGATTTCTTAAGCAAAAAATTATAAAGTGGACATAGGTCATGATTCGACCGAACCACTATAAAAATATTGTGTGTCGTTTACCTTTATTGCACTATTATTTATCTGCCTTTCTATTTTTATGGAAATTGCTGTGAACCATGCAAAGATCACAGAAGCATAAAATTATAGGTGCCTTGCATCAGAATGGAATGCAATCACCAGTCAAAACTCGGAGGGTGCGATAAAGTAAATCATATCATTGATAGCGCTCTAGCTCTCCAGAGCCAAGAGAGAGCATAACGGACATGAAGGCGATGTCCATAAGTCATGGCGGTGTACCATGATCGGAACCGCCTTGACGGAACTCTAACCTCGGCGACTTCCAGGAGAGTATAAAAGCGTCTCCGACTGAGCGCTGAGAAAGAGCTCTTACCCCGCTGAAGGATCGGGGAGCGACAGAACTGCTGAGCTCGAACTCTAACCTCGGCGACTGCCAGGAGAGTATAAAAGCGTCTCCGACTGAGCGCTGAGAAAGAGCTCTTACCCCGCTGATGGATCGGGGAGCGACAGAACTGCTGAGCTCGAACTCTAACCTCGGCGACTACCAGGAGAGTATAAAAGCATCTCCGACTGAGCGCTGAGAAAGAGCTCTTACCCCGCTAAAGGATCGGGGAGCGACAGAACTGCTGAGCTCGAACTCTAACCTCGGCGACTGCTAGGAGAGTATAAAAGCGTCTATGATTAAGCGCTGAGAATGGTGCTGGAGACTCAGCGCCGACAGGATCTATACCCCGCTAAAGGATCGGTGCGTAGACTATGACACGAGTTCGAACTTTGACCCGCAGATGGATCGGGAGAGTATCGAAGTGCCAAAAGCCGGGCACCGTAAGAAATCTAACCCTACAAAAATTTCCAAGTCCCCCATGTTTAGAAACAGGGGGCAACGTGCATGCAACTCAAATCAATCTTTAACGATTGATTGGGGGTAGATATATGCATACCTGTATCTTCATGCAGTACAATACTGTTGATATCTTTTTGTTGCTTAAATGATTTGTAGTTATAAGCAAATAATTTATAACTAAACATGGAAAGTTTATTAAATGCAGGTACACAATGATGCAAAAGAAATAAACTTTCATTCATAAACTGCAAGCCTAAATGTAAAAGGCAACCTAAAACAAAAGTGAGGGCCAGCCTCACAACTACATTTCATGGCCAGTGGGAATCTTAAAGACAAAATATAGACAAGCGGCAGAATCCTATTTACGTTTGGACCTTTTCTCCTTCTTCTGCTTTTCCAGCTCCGCCTTGTTAGTATCAGATTGATCATCCTTCTTTGTCTTCCTTTTGTCTATAAGAGGAGCTGAAGGTTCATCCGAAGACTCCTCCTCATCCTTATTTCTCTTTCTTTTATCAGTAAGGGAAGCTGGGAAATCATCGGGATTCTCAAAATGAAGTTGTTTAGTGATCGATTTGGGCTAGAGTTTCAGAACCATCCCAGTTTTGGGATCAAACTCCGAGATAGGAGCTATGTTCAAAGGCTCTTGTTCCACCTTCTTTAAAGCCAGCTGATTTTCCTGCCTAGCCTTTCTTTTAGCCAAGGTCTCGTTGTCATCGCCTTCGACTTCTTTGGTTCAAATGATATCCTCCGCATCATCTACATGGCGACCGTCCATATCTTTCAAGGCATCGATGGTTTCGTCATCCTTGGGAACATCAGCACTGGGTGTCAGGACGCCCTTCTCCGTTGTTGTACCTTCAGCCTGCTTCGGTGCATCAACACCGACGCTAGGCGAGACGTCAATCTTCTCCGCCTCTGTCTTCTTCTCGACATTCTTATCGACGGGCCCGCCACCTGTATTATGAGGAACACGTGTTATTAATTCGATTGGTTGCTCCACCAGACGACGACAACTCACAATTGCTTTGAAAATTGTGGGGAAAAAATGGAGATACCTTCCGCTGATCCTCCATCCAAGCTAGCTGCAGAAGCACCGACAACCAAAGGAGTCAGGCCCAAAGGAATTAATGGATCATCACGATTGTATTCCTCAACTCCGGAGGCCCTGGGCTCTACAGCTGAGCTCGAACCTTCATCAATCTTGTTTTTGCCCTTAGCCAGAGTCCTCTCCTTCTCCATCTCTTCTTGAATTAGGCGCCGGCCTTCTGCCAAATCCTCGGGCTCGTTATCCCTCAGAATGGTCCTCATCAGTTCATCTTCGTCAATCTCTTCAACTCCTAATCTCCGCTTTTCACCCTCGACGATGGCATCCCATATGTTGGCTAAAGTGACGTGGTAGTCCGGGATCCACGAGATGTTACGGGTTTTGAGGACGTGGCCGAGGAAGTCAAATATCGTCTCTTCAAACCCTTTGATATCCTTTTCTCTCTCGAGGAGCTTGTTGTTAGAAGCAGTAGCCATTTCAATGGAACTTTCTACATTCTTTTCAGCGAGAGCCGCGCGCCTCTCTGCATCCGCGACTTGCTCATTCAGAATTACTTTCTCTCCTTCGGCCAAAGCTAAACTCTCCTTCAAACTCGCCTTTTCTTTATCCCAAGCAGCTCTTTCGGCCTCGAAGTGATCCTGTGTTGTTTTCAATTCGGAGTTGGCCATCCTGAGATATTCCACCTCTTGTTTCAATAACACTCACTCTTTGCTATTAGAATCAAGCTCATTATGGAAACGTTGCCTGGCCTCCTCCAGTTCTGTTTTGTAAGCTTTAGCGTCTCGTTGGGCCAAGGCAAGCAGAGATTGTGCATCCTCTAAGTCCTTCTCCATTTTTGTCCTGGCCCTTTCATTGTTATCTATCTTCACTTTGGATCTGTGTGATTCCATCTCAAGCGTTCGGATGACCTCTGAAAGATTAACAGCATGTTTTTTCATCACTTCATACTGCCTGGCTACATGGCGAATGTGCTCGATGACCTCAGTATCCCAGTTCCTAGGGACTGGTTCCAAGGCTGGAACAAACATCATCCTTTCGAAGAAGATGTTAGGGAATTGTTCTCGCCACTTTTCCAGCTTAGCCTGAGTCTCAGGACCATGGATGTAATCTCGTGACCCGGGGGCAACCAAATCTTGTTGGCTGGAAGGGACAATGTCAATTTTCTCCTTCTCAGAATCCTTGATTGGATCCTTGCTTTTATCCTTGGGCTCGTAGTGTCTTTTTGATGACCTGCTGTGAGAGGGTGCACTCTTCGGAGGGGTTAAGTCTTTAGGAAGTTGTTTTCCCCCTATAGGTGGCACCGAATAACTGGGAAGCTTGCTAGAGGTTGGTTTTGACGGAGACCTGGATTGTGAAGAAGTAGGCTTGTGAGAAAGGCCGCGAGCACGCTCAGGATTTGGATGAAGGCTAGGTGTGCCTTCACGAAGAGAGCGATAAGAATAAGACCGCCTGCGAGACATCTTTCCTACAAAAGAAAAAAGAGCATATTAAAACCTTGAATACTGTTAATATAAAAGTGTGGGGTCAGGCAGTGCGTGTGATTTGTGCATCCCATATAATTCCTCCTAACAGACCAGGGCCCGAAGTCAGGCTCATCTTAGTAGTTTCTCGTCCTCCAACTGGAACAGTTGTTTCCTCAGAAACAGGGAAAAATGGCTCCCCTTCAAAGTCTCCCTGTGTGTATACATCATCAGGCAAAGGAATTTTGCTCAGCTCTTTAAATAGTTGTTCTTCTGTTAAATCATCGGGAGCAGCAGGTTCAATCAGAAGAGAGGCCCTTGAGGGGAAACCCCCCGGAGAAACTGAGATTTCCTTAGACTTATCATCACGGGCCTAATCTCCTCTATATATGTTTAGGTCTTCGTCGTCCTGAATGACTATCGACGAAGGACTCTTACGAAATTTAATTGTTTCTGCTGCCCGTGATGTTCCTTCTCCCTCTGTCGGGGGTACGTATTTGTAGGGTTTGCCGCCTGCCCCAAGTCCAAACCTTATATCCAGAAGGCGGTACTTGTGAAGGTTCTCGTCAGTAATGCATTTCTTGATTTTTAGAAAATCAGATTTGCTTTGTAGAAGAAGAGATAGTCGATTATTGTATACCGAGCCTTCCGTCTTGGGAAAGGCGTGATCTGCTTTAAAAAAAAGGGGGGGGGCATGTTAATGCTTCAATTTCTTAAACAAGTTATTCAGTCAAAAGTTTGAAGATTACTTGATTTAAGCCATCTTCTTGAACACCCAGCCTATCTCTTTATATAGAACCAATTGGCCTTAGGATCCCCTATGTTGCTGTGTCCATCAGACAGAACCTTCCTATTTGCTACCGATTCGAAGAAAGAGAAATTTGGGGTTGCCGAGGAGCGATGCTTGAAAAGGTAGAAGAATTTCAAATCTTTAAATGTGAGCTCGGTATGCAGGATTTCCGCGTATGCGATATATAGAGTGTATAAAGCTGCGTAGGCATTGGGATGAAGCTGCATTGGAGCAATACCCAATCGTTTTAGGGTCTCAATGACGATTGGAGGAAATGGAGGAATAGCTCATACCCAGCACATGAGTCGGCTGACTTTCATATACCCCTCCGGAGCTAAATGAGGTCTATCTTCGCTGTCGGGTGTCCTCACATCATCCCTGGTGATCCCATGTCTCAAGCAAATTCTCTTAAGCTTTATGTCATCAAGTTTGGAAGCTAGAGAGTCTGTGAATTTCTCTATTTCTATTGCACCAGGGACTTCGTCGGGAGCTCGGCCATCTACCTCTGACTCTTCATCAAGTGAGGTACTCTCAGACGGATTCGATTCTGTTTCCACCTCATATTCGGATCCAGAATCCGCACCCTCTGGACTAGTTGGAAGAACCTCGGGGTTGAGATACTCATACACCTAGGGATCCGTCTCTGTGTCAGATCTTGAAGGGGAACGATTATCTGACATTTCTGTTTAGGTGAGTAAACATGAGAAATAAGATTATAATTACCCATCCCAACTGTGTGTGCAAGTGCCGGTGTGTGCTTGTGCGTGCATTAAAGAAAAGTACGAAGGTCAACAAAATCATCAAGACATTGGTTGTTGTTCGCTGATAGATTATGGATTTGTTTAGTCCAGAAAGTCTGTTGTGAAGGCTCTAGCCTAACTATTCATTGTTTTATCAGAGTAACGTCACATTACTTATTCAACATGTGCATCAGATTGTTCATCGGACGGATCGTTAATCAGGGTTCGGATCGCGCTACGTGGTCGGTTCGTGATGAAGGGTTTGGTTCATGAAAAAGCATTAGTACAAAGAAGGGCTTCGGATCGAAAAGCGTTTCGACTCATGATCCATGTCGTTACCCAAACGGATCGTGATTACCCCCTGGCGATCCACCTCACCTCCTATTATCCACGAACTGATGCTCTACCTTTCTCACGATCCGATCCGTTGTCCAGCCCTAATCCTCCTACTTGCCACTCATATGAACCATCGCCTCGCCATCGTCACGACCCGTACCCAAACTCCACTGACAGCTCTTTCTTCTTCTTCTTCTTCCTCCCTCCTGTCCACCTCCGAGCTCGAACGGCGAGATTAATGGCTCCTCATCGGCCTCCAGAGCATCGACCACTGCCAAAACTCGCCATTTTCTCCTCTTAAATCAGTTAAATCGGAAGGAAACGAAAAAGGGAGATGTGTTGAAACATTACTAGCATGATTACCTGTTTGTTTTAGCTTAAATCGGGGGAGCGAATCGTGAATTAGAGATTGGAAGAAGAAATTAAAGGCTGGCGGCAGCAAAACAAAGAAGGAAGGGAGAAGAGTGCAGAGGGTTCGGGTTTATATAGAGAAAACCGTGACCATTAGTATCCCATCCTTTGTTTTATTCGATCTGAACGAGCCGCGAACTGAAGCCCACCATGATTCATGATAAAGCCTGCTCCGCCGAGGCCGTGTAACCTAAAAAAGGGAAGCCCGCTTGTTAACCAGATCGTGATGAAAGACGCACCCATGGATCGCGATGTAATGATGCGATCCGAAAAAGAAAAAAAAGGGGGAAAGAGAAGAAGAGAAAAGTTCAGAAGCTTACCCGGCAATTTAACAACAAAGTCTCCAGAAATTTCAGAAATAAAAATTATTCGGTGAACAAGGAAATGGTTGAAGACTATACTGATATTTATATCGGTCAAAGAACGCGACTTTCCGAAGCAACATGACTTTTCAAACAGACACGACTACTAGTTCACACCGTTCCGTGGAAAGATAAGTTCGCAATTTCGAAGCATGTTCCATCCTCGATAAAACATACTTCGAGGGGGCAAAATGTTGGCTAGCTTTTTGACCAAGCCACCAAGGTTCACACAAGAAGAAAGTATGGAACTACATTCCTCAAAGATCGGATCGCACCAGCGGATCGCACTCACGGATCGCACCGGCGGATCGCACTCACGGATCGCGCCTCTCAGATCGCCAGCACTATTCGCGACCCGACCCGTCCACCTCATCACGACTCGATCCGCACCAATGCTACCACCTCACTCCGATCCGATTCCCCGATGCACAGCGAAGCCTCTGACTTGTTCAAACTACGAACGGGTCTTCAGCGATCCGAAATGCACGGATCTCGCGACACCTGTTCACAACTGTCATATTGACCAATTCCTCCTCAACGCTCGATCCGATCCGATTTTCTCGGGGTCTGCACCACGTGTGACCGCGAACCGCCTGACAGAATCAGCTATAAATAGCCCAGAGACTGGCATTTTTCAGAATTCTTTTGGCAGTATTGAGCACTGATTCCACCATTGCTATCATACCACTATTTCTCATCAGTTTTACTTCGAGATTACTGAGAGAAATCATAATTGTAAGAGTGAGTTTGAGAGAAATCATTGATTGTACTAGATGGTAGAGACAAATCATTCATGTGTTCGGCAAGAGGACCAAATGCATCCACGTGTGCTGTGATTGGGAATTAAGGCGGCTCGTGTACAAACAAAAGTGTGGTTTCATTCAAGCCGCATGTCCTTTAAACAAGTCGTCATATCATGAGCTCAACATGTCGTTAATAGCATTAGGTGGCTCCATGTATTTATATAGCGGAGGCCAGCTGTAAAGGAGAGGCCACCTTATTATATATTGGATTCAAGTTGCATATTATATGGGGAAAGAATGCCGCAAGTCGCTAGGCATGTTGTAAGTCATATCGGAGAGTACAATCAAGTCGTTCTGCACGTCTCATGCCGCAAGGCGGAAGAAGATTACACGTGATAGCTGTACATCCTTATTTACGGGTTTGCCACTCCTCATCAAAACTCCCTATAAATACCCCTCATAATTCATTTTAGTGAGGGGGGGGGGGGACCGAAAATTGATTCTTACGAGGAGACCCCGTCAAATTCAAAGTTCAACTACAACTTCTTTAATGGCTTCTATGAATTCATCAACACTTTTCTGACTTCATGAAGATCGATTCCAAATCAATGATCATGAGAGCTTTCTTAACTTGGATCTAAGCATCTTCAATCTCATTCAAGCTATACAATAAATCTCTCAAGAAATCTCATATCTTCGCTAATCCTTTCCAAAGCTTAAATCAAATGCTAATCTACTGTAACGACCCGCATTCTACGCATCGCAGGATCGTAGAATATTTATTTCTTTAACATAAGAAGTCTTATGGTCATGTAACTTTGGGAGACGACTATTGGGGTCATTTCCCATGTTCATGATTTTTGCCGATTTTTAAATGACTGTTTTGCCCCTAGCTAATACTGTTTTGGCCATAACTTTTGACTGGAAAGGAATTTTGACCTGAAACCACTTCCATTAGATTTGTTTGACGATTTACAATTCCGTAGAGTGGTCACATTAGCCAAACGGACTAACCATTTGGGAGATATGGCTGAAAAAAGTTTCAGATAGTGAAAAACAGCTTAATTGGGTTTAACCGGGTGATTAACAGCTAGGCCCAATGGGGGATTTCGGGATTAGAGGTATTTGAGTGCTGCTAGGGTTAGGATTTCGGTTTTTCACTCATTTTTCAGCCGCCACAAACTCTTTCTTCAACCTAACAATGGCCTCCAACATCTAAAAACACCCCTAATCACTTCTTAATCAAGTTTTGGCTTAAACTACATCAAATTAAGGCGGATTAGCACGAGAATTGAGGTAGTGCTGCTGTGTAAGATTGGGGACAGCGCCAAATCGAAGAATATTTCAGTTTTGGGGTTTTAATTGTGGCTAAGGTGAGTGATTTGCATAGTTTTGCACTAATTACGGTTAATTAAGGGTAATTAGTGAAGATTAGCGAATTTATACACTAATAAATTCTGGAAAAATATTTATAAATTCTTAAATAATGTTTTAGACCTCTGTTAGAAATTGGGTTTGATTTGGTTAAGTTTTGCTAATCATGTCATTAGTTTTACTTAAACATGCTTAAAGGAAAATATGGGGTTTTGGCTATATTTGATCCGTTTTACATGCTATGGTTGATGTTTTTGTGTTTATGGTCACTTCTATTTGTTGCTATGAATGTATGACTTGTTTTGTGATTGATTAGTATAGTTAGATTGGTCGAAAACATCATCGAATGGCGTAAACAAGTTGCTGGAAAAAATTGCAGAAAGTTGTGCAGGGTTTCGGATCAGATCGGGTATGGGCTTGGATCGGATAGGAGAGTTGGGCAAGGAATCCGAACCGAACTGAACTCTGGCGCAAAGGAAGTTTGGCAGGAAGGAAGGCCATTGCTTAGAGTTGGAGTTGGACAGAGGATCGGATCGGAGCTAGGGAGCGGATCGGAGCTAGGGAGCGGATCGGATCGGAGCAGGCAAGCGAGAGGGATCGGATCGGAGTAGGCAAGCTGGAGCAGGAGGGACGAACTGAACTGAATGGTGCATGGCACACCCAAACTGAACCGAACCGAGCTAGAAGGGGGACACCGAACCGAGCCTCACCCAAGAGCGTACTAAGAGGCACTAGACCGAACCGAACCGATGAGGATTGGAGCACTATGCATATCTGAACCGAACCGCATGTGTGTTATTACTACTATGCGATGACTCTTCTGAAGACCAACTCCAATTCGACAAAAACTCGAGATGCAAAGGAAGTCCAAATGAGGAGCTTTGACTCAGGATCCAGTTGGGAACCAATGAGTGAGCTTCATGACTGGGCTTTGCTGCGGGACGTGTGCTAAGGGGTTGTCGATGTCTGTAATTTTGAATCACTATGTGTAGGGAATACGTGAACGGATTCAGGGCCACAGTGGCCTAGGTACGACTAAAGAGCTAATAGACCAATGAAGTGGGGTCATTTGCAAAGATTTGGTCATGACTCCATGTGGCAAGCTTGGTAGTAGCAGTAGTTGTACAAGTCGAACTCCGTCACTGCTTCGATGGGTCTAGTGATTGACAGTGGTGGACATCATATGCTTTACGCACTGAGTGAGAGATGTGAGGATGGTTGCTATGCTTGACTTGTTTACCATCATTATGACATGCACGCCTCACCCCCGTTATCTTTACACCATTTGTTTTGTGGCACCTTAGAGTATTGTACGGTATGTAGTGCTAACTCTTTGGTTGCAGGTCCAGGTTCAGGTATGGTTTAGTATACGTGTCATTGTTCTGTTTAGCTGCTTATCGCTCATACCAGACTTTTTGTCTGACCCAGACTTTTATGTCTCTTCTTATTACTCTGGGTGCTCTCACGAGCAGACTAGAGACAGGTTAGCTGGGTATGCACGGGTAGCTGATCCGGAGATGAGCAGGAGGCTTCCACGTACGATATATATAATATTCTCCCTGTGTTGTTGAAGATCACTGTTTGGGCATTAGTAGTGCATCTTCTACTTTAGCTTTCTTTTGTTTTAGAGACAGTAAATTTGAAAAGTTGTAATAAGCTGTATTTGGATTTCCGCTGCTATGTTGGTTTAGTTTTCAGCTTATGCTCTATCTCGCCTGTTTTATGTCAAGATTATGTTATTATTATATTTTGTTCCATGCGCTGTGAGACATTCTACAGGTTCCTTGTTAGTTCATTCTCTTCTTTCCTTTCTTTGGCGACCGTTCCGTGCTAGTCGGGCATGTGTACATCGCACCTTCGGAGGAAATACAGGCTAGTGCGGGGCGGGTCATCACATTTGGTATCAGAGCTCTAGGTTGCGTAGTTAACCTAGGGAAGTCATCAGGGAGAGATAGTATACGTATATGAGAGCGCGTATTTGTGATTATTTTGGTTTTCAAAAGCTATATATATACTATTAGTATAGCTAAGGATGAGGTCGCACTGCACTAGCACCACTATGGAGATGGTTAATCGTTTTCTCTTTACAGATTGAACGATGAGCCGATATACAAGAGGTGCCAGTAGAGGAGCCAATAATGGGAATGTTGTTGACATGAGGAAAATGTTTACTGACCTCATGAGAGAGATGCTTAGGGATGTGCAGAGGGCAGCTCCTAATAATGGTAATGGTGGTGGTCCAATAGTGCAGGCGCCTAGGGCCGATTTCGCCAAGCTGAATAAGGATTATACTAGTCTTGGTGGGAAGCCGTTCCATGGAACGGAGTCGGCTACAGATGTTCAGGATTGGTTGGATAGCTTTGAGCGTTTCTTCGAAGACTTGGGTATCGAGGATGCGATGAAGAGAAGGCTAGCATCCCGTCAGCTGCAAGGATGGGCAATGAATTGGTGGAATGCTATAAAGGCAGCTACTCCCGAGGATTAGAATACTTGGGAGCAGTTTAAGGTTCGCTTTAGCGAGAAGTTCATTCCAGCTGCCCAGAAGTCAGTGTTGTTTAAGAGGTTCTTGGAACTCAAGCAGAATGGCAGAGCTATCTCGGAGTATATTGCCGAATTCAACACTTTGTTGAAGTATGGGTTATCTCTTAGAAGAATGAGAAGTTCATAACTGGGTTGGATCAATACTTGGGGGGAAAGGCTTATTAACCACATCGACGAGACGTTTGAATCGATTGTGGGGAAAGCATTAAGGTCAGAGAGTCTTTACCCTAAGTCGAAGACTGAGGTTGCATCTGCAGAGGAGCCAAAACCATAAGCAAGTGGTGGAGGTAAGAGTGGTTCTCAGAATAAGAGGAAGCAGAACCAGAATAAGGATGGCCAGAAGAAAAAGAATAAGCAAGATGTTGAGTGCTTCAGCTGTGGTAAGAAGGGCCATTATGCTAGTAATTGTCGGGCCAAGCCAGCGGATAGGAAGTGCTTCAACTGTGGCCAAGTGAGACATCACAAGGACAAGTGCCCGCAACTCCCTAAAGAAAAGAAGATGGTGAAAGCATATGCCCTTAATGCTATTCCTTCTTCGTCGAATGCCCTAACCGCGGCGGAGAAGGGAAAGAATGTCGTCATTCAAGGTATGCTTTCTGTTTATAATGTTCCTTTTAGAGATTTGTTTGATACCGAAGCTTCCAGTTCTTTCATATCTAGTGACCTAGTAGATAGGTTGGGACTAGAGCCCGAGATTGTCGATAGACCTTTAGTAGTGACGAACCCGGTTGGTGGTTCGACTAACCTTAGCATGATTTGTCGTAATGTGGTCTTATCGAGTCATGGATGCATGTTTGTTTGTGATTTCTTTATTTTGGGCTTTACTGGGTTTGGCTTTATTTTGGGAGTCGATTGGCTCCAAAGATACGGGGTGGTGGTAGACTGTGAGGGCTTTTTGGTGACAGCTAGAGCGGATGATGGACAGAGGGTAGTGTTTGGTGATCTACCTAGTGATGGGGTAATGGCTAGTTTTCAAAATTCCCTCGACATCCCGCAAGGTGAGTTGTCAGGTTTGCCCGTGGTTGGCCAATATTCGGACGTCTTCGAGGAAGTGACCGGGCTTCCACCACATCGAGAGATTGAGTTCCGTATTGATTTGGTGAAAGATGCTAGAACTATAGTGATGCCACTTCGTCGTATGGCACCAAGGGAGCAGCGAGAGCTCGGGGTGCAAGTCAGCGATCTTTTGAAGAAGGGGTGTATCAGAAGGAGTGTTTCTGAATGGGGAGCACCAGTTGTGTTTGCTACCAAGGCGGATGGTTCCCTTCGTTTGTGTGTAAACTATCGCGAGTTGAATAAAGTGACGAGGAAGAATAAGTATCCTCTACCGCGGATAGATGATTTGTTTGATCAGTTGAGTGGCTTGAGAGTATTCTCCCAGTTGGATCTCGCGACAGGTTTTCATCAACTTAGAGTGGAAGCGAAGAGTATAGCTAAAACGGTATTTCGGACGCCGTCTGGATTTTATGAGTGGTTGGTCATGCCATTCGGGTTGACCAATGCACCAGCATATTTTGTGGATCTTATGAATAGGGTATTCAGAGATCAGTTAAATAAGTTTGTCCTTGTGTTCGTGGATAATAGTTTGGTCTACTCGAGGACAGAGGAAGAGCACAAGGAACATTTGGGGATAGTGATGGAGGTGTTGAGAAAACACCAATTGAAAGCAAAGTTTTCTAAGTGTCACTTCTGGAGGAGGGAAGTGAGGTTCTTGGGCCATGTTGTTTCAGAGAATGGTATCGCTGTGGATCCTGCGAAGGTGGCAACCGTACAGGATTGGTCTACGCCCAAGAATGCAACGGACATAAGAAGTTTCTTGGGATTAGCTGGATATTATCATAAGTTTATCCAAGATTTCTCCAAGATAGCGGCACCGTTGAATCAGTTGACAAAGAAGAATCAAGCTTTCGTCTGGGACGAGAAGTGTGAAAAAGCATTCAAGAGTCTAAAGGACAAGTTGACATGTGCACCAGTGTTGATCATTCCTAAGGGGAATGAAGAGATGACGGTATACACAGATGCATGTCGTACCGGACTAGGTGCTGTGTTGATGCAAGGAGGTAGGGTTGTATCTTATGCAAGTCGGCAACTGAAACCACATGAGAGAAGATACCCTACCCATGATTTGGAATTAGCAACGATCGTGTTCGCGTTGAAGATGTGGAGACACTATCTCTTGGGAGAAAGATTCAAGTTGTTTACGGATCAAAAGTCGTTGAAGTATCTTTTCTCTCAGAAAGATCTAAATCTCCGACAGCAAAGATGGTTAGAATTCTTGGCTTCCTATGATTTCGGCATCGCATATACACCAGGAAAGGGAAATGCAGTGGCTGATGCGTTGAGTAGAAGACATGCCAGTTTAGGGGCTATGTTTATTGAATGGAAGCAACTGGAGTACATCGCTGGGTATGATTTCAGACCAAAGTGCGAATTGGATCCAGAAATGTTAGCAAGTTTGACAATCAAACCCACTTTGATTGAGCGGATCGGCTCTAGTCAGAGGGACGATCCTAACCTATTGGAAATCATCTCCAAGTTAGAGATGGGTATCGATGAGGAGATGAACAAGTATGAGCTTGATCGAGATGGATGGCTTAGAAAGAATGGAAGACTAGTTGTACCCAATATCAATGGGTTGAGAGATGAAGTGCTTAGAGAATGTCATCACTCAAAAATGACTATACATCCCGGTGGTAATAAGTTGTATCGAGACATGAAGTAGACATACTACTGGGAAGGGATGAAAAGAGACGTTGGGAAGTTTATATCCAAATGCATGAATTCCCAGCTAGTTAAAGCTGAGCAAAAGAAGCCTAGTGGGTTGTTACAACCATTGGAAATTCCAAAATGAAAATGGGAACAAGTGTCAATGGATTTCATTGATGGGTTACCAAGGACTAGATCGGGCCATGATAGCATTAGGGTGATTGTGGACCGATTGACCAAAAGTGCAAGATTTATACCCGTCAAGTCAAACAGGACGGCAGCTAAGTTAGTGGAATTGTATATAAAGTGGGTAGTGAGATTTCATGGAATACCCAAAGGCATTGTGAGTGACCGAGATCCGTTGTTCACTAGTGGATTTTGGAGGATCTTACAAGAGGCTCTAGGGTCGGAATTATATCTCAGTACCGCGTATCATCCTCAAACCGACGGTCAAACAGAGAGGGTGAATCGTATATTGGAAGATCTCTTGAGGGCTTGTATATTGGATTTTGGTGGATCATGGGATGACCATTTGCATCTAGTAGAGTTTGCATATAACAATAGCTACCAATCCAGTATCGGCATGGCTCCATATGAAGCTTTGTACGGAAGACCATGCAACTCGCCATCATGTTGGATAGAGACCGGTGAGAAGTTTGTGCTTGGACCAGATGTAGTAAGAGAAACTTCAGATAAGATTAAGATCATTCGACAATGAATGAAGGCTGCCCAGGATAGGCAGAAGAGTTATGCTGATAAGAGGAGAAGAGAGTTGAAGTTCTCCGTTGGTGACTTGGTGTTTGTCAAGATTTCTCCGTTGAAGAGCGTGATACGATTTGGCAGGAGAGGCAAGTTAGCACCAAGATTTGTTGGTCCATTCCCAGTTCTTGAACATATTGGGAATTTAGCATACAAAGTTGAATTACCAGAGAAGATGGCAGGAGTTCACAACGTATTTCATGTTTCCCAGTTAAGGAAGTTCGTGCACGACCCAGATGTGACTATTTCACCTGATCAGTTAAAGGACTTCGAAGTGGAACCCGAGGCGGTTGGGAACCGCAAGCCGATTCGTATTGTCGAGCACGATACGAAGCAACTTCGAAGGAAGGCGGTAAAGCTAGTCAAAGACCAGTGGGGCGAGAATGAGAATGACTATACTTGGGAGACAGAGGAGAGCATTAGGAAGACGATCCAGAATTCTTCGCCTGGTAAGATTTCAATTTCGATTAGTCTTTCCGCATGCTAGGATAGGCTTGTTTTGTTTGTTTTGCATGTTTGATTGTTGTTTGTGGCTGGTAGGCATGCGGGATCCTTTGTATGTTTTGGGTTAAGGAATTTCGGGGATGAAATTTCTTAAGGGGGGGAGAATGTAACGACCTACATTCTACGCATCGCAGGATCATAGAATATTTATTTCTTTAACATACGAAGTCCTATGGTCATGTAACTTTGGGAAACGACTATTGGGGTCATTTCCCATGTTCATGATTTTTGCCGATTTTTAAATGACTGTTTCGCACCTAACTAATACTGTTTTGGCAATAACTTTTGACTGGAAAGGAATTTTAACCTAAAACCACTTCCATTAGATTTGTTTGATGGTTTACAATTCCGTAGAGTGGTCACATTTGCCAAACGGACTCATCGTTTGGGAGATATGGCTGAAACAAGTTTCAAATAGTGAAAAACAGCTTATTTGGGCTTAACCGGGTGATTAACAGCTAGGCCCAATGCGGTATTTCGGGATTAGAGGTATTTGAGTGCTGCTAGGGTTAGGATTTCGTTTTTTCACTCATTTTTCAGCCACCACAAACTCTTTCTTCAACCTAACAATGGCCCCCAACATCTAAAAACACCCCTAATCACTTCTTAATCAAGTTTTGGCTTAAACTACATCAAATTAAGGCGGATTAGCACGAGAATCGAGGTAGAGCTGCTGTGTAAGATTGGGGACAGCGCCAAATCGAAGAATATTTCAGTTTTGGGGTTTTAATTGTGGCTAAGGTGAGTGATTTGCATAGTTTTGCACTAATTACGGTTAATTAAGGGTAATTAGTGAAGATTAGCGAATTTATACACTAATAAATTCTGGAAAAATATTTATAAATTCTTAAATAATGTTTTAGACCTCTGTTAGAAATTGGGTTTGATTTGGTTAAGTTTTGCTAATCATGTCATTAGTTTTACTTAAACATGCTTAAGGGAAAATATGGGGTTTTGGCTATATTTGATTCGTTTTACATGCTATGGTTGATGTTTTGGTGATTACGGTCACTTCTATTTGTTGCTATGAATGTATGACTTGTTTTGTGATTGATTAGTATAGTTAGATTGGTCGAAAACGCCGTCGAATGGCGTAAACAAGTTGCTGGAAAAAGTTGCAGAAAGTTGTGTAGGGTTTCGGATCGGATCGGGTATGCGCTTGGATCGGATAGGAGAGCTGGTCAAGGAATTTGAACCGAACTGAAGTCTAGCACAAAGGAAGTTTGGCAGGAAGGAAGGCCATTGCTTAGAGTTGGAGTTGGACAGAGGATCGGATCGGAGCTAGGGAGCGGATCGGAGCTAGGAAGCGGATCGGATCGGAGCAGGCAAGCGAGCGGGATCGGATCGGAGTAGGCAAGCTGGAGCAGGAGGGACGAACTGAACTGAATGGAGCATGGCACACCCGAACCGAACCATTTCGGAGCATCCGAACCGAACCGAGCTAGAAGGGGGACACCGAACGGAGCCGCAGCCAGGAGTGTACTAAGAGGCACTAGACCGAACCGAACCGATGAGGACTGGAGCACTATGCTTATCCGAACCGAACCGCATGTGTGTTATTACTACTACACGATGACTCTTCTGAAGACCAACTCCAATTCGACCAAAACCCGAGATGCAAAGGAAGTCCAAATGAGGAGCTTTAACTCAGGATCCAGTTGGGAACCAATGAGTGAGCTTCATGATTTGGCTTTGCTGCGGGACGTGTGCTAAGGGGTTGTCGATGTCTGTAACTTTGAATCACTATGTGTAGGGAGTACATGAACGGATTCAGGGTCACAGTGGCCTAGGTACGACTAAAGATCTAATAGACCAATGAAGTGGGGTCATTTGCTAAGATTTGGTTATGACTCCATGTGGCAAGCTTGGTAGTAGCAGTAGTTGTACATGTCGAACTCCGTCACTGCTTCGATGGGTCTAGTGATTGACAGTGGTGGACATCGTATGCTTTACGCACTGAGTGAGAGATGCGAGGATGGTTGTTATGCTTGACTTGTTTTCCATCATTATGACATGGACGCCCCACCACCATTATCTTTACACCATTTGTTTTGTGGCACCTTAGAGTATTGTACGGTATGTAGTGCTAACTCTTTGGTTGCAGGTCCAGGTTCAGGTATGGTTTAGTATACCTGTCATTGTTCTGTTTAGCTGCTTATCGCTCATACCAGACTTTTTGTCTGACCCAGAGTTTTATGTCTCTTCTTATTACTCTGGGTGCTCTCACGAGCAGACTAGAGACAAGTTAGCTGGGTATGCACGGGTAGCTGATCCGGAGACGAGCAAGAGGCTTCCACGTACGATATATATAATATTCTCCATGTGTTGTTGAAGATCACTGCTTGGGCATTAGTAGTGCATCTTCTACTTTAGCTTTCTTTTGTTTTAGAGATAGTAAATTTGAAAAGTTGTAATAAGCTGTATTTGGATTTCCGCTGCTATGTTGGTTTAGTTTTCAGCTTATGCTCTGTCTCGCCTTTTTATGTCAAGATTATGTTATTATTATATTTTGTTCCATGCGCTGTGAGACATTCTACAGGTTCCTTGTTAGTTCATTCTCTTCTTTCCTTTCTTTGACGACCGTTCCGTGCTAGTCGGGCATGTGTACAGCGCACCTTCGGAGGAAATGCAGGCTAGTGCGGGGCGGGTCGTTACATCTACGATGAGATCTATGAATATCATGAGAATGGATCAAAGCATACAAGTGGTTGAAGATTCATTACAAAGTTAAATTTCTTCCCTTTCCATCACCAAATTTAAGAGAAGTTAGATCATAAATAGAGTTAGAAGAGAGAAGCGATTGTAATGAGGGAAAATTCATATGTTGTAAGCTTGAATATCATAATGAGAATTGATTGAAAGTGGATGTAGATTCACAAAGAATCGAACCACTATAAAAATTCCATTGTCTTCTTACTTGCTTTTATCCATTTATTTTGCGATTTCGTGGTTCCATATTCTTACCGAATAGGTGAAGTGTAACTTTTACACCTTTGGTGTTTGATCCCAAATTTGGAGCAAATATTTGGCGCCCACCGTGGGGCCACGCTCACATCTCCTACCTCTTCTCGCACTCTCTCAAGGTTGAGATCCTTGCATTAAAGATCTAAGTTGCATCCATCTCAGAAATCATGGCAAAGTTTAAGAAGGCCATTAGCAAAACCATGACAGAAGCCGATGATGTTGCTTATGAAGAGACACCGCTTACTAACCATTTCGATGTTGATGAAAACTCGATAAGTGGAGCTGGTGTGACTAGAAATGAACTAAATGTCGCTATTTCCAATGTGATCTGCCGAATTAAAATTTCAAATAAAACTTTGATGGATGCTAATGATGCTCTAATGGAAAAAATGAACGCTCTTCTAAATGCTCGACCAATCCAAGCCCCTCCAAAAGTGCATGTGGATCTCGAGGAGAATGATAAATCGCCCGCTTCCAATCATAACCTCAGTGACAATATGGGAGACGATTACGATTGGACAATTGGCAGAGATGAAGCTAATATCGAAGAATTGAGATTAAAAGCTAAGGATCATTCCGAAGTGAATGCTTGAAAAGCTGCTAATCCTATCACGGGGGCAACTCTTCGTCGAGAAGCCAAAGGGCCTAAGCTCTCTAATCGAGATCATATGCCTAAACGAACATTTGGTAAAGAGCTCAGCTTCACAGAGCACCTTAGAAAAATAATCAAGCTAGCAAGGACGACGAAAGAGAATGGGACTTCTCTCCCGATAGGACTCCATTTACCGAAAGAATCCTCGGAGTAGAATGTCCGAAGAAGTTCAATCCTCCGACTCTGCCTCCGTACAACGGTCTCGTTGATCCGAACTATTTACTATTCAAATATGAATGGCATATGAGCGCAGCTAAAGCAACTGATGAGATGAGATGCACAAACTTTCCTCTCTACTTAGAAGGTGCTGCATCATTATGGTTCACAAAGCTCCCACCCAAATCCATCGATCGGTTCTCTGACCTGACCCAAAAGTTCAAGGAGCAGTTCCTCCTCTATGCTACTAAAGCCAAGGATTCTATAACACTTTCAGCAATGAAGCAGAACCCAGGGGAAACTGTTAAAGCCTTCCTCAGTCGATTCAATGTTGGCTTGTCTGAAGTGAGGAATCCAGAGCCACACATAGTTCTCATGGCTTTACTCGACGCTATAGACAAAATAAGCGAATTCGGAAGATGGATAAAGATGAAGGAACCGACTACACTTGACAAGTTCTATAAGAAAGCATAGGAGTACATGAGAGTAGACGACAACCCTATACCCCTTCAGGTCATTGATGGCAATCAACTTCTTGAAGTTCCTAAAAATACGGCTGTCCAAACTAACCAAAAGAATAATTAGGGACAGAAGTGAAAGAATAATTAGGGACAGAAGTGAACCAATGATGGGAACGACAACAAGACCAATAAGAAGTCTCGCATTTTCAACTCATCAGAGCTAACACCTTTGAATGACACTCCTGAAAATATCTGTCTTGCAACAAAGAATTCTGAAGAGTATGCAGAGCCAAATCTGATAAGGATAAGTAACAAAGCAGCAAGCTCGCGGAAGTTCTGCGGATTTCATAACCAACCTGGTCATAACACTAACGAGTGCCGACACCTGAAGAACCTCATTAAGGAATTGATCAGAAAAAACAGTTTACAACAGTATGTAAAGAATCCACAAACCATGAATCCTTCTGCTGCTCCCCACGGGAAAGGGGCATCAAATGATCAGTCTGGTCCAAGTAATATAGCCTCTTCTCAAATCATGCCAAGACCGATCATCAACTGATAACCGCCGACGGTGCTCCAATTTCAATGGCTTGGAACGAGCAATCAATGTCGCTACAACTTTACTTCATGCTCTATTTCTCGCTTTAGTTCATGCTTTACTTCGCGTTTTACTTTCTGTTATATTCAAAACTTTATGTAAACTATTTGTAATAATCTGCAAGTGATGCGCTGAACATTAGCTCTATGACTAAGAGCATATCTGTTTGGATGAATTTCCTGCTTGCAAAGTTATATGTCAAATCAAAACTTTCTTAAAAGGTGGTTTCATATTGCAGCCATTTGTCGAGCGCTTGTTCCTGAAACATCGCGATCCCAACAACGCTAGCTCAAGAGCCGAATGTTGTAAATATCACCATGTACAAATGCAACATAGGAAAAGCACTGCCTTGAAAAGTGAATGGGAAAGTCGCAAAGATTCAAACAGCGAGAAAGCGCCACGACAAACAAGCACGAGAGCTGAAACTTTTATCGAAGGGACACTTCCCTAAGTGGGAGGTTCAGAGCTTCGGTTCCTAAACCATAATAGCATGTTAAGTCGAGCATCTGACAAAGGGACTGATGGTCGCCCCGCGAAACGATATAACAGCCACCAAACGCATTTGCGTAGCGTTTGATATGATCAAACGTGAAGAATGAAAATCCATTTGCGTAGCGTTTGATATGATCAAACGTGAGGAATGAAAATCCATTTGCGTAGCGTTCGATATGATCAAACGTGAAGAATGAAAATCCATTTGCGTAGCATTCGATATGATCCAATGTGAAGAATGAAAATCTATTTGCGTAGCTCTTAATATGATCAAACATGAAGAATGAAAATCCATTTGCATAGCGTTTGATATGATCAAACGTGAAGAATGAAAATCCATTTGCGTAGCGTTTGATATGATCAAACGTGAAGAATGAAAATCCATTTGCGTAGCGTTTGATATGATCAAACGTGAAGAATGAAAATCCATTTGCGTAGCGTTTGATATGATCAAACGTGAAGAATGAAAATCCGTTTGCGTAGCGTTTGATATGATCAAACGTGAAGAATGAAAATCCATTTGCGTAGCATTTGATATGATCAAACGTAAACAATGAAAATCCATTTGCGTAGCGTTTGATATGATCAATCATGAAGAATGAAAATCCATTTGTGTAGCGTCTGATATGATCAGAAGTGAAGAATGAAAATCCATTCACGCGACATCTGATCATTTTAGACAAGACAGAATTATTGGGCACTCCTTCTAAAATTACCGATGCTTGGATTAATCAGTACAATTGAATGGCAAAAGTCCCCAAATGACTGAATTAACCAAGCTGGATTGTAAACAGAATTCGAATATTAACCATTTAACTTGCGTAGTGTCTGAAAAATCTTAGGAACGACAAGTATTAAATTTCAGCCCAACCAGGGGCCCGAAATTCGGACCACTTCCCATGGAGAAGGCTAATGATGAATCCCTAAACCGGGGCACAAATAATCAAAGACTTCTCCAAAGAGAAGCATAGAATAAATCACAAATACGTATTTCTCAAAAGAGAAATACCATATACCATCATATAAGTCATAAAACGATAGTGTTTGAAATCTACAGTCGGCGTAGTCGACTAGTTGATTTTAAACGTTAATGCGAATTTGAATAAGAATATCGTGATTGTGCAAATAATTTTCGATGAGTTTTAAACCATTGAATAGAACAATTTTGTGCAGAAACTTTATTCAATTCAAAATAAAATTCGCTATAATTCATTTTCTGTTGGTTAACTAACCCGCTGTCGAAACGGACGACCGATAGTGAAGTATAAGTCCATAAATGTGCAAGTGCTTGTTTTAAATTACAAAACGGATAGAATGAAGCATATGAATTCAAAATATGGTCTCCTATAGCAAACAAAAAGCTATAGCCGGATCTCAAGCGAACTGTGTTCATTTCGAAGCCCGCATTCCTTGCAAGCGAAAAATACAAACTTCGAGGGGCAAATGTTAACACCGTTAGTTCAACGCGGCTTAGAGAGAATACGGCAGCGACATAATGCACAATTGACCAGGCGGCTTTGCCAAACACGTTTTGGCGACATGACTCAAAGTCGTGACTCAAACTCGTTCACACGACTTGGTGCATGACCGTCAGTGCGACATGGAGTAAAGCCGTTCACCACGACTTAAAAGCAGCCTGTCAAAACGTCATCAAATTAAGTCATGATGTGCGGTCCATATCGCATAGCTCATACCGTAAATAGCATGCCGTTGGGATCTTGGCGTTAAGAATTTTCATACCGTAAACCGTTAAAGACATGTCATTCTAGCAAGGAACAAGTCGTTAAGACTGTCCATGTCGCACTTTTTGTTATACCGCAGTTGTTCACAATTAAGTTGTCAACACGACATGACTAGGTTGTGCCATTCCCATTAAAGCCGTCGAGATCATTCAACACGTATACACATCATGCCGTTCTTCATGACTTGGAGTCATTTCATTCACAAAACAGTGGAAGAATGCTAGTTGTAAAGTGCTACATGGTGCAAAACATAAGCATAATGGATCAACAGCATCACGTTGCTAACAAGGTGATGACATATGGAAAAAGGAAGTCCATACGACATATTACATAAAGAATCAAAAACGAGAAAGCAAGTTGCTTCTAATTTCCAAGGATTATGTCCATGCCGCATAAGTAATCATGTCGCAAACCCCTATTTCATCCATGTCGATCATCCATGACGAGAGTGCTCATGGCGTTCATCAAACCGCCAGTACTCATGTCATTAAAAGCTCAAATGGATCAAGTCATAGCGTTGAAATTTAGTTAATCCGTCCATCCTTTGCATGGAAAACGTTACAGAAACAACAGCTAGAAGCTCCATGAATATTATGAAAAGAATGGGTCAGTTTATATAAAGCGAACACGTGGTGTGATGACAGAGACGAATCATTCATGTGTTCGGCAAGAGCACCAAATGCATCCACGTGTGCTGTGATTGGGAATTAAGGCGGCTCGTGTACAAACAATAGTGTGGTTTCATTCAAGCCGCATGTCCTTTAAACAAGTCGTCATACCATGAGCACAACATGTCATTAATAGCATTAGGTGGCTCCATGTATTTATATAGCGGAGGCCAGCTGTAAAGGAGAGGCCACCTTATTATATATTGGATTCAAGTCGCATATTATATGGGGAAAGCATGCCGCAAGTCGCTGGGCATGTTGTAAGTCATATCGGAGAGTACAATCAAGTCGCTCCGCACGTCTCATGCCGCAAGGAGGAAGAAGATTACACATGACAACTGTACACCCTTATTTACGGGTTTGCCACTCCTCATCAAAACTCCCTATAAATACCCCTCATAATTCATTTGAGTGGGGGAGGGACCGAAAATTGATTCTTACGAGGAGACTCCGTCAAATTCAAAGGTCAACTACAACTTCTTTAATGGCTTCTATGAATTTATCAACACTTTTCTAACTTCTTGAAGATCGAATCCAAGTCAATGATCATGAGAGCTTTCTACATTTGGATCTAAGCATCTTCAATCTCATTCAAGATATACAATAAATCTCTCAAGCAATCTCATATCTTCGCTAATTCTTTCCAAAGCTTAAATCAAAGGCTAATCTACGATGAGATCTATGAAGATCATGAGAATGGATCAAAGCATACAAGTGGTTAAAGATTCATTACAAAGCTAAATTTCTTCCCTTTCCATAACCAAATTTAAGAGAAGTTAGATCATAAATAGAGTTAGAAGAGAGAAGCGATTGTAATGAGGGAAAATTCATATGTTGTAAGCTTGAATATCATAATGAGGATTGATTGAAAGTGGATGTAGATTCACAAAGAATCGAACCACTATAAAAATTTCTTTTTCTTCTTACTTGCTTTTATCCATTTATTTTGCGATTTCGCGGTTCCATATTCTCACCGAATAGGTGAAGTGTAACTTTTACATCTTTGGTGTTTGATCCCAAATTTGGAGAAAACAGCTTTTGTTCCCCAGATTTAAATTCTGCAAGTTGTTAGTCACATGATTTGTAGCTCCTTAATCTGGGTACCAGTCGTCAAGATTAATGTCCTCTGACCTGCTTGAGTCTTCTGTGTTTCCACTTTGCGTCTGCATTCTTGACACTTCACCGTTAGTTCTTTGTCGTGCCATTTGGGTCACATTCACATTAGGTCCTCTCTGATTTCCCTGTGTTTGCTGATTTACATTATACTTAGTGCTAAATCTGAAATAGCATCGGCTCGCAACATGCCCAAACTTTTCACAAATTTGGCATTTTACTCTGTTATTGTTGTTGAATCTTCCCCCTCTTCCTCTGCCTCTTTGGCCACTATTGCCTCTGAAATGATTTTCTTGTCTGTTACTTTGACCAGTGTTACCTTTCTGCTGGCCTTTATTTCTTGCTATGGAGGCATAGTTGACAGAAAACTCTGACTGAGATAGCTTTTTCTGATCAACTCTACCTTCATGTGCAAGTAGAGTTGAATGTACATACTGTAAATCAGGTACAGTCTTTTGTGATGCTATGACTGTTACAATAGATTCGTAATCTTTATCTAACACTCCAGTGATGTAAAGAACATGCTCACTTTCACTAATCATATGCCCAGTGGACCTTAATTTGTCACATAGAGTTTTCACTTTGGTTAGATAATCATTCATGGACATTTCATCTTTCCTAATGCATTGTAACTGTCGTCTATATAGTATGACTCTCGCGGCTGATTATGCACTGAAAATTTGTTCAATGGTATTCCAAACAGAAAAAGAAGTGTTACACCCTATAACTTGTGATAGCATGTTAGCGATGATTGATGATATTAACCATGATACAAGAAGGCTATCCTGCTTTTGAAATCTTAGATAATCTTCATTGCTAACCAAATTTCCATCCTTGTCGTGCACCATTGCAGGTGGAATAGTCACAGTGCCTTTGATGAAATCAAGAACTCTGTATCCTCTAAGTGCCGCTTCAACCTGAAACTTCCATAGCATGTAATTATCCTCGTCTAACGGGATGGTAATTATTTGGCTTTTGGGTTTAATCAGAGGGAAGCTTGGTAGTGGAGGACGCGTGGATGTGGGATTGGTTCCAGAATTGGCTGAACTGAGGGCTCACTACAACAAAAACACCATATTACAACTTTAATTTTACAACGGTGGTAAAGCACCATTTTAATAAATGTTTTTTACAACTTTTTCCCACAAAAGTTGTAATAAACTTATTTTTAACAATTGTGTTATTTTGACAGTTGTAATAAAAGTCTATCACAACTTTTAATTTTTGACTGTTGTAATATACGACTATATTTTAATATAAATAACAACTAATAATTAATATTTAATACATTTATACTTATTATTTATAATTAATAACTAATAATTACTATTAATGATCATTTAGGAAGTAATAATCAATAATCAATCCGTAATATTTAATACTTAGCAATTAAGAAGAATGATTAAAAAATATAGTTAATATTAAATAATTACTATTAAATAGTTAATAATTAAAATATAATAAATAATGCTAATCATGAACAATCAATGATTGTTATTAATAATTAAGAAGTAGAGATTAATAACTAAGAAGAAGAGATTAATAACTAAGATTATATTTAATAATTAATTTATAATAACGAACGATTAATAAGAAATCTTTAATAATTAAAAAGTAATACTTATTATCATTATTTAATATTTAATAGTTATGGGTAATAATTATATTTAACATCCAACATTTCAAAAAAAAAATAAATTTTTCTAGACAAAACTTATAATATATTGAAATTTTTTCAAATTAATTTTAAAAAATAAAATCGATGAACTAGAATTTTTATAAAATATCCAAAATTTTGAAAAAAAAATCAATGAACTAGAATTTTTGAATGGTTACATGATAATTTCTTTTAATTTTCTCATCATTCCTTGATAATGTGTATGAGTTGTTTATTTGAGTCTTTCTTTGACCTTGAATATCAAACATATGGTTAAATACGAAAACAAAATCAAGGTATCCGCGTTTGGCTCTATAGTTGAATTTTTGGCTCCAAACGCAAAAATTTCCCTCCAAAGAAATTTTTTTGGCTTCAAAATCTAACTTTTCGTACCTTCCAACCAACCAAGTTTTTCCTCACAGCTGTTCCCACACGTTTCCTCTTCCTTCGGCAATAAAGAAAGAGCCGCTCCCCTAACCACCTTCTTTTCTCTCATCTTCGTTCTCCTCTATTATCACTCCTCATTTTCTAAGATTCACTTCTCCCTCACCGCCTGTTTTCTTCTATGTTGTTAGTTCTCCTTTCCTCCACTCTCTAGGTCCCCCTTTTGATTTGCGTGCCTCTTCAGATCCTTTTTTCTAGATCTAACTCATTTTTTCGGCATCATTTCGAACTATTTCTCCTCAATTTTCCTTCCATCCCTTATCAAAGCCTTTTACTAGGATATACCACCCAATTTCTAGCAAAAAAAGCAAGTCCATCTTGGTATCTATGGTGGTCATGGATTGAGATTATCTCGGCGTTCCTTGCTATCTCATGGTGTCTGTGTGTCTTTGGGTTACTGTTTCAGACATGGTAGGTCTTGGATCTTGTATAAAGTCATAATTTAAAGAGATTTCGTGATTTTTCTGGCTTTGGATCTGTACATGGTGGCGGCGAGGTTATCTTTGATCGCTGAAGTATGAAGGCTTTGTCACTACGTGGTGTGGTATGTTACTATCTTGCGCTTCAGTTGCTGTTATGTGAGTTTTTAGTTATTGGTTATATGCTTAAGTATTTATTCTTGCTGTGGAAATGGTATGGTTTGAGGTTTTAGAGTTTGTTACTACTTGGTAGAATGGTGTGTTATTATGTGATAATTTGTGGTTGTCTGTAGATGTCGCTTCTTGGTGTCTAGTTGCCAGTTTGCCTCTCCATGTCAGTTGTTTCACAATGGATTATAGTTTGGTTTCTTTGTATGTATGCACTGATATGTTTCTCAGTGTTCAGAAGGTAAGTATCAAGTTATTATTCAAAAAATAAATCATGCTAACAAAAATAGACCTCCTTCAAAATTAGAGGCAAGAAAAGAATAGAGGAGCGCCCAACGTACACAATACTAGGCTCTATCCTCGTGATTTTCTACTTCTGCTTTAACTCTTTCTCAAACCCCCGTGCCCACTTCGTACATCGTATCCCGATCCCTTGGCTGCGACCTAACATGTCTTTTATTACTCGAAACAACACCAGTTTCGTGGATTCCAAAATCGGGTTTCCTGTTTACTTAAACAGGTGTAACCCTTATTGGATGGCGAGTGCTGATTCAGCTGAATTCGTTAGGGAAATGATGAGGTGAGTGAGTACTATGGGTACGACCGTTTGTAGAACATGGGCTTTCAATGATGGTGGTCTGAATGCACTGCAGATTTCACCTGGGGTATTTTATGAGGGGATTTTTCAGGTGTTATTTTGTTTTATTTTGAGGTATGTCAGCAGGTGCATATTTGATCAGATTTTGGGTTATTGATTAGTTTACTTAAAGTAATAGAGTTATTTAAATGTTAGATGGGTGTAAACCAAATTAGTTTGATGGTTTGGAGTTGTGGTAGTGTACATTTGAATGTTTAAGTTGTGTCGTTACTAGTATTTAATTGGTGAATACATAGACATTAAATCTACTAGTAGTTAGCAGACTTTATGATCATTTAAAGGCATACACTCTGTCGTAGCTGGCTTCTCTATTCCATACCAAAGAACTGACAAAAATATTGAAGGTAATTTCTATACTATATTTGTAACGACCCAGAAAACCTGAACCAATTTAAAAATTTTAAATTGGCTAAAATAATGGATTTTAAATATTTAAAATAAATATTTTAAATAATGGCAATGAAAAGTGAGTTTGAATCGACAATTGAAAATGAATATAATTAATTATAATTATAAACAAGGCCTGAAATGGCGCTGCAGTTTCAAAAATTGAATTCAAACTTTGTCGGACTGTACCGGGTGCAAAACAAAACGGATTTTAGCGAAACCAAAAATATTTAAATCTGTTAGTGAACATCTTTCTAACGAATCTGAAAAATCGAATTTTCATAACGGAAAGCAAAAGTTATGGCCAAATGAATTTTCAGAAAGGTCGCTCTGGAATTTATTTAGCCCGAGAAATTGGCCATTTTGCAAACGACCTCGGAATTCGACGAAACCAATTTTGTTGGATCCGGGATGTGAAGTTATTGCTAGGTTTCAAATTTCATAATTTTTGAAGCTAGTATGTGAGTGTGGCAAAAGAAAACCTGTTTTGGTCAATTACAGTTAAATTGGATCGACCAGAAATGGGCCTTTTTGCAAACGGTATCAGAATTAGACGAAACTAGTTTTGTTGGGACCGTATCGTCAAGACATAGCTAGATTTATTTTTCTGGAATTTTTCGAATCATTTTGTGGCCCTGGCAAATTGAAATGTACGTTCAAATTAAATATTGAATGTTTTATATTTTAATTTGAAGGAAAACTGACTGAAACATTCGAATGGGCCTTCGAAACTTATCCCATTGTGTTCGGAATGGGGGTAAAACGCTAGGGACGACAGTCGTTGGGTTTCGATTGGTGGTCGTGTCAGAAAACCCCTTTAAAACTTCCTCGACCAATCAGAATTTTTTTTAAAAAAAAATGAAAATACTTTCTCTCTCCCCGACGATCGAAGGAGGAAACCTTTTCGCCAGTTCCCGAGCATTTTTCGGCCACCACACACCTAGTTGACCCCCGACCCTTTGGAACTTTTTGAAGATCTCCCTTCCACCTTCAAATCCATACCACCCTCGGCCCCCACCATCGCGTATCCATCGAGATCCACCGCCTTCAACTTCCGCCATTTCGAGCTCGGCCACGCAGCTGGGCCCCACCGACCTGCACCACACCACCATGCGCGCGAAGGTCTCTCGTAGCTCTTCGACGCTGTATCCTCCGATCGAGCTGCAACTTCGTGGTTTGGAAGAAATCGGGCGACCTAGTTTTGAACGAAATAGTGAGTATACGGTTTATATTATTTAAACTGATTTCAACTCTTTTAAACCGTTGCAAATCTTTGAAAAATTATATCTTTTTCGTTCGTTAACGAAATTCGATGAAACAGGAAACATCGTGACCGTTTGGACGTCTTCTACATTTTAGAAGAGACCGCATATTTTTCTGAGCCTTCTGCTATTTTTGGTGGAGTGGAACCCAATGTGAGATTTCTAATTTATAAACGATATGGAAACGACGATGTATAAATTATATATTCGATGTATGAGTTATATAAGCGTTGTACACCTCATGTATAAGCATTGTATAAGTCATACGTTCGATGTATAAGTTGTATATGCGTTGTAAAAATTATATATGTGTTGAAATAGAAGTGAATTGCTATATAAATAAATAAATAAATAAATATATATATATATATACGCCCCTCGTCCACAAACCATGGACGATATTTATTGGTTGTGATTGGTGTGAAAATTTGATTGATAGCGAATGGTTGTTTGGGATTGTTTGTGGTTGATATTGATTGATTGTGGTTGAAAAATACCCATTTGTGGTTGAGAAATATTTAGTTGAAACCACATTGGATTAGTTTGTGGAAATGAAATAAATATATACATGCCGCCTGCGTGCGAACTAGATGCATGATCCCCATTGTCAAAAACCGCGAGGTTTTAAGGTAGAGCGAGGAGCCGTACTAGGGACGGTCCCGGTTTTGACTACCCTGCCGTTATGCTGCCAAAATTTTGAATAATATTCATGTGTTTGAATTATTTTCATTTGCTGAAACTATATTTATTCATTGTATAGAAAACCTTCATGTGTTGAATTGATATTCATTCGTTGATTAGAAATTCATGTGTTGAATGGTATTCGTGTTTTAAATATAAAAATCACATTTTTGTCTATATATAGAAACTATAGAAAACCTTCATGTGTTGAATCGATATTCATTCGTTGATTAGAAATCCATGTGTTGAATGGTATTCATATTTTGAAATAAATTGTTTCATAATAAAAATCACCTTTTATCAACTATATGGACTATGTAAAATAATCTTGTTTTAAAAGAAATTGTTTTACAATAAAAATCCTATTTTTAACACCTATATAAACTATATAAAATAATAGTGTTTTGAAATGAATTGTTTTACAATAAAAAAAAATCACATTTTTATTATATACATGAATTGTTGAAATGTGAAGTGTTAAAAATAGCAACTCGTTCAAATAAATATGCATGAGTTGAAATATTCATTAATTAGCTAATGTTATGATTTTTGCCTATGCATGCAACATTAGAATGAATGATGTTTTCAAACCAAATGGAATCAAATATGAAGTTGAATAGAAAATGATAAGTGATAAGAACAGTATATATGTACATGCATATTTATTGAACAGGTTATAGCAAAAGGGGATAGAGGAGAGGAATAAAATTTTGTGCCCGACAAATAGGTACACATTTACTATTTTGTTTGGGTGATGATTTTATGAGCCTGTTGGCTAGCCGCTTGGCTTTTCCTTTTTCTTTTTGACATGAGACGCCCGTGTGGCTATTTGGGAATTTTCCCAGCCCTTCCCGTACAAAGGAGGTTATGGCGAAATTTTCCAAAATTTAAAGGCGTTAGTGAAATATTTGAAGTGAAAATGATATTGAAATTGTTGAATGAACTATAATTATATAAATATATAAATATAAATAAAATTAAAACGAAATGTGGCCGTGCAGTTCGTGATTTGAAACCGTGATTTCAAACAACTAGTGCGGGAAATCCGACCATTGGATTTTCCCGAAACAGCAACCGTTGGGTTCGCCTTGGAAATATCTTTCCAACGGCACCAACTTTGTAAAAATCCAACGGTTGGATTGTCTGGAATGTTTGATTCAAATCTGAAGAAAAACAGCGCCAGAATCGATTATATTTATATATATATAAAAATATAATTATATTTAATCGAATAACGATGCTGCAGTTCATATTTTGAAATCGAAACTTCAAACGATTGTACCGGGAGATCCGACCGTCGGATTTTCCCGAAACTGGAACCATTGGATTCGTTTTGAAAAGACCTTTCTGATGATGTAAATTTTATGAAGATCCAACAGTTAGATTTTCAGATATGAGTAAATCAAATCTGAAGAAAAACAGCACCACGACCGCGTTATGGCCTGAAGTGTCGTTTTGAATAAATTGGCTATTTTAAAATAAATAAAAATAGCGATAAATCGTTATAAAACATCATAAACGATATGGAATGGAAATAAACTGAATTTGCTCTATTTATGTGGTATTTGATGGTTGAATGTGTTTGGTGTGAAAATTACATTAAAGAACAAAATTGATGTTGTCGAATGATTTAACCATTGAAATAAATTGATTTGAAATTCTAAATATACGTGAATTATTTGAAAAGGCCGAGTTAATTCTCATTTCAAATAATTGACTGACGATTGAAAGTCGAAGATGAAGACGGTGGTCGAAGACCGGAGATCTTCACCTCATTTGGATGGTAACCGAGGTCCTGATTGGGAGGCATCCCGAAATATGGATAATGAGTGGTGATTGTCCAGGCGTACGTGGTGATCGATGGGTTTGCGAGGTATTTAGTGCCTCCGGTTTCGTTCAGACCCAGAACAGTCTTGTAAATGGACTGTGTGTCTGACATTGGATTTTATTCTGTGTTGATTGTTCTGTATTAAATATACATCTGTTTGGCGGCGGAGAATTTATTCTTTTGCTTAACGCCCTTCTCTGAAACGCATGAGCTCAGAGGTTGTATATCGATGGACATCAGTCGCATGGCATGAATTGCTAGTGTGGCATGCCTAAGTGGCAAATGATCAAGGATTCTATTGAAAAGCAAAGTCTAGTGGTGATGATCAAAGCACCGCCTCTGTGGTGTAGCTTTGTGTGTAACGTGAATTCGCGAGCCTCACACCCCGGTATGAACCAGAAACGGGAGGAAGGACCTCAGGGAGGACAAGCGTTTCTTCCTAGCTAGGGTGGTGTCAGTGACCTACCAGCCCTGACATTTATATACTTTTCACCTGTGTGGTTGTTGCTGTTGCGAGGCGCATCGGTTTGATCGGATGATCCGGGTCCGATGGAGCCATTCGTTGGCTCGTCTACGCCGCAAAGGGCGGGGAAACGTATTGTTCAGGAATTTTAATCCACATCAGTGGACCGGCCCTGTCGCTCCTAGGGTCACTCGAGCTTTGATCCTGAGACTCGGGCTAGGCAGTCTCGAATTCGGTAAGGACTATCTTTTGCCTTGGTTCATGATGGAAATCCAATTTCCAAATACGACATCGTGCGATTTTGATTGTATACCTATATATGGCGACATAGTGGTATGGGGCATTAATGTCGTCTATGATTGATAGTTATGATTTGAAATTGTTTTCAAAACATATAAACACTAGCAATAATATCAAATGCCTTTGTTTTATTCGTATCAAGCATATTTTGGCCGTTATAAGGTAAAACTCTATCCTCCGGTTTGCGTTGCATTGTGTGATGGGAACTGAGTCTTATAATGGCTTCATTTTTATAAAAAGCATTGCGATATTTAAAAGAAAGATTTGTTTTTAAAGCACTGGCAATCCAATGGAGTAAACCCGTTCCACGAAAGTGGCGTGGTCCTGTGATTAGCGATATAATAAATGTGTTGAGTAAATTTCTCATACCAGTCCCATGACTGACTCGTAGTTTGTTTCAGTTTCAAACTTGGGTGCCCCTTTTTCTACACGGGCAGCCTTGTATTCAGGTTTAGCTGGTTCTTTCTGGATAGCTGAAGCTGAAGATGGATTCTATCATTTATCTCTTTTTATGCTGTTCAGCTCCTACTGTACATATTTTGTTTATTTCCGCTGTAGACATTTATGTATCGCTGAACTGTATTTGTACTAAGTAAGATCCTGTATACTGTGTAACTCTGATGATTACGTTTATCCGGTATATTCTATTGTTCATTATCTGGTGTATTTAATTATTCTGTTCTACTATTATCTGTTTCTGTGTTATATTCCAAAGATTACCCTTGTCTCCGTCAGAACGGGGTTTGGGGTCGTCACAATATTTCATAACACTTGAATAATATGATGTATACATACATGTATCATTTCAGAAAATGGAAGCAAAATTTGACTGTGAATTGCATTAATCCTGGTATAGTTCGCACATCGCTGACAAGAGAACATAAAGCATATGTCAGGGGTCAGTGATACAATCTCAATATGCTTTCTTTATTGTATGTATATTACATAATATGATATGAACTGAAATTAATATTGTTTGCAGATTCTGAAATCAGGGTTCTGAACAAAAGATGGAGGACGATTTAATGAGATGGATATCATGGATTTACATGGTGCTCTTTAGAAATTCAGTATTTGAGATTCTGTGTTTGACGCATGTGTGATGCTTTATAAACTTGTGCTACTATCCATTTATGTACTTAGAGCTATCTGTATGATTTGTAAATTCAATGTATTATGTAAAAATTACGATGAGAGTTTGAAAAAACTAATATATTGTTTTGGTTCATGTTTAAGATTGTTTGATATCTTATAATATGTTATGAAATGAATTCTTTTTTTAGTAATATGTATATAATTTGTGCATATGTTACAATTGTAAAATAATAGTTGTAATAAAATATATCATAATGGTTTTAAATAGCTGTAAAAATTATAACAAGAGTGGAGCATAAAAGTTATAATAAAGTTGATTACAACGGTGGGAAAAAGTTGTAAAATACACATTTCACAACAGTGTCGCAACGGTGCAAAAAAGTTGTAAAAGAATTCAGTCTATTACAACTTCTTTATAGACGACGGTGGCTCCACCGTTGTAAAAAGTCTTTTACAAATTTTTTCCACCATTGTAATATGTTCAATTTGTTGTAGTGGCTTCATTTGATCCAGCCATTAGAAATCAAGAAGCACCGCAGAAATAAGGCTTTCTTGAATGAAAAAGGGGATTCTTGGATGGTAAAATCACTGCAAAGTGATTTCTGCAACCGGATCTCTAGCAATGCCAAAGTAAAACGAATAGAAAAGAGATCTTAGACAGCAAAAATTACCTGAAGTGGTGATTTATGCAACCAAATCTCAGGTCAGATGAAGACAGTGATGTCTGATGGCCTAATTGCAGCCAAGAAGGGAGGAAATGATGAAAATACTCTGATTCTACCCCTTGGCGAGGCAATTCTGATTAGGTAACGTCGATAAGAACAGTACACAGATCGGAGAGGGGTATATTATCCAATGATGAAGATTAACTGAGGAGAATCCACCAAATATACACTCTCTCTATCGAATACTAGTATGTAATCTTAAATTTGTGCCTTTTGGCTTATTTCTACTCTGATACCATAATATGAATCTGAACAGATTGTAATTGCATTGATTTTGTGTAATATTCCAATAGAATGAAAAAGTACTGACGTTGCACTATTTATATATGTACAGGCAACAGTTTACAAGTGTAAATAGAGATAAAATAGAAGTTGGGCTTTCAGCCCAGTCCATGAATGTTGTGATAAGTTATACATCAGGTTACGCTGAGATATCTCTTTCATTACTTTTTATTTATAATATAGTATGACTACATTTACAATTCGATTGAATGTTTAAAAATATACATGGTTGTTGGCTAGCTTTTTGACCAAGCCACCAAGGTTCACTCACAAGAAGAAAGTATGAAACTGCGTTCCTTAAGTCCATGAAGAATCGGATCGCACCAGAGGGTCGTCCCTCACAGATCGCCCCCCATCGGATCACCCCCCATCGGATCACCCCCCATCGGATCGCCCCCATTGCATCAGTGATTCGAATACTTCTACATGACTCGATCCGTATATACACCACTACCCAGCACAGAACGATCCGATCCCCCGATGCACAGCGAAGCCTCTGACCTGTTCAAGCACGAGCTAGTCTTCGGCGATCCGAGATGCACGGATCCAGCGACACGTGTCCCCAACTGTCACTTTGACCAATTCCTCCTCCTTGCTCGATCCGATATTCAAGGGGATCGCGACACCTGTCCACAACGGCTAATTTGACTAATTCTTCATCAAGATGCGACACGATCCGATATTCTCGGGATCTGTGCCAGGTGTGACCGCGATCCGCCTGACAAAATCAGCTATAAATAGCCCGGAGCTTGGCATTTTTCAGGATCTTTTTGGCATCATTGAGCACTGATTCCGCCATTACTGTCATACCACTATTTCTTGTCAGTTTTGTTACGAGATTACTGAGAGAAATTACAATTGTAAAAGTGAGTTTGAGGGAAATCATTGATTTTACAAGCATTCAAAGTATAATCGATAACATATAAAGTGGACGTAGGCTCGTTAACACCGAACCACTATAAATTCTATGTGTTTTCTGCTTTTTCTTCATTCTCCAGATATAATTCTTTACGAATCAGGACAATTTGGGTGTTGGGTCCAAATTTTGATCTAACATTTTGGTGCTTTCACTGAGAAAACAGTCCCAAAATTTCACTGTTCAGATTTTTGAATATTCCTGCGACGTTTGATATCATGGCTGGAAAGAAGTCTAAGGAAGCGCGGGCTTAGCAGGAGAATGAAGTCGCGAATGAAATGGTTGGCGAAAGTGCACACGAGCAGGTCGTTGAGGGGGCCACGGATCGCGAGGACAGGGGGGCGACCCGAACCAATATAGGTGCCACGATCCGACTTGAAGGTGGCGCTACTAACCGCGAAGCTGGGGGGGGTTGTTACTCGATCCCGTGATAACGCTCTGAATCCTCCGCATACCGTGACCACGAACCGATCCCAAGGGGGTGCTGCGAGCCACCACCCTCGATCCACAGCGATCCAAATTGAAGACCAGACTACAACCCGACCTGGAAAGGAGCTTATGGCTCGCTCCTACCGTCCTGACCCCTCCGCTCGACCTGGCTCTAGCTCTTTGCGCATAAGAGAAAATGATGATGATCAATATGACCCTTCTGCTCCCGTAACTGAGGGGGATCTTTCTCGCTTTTCCGAAATGTGGGAGAGGTTGTTTGATGAATTAGCTGCTCAAAGGCAGGAGAACTCTGTTCTGCGATAGAATTTGACTACTATGGATAGAAGGCTTAATGATCTCGCAAGGCAAAGGACGCCCCCAGTTCGTCCGCTCACCCCAGAATACTCCTCTTCGTCAGAAGAATCGCCAAGACCTCTGCAGCGACCATATGAGAGGCCTGAAAATATAGAGCAGCTTCGATTTGGGACCCTGCCATCATGGGAAGAAGAGACACTGGGTGTGGGGCCCTCAAACCGCAATACGAATGATCGTGCCACAACTCCCAGAGCTCGAGGTGTGGACAACCCTACACAGAACAGATTACCTTAGCTCCATCGTCGTACAAATGCTCATGGTAACAGGGGGCAGCGAAGCCCAATCCGAGCCCCGGATTTCGTGACCGCTGCTGGAAGAGAGATTAGAGAGCCCCACCGAGCAAGAAGCGCTGACCCCGAGCCTCCGTTGACCAGTGCAAATGTTGCAGCCATGATCCACAAAATTCTGGCGGATAGCCGTGGACTACGGAATGAAGATTGGGGAATTGACCGCACTCACACCCCTTTCACTGATGACATTTTAGATGCGACGTTCCCGAGGCGCTTCAACATGCCGCAAATGAATCGTTAGGCGGGTAGATCTGATCCCGTCCAGCATCTGATGAGATATTCTTGGTCAATGACCGCTGCCGCAGCCTCTGACGCTGTCAAGTGCAAAGCATTTCCCATATTCTTGGAGGATGTAGCATTATTATGGTTTACTCGCTTACCAGCAAGATCAATTTCCAGCTTCAGGGAGTTGAGTGAAAGGTTCGTGGAACAGTTCCGCATCTATGCACGAAAGACGAAGAGTGTGATTGACTTGTTCCTTGTCAAACAACGACCAGGCGATAGTTTGAGGGTGTATCTAGACCGTTTCAACCTGGCCGCTACTGAAGTTAAAGATCCTCATGAGCCAACTGTTGTGGCAGCCCTGATTGATGGGGTAGATAAAGACACTGAATTTGGGAGATACCTGGCCGGCAAGCCACCCCATACTAGAGAATTATTCTACGAAAAAGCTAACGTCCATTTACGTCGGGAGGAAGTATATGCTAACCGAAAGGCAAAAACGGCCGATAAAGAGGAAATCCAGAGCAATGTCGCCATCAATCAGACAGGAGACAGCTCGGGGAAGGTCGAGGTTAATGTCGGAAATCGGAATCAGGGTAGTCGTCAGTCAGGAAACAATGATAATAACAGTAATGGCAACAACCGGAAGAGGAATCGAGGGAACGACTCCCAGAGAAGGACTCGTCCCAGGTCTTTTGAGAGTTATACGCCAATAAACGATACTTTGGAAAATATCTTCATGGATTCGTACAACGTCCTCCAAAATAAAAGGCCACCTCCCAGAGAGTCGACGGAGAAAGAACGCGAAACAGGGAAGTTTTGTCTCTTTCATCAGATTCATGGCCATTCGACAAATGAATGCCGTCACCTAAGAGATGTAGTCGAGAGGCTTCTCCGAGAAGGAAAATTGGATGAATACAGAGTGAAGATCCATTTGTAATCACAGTACCTATTGGCCCGGCCACTGTTCATAAAGTTTTGGTGGATAACGGGAGTTCCGTCAATATTCTTTTCAAAATGACATTCGACTAGATGAACCTCGAGATAAAAGACTTGAAGCCGTGTCAGGGATGGATCCGTGGATTTAACGGAGCATCCACCGCTCCAATGGGTTATGTAGAGCTACCAGTTACGCTTGGGGAAGGGGAACGCCAGAGAGTGGGAATCCTTCCCTTCGTGGTTTTGGATATTGAATCACCCTATGATGCTTTCTTGGGCCGACCGGCCCTTGCAAAGTTTAGAGCCTGTATAGCCCCCTGGTGCTTGTTATTGAAGTTTCCTACCGAAGCTGGTATTGGTGTTGTTAGAGGAGATCAGGTTGCCGCACGAGCATGTTATATTGCAGAGCTAAAGCTACTCCGCAATGGAGGGGACATAGAAGCCAAGGGCGCTTCTCCCCCCACAAGGGCGGAGACCTTATAGCAATTAAAGAGGATAACCGTAGGAGAGTCGCCCAGAGAGTTGCCCGAGGATATAGAAACCAGAGAGGACATTGAACCTGGGGGCAGAACGGCGACTCCCAACGAGACAACTGTGGATGTACCGATCGATGATAGTGACCCAGAGAAGGTCCTTAAGATTGGATCCCAGTTAAATCCGAATTTAGCTAAAGAACTGACGAATTTCTTAAAAAATAATTTGGATGTATTTGCTTGGACCCACGCAGACATGTGTGGGATATCTCCATCAATCATGAGCCATTCATTAAGCATTAACCCTAAACATCCTCCGGTAAAACAAAAAAGGCGAATGCTGGGCCCAGAGAGGTCCGCTGCCTTGAAAGAAGAAGTCGGAAAGTTAAAGAGTAATGGATTTATCAGAGACTAAGTCTATCCAGACTGGATCTCAAATCCAGTCCTGGTAAAGAAGGCCAACGGGAAGTGGCGATCGTGTATCGATTTCTCGAATTTGAATAAAGCCTGCCGAAAAGGCAGTTTTCCGTTACCACGGGTCGATCAGTTGGTGGACTCAACGGCGGGCCATGAACTTCTCTCCTTTATGGATGCTTATTCAGGATATAACTAGATTCCAATGCACGTTCCAGATCAAGAACACACTAGCTTTATTACAGATCTGGGATTATATTGCTATGTGGTAATGCCCTTTGTCTTGAAGAACGCAGTCGCTACATATCAACGGTTAGTGAACAGAATGTTCTATAACCAGATTGGGAAAACAATGAAGTATAAGTCGACGACATGTTGGTTAAGTCCAGGCAATCCTCCAATCACACTACAGACTTGGCACAGATGTTCAGCATTCTTCGAAAGTACGGGATGAAACTCAACCCAACAAAATGTTCATTCGGGGTCGCCTCCGGAAAATTCTTGGGATTCATCGTTAGTTCTCGGGGGATTGAGATTAATCCAGACCAGATCGCAGCAATCAGAGACATTCAGGAACCTAGGCAGATTAAAGATGTGCAAAGCCTTGCAGGGAAAGTAGCCGCACTAAGCAGATTTATTTCCAGGGCTACGGACAAATGCGTCCCATTCTTCGAATTGATAAAGCGAGGAAAACGCCACTTCAAATGGATGCCCGACTGCGTGGAAGCGTTTCAGAACCTGCTGAGACACCTGGAGAAAACTCCGATATTATCTAAGCCGGTGGATCACGAGGACTTATTCGTGTACTTGGCAGTGTCGTCCCACGCAATCAGCTCAGCATTGGTAAGAGAAGAAGATAAATTTCAAAGACCAGTGTATTACGTGAGCAAAAAATTGACGGCAGCAGAGCGTAATTATCCAAGGATAGAAAAATTGGCGTACAGTTTGCTGATTGCCTCTAGAAAGCTTCGACATTATTTCCATACTCATCCCATTACCGTATACACTGATCATCCACTCAAGCAAGTTCTACAAAGACCAGAAGCATCTGGAAGGCTACTCAAGTGGAACATTGAGTTGAGCCAATTTCATCTGAACTTTCAGCCCCGGCGGTCAATACGGGGGCAAGTGATAGCTGACTTCATAGCAGAGTTTACTGTCCCGGAGGAAGATATAGAAAACGAAGAAGTTAACCCCACAAAATTACTTCTCGACCCCAATGCCTGGAGATTGTATACTGATGGCGCTAGGAATGACAAGAGATCCGACGCTGGAGTAGTGCTTGAAACTCCCGAGAAATGGCTGATATCCTATGCTATCCGGATGGAGTTTCACGCCACTAACAACGATTCCGAATATGAAGCCCTGATAGCCGGGCTAAGGATCGCAAAAGAGTTGGAAATCACAAAGTTGGACATCTTTTGCGACTCCGAGTTAGTTGTGAACCAGGTTACTGGAAAATTCCAAGCCAAAAGTGCAAGATTGATTTTATACTTGAAAAAAGTGAAGGAGTTGCTGAACGACTTCGATCACTACAGCATATCTCATATTCCGCGATCAGAGAATCAACGGGCGGATAAGTTAGCCAAGATGGCTAGTTCCGACGATCCTGAAGAGACCAGGCTAGCCCTAGTCGAAGTACTTCGGTCTCCTAGTATAGATAAGATGGAAATTGATTCGGTACTAGAGATGGAACCAGAAAGGGAGTCATGGGTGACCCCTCTAAAGAATTCCTTGATGAATGGAACGCTTCCGACCAAGAAAAGCGAGAGGCGTAAAGTAATTCGTAAAGCTGCCCGATACGTTCTACAAGGCGGAGTTCTTTACAGACAGGGATTTTCAATGCCTCTTCTCCGGTGTATAGCTCATGACGACATCAAGCGTGTGCTGCAGGAGGTACATGAAGGCGAATGCGGCGATCGCACTGGAGGGAAAAGATTGGCGAAAAAGGTGTTGCGGCATGGTTATTTCTGGCCTACCATAAACAAGGATGCGGCGAAATACGCACAACGGTGTGATGCATGCCAAAGATTTTCAAAGATACCTAGAGCACCTCCTAATCGGTTAAAAACAATGACAAGCCCATGGCCTTTTGCTATGTGGGGAATTGATATCATCGGAAGTCTCCCCATAGCTAGGGGCGGAGCGAAGTTCGCTATTGTAGCTGTAGATTATTTCATTAAGTGGGTCGAGGCTGAGCCACTGACTACAATCACAACCAAACGAGTGATCAATTTTGTCGTTAGAAACATCATCTGTCGATTTGGGATTCGAAAGATTATTATAACTGATAACGGAACTCAGTTCGATAGCACTGAATTCAGAGACTTCTGCCAGAAATACCACATTGAGAAACGGTACACCTCTGTGGCGCACCTGCAATCGAACGGACAAGTCGAAGCGGCGAATAAAGTGATTAAGTCCATTCTGAAAAGAAGACTAAAACGGGCTAGAGCCATGTGGGCTGATGAATAACCCTTAGCACTATGGGCCTATAGGACAACGTATAAATTGGCAACAGGACATACCCCCTTCTCCCTTGCTTTTGGAGCAGAAGCAGTCATCCCGGTTGAGATAAAAGTACCTTCTCACCGAGTGACTTATTACGATCCGATGACTAATAATGAATTGCTCCTTGAATCCCTGGATATGATCGAAGAAAAGAGGGACAAAGCAGACCTGCGTGCCTTGAGATGCAAACAACAGGTCGCCCGATACTACAACAAAAAGGTTCGAGCCCGAACCTTGGAACCCGGAGACTTGGTTCTGAAGCGTGTCTTTCCAGCCCCAACTCATATGGGTGCGAAGTGGGAAGGACCGTACTCCATTCTGTGCAAGCTTGATAATGGAACCTTCAAGCTAGCAACCGTAGATGGAAAGGAAATCCCCAGATTGTGGAATGCCCAACATTTACGGCTATACCTAACGTAAAGATGTCAGATCTGTTCTTTTGCTTTATTAAGAACAATGTACAAGGCACGACTTGCCTAGAATAGTCCAATTTCTTAAAGCAAAAAATTATAAAGTGGACGTAGGTCATGATTCGATCGAACCACTATAAAAATATTGTGTGTCGTTTACCTTTATTGTACTATTATTTATCTGCCTTTCTATTTTTATGGAAATTGCTGTGAATCATTCAACGATCCTAGAAGCGTATAATTATAGGTGCCTTCCATCAGAATGGAATGCAATCACCAGTCAAAACCCTAAGGGTGCGATAAAGTAAATCATATTATTGATAGCGCTCTAACTCTCCAAAGCCGAGAGAGAGCATAACGGACATGAAGGCGATGTCCGTAAGTCATGGCGGTGTACCATGATCAGAACCGCCTTGACGGAACTCTAACATCGGCAACTGCCAGGAGAGTATAAAAGCGTCTCCGATTGAGCGCTGAGAAAGAGCTCTTGCCCCGCTGAAGGATCGAGGAGCGATTGAACTGCTGAGCTCGAACTCTAACTCTCTAGAGCAGAAAGAGTATAAAAGCGTCTCTGATTGAGCGCTGAGAAAGAACTCCTTCCCCGTTGAAGGAATGGGGAGCGACTGAACTGCTGAATTCAAACTCTAACCTCGGCGACCGCCAGGAGAGTATAAGAGAGTCTATGGTTAAGCACTGAGAAAGGTGCCGGAAACTCAGCACCATAAGGACAGTTATCTTGCTAAATTTTCTAAGTCCCCCATATTCAGAAATAGGGGGCAACGTGCAGACAACGTTAATCAATCCTTAATGAGCCCTAGTCAGGTGCTGCATTAACGATTGATTGGGGGCATATACATATATACATATACACATGAACTTTGATGCAGCACGGAAATTTTTAAATTTTTCTTTCTGTTGCTTGACTGGTTTGTAGTTATAATCAGATGGTCCATGACTAAGCATGAAAAGTTTATTAAATGCAGGTACACGGTGATGCAAAAGAGGTAAACTTTCATTTATAAACTGTAAGCCTACAAAGTGAAAAACAACCTAAAAAACAAAATGAGGGCCAGTCTCATAATTACATTTCCTAGCCAGTGGGAAGCCTAAAAAAAATTATACAGACAAGCAACAATATCCTATTTACGCTTGGACTTCTTCTCCTGTTTCTGCTTCTCCAGCTTCGCCTTGTTAGTTTCGGATTGATCACCCTTCTTTCTTTTCCGTTTGTCTATAAGAGGAACGTCCGACTCATCAGAAGACTCCTCCTCCACCTCCCTTCTCTTTCTTTTGTCAGTCAAGGAGGCTGGGAAATCATCAGGGTTCGCAAAATGAAGCTGTTTGCTGATGGATTTGGGCTGGAGTTTCAGAACCATCCCAGTTTTGGGATTAAACTCCGAGATAGGGGATATGTTCAAAGGCTCTTGTACCACCTTCTTTAAAGCCAACTGCTTTTCCTGCCTAACTTTTCTGTTAGCCAAAGTTTCGTCGTCATCGTCTTCGGCTTCTTTGGAGCTAATTATATCCTCCTCATCCTCTACATGGCGCCCGACCATATCTTTCAAGGCCTCAATGGTTTCATCATCCTTAGGAGCATCAGCACTGGGTGCCAGGATGCCCTTCTCTGCTGTTGTACCCTCGGCCTGCTTCGGTATATCAACACCGGCGCTAGGCGAGACGACAATCTTCTCCGCCTCTTTCCTCTTCTCGACATCCTTGTCGACGGGCTCGCCACCTGTATTATGGGGAACATATGTTATTAATTCGATTGGTTGCTCTACCAGACGACGACAATTCACAATTGCTTTGACAAATTGTGGGGAAAAAAGGGAGATACCTTCCGCTGATCCTCCATCTAGGCTAGCTGCAGAAGCTCCGACAACCACAGGAGTTAGGCCCAAAGGAATTAATGGATCATCAGGATGGTATTCCTCAACTCCGGAGGCCTTAGGCTCTACAGCTGAGCTCGAACCTTCGTCAATCTTGTTTTTGCCCTTAGCCAGGGCCCTCTCCTTCTCCATTTCTTCTTGAATTAGACGACGGCCTTCTGCCAAATCCTCGAGCTCGTTATCCTTCAGAATGGTCTTCATCAGTTCATCTTCTTCAATCTCTTCAACCCCTAATCTCTGCTTCTCACCATCGACGATGGCATCCCATAAGTTGCCTAAAGTAACGTGGTAGTCTGGGATCCACGAGATGTTACGGGTTTTAAGGACTTGGCCGAGGAAGTCAAATATCATCTCTTCAAACCCTTCGATATCCTTTTCTCTCTCGAGGAGTTTGTTGTTAGAAGCAGTAGCCATCTCAATGGCACTTTCTACATTCTTTTCGGCGAGAGCCGCGCGCCTCTCCGCATCCGCAACTTGATCATTTAAAATTACCTTCTCCGCTTTAGCCAAAGCTAGACTTTCTCTAAGACTTGCTTTTTCTTCCTCTCAAGCAGCTCTCTCAGCTTCAAAATGGCCTTGTGCCGTCTTCAACTCAATGTTGGCCATTTTAAGATCTTCTACCTCCTTCTTTAAGGCCATTTTATCTTGACTATTTGAGTCAAGTTCAGAATGAAAGCGTTTGTTAGCATTCTCCAATTCAGTCTTATAATTTTCAGCCTCTCTCCGCGCTAAGGCAAGCTGGGATTGAGCGTCTTCCAAGTCCTTCTCCATTTTTGTCCTAGCCCTCTCATTGTTATCTATCTTCACCTTGGATCTATGTGCTTCCATCTCAAGCGTTCGGATAACTTCTGAAAGATTTACGGCATGTTTCTTCATCACTTCATACTGCCTGGCTACATGACGAATGTGCCCGATGACTTCAGTATCCCAGTTCCTAGGGACGGGCTCCAAGGCTGGAACAAACATCATCCTTTCGAAGAAGATGTTAGGGAATTGTTCTCGTAACTTTTCCAGCTTAGCTTGAGTCTCGGGACCGTGGATGTAATCTCGTGACCCGGGGGCAACCAACTCTTGCTGGCTGGAAGGGACAATGTCACTTCTCTCCTTTTCAGAATCCTGGGTCGGATCCTTGCTTTTATCCTTGGGCTCGTAGTGTCTCTTTGACGACCTGCTGTGAGAGGGTGCACTCTTCGGAGGAGTTAACTCTTTAGGAAGTTGTTTTCCCCCTTCAGGTGGTACCGAGTAACTGGGAAGCTTGCCAGAAGTCGATTTTGGTGGAGACTGGGATTGCGAAGAAGTAGGCTTGTGAGAAAGGCCGCGAGAGCACTCGGGATTCAGATGAAGACTGGGTGTGCCTTCACGAAGAGAGCGATAAGAATAAGACCGCCTGCGAGACATCTTTCCTGCAAAGGAGAAAAGAGCATATTAAAACCTTGGATACTGTTGATATAAAAGTGTGGGTCCAGGTAGTGCGTGTGATTTGTGCATCCCATATAATTCCCCCTAACAGACCCGGGCCTGAAGTCAGGCTCATCTGAGTAGTTTCTTGTCCTCCAATTGGAACGGTGGTCTCCTCAGAAGCAGGGAAAAATGGATCCCCTTCAAAGTCCCCCTCTGTGTATACATCATCGGGCAAAGGAATTTTTCTCAGCTCTTTAAATAGCTGTTCTTCTGTCAAATCATCGGGAGCAGCAGGTTCGGTCGGAAGAGAAGTCCTTGAGGGGAAACCCCCCGGAGAAACTGGGATTTCCTTGGACTTGTCACCACGGGCCTCATCTCCTCTGTATATGTTCAGGTCCTCGTCATCCTGGATGATTATCGGGGAAGGACTCTTACGGAATTTAGTTGTTTCTGCTGCCCGTGATGTTCCCTCTCCCTCCGTTGGGGGCACGTATTTGTAAGGTTTGCCGCCTGCACCAAGTCCAAACCTTATATCCAGAAGGCGATGCTTATGAAGATTCTCATCAGTAATGCATTTCTTGATCCTTAGAAAATCGGATCTGCTTTGTAGAAGAATAGACAATCGATTATTGTACACCAAGCCTTCCGTCTAGGGAAAGACGTGATCTGCTTAAAACAAAAAAGAAGGGAGGATGTTAATGCTTCGATTTCTTAAGCAAGATATTCAGTCAAAAGATAAAAGTTTACTTGATTTAAGCCATCTTCTTGAGCACCCAGCCTGTCTCTTTATATAGAACCAATCAGACTTGGGATCCCCTATATTGCTGTATCCATCATACAGAACCTTCCTGTTCGCTACCGATTCGAAGAAAGAGAAATTTGGGGTTGCCGAGGAGCGATGCTTGAAAAGATAAAAGAATTTTAAATCTTTAAATGTGAGCTCGGTATGCAGGATCTCCGCGTATGCGATATATAGAGTGTATAGAGCCGCGTAGGCGTTAGGATGAAGCTGCATCGGAGCGATACCCAATCGTTTTAAGGTCTCAATCACGATTGGAGGAAACGGAGGAATAGCTCCTACCCAGCACATGAGCCGGCTGACTGTCATATATCCTTCCGGAGCAAGGTGAGGTCTATCTTCGCTACCGGGTGTCCTCACATCATCCCAGGGGATCCCATGTCTCAGGCAAATTCTTTTAAGCTTTATGTCGTCGAGTTTGGAGGCTAAAGAATCATTAAATTTCTCTATCCCAAGTGCATCAGGAATCTCGTCGGGAGCTCGCCCGTCTACTTCAGACTCTTCATCCAGTGAGGTACTTTCAGATAGATTCGATTCCGTTGCCTCATACTCGGATCCAGAATCCTCGCCCCCTGGGTTAATTGGAGGGACCTCAGGGTTATGGTGCTCAGACACCTCGGGATCCGTCTCTGTGTTAGATCTTGAAGGGGAGTGATTATCCGACATTACTGTTTAGGCGAGCAAACATGAGAAGTAAGATTAAAACTACCCATCCCCCCTGTGTGTGCAAGTGCCAGTGTGTGCTTGTGCATGCATTAAAGAAAGGTACAAAGATCTTTGAGATATTATTTGTTGTTCGCTAATAAGTTATGCATTTGTTCGATCGAGGAAGTTCGTCTCCAAGTTTCTATCCTAACTATCCATTGTATATCAGAATTAGGTTGCGATGTTTAGTTAACAAGTTCAGGGGATCGCTCAGTGTTTGGATCGTGATACATCAACATGGGTCGCATAGCAGAGGTCGGATCGCACATTGATTTCGGATCGCGAAGAAGATTCGATCATGGAGCAGGTGCGGATCGTGAAGGAGCTTCAGATAGTGGAATGCTGGGATTCCTGATCCGTCGTGCTTTACCAGAGCAGATTGTGACAACCCCCCTGCGATCCACATTACTTCATGTTTCCACGAATCGACGCTCCGCCTCATCATCGATTCGATCCGCCAGGCAAACCAGTCATTCGTCAATCTACCTTCCACCACAATCTGCTTCCTCGTCCTTACCACGATCCAAACCCAACCGACCTGGTTAACCCCTCCTTTATATTCTCCTTCCTCTCTTCTTCTACTCCATCGCTGAACTCGAGCGATTAACACCCATGGCGCCTTACCAGTTTCAATAGCCCCGAAAATCACAAAACTCCGCCATCTCTCCCGACAAATCATCAAAAACTCGAGATAAACAAGAACAAAATGGCACGAAAACATGATTAAGCGCAATTACCTTTTAATTAAGGGAAAATCGTGAATTAGGGTTTAACTCTATTAAATTGGCGGCGGCTGCGAAAGAAGAAAGAAGAGGAGAAGAATGAGGGTGAGGATCGATTTATATAGGCAAAGTGGCGACCGTTAGCCTCCCCCTTTTTTGTCTTATTCGATCCGTGAAAATAGGCGGGCCGCGAACCAAAAGCCCACCACGTCTCAAAGAGAAGCTCGTCTCGTTCCGTGAAGAGGCCCAATGCTCACCGAAGGGCGAGGCGAACAGCTTGCTAACAGACCGTGACTCGCACATGCGATCTGAACCGATAAATGACCGACAGGAATGAAAATTCAGAAATGATCATAGAAAATTCAAAAATGCACCTGGTAGATTCGACGATGAAGCCTCTGAAAGATCCCAGAAAAGAATTGTCCAACAAACAGGGAAACTATTAAAGATGTATCCGATATTTATAGCGAGCAAAGAGACAACTTTCCGTAAATGATATGGCCTTTCGGATAGACGCTACCACTGATTTGCATCTCTTTATGAAATGACGTTTCTATAGTTTCGAAGCATGTTCCATCATCGATAAAACATACTTAGAGGGGGCAAAATGTTGGCTAGCTTTTTGACCAAGCCACCAAGGTTCACTCACAAGAAGAAAGTATGAAACTGCGTTCCTTAAGTCCATGAAGAATCGGATCGCACCAGAGGGTCGTCCCTCACGGATCGCCCCCCATCGGATCGCCCCCCATCGGATCGCCCCCATTGCATCAGCGATCTGAATACTTCTACACGACTCGATCCGTATATACACCACTACCCAGCACAGAACGATCCGATCTCCCGATGCACAGCGAAGCCTCTGACCTGTTCAAGCACGAGCTAGTCTTCGGCAATCCGAGATGGATGGATCCAGCGACACGTGTCCCCAACTGTCACTTTGACCAATTCCTCCTCCTTGCTCGATCCGATATTCAAGGGGATCGCGACACCTGTCCACAACGACTAATTTGACTAATTCTTCATCAAGCTGCGATACGATCCGATATTCTCGGGATCTGTGCCACGTGTGACCGCGATCCGCCTGACAAAATCAGCTATAAATAGCTCGGAGCTTGGCATTTTTCAGGATCTTTTTGGCAGCATTGAGCATTGATTCCGCCATTACTGTCATACCACTATTTCTTGTCAGTTTTGTTATGAGATTACTGAGAGAAATTACAATTGTAAAAGTGAGTTTGAGGGAAATCATTGATTGTACAAGCATTCAAAGTATAATCGATAACATATAAAGTGGATGTAGGCTCGTTAACGCCGAACCACTATAAATTCTGTGTGTTTTCTGCTTTTTCTTCATTCTCCAGATATAATTCTTTACGAATCAGGACAATTTGGGTGTTGGGTCCAAATTTTGATCTAACAATGGTAGAGTTCGGTTTTGGAAGAAGAAGAAAATGTATTTATCTATGTACAAAATCCAATATTTATAGGTGAAGAGGAGCAAAGATTCACCTGAAATGTGCAAAGAAGATCTGAAGACCAAATTAAGCACCCCTAAGAAATATAGGGCCCATTATGTGGATCAACACCAGTCCCATAGGAGGATTGGCATCGCTTCATTGAAGGTTGTGTTGTATATAACGATGTTGTATACACAATTATATGATTTTTGTTTGATGATAACAACCAAATAAATATTACTTTAATGTGTTTGATATTGTACTGTTATTGTAAATCACAGACTGGAATATAATATTTAAATTTAAATAAAATACAACTGTACAGAAATTTAAATATTCACAGTATTTTATTTAAATAGAATATTTTATTTCAATGTTTAAACAGTACACATTTATAAACTCCACTATTTGTACATTTCACTGATACAACACATTTCACATTCAAATTCATATACATCTGTTCTACAACACTCTACACTCATTGTACATTTTCTTTTCATTCAGACTCTCTCTAGTACGTACTCTCATTTACTGTCTCTGTTCTTGTCTTTAATCTTCTGTCTTCACAGCATCCTCCAGTCAGTCCAGTCATCATCTGCTCACCTGTCATACACAGAAACACACACACAGTACACTGCAATAGAAATAAAAACTGAACACATGCAAATATAAATTTTATTTTTAAAATTTTTTATTTGCCTCAGATTTCTGGTGTGTTTCTCATCATTTTTCATGACTTGGTCTGAATTATAAAACCATCAATTTGTGTCTAGACAGCTTGTGATATTCACAGTGATACACTGTAAATACCACAAGGCAGACAACATATATAAAATATTTCAGTACAGGGACAGGAAAACTTGACTAATGGCTGCATATACACACGTGTATAAATATACATGTGTGCACTGCCTCGCCAATCAGCGTGCAACTGAGGAGTAGCCACGTGGACCTGCTCGACTCAGTGCACAGCAAGGGACAGTGCAACATGGACATGAGGCAAACAAATCAAAACTGTGGAGCTGGTCAAGCAAAATCAAGAACCAGCATAGCCAAAGTATCACAAACTGGAAAACAGCAAAGTGGAAAAGCATGTACATCAAAATGGTCGAGCCAAGCACTTCAAGTCAAAATGGTGAATCAATGGAAGTTCAGCTTTTAGCAAGTGCAACAGGGTACACATGCAAATGAATGTAGCATGGTACAGCAAAAGTTTGAGCATACATGTGTGCTCATCTCAGGTTCACACAGCATAAAAAAAAATCAGTAAAGCACAAGCAAGGGTCCTTCAGTTTCAAGTGTAACCAGTGCTATAATCGCAAGCATGTAGACAAGTTCATATGCAAACTAGTGGCGCAAGTAAAAGCAAGGTGGAGCTACAGCAAATGCTTTCAGCAAGCTAATGGATGACATATGAAGTGGTGCAACATGATTCAGGCAGTTTCAAATACATGTACAAGTCAAGACCACATCAGATTAAAGCAAATAATCATGGTACAACATCTTTTAAGGTGTAGTAGCATTCACAAGCAACAAAGTCAGTGCAGCTGCTAGTGCATGGCAAGGGGATTCTCAACATAGCAACACAAGCCAATATACATGAAGCCTCAGAGCAGAAGTGAAGAGAACAATCAAAGTATACAAGCAGCATGTATAAAACAGGGGACATGTCGAACCAAGTTTGAACACACAAGGCAACATAAAGCAGCAACATGTGAATAGCATCTAAGGTGGAGCAATAGCATGGATATTCAGTTCTGTCTAGACATGTACAAACAAATGCAAGTGCACAATACAGTAAGCACAATGGTGCAAAGTCCATGATTTCAGCACATAAATGGAGTAGCATATGGAAACACAACACACACACATGGATGAGTGATAGACATGATTAATGTTTTGATTTAATCATATATGGAATGATGAACATGGGCCGAAGGAATTCAATGAGAATAACACACGGCAAATGTCATTTACTGGAAGGCAAGAAATCAGTTTTTTAAATGGCAATTTATTTCCAGATTTAGTCGTGCAAAAGGGGAAAACTGATTTCAGTTTTTGGAAACATTTATGGCAAGATAATAAATCTTTTCCAAATGAAGACATCAAAAGAAATCACTCCAGGAATCGGCAATCATTTTATTTTTGGCAATTTTTTTTCCAAAGTGGCAAGGCAACAATTTAAATGTTTCCAGTTTTTTTTTTAATCACAGAGAATATTTGGCAAGTGTGTAATACATTTCCTGAATTTCACAAATCATGGTAGACAACACGCAAGGGGCAAATTCGAATTCCAGCAATCAAGCAAAGTCAGGAAAGATTTAATTCCAGAAATTGTCGAGCAAAGGGGGAAAGTTTTTAATTTTCTTCTGGCAACAGTTTTTTTAATAAGATTTCATTCAAAAAGCCATAATCAAATATCCAGATTCATTCAAAGGGGCAATAACACGTCTGGATTCAAAGCCCAAAACCACGCAAGAGAAAACCGGAATTTAGATCAAACCATATAACGAAATCAGAGTAAATTTCGGATTGATAATCCTATTTTATCACACCAATTCATCACAGGCAAAGGTAGTATTGAAAAATCCACACGCAACAATTCAAAGAAAAAGCATCGAAATCATACAACAAAATTCAAGAGAAATCATTTCAAATCAGAGAACTCACAGAGATTTTCGATCGCAACTCCCAAATCAATCGAAGAGCAAAGCCTTCAAAGACTTGAGCATCAGATATTTTAAATTCCATCAGATATCGCAATTCGGGGAGGAAATCAGAAACCCTAGCCCTGAAATTTTTGAGAGCCGCCGCCATTGTTAGAAGCAAATAGATCGGGCCAAAGAAAGTGAAGTGGTGCACCGATTGTCAAAGGGCCAGCACTTTTACAAAAGGATTTCAAACTTTAATAGGGAATGACCTATTATTTTTAACTCCTCTTTATTCTAGGGTTTCTTTTGTTTGAGTTTTAATTTGTTTTCATTGTATTTTTTCTTTTAATTTCTTTGTAAACCGAACAGTTTATAGATTCTGTAAAATCTAGAGGGAACCAGTTAGGGGATTAACTGGTAGTTGACTAGTCTGTGTAAAACTAGGGGAAAATCTGATTCAGGGGTTTGAATCAGTCTAGGGTTTTGAGCGTAGAGTTAGAATAGGAGCGAGAGTCGCAAGTGTACATGGTCTTGTATGCGGGATCTGTTCTATCATCTAGTAGAAACCTTAGGAATGCAGCAGTAGGCAGGGTATTGCCGAAGCTGGGTATATTTGTATGTGATTTATTTTCTGCACTTTTATTTCTGCTACATTCTGTGATCTGTTTATTATTTTAATATCCTGTCAGTTTTTTTCAATTCAGTTTAAAAACTGTGATAAACCCTATTCACCCCCCCTCTAGGGTTAATCTAGATCCAACATTTGGTATGAGAGCCAGGTATTCAGTTAACTCTAGAGCAATGGTGATTCCTAGTTATCAGTCCATAGAGAGTCAGTCCAGTCACATTCCAAATATTTTTGATGGTACAGATTTTTTAAACTGGAAATCCAAAATGGAATTTTATTTAAAATCTGTTAATATTAAATGTTGGAATGTTGTTATCCATGGATTTGATAGTGTAGATATTACTTTCAATACCCGTGCTATGAAAATTATATTTGATTATCTTAGTACTGAACAGTTTAATCTTATCTTCCATTGTTTATCTGCACAGGAAATCTGGGATACTCTCGATACAAAGTATGGAAAATCTGACAACGGCAGCTCAAAACTCGAGAAAGTCAACTCAGATTCAGAACTCTGTTTAACAGGATTTACAAATGAAAATTCAGAAGGATCAGATGATGGAGAATCAACAGATGCTGAAGTTGAAAATTTCTCATACGAAGATTTGGTTTATATGTGTGTTGATTTAACTAAATCTGTTGATAAACTCAAATCTAAAAACAAATCTCTGAAATCTAGGAATACTGAGTTGACCAGCAAAATTGATGATTTGGAATCACAGCTTGAATATTTTAAAACTTCTTCAAATTCAGATTGCAAAAATTGTTTAAAATTGAAAACCAATCTTGTTCATCTCAATAAAAATATTCAAAAGTTTGAAAAGGAAATTCTGATCTTAAAAGAAAACAAGATTGAGTTATCAAATTTGAACAATCTTCTACAAAAGGAATTTGAAGTTTTTAAGACTGATATAAGTTCCAAATTTGAGATTGCTGAAAATGAAAATTTGGTGAGAAGTGATTTGATTTTGAAAGAACTTGAAAATGAGATTGAAAAATCCAAGATTTTTGAGTCTGAAAAACAAAAACGATTTGAACTTGAAATCTCGGAATCTGAAGCCAAAATTAGATTGCTTGAAAATGAGAATTTGGTTTTAAAACAGACCAATGCTGAACAGATGATCGCTATAAATAATTGCTCAAATTTATTAAAAGAAAATGGCGATCTAAAATCCAAAATTCAAAAATTGGAATCAACATTGGATAAATGTTCTAATGGGGAAAAATCGTTGAATATGCTGTTACAAAACCAAGTTTCTAGTAGAAATAAATCTGGTCTTGGCTTCGGGAAAAATGATGTTCTAGAAAACAAAATTCAAATGATCTGAACAATCCCACAAACTGCTTTGGAAATAATTGTTTTGATAATTTTAGCTTTGATAATTTCAAAGGTTATTTGAATCAAAATTGTGATGAGAAATCGTTTTATAATAAACCATTTAAACATTCTTGGATCCCAAAAAATAAAACGGGCTTCGTCAAGTTCAAACAAGTTTGGGTTCCTAAGGGTACGAAAGTTAATTCTAATGGTTTGTTATATAAACAGATTTGGGTACCAAAAGATGTGAACCCAACTGTAAGTGGTTTTACAAACTTTGTTAGACCACTAGGAACTGTTGTGCAGAAAGAGAAACTGGCTTCAAACTGCTTCATATCATTGAATCACTTTCAGTTCCTTTAGCCAAACTAGTTGAGTTGGAGATTCTGGTTTACACTGATCTTAGGTATGATCTCTGAACTCATCTTCGTAAGTATCTTTTAATTTTCTTGTTTATTTCTTCTTCTATCTCCTTTTGTCTCTTCTGTTTATTTTTTTTTTCTTTAACTTGTCACTGCCATATATCCTTTCTCTTGAGCTTTCTTAACTTTCAATTGCAGTTCTCATAATCTTGTGGAAATTTGCTTTATTTGAATCGAACTCTGATGTGTTAATTATTTCTAGATTTTGATGTTAATCTTGTAAATATCTGCAATTGTTTTTGAAGCTTATTTTATGATTTATGAATTCATGACAGTGTTGATGTATTCTTGTCAAATCTTGAACACTGTTAATTAGAATTCTAAACTTTTGAAGATCTGAAAGTTTAATGGAAATTCACACATCGTTGCTGTTTTGAGATTCTTCTAATTCATTTTAGAAAAACTTGAAAAATTACACTCATTACAGCACTCCATTATTTATCAGTAGTGATATTTCCATTATTTTTTAGATTGGCTTGGAAATTTTAAATTGTCTAGAATCTCAGTGATACATCTTGAAAATCATTGTTATTCATGATCATCATTGTTAGAATTGTTTGTTTGAAATCATCTGAATTTATTAATATTTTGAATAATCACACACCTCCTAAATTTGAAATTATCAACCTTGTGTGACTGATTCATTATATTTCAAAACTTGACATTGATTCAAGTGATTTCAAATAAATTATTTTGGATCATGAATATCTATCAAACTTGATGTAAATGATTTTTTTTCCCTATGGGTTTGTCAGAAATCCCTGTGAAAATTTCTTTGAAAATATGGTCTTAAAATTCTCTATTATTTCATGGTTATTTGATTTTAATATATGTTTGTTTAAAATCATTTGAAATTATTGATTTATTGAATCGCACACATATCTTGAATCTGAAATATAATATTGTATGATTGATTCATTAAATCCTGATATATTCACATTTCCTCAAATGATTTCAAATAAACTAAATTTTATAATCATGGATCATGGAATATTTTTTTTGTGACCTTCAGAAACATTGTCTGACAAGTCTGTTGTGATATTGATTTTTTTTGTGTTGCTCTGATACTGCTTTAAAAAAAATTGTTCTGGAATCACATGCTTGCTGCTCCGATACATGTGCATAATCTATTACCTCGTCTGTTTGGGCTTGGTACTCAATAATTCTTTTGTCTAGGACATTCTTGTTCAGTATCATGTTAAAATTCCTCGTAAATAGAGACACCAAGTGGTATCAGAAGTGCTTATTTTTTGTTTCACCTATCTGTACTGAGATTCAAATTTTCACCTTGTATAGATCCACACATTTTTTTTCCCTTATACAAATAAATGTGCTAAATTTGTCTGGCTGGGTTTGTGTTTAAAGTTCTTTTGTGTGAGATGTCCATGATAGTCCATCAGGGTGTAATTAAATTCCTCGATAAGCGAGAACATTTGGTATCAGCCTTTTCCACTCATCTGTTTTTTGAATTATCACCCTGTATAGATTCAATTTTTTTTATAAATCTATTTAATTTCTTCTTGTAATTGTTTTTCAATTTTAAAATTATCTATTTTTTATTCATTCAGAAATTGAAATCAATATCCAACTTGTGCTGTGTTTATAATTCATCAAAATTATTATCAGTTTTTGAAATTGTGATGAATTGTGACTGCAGTGTATTTCACAACAAGAGGAGATTTTATTTGGATTTTCATGATGGTTGAATATTAATTATAATATCTTTGAACTGGCAAATATTTCACAACCATCTCCTTTATCTATCACCTGTCTGCATCCATCATGATTTTATATTAATGTGGAGAGTTTATTTTAAAAAAAAAATCATCTTGTTTTAAAACAGTGAAAATTATTTGTGATAGAAATGGGACTATATTATTTTTCAGAATTAGTGATAATTGAAATTTTCAATAATCCCGGTACAGTCGAGTTTATTTCATAATATAATTAATTTAGAAATTTATTTTCACAGTCCATCTCTGTACCTACCCCATTTTCTATCATTCATATATTGGTTTTACATACTGAGGAGTTTTTTTTTTCCTTTAAATGCTGAAAATAATAAATATAATTAATAAATAAGTGTGTCTCTAACCTCATTTAAAAATCCAAGCTCTGGTCATGCATGGTTAAGAGACAACTTATAATTTAAGCTGCGACTGACCTCATTTAAAAATCCAAGCTCTGGTTATGCGTGGTCAGTGTGCTCTTAAATAATAAAAAAAAAGAGATTAATGTGCTATAAATTGAAATAAACTTGAAATTCTCCTTTGTGTATAAAAGCCAGCCTACCAATCCATTTTCTAATCTGTGAAATGTGTTAATATTTTATGACGTATTATGATTTGCTGATTGATGGGTATTGGGATTTGAGATTATTCGATCTTGTCACTTAAATTGAATTTTTAATTATAGTCCAAATTCCATCTCTGTTTTTGAACCTCATTTTTTTTAAAAAATAATTGGAATACATTTTTTTTACTCTCCCCATTTTATATAAAATTCATCGTAAATCCGTCATTCTCTACAATGTGAGATATGCCACCAGTTCTTAGTTTATTATGATTTTTGTTTCACTGATTGAGATTTATGATGACTGTTCTTCCTCTTAAGCTGATATAGTATTTGTTATTCATTTTTCATCTATATTTTAAATTCTGTATCCTTTTGATGATAACAAAAGGGGGAGAATGGATAAAGATTTTGATTTATGAGTGAATATTTTATAAATATTTTTAATTTTGAAAATTTATTATTATTCATACATTTCACTCATGCACAGTTATAGGGGGAGTTGTCTGTTGTAGGGGGAGCTAATAAATAGGGGGAGTTCATTTTTCATTGTAAAACACATTTGTTGGATTCAAAATCTTTTATTTGTTTGTCATCATCAAAAGGGGGAGATTGTTGTATATAACGATGTTGTATACACAATTATATGATTTTTGTTTGATGATAACAACCAAATAAATATTACTTTAATGTGTTTGATATTGTACTGTTATTGTAAATCACACACTGGAATATAATATTTAAATTTAAATAAAATACAACTATACAGAAATTTAAATATTCACAGTATTTTATTTAAATAGAATATTTTATTTCAATGTTTAAACAGTACACATTTATAAACTCCACTATTTGTACATTTCACTGATACAACACATTTCACATTCAAATTCATATACATCTGTTCTACAACACTCTACACTCATTGTACATTTTCTTTTCATTCAGACTCTCTCTAGTACGTACTCTCATTTACTGTCTCTGTTCTTGTCTTTAATCTTCTGTCTTCACAGCATCCTTCAGTCAGTCCAGTCATCATCTGCTCACCTGTCATACACAGAAACACACACACAGTACACTGCAATAGAAATAAAAACTGAACACATGCAAATATAAATTTTATTTTTAAAATTTTTTATTTGCCTCAGATTTCTGGTGTGTTTCTCATCATTTTTCATGACTTGATCTGAATTATAAAACCATCAATCTGTGTCTAGACAGCTTGTGATATTCACAGTGATACACTGTAAATACCACATGGCAGACAACATATATAAAATATTTCAGTACAGGGACAGGAAAACTTGACTAATGGCTGCATATACACACGTGTATAAATATACATGTGTGCATTGCCTCGCCAATCAGCGTGCAACTGAGGAGTAGCCACGTGGACCTGCTCGACTCAGTGCACAGCAAGGGACAGTGCAACATGGACATGAGGCAAACAAATCAAAACTGTGGAGCTGGTCAAGCAAAATCAAGAACCAGCATAGCCAAAGTATCACAAACTGGAAAACAGCAAAGTGGAAAAGCATGTACATCAAAATGGTCGAGCCAAGCACTTCAAGTCAAAATGGTGAATCAATGGAAGTTCAGCTTTTAGCAAGTGCAACAGGGTACACATGCAAATGAATGTAGCATGGTACAGCAAAAGTTTGAGCATACATGTGTGCTCATCTCAGGTTCACACAGCATAAAAAAAAAATCAGTAAAGCACAAGCAAGGGTCCTTCAGTTTCAAGTGTAACCAGTGCTATAATCGCAAGCATGTAGACAAGTTCTTATGCAAACTAGTGGTGCAAGTAAAAGCAAGGTGGAGCTACAGCAAATGCTTTCAGCAAGCTAATGGATGACATATGAAGTGGTGCAACATGATTCAGGCAGTTTCAAATACATGTACAAGTCAAGACCACATCAGATTAAAGCAAATAATCATGGTACAACATCTTTTAAGGTGTAGTAGCATTCACAAGCAACAAAGTCAGTGCAGCTGCTAGTGCATGGCAAGGGGATTCGCAACATAGCAACACAAGCCAATATACATGAAGCCTCAGAGCAGAAGTGAAGAGAACAATCAAAGTATACAAGCAGCATGTATAAAACAGGGGACATGTCGAACCAAGTTTGAACACACAAGGCAACATAAAGCAGCAACATGTGAATAACATCTAAGGTGGAGCAATAGCATGGATATTCAGTTCTGTCTAGACATGTACAAACAAATGCAAGTGCACAATACAGTAAGCACAATGGTGCAAAGTCCATGATTTCAGCACATAAATGGAGTAGCATATGGAAACACAACACACACATGGATGAGTGATAGACATGATTAATGATTTGATTTAATCATATATGGAATGATGAACATGGGCCGAAGGAATTCAATGAGAATAACACACGGCAAATGTCATTTACTGGAAGGCAAGAAATCAGTTTTTTGAATGGCAATTTATTTCCAGATTTAGTCGTGCAAAAGGGGAAAACTGATTTCAGTTTTTGGAAACATTTATGGCAAGATAATCAATCTTTTCCAAATGAAGACAACAAAAGAAATCACTCCAGGAATCGGCAATCATTTTATTTTTGGCAATTTTTTTCCAAAGTGGCAAGGCAACAATTTAAATGTTTCCAGTTTTTTTTTTAATCACAGAGAATATTTGGCAAGTGTGTAATACATTTCCTGAATTTCACAAATCATGGTAGACAACACGCAAGGGGCAAATTCGAATTCCAGCAATCAAGCAAAGTCAGGAAAGATTTAATTCCAGAAATTGTCGAGCAAAGGGGGAAAGTTTTTAATTTTCTTCTGGCAACAGTTTTTTTAATAGGATTTCATTCAAAAGGCCATAATCAAATATCCAGATTCATTCAAAGGGGCAATAACACGTCTGGATTCAAAGCCCAAAATCACGCAAGAGAAAACCGGAATTTAGATCAAACCATATAACGAAATCAGAGTAAATTTCGGATTGATAATCCTATTTTATCACACCAATTCATCACAGACAAAGGTAGTATTGAAAAATCCACACCCAACAATTCAAAGAAAAAGCATCGAAATCATACAACAAAATTCAAGAGAAATCATTTCAAATCAGAGAACTCACAGAGATTTTCGATCGCAACTCCCAAATCAATCGAAGAGCAAAGCCTTCAAAGACTTGAGCATCAGAGATTTTAAATTCCATCAGATATCGCAATTCGGGGAGGAAATCAGAAACCCTAGCCCTGAAATTTTTGAGAGCCGCCGCCATTGTTAGAAGCAAATAGATCGGGCCAAAGAAAGTGAAGTGGTGCACCGATTGTCAAAGGGCCGGCACTTTTACAAAAGGATTTCACACTTTAAAAGGGAATGACCTATTATTTTTAACTCCTCTTTATTCTAGGGTTTCTTTTGTTTGAGTTTTAATTTGTTTTCATTGTATTTTTTCTTTTAATTTCTTTGTAAACCGAACAGTTTATAGATTCTATAAAATCTAGAGGGAACCAGTTAGGGGTTTAACTGGTAGTTGACTAGTCTGTGTAAAACTAGGGGAAAATCTGATTCAGGGGTTTGAATCAGTCTAGGGTTTTGAGCGTAGAGTTAGAATAGGAGCGAGAGTCGCAAGTGTACATGGTCTTGTATGCGGGATCTGTTCTATCATCTAGTAGAAACCTTAGGAATGCAGCAGTAGGCAGGGTTTTGCCGAAGCTGGGTATATTTGTGTGTGATTTATTTTCTGCACTTTTATTTCTGCTACATTCTGTGATCTGTTTATTATTTTAATATCCTGTCAGTTTTTTTCAATTCAGTTTAAAAACTGTGATAAACCCTATTCACCCCCCCTCTAGGGTTAATCTAGATCCAACAGGTTGTATCTAAGGGATGTGACCCATATAGTGGGCCACTCTTGACTTGTATTTTGGATCTATAGTGTTGTTTCATCTTGGTATCTAGGTGAAATTTTGTGTAATTGATCGACTTCTGTTGAGTTGAACTACTAGTTAACTAGCTAAGGTAAGACGATCAAATTTGATTTATTTTTTACTCATAGCACGAAAATAAGATTTGATTCCTAGCTTAAGGAAAAGATAAGTATTGATCCCTTACTTAGTGAAAGGGTAAATCTGTACTTAGACAACTCTTGAGTGCTACTAACTTAATTCCGCTTGATCAAAGCTTTATATCCTCATCTGTATTTGTGAGTCAATCAACCATATCTTCTTGCTTCATACCTCGATGATGAAGAAGTCCATTTAGATGAATTCGATATGTGATGGCCTTGCAAAAAGATGTGTTAACAATTGTACCATACAAGAATAAACCCTCTTTTTGAGTGATACCTTGATTGCCCAGTTGATCGTGCTTGCCTCTTAGCTGACTAAAAGTCATATTAATGTCCATATTATGTCACATAAACGCTTTGATCCAACGCCCATGTTTATTAGTCTACAACTTTCATCTTTCTCATTGATGCTTTTAATGATTGGTCATGTTGATCTTGACCATTACTTGTTTTTGAGTCTGCAAAATGATGAGAAACATCTTCAAACAGTACATGATCATTGCTGAAAGAGATTTTGAAATATAACTTGAAAACTTTGTAGTTCAAATCATAAATGAATGACAGAAATGGAGCTTTCCTCCTATAGTTCATCCAAACAATCACTAGACCTACTCATGAGTACAATCCATCAAGCCTAGACCTAATAATTCCAATCCCTTTCACATTCCTAACCCGGATAAATAACATGTCTCATTGTTGCTATGGCTACTCGATCCACGATGTCTAGAAAAAAAATAAATGCTTTCTCTTGTCCCTTTTTTCCAACCTTAATGTTGGTTGGACTAGTCATTGCTTCATTGATCCACCAAGCCACACCAAGACTCTAGCTTGCTCTAACATAAAGTTGATCCATGATCTCCATTTTATAAATAAATTTTCAGAGCTGTACCAAAAATGTGAAAACAAAAAACATGCAATATGCAAACATATCATATAATCTTGTATAAAATCCAAGACATATGAAAACAATATAAATCCAACCTACTAATTTAAAATCCTGGGGATTAGCAGGCTATTTTATATTTGAGTCTTACCTAGACAATTATCATATCCAAAGTTGACTTATATTGGTTGTTATTACAAGTGTTGATTTTCTGCAATATCCCTATGATTTTTAAGAATAGATCATTACTAAGACTTAATGATTAGAGAAACTGGAAAGAACCTGTGAATGAACAAGGAGCGGAAATTTAGGCTATGTTTAACATTTTGTCTAGTTTCAAATTAGATGGTTAACCATTTAGGCCTTATCCCTAAAAGATTCCTTAAATACTGTATATCTTATCTATTCATTATCTCTCTTTTCTGTACTTCAATTCCAACCCTTTTCGTACAACTTTAGTTAGCTTGAAAAGATCAGGGTAGTGGAAATGACAACATGTTATAGTTCCTAACTTTCATAATTTCTTATATTTGTTTTTCATTTAACGGTTAACTAATTACATATACTATATGTGTTCAATGGTCACACTGCTAAACAAATGGTATATACCAACAAAATAAATCAATGGCCAACAATAACTGTAAAGCAATGGCTATCAATAGCTATTATATTCTGAATTTTTTTATGAATTAAAAAACTATCCATTAAAAACCGTTGAAGTTATGGCGTTTGCAGTTGTTACTAAATCACGAGCAAACAACCTAAATCTGCTTCTTCTTCATTCCACTTTCCTTCCTAAAACCGAGCCAAAACCTTTCCTCTTCCCCAAATTTTTCCACATGCTTCCATCTATCTCTTCATGAGCTTCTCCAACTCCTGAAAACTTTTCTCTCTTCCTTTAAAACCTTCTAGCCTCCTCTAGAATAGGCATTAAGTCTTAACCATATTTAATTAAATTTGTTAATTTAGGGTTACTTTGTTAATTTACATGTTTGTATTGCCTTATTATATATGTAGTGTTGTTTATTGAAGCTTAATTATTATTACTAACCTAAGCGTTGCAAGGTTATAGTTTGTGTGATAGTAGAATAAAGTATATATGAGTTGAATATTTTAGTGCTTTTAGGCTTGTTTGTGTTATTTAGTGTGTATTAGCATAATATAGCTTATGTATTTTAGAAAATGATGAAAAAGATAGCGAATTTTATATAATACGGTTAGTTAATTATGTTATAACATCTATTTTATGATATCTTGATTATGATAACTATATATGGACAATATCATTCACAAATGTTTATTACGTGAGAAAAGGAGAAGAATACAACTTAAATACAATAAGATTCGACGATAGGATATATTGGTATATTATTATTGTAACCGAGTCGGTATTTAGTTAGAATTAATGTTAAAATCTCTCCTATAATATATATATATATATATATATATATATATATATATGATTCTAAACTATAAAGGCAGAAGCACATACGTGCATTTACAAGTGCAACAACCGACAATTTCAAAATTTCAGCCAGCTGATTGCTGAAATATTCAAACTTTTTGGTTTAAATATTCAACTGGCTGAATCAATGAAACAGCCAGCTGAATAACATGTTTTTGTGCACATGCACACTATTTTCAAATTATAGTCATTTTTTAGCGAGCTGAATTCTAAGTTCAGTCGGCTGAACCTAAGGGTTGCGACTTTTTAAACGGACATAACTCTTTTATCCAAGAGTTATAACTATATATTTTATTCAAACTTCTTCATGAATGGTTGCAACCTTTTTGTAACGACCCGAAATCCCACTTACGGGAAATCACAGATTGAGTTGAGAACAAGCCACAACAGAACGCGGACGAATGAACATTTCATTGTATATTACAACAATTCATCAGATTACAAGAATATACAGAGTATTAACAAATAAAATACATTCGATAAATATCAGAGATTACAATACATTACAAAGCAGCGGAAAATAATACAATACACAACTAGGAGTAATACGCGGATACAAAGCTTTCCGAGTGTCGTTCCAGCTGTAAATCAGGATCCTGTGAATATAAATCTGCAAAACCAAAACTACTAGCTGCCCGCGTCAAAATAAGGGCACCCAGAGTTTAGGTTAAAACAATAAACTCCAGGTCCGTCATGGGACTAGTGTGAGAACTAAAACAGTTATTAATCTTTATTTTAAAGTTCGGTAAATCAAGGGACCACGCCGTATAACACGGAACGGGTTTCCTCCCAAGAACACCAGTGCATAAAACAAACAGCGTAATGCTAAATAAAGAAAAATGAAGCTATTATAAGACCCAGGTCCCATCACACAATGCAACGCAAGCCGGAGGATAGGGTTTTTACCTTATAATAGCCAAAGAATGCTTGATACGTTTAAAACAGATTAATTTGATAGTACTATAAGTGTATAGTGTCAAAAACAACTTCAAATCATAAGTATCAATCATAGACGGCATAAGCGCCCCATCCCACTATGTCGCCATACTAGGCTCTACAAATAAAACCGTAAAAACACGTATTGGAAGCTGGATTTCCATCTGTGAACCAAGGCAAAAGATAGTCCTCTACCGATTCGAGACTGTCTAGCCCGAGTCTCAGGACCCAGACACTGGTGAGCCCTTGGATTGTCATGGTCGGTCCACCGATGTGAATTAAAATGCCTGAACACTACGTTTCCCCGCCCTATGGGGCGTAAGTGAGCCAACGAATGACTCCGTCGGACCCGGATCGTCCGATCTAACCGAGGCGCCTCGCAACAGCAACAACCACATAAGTCAAACTCGTCAGGGCGTGTAAAACTACTGACGCCACTTCTAGATAGAAGAAACGCATGCCCTCCCTGAGGTCCTCTCCCGTTTTTTGTTCACACCGGGGTGTGAGGCTCGCGAATCAACGCTACACAAAGCTATGCCACACAGGTCGTGCTTTGATCATCAACCACAAGACCTTGCTTTTCAACAGAAGCCTTAATCAATTGCCACTTAGGCATGCCACACAGGCAATTCACTCCATGCGTTTGATATCCATCAATTTATAACCCCTGAGCTCAAACGTCTCAGAGAAGGGCGTTAAGCAAGAGAATAATTTCTCCGCTACCAAACAAATATATATTTAATAGAAATCAATCACACATACTAAAATCCAATGTCAGACACACAGTCCATTTACAAGTTCGTTCTGGGTCTGAACGAAACCGGAGGCACCTAGTACCCCGCATATCCATCGATCTCTAAGTACGTCTGGACGATCACCAACTGTTTCCATCTTCTTGGGTGTACAGCCTAATCAAGATCATCAGTAACCACCCAAACGACGTGAAGACCTCCGGTCTTCGACCACCGTCTTCACCTTCGACTTATCGTCGTATCAGCTATTCAGAATGGGATAAACCCGGTCTTTCCGAATAACTCGCGTATATAATAAACAAGTGTTACACAAACACAACATACGCCTCATTCCAATTCAGAATATTCTTTTATTCAAATATTCTTATACTTTGGGAAAGATTCCCATTAATTTTATCCAAGATAAATTCTTTAAATTTATTCTTTAATCTTCTTTGAATATCAATTCGAACTAGTCAGGATTAGCGAACCACACCGAAGTAATTATTTATTTCCCAATCCCCACCTATTCATCCTATGAAGTAAAACTGGTAATACTTCATATCTAACACCACGTGTTATCAGTAAATTCAATTACCATTTCACGTTCAAATCTAATTAGAGATTTAACTATCGCCTGGAGTAAAACTGGTGATACTCCATTCTCGATCTTTTCAATCTAATTAAAGATTCATTAAAACTCCACTTAGTTTTAATCTTTAACTGGATTAAAGAATCAGTTTCTTTTAAAACATGGTTCACGATAAACCCAAAATCACATCACATTTCAATTTCAATTAAATATCATTTAATTGGTACACTTCATTAAATCTAAATAAAAGATTTAATCTTTTTCTCAACTAGGCTTAAGAACAGTGTTAATGAAGACACCATTCACGATAAACCCAAATCACATTTGATATTAAATACAAGGCTCTGAATCGAAAATATATCGGCTTATATTCAATATCAAATTCTACGACCAACAAATATCGTATTGGAAATAACGATATATATAACTTTCAAATTCCCATAGCAATATCTGTATCATCACGAAATCCAACATCGAAATATTCCGAAGACAATTTCGATTCAAATCAATTCCAATTCAATTATTGGATATCCTGGTTATATTACAAAATCATTTCAAATCCAATTTATTTATTTTTAAAAATAAATAAATTATTACTCTAGTTCAAAACTAGTTCATTTCGATAAAAATCTATTTTTATCTTTTCAAATATGGAATTTCTCATTCCCATTCTTCACAAATCATTTCTTATGATTTTACACAAATTATTACTATTTTTAATAATTTTATCAAAGCCCGTACAGTCGATTTCCATCAACGGCCATCGAACTGCACTTATAGCGACCTTTTCCAAATTTGATTTGGACATAATTCCAAATCCAACCGTTAGATTTCTAATTTCTAATATTCGTTAGAAAGATCTTTTCGATACGAACCCAACGGTTCCAGTTTTAGGAGAATCCGACGGTCGGATCTCCCGTAATATCCATTCGAAGTCAATGGTCAAAATTCGTGAACTACCGCGGCGCGTTCTATTCAGGCCATTATATTATATATATAATATATATTTCGTCGATTTTCATTTAAAACGAATTTTATAAATCATTTTAAATTCGTTTTCGAAACGATTTCAACTTCCTTTTCAGATTCAAATCAAGATTGAAATTTTCAATACAAATTCGTTTTAATTTCATTTCAAATCGATTTCAATTTGAATCAATTTCAATTCTTTTAAATTCAATTCAAAATGATTTCATTTAAATTCTAATTTCAATTCTATTCGAATTTCAATTTATTTGAATTTCAATTCACTTCAATTTAATTCGAATTTCAATTCCCTTCAATTTAATTCGAATTTCAATTCACTTCATTTTAATTTGAATTTCAATTCACTTCAATATTCATTTCAATTTGGATAAAATCGATAAAAATATCGTTCACGTCAAAATGGCGCAAATCTAATCAACACGGCTTTATATATTTCTATTTTCAAATATTTCTATTTCAAATATTTCTATCTCAAATATTCTATTCAAATATTTCATTTCAAATATTCTATTCAAATATTTCGTTTCAAATATTCAATTCAAAACTGGAATGAGGCCCAATCAATTTCCATAGATTTTATTTCTATGGATTTCCATACAACGCATGTATATATCAACAATGACAAATAATCAACCATCATCCAAAGTGCATTCTACACTGTATAAGCATCAAATATAAATATTTAACGCTTATAACAGCCTGTCAATCAATCGATCGACATACAACTAATTATTGGGATTAGTGTACGTCATATCTCATCCCAATACCCGTGTGGGGTTTCAAACAATCAAACACAGATTTTATTTGTGCAGTTGGGCGATGTGTAAAATTTATCGTCCCAATCATTATCAGTTAAATGTGTGTATATAAACAAATCATCAGATTTGTTTATTTTTATTTCATTTCATATACACGTTAAAAATTCCATTTTTAACTATAAAATATTTTCCACTATAAAATATTTTATTTCATTTCACATCACACAATCAACTACACATCAAAATCAAACAAACAAGCATACAAGCCGTCCATGGTCTGTGGACGACGGGTGTCGGGTGCTACTAAACACCATCTGCATCCTAGTATATATTTATATAACTAGAAAATAAAATTAAAAGGTGAGAAGTTCTCACCGACAAGCTAATCCAAACGCCACGACTCTTCTTATGTAGAAATCTCCGCCGTTCTCGCCTTTCGTCAATTTCATCGTCCGTAGCCACTACATATATAAAAATCACATTTTTAATTCACTCTATGAGGATAAAAATCGCAGTTTTTTGCTGCTACTATATAGATAAAAATTATATTTTTACAACGCTACTATATAGATAAACATTATATTTTTACAACGCTACTATATAGATAAACATTATATTTTTAAAACGCTACTTTACATAATAAAAACCATATTTTATTATGCTATTTTATAAATAAAAATCATACCTTTACATCATTATCGTATATATAAAAATCAAAATTTTATCTTGCTATCATATTTATAAAAATCGAATTTTTATTCTAATGATAAACCAATAAAGATCGCATCTTTATCTAAATGAAGACATCATAAAAATCGTATTTTTATTTGATTAAAAATCTTATCTTTCCTTGTTTAAAAATCAAACCTTTCCTCGTTTAAAAAACATATTTTTGATAAACTAAAAATTATATATTTTGTAAACTAATAATAATATATTTTATAAACTAATTTCATTAAATAAACAAAAGCAAATAAATAAATAATTTAAAATTACCTGTTCTTTTTCACCGTGGACATTGTGGCCGGAGAGGGGCATAGGTGTGGCGGCGGGAATGAAAGGGCTGGGGGGAAGCGGAGTTGATCGGAGGTGGGTTAGGGTTTGGACTGGCGGCTGATTTGAGGGGTGGAGGCTCGGGGTTTTGGGCGCGGTTATCTAATCGGGGAAGGTGGAGGGGGAAGGGAGGGAGGAGAAGAACGGTGGCCGGGGGGGTTTGCTCGCGGTGCGGTGTCTCGAGATGGGGGGGTTTGTGCAGTTTAGAGGGTTCGAAGGGGGGCTCGTCGGTTGAGGAGGAGGGGGGGTCTCGGGGGACGTCGTCGGCTTGCGCCGACGATGGCGGCGGCGGTAAGGGGGCGTCGTGATTCGCTCCAGCCCCCTTTTTTTCCTAAATTGGTTTGGAAGATAACGAAAGGGGGGGAGGGTTAACTTCGGGTAAGAGATGAGAAAGGGGGTTTTCATTTTTTTTTTTAATTTCAAAAAAAGCAACTTTTATTTTCGACCTCTAAACGAGACCCACCGCCTGTCGTTCATAGCTAATTACCCCCATTCCGAACACAATGTGATATGTATCATAAGTTGATTCGATCAGTTTTCATCAAAATCAACATATAACTCTATATATTGAATTTGAACGCACATTTCAATTTACAGGGGCCACATACTAACTCTAAAAATTCGTGAAAAATATTTTCTAACTTCGTATTGACGAAACGGTCCCGACAAAACTAATTTCGTAGAATTCTGAGATCGTTTGAAAAATGGCCATTTTCCAGTCGATTAAAATCAACTTAAACTGGTCAAACGTGTTTTCCATTGCCACGCTCACATATTGATTCGAAAAATTATGAAAATTGGAACCTAGCAATAACTTGACATCACGGATCCAACAAAAGTGGTTTCGTCGAATTCCGAGGTCGTTTGCAAAATTTCCATTTTTAAGGGCCAGAATTCCATAGCGACTATTCTGAAATTTCAACTGGACATATCTTTTGATTCCCGCTATGAAATTTAAATTTTTCGGATTCGTTTGAAAGATATTCTCAATTAGATTCAAATATTTTTGGTTTCACGAAAATCCGATTTATTTTGAATCCTGCACATTCATTTGAACTTTGAAGTCGAATTATCGAACTACCGCACCATTTTCAATTCCTTTTATAATTTAAAATAAATATTTATATTCTAACGACAATCTATATAAATATATACGTTCGAATTCTTTTCAAATGAATTTCTCGTCGTTATTATTTAAAATATTTCATTTTAAATAATCAAAATTCGCTAAAATTGCCAAAATAAAAATTTTAAATTGGCACAGATTTCCGGGTTATTACAATCTCCCCCACTTAAAACTTTTTGTCCCCGAAAAGGAACGAAGCCGAAAGTTGTTTAACTAATCAACTCAACTTTCACTATTTTCCCAACGGCTTAAGTCCTTCAACTTTTCAGTTTCTAAGAACTTTTCAAATTTTTCAAAAATTTGGCTAACACCCTAAATTTTCGAAAAATTTCGCCATAACCTCCCCTGCACCGGGGACTTCGGGATATTTCATATAGCCTCCCATGGCCTTCTTCAATCAAAAAGAAAAAGAAAAAGCCAAGCGGTTAGCCAATCGACTCATAAAATCATCATCACCCAAACAAAACAGTAAATTATGGTAAGCATGTACCCATTTGTCGGGCAAACAATTTTATTCCTCTGCTCTAGCCTCCTTGCTATGACCTGTTCAATGTAAGTACATGTATATGCATGCACATGCGACTAATTTTCAATACAATTCACTATTTGCTTCAAATTGACTTAATGGTTCAAAATTCTAATCAATCAAAACAATAATCAAACAACACGTCCATCAATCAATTAGTTGATTAGCTTTTCAAATTCATAACTTTGATACAGAGTCTAAAAATCACATTTTTGATGCCAAATCACAACAATAGGCCCAATCTAATTTTTGTTCTCACACCAATCTATGGAAATATATAAATATCACACCTTCGAAACACGAAAATAAATTCTGATGATGCTCGAGCGATCATCAGAATCATCTTCGAGCGACTAGAGTATGATTCTATATCTATCCAGTATATTAAAACTTCGTATACACGCTAGCTAGGCGTATATGCAAAATGTTCATATACTAGATTGTCCAAATTCAATATATAATAGATAATCAAATACGTATAATTGAACTTTATTTTCAAAACAAAAATTCATTTTCAATTTAAAAATATACTCTTCACACTCGTTCTAAGATACTACTGATCCCATCTCTAACGAGTCATTCTTATTGGATATTTCTAATCCAATATCTGATGAATTCTTTCGTATGGTTCTAATGTGTCTTGCTCTCTGAGCTTTATAAACCAAAGCTCTGATACCAGCCTGTAACGTCCCGAAATCCCCCTTACGGGAAATCACGGATTGAGCTGAGAACAAGCCACAACAGAACGCGGACGAATGAACATTTCATTGTATATTACAACAATTCATCAGATTACAAGAATATACAGAGTATTAACAAATAAAATACATTCGATAAATATCAGAGATTACAATACATTACAAAGCAGCGGAAAATAATACAATACACAACTAGGAGTAATACGCGGATACAAAGCTTTCCGAGTATCATTCCAGCTGTAAATTAGGATCATGTGAATATAAATCTGCAAAACCAAAACTACTTGCTGCCCGTGTCAAAATAAGGGCACCCATAGTTTAGGTTAAAACAATAAACTCCCGGTCAGTCATGGGACTGGTGTGAGAACTGAAACAGTTATTAATCTTTATTTTAAAGTTCAGTAAATCAAGGGACCATGCCGTATAACACGGAACTGGTTTCCTCCCAAGAACACCAGTGCATAAAACAAACAGCGCAATGCTAAATAAAGAAGAATGAAGCTATTATAAGACCCAGGTCCCATCACACAATGCAACGCAAGCCGGAGGATAGGGTTTTTACTTTATAATAGCCAAAGAATGCTTGATACGTTTAAAACAGATTATTTTGATAGTACTATAAGTGTATTGTGTCAAAAACAACTTCAAATCATAAGTATCAATCATAGACGGCATAAGGGCCCCATCCCTGTGACATCCCGTAACTTCCCCGGTGAGGGAAAGCGCGGATAGTTCGAGAACAAGCCACAGCAAAGCGCAGGCGGAAGAACATTTCATTGTATATTACAACAATACCATCAGAATACAAGAATATACAAAGTATGAATAAATAAATATTACACAGAAATATCAGAGATTACAATAAATTACATAGCAGCGGAAAATAATACAATACACAACTAGAAGAGATATACGGATACAAAGATTTCCGAATATCATTCCAACTGTAAACCAGGATCCTGTGAATATAAATCTGCAAAAACCATAACTACTAGTTGCCCGTGTCAAAATAAGGGCACCCAGAGTTTAGGTTAAAACAATAAACTCCAGGTCAGTCATGGGACTGGTGTGAGAACTAAAACAGTTATTAATCTTTATTTTCAAAGTTAGGTAAATCAAGGGACCACGCCGTATAACACGGAACGGGATTCCTCCCAAGAATACCAGTGCATAAAACAAACAGCGCAATGCTAAATAAAGAAAAATGAAGCTATTATAAGACCCAGTTCCCATCACACAATGCAACGCAAGCCGGAGGATAGGGTTTTTACTTTATAATAGCCAAGAATGCTTGATACGTTTAAAACAAATCATTTGATACTATTATAAGTGCATAGTGTATAAAAAATTTCAAATCATAAGTATCAATCATAGACGGCATAAGCGCCCCATCCCACTATGTCGCCATACTAGGCTCTACAAATAAAACCGCAAATGTCACGTATTTGGAAATTGGATTTCCGTCTGTGAACCGAGGAAAAGGATAGTCCTCAACCGATTCGAGACTGTCTAGCCCGAGCCTCAGGATCAGAACGCATCAACCCTTTGGATCGTCAGGGCCGGTCCACCGATGTGGATTATTATGCCTGAACACTACGTTTTCCCGCCCTTTGGGGCGTAAATGAGCCAACGAATGACTCCATCGGACCCGGATCGTCCGATCAAACCGAGGCGCCTCGCAACAGCAACAACCACACAGGTGAAAAGTATATAAATGTCAGAGCTGGTAGGTCACTGACACCACCCTAGCTAGAAGGAAACGCATGCCCTCCCTGAGGTCCTCTCCCGTTTCTGGTTCACAACCGGGGTGTGAGGCTCGCGAATTCACGTTACTCAAAGCTATGCCACACAGGCGGTGCTTTGATCATCAACCACAAGACTTGGCTTTTCAACAGAAGCCTTGATCATTTGCCACTTAGGAATGCCACACAGGCAATTCACTCTATGCGTTTGATATCCATCAGTATATAACCCCTGAGCTCGTACGTCTCAGAGAAGGGCGTTTAGCAAGAGAATAAATTCTCCGCCGCCAAATAGATATATATTTAATAGAAATCAACCACACAGACTAAAATCCAATGTCAGACACACAGTCCATTTACAAGTCCGTTCTGGGTCTGAACGAAACCGGAGGCACCTAGTACCCCGCATATCCATCAATCTCCAAGTACGTCTGGACGATCACCAACTGTTTCCATCTTCTTGGGTGTATAGCCCAATCAAGATCATCAGTAATCACCCAAGCGACGTGAAGACTTCCGGTCTTCAACCACCGTCTTCATCTTCGACACCACGTCGAATTAGTTATTCGAAATGGGATAAACCCGGTCTTCCCGAATAACTCGCGTATATTTTAAATAAGTGTTACAAAAACACAACATACGCCTCATTCCAATTCAGAATATTCTTTTATTCAAATGTTCATATATTTTGGGAAAGGTTCCCATTAATTTTATCAAAGATAAATTCTTTAAATTTATTCTTTAATCTTCTTTGAATATCAATTCAAACTAGTCGGGATTAGCGAATCACACCGGAATAATCATTTATTTTATTTCCCAATCCCCACCTATTCATCCCATGAAGTAAAACTGGTAATACTTCACATCTAACACCACGGTGTTATCGCTAAATTCAATTACCATTTCACGTTTAAATCTAATTAAAGATTTAACTATCGCCTGGAGCAAAACTGGTGATACTCCATTCTCGATCTTTTCAATCTAATTAAAGATTCATTAAAACTCCACTTAGTTTTAATCTTTAACTGGGTTAAAGAATCAGTGTCATTTAAAACACGATTCACGATAAACCCAACATCACATTCCATTAATTATCGGGTTAAAGAACAAGTGTTATTTAAAACACTGTTCACGATAAACCCAAAAATCAATACCAATTCAATTCCAATCAAATATTATTTAATTGGTACTCTTCATTAAATCTAAATAAAAAGATTTAATCTTTTCTCAACTGGGCTTAAGAACAGTGTTAATGAAGACACCATTCACGACAAACCCAAATCACATTTGATATTAAATACAAGGCTCTGAATAGAAAATATATCGTCTTATATTCAATATCAAATTCTACGACCAACAGATATCGTATTGGAAATAACGATATACATATCTATATCTTTCAAATTTCCATAACAACATCTGTATAATCATGAAATCCAACATCGAAATATTCCGAAGACAATTTCGATTCAAATCCATTCCAATGCAATCATTGGAAATTCTGGTTATTTTTAAAACCCTTTTCAAATTCAATTTATTTATTAAAAAATAAAATAGAATTATAATTCCAGTTCAAAACTAGTTCATTTCGAAAAAAATCTATTTTTATCTTTTCAAATATGGAGTTTTTCATCCCAATTCTTCACAAATCATTTCTTATGATTTTACACAAATTATTACTATTTTTAATAATTTTATCAACGCCCGTACAGTCGATTTCCATCAACGGCCATCGAACTGCACTTACAGCGACCTTTTTCAATTTTTATTTGGACATAATTCCAAATCCAACCGTTAGATTTCAAATTTCTAATATTCGTTAGAAAGCTCTTTTCGATACGAACCCAACGGTTCTAGTTTTAGGAGAATCCGATGGTCGGATCTCCCGCACTATCCATTCGAAGTCAATGGTCGAAATTCGCGAACTGCCGCGGCGCGTTCTATTCAGGCCAATATATTATATATATATAATATATAATATATACTTCATCGATTTCCTTTTAAAATGTATTTTATAAACCATTTTAAATTCGTTTTCAAAACGATTTCAACTTCTTTTCAAATTCAAATCAAAATTGAATTTTTCCTTATAAATTCGATTTAAATTCATTTCAAATTGATTTCAATTCAAATTGATTTCTAATACAATTTCAGTTCGTTTTCAATTCAATCCAATTTCAATTCAAATTCATTTCTATTCGATTTCAATTTGAATTCATTTCTATTCAGTTTCAGTTCAAATTTCAATTCAATCCAATTTCAATTCGAATTCATTTCTATTCGATTTCAATTCGAATTCGTTTCTATTCAGTTTCAGTTCGAATTTCAATTCTTTTCAAAATATTAGATTTTGAAATCACTTTCGATATTCATTACAAAATGAATAAATCGATATAAATATCATTCTCGTCAAAATGGCGTTAATCTAATCAACACGGCTTCATATATTTCTATTTCCAAATAATCTATTTCAAATATTTCTTTTTCAAATATTTCTATTTTCAAATATTTTATTTCAAATATTTCTATTTCAAAACTAGAATGAGGCCCAATCAATTACCATATAATGATAATTATATGGATTTTCTACAACACATGTATAGAATAACAACGATGAATAATCAACCATCATCCAAAGTGCATTCTACACTGTATAAGCATAAAATATAAATATTCAACGCTTATAACAGTCTGTCAATCAATCGATCGACATACAACTAATTATTGGGATTAGTGTACGTCAAATATCATCCCAATACCCGTGTGGGGTATCAAACAGTCTAACACAGATTTTATTTGTGCAGTTGGGCGATGTGTAAAATTTATCGTCCCAATCGATATCAGTCAAATGTGTGTATATAAACAAACCGTTCGGTTTGTTTATTTTTATTTCATTTCATATATACGTTAAAAATTCCATTTTTAACTATAAAATATTTTCCATTATAAAATATTTTATTTCAACTATATAGATACTTTATTCCACATCACATCACACAATCAACTACACATCAAAATCAGACGAACAAGCATACAAGCCGTCCATGGTCTGTGGACGACGGGTGTCGGGTGCTACTAAACACCGTCTGCATCCTAGTATATATTTTAACTAGAAAATTAAATTAAAAGGTGAGAAGTTCTCACAGATTAGCTAAACCAACGCCTCGACTCTTCTTATGTAGAAATCTTCGCTGTTCTTGCCTCTTGTCACTTTCTTTGCCCGTATTCTCTACATATATAAAAATCACATTTTTACTTCGCTATTCAATATATAAAAATCGAATTTTTACTTCGCTATTCAATATATAAAAATCGAATTTTTACTTCGCTATTCAATATATAAAAATCGAATTTTTACTTCGCTATTCAATATATAAAAATCGAATTTTTACTTCGCTATTCAATATATAAAAATCGAATTTTTACTTTGCTATTCAATATATAAAAATCGAATTTTTACTTCGCTATTCAATATATAAAAATCGAATTTTCGCTATTCAATATATAAAAATCATATTTTTACTTCGCTATTCAATATATAAAAATCGAATTTTTACTTTGCTATTCAATATATAAAAATCGAATTTTTACTTTACTATTCAATATATAAAAATCGAATTTTTATTCTTCTAAAAAGATAACCTTTCATGAATTAAAAATCGAATTTTTCTACTCATAAAAATCCTAACTTATCTACTCATGAAAATCATATAAAAAAACTAAGCTTCATATTTAAAAAGGAATAAAACTTACAGCTATTTTAATCGAGAAAGGGAGAAACTGGTGCTGACGTCGGATTGGCGGAGGGGGGGGTTCGTCAGTGCTTCGGAGTGTTGCAGGGGGGTTGCGGCCAGTCGGAGGTGGGCCAGGGGGGGCAGCGGGTCATCGGGTTTAGAGGGGTGCGGTTCCAGACGAGGAGAGAGAATAGGAGGAGGAGGCGGGGCAGGTGAGGGCGTCAGTGGCAGGGGGAGGTCGGCGATGGGTGGCGGATCCGCTTGGAGGCGGCGCGACGAACTGGTCGAAGGGGTGGTCGCGATTCTAGCTGTAGGTTTTTTTTTTTAATGTTTTGATCGAATGAGGGGGGGGGGGGGGGGTTTGACCGGTTATAGGAAAATATAGGGGGGCTTCATATAAAATATATATATTTAATTATATATTGATTTCAAAAAGTAACTTTATAATTCGAACTCGAAATCGAACCCACCGACTGTCGTCTATAGCGTAATACCCCCATTCCGAACACAATGGGATATGTATCGTAAGATGGTTCGATCAGTTTTCGTCAAAATCAACATATAACTCTATATATTGAATTTGAACGCGCATTTCAATTTACCGGGGCCACATACGAACTCTAAAAATTCCAGAAAAATATTTTCTAGCTTCGTATTGACGATACAGTCCAAACAAAACTAGTTTCATCAAATCTGAGACCGTTTGAAAAATGGCCATTTTCCAGTCGATTAAAATCAACTGAAATTGGTCAAACACGTTTTCCTTTGCCACACTCACATATTGATTCGAAAAATTATGAAATTTGAAACCTAGCAATAAATTGACATCATGGATCCAACAAAAGTGGTTTCGTCGAAAACCGAGGTCGTTTGCAAAATTTCCATTTTTAAGGGCCTGAATTTCATTGCGACTATTCAGAATTTCCATTTGGACATATCCTTTGATTCCCGCTATGAAATCTTGATTTTTCGGATTCGTTGGAAAGATATTCTCAAATAGATCCTATTATTTTTGGTTTCGCTAAAATCCGGTTTATTTTGCACTCGGTACATTCATTTGAATTTTGAAATCGAATTATCGAACTACCGCGCCATTTTCAATTCCTTTTATAAATATAAATAAATATTTATATTCTAACGACGATCTATATAATATATACGTTCGAATTATATTCAAAATAAATTTCTTGTTGATATTATTTAAAATAAATCGTTTTAAATAATCAAAATTCGCTAAAATTGCCAGAATAAAAATTTTAAACTGGCCCAGATTTCCGGGTTATTACAATCTCCCCCACTTAAAACTTTTCGTCCCCGAAAAGGAACGAAGCCGAAAGTTGTTTCACAAATCAACTCGACTTCCGTTATTTTGTTTACGGCTTAAGTTCTTCAAAATTTCAGTTTCTAAGAACTTTTCAAATTTTTCAAAAATTTGGCTAACACCCTAAATTTTCGAAAAATTTCGCCATAACCTCCCCTGCACTGGGATCACCGGAAAATCCCAAAATTGCCATATAGGCCTTCTGATCTCAAAAAGAAAAAGAAAAAGCCAATCGACTCATAAAATCATCATCACCCAAACAAAACAGTAAATTATAGTAAACATGTACCTATTTGTCGGGCAAACAATTTTTATTCTTCTGCTCTAGCCTCTTTGCTATGACCTGTTCAATGTAAGTACATGTATATGCAAGCAAATGCGACTAATTTCAATACAATTCACTTTTTGGTACAATTTGGCTAAACGTTCAACATTTAATTAATCAAACAATAAACAAACAATACAATCAGCAATCAATTAGTTGATTAGCTTTTTAAATTCATAACTTTGATATATAGTCAAAAAATCATGTTTTTGATGCCAATTCACAACGATAAGCCCTATCTAATTTCGGTTCTCACACCAGTCTAATGGAAATATAGAAATCTCACTTTCGTTACTCGAAAATAAATACTGGCGACGGTGCCCCATCACCAGAATCATCCCCGGGCAACTAGAGTGCAATTCTATAACTATCCAATACATTAAAACTTCGAATACACGTTTGCAAGACGCATATGCAAAATCTTTATATATTGGATTGTCCAAATTCAATATAAAATAAATATTCAAATACGTATACAACGATTTAAATTTCAAAAAAAAATTGTTTTCATTTGAAAAATATACTCTTCACACTCGTTCTAGGATACTACTGATCCTATCTCTAACGAGTCATTCTAATTGGATATTACTAATCCAATATATGATGAATTCTTTCGTATGGTTCTAATGTGCCTTGTTCTCTAGCTTTGTAAACCAAAGCTCTGATACCATGTGTGACAACCCGTAACTTCCCCGGTGAGGGAAAGCGCGGATAGTTCGAGAACAAGCCACAGCAAAGCGCAGGCGGAAGAACATTTCATTGTATATTACAACAATACCATCAGAATACAAGAATATACAGAGTATGAATAAATAAATATTACACAGAAATATCAGAGATTACAATAAATTACATAGCAACGGAAAATAATACAATACACAACTAGAAGAGATAACGGATACAAAGCTTTCCGAATATCAATCCAGCTGTAAACCAGGATCCTGTGAATATAAATCTGCAAAAACCAAAACTACTGGCTGCCCATGTCAAAATAAGGGCATCCAGAGTTTAGGTTAAAACAATAAACTCCAGGTCAGTCATGGGACTGGTGTGAGAACTAAAACAATTATTAATCTTTATTTTCAAAGTTAGGTAAATCAAGGGACCACGCCGTATAACACGGAACGGGTTTCCTCCCAAGAATACCAGTGCATAAAACAAATAGTGCAATGCAAAATAAAGAAAAATGAAGCTATTATAAGACCCAGTTCCCATCACACAATGCAACGCAAGCTGGAGGATAGGGTTTTACCTTATAATAGCCAAGAATGCTTGATACATTTAAAACAAATCATTTGATACTATTATAAGTGCATAGTGTATAAAACAATTTCAAATCATAAGTATCAATCATAGACGGCATAAGCGCCCCATCCCACTATGTCGCCATACTAGGCTCTACAAATAAAACCGCAAATGTCACGTATTTGGAAATTGGATTTCCGTCTGTGAACCAAGGCAAAGAATAGTCCTCAACCGATTCTAGACTGTCTAGCCCGAGCCTCATGATCAGAACGCATCAACCCTTTTGATCGTCAGGGCCGGTCCACCGATGTGGATTATTATGCCTGAACACTACGTTTCCCCGCCCTTTGGGGCGTAAATGAGCCAACGAATGACTCCCTTGGACCCGGATCGTCCGATCAAACCGAGGCGCCTCGCAATAGCAACAACCACACAGCTGAAAAGTATATAAATGTCAGGGCTGGTTGGTCACGGACACCACCCTAGCTAGAAGGAAACGCATGCCCTCCCTGAGGTCCTCTCCCATTTCTGGTTCACAACCGGGGTGTGAGGCTCGCGAATTCACGTTACACAAAGCTATGCCACACAGGCGGTGCTTTGATCATCAACCACAAGACTTTGCTTTTCAACAGAAGCCTTGATCATTTGCCACTTAGGCATGCCACACAGGCAATTCACTCTATGCGTTTGATATCCATCGGTATATAATCCCTGAGCTCGTACGTCTCAGAGAAGGGCGTTAAGCAAGAGAATAAATTCTCCGCTGCCAAATAGATATATATTTAATAGAAATCAATCACACAGACTAAAATCCAATGTCAGACACACAGTCCATTTACATGTCCGTTCTGGGTCTGAACGAAACCGGAGGCACCTAGTACCCCGCATATCCATCGATTTCCAAGTACGTCTGGACGATCACCAACTGTTTCCATCTTCTTGGGTGTACAGCCCAATCAAGATCATCAGTAATCACCCAAGCGACGTGAAGACTTCCGGTCTTTAACCACCGTCTTCATCTTCGACACCACGTCGAATTAGTTATTCAAAATGGGATAAACCCGGTCTTTCTGATTAACTCGCGTATATTTTAAATAAGTGTTACAAAAACACAACATACGCCTCATTCCAATTCAGAATATTCTTTTATTCAAATGTTCATATATTTTAGGAAAGGTTCCCATTAATTTTATCAAAGATAAATTCTTTAAATTTATTCTTTAATCTTCTTTGAATATCAATTCAAACTAGTCGGGATTAGCGAATCAGGCCGGAATAATCATTTATTTTATTTCCCAATCCCCACCTATTCATCCCATGAAGTAAAGCTGGTAATACTTCACATCTAACACCACGGTGTTATCGGTAAATTCAATTACCATTTCAAGTTTAAATCTAATTAAAGATTTAACTATCGCTTGGAGCAAAACTGGTGATACTCCATTCTCGATCTTTTCAATCTAATTAAAGATTCATTAAAACTCCACTTAGTTTTAATCTTTAACTGGGTTAAAGAATCAGTGTCATTTAAAACACGATTCACGATAACCCCAACATCACATTCCATTAATTATCGGGTTAAAGAACAAGTGTTATTTAAAACACTGTTCACGATAAACCCAAAAATCAATACCAATTCAATTCCAATCAAATATTATTTAATTGGTACTCTTCATTAAATCTAAATAAAAAGATTTAATCTTTTCTCAACTAGGCTTAAGAACAGTGTTAATGAAAACACCATTCACGACAAACCCAAATCACATTTGATATTAAATACAAGGCTCTAAATAGAAAATATATCGTCTTATATTCAATATCAAATTCTACGACCAACAGATATCGTATTGGAAATAACGATATACATATCTATATCTTTCAAATTTCCATAACAACATCTGTATAATCATGAAATCCAACATCGAAATATTCCGAAGACAATTTCGATTCAAATCCATTCCAATGCAATCATTGGAAATTCTGGTTATTTTTAAAACCCTTTTCAAATTCAATTTATTTATTAAAAAATAAAATAGAATTATAATTCAAGTTCAAAACTAGTTCATTTCGAAAAAATCTATTTTTATCTCTTCAAATATGGAGTTTTTCATCCCAATTCTTCACAAATCATTTCTTATGATTTTACACAAATTATTACTATTTTTAATAATTTTATCAACGCCCGTACAGTCGATTTCCATCAACGGCCATCGAACTGCACTTACAGCGACCTTTTTCAATTTTTATTTGGACATAATTCCAAATCCAACCATTAGATTTTAAATTTCTAATATTCGTTAGAAAGCTCTTTTCGATACGAACCCAACGGTTCCGGTTTTAGGAGAATCTGACGGTCGGATCTCCTGCACTATCCATTCGAAGTCAATGGTCGAAATTCGCGAACTGCCATGGCGCGGCGCGTTCTATTCAGGCCATTATATTATATATATAATATATACTTCGTCGATTTCTTTTTAAAACGTATTTTATAAACTGTTTTAAATTCGTTTTCAGAACGATTTCAACTTCTTTTCAAATTCAAATCAAAATTGAATTTTTCCTTATAAATTCGATTTAAATTCATTTCAAATTGATTTCAATTCAAATTGATTTCTAATTCAATTTCAGTTCGTTTTTAATTCAATCCAATTTCAATTCGAATTCATTTCTATTCGATTTCAATTTGAATTCATTTCTATTCAGTTTCAGTTCGAATTTCAATTCAATCCAATTTCAATTCGAATTCATTTCTATTCGATTTCAATTCGAATTCATTTCTATTCGATTTCAGTTCGAATTTCAATTCTTTTCAAAATATTAGATTTTGAAATCACTTTCGATATTCATTATAAAATGAATAAAATCGATATAAATATCATTCTCGTCAAAATGGCGTTAATCTAATCAACACGGCTTCGTATATTTCTATTTCCAAATATTCTATTTCAAATATTTCTTTTTCAAATATTTCTATTTTCAAATATTTTATTTCAAATATTTCTATTTCAAAACTAGAATGAGGCCCAATCAATTACCATATAATGATAATTATATGGATTTTCTACAACACATGTATACAATAACAACGATGAATAATCAACCATCATCCAAAGTGCATTCTACACTGTATAAGCATCAAATATAAATATTCAACGCTTATAACAGTCTGTCAATCAATCGATCCACATACAACTAATTATTGGGATTAGTGTACGTCAAATATCATCCCAACACCCGTGTGGGGTTTCAAACAGTCAAACACAGATTTTATTTGTGCAGTTGGGCGATGTGTAAAATTTATCGTCCCAATCGATATCAGTCAAATGTGTGTATATAAACAAACCGCTCGGTTTGTTTATTTTTATTTCATTTCATATATACGTTAAAAATTCCATTTTTAACTATAAAATATTTTCCATTATAAAATATTTTATTTCAACTATATAGATATTTTATTCTACATCACATCACGCAATCAACTACACATCAAAATCAGACGAACAAGCATACAAGCCGTCCATGGTCTGTGGACGACGGGTGTCGGGTGCTACTAAACACCGTCTGCATCCTAGTATATATTTTAACTAGAAAATTAAATTAAAAGGTGAGAAGTTCTCATAGATTAGCTAAACCAACGCCTCGACTCTTCTTATGTAGAAATCTTCGCCGTTCTTGCCTCTTGTCACTTTCTTTGCCCGTATTCTCTACATATATAAAAATCACATTTTTACTTCGCTATTCAATATATAAAAATCGAATTTTTACTTCGCTATTCAATATATAAAAATCGAACTTTTACTTCGCTATTCAATATATAAAAATCGAATTTTTACTTCGCTATTCAATATATAAAAATCGAATTTTTACTTTGCTATTCAGTATATAAAAATCGAATTTTTACTTCGCTATTCAATATATAAAAATCGAATTTTTACTTCTCTATTCAATACATAAAAATCATATTTTTACTTTGCTATTCAATATATAAAAATCGAATTTTTACTTTGCTATTCAGTATATAAAAATAAAATTTTTACTTTGCTATTCAATATATAAAAATCGAATTTTTATTCTTCTAAAAAGATAACCTTTCATGAATTAAAAATTGAATTTTTCTACTCATAAAAATCCTAACTTTTCTACTCATGAAAATCATATAAAAAAAACTAAGCTTCATATTTAAAAAGGAATAAAACTTACAGCTATTTTAATCGGGAAAGGGAGAAACTGGTGCTGACGTCGGATTGGCAGAGGGGGGGTTCGTCAGTGCTTCGGAGTGTTGCAGGGGGGGTGCGGCCAGTCAGAGGTGGGCCAAGGGGGGCAACGGGTCATCGGGTTTAGGGGGGTGCGGTTCCAGACGAGGACAGCGAATTGAAGGAGGAGGCGGGGCATGTGAGGGCATCGGTGGCGGGGGAGGTCGGCGATGGGTGGCGGATCCGCCTGGAGGCGGCGCGGCGAATTGATCGATGGGGGGGTCGCGATTCTAGCTGTAGGGTTTTTTTTTTCTGTTTTGATCGAATAAGGGGGGGTTTGATCGGTTATAGGAAAATATGGGGGAGGGCTTCATATAAAATATATATATTTAATTATATATTGATTTCAAAAAGTAACTTTATAATTAGAACTCGAAATCGAACCCACCGACTGTCGTCCATAGTGTAATACCCCCATTCCGAACACAATGGGATATGTATCGTAAGTTGTTTCGATCAGTTTTCGTCAAAATCAACATATAACTCTATATATTGAATTTGAACGCGCATTTCAATTTACCGGGGCCACATACGAACTCTAAAAATTCCAGAAAAATATTTTCTAGCTTCGTATTGACGATACGGTCCTAACAAAACTAGTTTCGTCAAATTCTGAGATCGTTTGAAAAATGGCCATTTTCCAGTCGATTAAAATCAACTGAAACTGGTTAAACACGTTTTCCTTTGCCACACTCACATATTGATTCGAAAAATTATGAAATTTGAAACCTAGCAATAACTTGACATCACGGATCCAACAAAAGTGGTTTCGTCGAAAATCGAGGTCGTTTGCAAAATTTCCATTTTTAAGGGCCTGAATTTCATAGCGACTATTCAAAATTTCCATTTGGACATATCCTTTGATTCCCACTATGAAATCTTGATTTTTCGGATTCGTTGGAAAGATATTCTCAAATAGATCCTATTATTTTTGGTTTCGCTAAAATCCGGTTTATTTTGCACCCGGTACGTTCATTTGAATTTTGAAATCGAATTATCGAACTACCGCGCCATTTTCAATTCCTTTTATAAATATAAATAAATATTTATATTCTAATGACGATCTATATAATATATACGTTCGAATTATATTCAAAATAAATTTCTTGTCGATATTATTTAAAATAATTCATTTTAAATAATCAAAATTCGCAAAAATTGCCAAAATAAAAATTTTAAACTGGCTCAGATTTCCGGGTTATTACAATCCCACTATGTCGCCATACTAGGCTCTACAAACAAAACTGTAAAAACACGTATTGGATGCTGGATTTCCATCTGTGAACCGAGGCAAAAGATAGTCCTCTACCGATTCGAGACTGTCTAGCCCGAGTGTCAGGACCTAGACACAGGTGAGCCCTTGGATCGTCAGGTCCGGTCCACCGATGTGGATTAAAATGCCTGAACACTACGTTTCCCCACCCTATGGGGCGTAAGTGAGCCAACGAATGACTCCATTGAACCTGGATCATCCGATCTAACCGAGGCGCCTCGCAACAGCAACAACCACATAAGTCAAACTCGTCAGGGTGTGTAAAACCACTGACGCCACTTCTAGCTAGAAGGAAACGCATGCCCTCCCTGAGGTCCTCTCCCGTTTCTGGTTCACAACCGGGGTGTGAGGCTCGCGAATCAACGCTACACAAAGCTATGCCACACAGGCCGTGCTTTGATCATCAACCACAAGACCTTGCTTTTCAACAGAAGCCTTGATCAATTGCCACTTAGGCATGCCACATAGGCAATTCACTCCATGCGTTTGATATCCATCAATATATAACCCCTGAGCTCGTACGTCTCAGAGAAGGGCGTTAAGCAAGAGAATAAATTCTCCGCCGCCAAACAGATATATATTTAATAGAAATCAATCACACAGACTAAAATCCAATGTCAGACACACAGTCCATTTACAAGTTCGTTCTGGGTCTGAACGAAACCGGAGGCACCTAGTACCCCGCATATCCATCGATCTCCAAGTACGTCTGGACGATCACCAACTGTTTCCATCTTCTTGGGTGTACAGCCCAATCAAGATCATCAGTAACCACCCAAACGACGTGAAGACCTCCTGTCTTCGACCACCGTCTTCACCTTCGACTTATCGTCGTATCAGTTATTCAGAATGGGATAAACCCGGTCTTTCCGAATAACTCGTGTATATAATAAACAAGTGTTACACAAACACAACATACGCCTCATTCCAATTTAGAATATTCTTTTATTCAAATATTCTTATACTTTAGGAAAGATTCCTATTAATTTTATCCAAGATAAATTCTTTAAATTTATTCTTTAATCTTCTTTGAATATCAATTCAAACTAGTTGGGATTAGCGAACCACACTGAAGTAATCATTTATTTCCTAATCCCCACCTATTCATCCCATGAAGTAAAACTGGTACTTCATATCTAACACCACGGTGTTATCGGTAAATTCAATTACCATTTCACGTTCAAATCTAATTAGAGACTTAACTATCGCCTGGAGTAAAACTGGTGATACTCCATTCTCGATCTTTTCAATCTAATTAAAGATTCATTAAAACTCCACTTAGTTTTAATCTTTAACTGGGTTAAAGAATCAGTGTCTTTTAAAACATGGTTCACGATAAACCCAAAATCACATCACATATCAATTTCAATTAAATATCATTTAATTGGTACACTTCATTAAATCTAAATAAAAGATTTAATCTTTTTCTCAACTGGGCATAAGAACAGTGTTAATGAAGACACCATTCACGATAAACCCAAATCATATTTGATATTAAATACAAGGCTCTGAATAGAAAATATATCGGCTTATATTCAATATCAAATTCTACGACCAACAAATATCGTATTGGAAATAACGATATATATAATAGGTAAATTCCCATAACAATATCTGTATCATCACGAAATCCGACATCGAAATATTCCGAAGACAATTTCGATTCAAATCAATTCCAATTCAATTATTGGAAATCCTGGTTATATTTCGAAATCATTTCACATCAAATTTATTTATTTTTAAAAATAAATAAATTATTGCTCTAGTTCAAAACTAGTTCAATTCGATAAAAAACTATTTTTATCTTTTCAAATATGGAATTTCTCATCCCCATTCTTCACGAATCATTTCTTATGATTTTATACAAATTATTACTATTTTTAATAATTTTTTCAGGGCCCATACAGTCGATTTCCATCAACGGCCATCGAACTGCACTTATAGCGACCTTTTCCAAACTTGATTTGGACATAATTCCAAATCCAACCGTTAGATTTCTAATTTCTAATATTCGTTAGAAAGCTCTTTTCGATACGAACCCAACGGTTCCGGTTTTAGGAGAATCCGACGGTCGGATCTCCCGTAATATCCATTCGAAGTCAATGGTCGAAATTCGCGAACTGCCGCGGCGCGTTCTATTCAGGCCATTATATTATATATATAATATATATTTCGTCGATTTCCATTTATAATGAATTTTATAAATCATTTTAAATTCGATTTCGAAACGATTTCAACTTCCTTTTCAGATTCAAATCAAGATTGAAATTTTCAATACAAATTCGTTTTAATTTCATTTCAAATTGATTTCAATTTGAATCGATTTCAATTCAATTTCAATTCATTTAAATTAAGTTCAAAACGATTTCATTTTAATTCGAATTTGAATTCTATTCGAATTTCAAATCATTTCAATTTATTTCGAATTTCAATTCACTTCAATTTAATTCGAATTTCAATTCCCTTCAATTTAATTCGAATTTCAATTCACTTCAATTTAATTCGAATTTCAATTCACTTCAATATTCATTTCAATTTGGATAAAATCGATATAAATATCGTTCACGTCAAAATGGCGCAAATCTAATCAACACGGCTTTATATATTTCTATTTTCAAATATTTCTGTTTCAAATATTCTATTCAAATATTTCATTTCAAATATTCTATTCAAATATTTCGTTTCAAATATTCTATTCAAAACTAGAATGAGGCCCAATCAATTTCCATAGATTTTATTTCTATGGATTTCCATACAACGCATGTATATATCAACAATGACAAATAATCAACCATCATCCAAAGTGCCATTCTACACTGTATAAGCATCAAATATAAATATTTAACGCTTATAACAGCCTGTTAATCAATCGATCGACATACAACTAATTATTGGGATTAGTGTACGTCATATCTCATCCCAATACCCGTGTGGGGTTTCAAACAATCAAACACAGATTTTATTTGTGCAGTTGGGCGATGTGTAAAATTTATCGTCCCAATCATTATCAGTCAAATGTGTGTATATAAACAAATCGTCCGATTTGTTTATTTTTATTTCATATACACGTTAAAAATTCTATTTTTAACTATAAAATATTTTCCACTATAAAATATTTTATTTCATTTCACATCACACAATCAACTACACATCAAAATCAAACAAACAAGCATACAAGCCGTCCATGGTCTGTGGACGACGGGTGTCGGGTGCTACTAAACACCGTCTGCTTCCTAGTATATATTTATATAACTAGAAAATAAAATTGAAAGGTGAGAAGTTCTCACCGACAAGCTAATCCAAACGCCACGACTCTTCTTATGTAGATATCTCCGCCGTTCTCGCCTTTCGTCAATTTCATCGTCCGTAGCCACTACATATATAAAAATCACATTTTTAATTCACTCTATGAGGATAAAAATCACAGTTTTATGCTGATACTATATAGATAAAAATTATATTTTTACAACGCTACTATATAGATAAACATTATATTTTTACAACGCTACTATATAGATAAACATTATATTTTTAAAACGCTACTTTACATAATAAAAACCATATTTTATTATGCTATTGTATAAATAAAAATCATACCTTTACATCATTATCGTATATATAAAAATCAAATTTTTATATCCACTACTTCATTATAAAAATCAAATTTTTATCTTGCTATCATATTTACAAAAATCGAATTTTTATTCTAATGATAAACCTATAAAGATCGCATCTTTATCTAAATGAAGACATCATAAAAATCGTATTTTTCTTTGATTAAAAATCTTATCTTTCCTTGTTAAAAAATCAAACCTTTCCTCGTTTAAAAAACATATTTTTGATAAACTAAAAATTATATATTTTGTAAACTAATAATAATATATTTTATAAACTAATTTCACTAAATAAACAAAGACAAATAAATAAATAATTTAAAATTACCTTTTCTTTTTCACCGTGGACATTGTGGTCGGAGAGGGGCATAGGGGTGGCGGTGGTCATGAAACGGCTGGGGGGAAGCAGAGTTGATCGGAGGCGGGTTAGGGTTTGGACTGGCGGCTTATTTGAGGGGTGGAGGCTCGGGGTTTTGGGCGCGGTTATCTAATCGGGGAAGGTGGAGGGGGAAGGGAGGGAGGAGAAGAACGGTGGCCAGGGGGGTTGCTCGCGGTGCGGTGTCTCGAGATGGGGGGGGGGGGTTGTGCGGTTTAGGGGGTTCGAAGGGGGGCTCGCCGGTTGAGGAGGAGGAGGGGTCTCGGGGGATGTCGTCGGCCTGCGCCGACGATGGCGGCGGCGGTAGGGGGGTCGCAATTCGCTCTAGCCCCTTTTTTTTCCTGAATTGGTTTGGAAGATAACGAAGGGGGGGAGGGTTGACTTCGGGTAAGAGATGAGAAAGGGGGTTTTCATTTTTTTTTTAATTTAATTTCAAAAAAAGCAACTTTAATTTTCGACCTCTAAACGAGACCCACCGCCTATCGTCCATAGCTAATTACCCCCATTCCGAACACAATGGGATATGTATCGTAAGCTGATTCGATCATTCAATCAGTTTTCGTCAAAATCAACATATAACTCTATATATTGAATTTGAACGCACATTTTAATTTACCGGGGCCACATACTAACTCTAAAAATTCCCGAAAAATATTTTCTAACTTAGTATTGACGATACGGTCCCAACAAAACTAATTTCGTAGAATTCTGAGACCGTTTGAAAATGGTCATTTTCCAGTCGATTAAAATCAACTTAAACTGGTCAAATGCGTTTTCCTTTTCCACGCTCACATATTGATTCGAGAAATTATGAAAATTGGAACCTAGCAATAACTTGACATCACGGATCCAACAAAAGTGGTTTCGTCGAATTTCGAGGTCGTTTGCAAAATATCCATTTTTAAGGGCTAGAATTCCATAGCGACTATTCTGAAATTTCAACTGGACATATCTTTTTATTCCCGCTATGAAATTTCAATTTTTCGGATTCATTGGAAAGATATTCTCAACTAGATTCAAATATTTTTGGTTTCACTAAAATCCGATTTATTTTGAATCCTGCACATTCATTTGAACTTGGAAGTCGAATTATCGAACTACCGCGCCATTTTCAATTCCTTTTATAATTTAAAATAAATATTTATATTCTAACGACGATCTATATAAATATATACGTTCGAATTCTTTTCAAATGAATTTCTCGTCGTTATTATTTAAAATATTTCATTTTAAATAATCAAAATTCGCTAAAATTTCCAAAATAAATTTTTTTAAATTGGCGCAGATTTCCGGGTTATTACACTTTTATTCAGTATAAATAAACTCTAGAATCAGTTGTTTCAATAACCAAACTTTCATTATCTTAATATTCTTTGATTATGAAATTATTATATAAAGTACTCTCTTGTGCTCTCAATTTTTATACTCTGTTATTATAAATCACTTTCCCTCTTAATTCTTCATATACTGAATGATATATACTCAAGGAGACGATAATAGGAAGGGTGTACTATAAAGTGACTTTTTTGTGTTACTTAGAACAATAAAATAGTCAAACAAACATTTGTGTTAGTTGAAGTCTTGATCTGCTGCTTAGGCAAGTGAAGTCCTCTTCGACAACTGAGGCGAAATCCTATTCTCATGCTCAGGTCCTTATTCTACTACTTAAGTGTTGTAATACATATTCCTTTGGGTTAACTGAGAGTTGTTGATTAGTTGAAATTCCAGAAAAAGTCTGCGACTGGACGTATGACGGTTCTCCGAACCAGTATAAAAATCTCAGGTGTTATTTATTGTTGTTATAACATTTTCTATATCTTCCATATATTACTCGACACTACTCGACTTTTCATTTGGTATCAGAATCTAGTATTCTAGTGATTGCAACAACATCCTAGAATAAATGGATATAAATAAATCTAGTCAAAGCATTAGAAAGTGGAAGACCAATAAAGCAGAATTTAAGAAGAAAGCAAGCAAATGTTTCATGGTTAAACTCATATCACAATCGGTATATGTAGATTTGTTATATATAGATCTTTTTTTAGAGCATGAAGAATTATTAAAATATTTTAAAACTTTGAATAAACTTAATGTAATTGCTATAATTAAGTTAAAAGATTATAAGCAAGAAAATTCCAAATTAAAGGAAGGGAATAAATATTTAGTAAAACAAACTAAATGTTTTGAAAGTACCTAAGAAAAGCTTGTTTTATGAAAGGATTTCCTCCAAAAAGAAAATGAGTAGCCAGAAGATTAAAAATAATGATCGTTTAAAGTAAATAGACGTTTTACAAATTAAAAATACATGTTTACAAGTTCTTAAAATAACTTCAGTTCCTTAATTTTTCTCTTGAAAAAGAGAATGAAGTTATAATTGAAAAGAATTTAGAATTTTGTAAAGAATATGAAGTTTTAAAAGTTAATAACAATATTTTTTTAAAAAAAATGTGACTTAAAAGAAAATTTTGAAAAATTAAAATCATCTTTACATAATTTAGAATCTCAAAATTGTCATCTCGAAAATGAGAACAATGCTTTTAAAAGGGAGAATTCTGAATGAAATAAGGAAATTGATATTTTGTAAACTAACAAAATGTCTTTAGAAAATGTCAATCGTGACTTTAACACTAAATTTGAGAAACATACAAGTAAATTCACAAAATTTAATAAAGTCCAAAATGATTGAAATATGAATTTATCTAGATCTAGACCTTTACACGATAAAAAATTTTAGGATATAACAAAACTAATTGTAAAAATAGTACTAGATTTTGCTTTTACGTATAACAAAAATACTACTGCTAGCTCTAAAGCTCGAGTAAATTCTAAATCCATTTTTTATAGAAATTTCTATACTTTTATAAATAGAATTACTTATGATATATTTATAAGTACACAATTACTAATAGGAAATGTGAAGTAAAATTATCTAAGTATCCGTTGAAATTGATGATTCAAATATTTGTAGAGAAGGAAAGAAATTGATTGATTGTCAATCAATTAGTTGGCTCGTATATGGAAAGATATAAGAGGAAGTTTTCTTTTTGGAAGAAAAATAATAGGCCAATTAATCAATTAATGAATAATTAATTTACTCAGGGAAAGAGATTGAGACTATGATTGCGCCAACCATTTATGCTCCAATCAAATCAAGGAAGATATTATATTTATTTTTCTTCATGTCCAAGTAATCTAGAAACTTCTCTTCTTTATCTCCAAGAAATCCCTCTATATAAATAGGGGTCATGTTATAGTATGATGCGGGCAATCCACCATTAATCCTCTCTCTATTGTAATCATATGTACTCATTTCTTCATTGAAAAATAAAAGTTGTTGGGTCTCCGTGGACGTAGGATATTCATATCCGAACCACTTTATATTGGTGTCTCCTTTCCTCTCTTTTCTGTTCTTGTTCTCTCTACAATTTGTGCCACTTGATTTTATTTTATTTGCATTGTTGAAATTGTTGACAGACTAGATCATTGCGTTTATTCGTATTCCGCTGCCCAAATCTCTGATTTTGCACTACAGATTGGTATCGGAGCAAGTTGTCCTATTCAAAGACTTTTTCAACATGTCAAATTCTGTAAAGAATAATGATGGTAGAAGCGCTACAAATTATGGAGTTGCTAGATTTGATGGAAAGGGGGATTTTGGCACATGGAAGACGAAGGTGGAAGCGGTGTTGAAAAAAGAGAGGACATTTAAGGTTGTCTCAAATCCAGAGAAATTGAAGAAATTAGCACCTGAAGAGATAGAGGAATTAGAAGAGGATGCTCTTACTACCATCCAACTTAGCCTTTCTGATGAAGTACTTAGAGAGTTTTCTCATGTGAAAACTGCTAAGGAATTGTGGGACGCTTGTAACAACCCGGAATTTCTGAACAAATTTAAAAATTTTATTTTGGCTATTTTAATTGATTTTGAATATTTAAAATAATTTATTTTAAATAATAACGACCAAAAATTTATTTTAAATCGAAGCTAGAATGAATAAATTTATTTTTATTATAAAAGGAGTTAGAAATAGCACGGTAGTTTGAAAAATTGAATTTGAACTTTGATTGAATGTACATGATTCAAAATAAATCGGATTTCAGTGAAACCAAAAAAATTTAAATCTGTTTAAAATATCTTTCTAACGGATGTGCAAAACTGAAATTTCATAGCGGAAATAAAAAGTTATGTGTAACGAACCGGGATTTTCGACTCCGAAAATCAACATCAAACTACCATGTTGACCATTCAGACATCGAACATTCCAGATCATTAATAGAAAGAAGTTAGAGGGTGAGATAAGAAAGAAAGAAATATTAGAATAGAAGAAGAAGAAACAACACAACCCAGAGTCTCACATCGCAGCGGAACAAATTATAATACAGAAATAACCTTTATTGAAAGCTTTTGAAATACTTACAATATCAGAGTACACATCTGGACAGTGATACTAATCTGTCCTCATATAACACACAGCGGAATAATAATATCATACGTCTGGACTCTTCCAGCTCGTCTCTTCACAGCAGTCGATAACCTGAACCTGTACAACCCGGTCTAACCCGAGCATTTACAAAACACCGGGTCAGTCTGGTGAACCAGAGTGAGATAAACTCGCACAGTAATAAGGGTGAACCATCCAATCATAATTTTAAAGTTTAAAATCTTTTCAAAAGAAAAGGATAATCGTAAGACCAAATCCACATATAAATACGGACGGTTTTTACCTTACGATAACCCAAAACCACTTTTGAAATCAATATCTTTTCTGATATTATGATAATGTCTAAATACAAGTAAATAGCCATCTAGTAGAACGCTTGCATCTCACGCTCCACATATATAGTATACAATCAAAACCCGCAGGCGCTTATTGGAGTTTGGATTTCGACCTTGACAAGGTATGGGTCCACCTTCCGATCGTGTATCTCTAGAGACGAATACACCGGGTTCAACAAGAACTTCTTGCAACCCGGCCCTCACATGACCGACCCCTCATTTCGCTTGAGAGTATCGAATGTATATCACCGACGGTTGGGATCAGCAACCGTCTCCCGATAAGGGACAGCATCGAAACATAGATTTAAGAAGCAAATAGGATTTCCTCTAGATAGGTGATCATACACCCTAATGGGAGCGACCCACATAGCCATGCTGCCTGCCCGATTTTTGTCATTTCCCGGATGATGAGGCTTGAGGCCAGAATTAACTCTTGACATCTGGTCGCTATTTACTTTGAATGCCACATCGTCAGATCCGTCAGATATCACTGATTGACGTCCACAAAAATACTCTAGCTGAAAACTAGAGAATGGCAATTCCCTGCCAACAACTATCGTACGTTTGAAGAAATCAACGTATGTGACCCTTTGGAAATACTCTGTCAAACATCCGTCCATACAAGTCATCCAGGAACAGGATGAACCGAAGGCACTCTCCTACCGCATCCATATAGGAATCACCCCATGGATCAGTAGCGAGAAGTCCTCGCAACCGGTAGATTCCAACCACGACAGAATCACAGCTTATCTCTGCTTGCCAGGCAGGGAATATTAGTGGTTCTTCCGTTTGTGAAAACCCACGGTCTTCACAGCACCATCTCGATCATCTTCTGATATCTCCACGTATTTGTTGGTCGGAATGGTTTTCGAATATAAATTCGATCCTGGTCTTTCCATACCAACAATCGTATTGGACATGATTTGATAGTCGGTGTTTTAACTATCAAAATATACAGTGTTTCAATCATGACACTCCAATGAGTTCACTGGTCTAGTATTCAGCATCACTTGGCCTCTAACAAACTGATTTACTTTGTTAAATCAAAACTTCTAACTCTGTTAATATTTAAAAATACGATATTTGAATACTTCTAATTCGATTTAACTCTAATCGATTAACTCTCATTAGACTTAACTCCATTCGCTTGACTCTAGATCGCAGCGATCACAATGGTTACGCCTGATTCCCTCAGGAAACATCCGACCGCCGTAGGCTATCTGCAGCCCTGCGAATTATGCTAGCAGTCGTACGCAATGGCAACTTACCTTGAATACTATGTGATTTTATTTCCTATCTCGTACTTATCAATCTGATTTACATCGGAACTTGCTTTATAAAATCAATTAAAAATAATTTAAAGTCTTACATAAATAAAATATTTATTTCTTTCTCTTGAATAACTTTTATTCAAAATAATATGTTCAAAAATCTATCTCCAGTTATAAAATACATTTTATAACTTCATCTCTATCGACTCACCTGACGGTGAATCAATATCTATAAAACGGTTGATTTTCTAGGCCATATGCCGCTAAATACCCAACCAATATCACCCGTTGGTTTAAACTAACAGATGTTGAACATTCAATAATCAACCATCAAATCAAACACTCCAAACAGGGCAGTTCATATATGATGATATGAAATAAATAATATAGTTGAGGAATCCGGTTGGATCCCTCCAACCTGTTCTTCCCTGTAATCACAACGGTTATCTCAAATCAGACTATTCAGTTTTGTTTAACTGATAACAATAAATAACGGCCATTTAACATCAACCACACACAATTCAAACAATTCAATCATTTAAACACGTTTATAAATAAACGTGACCAACCAAGGTGAGTTACCTTTATTGGAACCAATCGTTAAAAATAACGATTTGGTATTTTACTGAAATTAAACACAGTTTAATTTCATCGGTTAAATCAACAGATAAGCAGATAACTAGCAAAACAGTCAACCATTGGCAAGCAGAGCACACAAAATAAAAATACCCAATTTATATAAAATATAAATGGGAAAACTGAGTGAGTTTAACTCACCTTGATTTCATCAGTCGATACGGTTTCAGATAATTTAATTATAAACTCCAGCAATCTCCGGTCATGTCAAAAATTTTCCAAAATATACCGTTCCCTGATACGGTCCCCTTGCTTCTTGTTTTCATTCCATTCTGTCAATATATATATGCTTAAGTTATCAATATTTTAGATATACGATTTATATTAATCTATTTATACTCTCAATTATAATTAAATAGTTTATTACTTAAGATATCAAGCCGTCTATTTTCCAGTTCGTTTTTCCCATCTGAACTGCTTCATTACCGTACCATCTCCATGAACGCTTCCTGTAACCAAAGTCCATGTTTTAGCTTACTCATTTTATTAAACTAACTAACTTTAAATGGCCATTAACCTTAACTGAATTATAAACGTTTATTACATTTGATTAAACCCAACTTAGGCGGACCACTTCTGAAGCTTCGTTAATCAATTCCAGGTGGCCACAGTATCTCGATCTGGAAACAAACACGTTGATAAATCAGCACATGTCCCTAAATAAATGTTAAGGATAATTATTGATAAAATTTATTTAATACTTAATCTAATTTAAATTCAATTTATTATACATTTAACCCATTTCCTTTCGCCATCAGCTGCTTTATCTCCAGAACAGGTCATTCCGCAACCATAAACCTGCGGATGATTTAATTGAAATTAACATTTGTTAATTATATTTTTGATTACACTTTAATTACCAACCTTTTTCCAACTTAATAAAATACATGGCCGAACAGTCCCTGCTTCCTTCCGTTCAGATGTTTTAGAACCACCTGCATTTGGTATTATCCTGGCAATCATTGCTAATGTCACTAATGTTCCTAAATGTTATATTAAACTAAATAATTATAACTACTTAATTTAGTAATTACGTTCACAAAGATTGGCCTGAGTTTGTCCTTCACAAAGCTGCTCGTTTATCCCTCTTCCCGTTTGAAGACATCAAACCCATCATACTCACGTGTTCTCTCCGTTGTTTATGCTTTTGGCCTGAACGCTGCTCAAACCCATACTACTCCTTCACCAAACACTACCTCCCAAAGAACCCAGCTTTTCACGAAATGCCTGCCAACCAAACAATTATCCCATACACACAATGCCCAAAACCACCACCGTGCCAACCCATTTATCATCACCGCACTTTCCCTGACCCATCTTGACTTCATTGGAGACTGGGGTCTTAGCGTCGTCGACTCGTCGAGCTTCGAGCCGAGTTCGGAACCCCCATGACCCTTCAAAAACTGATCGGGTTTAAAGAAATTGGGATTGAAGAAACAGAATTATAGGGTTCGTTAGTTTTGTTTAAGTGGCGGCGTAAAGACTGGGTTGACTGTGAAACAATCGAATTAGGGTATTGGACTTCATTTGGTATTTAACGGTTTGTGTAGATGTAAGAATTTGGAGGAATCAGAAGAGGGATTGGTGAAGTTTTCAGCTGTTGAAATGGTTTGTGGCGGCTCTAATATTGTTTGACCAGGAACGATAAAGGTCTAGGGTTATAACAGTATGAGGGGTATTTGTACAGAAACGAAACGTGGGGAATACGGTGTTAATGGATTGGCGTCCAAGAAAAATCAGTTGTTTGGAAGCCAAGGAATGCACAGTAGAACGAAGGTTTGGGATGCAAGAAACCAATAATTACTTAGGATGGGCGGAAAGAATAAGAATGTACAGTATAAAGTTGGATATATTTTATTTCTATTTTAATACCATGAAACTTCGTAGTGAGAATTTTGTTAAAAACCCACCACAAATAATTTCTGTCTTCTGATAAAAATGCTATTCTTGATGTAAAACGATATTCCGAATCCAATGGAACAGGTTTCGTCGCAATCCGAGGTCGTATGAAAAAAATTACTTTATGAAACCAGAAATGAACACACGTTTAATTTTTCCACGGTCACCCGATAAACCCGATCAACTTGAAACTGCGAAGTCTGACAATAACTTTTCGATACGAACCCAACGACACTAATTTTGTCGCATTCTGAGACTGTTGCCCCGGTAGGCTATTTTGAACGCGCACCGCACTGCCCTTTTTAACGCCAAATTTCTCGGTCTCTAAAAATAACAAACTATATACCTACCCTGACTATAATCGACGATACGAACTCAACGGAACTGGTTTCGTGGCTTAATTTGATCGTCTGCTCTAGTTATACTTGAATGTCCCTTTATTTATTTAAATACGCGCTATAGAATTTGAATGGGCGTTTATGGTTGCTGTGGTCACATACGACATCGGTTTGCCACGCCATTTAACACCGTGCAATAATTTAACGATACGGTTCTAATGAAACTGGTTTCGTCGAAATCTGAGTCCGTTTGCAAAACGGCTATTTTAAAGGCCTATAATTTAATAACGATTTTCCATAGCGACTATTTCAAAATTTGATTTGGCCATAACTCGCAATCTATAACACGGAATATGGATTTTTCTCTTCCATATGAAAATTATCATCAATACGGTCCCAACGTGTCTTGTTTCACAGAAATCCGACTTATATCGAATCCTGTATTCTCAGTTGAAGTTCAAAACTCTAATTTACGAACTACACGCCATTTTCAAGCTCGAATTATATTATATATAAATTATAACGTTCAACTTTGTTTTTAATAACGAATTAAATATTAAATTCCATTAATATTCCCAATATAATATTTAAAACTAATTTAAATATTCATATTCAAATGGTCGAAAAACACGGGTCGTTACATTCTTCCCCCCTTAATATAATTTCGTCCTCGAAATTGCTAAGGTAAGAAAGAACGTTATAAACACATTAACTTCCAAATCCAATTTTAGTTTAAATTAGAAACCAATTCAATACTATAAATAAACATTTTCAAAAATATTGTAAATTTTCTAATACCTTAAATTTCCGAAAAATTTTGCCAGCACCTCCTCTGTACGGCTCAATCGGTACAACCACAACTCGCCTCTCTGGGCCTTGTCCATTTCAAAAGAAACTAAAATAGCCAAATGGCTTGCCAAATCGGCTCACAAATCTCCAAACCCATATAAAAATAAACGTGTACCTTTTTGTCGGGCATATCACTATATCTTTCTGTCTGCTACCCTGACAGCATATACAAATGCATTCCCAAACAGAATTCCAACTTTTATTCTCAAAATCAAATCCTTCATGCATCCAAGCCAAATCTCATTCTTAACTCAGTTTCCATCCATTATCCATTTCATCTCTTAACTTATTAGTCCAATACCATCTTAGATTCCTGTCTCCCAAATTCAAAATCTGATTCTACTTGGGATATTTATATCCCGGTTTAATTTCCAGTTAATTGGTTTCAATTTAGTTCATATTTGCTTGCACAAATTTCTATCGAATTTTGTTTTTGTTCAACAATTTTTCCTGGGAGTTTTTAAACAGTTCAGCTCTTTCAATAATCTAATATTCCTTTTCAGGATTCAAACAACTTGTTTTTCTCAAAGCAATTCAAAACAAGATTTTTGGTAGTAATCCGTCACTTACCACTCGAAAATGAACACCGATGATGTCCGGATCATCATCGGAAATCTATTTTCCAGCTATCGAAGTGAGTTCAATACTATACCACTTTCACAACCATTTCTAAATACTTCCATTTTGAAATCAGTTCAAAATATCCTTTTCAATGCTTGTAAAACAATTTAAAAACCTCCCAGGATTTTAAAATTCTCATATATTAAGTCCAATTCCATTTTCAACCACTTGTCCAAATTTCCAAAGTTTTAATTTCAATTCTGATTTAAATTCAGATTTAACTCCTCTGATTTTCATATATTTCACTTATATGAATTCTGATTGGTTATATATAACCATTTCACATTTTATAATTTTATTGGATTATAATAACAAACAACACATCCAATATATTATAATTACAATATATACATTTCCTTTATGTCAAAATATAATTTGGGTAAATTATTTCATTTACCCTCTTTCAAAACATACTGTGTCGAATTATTCTGTCCAAGAGTTTAGAAACACTTATCGACACAGTTTGCATTACTGTATCGACCAGAATTCATAAACTACTCGACAAACCAATCAACACAATATAAACAGTTTTTATAACAATTTACAAATACGCGCTCATATATATACACTCAAACTCAATCTAGGGTATTACTAACCCCATCTCTATAGAGTCACGCCACAGAGCCAAGGTAATTACTTAACCAATAGCTCTGATACCACTGTAACGAACCGGGATTTTCGACTCCGAAAATCAACATCAAACTACCATGTTGACCATTCAGACATCGAACATTCCAGATCATTAATAGAAAGAAGTTAGAGGGTGAGATAAGAAAGAAAGAAATATTAGAATAGAAGAAGAAGAAACAACACAACCCAGAGTCTCACATCGCAGCGGAACAAATTATAATACAGAAATAACCTTTATTGAAAGCTTTTGAAATACTTACAATATCAGAGTACACATCTGGACAGTGATACTAATCTGTCCTCATATAACACACAGCGGAATAATAATATCATACGTCTGGACTCTTCCAGCTCGTCTCTTCACGGCAGTCGATAACCTGAACCTGTACAACCCGGTCTAACCCGAGCATTTACAAAACACCGGGTCAGTCTGGTGAACCAGAGTGAGATAAACTCGCACAGTAATAAGGGTGAACCATCCAATCATAATTTTAAAGTTTAAAATCTTTTCAAAAGAAAAGGATAATCGTAAGACCAAATCCACATATAAATACGGACGGTTTTTACCTTACGATAACCCAAAACCACTTTTGAAATCAATATCTTTTCTGATATTATGATAATGTCTAAATACAAGTAAATAGCCATCTAGTAGAACGCTTGCATCTCACGCTCCACATATATAGTATACAATCAAAACCCGCAGGCGCTTATTGGAGTTTGGATTTCGACCTTGACAAGGTATGGGTCCACCTTCCGATCGTGTATCTCTAGAGACGAATACACTGGGTTCAACAAGAACTTCTTGCAACCCGGCCCTCACATGACCGACCCCTCATTTCGCTTGAGAGTATCGAATGTATATCACCGACGGTTGGGATCAGCAACCGTCTCCCGATAAGGGACAGCATCGAAACATATATTTAAGAAGCAAATAGGATTTCCTCTAGATAGGTGATCATACACCCTAATTGGAGCGACCCACATAGCCATGCTGCCTGCCCGATTTTTGTCATTTCCCGGATGATGAGGCTTGAGGCCAGAATTAACTCTTGACATCTGGTCGCCATTTACTTTGAATGCCACATGGTCAGATCCGTCAGATATCACTGATTGACGTCCACAAAAATACTCTAGCTGAAAACTAGAGAATGGCAATTCCCTGCCAACAACTATCGTACGTTTGAAGAAATCAACGTACGTGACCCTTTGGAAATACTCTGTCAAACATCCGTCCATACAAGTCATCCAGGAACAGGATGAACCGAAGGCACTCTCCTACCGCATCCATATAGGAATCACCCCATGGATCAGTAGCGAGAAGTCCTCGCAACCCGTAGATTCCAACCACGACAGAATCACCGCTTATCTCTGCTTGCCAGGCAGGGAATATTAGTGGTTCTTCCGTTTGTGAAAACCCACGGTCTTCACAGCACCATCTCGATCATCTTCTGATATCTCCACGTATTTGTTGGTCGGAATGGTTTTCGAATATAAATTCGATCCTGGTCTTTCCATACCAACAATCGTATTGGACATGATTTGATAGTCGGTGTTTTAACTATCAAAATATATAGTGTTTCAATCATGACACTCCAATGAGTTCACTGGTCCAGTATTCAGCATCACTTCGCCTCTAACAAACTGATTTACTTTGTTAAATCAAAACTTCTAACTCTATTAATATTTAAAAATACGATATTTGAATACTTCTAATTCGATTTAACTCTAATCGATTAACTCTCATTAGACTTAACTCCATTCGCTTGACTCTAGATCGCAGCGATCACAATGGTTACGCCTGATTCCCTCAGGAAACATCCGACCGCCGTAGGCTATCTGCAGCCCTGCGAATTACGCTAGCAGTCGTACGCAATGGCAACTTACCTTGAATACTATGTGATTTTATTTCCTATCTCGTACTTATCAATCTGATTTACATCGGAACTTGCTTTATAAAATCAATTAAAAATAATTTAAAGTCTTACATAAATAAAATATTTATTTCTTTCTCTTGAATAACTTTTATTCAAAATAATATGTTCAAAAATCTATCTCCAGTTATAAAATACATTTTATAACTTCATCTATATCGACTCACCAGACGGTTAATCAATATCTATAAAACGGTTGATTTTCTAGGCCATATGCCGCTAAATACCCAACCAATATCACCCGTTGGTTTAAACTAACAGATGTTGAACATTCAATAACCAACCATCAAATCAAACACTCCAAACAGGGCAGTTCATATATGATGATATGAAATAAATAATATAGTTGAGGAATCTGGTTGGATCCCTCCAACCTGTTCTTCCCTGTAATCACAACGGTTATCTCAAATCAGACTATTCAGTTTTGTTTAACTGATAACAATAAATAACGGCCATTTAACATCAACCACACACAATTCAAACAATTCAATCATTTAAACACGTTTATAAATAAACGTGACCAACCAAGGTGAGTTACCTTTATTGGAACCAATCGTTAAAAATAACGATTTGGTATTTTACTGAAATTAAACACAGTTTAATTTCATCGGTTAAATCAACAGATAAGCAGATAACTAGCAAAACAGTCAACCATTGGCAAGCAGAGCACACAAAATAAAAATACCCAATTTATATAAAATATAAATGGGAAAACTGAGTGAGTTTAACTCACCTTGATTTCATCAGTCGATACGGTTTCAGATAATTTAATTATAAACTCCAGCAATCTCCGGTCTTGTCAAAATTTTTCCAAAATATACCGTTCCCTGATACGGTCCCCTTGCTTCTTGTTTTCATTCCATTCTGTTAATATATATATGCTTAAGTTATCAATATTTTAGATATACGATTTATATTAATCTATTTATACTCTCAATTATAATTAAATAGTTTATTACTTAAGATATCAAGCCGTCTATTTTCCAGTTCGTTTTTCCCATCTGAACTGCTTCATTACCGTACCATCTCCATGAACGCTTCCTGTAACCAAAGTCCATGTTTTAGCTTACTCATTTTATTAAAATAACTAACTTTAAATGGCCATTAACCTTAACTGAATTATAAACGTTTATTACATTTGATTAAACCCAACTTAGGCGGACCACTTCTGAAGCTTCGTTAATCAATTCCAGGTGGCCACAGTATCTCGATCTGGAAACAAACACGTTGATAAATCAGCACATGTCCCTAAATAAATGTTAAGGATAATTATTGATAAAATTTATTTAATACTTAATCTAATTTAAATTCAATTTATTATACATTTAACCCATTTCCTTTCGCCATCAGCTGCTTTATCTCCAGAACAGGTCATTCCGCAACCATAAACCTGCGGATGATTTAATTGAAATTAACATTTGTTAATTATATTTTTGATTACACTTTAATTACCAACCTAATTCCAACTTAATAAAATACATGGCCGAACAGTCCCTGCTTCCTTCCGTTCAGATGTTTTAGAACCACCTGCATTTGGTATTATCCTGGCAATCATTGCTAATGTCACTAATGTTTCTAAATGTTATATTAAACTAAATAATTATAACTACTTAATTTAGTAATTACGTTCACAAAGATTGGCCTGAGTTTGTCCTTCACAAAGCTGCTCGTTTATCCCTCTTCCCGTTTGAAGACATCAAACCCATCATACTCACGTGTTCTCTCCGTTGTTTATGCTTTTGGCCTGAACGCTGCTCAAACCCATACTACTCCTTCACCAAACACTACCTCCCAAAGAACCCAACTTTTCACGAAATGCCTGCCAACCAAACAATTATCCCATACACACAATGCCCAAAACCACCACCGTGCCAACCCATTTATCATCACCGCACTTTCCCTGACCCATCTTGACTTCATCGGAGACCGGGGTCTTAGCGTCGTCAACTCGTCGAGCTTCGAGCCGAGTTCGGAACCCCCATGACCCTTCAAAAACTGATCGGGTTTAAAGAAATTGGGATTGAAGAAACAGAATTATAGGGTTCGTTAGTTTTGTTTAAGTGGCGGCGTAAAGACTGGGTTGACTGTGAAACAATCGAATTAGGGTATTGGACTTCATTTGGTATTTAACGGTTTGTGTAGATGTAAGAATTTGGAGGAATCAGAAGAGGGATTGGTGAAGTTTTCAGCTGTTGAAATGGTTTGTGGCGGCTCTAATATTGTTTGACCAGGAACGATAAAGATCTAGGGTTATAACAGTATGAGGGGTATTTGTACAGAAATGAAACGTGGGGAACACGGTGTTAATGGATTGGCGTCCAAGAAAAATCAGTTGTTTGGAAGCCAAGGAATGCACAGTAGAACGAAGGTTTGGGATGCAAGAAACCAATAATTACTTAGGATGGGCGGAAAGAATAAGAATGTACAGTATAAAGTTGGATATATTTTATTTCTATTTTAATACCATGAAACTTCGTAGTGAGAATTTTGTTAAAAACCCACCACAAATGATTTCTGTCTTCTGATAAAAATGCTATTCTTGATGTAAAACGATATTCCGAATCCAATGGAACAGGTTTCGTCGCAATCCGAGGTCGTATGAAAAAATTTACTTTATGAAACCAGAAATGAACACACGTTTAATTTTTCCACGGTCACCCGATAAACCCGATCAACTTGAAACTGCGAAGTCTGACAATAACTTTTCGATACGAACCCAACGACACTAATTTTGTCGCATTCTGAGACTGTTGCCCCGGTAGGCTATTTTGAACGCGCACCGCACTGCCCTTTTTAACGCCAAATTTCTCGGTCTCTAAAAATAACAAACTATATACCTACCCTGACTATAATCGACGATACGAACTCAACGGAACTGGTTTCGTGGCTTAATTTGATCGTCTGCTCTAGTTATACTCGAATGTCCCTTTATTTATTTAAATACGCGCTATAGAATTTGAACGGGTGTTTATGGTTGCTGTGGTCACATACGACATCGGTTTGCCACGCCATTTAACACCGTGCAATAATTTAACGATACGGTTCTAATGAAACTGGTTTCGTCGAAATCTGAGTCCGTTTGCAAAACGGCTATTTTTAAAGGCCTATAATTTAATAACAATTTTCCATAGCGACTATTTCAAAATTTGATTTGGCCATAACTCGCAATCTATAACACGGAATATGGATTTTTCTCTTACATATGAAAATTATCATCAATACGGTCCCAACGTGTCTTGTTTCACAGAAATCCGACTTATATCGAATCCTGTATTCTCAGTTGAAGTTCAAAACTCTAATTTACGAACTGCACGCCATTTTCAAGCTCGAATTATATTATATATAAATTATAACGTTCAACTTTGTTTTTAATAACGAATTAAATATTAAATTCCATTAATATTCCCAATATAATATTTAAAACTAATTTAAATATTCATATTCAAATGGTCGAAAAACACGGGTCGTTACATTATGTCCAGTTTAAAATTCAGAATAGTCGCTAGGGAATTTATATATATTTTTTAATATAATAAATAGCCATTTTGCAAACGACCTCCGTTTTTGACAAAACCACTTTGGTTGGATCTGGAATGTCAAATTATTGCAAGATTTAAATATTCATAATTTTTGGAATTAATATGTGAGCGTGGCAAAAGAAAACGTGTTTTGTCAATTTCGGTCAAATTGGATCGACCAGAAAATGACTATTCTTCAAACGGTATCCAAATTCGATGAAATTAATTTTGTTAGGACTGTATCGTCAAAACATAGCTAGAATTTTTTTGGGAATTTTTGGAGTTAGTATGTAGCCCCGGTAAATTTAAATGTATGATCAAATTAAATAATTAAACGATTTATATTTTAATTTGAAGAAAACAAGTCGAAAACGATCGAATGGCTGATGAGACCTAGCCCACTATGTCCGGAATAGGGGTATTTGGCTAGGGGCAACATTCGCTGGGATGGATTTGGAGTTATTAAGAATTAACTGGTTTTACTTTGTGAATTAATGAATTTAATAATATTTTATTATAAATAACCCCATAAATTAGAAAAACCCTAATTCTCTAATGCAGCCGCCGCCATATCGATTTAATGGCTGAAATCATCCCAATTTAATGCCCTTCATTCTTTTAATCCGTCAACTAATTGTTGAAATCTGAAACTACCAAATTCTTCAACTCATGGAGACATTCCTACTGATCAGTTGTGATCGAATCTAACGTTCTCGAGTGATCGAAATTGGGCCATGAAGTTGTTGGCGTTTAAGAGATTTTGGAGCGCCTAGGGGGCTCGAGTTTGACCTTGCTCATGGGGGTGGACGGCGGTGCGTAGGCGAGCGACGTAATGATTGTTGATTTGGGTCTGGTGATGTCTGGCATCGGCGACATGGGGTTCTTCTAGGGGAGCATTTTGGGTTTGAGCGGCAGTAAAGAAAATCAATGGAAAAGAAGAAAGAAACTGATTAAGGCTAAGTAAATTAATTTATTAAATTAATGATGTAATTACTATATTTAAAATTCAAATGGTCATATCTTTTTCAAATTGAATTAGAATTTGACAAAACGAAGTGCGTTGGAATCAAAAAATGGAACTCCACAACATGAAGTAGATCAGAACTGAAACAGAGGCTGTATGCATTTTTGATAAAATTAAACATATGTTTAATTTTATTAAAAATAATCATTTTATCAACTTCTGAAACCGATCAAGGTGAGATTTCTTGTTTAAATGATTAAAATTAATTAATTATTATCATGTTTAGAATTCTTACATATGTGCGATTTGATTTGAATAGGTTGATGCTGCTTGTGGTTATCTGTTGATTTAATTGAATAAATGGAAAAAAAGAAATTGTAAACAAATAAAAATAGTTATAAATATTTTTATTTGTTACGTTGAAATTAGTATTGTAGACAAATAAAAAAATATCATTTTTTTTCATGTTAAAATAGATTTGTATACAAATAAAAATTATTTCTTTTTTATTTGCCATGTTTAAAATAGAATTATATGCAAATAAAAATATTTCTTTTTATTTGTCATGTTTAAAATAGAATTGTATGCAAATAAAAATATTGCTTTTTATTTGTCATGTTTAAATTAGAATTGTATGCAAATAAAAATATTCCTTTTTATTTGTTATGTTTAAATTAGAAATTGTTTATAAACAAAAATATTCATTTTAATTTGTCGTGTTAAATGTTGAAATTGTATACAAACAAAAATATTCATTTTTATTTGTCATGTTTAACGTTGAAATTGTATACAAACAAAAATATTCATTTTTATTTGACATGTTAAAGTAGAAAATTGTGTACAAATAAATATTCATTTTTATTTATCATGTTAAAGTAGAAAATTGTGTATAAATAAACATTCATTTTTATTTGTCATGTTAAAAATAGAATTGTATACAAATAAAAATATTTCTTTTTATTTGTCAAGTTTAAATCAGAATTGTATGCAAATAAAATATTTCTTTTCATTTGTCATGTTAAAATAGATTTTTATACAAACAAAAATATTTCTTTTTTATTTGCCATGTTTAAAATAGAATTGTATGCAAATAAAAATATTGCTTTTTATTTGTCATGTTTAAAATAGAATTGTATGCAAATAAAAAAATTCCTTTTTATTTGTCATGTATAAATTAGAATTGTATGAAAATAAAAATATTCCTTTTTATTTGTAACAACCCCTAATTTTGGAACCAATTTAAAATTTTTATTTTAGAAATTTTAATGGATCTTAAATAGTTAAAATAATTTATTTTAAATAATAACGGCTAAAAATTTATTTAAATCGAAGTTAGAACGGAATTTTTTATATTAATTATAAAAGGAAGTAGAAATAGCGCGGTAGTTTGAAAAATTGAATTTGAACTTTGACTGAATGTACAGGATGCAAACTAAATTGGATTTTGGTAAAACCAAAAATATAAAAATCTGTTTAAAAATATCTTTCCAACGAATCAGAAAAATTGAAATTTCATAGTGGGAATCAAAAGTTATGCCCAGTTTAAATTTCAGAATAGTCGCTATAGAATATATATATATATATATATATATATATATATATTGATATTAAAAATAGCCATTTTACAAGCGACCTCCGTTTTTGATGAAACCACTTTTGTTGGATTCGGAATGTCAAAATATTGCTAGATTCCAATTTTCATAATTTTTGGAATCAATATGTGAGTGTGGCAGATTAAAATGTGTTTTGATTAATTTCAGTTAATTTGGATCGACTAGAAAATGGCCATTTTTCAAACGGTCTCCAAATTCGACGTAATTAGTTTTGTTAGGACCGTATCGTCAAAACATAACTACAAATAATTTTTCTGTAATTTTCGGAGTTAGTACGTGACCTCGGTAAATTAAAACGTACAATCAAATTAAATATTTTATATTTTAATTTAAAGAAAAGCAGGCTGAAACGATCGAATAGGCTAATGAGACATGGTCCATTGTGTCCGAAATAGGGGTATTTGGCTAGGGACAACATTCACTGGGCTGGATTTGGAGTTCATGTGGGTAAACATGAATTTTTGAATATTAAAGAGAATTAAATAATAGAATATTATATTATAAATAACCCTAGAAAACCCTAAACCTAATTCTCTAAACCTAGCCACCACTAACGTTTTAATGGCCACGAACCTATCATTTTATTCCCTTAATCTTTCACAATCCACTCACGATTATCACCAACTTATAATTACGAAATGGAAGAGCTTCGAGAGGACTTGAATTTCATACGGGTATGATGGGATTTCACTTTCTGGATGCCGCGAATTTCAAGGCCAAAGTGGCCGACTTCGGTCTCGTACTACGGAGCGGTGACAGGCACGAGTGGGCCCATACGGTGGCTGGAGGAAGCCGACGCCAAGGCAGAGCGGGGGAGGGGAGTTGATCGGCGTCCGGTCTGATGATGTGGCGTGTGCAGGTGATTATTCACCATGAGGTTAGGTTCAACTATTACGTGATGTACAGAAAGGAAGAAGAAAGGGATTTATCCCTTAACAATGTAATTAAGAATTTCTAATTGATATTAAATTTATTTTTAACGTAATTAATATTCAAAACCCCATAACCTGTTCAATATTCGACAGAATTCAACGAAACTGATTGTGTTAGAATCACGACGAGGAGATCTACGCTTCTGGACAGACTAGAACCATTTCTGAGCAGATCAAATTTTGGACCAAATTTCATATCTGAATCATTCAGATTTAAACGAAGGTGAGATATCTATTTATTTCTTTTTTTAAATAACTAGAAATAATTCTGATTTTAACCAATCTATAGTTCATTCCTGTTTGTTATGATCCATGATTTGTTCTGCGATGGATGTAGTATGTAGATCTGGCTGTTTGGTGATATTGTGTGGTGATACAATTGTTAAAACGTATTGATTTGCAGTGATAAAATTTGTTAGAAACATATAGATTAATTTGTAGTAATAAATTGAGTAAAACAAAAAATATATAATTTTTGTTTAGATAAAAATGAATCAAACATTTTTGTTATTTTTGTTGAATCAAAATATTCAACAAAAATGAAGTATCACCTTTTATACATTTTGTTGAATCAAAACTATCAACAAAAATGAATCATACCTTTTTTTGTCACTTTGTTTAATCATGTAATGTTAGAATTAAAAATGTCATTTTCAGAATCATGTAATGTTAGAAATGAAAAAAATGTCATTATATTGAGAATGTCATTATATTGAGATTATCATTTATTTAGAATTGTCATAATAAATATAATTAACATTTTTGTTATATATTGTCATGTTAGATAAAATCAACATTCTTGTTACATATTGACATGTTAGATAAAATTAACATTTTTGCTATATATTGTCATGTTAGAGGAAAATAAACATTTTTTCTTATAAATTGTTTTGTTTAAAATAGAAATATCATTTTTGGTTAGAAATATACATCAGAATAAAATATCATTTTTGTTATAAAATATTAAGTTAGATTGAAAACATCATTCTTATACAGAAATGTCACATTATATTAAAAATGTCATTTTATATAGAAATGTAACATTAAATTAAAAATGTCATTTTATATAGGAATGTCATATCGGATTAAAAATGTCATATGTTTAGATTATGGTCATGTTACACAAATATGTCATATATTTAGATAAATGGTCATTTTGTTGAACTAGAATCAACAACATATAGAATTGTCATTTTATTTAATTAGAATTGACAAAATATAATAATGTTACATCGAAGCTTAAAGTTGTGTCCAGAGCATTAATAGCCTTTCGCTATGATTAGTTATTTATTCCGCTGCATTATATTAATATTATTGTAAATTTATCTTTCGTTGTATTATAATATCGATGTACTCTGATATTCTGTACTCTGATGTAACATTATTATGATGTAATAAAAGTCTTCTGTTATTTGTTCTGATGTGTTGTATGCCCAAAGTTAGCGTATTCCGGTTTTTTGAACTGCCTTAGTCGATTTTGCGATCGATTAGGTCCGGGCAAAAATCCGAATCGTTACATTATTTGTCATGTTTAAATTAGAAATTTTATACAAACAAAAATATTCATTTTTATTTGTCATGTTAAATGTTGAAATTGTATACAAACAAAAATATTCATTTTTATTTGTCATGTTAAAGTAGAAAATTGTGTACAAATAAATATTCATTTTTATTTGTCATGTTAAAGTAGAAAATTGTGTACAAATAAACATTCATTTTTATTTGTCATGTTAAAAATAATATTGTATACAAATAAAAATATTTCTTTTTATTTGTCATGTTAAAATAGATTTGTATACAAATAAAAATACAATTTTTATTTGTCATGTTAATGTAGGAATTGTATGCAAATAAAAATATTTCTTTTTATTTGTCATGTTTAAAATAGAATTGTATGAAAATAAAAATATTTCTTTTTATTTGTCATGTTTAAAATAGAATTGTATGCAAATAAAAATATATTTTTTTATTTGCCATGTTTAAATAGAATTGTATGCAAATAAAAATATTTCTTTTTATTTGTCATGTTGAAATGAAATTGCATGCAAATAAAAATATTTCTTTTTATTTGTCATGTTGAAATTAGAAATTGCATGCAAATAAAAATATTTCTTTTTATTTGTCAAGTTGAAGTTTGAAATTGCATGCAAATAAAAATATTCCTTTTTATTTATCATGCTAAATATAGACGTTGTTATACGAAAAAAAATTCTTTTTATTTATACATAGGTAATATGAAAACATGTAGACAAACAAAATTTTCTTTTTTTGTTTGTCATATGAAATGCAGAAAACATGTAGACAAATTAATACTTCTTTTTTATTTGTCATTAGAAATATAGAACATGTAGACAAATAAAATATTCTTTTTATCTATACATTAGAAATGTAGAACATGTTATGTAAAATAAAATATTCTTTTTTATTTTTCATTAGAGACATGGAATATGTTATGCAAATAAAATATTCTTTTTATTTGTCATTAGAAACATAGAAATTGTATTGTATAAATAAAATTTTTCTTTTTATTTATACATAGGAAATGTAAAAATGTTTAAACAATAAAATATTCTTTTTATTGTATGGATATGAAATGTAAAAATTGTATAAACAATAAAAATATTCTTTTTATTTATACATAGGAAATGTAAAAATGTTTAGACAATAAAATATTCTTTTTATTGTATGCATATGAAATGTAGAAATTGTATAGAAAATAAAATATTCTTTTTATTTATACATATGAAATGTAGAAAATGTGTAGATAATAAAATACCCCTTTATTGTAACATGAAATGTGATTGAACCAAATACACTTGGTTGTTGATATTGAATGCGATTGAATGATTGTTTGGATTATGCTTGACCAGTTTATGAGCAAAATATGCTTTTACATTTAGCATTGGGTTGGGTAAAAATATCTATGCGCTAACACCTTGTGAAACACTTCACGATTTGACTATAAGGTGTTTAGCAATATTGTTTGTTTCATTTCAAAATTAATGAATGATTTTTGAAACGTATTTTTCTTAAGTGAAAATAAACAGTATTCCCGATTTTGGACAGGGAATTTTTTATAAAATGTTTTGTAAAACAGAAGGATTTCGAGGGCTATACCAGATGATTTCGAAATGATTTGGAATTGGAAATCTATATAGATTTGAAAGTACTTGTGATTATTATGTTGTGAATTGATTTATCCATACTTTGGGATATGAAATGATTTAGTATGTGGCTAAAGATGCGGGTGACCCGGACGACTAAAACACAGGGGATGGTGGTGGATGAGGGCGGTGTATGTCTTCCCCGATAGTGTGGGATGGTGCATCGTTAGTGTAGCCTGCTCCTAGATGGGGGGTGTACATATTTATATCGAGTTGGCATGGTGAGTCCTGTAGCCTTGTCTAAGGGGAGCCCGATATCTAGTTGCATATTTATTTTTATGCATTTGTTTTGGAATTCATATTTCCAAAGATTTTATTTTGAGATCCCGAAGTGAAATCTACTTTGTTATAAAAGCTAGATATGTATTTCAAATGATTTGAAATAAGAAATCGGGAAATAATTTCCAAAAGAATAATTTCTGTAAAGAGAATTGGATTTTGAAATCTAAGTTTAGGGATTAAGCCTAAATGGGTAGATTGGGAAAAATTGCATGTTAAATGATGCATTGTAGATCCACAAGTTTATTTATGGTTGTTGTTTATGCTCTGGCAATCCAATGGAGTAAACTCGTTCCGCGTTAGCAGCGTGGTCCTGTGATTAGCCTTATTATTATTAGATAAGTTAAGTAAAGATTTCTTATACCAGTCCCATGACCGACTCATAGTTTGTTTCACTTGCAAACTCGTGCCCATATTTTTTACACAGGCAGTCGAGTGGCTTGTTTTGCAGATATTTCTTATTTATTGAGGAGGATTCTGGATTGAAGCTTAAAGCTATGTCCAGAGCATTGATAGACTACCGCTGTGTTGTATTAAATTCGTTGTAAATTAATCTTCCGCTGTTGTATTATTATATTCGATATACTCTGATATTTTGTACTCTGATGTTGCATTATTATTATGTAATAAAAGTCTTTTGTTATTTGTTCTGATGTGTTGTATCCCCAAAGTTAGCGTATGCGAGATTCGAACGGTCTTGGTCGATTTGGCGATTGATTAGGTCCGGGCGAAATCCGTTTAGTTACAATGCTCTTTAGAGAAAGTTCTATGACAAGTCTCTCACCGATCGCATCATCTTACAGCAACAACTTTATTCATTCAAAATGAGGCCCGGAACAGATGTATTTGCTCATATAGATGCCCTCAACACACTTGTCATGAATCTTCGAGAAGCTGATGTAAAGATTGAGGATGAGGCGCAAGCTGTTATATTTTTATATTCTTTACCTGCAGAGTATAACACTTTTGTTAACTCTATGATCTATGGGCATTCGTCTATTTGCTTGGAGGATGTGAAGACAAATTTTCATAATGAGATGTTGCGAGGAATGTTAGAAAGCATGAGCATGGAGAATTATTCTGAAAGCCTTGTTGCACAAAGAGGAAGAAGTAAAAGTAGACCCAAATATGGTGGAGATCGAGCTAAGTTCAGCTCTCAGTCAAGAGGAGCCCGGAAGGGAGTTTGACATTATTGCAGAAAACCTGGACATTATATTGCAAATTGCCCCAAATTGGAGAATAAAAACAAAGTTGTTCCCCAGAAGGCTTCAGCATCTACAGTGGAGACATCAGATTCAGATAATGATCCTGGTTTTTTACAGCTTCGGCCTCTCCTATGAAGAGTACTATGTGGATTATTGACTCGGGAGCATCCTATCACATGACATCTGATAGGCACTTTTTTTCCACTTATCGTCAACTTGATGGAGGATAGGTTCTCATTGGAAATAATGCTTCTTGTCGCATGATTGGTATTGGAATAGTAAAAATCGGGGTGTTTGATGGTGTTGTACGTACTTTATGTAATGTCAGGCATGTTCCTGATTTAAGGTGTAGTTTGATCTCCATTGGAGCATCGTGCAATTTTGGCTTAAAGTGTGTAATAGAAAAAGGTTCATTAAAAAATACAAATGGCTCATAGATAGTAATGAAAGGGGTAAAAGCTGGAAATCTATATTTGCTGAAGGGTACAACTGTTGTTGCAGAGACTGCTTTGGTTATTGATTCAGTTGATTCCGAGTCTACCAGATTGCGGCATTTTCGTATCTATTACTTAATTAGTAAAATAGGATAATGACACTACTGATGTGGACATATAAGAACTTTGGTATTTCAAAATACTGAACTCCTACTTATTTCCGCCCTTTTTTAACTAACAATTACGAAATGTTCCCCACGATCTTTTTGAAACCACCTGCCTTCCTCATAATCAGTTTCTTCTTCCCCAATTTGTACCACCATCTACCCACCGATTATTTTTTCCGCTATCCACCTCCTGCCGACTTTTCCATTATTTCCGTCATCCCTACCAACCGGCCACCATCCTCGCATCAACAACAGCCTGTGTAACACCCCACACCCGCTAAGGTCACTCACTAAGGGAATGCCTTAACTTCGGTGGAGTATTTTATGTGAATATAGAACGGAAAAATTACAACAAGACAGATATAAGTAATATTTGAAATTTAAAACATCATTTCATTGCAGTAGAAGGTAAACATGTTTGGTTACATATCAAAAACCAACAAGAGTCAAGTACAAAATATCCATCTTGTTAAAACATAAGTACATAATTCCACTACATACTAATAGCCATAATAGAAAAGATAACCGAGCTTTAGTTCAAGAGTCCAAGCTCCACAAAATAGATAAAGCAATCTGATCAAAGCCCACTAGTGCTAGGCCCACTCTGATAACCTGAGGGTTGGAAAAAAAATAAAAATAACGGGGTCAGACATAAGTCTGAGTGAGCCCTATAACTTTAACAATACAATCATTAAAGTAATTAGGGTATGATATAAACCTGGTACGGTACGACTGGGGATAAATGACTACACTAAGCAGCCAACTAGACTTAGGATGAACTAAGATAACGGTAAAGACGCGCCTATCCACCCAAGGATAAATACTACACTGCACCACACCAGATCTACCCACCCAAGGCTAATTCCTACACTGCACCACACCGCATCTACCCACCCAAGGGTAATTACTAACTGCACCACACCAGTCACTCCTACTTAAAGGTTGATCCCACCCAAGGACTTAGAAAATTTACCCAGTAGTTTCGTGTACCCATAGCTGACTACATAGGTGTCGTCTGCCCCTATCTCCACTAGGTGTACCCTGTACTTAGTAATCTTAATAGTAGTCTCGTGTACCCCTAGCTGACTACATAGGTGCCGTCTGCCCCTATGTCCACTAGGTATACCTACTACTCCCATTTGATCGGCTCCCTAACATAGATACCCGTGCTGGCCCCACAGTGGGGTGTATCACTCCCCAAAGTGGCAACCGGATACAATCAACGGTGCACGGCTTATACCTACACGATGCAACGTCTTACCTACCAGCCCGGGTCCACACACGCATATGAAACCCGTTGGACTTGCGTTGCCACCGCTAACCCGTTTTGGCCTCTTATAGTCAAGCCCAGTACGCGTGTCCCGTCCTCGACATGGGTCGAGCCCAATAAGATACATATGGGTTACTGGTTGAAATGGGCCCCCACAAGCTACCCACCTAAGCTTGTCCCTTTTTCTAGTATATCCCACTTAACCCTTTTGAATAATCATGTCCACTTACATGTTTAAAGTTTGGTTAAATCATCTAATCATATTTCAATTGCCACTCAAGGCACCCACTAGATTTCCCATGCCACCTAAGGCACCTACTTGATTTCCACATGCCACCCAAGGCACTTACTTAACCCTTTAATCATGTTTAATTACATGTTCCACTCTGGTTAAATAATCTAATCTTATCTTATATTACCACCCAAGGCAACCACTAGATTTTCCCCATGCCACCCAAGGCACTTACTTAACCCTTTAATCATGTTTAATTACATGTTCCACTTTGGTTAAGTATTCTAATCGTATTTTCTATTGCCACCCAAGGAAACCACTAGATTTTTCCACATGCCACCCAAGGCACCCACTTAACCCCTCATGCCCCACTACATGCTTATCTGGTTAAGTGTTTCTTAATTGATTAAGACGGTAACCTTTGCAAAGACCTCTCGCATTAGACTATCTTTTATGGCAGCTGGATTTGCCGGTCGGGTCCGGGCAGCCTTACGCCATAACAGAGTCTAACCTCGTGTCTTTACACTTGTCACGTATTTAGTTTATGCCTAAGACCTCTAACATTGGGCCAATCATTTGTAGCCGCTGGATTTGTCAGTCGGTTCCGGGCAGTCTTATGCTACAAAAGGGTCCAACCTCGTGTCTTAGTCGATTAATTACACCTAATTAATCACCCCCATAATTTGTATTTATTATCCCTAATTAATTACAAATTTAACGATGTAGATAATTGACTCAATTATGTCCATCCACTTTATGGTATGCATAATCATACCAACTTCACACCATTTCATTAACATGAATATTAACCCCATCGTTCCCCACGTAATTCGCTAAAATGACATGCTTAAAAGGGAAGATTCATCACACATACAATGGGTTCAACTTGCATAACATTAGCATCAACATGGGTTTTAAAGGTGTCAACATGCATATAGCATCTAACCCAACTAGCATAAATAATCAACCCAAACTTGCATGAATCACATATGTCATAAAGAGGTTAACTTGCATAAGTTACTTATGTCATACAAAGGGGTAAACTTGCATATGTATGTATGACATACAAAGGGGTTAACTTACATATGTATGCATATCATACTAAGGTGTAAACTTGCACATGTTACTTGCATATAATCAAACACCAAACTTTCATAACATGTCATATATGAACTTGCATATAATCATACACCAAACTTGCATAACATATCATGTATGAACTTGCATATAATCATACACCAAACTTGCATAATCATGGTGTCATAATGGATCAATGTTTATCATAGTGATTTGCATAACTAGCATCATGAACACATAGCCTAAAACTTGCATAACTTGCATAACATCATGATCACATAGCATATGACTTGCATAACTTGCATAACATCCTGATCACATAGCATATGACTTGCATAACTTGCATAACATCATGATCACATAGCATATGACTTGCATAACTTGCATAACATCATGAACACATAGCATATAACTTGCATAACTTGCATAACATCATTAACTCATAGCATATGATAACATGACTTGCATTGATCCACATTCATAGCCATAACCTCATTATATCCTATCATAATCATTTCAACAATTGGTCATTAAGGCTATAGAAACTCACAACTTGTTGATTAGCACTCCTATGAAGAAGATTAAGTTGCTAGAGTTGATTAGAAGTTGATTTGAGAAGCTATCTTCCTCTTTAATTTGATGGAGGCTCCTTCAAGTTGCATTTTGACGGCATAACGATGTTGTATCTATTTTTAGTATGAATTAGGTAGTCTTAGGGTGTATTTATAGATTAGTTAGGTGTTTTAGGCCATTAGATTAATCCTAAATCAGATTAGAGTCGTCAGATCTCGTCACTAGCCCTAAAACATAGCCCAAACCCCATCAGGTTGCACCCAGGTCACACAGACCGATGGGGGGGTCGACTCCTGGGTCGACCCCTGGGTCGACCCCTAGGGAGGGGGTCGACACCCATGTCGACCCTAGGGTCGACACCCTCTGCCTGGCGGGAATTTTCCCGCCTCTTCTGAAATGTGAAATTTTTGCATTTAAATCTGTTTTGAATTTTCTGAAAACTTCTTCGGGCCTTAATTGGGTCATACGGACTCCGATTTTCGAAAACTCGGACTCTATTTCGCGTATTTTTCCGAGACGAACGCAATGGCCTAGTCCGTTTCCCCTGATTCAGATTTTAAAATTTAATTCTGCCCTGATTTATATTATAACAAGTTATTCAACATACGGGGTGTTACATTCTCCCCTACTTAAAGGATTTCGTCCCCGAAATCTCTAAATCAAGAAGAACGTATCCTACCATCCAAACAACCATCTACTCAAACCATCAAACACTGGCATCCATCGTCCTTAAAGTTTCTAATGCTGTATGAACATATGCAAAAAGTGTGTGTATATGTTCCCTATCTAATGTAAAATCAGGCGGTCTCCTGATTCAGTTGACCTCCTTAATGCAAACCATGATAGTGTCATGCATCCAATAATTATGCGAGAGAACCCTATCGTCACACACTATCTCTACATGTGTGCACAACCATACACCAAAATGCATCATCCATATGATAGCACAACCATTATACATCCACTACTATAACTACCTACACACAATTTTATGCAATATGCAATATGAAGTGACTGAGCCGATCTAGTGTCTAAAGTGTGTGTATATGCATCCACGAGCAACCACTAGCAACCACTTGCATCCACACGCATCCATCAAACATAACATGTCTCAAACACATGTTTCAACCATAGGTTTACCCTATCTAAAGGTCAAAGGTACTAATGAGAGGACACACTAAAGATAAGATAAGTACTAGACAAACGATAAAGGAGAAGTTAAAAGACATACCCTAAAAAAGGAATGGGTACAGAGAACGCATCTTCGCTTCTGTCTCCCAAGTAGCATTGCTCTCATCCTCTCCCCATTGCACTTTGACTAGTCGAACCTCTCTGTTTCTCAACTTCTTAATCTCTGACCCAAGGATGCGGGTAGGAGCTCGTCGAATAGTCGCATCACGCTCTACCTCCACTTTTCTAAGCAAGCTCAGCTCTACCACCTCTACGGTCTCATGTAGGCACTTCCTCAAATGTGACACATGAAATACGTCATGTACCCCACTAAGTCTCTCGGGTAAATCCACTCTATATGCCATCCGTCCAATCCTTTCCTTAATAGGAAACGATCCTACAAACCTTGGAGCTAACTTCCCAACGGACCCAAAGCGAACAACATTCCGTAATGGAGATACTTTGACAAAGACCATGTCCCCAACATCAAACTCAAGATCCGTCCTCCTCTTATCCGCGTAAGATTTCTGTCTTTCTTGCGCCGCTTTCATCCTTCTTCGAATCAAATCAATCTTTTCCGAAGTCTCTCTAACCATATCAGGCCCAAGCAAGATCTTATCCGTAGATTCCCACTAACATGTAGGTGATCGACAAGGCCTTCCATAAAGAGCTTAAAAAGGAGCCATACCAATACTAGACTGAAAGCTGTTATTATACGCGAACTCCACCAATGGAAGATGCTCTTCCCATGTACCTCCAAAATCTAAGATACAAAGCCTCAAAAGGTCTTCTAGAACACGATTCACCCTCTCGGTCTGACCATCCGTCTGAGGATGATATGCGGTGCTCAGACACAACTGAGTCCCTACCGCCTCTTACAAACTTTTCCAAAACTCGCTAGTGAAGATAATATCTCGATCGCTCACTATGCTCGAAGGTACATCATGCAATCGAACTATTTCTCGAAGGTAAACTGAAGCTAGCCATGGAGCAGTCCTATTGCTCTTCACGGGTATGAATTGGGCGCTCTTAGTAAGTCTGTCTACCACAACCCAAATTCCCGTATTACCCTTCCTCGATCTCGATAACCCGTCAATAAAATCCATCGAGACGCTATCCCACTTCCATTGCGGAACTTCCAATGGGTGAAGCAACCCACCAGGTTTCTTTTGCTCCGCTTTCACTTGTTGGCACACCAAGCATCTAGCAACATACTCGGCCACATCTTTCTTCATATCGGCCCAAAAGAAAACTCGCTTCATGTCTTGGTACATCTTGTCCCCACCGGGATGAATGGTCATCTTTGAACGATGCGCATAATCAAGTATAGCCTTCCTCAAACCCTCATCTTGCGGTACACCAAGTCTACCGTCTCTACGCAACCACCCCCTATCGTCTAGGGTGTACCTACTCAAATGGCTGGACGACTCCCCCCTTATGAGCCTCTCTACCAACTCAACCAACTGTGGGTCGTCCCACTGTGCCTCGCCAAGCCGTCCCAAAAGAGTAGGTCTGACCTCTAAGGATGCTAGCAAACCGGGTACAAAGTCAACGGAAGGTCTAAAATCAAACATCGAGATAAATTCCAAGCTTCGTCGTCCCACGAACAATGGACTCAAGGACAACCTTTTTCTGCTTAAGGCGTCCGCCACTACGTTACCCTTGCCAGGGGTATACACTATCTCGAAATCATAGGATGCTAAGAACTCCATCCACCTTTGTCGTCTTAAGGCTATGCGCTCGAAGAGTCTCCAACACTTCCCTAAGATGTAGGGCAAGCTTTTCTCCACTTCTAGAGAAAACCAGGATATTCTCCCATGCAAAATCGTCACAACTATCCATCTCTCATGCAGACCATCCTAGTCAAACTTGACATCCCCCAAGTGCAAGCCCCAAAGGCCTAAACCAATATCAGACAAACACCCAAGGGATACCTCCTTCGAATTCAGACGACCTACGTGAGATGATACTAGAAAAAAAAGGCTAAATAATTAAGCACTTGTCCAACTCTGGATGTCCTTGCCAGTCTCGCTCCAAAACCACCGTTGATCAAATAACTGGCTTTGCTTAACCTATTAAGCACATACGAAAACTTATTTCGTTCTTAGAAAAGACCAAGATGTCATCCACAAAGACCACTACGAAGTTATTTAGGTACTCCCTGAACACCCTACTCATCAAATCAACAAAGTATGCAGGGGCGTTCGTCAAACCAAATGGCATCACCAGCCACTCATAGAAACCATCCGGAGTCCTAAAGGCAGTCTTCTCTATACTATCCTCAGCCACTCTCAACTGATGAAACCCCGTGGCTAAGTCCAACTGCGAAAACACTGAGGCGCCAACCAACTGATCAAAGAGATCATCAATCCTCGGCAATGGGTGTCTATTCTTCTTTGTGAGCTTGTTGAGTTCTCTATAGCCAACACAAAGTCTGAGGGACCCATCCGCCTTCGTGGCAAAAACTACTGGAGCACCCCACTCCGACATACTTCGTCTTATGAACCCCTTCTCAAGAAACTCCCCTACTTGCTTATGGAGTTCCCTCCTCTCACGAGGAGCCATGTGGCGCACTGGCAAAGATACTTGTTTAGCATTATCCACCAGATATATTCGGAAGTCTATCTCCCGCTTCGGAGGTAAGCCCTTCACCTCCTCAAACACATCCGAGTATTCCCGGACCACTCTAACTGATCGCAAACTCTCAACCGAAGCGTCAAGCGAATCAAGATAACTTAGCATAACAGAATCCATGGGATTACAAGAGATCTCGAGAGTGTTACCCAAGCGGGTCATGAGCCTAACAACTCTCCTTTCGCAATCAAGAACGGCACCATTACTGGATAACCAGTCCATGCCCAAAATCAACCCATAGCCCGTGAAGCCCAAATCAAAAGCATCACATCTAAACTCAACGCTAAGTATGGAAATCTTCAAACCCAAACATATCATGGACAAATAAGTGGAGCCCCCAATTGGGTTTGAAACAACCAAGGGATCATCTACTAGACTGGTGTCTAAGTGCAGTGACTCAACTAATGATGATGAGATAAACGAATGCGATGCGCCAGAGTCGAATAAAGTTCGAACAGGATGATCGAGAGAACCAAATTTCAACCTAGATGGTCCTACCCCCATCAGGTCTACCAGCCGTGAGGGAATACATCTACCCTCCAGAGGATCATGTACTTTGTCCTTACCTCTTTGGACAATCCTAATAAGGTGTCCTATTTCTCCAAAACAACTGGCCTTCTCCTTCACATTCTCCTTCCATGACCTCTCACCACGATGAAGTTTCGTCCTTTATTTACCTAATAGCTATTTGAACCTTCCTCCCTCGTCCATCTTAAAGGTACCCACAAGCCCTCCACCTCCTTGGACTAACTTCTTAGCCCGACAAACGTCTTAGTCCCTTGAAGTGGTTCTTCCGTCCTTCATACGGAAGTCCTTATTTATCTTAAAAAGACATCTATACGCGGAGGGGAAATTCAAAAAGAGAAAGAGGAAGAGATTCAAAACGGAGAATCGAAGGAAAGATATATGGCTCTTGGGGATTATGTTCTTTTCTTTCAAAAACTTCTCTTAAAAGACATGTTTTTGAAAATACTTCTTCCAAAAATGCTTTTAGAAAAATAGTTTTCTATAAAATTTATCTGTTCTGGTAACCTTCAGCTCTGATACCACGTGTAACACCCCACACCCGCTAAGGTCACTCACTAAGGGAATGCCTTAACTTCGGTGGAGTATTTTATGTGAATATAGAACAGAAAAATTACAACAAGACAGATATAAGTAACACTTGAAATTTAAAACATCATTTCATTGCAGTAGAAGGTAAACATGTTTGGTTACAAATCAAAAACCAACAAGAGTCAAGTACAAAATATCCATCTCGTTAAAACATAAGTACATAATTCCACTACATACTAATAGCCATAATAGAAAAGATAACCGAGCTTTACTTCAAGAGTCCAAGCTCCACAAAATAGATAAAGCAATCTGATCAAAGCCCCCTAGTGCTAGGCCCACTCTGATAACCTGAGGGTTGGAAAAAAAATAAAAACAATGGGGTCAGACATAAGTCTGAGTGAGCCCTATAACTTTAACAATACAATCATTAAAGTAATTAGGGTATGATATAAACCTGGTACGGTACGACTGGGGATAAATGACTACACTAAGCAGCCAACTAGACTTAGGATGAACTACGATAACGGTAAAGACGCGCCTATCCACCCAAGGATAAATACTACACTGCACCACACCAGATCTACCCACCCAAGGCTAATTCCTACACTGCACCACACCGCATCTACCCACCAAAGGGTAATTACTAACTGCACCACACCAGTCATTCCTACTTAAAGGTTGATCCCACCCAAGGACTTAGATAATTTACCCAGTAGTTTCGTGTACCCATAGCTGACTACATAGGTGTCGTCTGCCCCTATCTCCACTAGGTGTACCCTGTACTTAGAAATCTTAATAGTAGTCTCGTGTACCCATAGCTGACTACATAGGTGTCGTCTGCCCCTATCTCCACTAGGTGTACCCACTACTCCCATTTGATCGGCTCCCTAACGTAGATACCCGTGCTGGCCCCACAGTGGGGTGTATCACTCCCCAAAGTGGCAACCGGATACAATCAACGGTGCACGGCTTATACCTACACGATGCAACAACGTCTTACCTACCAGCCCGGGTCCACACACGCATATGAAACCCGTTGGACTTGCGTTGCCACCGCTAACCCGTTTTGGCCTCTTATAGTCAAGCCCAGTACGCGTGTCCTGTCCTCGACATGGGTCGAGCCCAATAAGATACATATGGGTTACTGGTTGAAATGGGCCCCCACAAGCTACCCACCTAAGCTTGTCCCTTTTTCTAGTGTATCCCACTTAACCCTTTTGAATAATCATGTCCACTTACATGTTTAAAGTTTGGTTAAGTCATCTAATCATATTTCAATTGCCACTCAAGGCACCCACTAGATTTCCCATGCCACCCAAGGCACCTACTTGATTTCCACATGCCACCCAAGGCACTTACTTAACCCTTTAATCATGTTTAATTACATGTTCCACTCTGGTTAAATATTCTAATCTTATCTTATATTGCCACCCAAGGCAACCACTAGATTTTCCCCATGCCACCCAAGGCACTTACTTAACCCTTTAATCATGTTTAATTACATGTTCCACTTTGGTTAAGTAAGCTAATCGTATTTTCTATTGCAACCCAAGGCAACCACTATATTTTTCCACATGCCACCCAAGGCACCCACTTAACCCCTCATGCCCCACTACATGCTTATCTGGTTAAGTGTTTCTTAATTGATTAAGACCGTAACCTTTGCAAAGACCTCTCACATTAGACTATCTTTTATGGCAGCTGGATTTGCCGGTCGGGTCCGGGCAGCCTTACGCCATAACAGAGTCTAACCTCGTGTCTTTACACTTGTCACGTATTTAGTTTATGCCTAAGACCTCTCACATTGGGCCAATCATTTGTAGCCGCTGGATTTGTCGGTCGGTTCCGGGCAGTCTTATGCTACAAAAGGGTCCAACCTCGTGTCTTAGTCGATTAATTACACCTAATTAATCACCCCCATAATTTGTATTAATTATCCCTAATTAATTACAAATTTAACGATGTACATAATTGACTCAATTATGTCCATCCACTTTATGGTATGCATAATCATACCAACTTCACACCATTTCATTAACATGAATATTAACCCCATTGTTCCCCACGTAATTCGCTAACATGACATGCTTAAAAGGGAAGATTCATCACACATACAATGGGTTCAACTTGCATAACATTAGCATCAACATGGGTTTTAAAGGTGTCAACATGCATATAGCATCAAACCCAACTAGCATAAATAATCAACCCAAACTTGCATGAATCACATATGTCATAAAGAGGTTAACTTGCATAAGTTACTTATGTCATACAAAGGGGTAAACTTGCATATGTATGTATGACATACAAAGGGGTTAACTTGCATATGTATGCATATCATACTAAGGTGTAAACTTGCACATGTTACTTGCATATAATCAAACACCAAACTTTCATAACATGTCATATATGAACTTGCATATAATCATACACCAAACTTGCATAACATATCATGTATGAACTTGCATATAATCATACACCAAACTTGCATAATCATGGTGTCATAATGGATCAATGTTTATCATAGTGATTTGCGTAACTAGCATCATGAACACATAGCCTAAAACTTGCATAACTTGCATAACATCATGATCACATAGCATATGACTTGCATAACTTGCATAACATCATGATTACATAGCATATGACTTGCATAACTTGCATAACATCATGATCACATAGCATATGACTTGCATAACTTGCATAACATCATGAACACATAGCATATAACTTGCATAACTTGCATAACATCATTAACACATAGCATATGATAACATGACTTGCATTGATCCACATTCATAGCCATAACCTCATTATATCCTATCATAATCATTTCAACAATTGGTCATTAAGGCTATAGAAACTCACAACTTGTTGATTAGCACTCCTATGAAGAAGATTAAGTTGCTAGAGTTGATTAGAAGTTGATTTGAGAAGCTATCTTCCTCTTTAATTTGATGGAGGCTCCTTCAAGTTGCATTTTGACGGCATAACGACGTTGTATCTATTTTTAGTATGAATTAGGGTAGTCTTAGGGTGTATTTATAGATTAGTTAGGTGTTTTAGGCCATTAGATTAACCCTAAATCAGATTAGAGCCGTTAGATCTCGTCACTAGCCCTAAAACATAGCCCAAACCCCATCAGGTTGCACCCAGGTCACACAGACCGACAGGGGGGTCGACCCCTAGGGAGGGGGTCGACACCCATGTCGACCCTAGGGTCGACACCCTCTGCCTGGCGGGAATTTTCCCGCCTCTTCTGAAATGTGAAATTTTTGCATTAAATCTGTTTTGAATTTTCTGAAAACTTCTTCGGGACTTAACTGGGTCATACGGACTCTGATTTTCGAAAATTCGGACTCTATTTCGCGTATTTTTCCGAGACGAACGCAATGGCATAGCCCGTTTCCCCTGATTCAGAATTTAAAATTTAATTCTGCCCTGATTTATATTATAACAAGTTATTCAACATACGGGGTGTTACATTCTCCCCTACTTAAAGGATTTCGTCCCCGAAATCTCTAAGTCAAGAAGAACGTATCCTACCATCCAAACAACCATCTACTCAAACCATCAAACACTGGCATCCATCGTCCTTAAAGTTTCTAATGCTGTATGAACATGTGCAAAAAGTGTGTGTATATGTTCCCTATCTAATGTAAAATCAGGCGGTCTACTGATTCAGTTGACCTCCTTAATGCAAACCATGATAGTGTCATGCATCCAATATGTATGCGAGAGAACCCTATCGTCACACACTATCTCCACATGTGTGCACAACCATACACCAAAATGCATCATCCATATGATAGCACAACCATTATACATCCATTAATATAACTACCTACACACAATTTTATGCAATATGCAATATGAAGTGACTGAGCCGATCTAGTGTCTAAAGTGTGTGTATATGCATCCACGAGCAACCACTAGCAACCACTTGCATCCACACGCATCCATCAAACATAACATGTCTCAAACACATGTTTCAACCATAGGTTTACCCTATCTAAAGGTCAAAGGTACTAATGAGAGGACACACTAAAGATAAGATAAGTACAAGACAAACGATAAAGGAGAAGTTAAAAGACATACCCTAAAAAAGGAATGGGTACAGAGAACGCATCTTCGCTTCTGTCTCCCAAGTAGCATTGCTCTCATCCTCTCCCCATTGCACTTTGACTAGTCGAACCTCTCTGTTTCTCAACTTCCTAATCTCTGACCCAAGGATGCGGGTAGGAGCTCGTCGATTAGTCGCATCACGCTCTACCTCCACTTTTCTAAGCAAGCTCGGCACTACCACCTCTGCGGTCTCATGTAGGCACTTCCTCAAATGTGACACATGAAATACGTCATGTACCCCACTAAGTCTCTCGGGTAAATCCACTCTATATGCCATCCATCCAATCCTTTCCTTAATAGGAAACGGTCCTACAAACGTTGGAGCTAACTTCCCAACGGACCCAAAGAGAACAACATTCCGTAATGGAGATATTTTGACAAAGACCATGTCCCCAACATCAAACTCAAGATCCGTCCTCCTCTTATCCGCGTAAGATTTCTGTCTGTCTTGCGCCGCTTTCATCCTTCTTCGAATCAAATCAATCTTTTCCGAAGTCTCTCTAACCATATCAGGCCCAAGCAAGATCTTATCCGTAGATTCCCACTAACATGTAGGTGATCGACAAGGCCTTCCATAAAGAGCTTCAAAAGGAGCCATACCAATACTAGACTGAAAGCTGTTATTATACGCGAACTCCACCAATGGAAGATGCTCTTCCCATGTAACTCCAAAATCTAAGATACAAAGCCCCAAAAGGTCTTCTAGAACACGATTCACCCTCTCGGTCTGGCCATCCGTCTGAGGATGATATGCGGTGCTCAGACACAACTGAGTCCCTACCGCCTCTTACAAACTTTTCCAAAACTCGCTTGTGAAGATAAGATCTCGATCGCTCACTATGCTCGAAGGTACACCATGCAATCGAACTATTTCTCGAAGGTAAACTGAAGCTAGCCATGGAGCAGTCCTCTTGCTCTTCACGGGTATGAAATGGGCGCTCTTAGTAAGTCTGTCTACCACAACCCAAATTCCCGTATTACCCTTCCTCGATCTCGGTAACCCATCAATAAAATCCATCGAGACGCTATCCCACTTCCATTGCGGAACTTCCAATGGGTGAAGCAACCCACCAGGTTTCTTTTGCTCCGCTTTCACTTGTTGGCACACCAAGCATCTAGCGACATACTCGGCCATATCTTTCTTCATACCGGCCCAAAAGAAAACTCGCTTCATGTCTTGGTACATCTTGTCCCCACCGGGATGAATGAACGATGCGCATCATCAAGTATAGCCTTCCTCAAACCCTCATCTTGCGGTACACCAAGTCTACCATCTCTACGCAACCACCCCCTATCGTCTAGGGTGTACCTACTCAAATGGCTGGACGACTCCCCCTTATGAGCCTCTCTACCAACTCAACCAACTATGGGTCGTCCCACTGTGCCTCGCCAAGCCGTCCCAAAAGAGTAGGTCTGACCTCTAAGGATGCTAGCAAACCGGGTACAAAGTCAACGGAAGGTCTAAAATCAAACATCGAGATAAATTCCAAGCTTCGTCGTCCCACGAACAATGGACTCAAGGACAACCTTTTTCTGCTTAAGGCGTCCACCACCACGTTACCCTTGCCAGGGGTATACGCTATCTCGAAATCATAGGATGCTAAGAACTCCATCCACCTTTGTCGTCTTAAGACTATGCGCTCGAAGAGTCTCCAACACTTCCCTAAGATGTAGGGCATGCTTTTCTCCACTTCTAGAGAAAACCAGGATATTCTCCCATGCAAAATCGTCACAACTATCCATCTCTCACGCAGACCATCCTAGTCGAACTCGACATCCCCCAAGTGCAAGCCCCAAAGGCCTAAACCAATATCAGACAAACACCCAAGGGATACCTCCTTCGAATTCAGACGACCTACGTGAGATGATACTAGAAAAAAACGGCTAAATAATTAAGCACTTGTCCAACTCTGGATGTCCTTGCCAGTCTCGCTCCAAAACCACCGTTGATCAAATAACTGGTTTGCTTAACATATTAAGCACATACGAAAACTTATTTCGTTCTTAGAAAAGACCAAGATGTCATCCACAAAGACCACTACGAAGTTATTTAGGTACTCCCTGAACACCCTACTCATCAAATCAACAAAGTATGCAAGGGCGTTCGTCAAACCAAATGGCATCACCAGCCACTCATAGAAACCATCCGGAGTCCTAAAGGCAGTCTTCTCTATACTATCCTCAGCCACTCTCAACTGATGAAACCCCGTGGCTAAGTCCAACTGCGAAAACACTGAGGCGCCAACCAACTGATCAAAGAGATCATCAATCCTCGGCAGTGGGTGTCTATTCTTCTTTGTGAGCTTGTTGAGTTCTCTATAGCCTACACAAAGTCTGAGGGACCCATCCGCCTTCATGGCAAAATCTACTGGAGCACCCCACTCTGACATACTTCGTCTTATGAACCCCTTCTCAAGCAACTCCCCTACTTGCTTATGGAGTTCCCTCCTCTCACGAGGAGCCATGTGGCGCACTGGCAAAGATACTTGTTTAGCATTATCCACCAGATATATTCGGAAGTCTATCTCCCGCTTCGGAGGTAAGCCCTTCACCTCCTCAAACACATCCGAGAATTCCCGGACCACTCTAACTGATCGCAAACTCTCGACCGAAGCGTCAAGTGAATCAAGATAACTTAGCATAACAGAATCCATGGGATTACAAGAGATCTCGAGAGTGTTACCCAAGCGGGTCATGAGCCTAACAACTCTCCTTTCGCAATCAAGAACGGCACCATTACTGGATAACCAGTCCATGCCCAAAATCAACCCATAGCCCGTGAAGCCCAAATCAAAAGCATCACATCTAAACTCAACGCTAAGTATGGAAATCTTCAAACCCAAACATATCATGGACAAATAAGTGGAGCCCCCAATTGGGTTTGAAACAACCAAGGGATCATCTACTAGACTGGTGTCTAAGTGCAGTGACTCAACTAATGATGATGAGATAAACGAATGCGATGCGCCAGAGTCGAATAAAGTTCGAACAGGATGATCGAGAGAACCAAATTTCAACCTAGATGGTCCTACCCCCATCAGGTCTACCAGCCGTAAGGGAATACATCTACCCTCCAGAGGATCCTGTACTTTGTCCTTACCTCTTTGGACAATCCTAATAAGGTGTCCTATTTCTCCAAAACAACTAGCCTTCTCCTTCACATTCTCCTTCCATGACATCTCACCACGATGAGGTTTCGTCCTTTATTTACCTAATAGCTATTTGAACCTTCCTCCCTCGTCCATCTTAAAGGTACCCACAAGCCCTCCACCTCCTTGGACTAACTTCTTAGCCCGACAAACGTCTTAGTCCCTTGAAGTGGTTCTTCCGTCCTTCATACGGATGTCCTTATTTATCTTAAAAAGACATCTATACGCGGAGGGGAAATTCAAAAAGAGAAAGAGGAAGAGATTCGAAACAGAGAATCGAAGGAAAGATATATGGCTCTTGGGGATTATGTTCTTTTCTTTCAAAAACTTTTCTCTTAAAAGACATGTTTTTGAAAATACTTCTTCCAAAAATGCTTTTAGAAAAATAGTTTTCTATAAAATTTATCTGTTCTGGTAACCTTCAGCTCTGATACCACGTGTAACACCCCACACCCGCTAAGGTCGCTCACTAAGGGAATGCCTTAACTTCGGTGGAGTATTTTATGTGAATATAGAACAGAAAAATTACAACAAGACAGATATAAGTAATACTTGAAATTTAAAACATCATTTCATTGCAGCAGAAGGTAAACATGTTTGGTTACATATCAACAACCAACAAGAGTCAAGTACAAAATATCCATCTCGTTAAAACATAAGTACATAATTCCACTACATACTAATAGCCATAATAGAAAAGATAACCGAGCTTTACTTCAAGAGTCCAAGCTCCACAAAATAGATAAAGCAATCTGATCAATGCCCACTAGTGCTAGGCCCACTCTGATAACCTGATGGTTGGAAAAAAGAAACAACGGGGTCAGACATAAGTCTGAGTGAGCCCTATAACTTTAACAATACAATCATTAAAGTAATTAGGGTATGATATAAACCTGGTACGGTACGACTGGGGATAAATGACTACACTAAGCAGCGAACTAGACTTAGGTTGAACTAAGATAACGGTAAAGACGCGCCTATCCACCCAAGGATAAATACTACACTGCACCACACCAGATCTACCCACCCAAGGGTAATTCCTACACTGCACCACACCGCATCTACCCACCCAAGGGTAATTACTAACTGCACCACACCAGTCATTCCTACTTAAAGGTTGATCCCACCCAAGGACTTAGAAAATTTACCCAGTAGTTTCGTGTACCCCTAGCAGACTACATAGGTGTCGTCTGCCCCTATCTCCACTAGGTGTACCCTGTACTTAGTAATCTTAATAGTAGTCTCGTGTACCCCTAGCTGACTACATAGGTGCCGTCTGCCCCTATCTCCACTAGGTGTACCCACTGTTCCCATTTGATCGGCTCCCTAACGTAGATACCCGTGCTGGTCCCACAGTGGGGTGTATCACTCCCCAAAGTGGCAACCGGATACAATCAACGGTGCACGGCTTATACCTACACGATGCAACAATGTCTTACCTACCAGCCCGGGTCCACACACGCATATGAAACCCGTTGGACTTGCGTTGCCACCGCTAACCCGTTTTGGCCTCTTATAGTCAAGCCCAGTACGCGTGTCCCGTCCTCGACATGGGTCGAGCCCAATAAGATACATATGGGTTACTGGTTGAAATGGGCCCCCACAAGCTACCCACCTAAGCTTGTCCCATTTTCTTGTGTATCCCACTTAACCCTTTTGAATAATCATGTCCACTTACATGTTTAAAGTTTGGTTAAGTCATCTAATCATATTTCAATTGCCACTCAAGGCACCCACTAGATTTCCCATGCCACCCAAGGCACCTACTTGATTTTCACATGCCACCCAAGGCACTTACTTAACCCTTTAATCATGTTTAATTACATGTTCCACTCTGGTTAAATATTCTAATCTTATCTTATATTGCCACCTAAGGCAACCACTAGATTTTCCCCATGCCACCCAAGGCACTTACTTAACCCTTTAATCATGTTTAATTACATGTTCCACTTTGGTTAAGTATTCTAATCGTATTTTCTATTGCCACCCAAGGCAACCACTAGATTTTTCCACATGCCACCCAAGGCACCCACTTAACCCCTCATGCCCCACTACATGCTTATCTGGTTAAGTGTTTCTTAATTGATTAAGACCGTAACCTTTGCAAAGACCTCTCACATTAGACTATCTTTTATGGCAGCTGGATTTGCCGGTCGGGTCCGGGCAGCCTTACGCCATAACAGATTCTATCCTCGTGTCTTTACACTTGTCACGTATTTAGTTTATGCCTAAGACCTCTCACATTGGGCCAATCATTTGTAGCCGCTGGATTTGCCGGTCGGTTTCGGGCAGTCTTATGCTACAAAAGGGTCCAACCTTGTGTCTTAGTCGATTAATTACACCTAATTAATCACCCCCATAATTTGTATTAATTATCCCTAATTAATTACAAATTTAACGATGTAGATAATTGACTCAATTATGTCCATCCACTTTATGGTATGCATAATCATACCAACTTCACACCATTTCATTAACATGAATATTAACCCCATCGTTCCCCACGTAATTCGCTAACATGACATGCTTAAAAGGGAAGATTCATCACACATACAATGGGTTCAACTTGCATAACATTAGCATCAACATGGGTTTTAAAGGTGTCAACATGCATATAGCATCAAACCCAACTAGCATAAATAATCAACCCAAACTTGCATGAATCACATATGTCATAAAGAGGTTAACTTGCATAAGTTACTTATGTCATACAAAGGGGTAAACTTGCATATGTATGTATGACATACAAAGGGGTTAACTTGCATATGTATGCATATCATACTAAGGTTTAAACTTGCACATGTTACTTGCATATAATCAAACACCAAACTTTCATAACATGTCATATATGAACTTGCATATAATCATACACCAAACTTGCATAACATATCATGTATGAACTTGCATATAATCATACACCAAACTTGCATAATCATGGTGTCATAATGGATCAATGTTTATCATAGTGATTTGCATAACTAGCATCATGAACACATAGCCTAAAACTTGCATAACTTGCATAACATCATGATCACATAGCATATGACTTGCATAACTTGCATAACATCATGATCACATAGCATATGACTTGCATAACTTGCATAACATCATGATCACATAGCATATGACTTGCATAACTTGCATAACATCATGAACACATAGCATATAACTTGCATAACTTGCATAACATCATTAACACATAGCATATGATAACATGACTTGCATTGATGCACATTCATAGCCATAACCTCATTATATCCTATCATAATCATTTCAACAATTGGTCATTAAGGCTATAGAAACTCACAACTTGTTGATTAGCACTCCTATGAAGAAGTTTAAGTTGCTAGAGTTGATTAGAAGTTGATTTGAGAAGCTATCTTCCTCTTTAATTTGATGGACGCTCCTTCAAGTTGCATTTTGACGGCATAACGACGTTGTATCTATTTTTAGTATGAATTAGGGTAGTCTTAGGGTGTATTTATAGATTAGTTAGGTGTTTTAGGCCATTAGATTAACCCTAAATCAGATTAGAGCTGTCAGATCTCGTCACTAGCCCTAAAACATAGCCCAAACCCCATCAAGTTGCACCCAGGTCACACAGACCGACAAGGGGGGTTGACCCCTAGGTCGACCCCTAGGGAGGGGGTCGACACCCATGTCGACCCTAGGGTCGACACCCACTGCCTGGCGGGAATTTTCCCGCCTCTTCTGAAATGTGAAATTTTTGCATTTAAATCTGTTTTGAATTTTCTGAAAACTTCTTCGGGCCTTAACTGGTTCATACGGACTCCGATTTTCGAAAACTCGGACTCTATTTCGCGTATTTTTCCGAGACGAACGCAATGGCATAGCCTGTTTCCCCTGATTCAGATTTTAAAATTTAATTCTGCCCTGATTTATATTATAACAAGTTATTCAACATACGGGGTGTTACAGCCTGCTACACCACCGCCTATCTGAAACGACCCGAACTTCCCCGTAAAGGAAAGAACGAATTGCTTTGAGAATAAGACGAATCAGAACACAAACAGAAGAACATTTCATTGTTTATTACAACAATTCCATCAGAATACAAGAATATACAGAGTATGAATAAAGATTACACATTTGATAATTATCAGAGGTTTAAATACACTATTACAGCGGAAAAATAATACAGAACATAACTGAAAGAAATACACGGATACAGAGCTTTCCGTATATCACTTCAGCTATAAACCAGGACCTGTGAATATAAATCTGTAAAACCAAAACTACTAGTTGCCTGTGTGGAAATAGGGGAACCTAGAGTTTAGATTAAAACAATAAACTCCAGGCCAGTCATGTGACTGGTGTGAGAACTAAAACAGTTATTTAAAACTTTACTTTAAAAGAGAGCAATACAAGGGACTACGTCGTATGACACGGAATGTGTTTCCTCCCAAGAATACTAGTGCATAGAATAAACATCGCAATGCATTTTGGAAAAATGAAGCTATTATAAGACCCAGGTCCCATCACACAATGCAACGCAAGCCGGAGGATAGGGTTTTCCCTTATAATAGCCAAACATGCTTGGTACGTTTAAAACAAATCATTTCATACCATTATGGTATAAAGTGTATGAAAACAACTTCAAATATAAATGTATCAATCATAGACGACATAGTGCCCCCATACCACTATGTCGCCATACTAGGCTCTACAATCAAAACTGAAATCTCACGTATTGGAAATTGGATTTCCGTCATCAGTCAAGGCCAGGGATGGCTCCTCACAACTTTGAGACACTCTAGCAAATGCCTCGGGATCTCCCACAGAAGACCCCTGGATCTTCAGGGCCGGTCCTCTCTTAAGTTTGAGGATTGGTTATTCCTAAACACATGTTTCCCGGTCCTATCGGACCTATATCCATCTGCTCCGAAGAGACCAATATATCCAAGGCACCTCGCAATCCAACAACCACATAGGTAAAATAACAACGATGTCTGGGCGGGTAAAACGCATACACCACCCATAGCTAGAAAGAAATGTCGTGCACTCCCTGCAGTCACGATCCCGTTTTTGACTCATACCGACGTGTGAGGCTCGCGAATTAACGTTATACACAAAGTTATGCTGTATTAAAGTCGTGCTTTGATCATCATCCATAAGACTCTACTTTTCAACAAAAGCCTTGATCACTGCATCTCAACATGCCACATAGGCAATTCATGCCATGCGACTGATATCTATTGATATATAACCTCTAAGCTCGTACGTCTCAAAGAAGGGCGTTAAGCAAGAGAATAAATTTTCCACCGCCAAACAGATATATATTTAAGAGAAATCAATCAACACAGAATAAAATCCAATGTCAGACACACAATCCATTTATAAGTCCGTTCTGGGTCTGAACGAAACCAGAGGCACCTTATTCCTCCCCCACATGTCCAATACAGGGGAGAGGTCCACGCATATCCGTCGATCTCCAAGTACGCCTGGATGATCACCACTTATTACCTCGACTTGGGTGTATAACCCAATCAAGACATCAGTAATCATCCAAATGATGTGAAGACCTCCGGTCTTCATCGTCGACATATCGTCAAATCAGTTATTCAGAATGGGTATAAACCTGGCCTTTCCGAATAATTCGCGTATATAATAAACAAGTGTTATAAACCACAACATACGCCTCATTCCAAATCTGAATATTCTTTTATTCAAATATTCACATACTTTGGGAAAGGTTCCCATTAATTTTATCAAAGATAAATTCTTTAAATTTATTCTTTAATCTTCCTTTCGATATCATTTCAATCTAATTAAAGATGCATTAAAACTTCACTTGGTTTTAATCTTCCCTAAAATCAATATTAATGATTGTTTAACGTGGGTAATCATATCCTGTCTTTAACTGGGTTAAAGAACTAATGTCGTTTAAAACACAGTTCACGGTAAACCCAAATCATATTCCATTTCATCAGCCTCTAACTGTAAATTAGCAAGTGAGCAATTCCCTAAGTATTAACCCCGAAGGCCGAAACCAACATCAGATCAATACCCAGGAAACAATTCAACTTAACTAATCTCCAGTTAGTTCCTGATTTTCTTAACTCCGTTGGGTCTAAGAACAGTATTATAAAAGATACCATTCACGACAACCCAAAATCTCATTCCATTGGTAATCGAGTTAAAGAACAAGTTTTATTTTAAAACACCGTTCACGATAAACACAAATCACATTCCATTAATTATTGAATCTTCACGGTAAAACAAATCAATATATATAATTGATATCAATTTCCGTATCCGACCAATAATATAAATGGAATAACGGCAAAGCCTTTTAAATTCCACATGTATTAACAGTCTTCCTCCATAGAAGTTCACTTTGATCATTATCAGTCAAATTCCATTCAATTCCAATTTAATATATTAAATTGGAAAACTTTACTTTGGAAAATTCCCGTTACATCTTAATAAAAAGATTTATAAATTCCAAATCACATTTCATTGTAAAGCGGGTTAAAGAACGAATGTCGTTAAAAATACAGTTCACAACAAACCATAAATCCCATCAGTCTCTAACCGTAAATTAGTTAGCGAACAATTCCCTAAGTATTAACCCCGAAGGCCGAAACCAACATCAGATCAATACCCAGGAAACCATTCAACTTAGCTAATCTCCAGTTAGTTTCTAATTTTCGTAACTCCATTAGATTTAAGAACCGTATTATTAAAGATACCATTCACGACAACCCAAATTCTCATTCCAATTCATATATTGGAAAATCTGGTTATTTTAAAACCATTTTAAATCCAATTTAATTATTTAAAAATATTGAGTTATAATTCTAGTTCATAACTAGTTCATTTTGATAAATATATTTTATCCTTTCAAATATGGAATTTTTCATCCAAATTCTTTCCAAACCATTTGTTATGATTTTGCACTAATTATTGATATTTTTAATATTTTTAACAAGGCCCGTACAGTCGATTTCCATAAATGCCATCGAACTGCACTTACAGCAACCTTTCCCAAATTTGATTTGGACATAATTCCAAATCCAACCATTAGATTTCAATTCTCTCTTATTCATTAGAAAGATCTTATCGATACGAACCCAACGGATCAGGTTTTAGGAGAATCCGACGGCCAGATCTCCTGTAATGTCCGTTCCAAGTCAATGGTCGAAATTCGCGAACAACCGCGGCGCGGTGCGTTCTATTCAAGTCATTATATATATATATATATATATATATATATATATATATATATATCGTCGATTTCCATTTTAAAACGTATTTTATAAATCGTTTTAAATTCATTTTCAAAACGATTTCAACTTCATATTCAATTTCAAATCAAAATCGATTATTCCATATCGTCGATATATAAATGATAATATTTTTAAAACATTATATTTCGAAATCATTTCCTTTTCAATATTATTATAAAAATGAATAAAATCGATATAAATATCATTCACGTCAAAATGGTGTTAGTCTAATCAACACGGCTTTATATATTTAAATATTTTCGTGTCCATCCCAAATAAGACATCAAAATTAGATTTTGATTTTTTTACTGAATATTATTTTAAAATATTCCTTATTTCAAAATATTCGTTATTTTAAAATATTTGTTCTTTCTGAACTGGAATCAGACATAGTCAATTACCATATAATTTGATTTATATGGATTTCATACACACATGTACACAGCAACAATCAAACTTAGTCAACCATCAACCAAAGTGCATTCTACACTACATAAGCATCAAATATAAATATTTAACGCTTACAACATCCTGTCAACCAATCGATCGAGATACAGCTAATATCAGGATTAGTTTATTGTCATATATCATCCCCATACCCGTGTGGGGTTTCAATCAACAAATATCGTATTTTATTTGTGCAGTTGGGCGATGTGTAAAATTCATCATCCCAATCAATATCAGTCAATTGTGTGCACATAAACAAATCGGCCGATTTGTTTATAAATATTTATTTTATTCATATAAACGTTAAAAATTATATTTTTAACTATAAAATATTTTTAACTATAAAATATTTATTTCCATTCCACAACACACAATCAATTTTTACAACACAATCAATCAATCAAACAAGTCGTTCATGGTCTGTGGACGACGGGTGTCAGGTGCTGCTATGCACCGTCTGCATCCTAGTATATATTTTAACTAGAAATAAAATTAAAGTGAGAAGTTATCACCTTTGGGTTCCACTCCGTCGTGCTTTGATTGTCAATCTATGTAGTATACCTACGTTAAAAATTATATTTTTAACCAATCAATAATTATTTCTTTGTATGATTATTTTATAAATGACATACATAGGCTAAAAATTATATTTTTATCTTTCTAAAAATAAGTTTATATTTTTATAACAACGCTACATAGATAAAAATCACATTTTAATATCGTCAATTCATATATATAAGAATCGTACTTTTATATCTCTACTACATATATAAAGATCAAATTTTTATTATCTATATTTTATAAAAATCATATTTTTATTATGTCTATAATATAAAACTCATATTTTTAATTCACTATAAGTATAAAAATCATATTTTTACATACTTCATACGTCAAAAACCATAGAAGTTTTGAAGTAGAGAAAACTCACATATTTTCTATCGCACAGATTTGTTGTTCTGGTTCCAGAATTTGCAAATGAGCTCCAATCTTCACACCACCTTTTTTTTAGCTTAAATGCGCCATTCTGGACAACTTTCGCCTAGTGGTCTTCCTTTTGAAAATGTTCCATTTTGCCAGAAATCATGAAAAGACAGCATTTAGACAGTGTTTTGACAGCAGACTTTGGACGCGTTTTCCCGACATCTCCGCAATCCAAAATACGACTATCATATACCAAATAAAAGAGAAAATTGTGCTCTTTGAATTTGGTCCTCTAGAGTTTTGGCTAGAAATGCACGGTTTGGGAGTTATTGGCGAAATAGTGATAGGGGGTTAAATGCAAAACGGGAAATTTGTTAAAAAATGGGTTTTTGAGTGTAGCGGGGCCCACGGCCGGAGCTAAGTGGCTGCAGGCGGTGGAGGGGCCTGACTGGGCGGTGGAAGGGTGCAGGTGGTGGTGGTGGTGCCGGTAGTGGTGGTGGTGGTGTTTGGATCTAGGGTTTAGGTTTGTGAAGGGAGAGAGAGAAAGAGAAGAGGAGAGAGAAGAGGAGGAGGGTGGCCGGAGGGGGTGCGGCTACCTAAGGTGGTGCAGCGGTGGCTGAGGCAGGGAGGGGCAGTGGCGGTTTGGGGTTTGGAGCCCATTAATGGGAATTTGAGCAAGAAAGGAGGGAGGAAGAGAATGAAGGAAGAAAGAGAGAAAGTGGTTATTTATCTCTTTTTCTATCCGATCGTCCGACTGCTAACGATCTCTGTTTGCCGCAGATTTCGGATACGACATAGTAGACGTGAAGGCAAGTACAACGAAACTTGTTTCGTCGAATTCCGAGTTCGTTTGACCATCCATTAAAATTGTCAAAGATGCTCAGATATTGTTCAAAAATGCGATTTTAGCGCACTTTTTCTTCTTGCACGCTCACACGCTAACTCCAAAAATCATGCGCTTTTGGATTTAACCATTTTTAGATGATACGAATCCAAAAAAAAACGGAATCGAATTCAGAGGTCGTATCAATAACATTCCTTTGCAAAATGACTGCCTTTTTTACCCTGAATTGTTTTAGCTTGCACAGCCACATATTAACTCCGTTCGACGTGCATTTTGGAACACAACAATGATTTGTCATTATGAATCCAGAAAAATTTGTCTCGTCGAATTCTGAGCTCATATGCAAAATTTCACTTTTTAAGGGCAATGTATTGATAACCGAAAACCCCATCCTATTCTCACTATTCCAGATCTCGGAACATATCGAAGCTTATACTTTTCGGAGTCGCAAACGGCATTTTGAACTCAATGGAAGTGGTTTCGAGTCCAAATTCATTCGTATGCAAAATGTGACTTTTTTGGGCTATATATCTATAGCGACTATTCTAAATTTTCAACTGGGCATAACTTTTTATTCCCGCTATGAAATTTGGATTTTTCAGATTCGTTGGAAAGACATTTTCAAATAGATCCTAATATTTTTGATTTCACTAAAATTCGATTTATTTTGAATCCTGTACATTTATTTGAAATTTGAAATCGAATTTTCAAACTACCGCGTCATTTCCAATTTCTTTTATAATTAAAAATAAATATTTATGTTCTAACTTCAATTCAAATAAATAAATACGTTCTAATTCTATTCAAAATAAATTTCTCGTCGTAATTATTTAAAATAATTCATTTTAAATATTCAAAATTCATTAAATTGCCAAAATAAAAATTTTAAATTGGTTCGGATTTTCCGGGTTGTTACAATCTCCCCCACTTAAAATCTTTTCGTCCTCGAAAAGGAACGGAGCTGAAAGTTGTTTTGCTAATCAACTTAACCTTCATTCTTGCGTTCATTCTTCAACTTTTCAGTTTCTAAGAATTTTCCAATTCTTCAAAAATTTGGCTAACACACTAAATTTTCGAAAAATTTCGCCATAACCTCCTTGGTACGGGAGCACCGGGAAAATCCCCAAACCGCCACACAGGCCTCTCCAATCAAAAAGAAAAAAAAGCCAATCGGCTCGTAAAATCTTCCAAACCCAAGAAATTTGTAAACATGTACCTATTTGTTGGGCATACAATTTTATTCCTCTTCTCTAGCCTCCTTGCAATGACCTGTTCACACATATATACGTACATGCATGCATTTCCAAACGATTTTCAACATAGTTCAATATTTGGTACAATTTGACTTAAATTTACCTTTCTTTCATATGTTGGTTTAAATGAATAATCACACAACACAATCATCAATCAATTAGTTGATTAGCTTTTCAAATTCATAACTTTGATACATAGTCGAAAAATCATATTTTTGATGCCAAATCACAACAATAGACCGTATCTAGTTTTGGTTCTCACACCAGTCAATTGGAAATATATATAGAAATCCCACTTTCGAAACTCGAACACAAATACTGATAATGCGGCCGCATTACCAAAATTATCTCCGGGCGACTAGATTGTGGTTCTATATCTATCCAGCATATTAAAACTTTGAATATACGTTTGCAAGCCGTATATGCAAAATCTTTATATATTGGATTGTCCAAATTCAATACAAATAAAATATTCAAATGCGTTGAATAAGGTTTAAATTTTCAAAATAAAGTTGGCTTTCATTTTAAAAATATACTCTTTACACTCGTTCTAGGATACTACTGATCCTATCTCTAACGATTCATTCTTATTGGATATTACTAATCTAGTCTCTGATGAATTCTTTCGTATGGTTCTAATGTGCCTTATTCTCGAGCTCTGTAAACCAGAGCTCTAATACCAAACTGAAACAACCCGAACTTCCCCGTAAAGGAAAGAACGAATTGCTTTGAGAACAAGATGAATCAGAACACAAACAGAATATCATTTCATTGTTTATTACAACAATTCCATCAGAATACAAGAATATACAGAGTATGAATAAAGATTACACATTTGGTAATTATCACAGGTTTAAATACACTACTGCAGCGGAAAGATAATACAGAACATAACTGAAAGAAATATACGGATACAGAGCTTTCCGAATATCACTTTAGCTATAAACCAGGATCCTGTGAATATAAATCTGCAAAACCAAAACTACTAGCTGCCATGTGGAAATAGGGGCACCCAGAGTTTAGATTAAAACAATAAACTCCAGGTCAGTCATGTGACTGGTGTGAGAACTAAAACAGTTATTTAAAACTTTACTTTAAAAGAGAGTAATTCAAGGGACCACGTTGTATGACACGGAACGTGTTTCCTACCAAGAATACTAGTGCATAGAATAAACAGCGCAATGCTTTTTGGAAAAATGAAGCTATTATAAGACCCAGGTCCCATCACACAATGCAATGCAACGCAAGCCGGAGGATAGGGTTTTCCCTTATAATAGCCAAACATGCTTGGCACGTTTAAAACAAATCATTTGATACTATTATATATAAAGTGTATGAAAACAACTTCAAATATAAATGTATCAATCATAGACGACATAGTGCCTTATACCACTATGTCGCCATACTAGGCTCTACAATCAAAACCGAAAAGTCACGTATTGGAAATTGGATTTCCGTCATGGGTCGAGGCTAGGGATGGCTCCTCACCGCTTTGAGACACTCTAGCAAATGCCTCAGGATCTCCCGCAGAAGACCCCTGGATCTTCAGGGCCGGTCCTCTCTTACGTTTGAGGATTGGTTATTCCTAAACACACGTTTTCCGGTCCTATCGGACCTATATCCATCGGCTCCGAAGAGACCGATATATTCGAGGAACCTCGCAATCCAACAACCACATAGGTAAAATAACAACGATGTCAGGGCGAGTAAAACGCTGACACCACCCATAGCTAGAAAGAAACGTTGTGTACTCCCTGCAGTCACGATCCCGTTTTTGACTCATACCGAGGTGTGAGGCTCGCGAATTAACGCTATACACAAAGCTGTGCTGTATTAAAGCCATGCTTTGATCATCATCCACAAGACTCTGCTTTTCAACAAAAGCCTTGATCACTGCATCTCAGCAAGCCACACAGGCAATTCATGCCAGACGACTGATATCTATCGATATATAACCTCCGAGCTCGTACATCTTAGAGAAGGGTGTTAAGCAAGAGAATAAATTCTCCGTCGCCAAACAGATATATATTTAATAGAAATCAATCAGCACAGAGTAAAATCCAATGTCAGACACACAATCCATTTATAAGTCTGTTCTGGGTCTAAATGAAACCGGAGGCACCTTATTCCTCCCCCACATGTCCAATACAGGGGAGAGGTCCTCGCATATCCGTCGATCACCAAGTACGCCTGGGCGATCACCACTTATTACCTCGGCTTGAGTGTACAGCCCAATCAAGACATCAGTAATCAACCAAACGACGTGAAGACCTCCGGTCTTCAACCAGCGTCTTCATCGTCGACATTTCTTCGAATTAGTTATTTAGAATGGGTATAAACCCGGTCTTTCCGAATAACTCGCGTATATAATAAACAAGTGCTATAAACCACAACATACGCCTCATTCCAATTCTGAATATTCTTTTATTCAAATATTCACATGCTTTGGGAAATGTTCCCATTAATTTTATCAAAGATAAATTCTTTAAATTTATTCTTTAATCTTCCTTTGGATATCATTTCAATCTAATTAAAGATGCATTAAAACTCCACTTGGTTTTAATCTTCCCAAAAATCAATATTAACATTAGTTTAACTTGGGAGATCATATCCTGTCTTTAACTGGGTTAAAGAACTAATGTCATTTAAAACACAGTTCACGGTAAACCAGAATCATATTCCATTTCATCAGCCTCTAACCGTAAATTAGCAAGTGAGCAATTCCCTAAGCATCAACCCCGAAGGCCGAAACCAACATCAGATCAATACCGAAAAAACCATTCAACTTATCTAATCTCCAGTTAGTTTCTGATTTTCTTAACCCCGTTGGGTCTAAGATCAGTATTATTAAAGATACCATTCATGGCAACCCAAAATCTCATTCCATTGATAATCGGGGTAAAGAACAAGAGTTATTTTAAAACACCGTTCACGATAAACCCAAATCACATTCCATTAATTATGGAATCTTCACGGTAAGACAAATAAATATATAATTGTAGCGACCCAGATTTCCGGTTCCCTTTGAGCTGACCAAACAACACCAGTCCAACCCAAATTGTACTGGAACCTAGATGCCATTAGAAAGAATTTAGAGGATGAGATAAGAAAGAAAGAAATATTGGAATAGAAGAAATAAGGATAAGAAAATACAACAAAATCAGAGTCTCACATCGCAGCGGAACAAAATATAATATAGAAATAACTTTTATTGAGAGCTTGTAAAATACTTACCATCATCAGAGTACATTAATACATCCGGACAGTTATAATAACCTGTCCTCATATACATCACACAGCGGAATATACTAGATAGAATCATACGTCTAAACTCCTCCAGCACGTCTTCTGAACTTCGTATTATCCAATGACCTGAACCTGTAACCCGAGCTAACCCAAGCATTACAAACACCAGGTCAGTCTGGTGAACCAGAGTAAGAATAACTCGCACAGTTTAAGGGGAATCAACCAACATGATTTTTAAGTTCAAATTACATTCGAAAGAAAAGGATAATAGTAAGACCAGCCCACACATAAACACGGACGGTTTTTACCTTACTATAACCCAAAACAGTTTTGAAATCATATCTTATTCTAATATTATAATAGTGTCTAAATACAAATAAATAACAATCTAGCGGAACGCTTGCATCTCACGCTCCACATATATAGTATACAATTAAAACCGCGGGAGCTTATTGGAGATTGGATTTCGACTATGACAAGGTATGGAACCACCTGCCGATAGTGTATCTCTAGTGGCGAATACACTGGGTTCAACAAGAATGTCTTGCAACCCGTCCCACACATGACCGACCACTCATTTCGCTTGAGTTTATCGAATGTATATCACCAATGGTTGGGATCAGCAACTGTTTCCTGAAAAGGGACAACATCGATATATTAAAGAATGAAATGGAATTTCTCTAGATAGGTGATTATACACCCGAATGGGAGCGACCCACATAGTCATGCTGCCTGCCCGATTTTTGTCATTTCCCGGTTGATGAGGCTTGAGGCTACATTACTTATCAGCACATCACTTTGAATGCCACATCGTCAGATCCGTCAAATCACTAATTGATGTCCACAAAAATATACTGGTGTTAGCTAAGAGAAGGTGTCTTCTCCGCCACCAACCGAAATACGTTTGTAAAAATCAATGTACGTGATCATCTGGAAATACTCTGTCAGACACTCATCCATACAAGTCATCCAGGAACAGGATGAACCGAAGGTACCCTCCTACCGCATCCAAAGGATCAGTAGCGAGAAGTCCTTGCAATCCGCAAAATTTCAATCACGACCGAATCACGTCAGGATACCTCTGGTAGCTATCCAGAGAATATTCGACAAGTAATCCTTCCACTTATAAAGATCCACGGTCTTCAATACTCCATCCCGACCATCTTCTGATATCTTCAACGTTTACGTATTTATTGGTCGGAATGGTTTTCGAATATAAATTTGATCCCGGTCTTTCCGAACCAACAATCGATTTGGCCAGATTTTGATAGTCGGCGATTTAACTATCAAAAAAAATGACCATCATCCATAGAAAAATAAATAAAGTGGATTCCATTGGTTCAGTATATAGCGTCACTTGGCCTTTTTAGTTATAAACCAATATTTTATTCAACTAATCCCCTTTATCACTATTTCCATTTCAAATCTGGTTCCTTTTTAAATATTATTCACTTTAAAAGTAAATGTCATATAAATTTGGACTCGATATATCAAACAACTTGGTTTCATTTGAAAATACTATTACAATTTCAAATCTTATACATCGAGTCACTTTATGGGTTCATATTCATACTATACCTTTAAAATCTCGTTTCGGTTCAACTCCTCGTTAATTATCTAACATCTTTACATCAAATAGTTTACTTCAATACAATAACTAATCTTTCTTAAAAAGGTTATTACACCTTATTTCAATAATAATTAATAATCCAATAATGGTTTATAAAATCAATCCTCATGTAAGTCGTCGACTTGGTTATCTCGAACAAAGTTACTTTGTTAACCATTTCCACTTGGTTATTTTTATTAAATTAAAAATAATAATTTAAATAATCTTGTTTAATAGTTTTATTGGGAAAAATAATAATAAATTTAATCCTTGACTATTTTGTTCATCTTAGCTCACTTGTTTACAAAACTCATTAACCGACAAATCTCGTTTTATGTACTCGTTTTATAATTACAAGATAAAATAATTATTTATTTCCTTTTAAAAACTTTATTTAGATAAATCTATATAAAATATAGATTTCAAAATCTGTCTTTAGTTATAAAACAAATTTATAAATTTCTTTCTATTGGATTACTTGACGGTAAATCCATCTTTATAAAAATGATTCATTTCCAGGCCATTTGCCGATAATTGCTCAACCAATATAACCCATTGGTTAATATCAACAAGTGTTGAGTTTGGGTTTTATAATCAACAATCAATCAGACTGATTAAACAGTTCATATAAATAAACAACAAATTTGAGGAATCTGGTTCGATTCCTCCAACCTGTCCTTCCCCACATCACAATGGTTATATCAATTTAACTAATAACATACAACGACAATTTATAACGTCCAATCAAGCATCAAATTATTTATTTAATACGTTTATATTATTATAAATGTAACCAACAAGGTAAGTTACCTCAGTTGGAATCTAATCGTTAAAATAACGATTTAATTCGATTAAATTAAACAAACGCTTAATTTAATCAATGAATATTAAGTAATATTCAACATATATGGAAACAGTCATTCAACCATCAACCATTAGCAAACATTGCACACAACAACAAAAACCCGGCTTATAGAAAATATAGGCAGGGTAAACTGAGTGAGTTGAACTCACCTTGGTTTCCATCAATTGCTGAAATAGTTCGCTTAAATGGACGTTCAAATTTAATTAACTCTGGTTGCTTCCGACTTCGTCAAAACCAGCTTTAGAATGGTACGCTCGTCGGTACAGACCCGATGCCTCTGGTTCTGTCGAATTCCGTTGTTTTATTACGATGTTATATATATTAATATGTTGCTTACGTAATAAATAATATTATTTAACCCTTAATAATAATTAATTACTTAATCTCTTGTTATTATTTGAAACAAGACTTAATTAGCCACAGTATAATACTTATCCTAATCTAACTGACCATGTAGATTTGGCAAAAGTAACATGGTTCGGTATGGTCAAATATAACAAGACATGCAACAATACTAATATATGATTGTAACTTACGCTATCATGTGTTAAGCCTAATTAGGTACGGTTTAACACATCTAGGCATTTCAACGTTCTCCATTTAACCAACTCAATATCATTCAATGTAAATCCTCTAATTCTGATAGTGTCTTGCCTTAGATCTACAAATGAGGTCACCGGGTTTAATACATTAAGGGCGTTGGGTATGATAAAAATGGATTTGCACATTCGAAATCCCCCAGGCAATGGTTAAAATACTTAAGCCAAATGTTATTATTCAATTATCCAAGATTAAACGTTCTCAACTATAGTTGAGCGTATATATTAATATATATATATAAGTGATATTCGGGCACATTTAGAAGCTACTGTTTATTTTCTTTATACCTGCCGCACACTGTAGATCATCCTCCCTTCTCATGCAATACTCGCCACTCATGTATCTCCTTTCCAATGTTATGCCTCCCCGTAATTGCTCCAGCTCACGCATCGATCAAATTGTTTTTTTTTCTTCTTTCCATCCTCCCCTTATAATATTTTCCTCCATATCACTTTGTCTTCCCCCTACCTGCTTCTTACGTCCGCACTCTTAGTTCTTTTTTTTTATACTGTAGGCCCAAACATACAGACCATGTACACACGACTGCCACTGTTCCTCCCCTTTTCCACTGTGCATGCATGCTCCTTCAATCGTGCTTCCCTGTATTAGCTCCTCTCCATGATGCTCACGCTGTCCACTCAACCTGTGACTACAGTTGTTGCCGAACCCATTCCATTATTTTGTTTTGAGGCCGCACTCCACTGTTTTACCACCTCCTACTGCATACGACTTGCACCGAACCCATTTGCCCCTGCAGCTCCTGACAACCCCTCCCGCACCATCGAACTATCCTCCGGCCATTCTTCTTCTCGTTATATCCTTTTTCTGCCACTGTTGCCAAAACGCGGCCACACAGTTCTCTTCCTTCATATACACGTCCATCTTCCAGCAACACAACAGCCCTACTCCTCTTTACTGTCGCATGCTTCTTCCCTGAAGTCCACACTACAACATATAATTTGTTTACTTCACCCTGAGATGAAAAGATTTTGGTCGGCTTATGAGTTACACTCTGTTCGGAAGCGTTGAGCTCGGGTTCAGAAAAATGGAGGGTACGTATACGAGTTTTACTGCTGAGAGAAAGTTTGAGTTGTTGGAATGGTGAAGCGAAGAAATGAGGCAGCGTATGTATATATAGGCAAGGGAGAAAATGGGATAAGAACAATGTCATTCTTCCACGTACAGTATAGACTTTAGGTTAGATCGGCTTGTCTAAACGTTAGCATACAGAAAAGAAAGGAAAAGAAAGGTCGCTGTGAGTTTTCTATGTGACAGTCGACAGGCATGTGCTCCATCTAACAAAGATTAAACAAATGCTAATAGTCTTGTATTCATTTTAAACTAGGCATGCACTCATACATACATAGGCATGTGAAAATTTAGGGTAGGATGTGCAGTTATAGGTTGTGCGTGTTTTCACTTTTTTGTCTGAGTGATGGTGAAGGGTGAAAGCGAAAATAGGAGACTGCAAGTGAAAGGGGTAGCTGAGAAAAATTTAGGCCTGTGTGAAGTTTAGTTTGATGGCAACTTTGCATGGGTTGGATGAAGTGATTTTTGGCAGTGGGTACATCTGGGGAGGAAGGAATTGGGGTAGGATATGCGTTGTAGCTGATCGTTTCCGTTCAGGGCATGTGTGTCAATGTGTGTGTTTTGATTAGGGTGGACATTGGTCTATGTTATAGGGTGTAATGGTTTACATGCAGTAGTCATATGAAAGAAACGAAAGAAATGGACGTTTGAGTAAAAAAAAGCAAAGGTGGAAAGCTGTTTCATTTAGGTACGAAGTAGCATAAGGTGAGATATTGGCCTGCTGCATGTACATTTGGTTAAGATTGTGTATATATATTGGTAGGACAGCTGGTAGATGATATAGTCTGAATTGTCAATAACAGTTGAAAGAAGCTCTAGGTAGGACTTGACAGAATGATAATTTTTCTCTCTTTTGATTTGACTATACAGACATGCTGTGTTTTGATAGAAATGGGTGCGGAGCATAACCATTAAGTTAAAGTTTAGGTTATTCAGGCAATAAAATAACATTTGCATACCATCATGATATGTAAAAGAATACACGATAGGATGGAAGCAAATGATTGTTCTCATATTATAATTTTTGTGCACAGTGTATTTTCCTTACTATGGAAAATCCCTTTCACGTATGAGTCACTACGGACAGAAATAAGAATACGTTTGTGTCCAGCAGGGTACCACGATCCCAAAAATATAATAATATCGATAGTTTAACTTATACTATGAAATCCCAAAATACTGATACAGGGTGCAAAATACTTCAAATAAAAAGCTGCATATTTAATTTATTAAAAATTACGGTAAAATTCTAAAAATTAAATTACAACTACGTCTCAAAAGAATCTTGTCTAGATTCGAATCCAGTATTTAGTTATATCAAATAAACCATTACGGTCGATGAACGATTCTATAACGACTATTGGAAATTTTAATCTGGACATATCTTACAATCTACACGATGAAATCTCGATTTTTCTCTTTTATTAGAAAAATATAATCAAATCTGTTTAAACGTTTCTTATGTCATAGAATTCCGACTTAATACGAATTCTGTATATTTAATTAAAGTTCAGATCGAAAATTTCGAGCTACCGCGTCGTTTTCAAGCTCGGTTTAATTATATTATAAATTATATATTTTTGAACTCGATTTTATAAAATAAATTCGATATAAAATCTGCTAATATCGCCAAATCAATATTTAAATATTCGTAATCAATGTTCAAAAATCTGGGACGTTACAATAATCGAAATCAATTTCTGTATCCGACCAATAATATAAAAGGAATAACGACAAAGACTTTTAAATTCCACATGTATTAACATCCTTCCTCCACAGAAGTTCACTTCGACCATTATCAATCGAATTCTATTCAATTCCAATTTAATATATTAAATTGGAAAACTTTACTTTGGAAAATTCCCATTACATCTTAATAAAAAAATTATAAATTCAAATTACATTTCACTGTAAAGCGGGTTAAAGAACGAATGTCGTTAAAAACACAGTTCACAACAAACCCAAAACCCTATCAGTCTCTAACCGTAAATTAGTAAGCGAACAATTCTGTGACGGCCCGCCCCGCACCAGCCTGCACTTCCTCCGAAGGTGCGCTGTACACATGCCCGACTAGCATGGAACGGTCGCCAAAGAAAGGAAAGAAGAGAATGAACTAACAAGGAACCTGTAGAATGTCTCACAGCGCATGGAACAAAATATAATAATAACATAATCATGACATAAAACAGGCGAGACAGTGAATAAGCTGAAAACTAAACCAACATAGCAGCGGAAATCCAAATACAGCTTATGATCCAACATCATTATTACAGCTTTAAACTGTCTCTAAAGTAAAAGAAAGTTAAAGTAGAAGATGCACTACTAATGCCCAAGCAGTGATCTTCAACAACACATGGAGAATATCTATATGTATCATACGTGGAAGCCTCCTGCTCGTCTCCGGGTCAGCTACTCGTGCATACCTAGCTAACCTGTCTCTAGTCTTCTCGTGAGAGCACCCAGAGTAATAAGAAGAGACATAAAACTCTGGGTCAGACAAAAATTCTGGTATGATCGATAAGCATCTAAACAGAACAATAACAGGTATACTAAGCCATACCTGAACCTGGACCTGCAACCAAAGAGTTAGCACTACATACCGTACAATACTCTAAGGTGCCACTGAACAGATGGTGTAAAGATAACGGGGTGGGGGTGTGCTTGTCATAATGATGGAAAACAAATCAACCATAGCAACCATCCCCACATCTCTCACTCAATGCATAAAGCATACGATGTCCACCACTGTCAATCACTAGACCCATCGAAGTAGTGACGGAGTTCGACTTGTACAACTACTGCTACTACCAAGCTTACCACATGGAGTCATGACCAAATCTTTACAAATGACCCCACTTCATTGGTCTATAGCCCTTTAGTCGTACCTAGGCCACTTTGGCCCTGAATCCGTCCACGTACTCCCTACATATAGTGATTCAAAGTTACAGACATCGACAACCCCTTAGCACATGTCCCGCAGCAAAGCCCAATCATGAAGCTCACTCATTGGTTCCCAACTGGATTCTGAGTCAACGCTCCTCATTTGGACTTCCTTTGCATCTCGGGTTTTGGTCGAATTTGAGTTGGTCTTCAAAAGAGTCATTGCGTAATCGTAGCTCCAGTCCTGTTCGGTTCGGTTGTTCTTCCCTAGTTCGGTTCGGCTCACTCCATTTCCTGGCCATTCGGTTCGGTTCGGACGTGTTCAAGTGCTCCAGCCTTGGTTCGGTTAGGTTGTCCTCATCTGGTTCGGTTCGGGTACCATGCTCCATTCGGTTCGGTTCGTCCCTCCTGCTCCAGCTTGCTTGCTCCGATCCGATCCCGCTCGCTTGCCTGCTCCGATCCGATCCACTCCCTAGCTCCGATCCGATCCTCTGTCCAACTCCAACTCTAAGCAATGGCCTTCCTTCCTACCAAACTTCCGTTGTGCCAAACTTCAGTTCGGTTCGGATTCCTTGCCCAGCTCTCCTATCCGATCCGAGCCCCTAACCCGATCCGATCCGAAACCCTGCACAACTTTCTGCAACTTTTTCCAACGACTTGTTTACGCCATTCGACAACGTTTTCGGCCAATCTAACTTTTCTAAACAACCACAAATCATTCCAAATAGTCATAGCAACAAATAGAAGTGACCTCAAACACCAAAACAACAATCTTAACATGTGAAATGGATCAAACATACCCAAAATCCCATATTTTCCCTTAAGCATGTTTAGGCAAAACTAATGACACGATTAGCAAAACTTAATCAAATTAAACCAAATTTCTAACAGAGGTCTAAAACATTATTTTAGAATTTATAAATATTTTTCCAGAATTTATTAGTGCATAAATTCGCTAATCTTCACTAATTACCCTTAATTAACCGTAATTAGTGCAAAACTATGCAAATCACTCACCTTGGCCACAAATAAAATTTTCAGAACTGAAACCTCGCTGATTTGGGTGAATACTGATGTCTAACCGCAGCTCTACTACTGATTTGGTGCTATTTCTACTTGATTTGATGTTGCCAAGCTTAATCCTTGATTAGAAAGTGATTTGGGGATGTTTCTAGATGTTGGCGGCCATTGTTAGGGTTCAAGAATGAAAGTGGCGGCTGAAAAATGAAAATAAGATCGTTCTCTAACTGATTTCAGCCTTCTCATAACCCTAATCCCGAAATTCCCCATTGGGCCTAGCTGTTAATTACCCGGTTAAGCCCAATTAAGCTATTTTTCACCATCTGAAACTTGTTTCAGCCATATCTCCCAAACGGTAAGTCCGTTTGGCCAATGTGGCCACTCTACGGAATTGTAAACCATCATCTGGAGCCAATGGAAGTGGTTTCAGGTCAAAACTCCTTTCCAATCAAAAGTTATGGCCAAAACAGTATCAGCGAGGGGTAAAATGGTCATTTAAAAATCGGCAAAAATCATGAACATGGGAAATGACCCCAATAGTCGTCTCCCAAAGTTACATGACCATACGACTTTGTATATGAAAGAAATAAATATTCTACGATCCTTCGATGCGTAGAATGCGGGTCGTTACACTCTCCCCCCCTTAAGAAATTTCGTCCACAAAATTCCTTAACCCAAAACATACAAAGGATCCTGCATGCCTACCAGCCACATACAACAATCAAACATGCAAAACAAACAAACTAGCCTATCCTAGCATGCAGAAAGACTAAATCGAAGTTAAAATCTTACCAGGCGAAGAGTTCTGGATACGTCTTCCTAATGCTCTCCTCTGTCTCCCAAGTACAGTCATTCTCATTCTCGCCCCACTGAACCTTGACTAGCTTCACCGCCTTCCTTCGAAGTTGCTTCGTATCGTGCTCGACAATACGAATCGGCTTGCGGTTCCCAACCGCCTCGGGTTCTACTTCGAAGTCCTCTAACTGATCAGGTGAAATAGTCAAATCTGGGTCGTGTACGAACTTTCTTAGTTGGGAAACATGAAATACGTTGTGAACTCCCGCCATCTTCTCTGGTAAGTCAACTCTATATGCCAAATTCCCAACTTGTTCGAGAATTGGGAATGGGCCAACGAATCTTGGTGCTAACTTGCCTCTCCTACCAAATCGTATCACGCTCTTCAACGGAGAAATCTTGAAAAACACCAAGTCACCAATGGAGAATTTTAATTCTCTTCTCCTCTTATCAGCATAACTCTTTTGCCTATTTTGGGCAGCCTTCTTTCGTTGTTGAATGGTCTTAATCTTATCTGAAGTTTCCCTCACCACATTTGGTCCAAGCATAAACTTCTCACCGGACTCTATCCAACATGATGGTGAGTTGCACGGTCTTCCGTACAAAGCTTCATATGGAGCCATACCGATACTGGATTGGTAGCTATTATTATATGCAAACTCTACTAGATGCAAATGGTCATCCCATGATCCACCAAAATCCAGCACACAAGCTCTCAGGAGGTCTTCCAATACTCGATTCACCATCTCTGTCTGTCTATCAGTTTGAGGATGATACGCGGTACTGAGATGTAATTCTGATCCTAACGCCTCTTGTAAGCTCTTCCAGAACCCACTAGTGAACAACGGGTCTCGGTCACTCACAATGCTTTTAGGTACTCCATGAAATCTCACTACCCACTTCATATACAATTCTGCTGTAACAACCCGGAAATGCGAGCCAGTTTAAAATTTTTATTTTGGCAATTTTAGTGAATTTTGAATATTTAAAATGAATTATTTAAAATAATACCAACGAGAAATTTATTTTAATAGAATTCGAATGAATATATTTATATAGATCCTCGTTAGAATATAAATTTTATTTAATTATAAAGGAATTGAAAATGGCGCGGTAGTTCGATAATTCGATTTCAAAATTCAAATGAATGTACCGCATGCAAAATAAACTGGATTTTAGTGAAACCAAAAATATTAGAATCTAATTGAGAATATCTTTCCAACGAATCCGGAAAATCAAAATTTCATAGCGGGGATAAAAAGATATGTCCAGTTGAATATTCAGAATAGTCGCTATGGAATTTCGGCCTTTAAAAATAGCAATTTTGCAAACGACCTCGGATTACGACGAAACCACTTTTGTTGGATCCGTGATGTCAAGTTATTGCTAGGTTTCAAATTTCATAATTTTTCGAATCAATATGTGAGCGTGGAAAAGGAAAACGCGTTTGACCAGTTTCAGTTGATTTTAATCGACTGGAAAATGGCCATTTTTCATATGGTCTCAGAATTCGACGAAACTAGTTTTGTTAGGACCGTATCGTCAATACGAAGCTAGAAAATATTTTTCTGGAATTTTTAGAGTTCGTATGTGACCCCAGTAAATTGAAATGCACCTTCAAATTCAATATATAGAGTTATATTTTGATTTTGACGAAAACTAATCGAAACGATCGAATCAGCTTACGATACCTATCCCATTGTGTTCGGAATGGGGGTGATGTTCTAGGGATGACAGGCGGTGGGTTTCATTTCGAGTTCGAAATAAAAAGTTGCTTTTTAAAATTTAAAACTAATAAAATAATATATATATATATATTTTCCCCTTTTCTCCTTAAGCCCCCCCTCCTTCCTTCGTTGACTTCAGAACGAATAACAAATAAAAAAAGAAAAAGAAAAGACGCTCGTCGATGTCGATCCTCCGGGCCACCGCACCGCCGATGGCGACGCTTCCCTCCCCCTGACGATGGCGCTCCCTAGCGCTCCACCTCGCCGGCTAACACCCTCTCCAGATCGAGGAAACCCCCGAACCCGCATCCAACGGCCTTCGCTACCCCCAAACCCGCATCCAACCACCTCCGCCCCCCTTTACTCCACCTGCGCCGACCCCTCTGCCTTCGCCCTTCTTCAACGCCTGGACTGCCGCTTCCTCGCCGGAGACCCCAGATCCGGTCACCCACGACCAGCGCTGCCATCCCCAACCCATTTCCGGTGAGTTTTTCCATCAATCTAGTTTATATATATGTTTTGTTGTTTAAAATAAATATGAAATTTATATAAAGAAAAAAAACGTTGTTTTAAAATATTGATTTTTAAAATGTATATAGCACGGTGTTAAAAACGTAATCTTTTTATGAAGTAGCGTTATGAATTAAAGATATGATTTTTGGTCATATAAAATTATGATTTCTTTTACATAAATTTTCATTCATGTTTAATTTTGGTTTTTAAAATATAGAAAAAGGTTATATTTTTAAATAAGGTAAGGAACATATTTTTAATTAAAGAAAGAACGTATTTTTATAATGCAAACGAAGTGGTAAAGTTATGATTTGTATATATGTTGTAGCAAAGAAAAGATAGGATCTTTATTTTAGAAAAGATTCGATTTTGAAAATAGAGAAGAATAAATTTTTAGAAGAGAAAAGATCGGATTTTTAGAAGTATAAAGGATTGTTTTTCCGAATTAGATAAAAATGTGATTTTTATAGTGATGAAATAAAAATTCAATCTTTATATAAAGTAGAAATGTTAAAAATATGATTTTTATATTATATAGATAGTAAAAATATCACCTTTATATGTGTAGCGAAATAAAAATTCGATTTTTATTATATATATGTTGAAATAAAAATGTGATTTTTTTTATAGTGATGAAATGAAAAGGCGAAATCTTTATATAGAGAATAGCGTGATAAAAATATAATCTTTATTATATGAACATCGATGTAAAAATAGAATTTTTATATATATATTAGCGGTGTAAAAATAGAATTTTATATACATAGCAACAATATAAAAATGCGATTTTTATATATGTAGTGAAAGCGGGCAACGAAAGTGACAAAAGGTGAGAACAACGATGACTTCTACATATGAAGAGTCATGGTATTGGATTAGCTAGTCGATGAGATCTTCTCACCTTTTAATTTTGTTTTCTAGTTAAAATATATACTAGGATGCAGACGGTGTTTAGTAGCACCCGACACCCGTCGTCCACAGACCATGGACGGCTTGTATGTTTGTTTGTTTGATTTTGATGTGTGGTTGATTGTGTGATGTGAAATGAAATAAAATATTTTATAGTGGAAAATATTTTATAGTTAAAAATAGAATTTTTAACGTGTATTTAAAATAAATATTTATAAACAAATCGGAGATTTGTTTATAAACACTTATTTGATTGGGACGATAAATTTTACACATCGCCCAACTGCACAAATAAAATCTGTGTTTTATTGTTTGAAACACCACATGGGTATTGGGATGATATATGACATACACTAATCCCAACAATTAGTTGTATGTCAATCGATTGATTGATAAACTGTTATAAGTGTTAAATATTTATATTTGATGCTTATATAGTGTAGAATGCACTTTGGATGATGGGTGATTATTTGTCATTGTTGATATATACATGTGTTGTAGAAAACCCATATAATCAACATTATATGGTAATTGATTGGGCCTCATTCCATTTTTGAAATAGAAATATTTGAATAGAAATATTTGAAATAGAAATATTTGAAAAAGAAATATTTGAAATAGAATATTTGAAAATAGAAATATATGAAGCCGTGTTGATTAGATTGACGCCATTTTGACGTGAACGATATTTATATCGATTTTATTCATTTTATAATGAATATCGAAAGTGATTTCAAAATCTGATATTTTGAAAAGAAATGAATTCGAATTGAAATTAAATAGAAATGAATTCGAATGGAAATTGAATATAAATGAATTTGAATTGAATTTGAATTGAATTGAAAACGAACTAAAATTGAATTAGAAATCAATTTGAATTGAAATCAATTTGAAATGAATTTGAAAGGAATTTATAAGGAAAAAAATTCAATTTTGATTTGAATTTGAAAAATGAAGTTGAAATCATTTTGAAAACGAATTTAAAATGATTTATAAAAGTTGTTTCGAAAGGAAATCGACGAAGTATATATTATATATATTATATATATAATATAATGGCCTGAATAGAACGCGCCGCGCCGCGGCAGTTCGCGAATTTCGACCATTGACTTCGAATGGATATTGCGGGAGATCCGACCATCGAATTCTCCTAAAACCGGAACCGTTGGGTTCGTATCGAAAAGAGTTTTCAAATGAATATTAGAAATTTGAAATCTAACGGTTGGATTTGGAATTATGTCCAAATCCAATTTGAAAAAGGTCGATGTAAGTGCAGTTCGACGGCCGTTGATGGAAATCGACTGTACGGGCCTTGATAAAATTATTAAAAATAACAATAATTTGTGTAAAATCATAAGAAATGATTTGTGAAGAATTAGGATGAAAAAATCCATATTTGAAAAGATAAAAATAGATTTTATCGAAGTGAACTAGTTTTGAACTAGAATAATAATTTATTTATTTTTGAAATAAATAAATTGAATTTGAAAAAGGTTTTAAAAGTAACAAGAATTTCCAATAATTGAATTGGAATGGATTTGAATCGAAATTGTCTTTGGAATATTTCGATATTGGATTTTGTGATTATACAGATGTTGTTACGGAAATTTGAAAGATATATATATATACATATCGTTATTTCCAAAACGATATTTGTTGGTTGTAGAATTTGATATTGAATATAAGCCGATATATTTTCTATTCAGAGCCTTGTATTTAATATCAAATGTGTTTTGGGTTTGCCGTGAATGGTGTCTTCATTAACACTATTCTTAAGCCCAGTGGAGAAAAAGATTAAATCTTTTTATTTAGATTTAATGAAGTGTACCAATTAAATAATATTTAATTGGAATTGGATTGGTATTGATTTTTGGGTTTATCGTGAACAGTGTTTTAAATAACACTTGTTCTTTAACCCGATAATTAATGGGATGTGATTTTGGGTTTATTGTGAACCGTGTTTAAATGACACTAATTCTTTAACCCAGTTAAAGATTAAAACTAAGTAGAGTTTTAATGAATCTTTAATTAGATTGAAAAGATCGAGAATGGAGTATCACCAGTTTTACTCCAGGCGGTAGTTAAATCTTTAATTAGATTTGAACGTGAAATGGTAATTGAATTTACCGGTAACACTGTGGTGTTAGATATGAAGTATGACCAGTTTTACTTCATGGGATGGATAGGTTGGGATTGGGAAATAAAATAAATGATTACTTCGGTGTGGTTTGCTAATCCCGGCTAGTTTGAATTGATATTAAAAGAAGATTAAAGAATAAATTTAAAGAATTTATCTTTGATAAAATTAATGAGAACCTTTCCCAAAGTATAAGGATATTGGAATAAAAGAATATTCTTAATTGGAATGAGGCGTATGTTGTGTTTGTGTAACACTTGTTTATTATATACGCGAGTTATTCAGAAAGACCGGGTTTATCCCATTCTGAATAACTGATTCGACGTGGTGTCGAGGATGAAGACGGTGGTCGAAGACCGGAGGTCTTCAATATCGTTTGGATAATTACTGATAATCTTGATTGGGCCGTACACCCAAGAGGAGGGAATCAGTTAGTGATCGTCCAGACGTACTTGGAGATCGATGGATATGCGGGGTACTAGGTGCCTCCGGTTTCGTTCAGACCCAGAACGAACTTGTAAATGGACTGTGTGTCTAACATTGGATTTTAGTCTGTGTGATTGATTTCTATTAAATATATATCTGTTTGGCAGTGGAGAATTTATTCTCTTGCTTAACGCCCTTCTCTGAGACGTACGAACTCAGGGGTTATATATTGATGGATATCAATCGCATGGAGTGAATTGCATGTGTGGCATGCCTAAGTGGCAAATGATCAAGGCTTCTGTTGAAAAGCAAAGTCTTGTGGTTGATGATTAAAGCACGGCCTGTGTGGCATAGCTTTGTGTAACGTTGATTCGCGAGCCTCACACCCCGGTGTGAACCAAAAACGGGAGAGGACCTCAGGGAGGGCATGCATTTCTTTCTTGCTAGAAGTGGCGTCAGTGGTTTTACACGCCCTGACGAGTTTGACTTATGTGGTTGTTGCTGTTGCGAGGCGCCTCGGTTTGATCTGACGATCCGGGTTGGATGGAGTCATTTGTTTGCTCATTTACGCCCCAAAGGGCGGGGAAACGCAGTGTTCAGACATTTTAATCCACATCGGTGGACCGACCTTGACGATCCAAGGGGCAGTTGCGGTTGTTCCTGAGGCTCGGGCTAGACAGTCTCGAATCGGTGAGGACTATCTTTTGCCTCGGTTCACAGATGGAAATCCAACTTCCAATACGTGACTTTGCGGTTTTATTTGTAGAGCCTAGTATGGCGACATAGTAGCATGGGATGCTATGCCGTCTATGATTGATACTTATGATTTGAAGTTGTTTTATACACTATGCACTTATAATAGTATCAAATCATTTGTTTTAAACGTATCAAGCATTCTTGGCTATTATAAGGTAAAAACCCTATCCTCCGGCTTGCGTTGCATTGTATGAAGGGACCTGGGTCTTATAATAGCTTCATTGTTCTTTATTTAGCATTGCGCTGTTGTTTTATGCACTGGTATTCTTGGGAGGAAACCCGTTCCGTGTTATGCGGCGTGGTCCCTTGATTTACCTAACTTTAAAATAAAGATTAATGACTGTTTTAGTTCTCACACCAGTCACATGACTGACCTGGATTTTATTGTTTTAACCTAAACTCTGGGTGCCTTTATTTTGACACGGGCAGCTAGTAGTTTTGGTTTTGCAGATTTATATTCACAGGATCCTGATTTACGGCTGGAACGATACTCGGAAAGCTTTGTATCCGCGTATTACTTCTAGTTGTGTATTGTATTATTTTCCGCTGCTATGTAATTTATTGTAATCTCTGATATTTATCGAATGTATATTATTCATTTATACTCTGTATTTTCTTGTATTTGATGGAATTGTTGTAATAAACAATGAAATGTTCTTCTGTTTGCGTTCTGATTTGTCGTGTTCTCAAGGTAATCCGGGCTTTCCTTACTGGGGAAGTTACGGGCTATCACAGTTGGTATCAGAGCTTTGGTTTACAGAGCTCGAGAACAAGATACATTAGAACCAAACGAAAGAATTCATCAGATATTGGATTAGTAGTATCCAATTAGAATAACTCGTTAGAGATAGGATCACTAGTATCCTAGAACGAGTGTGAAGAGTATATTTTTAAAAATGAAAACAAATTTTGTTTTGAAAATTATATTCAAGTATACGTATTTGAATATTTTATTTTTTTTGATTTGGACAATCCAGTATATACAGATTTTGCATATACGCGTCACGAACGTATATTCGAAGTTTTAATATACTGGATAGATATAGAATCATGCTATAGTCGCCTGGAGATGATACTGATGGTTGATATATCACCATCAGTGTTTATGTTCAAGTTTCGAAAGTGTGATATCTACATATTTCCATGACTGGTGTGAGAACCAAAATATAGCTAGAATACATTCTTGTGATTTGGCACTAAAAACATGATTTTTCTGTATATATATCAAAATTATGAATTTGAAACATTAATTCACTAATTGATTGATGATTGTGTTATATGATTATTCCTTTAAATCATTATAGGAAAGAACGGTGAATTTAGGCCAAATTGAACCAAATATTGAACTGTATTGAAAATTATTTGCAAATGCATGCATGTACATATATATGTGTGAACAGGTCATAGCAAGGAGGCTAGAGCAGAGGAATAAAATTGTTTGCCCGACAAATAGGTACATGTTTATTGTATTTCTTGAGTTTTGGGTGATTTTATGAGCCGATTGGCTTTTTCTTTTGAATTGAAGAAGGCCATGGGAGGCTATATGAAATATCCCGAAGTCCCCGGTGCAGGGGAGGTTATGGCGAAATTTTTCGAAAATTTAGGGTGTTAGCCAAATTTTTGAAAATTTGAAAAAGTTCTTAGAAACTGAAAAGTTGATGAACTTAAGCCGTAATGAAAATATCGGAAGTTGAGTTGATTAGTTAAACAACTTTCGGCTTCGTTCCTTTACGGGGACGAAAAGTTTTAAGTGGGGGAGATTGTAACAACCCGGAAATGTGAGCCAGTTTAAAATTTTTATTTTGGCAATTTTAGTGAATTTTGAATATTTAAAATGAATTATTTTAAATAATATCGACGAGAAATTTATTTTTAATAGAATTCGAATGAATATATCTATATAGATCGTCGTTAGAATATAAATTTTATTTTAATTATAAAGGAATAGAAAATGGCGCGGTAGTTCGATAATTCGATTTCAAAATTCAAATGAATGTACCGAGTGCAAAATAAACCGGATTTTAGTGAAACCAAAAATATTAGAATCTAATTGAGAATATCTTTCCAATGAATCCGAAAAATCAAAATTTCATACCGGGGATAAAAAGATATGTCCAGTTGAAAATTCAGAATAGTCGCTATGGAATTTCGGCCTTTAAAAATAGCCATTTTGCAAACGACCTCGGATTACGACGAAACCACTTTTGTTGGATCCATGATGTCAAGTTATCACTAGGTTTCAAATTTCATAATTTTTCGAATCAATATGTGAGCGTGGCAAAGGAAAACGCTTTTGACCAGTTTCAGTTGATTTTAATCGACTGGAAAATGGCCATTTTTCATATGGTCTCAGAATTCGACGAAACTAGTTTTGTTAGGACCGTATCGTCAATACGAAGCTAGAAAATATTTTTCTGGAATTTTTAGAGTTCGTATGTGACCCCAGTAAATTGAAATGCACGTTCAAATTCAATATATAGAGTTATATTTTGATTTTGACGAAAACTGATCGAAACGATCGAATCAGCTTACGATACCTATCCCATTGTGTTCGGAATGGGGGTAATGTGCTAGGTACGACAGGCAGTGGGTTTCATTTCGAGTTCAAAATAAAAAGTTGCTATTTAAAATTTAAAATTAATAAAATAATATATATATTTTCCCCCCTTTTCTCCTTAAGCCCCCCTTCCTTCGTTGACTTCAGAACGAAAAACAAATAAAAAAAGGACGCTTGTCGATGTCGATCCTCCGGGCCACCGCACCGCCGATGGCGACGCTCCCCTCCCCTGACGATGGCGCTCCCTCCGGCGCTCCACCTTGCCGGCCAACACCCTCTCCAGATCGAGGAAACCCCCGAACCCGCATCCAACGGCCTCCGCTACCCCCAAACCCGCATCCAACCACCTCCGCCCCCCTTTACACCACCTGCGCCGACCCCTCCTCCTTCCCCCTTCTTCAACATCTGGACTGCCGCTTCCTCGGCGAAGACCCCAGATCCGGCCATCCACGACCAGCGCTGCCATCCCCAACCCATTTCCGGTGATTTTTTCCATCAATCTAGTTTATATATATGTTTTGTTGTTTAAAATAAATATGAAATTTATATAAAGAAAAAAAAAACGTAGTTTTAAAATATTGATTTTTAAAATGTATATAGCACGGTGTTAAAAACGTAATCTTTTTATGAAGTAGCGTTATGAATTAAAGATATGATTTTTGGTCATATAAAATTATGATTTCTTTTACATAAATTTGCATTGATGTTTAATTTTAGTTTTTAAAATATTGAAAAAGGATATATTTTTAAATAAGGTAAGGAACGTATTTTTAATTAAAGAAAGAACGTATTTTTATAATGCAAACGAAGTGGTAAAGTTATGATTTGTATATATGTTGTAGCGAAGAAAAGATAGGATCTTTATTTTAGAAAAGACTCGATTTTGAAAATAGAAAAGAATAAATTTTTAGAAGAGAAAAGATCGGAAATTTAGAAGTATAAAGGATTGTTTTTCCGAATTAGATAAAAATGTGATTTTTATAGTGATGAAATAAAAATTCAATCTTTATATAAAAAGTAGAAATGTTAAAAATACGATTTTTATATTATATAGATAGTAAAAATATCACCTTTATATGTGTAGCGAAATAAAAATTCGATTTTTATTATATATATGTTGAAATAAAAATGTGATTTTTTTATAGTGATGAAATGAAAAGGAGAAATCTTTATATAGAGAATAGCGTGACAAAAATATAATCTTTATTATTTGAACATCGATATAAAAATAGAATTTTTATCTATATAATAGCGGTGTAAAAATAGAATTTTTATATACATAGCAACAATATAAAAATGTGATTTTTATATATGTAGTGAAAGCGGGCAATGAAAGTGACAAAAGGCGAGAACAGCGATGACTTCTACATATGAAGAGTCGTGGTATTGGATTAGCTAATCGGTGAGAACTTCTCACCTTTTAATTTTTTTTTCTAGTTAAAATATATACTAGGACGGATGAAGCGGAGCATTGGGTGCCTGGTCTCATCCCAACTCATGACCAGGATCTGGCAATGTTGATTCATCACAATGTGGATCAGTTTGTGCCTCGTTGGGACCCTTTTGCAAATCTGGATCTTTCAGTACCCCTCCACCTTCAAATGCCACCTCAGCAGAGCACCAAAATCAAGCTAATCAGGAACAATTTGAGCAAGCTAACAACGAGCAACATCCCCAAGCTTTCCAGGAGCATCAGGACTCAACTCCTCTGGTGGTCTCTACTTCAATTAGGCGGAGTGCCAGGATCAGCAGACCACATTCCCTTCCGCCTGAAACTTCTGGTAGCTTTTTTGTACCTGTTGTTTTTTCTTCTGCTAATAAGGCTTTAAATAAAAAATTAGCAAATTGTATGGGCGTGAGTCTGCATGATACACACTATTCTGCCATGCAAACCCTAGAACAGCAGCGTACTAACCAAAATAAATGAAGATTGTATCTTGGAACATTCGTGGGTCAGGGGACCCTACAAAAAATCATGCTGTCAATCTAATCATCTCCCCCCTTCGTGTTGATATCCTATTTATACAAGAATCTAAAATCTCTGATCCACCCAATGCTCTTATTCGTCAACTTTGTGGTCCTCACCTTTCTGGTTGGTCCCACGTGGATGCTGTTGACACACGTGGTGGTCTAATTACAGCGTGGAATGAAAGTGTCTGGAATCTTTGTCACGCCTCATCTCACCCTTCTGTTTTGCACGTGATCCTTCTCCGCACTCTCTCTGACACTTTCTTTCACTTCACCAATGTTTATGCTCCCAATGACCCCCAACTTAGATTTGAAGTTTGGCAATACTGCCTCAACTTATCTCATAATATTAATGGTCCCTGGATCATTGGTGGAGACTTCAACACAACTCGTTTTTCCTTTGAGCGTAATTCAGGCACCTCCTCCCCTGATTCCGACTCTTTTCACTCTTTCATCAACTCCTGCCATCTCATCGACCCACCCATTAATAATTGTAGATTCACTTGGACCAGCAGAAGAGATGATTCTTCTTTATCAAAAATTGATAGATTCTTCTTTAATTTAGCCTGGGAGGATCTCTTTCCCCTCTCCTTGGTGAATGGCCTCGCCACAACCATTTCTGATCATTGTCCAATTGTCCTTGATACTAAAGATAATGCTTTGATTAAGAGACCATTCAGATACGAGAGACTATGGACACTTGAACCCTCCTTTGACGATTTCATCAAATACATTTGGTCACAACCAATGAATTGCAATTCGGCAACATCCAGAGTGGTTTGTAAGCTTCGCTCTCTACGCAAACTGATTCGCCCTTGGGCTAAGAACATTTGGAATTCTTTGAAAACCAGAATCTCATCCACACAAGATGCCATCCTAAACCTGAACATTATTGAGGAGAGTCGTCCACTAACAAACCTTGAGAAACATAACCTGAAAAACCATGAATTGGAATTAGAGAGACTTATCAAACAAGAAGAAATTGGATGGAAACAACGTTCCAAAGCTAGATGGATTAATGAAGGAGATAAAAACACTGCATACTTTCACCGATTGGCCAATGGTCACCATCGAGCTTCATTCATTTCTAAAATAATACACACCAACAACACATTTTCTGATCCCAAAGACATTTGCTCCCTTTTCACACAATTCTACAGAAACATTCTGGGTTCACAACCCCCTCCATCCCCTATGATTGATTGGCACAAACTTTATCCAAACCCTGAGCATATTGTCATTGACCACCCATTCACAGAAGAGGAAATTTGGGCTGCACTCAATGATATGGCGGCAGACAAGGCTCCTGGGCCTGATGTCTTTGGCCCATGTTTTTTTAAACATTTTTGGCCCACCATCAAATTTGACCTAATCGAGATGTGCTCTGAATTCTACTCTGACCCTTCTGTTATTGCTAAACTTAATTATGCTAATATCATCCTCATTCCTAAATTCCCTGGAGCTAACACTCTTCCATCTTTTAGACCCATCAGCCTCCTCAATACCACTTTCAAAATCATCACCAAAATCTTAGCTAACAGACTCCAAAATCACATTTCTGAGTTAGTGGGTTTTGAACAATCCACTTTCATTCTGGGAAGAAATATATTAGACTGTGTTGCTGTTTCACAAGAAGTCATCTCCTTCTGCCACACCACGAACTCCCCTGGAGTTCTCCTTAAGCTTGATTTCTCAAAAGCCTTTGATTCAGTTAACTGGTATTTCATCCTAGACCTTATGTCTCACAGAGGTTTCCCCATGAATTGGTGTAATTGGATCAAGCATATCCTGTTCTCTAGCTATTCAACGATCAATATTAATGGAGAAATTGGTGGTAAAATTAAATCTAAAAGAGGCTTACGACAAGGAGATCCCCTTTCGCCTTTACTTTTTGTCTTGATTGCTGATGTCTTTAATCAAATGGTGAAACTCTCATTAGCCCACAACATCCTCTCTGGAATTTCTCTTCCAAATTCCAATCTCACCATAACCAACTTACATTTTGCCGATGACACGATTCTCTTTACCGCCCCTTCACCTCAAAACATCCACAGCCTTAAAGTTTTCCTATACACCTTCGAATTCATTTCTGGTCTTTCTATCAATTTCAATAAAAGTTCCATTATAATGTTGGGTAATTGCTCTTCCCTCGGTGCCTCTATTGCCAAATGTTTAAACTGCAATGCTGGATCATTCCCCATTACTTATCTTGGTATACCCCTTCGACCTACCAAACTTCATAAATCAGATTGGACTCCTCTTATCTCAAAAATTGAATCTAGACTATCATCCTGGAAGGCAAATTCCTTTTCTTCAGCTGGTCGCCTTGTACTTCTCAAACATGTTCTCTCCTCAATACCAACATATTGGATGTCGTTCCACAAATTACCCATTTGGGTTATCAATAAGACTGATTCTATTCGAAGTTCTTTCCTTTGGAATGGTGATAAACTCAAAAAACTAGTCAACTGGCATACAGTATGTCTCCCTTACTCTCATGGAGGATTGAATGCCCCCCCAGCTTACCTCCTTCAATCTAGATCTCTTGTCTAAATGAATTTGGCGTGCTCTTTCACCTTCTTATTTCATCTGGAAAGATTGGATCTTACTGCGGCTTTACAATGCAAACCCATCCTTCATTCTCCACTTCAGTCCTGCCTCTAAACCATCTCCGTTCTGGAAAGGAGTTTTATCCTCCCTCGCTAGAGTTAAACCGCTTTTTCATGTTAAAGTAAATAATGGCGAATCATGTTTGTTTTGGCAAGATATTTGGTATGGAGAAATCCCTCTATCCTCCTCCTTGCCCAACCTTGGATCTCACAACATTTCTAGCCCACAGACAATTGCTGAAGTCTTCAATTTAGGCCCATTGGGCTTGTTTCCCGGTTCACTATTTGGGCTGTCCACTCTACATGAGTTGACTAGTATCGGGGTACTCATTGATTCTTTTCAACTATGTCCTGGGCCAGATTCTTTTTATTGGGCTTTGGGCTCTTCACGAAAATTCTCAGTCAAGTCTTGTTATGATTATTTAGTTCACCCAGGTCGATGTTATTCTTACTCCAGAATTTGGATCTGTCATCTCCCCCCACGCATTATTTTCTTTCAATGGCTTTTAATCCACAATCGCATCAATTCAAAAGACAAACTCTGCCGCTTTGGGGTCGATGTCAACCCTATTTGCGTTCTTTGCAATCTGAGCAATGAATCTCTCACCCATCTTTTCTTCGATTGTGATTTTTTCTTTGCGGTCTGGGCCGCTGTTAGCTCATTTATTCTTGGTTTCGTCCCTTCATTTCGCTCATTCTTCGATTACTGGCAGCACAGCCACCCTGATCCCTCGTTTGATTCTCTGGTGGCAATCTTCTCCTGGTGTATCTGGTTAGAACGAAAGGCGTATGTATTCAGAAGACCCAAAAAGTTATTCATGGGAACTTGTTATCATATACTGCAACTCTTCGAATTATGGACAGGCTCGGTCAGACATGCTCGTTTCAGACTTTCTCTCCCCCAGCCTCGCTCGCCTGGAACTCAAGAAAGCAACTCGTTGTTTCCTTTCTGATCAAGTATAAGTATGTAGTTTTATTTTGGTTGTGTATTTTCCACGCAGCTGTGATGTGGATGCTATATGTACATTTTATCAGTACTCCATAGACTGTTTTATATATGACCATCTTGGTCTGTACTTAGTTTGCTACTGGTTGGGCCTGTCAACCAGATATCATTACTAGCTTTTACGCTTCTACGTGTAACCGGCTGTGTAGTTCCATGCTACACACCCGTCTTCCTCAAAAAAAAAATTATACTAGGATGCAGACGGTGTTTAGTAGCACCCGACACCCGTCGTCCACAGACCATGGACGGCTTGTATGCTTGTTTGTTTGATTTTGATGTGTAGCTGATTGTGTGATATGATGTGAAATGAAATAAAATATTTTATAGTTAAAAATAGAATTTTTAACGTGTATTTAAAATAAATATTTATAAACAAATCGGAGATTTGTTTATATACACTGATTTGATTGATATTGATTGGGACGATAAATTTTACACATCGCCCAACTGCACAAATAAAATCTGTGTTTTATTGTTTGAAACCCCACAGGGGTATTGGGATGATATATGACATACACTAATCCCAATAATTAGTTGTACGTCGATCGATTGATTGACAAACTGTTATAAGCGTTAAATATTTATATTTGATGCTTACACAGTGTAGAAAGCACTTTGGATGATGGATGATTATTTATCATTGTTGATATATATGTAACGACCCGTATTTTCTGCATATTTATTTGGATTATTTTAAATATTTTAATTATTTAAAATATGGTTTTGAATTTAAATAATCGAATTTAACGATTATATTTTGAATCTATTATTTAAATTAATAAATAAAATAATAATTTAATTTCCAGAATATTGGAAAATGTTGAATTTGAAGTATAACGTGTATCGGCTAGATATAGAGGGCCGATATGGTCTGTATTGAAAATATATCGACGATTTCGATTCGAAACGACGACGATAATATATATGGTTTTAATTTAATTAAATAACGAGCTGCAGCGGCGCGGTATTCGCATTTTGGCATTTTTAACTTCAAGGGGCCGTACCGGGGTCAAAATAAGTCGGATTTCCTCGAAACAAGAAACGTCGGGACCGGTTTGACGATATCTTTCCAATGGCAGAGAAAAATCCAGTTTCCGTCGTGTAGATTTTGTTTTATGGCCAAATCAAATTCTCAGAAAAACAGCGCCAGGATTTCCTTTATATATATAGCGCTGCAGTTATATAAAATAATGGTTTTTAAATATTTAAAATATCGATTTGGCTTGGAATTCAACCCGGGATATTTTTCCCTGATAATACATCAAATTCTGGTCGGGTATGACCAATCGCAATATTTTAATATCTTTATATTGAAGTATTTTAAAATTGGGTTATTTTATTCAAAATTGGCCAGTTCAAAAGGGACATTTTTCAAACGACCTCTGTTTTCGAAGAAATAAATTTTGTTGGGACCGTGACAGTAAATAATTGCTAGATTTTCAGACGACGTGTCAATCGGGGTTATTCTATGAGCATGGCAAAATAAAATGTAAAATAAATCGATCTAATTGGATGTGTACAAATGCTATTTGAGCAAACGGACACGGAATTTGACGAAACAAGTTTCATTAGGACCGTATCGTCAAAATATACTATGTCGTCCAGTTGCGCCTCGAACGGGGTTTGTATGTGAGCGCAACGGCGAATAAACAACATTAAAAATAGCGATAGACACGAAATAAAAATCGTTAGTCAGCATCGGGCGTCAAATCAACTTAAAATATAATAAAACCAACTATATATAACCCTCCCCACCAGCAAATTTCAGCCAACCCTCATTCCCATCGTGTAAATTTGCAAATAAACACTCAAACGCGAAAACAATTATATCTTCCAATCCGGGAAGAATTTATGGGAGCAACCAATGCAGAAGTTGTAGATCCGGTGGAGATCTAGCTGCTGACCAAATTTGAGGTGGTTTCGTCGAGAGTGGTGGCCGGAATCGGGTTTTAAAGGCAGAAAACAATTTTCGTTTTTGGCAGAAATTGGGGGGACTGTTTTGATTTGGGGTGACGAGACCATAGGGCTTTTGAAGAGGGGAGAGAGAGCTTCCGTTTGGCACTGGCCGGAGGGTCTGAAACGGTGTGTGGTGGCCGTGGGGTCGAGATAAACGGAGGTGCTTGATTTGGGGTTAATTTCAAAAGCAATGATGGGTTTTGATGGATTTCCGGCGGCCGTGGTTCATGGGATGGTCGCGGCCTGGGGAAGTCGACGCTGGGTGGCAAGGGCTGTCGAATGGTGGCGGCGCGGTGGGTCCTGGTGGGCTGTGGCGGCCACAGTTGATGGATGAACGTTTTCCGTTCAGCATGGGTTTTCAGGCGATCGGGGGGGGGGGGGATCTGGGGCTCGGCGCTTCAGGCGGAGGTGGTTCGTGGAGTGGCGGTTGCGGTGGGGTAGCTCCGGTGGTCTGGAGGTTGACGACGGCGGCGCTGGAGGACGTGGAAGGTGGCGTAGTTGGGATTGAAGGTCACAAAGAAGGAGGAAGTCATCGGGGAAGAAGGACCCTGTAAGAGAAAACACGTTTTTCTCTAATTAAGGGTGATGTGGCAACGTATAAGGTTAGTTAGATAAGATTAATTAATTAATTAATATTTTTTTTTTAATAATCGTATAGTTTGTCCAAACTTAAAACGCCTATATCTTCCACATACGTGGACGAAATTTAACGAAACAAGATCCGTTGGGATCGCAGGGACGAGACCTACCCGATAGCACTGAGTAGAAGTCAATCCGACGCAGTTGAAAATTCAGCTATTTTTGGACGAATGGTTCAAATTAAAAGCGACAAACGCATCAACCGTTGACCAAAATAAACTCTGGTGAGTTAATTCTCACACCTTCTGGAATACTGTGATGTGGTACATTCACAGTAAAATATATTTTATAGTTAACAGTTCAAATTGGTTGATTGGATGCGATGGATGCAAATTATTTGTTGACTGTTTGAGTTGATTGCAGTTGTTCGAATCTAGTCATTTAATTATTCGTCTATTTTATCAACTGACATCTGTGATGCAGAGAAGGACAGGTTGGAGGGATCCGGCCAGATTCCTCAAATTAAATGTATTTTTATTTGTTATGCATTTATATGAACTGTTCACCTTGACTGGCACCAAAACCTGCCTGTATGTTGATGGTTGGATAGATATGCACCTGTGTTGTTTTTAAAATCAACCGATAATGTTGATTTGGTAATTGGCAGTGAACGGTCTAGATTGTGTTGTTTTCTGACATCAGTTGACTGTTGGGTGAATTGACACAGCGTTAGAGTTACAATTATTTTATAACTGGAATTAAGTTTAAATTAAATTATATAAGGGATTTAAATGGGAAATATAAATATCCATTTTAATTAGAGTTTAAAGGGTTATTGAAATGGATTATACCAGTGTTGAAAGTAGAGAAAAACCTAAGGTTCTACTTACGAGTTGGTTAAATTAGACAATTCGTTTTTAAACAATAAAAGGTTGATTTTTTTTAAGTTAATTGATTTATTTAAGAAAAGGGAAATGACAATTTGAATTCAGTTAATAGTTAACTGATGTGTACGGTTGGTTAATCCACCGTATTTGAGTAAAATAGACAAAGGGATATATATTGATTTAAATATCCGTTAATGTGTGACGAGTAGAGTTGGATATTAGTTAATCTTCGATTAACTATAATCTAAAGGGATAATTAAATTGGTTATTGTTAATAACCTTGATTACTATCGAGTAAGCGTGTAAACATGGTAATAATGCTATTTTGGGTTAAGGTTAAAGTTAACTATATTTTAATATAGTAGATGTTAAAGAAAATTATTCCTTAATTTAAATAATTTAAATTAGAGAATTCAATTTAATGCCAAGTAAGAATTTGATTAAAAGGACTTGCGAATACAAGTTTCAAACAAGGTTTGATAAATGGAAATTCATTTAACAAGTGATTAAATGACGATGAGGTTTAGCCAAAAAGGGCGATAAAGGTTTATTATAAATGTCGAAGTAGATGGAATCAAAATGTGTGACGAGGGATTTATATTATAAATCAAAAGGGTTTTAAGTGAAGGAATATTTGACGTTAAAGTAATGTTTTAATGGATATTTGTTTAGATTAAGGGATTAAGTAAAATACTTTAAGCGAGTATTTCAAATATAAGAAACTATTGTGTAAACCCAGACTTGAGATCAAGATTTATACGAGATTTGAATATTAGTAGTTAAGTGTCGAACTAATAGTATTCTAAGGTAAGAAGGTTGTCAACTAAGGACTGAGAGGTAACTAAAATACCCCAACTTGGTTGGCTTCACTATTATCAAGGAATAGTATTAGTTGGGAACGAGTGAAGTGTTGAGATTGGTTTTATCCTATACGAAGAGTATCAAACTCTGATGCAAGGCTTTGGAAATTAAATAATGTTACGATATTAGTTTCAAAAGTAATAAGAATGTCGTTTCCAAATTTTAAATGAACATTTGTTAGTCAATCAGAGTTGATCAAGTATAGTGTTTGATTTAGATATAGTTAATCAAGAAGAGTTTCCATTGCGTATGACTGCTAGCGTAATTCGCAGGGCTGCAGATAGCCTACGGCGGTCGGATGTTTTCCTGAGGGAATCAGGCGTAACCATTGTGATCGCTGCGATCTAGAGTCGAGCGAATGGAGTTAAGTCGAGTATCAGTTAATCGATAAGAATAATCAAATCAAGTTAGCCTGGTCAAGTTAAATGAGTCGAGTTAGTTAAGTAGAGTAAATCAATCAAATTCAACCAATCAGAGTTAATCAGAATAAACTTGGTATATACATATATTTTAAAGAGGTCGGGTTGTGTTAAGTGTTGTATTACCAAACTGATTGTATTCACACTATTGTTATTCGATAGTTAAATCACCGACTGTCGAAGTTGACCAATACGCTTGTTGGTATGGAAAGTCCGGGATCGAATTATATTCGAATGCCATTCCGACCAGCAAATACGTGAAGCCGTCATTGAAGACGGAGCAAGTGAAGACCGTGGATCTTCCTAAGCGGAGGGATTACTTGACGAATATCCTCTGTGTTGCAACCAGAGTTATTCTGGCGTGATCCAATCGTGGTTGGACTCTATGGATTGCAAGGACTTCTCGCTACTGATCCATGGGGTGATTCCTATATGTGATGTAGTAGGAGAGTACCTTCGTTTCATCCTGTTCCTGGATGACTTGTATGGACGGATGTCTGACAGAGTATTTCAAAAAGGATTTACATACGTTGATTTCTCCAAACGTACCATAGTTGATGGCGGAGAAATGGTTATTCTCTAGCCAGATAGCTAGAGTATGTGTGTAGACGTCAATCAAGTGTGATCTGACGGATCTGATGATGTGGCATCCAAAGTATATGATGACCAGATGATTAAAGGTAAAGTTCTAGCCTCAAGCCTCATCAACCGGGAAATGACAAAAATCGGGCAGGCAGCATGGCTATGTGGGTCGCTCCCATTAGGATGTATGATCACCTATCTAGAGAAATTCCTATTGCTTCTTAATCTGTATTCGATGCTGTCCCTATTCGGGCAGACGGTTGCTGATCCCAACCGTCGGTGATATACATTCGATACACTCAAGCGAAATGAGTGGTCGGTCATGTGAGGGCCGGGTTGCAAGACGTTCTTGTTGAACCCAATGTATTCGCCTCTAGAGATACACGTGCGTAAGGTGGTCCCATACCTTGTTAAGGTTGGAATCCAATATCCAATAAGCGCCCACGGTTTTTGATTGTATACTATATATGGGGAGCGTGAGATGCAAGTGTTCCTCTAGATTGATATTTACTTGTATTTAGACATTATGATAATATCAGAATAAGTTATGATTTCGAAAAATGTTTTGGGTTATAGTAAGGTGAAAACCGGTCGTGTTTATGTGTGGACTGGTCTTACTATTATCCTTTGATTTCGAAAGGATTTTCCAAAGTTAAACAAGTGTGTGTTATGTGAATTTATCACTGAAAGTGTTCCAGACTGACCCGGTGTAATTTGTTTTAAATCAAATGTGCTCGGGTCAGACCGAGTATGTTCCAGGTTAGGTTCTGCTTGGAGTTTCAGGAGCTCGAAGCAGGCGTCTTCAACGCTAGTTATTCAAAGTTATTATTCCGTTGTGACTGATGTATGTGTACTCTGATGATTGGTATGTATATACAGTTCTTTTGTATAAAGACATTTGATATTATATTTTATTCGTTCCGCTGTGAGATTCTGATGTGTTCTTCTTCTTTCTTCTATTCTAATATTTCTTTCTTTCTATTCTCAACCTTTAACTTCTTTCTCATGACAATCTGGGGGTTCGATACTTGGGTTTTTGGCAAGTGATACGGGCTTATGTATTGTTGTCGAGAACCCGATTGTCGTTCTTTTCCCCGGGTCGTTACAGTGGTATCAGAGCTATTGGTTTAGTGATAACCTTGGCTCTGTGGTGTAACTCAATAGAGATGGGGTTAGTAATACCCTAGATTGAGTTGAGTATATGTATATGAGAGAGCGTATTTGTAAGTTGATATAAAATTTGTTTTATATTGTGTTGGCTTGCCTGTTGAGTAGTTTATAAATTCTGGTCGAATCGTGGGACGCCACGACGTCGATAGGAGTTTCTAAACACTTGAACAGAAGAATTGACATAATATTGTTTTGAAAAGTGGGTAAATGAAATAATTTTACCCAAAGCATATTTTGTATAAAAAGGAAATTGTTTTCTCAAATTACTGGGATATTTTGCTGTTAGATGGTTTTGGAGGGAATAAAAACCAAATATGTTAATACGACTTGACTTGGTTCAGTCGAGTTAAGTCATGCTTGAATATAATGTTGAAATTGAATAAATTACCATTGGAATGTGGTAATCGAACCAAATAATGGAATAAGTAATCAAAATTGATGTGAATCCATTTGGACTATGTGAAACCAAAGTGAAACCAAATAAGAAATAGTAATGTTAAATCCGAATGATTTTGTTGGATGGTTGCAGTGTTTGTTGGTTGTTTGATTGTTAGATGGTGTGCTCGATGAATAAACCTGCATGGAAATTGATTTGGTCGAAACCCAAAAGGAAGAGAAAGTTGGATAATCAATCCACACTTAATAAACCTGAAATGGATGGACTTGGTTGGAAACCAAAGTGAAATAAATAATTTGAATAAACCAACCCAGATAAATAAATCCCAATGGATAATTAAAAGGATAAATGTAGTGCTTATAAATGATTAGAACCTCGTATGGATTGAACTGTGTGTAAAATGAGTTGATAGGAAGTTATATGGATGTTATAAATATAACTGACCTTGTGTGATAACTGATAAGTTTATTTGAGTTGAGAACAGGTGTAAAGTGCCAATTCAGCTTTCATACCCAACCAAGAGGTAATAACTGGAGTTAATTGGATCCAGTTGAATAGAGCTGCGAAATAATTTAGCAGGCTCGAATAAAATATATCGCTTATCGTATAATAATGCTCGCCAAAAGGTACGCCTACGCAAATATGGATTTTTGGTTTTTCTTTGGGGTTTTGAGTTTAAATTTTGGATTTTTACGACCTTGAGAGTCGATGTATAGATATTTCTTGATCCTGCGATATCGCAGATGGTCCTCCGTGCAGGGGAGACTCTGCCGAAATTTTTCCAGAATTTAAGGAGATAGAAAATTTTGGAAATTTTTGGGAAATTATTTTATTTGGATTAAATTGGATTTAAAAGCCATTTGGGTCAGTTTAAAAATTGATTCGAGTTTTTAAATTAAACATTTTTGAAAAGATAATGGTAGACATTTCTTCTACTTAGCAATTTCGAGGACGAAATTATTTTAAGGGGGAAGGAATGTAACGACCCGTATTTTCTGCATATTTATTTGGATTATTTTAAATATTTTAATTATTTAAAATATGGTTTTGAATTTAAATAATCGTATTTAACGATTATATTTTGAATTTATTATTTAAATTAACAAATAAAATAATAATTTAATTTCCAGAATATTGGAAAATGTTGAATTTGAAGTATAACGTGTATCGGCTAGATATAGAGGGCCGATATGGTCTGTATTGAAAATATATCGACGATTTCGATTCGAAACGACGACGAAAATATATATGGTTTTAATTTAATTAAATAACGAGCTGCAGCGGCGCGGTAGTTCGCGTTTTTGGCATTTTTAACTTCAAGGGGCCATACCGGGGTCAAAATAAGTCAGATTTCCTCGAAACAAGAAACGTCGGGACCGGTTTGACGATATCTTTCCAATGGCAGAGAAAAATCCAGTTTCCGTCGTGTAGATTTTGTTTTATGGCCAAATCAAATTCTCAGAAAAACAGCGCCAAGATTTCCTTTATATATATAGCGCTGCAGTTATATAAAATAACGGTTTTTAAATATTTTAAATATCGATTTGGCTTGGAATTCAACCCGGGATATTTTTCCTTGATAATACATCAAATTCTGGTCGGGTATGACCAATCGCAATATTTTAATATTGTTATATTGAAGTATTTTAAAATTGGGTTATTTTATTCAAAATTGGCCAGTTCAAAAGGGACATTTTTCAAACGACCTCTGTTTTCGACGAAATAAATTTTGTTGGGACTGTGACAGTAAATTATTGCTAGATTTTCAGACGGCGCGTCAATCTGGGTTATTCTGTGAGCATGGCAAAATAAAATGTAAAATAAATCGATCTAATTGGATGTGTACAAATGCTATTTGAGCAAACGGACACGGAATTTGACGAAACAAGTTTCATTAGGACCGTATCGTCAAAATATACTATGTCGTCCAGTTGCGCCTCAAACGAGGTTTGTATGTGAGCGCAGCAGCGAATAAACAACATTAAAAATAGCGATAGACACGAAATAAAAATCGTTAGTCAGCATCGGGCGTCAAATCAACTTAAAATATAATAAAACCAACTATATATAACCCTCCCCACCAGCAAATTTCAGTCAACCCTCATTCCCATCGTGTAAATTTGCAAATAAACCCTCAAACGCGAAAACAATTATATCTTCCAATCCGGGAAGAATTTGTGGGAGCAACCAAAGCAGAAGTTGTAGATCCGGTGGAGATCTAGCTGCTGACCAAATTTGAGGTGGTTTCGTCGAGAGTGGTGGCCGGAATCGGGTTTTAAAGGCAGAAAACAGTTTTCGTTTTTGGCAGAAATTGGGGGGACTGGTTTGATTTGGGGTGACGAGACCATAGGGCTTTTGAAGAGGGGAGAGAGAGCTTCTGTTTGGCACTGGCCGGAGGGTCTGAAACGGTGTGTGGTGGTCGTGGGGTCGAGATAAACGGAGGTGCTTGATTTGGGGTTAATTTCAAAAGCAATGATGGGTTTTGATGGATTTCCGGCGGCCGTGGTTCATGGGATGGTCGCGGCCTGGGGGAAGTCGACGCTGGGTGGCGAGGGCTGTCGAATGGTGGCGGCGCGGTGGGTCCTGGTGGGCTGTGGCGGCCACAGTTGATGGATGAACGTTTTCCGTTCAGCATGGGTTTTCAGGCGATCGGGGGGGATCTGGGGCTCAGCGCTTCAGGCGGAGGTGGTTCGTGGAGTGGCGGTTGCGGTGGGGTAGCTCCGGTGGTCTGGAGGTTGACGACGGCGGCGCTGGAGGACGTGGAAGGTGGCGTAGTTGGGATTGAAGGTCACAAAGAAGGAGGAAGTCATTGGAAAAGAAGGACCCTGTAAGAGAAAACGCGTTTTTCTCTAATTAAGGGTGACGTGGCAACGGATAAGGTTAGTTATATAAGATTAATTAATTAATTAATAATTTATTTTTGTTTTAATAATCGTATAGTTTGTCCAAACTTAAAACGCCTATATCTTCCACATACGTGGACGAAATTTAACGAAACAAGATCCGTTGGGATCGCAGGGATGAGACCTACCCGATGGCACTGAGTAGAAGTCAATCCGACGCAGTTGAAAATTCAGCTATTTTTGGACGAATGGTTCAAATTAATAGCGACAAACGCATCAACCGTTGACCAGAATAAACTCTGGTGAGTTAATTCTCACACCTTCTGGAATACTGTGATGTGGTACATTCACAGTAAAATATATTTTATAGTTAACAGTTCAAATTGGTTGATTGGATGCGATGGATGCAAATTATTTGTTGACTGTTTGAGTTGATTGCAGTTGTTCGAATCTAGTCATTTAATTATTCGTCTATTTTATCAACTGACATCTGTGATGCAGAGAAGGACCGGTTGGAGGGATCCGGCCGGATTCCTCAAATTAACTGTATTTTTATTTGTTATGCATTTATATGAACTGTTCACCTTGACTGGCACCAAAACCTGCCTGTATGTTGATGGTTGGATAGATATGCACCTGTGTTGTTTTTAAAATCAACCGATAATGTTGATTTGGTAATTGGCAGTGAACGGTCTAGATTGTGTTGTTTTCTGACATCAGTTGATTGTTGGGTGAATTGACACAGCGTTAGAGTTATAATTATTTTATAACTGGAATTAAGTTTAAATTAAATTATATAAGGGATTTAAATGGGAAATATAAATATCCATTTTAATTAGAGTTTAAAGGGTTATTGAAATGGATTATACCAGTGTTGAAAGTAGAGAAAAACCTAAGGATCTACTTACGAGTTGGTTAAATTAGACAATTCGTTTTTAAACAATAAAAGGTTGATTTTTTTTAAGTTAATTGATTTATTTAAGAAAAGGGAAATGACAATTTGAATTCAGTTAATAGTTAACTGATGTGTACGGTTGGTTAATCCACCGTATTTGAGTAAAATAGACAAAGGGATATATATTGATTTAAATATCCGTTAATGTGTGACGAGTAGAGTTGGATATTAGTTAATCTTCGATTAACTATAATCTAAAGGGATAATTAAATTGGTTATTGTTAATAACCTTGATTACTATCGAGTAAGCGTGTAAACATGGTAATAATGCTATTTTGGGTTAAGGTTAAAGTTAACTATATTTTAATATAGTAGATGTTAAAGAAAGTTATTCCTTAATTTAAATAATTTAAATTAGAGAATTCAATTTAATGCCAAGTAAGAATTTGATTAAAAGGACTTGCGAATACAAGTTTCAAACAAGGTTTGATAAATGGAAATTCATTTAACAAGTGATTAAATGACGATGAGGTTTAGCCAAAAAGGGCGATAAAGGTTTATTATAAATGTCGAAGTAGATGGAATCAAAATGTGTGATGAGGGATTTATATTATAAATCAAAAGGGTTTTAAGTGAAGGAATATTTGACGTTAAAGTAATGTTTTAATGGATATTTGTTTAGATTAAGGAAGTAAAAGACTTTAAGCGAGTATTTCAAATATAAGAAACTGTTGTGTAAACCCAGACTTGAGATCAAGATTTAAACGAGATTTGGATATTAGTAGTTAAGTGTCGAACTAATAGTATTCTAAGGTAAGAAGGTTGTCAACTAAGGACTGAGAGGTAACTAAAATACCCCAACTTGGTTGGCTTCACTATTATCAAGGAATAGTATTAGTTGGGAACGAGTGAAGTGTTGAGATTGGTTTTACCCTATACGAAGAGTATCAAACTCTGATGCAAGGCTTTGGAAATTAAATAATGTTACGATATTAGTTTCAAAAGTAATAAGAATGTCGTTTCCAAATTTTAAATGAACATTTGTTAGTCAATCAGAGTTGATCAAGTATAGTGTTTGATTTAGATATAGTTAATCAAGAAGAGATTCCATTGCGTATGACTGCTAGCGTAATTCGCAGGGCTGCAGATAGCCTACGGCGGTCGGATGTTTTCCTGAGGGAATCAGGCGTAACCATTGTGATCGCTGCGATCTAGAGTCGAGCGAATGGAGTTAAGTCGAGTATCAGTTAATCGATAAGAATAATCAAATCAAGTTAGCCTGGTCAAGTTAAATGAGTCGAGTTAGTTAAGTAGAGTAAATCAATCAAAGTCAACCAATCAGAGTTAATTAGAATAAACTTGGTATATACATATATTTTAAAGAGGTCGGGTTGTGTTAAGTGTTGTATTACCAAACTGATTGTATTCACACTATTGTTATTCGATAGTTAAATCACCGACTGTCGAAGTTGACCAATACGCTTGTTGGTATGGAAAGTCCGGGATCGAATTATATTCGAATGCCATTCTGACCAGCAAATACGTGAAGCCGTCGTTGAAGACGGAGCAAGTGAAGACCGTGGATCTTCCTAAGCAGAGGGATTACTTGACGAATATCCTCTGTGTTGCAACCAGAGTTATTCTGGCGTGATCCAATCGTGGTTGGAATCTACGGATTGCAAGGACTTCTCGCTACTGATCCATGGGGTGATTCCTATATGTGATGCAGTAGGAGAGTACCTTCGGTTCATCCTGTTCCTGGATGACTTGTATGGACGGATGTCTGACAGAGTATTTCCAAAAGGATTTACATACGTTGATTTCTCCAAACGTACCATAGTTGATGGCGGAGAAATGGTTATTCTCTAGCCAGATAGCTAGAGTATGTGTGTGGACGTCAATCAAGTGTGATCTGACGGATCTGATGATGTGGCATCCAAAGTATATGATGACCAGATGATTAAAGGTAAAGTTCTAGCCTCAAGCCTCATCAACCGGGAAATGACAAAAATCGGGCAGGCAGCATGGCTATGTGGGTCGCTCCCATTAGGATGTATGATCACCTATCTAGAGAAATTCCTATTGCTTCTTAATCTGTATTCGATGCTGTCCCTATTCGGGCAGACGGTTGCTGATCCCAACCGTCGGTAATATACATTCGATACACTCAAGCGAAATGAGTGGTCGGTCATGTGAGGGCCGGGTTGCAAGACGTTCTTGTTGAACCCAGTGTATTCGCCTCTAAAGATACACGTGCGGAAGGTGGTCCCATACCTTGTTAAGGTTGGAATCCAATATCCAATAAGCGCCCGCGGTTTTTGATTGTATACTATATATGGGGAGCGTGAGATGCAAGTGTTCCTCTAGATTGATATTTACTTGTATTTAGACATTATGATAATATCAGAATAAGTTATGATTTCGAAAAATGTTTTGGGTTATAGTAAGGTAAAAACCGTCCGTGTTTATGTGTGGACTGGTCTTACTATTATCCTTTGATTTCGAAAGGATTTTCCAAAGTTAAACAAGTGTGTGTTATGTGAATTTATCACTGAAAGTATTCCAGACTGGCCCGTTGTAATTTGTTTTAAATCAAATGTGCTCGGGTCAGACCGAGAATGTTCCAGGTTAGGTTCTGCTTAGAGTTTCAGGAGCTCGAAGCAGGCGTCTTCAACGCTAGTTATTCAAAGTTATTATTCCGTTGTGACTGATGTATGTGTACTCTGATGATTGGTATGTATATACAGTTCTTTTGTATAAAGAGATTTGATATTATATTTTATTCGTTCCGCTGTGAGATTCTGATGTGTTCTTCTTCTTTCTTCTATTCTAATATTTCTTTCCTTCTATTCTCAACCTCTAACTTCTTTCTCATGACAATTTGGGGGTTCGATACTTGGGTTTTTGGCAAGTGATACGGGCTTATGTATTGTTGTCGAGAACCCGATTGTCGTTCTTTTCCCCGGGTCGTTACAATATACATGTGTTGTAGAAAACACATATAATCAACATTATATGGTAATTGATTGGGCCTCATTCCAGTTTTGAAATAGAAATATTTGAATAGAAATATTTGAAATAGAAATATTTGAAAAAGAAATATTTGAAATAGAATATTTGAAAATAGAAATATATGATGCCGTGTTGATTAGGTTGACGCCATTTTGATGTGAACGATATTTATATCGATTTTATTCATTTTATAATGAATATTGAAAGTGATTTCAAAATCTGATATTTTGAAAAGAAATGAATTCGAATTGAAATTAAATAGAAATGAATTCGAATTGAAATTGAATATAAATGAATTCGAATTGAAATTGAATTGAATTGAAAACGAACTGAAATTGAATTAGAAATCAATTTGAATTGAAATCAATTTGAAATGAATTTGAAAGGAATTTATAAGGAAAAAAAATTCAATTTTGATTTGAATTTGAAAAATGAAGTTGAAATCGTTTTGAAAACGAATTTAAAACATTTTATAAAATTCGTTTCGAAAGGAAATCGACGAAGTATATATTATATACATTATATAAATAATATAATGGCCTGAATAGAACGCGCCGCGCCGCGGCAGTTCGCGAATTTCGACCATTGACTTCGAATGGATATTGCGGGAGATCCGACCGTCGGATTCTCCTAAAACCGGAACCGTTGGGATTGTATCGAAAAGAGCTTTCTAACAAATATTAGAAATTGGAAATCTAATGGTTGGATTTGGAATTATGTCCAAATCAAATTTGAGAAAGGTCGCTGTAAGTGCAGTTCGATGGCCGTTGATGGAAATCGACTGTACGGGCCTTGATAAAATTATTAAAAATATCAATAATTTGTGTAAAATCGTAAGAAATGATTTGTGAAGAATTGGGATGAAAAACTCCATATTTGAAAAGATAAAAATAGATTTTTATCGAAGTGAACTAGTTTTGAACTAGAATAATAATTTATTTATTTTTGAAATAAATAAATTGAATTTGAAAAGGGTTTTAAAAGTAACCAGAATTTCCAATAATTGAATTGGAATGGATTTGAATTGAAATTGTCGTTGGAATATTTCGATGTTGGATTTCGTGATTATACAGATGTTGTTATGGAAATTTGAAAGATATATATATACATATCGTTATTTCCAATACGATATTTGTAACACCCCGCCTCCGCTAGGGTCACTCGCAAAGGAATGCACTAGCTTTAGAGGGGCATTATTGGTAAACATGCACAGAAATATCACAAGACAGAACATATAAAAATAGCGGAAGTAAAATCAAACTTTCATAACATGAATAAATAAGGTCTAAAGCCTTTTACATCAGAGTACATCAAAACCTGTCTTGCAATAGTAAAGAAGCATAAAGACATATTCATAAATTATTCCCCAAGTAAAAACAGTAAAGTAGCCATTAGCCAAGAAAAGTCCAAGCCATCCATGATGACCTTCAAGCAGAAGAAGTCCGAACTAAACAACAGTATTTCCTCCCTGTAACCTGGGGGGGGGGGGGAACGGAAGAAAAGAGGCGAAACAAAACGGGTCAGTCAAACAGACTGAGTAAGCCCTATCTACTATTAGCATAAAAACTAGTAAAGTTAACTGACATGAGAAACTGAGATGAACATAAGCATGATGACAAGATAGATAAGCTAAATCAAAATAACAGGATGAACTACTGAACTCAGATAAACTAAGGTGTCATGATAAATTACGATGTCAAGATAAAACAAGGTATCACATCGTCAGGTTTCTATCAAGTATAATATCCCCAAGATATCTATCACGTATAACGTCCCATGATATCTATCCTGCATTTTAGCTCTGCATCTACCGTACTAGTATCCCCACCGTATCATGTGTTAACCAAGAATGACCCTCACTCAAAAGTCATGTAATGGTCCATGTCAACCTAATATATCGCATATATAGGTTACTCAACTTGTATGTTTTATTCCATGTAAATGTTCAGTCCCTTGCCGTAGACCATACGGGCTTTCCCATGAGATTCTACATTACTTTAACATAGTTCCATGATCCTTAAGATCGGTTTGGACTGTTACCCTAAACCTAGCTAGGGTCTTCCAACATGAATTATCGTTTGTACAACTAGGACTTATGCTACCTAGGGCCACTAGGGATTACGCTTACCTATTGCACGTTTTCGTATCTCGGTTTTGGTTCAACCACCCAGGGCCACTGGGATTTACGCTAACCGTCAACCGCGCCCTTTTTCCCACGCATTCATCGTGAATCACTTTCCATGACTGTATGCACATGTATCACATCGTGCCATCCGAGTCCTGTCATAGGGCAGATCGAGAAGTACAGGACTCGGTCGGGAGCTTTCGATTTATCTGCCGATGCAGATGCTAAGGTCTGTTTTTCTATACGTGGCTATGGTCCCACGCAACCCCTCCCTCAACTAGTGAAAGACAAGACAGGATAAATCCTGTATGAGAACACACTACTGGCCAACCCACAATCCTAGCCTTACCGCAACCATAATTAGATAGCAATTATGGTCTATTGGATGATCTCTGCCTTTCCGTACGTACACGCTTGACCAAAGATGGTAGGTAGTCTGACGAAATGCTATCTAGGGTACGACCGTGTATCGTCGACTATCCCCTATCCATCCCCGTCTTTAGGTCGCTCGCATAGCAACCAAGGCATACTCTTGGTTCTTCTAACGCAGACCTTAACCTCTCATGAGCCTAGTATAATCACCTGGCAGCTCATAGAGGGATACCAAGAATACCCTCACGTTCCCCGAAGCCGCTGCTTCGTTACCCAGTTCGCTGGAGCCTTTATCTAAATCAGATACTTGCTCCTACTCGTATACTTAAACGATGACCTACCGTATCAGGTTACTCATCTATCTATGAACTGGTCTAAATTTCCTTGACTAAGAATCATTACTTAGTTATTCCTCAACTAAGGTTTACCACTTAGCCTTATTCCCGTTATCCTTGTTAACTACGGTTATCCCCTATCCTCAGAACTAGGGTTTACATAATGGATTAAGTGTCACTTAAGTTCATGACTTAACCCGTCTACCAATCATGTCAAAATTGGCTAAGTATCCAAGTCCAAGACTTAACCCGTCTTCAAATCATGTCAAAATTGGCTAAGTATCCAAGTCCAAGACTTAACCCTACAAACCATGCTCACGTTCGTTAAGTATGTATTAAGCAATTCACGACTTAACCTCGTCCAATTATCATTCTAGATTGGTTAAGTATATATTAACTTGACCCTATCAATTTACTCAGTCAAATCGGTCAAGTGTATTCAAGCGATTCGTGACTTAGCCTTATCATGTTTTCACGTTAGATCGGTTAAGTATAGGTTAACTTAACCTCAATAAATTCACGAGTTAGATTGGTTAAGTATAGGTCACTTAACCACATCAATTCATCATGTTTAGATTAGTTAAGTGTTTAACTTAACCCCATTAAACTACCAAGTGGGATTAATTAAGTCTAGGCTAACTTAACACCATCCGATTTCCATGTTTAGACTAGTTGAGTCTAATCTTAACCCCATTCGTTAACCGTATTTTTCGGTTAAGCGTCATTAAGAAAACTTACTTAACCTTACCAAGTTATCACGTTGGATTGATTAAGTGTTGGTTAACTTAACCCCATCCACTAGTCATATAAAAATGGTTAAGTGTCATTAGGCAAATCAAGTTACTTAACCTACCCAACCTTGTCATGTTTTGTTAAGTATCATTAGCCTAATCAAATTACTTAACCCATTTGTCCATGTCATATTTGGTTAAGAGTCATTAATCAAATTAACTTAACCCTATCATGTGGCATTAATTACTTAATGCACCTTCACCTCTCACATTAGACTTTGTTGTGGTTACTAGTTAAGCCGGTCGGTTCCGGGTAGCTTTACACCACAACTTGGTCTAACCTCGGGTTCAAGCACAACATGACCAACTTCTCACATTGGGTCCTATTGTTTGCAACTACTAGTTAGGCCGGTCGGTTCTGGGTAGTTTTACGTTGCAAACTCAACCCAACCTCGAGTTGGCCACACTTATATTATCTAAGTGTCATGTCCATCATGTTTCCCAAAACATGTTACAAGTTTTCAAGCTTTTGGGTAGACCTAACTTAATAGGTAAATTCCCAAAGGGTAGACCTTACTTAATAGGTAAATTCCCAAGCTTATGTTTTTATGCATACTTACATGTCAACTTCCATGTTATATTTCAAGTCATGTTTTCAAGTTGTATTTTCATGTCAATTGAAATTACCCATAACATAACCCAACGCTTTTAAACTCGCATATACGTTCGCGACAACGTAATGGATTAAAAGAAGAGACTTGGCAAAGGCATGACAAAAATGGATATTAAGCCACAAGTTAATCATGGTGGCAAATGAGGCACAAATGTGTTCATTAACTTGCATGTTACATTCTTAAGCCTCAAAACATGCATAAACCCAAACTTGGCACATAAGCGAATCATGGTGACAAAAGATATGGAATGATGACTAGTAACTCGCATATATCATCATATAAGGGTTATGACTTCATATGCAAGTTGACATAAAGGTTATGAGGGTTCTCATGTTGCCTAATGCAGCATTTCAATATAAAGGTTGTAGCTTTTAGCTCACTAGATCAAGATAATGACTTCATAAACTTGCATGACATGATAGCATGTATCATACTCAATGATCAAACCCAAACTTGCAACATGAACATTTAACTTCATAGTTAATATCTAAGAGTAGGGAAAGGGCTTACATTGCTATGAAGGCACAAAAGATATGACAAAGCCCTTATGCAATCAAATAGACCCAAAATGCAAGCTCTAACATAAAAACCCTTGAGCCAAAATGATCAAAACCCTTGCTTTATGATGCAAAGATAGAAACTTGACTTGAATGCAAGCTAATGACACTCATACAAGCTTGAAAACACTTGTATGCATGGAAAATCTCTCATAGAAACCATTTAGAAATTTTATGAAGAGAGTGGAGGCCATGAGAGGTAAAATTTTGCCATAGTTTAGTTGCATGAATGAATAATGAGGATTTAGGATAGGTTAGGGTCTTATTTATAGATTAGGCAAGTGTTTTAGGCCATAGGATTAAACCTAGATTCAATCCAAGCCATCAAAGCATGTCTTGGGGAAGAAGTCAAGTGTAGGAACCATCTAGGGCCTTTAGATTAAAGATGAACCATGAGAACCATCCAAATGCAAAATCTGCATTTGAGCGAATCGGCCCACGGGTTGACAGCCAAACATCCTGGATTAACCCCTAGTCGACCCAGCGAGCTCGGGTCGACCTCAAAAATCGGCTGGTTCGGTTATTCCCCTCTCCCAATTCTCTGTTTTGAACATTTTCACATATTTATTTATTTAATTTTCAATTATATATATATATCAATATATATATATTTCTTTGCGCAACCCATTTCACTTAATTAAGTATACTTTAATTTGGGAATTTTTTGTGAAACTTCGCGAGGCCATATCTTGGTCATACGGACTCCGATTCTCGAAAACTCAGACTCTATTTCGCGTATTTTTCCGAGACGAACGCAATGGCATAGCCCGTTTTACTTGATTCAGAAATTAAAATTAAATTCTGCCTTGATTCTCGTCTTAACACGTTATCGAAAAATACGGGTTGTTACATTCTCCCCACCTTTTAGGATTTCGTCCCCGAAATCTCCAAGTTAGGAAGAACATATCCTACCATCCATCATCCATCTACTCAAAACATCATCCACAAGCAACCATTGTCCTTAGATGATTTCTAATGCTGTATGAATATATGCAAAACGTGTGTGTACATGTTCCTTAGCTAATGCTAATGATCAGGCCTGAATAATCTTTCTAATGCAAAATATGTATAGTGCCATGAATCCAACATGTATGCAAATAGTCCTAGTCATATAGATACTATATGCGTGCACAATCATTCATTCATATGCAACAACCGCATGATAATACATTCGATTTCATCCATAAACAAGTATAAATACTCGTGCATATGCAATATGAAATGTGACCGAGTCGAGCTAGTATCTAATGTGTATTCGCGTATCCACGAGCAACCACTTGCAACCATATCAATCATAACATGTTTCAAATACATGTTTACATCCATAGGGTTCTACCTAGAATTCCCTGAAACAGGGTCGAGAAGATAAACAGGACAAACTCCTTACAGGGTTTGTAACGGAGAATAGGACCGAGAGGATGTCCACAAAAGATAGCCTACAAGTAAGCTCTACAGAAAACAGGGATCAAGGATATACTCCCTAAGAGAGATATCATGCGCGTATCTAGTCTTTGACCATCAAAGTCGTCTTTCCTCGGGCTTACTTCCATTGTGCCTTGACCGCCCTTTAACTTCGCGATTTCGTAGCTTCTTATTTCCTGCTTCCATAACATGAGCTGAAACTCATTTCTTCGTCGCCTCTCGTTCCACTTGCACTTATCCTTTTTCTAGAATACTTGGCGCAAACATGACTGCGTACTCATGATCTCATGCAAGCTTTCCAAAATTCACTAGTGAATCTTGGATCTCGTTTATATACTATAAGGCATTCCATGTAGAAGAACTTTCTCTTGAAAGTAAACAGATGTCAATCAGGTTATCATGCGCACTTACTAGGGTGATCTCTATAACCCATGCATAAATGAAGTAAACCATCCGTCTTATTGGCGAACACCACTCGATCGGGCTTCAAATTTCCAATAAAGGCATCAAGGGATTCTAAGTAACTAGTCATGACAGAACCTCAAAAAGGTTACCCGATACTTCGAGGGCATTACCAAGGCTAGTCAAAAGGTCTAACTACCCCCCTATCAAAACCGAGAGTGGCACCCCCTATTGGATAACCACTTCATCCCTAGAATCCATCCATAGCTTATAAACATAAGCATTATTTCCAAACTCAACACTTGGCATAGACATTCCCAAATCCAAACAAGTCATGTATAAATGGACTGATTCTCCAATAGGACTTTGAGACAAAAATGGGATTCTCTATTACGCTAGTACTTAAGGTGCAAAGACTCAACTGCCGAAGCGGACTTAAATGATGCGGGGATCAAAACAAAGTCTTGGCGGTATGATAGAAAAGAATAACAAGATCTTCAACAAGGATGTTATCCCCCTACTCAGGTACTCTAGTGAGGGTATACAACGATGATCTTGTCCTTGTCCCACAATACTTAACTATCCATCCCGTTTCACCATACCAAAGATACTTTCTCATCATGGGTTTCATTGTTCATCTTTCTCCCTCCTTTGAGGACTAAGCCATACCAACCAGTTGCTCATCCTTAAGCTCGTATCCTTTATCCTCTTTCTCACTATCCTTTCTTATAACGCGGCCACTGGTCTCTTGAAAACCAGCTCCATCGCATTGAAAGCACTTTCGTAGATAGAAAAGACTAGTCGCAGTTAAAACCACTGTGACTACAGATGGAGGAAAGAAAGGAGAAGAGATTCAATTAAGGAAACAAGGATAGTGCTAATGGCCTTTGGGGAATAGCCTTTTTCTTTTAAAAGAAAATTTTCTTGAAAAATGCTTCTTTGTAAACGGTTTTTTTTTCAAATAGTTTTCAGAAGGTCTTTAAAAACTTTTGCCCAGTCTGGTAACCTTCTGCTCTGATACCACGTGTAACACCCTGCCTCCGCTAGGGTCACTCGCAAAGGAATGCACTAGCTTTAGAGGGGCATTATTGGTAAACATGCACAGAAATATCACAAGACAGAACATGTAAAAATAGCGGAAGTAAAATCAAACTTTCATAACATGAATAAATAAGGTCTAAAGCCTTTTACATCAGAGTACATCAAAACCTGTCTTGCAATAGTAAAGAAGCATAAAGACATTTTCATAAATTATTCCCCAAGTAAAAACAGTAAAGTAGCCATTAGCCAAGAAAAGTCCAAGCCATCCATGATGACCTTCAAGCAGAAGAAGTCCGAACTAAACAACAGTAATTCCTCCCTGTAACCTGGGGGGGGAAACGGAAGAAAAGAGGCGAAACAAAACGGGTCAGTCAAAAAGACTGAGTAAGCCCTATCTACTATTAGCATAAAAACTAGTAAAGTTAACTGACATGAGAAACTGAGATGAACATAAGCATGATGACAAGATAGATAAGCTAAATCAAAATAACAGGATGAACTACTGAACTCAGATAAACTAAGGTGTCATGATAAATTACGATGTCAAGATAAAACAAGGTATCACATCGTCAAGTTTCTATCAAGTATAATATCCCCAAGATATCTATCACGTATAACGTCCCATGATATTTATCCTGCATTTTAGCTCTGCACCTACCGTACTAGTATCCCCACCGTATCATGTGTTAACCAAGAATGACCCTCACTCAAAAGTCGTGTAATGGTCCATGTCAACCTAATATATCGCATATATAGGTTACTCAACTTGTATGTTTTATTCCATGTAAATGTTCAGTCCCTTGCCGTAGACCATACGGGCTTTCCCATGAGATTCTACATTACTTTAACATAGTTCCATGATCCTTAAGATCAGTTTGGACTGTTACCCTAAACCTAGCTAGGGTCTTCCAACATGAATTATCGTTTGTACAACTAGGACTTATGCTACCTAGGGCCACTAGGGATTACGCTTACCTATTGCACGTTTTCGTATCTCGGTTTTGGTTCAACCACCCAGGGCCACTGGGATTTACGCTAACCGTCAACCGCGCCCTTTTTCCCACGCATTCATCGTGAATCGTTTTCCATGACTGTACGCACATGTATCACATCGTGCCATCTGAGTCCTGTCACAGGGCAGATCGAGAAATACAGGACTCGGTCGGGAGCTTTCGATTTATCTGCCGATGCAGATGCTAAGGTCTGTTTTTCTATACGTGGCTATGGTCCCACGCGACCCCTCCCTCAACTAGTGAAAGACAAGACAGGATAAATCCTGTATGAGAACACACTACTGGCCAACCCACAATCCTAGCCTTACCGCAACCATTATTAGATAGCAATTATGGTCTATTGGGTGTTCTCTGCCTTTCCGTACGTACACGCTTGACCAAAGATGGTAGGTAGTCTGACGAAATGCTATCTAGGGTACGACCGTGTATCGTCGACTATCCCCTATCCATCCCCGTCTTTAGGTCGCTCGCATAGCAACCAAGGCATACTCTTGGTTCTTCTAACGCAGACCTTAACCTCTCATGAGCCTAGTATAATCACCTGGCAGCTCATAGAGGGATACCAAGAATACCCTCACGTTCCCCGAAGCCGCTGCTTCGTTACCCAGTTCGCTGGAGCCTTTATCTAAATCAGATACTTGCTCCTACTCGTATACTTAAACGATGACCTACCGTATCAGGTTACTCATCTATCTATGAACTGGTCTAAATTTCCTTGACTAAGAATCATTACTTAGTTATTCCTCAACTAAGGTTTACCACTTAGCCTTATTCCCGTTATCCTTGTTAACTACGGTTATCCCCTATCCTCAGAACTAGGGTTTACATAATGGATTAAGTGTCACTTAAGTTCATGACTTAACCCGTCTACCAATCATGTCAAAATTGGCTAAGTATCCAAGTCCAAGACTTAACCCGTCTTCAAATCATGTCAAAATTGGCTAAGTATCCAAGTCCAAGACTTAACCCTACAAACCATGCTCACGTTGGTTAAGTATGTATTAAGCAATTCACGACTTAACCTCGTCCAATTATCATTCTAGATTGGTTAAGTATATATTAACTTGACCCTATCAATTTACTCAGTCAAATCGGTCAAGTGTATTCAAGCGATTCGTGACTTAGCCTTATCATGTTTTCACGTTAGATCGGTTAAGTATAGGTTAACTTAACCTCAATAAATTCACGAGTTAGATTGGTTAAGTATAGGTCACTTAACACATCAATTCATCATGTTTAGATTAGTTAAGTGTTTAACTTAACCCCATTAAACTACCAAGTGGGATTAATTAAGTCTAGGCTAACTTAACCCCATCCGATTTCCATGTTTAGACTAGTTGAGTATAATCTTAACCCCATTCGTTAACCGTATTTTTCGGTTAAGCGTCATTAAGAAAACTTACTTAACCTTACCAAGTTATCGCGTTGGATTGATTAAGTGTTGGTTAACTTAACCCCATCCACTAGTCATATAAAAATGGTTAAGTGTCATTAGGCAAATCAAGTTACTTAACCTACCCAACCTTGTCATGTTTTGTTAAGTATCATTAGCCTAATCAAATTACTTAACCCATTTGTCCATGTCATATTTGGTTAAGAGTCATTAATCAAATTAACTTAACCCTATCATGTGGCATTAATTACTTAATGCACCTTCACCTCTCACATTAGACTTTGTTGTGGTTACTAGTTAAGCCGGTCGGTTCCGGGTAGCTTTACACCACAACTTGGTCTAACCTCGGGTTCAAGCACAACATGACCAACTTCTCACATTGGGTCCTATTGTTTGCAACTACTAGTTAGGCCGGTCGGTTCCGGGTAGTTTTACGTTGCAAACTCAACCCAACCTCGAGTTGGCCACACTTATATTATCTAAGTGTCATGTCCATCATGTTTCCCAAAACATGTTACAAGTTTTCAAGCATTTGGGTAGACCTAACTTAATAGGTAAATTCCCAAAGGGTAGACCTAACTTAATAGGTAAATTCCCAAGCTTATGTTTTTATGCATACTTACATGTCAACTTCCATGTTATATTTCAAGTCATGTTTTCAAGTTGTATTTTCATGTCATTAGAAATTACCCATAACATAACTCAACGCTTTTAAACTCGCATATACGTTCGCGACAACGTAATGGATTAAAAGAAGAGACTTGGCAAAGGCATGACAAAAATGGATATTAAGCCACAAGTTAATCATGGTGGCAAATGAGGGACAAATGTGTTCATTAACTTGCATGTTACATTCTTAAGCCTCAAAACATGCATAAACCCAAACTTGGCACATAAGCGAATCATGGTGACAAAAGATATGGAATGATGACTAGTAACTCGCATATATCATCATATAAGGGTTATGACTTCATATGCAAGTTGACATAAAGGTTATGAGGGTTCTCATGTTGCCTAATGCAACATTTCAAGGTTGTAGCTTTTAGCTCACAAGATCAAGATAATGACTTCATAAACTTGCATGACATGATAGCATGTATCATACTCAATGATCAAACCCAAACTTGCAACATGAACATTTAACTTCATAGTTAATATCTAAGAGTAGGGAAAGGGCTTACATTGCTATGAAGGCACAAAAGATATGACAAAGCCCTTATGCAATCAAATAGACCCAAAATGCAAGCTCTAACATAAAAACCCTTGAGCCAAAATGATCAAAACCCTTGCTTTATGATGCAAAGATAGAAACTTGACTTGAATGCAAGCTAATGACACTCATACAAGCTTGAAAACACTTGTATGCATGGAAAATCTCTCATAGAAACCATTTAGAAATTTTATGAAGAGAGTGGAGGCCATGAGAGGTAAAATTTTGCCATAGTTTAGTTGCATGAATGAATAATGAGGATTTAGGATAGGTTAGGGTCTTATTTATAGATTAGGCAAGTGTTTTAGGCCATAGGATTAAACCTAGATTCAATCCAAGCCATCAAAGCATGTCTTGGGGAAGAAGTCAAGTGTAGGAACCATCTAGGGCCTTTAGATTAAAGATGAACCATGAGAACCATCCAAATGCAAAATCTGCATTTGAGCGAATCGGCCCACGGGTTGACAGCCAAACACCCTGGATTAACCCCTAGTCGACCCAGCGGGCTTGGGTCGACCTCAAAAATCGGCTGGTTCGGTTATTCCCCTCTCCCAATTCGCTGTTTTGAACATTTTTGCATATTTATTTATTTAATTTTCAATTATATATATATATATATATATATCAATATATATATATTTCTCTGCGCAACCCATTTCACTTAATTAATTATACTTTAATTTGGGAATTTTTCGTGAAACTTCGCGAGGCCATATCTTGGTCATACGGACTCCGATTCTCGAAAACTCAGACTCTATTTCGCATATTTTTCCGAGACGAACGCAATGGCATAGCCCGTTTTACTTGATTCAGAATTTAAAATTAAATTCTGCCTTGATTCTCGTCTTAACACGTTATCGAAAAATACGGGTTGTTACAATATTTGTTGGTCATAGAATTTGATATTGAATATAAGTCGATATATTTTCTATTCAGAGCCTTGTATTTAATATCAAATGTGATTTGCGTTTGCCGTGAATGGTGTCTTCATTAACACTATTCTTAAGCCCAGTGGAGAAATAGATTAAATCTTTTTATTTAGATTTAATGAAGTGTACCAATTAAATAATATTTAATTGGAATTGGATTGGTATTGATTTTTGGGTTTATCATGAATAGAGTTTTAAATAACACTTGTTCTTTAACCCGATAATTAATGGGATGTGATTTTGGGTTTATCGTGAACCGTATTTTAAATGACACTGATTCTTTAACCCAGTTAAAGATTAAAACTAAGTAGAGTTTTAATGAATCTTTAATTAGATTGAAAAGATCGAGAATGGAGTATCACCTGTTTTACTCCAGGCGGTAGTTAAATCTTTAATTAGATTTGAATGTGAAATGGTAATTGAATTTACCGGTAACACCGTGGTGTTAGATATGATGTATGACCAGTTTTACTTCAAGGGATGGATAGGTTGGGATTAGGAAATAAAATAAATGATTACTTCGGTGAGGTTCGCTAATCCCGACTAGTTTGAATTGATATTAAAAGAAGATTAAAGAATAAATTTAAAGAATTTATCTTTGATAAAATTAATGGGAACCTTTCCCAAAGTATAAGGATATTGGAATAAAAGAATATTCTGAATTGGAATGAGGCGTATGTTGTGTTTGTGTAACACTTGTTTATTATATACGCTAGTTATTCAGAAAGACCAGGTTTATCCCATTCTGAATAACTGATTCGACGTGGTGTCGAGGATGAAGACGGTGGTCGAAGACCGGAGGTCTTCAATATCGTTTGGATAATTACTGATAATCTTGATTGGATCGTACACCCAAGAGGAGGGAATCAGTTAATGATCGTCCAGACGTACTTGGAGATCGATGGATATGCGGGGTACTAGGTGCCTCCGGTTTCGTTCAGACCCAGAACGAACTTGTAAATGGACTATGTATCTGACATTGGATTTTAGTCTGTGTGATTGATTTCTATTAAATATATATCTGTTTGGCGGCGGAGAATTTATTCTCTTGGTTAACGCCCTTCTCTGAGACGTACGAGCTCAGGGGTTATATATTGATGGATATCAATCGCATGGAGTGAATTGCCTGTGTGGCATGCCTAAGTGGCAAATGATCAAGGCTTTTGTTGAAAAGCAAAGTCTTGTGGTTGATGATCAAAGCACGGCCTGTGTGGCATAGCTTTGTGTAACGTTGATTCGCGAGCCTCACACCCCAATGTGAACCAAAAATAGGAGAGGACCTCAGGGAGGGCATGCGTTTCTTTCTAGCTAGAAGTGGCGTCAGTGGTTTTACACGCCCTGACGAGTTTGACTTATGTGGTTGTTGCTGTTGCGAGGCGCCTTGGTTTGATTGGACGATCCGGGTCCAATGGAATTATTCATTGGCTCATTTACGCCCCAAAGGGTGGGGAAATGCAGTGTTCAGGCATTTTAATCCACATCGGTGGACCGACCCTGACGATCCAAGGGGCAGTTGCGGCTGTTCCTAAGGCTCGAGCTAGACAGTCTCGAATCGGTGAGGACTATCTTTTGCCTCGGTTCACAGATGGAAATCCAACTTCCAATACGTGACTTTGCGGTTTTATTTGTAGAGCCTAGTATGGCGACATAGTAGCATGGGATGCTAAGCCGTCTATGATTGATACTTATGATTTGAAGTTGTTTTATACACTATGCACTTATAATAGTATCAAATCATTTGTTTTAAACGTATCAAGCATTCTTGGCTATTATAAGGTAAAAACCCTATCCTCTGGCTTGCGTTGCATTGTGTGATGGGACCTGGATCTTATAATAGCTTCATTGTTCTTTATTTAGCACTGCGCTGTTGTTTTATGCACTGGTATTCTTGGGAGGAAACCCATTCCGTGTTATGCGGCGTGGTCCCTTGATTTATCTAACTTTAAAATAAAGATTAATAACTATTTTAGTTCTCACACCAGTCACATGACTGACCTGGAGTTTATTGTTTTAACCTAAACTCTGGGTGCCCTTATGTTGACACGGGCAGCTAGTAGATTCGGTTTTGCAGATTTATATTCACAGGATCCTGATTTACGGCTGGAACGATACTCGGAAAGCTTTGTATCCGCGTATTACTTCTAGTTGTGTATTGTATTATTTTCCGCTGCTATGTAATTTATTGTAATCTCTGATATTTATCGAATGTATATTATTCATTTATACTCTGTATTTTCTTGTATCTGATGGAATTGTTGTAATAAACAATGAAATGTTCTTCTGTTTGCGTTCTGATTTGTCGTGTTCTCAAGGTAATCGGGGCTTTCCTTACCAGGGAAGTTACGGGCTATGACATCTGCCAACTTAGTTGCCGTTCTGGTCGATTTGACTGGTATAAATCTTGCACTCTTAGTCAATCGATCCACAATTACCCAAATGCTATCATGTCCCGATCTAGTCCTTGGTAAACCATCGATGAAATCCATCGAGACTTGCTCCCATTTCCATTCGGGAATTTCTAATGGTTGCAACAAACCCCTAGGCTTCTTTTGCTCGGCTTTAACTAGCTGGCAATTCATGCATTTGGATATAAACTTCCCAATGTCTTTTTCATCCCTTCCCATTAGTAAGCCCGTCTCATGTCTCGATACATCTTATCACCACCGGGGTGTATAGTAGTTTTGAGTGATGACATTCTCTAAGCACTTCATCTCTCAAACCATTCACGTTGGGTACATGTAACAACCCTGAATTTTGGGGTAAATTTAAAATTTATTTTAAGAAATTTTACTGAGTTTTTGATATTTAAAATAATTTATTTAAAATAATAATTATTAAGAATTGATTTAAATTGAAGTTAGAGTGAATAATTTAATTTAAATTATAAAAGAAGTTAGAAATAGCGCGGTAGTTTGAAAAGTCAAACTTGAACTTTGACTGGCCGTACATGATGCAAAATTTAACGGATTTTAGTGAAACCAAAAATATTAGAATTTATTTAAAAATATCTTTCTAACGAATCTGAAAAATCGAAATTTCGTAACGAAAATCAAAAGTTATGCCCAGTTTAAAATTTAGAAAAGTCGCTGTAAAATTTATATATTTTTTAATTTAATATATTGACCTTAAAAATAGTCATTTTGCAAACGACCTCGGTTTTCGACGAAAACACTTTTGTTGGAACCGGAATTTCAAATTATTGCTAGGTTTCAATTTTTAGAATTTTCCGAGTTAGTATGTGAGTGTGGCAAAAGAAACTGCATTTTGTCAGTTTCAGTTAAATTTAAACAGCTTAAAAATAGCCATTTTTCAAATAGTCTCAGAATTCGACGAAATTAGTCTTGTTAGAACCGTATCATCAAAACAAAGTCAGAAATGTTTTTTTTTGGAATTTTCTAAGTCCGTATGTGGCCTCGGTGAATTTTATTGTACGACAAAATTAAATTAGTAAAGGAATTAAAATTTAAATTAAATATTTCAGGCCACAAACAGCCGTTTGGGCTGATGGGACCTAGCCCATTGGATCCGGAATGGGGGCTATTGGGTAGGCTCACTTTCTGTGGGACTGAATTTGATTCGGTTTGAAACTTATGGTTTATTTGTAAAATTACACTATAATAATATAAATAAATAGAAAAAGAAAACCCTAAAACACTACTCACCGTCTTCATCAGCCGCCACCCCTATTATTCAATGGCCGAATTGCATCCATCGTTCTCCACTAAATTCTCTCTCTTCCCTACAAATTAAACTCCAACCTATACATCATATCGAAGTGATTTTCTTCCTCTACAATTCTATACCACTTGATCATCCTCTGGTGCCACAATCCCCGAGAACTGAGCCCCTTAACATCGGCCAAAACCACCGCCGCCGTGCCTCCTTTCAACGTGCGAGTGGGTCCCCCTTGCAGGCGCACGTGCGCCTCACCTAGGCCATCGTAGTGGCACCTTCTGATCATCCAACTGTTACTCCAATCAATTGCAAAAGCCAGACCTAGATTTGAAGTAGTGGGTTCTTCTTACGGCCGAATACAGTAAGGTAGAAGAAAGGTTAACACCTTAATGACCTTGTTAATTTAATTTTAAATTAATTACCAATCGTATTTGGTCCATAACTAACTCGTACGTAAACGAAATTCGACAATTTCAGATCTTGTGGAATCGTACGACGAAGCTCTACAATCATAGACTGCAAAAGGGACAATTCTAAGCAGTTGAAATTTTGACAAATCGCGAATGACTGTGAAATTTCTGAATTTTAAATTAAAATAATTTATTATTTATTTAGATGTAAAATTTATATACCTATGAGCTGATTGTAGTGATTTGTTGGATTTACTTGGCTGTGATAGAACTTCGATATGTTAATGATAGGATTGTACACAAATAAAAGAATTTCCTTTTTATTTGTAATGTAAACATTGGAATTGTACACCAACAAGGAAAATTCCTTTTTATTAATGTTATGCTAGATTAAAGAAACAACATTTTTATTTGTAGTGCTATGCTAGAGAAAAATCAACATTTTTGTGATGAAATGTTACATTAGGAAAAGAATTTTTTTGCTATAGAATGTGGATTAGAAATAAAGCAACATTTTCATAATGAAATGTTATTCATTTAGAACTAGGATTTGTAAATAAATCGTTATTCATTTAGAATATGTTATGTAAATAAAATGCCATATTATAAAATGTTAGCAATGTTAAAAGTATCATTTTATGAAATGTTAACGATGTTAGAAATATCATTTTTATGAAATGATAGCAATGTTAGAATTACCATTTTATGAAATGTTAACGATGTTAGAAATACCATTTTTATGAAATGATAGCAATGTTAGAAGTATCATTTTATGAAATGTTAACGATGTTAGAAATATCATTTTTATGAAATGATAGCAATGTTAGAAGTATCATTTTATGAAATGTTAGTGATGTTAGAATTAAAAATAACATTTTTATATAGAAATGTTAGATTAGATAAAAAGCGACATTTTATATTAGGAATGTTACGTTAGATGGAAAAATAACATTTTATATTAGAAAGGTTAAATTAGATAAAAAGGCCACTTTTATTAGAAACGTTAAATTAGAACAAAAATATCACTTTTGTTAGTAATGAAATATTAGCATATAAAGATGTCTTTTTAGTTAGAATGTTAAAATATCATTTTTGTTATAAATGTTAGGTTAGATTGAAGGTGTCATTTTTGGTAAAATAATGTTTTACAAGAAATGATTATTTAACATAAAAAGATCATCTTTATTAGAAATGTTTGAATAGGATTGTTATGTGAACAAGTTATTCTTTTTATTGGTCATATGAAATTAGAAATTTGTGTACAAATAAGGATCAATTTTATTTGTCAAGTTAAATTAGAGAAGTTTGTTACAAATAAAAATCCCCTTTCTTATTTGCCATTAGAATAGTAGAAAAACATGTTATAAATAAAGTTATTCTTTTTTTTTATTTGCCATCAGCAATATTGAATATGTTATTAAGAATGTTTAAACATGAAAATACACATTTTTAGTGTATGTTTTCTTCGTTAAAAATGTTCATTGGTCGTATAATATGTTAATACAATAAAAATCAAATTTTTATTGTATAATTGATTCATAAAAAAAGAAGCTTGTTTTAAATAAAGTGTTAAAACATGAAATGTGACATTTCCATTGTATGTTTAATTCATTTAAAAGGATCATGTTTTAAATAAGAGGTTTACACATGAAAAGCTACGTTTGTATTGAATATACGATTCACCAAAAATGTACATGTTTTGAAATATGGTTGTATGTGTTAAAAATATAATTTTTAACATAAGTATGAAGTGTACAGAATTCACATGTAAAATATAAATGGTCGTTTTGTTGAACTAGAATCAACAAAATAAAATTTGTCATTTCGTTGGAATTAAGATGGTTGAAACAAAAAGGTCATTTTTGTTAAATAAAAGAATTAAGCACAAATAGCATTTTTTAACTAGATTTGTGTTATAACAAATGTTCATTTGTTAAAATGAAATAGACATGATTTTCACCGTCATTTGTTAAAATGAAATAAACATTATTTTGCACCGTCATGTGTTAATAATGGTATGAATATTTTCACCGTCATGTTTGTTATAAAAGAATGAAACTTAATGAAGCAATATTATTTACATTTCTATTGTAATTAAAGGAAAGTAATTAAAAGAATGAAAGCTTATGTTTTTTTTTCTTCGAAAAATGGAATTTTAAGTTTATGTTTAAATGAATTAAAAAGAATGAAGTCATGTTACATTTTTAATGTAATAAGAAGAAATAGGACTTACATGGTAATCTTAATCACATTTTTTTATGTAATTGGTATTTAAAAAGATGAAAGTTACATTTTTAATGTAAAAAGTAAAGTTTACATTTTTAATTTAAATAGGATTAAAAAGATGAAAATTACATTTTTAATGTAAAAAGAAAAGTTTACATTTTTAATGTGAATAAGAGAAGGAGGACTTTACATTTTCATGTAAATAGAATTTAAAGAAGAAGATTTACATTTTAATCAATTGAATTTTCATTAAAAATATTTAGAGATATGAAATTTACATTTTTGTGTAAAGATTTAAGCAAGAATATCATTTTTCTTGTAAAGAAAAGAATGACACAAAATAATCATTTTGTTGAATTAGAAATGATGCACAAGAAATTACATATTTGTGTAGATTGAAAATAGGAAAAAAAAAATATATTGCATGTATATGATGTGTATGTGAATTAAAATAAAATAAACATTATTGTGTGGTAGGTTATATATCAAAATGTTATGAAACCAAGTGTTCTTCACTTGTTGTGTTAATTACGTTAATGAAATGGCCGAAGAAATTGTATGTGTATATATAATTATATATAAACAAATTTTAATTGAACGAATCTAGCGTGGTAGTTCACTTTATAGAATTGTACTTTTAGTTGATTATACCGAAATATCCGACCGTCGGATTTTCCCAAATCTGAAACCGTTAGGTTCGCCTTGGGAAGATCTTTCCAGCGTTATGAATTGTGTTAAATTCTAACAGTTAGATTTAGAGAAATGGGTAAAACAAATTTGGGTGAAAACAACGCCAAGTTCGTCGATTTGACTTAAAGCGTCGTTAAATGGAATTTAATTATTTTTATATAAATAAAAATAAAGGTTGATCGTTATAAATTAATATCAATGATATGAAATGATTTTTAAATATATATATATATGCGAGAATCATTTGAAAAATCCAAGTTCAATCTCATTTCAAATGATCATACGACGATTGAAAGTCGAAGAGTTGAAGACGGTGATTGAAGACCGACGATCTTCACATCGAATGAACGACGACTGCTGATGCCCTTGATTGGAGTAGCTACCTTGAAGGGGCTACAATGGTGGCCGTCCGGACGTAGTGTTGATTTGTACAGATTTGGCTTTCGCTCAGACCCAGTGCATAAGCTTATAATTGGAATGTGTGTCTGAGATTGTACTCCTTTATATTGTAGTTATTGATTTTCTGTCGAATGTATAAATGATTGGTGGCGGAGAATTTATTCTCTTGCTTAACACCCTTTCATATATTTCGGCAAAAGATTAATAGTATGATATGGAATGACAGTGTGGCATACCAAGATGCAATGATCAAGGCTTTTGTTGAAAAGCAGGCCTTTTGGTTGATGATCAAAGCACGGCCTGTTTAGGCGTAGCTTTGTGTATAGCTTGACTTCGCGAGCCTCACAACCCGGTGGAGTCTAAAACGGGAGCAGGGAACGCAGGGAGAGCATCACGTTTCTTTCTAGCTAGAAGTGGTGTTGGTGCTTAAACTGGCTGATATTTACTTATGTGGATGGTGGAATGAGGCGCCTCGGATGATAGGTCCTATAGGACCGGGAAACGTGTGTTCAGGAATTGCCAATCCACGAAGCTGTATGTGTGGACCGACCCTGCAGCTTTCCAAGGGTTCACTGCGGGGGATCCTGAGACATTAGCTAGAGTGTCTCGAATCGGTAAGGAGCTCCTCCCTAGCCTTGACTCATGATGGAAACCCAAACTTCCAATACGAACCCACGAATTTGATTATATTACTAGTATGGAAGCATAGTATTATGGTATCTATGTGTCCTAGGATTGATACATTTACTTTGAAATGTTTTTGAAACATATACACACTAATATTTGATATCCTTTTTATCGTATCAAGCATTTTTGACCATTATAAGGTAAAACGCTATCCTCCGGTTTGCGTAGCATTGTGTGATGGGACTTGGGTCTTATGATGGTTTCATTTTTCTAAATAGCATTGCGTTGTTTAACGATTTACTTTAACTTATGCACGACAATCCATTGGAGTAAACCCGTTCCGCGTTAGCGGCGTGGTCCTTAGAATTGTCTTATTGTTATTAGTTAAATTAGTTAAGAATTCTCACACCAGTCCCATGACTGACCCGTTGTTTGTTTCCACCTTTACAAACTCAGGTGCCCTCTTTCCACACGGGCAGTTGAGTAGTTTGTCTACAGGTTCTTATCTCGAGAAGGATGCTGGATTGTAGCTTAAAGCTATGTCCAGAGCATAGTTATCTTCCGCTGTATCTATTTCATTGTGTCCGCTGTATTGTATTAAAATATTGTAATTTATCTTCGGCTGTAATTTATTCGATGTACTCTGATATTCTGTACTCTGATGTTATATTATCATGATATAATAAAAGTTTGTTGTTGTTGTTCTGATGAGTTGTATTCCCAGAGTTAGCGTATGCGGATTTTGAACGGTTTTAGTCGATCTATCGATCGATTAAGGTCAGGCAAAATGTGTATCGTTACAGTTGGTATCAGAGCTTTGGTTAGCTCAAATCTTTGGGATACAACTCATTAGAACTGAACAAAAGACTCATCAGAGATTGGATTAGTAATATCCAATAAGAATACTCATTAGAGATAGGATCAACTGTATCCAAGAATGAGAAAACTCATTAGAGATGGGGTTAGTAATGCCCCAGAATGAGTTGAGAGTAACAAGCTTATAATATACGTATTTGTAATTATAATCTATTTTAGAAAATAAGATTTTTGAATATATAAAAGTTATATATATTTGGAAAGTTAATCAACTAATTGATTGATGATTGTGTAGTGTAATTATTAGTTCAACTAATAAAATTATAGAAACGAATTAAAGAATGAAAGATGAGTTAGTTAATTAAACACTTTTAGCTTCGTTCCTTTTCGAGGACGAAAAGTTCTTAAGTGGGGGAGACTGTAACAACCCTGAATTTTGGGGTAAATTTAAAATTTATTTTAAGAAATTTTACTGAGTTTTTGATATTTAAAATAATTTATTTAAAATAATAATGATTAAGAATTGATTTAAATTGAAGTTAGAATGAATAATTTAATTTAAATTATAAAAGAAGTTAGAAATAGTGCGGTAGTTTGAAAAGTCAAACTTGAAATTTGACTGGCCGTACATGATGCAAAATTTAACGGATTTTAGTGAAGCCAAAAATATTAGAATCTATTTAAAAATATCTTTCTAACGAATCTGAAAAATCAAAATTTCATAACGAAAATCAAAAGTTATGCCCAGTTTAAAATTTAGAAAAGTCGCTGTAAAATTTATATATATTTTAATTTAATATATTGACCTTAAAAATAGTCATTTTGCAAACGACCTCGGTTTTCGACGAAACCACTTTTGTTGGAACCGGAATGTCAAATTATTGCTAGGTTTCAATTTTTAGAATTTTCCGAGTTAGTATGTTAGCGTGGAAAAAGAAACTGCGTTTTGTCAGTTTCAATTAAATTTAAACAGCTTAAAAATAGCCATTTTTCAAATAGTCTCAGAATTCGACGAAATTAGTCTTGTTAGAAGCGTATCGTCAAAACAAAGTCAGAAATATTTTTTTTGGAATTTTCTGAGTCCGTATGTGGCCTCGGTGAATTTTATTGTACGACAAAATTAGATTAATAAAGCAATTAAAATTTAAATTAAATATTTCAGGCCACAGACAGCCGTTTGGGCTGATAGGACCTAGCCCATTGGATCCAGAATGGGGGCTATTGGGTAGGGTCACTTTCTGTTGGACTGAATTTGATTCGGTTTGAAACTTACGGATTTATTTGTAAAATTACACTATAATAATATAAATAAATAGAAAAAGAAAACCCAAAAACACTATTCACCATCTTCATCAGCTGCCACCCTTATTATTCAATGGCCGAATTGCACCCATCGTTCTCCACTAAATTCTCTCTCTTCCCTACAAATTAAACTCCAACCTATACATCATATCGAAGAGATTTTCTTCCTCTACAATTATATACCACTTGATCATCCTCTGGTGTTACAATCCCCGAGAACCGAGCCCCTCAACATCGGCCAAAACCACCGCCGCCGTGCCTCCTTTCAGCGTGCGAGTGGGCCCCCCTTTTTGGCGCACGTGCGCCTTACCTAGGCCGTCGCAGTGGCACCTTCTGATCATCCAACTGTTACTCCAATCAATTGCAAAAGCCAGACCTAGATTTGAAGTAGTGGGTTCTTCTTACGGCCGAATACAGTAAGGTAGAAGAAAGGTTAACACCTTAATGACCTTGTTAATTTAATTTTAAATTAATTACCAATCGTATTTGGTCCATAACTAACTCATACATAAACGAAATTCGACAATTTCAGATCCTGTGGAATCGTACGACGAAGCTCTACAATCATAGACTGCAAAAGGGACAATTCTAAGCAGTTGAAATTTTGACAAATCGCGAACGACTGTGAGATTTCTAAATTTTAAAATAAAAGAATTTATTATTTATTTAGATGTAAAATTTATATACGTATGAGCTGATTGTAGTGATTTGTTGGATTTACTTGGCTGTGATAGAACTTCGATATGTTAATGATAGGATTGCACACAAATAAAAGAATTTCCTTTTTATTTGTAATGAAAACATTAGAATTGTACACCAACAAGGAAATTTCCTTTTTATTAATGTTATGCTAGATTAAAGAAACAACATTTTTATTTTTAGTGCTATGCTAGAGAAAAATCAACATTTCTGTTATGAAATGTTACATTAGGAAAAGAAATTTTTTTGCTATAGAATATGGATTAGAAATAAAGCAACATTTTTGAAATGAAATGTTATTCATTTAGAACCAGGATTTGTAAATAAATCGTTATTCATTTAGAATATGTTATGTAAATAAAATGCCACATTATGAAATGTTAGCAATGTTAGAAGTATCATTTTATGAAATGTTAACGATGTTAGAAATATCATTTTTATGAAATGATAGCAATGTTAGAAGTATCATTTTATGAAATGTTAACGATGTTAGAAATATTATTTTTATGAAATGATAGCAATGTTAGAAGTATCATTTTATGAATGGTTAACGATGTTAGAAATATCATTTTTATGAAATGATAGCAATGTTAGAAGTATCATTTTATGAAATGTTAACGATGTTAGAAATATCATTTTTATGAAATGATAGCAATGGTAGAAGTATCATTTTATGAAATGTTAACGATGTTAGAATTAAAAATAACATTTTTATATAGAAATGTTAGATTAGATAAAAAGCGACATTTTATATTAGGAATGTTACGTTAGATGGAAAAATAACATTTTATATTAGAAAGGTTAAATTAGATAAAAAAGCCACTTTTATTAGAAATGTTAAATTAGAACAAAAATATCACTTTTGTTAGTAATGAAATATTAGCATATAAAGATGTCTTTTTAGTTAGAATGTTAAAATATCATTTTTGTTATAAATGTTAGGTTAGATTGAAGGTGTCATTTTTGGTAAAATAATGTTTTACAAGAAATGATTATTTAAAATAAAAAGATCATCTTTATTAGAAATGTTTGAATAGGATTGTTATGTGAACAAGTTATTCTTTTTATTGGTCATATGAAATTAGAAATTTGTGTACAAATAAGGATCAATTTTATTTGTCAAGTTAAATTAGAGAAGTTTGTTACAAATAAAAATCCCCTTTCTTATTTGCCATTAGAATAGTAGAAAAACATGTTATAAATAAAGATTTTTTTTTTATTTGCCATCAGCAATATTGAATATGTTATTAAGAATGTTTAAACATGAAAATTCACATTTTTAGTGTATGTTTTCTTCATTAAAAATGTTCATTGGTCGTATAATATGTTAATACAATAAAAATCAAATTTTTATTGTATAATTGATTCATAAAAAAATAAGCATGTTTTAAATAAAGTGTTAAAACATGAAATGTGACATTTCCATTGTATGTTTAATTCATTTAAAAGGATCATGTTTTAAATAAGAGGTTTACACATGAAAAGCTACGTTTGTATTGAATATTTGATTCACCAAAAATGTACATGTTTTGAAATATGGTTGTATGTATTAAAAATATAATTTTTAACATAAGTATGAAGTGTACAAAATTCACATGTAAAATATAAATGGTCGTTTTGTTGAATTAGAATCAACAAAATAAAAATTGTCATTTCGTTGGAATTAAGATGGTTGAAACAAAAAGGTCATTTTTTGTTAAATAAAAGAATTAAGCACAAATAGCATTTTTTAACTAGATTCATGTTATAACAAATGTTCATTTGTTAAAATGAAATAGACATGATTTTCACAGTCATTTGTTAAAATGAAATAGACATTATTTTGCACCGTCATGTGTTAATAATGGTATGAATATTTTCACCGTCATGTTTGTTATAAAAGAATGAAACATAATAAAGCAATATTATTTACATTTCTATTGTAATTAAAGAAAGTAATTAAAAGAATGAAAGCTTATGTTTTTTTTTCGAAAAATGGAATTTTAAGTTTATGTTTAAATGAATTAAAAAGAATGAAGTCATGTTACATTTTTAATGTAATAAGAAGAAATAGGACTTACGTGGTAATCTTAATCACATTTTTTTTATGTAATTGGTATTTAAAAAGATGAAAGTTACATTTTTAATGTAAAAAGTGAAGTTTACATTTTTAATGTAAATAGGATTAAAAAGATGAAAATTACATTTTTAATGTAAAAAGAAAAGTTTACATTTTTAATGTGAATAAGAGAAGGGGGACTTTACATTTTCATGTAAATAGAATTTAAAGAAGAAGATTTACATTTTAATCAATTGAATTTTCATTAAAAAGATTTAAAGATATGAAATTTACATTTTTGTGTAAAGATTTAAGCAAGAATATCATTTTGCTTGTAAAGAAAAGAATGACACAAAATAATCATTTTGTTGAATTAGAAATGATGCACAAGAAATTACATATTTGTGTAGATTGAAAATAGGAAGAAAAAAAATATACATTGCATGTATAGGATGTGTATGTGAATTAAAATAAAATAAACATTATCGTGTGGTAGGTTATATATCAAAATGTTATGAAACCAAGTGTTCTTCACTTGTTGTGTTAATTACGTTAATGAAATGGCCGAAGAAATTGTATGTGTATATATAATTATATATAAACAAATTTTAATTGAACGAATCGAGCGTGGTAGTTCACTTTATAGAATTGTACTTTTAGTTGATTATACCGAAATATCCGATCATCGGATTTTCCCAAATCTGAAACCGTTAGGTTCGCCTTGGGAAGATCTTTCCAACGTTATGAATTGTGTCAAATTCCAACAGTTAGATTTAGAGAAATGGGTAAAACAAATTTGGGTGAAAACAACGCCAAGGTCGTCCATTTGACTTGAAGCGTCGTTAAATGGAATTTAATTATTTTTATATAAATAAAAATAAAGGTTGATCATTATAAATTAATATCAACGATATGAAATAACTTTTAAATATATATATATATATATATATGCGAGGATCATTTGAAAAATCCGAATTCATTCTCATTTCGAATGATCATACGACGATTGAAAGTCGAAGAGTTGAAGACGGTGATTGAAGACCGACGATCTTCACATCGAATGAACGACGATTGCTGATGCCCTTGATTGGAGTAGCTACCTTGAAGGGGCTACAGTGGTGGCCGTCCGGACGTTGTGTTGATTTGTACGGATTTGGCTTTCGCTCAGACCCGGAGCATAAGCTTATAAATGGAATGTGTGTCTGACATTATACTCCTTTATATTGTAGTTATTGATTTTCTGTCGAATGTATGAATGATTGGTGGCGGAGAATTTATTCTCTTGCTTAACACCCTTTCATATATTTCGGCAAAAGATTAATAGTATGATATGGAATGACAGTGTGGCATACCAAGATTCAATGATCAAGGCTTTTGTTGAAAAGCAGGCCTTTTGGTTGATGATCAAAGCACGACCTGTTTAGGCATAGCTTTGTGTATAGCGTGACTTCGCGAGCCTCACAACCCGGTGGAGTCTAAAACGGGAGAAGGGAACGCAGGGAGAGCAGCACGTTTCTTTCTAGCTAGAAGGGGTGTCGGTGCTTAAACTGGCTGATATTTACTTATGTGGATGATGGAATGAGGCGCCTCGGATGATAGGTCCTATAGGACCGGGAAACGTGTGTTCAGGAATTGCCAATCCACGAAGCTGTATGTGTGGACCGGCCCTGCAGCTTTCCAAGGGTTCATTGCGGGGGATCCTGAGACATTAGCTAGAGTGTCTCGAATCGGTAAGGAGCTTCTCCCTAACCTTGAATCATGATGGAAATCCAAACTTCCAATACGAACCCACGGATTTGATTATATTACTAGTATGGAAGCATAGTATTATGGTATCTATGTGTCCTAGGATTGATACATTTACTTTGAAATGTTTTTGAAACATACACACACTAATATTAGATATCGTTTTTGTCGTATCAAGCATTTTTGACCGTTATAAGGTAAAACCCTATCCTCCGGTTTGCGTTGCTGTAACGACCCACATTTTTGACCGTTCAAATCGACAATAAACCACACATGTCGACCCAAACAAGTCGCAAATGTAGGTAGTTATTGGGAAAAGAAGAAAAAGAAAGTAAGAAGAGAAAAACCAATCACAGAACCTCACAGCGGAAGGACAACATATAATAAACAAATAGCAGTTTAGAAGCAGTTGAAATATATATACATTGACTATAACCTTCAATGATTATCAGAGTTACATATACATACAGCTGTACATAATAAGCAGCGGAAATAATGCAGCGGAAATACTTATGTTTGATATATATATATATATATATCAAATCCTCGTCTTCGTCCTCCAAGCTATTGAGATCTTCGCTAACTGCAACTTCTGCTGACCCGAGCATATTGCATAAAAGAAAACACAACAAACACTCGAATCAGCACTAAATCGTTTCATATTAGTCAAATCAAAATACGAAATAACATCAGTGTCATGGGTACAGTAACTCAAGAGATGTTACGGGAATTATCCATCCCTCAAGGATCCGTTAAACTAATACATATATAATATAGTACGCTATTATGATTGTGTCTATCCAGTAAAGTATAAATACTGAAAATAGCGTAAGCGGGATTACCATATTACCCTTACGCCGTTTATAGGCATCAACAGTCTATACAGTACCGTAAATTCACCGTACTGGTGTTATCAGAGGGCACTCCATAGAAGGCAATGCTAAATCAAAATTGTATGGGCTCGATATGGATATATATGACAAGGCACTGAGGCAATGCCCAGGGTAGGATTCTACCAATTGCACTCCCGGACCGGTGGTAACGCATAGCAGCCACTACCGCCCACCTCGGAACACACTCCCAAAGTCATAAATGGGCCCAAATCATCATCATCATCATCATAGTCATAGAAATAGTATCGAAGAAGTGTGTCCGATCAAAGTTGCTACCTCAATTAGTCACGATATAGCTCCTGTTTTAGTCATTTCAATTCTGACCCAAAGGTCAGGGCTATTTCGTCATCGTTCATCCTCTTCGATTCAATAATCGCCTTCAAGTCATCATACTCATTCTGGATACGTCATAACGTTCACAGTTGTCAAAGTGGTATCGACAATGACAGAGAGTATGCCTTATGTCGACTCCGGTCTCTTTAACAACCAACACTTACACCTTTCACATCGGTCGGTTCTTTTATATTTGATAAAGGTTCGCTTTCATACCAAAATATCATCTTCTGTTTCGAACCCAATTTATATTCAAACGAATAAAATTTTCATATCAACATATCATAATCATACCCAAACCGATTATATTCTAAACTAGAATATATTACCTATCATTATATTATAATCATATAATATTTCAAAAACGACTTATATTCAAATAGAATATAATTTATCTCAAAGATTTCAAATTATCACGGATTCTTATCTCAACTCCATTTGAACCAGCGGTTCAACTCAAGCATTTCCATTCGGAAGAAATTTATAATTCCAAAAACACTTGTAAACTAAATGTTTATATATAATAATAACAGTAGCAATAATAAAAATGATAATAAAATAAATTTTACATAAATAAATATATAGATATACATATAGGATATAATAATAAAAATAAATTAGTAATTTAAATAATATATATTTACTTAAAATATAGGTTTACTAGAAAATTTTGAAAAATGAATTATAAGGAAAAATTTATTTAAAAATACAATAGTTATAAGTAAAGGCAAGTAATAAATTTAAAGCAAGAATAATTATTTGGAATCAAATGCATAAATATATTTAAAATAAATTTCTCTAATCAAAATCTTCCTTCCTTCCAAATTTCAAATACTTGAATCTATCCTCCGGTCTCAACGGAGTTCATTAAATTCCATCTCTCGTTTCAACCCCGTTCAAACAACTATTTGATTTCAAGAGTTCAAATATATATTCAACTGAGTTAAAACAACCCAGATATCTTTGATTTCCAAATTTCCCAAAATCAGATTACATAAGAATTTATTTCCTTCTAATCCAACTCTTAATTTGAAAAGATTTTAAATCATATTCAAATTCCGATTTAAATACTTCCACTTTGTTTTGGAAAATTTCTTTAACCCTTTTAATCAACATCCCAGTTCAGAATCTTTAAAGAATTGAATTATCGAGTATCGATACATTCTTTTAGAGGGAAAATTCTATTAATAAAAATTTCAAATATTTAAAATCATTTAACCAACCGATGTCTGTATATAATTATCTACCCAATGGCCAAGTGATTTTAAATTTAATTTCTCGATATTTCAGGGATGGATCTATCATTTCAATCCAAATCAGGGTCACAGAGATTTATCATTTCACTCCGTGTTCTTAATTCATTTTATCGATGAATCCCGGGTTCATTAGATGCCCACAACATCAAGGGTAAATGGGATTTATCATCAAAAAAATCAACATGCATTACAATATACTAAATAAGGAGCATAAAAATGTCACTATAAATTCAGTAATAAATTTCAACCAACATCCATCACAACCACTTCATTCAACTGATCAGCATTAAACTGTTTCAGGATTTTTTACAAGGGTTCGAATTCAACTAGAGATTTAAATTGAATTAAATAACCAATCAATTACTTAAATTGCATGTTAACACACTTGCATGTTAGATTTAAACCACACATCAAAAATCCAACACAACCATGCAACCAAACTTACTTCATAATTTAATTCAACAAATATGGGAATAATTCAGTATTTCGTGAGCGAAGAATCACTCACCTTTGGGTCCTTAATGGAACGGACGTTAAAATCCGACATTCCGTTAGGAAGTTATGGTCAAAACAATATAGGTATCCGCTTCAGATTTTTATTTTCTACGCGTACAACTATGACTAGTTCTTGGTTTTCAACCTAATAAACATGAAAATTAGACAGGGCTCCATTAACAAAAGTTTTAGTTTTATTTCCGAGGTTTCTAAAAAGTCTGGAGTTGTCGAATTCTGATCAGCCATTCAAAAGTTATGGCCATTTTACTTCAGCTTATCTAATATTTTTGATTCCGCATAACATCGATTTCTTTTATTCGAAGTTCAATTCTTTCAAATCCGAAAATTTGATAATTCATTAACGTTTCAAATTTGACGCTATTTCCTTATTCAAGAAGTGGATTTGAATTCAATTTGATTTACTTTATTACGATATGTTTTCTACACATTTCCTCGTTCCATTCCAAGTATTAATTTGATGTTAAAACTTGGGTCCATTCCAACATTTCCAACTAACTCGATCATCTTAAATTCTTAACTCATTTATGAATCGATTTGCCAAAATGTATCCATCATTCCTTTCGTAAGTTCTTAATTCTCAAAATTTTTCCCGATCTTCTAACTTTCCATTTTTGGTTCAATTCTTTGGGCTTAGCTAAATTTAGCTTCATTCTTTATTTAATTAGTCATTCCTTTGAATTAATTTCCGATTTTGTTTATTCTAATCATTCGAGCTCGTTCTTACTTCATTTCATTCACCTATATTTGGTTTTAGATCGGTCAAATCAACTCTCGAGTTTGCTTCTATTTATTCTAGTTCATTCGTCTTAATTGAATTCACTTGGTTCTCATTCATTCGGTATTGTAATTTTATAAATTAAACTTTGATTTTATATTTCTTATACCTGATTTCATATTTCCAAGATAGATTTTTTTTTAAATACTCACTTTCATGCCTTATACAATTTAGCCAAATTCCTTTAAGCGTCGATTTATTTAAGTTGGAGTTTCAACCCTCTAGATTTCAAAACCTTCGCAAGCTTCGATCTTTAGATTTGGTTACCACTTATTTATTTGACGATTTTCTTTTTAGTTGTTCGTATGAATCAGATTATGCTTACTAAATCCAATTATCTATATGAATTCTAAATCAACCCATTTAATTTCCCTAGGTTGCTTCCTTTTACCTCGGCTCATTCACCAAATCAAGTTTTTTTCCAGTATTTTTCCAATTTCCAAACTAGAATTCATTTAATTCAATTGGCTTTTATCTTTATTTCTTACATCTATTCCAAATAACCAAACTAGGTTCACTTCTAACCTTCAGTTCATCTCATTTCCTTGTTTATTTAATAAAATCAGAATCTCTTAACAAAGACAAATGTTAATCATTGTCGTTTCTGTACTCATTTCATTTCTACCTTTCAAGCTACAATCTATCTTCATTTCCTAAGGTTTCCCTTTTATATATTTTCCCTTGGACAAATCTTCATTTCCTTACTTCAAAACTTAAGGTTCGAGTGATATGGTTTTTTTTTCATTTTTAAATTAAATCTTATTTCTTTAGCTAAATTTATACGCTTGACTCGCAAATCGGTAATTTTATTAAGGATTGTTTGTAATTCAAGCTTTATATTCAGTTCTCGAACCATCTTCTTTCTATTATTCGATTTCCTAACTTAACCTTATTTAACTCGACTAACCTAATATCCTTATTAGTTAGCCAAGCCATAAGCTACGGAAATTCTTTTGCACAACAAAACTTTCCAATTTATTTTACTGGTTGGGTTTCATTCCTTGGTTAATTTCAGCTTTATCTAACACTTGTATCAACTAAATTTGTAGCTTATTTAACTTAATAGTCGTCCACGTTTATGGGTTTAAACGATGGTTCCATTCTCAACACTTATGTCCCATTCTTAGTTTCAAAAATCTAGAGTTTCAATGAATCGAGCAACTAAATCCTAACCCATTATCATTTGTTTAGACAAACTCAAAGTACTTGATTCCGGGTTTTATAGACCAAGTCTAAAATACATATGTATTTATAAAATTCATAGAGAACATACCATAAATCTAAATCCGAACTCTAATCAACAAAAAAAAAAACAAAGAAATTCCAATCCTGGTTAAATCTTAAACTCAACTTTACGTATCATTGGAAATTAAATCCAAACCCCTTTTCCAAATAAGTTATGAAAGTACGGAGTGGTCTCCCCCACTTAGACGCTTCAGAATAAACATCGATAATGTGTGCACTCATTACCGAAATCTTTTCTGATGTCCGAGAAGGGATTACACACTTTAATCCTTAAAATCCTTTAGAAAACTACTTATAATACGATATTTTTTTCCCAAAATTTCATAACACTATTTCAAGAGTACCCCAGGATCAAGTTTCAAGTTCATTTCTATTTCAATCTCAAACTTTTTCACCAAATTATACTTTAAGGGATCATTTCATCTTTTCAAATATTTTCTTATACCATTTAAATTTTCCTTATTAAATTTACTATCGAATCAACCGTAATAATTATTAACTTAATATTATTTCCTACCAACGACCGAAGATTATACACTTAAAACCACTAATAGTATATATAATATATAAAATATAATCGACAATCATATTATGTCGATCATTCTGTTCGATTATTTATAAATTCCTATCGATTCTATGGCGTCCCATATATCGACCAGAATCCATAAATATTCAACAAAACAAATCCACAAAATATAAAACCAATTTATATCAAAATACAAGTACTCTCTCTCATATCACTCAACTCATTCTAGGGTATTTCTAACCCCATCTCTAATGAGTAAATTCCCAATAGAGCCAAGGTTGTCGCCAACCATTGCTCTGATACCAACTGTAACGACCCACATTTTTGACCGTTCAAATCGACAATTAACCACACATGTTGACCCGAACAAATCGCAAATGCAGGTAGTTATTGGGAAAAGAAGAAAAAGAAAGGAAGAAGAGAAAAACCAATCACAAAACCTCACAGCGGAAGGACAACATATAATAAACAAATAGAAGTTTAGAAGCAGTTGAAATATATATACATTGACTATAACCTTCAATGATTATGTAATAACCCGGAAATTCTGAGTCAGTTTAAAATTTTTATTTTGGCAATTTTAATGAATTTTGAATATTTAAAATGAATTATTTTAAAAAATATCGACGAGAAATTTATTTTGAATATAATTAGAACGTATATATTTATACGCGTCGTCGTTAGAATATAAATAATTATATATAATTATAAATAGAATTGAAAATGGCGCGGTAGTTCGATAATTCGATTTCAAACTTCAATTGAATGTACCGGGTGCAAAACAATCCGGATTTTAGCGAAACCAAAAATATTAGAATCTATTCGTGAATATCTTTCCAACGAATCAGAAAAATCGAAATTTCATAGTGGGAATCAAAAGTTATGCCCAGTTGAAAATTCAGAATAGTCGCTATGTAAATTATACATGGCCCAAAAAGTCAAACTTTGCATACGGATGAATTTGGACTCGAAACCACTTCCATTGAGTTTAAAATGCCGTTTAGAACTCCGAAAAGTATAAGCTTCGATATATTCCGATATCCGGAATAGTGGCTATGGGCTGGAGTTGTTCGGTTAACAAAACATAGCCCTTAAAAAGTGAAATTTTGCATACGAGCTCAGAATTCGACGAGATAAATTTTTATGGATTCACAATGACAAATCATGGTTGAGTTCCAAATGGCGCGTCGAACGGAGTTAGTATGTGGCCGTGCGAGCTGAAACAGTTCCGGGTAAAGCGAGTAGTCATTTTACAAAGGAACATTATTGATACGACCTCAGAATTCGATTTCGTTTTTTTTATGGATTCGTATCATCTAAAAATGGTTAAATTCAAAAGGGCATGATTTTTTGAGTTAGCATGTGAGCGTGCGAGAAGAAAAGGTGCGCCAGAATAGCATTTTTAGAGCTTATCTGAGCATTTTTGTGATTTTTTTTGAATGGTCAAACGAACTCGGAATTCGACGAAACTTGTTTCATTGGACTCGTCTTCACGTCTACTATCTCGTGTCTGAAATCCGCGGCCATCCGAGATCGCTAGCGTTCGGGCGATACGTGAGAAACTAGCATATAATCACTTTTACTCCATTTTTCTCTTCATAATTTCATTTCTCTCTTCCTCTTCAAAAACTCAAAAATGGCGTCCACCCTCCCACCCGCCGCCGCTGCCGCCCCTCCACCACCTCCACCGCCGGCCGCACCACCTCCCCCTCCTCCCCTCCTCCTCCTCTTCCTCCTCCTCTCTCTCTCCTCCTCTTTCTCTCTTCCAATCGCAAACCCTACGAGCCAACCACCACCATCGCGGCCACCACCTCCACCACCGCCGACCACCAGCGGACTCCCCATGTCCAATCAGGTCCGGCGCCCCCCTATGGCCACCCAACTCCGGCCGTGGGTCCCTCCTCCTCAAAAATCACATTTTTCACAAAATCCCGTTTTGCAAATAACACCCTGTCACCATTTCGCGAATAACTCCCAAACCGTGCGTTTTTGGCCAAAGTACCTCTAGAACAAAGTTGTAGAGCACAAAATTCTCTTCGATTTGGCTATATGGAAGTCATGTTTTGGAGTTCGGAGCTACTCGGAAAACGCGTTCGAAGTCTGCTGTTTAAAAGCGGTAAAATTCGTGTACTTTCGCGAATTGTGGCGAATTGGTGCATTTTCGGCAAAAAGACCTTTAGGCGAAAGTTGTCCGGAATGGCGTGTTTAAGCTAGAAAAAAAGATGGTGTGCAGATTGAAGCTCGTTGCAAATTCTGGAACCCGAACAGCAAATCCGGGCATTAGAAAAAATGGCTACGGGCAACGAAAGTAACAAAAGGCGAGAACGACAAGATTTTCTACATAAGAAGAGTCATGGTATTGGATTAGCTAGTTGTTGAGAACTTCTCACTCAAAATTTCTTTTTCTAGTTATATATATATACTAGGATGCAGACGGTGTTTAGTAGCACCCGACACAATCGTCCACAGACCATGGACTTGTTCGTTTGGTTGTGTAGTTGGTTAGATTATTTGGTTTGAATTGAGTTGTTTGGTGAAATGGAATGGATTTGATTGATGTGTGAATGGCATGGGCCTTCACTAGACCGGGGATAAGGCTAGGCCTCGTCCCGTTTCTAGTATCGTGCCGTTATGCCGCCGAAATTTTCTAAAATATGTTAGAAAAATAAAAATATCATTTTTATTGTGTAAATGAACTGAATAGAAATTCATGTGTTGAAATAAAATGTTTTTATCGTTAAAAATATAATTTTTAACGTGAAGTGAATTAAATAAAATATTCATTTACAAACCGGATGGTTTGTTTATGTACACCTATTTGAAGGACATTGAGTGGGTCGATAAATTTTACACATCGCCCAACTGCACAAATAAAATCTGTGTTTGATTGTTTGAAACCCCACACGGGTGTTGGGATGAAATTTGAAGTTCACTCATCCTGATTGATTAAATATGACGATCGATTGATTGACAGGCTGTTATAAGCGTTAGATATCTATATTTGATGCTTATACAGTGTAGTGCACTTTGGTTGATGGTTGATTATCTTTCAAAGCTATTATATACTTGTGATGTATGACAATCCATATAATTAACATTATATGGTGATTGATTGGGCCTCATTCCAATTTAGAAAATAAGGATATTATAAAATATAAATGTTCATGTGTTGACTGTACTCATCCGTTGAGATTAGTCATGTGTTGAACGAAATATTTTTATAATAAAATTTGCATCTCTATCAATATAATATAAATGTTCATGTGTTGACTGTACTCATCCGTTGAGATTAGTCATGTGTTGAACGAAATATTTTTATAATAAAATTTGCATCTCTATCAATATAATATAAATATTCATGTGTTGACTGTACTCATCCGTTGAGATTAGTCATGTGTTGAACGAAATATTTTTATAATAAAATTTACATCTCTATCAATATAATATAAATGTTCATGTGTTGACTGTACTCATCCGTTAAGATTAGTCATGTGTTGAATGAAATATTTTGATAATAACAAATATTTTGATAATAGGAAATATTTGAAATAGAATTTTTGAAAATAGAAAAATATGAAGCCGTGTAGATTAGATTGACGCCATTTTGACGTGAACGATATTTATATCGATTTTATTCATTTCGAAATGAATTGAATTGAAAATGATTTCAAAATGAATTGAATTGAAAACGATTTCGAAATGAATTGAATATATAACGATTTCGAAATGAATTGAATATAAAACGATTTCGAAATGAATTGAATATATAACGATTTCGAAATGAATTGAATATATAATGATTTCGAAATGAATTGAATATATAACGATTTCGAAATGAATTGAATATATAACGATTTCGAAATGAATTGAATATAAAACGAGTTCGAAATGAATTGAATATATAATGAATTCGAATTGAATAGATAACGAATTTGAATTGAATTGAATATAAAACCAATTCGAAATGAATTGAAAACGAATTTGAATTGAATTGGAAACAAATTGGAATGAATTCAAATTGAATTGAATAGGAATGAATTTTAAAACGAATTTATAAGGAAGAATTCAATTTTGATTTGAAATGAAATGGAAGCTGAAATTGTTTTTGAAACGAAATTAAAACGATTTAAAAAATTCGTTTTAAATAGAAGTCGACGAAATATATATTATATATATAATATAATGGCCTGAATAGAAAGCGCCGCGCCGCGGCAGTTCGTGAATTTCGACCATTTATTTCAAACGGACATTACGGGAGATCCAACCGTCGTATTCTCCTAAAACCGGAACCGTTGGGTTCGTATCGAAAAGGGCTTTCTAATGAATATTAGAAATTTAAAATCTAACGGTTGGATTTAGAGATACGTCCAAATCAAAATTGGAAAAGGTCGCTGTAAGTGCAATTCGATGGCCGTTGATGGAAATCGACTGTACGGGCCTTGATAAAATTAATAAAAATAGTAATAATTTGTGTAAAATCATAAGAAATGATTTGGGAAAAATTGGGGTGAAAAACTCCATATTTGAAAAGATAAAAATAGATTTTTATTGAAATGAACTAGTTTGAACTCAATTTAAAACCCGGGTTTTTATTTTTAAATAAATAAATTAGATTTAAAAGGGGGTTTTAAATAATCAGAATTCCTAATATATTTGATTTGAGTTGAACTAGAATTGATTTGTGGGTTTATCGTGAACTGTGTTTTAAACAACACTAGTTCTTTAACCCGATAATAAATAGAATGTGATTTGGGTTTGTCGTGAACTGTGTTTTAAATAACACCTAGTTCTTTAACCCAGTAAAAGGAATTTTAACGAATCTGCAATCAGATTGAAATGTGAATCTATAATCTAAATTATCAAATTTAGAAGGTGAGCGAGAATGGAGTATTACCAGTTTTGCTCCAAAGCGGTAATTAAATCTTTAATTAGATTTGAACGTGAAATGGTAATTAATTTTACCGATAACACCACGGTGTTAGATATGGAGTATTACCAGTTTTGCTTCATGTGATGAATAGGTTGGGATTGGGAAATAAAATAAATAATTACTTCGGTGTGGTTCGCTAATCTCGACTAGTTTAGAAAAACCATAATTTGGTTTGAAACGACATCCAAAGGAGGATCACAGGATAAATTTTAAAGAATTTATCTTGGATAAAATTAATGGGAACCTTTCCCTAAGAATGTGGAGTTTAGAAACTAGCGGTAGGTTGGCTAAGAAGAATGGTTTCCTGGGTATTGATCTGATGTTGGTTTCGGCCTTCGGGGTTAATGTTTGGGAAATTGTTCTCTTGCTAATTTGCGGTTAGTGACTAATGAATTGGAATGAGGCGTATGTTGTGTTTGTGTAACATTTGTTTTTAATATACACGGGTTGTTCGGAAAGTCCGGGTTTACACCCATTCTGAATAACCGATTCGACGATATGTCGAAGATGAAGACGGTGGTCGAAGACCGGAAGTCTTCACATCGTTTGGGTGATTACTGATGATCTTGATTGGGCTGTACACCCAAGATGAGGGAATCAGTTGGTTGTCTTCCAGACGTACTTGGAGATGGATGGATATGCGAGGAAAGTGCCTCCGGTTTCGTTCAGTCCCAGAACGAACTTGTAAATGGATTGTGTGTCTGACATTGGATTTTATTCTGTGTTGATTGATTTCTGTTAAATATATATCTGTTTGGCGGCGGAGAATTTATTTTCTTGCTTAACGCCTTCTCTGAGACGTACGAGCTTAGAGGTTATATATCGATAGATATCAATCGCATGGCATGAATTGTCTGTGTGGCATGCTGAGTTGCATAGATCAAGGCTTCTGTTGAAAAGCAAAGTCTTGTGGTTGATGATCAAAGCACGACCTTTGTGGCGTAGCTTTGTGTATAGCGTGGATTCATGAGCCTCACACCTCGGTATGAGTCAAAAACGGGATAAGGACCCAAGGAGTGCATGACGTTTCTTTCTAGCTATGGTGGTGTCAGTGACTTACCAGCCCTGACATTTATATACTTTTCACCTATGTGGTTGTTGGAATGCGAGGCGCCTCGATTATAGGTCTGTAAGGACTGGGAAACGTGTGTTCAGGCATAATTAATCCTCTAACGTAAGTGAGGACCGGCCTTGGAGGATCCGGGGTTGCCCAGAGTGCGTAACCCGGAGGCATTTGCTAGAGTGTCTCGAACGCGGAGAGGAGCTTGCCCCTTGCCTCGACTCATGACGGAAATCCAATTTCCAATACGTGTATTGCGATTTTAATTGTAGAACTAGTATGGCGACATGATATATGGTACCCATGCCGTCTATGATTGATATTTATGATTGAAATGTTTTGACACTATACACTTATTATAGTATCAAATGATTTGTTTTAAACGTACCAAGCATGTTTGGCTGTTATAAGGTAAAACCCTATCCTCCGGCTTGCGTTGCATTGTGTGATGGGACCTGGGTCTTATAATAGCTTCATTTTTCGAAAAAGCATTGCGTTGTTTATTCTATGCACTGGTATTCTTGGGAGGAAACCCGTTCCGTGTTATACGGCGTGGTCCCTTGAATTACTCTCTTTAAAAACAAAGTTTTAATAACTGTTTTAGTTCTCACACCAGTCACATGACTGACCTAGAGTTTATTGTTTTAACCTAAACTCTGGGTGCCCTTATTTTCCGCACGGGCAGCTAGTTGTTTTGGTTTTGCAGATTTATATTCACAGGATCCTGGTTTACAGCTGGAATGATATCCGGAAAGCTCTGTATCCGTATATCACCTTCAGTTGTGCTTTGTATTATTTTCCGCTCCTATGTAATTCATTGTAATCTCTGATATATCTCGAATGTAATTTATTCATTTATACTCTGTATATTCTTGTATCTGATGGAATTGTTGTAATAGCAATGAAATGTTCTTCCGTCTGCGTTCATTTGTGTGTTGTTCTCAAAGTATCCGCTCTTTCCTTCACGGGGAAGTTATGGGTTCTTACAGTGGTATCAAGGCTTTGGTTTACAGAGCTCGAGAACAGGACACATTAGAACCATACGAAGGAATTCATCAGATATTGGATTAGTAATATCCAATTAGAATGACTCGTTAGAGATAGGATCAGTAGTATCCTAGAACGAGTGTGAAGAGTATATTTTTCAAATGAAAACAATTTTGTTTTGAAAAATTTAAACCATTTTATACGTATTTGAATATTTATTTATTTTGAATATGGACAATCCAATATATACAGGTTTTGCATATATGCGTCATGAACGTATATTCGAAGTTTTAATATACTGGATAGATATAGAGTCACACTCTAGTCGCACGGAGATGGTACTGATGATTGTCATGACATCATTAGTATTTATGTTCGAGTTTCGAAGGTGTGATTTCTATATACTTCCATTTGACTGGTGTGAGAACCAAAACATATATAGATAGAACACATTGTTGTGAATTGGCACCAAAACATGATTTTTTGTTTATATATCAAAATTATGGATTTGAAACTCTAACCCACTAATTTATTGATGTTTGTGTTGTTTGTCTATTTGTTTGCTAATTTTGAACCATTATGCCTAATTGAATCAAATGTTGAACTGTATTGAAATTGGTCGCATTTGCTTGCATATACCTATATTTACATTTAACAGGTCATAGCAAGGAGGCTAGAGAAGAGAATAAAATTTGTTTGCCCGACAAATAGGTACATATTTGCTAGAATTTACTATTTTGTTTGGGTGATGATGATTTTATGAGCCGACGGGCTAGCCGCTTGGCTTTTTCTTTTTCTTTTTGAGATCAGAAGGCCTATATGGCAATTTCGGGATTTTCCCGTGCTCCCTGTACAAAGGAGGTTATGGCGAAATTTTTCGAAAATTTAGGGTGTTAGCCAAATTTTTGAAGAATTTGAAAATTCTCAGAAACTGAAAAGTTGGAGAATGGAAGCTAGATCGAACGTAGAGTGGATTAATCAAACCACTTTCGACTTTATTACTTTTCGGGGACGAAAAGTTTTAAGTGGGGGAGATTGTAATAACCCGGAAATTCTGAGCCAGTTTAAAATTTTTATTTTGGCAATTTTAATGAATTTTGAATATTTATAATGAATTTTTTAAATAATACCGACGAGAAATTTATTTTGAATATAATTAGAACGTATATATTTATACGCGTCGTCGTTAGAATATAAATAATTATATATAATTATAAATAGAATTGAAAATGGCGCGGTAGTTCGATAATTCGATTTCAAACTTCAATTGAATGTACCGGGTGCAAAACTATCCGGATTTTAGCAAAACCAAAAATATTAGAATCTATTCGTGAATAACTTTCCAACGAATCAGAAAAATCGAAATTTCATAGCGGGAATCAAAAGTTATGCCCAGTTGAAAATTCAGAATAGTCGCTATGTAAATTATACATGGCCCAAAAAGTCAAACTTTGCATACGGATGAATTTGGACTCGAAACCACTTCCATTGAGTTTAAAATGCCGTTTAGAACTCCGAAAAGTATAAGCTTCGATATATTCCGATATCCGGAATAGTGGCTATGGGCTGGAGTTGTTCGGTTAACAAAACATAGCCCTTAAAAAGTGAAATTTTGCATACGAGCTCAGAATTCGACGAGATAACTTTTTATGGATTCACAATGACAAATCATGGTTGAGTTCCAAATGGCGCGTCGAACGGAGTTTGTATGTGGCCGTGCTAGCTGAAACAGTTTCGGGTAAAGCGAGCAGTCATTTTACAAAGGAACATTATTGATACGACCTCAGAATTCGATTTCGTTTTTTTTATGGATTTGTATCATCTAAAAATGGTTAAATTCAAAAGGGCATGATTTTTTGAGTTAGCATGTGAGCGTGCGAGAAGAAAAGGTGCGCCAGAATAGCATTTTTAGAGCTTATTTGAGCATTTTTGTGATTTTTTTTGAATGGTCAAACGAACTCGGAATTCGACGAAACTTGTTTCATTGGACTCGTCTTCACGTCTACTATCTCGTGTTCGAAATCCGCGGCCATCGGAGATCGCTAGCGTTCGGGCGATACGCGAGAAACTAGCATATAATCACTTTTACTCCATTTTTCTCTTCATAATTTCATTTCTCTCTTCCTCTTCAAAAACTCAAAAATGGCGTCCACCCTCCCACCCGCTGCCGCTGCCGCCCCTCCACCACCTCCACCGCCGGCCGCACCCCCTCCCCCTCCTCCCCTCCTCCACCTCTTCCTCCTCCTCTCTCTCTCCTCCTCTTTCTCTCTTCCAATCGCAAACCCTACGAGCCAACCACCACCACCGCGGCCACCACCCCCACTACCGCCGACCACCAGCGGACTCCCCATGTCCAATCAAGTTAGGCGCCCCCCTATAGCCACCCAACTCCGGTCGTGGGCCCCTCCTCCTCAAAAATCACATTTTTCACAAAATCCCGTTTTGCAAATAACACCCTGTCACCATTTCGCGAATAACTCCCAAACCGTGCGTTTTTGGCCAAAGTCCCACTATACCAAAGTTGTAGAGCACGAAATTCTCTTCGATTTGGCTATATGGAAGTCATGTTTTGGAGTTCGGAGCTACTCGGAAAACGCGTTCGAAGTCTGCTGTTTAAAAGTGGTAAAATTCGTGTACTTTCGCGAATTGTGGCGAATTGGTGCATTTTCGGCAAAAAGACCTTAAGGCGAAAGTTGTCCGGAATGGCGTGTTTAAGCTAGAAAAAGGATGGTGTGAAGATTGAAGCTCGTTTGCAAATTCTGGAACCCGAACAGCAAATCCGGGCGTTAGAAAAAATGGCTACGGGCAACGAAAGTGACAAAAGGCGAGAACGACAAGATTTTCTACATAAGAAGAGTCGTGGTATTGGATTAGCTAGTTGGTGAGAACTTCTCACTCAAAATTTCTTTTTCTAGTTATATATATATACTAGGATGCAGACGGTGTTTAGTAGCACCCGACACAATCGTCCACAGAACATGGACTTGTTTGGTTGTGTAGTTGGTTAGATTATTTGGTTTGAATTGAGTTGTTTGGTGAAATGGAATGGATTTAATTGATGTGCGAATGGCGTGGGCCTTCACTAGACCGGGGATAAGGCTAGGCCTCGTCCCGTTTCTAGTATCGTGCCGTTATGCCGCCGAAATTTTCTAAAATATGTTAGAAAAATAAAAATATCATTTTTATTGTGTAAATGAACTGAATAGAAATTCATGTGTTGAAATAAAATGTTTTTATCGTTAAAAATATAATTTTTAACGTGAAGTGAATTAAATAAAATATTCATTTACAAACCGGACGGTTTGTTTATGTACACCTATTTGAAGGACATTGAGTGGGTCGATAAATTTTACACATCGCCCAACTGCACAAATAAAATCTGTGTTTGATTGTTTGAAACCCCACACGGGTGTTGGGATGAAATTTGAAGTTCACTCATCCTGATTGATTAAATATGTCGATCGATTGATTGACAGGCTGTTATAAGCGTTAGATATCTATATTTGATGCTTATACAGTGTAGTGCACTTTGGTTGATGGTTGATTATCTTTCAAAGCTATTATATACTTGTGATGTATGACAATCCATATAATTAACATTATATGGTGATTGATTGGGCCTCATTCCAATTTAGAAAATAAGGATATTATAAAATATAAATGTTCATGTGTTGACTGTACTCATCCGTTGAGATTAGTCATGTGTTGAACGAAATATTTTTATAATAAAATTTGCATCTCTATCAATATAATATAAATGTTCATGTGTTGACTGTACTCATCCGTTGAGATTAGTCATGTGTTGAACGAAATATTATTATAATAAAATTTGCATCTCTATCAATATAATATAAATGTTCATGTGTTGACTGTACTCATCCGTTGAGATTAGTCATGTGTTGAACGAAATATTTTTATAATAAAATTTACATCTCTATCAATATAATATAAATGTTCATGTGTTTACTGTACTCATCCGTTAAGATTAGTCATGTGTTGAACGAAATATTTTGATAATAACAAATATTTTGATAATAGGAAATATTTGAAATAGAATTTTTGAAAATAGAAAAATATGAAGCCGTGTAGATTAGATTGACGCCATTTTGACGTGAACGATATTTATATCGATTTTATTCATTTCGAAATGAATTGAATTGAAAATGATTTCGAAATGAATTGAATTGAAAACGATTTCGAAATGAATTGAATATATAACGATTTCGAAATGAATTTAATATAAAACGATTTCGAAATGAATTCAATATATAACGATTTCGAAATGAATTGAATATATAACGATTTCGAAATGAATTGAATATATAACGATTTCGAAATGAATTGGATATAAAATGAGTTCGAAATGAATTGAATATATAATGAATTCGAATTGAATAGATAACGAATTTGAATTGAATTGAATATAAAACCAATTCGAATTGAATTGAAAACGAATTCGAATTGAATTGGAAACAAATTGGAATGAATTCAAATTGAATTGAATAGGAATGAATTTTAAAACGAATTTATAAGGAAGAATTCAATTTTGATTTGAAATGAAATGGAAGTTGAAATTGTTTTTGAAACGAAATTAAAACGATTTAAAAAATTCGTTTTAAATAGAAGTCGATGAAATATATATTATATATATTATATATATATAATATAATGGCCTGAATAGAACGCGCCGCGCCGCGGCAGTTCGTGAATTTCGACCATTTATTTCAAACGGACATTACGGGAGATCCGACCGTCGGATTCTCCTAAAACCGGAACCGTTGGGTTCGTATCGAAAAGGGCTTTCTAACGAATAATTTGGAGATACGTCCAAATCAAAATTGGAAAAGGTCGCTGTAAGTGCAATTCGATGGCCGTTGATGGAAATCGACTGTACGGGCCTTGATAAAATTAATAAAAATAGTAATAATTTGTGTAAAATCATAAGAAATGATTTGGGAAAAATTGGGGTGAAAAACTCCATATTTGAAAAGATAAAAATAGATTTTTATCGAATGAACTAGTTTGAACTCAATTTAAAACCCGGGTTTTTATTTTTAAATAAATAAATTAGATTTAAAAAGGGGTTTTAAATAATCAGAATTCCTAATATATTTGATTTGAGTTGAACTAGAATTGATTTGTGGGTTTATCGTGAACTGTGTTTTAAACAACACTAGTTCTTTAACCCGATAATAAATAGAATGTGATTTGGGTTTGTCGTGAACTGTGTTTTAAATAACACCTATTTCTTTAACCCAGTAAAAGGAATTTTAACGAATCTGCAATCAGATTGAAATGTGAATCTATAATCTAAATTATCAAATTTAGAAGGTGAGCGAGAATGGAGTATTACCAGTTTTGCTCCAAAGCGATAATTAAATCTTTAATTAGATTTGAACGTGAAATGGTAATTAATTTTACCGATAACACCACGGTGTTAGATATGGAGTATTACCATTTTTGCTTCATGGGATGAATAGGTTGGGATTGGGAAATAAAATAAATAATTACTTCGGTGTGGTTCGCTAATCTCAACTAGTTTAGAAAAACCATAATTTGGTTTGAAACGACATCCAAAGGAAGATCACAGGATAAATTTTAAAGAATTTATCTTGGATAAAATTAATGGGAACCTTTCCCTAAGAATGTGGAGTTTAGAAACTAGCGGTAGGTTGGCTAAGAAGAATGGTTTCCTGGGTATTGATCTGATGTTGGTTTCGGCCTTCGGGGTTAATGTTTGGGAAATTGTTCTCTTGCTAATTTGCGGTTAGTGACTAATGAATTGGAATGAGGCGTATGTTGTGTTTGTGTAACATTTGTTTTTAATATACGCGGGTTGTTCGGAAAGTCCGGGTTTACACCCATTCTGAATAACCGATTCGACGATATGTCGAAGATGAAGACGGTGGTCGAAGACCGGAAGTCTTCACATCGTTTGTGTGATTACTGATGATCTTGATTGGTCTGTACACCCAAGATGAGGGAATCAGTTGGTTGTCGTCCAGACGTATTTGGAGATGGATAGATATGCGAGGAAAGTGCCTCCGGTTTCGTTCAGTCCCAAAACGAACATGTAAATGGATTGTGTGTCTGACATTGGATTTTATTCTGTGTTGATTGATTTCTGTTAAATATATATCTGTTTGGCGGCGGAGAATTTATTCTCTTGCTTAACGTCCTTCTCTGAGACGTACGAGCTTAGAGGTTATACATCGATAGATATCAATCGCATGGCATGAATTGCCTGTGTGGCATGCTGAGTTGCATAGATCAAGGCTTCTGTTGAAAAGCAAAGTCTTGTGGTTGATGATCAAAGCACGACCTTTGTGGCGTAGCTTTGTGTTTAGCGTGGATTCGCGAGCCTCACACCTCAGTATGAGTCAAAAACGGGATAAGGACCCAAGGAGTGCATGACGTTTCTTTCTAGCTATGGTGGTGTCAGTGACTTACCAGCCCTGAAATTTATATACTTTTCACCTATGTGGTTGTTGGAATGCGAGGCGCCTCGATTATAGGTCTGTAAGGACCGGGAAACGTGTGTTCAGACATAATTAATCCTCTAACGTAAGTGAGGACCGGCCTTGGAGGATCCGGGGTTGCCCAGAGTGCGTAACCCGGAGGCATTTGCTAGAGTGTCTCGAACGCGGAGAGGAGCTTGCCCCTTGCCTCGACTCATGACGGAAATCCAATTTCCAATACGTGTATTGCGGTTTTAATTATAGAACTAGTATGGCGACATGATATATGGTACCCATGCCGTCTATGATTGATATTTATGATTGAAATGTTTTGGCACTATACACTTATTATAGTATTAAATGATTTGTTTTAAACGTACCAAGCATGTTTGGCTGTTATAAGGTAAAACCCTATCCTCCGGCTTGCGTTGCATTGTGTGATGGGACCTGGGTCTTATAATAGCTTCATTTTTCGAAAAAGCATTGCGTTGTTTATTCTATGCACTGGTATTCTTGGGAGGAAACCCGTTCTGTGTTATACGGCGTGGTCCCTTGAATTACTCTCTTTAAAAACAAAGTTTTAATAACTGTTTTAGTTCTCACACCAGTCACATGACTGACCTGGAGTTTATTGTTTTAACCTAAACTCTGGGTGCCCTTATTTTCCGCATGGGCAGCTAGTAGTTTTGGTTTTGCAGATTTATATTCACAGGATCCTGGTTTACAGCTGGAATGATATCCGGAAAGCTCTGTATCCGTATATCACCTTCAGTTGTGCTTTGTATTATTTTCCGCTGCTATGTAATTCATTGTAATCTCTGATATATATCGAATGTAATTTATTCATTTATACTCTGTATATTCTTGTATTTGATGGAATTGTTGTAATAGCAATGAAATGTTCTTCCGTCTGCGTTCATTTGTGTGTTGTTCTCAAAGTATCCGCTCTTTCCTTCACGGGGAAGTTACGGGTTCTTACAGATTATCAAAGTTACATATACATACAGCTGTACATAATAAGCAGCGGAAATAATGTAGCGGAAATACTTATGTTTGATATATATATCAAATCCTCATCTTCGTCCTCCAAGCTATTGAGATCTTCGCTAACTGCAACTTCTGCTGACCCGAGCATATTGCATAAAAGAAAACACAACAAACACTCGGATCAGCACTAAATCATTTCATATTAGTCAAATCAAAATACGAAATAACATCAGTGTCATGGGTACAGTAACTCAAGAGATGTTACGGGATTTTTCCATCTCTCAAGGATCCGTTAAACTAATACATATATAATATAGTACGCTATTATGATAGTGTGTATCCAGTAAAGTATAAATACTGAAAATAGCGTAAGCGGGATTACCATATTACCCTTACGCCGTTTATAGGCATCAACAGTCTATACAGTACCGTAAATTCACCGTACTGGTGTTATCAGAGGGCACTCCATAGAAGGCAATGCTAAATCAAAATTGTATGGGCTCGATATGGATATATATGACAAGGCACTCGAGGCAATGCCCAGGGTAGGATTCTACCAATTGCACTCCCGGACCGGTGGTAACGCATAGCAGCCACTACCGCCCACCTCGGAACACACTCCCAAAGTCATAAATGGGCCCAAATCATCATCATCATCATAGTCATAGAAATAGTATCGAAGTAGTGTGTCCGATCAAAGGTGCTACCCCAATTAGTCACGGTATAGCTCCTATTTTAGTCATTTCAATTCTGACCCGAAGGTCAGGGCTATTTCGTCATCGTTCATCTTCTTCGATTCAATAATCGCCTTCAAGTCATCATACTCATTCTGGATACGTCATAATGTTCACAGTTTTCAAAGTGGTATCGACACTGACAGAGAGTATGCCTTATGTCGACTCCGGTCTCTTTAACAACCAACGCTTACACCTTTCACATCGGTCGGTTCTTTTATATTTGATAAAGGTTCGCTTTCATACCAAAATATCATCTTCTGTTTCGAACCCAATTTATATTCAAACGAATAAAATTTTCATATCAACATATCATAATCATACCCAAACTAATTATATTCTAAACTAGAATATATTACCTATCATTATATTATAATCATATAATATTTCAAAAATGACTTATATTCAAATAGAATATAATTTATCTCAAAGATTTCAAATTATCACGGATTCTTATCTCAACTCCATTTGAACCAGCGGTTCAACTCAAGCATTTCCATTCGGAAGAAATTTATAATTCCAAAAACACTTGTAAACTAAATGTTTATATATAATAATAACAGTAATAATAATAAAAATGATAATAAAATAAATTTTATATAAATAAATATATAGATATAGATATAGGATATAATAATTAAAATAAATTAGTAATTTAAATATTATATATTTACTTAAAATATAGGTTTACTAGAAAATTTTGAAAAATGAATTATAAGGAAAAATTTATTTAAAAATACAATAGTTATAAGTAAAGGCAAGTAATAAATTTAAAGCAAGAATAATTATTTGGAATCAAATGCATAAATATATTTAAAATAAATTTCTCTAATCAAAATCTTCCTTCCTTCCAAATTTCAAATACTTGAATCTATCCTCCGGTCTCAACGGAGTTCATTAAATTCCATCTCTCGTTTCAACCCCGTTCAAACAACTATTTGATTTCAAGAGTTCAAATATATATTCAACTGAGTTAAAACAACCCAGATATCTTTGATTTCCAAATTTCCCAAAATCAGATTACATAAGAATTTATTTCCTTCTAATCCAACTCTTAATTTGAAAAGATTTTAAATCATATTCAAATTCCGATTTAAATACTTCCACTTTGTTTTGGAAAATTTCTTTAACCCTTTTAATCAACATCCCAGTTCAGAATCTTTAAAGAATTGAATTATCGAGTATCGATACATTCTTTTAGAGGAAAATTTCTATTAATAAAAATTTCAAATATTTAAAATCATTTAACCAACCGATGTCTGTATATAATTATCTACCAAATGGCCAAGTGATTTTAAATTTAATTTCTCGATATTTCAGGGATGGATCTATCATTTCAATCCAAATCAGGGTCACAGAGATTTATCATTTCACTCCGTTTTCTTAATTCATTTTATCGATAAATCCCGGGTTCATTAGATGCCAGCAACATCAAGGGTAAATGGGATTTATCATCAAAAAAAAACATGCATTACAATATACTAAATAAGGAGCATAAAAATGTCACTATAAATTCAGTAATAAATTTCAACCAACATGCATCACAACCACTTCATTCAACTGATCAGCATTAAACTGTTTCAGGATTTTTTTACAAGGGTTCGAATTCAACTAGAGATTTAAATTAAATTAAATAACAAATCAATTACTTAAATTGCATGTTAACACACTTGCATGTTAGATTTAAACCACACATCAAAAATCCAACACAACCATGCAATCAAACTTACTTCATAATTTAATTCAATAAATATGGGAATAATTCAGTATTTCGTGAGCGAAGAATCACTCACCTTTGGGTCCTTAATGGAACGGACGTCCAAAAAAAGCCCAAAATTTCACAGTCTCTAAATGCAGCCAGATTAGTTCCAAAACGTCCGCAATTCCGCCATGATCCCAATGCAACAAACCGCGTCCAAATCCGAGTTAATATGAAGAAGTTATCAGTATTTTACGATTTGGATTTCAAATATATATAAATTAATAAATATACTCCTCACCCTACCCAATAGTGACGCGTTAGCCACCTCCAATTCTTCCTGCTCACGCCCCTTTCTCCTTCACAACAGTAGACCGCCGTATAAACCCATCAGGCCTTCGATGTTTGACCGCCTCGAGCTCCCAACTCGGACCAAATCAGCGCCTCCCATCACTTGCAATCAAAAGCCCGACCTCCGCCGCATCTTCTCCGTCTGGTCTGACCATTTCCGGTCGCCTCTAGCTCGAGCACACCACGGATGAACGGAAAACCCCAAATCGACCTAAATGCCAAATTCCAACCGCACACGCAACGATACAGCCTCCAACCAACTTCAAACGGTTCGTATAGATGATCTCTACAATATCCACAATCCGATTTCTCCAATTAACCCTTAAATCGAAATTTCCCAAATTGAATTTCTAGGGTTCGAAAATTTCACCTTTGACCGAAAGTTCTGGTCCAACTGCTCCCTGCATGTCTAATCTGAGACTTCCCGTAGGCTTAGATCATCGAGAGCTTCGAGTAAACATATAATACCCTTGGGTTTGGAGAGATTTGATTTTTTTGAAGCTTGGATTTTTATTTCTAGGGTTTTGAAAATATTGGTTTCTGCCATTAAAGATAAAAATCGACAGATAGAAAAGTATACGTGAATGAGAAGTGAGATGGTGAGGTGGATATAGAATTTTATTTATACGTAAAGAAGGCCCAAACACTATAAATACCCAATTGTCCATTTACATTGATCTCGTTCACCCTTTTCTCTCGTACGGTCAAACGACAAGTCAGATTTTAACGCAAACTGGAATTCTATAATAATTCACCGTTCCGGTTCCAATGGCGCCAGTTTCATCGAATTCCGAGACAGTCGCCAAAACAGTTAAATTCACAGTTAATTAAATAAATAAAATATTCAATTATTCAGTTAACTGTTTTAATTCAATTTAATTATTCACTAATTTCAAATTTAAATCAAATTATGACTTAAATAATTCTATAAATAAATTTCACACATTTAAAATCTAAATTTGATTATTTAAATCTTTGATTTGAATTTCAGTTACTATTTCTCAACTTAGAATTCTCCATTGACCAATTAAATTTGAATTTCCATTTGTAAACTAAATAACTCAAATCATTTAAATAAATAAAATATGAATTTCCAAATTGCAACAATTCTAAGTATAAACTAAATTTTAAAATCTATTTATACTCCATTCGAATACTCATCATCATTTTAATTGACAAAATTATATTTTTATCCAATATTATTCTATTTTATTTATTTAAAAATTGAAAATTAAATATTCAGAAAATATGGGATGTTACAGTTGCATTATGTGATGGGACTTGGGTCTTATGATGGTTTCATTTTTCTAAAAAGCATTGCGTTGTTTAGCAATTTACTTTAACTTGTGCACGACAATCCATTGGAGTAAACCCGTTCCGCGTTAGCGGCGTGGTCCTTGGAATTGTCTTATTGTTATTAGTTAAATTAGTTAAGAATTCTCACACCAGTCCCATTACTGACCCGTTGTTTGTTTCCACCTTTACAAACTCGGGTGCCCTCTTTCCACATGGGCAATCGAGTAGTTTGTCTACAGGTTCTTATCTCGAGCAGGATGCTGGATTGAAGCTTAAAGCTGTGTCCAGAGCATAGTTATCTTCCGCTGTATCTATTTCATTGTGTCCGCTATATTGTATTAAAATATTGTAATTTATCTTCCGTTGTTATTTATTCGATGTACTCTGATATTCTATACTCTGATGTTATATTATCATGATATAATAAAAGTCTGCTGTTGTTGTTCTGATGTGTTGTATTCCCAGAGTTAACGTATGCGGATTTTGAACGGTTTTAGTCGATCTATCGATCGATTAAGGTCGGGCAAAATGCGTATCGTTACAGTACAACTAGTCTTCCATTCTTTCTAAGCCATCCATCTCGATCAAGCCCATACAAATTCATCTCCTCACCGTCGATATTCATCTCTAACTTGGAGATGATTTCCAATCGATTAGGATCGTCCCTCTGGCTGGAACCAATCCGCTCTATCAAAGTGGGTCTGATCGCCAAACTAACTAGCATTTCTAGATCCAATTTGCACTTTGGTCTGAAATCAAACCCAGCGATGTACTCCAGTTGCTTCCATTCAAGAAACATAGCCCCTAAACTGGCATGTCTCCTACTCAAGGCATCGGCTACCGCATTACCTTTCCCAGGCGTGTATGCGATATCAAAATCATACGAAGCCAAGAACTCTAACCATCTCTGCTGACGGAGATTCATATCCTTCTAGGAGAAGAGATACTTTAACGATTTATGATCGGTAAACAACTCGAATCTCTCTCCTAAGAGATAATGTCCCCACATCTTCAGCGCAAACATGATCGCTGCTAATTCCAAATCATGGGTAGGGTACCTTTTCTCATGTGGCTTTAGTTGCCGACTAGCATAAGCTACAACCCTACCTCCTTGCATCAATACAACACCTAGTCCAGTACCACAAACATCCGTGTATACCGTCATCTCTTCATTCCCTTTAGGAATGACTAGCACTGGTGCACGCGTCAACTTTTCTTTTAGACTTTTGAATGCATCCTCACACACTCCGTCCCAGACGAAGGCCTGATTCTTCTTAGTCAACTGAGTTAACGGTGCTGCTATCTTGGAGAAGTCCTGGATAAACTTACGATAATATCCAGCTAACCCCAAGAAACTTCTTACGTCTGTTGCATTCTTGGGCGTAGGCCAATCCTGTACCGTAGCCACCTTCGTAGGGTCCACGGCAATACCATTCTCTGAAACAACATGGCCCAAGAATCTCACTTCCCTTCTACAGAAGTGACACTTAGAAAACTTTGCTTTCAATTGGTGTTTTCTCAACACCTCCATCACTATTCTTAAATGTTCCTTGTGTTCTTCCTCTGTCCTCGAATAGGCCAAAATATCATCCACGGACACAAGGACAAACTTAATCAACTGATCTCTGAATACCCTATTCATAAGATCCACAAAACATGCCGGGGCATTGGTCAGCCCGAATGGCATGACCAACCACTCATAAAATCCAGACGACGTCCGAAATGCCGTTTTAGCTATACTCTCAGCTTCCACTCTAAGCTGATGAAAACCTATCGCGAGATCCAACTGAGAGAATACTCTCGCGCCACTCAACTGATCAAACAAATCATCTATCCGCAGTAGAGGATACTTGTTCTTCCTCGTCACTTTATTCAACTCGCGGTAGTCTACACACAAAAGAAGGGAACCATCCGCCTTGGTAGCAAACACAACTGGTGCTCCCCATTCAGAAACACTCCTTCTGATAAATTCCTTCTTCAAAAGATCGCTGACTTGCACCCCGAGCTCTCGCTGCTCCCTTGGTGCCATACGACGAAGTGGCATAACTATAGGTCTGGCATCTTTCACTAAATCAATTCGGAACTCAATCTCCCGGTGTGGTGGAAGCCCGGTCACTTCTTCGAAGACATCCGGATACTGGCCAACCACGGGCAAACCTGACAACTCACTATGCAGGATGTCGAGGGAATTTAGAAAACTAGCCATTACCCCATCACTAAGCAGACCACCAAACACAACCCTCCGCCCATCATCCGCTCTAGCTGTCACCAAAAAGCCCTCACAGTCTACCACCACCCCGTATCTTTGGAGCCAATCGACTCCCAAAATAATGCCAAACCCAGTAAAGCCCAAAACAAAGCAATCACAAACAAACATGCATCCATGACTCGATAAGACCACATTACGACAAATCATGCTAAGGTTAATCGAACCACCAATCGGGTTCGTCACTACTAAAGGTCTATCGACAATCTCGGACTCCAATCCCAACCTATCTACCAGGTCACTAGATATGAAAGAACTAGAAGCCCCGGTATCAAACAAAACTCTAACAGGAACATCATAAACAGAAAGCATACCTTGAATAACAACATTCTTTCCCTTCTCCACCGCAGTTGGGGCATTCGACGGAGAAGGGATAGCATTAAGGGCATATGCTTTCACCATTTGCTTTTCTTTAGGGGGTTGCGGACACTTATCCTTATGATGTCCCACTTGGCCACAGTTGTAGCACTTCCTATCCGTTGGCTTGGCCCGACATTCTTTAGCATAATGGCCTTCTTACCACAGCTGAAGCACTCAACATCTTTCTTGCTCTTTTTCTGGCCATCCTTAGATTGGTTCTGCTTCCTCTTATTTTGAGAGTTATTCTTGCCTCCACCGCCTGCTTGCGGCTTCAGCCCTTCTGTAGAGGCAGCCTCAGTCTTTGGCTTAGGGTAAAGACTCTTTGATCTCAAAGCTTTCCCCACAATCGATTCAAAAGTCTCATCGATGTGGTTGATAAGCCTTTCCCCCAAGTGTCCATCCAATCCAGTAATGAACTTCTCATTCTTCTTCTAAGGAGTATCGATAAGAGATAGTCCATACTTCGACAAAGTGTCGAATTCAGCAATATACTCCGCGACAGCTCTGCCATTCTGCTTGAGCTCCAAGAATTTCTTAAACAACACTGACTTTTGAGCAGCTGGAATGAACTTCTCGCTAAAGCGAACCTTAAACTGCTCCCAGGTAATCTGATCCTCCGGAGTAGCTGCCTTTATAGCATTCCACCAATTCATTGCCCGTCCTTGCAGCTGACGGGATGCTAGCCTTCTCTTCATCGCATCCCCGATACCCAAATCTTCGAAGATACGCTCGCAGCTATCCAACCAATCTTGAACATCCGTGGCCGACTCCATTCCGTGGAACGGCTTCCCACCAAGACTAGTATAATCCTTATTCAGCTTGGCGAAATCGGCCCTAGGCGCCTGCACTATTGGACCACCACGATTATCACCATTGGGAGCAGCCCTCTGCACATCCCTAAGAATCACTCTCATGAGGTCAGTAAACATCGTCCTCATGTCAGCAGCATTCCCATTATTGGCTCCTCTACCGGCACCTCTTGCGTATCGGCTCATCATTCAATCTGTAAAGAGAAACGATTAACCATTTCTATGGTGGTGCTAATGCAGTGTGACTTCATCCTTAGCTATACTAATAATATATATATATATAGCTTTTGAAAACCAAAATAATCACAAATACGCGCTCTCATATACGTATTATCTCTCCCTGGTGTCTTTCCCTAGGTTAACTACGCAACCTAGAGCTCTGATACCAAGTGTGATGGCCCGCCCCGCACCAGCCTGCATTTCCTCCGAAGGTGCGCTGTACGCATGCCCGACTAGCACGGAACGGTCGCCAAAGAAAGGAAAGAAGAGAATGAACTAACAAGGAACCTGTAGAATGTCTCACAACGCATGGAACAAAATATAATAATAACATAATCTTGACATAAAACAGGCGAGACAGTGCATAAGCTGAAAACTAAACCAACATAGCAGTGGAAATCCAAATACAGCTTATGATCCAACATCATTATTACAACTTTAAACTGTCTCTAAAGCAAAAGAAAGTTAAAGTAGAAGATGCACTACTAATGCCCAAGCAGTGATCTTCAACAACACAGGGAGAATATCTATATGTATCATACGTGGAAACCTCCTGCTCGTCTCCGGATCAGCTACTCGTGCATACCCAGCTAACCTGTCTCTAGTCTGCTCGTGAGAGCACCCAGAGTAATAAGAAGAGACATAAAACTCTGGGTCAGACAAAAAGTCTGGTATGAGCGATAAGCATCTAAACAGAACAATAACAGGTATACTAAGCCATACCTGAACCTGGACCTGCAACCAAAGAGTTAGCACTACATACCGTACAATACTCTAAGCTGCCACTGAACAGATGGTGTAAAGATAACGGGGTGGGAGTGTGCTTTTCATAATGATGGAAAACAAATCAACCATAGCAACCATCCTCACATCTCTCACTCGGTGCGTAAAGCATACGATGTCCACCACTGTCAATCACTAGACCCATCGAAGTAGTGACGGAGTTCGACTTGTACAACTACTGCTACTACCAAGATTACCACATGGAGTCATGACCAAGTCTTTACAAATGACCCCACTTCATTGGTCTATAGCCCTTTAGTCATACCTGGACCACTTTGGCCATGAATCCGTCCACGTACTCCCTATACATAGTGATTCAAAGTTACAGACATCGACAACCCCTTAGCACACGTCCCGTAGCAAAGCCCAATCATGAAGCTCACTCACTGGTTCCCAACTAGATCCTGAGTCAATGCTCCTCATTTGGACTTCCTTTGCATCTCGGGTTTTGGTCGAATTGGAGTTGGTCTTCAAAAGAGTCGTCGCGTATTCATAGCTCCAGTCCTGTTCGGTTCGGTTGTTCTTCCCTAGTTCGTTTCGGCTCACTCCATTTCCTGGCCATCCGGTTCGGTTCGGACGTGTTTAAGTGCTCCAGCCTCGGTTCGGTTAGGTTGTCCTCATCTGGTTCGGTTCGGGTACCACGCTCCATTCGGTTCGGTTCGTCCCTCCTGCTCCAGCTTGCCTGCTCCGATCCGATCCCGCTCGCTTGCCTACCCCGATCCGATCCCTAGCTCCGATCTGATCCTCTGTCCAACTCCAACTCTAAGAAATGGCCTTCCTTCCTGCCAAACTTCCTTTGTGCCAGACTTCAGTTCGGTTCGGATTCCTTGCCCAGCTCTCCTATCCGATCCGAGCCCCTAACCCGATCCGATCCGAAACCCTGCACAACTTTCTGCAACTTTTTCCAGCGACTTGTTTACGCCATTCGACGACGTTTCCGACCAATCTAACTTTTCTATAAAACCACAAATCATTCCAAACAGTCATAGCAACAAATGGAAGTGACCTCAAACACCAAAACAACAATCTTAACATGTGAAATGGATCAAACATACCCAAAATCCCATATTTTCCCTTAAGCATGTTTAGGAAAAACTAATGATATGGTTAGCAAAACTTAATCAAATTAAACCAAATTTCTAACAGAGGTCTAAAACATTATTTTAAAATTTATAAATATTTTTCCAGAATTTATTAGTGCATAAATTCGCTAATCTTCACTAATTACCCTTAATTAACCGTAATTAGTGCAAAACTATGCAAATCACTCACCTTGGCCACACATAAAATTTTCAGAACTGAAACCTCGCTAATTTGGGTGAACACTGATGTCTAACAGCAGCTCTAATACTGATTTGGTGCTATTTCTCCTTGATTTGATGTTGCCAAGCTTAATCCTTGATTAGAAAGTGATTTGGAGATGTTTCTAGATATTGGCAGCCACTGTTAGGGTTCAAGAATGAAAGTGGCGGCTGAAAAATGAAAATAAGATCGTTCTCTCAGCCTTCTCATAACCCAAATCCCGAAATTCCCCATTGGGCCTAGCTGTTAATTACCCGGTTAAGCCCAATTAAGCTGTTTTTCACCATCTGAAACTTGTTTCAGCCATATCTCCCAAACGGTAAGTCCGTTTAGCTAATGTGACCACTCTACGGAATTGTAAACCATCATCTAGAGCCAATGGAAGCGGTTTCAGGTCAAAACTCCTTTCCAATCAAAAGTTGTGGCCAAAACAGTATCGGCTAGGGGTAAAATGGTCATTTAAAAATCGGCAAAAATCATGAACATGGGAAATGACCCCAATAGTCGTCTGCCAAAGTTACATGACCATACGACTTCGTATGTGAAAGAAATAAATATTCTACGATCTTTCGATGCGTAGAATGCGGGTCGTTACAAATTCCCTAAGTATTAACCCCGAAGGCCGAAACCAACATCAGATCAATACCCAGAAAACCATTCAACTTAGCTAATCTCCAGTCGGTTTTTAATTTTCTTAACTCCATTGGGTTTAAGAACAGTATTATTAAAGATACCATTCACGACAACCCAAAATCTCATTCCAATTCATATATTGGAAATTCTGGTTATTTTAAAACCATTTCAAATCCAATTTAATTATTTAAAAATATTGGGTTATAATTCTAGTTCATAACTAGAACATTTTGATAAAAATATATTTTTATCCTTTCAAATATGGAATTTTTCATCCCAATTCTTTCCAAACCATTTGTTATGATTTTACACTAATTATTGATATTTTTAATATTTTTAACAAGGCCCGTATAGTCGATTTCCATAAACGGCCATCGAACTGCACTTACAGCGACCTTTTCCAAATTTGATTTGGACATAATTCCAAATCCAACCATTAGATTTCAATTCTCTCTTATTCGTTAGAAATCACTTATCGATACGAACCCAACGGTTCCGGTTTTAGGAGAATCCGACGGTCGGATCTCCCTTAACGTCCATTCGAAGTCAATGGTCGAAATTCGCGAACTGCCACGGCGCGGCACATTCTATTCAGGCCATTATATATATATTTATATATAATATATATTTTATATATTCCGTCGATTTCCATTTTAAAACGTATTTTATAAATCGTTTTAAATTCGTTTTCAAAACAATTTCAGCTTCATATTCAGTTTCAAATCAAAATTGAATATTCCGTATCATTGATATATAAATGATAATATTTTTAAATCATTATATTTCGAAATCATTTCCTTTTCAATATTCATTATAAAAATGAATAAAATCGATATAAATGTCGTTCACATCAAAATGGCGTTAATCTAATCAACACGGCTTTATATATTTAAATATTTTCGTGTCCATCCCAAATCGGACATCAAAATCAGATTTTGTTTTTTTTACTGAATATTATTTTAAAATATTCCTTATTTCAAAATATTCGTTATTTTAAAATAATTATTCTTTCTGAACTGGAATCAGACACAGTCAATTACCATATAATTTGATATATGAATTTCATACACACATGTACACAACAACAATCAAACATAGTCAACCATCAATCAAAGTGCATTCTACACTGCATAAGCATCAAATATAAATATTTAACGCTTACAACAGCCTATCAACCAATCGATCGACATACAGCTGATTATCGGGATTAGTGTATTGTCATATATCATCCCAATACCCGTGTGGGGTTTCAATCAACAAATATCGTATTTTATTTGTGCAGTTGGGCGATGTGTAAAATTTATCGTCCCAATCAATATCAGTCAATTGTGCGTACATAAAAAAATCATCCGATTTGTTTATAAATATTTATTTTATTCATATACACGTTAAAAATTATATTTTTAACTATAAAATATTTTAGACTATAAAATATTTATTTCCATTCCACAACACACAATCAATTTTCACAACACAATCAATCAAACAAACAAGTCGTCCATGGTCTGTGGACGACGGGTGTCAGGTGCTGCTAAGCACCGTTTGCATCCTAGTATATATTTTAACTAGAAATAAAATTAAAGTGAAAAGTTCTCACCTTTGGATTCCACTCCGCCGTGCTTTGATTGTCAATCTATGTAGTATACCTACGTTAAAAATTATATTTTTAACCAATCAATAATTATTTCTTTGTATGATTATTTTATAAATGACATACATAGGCTAAAAATTATATTTTTATCTTTCTAAAAATAATTTTATATTTTTATAACAACGGTACATAGATAAAAATCACATTTTTATATCGTCACTTCATATATATCAGTACAAACATTTATCTTGTAATGTTGCTTTTAGGATTAATTTTGTTCAGCACAAAGTTTATACTCAAATGCCATGAGATTTTCTGTGAAAAATTGTAACATTTGTGTTGTTTTTTTTACTGACTTTTTATGTTTGAAACATTTTACTGTGTAAGAAGCACATGCATATTAATTATGCTCAAGCTGTATGTTATACTTTTTTTCTCTTTGGGCGTATCTTCCAAACTTGCTACATAAATTATGATCCCTACGACATTTTTAATAGACAGTGAATAAATAATTTATTTTTACATTTCATATTATAATTCTATTTTGAAATTTATATTCTTTGCACTCTTAGTGAATCTCCGAGGTTATTTTATAAATCGATGTACCATTAATTTTAAAATGTGTATCAAGTCTCATACTTTATCATGAAACTGACTATACGTTATAAAAGGATGTTGAAGCATGATTTTTCTTCCTTTCATATATCCGCTTTGACGATTTGTACCAACTTTTAAAATTTACGTCTTAGTACAATATTTCAATATCAGAAATAAATTTCAAACCCAAATTGAAATCTTTAATGTCTCTTGGTATATTTCTTGCTTCTAATTTTACATTTTTATTTGTAGGATTTCCATTTTAGTTTTAGGTTAGCCTTTTAGTATCTATGCATAACTTATAACAAATAAGTAAATGGAGCAAACATGCCTTCGTTTAAGATTCTGTCCAACACATCACAATCTCGGCAATCTTGGTGTGGTTCTCACTATCTCGGCAATCTTGGTGTGGTTTTGACATTGGCCGAAATGAAATTCAAGAAAAAACCATATTATACATAGAGTATGAGTAGTAGTAAGAAGGAAGATCTTTAAGCAAGAATTATAGAGGTAACTGTGAAATATTAGCATCAAACCGGAAATAAAAAAAAAACTTTCTCTCATCATTTTCATATTAGACTATTTTTAATTTATGGTTGAGCATTTAGGAATAAATAAGAAACAAGAAGAATTGAAATATACAGCAAATAAAATGCATTTTGTAATAGTTAGCAAAATTACAATTTTTTTAATTGGATAACAAATACTTAACGCACTTAAAAATGCAATTTCCAACTACTATTAAACTATTTAACAGAGGTAAAACAAACGTATGATCATATGATTTAAAATTGTATTAACTTAATTTTGAAAAGGATGGTTACAAAAACAGTTGTTTTACTCATTCTACTATGTATGAATCTGCAATTGAACCATAAATAAATATAAATCTTTACCTGACTTACATAAACCATACACAAATAGGATTATCTTACACAATTCAAAGCCTGTTACATGTTGGCAGCTTTTGTATAGTTTTTATACATATTTATTTACTAAAAAAAGCCTGTTACATGCAATTCAAAGCCTGAAACAACATGTAACGTGAGTACAAATGCATTCCTAGCGCTATTTGATAAACTATTAGCTAACAAGTTTCTTTTTCTTCATAATTTATCCTCCAATCCACAATATAACATTTACAAGAAAAAGAAAGCTGATATATTTTTCATGGTATGCCAACTACATTTGATACCTGATATTGCACTCTTACCCACGTTTATATGTAATAGTTGATTGTCTGATGACGCAATATATCTTACTATAATAAGCCCTACCATATACAGTGCACATACATAAACACCTCCATATACTGTGCTTTCTTTATGCTGCAGTGTCATGCATCCATGCGTCCCTATATGCTTCCTTCAATTGTCCTGTTACCTTACTTTAAACAATGCATTGAGGATTTGATCCTTTCATCTTTTTTTTAGACCACATTCTTTCCTACACTTTATAACATATTTTTATTATCACCAGTTGAATGGAGTTGACAAAATTAACAACATATTCAATCAATTTCCCGGTTCTGATGCAGTGGTGGAATTCAAACCCAGCAACTGTGGGATGAACAGTACTAATATTTAATTTACCGCTAGAAAAATTTCAAAGAAGAAAAATATGACTGATGCGGCAGATGTGCAATCACATGTTCATTTACGCTATAACTTCACCGACTTTCAATACTTCACTGTTTATGATATATTAACTTATTTCTAATGCCATAGATAACACCACCAAGCAAACTTAGCTCCACCCTAGATTTTCAATCACCTATGGATAGTTCCATTACACGAAATTCAACCGTTGACAAAGGGGAAAAAAGGTGATTGAGGTACGTCTTACAATAGCATATAGTTACAAGGACGATTCACATGCATCTCCTTCGCCCGCGCGCTTGTAGGCCCTTTCTTTCATGTCAACTAAGCTAGAAGTTAGCTTTTTCAAGGCCGCTATTCCTGCCAGGGAATGAAAATGAATAAGGCCCTTTCTTTTCTGCTATATGTAATAGTACTTCTTCAGCGCAACTCATACAAATTGAGATTTGATTTTTTGGTTTCAGGAAACTATTTCACCAAAAGATTTGGCATCTGATATGCTTTGGACAAAAAAAGGTCCTGCCTGAGGGATTGTGATATAGGTTAGAATACAATTTATTATTACCATGGTTGTTATTTTCTGACTTTCATGTGAAAAATGTATTCAAAACCTTCATGTGACAGATTAACAATAACTTTGCTTTAAAACATTCCACACCTCTTAAATGTGGCAGCGTGAATATGAAATTTTAATACCTAGACTTTTCTTATCCTAACTGAAACATGCATTTTCATTTAGTTTTGTTTCATACGCATACAAATTCGTCATCATTAATTATACTACGTCGGCTGATGGTACTTCCATTTCTTACTAATTTTTATTATTATTAATATTCCCCTTGAACCTGCTTCGTTTATAACCATTGATTTACTATTCTTCCTTCTGTATTTCCAACTTTCATCAAATCTGTTTTTTAGTCAATTGCAAATACTGAACTGAATATCATACTAGATTTATATATATTTCTCATTAACGTTCACTGACTTTTGGATGACCATTTTTTGTTTTTCCATCGTCACAAAACTGACACGCGTAATTAGTATTCGATGACGGGCCAAATATTTAATGCTATTCTGCATACTGAAAAGGGAATATATATTGATTGTCAACCTTACAACTAATTTCACTATTCGCTTATTTATCTTTCTTTCCAGGACTTGGACGACAAAAGAACTGCAGTTGTTTCACCATCAAAGAAGACTTAGGATAAAAGACAGAAAAAATAACTTCTTTCCTTGTTCCACTACTGTCATGTATGTACCATTTCTGTTATTCTTAATACTTATATAACTAGGCTTTGATTTCCATTTTATTAATACTTATATAGCTATGCCTTTAATTTCCTTTTTAAACACGATATATTTGGTTTGCTATTCCTTATGACCTATGTGTATTTATCATGATATATTTGGTTTGCTGTACCTTATGACCTATATGTGTTTATTGTTGTTCATCAATCAATAGTTGACCAAACAATGTATTATTTGTTGTACTTTATATCCACGTATAACTGTATTTCATTCATTCACCTTAATTACAATCATTTCAAAAACTGCTTATTTTCATCCTTATAATTCCACTATACCCATTACCTTCCTCTGTTTTTGCTGCAATGTGACTTGGAATTATAAATATGTGGTTCAGATAATTTATTCTTTAAACTAAATTATTTTACTACCTAATTTTACTTCCATGCATCCTTTCTGTAACGACCCGTATTTTTACGGTATTATAAATAGTTTATTTAATTATTTAAATAATGGTTTTGTAATTTAAAATGACCAGAATCAAATAATATTGAATATTTAATTAATATAAATAGTGGAACAATATATTTAATTTCCGAAATAGTCGGAAATAGTGGAATTCACAATATTGGGTGAATTGGATCATTTATAATATATAATTCAGCATAGAGTTGAATTATGTTAACGAATATATTATGTAAATGACAGTTGAACATATACTTATATTATAATTATAATCGAGCTCGAAATGGCGCGGTAGTTCGTAATTTGGTGATTCGAACTTTAAATGAATATACGGAATCCATTTTAAGTCGGATCTTTGTGAAACAAGAAACGTTCGGAGCTGGTAAAGTATATTTTTCTAATGGAAGAGAAAAATCAAGATTCTGTCATGTAGATTTTTATTTATGTCCAAATCAAATTTTCGAAAAGTCGCTATGGAATTCCTTTATAATTTATAACGATTTATTTATATTATAAATGGATTTTCAATATAAATTGAATGCTAATTTTGTATGGATTTGAAATGTCGAGTTATAAATTCAAATTGGAATCTTTTGGAGCTGTAGTATATTCTACGTGAATATATACGATAATATTTATTTATAAATATTTAATTTAAATTGTTTTTAAATATAAATATTTAAACGGATTTATTTAGAGCTTTAAAAATAGCCATTTTTGCAAAAAAACTCCGTTTTCGACGAAACTAATTTTGTTGGATCTAGAATATTAAATTATTGTTAGATTTCAATGTTCGTGATTTTTGGAGTCAGTATGTGGCTATACGGGATTTTAATGTGAAAAACAGTCAATAATTTGACTTTAAAAATACACAGTGTGAGCAAACGGATTCAGAATTCGACGAAACAAGTTTCGTTTGGTCCGTAATGTCGAACTTTTGCTGTATGTCAATTTTCATCGAATTTGGATATCATATGTGATCATACGGATTTTTAAAAGGCAAACACAGGTAACGATATAAGATAAATTAATAAAATAATATATGAATCTTATCCTAGAAGCTACCTACCCTATATATATACCACATACCTTTTTCCTAAACCCTCATTTCTCTCTTGCGTGGTCAAGGCAAAAGCAGCCACCACAATTCTTTTCTGGAAAACTGATTTCCTGAGTTCAAAATTCTAAAACAATTCATATTCATTGTTATAAATTCCAAAACTTATATAGATGGAATCGTTCGACGAAGAGCTTCAGGTTGGTGCTCTTGTTTCTTGGTGCGATTTATGTTTTAGATGTCTAACTTTTTACTGCGGTAGAAAAACGTGAGCTAGGGTTTCACATATTGGCGAATTGGAGTGGAAGTTTGCATTTTGGAGATTGGTTTTAGATTAGTGATGAGATTTCAAGTTTATTGGCATTTTTAGTGTGAGGATCAAAAAAAAAGTGACGCATGAAACGTTGTTGTGTGCTCCAGTTTGCAGTGAACACGGTGATCTTAGAGGAGTCGAGTTGAGCACTGATGCCATCTGATTATAGAGGAATTGACAAGATGTTCAAATATGGTTTTGGTATGTTGAACGGAAGTGAAATGATGGAAGGTAGTAGGAGCCAGGTTTCGGAAATGTCGGGTTTCCTTTTTGATGGACGCGACAGGAAGATGATCTACTGTAGATGGTGGGTTGGAACGTTTTGGGCCGAATGTTTTAAGGTGAAGCCAAACATTTAAACAAAGTTTAATACTAATATTATTTAAATGTTTACAAACTTGGAAAATGTTAAACTTTGTCATACGTGATTGAAATTAAGCGAAACAAGATCCATTGGGATCGTATGGACGAGGGCTACAAAATGGAACTGACTGGCAGTGAATTGGAGCTTGTTACAATTTATAGCAAAATAAATTGTCTGATCTGAATCAAATTGACGATCGCTTATTGTTATTTAACGATAACCGACCAATGTGAGTAAATCTCACTAACTCGGATCAGTTTATATTTTTATAAATGTATTTTAGAATTTGTAAATGATGATTGATTTATGTGTGATGATTGTTTGGTTGAACTGCTAATCAATTGGTTGAAAATATAGATAGTGAAATATATATATATCGTTAATCAAATTTTGATTCTGTTTATCCTAATATTTCATATTGAAATGAAGTTGATGTAAATTATATTGTTTAACAACTGTGGATGCAAGGAAACAAGTTGGAGGGATACAACTGGATTCCTCAACATTTATTTTACTGTTTTCATATATTGTGACATATGACTGAGTATATAATCTGTTATTGATTATGTGTGTTTGGATGATATTGATCATTGTCATTTGATATTTTAAATACCATAAGAAACACTGGGATGTAAAAAGGAAAATTTCAATGTGTATATTGAAATAAGAATATTATTTAAAATCAATAGATTTTATAAAAAGGGAAATTTCAATGCGTATATTGAAATAAATTATTATATAAAATCAAGGGATTTTATAAGAGAGATTACAAGGTGAATATTGAGACAAAGGAATTTTATAAAATTAACAGATTTTATAAAAGGAAATATTTGAATGAAATAAATAGAATTATAAAAAAGGGGATTTCGAGTTATAATAGAGATATGAATTGATTTATTTAAAATAGATATTAAATAAAAATATGTTTTTAATAAATAAATTGAGAAGAATGATTTTTAAATAATGTTTTTAAATTAAGTAAAATAATTATCATTGGATAAATGGAATGTATAAGTCAGAACTTATATAGATAAGTAAGAATCGATTTTAACATCGATATTTGAAACTGAATATGAACGTAGTGTTAACAAGACTTATATTAATAAGTTTAAAGTATTGAATATAAAATAAGATTTTATATGAATTGTTTATAAATAGAAGTATAAATAGAATATTTAAAGTAAGATAATATTATAAATATGAAACCAAACTGTTTTAATTATATAAAGGATATATTATTCATATTGAATATGAATAATGGATTAAGGCAAGTATTTTTGCAAAGAAGAAGATTGTAAAAGAAATGTTATTCATATTGAATAAGAATAATGGATTAAAATAAATGTTTTGAAAATAAAAACATTTATAAAGAAGATTGAATTTTTGAAATAGAAATTCAAGAAGAAATGAAATTTCAAATGGCTAGGAATAAATAACTTGTTTAATAGTAAAAAACAAGTAGTGTGATTTATAAACAATGTTTATAAAAAAATTAAAAATTTATTATCAGTGGATGATTTGGATTGTAAATTCAGCAGTGAATATCGAAGAGAGTTAATCGAATATTAGTTATTCGAAAGAGAATTAAATCGAAGGTAGATCATTTGAAAAAGGAGTTAATCAAATTAGTTATTCGAAAGGAGTTAATCAAATTAGTTATTTGAAAAGAGTTAATCGAAATTAGTTATTCGAAATAAAGTTAAATCGAATATAGTTTATTCGAAAGAGAATTATACATTGGGATTCGATTATATCGAATGTAGGAAGGTACTATTTACTTTCCGTTTTTGAATCAAGATTCATTTATTTATTTAATAAATTATTATTATTCAATTTAAGAAATAACAGTATAATTTGGAGTTAGATTATATCGAAAGTAGAGATTATAACGTTATCGTTATAACCAACTTTTTATAAAAGAACAGGATTTACAAACTGAAACCGAGAGTTACGTAAGCAATGATTTGATAAAAAGATAAGAAATAGAGTTAAAGAAATTAGAAACTGACTAGAGATTAGTTAAGTTGAATGATTTCCGGGGTATCGATCTGATGTTGGTTTCGGCCTTCGAGATCAATACTTAGGGAATCGTTCTCTTACTAATTTAGGGTTAGAGACTGATGGATGTGAAATGATAGTTGAGCGTGAATAAGAAATGGAAACGTTTTCCAATGTTAATAAGGTATATTTTCTAAATTTAGAAAATAAGAATTTATGGAGATATGGAAATGGGTAACTGAATAAATTAATGATAAATTAATTTAAAGGGATAAATGTTGATTGATGATTGACCGATAAAATTTCCATTTGGAAATAAGATTGTTGTTTGCCCACATGTTTTTCTTTGACAGTTAAATCACCAACTATCAAAGTTTTTGACCATTTTTCCGTCGTCAATACGGAGAAACCGGGATCAGATATATTATCTGATAACCACTCTGTATGGCATTAGCGTTGCGAATCAAATATGATGAAGATAATTGAAGACCGAGTAATGCAAGGGTTGTTCTGGCGATCCTAGGTAGAAATTGCCTAAGATGGATTTACAGAATAGTGCCTTCGGTTTGTCCAGTCCTAGGACAACCTATATGGAAGAATGTATGACATAGTATATTTAGTAGATCGTGTAAGTTGATCTCTTCGAACGTATTTACGTTTGGTGGTGGAGGAATTCGTTTCTCTTAGCTGTATGCCCGTTGTATTTTTGGAGAAATCAATTTGTGATTTGGCGGCTATGACGATGTGACATTCAAATTAAATAAAGGTGTGATCTGTACGTTATGACCTCTAGCCTTACAACCAGGAAATGGTATAAAATCGGGTAGGTCACATGGCTAAGTGGTTAGCTGCCAATTAGGGTGTATTGTCACCTGATCTAGAGAAATTCCATTTACTTCTATACTCTATTTCGATATTGTCCCTTTTCGGAAATGGTTGCTGATCCCAACCGTTAGTGATAATACATTCGGTACACTCAAGTGAAATGAGTGAGCGGTAATGTTTAGCCTGGGTTACAAGATGTTCTTGTTGAACCCGGTGTATTCCTCTCTAGAGATACACTTTCGGAAGGTGGTCCAATACCTTGCTAGTTGGAATTCATTAAGATATAAGCACCCACGGTTTTTGATTATATATTATGTATGTGGAACATGAGATGAAAGCGTTACGCTAGGTGATTATTATATTGTGGTTAATAGACAATATTATAATATCAAAAGGGTTTGATATAAACATTATCGGTTCTTCCGAAAGGAATTTTGAAATGTTGAAGTAAGTGTTTTGGATTCTCATAAGGGAAAAACCCGTTCTGTGTTATACGGCGTGGTCTTATGAGATATCATTTATTTTCTCAAGCTGTTTAAAATTGTTTACTCACACCAGTCCATGTCGCTGGCATAAGCTGGGAGACGCGCGATAGGGGGTACTAGCTTCACGGTTTGGTGGCGAACGGGAGACTCTTACCCCTACATGTCCCGAAAATGGGGGTTGTTCTAGTCGAGAGGTTGGCCGTAAAACATGATGCTGGGGTACATATGTAAGCCACGGTGGGATGTTAGCCTTCTACCTAGGGTGAGAGGGCGGTTGAAAAGCCTACTCGAAATTCTCCGAGTTGTTACAGTGGTATCAGAGCTGAAGGTTAAGTTATTACCTTGGCTCTATGGCGTAACTCAGCAAAGATGGGGTTGGTAATACCCTAAACTGAGTTGAGTGTATATATACGAGTGAACATATTTGTTATTTGATATAAAATGGTTTTATATTGTGGAGATTTATTGATTGAGTTGTTTATGAGTTCTGGTCGATCAGTTTGATCCACTATATTGGTAGGAGTTTCTAAACACTTGAATACGATGAACCGACACGGCATGTTTTGAAAAGGGTAAATGAAATAATTTTACCCAAATTATATTTTGATATAAAAGGTTGATTGATATTGGAATCATTACGTGTATTGGACATGTTGGTTATATTAATCGAATAAGATTAAAATTGAGTTGGTTATGTATATATAACCAAATAAAATTCATATAAGTGTTGTAAAATGAATTAAATCTGAATTTAAATTAGAACTGGAATTAAAATACCAAAAAAAAAACATGAAAAGTATTTATAAATGAATCTGGATTGAATATATGTGAATTTTAAAATCCTGGGAGATATTAAATCGTTTTACAAGAATTATGAATTGTATTTTGAATTGTATTTCAAAATAGAAGTGTTTAGAAATGGTTTTGAAAGTGATATAGTATTGAACTCAATTCGGTCGCTGGGAAATAATTCCGATGATGATTCGGACATCATCGGTATTCATTTTCGAGTTTCTAAGTGATGGATTACTACCAAAGTTATTGATTTCGAATTGTTTTAGAAAAAACAAGTTATTTTGAATCCTAAAAGGGAAGTTTGATTTTTTTTGATATGATAAACTGTTTAAAACCCCCAGGATTTTTTGATTTGAAAAATAAATAATTTATAATATGTGAAAGCAAATCGAAAAAAAAGACATAGAATAAAAATTGGATAGTGAGATACGAATCTAGAATTTTGTTGAATTGGTATGTTAAGAGTTTGGAATCGAGGATGGAACTCGAGTTTGAAATGATATTATGGTTTGGATATAAGCTAATGATTGTGTTAAAGATAAATTTATTTGAGATCAAGTTGGAAATGTATTGGTATATGCAGAATTAGTAACAGATGGAAAGGATGTAATGATATGCCCGACAAAAAGGTACAAGTTTATATTTGGTATAAGCATGAGATTTATAAGCCTGTTTGGCAAGCCGCTTGGCTGTTTGATTTTCTTTTGGGTTGGAGAAGGCCTAGAGAGGCGAGTTGTAGTTTTACCGATTGAGCCGTACAAAGGAGGTGCTGGCGAATTTTTTCAGAAATTTTAGGTGTTAGAAAATTTTCGTTAATAGAAATGAATTACTATTTAATTGAAATTCATTGTTCAGTTAAAATTGAAATTGAGAAGTAAACAAAAAAAAATTACCCAGTTAATAGGGTTTGTTTTCTACCTTAGCAATTTCAAAGATGAAATTATTTAAGGGGGGAAGAATGTAACGACCCGTATTTTTACGGTATTATAAATAATTTATTTAATTATCTAAATAATGGTTTGGTAATTTAAAATGACCAAAATTAAATAATATTGAATATTTAATTAAAATAAATAGTAGAACAATATATTTAATTTTTGAAATAGTCGGAATTAGTGGAATTGACAATATTGTGTGAATTGAATCATTTATAATATATAATTCAGTATAGAGTTGAATTATATTAACGAATATATTATATAAATGACAGTTGAACATATAATTGTATTATAATTATAATTGAGCTTGAAATGGCGCGGCAGTTCGTAATTTGGTGATTCGAACTTTAAACGAATATACAAAATCCGTTTTAAGTCGGATCTCTGTGAAACAAGAAACGTTCGGAGCAGGTGAAGTATATTTTTCTAATGGAAGAGAAAAATCGAGATTTTGTCGTGTAGATTTTTATTTATGTCCAAATCAAATTTTCAAAAAGTCGCTATGGAATTCCTTTATAATTTATAACGATTTATTTATATTATAAATGGATTTTCAATATAAATTAAATACTGATTTAATCAGGATTTGTAATGTCGAGTTATAAATTCAGATAGGAATATTTTGGAGCTGTAGTAAATTCTATGTGAATATATACGATAATATTTATTTATAAATATTTAATTTAAATTGTTTTTAAATATATTAATATTTAAATGGATTTATTTAGAGCTTTAAAAATAGCCATGTTTGCAAATGAACTCCATTTTCGACAAAACTAATTTTGTTGGATCCGGGATATTAAATTATTGTTAGATTTCAATTTTTGCGATTTTTGGAGATAGTATGTGGCCGTACGGGATTTTAATGTGAAAAATAGTCAATAATTTGACTTTAAAATATGCAGTGTGAGCAAACGTTTTCGGAATTCGACGAAACAAGTTTCGTTGGGTCCACAATGTCGAATTATAGCTGTATGTCAATTTTCATCGAATTTGGATATCGTATGTGATCATACGGATTTTTAAAAGGAGAACATAGGTAACGATATAATATAAATTAATAAAATAATATATGAATATTATCCTAGAAGCTACCAACCCTATATGTACACCACATACCTTTTTCCTAAACCCTCATTTCTCTCTTGCGTGGTCAAGGCAAAAGAAGCCACCATTATTCTTTTCTGGAAAACTAATTTCCTAAGTTCAATATTCTAAAACAATTTATATTAATTGTTATAAATTCCAAAACTTATATAGATGGAATCGTTCAGCGAAGAGCTTCAGGTTGGTGCTCTTGTTTCTTGGTGTGATTCATGTTTTGGATGTCTGACTTTTTACTACGGTAGAAAAACGTGAGCTAGGGTTCCACAGATTGGCGAATTGGAGTGGAAGTTTGCAGTTTGGATATTTGTTTTAGATTAGTGATGAGATTTCAAGTTTATTGGCATTTTTAGTGTGAGGATCGAACAAAAAAAAGTGACGCACGAAACGTTGATGTGTGCTCCAGTTTGCAGTGAACGCTGTGATCTTAGAGGAGTAGAGTTGAGCACTGATGCTATGTGATGATGGAGGAATCAATGAGATGTTCAAATATGGTTTTAGTTTGTTGAACGGATGTGAAATGATGGAAGGTAGTAGGAGCCAGGTTTAGGAAATGTCAGGTTTCCTTTTTGATGGATGCGGCAGGAAGATGATCTACGGTAGATGGTGGGTGGGAACGTTTTGGGCTGAATGTTTTAATTTGAAGTCCAAACATTTAAACAAAGTTTAATATTAATATTATTTAATTGTTTACAAACTTGGAAATTGTATAACTTTGTCATACTTGACGGAAATTCAACGAAACAAGATCCGTTGGGATCGTATGGACGAGGGCTACACAATGAACTGCCTGGGAGTGAATTGGAGCTCGTTACAATTTATAGAAAAATAAATTGTCTGATCTGAATCAAATCGACGATCGCTTATCATTATTTAACGGTAACCGACCAATGTGAGTAAATCTCACTAACTCTGATCAGTTTATATTTTTATAAACGTATTTTAGAATTTATAAATGATGATTGATTTCTGTGTGATGATTGTTTGGTTGAAGGGTTAATCAATTGGTTGAAAATATAGATACTGATATATATCGTTAATCAAATATTGATTCTGTTTATCAGAGTATTTCATATTGAAATGAAGTTAATGTTAATTATATTGTTTAACATCGTGGATGCAGGGAAACAAGTTGGAGGGATACAACTGGATTCCTCAACATTTATTTTACCGTTTTCATATATTATGATATATGACTGAGTATATAATCTGTTATTGATTATGTGTGTTTGGATGATATTGATCATTGTCATTTGATATTTTAAATACCATAAGAAACCCTGGGATGTAAAAAGGAAAATTTCAATGTGTATATTGGAATAAGAATATTACATAAAATCAATAGAATTTATAAAAAGGGAAATTTCAATGCGTATATTGAAATAAATTATTATATAAAATCAAGGGATTTTATAAGAGAGATTTCAAGGTGAATATTGAGATAAAGGAATTTAATAAAATCAACAGATTTTATAAAAGGAAATATTTGAAGAAAATAAATAGAATTATAAAAAAGGGGATTTCAGTTATAATAGAGATATGAATTGATTTATTTAAAATAGATATTAAATAAAAACATGTTTTTAACAAATAAATTGAGAAGAATGATTTTTAAATAATGTTTTTAAATTAAGTAAAATATTTATCATTGGATAAATGGAATACATAAGTCAGAACTTATATAGAGAAGTAAGAATTGATTTTAACATCCATATTTGTAACTGAATATGAATGTAACGGCCCAAAATTTTGGTTGATTAATTTTAATATTTAATATTTATTTTAAATATTTTATTGATAAAATAAAAGAATTTTTATATTGAGTTATTAATTTAATAATCAATTTAATATCGAATATATTATATTACCGTAATTCGAGATATAATTGAATATCGAAGTTAAAAGCTGAATCAAAACAATTCAGATGATCAATATTAATTGTGTTTGAATATAGACGATAATAAAAATAATTTAGTACCAGCGAATTTATTAGTTCTGAATTTAATTTATATTTATATTAATTTAATAAGATATTTACGTTGAAATTAAATTTCAGAATATATATTGTTTCGTTCAGAATAACGCTATAATATTGAAACATCGGTCGGTGTGTTAAAATAGCGGTTCACGTTCTCAAGTGCGAACCCCAAAATATTTGATCAATGGATAGGATCAAAATCAAATAAGTATCTATTTAAAAAGAATAAAAATCTCTTCATGTCAAATCGAATTAATTAAAAATCAAATCAATTTAATTTGTTTGTACTTCAGCCTTCCCTACCATGTACCTGCGCACCTATTCCTTCATCGTTAAGTATAATTTTTCCTATTTAAACAAACCCTGCTTCTCTTTTCATTCGTTCGAAAGAACTGATTTTGTTCAAAGAAAAAATTGCAATCGCTCCTCATATTCAAATCGAATGAAAATAGTCCAAAATTTACCTTTTTCTTCCAAATTCTTTTCCAGGCAAGCTAAAATCGAAATGGCCTTCTTTTTTTTACAAACCGTGAATTTCCTCCTCAAATAATTCGAGAGAAATACAATAAAAATCCTTAAATTACAAAACTGGAATCTTTGAAATGGTATTAGCCTCCTCTTCAATTCCACGGGCCGTCATGAGGTGCGATGTTGGTTAACACGAAATCACTAGATTTCGATTTTGGGGAAAGGGCGATCGAGCTTCATCAGTTGGTGATAGGGTGGCCGATGTTTGAACGAGGCGGCTCGTGACACAATCACGATGGGTTTGGGGCAGTCAAAGTCGCGACTTTCAGTAGAAAGAGTTCGCGACGTATTATGGAGCTGCTGAGGAGCCAGGGCAATCGCGATGGGTTTTAGCGACTTCGATGGGGAGGGTAGAGCAGGCGCCGCCTGCTGTCAAACTTTGAAGACGGAAATCACCTCTGGTGATCTTCAAGATCAACGATTGAGTTGGATGGCGAGTGCCTGTGGTTCGACTTTGAAGGCGAGCAACCTGATTTCGTAAGCTAATTCTATGATTTACGGTTGGATTAGGGTAATATCAGAGGCCAACACTGTCAGAAAGTTTAATTTATGATTCCCTTTTTTTTGTTACATATGATGTTTATATCTCGCTTTCTCAGAGCACGATAGCAGTGAGTATAAAATAGCATAGGAAAGTTGGAGACATGCTATGCAATTTGAATTAAGGATAGGGTTTTCAAATCACTGTTAATTGATCAAAATGAACATTTATTATTTTAATAACTATTTCAGTTGACATTGAGTAATATGTTTAAACATAAGGTTAAATTGATTTACACGGGTATAATTAATTAAAATTAAATTCATATAATTTGATAATTGAAATTTTATTAATATTGTTTACATTGACAAAAACAGACGTATGGAGGAATTGCTGTAAAATCTATATAATACGCTTCATTGGGAATTCAGCGCAAATAAAATCAAGGTGAGTAAATCTCACTCAAAATTTACTATTTATATTTTGTTTTGAATAGTTAAAAATATTGTTGATTGTTTAGTTGCGTTTAAATATTTGTGTGGCTATTAAATATATATTAGTTATTTAGGATTGGTGTTTGTGGCTATTATATAAAAGGGAATTATAGTTTTTATTTCTGAATTCGGAATAAAAAAGGAATTGGGTTTCAAATAGGTATTTGAAAGGAAAGTTTGTTGTAATTACTAAACAAGAAAATTAATTTATAAACAATGTTTATAAAAATAGGGAAATAAATTATTGTTGGATAATTTAGGAATTTATAATTCAAGTATGAATTGAAAAGTGAATTGGAAAAATGGTTTGAAATAGAACGATAAATTTCATTCTGGAATTCAGAATATAAATTAAAGTGAGGAAAATCCAAAGGGTTTTTAATAAGAATTTGATTATATTGAATTTTATAAATAAATTATTTATAAAGGGATTATAAGTTAGTATAGCAGATCGAGTTGTAAATAAATTTATAACTAAATTATGAAATAATTGACGATTAGGGATTATCATAACTGTTGAGTAAGATTGGGAAATTGGTTTAAAATAGAATAAAATATTTTAGAAGGGAGCTGAAATTCATTTATCAACAAAATTTAAAGTTTATATTTAATTATAATTAAAACGAACCCGCCACAGCGCGGCAATTCATAAATTGGCGTTACGAACTTCAATTGAGTATACGGGACTCAATTTAAGTCGGAATTCTTTGAAACAAAAATCATCAGGATCGATTTGATAATAGTTTTCTAATGGAAGAGAAAAATCTGGATTTTGTCGAATAGATTTTGAGTTATGTCAAAATCAAATTTTCAGAAAAACAGCGCCATAACCATTATAGAACCATAATGGTTTATTTAAATTTATAAAAGGATTTTTAGCAAATAGAATTCGAATCTTCATTAGAAAAATCCAGATTTGAGTTATAAAATATATTTGAACTCAAGTGGAGTAATGAAAAAATGATTTTTTGAAAACGAAAATCAGATTTTGTTAATTATTTAATAGAATTAACTAATTTGAAGAATAATTAGTTATTGGAGTTTTGAATTGAAATTGAGCTTTGGATAATTAAATTGGGTTTGTAAATTTATATTCGAAATCGAATATGCAACTTGAATCGAAATGGAATTCAATTTGTTTATAAGCAAGTTGATATTATTTTTGAACATGTTATGTTCAAACAAAGAAGTGAAATAGGCAAAATAGCAAAATAGAAAATAAATTAGCGAATTGGGTTAAGACGAATGGATTGAGTGAAACCAAATGGGAATATTTGGATGTGTTAAGCAGGTATGGAAATAAAGTATATGAAGATTATAATTTGTGTGCCCGACAAAAAGGTACACGTTTAAATTCCATATGAGTTTTTATGCGCCGAATCGGCAAGCCACTTGGATTTTTGATTTTCTTTTTGAATGGAAAGGGCCTAGAGAGGCGATTTGAGGTTTGAACTATTTGCCGGTACAAAGGAGGTTATGGCGAATTTTTCCGGAAATTTAAAGAGTTAGAATATTTTTAAGAAAATTTGATCGTTAGAAATCAATGTATCGATATATATATAGAATCCGGTAAGGAAACGAACTTAAAAATAGAATATTATAAACAAAAAGGAAATTGAAATCTGGTAATAGAAAGATATACATATATATATATACACACGTTTTAAAAATGAATAAGTGGTTTTTATGGTGTTGACGATTTGAGATAAGTGGTCTTGTCTGTTTTGAGGTTAAAGATGTTATTCATTCAAGGTCTGAGAGGTAATTATACCCCAACTTGATTGATTTCATTACTAACTGATAAACAGCAAGATCCAATCTCGAAGAGAAAAGTTTGAATAAGAGTTAGTTGAATGTAGTAATTTGGGTTGTTGTAACAATGTTTAACACAACATTCGTTTTAACCAAAATAAGTGGAATTTTGGAAATATAAAAGTAAATATTTCCTGAGTATAGAATTAAATGAGTCGGGGAAGAAATAAGTAATTGGAATGTTCTAAAATTTTAAATAGAAAATATTTTCTAAGTGTAGGAAATAAAAGAAGACGAGATATGGAAATGTTTTCCAAATAGCGTAAGAGGTCAAGATGATTAGCGAAAATATCATGTTAACGAATATGGAGAAGGAATGGAGAAGTGTTTTAATTAATGAAATATTAATTAAGAAGCCCAGTGATTTGTTGATGGTTGGAATGTTTGTTTATTTTCCTTCGATAGTTAAATAACCGACTATCGAAGTATTTGCCAATATCGTTGTCAATATGGAGAGACCGGTTGGATTATTATCCAAGAACCACTCCGTATTGGCAGTAGCGTTGCGAATCAGATTATATGAATATAATCGAAGATGGAGTAAAGTGCAACGACCTTTTCTATTAATAGAAATTGTGCCTTCGGTTTCGTTCAGTCCTGGAACGAAGTGTATGGACGAGTGTCTGACAGAGTATTTCCAATGATCGCATATGTTGGTTTGTATAAATATATGTGGTGGCAGAGAATTTATTATTCTGGCATAATATCCAGATTATATTTATGCAAATCAACTAGTGATTAACGGATCTGACCATGTGGTATTCAAAGTGATTGTGCTATTAACGAATGATAAGAAATCGTAGCCTCAGGCCTCAACAACCGCAAAATGACAAAAATCGGGCAGGCAACATGGCTATGTGGGTCGCTCCCATTAGGGTGTATAATCACCTATCTAGAGAAATCCATTTAATTCCTTATTTTATTCGATGATGTCCCATTCAGGAAACGGTTGCTAATCCCAACCGTTGGTAATATACATTCGATACACTCAAACGAAATGAGTGGTCGGTCATGTGTGGGCCGGGTTGCAAGATGTTCTTGTTGAACCCAGTGTATTCCTCTCTAGAGATATACTATCGGAAGGTGGTTCCATACCTCATCATAGTCGGAATCCAATCTCCAATAAGCACACCGCGGTTTTTGATTTTATATTATATATGGAGCGTGAGATGCAAGCGTTCTGCTAGATTGTTATTTATTTGATTTAGACACTATTATAATATCACTGGATTTTCATATCAAAGTGTTTTTGTTATCGTAAGGTAAAAACCGTCCATGTTTATGTGTGGGCTGGTCTTACTATTATCCTTTCTTTCGAAAGGATTTTGAAAGTTAAACAAATGGTTGGAGTTTGCTCACACCAGTCCCATGACTGACCCAGAGTTTATTTTGTTTGTTTTCCCTAAACTCTTGGGTGCCCAAATTTGTATGGGAAGTCAAGTAGTCGGGATTTTTCAGATTCACTTGGAGGAGTTTGAAGCAGGAGGCTTCACCAGTTAGCTATAGACTATCATATATTCCGCTTTGTACCATGTTTGTACCTCGAAACAGGTGTTTATAACTGTTCCAGGAATAACTGTTGTGCTCTGATAATGGTATGTATATACAGTTACTGATTTGTATTTCAAAAGTTACTGATTTGTTATTTAATATATTTTATTCGTTCCGCTGTGAGATTTATGTTCTTCATTTTTCTTCTATTCTAACTTTTCTTTCTTTCTATTCCTCATCCTCTAACTTCTTTCTACTAATGATTTGTATTTCTGTGTCATTTGGGTTGGACGTGTGGTGTTATTAGTCAACTCAGATAGTACGGATTTGCAGGCTATTACAATGAACGTAGTGTTAACAAGACTTATTAATGAAATTATTAAAGTGTTGAATATAAAATAAGATTTTATATGAATTGTTTATAAATAGAAGTATAAACAAAATATTTAAAATAAGATAATATTTTAAATACGAAACCAAACTGTTTTAATTATATAAAGAATATATTATTCATATTGAATATGAATAATTGAAACGACCTGAACTTCCCCGTGAAGGAAAGCCCGAATTGAGTTGAGGATAAGACAAATCAGAACACAAACAGAAGAACATTTCAGTGCTTATTACAACAATTGCATCAGAATACAAGAATATAACAGAGTATAAATGAATATTATACAACAGAAAAATATCTGATATTTTAAATATATTACTGCAGCGGAAAAATAATACAATACACCACTGAAAGAGATATACGGATACAGAGCTTTCCGGATATCATTCCTGTTAACACCATTATTGTAACGCAGTTCAAAAAGTAAGTGCCAATGAGCTTTGGACTGGTTATGGCCCAAGCAGTAAGCCGTCAAAGTGATACGGTCTAAGCCATACCCATTCAAATCGTCGAGGCTGGACAAGTCGTTTCCGCGGCACGATCCTAAGTCGTTAAACACGACATGAAGTATATGCCAAACCATATAGGGCAAACTAAGCCACTCCAAAAAGTCGTCGGCACGACATGACTTATACCGCGAAGACAAAAGGATGTGAATCATGCCATATTAGCTCCCATGTCATACACTGCCCGATTACCTTCAACTAAGGCGCGGATCTCTATATCGCTAATGTAATAAGAAGCATGTCGGTTTGTACAAATTAAAGCCACGTCGATCTGTTCCTATCTCCAAGTCGTTCAAATGACTGTTGTATAAAAGCAAGTCGCTCCATGCTGTGTGTTCACGATAAAACATGTCGTAAGACCATGCACTCCATGCCGTAGATGCTCATAACGCCATGAGGATTAACGACATACTAAATATGAGTTGAATCCATGCATGCGGATATATTTGTTAACATGATTCATGGCGCTAGCTATTCAAGGCTATAAATTCATACTTCATGTCATATGGGCTCTGATGTTGTTACATTCACGCGTGATCCCAACTGAGCATAGTCATGTCTCTAACCTTCAGATGACTCAAGCCGTTAGCACTCATGTTGAAGGATCCTCATGCAATATGTCGTATGTATCCATGTCGTTAGTCCAGAATAGAACATGTCAGCCGGATCATTCAAGCCGTATACGCCCTCCAAGCCGCAAGACATCATGACGTTGGTCCCTTTTAAAACCACTTATGATGTTCATTGGAAAAATCATGCCCTGGAAATGAGCATGTTGCGGGCCTCCAATTTCATCCATGTCGTACCATAAAAGCATGCCGAATACACGGGTTAAGAGGCCATGTCGTTACTTTCGTAATTCAAGTCGGTTATAAGATGTGGTTCATACCGTAGGAGTGTTGAATCTGCCAAATTCATGTCGTTCTCGAGATTGATGAAACCATGATTTCGGGGAGCCTGTAGCAGACATGCAAAAAGCAAATCATGTCGTATGAAAACATTTCTTCAGGGCATTTACATGACTGCATGTGAAAGTGGTTAATTGCCTCGTCATCAAAGTAATGGCATCCACATATTTCAACAATGGGTCATGGCACCCTTAACACGCATGGACCATTGATCGTAGCGCTTGAGGTGACAACTGGCATGCATTTAAAAGGGGCCTCACGTGGAGTTTCTAGAGTAAGCTGCAAAATACATGCGACATGTTTGCATGTCGTTCGAACGACATGATGTATCCAGCGCGCCATGAAAAACCATACTGCAATAATAGGATCGTGGCTTTGTACAAGTAGGGACACTCAAGTCACTTGCTGGAGTCAAGACATCGCTTGTATGGTCTCAAACTACATGTTTTTATATCGCAAGTTTCATCATTTCTCATGTTGAATGATAGGTCATGGCGTCAAGGTCATGATGCAAGTCTCCAGCGTGAAGACCATGTCGTGTTCCAGTTCAGAGAAGTCATGAATGGAGTCATGGCGTAATTGAGTCATGGCGGATTGAGTCATGACATTTCTCTTGCATAATTACAGAATTGCCACCCGGGCCAAAATCACCTATAAATACCCATCATAATCCATTGAGGGGGGGACGGGAAAAATTCATTCCAGGAGGGAGACTCCGCGAAATTGAAAACTCATTTGCAACTTCTCTAATGGCTTCTATGGATTCAACAACTCTTTTCTAACTTCATGAAGATCAAATATATGTCAATGGCCATAAAAGCTTTCTCCAATCGAATCTAAGGGCCTTGGATCTTCTTCAAACTACAAGATAAATCTCTCAAACACCATTCAAACGATCTCTTATCTTTTCTAATCCTCTCCGAAGTCTAGATTGAATGCGAAGTCAATATGAAATTTATGAAGATCATGGAAAAGGATCAATGCGAGTAAGTGATTGGAGATTCGTCACGAAGCAAGCAAGATCTCTTCCTTTACTTCGCCAAAATCAAGTGAAATCCGACCATAAAGAGAGTGAAACGAAAGTAAAAGAGAGAAATGATTGTAATGAGGGAAAATTCATATGTTGTAAGCTTGAATATCATAATGAGAATTGATTGAAAGTGGACGTTGATTCATAGAGAATCGAACCACTATAAAAATTCCTTTGTGTTCTTACTTGCTTTTATCCGTTTATTTTGCGATTACGTGGTTCCATATTCTTACCGAATCAGTGAAGTGTAACTTTTACATCTTTGGTGTTTGATCCTAAATTTGGAGCAAACATTTGGCGCCCACCGTGGGGCCGCGTTCACACTTCTTTCAATCTTAAGAGCCTACCATTGAAGTTCTAAGCCTACCTCTACCATAGATTCCATAAGTCCTTGATCCAGACTAATCGACCAACTCTCTCTTACAAAATTCAAAAGGCTTCTACCCAAATCCAAAGAGTTGCACAAAGTTATGCCTCTACCGAAAAAGTACGATAATAAAACCGCTGGATGTTCGGGAAGTGTCAATCATGAAGCTATCACTACCCCACGAGCTGATCTTCCCAATATTGATCGATCCTTGGGATGTGGAGTTGGCATAACTCAGGATCAACTGGATACGGTTGTGGGCAACTTGAATCAACAAATGGCGATTTCACACAAAGCCTTAATGGATAAGCTTGATGTGCTTCTGGTCGCTCAAACGAATCTCATATCTTTAAAAGTTGACTCGCAAAAATGCGGTAAAGCTGTAAAAAATGTCTCCGTCATTCCACAAACTAATAACCCAACTGTCGCTGAAACTGTGGAAGCAAGAATAACCTATAGCAAGTTTAAAGCTGTTGACACCGATTCCAATAAGAAAGATGAAACTTTGGTGGATAAGATGGAAACTCTTCTTGTTGCTCGAGCCAATCCAGCACCTCGCAAAATTGAAACCGACTTAAATGGAAATGAACACTCATTGGTGTTAGATCATAATCACGATCACGAGGTAAATGAAGTTGATGTTCAGTCGAATATTAGAAATGAAACCAACATTGAAGATTTCAAAATAATTCTCGAAGTGTTCAAACAAGTCCCATCAAAGAAAAGACACGAGAACGAGTACGGTTCCCAGAAGGTTGCAAATCCTAATGAAGGGGCATTTCTTCAGACCAGGAGTACAGGCCCTCATCTTGTTAGCCGTCATTGCCTCCCCGAACGAATGTCAAAGAAAAGCGCCGATGTCTGCTCCATGGAACAATGCAAAGACAAGGAGCCTATCTCAGGAAATAGCATTAAGCATGTAGGAACCTTTAACAATGCTATTATGGATACTCCCATCGATTCCCAAGCCAACAATCTAACCGCGAATGAAACTCCAAGGGATTATGTAACTCAAAAAGAATTTGTTGCCGCTATGACCAGTTTGCACCAGAAAATAGATGCTTCAAATGAGATGTTGCTGAATCAAATAAGGGCTCTCGAAACCCCTCAAGCCAGCCTCACAAACCATGTAGAACAACTTGGGGGTGGGAAGGAGCATGTACCTTACTGTTTCAGATTTTCATATAGATAATTGTGGTCATCATGATAATAAGGAAAGCAAGTCCAAGCAACCTTCTTCCCCTACCTATCCAGTAAGCCACAAGAAGGATGTTGGAGGGCGAAAAAGAACATATGGAGACAAAGGGAAAAAAGCGAACAAGATATTTAACTTTTTCAAGTCTAAAGAATTAACTCCATTAAATGATACCTCGGAGAACATCTTCTTTGCCACTAAAGGCGCAGGGTTCTTTCCAGAGCCACCACCAATATTAAAGATCTCAAAAAAAGCAGCGACATCTGGAAGTTTCTGCCATTATCATAACCAACCTGGTCATGATACTAATGATTACAGACATCTGAAAAGCTCAATCGAGATGTTGGTTAGGAAGAGAAAGCTGCAAAAATATGTTAGGAAATCACGTACAACAAATCCTCTTTCAACACCACAAAAGCAAAGCATATCCGTCAAACGATCAAGCCCAGGTGGAGAGGCTCCAATGAGTAACCGTGCAGAGTCAACGTTCAATATTACGGCGAATAGTTATCGCTCAGACAATAAAAGTTGGGGGAAGATGCAAAGCTATGCAAGTTCTCTAGAGTATAACCCAACGGAGGCAATGATCCCAATGGAATTACAAGCTCCTGTTCATCCAATGATCGCCTGTAACGACACGGGTTTCGCCCGGACCTAATCGATCGCTAAACCGACCAAGACCGTTCGAATCCCGCATACGCTAACTTTGGGTATACAACACATCAGAAAAAATAACAGAAGACTTCAATAAACATCATAATAATGTTACATCAGAGTACAGAATATCAGAGTATATCGATAATAATACACAACGGAAGATAAATTTACATAAATGTAAAACAGTGCACAGCGGAAATATGAACTACACAGCGGAAGACTGTAAATGCCTGGACACAGCTTAAAGCTTCAATCCAGAATCCTGCCCAATACATCTGCAAAATAAAACTACTCGGCTGCCCGTGTGGAAAATAGGGGCACCCGAGTTCGCAAGGGAAAAGCAAACTACAGGTCAGTCATGGGACTGGTGTGAGAACTCAAAAACAGTTGTTAAACTTGTTTAAAAATAAGGCAAATCACGGGACCACGCCACTTTCGCGGAACGGGTTTACCCCCATGAATACCAGTGTATAAACGACAATCAATATAGATATATGGATCTACTATGCATCAATCAACATGCAATATCCCAATCTACCAACATAGATTAATAACCACACTTAGATTTTCCAAATCCAATTCAATTTACAGAAATTATTCCTTTGGATTTTATTCCCGATTTCTTATTTCAAATCATTTGAAATACATATCTAACTTTCTATATCAAAGTAGATTTCACTTCGGGATTTCAAATCAAATCATTTGGAAATGTGAATTCCAAAACATAACAATGCATACAAACAAGTATGCAACCAAATATCGTGCTCCCCATCGACAAGGCAAAGGGTACGCACCTCGCAACTCGATATATATATGTGCACCTAACCCACATAGGAGTAGGCTACACCGACGATGCACCTCCCACTCATGGAGAGCATACACCGCCCTCTCACCTATACTTTTAGTCTCAGGGTTACCCGAATCTTTAGCCACATACTAAATCATTTCATATCCCGAAGTAGGGAAAATCATTTCACAACGTAATAATCACAAGTACTTTCAAAATATAGTACTTCACATCAGTAATTCACGCATATGATCAGTCACTATTAATCACATAACCTTTGAGCTCGTACGTCTCAAAGAAGGGTGTTAAGCAAGAGAATAAATTCTCCGCCACCAAACAGATACATCATCAATAGCAACTAATCGAATACACGATGAACCACAATGTAACATATAATACATTTTCTAAATCACTTTAGAAATCATCGGGTTTTGGGCCTCGAAATCCTTTCTGTTTTATAAAACATTTTTATAAAACATTCCCTGTCCAAAATCGGGAATACGTTTCTTTTCGCTTTAAGAAAAATATCATTTTCACAATCATTCATTAAATTTGAAATGAACACTATATCGCTATAACACCTTATTGTCAAATCGTGAAGTGTTTCACAAGGCGTTAGCACACAGATATTTTCAACCCAAACCAATGCTAAATGTAAAAGCATATTTTGCTCATAAACTGGTCGAGCACAATCCAAACCATCAATCAATCAAATTTGACATTAAATATAAGGTTTTGAATAGAGAGAGTATCGACTTATATTCAACATCAAATCCTGAAACCAACAGATATCATATCGGGAATAACGATATCGATATCTTCCAAATTCCCATCACGATATCTGTATAATCACGGAATCCAATATCGAAAATATCCAAAGATAATTTCAATTCAAATCTAATCCAATTTATTTATTTATAACCATTGGATTATTTTTCTAGTTAATAACTAGTTCATTTCGATAAAAATCTATTTTTATCTTTTCAAATATGGAGTTTTTCATCCCAATTCTTCACAAATCATTTCTTATGATTTTACACAAATTATTACTATTTTTAATAATTTTATCAAGGCCCGTACAGTCGATTTCCATCAACGGCCATCGAACTGCACTTACAACGACCTTTTTCGAATTTGATTTGGACGTAATTCCAAATCCAACCGTTAGATTTCAAATTTCTAATATTCCTTAGAAAGCTCTTTTCGATACGAACCCAACGGTTCTGATTTCAGGAGAATCCGACGGTCGGATCTCCCGTAATGTCCGTTCGAAGTCAATGGTCGAAATTCGCGAACTGCCGCAGCGCGGCGCGTTCTATTCAGGCCATTATATTATATATATAATATATATAATATATATTTCGTCGATTTCCTTTTAAAACGAATTTTATAAATCATTTCAAATTTGTTTCAAAAACAATTTCAACCTTTATTTCAATTTCAAATCAAAATTGAATTTTCCTTTATAAATTCTTTTAACATTCACTTCGATTTGATTTCAATTCAAATCGATTTCAATTTTATTTCAATTCGAATTCGTTTTCTATTAAATTCAATTCGAATTCATTTTCTATTTTATTCAATTCGAATTCGTTTTCTATTCAATTCAATTCGAATTCATTTTCTATTCAATTCAACTCGAATTCGTTTTCTATTCAATTCAATTCGAATTCATTTTCTTCTTTATTCAATTCGAATTCGTTTTCTATTCAATTCAATTCGAATTCATTTTTTATTCAATTCAATTCGAATTCATTTTCTATTTTATTCAATTCGAATTCGTTTTCTATTCAATTCAATTCGAATTCGTTTTCAATTTTATTCAATTCGAATTCGTTTTCAATTTTATTCAATTCGAATTCGTTTTCTATTCAATTCAATTCAAATTCATTTTCTATTTTATTCAATTCGAATTCGTTTTCTATTCAATTCAATTCGAATTCGTTTTCAATTTTCTATCAAGATCGAATATTTCATATACATCGTTTTCAATTCAAATATTTCATATACATCGTTTTCAATTCATATATATATCGTTTTCACTTTTCATATATACGATATTTTCACTTTCAATATATTCGATATTTTCACTTTCAATATATATGATATATTCACTTTCACTACATACGATATATTCACTTTCAATACGTATGATATATTCACTTTCAATATATATAATTCATTTCACCAAACCATTCTAACCAAACCAAATAATCTAACTAATTTGCAATCAAACAAACAAGTCCATGGTCTGTGGACAATTGTGTCGGGTGCTACTAAACACCGTCTGCATCCTAGTATATATATATATAACTAGAAAATAAATTGAAGAGTGAGAAATTCTCACCAATAGCTTTCCAATAACACGACTCTTTCTTTATGGAAATCTTCGCCTTTTGTCGCTTTCGCCCGTATTCTCTACATATGTAAAAATCGAATTTTTACTATGCTATTAAATATATAAAAATATGATTTTTACTTCGACTTTCAATATTTAAAAATCTGATTTTTACTTCTTAAAGTTCAAATCCTTTTTCTCTTTAAAGATTAAACCTTTTTCCTATTTAAAGTTTTTACTTTTAAACAAAAATCAGTTTTTACTTTTAAACAAAATCAGTTTTTACTTTTAAAACAAAATCAGTTTTTACTTTTAAACAAAATCAGTTTTTACTTTTAAAACAAAATCAGTTTTTACTTTTTAAAAATTTCAGTTTTTACTCTTTTTTTAAAAAAATTCAGTTTTTACTTTTTAAAAATTTCAGTTTTTATTTTTTAAAAATTTCAGTTTTTATTTTTAAAACAGTTTCAGTTTTTACAATCCTAAAAAAATCAGTTTTAAATGCTTTTTAAAATCAGTTTCAATGCTTTTTAAAATCAGTTTTGAATTCTCAAAAAAAAAAAACAGTTTTAATGCTTGAAAAAGAAAAAAAAACAGTATTGACAGAATTAAAAATAAAAATAAAATAAAAACGCTTACCTTTGCTATCGCCTGAAGAGGGGGGGGGGTGCTTCGGGTTCACGGATCGATGAAGGGGGGGGGGTCGCGGGTGCTCAGGCGCTGGTGGTGGCGGGCTTGTGGAGGAGGGCGGCTTCGGGGTTCGAACTGGGAGGCGGCTTCTGGCTTCGAGGCGCTTGGGTCTTCGATCGAGGGAGGAGGGCGAGGCCTTCGTGGTGGTGGTTTTCGTCGGCGTCGAGGTCAGTGGGGGGGGGGGGGGCGCGATTCGATTTAGGTTTTCTTCCTTTTTTGTTTTTTTTTTGTTTTTTTTGTTTTTTGATAACTGAAACGGGTGGGGGGGGGCCAAGCAGGAGATAAAAAGGGGGGGGGAAAGAAAATATATATATATATTTTTAAATTAATTGCATAAAGTTGACTTTTACCCACGACCTCGAAACGAGGCCCACCGCTTGTCGTCCATAGCGTTTAACCCCCATTCCGAACACAATGGGATATGTATCGCAAGCTGATGTGATCGTTACAATCAGTTTCTGTTGAATTTACATTTAAATCATTATATTGAATTTTAAACGCACATTTCAAATTACCGGGGTCACATACTGACTAGAAAAATTCCAGAAAAATATTTTCTAGCTTCGTATTGACGATATGGTCCTAACAAAACTAATTTCGTCGAATTCTGAGACCGTTTGAAAAATGGCCAATTTCCATTCGATTAAAATCAACAGAAACTGGTCAAACGCGTTTTCCTTTGCCACGCTCACATATTGATTCGAAAAATTATGAAATTTGAGACCTAGCAATAATTTGACACTGCGGATCCAACAAAAGTGGTTTCGTCGAAATCCGAGGTCATTTGCAAAATGTCCATTTTTAAGGGCCTGAATTCCATAGCGACTATTCAGAATTTTCAACTGGACATATCTTTTGATTCCCAATACGAAATCTTGATTTTTCGGATTCGTTGGAAAGATATTATCAATTATATTCCATTATTTTTGGTTTCACTAAAATCCGGATTGTTTTGCACCCGGTACATTCAATTGAAGTTTGAAATCGAATTATCGAACTACCGCGCCATTTTCAATTCTATTTATAATTATATATAATTATTTATATTCTAACGACGACGCGTATAATATATACGTTCGAATTATATTCAAAATAAATTTCTCGTCGATATTATTTAAAATAATTCATTTTAAATAATCAAAATTCGCTAAAATTGCCAAAATAAAAATTTCAAACTGGCTCGCATTTTACGGGTTGTTACAATCTCCCCCACTTAAAACTTTTCGTCCCCGAAAAGGAACAAAGTCGAAAGTGGTTTGATTAATCAACTCTACGCTCGATCTGGCTTCCATTCTCCAACTTTTCAGTTTCTGAGAATTTTCAAATTTTCAAAAATTTGGCTAACACCCTAAATTTTCGAAAAATTTCGCCATAACCTCCCCTGCACCGGGAGCATCGGGGAATTTCAAATAGCTTCCCCAGTCCTTCAGATCTCAAAAAGAAAAAGAAAAAGCCAAGCGGCTAGCCAATAGGCTCACAAAATCATCGTCACCCAAACAAAACAGTAAATCATGTAGTAAACATGTACCTATTTGTCGGGCAAACAAATTTTATTCTCTGCTCTAGCCTCCTTGCTATGACCTGTTCAATGTAAGTGCAAGTATATGCATGCATTTGCAACCAAATTTCAATACAGTTTAATATTTGTTTCAATTAGGCTAAATGGCTAAAAATTAGCAAACAAATAAACAAACAACACAAACATCAATCAATTAATTGATTATATTTTCAAATATATAATTTTATAAATTTAAAATCATATTTTCTAAAATCAGATTATATATATAATCACAAATACGTTATTTATAAACAAATAACTCTCGACTCATTCTGGGGCATTTCTAACCCCATCTCTAACGAGACACTCATTCTAGAATGCTACTGATTCTATCTCTAATGAGGATTCTTTTATAGGACATTACTAATCCTACCTCTGATGAGTCTTTTGTTCAGTTCTAACGAGTTGTACCCCAAAGATTTGAGTTTAACCAAAGCTCTGATACCACGTGTAACGACACGGGTTTCGCCCGGACCTAATCGATCGCTAAACCGACCAAGACCGTTCGAATCCCGCATACGCTAACTTTGGGTATACAAAACATCAGAACAAATAACAGAAGACTTCAATAAACATCATAATAATGTTACATCAGAGTACAGAATATCAGAGCATATCGATAATAATACACAGCGGAAGATAAATTTACATAAATGTAAAACAGTGCACAGCGGAAATATGAACTACACAGCGGAAGACTGTAAATGCCTGGACACAGCTTAAAGCTTCAATCCAGAATCCTGCCCAATACATCTGCAAAATAAAACTACTCGGCTGCCCGTGTGGAAAATAGGGGCACCCGAGTTCGCAAGGGAAAAGCAAACTACAGGTCAGTCATGGGACTGGTGTGAGAACTCAAAAACAGTTGTTAAACTTGTTTAAAAATAAGGCAAATCACGGGACCACGCCACTTTCGCGGAACGGGTTTACCCTCATGAATACCAGTGTATAAACGACAATCAATATAGATATATGGATCTACTATGCATCAATCAACATGCAATATCCCAATCTACCCACATAGATTAATAACCACACTTAGATTTTCCAAATCCAATTCAATTTACAGAAATTATTCCTTTGGATTTTATTCCCGATTTCTTATTTCAAATCATTTGAAATACATATCTAACTTTCTATATCAAAGTAGATTTCACTTCGGGATTTCAAATCAAATCATTTGGAAATGTGAATTCCAAAACATAACAATGCATACAAACAAGTATGCAACCAAATATCGTGCTCCCCATCGACAAGGCAAAGGGTACGCACCTCGCAACTCGATATATATATGTGCACCTACCCCACATAGGAGTAGGCTACACCGACGATGCACCTCCCACTCATGGAGAGCATACACCGCCCTCTCACCTATACTTTTAGTCTCAGGGTTACCCGAATCTTTAGCCACATACTAAATCATTTCATATCCCGAAGTAGGGAAAATCATTTCACAACGTAATAATCACAAGTACTTTCAAAATATAGTACTTCACATCAGTAATTCACGCATATGATCAGTCACTATTAATCACATAACCTTTGAGCTCGTACGTCTCAAAGAAGGGTGTTAAGCAAGAGAATAAATTCTCCGCCACCAAACAGATACATCATCAATAGCAACTAATCGAATACGCGATGAACCACAATGTAACATATAATACATTTTCTAAATCACTTTAGAAATCATCGGGTTTTGGGTCTCGAAATCCTTTCTGTTTTATAAAACATTTTTATAAAACATTCCCTGTCCAAAATCGGGAATACGTTTCTTTTCGCTTTAAGAAAAATATCATTTCACAATCATTCATTAAATTTGAAATGAACACTATATCGCTATAACACCTTATCGTCAAATCGTGAAGTGTTTCACAAGGCATTAGCACACAGATATTTTCAACCCAAACCAATGCTAAATGTAAAAGCATATTTTGCTCATAAACTGGTCGAGCACAATCCAAACCATCAATCAATCAAATTTGACATTAAATATAAGGTTTTGAATAGAGAGAGTATCGACTTATATTCAACATCAAATCCTGAAACCAACAGATATCATATCGGGAATAACGATATCGATATCTTCCAAATTCCCATCACGATATCTGTATAATCACGGAATCCAATATCGAAAATATCCAAAGATAATTTCAATTCAAATCTAATCCAATTTATTTATTTATAACCATTGGATTATTTTTCTAGTTAATAACTAGTTCATTTCGATAAAAATCTATTTTTATCTTTTCAAATATGGAGTTTTTCATCCCAATTCTTCACAAATCATTTCTTATGATTTTACACAAATTATTACTATTTTTAATAATTTTATCAAGGCCCGTACAGTCGATTTCCATCAACGGCCATCGAACTGCACTTACAGCGACCTTTTTCGAATTTGATTTGGACGTAATTCCAAATCCAACCGTTAGATTTCAAATTTCTAATATTCCTTAGAAATCTCTTTTCGATACGAACCCAACTGTTCTGATTTCAGGAGAATCCGACAGTCGGATCTCCCGTAATGTCCGTTCGAAGTCAATGGTCGAAATTCGCGAACTGCCGCAGCGCGGCGCGTTCTATTCAGGCCATTATATTATATATATAATATATATAATATATATTTCGTCGATGTCCTTTTAAAACGAATTTTATAAATCATTTCAAATTTGTTTCAAAAACAATTTCAACCTTTATTTCAATTTCAAATCAAAATTGAATTTTCCTTTATAAATTCTTTTAACATTCACTTCGATTTGATTTCAATTCAAATCGATTTCAATTTTATTTCAATTCGAATTCGTTTTCTATTCAATTCAATTCGAATTCATTTTCTATTTTATTCAATTCGAATTCGTTTTCTATTCAATTCAATTCGAATTCATTTTCTATTCAATTCAATTCGAATTCGTTTTCTATTCAATTCAATTCGAATTCATTTTCTTCTTTATTCAATTCGAATTCGTTTTCTATTCAATTCAATTCGAATTCATTTTTTATTCAATTCAATTCGAATTCATTTTCTATTTTATTCAATTCGAATTCGTTTTCTATTCAATTCAATTCGAATTCGTTTTCAATTTTATTCAATTCGAATTCGTTTTCAATTTTATTCAATTCGAATTCGTTTTCTACTCAATTCAATTCGAATTCATTTTCTATTTTATTCAATTCGAATTCGTTTTCTATTCAATTCAATTCGAATTCGTTTTCGATTTTCTATCAAGATCAAATATTTCATATACATCGTTTTCAATTCAAATATTTCATATACATCGTTTTCAATTCATATATATATCGTTTTCACTTTTCATATATACGATATTTTCACTTTCAATATATTCGATATTTTCACTTTCAATATATATGATATATTCACTTTCACTACATACGATATATTCACTTTCAATACGTATGATATATTCACTTTCAATATATATAATTCATTTCACCAAACCATTCTAACCAAACCAAATAGTCTAACTAATTTGCAATCAAACAAACAAGTCCATGGTCTGTGGACGATTGTGTCGGGTGCTACTAAACACCGTCTGCATCCTAGTATATATATATATAACTAGAAAATAAATTGAAGAGTGAGAAATTCTCACCAGTTGCTTTCCAATAACACGACTCTTCCTTTATGGAAATCTTCGCCTTTTGTCGCTTTCGCCCGTATTCTCTACATATGTAAAAATCGAATTTTTACTATGCTATTCAATATATAAAAATATGATTTTTACTTCGACTTTCAATATTTAAAAATCTGATTTTTACTTCTTAAAGTTCAAATCCTTTTTCTCTTTAAAGATTAAACCTTTTTCCTATTTAAAGTTTTTACTTTTAAACAAAAATCAGTTTTTACTTTTAAACAAAATCAGTTTTTACTTTTAAAACAAAATCAGTTTTTACTTTTAAACAAAATCAGTTTTTACTTTTAAAACAAAATCAGTTTTTACTTTTTAAAAATTTCAGTTTTTACTCTTTTTTTAAAAAAATTCAGTTTTTACTTTTTAAAAATTTCAGTTTTTATTTTTTAAAAATTTCAGTTTTTATTTTTAAAACAGTTTCAGTTTTTACAATCCTAAAAAAATCAGTTTTAAATGCTTTTTAAAATCAGTTTCAATGCTTTTTAAAATCAGTTTTGAATTCTCAAAAAAAAAACAGTTTTAATGCTTGAAAAAGAAAAAAAAAACAGTATTGACAGAATTAAAAATAAAAATAAAATAAAAACGCTTACCTTTGCTGTCGCCTGAAGAGGGGGGGGGGTGCTTCGGGTTCACGGATCGATGAAGGGGGGGGTCGCGGGTGCTCAGGCGCTGGTGGTGGCGGGCTTGTGGAGGAGGGCGGCTTCGGGGTTCGAACTGGGAGGCGGCTTCTGGCTTCGAGGCGCTTGGGTCTTCGATCGAGGGAGGAGGGCGAGGCCTTCGTGGTGGTGGTTTTCGTCGGCGTCGAGGTCAGTGGGGGGGGGGGGGGGGGCGCGATTCGATTTAGGTTTTCTTCCTTTTTTGTTTTTGTTTTTTTTTTTTTTTTGTTTTCTGATAACTGAAACGGGGGGGGGGGGGCAAGCAGGAGATAAAAAGGGGGGGAAAGAATACATATATATATATATATATATTTTTAAATTAATTGCATAAAGTTGACTTTTACCCACGACCTCGAAACGAGGCCCACCGCCTGTCGTCCATAGCGTTTAACCCCCATTCCGAACACAATGGGATATGTATCGCAAGCTGATGTGATCGTTACAATCAGTTTCTGTTGAATTTACATTTAAATCATTATATTGAATTTTAAACGCACATTTCAAATTACCGGGGTCACATACTGACTAGAAAAATTCCAGAAAAATATTTCCTAGCTTCGTATTGACGATATGGTCCTAACAAAACTAGTTTCGTCGAATTCTGAGACCGTTTGAAAAATGGCCAATTTCCATTCGATTAAAATCAACAGAAACTGGTCAAACGCGTTTTCCTTTGCCACGCTCACATATTGATTCGAAAAATTATGAAATTTGAAACCTAGCAATAATTTGACACTGCGGATCCAACAAAAGTGGGTTCGTCGAAATCCGAGGTCATTTGCAAAATGTCCATTTTTAAGGGCCTGAATTCCATAGCGACTATTCAGAATTTTCAACTGGACATATCTTTTGATTCTCGATACGAAATCTTGATTTTTCGGATTCGTTGGAAAGATATTATCAATTAGATTCCATTATTTTTGGTTTCACTAAAATCCGGATTGTTTTGCACCCGGTACATTCAATTGAAGTTTGAAATCGAATTATCGAACTACCGCGCCATTTTCAATTCTATTTATAATTATATATAATTATTTATATTCTAACGACGACGCGTATAATATATACGTTCGAATTATATTCAAAATAAATTTCTCGTCGATATTATTTAAAATAATTCATTTTAAACAATCAAAATTCGCTAAAATTGCCAAAATAAAAATTTCAAACTGGCTCGCATTTTACGGGTTGTTACAATCTCCCCCACTTAAAACTTTTCGTCCCCGAAAAGGAACAAAGTCGAAAGTGGTTTGATTAATCAACTCTACGCTCGATCTGGCTTCCATTCTCCAACTTTTCAGTTTCTGAGAATTTTCAAATTTTCAAAAATTTGGCTAACACCCTAAATTTTCGAAAAATTTCGCCATAACCTCCCCTGCACCGGGAGCATCGGGGAATTTCAAATAGCTTCCCCGGTCCTTCAGATCTCAAAAAGAAAAAGCCAAGCGGCTAGCCAATAGGCTCACAAAATCATCATCACCCAAACAAAACAGTAAATCATGTAGTAAACATGTACCTATTTGTCGGGCAAACAAATTTTATTCTCTGCTCTAGCCTCCTTGCTATGACCTGTTCAATGTAAGTGCAAGTATATGCATGCATTTGCAACCAAATTTCAATACAGTTTAATATTTGTTTCAATTAGGCTAAATGGCTAAAAATTAGCAAACAAATAAACAAACAACACAAACATCAATCAATTAATTGATTATATTTTCAAATATATAATTTTATATATTTAAAATCATATTTTCTAAAATCAGATTATATACATAATCACAAATACGTTATTTATAAACAAATAACTCTCGACTCATTCTGGGGCATTTCTAACGCCATCTCTAACGAGACACTCATTCTAGAATGCTACTGATTCTATCTCTAATGAGGATTCTTTTATAGGACATTACTAATCCTACCTCTGATGAATCTTTTGTTCAGTTCTAACAAGTTGTACCCCAAAGATTTGAGTTTAACCAAAGCTCTGATACCACGTGTAACGACACGGGTTTCGCCCAGACCTAATCGATCGCTAAACCGACCAAGACCGTTCGAATCCCGCATACGCTAACTTTGGGTATACAACACATCAGAACAAACAACAAAAGACTTCAATAAACATCATAATAATGTTACATCAGAGTACAGAATATCAGAGTATATCAATAATAATACACAGCGGAAGATAAATTTACATAAATGTAAAACAGTGCACAGTGGAAATATGAACTACACAGCGGAAGACTGTAAATGCCTGGACACAGCTTAAAGCTTCAATCCAGAATCCTGCCCAATACATCTGCAAAATAAAACTACTCGGGTGCCCGTGTGGAAAATAGGGGCACCCGAGTTCGCAAGGGAAAAGCAAACTACAGGTCAGTCATGGGACTGGTGTGAGAACTCAAAAACAGTTGTTAAACTTGTTTAAAAATAAGGCAAATCACGGGACCACGCCACTTTCGCGGAACGGGTTTACCCCCATGAATACCAGTGTATAAACGACAATCAATATAGATATATGGATCTACTATGCATCAATCAACATGCAATATCCCAATCTACCCACATAGATTAATAACCACACTTAGATTTTCCAAATCCAATTCAATTTACAGAAATTATTCCTTTGGATTTTATTCCCGATTTCTTATTTCAAATCATTTGAAATACATATCTAACTTTCTATATCAAAGTAGATTTCACTTCGGGATTTCAAATCAAATCATTTGGAAATGTGAATTCCAAAACATAACAATGCATACAAACAAGTATGCAACCAAATATCGTGCTCCCCATCGACAAGGCAAAGGGTACGCACCTCGCAACTCGATATATATATGTGCACCTACCCCACATAGGAGTAGGCTACACCGACGATGCACCTCCCACTCATGGAGAGCATACACCGCCCTCTCACCCATACTTTTAGTCTCAGGGTTACCCGAATCTTTAGCCACATACTAAATCATTTCATATCCCGAAGTAGGGAAAATCATTTCACAACGTAATAATCACAAGTACTTTCAAAATATAGTACTTCACATCAGTAATTCACGCATATGATCAGTCACTATTAATCACATAACCTTTGAGCTCGTACGTCTCAAAGAAGGGTGTTAAGCAAGAGAATAAATTCTCCGCCACCAAACAGATACATCATCAATAGCAACTAATCGAATACGCGATGAACCACAATGTAACATATAATACATTTTCTAAATCACTTTAGAAATCATCGGGTTTTGGGCCTCGAAATCCTTTCTGTTTTATAAAACATTTTTATAAAACATTCCCTGTCCAAAATCGGGAATACGTTTCTTTTCGCTTTAAGAAAAATATCATTTCACAATCATTCATTAAATTTGAAATGAACACTATATCGCTATAACACCTTATCGTCAAATCGTGAAGTGTTTCACAAGGCGTTAGCACACAGATATTTTCAACCCAAACCAATGCTAAATGTAAAAGCATATTTTGCTCATAAACTGGTCGAGCACAATCCAAACCATCAATCAATCAAATTTGACATTAAATATAAGGTTTTGAATAGAGAGAGTATCGACTTATATTCAACATCAAATCCTGAAACCAACAGATATCATATCGGGAATAACGATATCGATATCTTCCAAATTCCCATCACGATATCTGTATAATCACGGAATCCAATATCGAAAATATCCAAAGATAATTTCAATTCAAATCTAATCCAATTTATTTATTTATAACCATTGGATTATTTTTCTAGTTAATAACTAGTTCATTTCGATAAAAATCTATTTTTATCTTTTCAAATATGGAGTTTTTCATCCCAATTCTTCACAAATCATTTCTTATGATTTTACACAAATTATTACTATTTTTAATAATTTTATCAAGGCCCGTACAGTCGATTTCCATCAACGGCCATCGAACTGCACTTACAGCGACCTTTTTCGAATTTGATTTGGACGTAATTCCAAATCCAACCGTTAGATTTCAAATTTCTAATATTCCTTAGAAAGCTCTTTTCGATACGAACCCAACGGTTCTGATTTCAGGAGAATCCGACGGTCGGATCTCCCGTAATGTCCGTTCGAAGTCAATGGTCGAAATTCGCGAACTGCCGCAGCGCGGCGCGTTCTATTCAGGCCATTATATTATATATATAATATATATAATATATATTTCGTCGATTTCCTTTTAAAACGAATTTTATAAATCATTTCAAATTTGTTTCAAAAACAATTTCAACCTTTATTTCAATTTCAAATCAAAATTGAATTTTCCTTTATAAATTCTTTTAACATTCACTTCGATTTGATTTCAATTCAAATCGATTTCAATTTTATTTCAATTCGAATTCGTTTTCTATTCAATTCAATTCGAATTCATTTTCTATTTTATTCAATTCGAATTCGTTTTCTATTCAATTCAATTCGAATTCATTTTCTATTCAATTCAATTCGAATTCGTTTTCTATTCAATTCAATTCGAATTCATTTTCTTCTTTATTCAATTCGAATTCGTTTTCTATTCAATTCAATTCGAATTCATTTTTTATTCAATTCAATTCGAATTCATTTCCTATTTTATTCAATTCGAATTCGTTTTCTATTCAATTCAATTCGAAATCGTTTTCAATTTTATTCAATTCGAATTCGTTTTCAATTTTATTCAATTCGAATTCGTTTTCTATTCAATTCAATTCGAATTCATTTTCTATTTTATTCAATTCGAATTCGTTTTCTATTCAATTCAATTCGAATTCGTTTTCAATTTTCTATCAAGATCGAATATTTCATATACATCGTTTTCAATTCAAATATTTCATATACATCGTTTTCAATTCATATATATATCGTTTTCACTTTTCATATATACGATATTTTCACTTTCAATATATTCGATATTTTCACTTTCAATATATATGATATATTCACTTTCACTACATACGATATATTCACTTTCAATACGTATGATATATTCACTTTCAATATATATAATTCATTTCACCAAACCATTCTAACCAAACCAAATAGTCTAACTAATTTGCAATCAAACAAACAAGTCCATGGTCTGTGGACGATTGTGTCGGGTGCTACTAAACACCGTCTGCATCCTAGTATATATATATATAACTAGAAAATAAATTGAAGAGTGAGAAATTCTCACCAGTTGCTTTCCAATAACACGACTCTTCCTTTATGGAAATCTTCGCCTTTTGTCGCTTTCGCCCGTATTCTCTACATATGTAAAAATCGAATTTTTACTATGCTATTCAATATATAAAAATATGATTTTTACTTCGACTTTCAATATTTAAAAATCTGATTTTTACTTCTTAAAGTTCAAATCCTTTTTCTCTTTAAAGATTAAACCTTTTTCCTATTTAAAGTTTTTACTTTTAAACAAAAATCAGTTTTTACTTTTAAACAAAATCAGTTTTTACTTTTAAAACAAAATCAGTTTTTACTTTTAAACAAAATCAGTTTTTACTTTTAAAACAAAATCAGTTTTTACTTTTTAAAAATTTCAGTTTTTACTCTTTTTTTAAAAAAATTCAGTTTTTACTTTTTAAAAATTTCAGTTTTTATTTTTTAAAAATTTCAGTTTTTATTTTTAAAACAGTTTCAGTTTTTACAATCCTAAAAAAATCAGTTTTAAATGCTTTTTAAAATCAGTTTCAATGCTTTTTAAAATCAGTTTTGAATTCTCAAAAAAAAAACAGTTTTAATGCTTGAAAAAGAAAAAAAAAACAGTATTGACAGAATTAAAAATAAAAATAAAATAAAAACGCTTACCTTTGCTGTCGCCTGAAGAGGGGGGGGGGTGCTTCGGGTTCACGGATCGAGAAAGGGGGGGGGGGGTCGCGGGTGCTCAGGCGCTGGTGGTGGCGGGCTTGTGGAGGAGGGCGGCTTCGGGGTTCGAACTGGGAGGCGGCTTCTGGCTTCGAGGCGCTTGGGTCTTCGATCGAGGGAGGAGGGCGAGGCCTTCGTGGTGGTGGTTTTCGTCGGCGTCGAGGTCAGGGGGGGGGGGGGAGGGGGGGAGCGGCGCGATTCGATTTAGGTTTTCTTCCTTTTTTGTTTTTTGTTTTTTTTTTGTTTTCTGATAACTGAAACGGGGGGGGGGGGGGCAAGCAGGAGATAAAAAGGGGAGGGAAAGAAAAAATATATATATATATATATATATATATATATATATTTTAAATTAATTGCATAAAGTTGACTTTTACCCACGACCTCGAAACGAGGCCCACCGCCTGTCGTCCATAGCGTTTAACCCCCATTCCGAACACAATGGGATATGTATCGCAAGCTGATGTGATCGTTACAATCAGTTTCTGTTGAATTTACATTTAAATCATTATATTGAATTTTAAACGCACATTTCAAATTACCGGGGTCACATACTGACTTGAAAAATTCCAGAAAAATATTTTCTAGCTTCGTATTGACGATATGGTCCTAACAAAACTAGTTTCGTCGAATTCTGAGACCGTTTGAAAAATGGCCAATTTCCATTCGATTAAAATCAACAGAAACTGGTCAAACGCGTTTTCCTTTGCCACGCTCACATATTGATTCGAAAAATTATGAAATTTGAAACCTAGCAATAATTTGACACTGCGGATCCAACAAAAGTGGTTTCGTCGAAATCCGAGGTCATTTGCAAAATGTCCTTTTTTAAGGGCCTGAATTCCATAGCGACTATTCAGAATTTTCAACTGGACATATCTTTTGATTCCCGATACGAAATCTTGATTTTTCGGATTCGTTGGAAAGATATTATCAATTAGATTCCATTATTTTTGGTTTCACTAAAATCCGGATTGTTTTGCACCCGGTACATTCAATTGAAGTTTGAAATCGAATTATCGAACTACCGCGCCATTTTCAATTCTATTTATAATTATATATAATTATTTATATTCTAACGACGACGCGTATAATATATACGTTCGAATTATATTCAAAATAAATTTCTCGTCGATATTATTTAAAATAATTCATTTTAAATAATCAAAATTCGCTAAAATTGCCAAAATAAAAATTTCAAACTGGCTCGCATTTTACGGGTTGTTACATCGCCCGACACTTCCATAATGAAACTCAGTAAAAGCCAGTGCTGAAATATTTGAGTCTAACCAGCAAAGGTCATATGTTATCAGTCAAGAGCATTTGAATGGCATCAACAAACTGTCGACCTTTGATGAAGTTTCAATACTGGGAATCCGGAATAACGACCGCTTGTGACAACATTCAACATAAAAACACTACTTATTTCTTATCAAAAATTATTATGCTTCCCTTTACAAATATTAACCTCCTATGGTAAAAAGGGGAATTGTAATTGAGCAATTACTATGTCGATTTTCATATAATAAGAAGTCTGCATTTGATGTACTTCGATTATTCCATTATATCGAAAGTCTCTAAAATCGATTTAATATTGCAGGACGCTTACTGGCTCGCGGTCTGATAAATTCTGGCGACCCTTGCTAACATACCCCATTTGGATAGTCCAAGTGTTGGGTACCGAAAGCTTCATATGGAGTAAACCCGGTGATGTGAATTGCCACTTTGCAAATCAAATGAAAAATTTATCCAGAGTCAGACGATGAAAAGCATAGCAAATGGGCACTGTGTCATAGAGCTACATATTCCATTAAAGAGGTACTACTTAATGTAGGAAGTTGGAAACATCAAATCTCCAACTTCAAGTCACTTACCAATGTAAACATCATGCGGTTCAAGGAATGTTGACTTCCTTGTGGTTCAACAAGTCTGAGTGATATCTATAACATGCCTCGACAATGATATTCCAAGCATCATGTGCAACGAGCACCATTCTGCATGTAAAGCGAAGATGTAATGCACCATCTGGAAGATCGAAAAAGGAAGTCAAGCAGTGTACTTAACAAGATCGCCAAAGCCGAGTTTACTCAGCTTGATTGCAATAAACGACGTGTGACGAGCTCTTGTTCCATTGAAAATCGACGATACTTCACGACCCCTAAAAACTCCAGCCCAAGTGACAAATATACCTAAGTATAGAGATGAAAAGCACTGCCTTGAAAAGTAGGAGGAAGGGATTGCGAAGGGTCGAACGGTGAGCAATTTTCACAGTAAACAAACTAAAGGGTTATGAGTTTCACTCAAAGGACACTTCTTCGAGGAAAAGTACCATGGCCAACATGTTACATTAGCAAAAAACTTACCAAAGCAAAGCTAAACTATCCTAAGTAGGAAAAGTTAGCATATTGTCCGCTCATCGGCTCAGGGAAGCTAAGGCCATACTTCCAAGCCCACTTTATCAAAGTTCTTACCGATCAGTCGCTAAAGCAAGTTCTCTTCCACTCATAAGCTTCAGAAGGATAATTAAAGTAAGATGTTGAGCTCAGCCAATATTACATCACTTACCATCCTCGAATGACTATAAATGGATAGGCTTTAGCCAGTTTCATCGCTAAAGATCACTGACAAGGGAGAAAGGGAGAAGAGAGCAATTTAAGCAACCGTCTTATAAAAAGAGCGTTAACACATCCGTATCCGAGCAGAACTTGGTAACCATTAAAGCACATCCTGAGTGGGATAACTCAAATGCTCACTGCTTAGTACTTGAAACATTATTCATGACAAACACGAAGGTGTGGAGCACAGCCTGGCAAATAAGGGAAATCAGAAGCTGAACAGTCAAATGATGTAGCGTTCAGGTTACAAAACAAGTTGTAGGCTTCACCAAAGGGGCATCTTCGTAATTGCAAGGTCCCTGGCCCTAGTTCTAACAAATCGTTGCAGAGCCCGATAAATGAACTAGCGTCTGCCCCGTGAAACAATACAACCCTAAGCCAAAGACCTCCCTGAGGGGCACCCGATTGATTGTCGATGCCATTAAGATATGGTCGGATAGCGACATAAACACAGGGTTTTCAAAGACCTCTCCGAGGGCATCCGACAAGTTCGACAAGCGTCTGAATTATTCAGACTCAACGAACAACGGATTAAAAACCTCTTCGGGGGCATCTGACAAGCTCGAAAAGCGTCTGAATTATTCAGACTCAACGAACAACGGATTAAAGACCTCTTCAGGGGCATCCGACAAGTTCGACAAGCGTCTGAATTATTCAGACTCGACGACAACGGATTAAAGACCTCTTCGGGGGCATCTGACCAGTTCGACAAGTGTCTGAATTATTCAGACTCAACGAATAACGGATCAAAGACCTCTTCGGGGGCATCCGACAAGTTCGACAAGCGTCTGAATCATTCAGACTCAACGAACAACGGATTAAAGACCTCTTCGGGGGCATCCAACAAGTTCGACAAGCATCTGAATTATTCAGACTCAACGAACAACGGATTAAAGACCTCTTCGGGGGCATCCGACCAGTTCGACAAGCGTATGAATTATTCAGACTCAACGAACAACGGATTAAAGTCCTCTTCGAGGGCATCCGACAAGTTCGACAAGCGTCTGAATCATTCAGACTCAACGAACAACGGATTAAAGACCTCTTCGGGGGCATCCGACCAGTTCGACAAGTGTCTGAATTATTCAGACTCAACGAACAACGGACCAAATACCTCTTCGGGGGCATCCAACAAGTTCGACAAGTGTCTGAATTATTCAGATTCAACGAAAAACGGGCCAAAGACCTCTTCGGGGGCATCCGACAAGTTCGACAAGCGTCTGAATTATTCAGACTCAACGAACAATGGATTCAAAATCTCTTCGGGGGTGTCCGACCATATGTTGGGTCTTCCAAATCCAGTTAGTGGCGGATTCAAAGACCTCTTCGGAGTCGTCCGACAAGTTCGACAAGCGTTTGAATTATTCAGTCTCACCAAACAACGGATCAAAGCCCGTACATTCCACCGAACGGGCAACTCCTGAACAAGAGGGTTCAAGGCGCCGATTCTATAATTGAGACCACTTGTTAAACCGAGCATCCAGAAAAAGAGTCAGCGTCTGCCCCGTGGAACGATACGGCTTCTGACCATATGCTGGGTCTTCCAAATCCAGTTAGTGGCGGATTTAAAAACCTCCTCGGGAGTGTCCGATCGTAAGCCGGGTCCTCCAAATTCGGTTAGCGACGGACCCAAAGACCTTCTCAAAGGCGTCCGAAAAATTCTACAAGTGACTGAATTATTCAGTCATAACGAATAACGGATTTACCAAGACCTCCCTGGGGGCACATATTGATATTTAGTCTCCGAAGTGTTTGGACTGCCAGATTAGCGAGAAAAATAATTGAGTATATAAAAACAAAAAATTCCTCTTTGTTGAAAGGCATGAATCGGATTGACTAAACCAGGAGTCCTTGGATCATGAGCAATCCAGGAAGCCCCAAATGTGACGGCAAAGGCACATGACCAAGAAATTCCAATTATAGTTAGATACGCCTAACCTTAAGCTTGTGATGAGCTTTTGCACGGGGGTAATACCACCACATTGAGGAAAAATCAATGCTTGGAAAACATACCACAAGCTCATCACGACACTGCAAAAACCAAAAGACGTACACACAGCAAAGAATCGAACATATGGAAATGCACAAGCTAAATTACAGCAAAACAGAAGCATTTCTATATCATCGAATGAGTTGTGTATACAGTTGTGAAGCGAAGATTCAAAGTTTTGTCTAGCCCGGGATGATCTATAATATCAAACACGGTTGAAAAACACGACAGTACCGCGACGTTGTAATATACAACGAAGTATCTTGGGCTGTGGAAAAGCTGATATGGGAAGATGTGAAAATAATGCAAAAAGCAATTCATTAATGTACAACACTCAAATTCCAAAAACCCAGTTCCAAGACTCAAGGTCCTCAGGATGAATACCGCAAAAACATTGTATGAAATGCTGACCTGGCACAACTTATTAAGTGATGCACATAAGCTACTCGATTTACCAAAAATCCTATGGTCATGACCACCCAAGAAGATTGGCTAAGAACACGAGTCAAGCAGACTGGGGCATCACTAATAATTAAACAGGGCAAGCCAAATTCGGAATTACATCAGACAAATGGTCAGGAGCACACATTTCATAGGTATTGAACCTAATACAGTGATAATTTGAAAGATAATACTTAGAATTCGTAGTTTAAAACTAGGACTGACAAATCTCGAGTATTGTCGCTGAGCAAATTAAGTGTATTGTCAGTGTGAACTATATCTACCAAGTCATAAACTCCTAAATAAAAAGCAGCTTCACATTGATAACACATTTAAGTCTATGAATATTTCTCATGATTTGTCTCCTTTTACTAAACTAACCCATTGTCACCTTGAGCAATCGACAATGAATTTGCCGCCGAATGTGCACAAAAGCTATTCATTACAGGTTCCCTAAAAGGTCGCCTATGCTAAGGGAGATCCTCCGATGAAATTGAGCCAGTGTTACACCACCATCCATCGAAATAAGACAAAGACAACATGTATCATTATCTTGTTCAGTAGTTATGTACCGAGATTTCTGATTCCAACAAAATCATTATGGCAAAGCTAAAAGGCGAACAATCATAAATTTACAAAAGGACAATGGATAACCAAAAATCGATTCATTAAAAATCCAAAAACTACACCTGTTTTAACCTTGGAAACCCAAGTTAAAGTTTCAGTCTAAGCAAAAGCGATCTACTTTCCGGAACGATGACCAAAAACTTCCGTCCGGTATCCACTCTGCGCATGGAACTTCATTTTTCAACAAAGTACGGACAGAAAATAGGGCACGAGGTGTTCAACTCTCAAGACATAGATGTGGATTGTTCAAGTTCTAGAGTGCTCAAATATAACGTACTTCAAAACAAGCATCGAGTATCAAATAAATCTCCCAACGACCTAACAATTAGGTCGCTCCATGGCTTAAAGCCCAAATTTTTCAACAACATAAAAGTCTTAAGTCGTTTAAAGGATTAAAAGATTAGGCCACTCAAAGATAGGTCACTCAATTATTCAAAGGTTAAGGGTGTTGCAGCATTTCAAGCTCATAAGACGTTCGGTCATCTCAAGGTCCCATATCGTGAGCCGAGAAAATTGTTCAAATCACTCAAAGGCTTGGGTTGCCCCATAATTGAAGAGTTTCAGTCGTCCCGTGATTTAAAAGGTTATATTGACGAGTGAAAACTTTAGGCCACTAACGACCTAAAGCGTAGGACGCAATGACGACCTTGACTGATCTAACGACCTAAGAGCCCCAAACCTGGTAGCGATCTAAAGCTTAAAATCGCGACATCAACCCAAAGCCTCGAAGTGTCTATTAAGCTAAAGCTCGGGTGGTGTGTTGACATAAGGGAGTTCAGGACATATAAAAAGCTACGATTGAATCTCAACAGGACAAACATATGATTACCAGATTTAAAGCAACTCAATATCAAAGCACACTGCAAATTCCAAAGTACCTATTGGTATGCAAGGCCATTTTGTGAATCCATCTACATCACTGAATGTCCAAAGCCAATTCCAAGCTCACTTCAGCAAATTAATAATTCAATAAGGCTTGAGAGCATGCAAGATCGATTATGATCTCCAATTTGGACTTTGCAAGTTATCAAAATATCACCCAACTGCTTCAAATTGGAAGTATGCAGCTTTCAAATACAAACTACAGGCGCCGGTTACGATTCGGGCAAACCTAGTTTTGAACTATTACACAATGTTCAGACTATGAAAAATCTAACTTGGTCCAATTATCACAAGTCAACACTTTCCAGCATTCCAAGCCTCGAGCAGAATCCATGGAGTCGAATCGAACAAAGTTTAGCAATACAGTAAATACAATGACGTACAAAGGCCCTAACATAGGAAAATCTTTAAATAATGTGCATACTCGAACCAATATATTTTCAAATAATGGGATGAGCATGCTTAAACCAACATGTTGGTCAAGCATGACCACACGATATGGTCAAGCACGAGTGATCATAACAATTCGAGTAGACAAGATGGTAGATTGCCAGACCATGTTAGCAGGCTTCCAGATGATCAAGTTTATGAGGGAAGAATATATGAATATCCTAACTTCCAGACTGCTACATGTAATCCGGGAAGAAGAAGACAAATCGTCGAATAGTGGCATCCAATGGAATCTCCAATGTTAGAACTGACCGACGAAGCAGGCAAACATTGAACCACAAAAATTCTTCTCATAATGAAAACTAGTGATGACCTCCAAAGCTGGGGCACAGATAATCAAAGATTCTCCAAAGAAAAACAGAAAATAAATCACAAATATGTATTTCTCAAATGATAAATATCGTATACTATCATATAAGTTATAAAGCGATAATGTTTGAAGTCAACAGTCGGCATAGTCAATTGGTTGATTTCAAGCGTTAACGCGAATTCGAATTAGAATGTCGTGTTTGTACAAGCAATATTTAACGGGTTATAAACCGTTGAATAAAATAATTTTGTGCAGACACATCATTCAACTCAAAATAAAATTTGCTACAATTCATTTTCTAATGACTTGACCAATCCGCTATCGATATGGACGACCGATAGTGAAGTATAAGTCCAAGATCATGCAAATATTTGTTTTGATTACATAACAGGTAGCGTGGGACATACAAGTTCGAAGCATGATTCGCCTTAGCAAACAAAGAGCTACGACAGAAACTCAACGCAAACTATATTAATTTCGAAGCCCGCATTTCTCGCAAGCGAAAAATACAAGCTTCGAGGGGCAAATGTTAACACCGTTATTGTAACGCAGTTCAAAAAGTAAGTGCCAATGAGCTTTGGACTGGTTACGGCCCAAGCAGTATGTCGTCAAAGTGATACGGTCTGTGCCATACCCATTCAAATCGTCGAGGCCGGACAAGTCATTTCCGCGGCACGATCCTAAGTCGTTAAACACGACATGAAGTATATGCCAAATCATATCGGGCAAACTAAGCCGCTCCAACAAAGTCGTCGGCACGACATGACTTATACCGCGAAGACAAAAGGATGTGAATCATGCCATATTAGCTCCCATGTCACACACTGCCCGATTACCTTCAACTAAGGCGCGGATCTCTGTATCACTAATGCAATAAGAAGCATGACGGTTTGTACAAATTAAAGCCATGTCGATCTGTGCCTATCGCCAAGTCGTTCAGATGACTGTTGTATAAAAGCAAGTCGCTCCATGTCGTGTGTTCACGATAAAACATGTCGTAAGACCATGCACTCCATGTCGTAGACGCTCATAACGCCATGCAGATTAACGACATACTAAATATGATTTGAATCCATGCATGCGAATATATTTGTTTACATGATTCATGGCGCTAGCTATTCAAGGCTATAAATTCATACTTCATGTCGTATGGGCTCTGATTTTGTTACATTCACGCGTGATTCCAACTGAGCATAGTCATGTAGCTAACCTTCAGATGACTCAAGCCGTTAGCACTCATGTTGAAGGATCCTCATGCCATATGTCGTATGTATCCATGTCGTTAGTCCAGAATAGAACATGTCAGCCGGATCATTCAATCCGTATACGCCCTCCAAGCCACAAGACATCATGATGTTGGTCCCTTTTAAAACCACTTATGATTTTCTTTGGAAAAATCATGCCCTGGAAATGAGCATGTTGCGGGCCTCCAATTTCATCCATGTCATACCATAAAAGCATGCCGAATACACGGGTTAAGTGGCCATGTCGTTACTTTCGTAATTCAAGTCGGTTATAAGATGTGGTTCGTACCGTAGGAGTGTTGAATCTGCCAAATTCGTGTCGTTCTCGAGATTGATGAAACCATGATTTCGGGGAGCCTGTAGCAGACATGCAAAAAGCAAATCATGCCGTATGAAAACAGTTCTTCAAGGCATTTACATGACTGCATGTGACAGTGATTAATTTCCACATCATCAAAGTAATGGCGTCCACATATTTCAACAATGGGTCATGGCACCCTTAACACACATGGACCATTGATCGTAGCGCTTGAGGTGACAGCTGGCATGCATTTAAAAGGGGCCTCACATGGAGTTTCTAGAGTAAGCTGCAAAATACATGCGACATGTTTGCATGTCGTTCGAACGACATAATGTATCCAGCGCGCCATGAAAAAACATACTGCAATAATAGGATCGTGGCTTTGTACAAGTAGGGACACTCAAGTTGCTTGCTAGAGTCAAGACATCGCTTGTATGGTCTCAAACTACATGTTTTTATATCGCAAGTTTCATCATGTTGCATGTTGAATAATAAGTCATGGCATCAAGGTCATGATGCAAGTCTCCAGCGTGAAGACCATGTCGTGTTCCAGTTCAGAGAAGTCATGAATGGAGTCATGGCGGGTTGAGTCATGACGTTTCTCCTGCATAATTACAGAATTGCCACCCGGGCCAAAATCACCTATAAATACCCATCATAATCTTTTGAGGGGGGCGGAAAAAATTCATTCCAGGAGGGAGACTCCGCCAAATTGAAAACTCATTTGCAACTTCTCTAATGGCTTCTATGGATTCAACAACTCTTTTCTAACTTCATGAAGATCAAATCTATGTCAATGGCCATAAAAGCTTTCTCCAATCGAATCTAAGTGCCTTGGATCTTCTTCAAACTACAAGATAATTCTCTCAAACACCATTCAAACGATCTCTTATCTTTTCTAATCCTCTCCGATGTCTAGATTGAATGCGAAGTCAATATGAAATCTATGAAGATCATGGAAAAGGATCAATGCGAGTAAGTGATTGGAGATTCGTCACGAAGAAAGCAAGATCTCTTCCTTTCCTTCGCCAAAATCAAGTGAAACCCGACCATAAAGAGAGTGAAACGAAAGCAAAAGAGAGAAATGATTGTAATAAGGGAAAATTCATATGTTGTAAGCTTGAATATCATAATGAGAATTGATTGAAAGTGGACGTAGATTCATAGAGAATCGAACCACTATAAAAATTCCTTCATGTTCTTACTTGCTTTTATCCGTTTATTTTGCGATTATGTGGTTCCATATTCTTACCGAATCGGTGAAGTGTAACTTTTGCATCTTTGCTGTTTGATCCAAAATTTGGAGCAAACAATTCCAGTTATAAACCAGGTTCATGTGAATATAAATCTGCAAACCCCAAAACTACTAGCTGCCTGTGTGGAAAATAGGGGCACCCAGAGTTTAGGTTAAAACAATAAACTCTAGGTCAGTCATGTGACTGTTGTGAGAACTAAAACAGTTATTTAAAACTTTACTTTAAATCAGATATATCAAGGAACCACGCCGTATAACACGGAACGGGTTTCCTCCCAAGAATTCCAGTGCATGTAACAAAACAACGCAATGCATTTTGGAAAAATGAAGCTATTATAAGACCCAGGTCCCATCACACAATGCAACGCAAGCCGTAGGATAGGGTTTTCCCTTATAATAGCCAAACATGCTTGGTACGTTAAAACAAATCATTTGATACTATTATAAGTGCATAGTGTATAAAACAACTTCAAATATAAATGTATCAATCCTAGACGGCATGGGTACCATATATCATGTCGCCAATACTAGGCTCTACAATCAAAACCGCAAATGTCACGTATTGGAAGTTGGATTTTCATCTGTGAACCAAGGCAAGGGATCATCTTTACCGCTTCGAGACTATCTAGCCCGAGCCTCAGGCAAGCGCGCAGGCAAGCCTTGGATCGTCAGGGCCGGTCCACCCGATGTGGATTATAATTCCTGAACACTGCGTTTCCCTGCCCTATGGGGCGTATATGAGCCAAATGACTCCATCGGTCCTGGATCGACCGATATAACCGAGGCGCCTCGCTATCCATCATCCACATAAGTAAAATGCCAGGGCGCATAAAACGCTGACACCACTCCTAACTAGAAAGAAACGCATGCCCTCCCTGAGGTCCTCTCCCGTTTCTAGTTCACACCGGGGTGTGAGGCTCGCGAATTAACGCTACACAAAGCTACGTTGTATTAAAGCCGTGCTTTGATCATCAACCACAAGACTCTTCTTTATAACAGAAGCCTCGATCATTTGCATCTCAGCATGCCACACAGGCAATTCATGCCATGCGACTAATATCTATCGATGTATAACCTCTGAGCTCGTACGTCTCAGAGAAGTGCGTTAAGTAAGAGAATAAATTCTCCACCGCCAAACAGATATATATTTAATAGAAATCAATCAATACAGAATAAAATCCAATGTCAGACACACATCCATTTACAAGTCTGTTTTGGGTCTGAACGAAACCGGAGGAACCTTATTCCTCTCATATCCATCGATCTCCAAGTACGTCTGGACGATCACCAACCGATTCCCTCCTCTTGGGTGTACAGCCCAATCAAGATCATCAGTAATTATCCAAACGATGTGAATACCTCCAGTCTTCAACCACCATCTTCATCGTCGACTTCTCGTTGATTCATTTATTCAGAATGGGATAAACCCGGTCTTTCCAAATAGCTCGCGTATATAGTAAACAAGTGTCATTAAAACACAACATACGCCTTATTCCAATCCAGAATATTCCTTTATTCAAATATTCTTTTACTTTGGGAAAGGTTCCCATTAATTTTATCAAAGATAAATTCTTTAAATTTATTATTTAATCTTCCTTTGAATATCAATTCAAACCAAATTATGTTTATCCAAACTAGTCGGGATTAACGAACCTTACCGAAGTAGTCATTTGTTTTAATTTCCCAACCCCGACCTATTCATCCCATGAAGTAAAACTGGTAATACTTCATATCTAACACCACGGTGTTATCGGTAAATTCAATTACCATTTCACGTTCAAATCTAATTAAAGATTTAACTATCGCCTGGAGCAAAACTGGTGATACTCCATTCTCGATTATTTCAACCTAATTAAAGATTCATTAAAACTCCACTTGGTTTTAATCTTCCCAAAAATCAATATTAATGATTGTTTAACTTGGGAAATCATATCCTGTCTTTAATTGGGTTAAAGAACCAATGTCATTTAAAACATGGTTCACGATAAACCCAAAATCACATTCTATTCCATCATCCTTTAACCGTAAATTAGCAAGTGAATAATTCGCTAAGTGTTAACCCCGAAGACCGAAACCAACATCAGATCAATACCCAAGAATCTGTCCAACTTAACTAAGCTCCAGTTAGTTTTTGATTTTCTTAACTCCGTTGGGTCTAAGAACAGTATCATTAAAGATACCATTCACGACAACCCAAAATCACATTCCATTAACCATGGAATCTTCATGGAAAACAAATTGATATATATAATCGATATAAACTTCCATATCCGACTAACAATATAAATGGAATAACAGTAAAGCCTTTTTAAATTCCATATATATTAGCAGTCCTCATCCACAAAAATTCACTTCGATTATAACCAGATCGAATTCCATTCCATTACAATTTATTTTATTTAAATTGGAAAACTTTACTTTGGAAAATCTCCTTTAAATCTTAACAAAAGATTTATAAATTCCAAATCACATTTCACTGTGAATCGGGTTAAAGAACGAATGTCGTTAAAACACAGTTCACAACAAACCCAATTCACATTCCATAAATTATCGGGTTAAAGAACAAATGTTATTTAAAACACCATTCACGATAAACCCACAATTCAATTCCAATTCGATTCCAATTAAATATTATTTAATTGGTATACTACATTAAATCCAAATAAAAGATTTAACCTTTTTCTCAACTGGTTTTAAGAACAGTGTTAATGAAGACACCATTCACGACAAACCCAAATCCCATTTGATATTAAATACAAGGATCTGAATAGAAAATATATCAGCTTATATTCAATATCAAATCCTACGACCAACAAATATCGTATTAGAAATAACGATATAAATATATCTTTCAAATTTCCATAACAATATTTGTATAATCACGAATTCCAACATCGAAATATTCCAAAGACAATTTCGATTCAAATCCATTTCTACTTTATATATTGGAAATTCTGGTTATTTTCAAAACCATTTCAAATCCAATTTATTTATTTTAAAAATAAATGGATTATAATTCTAGTTCAAAACTAGTTCATTTCGAAAAAAATCTATTTTTATCTTTTCAAATATGGGATTTTTCATACCTACTCTTTCCTAATCATTTCTTCTGATTTTACACTAATTATTGATATTTTTAATTATTTTATCAAGGCCCGTACAGTCGATTTCCATCAACGGCCATCGAACTGCACTTACAACGACCTTTTCCAAATTTGATTTGGACATAATTCCAAATCCAACTGTTAGATTTCTAATTTATTGTATTCGTTAGAAAGCTCTTTTCGATACGAACCGAACGGTTCCAGTTTTAGGAGAATCCGATGGTCGGATCTCCCGTAATGTCCATTCGAAGTCAATGGTCGAAATTCGCGAACTGCCGCAGCGCGGCGCGTTCTATTCAGTCCATTATATATATATATAATATTATATATATAATTCGTCGATTTCCTTTTAAAATGTATTTTATAAATCGTTTTAAATTCGTTTTCAAAACGATTTCAACTTCATATTCAATTTCTAATCAAAATTTAATACTCCATATCATCGATATATAAATTATAATATTTTCAACACATTAGATTTTGAAATCAATTCCTCTTTGATATTCATTATAAAAATGAATAAAATCAATATAAATATCGTTCATGTAAAAATGGCTTCAAACTAATCAACACGGCTATATATATTTAAATATATTCGTGTCCATCCCAAATCGAACATCAAAATCATATTTTAATTCTTTTCTGAATATTGTTTGAAAATATTCGTTATTTTAAAATAATTGTTATTTTAAAATATTCATTCTTTCTAAACTGGAATCAGACACAGTCAATTACCATATAATTGATCAAATGGATTTCACACAACAAATGTGTATAACAACAATGAAAACATCAATCCATCATCCAGAGTGCATTCTACACTAAATAAGCATTAAATATAAATATTTAACGCTTATAACAGACTGTCAATCGATCGATCGATATACAGCTAATTATTGGGATTAGTGTATGTCATATATCATCCCAATACCCGTGTGGGGTTTCAAACAATCAAACACATGTTTTATTTGTGCAATTGGACAACGTGTAAAATTTATCATCCCAATCAATATCAGTCAAATGTGTGTACATCCGATTTGTTTATAAATATTTATTTCATTTTATATACACGTTAAAAATTATATTTTTAACTATAAAATATTTATTTTCATTCTACATCACACAATCAACTTTCACAACAGATCAATCTAACATACAATTCATCCATGGTCTGTGGACGACGGATGTCGGGTGATGCTAAGAACCGTCTGCATCTTAGTATATATTTCAAACTAGAAAATAAAATTAAAAGTGAGGAGTTCTCACCTTGGGTTTCCACTCCGCCATGCTTTGATTGCCGATCTATGTAGTATACCTACGTTAAAAATTATATTTCTAGCCGATCAGTTATTATTTCTTTGTATGATTATTCTATAGATAACATACATAGGCTAAAAATTATATTTTTATCTTTCTAAAAGTAATTTCATATTTTTATAATCACGCTACATAGTTAAAAATCACATTTTCCATCGCTAATGAATATATAAAAATCACATCTTTACATTGCCATTCAAACGATAAAAATCGTATTTTTACCACGCTACCTAGATAATAAAAATCATATTTTTATTGTCTCTATGATATGAAAATCATATTTTTATTATCTCTATGATATAAAAAATCATATTTTTAATATGCTACTAATATAAAAATTATATTTTTGATATGCTACTAATATAAATAATAATTTTGATATTCTACTAATATAAAAATCATATTTTTGATATGTTACTAATATAAAAATCATATTTTTGATATGCTACTAATATAAAAATTATATTTTTGTTTACAAAACAATTTTGTTTTCAAAATCATATATATATATAATTAAAAACCCTATATATATATAAAGAAAACTAAATTAAAACACTCACTTTTTTTAATCGAGAGGGGGCGTGGTGGCGTTCGCTGTCGAACTTCTCAGAGGGCAGGGGTGGCGCGACTTCCCATGCGCTGGTGTCGGGGCTTCCAGTGCGGCGGATGTATAGATTATGGGTTGCGGTTTCTAAGGTTAGGGGATGGGGCTACGGACCGAACTAGAGGAGGAAGAAGAGGGGAGAAGAGGCGGGAGGACATGTAAGTGAAGTGGGGGGTTTCGATGGTGTACGGTTTCCAGGGGGTGCGTTTTGGGGGTTTCGAGAGAGGGGTTGCGGGTTTTGAGGAGGATCAGAGAGGGGGGGGGGGGGGGACGAGAGGAGGCGGAGGGTTGAGCGCGGCTGTGACGATCCCAAAATCCATGTGACGGTATTAAGGATAATCATTGGAATATAACACATCAATCATCATAGCAGAGTACAGATAATAGAAAAAACAATAACTAGAATAATTTTACATAGATATGATAGCGGAATCATAACATGCAACAACATCAGAATAGCACAACATAGGATATAACTTACTAAATAAAAGGGGGAAATGATCAGTCACCATCGCCATAGGCGGAGTATATACATACAGTGAGACATAATAAGTGTATCAGTCTACATCGCCGAAGGTGGTACATACACGTACGATAATAAGTACTGGAAGTAAAACAGTCTGCATCGCCCGTGGCGGAATCATAATATAAATACAATAATGGCGGAAAATGTCAAAGTCATCTCAGTGAAGTCAGCCTCGCCATGAACCAAAAGTGCACTCCATACTAAAGTGCTGAGCCAAAACAACCTGTCACCTGTGAACTAGGCTGCCCGTGTGAAAATAAGGGCACCCGCGTTTGCAAAGTGAAACAAACAACGAGTCAGTCATAGGGACTGGTGTGAGAAATCTACTTAACAGTTTAAACAACAGTAATAAGCAAATCATAGGACCACGCCACGTTCGCGGAACGGGTTTACTCCAGTGATTGCTGGTGCATTTAAAACAAAGTAAATTCTTTAAAACAACGCAATGTTTTTTTTTTTTAAAGAATGTAGCCATTATAAGACTCAAGTCCCATCATACAATGCAACGCAAACCGGAGGATAGAGTTTTACCTTATAATGGCCAAATATGCTTAATACGTGTAAAGCAAAGTCATTTGATATTATTACTACTGCATATATGTTTCAAAAACGAATAACATCATAAATATCAATCATAGGCGGCATAGCTACCATCTACTATGTCGCCATACTAGTTCTACAATCGAATCCGTTATTTCGTATTGGAAATTAGATTTCCGTCATGAGTCGAGGCAAGGGGCAAGCTCCTCTCCGCTTTGAGACACTCTAGCAAATGCCTTAGGACTACACACTCTGGGTAACCCTTGGATCTTCAGGGTCGGTCCTCTCTTACGTTTGAGGATTGGCAATTCCTGAACACACGTTTCCCGGTCCTTACAGACCTAATATCGAGGCGCCTCGCATTCCAACAACCACATAGGTGAAAAGTAGATATAAATGTCAGGGCTAGTAGGTCACTGACACCACCAAAGCTAGAAAGAAACGTTGTGCTCTCCCTGCAGTCCTTATCCCATTTTTAACTCATACCGAGGTGTGAGGCTCGCGAGTCCACGCTATACACAAAGCCAGGCCACGTAGACCGTGCTTTGATCATCAAACAAAAGACTTTGCTTTGCAACAGAAGCCTTGATCACAGCATCTTGGCATGCCCCATAGGCAATCCACTCCATACGACTGATTTCCATCGATATATAACCTCTGAGCTCGCACGTCTCAGAGAAGGGCGTTAAGCAAAAGAATAAATTCTCCGCCGCCAAACAGATATATATTTAATAGAGATGAATCAGTACAGAAAAAAATCCAATGTCAGACACACAGTCCATTTACAAGTCCGTTCTGGGTCTGAACGAAACCGGAGGCACCAAATTCCTCGTATATCCGTACAATCAACACATACGTTCAGACGGCTATTACTTCCGTTCCTTCACGGTAGCTACTCCAATCAGCAACCTCAGCAGCGCCTATCCAACCGATACGAAGATCGTCGGTCTTGAATCGTCTTTGTATTTTCGCCTTCGAATCGTTCGATCAATTATTTGAAATGAGGGTTAGCTCGGCCTTTTCAAATAATTCACGTAATTAGAATTCAAATCAATTCTTTCCATGGTTATATTATTCGACATTCATATTTCAGTTCTTTAGTATTATTTTCGTGTCAAACACATACAACCATCAAATATCAAGTAGATCAAGCCAAATTGGTTTATTTCCAATCCATGTTGCTTATAATATTTTATAACGATTTTTCGCCATTTTTATTTATTTAAAAATGGCCATATTTAATTAAACGATGTTTCAGGTCGTGCCGTGGCACTGGCGCTGTTTTTCCCCTAATTTGTTTTACACATATCGGAAAATCTAACCGTTGGATTTCTACAAATTCTATACCACTGGGAAGATATTCCCAAAGCGAACCCAACGGTTCCAGTTTCGTGAAAATCCGACGGTCGGATCTTCCACACTAGTCGTTTGAAGTTACGGTTTCAAAATTCGAACTGCAGCGTCGTTATTCGATTTAATTTAATTATATTTATATTTATATATAAATATAAACGATTCTGGCGCTGTTTTTCTTTAGATTTGAATTAAACATTCCAGACAATCCAACCGTTGGATTTTTACAAAGTTGGTGCCGTTGGAAAGATATTTCCAAGGCGAACCCAGCGGTTGCGGTTTCGGGAAAATCCGATGGTCGGATTTCTCGTACCAATCGATTCAAAATACAATTTCAAAACACGAACTGCACGGCTTCGATTCCTTTCCATTCTATTTATATTTATATACATATAAATATAGTTCATCCTTTAATTTCAACATCATTTCACTTCTTTAATTTCAACATCGTTTTCACTTCAAATATTTTAACATCGTTTTCACTTCAAATATTTCACTAACGCCTTTATATTTCGAAAAATTTCGCCATAACCTCCTTTGTACGGGAAGGGGTTTGGAAATTTATTGGGCCGTGTTAGGTACCCAATAAATCATATAAAGCATCCACATATTTATAGTGATATATTCTGGTGTTTACAGGTGAGCATGTATAGATAATAACTCCAGAGAATAAATTCTCATCACCCTGTCAAGCCTGAGGGAGCGTGTATTTTTAATTACTCCAGAGGATAAATCCTCGTCACCTCATCCCGTGTGGGAATAAATAGTCCATGTGTCGTATCTAATGACTAGAGAGACGTGATTATTGTCAACTCCAGACCCGTGTGGGTTTTTTTATTAATCTATATAGTCCATATCAGTCATCAGTTCAACCTGTAGTATATAATCATCGCCATACAAGCCTCTCGCTCGTATGGTAAATTTTCCACCTCGTCACACAAGCTCCAAATGCTTATGTGGAATATGATGAAGTATGCCTATCGTCAAGGAGTATGCCATGTAGTGTAGTTCAAAATTAATTGTTACTATCCTATGGCAATGTTTATTATTTCACACAGAATAACCAGCACTCCGCATCCAATGGCATTCAGAGGAGTTGATATAAATATAAAATTGCGCAGCCAACTCATCAAGACTTACCTATTTGTCGGGCACGCAAGTAATTTCTTTACTCTACAGCTAATCCATTTTTCCTGTTCGACACACACACACACACACACACACACACACACACACACACACACATATATATATATATATATGTGCAGAACAAAGCTAATAATAATATTTCTAGCGAACTAATATTTATTTCAACACGTGTGTATTTTTATCAAAGCGTATACATGATAAAAGAAATATTTTTATCATCAAAATATTTATTCAACACGTGAATGTTTTTAACACTTCATATTCACAATAAAAATGTAGTTTTTATTGTCTATTCATTTTATTTTAAAATACGAATAACATTCAACACACGAATTTTCAATTCAATGAATGAATTTCAATTCAACACATGAATATTCTCTATAGTTTGTATATATATAAAAATGTGATTTTTATCGTTAAATCTATTTGTTTAAAATTCGAATAACATTCAACACATGAATTTCAACTCAACGAATGAATTTCAATTCAACACATGAATATTCTCTATAGTTTGTATATATATATGTATAAATGTGATTTTTATCACTAAAGCTATTTATTTAAAATTCGAATAACATTCAACACATGAATTTCAATTCAACGAATGAATTTCAATTCAACACATGAATATTCTCTATAGTTTGTATATATATAAAAATGTGATTTTTATCGCTAAAGCTATTTATTTAAAATTCGAATAACATTCAACACATGAATTTCAATTCAACGAATGAATTTCAATTCAACACATGAATATTCTCTATAGTTTGTATAAATATAAAAATGTGATTTTTATCGCTAAAGCTATTTATTTAAAATTCAAATAACATTCAACACATGAATTTCGATTCAACGAATGAATTTCAATTCAACACATGAATATTGGTTTCAGAATATGTAATTAATTTCAACAAATGAAATTATTCTAACACATGAATATTTCAGAAAATTTCGGCAGCATAACGGTAGGGCAGTTAAAACCGGGACCGTCCCTAGTACGGCTCCTCGCGCTACCTTAAAACCTCGCGGTTTTGGACAATGGGGATCATGCATCTAGTTCGCACGTAGGCAACATGTTTTATTTTCATTTCCACAATCCTATTCTAATTTGTTTCAACCACAAGAGGGTATTTTCAACCACAAAGGTATTTTTCAACCACAATATCAACCACAAACAATTATTTCCAACCATTCGTCATACTATATAATTTCACGCCAATCACAAGCAATAAATATCGTCCATGGTCTGTGGACGAGGGGAGTGTGTATATATATATATATATATATATATATATATATATATTATTTCTATAATTCACTTGCATTTCATCATAATTCAAAGCATATTTGTTTCATACAACGCTTGTATAATTTATACATCGCTAATATAACTTATACAACACATGTACATGAGGTATACAATGCGTATATAATTTACACTTCGCTTATATAATTTATACAACACGATTCCATTCACACAATTTAATTTAGATTCCTCACATTGGTTTTTGATGTGCTAAAAATCGTATGAAGATCAGAAAAATCTGCGGCTTCTGCTAGATGGTAGAGAGCCTCCCTGCGGTCCCGATGTTTCCTGTTTCATCGAATTTCGTTAACACACTAAAAAGATATGATTTTTCAAAGTTTTGCAACACTTAAAAGTGTTATTTCAATTCAGAAATTTCAAAGCAGATAACTTCTCAAACCTTCAAAACTAGGTTTTTAATTCACGATCGATTTGTGCAGTTTCGTCACGATCGGATGCTGCAACGTCGAAGAGCTTCGAACATGCTTCCCAGCGCCTGTGGTGGCAGCGAACTCGACGGCCTCTCTGATGATCGGCGGCGCTCCAAAGGTGGAGACTTCCTCGCTGGAATTCGACGCGAATACTGGATGGTTTCAGTCGAGGCTTGGGTTGATTGAAAGAGGGGAGAAAGGCGATCGGAAAAGCCAACTGGAGGGGGTGGCGAAAACGCCTTTTGTGGCGGCGATCGGGCTTGGAAATTTCGAGCTAGTTTCGCCGTTCGTTCGATATGGTTTGACTAACTTTTCAGAAGAGAGAGAAAGTGAAGGATATTTTCTATTATATTTAAATTTTAAATTCTAAAATATCCTTTCTAACCAACGTACACCAATTTTAACCCAACGACTGTCGCCCCTAGCTAAATACCCCCATTACGGACATAATGGGATATGTTTCGTTGGCCAATTCGACTGTTACAGTCAGTTAATTTTCAAATTAAAGTATAAAACATTTAATATTCAATTTGAACGTACATTTCAATTTGCCAGGGCCACAAACTTAATCGAAAAATTCCAGAAAAATAAATCTAGCTTTGTTTTGACGATACGGTCCCAACAAAACCAGTTTCGTTGAATTCTGAGATCGTATGCAAAATGTCTATTGTCAGGTCGACCCATTTTAACAGAAATTGACCAATCACATTTTCTTTTGCCCCTCTCACATACTAGCTTCAAAAATTATGAAATTTGAAACCTAGCAATAGTTTGACACCCTGGATCCAACAAAAGTGGTTTCGTCGAATTCTGAGGTCGTATGCAAAATATCTATTTTCAAGGGCTATATATTCAATATAGCGACCTTTCTAAAAATTCATTTGGCCATAACTTTTGATTCCTGCTATGAAACTTCGATTTTTCAGATTCGTTAGAAAGGTACTCACTAACAGATTTAAATATTTTTGGTTTCACTCAAATCCGTTTTGTTTTGCACCCGGTACAGTCCGACAAAGTTTGAATTCAATTTTTGAAACTGCAGCGCCGTTTTAGACCTTGTTTATAATTATAATTAATTATATTCGTTTTCAAACGTCGATTCAAACTCACTTTTCATTGCTATTATTTAAAATATTTATTTTAAATATTTAAAATCCATTATTTTTGTCGATTTAAAATTTTTAAATTGGTTCAGATTTTCCGGGTCGTTACAACGGCTGGGCCAGTGGGTGTGGCAGAGCTCCGCCGGCGGTGGAGCACTCGAGCGCGGCCCCCATTTTTTCAATTTGAAAATATACGGTGGATGATGTATAGGAGAAGGGTTGACCAAGTTTTAATATACGTATATATAATATTTAATTTTAATTTTAAAATCCAAAAAGTTATCTTTTGTTACGAACTCCAAATCGAACCCAACGACTTTCGCCCCTAGCTACTTACCCTCATTCCGAAAACAATGGGATATGTTTCGTAAGCTAGTTCGGCCGTTTCGATCAGTTTTTGTCAAAATCACAATATAAATCTATATATTGAATTTGAACGCACATTTCAATTTACTAGGGCCACATAAGGACTTTAAAAATTCCCGAAAAATATTTTCTAGCTTTGTGTTGATGATACGGTCCTAAGAAAACTAATTTCATCAAATTTGAAGGCCGTTTGAAAAATGGCCATTTTCTGGTCGATCCAAATTGACTGAAACTGACAAAACATGTTTTCTTTTGCCACGCTCACATATTGGTTCAGAAAATTATGAATTTTGGAATCTATTAATAACTTGACATCACGGATCCAACAAAAGTGCTTTCGCCGAAAACCATGGTCATTCGCAAAATTTCCATTTTTAAGGGCCAGAATTCCATAGCGACTATATTGAATTTTCAACTGGACGTATCTATTGATTCCCGCTATGAAATTTTGATTTTTCGGAATTGTCGAAAAGATATTTTCAATTAGATACAAATATTTTTGGTTTTGCTAAAAATCCGGTTTGTTTTGAACCCTGTACATTCATTTGAATTTTTAAATCGAATTTTCAAACTACCACGCCATTTTCAATACTTTTTAAAATTAAAATAAAATATTTATATTCTAACGTCGATCTATATAAATATATACGTTCTAATTCTATTCAAAATAAATTTCTCATCATTATTATTTAAAATAATTCATTTTAAATATTCAAAATTCACTAAAATTGCCAAAATAATAAATTTAAATTGGTTCGGATTTCCGGGTTATTACAATCTCCCCCACTTAAAACTTTTCGTCCCCAAAAAGGAACAAAGCTTAAAGTTGTTTTACAAATCAACTCAACTTTCATTATTTTTATTATGGCCTAAGTTCTTCAACTTTTCAGTTTCTAAGAAATTTTCAAATTCTTCAAAAATTTGGCTAACACCCTAAATTTTCGAAAAATTTCGCCATAACCTCCCCTGCACGGGAGCACCGGGAAGATCCCGAAATTGCCATACAGGCCTCTCCAATCCAAAAAGAAAAAGAAACAGCCAATCGGCTCATAAAATCATCCAAAACCCAAGAAATTAGTAAACATGTACCTATTTGTCGGGCAAACAATTTTATTCTTCTACTCTAGCCTCCTTGCTATGACCTGTTCACACATATATGTACATGCATGCATTTCCAAACAATTTTCAATACAGTTCAATATTTGGTTCAATTTGGCCTAAATTCACCTTTCTTTCTTATGTTGATTTAAATAAATAATCACACAACACAACCATCAATCAATTAGTTGATTAGCTTTTCAAATTTATAACTTTGATACATATACAGAAAATCACGTTTTTGATGCCAATTCACAACAATAGACCCTATCTAGTTTTGGTTCTCACACCAGTCAATTGGAGATATATATATGTATGTATGTATGTATCCCACTTTCGGCACTCGAATATAAACACTGATGATGGTGCGCCATCATCAGAATCGGACCCGGGCGACTAGAGTGTGATCCTATATCCATCCGGTATGTTTGAGGCTTCAATACACGTGGATCAGATGTATATTCAAATCTCTATATACTTGATTGTCCAAATCGATTTAAAATAAATATTCAAATACGAATAATTGTTTTAAATTTTCAAAACAAAAATTGTTTTCAATTTTATTTTAAAACATCACTCTTCTCACTCGTTTTCGGATACTACTGATCCCATCTCTAACGAGTCATTCTCATTGGATATTACTAATCCAATCTCTATGAATTCTTTCGTTCGGTTCTAATATGTCTTGTTCTCGAGCTTTGAAAACCAAAGCTCTGATACCAGCTGAAACGACCCAAACTTGTAACAACCCAGAAAATCCGAGCCAATTTAAAATTTTTATTTTGGCAATTTAGTGAATTTTGAATATTTAAAATGAATTATTTTAAATAATAATGACGAGAAATTTATTTTGAATAGAATAGAACGTATATATTTATTTGAATTGTCGTTAGAATATAAATATTTTATTTTCAATATAAAAGGAATTGAAAATGGTGTGGTAGTTCGAAAATTTGATTTCAAACTTCAAATGACGTGCATGATTCAAAATAAACCGGATTTTAGCGAAACCAAAAATATTAGAATCTATTTGAGAATATCTTTCCAACGAATCCGAAAAATTGAAATTTCATAGCGGGAATCAAAAGTTACGTCTAGTTGAAAATTCAGAATAGTCGCTATGGAATTCTGGCCCTTTAAAATGGCCATTTTTCAAACAGTCTCAGAATTCGATGAAATTAGTTTTGTTAGGACCATATCGTCAATACGAAGCTAGAAAATATTTTTTGGGAATTTTTATAGTCCGTATGTGGCCCCGGTAAATTGAAATGTGCGTTCAAATTCAATATATAGAGTTATATTTTGATTTGGACGAAAACTGATCGTAACAGCCGAACTGGCTTATGAAACATATCTCATTGTGTTCGGAATGGGGGTAATTACCTAGGGACTACAATCGGTGGGTTCGATTTCGAGTTCAAAATAAAAAGTTGCTTTTTGAAATAAAAATAATAATATAATATATATAATCCCACCATTTATCTCTCTCCTCTTTCCCCCGTTGACTCAAATCGATTTCAGGAAGAAGAAAAAAAAACTAACTAAACCTCGTCGCTCCCTCAGCCGCCACCACCCACAGCCACGCTCCACTGCAACCAGACCCCCCCCCCCCCCCAATCGCGCCCTTTCCCCCTCCTTCTCCTTCTCCTTCGCCTCCCCCTTCCCCTGTAAGAGAAACCGCGCCCAAACCCTGAGCCCCCCAAATCAACGTGAATCGCCAGCCCTGGCGCCACCTGCCACGATCCCCACCACTTCTCCGACCACCCATGGCCGGCGCGACCCTCCAGCACCACCCCTCCGACGGTGAGCCCCCTCTTTCCACCTGAAAGTTTAGTTTTGATTTTAATTAAATGTAATTAGCTTTATAAATTTAGAAATCAGTTTTGTTTATTATTTATAAGAAATCAAATTTTTTTATTGATTATAAAGTTTCAATTTTTATAGATAAAGGTTTAATTTTTTATTAGTGAAAAGGCAGAATTTTAATTAGTGAAAAGGTAGGATCTTTATTAGTGAAAAGGCGGGATTTTTATTAGTGAAAAGGCGGGATTTTTTATTAGTGAAAAGGCGGGATTTTTATTAGTGAAAAGGCGCGATTTTTATTAGTGAAAAGGCAGGATTTTTATTAGTGAAAAGGTGGGATTTTTATTCGTGAAAAGGCGGGATTTTTATTCGTGAAAAGGCGGGATTTTTAACAGCGAAAAGGCGGGATTTTTAAAATAGAAAAATATTTGATTTTTCCTATATGAACATTAGCAAAAAGATTTGATTTTTTATTTAAGATGTAGCGATATAAAAATTATATTTTTATATTATGAAGTAAAGGATAAAGTTACGATTTTTATCTATGTGAAGAAACGATAAAAATATGATTTTTATCTAGGTGGAGTTGAACTAAAAATAAAATCTGTATATATATATATAGTAGCATTTTAAAAATATAATTTTTATATAAATGATAGCAAAGAAAAGATTTGATTTTTTTATTGGAAAAGATATGATCTTTATATATATGATAGCATTGTAAAAATACGATTTATACATGTATGGTTTAGAAGTAATAATATGATTTTGTTTATAGGAGGGAAAAAATGATTTTTTTTGTGAAAAGAGAAATAGAAAAATATAATCTTTATAATGAAAACATCGTTTTAAAGATACAATTTTTATCATCTTGAAAGCGAAGTAAAAATATGTTATTTATATATATATAGTGAATACGAGCATCGAAAGTGACAAAACTCAAGCACGGCGAAGATTTCCTACATACGAAGAGTCGCGGAGTTTGGTTTAGCTAATCGGTGAGAACTTCCCACTTTAATTCTTGTTTTCTAGTTAAAAATATATACTAGGATAAAGACGGTGCTTAGCAGCACCCGACACCCGTTGTCCACAGACCATGGACGACTTGTTTGATTTTGTTGTGTGGTGAAAATTGATTGTGATGTGGAATGAATGGAAATATATTCACGTGTTGAAATAAATAATTTATCATTAAAAATATAAATTTAACGTGAAGGTGAATAAATAAATATTCATTTACAAATCGAACGATTTGTTTATGTACACTGATTTAACTGATATTGATTGGGACGATAAATTTTACACATCGCCCAACTGCACAAATAAAAATCTGTGTTTGTTGACTTAAACCCCACACGGGTATTGGGATGATATTTGACCTACACTAACCCCGATTATTTAGTAGTATGTCAATCGATAGGTTGACAGACAGTTGTGTAGTGCACTTTGGATGATGGTTGATTATTTATCATTGCTATTATATACATGTGTTGTATGGAGTCCATACAATTAACATTATATGGTAATTGAGTGGGCCTTATTCCAATTTGGAAAATAAAGAATATTATAAAATAAAAATTCATGTTTTGAATAGAATAAATAGTCATGTGTTGACAATACTCATGTGCTGAGAATATTCATGTGTTGAAAATATTCATGTGTTGAATAAAATATATATTCATGTGTTGAAGAAAATATTCATTTGTTGAATAGAATAATGAAGTTATTGATATATATTAAGCCGTGTTGATTAGATTTGCGCCATTTTGACGCGAACGATATTTATATCAATTATATTCGTTTATATAATGAATATATAAAAGGAAGTGATTTCAAAATCTAATACGTTGAAAATATTATCATTTATATATTAATGTTATGATATATTCAATTTTGATTTGAAATTGAATAAGAAGTTGAAATTGTCTTGAAAATGAATTTAAAACGATTTGTAAAATACGTTTAGAATTGAAAACGATTAAATATATATAATATATATATTATATATAACAAATGGTCTGAATAGAAAGCGCCGCGCCGCGGCAGTTCGCTAATTTCGACCATTGACTTCGAATTGACGTTACGGGAGATCCAATAGTCGGATTCTCCTAAAACCGAAACCGTTGGGTTCGTATCGAAAAGAGCTTTCCGATGAATATTAGAAATTTGAAATCTAATGGTAGGATTTGGAATTATGTCCAAATCAAATTTGGAAAAGGTCGCTGTAAGTGCAGTTCGACGACCGTTATTGGAAATCGACTGTACGGGCCTTGATAAAATTATTTAAAATATCAATAAATTGTGTAAAATCATAATAAATGATTTAGAAAGAATTGGGGTGAAAAATCCCATATTTAAAATGATAAAAATATATTTTGATTGAAATGAACTAGTTATGAACTAGAAATATAATCCAATGTTTTTGAATAAATAAATTGGATGCGAAGTGGTTTTGAAATAATCAGAATTTCCGATATACGAATTGGAATGGATTTGAATCGAAATTATCTTCGGAATATTTCGATGTTGGATTTCGTGATTATACAAATATGGTTGTGGAAATTTGAAAGATATATTTATATCGTTATTTCCAATACGATATTTGTTGGTTTCAGAATTTGATATTGAATATAAGCCGATATATTTTCTATTCAGAGCCTTGTATATAATATCAAATGGGATTTTGGGTTCATCGTGAATGATGTCTTAAATAACACTATTCTTGAACCCAGTTTAGAAAAGAATAAATCTTTTAATTAAGATTTAGTGAAATTGTCCAGTTAATTGGTATTTAGTTGGAATTGAATTTAAATTGGATTTTAGGTTTATCGTGAGCGGTGTTTTGAATAACACCTGTTCTTTAACCCGGTTAACAATGGAATGTGATTTTGGGTTTATCGTGAACCGTGTTTTAGATGACGTTGGTTCTTTAACCCAGTTAAAGACAGAATATTAATTTCTGGGAAGATTAAAACTAAGTGGATTTTTAATGAATCTTTAATTAGATTAAAATGATCGAGAATGGAGTATCACCAATTTTGCTCCAAAGCGATAGTTAAATCTTTAATTAGATTTGAACGTGAAATGGTAATTAATATTTATCGATAACACCATGGTGTTAGATATGGAGTATTACCAGTTTTGCTCCATGGGATGAATAAGATGGGATTGGGAAATAAAATAAATAATTACTTCAGTGTGGTTCGCTAATCCCGACTAGTTTGGAAAACCTTAACATGGTTTGAAATGATATCCAAAGGAAGATTCAAGAATAAATTTAGAAGAATTTATCTTTGATAAAATTAATGGGAACCTTTCCCTAAGAATGTGAATATTTGAATAAAAGAATATTCTGAATTGGAATGAGGCGTATGTTATGTTTGTGTAACACTTGTTTATTATATACGCGGGTTATTCAGAAAGACCAGGTTTATACCCATTCTGAATAACCGATTCAACGATAAGTCGAAGATGAAGACGGTGGTTGAACACCGGAGGTCTTCACATCGTTTGGATGATTATTGGTGATCTTGATTGGGTTGTACACCCAAGAGGAGGGAATCAGTTGGTGATCGTCCAGACGTACTTGGAGATCGATGGATATGCGAGGAATAAGGTTCCTCCGGTTTCGTTCAGACCCAGAACGAACTTATAAATGGAATGTGTGTCTGACATTGGATTTTATTCTGTGAGATTGATTTCTATTAAATATATATCTGTTTGGCGGCGGAGAATTTATTCACTTGCTTAACGCCCTTCTCTGAGACGTACGAGCTTAGAGGTTATATATCGATAGATATCAATCGCATGGCATGAATTGCCTATGTGGCATGCCTTAGTGGCAAATGATCAAGGCTTCTGCTGAAAAGGAAAGTCTTGTGGTTGATGATCAAAGCACGGCCTGTGTGGCATAGCTTTGTGTATAGCGTTAATTCGCGAGTCTCACACCTCGGTATGAGTCAAAAACGGGATAGTGACTGTAGGGAGAGCACGGCGTTTCTTTCTAGCTATGGGTGATGTCAGTGACCAACCAGCCCTGACATTTATATACTTTTTACCTGTGTGGTTGTTGGATGCGAGGCACCTCAGATATAGGTCTGATAGGACCGAGAAACGTGTGTTCAGGAATAATTAATCCTCAAAAGTAAGAGAGGACCGACCCTGAAGATCCAGGATCGCTGTGTGTGGTCCTGAGACATTTGCTAGAGTGTCTCGAATGGAGAGGAGCTTGCCGCTTTCCTCGACTCATGACGGAAATCCAATTTCCAATACGTGATAATTCGGTTTTATTTGTAGAACCTAGTATGGCGACATAGTAGATGGTAGCTATGTCGTCTATGATGGATACTTATGATTGAAATTGTTTTGACACTATACAATTACAGTAATATCAAAATAATCTCTTTTTAAATGTATCAAGCATTCTTTGGCTATTATAAGGTAAAACCCTATCCTCCGGCTTGCGTTGCATTGTGTGATGGGACCTGGGTCTTATAATAGCTTCATTTTTCTTTATTTAGCATTGCGCTGTTTGTTTTATGCACTGGTATTCTTGGGAGGAAACCCGTTCCGTGTTATACGGCATGGTCCCTTGATTTACCTAACTTTAAAAATAAAGATTAATAACTGTTTTAGTTCTCACACCAGTCACATGATTGACCTGGAGTTTATTATTTTAACCTAAACTCTGGGTGCCCCTATTTTGCACAAGGGCAGCTAGTAGTTTTGGTTTTACAGATTTATATTCACAGGATCCTGGTTTATAGCTAAAGTGATATTCGGAAAGCTCTGTATCCGCGTATTTCTTTAAGTTATGTTTTGTATTAATTTTTTCCGCTGCAGTAATGTCATTTAAATCTCTAATATTTATCAAATGTGTAATATTTATACATACTCTGTATATTCTTGTACTCTGATGAATTGTTGTAATAAGCAATGAAATGTTCTTCTGTTTGTGTTCTGATTCGTCTTGTTCTCAAATCAATCCGTTCTTTCCTTACCGGGGAAGTTACGGGTGCTTACAGTGGTATTAGAGCTTTGGTTTACAGAGCTTGAGAACAAGACACATTAGAACCAAACGAAAGAATTCATCAGAGATTGGACTAGTAATGTCCAATAAGAATGACTCGTTAGAGATGGGATCAGTAGTATCCTAGAGCGAGTCGAAAGAGTGTTATTTCTAAAATAAAAATTGAAAACAAATTTTGTTTTGAAAGTTAAATTCAAGTATACGTATTTAAATATTTTATTTGTATTGAATTTGGACAATCGAGTATATAAAGATTTTGCATATACGCGTCATGAATGTATATTTGAAGTTTTAATATATTGGATAGATATGGATTCACACTCTAGTCGTCCGGACATGATTCTGATGATGGCGCGCCATCACCAATATTTATTTTCGAGTTTCGAAAGTGGGATTTCTATATATTTCCATTAGATTGGTGTGAGAACCAAAACTAGATAGGTTTATTGTTGTGATTTGGCATCAAAAACATGATTTTCTATATCTGTATCAAAATTATGAATTTTGAACGATAATCCACTAATTGATTACTGGTCGTGTTATTTGATTATTGGTTTCATTTATTAAAATTTTGAACCATTTAGCCTAATGGAACCAAATTTTGAACTGAATTGAAAATTGATCACAATTGCATGTATATCTATTGAACAGGTCATAGCAGAGAAGCTAAGCAGAGGAATAAAATTGTTTGCCTGACAAATAGGTACATGTTTATTGTATTTCTTGGGTTTTTGATGATTTTATGAGCTGATTGGCTTTTTCTTTTTCTTTTGGATTGGTGAGGGCCATGGGAGGCTATTTGAAATATCCCGAAGCTCCCGGTGCAGGGGAGGTTATGGCGAAATTTTTCGAAAACTTAGGGTGTTAGACAATTTTTGGAAAAATTTGAAAAGTTCTTAGAAACTGAAAAGTTGAAGAAATTAAGCCATAATTAAAATAATGAAACTTGAGTTGGTTTGTAAAACAACTTTCAGCTTCGTTCCTTTTCGGGGACGAAAAGTTGTAAGTGGGGGAGATTGTAACAACCCGGAAAATCCGAGCCAATTTAAAATTTTTATTTTGGCAATTTTAGTGAATTTTGAATATTTAAAATGAATTATTTTAAACAATAACGACGAGAAATTTATTTTGAATAGAAACATAACGTATATATTTATTTGAATCGTCGTTAGAATATAAATATATTATTTTAAATATAAAAGGAATTGAAAATGGCGTGGTAATTCGAAAATTCGATTTCAAACTTCAAATGAATGTGCAGGATTCAAAATAAACCGGATTTTAGCGAAACCAAAAATATTAGAATCTACTTGAGAATATCTTTCCAAGAATTCGAAAAATTGAAATTTCATAGCGGGAATCAAAATATACGTCCAGTTGAAAATTCAGAATAGTCGCAATGGAATTCTGGCTCTTTAAAATGGCCATTTTTCAAACAGTCTCAGAATTCGATGAAATTAGTTTTGTTAGGACCATATCGTCAATACGAAGCTAGAAATTAATTTTTGGGAATTTTTAGAGTCCGTATGTGGCCCCGCTAAATTGAAATGTGCGTTCAAATTCAATATATAGAGTTATATTTTGATTTGGATGAAAACTGATCGTAACAGCCGAACTGGCTTATGAAACATATCCCATTATGTTTGGAATGGGGGTAATTACCTAGGAACTACAGTCGGTGTGTTCGATTTCGAGTTCAAAATAAAAAGGTGCTTTTTGAAATAAAAATAATTAAATATAATATAATATAATATATATAATCCCACCCTTTATCTCTCTCCACTTTCCCCCGTTGACTCAAATCGATTTCAGAAAGAAGAAGAAAAAAACCTAACTAAACCCCGTCGCTCCCTCAGCCGCCACCACCCACCGCCACGCTCCGCCGCAACCAGACCTCCCCCCCCCCTCATCGCACCCCTCTCCCCCTCCTTCTCCTCCGCCTCCCCCTTCCCTTGTAAGAGAAACCGCACCCAAACCCTGAGCCCCCCCCCCCCCCCCCCAAATCAACATGAATCACCCGCCCTGGCGCCACCTTCCGCGACCCCCACCACTTCTCCGACCACCCATGGCCGGCGCATCTCTCCAGCACCACCCCTCCGACGGTGAGCCCCCTCTTTCCACCTGAAAGTTTAGTTTTGATTTTAATTTAATGTAATTAGCTTTATAAATTTAGAAATCAGTTTTGTTTATTATTTATAAGAAATCAAATTTTTTTATTGATTATAAAGTTTCAATTTTTATAGATAAAGGTTTAGTTTTTTATTAGTGAAAAGGCGAGATTTTTATTAGTGAAAAGGTGGGATTTTTATTAGTGAAAAGGCAGGATTTTTATTTGTGAAAAGGCGGGATTTTTATAAGTGAAAAAGCGGGATTTTTATAAGTGAAAAGGCAGGATTTTTATTAGTGAAAAGGCGGGATTTTTATTAGTGAAAAGGCGGGATTTTTAGTAGTGAAAAGGCGGGATTTTTAAAATAGAAAAAGATTTGATTTTTCCTATATAAACATTAGCAAAAAGATTTGATTTTTTATTTAAGATGTAGCGATATAAAAATTAGATTTTTATATTATGAAGTAGCGGATAAAGTTACGATTTTTATCTATGTGAAGAAACGATAAAAATAAGATTTTTATCTAGGTGGAGTTGAACTAAAAATAAAATCTTAATATATATAGCAGCGTTTTAAAAATATAATTTTTATAAAGATTTGATTTTTGTATTGGAAAAATGCGATCTTTATATATATGATAGCATTGTAAAAATACGATTTATACATGTACGGTTTAGAATTGTTTATAGGAGGAAAAAACGATTTTTATTATGAAAAGAGAAATAGAAAAATATAATCTTTATAATGAAAATATCGTGTTAAAGATGCTATTTTTATCATCTTCAAAGCGAAATAAAAATATGTTATTTTTATATATACAGTGAATACGGGCAACGAAAGTGACAAAAGGCGAGCACGGCGAAGATTTCCTACATACGAAGAGTCGCAGCGTTTGGTTTAGCTAATCGATGAGAACTTCTTACTTTAATTCTTGTTTTCTAGTTAAAAATATATACTAGGATGCAGACAGTGCTTAGCAGCACCCGACACCCATTGTCCACAAACCATGGACGACTTGTTTGATTTTGTTATGTGGTGAAAATTGATTGTGATGAGGAATGAATGGAAATATATTCATGTGTTGAAATAAATAATTTATCATTAAAAATATAAATTTAGCGTGAAGGTGAATAAATAAATATTCATTTACAAATCGAACGATTTGTTTATGTACACTGATCTAACTGATATTGATTGGGACAATAAATTTTACACATCGCCCAACTGCACAAATAAAAATCTGTGTTTGTTGACTTAAACCCCACACGGGTATTGTGATGATATTTGACCTACACTGTAACACCCCACACCCGCTACGGATACTCACTAAGGGAATGCCATAACATCGGTGGAGTATTTTAAGTGAATATAGAACAGAAAAATTACAACAAGACAGATATAAATAATACTTGAAAATTTAAAACATCATTTCATTGCAGCAGAAGATAAACATGTCTGGTTACAATACCAAAACCAACTAAACAAGAGTCCAGTACTAAATATCCATCTTAATAAAATATAAGTACATAATCCCACTACATAACTAATAGCCATGATAGAAAAGATAACCGAGCTTTACATCAAGAGTCCAAGCTCCAAGATAGATAAAGCAGTCTGGATCAAACTCCACTAGAACTAGGCCCAACCTGAGGACCTGAGGGGGAAAAAGATAAAAACAACGGGGTCAGACATAAGTCTGAGTGAGCCCTATAACTTTAACAATACAATCATTAAAGTAATTAGGGTATGATATAAACTTGGTACGGTGACGACTGGCGATAAATGACTACACTAAGCAGCCAACTAGACATAGGAAGAACTAAGACATCGATATAGAAGCATCTACCCACCCAAGGGTAATTACTACACTGCACCACACCAGTCATTCCTACTTAAAGGTTGATCCCACCCATGGACTTAGAAAATATAACTAGTAGTTTCGTGTACCCCTAGCTGACCACATAGGTGCCGTCTGCCCCTATCTCCACTAGGTGTACCCACTACTCCCTAAGCGATCGGCTCCCTAACGTAGATACCCGTGCTGGTCCCACAGTGGGGTGTATCATTCCCCAAAGTGGCAACCCGATACCAACGCTGATCCATGGCTTATACCTACACGATGCAACAACGTCTTACCTACCAGCCCGGGCCCACACACGCATATGAAACCTGTTGGACTTGCGTTGCCACCGCTAACCCGTTTTGGCCTCTTATAGTCAAGCCCAGTACGCGTGTCCCGTCCTCGACATGGGTCGAGCCCAATAAGATACATATGGGTTACTGGTTGAAATGGGCCCCCACAAGCTACCCACCTAAGCTTGTCCCTTTTTCTAGTGCATCCTACTTAACCCTTTAATCATGTTTAATTACATGTTTCCACTTGGTTAAGTATTCTAATCGTATTTTCTATTGCCACCCAAGGCAACCCACTAGATTTCCACATGCCACCCAACGCACTTACTTGATTTCCACATGCCACCCAAGGCACCCACTTAACCCCTCATGCCCCACTACATGCTTATCTGGTTAAGTGTTTCTTAATTGATTAAGACAGTAACCTTTGCAAAGACCTCTCACATTAGACTATCTTTTATGGCAGCTGGATTTGCCGGTCGGGTCCGGGCAGCCTTACGCCATAACCGAGTCTAACCTCATGTCTTTACACTTGTCACGTATTTAGTTTATGCCTAAGACCTCTCACATTGGGCTAATCATTTGTAGCCGCTGGATTTGTCGGTCGGGTCCGGGCAGTCTTATGCTACAAAAGGGTCCAACCTCGTGTCTTAGTCGATTAATTACACCTAATTAATCACCCCCATATTTTGAATTAATTTTCCGTAATTAATTCCAATTTAATGATGTACATAATTGACTCAATTATGTCCATCCACTTATGGTATGCAACATCATACCAATTTCACCATAATTTTGTAAACATGAATATTAACCCCCAGGTTGACTCCCAGGTCGACTCCCAGGTCGACCTGGTCTGGGCGGGAATTTTCCCGCCTAGCCCATATTCTGCATTTTTGAAATCTGTTTCGTTTTCTGATTTTTCGTGAAACTTCTAAAGGCCATATCTCAGTCATACGGACTACGATTCACGAAATTTCGGACTCTATTTCGCATATTTTTCCGAGACGAACGCTACCGCGAAACCTGTTTCCCTTATTTCTCATGTCTAAGATTAATTATTCATTAATTTATGAAAATCACTGTTGTTAGAAATACGGGGTGTTACATACACTAATCCCGATTGTTTAGTAGTATGTCAATTGATAGGTTGACAGACAGTTGTGTAGTGCACTTTGGATGATGGTTGATTATTTATCATTGCTATTATATACATGTGTTGTATGGAGTCCATACATTATATGGTAATTGAGTGGGCCTTATTCCAATTTGGAAAATAAAGAATATTATAAAATAAAAATTCATGTGTTGAATAGAACAAATAGTCATGTGTTGACAATACTCATGTGTTTAGAATATTCATGTGTTGAATAAAATATTTATACAATAAAATTCACATTTTTATTGTAAGTAAGAATGAATAAATATTCATGTGTTGAATAAAATATATATTCATGTGTTGAAGAAAATATTCATTTGTTGAATAGAATAACGAAGTTATTGAAATAAAGTCGTGTTGATTAGATTTGCGCCATTTTGATGCGAACGATATTTATATCGATTATATTCGTTTTTATAATGAATATAGAAAAGGAAGTGATTTCAAAATCTAATATGTTAAAAATATTACCAATTATATATTAATGATATGAAATATTCAGTTTTGATTTGAAATTGAATATGAAGTTGAAATTGTTTTGAAAACGAATTTAAAATGATTTATAAAATACGTTTGCAATTGAAATCGATTAAATATATATAATATATATTATATATATTAAATGGCCTAAATAGAATGCGCCGCGCCGCGGCAGTTCGCGAATTTCGACCATTGACTTCTAATTGACGTTACGGGAGATCAGACCGTCGAATTCTCCTGAAACCAGAACCGTTGGGTTCGTATCGAAAAGAGTTTTCTGATGATTATTAGAAATTTGAAATCTAACGGTTGGATTTGTAATTATGTCCAAATCAAATTTGGAAAAGGTCGCTGTAAGTGCAGTTCGACGACCGTTATTGGAAATTGATTGTACGGGCCTTGATAAAATTATTAAAAATATCAATAAATTGTGTAAAATCATAATAAATGATTTAGAAAGAATTGGGGTGAAAAATCCAATATATAAAAAGGATAAAAATATATTTTTATCGAAATGAACTAGTTATGAACTAGAATTATAATCCAATGTTTTTGAATAAATAAATTGGATTCGAAGTGGTTTTGAAATAATCAGAATTTCCGATATACGAATTGGAATGGATTTGAATCGAAATTATCTTCGGAATATTTCGATGTTGGATTTCGTGATTATACAGATATGGTTGTGGAAATTTGAAAGATATATTTATATCGTTATTTCCAATACGATATTTGTTGGTTTCAGAATTAGATATTGAATATAAGCCGGTATATTTTCTATTCAGAGCCTTGTATTTAATATCAAATGGGATTTTGGGTTCGTCGTGAATGGTGTCTTAAATAACACTGTTCTTGAATCCAGTATAGAAAAGAATAAATATTTTAATTAGGATTTAGTGAAATTGTCCAGTTAATTGGTATTTAGTTGGAATTGAATTTAAATTGGATTTTGGGTTTATCATGAGCGGTGTTTTGAATAACACCTGTTCTTTAACCCGATTAATAATGGAATGTGATTTTGGGTTTATCGTGAACCGTGTTTTAGATGTCGTTGGTTCTTTAACCCAGTTAAAGACATAATATTATTTTTGGGAAGATTAAAACTAAGTGGAGTTTTAATGAATATTTAATTAGATTGAAATGATCGAGAATGGAGTATCACCAATTTTTCTCCTAAGCGATAGTTAAATCTTTAATTAGATTTGAATGTGAAATGGTAATTAATATTTACTGATAACACCGTGGTGTTAGATATGGAGTATTACCAGTTTTGCTCCATGGGATGAATAGGTTGGGATTGGGAAATAAAATAAATAATTACTTCGGTGTGGTTTGCTAATCCCGACCAGTTTGGAAAACCTTAACATGGATTGAAATGATATCCAAAGGAAGATTCAAGAATAAATTTAGAAGAATTTATCTTTGATAAAATTAATGGGAACCTTTCCCTAAGAATGTGAATATTTGAATAAAAGAATATTCTGAATTGGAATGAGGCGTATGTTGTGTTTGTGTAACACTTGTTTATTATACACGCGGGTTATTCGGAAACGCCGGGTTTATTCCCATTCTGAATAATCGATTCGACGATAAGTCGAAGATGAAGACGGTGGTTGAACACCGGAGGTCTTCACATCGTTTGGATGATTATTGATGATCTTGATTGGGCTGTACACCCAAGAGGAGGGAATCAGTTGGTGATCGTCCAGACGTACTTGGAGATCAATGGATATGCGAGGAATAAGGTTCCTCCGGTTTCGTTCAAACCCAGAACGGACTTGTAAATGGACTGTGTTTCTGACATTGGATTTTATTCTGTGTGATTGATTTCTATTAAATATATATCTGTTTGGCGGCGGAGAATTTATTCTCTTGCTTAATTCCCTTCTGTAAGACGTACGAGCTTAGAGGTTATATATCGATAGATATCAGTCGCATGGCATGAATTGCCTGTGTGGCATGCCTAAGTGGCAGATGATCAAGGCTTCTGTTGAAAAACAAAGTCTTGTGGTTGATGATCAAAGAACGACCTATGTGGCACAACTTTGTGTATAGCGTTAATTCGCGAGCCTCACACCTTGGTATGAGTCAAAAACGGGATAGTGACTGCGGGGAGAGCACGACGTTTCTTTCTAGCTATGGGTGATGTTAGTGACCTACCAGCCCTGACATTTACATACTTTTTACATGTGTGGTTGTTGGATGCGAGGTGCCTCGGATATAGGTCTGATAGGACCGGGAAACGTGTGTTCAAGAATAATTAATCCTCAAAAGTAAGAGAGGACAAGCCCTGAAGATCTAGGATCGCTGTGTGTGGTCCTGAGACATTTGCTAGAGTGTCTCGAACGGAGAGGAACTTGACCCTTGCCTCGACTCATGACGGAATTCCAATTTCCAATACGTGATAATTCAGTTTTGTTTGTAGAACCTAGTATGGCGACATAGTAGATGGTACTTATGCCGTCTATGATTGAAATTGTTTTGACACTATACACTTATAGTAATATCAAAATAATCTGTTTTTAAACGTATCAAGCATTCTTTGGCTATTATAAGGCAAAACCCTATCCTTCGGCTTGCATTGCATTGTGTGATGGGACCTGGGTCTTATAATAGCTTCATTTTTCTTTATTTAGCATTGCGCTATTTGTTTTATGCACTGGTACTCTTGGGAGGAAACCCGTTCCGTGTTATACGGCGTGGTCCCTTGATTTACCTAACTTTAAAAATAAAAATTAATAACTGTTTTAGTTCTCACACCAGTCACATGACTGACCTGAAGTTTATTGTTTTAACCTAAACTCTGGGTGCCCCTATTTTCCATGCGGGAAGCTAGTAGTTTTGGTTTTGCAGATTTGTATTCACAGGATCCTGGTTTCTACCAGAAGTGATATTCGGAAAGCTCTGTATCCGCGTATTTCTTTCAGTTATGTTTTGTATTATTTTTTCCGCTGTTGTAATGTCATTTAAATCTCTGATATTTATCAAATGTGTAATATTTATTCATACTCTGTATATTCTTGTACATTGATGGAATTGTTGTAATAAGCAATGAAATATTATTCTGTTTGTGTTTTGATTCGTCTTGTTCTCAAAGCAATCTGTTCATTCCTTACCGGGGAAGTTATGGGTGCTTACAGAACTTCCCCGTGAAGGAAAGCCCGGATTGAGTTGGGGACAACACAAATCAGAATACAAACAGAAGAACATTTCATTGCTTATTACAACAATTTCATCAGAATACAAGAATATAACAGAGTATAAATGAATATTATATATCAGAAAAATATCAGAGATTTTAAATATATTACTGCAGCGGAAAAATAATATAATACACCACTAAAAGAGATATATGGATACAGAGCTTTCCGGATATCATTCCAGTTGTAAACCAGGTTCCTGTGAATATAAATCTGCAAAACCCTAAAATACTAGCTGCCCGTGTGGAAAATAGGGGCACCCATAGTTTAGGTTAAAACGATAAGCTCCAGGTCAGTCATGTGAATGGTGTGAGAACTAAAAAAGTTATTTAAAACTTTACTTTAAATCGGATATATCAAGAGACCACGCCGTATAACACGGAACGGGTTTCCTCCCAAGAATACCAGTGCATATAACAAAACAACGCAATGCTTTTTGAAAAAATGAAGCTATTATAAGACCCAGGTCCCATCACACAATGCAACGCAAGCCGGAGGATAGGGTTTTCCCTTATAATAGCCAAACATGCTTGGTACATTAAAACAAATCATTTGATACTATTATAAGTGCAAAGTGTATAAAACAACTTCAAATATAAATGTATCAATCCTAGATGGAATGGGTACCATATATCATGTCGCCAATACCAGGCTCTACAATCAAAACCGCAAATGTCACGTATTGGAAGTTGGATTTCCATCTGTGAACCAAGGCAAGGGATCGTCCTTACCGCTTTAAGACTGTCTGGCCCAAGCCTCAGGCAAGCGCGTAGGCAAGCCTTGGATCGTTAGGGCCGGTCAACCCGATGTGGATTATAATGCCTGAACACTGCGTTTCCCCGCCCTATGGGGCCTAAATGAGCCAAATGACTCCATCGGTCCCGGATCGACCGATATAACAGAGGCTCCTCGCTATCCATCATCCACATAAGTAAAATGCCAGGGTGTGTAAAACGTTGACACCACTCCTAACTAGAAAGAAACGCATGCCCTCCCTGAGGTCCTCTCCCGTTTGTGAGGCTCGCGAATTAACGCTACACAAAGCTACGCTGTATTAAAGTCGTTCTTTGATCATCAACCACAAGACTCTGCTTTAAAACAGAAGCCTTGATCATTTGCATCTCAGCATGCCACACAGGTAATTCATGCCATGCGACTGATATCTATCGATATATAACCTCTGAGCTCGTACGTCTCAGAGAAGGGCGTTAAGCAAGAGAATAAATTCTCCGCTGCCAAACAGATATATATTTAATAGAAATCAATCAACACAGAATAAAATCCAATGTCAGACACACATCCATTTACAAGTCTGTTCAGGGTATGAACGAAACCGGAGGAACCTCATTCCTCGCATATCCATCGATCCCCAAGTACGTCTGGACGATCACCAACTGATTCCCTCCTCTTGTGTGTATAGCCCAATCAAGATCATCAGTAATTATCCAAACGATGTGAAGACCTCCGGTCTTCAACCACCGTCTTCATCATTGACTTCTCGTCGATTCAGTTATTCAGAATGGGATAAACCCGATCTTTCCGAATAGCTCGCGTATATAATAAAGAAGTGTTATAAAAACACAACATACGCCTTATTCCAATTCAGAATATTCCTTTATTCAAATATTCTTTTACTTTGGGAAAGGTTCCCATTAATTTTATTAAAGATGAATTCTTTAGATTTATTCTTTAATCTTCCTTTGAAAATCAATTCAAACCAAATTATGGTTTATCCAAACTCGTCGGGATTAACAAACCTTACCGAAGTAATCATTTGTTTTAATTTCCCAACCCCAACCTATTCATCCCATGAAGTAAAACTGGTAATACTTCATATCTAACACCATGGTGTTATCGGTAAATTCAATTACCATTTCACGTTCAAATCTAATTAAAGATTTAACTATTGCCTGGAGCAAAACTGGTGATACTCCATTCCCGATTTTTTCAATCTAATTAAAGATTCATTAAAACTCCACTTGGTTTTAATCTTCCCAAAAATCAATATTAATGATTGTTTAACTTAGGAAATCATATCATGTCTTTAATTGGGTTAAAGAACCAATGTCATTTAAAACACGGTTCACGATAAACACAAAATCACATTCTATTCCATCAGCCTTTAACTGTAAATTAGCAAGTGAATAATTCCCTAAGTGTTAACCCCGAAGGCCGAAACCAACATCAGATCAACACCCAAGAAACTATCCAACTTAACTAATCTCCAGTTAGATTTTGATTTTCTTAACTCCGTTGGGTCTAAGAACAGTATCATTAAAGATACCATTCACGATAACCCAAAATCACATTCCATTAACCATGGAATCTTCATGGAAAACAAATCGATATATATATAATCGATATAAACTTCCATATCCGACTAACAATATAAATGGAATAACGGTAAAGCCTTTTTAAATTCCATATATATTAGCAGTCCTCATCCACAGATATTCACTTCGATTATTTCCAAATCGAATTCCATTCCATTCCAATTTATTTTATTTAAATTGGAAAACTTTACTTTGGAAAATCTCCTTTAAATCTTAACAAAAGATTTATAAATTCCAAATCACATTTCATTGTGAATCGGGTTAAAGAACGAATGTCCTTAAAACACAGTTTACAACAAACCTATTCACATTCCATAAATTATCGGGTTAAAGAACAAATGTTATTTAAAACACCGTTCACTATAAACCCACAAATCAATTCCAATTTGGTTCCAATTAAATATTATTTAATTGGTATACTACATTAAATTCAAATAAAAGATTCAACCTTTTTCTCAACTGGGTTTAAGAATAGTGTTAATGAAGACACCATTCACGGCAAACCCAAATCCCATTTGATATTAAATAAAAGGCTCTAAATAGAAAATATATCGGCTTATATTCAATATCAAATCCTACGACCAACAAATATCGTATTAGAAATAACGATATAAATATATCTTTCAAATTTCCACAACCATATCTGTATAATCCCGAAATCCAACATCGAAATATTCCGAAGACAATTTCGATTCAAATCCATTTCCACTTTATATATTGGAAATTCTGGTTATTTTCAAAACCATTTCAAATCCAATTTATTTATTTTAAAAATAAATGGATTATAATTCTAGTTCAAAACTAGTTCATTTCGATAAAAATCTATTTTTACCTTTTCAAATATGGGATTTTTCATCCCAGCTCTTTCCAAATCATTTCTTATGATTTTACACTAATTATTGATATTTTTAATAATTGTATCAAGGCTCGTACAGTTGATTTCCATCAACCGCCATTGAACTGCACTTACAACGACCTTTTCCGAATTTGATTTGGACATAATTCCAAATCCAACCGTTAGATTTCTAATTTCTTGTATTCGTTAGAAAGCTCTTTTCGATACGAACCTAACGGTTCTGGTTTTAGGAGATCCAACGATCGGATCTTCCGTAATGTCCACTCAAAGTCAATGGTCGAAATTCGCGAACTATCGCAGCGTGACGCGTTCTTTTCAGGCCATTATATATATAATATATATATTATATATATTTCGTCGATTTCCTTTTAAAACATATTTTATAAATCATTTTAAATTCGTTTTCAAAACGATTTCAACTTCATATTCAGTTTCTAATCAAAATTGATTACGCCATATCATCGATATATAAATGATAATATTTTCAAAACATTAGATTTTGAAATCAATTCCTCTTCGATATTCATTATAATAATGAATAAAATCAATATAAATATCGTTCACGTCATAATGGCTTCAATCTAATCAACACGGCTATATATATTTAAATATATTCACGTCCATCCCAAATTGGACATCAAAATCATATTTTGATTCTTTTCTGAATATTGTTTGAAAATATTCGTTATTTTAAAATAATTCTTATTTTAAAATATTCATTCTTTCTGAACTGGAATCAGACACAGTCAATTACCATATAATTGATTATATGGATTTCACACAACAAATGTGTATAACAACAATGAAAACAGTAATCCATCATCCAGAGTGCATTCTACACTGTATAAGCATTAAATATAAATATTTAACGCTTATAACAGCCTGTCGATTAATCGATCGACATACAGCTAATTACTGGGATTAGTGTATGTCATATATCATCCCAATACCCGTGTGGAGTTTCAAACAATCAAACACAGGTTTTATTGGTGTAGTTGGGCGATGTGTAAAATTTATCATCCCAATCAATATCAGTCAAATGTGTGTACATAAACGAATCATCCGATTTGTTTATAAATATTTATTTCATTTTATATACACGTTAAAAATTATATTTTTAACTATAAAATATTTATTTTCATTCCACATCACACAATCAACTTTCACAACAGATCAATCTAACATACAAGTCATCCATGGGCTGTGGACGACGGGTGTCAGGTGCTGCTAAGCACCGTCTGCATCCTAGTATATATTTCAAACTAGAAAATAAAATTAAAAGTGAGGAGTTCTCACCTTAGGTTTCCACTCCGCCGTGCTTTGATTGCCGATCTATGTAGTATATCTACGTTAAAAATTATATTTTTAACCGATCAGTAATTATTTCTTTGTATGATTATTCTATAAATAACATACATAGGCTAAAAATTATATTTTTATCTTCCTAAAAATAATTTCATATTTTTATAATCACGCTACATAGTTAAAAATCACATTTTTCCATCGCAAATGAATATATAAAAATCATATCTTTACATTGGCATTCAAACGATAAAAATTGTATTTTTACTTCGCTACCCAGATAATAAAAATCACATTTTTATTGTCTCTATGATATAAAAATCATATTTTTATTATCTCTATGATATAAAAATCATACTTTTAATATGCTATTAATATAAAAATTATATTTTTGATATGCTTCTAATATAAAAATCATATTTTTGACATGCTACGAATATAAAAAATCATATTTTTGATATGCTACTAATATAAAAATCATATTTTTGATATGCTACTAGTATAAAAATCATATCTTTGATATGCTACTAATATAAAAATTATATTTTTGTTTACAAAACAATTTCGTTTTCAAAATCATATATATATATATATATATTTATAATTAAAAACCCTATATACATATATAAAGAAAACTAAATTAAAACACTCACTTTTTTTAATCGAGAGGGGGCGTGGCGGCGTTCACAGTCGGACTGCTCGGAGGGCAGGGGTGGCACGGCTTCCCGTGCGTTGGTGTCTGGGCTTCTAGTGCGGCGGATGTATAGATTATGGGTAGCGGTTTCTAGGATTAGGGGATGGGGCTATGGACCGAACTAGAAGAGAAAGAAGAGGGGAGAAGCGACGGGAGGAGGAGGTGTAGGTGAAGCAGGGGGGGGGGGTTCGATGGTGTACGCTTTCCAAGGGGGTGCGTTTTGGGGGTTTCGAGAAAGGGGCTGCGGGGTTTGAGGAGGATCGGAGAGGAGGGGGACGAGAGGAGGCGGAGGGCTGAGCGCGGCTGGGCCAGTGTGACGGGAAGGAATTTCGCGCAGTCCGAACCAGTCGCTAAACCGATCCAGGCCGTTCGAAACGCCCTATCGTTTGAGAAACATGACAAAACAGAACGCATACAGAAGAACATTTCATTGTATATTACAACAATGCATTAGATTACAAGAATATACAGAGTATAAATGAATATTACACAGAAATATCAGAGATTTAAATTACATTTAAATACATAGCAGCGGAAAAATAATACAATACACAACTAGAATGAGATATACGGATACAAAGCTTTCCGGATATCGTTCCAGCTGTAAACCAGGATCCTGTGAATATAAATCTGCAAAACCAAAACTACTAGCTGCCCGTGTCAAAATAGGGGCACCCAGAGTTTAGGTTAAAACAATAAACTCCAGGTCAGTCATGGGACTGGTGTGAGAACTAAAACAGTTAATCTTTATTTCAAAGGTTAGGTAAATCAAGGGACCACGCCGTATAACACGGAACGGGTTTCCTCCCAAGAATACCAGTGCATAAAACAAACAGCGCAATGCTAAATAAAGAAAAATGAAGCTATTATAAGACCCAGTTCCCATCACACAATGCAATGCAAGCCGGAGGATAGGGTTTTTACCTTATAATAGCCAAGAATGCTTGATACGTATAAAACAAATCATTTGATACTATTATAAGTGTATAGTGTATAAAACAACTTCAAATCATAAGTATCAATCATAGGCGGCATGAGTGCCCCATACCACTATGTCGCCATATATAGGTTATACAATCGAAATCGCAAAGTAACGTATTTGGAAATTGGGTTTCCCTCTATGAACCGAGGCAAAAGATAGTCCTCAACCGATTCGTGACTCTCTAGCCCGAGCCACAAGCAAGCGCGCAGGCAAGCCTTGGAGCGACAGGGCCGGTCCACCGATGTGGATTATTATGCCTGAACACTACGTTTCCCCACCCTATGGGGTGTAAATGAGCCAACTAAATGACTCCATCGGTTCGAGAACGACCGATCAATCCGAGGCGCCTCGCAACAGCAACAACAACATAAGTCAAACTCGTCAGGGCGTGTAAAACCACTGACGCCACTTCTAGCTAGAAAGAAACGCAAGTCCTCCCTGAGGCCCGTCTCCCGTTTTTGGTTCATACCGGGTGTGAAACTCGCGAATCAAACGTTACACAAAGCTACGCCACAAAGGCCGTGCTTTGATCATCACCACAAGACTTTGCTTTTCAACAGAAGCCTCGATCAATTGCCACTTAGGCATGCCACACAGGCAGTTCACTCCATGCGTTTGATATCCATCAATATATAACCTCTGAGCTCGTACGTCTCAGAGAAGGGCGTTAAGCAAGAGAATAAATTCTCCGCCGCCAAACAGATATATATTTAATAGAGATCAATCACACAGACTAAAATCCAATGTCAGACACACAGTCCATTTACAAGTCCGTTCTGGGTCTGAACGAAACCGGAGGCACCTAGTACCCCGCATATCCATCGATCTCCAAGTACGTCTGGACGATCACCAACTGTTTCCATCTTCTTGGGTGTACAGCCCAATCAAGATCATCAGTTATCACCCAAACGACGTGAAGACTTCTGGTCTTCGACCACCGTCTTCATCTTCGACTTATCGTCGTATCAGTTATTCAGAATGGGATAAACCCGGTCTTCCCGAATAACTCGCGTATATTTTAAATAAGTGTTACACAAACACAACATACGCCTCATTCCAATTCATTAGTCACTAACCGTAAATTAATCAAGAGAATAATTCCCCAAATATTAACCCCGAAGGCCGAAACCAACATCAGATCAATATCCAGAAAACCATTCTGCTTGGCTAACCGACAGTTAGTTTCTAAATTTCACATTCATAGGGAAAGGTTCCCATTAATTTTATCAAAGATAAATTCCTTGAATTTATTCTTTAATCTATTTTTGAATATCAATTCAAACTAGTCGGGATTAGCGAACCTTACCGAAGTAATCATTTATTTTAATTTCCCAATCCCAACCTATTCATCCCATGAAGTAAAACTGGTAGTACTCCATATCTAACACCACGGTGTTATCGGTAAATTCAATTACCATTTCACGTTCAAATCTAATTAAAGATTTAACTATCGCCTGGAGCAAAACTGGTGATACTCCATTTCGATTATTTCAATCTAATTAAAGATTCATTAAAACTCCACTTAGTTTTAATCGTTAACTGGGTTAAAGAATCCGTGTCATTTAAAACGCGGTTCACGATAAACCCTAAGTCACATTCATTAATTATCGGGTTAAAGAACAAGTGTTGTTTAAAACACTGTTCACGATAAACCCAAAAATCAATATCAATTCAATCCCAATTAAATGTCATTTAATTGGTACACTTCATTAAATCTAAATAAAAAGATTTAATCTTTTCTCAACTGGGTTCAAGAACAGTGTTAGTGAAGACACCATTCACGACAAACCCAAATCACATTCGATATTCAATACAAGGCTCTGAATAGAAAATATATCGGCCTATATTCAATATCAAATTCTACGATTAACAAATATCGCATTGGAAATAACGATATATATATATATATATATATATATATATATCTATCTATCTTTCAAATTTCCATAACAACACATGTATAATCACGAATTCCAACATCGAAATATTCCGAAGACAATTTCGATTCAAACCCACTCCAATGCAATCATTGGAAATTCTGGTTACTTTTAAAACCCTTTTCAAATTCAATTTATTTATTTAAAAATAAATAGAATTATAATTCTAGTTCAAAACTAGTTCATTTCGATAAAAATCTATTTTTATCTTTTCAAATATGGAGTTTTTCATCCCAATTCTTTCTAAATCATTTCTTATGATTTTACATAAATTATTACTATTTTTAATAATTTTATCAAGGCCCGTACAGTCGATTTCCACCAATGGCCATCGAACTGCACTTACAGCGACCTTTTTCAAATTTGATTTGGACATAATTCCAAATCCAACCGTTAGATTTCTAATTTCTAATATTCATTAGAAAGCTCTTTTCGATACGAACCCAACGGTTCCGGTTTTAGGAGAATCCGACGGTCGGATCTCCCGTAATGTCCGTTTGAAACAAATGGTCGAAATTCACAAACTGCCGCGGCGCGGCGCGTTCTATTCAGGCCATTATATTATATATATAATGTATATATATAATATATTTCGTCGATTTCTATTCAAAACGAATTGAATAAATAGTTTTGAATTCGTTTCAAAAGCCATTTCAATTTCCTTTTCAATTCAAATCAAAATTGAATTCTTCTTTATAAATTCGTTTTAAAATTCATTTCTATTCCATTCAAATTTCAATTCAATTTGAATTCATTTCAATTTGCTTTCAATTCAATTTGAATTCGTTTTCAATTCATTTCGAAATCGTTTTCAATTCAATTCATTTCGAAATCGTTTTCAATTCAATTCATTTCGAAATCGTTTTCAATTCATTTCATTTCGAAATCGTTTTCAATTCAATTCATTTCGAAATCGTTTTCAATTCAATTCATTTCGAAATCGTTTTCAATTCAATTCATTTCAAAATCGTTTTCAATTCAATTCATTTCGAAATCGATTTCAATTCAATTCATTTCAAAATGAATAAAATCGATATAAATATCGTTCACGTCAAAATGGCGTCAATCTAATCAACACGGCTTCATAAATTTCAATTTTCAAATATTCTATTTCAAATATTTCTTTTTCAAAATAGTTGTTATCAAAATATTTCGTTCAACACATGACCAATCTCAATGGATGAGTACTGTCAACACATGAACTTTTATCTTATAATATTCTTTAATTTTCCAATTGGAATGAGGCCCAATCAATTACCATATAAAGTTAATTATATGGATTTTCATACAACGCATGTATATAATAGCATTGAAAAATAATCAACCATCAACCAAAGTGCACTACACTGTATAAGCATCAAATATAGAAATCTAACGCTTATAACAGCCTGTCAATCAATCGATTGACATATTTAATCAATCAGGATGAGTGAACTTCAAATTTCATCCCAACACCCGTGTGGGGTTTCAAACAATCAAACACATATTTTATTTGTGCTGTTGGGCGATGTGTAAAATTTATCGTCCCAATCAATGTCATTCAAATAGGTGTACATGAACAAACCGTCTGGTTTGTAAATGAATATTCTATTTTATTCACTTCCCGTTAAAAATTATATTTTTAACGATAAAACATTTTATTTCAATCTATGAATTTCTATTCAATTTATTTATTCAATAAAATGATATTTTTATTTTTCTAACATATTTTAGAAAATTTCGGCGGCATAACGGCACGATACTAGAAACGGGACAAGGCCTAGCCTTATCCCCGGTCCAGTGAAGGCCCACGCCATTCACACATCAATCAAATCAATTCGTTATGCAAACCACAAAATTTGGAGTAAGAGTCTAACCTAGTCTTACTCCTTCGCCTTATAACGGCGCACGTCTAATCCTAACCAATTTATCGATTCGATTTTTCACACCACAAACCACATTCAAACTATTATTCATTCAATCACCAAAACAGCAAAACAAACAAGTCCATGGTCTGTGGACGATTGTGTCGGGTGCTACTAAGCACCGTCTGCATCCTAGTATATATATATAACTAGAAAAGAAATTGAAAGGTGAGAAATTCTCACCTATAGCTATCCAAACATCTTGACTCTTCTTTGATAGAAATCTTCATTGTTTTCGCATCTTCGTCAGCTTCGTCGTCCGTAGCCACTACATATATAAAAATCGAATTTTTACTTCGCTATTCAATATATAAAAATCCATTTTTCTATCGAAGTTCAATATATAAAAATTCTATTTTTCTATCGAAGTTCAATATATAAAAATTCTATTTTTCTATCGAAGTTCAATATATAAAAATTCTATTTTTATTTCGAAGTTCAATATATAAAAATTCTATTTTTCTATCGAAGTTCATTATATAAAAATTCTATTTTTCTATCGAAGTTCATTATATAAAAATTCTATTTTTTATTTCTCTTCATATATATTTTCGACGCTTCATTCTATATAAAAATTATATTTTTATATTTCTGCTTTATACATAAAGATCGAATTTTTATTCGCTGCTCAAACAAATAAAAATCGAATTTTTATTACTACTTCAAATATGTAAAAATCGAATTTTTACTTCTATGCAATCATTATAAAAACCCGTATTTTAATCGCAATCAAAAACTGTATCCTTTACAAATTGAAAATCATAGTTTTCATGTATAAAAATCCTATCATTTTCATGTAGAAAATCATACATTTTCATTTAGAAAATCCTAACTTTTCTATGCTTTTAAAAATCCAATTTTTATAAAACAAAATAAAATAAAACCAAAACAACGTCAGAAAACTCACTTCGTTCATCGGATAAAGAGGAGGAGGAGCGCAGGTGGTTGCTGGTGGTAGTGGGAGGCTGCAGTCAGCTGGTGAGACCATGCGGTGACCGTCTGGAAGGGTGCGGCGGCGTCATTTGATGGGCATCGCGGTCTCGAAGGAGGGAGGGCGAGGTCGTTCTCGAGGCGGAGGGTGGCAGGCGAGGTGGAGAACCGGTGGCGAGGTCCTGGGGGGGGGGGGGCGACGACGAGTGGTGGCGGCTAGGGTTCCGAGCGCATCGACCATTTTTTTTTTCTTATTTTCTGAAGACTGAATTTCGAGGGGGGGGGGGCAGGAGTTAAAGGAAAAGGGAAGATATTTTTTTTCTATATTATATTTTAAAGTTGACTTTCACACATGACCTCTAAACGAGGCCCACCGCCTGTCGCCTATAGCGTTTCACCCCCATTCCGAACACAATGGGATATGCCACGCAAGCTGATTCGGCTGTTACAATCAGTTTTCGTTAGATTTACATTTAAATCACTATATTGAATTTTAAACGTACATTTCAAATTACCAGGGCCATATACTAATTCTAAAAATTCCTGAAAAATATTTTCTAGCTTCGTATTGACGATACGGTCCTAACAAAACTAGATTCATTGAATTCTGAGACCGTATGAAAAATGGCCAATTTCCAGTCGATTAAAATCAACTGAAACTGGTCAAACGCGTTTTCCTATGCCACGCTCACATATTGATTCGAAAAATTATGAAATTTGGAATCTAGCAATAACTTAACATCACGGACCCAACAAAACTGGTTTCGTCGAAATCCGAGGTCGTTTGCAAAATTGCTATTTTTAAGGGCCTTATATATATAAAAAAATATATATATAAATTCCACAGCGACTATTTCTAATTTTAAACTGGACATATCTTATCATTTCTAAGATGAAATCTCAATTTGTTAACTTCGTTACAAAGATATAGTTATACAGATTCCAATATTTCTTGTTTCGTTCAATTCTAACTTATATTGAATTCTGTATATTCATTTGAAATTAGAAATCGAATTTTCGAACTACCGCGCCATTTTCAATTCTATTTATAATTATATATAATTATTTATATTCTAACGACGACGCGTATAATATATACGTTCGAATTATATTCAAAATAAATTTCTCGTTGATTTTATTCAAAATAATCTATTTTAAATATTCAAAATTCCCTAAAATTGCCGAAATAAAAATTTTAAACTGGCCCAGATTTTCGGGTTATTACAATCTCCCCCACTTAAAACTTTTCGTCCCCGAAAAGGAACAAAGTCGAAAGTGGTTTGATTAATCAGCTCCACGCTCGATCTGACTTCTATTCTCCAACTTTTCAGTTTCTGAGAATTTTCAAAAATTTCAAAAATTTGGCTAACACCCTAAATTTTCGAAAAATTTCGCCATAACCTCCCCTGCACCGGGAGCATCGGGGAATTTCAAATAGCTTCCCCGGTCCTTCAGATCTCAAAAAGAAAAAGAAAAAGCCAAGCGGCTAGCCAATAGGCTCATAAAATCATCATCACCCAAACGAAACAGGAAATTATGTAGTAAACATGTACCTATTTGTCGGGCAAACAAATTTTATTCTCTGGCTCTAGCCTCCTTGCTATGACCTGTTCATTGATATATATGTATATGCAAGCAAATGCGACCAAATTTCAATACAATTCAATATTCGATTCAATTAGGCTAAATGGCTAAAAATTAGCAAACAACTAAACAAACAACACAAACATCAATCAATTAGTGGATTAACGTTTCAAATTCATAATTTTGATACATATACAAAAATTAGATTTTTGATGCCGAATCACAATAATAAGCCCTATCTAATTTTGGTTCTCACACCAGTCAATAGGAAGTATATAGATATTACACGTTCGTCACTCGAATATAAATTCTAATGATGGAGCTCCATCGTCAAAATCATCTCCGGGCGATTAGAGTGTAATTCTATATCTATCCAATATATCAAAACTTCGAATACACGCTAGCTAGGCGCATACGCAAAAATCTTTATATTTTGGATTGTCCTAATCAATATAAAATAAATAATCAAATACGAATAATTGATTTAAATTTTCAAAACAAAAATTTGTTTTCATTTTAAAAATATACTCTTCACACTCGTTCTAGGATACTACTGATCCCATCTCTAACGAGTCATTCTAATTGGATATTACTAATCCAATATCTGATGAATTCTTTCGTATGGTTCTAATGTGTCTTGTTCTCTGAGCTTTGTAAACCAAAGCTCTGATACCAACTGTGACGGGAAGGAATTTCGCTCAGTCCGAACCAGTCGCTAAACCGATCCAGGCCGTTCGAAACGCCCTATCGTTTGAGAAACACGACAAAACAGAACGCATACAGAAGAACATTTCATTGTATATTACAACAATGCATCAGATTACAAGAATATACAGAGTATAAATGAATATTACACAGAAATATCAGAGATTTAAATTACATTTAAATACATAGCAGCGGAAAAATAATACAATACACAACTAGAATGAGATATACGGATACAAAGCTTTCCGGATATCGTTCCAGCTGTAAACCAGGATCCTGTGAATATAAATCTGCAAAACCAAAACTACTAGCTGCCCGTGTCAAAATAGGGGCACCCAGAGTTTAGGTTAAAACAATAAACTCCAGGTCAGTCATGGGACTGGTGTGAGAACTAAAACAGTTAATCTTTATTTCAAAGGTTAGGTAAATCAAGGGACCACGCCGTATAACACGGAACGGGTTTCCTCCCAAGAATACCAGTGCATAAAACAAACAGCGCAATGCTAAATAAAGAAAAATGAAGCTATTATAAGACCCAGTTCCCATCACACAATGCAACGCAAGCCGGAGGATAGGGTTTTTACCTTATAATAGCCAAGAATGCTTGATACGTATAAAACAAATCATTTGATACTATTATAAGTGTATAGTGTATAAAACAACTTCAAATCATAAGTATCAATCATAGGTGGCATGAGTGCCCCATACCACTATGTCGCCATATATAGGTTATACAATCGAAATCGCAAAGTCACGTATTTGGAAATTGGGTTTCCCTCTATGAACCGAGGCAAAAGATAGTCCTCAACCGATTCGTGACTCTCTAGCCCGAGCCACAGGCAAGCGCGCAGGCAAGCCTTGGAGCGATAGGGCCGGTCCACCGATGTGGATTATTATGCCTGAACACTACGTTTCCCCACCCTATGGGGTGTAAATGAGCCAACTAAATGACTCCATCGGTTCGAGAACGACCGATCAATCCGAGGCGCCTCGCATCAGCAACAACAACATAAGTCAAACTCGTCAGGGCGTGTAAAACCACTGACGCCACTTCTAGCTAGAAAGAAACGCAAGTCCTCCCTGAGGTCCGTCTCCCGTTTTTGGTTCATACCGGGTGTGAAACTCGCGAGTCAAACGTTACACAAAGCTACGCCACAAAGGCCGTGCTTTGATCATCACCACAAGACTTTGCTTTTCAACAGAAGCCTCGATCAATTGCCACTTAGGCATGCCACACAGGCAGTTCACTCCATGCGTTTGATATCCATCAATATATAACCCCTGAGCTCGTACGTCTCAGAGAAGGGCGTTAAGCAAGAGAATAAATTCTCCGCCGCCAAACAGATATATATTTAATAGAGATCAATCACACAGACTAAAATCCAATGTCAGACACACAGTCCATTTACAAGTCCGTTCTGGGTCTGAACGAAACCGGAGGCACCTAGTACCCCGCATATCCATCGATCTCCAAGTACGTCTGGACGATCACCAACTGTTTCCATCTTCTTGGGTGTACAGCCCAATCAAGATCATCAGTTATCACCCAAACGACGTGAAGACTTCTGGTCTTCGACCACCGTCTTCATCTTCGACTTATCGTCGTATCAGTTATTCAGAATGGGATAAACCCGGTCTTCCCGAATAACTCGCGTATATTTTAAATAAGTGTTACACAAACACAACATACGCCTCATTCCAATTCATTAGTCACTAACCGTAAATTAATCAAGAAAATAATTCCCCAAATATTAACCCCGAAGGCCGAAACCAACATCAGATCAATATCCAGAAAACCATTCTGCTTGGCTAACCGACAGTTAGTTTCTAAATTTCACATTCATAGGGAAAGGTTCCCATTAATTTTATCAAAGTTAAATTCCTTGAATTTATTCTTTAATCTATTTTTGAATATCAATTCAAACTAGTCGGGATTAGCGAACCTTACCGAAGTAATCATTTATTTTAATTTCCCAATCCCAACCTATTCATCCCATGAAGTAAAACTGGTAGTACTCCATATCTAACACCACGGTGTTATCGGTAAATTCAATTACCATTTCACGTTCAAATCTAATTAAAGATTTAACTATCGCCTGGAGCAAAACTGGTGATACTCCATTTCGATTATTTCAATCTAATTAAAGATTCATTAAAACTCCACTTAGTTTTAATCGTTAACTGGGTTAAAGAATCCGTGTCATTTAAAACGCGGTTCACGATAAACCCTAAGTCACATTCATTAATTATCGGGTTAAAGAACAAGTGTTGTTTAAAACACTGTTCACGATAAACCCAAAAATCAATATCAATTCAATCCCAATTAAATGTCATTTAATTGGTACACTTCATTAAATCTAAATAAAAAGATTTAATCTTTTCTCAACTGGGTTCAAGAACAGTGTTAGTGAAGACACCATTCACGACAAACCCAAATCACATTCGATATTCAATACAAGGCTCTGAATAGAAAATATATCGGCCTATATTCAATATCAAATTCTACGATTAACAAATATCGCATTGGAAATAACGATATATATATATATATATATATATATATATATATATATATATCTTTCAAATTTCCATAACAACACCTGTATAATCACGAATTCCAACATCGAAATATTCCGAAGACAATTTCGATTCAAACCCACTCCAATGCAATCATTGGAAATTCTGGTTACTTTTAAAACCCTTTTCAAATTCAATTTATTTATTTAAAAATAAATAGAATTATAATTCTAGTTCAAAACTAGTTCATTTCGATAAAAATCTATTTTTATCTTTTCAAATATGGAGTTTTTCATCCCAATTCTTTCTAAATCATTTCTTATGATTTTACATAAATTATTACTATTTTTAATAATTTTATCAAGGCCCGTACAGTCGATTTCCACCAATGGCCATCGAACTGCACTTACAGCGACCTTTTTCAAATTTGATTTGGACATAATTCCAAATCCAATCGTTAGATTTCTAATTTCTAATATTCACTAGAAAGCTCTTTTCGATACGAACCCAACGGTTCCGGTTTTAGGAGAATCCGACGGTCGGATCTCCCGTAATGTCCGTTTGAAACAAATGGTCGAAATTCACGAACTGCCGCGGCGCGGCGCGTTCTATTCAGGCCATTATATTATATATATAATATATATATAATATATTTCGTCGATTTCTATTCAAAACGAATTGAATAAATAGTTTTGAATTCGTTTCAAAAGCCATTTCAATTTCCTTTTCAATTCAAATCAAAATTGAATTCTTCTTTATAAATTCGTTTTAAAATTCATTTCTATTCCATTCAAATTTCAATTCAATTTGAATTCATTTCAATTTGCTTTCAATTCAATTTGAATTCGTTTTCAGTTCATTTCGAAATCGTTTTCAATTCAATTCATTTCGAAATCGTTTTCAATTCAATTCATTTCGAAATCGTTTTCAATTCATTTCATTTCGAAATCGTTTTCAATTCAATTCATTTCGAAATCGTTTTCAATTCAATTCATTTCGAAATCGTTTTCAATTCAATTCATTTCAAAATCGTTTTCAATTCAATTCATTTCGAAATCGATTTCAATTCATTTCATTTCAAAATGAATAAAATCGATATAAATATCGTTCACGTCAAAATGGCGTCAATCTAATCAACACGGCTTCATAAATTTCTATTTTCAAATATTCTATTTCAAATATTTCTTTTTCAAAATAGTTGTTATCAAAATATTTCGTTCAACACATGACCAATCTCAATGGATGAGTACTGTCAACACATGAACTTTTATCTTATAATATTCTTTATTTTTCTAATTGGAATGAGGCCCAATCAATTACCATATAAAGTTAATTATATGGATTTTCATACAACGCATGTATATAATAGCATTGAAAAATAATCAACCATCAACCAAAGTGCACTACACTGTATAAGCATCAAATATAGATATCTAACGCTTATAACAGCCTGTCAATCAATCGATCGACATATTTAATCAATCAGGATGAGTGAACTTCAAATTTCATCCCAACACCCGTGTGGGGTTTCAAACAATCAAACACATATTTTATTTGTGCTGTTGGGCGATGTGTAAAATTTATCGTCCCAATCAATGTCATTCAAATAGGTGTACATAAACAAACCGTCTAGTTTGTAAATGAATATTCTATTTTATTCACTTCCAGTTAAAAATTATATTTTTAACGATAAAACATTTTATTTCAATCTATGAATTTCTATTCAATTTATTTATTCAATAAAATGATATTTTTATTTTTCTAACATATTTTAGAAAATTTCGGCGGCATAACGGCACGATACTAGAAACGGGACAAGGCCTAGCCTTATCCCCGGTCTAGTGAAGGCCCACGCCATTCACACATCAATCAAATCAATTCGTTATGCAAACCACAAAATTTGGAGTAAGAGTCTAACCTAGTCTTACTCCTTCGCCTTATAACGGCGCACGTCTAATCCTAACCAATTTATCGATTCGATTTTTCACACCACAAACCACATTCAAACTAATATTCATTCAATCACCAAAACAGCCAAACAAACAAGTCCATGGTCTGTGTACGATTGTGTCGGGTGCTACTAAGCACCGTCTGCATCCTAGTATATATATATAACTAGAAAAGAAATTGAAAGGTGAGAAATTCTCACCTATAGCTATCCAAACATCTTGACTCTTCTTTGATAGAAATTTTCATTGTTTTCGCATCTTCGTCAGCTTCGTCGTCCGTAGCCACTACATATATAAAAATCGAATTTTTACTTCGCTATTCAATATATAAAAATCCATTTTTCTATCGAAGTTCAATATATAAAAATTCTATTTTTCTATCGAAGTTCAATATATAAAAATTCTATTTTTCTATCGAAGTTTAATATATAAAAATTCTATTTTTATTTCGAAGTTCAATATATAAAAATTCTATTTTTCTATCGAAGTTCATTATATAAAAATTCTATTTTTCTATCGAAGTTCATTATATAAAAATTCTATTTTTTATTTCTCTTCATATATATTTTCGACGCTTCATTCTATATAAAAATTATATTTTTATATTTCTGCTTTATACATAAAGATCGAATTTTTATTCGCTGCTCAAACAAATAAAAATCGAATTTTTATTACTACTTCAAATATGTAAAAATCGAATTTTTACATCTATGCAATCATTATAAAAACCCGTATTTTAATCGCAATAAAAAACTGTATCCTTTACAAATTGAAAATCATAGTTTTCATGTATAAAAATCCTATCTTTTTCATGTAGAAAATCATACATTTTCATATAGAAAATCCTAACTTTTCTATGCTTTTAAAAATCCAATTTTTATAAAACAAAATAAAATAAAACCAAAACAACGTCAGAAAACTCACTTCGTTCATCGGATAAAGAGGAGGAGGAGCGCAGGTGGTTGCTGGTGGTGGTGGGAGGCTGCAGTCAGCTGGTGAGACCATGCGGTGACCGTCTGGAAGGGTGCGGCGGCGTCATTTGATGGGCATCGCGGTCTCGAAGGAGGGAGGGCGAGGTCGTTCTCGAGGCGGAGGGTGGCAGGCGAGGTGGAGAACCGGTGGCGAGGTCCTGGGGGGGGGGGGGGGGCGACGACGAGTGGTGGCGGCTAGGGTTCCGAGCGCATCGACCATTTTTTTTTTCTTATTTTCTGAAGACTGAATTTCGAGGGGGGGGCCAGGAGTTAAAGGAAAAGGGAAGATATTTTTTTTCTATATTATATTTTAAAGTTGACTTTCACACATGACCTCTAAACGAGGCCCACCGCCTGTCGCCTATAGCGTTTCACCCCCATTCCGAACACAATGGGATATGCCACGCAAGCTGATTCGGCTGTTACAATCAGTTTTCGTTAGATTTACATTTAAATCACTATATTGAATTTTAAACGTACATTTCAAATTACCAGGGCCATATACTAATTCTAAAAATTCCTGAAAAATATTTTCTATCTTCGTATTGACGATACGGTCCTAACAAAACTAGTTTCGTTGAATTCTGAGACCGTATGAAAAATGGCCAATTTCCAGTCGATTAAAATCAACTAAAACTGGTCAAACGCGTTTTCCTATGCCACGCTCACATATTGATTCGAAAAATTATGAAATTTGGAATCTAGCAATAACTTAACATCACGGACCCAACAAAACTGGTTTCGTCGAAATCCGAGGTCGTTTGCAAAATTGCTATTTTTAAGGGCCTTATATATATAAAAAAATATATATATAAATTCCACAGCGACTATTTCTAATTTTAAACTGGACATATCTTATCATTTCTAAGATGAAATCTCAGTTTGTTAACTTCGTTACAAAGATATAGTTATACAGATTCCAATATTTCTTGTTTCGTTCAATTCTAACTTATATTGAATTATGTATATTCATTTGAAATTAGAAATCGAATTTTCGAACTACTGCGCCATTTTCAATTCTATTTATAATTATATATAATTATTTATATTCTAACGACGACGCGTATAATATATACGTTCGAATTATATTCAAAATAAATTTCTCGTTGATTTTATTCAAAATAATCTATTTTAAATATTCAAAATTCCCTAAAATTGCCGAAATAAAAATTTTAAACTGGCCCAGATTTTCGGGTTATTACAGCCAGGGGGTGTGGCGGAGCTCCGCCGGCGGTGGAGCAGTAGAGCGCGACCCCCCTTTTTTCAATTTTAAAACTGACGGTGGAGGATGTATAGGAGAAGGGTTGACCAAGTTTTAATATATATATATAATATTTAATTTTAATTTTAAAGTCCAAAAAGTTATTTTTCGTCACGAACTCCAAATCGAATCCAACGACTATCGCCCCTAGCTAATTGCCCTCATTCCGAACACAATGGGATATGTTTCGTAAGGCAGTTCGGCCGTTTCGATCAGTTTTTGTCAAAATCACAATATAAATCTATATATTGAATTTGAACGCACATTTCAATTTGCTGGGGCCACATATGGACTTTAAAAATTCCCGAAAAATATTTTATAGCTTCGTATTGATGATACAGACCTAACAAAACTAATTTCGTCAAATTTGAAGACCTTCTGAAAAATGGACATTTTCTGGTCGATCCAAATTGATTGAAACTAACAAAACACGTTTTCTTTTTCCATGCTCACATATTGGTTCTGAAAATTATGAATTTTGGAATCTAACAATAACTTGACATCACGGATCCAACAAAAATGGTTTTGTTGAAAACCGAGGTCGTTTGCAAAATTTCAATTTTTAAGGGCCAGAATTCCATAGCGACTATTTTGAATTTTCAACTGGACGTATCTTTTGATTCCCGCTATGAAATATTGATTTTTTGGATTCGTTGGAAAGATATTTTCAAATAGATTCAAATATTTTTGGCTCGCTAAAATCTGGTTTGTTTTGAATCCTATACATTCATTTGAATTTTGAAATCGAATTTTCAAACTACCACGCCATTTTCAATTCTTTTTAAAATTAAAATTAAAATATTTATATTCTAAAGTTGATCTATATAAATATATACATTCTAGTTCTATTCAAAATAAATTTCTCATCATTATTATTTAAAATAATTCATTTTAAATATTCAAAATTCACTACGAAAACTAAGTTCCCATTCACGACCCATGTAACAAGCTACACCAAGTAAGAAGTGTAAAACAATTGGCTCATAAGGACCGCCATTGTATAACCACTCATCAACAGATGCTGCTTCCCATATCGGGTAAAAATGCAAACCTATAGCTGCAGAAGTAGGAATAATGGCACCAGAGATAATATTGTTTCCATAAAGTAAAGACCCAGAAACAGGTTCACGAATACCATCAATATCTACTGGAGGAGCAGCAATGAAGGCGATAATAAATACAGAAGTAAATTGGTTTGGATTTCTGGGTTATTACAATAATGGATTAAGGCAAGTATTTTTGCAAAGAAGTAGATTATAAAAGAAATGTTATTCATATTGAATATGAATAATGGATTAAAATAAATGTTTTGAAAATAAAAACATTTATAAAGAAGATCGGATTTTTGAAATAGAAATTCAAGTATAAATGAAATTTCAAATGGCTAGGAATAAATAACTTGTTTAATAGTAAAAAAAGTAGTGTGATTTATAAACAATGTTTATAAATAAATTAAAAAAAATTATTATCAGTGGATAATTTGGATTGTAAATTCAGTAGTGAATATCGAAGAGAGTTAATCGAATATTAGTTATTCGAAAGAGAATTAAATCGAAGTTAGATCATTTGAAAAAGGAGTTAATCGAATTAATTATTCGAAAGGAGTTAATCGAATTAGTTATTCGAAAAGAGTTAATCGAAATTAGTTATTCGAAATAAAGTTAAATCGAATATAGTTTATTCGAAAGAGAATTATACATTGGGATTCGATTATATCGAATGTAGGAAGGTACTATTTAATTTCCGTTTTTGAATCAAGATTCACTTATTTATTTAATAAATTATTATTATTCAATTTAAGAAATAATAGTATAATTTGGAGTTAGATTATATCGAAAGTAGAGATTATAACGTTATCGTTATAACCAACATTTTATAAAAGAACAGGATTTGCAACTGAATCCGAGAGTTGCGTAAGCAATGATTTGATAAAAAGATAAGAAATAGAGTTAAAGAAATTAGAAACTGGCTAGAGATTAGTTAAGTTGAATGATTTCTAGGGTATCGATCTGATGTTGGTTTCGGCCTTCGGGATCAATACTTAGGGAATCATTCTCTTACTAATTTAAGGTTAGAGACTGATGGACGTGAAATGATAGTTGAGCGTGAATAAGAAATGGAAACGTTTTCCGATGTCAATACGGAGAAACCGGGATCAGATATAATATCTGAAAACCACTCCTTATGGCATTAGCATTGCCAATCAAATATGATGAAGATAATTGAAGATCGAGTAATGCATGGGTTGTTCTGGCGATCCTAGGTAGAAATTGCCTAAGATGAATTTACATAATAGTGCCTTCGGTTTGTCCAGTCCCAGGACAACCTGTATGGAAGAATGTCTAACAAAGTATATTTAATAGATCGCATAAGTTGTTCTCTTCAAACGTATTTACGTTTGGTGGCGGAGGAATTCGTTTCTCTTAGCTGTATACCCATGATATTTTTGGAGAAATCAATTTGTGATTTGGCGGGTATGACGATGTGACATTCAAAGTAAATAAAGGTGTGATCTGTACGTTATGGCCTCTAGCCTCACAACCAGGAAATCTTATAAAATCGGTTAGGTTGCATGGCTAAGTGGTTAGCTGCCATTTAGGGTGTATTATCACCTAATCTAGAGAAATTCCATTTACTTCTATAATCTATTTCGATGTTGTCCCTTATGGGAAACGGTTGCTGATCCCAACCGTTGGTGATAATACATTCGGTACACTAAAGCGAAATGAGTGACCGGTCATGTTTAGCCTGGGTTACAAGATGTTCTTGTTGAACCCGGTGTATTCCTCTCTAGAGATACACTATCAGAAGGTGGTCCCATACCTTGTCAGTTGGAATTCATTAACCTATAAGCGCCCATGGTTTTTGATTATATATTATGTATGTGGAACGTGAGATGAATGCGTTCTGCTAGATGATTATTATATTGTGGTTGATAGACACTATTATAATATCAAAAGGGTTTGATATAAAGATTATCAATTCTTCCAAAAGGATTTTGAAATGTTGAACCAAATGTTTTGGATTCTCATAAGGGAAAAACCCGTTCCGTGTTATACGGCGTGGTCTTATCAGATACCGTTTATTTTCTCAAGCTGTTTAAAATTGTTTACTCACACTAGTCCCATGACTGACCTGGAGTTTATTTTGTTTTGTTTTCTCTAGACTCTTGGGTGCCTAATTTTGTACGGGCAGTCAAGTAGTCGGGATTTACAGATATACTTAGAGCTTGGAGCAGGAGGCTTCAGGATTTTATAGCAATTGTTTATTTCCGCTGTGTTGTAAGTATTGTACTATGATAAATGTTATTGTATACATATACTGGTTTTATTTCAAAGTTATGTTATATTTTATTCGTACTGCTATGAGATTCGTGTTACTCTGATTCTGTTATTGTGATATTCTTCTTCTATTCTAATTTTCTACCTTATCTACTCTCAACCTCTGACTTCTTTCTATTAACTATCTGGTATTTTCGATGCTTGGATAGTCGACACTGAGTTTATATCGGTAACCAAGGTCGCGAATGCCTTGGGTCGTTACACTTTCGTTATAATATTACTTTATTTTCATAGTTTATCCCATCATTACTTTACATAATAGACAACATGCTTCATTTTTTACTTCCAACTACGTCAAACATGTGCTTGCTACATTGCTAGCTCTGGTTGATACTTGACAATGTCTACTACCAATCCCCCGTATTTTTTTTCTAACATACATTACAAAAAATATTTCTGCTCCCTACATGCTTGTGTGCGTGTTCTTATTCCAACAAAAAAAATCATATATATATATATATATATATATATAATATATATATATAGAGAGAGAGAGGATATATATATAGAGGAGAGTTCTGCTACACCTCTTATATTGCACGTGAACTCTCCCCCTTAATCTCCACCACCCATTTTCCCACTCATTCTCTCTCTTCCCACTAAGAAATAATATTTAAATGGGAAGAGAGAGAATGAGTGGGGAAATGGGTGGTGGAGATTAAGGGGGAGAGTTCACGTGCAATATAAGAGATGTAGCAGAACCCTCCCCATATATATATACACACACGTTTAGCGGTACTTATGTCAAACGCTCTGATTAATATATTCGTCAATTTCAATTCCAGCGCAGGCGACCAAAACCATTCACCACCCTACTTCCCTCATTATTTCTATTCTTTCAACTATAGAATAAACATAAACTAAACACTACCCGTGTGCGAAGCACGGGATACTGACTAGTGGGTCACATTAAGGAGCGCAATTTAGAAGTATTGAGAAAGCGAGGCTTGATTGACGTTGTTCATCATTCAAAACTCGACTTTTGTGAAGGATGTGTACTTGGAAAGCAGACGAAGGTTTCTTTTGGCATTACAGAGCATAAGTTTAAAGATGTTTTAGAGTATGTTCATACTTATGTTTAGGGCCCCACACCATTCCTATCTTATGGAGGAGCCAGGTGTTTTGTTTCATTTGTGGATGATTTTTCTAGAAAAGTATGGGTTTATTTTATGAAGTCCAAAGATGAAACTTTTGATAGGTTTCAAAGTTGGAAATCTCTTGTTGAGAAGCAGTCTAGAAAGAAAGTGAAGGTTCTTCATTCAGGTAATGGTGGTGAATTCACTTCTCAAAAATTCATCAAATTTTGTGAGTCTGAGGGAATCAAAAGACACTACACCACACCTGGAGACCCTCATTCAAATGGGGTTGTAGAGAGAATAAATTGAACTTTGTTGGAAAGAACTTGTTGCTTATGTCCGACCACATGATTAAATAGGAGATTATGGGTAGAAGCATTATCTACGGCAGTTTTCCTTATCAACCGCACACCTTCCACCGCCATAGATATGAAGATTCCTGAAGAATTATGGAAGGGAGAGCCTGTATTATATTCCTTTCTCAGAGTGTTCGGTTGTCCAGCTTACGTGCATGAGAGCAAAGGGAAGTTGGATCCAAGATCGCGCAAGTGTATTTTTCTTGGCTATAAGAAAGGAATTAAAGGTTATAGGATGTGGTGTCCTACTACCCAGAAGATTGTTACTAGCAGGCATGTTACATTTGATGAGAACGCTGTGTTGAAGGTGGAGCCTTCTTCTTCAGTTAATGATGATGTTGAGAGGACAAATTCAGAATACCAAACACAAGGCAGATCATCAGACTTCCATATGAGTAAAAATGGTGATTCCGATGACACCGTGGTTGATAGGGAAGAGACAGAAAATCAATCTCAATGTGTACCTCAAATTCAAACTCGACCAACGAAAGAGAAGAAAAGACCTACATGGCTTGATGATTTTGTGGGATTAAGCCTTGAAGATATTGACTTTGATGACATGGCAGCTTATGCATTAAGCATATTTCATGATGAACCAAGAGACTACAGAGATGCCATTAATTCATTTGATAGCTCCAGTTGGCTAGTAGCAATGGAGGAGGAGATTGAGTCTTTGCACAAAAATCACACTTGATATTTAGTGCCACTTCCTTCTGGCAAGAGACCAATTGGATGTAAATGGATCTATAAGGTAAAAGATAACGGCAGTGGTGATTTAATGTACAAAGCAAGATTAGTGGGAAAGGGTTATGTTCAGAAGAAAGATGTGGGACACACTTCCATTCGCATTCTTTTGGCATTGGTTGCTCACTTCGACATGGAGTTGGAACAACTAGATGTCAAGACAGCATTCTTGCATGGTGATCTTAAGGAGGACATTTACCTACAGCAGCTGTAACAACCCGGAGATGCGAGCCAATTTAAAATTTTTGTTTTGGCAATTTCGATGAATTTTGAATATTTAAAATGGAATATTTTAAATAGTAATGACGAGAAATTTATTTTGAATAGAATAGAACGTATATATTTATATACGTCGTCGTTAGAATATAAATAATTATTTATAATTTTAAAAGGAATTGAAAATGGCGCGGTAGTTCGATAATTCGATTTCAAAATTCAAATGAACATACCGGGTGCAAAATAAACCGGATTTTAGCGAAACCATAAATATTAGAATCTATTTGATAATATCTTTCCAAAGATTCCGAAAAATTGAAATTTCATAGAGGGAATCAAAATATATGTCCAGTTGAAATTTCAGAATATTCGTTATGGAATTTCGGCCTTTAAAAAATGGGAATTTTGCAAACGACCTCGGATTTCGACGAAACCACTTTTGTTGGATCCGTGATGTCAAGTTATTGCTAGGTTTCAAATTTCATAATTTTTCGAATCAATATGTGAGCATGGCAAAGGAAGACGCGTTTGACCAGTTTCAGTTGATTTTAATCGATTGGAAATTGGCCATTTTTCAAACGGTCTCAGAATTCGACGAAATTAGTTTTGTTAGGACCGTATCGACAATACGAAGTTAGAAAATATTTTTCGGGAATTTTTAGAGTTCGTATGTGGGCCCAGTAAATTGAAATGCACGTTCAAATTCAATATATAGAGTTATATGTTGATTTTGACGAAAATTGATCGAAACGGTCGAATCAACCTACGATACATATTCCATTGTGTACGGAATGGGGGTAATTAGTTATGGACGACAGGCGGTGGGCCTCGTTTAGTGGTCGAATAAAAAAGTCAACTTTTTGAAATTAAAATAATTAAAAATAAAATCTCTCTCCTCTATTCCCTTTTACCTCAGCCCCCCCCTCCGGTTCAAATTCATTTCGAAATTAAATTAAAAAAAAGAGAACGCGAGGGGGAGGGGAGCCGCTGCCGTCGCGGTCCCCTAGGGCGGCGCACCTCCGGCGCCGCCACCTCAAAAGACACCGCGCCCCCCTTCTTTCCTCGTAAAGCCCGCGATGCCTGAAGACCCGCCCACTGTAGCCCTCGTCGCCACCTTATCCTGCTGCTGCCGTCTTCGCTGCTTCTTCTTCCGCCTCCCCCTCATCCGCACCTTCCTTTCCTCCTTTCCCTTCTGATTCGCAAGCCCAAGCCCTCCTCCATCGAAAACCCTAGCCCCTATGAAGGTCGTCGCGCTCCACCTCGCCCTCCCCCTCCTGCCGACGTCCAGCGCCTCCCCCTCCTGCCGACGTCCAGCGCCTCCTGCTCCCTTGCTCCGACCGCGACAGACTTCCCCCCTTCTCCGGCAATTAAAACAGTGAGTTTTCCTTTTTTTCTGATTTCTATTCGCATTTAAAAAAAACAATCTTTAAATGATATCAAAATATGATTTTTAAAGATTTAAAAAGCTTTGAATTTTAACGTTTAAAAGAAATGATTTTTATTGTTTCAAGATATGATTTTTATTGGATTCCAAGAACGAATTTTTATTTGATTCAAAGTGATGATTTTTGTAAAAAAAAAGAAAAATAAATAGATTGTTAGTAAAGTAAAAACACGATTTTTAGTTAAATAAAAATTCAATTTTTAATAGTATAAAAATATGATTTTTATATTATATAGATAATAAAAATGTGATTTTTATAATATAGGAAGGTTAAAAATATAATTTTTATATAGGTAAGATAGTAAAAATATCATTTTATATATGTAACGAAATAAAAATCTGATTTTTATTATATATATAATGAAGTAAAAATGTGATTTTTATAGTGATGAAATGAAAAAGCGAAATCTTTATATTTGAAAAGGCGAAATCTTTATATTTGAAAAGGCGAAATCTTTATATATGAAAAGGCGAAATCTTTATATTTGAAAATGCGAAATCTTTATATTTGAAAAGGCGAAATCTTTATATAGAGAATAGCGTGATTAAAATATAATCTGTATTATATGAACAGCGTTGTAAAAATAGAATTTTTATCTATATAGTAGCGTTGTAAAAATAGAAATTTTATCCATATGGAATGATTATAAAAATATGATTTTTATATACATATCAACCAAATAAAAATGTGATTTTATATATATGTAGTGGCTACGGGCAACAAAAGTGACAAAAGGCGAGAGCAGCGATGACTTCTACATAAGAAGAGTCGAGGCGTTTGGATTAGCTAGTCGGTGAGAACTTCTCACTTTAAATCTTCATTTCTATTTAAAAATATATACTAGGATGCAGACGGTGCTTAGCAGCACCCGACACCCGTCATCCACAGACCATGGATGGCTTGTATGTTTGATTGTTTATTATGGTGAAAATTGATTGTGTGGTGTGAAATGAAATAAAATATTTATATAGTTAAAAATATTTTATCGTTAAAAATATAATTTTTAACGGGTATGTGAATGAATAAAAATCTGTGTTTGTTGATTTGAAATCCCACACGGGTATTGGGATGATATTTGGCATACACTAATCCCAATTATTTAATTGTATGTCGATCGATTGGTCGACAGGCTGTGTGAGCGTTAATTATCTATATTTAATGCTTATGCAGTTGTGTGGTGCACTTTGGATGATGGTCGATTATTTGTCAGTGCTATTATATACATGTGTTTTATGGAATCCATATAATTAACATTATATGGTAATTGATTGGGCCTCATTCCAATTGGGAAAAATAAAGAATTATCATGTGTTGAAAGAAATATTTTAACAATAAAATTTACATCTTTATCATATTTAAAGTTATAAACTAACTGGAAAATAGATAAGATGAGTGGTTTCCTAGGTATTGATCTGATATTGGTTTCGGCCTTCGGCGTTAATACTTAGGGAATCATTCTCTTACTACTTTACAGTTGGAGTCTGATTTAAAAATCAAACGATAGATACCATAATTTTATAAAATATATTAAATAATATAAATAGTCATGTGTTGACAATGCTCCTATGTTGAGAATATTCATGTGTTGAAAGAAATATATATTCATATGTTGAATAGAATAAATATTCATTTGTTGAATAGAATAACGAATTTATTGAAATATATAAAGCCGTGTTGATTAGAGATGCGCCATTTTGACGTGAACGATATTTATATCGATTTTATTCATTTTTTCAATGAATATCGAAAAGTGATTTCAAATCAAATATATAGAAATGAATTCGAATTCGAATTGAATTGAAATGAATTCGAATTTGAATTGAATTGAAATTGAATTGAAATCGATTTGAATTGAAATCAATTTGAAATGAATTTAAAACGAATTTATAAAGGAAAATTCAATTTTGATTTGAAATTGAATATGAAGTTGAATTTGTTTTGAAAACGAATTTAAAACGATTTATAAAATTCGTTTTAAAAAGAAAATCGACGAAATGTATAATATATATATATATATATTATATACATATATTATATATATAATGGCCTGAATAGAACGCGCCGCGCTGCGGCAGTTCGTGAATTTCGACCATTGACTTCGAATGGACATTACGGGAGATCCGACCGTCGGATTCTCCTGAAACCAAAACCGTTGGGTTCGTATCGAAAATAGCTTTCCATTGAATATTAGAAATTTGAAATATAACGGATGGATTTGGAATTATGTCCAAATCAAATTTGGAAAAGTTCGTTGTAAGTGCAGTTCGATGGCCGTTGATGGAAATCGACTGTACGGGCCTTGATAAAATCATTAAAAATATCAATAATTTGTGTAAAATCATAAGAAATGATTTGTAAAGAATTGGGATGAAAATTTCCATATTTGAAAAGATAAAAATATATTTTTATCGAAATGAACTAATTTTGAACTAGGATTAAAATCAATTTATTTTTGAAATGAATAAATTGAGTTTGAAAGTGGTCTTAAAAATAACCAAAATTCCCAATACGTGAATTGGACTGGAGTTGAATCGAAATTATCTTCGGAATATTTCGATGTTGGATTTTGTGATTATACAGATATGGTGGTTGGAAATTTGAAAGATATGTTCATATCGTTATTTCCAATACGATATTTGTTGGTTTCAGAATTTGATATTGAATATAAGCCGGTATATTTTCTATTCAGAGCCTTGTATTTAATATCAAACGTGAATTGGGTTTGTCGTGAATTGTGTCTTCATTAACACTGATTCTTAAGCCCAGTTGAGAAAAAGGTTAAATCTTACTATTTAGATTTAATGGCGTGTACCAATTAAATAATGTTTAATTGGAATTGAATTTGAATGTGATTTTGGATTTATCGTGAACCGTATTTTAGAGGACATTGGTTCTTTAACCCAGTTAAATACCAGGATATTGATTTTTGGGAAAATTAAAACTAAGTGGAGTTTTAATGAATCTTTAATTAGATTGAAATGTGAATTGATAATTTAAATTATCAAATCTGAAAGGTGATCGAGAATGGAGTACCACCAGTTTTGCTCCAAAGCGATAGTTAAATCTTTAAATAGATTTGAACGTGAAATGGCAATTAACTTTACCGATAACACCGTGGTGTTAGATATGAAGTATGACCAGTTTTACTTCATGGCATAAATAGGTTCGGATTGGGAAATAAAATAAATAATTACTTCGGTGTGGTTCGCTAATCCCGACTAGTTTGGAAAAACCATAATACGGTTTGAAATGATATCCAAAAGAAGATTAAAGAATAAATTTAGAAGAATTTATCTTTGATAAAATTAATGGGAACCTTTCCCTAAGAATGTGATTTTGTGAATAAAAGAATATTTTGAATTGGAACGAGGTGTTTGTTGTGTTTGTGTAACATTTGTTTATTATATACGTGGGCTATTCAGAAAGGCCGGGTTTATACCCAATCTGAATAACTGATTCGGCGATAAGTCGAAGATGATGACGGTAGTTGAAGACCGGAAGTCTTCACATCGTTCGGGTGATTACTGATGATCTTGATTGGGTTGTACACCCAAGATGAGGGAATCAGTTGGTGATCGTCCAGACGTACTTGGAGATCGATGGATATGCGAGGAAAGTGCCTCTGGTTTCGTTCAGACCCAGAACGAACTTGCAAATGGACTGTGTGTCTGAAATTGGATTTTATTCTATGTTGATTGATCTTTATTAAATATACATCTGTTTAGCGGCGGAGAATTTATTCTCTTTCTTAACACCCTTCTCTGAGACGTACGAGCTCAGAGGTTGTATATCGATGGACATCAGTCGCATGGAGTGAATTTCTAGTGTGGCACGCGTAAGTGGCAATTGATCAAGGCTTCTGTTGAAAAGCAAAGTCTTGTGGTTGATGATCAAAGCACGGCCTGTGTGGCATAGCTTTGTGTATAACGTGAATTCGCGAGCCTCACACCTCGGTATGAGTCAAAAACGGGATAAGGACCCAAGGAGTGCACGACGTTTCTTTCTAGCTAGGGGTGGTGTCGTTGCTTAAATTGGCTGATATTTATATACTTTTCACATGTGTGGTTGTTGGAATGTGAGGCGCCTCGGATATAGGTGTGACGACCCCAAATCCCGTTCTGACGGAGACACGGGTAATCCGTGGAATATAACACAGAAACAGGTAATAGCAGAACAGAAATAAAATAAATACACCAGATAATGAACAATAGAATATACTGGATAAAAGTAATCATCAGAGTTACTCAGTATACAGGATCATACTTAGTACAAATACAGTTCAGCTATACATAAATGTCTACAGCGGAAATAAACAAAATATGTACAATAGGAGCTGAACAGCATAAAAAGAGATAAATGATAGAATCCATCTTCAGCTCCAGCTATCCAGAAATAACCAGCTAAACCTGAATACAAGGCGTAAATGAGCCAACGAATGACTCCATCGGACCAGGATCGTCCGATCTAACCGAGGCGCCTCGCAATAGCAACAACCACATAGGTGAAAAGTATATAAATGTCAGGGCTGGTAGGTCACTGACACCACCCTAGCTAGAAAGAAAACGCACGTCCCCCCTGATGTCCTGCTCCCGTTTCTGGTTCATACCGGGGTGTGAGGCTTGCGATTTCACGTTATGCACAAAGCTACGCCACACAGGAGGTGCTTTGATCATCACCACAAGACTTTGCTTTTCTACAGAAGCCCTGATCACTGCATCTTAGCATGCCACACAGGCAATTCATGCCATGCGACTGATGTCCATCGATATACAACCCCTGAGCTCGTGCGTTTCAGAGAAGGGCGTTAAGCAAAAGAATAAATTCTCCGCCGCCAAACAGATGTTTATTTAATAGAGATCAATCATCACAGAATAAAATCCAATGTCAGACACACAGTCCATTTACAAGTCCGTTCTGGGTCTGAACGAAACCGGAGGCACTAAATACCTCGCAATCCCATCGATCACCACGTACGTCTGGACGATCACCACTCATTATCCATATTTCGGGATGCCTCCCAATCAGGACCTCGGTTACCATCCAAACGAGGTGAAGATCTCCGGTCTTAGACCACCGCCTTTATCTTCGAATTCCAATCGTCGGTCAATTATTCGAAATGAGAATTAACTCGGCCTTTTCAATTAATTCACGTATATTTAGAATTTCAAATCAATTTATTTCAATGGTTAAATCATTCGACAACACCAATTTTGTTCTTTAATGTAATTTTCACACCAAACACATTCAACCATCAAATACCATATAAATCGAGCAAATTCAGTTTATTTCCATTCCATATTGTTTATGATATTTTATAACGATTTATCGCTATTTTTATTTATTTTAAAATAGCCAATTTATTCAAAACAACGCTTCGGGCCATAACGCGGCCGTGGCGCTGTTTTTCTTCAGATTTGATTTACACATATCTGAAAATCTAACCGTTGGATCTTCACAAAATTTACATCATTAGAAAGGTCTTTTCAAAACGAATCCAACGGTTCCAGTTTCGGGGAAATCCGACGGTCGGATCTCCCAGTACAATCGTTTGAAGTTTCGATTTCAAAATACGTACTGCAGCGTCGTTATACGATTAAATATAATTATATTTATATATATATATATATAATCGATTTTGGCACTGTTTTTCTTCAGATTTGAATTAAACATTGCAGACAATCCAACCGTTGGATTTTTACAAAGTTGGTGCCGTTGGAAAGATTATTCTAAGTCGAACCCAACGGTTGCGGTTTCGGGAAAATCCAATGGTCGGATTTTCCGCACTAGTTGTTTGAAATCACGGTTTCAAAACGCGAACTGCACGGCCACGTTTCGTTTTAATTTCATTTATATTTATATATTTATATAAATATAGTTCATTCAAAAATTCCTATATCGTTTCCACTTCAAATATTTCACTAACGCCTTTAAATTTCGGAAAAATTCGCCATAACCTCCTTCGTATGGGAGGGGTTGGGAAAATTCCCAAATAGCCACACGGACGTCTCATGTCGAAAAGAAAAAGAAAAAGCAAAGAGGCTAGCCAACAGGCTCATAAAATCATCACCCAAACAAAACAGTAAATGTGTACCTATTTGTCGGGCACAAAATTTTATTCCTCTTCTCTAGCCCCTTTGTTATAACCTATTCAATAAATATGCATGTACATATATACAGTTCTTATCACTTATCATTTTCTATTCAACTTCATATTTGATTCCATTTGGTTTAAAAACACCGTTCATTCTAATGTCGCATGCATAGGCAAAGATCATATCATTTGCTAATTAATGAATATTTCGACTCATGCATATTTATTTGAACGAGTTGCTATTTTTAACACTTCACATTTCAACGATTCATGTATATAACAAAAATGTGATTTTTATTGTAAAACAATCTATTTTAAAACACTATTATTTTATATAGTTTATATAGGTGATAAAAATAGGATTTTTCTTATAAAACAATTTCTTTTAAAACGATATTATTTTACATAGTCCACATAGTTGATAAAAGGTGATTTTTATTATGAAACAATTTATTTCAAAATATGAATACCATTCAACACATGAATTTCAATTCAACGAATGAATATCGATTCAACACATGAAGGTTTTCTATAGTTTCTATATATGGATAAAAATGGGATTTTTATATTTAAAACACGAATACCATTCAACACATGAATTTCAATTCAACGAATGAATATCGATTCAACACATGAAGGTTTTCTATAGTTTCTATATATAGATAAAAATGTGATTTTTATATTTAAAACACGAATACCATTCTACACATGAATTTCAATTCAACGAATGAATATCGATTCAACACATGAAGGTTTTCTATTCAATGAATAAATATAGTTTCAGCAAATGAAAATAATTCAAACACATGAATATTATTCAAAATTTCGGCAGCATAATGGCAGGGTAGTTAAAACCGGGACCGTTCCTAGTACGGCTCCTCGCTCTACCTTAAAACCTCATGGTTTTTGACAATGGGGATCATGCATCTAGTTCGCACGCAGGCGGCATGTATATATTTATTTCATTTCCACAAACTAATCCTATGTGGTTTCAACCAAATATTTCTCAACCACAAATGGGCATTTTTCAACCATAATCAATCACTATCAACCACAAACAATCCGAAACAATCATTCGCTATCAATCAATTTTCACACCAATCACAATCAATAAATATCATCCATGGTTTGTGGACGAGGGGCGTTTATATATATATATATATATATATATATATATATATATATATATATATATATAGCAATTCACTTCTATTTCAACACATATATAAATTTTACAACGCATATATAACTTATACATCGAACATACAACTTATACAACGCTTATACAAGAGGTGTACGACGCTTATATAACTCATACATCGACTATATAATTTATACATCGTCGTTTTCCATATTGTTTATAAATTAGAAATCTCACATTGGGTTCCACTCCACCAAAAATAGCAGAAGGCTCAGAAAAATACGCGGTCTCTTCTAAAATGTAGAAGACGTCCACACGGTCACGATGTTTCCTGTTTCATCGAATTTCGTTAACGAACGAAAAATATATGATTTTTCAAAGTTTGCAACACTTTAAAGTGTGAAAATCAGTTGAAAATAAACAAGGTCGTTACCTCAGAAAAATGTTCGAAACTAGGGATCCACTTTTCGCACAAACCGGTGGATGATAGGAGGATCGGGTGGTGCAGCGCGGAGGAGGGAGGAAGCGCGCGCCTGCGCGTGGTGGTCCGGTCGGGTTCGGTGGCGCCTGGCGGTCGGGGCGGCGGCTCAAAGCCGACGACTTTGAGGAGGCGATTCTCCTCCTACAGGCCACGATAAATCACGAAATGGGTATGGATTCGAAGAGGAGATCGAGAGCTTCGATATGGATCCAACCACGCTCGATTTCGTTGAGAAACGAAAGAGAAATCTGACCGGGAAGAATCGGGTGCCTTCCGCCGTCGATCGCAGTAGTTACGTGGGGGTTTTCGATTTATTTTTATTTTTAAATTAATGAATGGAATTACGTGATTGGTTGATATATATTTATTCAAAAATTTGGGGTTTTCTTAAACGACCTCGAAATCAAACCCAACGACTGTCGTCCCTAGCGTTCTACCCCCATTCCGAACACAATGGGATATGTTTTGAAGGCCCATTCGAATGTTTCAGTCTGTTTTCCTTCAAATTAAAATATAAAATATTCAATATTTAATTTGAACGTACATTTCAATTTGCCAGGGCCCCAAACTGATTCGAAAAATTCCGGAAAAATAAATCTAGCTATGTTTCGACGATACGGTCCCAACAAAACTAGTTTCGTCGAATTCTGAGACCGTTTGCAAAAAGTCCCATTTTTGGTCGATCCAATTTAACTATAATTGACCAAAACACATTTTCCTTTGCCACGCTCACATATTAGCTTCAAAAATTATGAAATTTGAAACCTAGCAATAACTTCACATCTCGGATCCAACAAAAGTGGTTTCGTTGAATTCCAAGGTCGTATGCAAAATGGCCAATTTCACGGGCTATATAAATCCCATAGCGACCTTTCTGAAAATTCTTTTGGCCATAACTTTTGCTTTCCGTTATGAAAATTCGATTTTTCAGATTCGTTAGAAAGGTATTCACTAACAGATTTAAATATTTTTGGTTTAACTAAAATCCGTTTTGTTTTGCACCCGGTACAGTCCGACAAATTTTGAATTCAATTTTTGAAACTGCAGCGCCATTTAAGGCCTTGTTTATAATTATAATTAATTATATTCGTTTTTAATTGTCGATTCAAACTCACTTTCCATTTCCATTATTTAAATTATTTATTTTAAATATTTAAAATCCATTATTTTAGCCAATTTAAAATTTTTAAATTGGTTTAGATTTTCTGGGTCGTTACAATCTCCCCCACTTAAAACTTTTCGTCCCCAAAAAGGAACAAAGTCGAAAGTGGTTTGATAAATCTACAATCACACAACACAACAACCAATTCAATTGTTTTCTACTTTCAAAACCATACAAATTAATTTCTATGCTCTTTTAAAAATCATTCAGACCGTAGAATTTAAAAGTTCACATCCATGGAAAGGAAGTAACAACAGAGTAGAGAATTAAATGGTAATGCCAAGTAGGGTAAATGTACCTTGCACCGGAGTCAATCAGAGATATCTACTCGGCATCTGGTATAGGCTTTCTGAATGCTTTCCTCAGTTTCCCAAGTACAATCTCGTGGATCTCCACTCCATTGCACTTTGACTAAGTGAACCTTCTTGTTTCTCTGCTCTTTGGTTTCTTTGCCGATAATCTTTAGCGGCTCTCTTCTCACAGCTAATTCGGGGGCAATTTCAATGTCCTGCTGAGCTGCTTCTTCCACGATCAAGTCTGGATCATGAACGTGCTTCCGGAGTTGAGATATATGAAATACATCATGAACTCCAGGCAACCAGTCAGGCAATTTGACCCTATAAGCGAGAGTTCCGGTCCGTTCCAGAATAGGAAACGGACCAATGAATTTGGGCGCCAACTTTCCAGTTTTACCGAACCGAATAACTCCTCTCATCGGCGATACTTTCAAATACACGTAGTCGCCAACAGCAAAGGATACATCTCTTCTTCTTCTATCGGCATAGCTCTTTTGTCGGCTTTGAGCGACGAGTAATCGCTTCTTAATAAAATCGACTTTGTCGGCGGCTTCTCGGATCATATCAGGACCCAACACAAGTCTATTACCGGGTTCGACCCAACAAGCAGAAGATCGGCACGGTCTACCATACAATGCTTCGAATGGCGACATTGTCAGGCTCGTATGGTAACTGTTGTTATATGAGAATTCAGCCAAATGCAGATTGTCTTCCCATGATCCACCGAAATCTATAACACAAGCCCGCAATAGATCTTATAAAATACGATTCACCCTCTCAGTCTGACCGTCTGTCTGAGGATGATAAGCGGTGCTCAAGTTCAACTTCGCTCCCAGTTCGACTTGGAATGCTTCCCAGAGTTTGCTTGTGAATATTGTATCTCTATCACTGACTATACTGAGCGGCACTCCATGTAGTCTAACTATTTCCCTGAAGTATATCTGCGCCAGACTCTAAGCAGTTCTGTTTGATCTGACAGGTATGAAATGGGCGGTCTTCGTGAAGCGATCTACGATCACCCAAATACTGTCATTCCCTTTTCTGGTCCTGGGCAGACCATCGATGAAATCCATAGAAATATGTTCCCACTTCCAACCAGGAACTTCTAGTGGTTGTAACAATCCAGCCAATTTCTGTTGGTCGCTCTTGACTAGCTGGCAAGTAGGGCATCGGCTAACATATATTGAAACATCTCTTTTCATAGCCTTCTACCAGAATGTTCGTTTGAGATCGTTGTACATTTTGGCCACACCAGGATGGATACTCAGCTTGGACTTGTGACACTCATCTAACACTTCCCTTTTTAACTCTGAGATGTCGGGAACACAAATCCTTCCATTCAACCTCAAGGTCTCATCGTTATCTATTTGAAAACACGAGGGTTCGCCTTTCTAAATCCTTTTGATCATATCCTTAATAAAGTTATCCTCCTTCTGAAGAATAGATATTTTGTCAATCAAGGATGTCGTGATAATAAAGCTGGCGATCATTACATTCTTTCGGCTCAGCGCATCGGCCACGACATTGGCTTTCCCTGGAGTATATATAATTTCAAAGCCATATGCTGCTAGAAACTCCAGCCAACGTTGCTGCCTCAGATTCAGGTCTTTTTGAGTGAACAGATACTTTAACGACTAATGATCTGTAAACAGTTCAAATCTCTCACCCAGAAGATAGTGTCTCCAGATTTTCAAAGCGAATACTATTGCCAATAACTCAAGATCATGAGTTACGTAGTTCTTTTCGTGCGGCTTCAATTGGTGGCTAGCATAAGCAATCACTTGGCCCCTTTGCATTAACACTGCACCAAGGCCTTCTCTAGAAGCATCAGTCCAGACTTTCAAATCCTGATTGCCATCGATGATGGTTAACACTGGAGCAGTTGTTAATCTCAACTTTAGCTCTTCAAAAGCCTCCTCACTTTCTGGAGTCCATTTGAACTTAGAGTGCTTCTTCGTAAGCTTCGTTAAATGACCAGATATCTTCGAAAAGTTTTTAATGAACTTCCGGTAATAGCTAGCCAATCCGAGAAAACTGCAGACTTCAGTGGGGGTACTGGGCTGCTTCCAGTTCTGAATAGCTGTGATTTTACTAGGATCCATAGCGATTCCTTCTTTTGATACGACGTGGCCCAGAAATTTCACTTCATCTTGCCAGAATATACATTTGGAAAACTTTGCTTTCAATACATTTCTCCTGTGGATTTCTAACACTTGTTCCAAATGTTCTTCATGTTCGACCTTTGATTTAGAGAAGATTAGAATATCGTCAATGAAAACCAGAACAAATTTATTCAAAACCCCTCTGAACACTCTATTCATCAGATCGACGAAATAGGCAGGAGCGTTACATAAGCCGAACGGCATTACTAACCACTCGTAGAATAAGTCGGGGCCTCTGAACGCTGTCATTGGAACACACTCTTTGGCAATTCGAAGTTGATGGAAACCTGTAGCTAGGTCCATCCTTGAGAATACTTGTGCTCCATTTAATCGATCCAACAAATCATCTATTCGCGGCAATGGATATTTGTTCTTTATTGTCTGTTTGTTCAGATCACGATAATCCACACATAGACGTAGAGTACCATCAGATTTTGGGACAAACACCACTGCTGCACCCCAATCAGAGAAACTAGGCATGATCAGACCCTTCCATACTAGCTGTCGTGTTTGATTGTCTAATTCCTCCTTCTCCTTCAAGGACATTCTTCGAATAGCGTGAACTACCGGCCTTGCATTGGGAATCAAAGCGATCTTGAAATCTATTTCTCTTTGCGGAGGCAAGCGAACAACTTCTTCGAACACATCCGCATAATCTTTGACGACAGGAATATCTTTGATGAGGTCGGGAATATTCTCTGTGATTTCAGGGACATTTTCTATTTGGGCTGGAGAAACATTCAAAGCTGCCCAGAAGTCTTTTCTATTAGCATTCTGACCTTCATAGGGAATGGTTATATAATCACCTGATTTAATCCTCGCCTTTATGACTCTATCGGCGCATTTGACTTCAGCTTCATATTTGGTCAACCAGTCTAGCCCCAAGATAAGATCAAACTCTTTAAATTTCATGACGACTGCGATGGTAGGAAACCGATAACGAGAGAAAGAAACCGGCACTCCAAAAACCCAACTGAGATCAATGGAACCCCCAACCGGATTCTGGACAGTCATTGGTTCCTTGAGCTTTTTCAAATTCAAATCAAGTTTCTTAGCTACATCCTTTGCAATGAAGCTTCGTGATGCGCCTGTGTCAAACAGTACTTTAACTGGGATATCTTTGACAGTTAGTGTGCCTTCTAAAACATCGGGCCTTTCTTGAGCAGACGAACATTTAGGCTCTTCGGTTATTTCATTTACCTGAGCTTCTTTGGTTATCTTTAACAGCCGGCACTCTTGTTTTACGTGACCAAACTGATGGCATTGATTGCATCTTTTACTTTTCTGGAGCTTCTTGCCGGATTTAGACCCATCATTCTTTTGTTTCTTCATAGATTTGCATTTTCCTTGCAAATGTCCTTGTTTATGGCAGTTATTGCATATGGCCGTCGTTACTGGTTCTTTTCCAGCTCTGGCCCTCTTTCGATTGACTTTGGGTTTGTTACTGACCTCAGACATCGTACTAGCCTCCGGACGATCAGTTTAAGACTCCTCTTTATTAGTAGAACAGACTTCCTCTTCGTCCCTTAACATTCCTTTATTATGGAGATCTTCATACTGATAAGCCATGTATATCATTTCAGAAAAAGGAAGCTTCACATTCCTCAGCACACTATTCTGATATCTCCTTTGCAGGCCATGAATAAATCTCAGATTTTTCCTCTTTGGATCTTGAATCAGATGAGGAGCAAAGTGAGCAAGTTCGTTGAATTTCTTATGATATTCTGGGATGGTCATATCACCTTGTATCAAATAAGAAAATTCATCACATAATCGCTCGGTTGCTTCGGGAGGAGCAAATATTCCTACGAAAATCTCTTTGAATCTATCCTAGGTGATATCACCTTCTGGATTATCTTTTATGATTGTTTCCCACCATATTAAAGCTTCTCCATTGAGCGCCCAAGATGCTACTAATCTTTTCTGGTCGTCTCTCAGTTGGAAACGCTCAAATATTCTTTCTGCAGAGCTCACCCAAGCTTGAGTTTGAATAATAGATTCATTGCCCGAGAATTGTGCTCCACCCGGATTCCGATATCTCTTAAATAGAGCCTCTAGATCGGGTTCTGCATTTCTCCTGTTTTTGACACTCATTTTTCTAGTACCTCTGCAAATGGCAGATCAAGTGTCAGGTCACAGAAAAGAAAATTTTTAAACATAGAAACATATACTTCAAGTGTAAATGTGTCTATCGAGGTGTAATTTCATTCTGCTTTACTCATACTAGGATATTGCTGATCCTATCTGTATAGAGTTACCCATCCTAGAACACTACTGGTTCTATTTCTGACGAGTTCGTTCCAATGTTATATTCCAGAACTAAGCTTAACCAAAGCTCTGATACCACGTTGTGACGACCCCAAATCCCGTTCTGACGGAGACACGGGTAATTCGTGGAATATAACACAGAAACAGGTAATAGCAGAACAAAAATAAAATAATTACACCAGATAATGAACAATAGAATATACTGGATAAAAGTAATCATCAGAATTACTCAGTATACATGATCATACTTAGTACAAATACAGTTCAGCTATACATAAATGTCTACAGCGGAAATAAACAAAATATGTACAATAGGAGCTGAACAACATAAAAAGAGATAAATGATAAAATCCATCTTCAGCTCCAGCTATCCAGAAATAACCAGCTAAACCTGAATACAAGGCTGCCCTTGTAGAAAAAGGGGCACCCGAGTTTGAAGGTGAAACAAACTACGAGTCAGTCATGGGACTGGTATGAGAAATCTATTCAACACATATATAATATGGCTAATCACAGGACCACGCCACTTTCGTGGAACGGGTTTACTCCATTGGATTGCCAGTGCTTTGAAACAAATCTTTCTTTTAAACAACGCAATGCATTTTATAAAAATGAAGCCATTATAAGACTCAGTTCCCATCACACAATGCAACGCAAACCGGAGGATAGAGTTTTTACCTTATAACGGCCAAAATATGCTTGATACGAATAAAACAAAGGCATTTGATAGTATTGCTAGTGTTTATATGTTTTTAAAACAATTTCAAATCATAACTATCAATCATAGGCGGCATTAATGCCCTATACCACTATGTCGTCATATATATAGGTATACAATCGAAACCGCACGATGTCGTATTTGGAAATTGGATTTCCGTCCTGAACCAAGGCAAAAGATAGTCCTTACCGAATTCGAGACAATCTAGCCCATGTCTCAGGCACAGCCGCAACTGTACCTTGGATCGTCAGGGCCGGTCCACACGAAGTGGATTATAATGCCTGAAAAATGCATCCCTCCGCCCTTTGGGGCGTAAATGAGCCAACGAATGACTCCATCGGACCCGGATCGTCCGATCTAACCGAGGCGCCTCGCAATAGCAACAACCACATAGGTGAAAAGTATATAAATGTCAGGGCTGGTAGGTCACTGACACCACCCTAGCTAGAAAGAAAACGCGCGTCCCCCCTGAGGTCCTGCTCCCGTTTCTGGTTCATACCGGGGTGTGAGGCTCGCGATTTCACGTTATGCACAAAGCTACGCCACACAGGCGGTGCTTTGATCATCACCACAAGACTTTGCTTTTCAACAGAAGCCCTGATCAGTGCATCTTAGCATGCCACACAGGCAATTCATGCCATGCGACTGATGTCCATCGATATACAACCCCTGAGCTCGTGCGTTTCAGAGAAGGGCATTAAGAAAAAGAATAAATTCTCCGCCGCCAAACAGATGTATATTTAATAGAGATCAATCATCACAGAATAAAATCCAATGTCAGACACACAGTCCATTTACAAGTCCGTTCTGGGTCTGAACGAAACCGGAGGCACTAAATACCTCGCAATCCCATCGATCACCACGTACGTCTGGACGATCACCACTCATTATCCATATTTCGGGATGCCTCCCAATCAGGACCTCGGTTACCATCCAAACGAGGTGAAGATCTCCGGTCTTCGACCACCGCCTTCATCTTCGAATTCCAATCGTCGGTCAATTATTCGAAATGAGAATTAACTCGGCCTTTTCAAATAATTCACGTATATTTAGAATTTCAAATCAATTTATTTCAATGGTTAAATCATTCGACAACACCAATTTTGTTCTTTAATGTAATTTTCACACCAAACACATTCAACCATCAAATACCATATAAATCGAGCAAATTCAGTTTATTTCCATTCCATATTGTTTATGATATTTTATAACGATTTATCGCTATTTTTATTTATTTTAAAATAGCCAATTTATTCAAAACGACGCTTCGGGCCATAACGCGGCCGTGGCGCCGTTTTTCTTCAGATTTGATTTATACATATCTGAAAATCTAACCGTTGGATCTTCACAAAATTTACATCATTAGAAAGGTCTTTTCAAAACGAATCCAACGGTTCCAGATTCGGGAAAATCCGACGGTCGGATCTCCCGGTACAATCGTTTGAAGTTTCGATTTCAAAATACGTACTGCAGCGTCGTTATTCGATTAAATATAATTATATATATATATATATATAATCGATTCTGGCGCTGTTTTTCTTCAGATTTGAATTAAACATTCCAGACAATCCAACCGTTGGATTTTTACAAAGTTGGTGCCGTTGGAAAGATTATTCCAAGGCGAACCCAACGGTTGCGGTTTTGGGAAAATCCAATGGTCGGATTTCCCGCGCTAGTTGTTTGAAATCACGGTTCAAAACGCGAACTGCACGGCCTCGTTTCGTTTTAATTTTATTTATATTTATATAAATATAGTTCATTCAAAAATTCCTATATCATTTCAACTTCAAATATTTCACTAACTCCTTTAAATTTCGGAAAAATTCGCCATAACCTCCTTTGTACAGGAGGGGCTGGGAAAATTCCCAAATAGCCACATGGGCGTCTCATGTCGAAAAGAAAAAGAAAAAGCCAAGCGGCTGGCCAACAGGCTCATAAAATCATCACCCAAACAAAACAGTAAATGTGTACCTATTTGTCGGGCACAAAATTTTATTCCTCTTCTCTAGCCCCTTTGCTATAATCTGTTCAATAAATATGCATGTACATATATACAGTTCTTATCACTTATCATTTTCTATTCAACTTCATATTTGATTCCATTTGGTTTAAAAACACTGTTCATTCTAATGTCGCACGCATAGGCAAAGATCATATCATTAGCTAATTAATGAATATTTCGACTCATGCATATTTATTTGAGCGAGTTGCTATTTTTAACACTTCACATTTCAACGATTCATGTATATAACAAAAATGTGATTTTTATTGTAAAACAATCCATTTCAAAACACTATTATTTTATATAGTTTATATAGGTGATAAAAATAGGATTTTTCTTATAAAACATTTTCTTTTAAAACGAGATTATTTTACATAGTCCACATAGTTGATAAAAGGTGATTTTTATTATGAAACAATTTATTTCAAAATATGAATACCATTCAACACATAAATTTCAATTCAACGAATGAATATCGATTCAACACATGAAGGTTTTCTATAATTTCTATATATGGATAAAAATGTGATTTTTATATTTAAAACACGAATACCATTCAACACATGAATTTCAATTCAACGAATGAATATCGATTCAACACATGAAGGTTTTCTATAGTTTCTATATATAGATAAAAATGTAATTTTTTATATTTAAAACACGAATAACATTCAACACATGAATTTCAATTCAACGAATGAATATCGATTCAACACATGAAGGTTTTCTATTCAATGAATAAATATAGTTTCAGCAAATGAAAATAATTCAAACACATGAATATTATTCAAAATTTCGGCAGCATAACGGCAGGGTAGTTAAAACCGGGACCATCCCTAGTACGGCTCCTCGCTCTACCTTAAAACCTCGCGGTTTTTGACAATGGGGATCATGCATCTAGTTCGCACACAGGTGGCATGTATATATTTATTTCATTTCCACAAACTAATCCTATGTGGTTTCAACCAAATATTTCTCAACCACAAATGGGTATTTCTCAACCACAATCAATCACTATCAACCACAAACAATCCCAAACAATCATTCGCTATCAATCAATTTTCACACAAATCACAATCAATAAATATCGTCCATGGTTTGTGGACGAGGGGCATATATATATATATATATATAGCAATTCACTTCTATTTCAACACATATATAATTTTTACAACGCATATATAACTTATACATCGAACATACAACTTATACAACGCTTATACAAGAGGTGTACAACGCTTATATAACTCATACATCGACTATATAATTTATACATCGTCGTTTTCCATATTGTTTATAAATTAGAAATCTCACATTGGGTTCCACTCCACCAAAAATAGCAGAAGGCTCAGAAAAATACGCGGTCTCTTCTAAAATGTAGAAGACGTCCACACGGTCACGATGTTTCCTGTTTCATCGAATTTCGTTAACGAACGAAAATTATATGATTTTTCAAAGTTTGCAACACTTTAAAGTGTGAAAATCAGTTGAAAATAAACAAGGTCGTTACCTCAGAAAAATGTTCGAAACTAGGGATCCACTTTTCGCACAAACCGGTGGATGATAGGAGGATCGGGTGGTGCAGCGCGGAGGAGGGAGGAAGCGCGCGCCTGCGCGTGGTGGTCCGGTCGGGTTCGGTGGCGCCTGGCGGTCGGGGCGGCGGCTCAAAGCCGACGACTTTGAGGAGGTGATTCTCCTCCTACAGGCCACGATAAATCACGAAAAGAGTATGGATTCGAAGAGGAGATCGAGAGCTTCGATATGGATCCAACCATGTTCGATTTCGTTGAGAAACGAAAGAGAAATCTGACCGGGAAGAATCGGGTGCCTTCCGCCGTCGATCGCAGCAGTTACGGGGGGGGGGGGGTTCTATTTTTTTTATTTTTAAATTAATGAATGGAATTACGTGATTGGTTGATATATATTTATTCAAAAATTTAGAGTTTTCTTAAACGAACTCGAAATCAAACCCAACGACTGTCGTCCCTAACGTTCTACCCCCATTCCGAACACAATGGGATATGTTTCGAAGGCCCATTCGAATGTTTCAGTCAGTTTTCCTTCAAATTAAAATATAAAATATTCAATATTTAATTTGAATGTACATTTCAATTTGCCAGGGCCACAAACTGATTCGAAAAATTCCAGAAAAATAAATCTAGCTATGTTTTGACGATACGGTCCCAACAAAACTAGTTTTATCGAATTTCTGAGACCGTTTGCAAAAAGGCCCATTTTTGGTCGATCCAATTTAACTGTAATTGATCAAAACACATTTTCCTTTGCCACGCTCACATATTAGCTTCAAAAATTATGAAATTTGAAACCTAGCAATAACTTCACATCCCGGATCCAACAAAAGTGGTTTCGTCGAATTCTGAGGTCGTATGCAAAATGGCCAAATTCACGGGTATATAAATCCCATAGCGACCTTTCTGAAAATTCTTTTGGCCATAATTTTGCTTTCCGTTATGAAAATTCGATTTTTCATATTCGTTAGAAAGGTATTCACTAACAGATTTAAATATTTTTGGTTTCACTAAAATCCGTTTTGTTTTGCACCCGGTACAGTCTGACAAAGTTTGAATTCAATTTTTGAAACGGCAGCGCCATTTCAGCCTTGTTTATAATTATAATTAATTATATTTGTTTTCAATTGTCGATTCAAACTCACTTTCCATTGCCATTATTTAAAATATTTATTTTAAATATTTAAAATCCATTATTTTAGCCAATTTAAAAAAATTTAATTGGTTCAGATTTTCTGGGTCGTTACAATAGGTCCTATAGGACCGGGAAACGTGTGTTCAGGAATTTTCAATCCTCAAAAGTAAGAGAGGACCGGCCTTGGAGGATCCAGGGATTGCTGTGTGCGGTCCTGGGACATTTGCTAGAGTGTCTCGAATCGGAGAGGTGCTTGCCCCTTGCCTCGACTCATGACGGAAATCCAATTTCCAATACGTGATATTGCGGTTTTAATTGTAGAACTAGTATGGCGACATGATATATGGTACCCATGCCGTCTATGATTGATATTTATGATTGAAATTGTTTTGACACTATACACCTATAATAGTATCAAATGATTTGTTTTAAACGTACCAAGCATGTTTGGCTATTATAAGGGAAAACCCTATCCTCCGGCTTGCGTTGCATTGTGTGATGGGACCTGGGTCTTATAATAGCTTCATTTTTCCAAAAAGCATTACGTTGTTTTGTTATATGCACTGGTGTTCTTGGGAGGAAACCCATTCCATGTTATACGGCGTGGTCCCTTCAATTACTCTCTTTTAAAGTTAAAATAATAACTGTTTTAGTTCTCACACCAGTCCCATGACTGACCTGGAGTTTATTGTTTTAACCTATACTCTGGGTGCCCCTATTTTCGGCACGGGCAGCTAGTAGTTTTGGTTTTGCAGATTTATACTCACAGGATCCTGATTTACAGCTGGAACGATGCTCGGAAAGCTCTGTATCCGTGTATTACTTTCAGTTGTGTTTTGTATTATTTTCCGCTGCTTTGTAATTTATTGTAATCTCTGATAATTGTCGAATGTATATTTATTCATACTCTGTATATTCTTGTATCTGATGGAATTGTTGTAATAAACAATGAAATGTTCTTCCGTCTGCGTTCTTCTGTGTGTTGTTCTCAAAGTATCCGCTCTTTCCTTCACGGGGAAGTTACTGGTCGCTACAGTGGTATCAGAGCTTTGGTTTACAAAGCTCGAGAATAAGACACATTAGAACCAAACGAAAGAATTCATCAGATATTGGATTAGTAATATCTAATAAAAATGACTCGTTAGGGATGGGATCAGTAGTATCCTAGAATGAGTGTGAAGAATATATTTTTCAAAGGAAAACAATATTGTTTTGAAAATTTAAACCATTTTATACGTATTTGAATATTTATTTATTTTGAATTTGGACAATCCAATATACAAAGATTTCACGTATACGCGTCATGAACGTATATTCGAAGTTTTAATATACTGGATAGATAAAGAATCACATTCTAGACACCCGGGGATGATTCTGATGATGGTGCATCATCATCAGTATTCATATTCGAGTTTCGAAGGTGTGTTGTCTATATATTTCCATTAGACTGGTGTGAGAACCAAAACTAGATAGGTTTATTGTTGTGATTTGGCATCAAAAACATGATTTTCTATATATATATATATATCAAAATTATGAATTTGAAACAATAATTCACCAATGGATTGATGGTTGTGTTGTTTGTTTATTTGTTTGATAATTTTGAACCATTTAGCCTAGTTGAACCAAATATTGAATTTTATTGGGAATTGGTCGCATTTGCTTGCATATACATGTACTTACATTGAACAGGTGATAGCAAGGAGGCTAGAGCAGAGGAATAAATTTGTTTGCCCGACAAATAGGTACATGTTTACCATAATTTACTGTTTTGTTTGGGTGATGATGATTTTATGAGCAGATTGGCTAGCCGCTTGGCCTTTTCTTTTTCTTTTGAGTTGAAGAAGGCCATGGGAGGCTATATGAAATATCCTGAAGTCCCCGGTGCAGGGGGGGTTATGGCGAAATTTTTCGAAAATTTAGGGTGTTAGCCAAATTTTTGAAAAATTTGAAAAGTTATTAGAAATTGAAAAGTTAAAGAACTTAAGCCGTAACGAAAATAATGGAAGTTGAGTTGATTAGTTAAACAACTTTCGGCTTCGTTCCTTTTCGGGTACGAAAAGTTTTAAGTGGGGGAGATTGTAACAACCCGGAAATGCGAGCCAATTAAAAATTTTTGTTTTGGCAATTTTGACGAATTTTGAATATTTAAAATGGAATATTTTAAATAATAACGACGAGAAATTTATTTTGAATAGAATAGAACGTATAAATTTATATACGTCATCGTTAGAATATAAATAATTATTTATAATTATAAAAGGAATTGAAAATGGCACGGTAGTTCGATAATTCGATTTCAAAATTCAAATGAATATACCGGGTGCAAAATAAACTGGATTTTAGTGAAACCAAAAATATTAGAATATATTTGATAATATCTTTCCAACGAATCCGAAAAATTGAAATTTCATGGCGGGAATCAAAAGATATGTCCAGTTGAAATTTCAGAATAGTCGCTATGGAATTTCGGCCTTTAAAAAATGGGAATTTTGCAAACGACCTCGGATTTCGACGAAACCACTTTTGTTGGATCCGTGATGTCAAGTTATTGCTAGGTTTCAAATTTCATAATTTTTTGAATCAATATGTGAGCGTGGAAAAGAAAGACGCGTTTGACCAGTTTTAGTTGATTTTAATCGATTGGAATTTGGCCATTTTTCAAACGGTCTCAGAATTTGACGAAACTAGTTTTGTTAGGACCGTATCGACAATACGAAGTTAGAAAATATTTTTCGGGAATTTTTAGAGTTCGTATGTGGGCCCAGTAAATTGAAATGCACGTTCAAATTCAATATATAGAGTTATATGTTGATTTTGACGAAAACTGATCGAAACGGTCGAATCAGCCTACGATACATATCCCATTGTGTTCTGAATGGGGATAATTAGTTAGGACGATAGGCGGTGGGCCTCGTTTAGAGGTCGAATAAAAAAGTCAACATTTTAAAATTAAAATAATTAAAAATATAATCTCTCTTCCCTTTTACCTCAGCCCCCCCCCCCCCCCCCCGTTCAAATTCATTTCGAAATTAAATAAAAAAAAGAGAACGCGAGGGGGAGGGGAGCCGCCGCCGTCGCGGTCCCTAGGGGCGGCGCACCTCCGGCGCCGCCACCTCAAAAGACATCGTGCCCCCCTTCTGTCCTCGTGAAGCCCGCGATGCCTGAAGACCCGCCCACTTTAGCCCTAGCCCTCGTCGCCGCCTCCTCCTGCTGCTGCCGCCTCCGCTGCTTCTTCTTCCGCCTCCCCCTACTCCGCACCTTCCTCTCCTCCTTTCCCTTCTGATTCGCAAGCCCAAGCCCTCCCCCATCGAAAACCCTAGCCCCTATGAAGACCGTCGCGCTCCACCTCGCCTTCCCCCTCCTGCCGACATCCAGCGCCTCCCCCTCACTTGCTCCGACCGCGACAGACTTCCCCCCTTCTCCGGCAATTAAAACAGTGAGTTTTCCTTTTTTTCTGATTTCTATTCGCATTTAAAAAAAACAATCTTTAAATGATATCAAAATATGATTTTTAAAGATTTAAAAAGCTTTGAATTTTAACGTTTAAAAGAAATGATTTTCATTGTTTCAAGATATGATTTTTATTGGATTCCAAGTAAGAATTTTTATTTGATTCAAAGTGATGATTTTTGTAAAAAAAAAATATAGATTGTTAGTAAAGTAAAAACACGATTTTTAGTTAAATAAAAATTCAATTTTTAATAGTATAAAAATTTGATTTTTATATTATATAGATAATAAAAATGTGATTTTTATAATATAGGAAGGTTAAAAATATATTTTTTATATAGGTAAGATAGTAAAAATATCATCTTTATATATGTAACGAAATAAAAATCTGATTTTTATTATATATATATATAATGAAGTAAAAATGTGATTTTTATAGTGATGAAATGAAAAGGCGAAATCTTTATATTTGAAAAGGTGAAATCTTTACATTTGAAAAGGCGAAATCTTTATATATGAAAAGGCGAAATCTTTATATTTGAAAAGGCGAAATCTTTATATTTGAAAAGGAGAAATCTTTATATAGAGAATAGCGTGATTAAATATAATCTGTATTATATGAACAGCGTTGTAAAAATAGAAATTTTATCTATATAATAGCGTTGTAAAAATAGAATTTTTATCCATATGGAATGATTATAAAAATATGATTTTTATATACATAGAAACCAAATAAAAATGTGATTTTATATATATGTAGTGGCTACGGGCAACAAAAGTGACAAACGGCGAGAACAGCGATGACTTCTATATAAGAAGAGTTGAGGCGTTTGGATTAGCTAGTCGGTGAGAACTTCTCACTTTAAATCTTCATTTCTATTTAAAAATATACACTAGGATGCAGACGGTGCTTAGCAGCACCCGACACCCGTCATCCACAGACCATGGATGGCTTGTATGTTTGATTGTTTATTATGGTGAAAATTGATTGTGTGGTGTGAAATGAAATAAAATATTTATATAGTTAAAAATATTTTATCGTTAAAAATATAATTTTTAATGGGTATGTGAATGAATAAAAATCTGTGTTTGTTGATTTGAAACCCCACACGGGTATTGGGATGATATTTGGCATACACTAATCCCAATTATTTAATTGTATATCGATCGATTGGTCGATAGGCTGTGTGAGCATTAATTATCTATATTTAATGCTTATGCAGTTGTGTGGTGCACTTTGGATGATGGTCGATTATTTGTCAATGCTATTATATACATGTGTTGTATGGAATCCACATAATTAACATTATATGTAATTGATTGGGCCCCATTCCAATTGGGAAAAATAAAGAATTATCATGTGTTGAAAGAAATATTTTAACAATAAAATTTACATTTTATCATATTTAAAGTTAGAAACTATGGAAAATAGATAAGATGAGTGGTTTCCTGGGTATAGATCTGATATTGGTTTCGGCCTTCGGCGTTAATACTTAGGGAATCATTCTCTTACTACTTTACGGTTGGAGTCTGATTTAAAAATCAAACGATAGATACCATAATTTTATAAATTATATTAAATAATATAAATAGTCATGTGTTGACAGTTGTAACAACCCGTATTTTTGAATAACATGTTATAACATAAATGGAGGAAGAATTAAACTGTAAAATCTGAATCAAGGGAATCGGGCTGTGCCATTGTGTTCGGCTCGGAAAAATACGCGAAATAGAGTCCGAGTTTTCGAAAATCGGAGTCCGTATGACCAAGATATGGCCTCGCGAAGTTTCAAGAAAAATTCACAAATTAAAGTATACTTAATTAAGTGAAATGGGTTGCGCAGAGAAATATATATATATATATATATATATATATAAAATTGAAAATTAAGTAAATAAATATGCAAAAATGTTCAAAATAGCGAATTGGGAGAGGGGAATAACCGAACCGGCCGATTTTTGAGGTCGACCCAAGCCCGCTGGGTCGACTAGGGGTTAATCCAGGGTGTTTGGCTGTCAACCCGTGGGCCGATTCGCTCAAATGCAGATTTTGCATTTGAATGGTTCTCATGGTTCAGCCTTAATCTAAAGGCCCTAGATGGTTCCTACACTTGACTTCTTCCCCAAGACATGCTTTGATGGCTTGGATTGAATCTAGGGTTAATCCTATGGCTAATATTACCCTAATCTTCTATAAAAAGGACCTAACACCTAGCCTAAATCATCATTATTCATTCCTACAACTAAACTATGCCAAAATTGTTTCTCTCATGGCCTCCACTCTCATGCTAAAATTTCTAAGTTAAATTATATGTGAGATTTTGAATGCATACAAGTATTTTCAAGCTTGTATGAATGTTCTTAGTTTGCATTCAAGTCAAGTTGCAACATTTCTATTTCAAAGCAAGGGTTTTTATTGATTTGGCTCAAGGGTTTTTCATTTGGAGCTTGCATATTTGGGTCTTTTTAGTGATTTCATAAGGGCTTCGTCTCAATCTCTTAATAACTATTTATTTGTGTCTTCATAGCATTGTAAGCCCTTTTCTACTTTCTTTTTATTGAACTCTAAAGTTAAATGAATGATGCAAGTTTGGTTGATCATTATATGCAAGTTTGGTTGATCATTATATGCAAGTTTGGTTGATCATTATATGCAAGTTTGGTTGATCATTATATGCAAGTTGGTTGATCATTATATGCAAGTTTGGTTGATCATTATGCAAGTTATGTATGACACATGTTATCATGTTATGCAAGTTTGGGTTGATCATTATACACATGTTATCATGTTATGCAAGTTAAACTTGAGTTTATGGCCTTAAAGCTTCAAGCTTTATGTTAAAGGTTGCATTTTGGCAACATGAAAGTTATCATATCCCTTATGATAACTTGCATGTGAGCCTAAATGCGAACTTCTAGCAACTTCTACATGTTATTTATCACCATGTATCACTCATATGCTAAGTTTGGTTTTATGCATGCTTTTGAAGCCTAATAATGCAATATGCAAGTATATGAACATATGTACATCTCATATGCCACCATGTTAAACTTGTGGCTTCAACCCCTTTTTTTCATGATTATGCCAAGTTCCCTATTTTATCCTTTATGCGTTGTTGCGATTATGTAAACGATGGGATTACGTTGGGGTTGGGTAACATAATGACATGAACATGGTTTTTATAACATAACGTGATATGTTAACTTGTAATTATGTTTTCGAAACATAATGGACATGACACTTAGAAAATATGAGTGTGGCCAACTCGAGGTTGGGTTGAGTTTGTATCATAAATCTACCCGGACCCGCCCGGCTTAACTAGTGGCTACAAACAATAGGACCCAATGTGAGAAGTTGGTCATGTTGTGCACGAACCCGAGGTTAGACCAGGTTGTGGTGTAAAGCTACCCGGACCCACCCGGCTTAACTAGTAACCACAACAATGTCTAATGTGAGAGGTTAAAGCACATTAAGTTAATGAATACCTCCTGATTAGGGTTAAGTCATGGTCCACTTAATACTTAACTAATTTGGGCTTGATGGATTAATCGAGGTTAAGTCAAGAGCCTTGGGTACTCTTAACCAATTTAATCCACGTGTGGATCGGGTTAACCACATTTAACCCGTTAAGAAACCCTAGTTGCGTGGTCCTTTTCAGCAGTAACCTCCTTGGTAGTATCATAAGACCCTAGGACTAGGCTAGGGTGGGGCACGATTACTGGGCTGATTGTAAGAGACCAAAAGAGACGGCTGAATGATGCCCCGGTTGTTCAGGCGAACCATGGTCGTGCACATTAAGTCCGGAGTTGAACACGGGCACCGGTAGGTTTGGACTGTGCATCATGGTATGGTGTCAGAGGGTTACACCATAGGGCCTGATACACCCTAGGGTGGACCCTGCACAGTCAACTACATTACATGATTAGGCCGTATGACACCGACACTTGACGAGTTAGGCTTATAGGGAGCCGATCGACTAGACCGAGTAGTTGGACCTTGATTTAGGTCACCTCATGATGTTGGGCCAAGCTTGGGCCAAGGGATCAATTCTTGTTTTTACTTGACATGTTAGAATGCTAGTACACCCTGGTGCAAAACTTAACCTTGATTATGCGATGACACCTTTATCTATCTTGTTAGTTAATCACCATGCCAGTATGTTGTTATCCTTATGTTCATCTCAGCTTCTCACGACAGTTAACTTTACTAGTTCATAGACAGATAGTAGTAGGGCTTACCAGTCTTTTTGACTGACCTGTTTTCTTTCGCCTCTTTTCTTCCGTTCCCCCCACCCCTCAGTTCCTCAGGGTGGGAATATTGGATCTTAGCTTGGATCTTTCTAGCTTGCTTACTGGATTTGCTCATGTACGGTCTTGGACATTGAGCTAGCCATGGTTTATCACTTTACTTTGGGGATAGTACTTTATGTTTTTCAGTTTATGCTTTGTCTAGACTTTGTTTGTTGGAAAATAATGAGTACTTTGTTGTAACTTGACTCTGGTTTTGAAATGCTAATTTATCCGCTGCTTTACTACTTTGTTTTACTTATATGTTCTGTCTTGTGATATCTGCATGCATGTTTACCTTGTTTAAACGCCCCTCCAAAGCCAGTGTGCTTGCAAGAGTTACCCTGGCGGAGGTGGGGTGTTACATTTGGCATCAGAGCATAAGGTTTACAAGATTTGAGCAAAAGTGTTTTTAAAACTTACCTTTTGAAAAACTATTTTCAAAACCAATTAAGTATTTTCCAAGAAGAGTCTAGTTATTTTAAAAAGGCTATTCCCCAAAAGACATAGCACTATCCTTCGTTTCTTCGTTCTGAATCTATCTTTTTCTTCGTTTTAGTATGGCCGATCGCTTTAACATCCCGGAAGGCGTGCAAGTACCAGTCTGGTTCCAGAGATTTATGGAGGCAAGGGAGAATGAAGCCAGCCCCGCGAACATTCCTCCTCCTTCCCCGGTCGCTAACATCTCTCCTCCTCCTGTAGCTGAGGTTCCTCCTCACCCTTAGCATCCGCAAGAGGATTTTGCAAAGCTTTGCAAAAACTTTAAGGCGATGGGTTGCAAGAATTTTGACGGAACGGAGACTTCTGTGGAGGCAAGAAACTGGTTAAAGGAAACTGAAGACCTCTTTGATATCTTGGATGTGGAAGATCGTAGGAAAGTTCTGTTGGCGGTATGACTATTGAAAGGGGAAGCCGCTTATTGGTGGGTAGTCACCACCACTACTAGACCCATTGAGACTTGGGATGACTTTAGGAGAAGGTTTGTACTAAAGTTCTTATCATCGACAGAAGAGAATCTTCAGATGGAGAAGTTCCTATCTCTAGAGCAAGGGGACATGACAGTTAGGGAATACGTGGATATGTTTAATCAACTTGCTCAGTTCGGTCTAGAATTGGTAAACACAGCTCGGAAGAAGGCCCTACACTTTGCTCTAGGATTGAATGAGCCATTGTGCGGTTTGGCCATGTCTCATATACCCCTGGGGGCAACTTTCGAGAGTTTGGTGAATATGGCCCTGCTTCAAGAGGGAGATAAGAGTGGCAAGAAGGAGGTCAAGGCAAATGAGTCTCAAGGCGAGAAGGTAGATTCCGGAAAAGGAGACAAGAACAACAATAGCAAGAACAACAAGTCAAGAGAAAGGAGGAAGTGCAACTTCTGTGGGATTACTGGGCACATAGCCAAAGACTGTAGGAAGAAGAAGAGGAAGTTGGGCAAATGCTTTCACTGTGGAGAGCCTGGACATCTTAGCAAGGATTGCCCCAAGAAGCAAGGACAAGGGCAAGGACAAACTCGGCAAGTAAGACCCTCTGGAGGGCAATTGCAGGCTCTCCTCGCTCTTCCAGCTTTTGATCGAGGTAGAGTTTTTATAGAAATTCATGTTTACATTTCTAATTTTCCTGTTCGCACCTTATTTGATTCTGGCGCATCGCATAGTTTTAACTCTTCTGGTATTGTTGAAGTTTGCACCTAAGTACTAGCTTAGTTGAGGATCCCGTTTGTGTTTCAAATCCAATTGGGGGTTCCGCCCATCTACCTGTGGTTTGTATGGATTTGAAAATCACTATCTTGAGCATAGAATTCATGTGTAATGTTTAGGTTCTCGGGTTTATGGGATATGGGTTGATTTTGGAGGTGGATTGGTTGTCCAGTTATGGAGCCATTCTTGACTGTGAGCATAGGGTAGTGAGGCTCATGATTCGCCTCAGTAATCCCCTAGAAATTTCTTGTAACCCTAGAGGTCCCATCATGTTATGTTATCTTGAATCTCTCGACTCGTCCATCGATGATCTGCAATCTGTAAGGGTGGTCCGAGACTATCCCGATGTCTTTGAAGAAGTTAAGGGGTTACCCCCTAAACGAGAGATAGATTTCCGCATTTATCTAGTCGATAATGCCAAGCCAGTATCATTGCCCGTTAGGCACATGGCCCCTCGAGAAAGAAGGGAGCTCGGTAAGAAAATCAAGGAATTGCTTGAGAAGAATTTTATTAGGCGAAGCATTTCTGAATGGGGTGCTCCGGTGGTATTCGCCACTAGGGCGGATGGTTCGCTTCGTCTATGTGTTGATTATCGAGAGTTGAACAAGCTGACAAAGAAGAATAGGCACCCGTTACCGGGAATTGATGATCTCTTTGACCAGTTGGTAGGTGCTTCTGTTTTCTCGCAGCTCAATCTAGCCACCGGATTCCATCAGCTTAGGGTGGCTGAGGATAGTATTGATAAGACTGCGTTTAGAACTCCAGATGGATTCTTTTAATGGCTTTTCATGCCATTCGGTTTGACTAATGCACCCGCCTACTTCGTAGATTTGATGAGTAGGGTGTTCAGAGAGTTCCTTAACAAGTTCGTGGTTGTCTTCGTGGATGATATTCTGATCTTCTCAAAAAATGAGGAAGAGCATGCTAGGCATCTCGAGGAAGTGATGGATACGCTTAGAGCGCATCAGTTGAAAGCCAAGTTCTCCAAATGTCATTTCTGGAGAAGGGAAGTTCGGTTTCTTGGACATATAGTTTCTAAGCAAGGCATAGCGGTGGATCCCGCGAAATCGGTTGTGGTTCAAGACTGGAAGATTCCGAGGAATGCAACCGAAGTAAGGAGCTTTCTCGGTTTGGCGGGCTACTATAGGAAGTTCATCAGGGACTTCGCTAAGATTTCGGCCCCTCTTACTAAGTTGACGAAGAAGAACTTGGTCTTTGCATGGGACTTGGAGTGTGATCTTGCTTTTCAAAGGCTCAAGAGAGCCCTTACCTCAGCTCTAGTTTGGCAACGTGGATTGGCACTGTTTTCAAGAGATAGTTTTCTGCGTGGGATACCGTATAATATGTAAACGAGATCCAAGATTCACTGACGAATCTTGGAAAGCTTGCATGAAACCATGAGCACGCAGTTATGTTTAAGCCAAGTATTTTAGGCAAAGAATAAGTGGAAGTGGAATGAGAGGCAACGGTGAAATGAGTTCTAACTCATATTTTGGGAACAAGAATTAAGAACGACGGAATTGCGAAGTTAAAAGACGGTCAGGGCACGATGGGATTAAGCACAAGAAAATGCGGCTTAGAAGATCGAAGACTAGATACGCGCATTTCATTTCTTTCTAAGAGTATATCCTTGATCCCTATTGTTCCGTAGAGCTTACTCGCATGCTATCTTTTAAGTATATCCTCTCGGCCCTATCCTCAATCTTGGATCTGTTGCAAACCCCCTAAGGAGTATGACTAGCCTATTTGTGATATATGGTTGGGGTGAAGAAGTTCGTCACCAAACTATTTGGGCTTTATGGGATATGGGTAATAATTGATAGACTTACGAAGAGAACCCATTTTTCCGGTGAAAAGCAAGAGGACCGTATCATGCTAGCATCTGTTTATCTTCGAGAGATAGTATGGTTGCATAGAGTTTCTTCTAGCATAGTTAGCGATCGTGACCCAATTTTCACTAGCCAGTTCTGGAACAGTTTGCAAGAAGCGATGGGTACACGATTGAATCTGAGTACAGCCTATCACCCCCAGACGGATGGCCAAACCGAAAGGGTGAATAGAGTGCTAGAAGTTCGCTTGAGGCTTTGTGTTTTTGAGTTCGGTGGTACTTGGGAAGACCACCTTCCTCTTGTAGAGTTTGCTTATAATAATAGCTATCAAGCCAGCATAGGGATGGCACCATTTGAAGCTTTGTACGGGAGACCGTGTAGGTCACCATCTTGTTGGTGGGAGACAACAGATAGACTTATACTTGGGCCCGATATGATACGGGACACATCCGAGAAAGTTGAATTAGTGAGAAGAAGGATGAAAGCGGCCCAAGACAGACAAAAATCCTATGCTGACAGACGAAGGGCAGATTTGGAATTCGAAGTGGGAGACATGGTTTTCATAAAGGTTTCTCCTTTACGTAATGTGGTTCGTTTTGGAGCAGTGGGGAAGCTGGCACCAAGGTTCGTAGGACCTTTCCCTATCACAGAGAGAATTGGAAAGATGGCCTATAAGGTGGAATTGCCCGAAAAGCTAGCCGGAGTGCATAATGTCTTTCATGTCTCGCATCTCCGAAAGTGCCTTCATGAGTCCGCTGAGGTGGTTGAACCAAGCATTCTTGAATACATTGAGGTAGAGAAAGAAGCAACCTTGAGAAAAGCTCCGATTCGTATCTTGGGAACAGAGATCAAGAAACTGAGGAATCGATAAGTCAAATTGGTGAAAGTTCAGTGGGGTGAAGCCGACGAAGATGCAACTTGGGAAACCGAGGAGAAGATGTGTGGGCTTTATCCATTTCTTTTTGAGGGTACATTCTCGACCTCTTTCCTAATTAGCATATCTTTCTGTTTATCCGCGTTTATCCTGTTTATCTTGTCATCTCGTTAATCATGTTATGAGGACCTTAGGTAGAAACCCTTTGGATGAAACATGAATTTGAAACATGTTATGCTTGATGGTTGCAAGTGGTTGCAAGTGTTTGCACGTGGATACTCGTGGATGCATGGTGCACATTAGGCACTAAGATCGGCTCACACACTTTCATGTTGCATATGCATGAGTGCTTATACTTATTCATGGATGAAAACTTGTTATGCTATCACGTGGATGTTGCATATGGATGAATGTTATGTGCACTCATGTAGAAATTATAAATTATGTTAGGAATTTGCATACATATGCACTCATTTCACTAACATATTTTGCATTAAGGGGGTTTACTGAATCAGTAACCTCCTGATTTTCGCATTAGATAAGTACATATACACACACCCTTGCATATGATCATACATCATTTAGAACCTTTTAAGGACAATGATTGCTCGTGGATGATGTTTTGAGTAGATGGATGATGGATGGTAGGATACGTTCTTCCTAACTTGGAGATTTCGGGGACGAAATCCTTTAAGGAGTGGAGAAATGTAACAACCCATATTTTTGAATAACATGTTATAACATAAATGGAGGCAGAATTAAACTGTAAATTCTGAATCAAGGGAATCGGGCTGTGCCATTGCGTTCGTCTCGGAAAAATACGCGAAATAGAGTCCGAGTTTTCGAAAATCGGAGTCCGTATGACCAAGATATGGCCTCGCGAAGTTTCACAAAAAATTCACAAATTAAAGTATACTTAATTAAGTGAAATGGGTTGCGCAGAGAAATATATATATATTGATATATATATATATATATATAATTGAAAATTAAATAAATAAATATGAAAAAATGTTCAAAACAACGATTGGGAGAGGGGAATAACCGAACCGGCCGATTTTTGAGGTCGACCCGAGCCTGCTGGGTCGACTAGGGGTTAATCCAGGGTGTTTGGCTGTCAACCCGTGGGCCGATTCGCTCAAATGCAGATTTTGCATTTGAATGGTTCTCATGGTTCAGCTTTAATCTAAAGGCCCTAGATGGTTCCTACACTTGACTTCTTCCCCAAGACATGCTTTGATGGCTTGGATTGAATCTAGGGTTAATCCTATGGCTAATATTACCCTAATCTTCTATAAAAAGGACCTAACACCTAGCCTAAATCATCATTATTCATTCCTACAACTAAACTATGCCAAAATTGTTTCTCTCATGGCCTCCACTCTCATGCTAAAACTTCTAAGTTAAATTATATGAGAGATTTTGAATGCATACGAGTATTTTCAAGCTTGTATGAATGTTCTTAGTTTGCATTCAAGTCAAGTTGCAACATTTCTATTTCAAAGCAAGGGTTTTATTGATTTGGCTCAAGGGTTTTTCATTTGGAGCTTGCATATTTAGGTCTTTTTAGTGATTGCATAAGGGCTTCGTCTCAATCATTTAATAACTATTTATTTGTGTCTTCATAGCATTGTAAGCCCTTTTCTACTTTCTTTTTATTGAACTCTAAAGTTAAATGAATGATGCAAGTTTGGTTGATCATTATATGCAAGTTTGGTTGATCATTATATGCAAGTTTGGTTGATCATTATATGCAAGTTGGTTGATCATTATATTCAAGTTTGGTTGATCATTATATGCAAGTTTGGTTGATCATTATGCAAGTTATGTATGACACATGTTATCATGTTATGCAAGTTTGGGTTGATCATTATACACATGTTATCATGTTATGCAAGTTAAACTTGAGTTTATGGCCTTAAAGCTTCAAGCTTTATGTTAAAGGTTGCATTTTGGCAACATGAAAGTTATCATATCCCTTATGATAACTTGCATGTGAGCCTAAATGCGAACTTCTAGCAACTTCTACATGTTATTTATCACCATGTATCACTCATATGCTAAGTTTGGTTTTATGCATGCTTTTGAAGCCTAATAATGCAATATGCAAGTATATGAACATATGCACATCTCATATGCCACCATGTTAAACTTGTGGCTTCAACACCTTTTTGTCATGATTATGCCAAGTTCCCTATTTTATCCTTTATGCGTTGTTGCGATTATGTAAACGATGGGATTACGTTGGGGTTGGGTAACATAATGACATGAACATGGTTTTTATAACATAACGTGATATGTTAACTTGTAATTATGTTTTGGAAACATAATGGACATGACACTTAGAAAATATGAGTGTGGCCAACTCGAGGTTGGGTTGAGTTTGTAGCATAAATCTTCCCGGACCCGCCCGGCTTAACTAGTGGTTACAAACAATAGGACCCAATGTGAGAAGTTGGTCATGTTGTGCACGAACCCAAGGTTAGACCAGGTTGTGGTGTAAAGCTACCCGGACCCGCCCGGCTTAACTAGTAACCACAACAAGGTCTAATGTGAGAGGTTAAAGCACATTAAGTTAATGAATGCCTCCTGATTAGGGTTAAGTCATGGTCCACTTAATACTTAACTAATTTGGGCTTGATGGATTAATCGAGGTTAAGTCAGGAGCCTTGGGTACTCTTAACCAATTTAATCCACATGTGGATCGGGTTAACCACATTTAACCCGTTAAGAAACCCTAGTTGCGTGGTCCTTTTCAGCAGTAACCTCCTTGGTAGTATCTTAAGACCCTAGGACTAGGCTAGGGTGGGGCACAATTACTGGGCTGATTGTAAGAGACCAAAAGAGACGGCTGAATGATGCCCCGGTTGTTCAGGCGGACCATGGTCATGCACATTAAGTCCGGAGTTGAACACGGGCACCGGTAGGTTTGGAATGTGCATCATGGTATGGTGTCAGAGGGTTACACCATAGGGCCTGATACACCCTAGGGTGGACCCTGCACAGTCAACTACATTACATGATTAGGCCGTATGACACCGACACTTGACGAGTTAGGCTTATAGGGAGCCGATCGACTAGACCGAGTAGTTGGACCTTGATTTAGGTCACCTCATGATGTTGGGCCAAGCTTGGGCCAAGGGATCAATTCTGTTTTTACTTGACATGTTAGAATGCTAGTACACCCATGGTGCAAAACTTAACCTTGATTATGCGATGACACCTTTATCTATCTTGTTAGTTAATCACCATGCCAGTATGTTGTTATCCTTATGTTCATCTCAGCTTCTCACGACATTTAACTTTACTAGTTCATAGACAGATAGTAGTAGGGCTTACCAGTCTTTTTGACAGACCTGTTTTCTTTTGCCTCTTTTCTTCTGTTCCCCCCCCCCCCAGGTCCTCAGGGTGGGAATATTGGAGCTTAGCTTGGATCTTTCTAGCTTGCTTACTGGATTTGCTCATGTACGGTCTTGGACATTGAGCTAGCTATGGTTTATCACTTCACTTTGGGGATAGTACTTTATGTATTTCAGTTTATGCTTTTGTCTAGACTTTGTTTGTTGGAAAATAATGAGTACTTTGTTGTAACTTGACTCTGGTTTTGAAATGCTAATTTATCCACTGCTTTACTACTAAGTTTTACTTATATGTTCTGTCTTGTGAAATCTGCATGCATGTTTACCGTGTTTAAACGCCCCTCTAAAGCCAGTGTGCTTGCAAGAGTTACCCTGGCAGAGGTGGGGTGTTACAACAGTGCTCATGTGTTGAGAATATTCATGTGTTGAAAGAAATATATATTCATGTGTTGAATAGAATAAATATTCATTTGTTGAATAGAATAACGAATTTATTGAAATATATAAAGCCGTGTTGATTAGAGATGCGCCATTTTGACGTGAACGATATTTATATCGATTTTATTCATTTTTTCAATGAATATCGAAAAGTGATTTCAAATCATATATATAGAAATGAATTCGAATTTGAATTGAATTGAATTGAAATGAATTCGAATTCGAATTGAATTGAAATTAAATTGAAATCGATTTGAATTGAAATCAATTTGAAATGAATTTAAAATGAATTTATAAAGGAAAATTCAATTTTGATTTGAAATTGAATATGAAGTTGAATTTGTTTTGAAAACGAATTTAAAACGATTTATAAAATTCGTTTTAAAAAGGAAATCGACGAAATATATATAATATATATATATATATATATTATATATATAATGGCCTGAATAGAACGCGCCGCGCTGCGGTAGTTCGTGAATTTCGACCATTGACTTCGAATGGACATTACGGGGGATCCGACCGTCGGATTCTCCTGAAACCGGAACCGTTGGGTTCGTATCGAAAATAGCTTTCCAAGGAATATTAGAAATTTGAAATCTAACGGTTGGATTTGGAATTATGTCTAAATCAAATTTGGAAAAGGTCGTTGTAAGTGCAGTTCGATGGCCGTTGATGGAAATCGACTGTACGGGCCTTGATAAAATCATTAAAAATATCAATAATTTGTGTAAAATCATAAGAAATGATTTATGAAGAATTTGGATGAAAATTTCCATATTTTAAAAGATAAAAATAGATTTTTATCGAAATGAACTAATTTTGAACTAGGATTAAAATCAATTTATTTTTGAAATAAATAAATTGAGTTTGAAAGTGGTTTTAAAAATAACCAAAATTCCCAATACGTGAATTGGACTGGAGTTGAATCAAAATTATCTTTGGAATATTTTGATGTTGGAATTTGTGATTATACAGATATGGTTGTGGAAATTTGAAAGATATGTTCATATCGTTATTTCCAATATGATATTTGTTGGTTTCAGAATTTGATATTGAATATAAGCCGGTATATTTTCTATTCAGAGCCTTGTATTTATTATCAAACGTGAATTGGGTTTATCGTGAATTGTGTCTTCATTAACACTGATTCTTAAGCCTAGTTGAGAAAAAGATTAAATCTTGCTATTTAGATTTAACGGCATGTACCAATTAAATAATGTTTAATTGGAATTGAATTTGAATGTGATTTTGGGTTTATCGTGAACCGTGTTTTAGAGGACATTGGTTCTTTAACCCAGTTAAATACCAGGATATTGATTTTTGGGAAGATTAAAATTAAGTGGAGTTTTAATGAATCTTTAATTAGATTGAAATGTGAATTGATAATTTAAATTATCAAATCTGAAAGGTGATCGAGAATGGATTACCACCAGTTTTGCTCCAAAGCGAAAGTTAAATCTTTAATTAGATTTGAACGTGAAATGGTAATTAACTTTACCGATAACACCATGGTGTTAGATATGAAGTATGACCAATTTTACTTCATGGGATAAATAGGTTGGGATTGGGAAATAAAATAAATAATTACTTCGGTGTGGTTCGCTAATCCCGACTAGTTTGGAAAAACCATAATACGGTTTAAAATGATATCCAAAGGAAGATTAAAGAATAAATTTAGAAGAATTTATCTTTGATAAAATTAATGGGAACCTTTCCCTAAGAATGTGATTTTGTGAATAAAAGAATATTCTGAATTGGAACGAGGCGTTTGTTGTGTTTGTGTAACATTTGTTTATTATATACGTGGGCTATTCAGAAAGGCCGGGTTTATACCCATTCTGAATAACCGATTCGGCGATAAGTCGAAGATAAAGACGGTGGTTGAAGACCGGAAGTCTTCACATCGTTTGGGTGATTACTGATGATCTTGATTGGGCTGTACACCCAAGATGAGGGAATCAGTTGGTGATCGTCCAGATGTACTTAGAGATCGATGGATATGCGAGGAAAGTGCCTCCGGTTTCGTTCAGACCCAGAACGAACTTGCAAATGGACTGTGTGTCTGACATTGGATTTTATTCTGTGTTGATTGATCTCTATTAAATATACATCTGTTTGGCGGCGGAGAATTTATTCTCTTGGTTAACGCCCTTCTCTGAGACGTATAAGCTCAGAGGTTGTATATCGATGGACATCAGTCGCATGGAGTGAATTGCCAGTGTGGCACGCGTAAGTGGCAATTGATTAAGGCTTCTTTTGAAAAGCAAAGTCATGTGGTTGATGATCAAAGCACGGCCTGTGTTGCGTAGCTTTGTGTATAACGTGAATTCGCGAGCCTCACACCTCGGTATGAGTCAAAAACGGGATAAGGACCCAAGGAGTGCACGACGTTTCTTTCTTGTTAGGGGTGGTGTCAGTGCTTAAACTGGCTAACATTTATATACTTTTCACATGTGTGGTTGTTGGAATGCGAGGCGCCTCAGATATAGGTCCTATAGGATCGGGAAACGTGTGTTCAGGAATTGCCAATCCTCAAAAGTAAGAGAGGACCGGCCTTGGAGGATCCAAGGATTGCTGTGTGCGGTCCTGGGACATTTGCTAGAGTGTCTCGAATCTGAGAGGAACTATGTTTTTACAGCTGGAACGATGCTCGGAAAGCTCTGTATCCGTGTATTACTTTCAGTTGTATTTTGTATTATTTTCTGCTGCTTTTTAATTTATTGTAATCTCTGATAATTGTCGAATGTATATTTATTCATACTCTGTATATTCTTGTATCTGATGGAATTGTCGTAATAAACAATGAAATGTTCTTCCGTCTGCGTTCTTCTGTGTGTTGTTCTCAAAGTATCCGCTCTTTCCTTGACGGGGAAGTTACGGGTCACTACAACAGAAAGAGTGGTTCATTGATAGCAACAGGCCAAGTCATGTTTGTAAACTTAAAAAATCTCTTTATGACTTAAAACAGTCTCCTAGATAGTGGTATAAGAAATTTGATAAGTTTATAATGTCACATGGTTACTCTAGAAGCTTTAAGGACCAATGTGTCTATTTTAAAAATGTAATGATGACATCATCTATTTGTTACTTTATGTTGATAATATGTTGATAGCTTCTAAGAGCATGTCCAAAATTTCGGAGTTGAAGATGGAGCTCAGTGGGGAACTTGAGATGAAAGATTTGGGAAACGCACAGAGAATTTTGGGGATGGAGTTTCAGAGGGATAGAAAGAAAAGAGTTTTGAGGCTCACTCAAACTTAATACATCGAGAAAGTCCTATCGATTCGGTATGTAGAATACTAAATCGGTGGCTACTCCATTAGGCTCTCAATTCAAGCTATCCAAAGATTTGTGTCCCACATCAGATGAAGACAAAAGGGATATGTGTAATATACCTTATTATAGTGTTGTTGGTAGTCTCATGTATGCAATGGTGTGCGACCAGATTTGGCCCATGCAGTTGGTGTTGTCAGTCGATATATGTCTAACCCGGGTAAAGAGCATTGGCAAGTAGTGAAGTGGATAATCAGATATCTTTGTGGCACTTCTTTTGTTGGTTGTTATATGGTGGAGTAGATGGAGACATCTCTCTTAGAGGATACTGTGATTCAGATTATGCAGGGGATAGAGATGGACCGAAGTCGGTGTCGGGCTATGTTTTTACACTTGGCATAGGCCCGATTTCGTGGAGATCAAAGTTGCAGTCTATCGTAGCTTTGTCGACTACTGAAGCAGAATTAATATCGATTGTGTAAGCAACAAAAGAAGGATTGTACTTACTTCAGTTGTTGGATGATCTTTCAATGGCGCAGCAGACAGTGGAGCTATTTTCAGACAGTTAGAGTGTAATTCATCTTGTTGAGAATCAGACTTATAGTTCATGGACAAAGCACATTGATGTTAGAGGTTTCTTTCTTATACTTAAGGAAGAACGAAGCAAGATCAAATTATTGAAGGTGGGTACTTCGGATAATCCTTCAGATATGATGACCAAATCACTTTCTAAGGACAAGATTGAGCATAGCTCAAACTTGATCAGCTTGCTTCCTGTTACTTGAGCGTCACGGGGCGCTGGCCCAACAACTTCTATGTTGACTGTTGAAGATGAGATGATGAAGAAAGATTGTCATATTTGAATCAAGGTGGAGTGTTGAAATTAATGATTCAAATATTTGTAGAGAAGGAAAGAAATTGATTGATTGTCAATCAATTAATTGGCTCGTATATGGAAAGATATAAGAGGAAGTTTTCTTTTTGGAAGAAAAATAACAGGCCAATCAGTCAATTAATGAAGAATCAATTTACTCAGGGAAAGAGATCGAGACCGTGATTGCGCCGACCATTTATGCTCCAATCAAATCAAGGAAGTTATTATATTTATTTTTCTTCATGTCCAAGTAATCTAGAAACTTCTCTTCTTTATCTCCAAGAAATCGCTCTATATAAATAGGGGTCATGTTATTGTATGATGTGAGCAATCCACCATTAATCCTCTCTCTTTATTGTAATCATATGCACTCATTTCTTCATTGAAAAATAAAAGTTATTGGGTCTCCGTGGACGTAGGATATTCATATCCGAACCACGTTATATTGGTGTGTCCTTTCCTCTCTTTTTTTTGTTCTCTCTATAATTTGTGCCACTTGGTTTTATTGTTTTGGCATTGTTGAAATTGTTGATAGACTAGATCATTGGGTTTATAAGTATTGTGCTGCCCAAATCTCTGATTTTGCACTACATTATTTGGGTTTCTTTTAATTGAAAAATAGAGAAAAAATATATTGATATTTATTTTGATTCAGTAGTTAATAATGAAAAAATTATTTTCAAAGGAACCATTAAACCCTCTTGGATATGATTGCCTTCCATCTAACCCTGTACCCTAATGTTGGAAGTTGGTACCAAAGTATATATATCATATCTTTTTGCACGTGCACCACAAACAAATGGAGATTATTTCATCATCTTTGATATCTTTAGAAACAAAGCTAGTAACGAAGGAATAACTAGAGAATCTAGTAAACATATATTTTTGTCTTAGTTTAAAATCTAACACTATTCTCTATATATTAAAACCTTATATTTCTCCTATTGATATTCATCTCCTTTTTGCTAATGATTCTAGGGGAGGGAAAGTACAATCATATTGACGGGGGAGGTCATATTAATAGGGGAATATAAAGTTAAGAAAGTCTATAATTTGATATATAATATCGTACTTATATATGTGAATGTCCATATGCCTCAAATGACAATACATATCGATGACATATTCATTTAAAAAATTATCTATATCATGTTCTATAGATTTAAACATTTACAGCCTTTATGATATACAAACATACTTATATATATGTATCACATGCTTAAATGTCATATGCCAATATCATACACATTTAGTATGTTTAAATACTTGCATACTTACAATAACATGACATTATTCTTTTTACATTTGCTCTTATTTATAATATAAGTTCAACATGCAATCATGTTTCTGTGCCTATATGAAAATACAGTCATATATGACCAATGCTTGCATACTTATAATGTCAATAATACAATCATGTTTGCAATAACATCATAAGTTCTACCTCCTTTTTATCAATGAAAAACAGGGAGAAAATATACCATGTATACAGGGAGGACACAAAGAGATTAAATAAAAATAGAAATATAATTTATTTATATTTTATTTCAAATATATATATATATATATATATATATACATGCTTGTTATATATAGTTGTCATCATCAAAAAGGAATAGATTGTTATAACCTTTATTTTATGATATTTTGATTATGACAACTATATATCGACAATACCGTTTTCCAAAATTTGTTATGGAGAAAAGGAGAAGAATACAACTTAAACACAAGAAGATCGATGACAGGATATATTAATATATTATTATTGTCATCGAGTCTGTATTTAGTTAGATTTAATTTTAAAATCTCTCCTATAATATATATATATATATATATATATATATATATATATATATATTTCGATTTTAAATTATAAAGCTTGGAGCACATATGCATATTTACATGTGCAACAACCGACTATTTCAAAATTTCAGTCGGCTGATTGCTGAAATATTCAAACTTATTAGTTTGAATATTCAACCAGCTGAATCAATGAAACAGCTGGTTAAATAACATGTTTTTGTGCACATGCACACTATTTTCAAATTATAGCCAATTTTAGCCAGTTGAATTCTAAGTTCAATCGGTTGAATTGAAGGGTTGCGACTTTCTAAGCAGACATAACTCTTTAATCAAAGAGTTATGACTATATCTTTTAGTCAAAGCTTTTCATGAATGATTGCAAACTTTTATTCAGTATAAATAAACTCTAGAATCATGTGTTTCAATAACCAAACTTTCTTGATCTTAATTTCTTTGATTATGAAATTATTTTATAAAGTACTCTCTTGTGCTCTCAGTTTTCATACTCTATGATTATAAATCACTTTCCCTCTAAATTCTTCATATACGGAGTGATACATATATATATATATATATATATGTATGTATGTATGTATGTATGTATGTATGTATGTATGTATGTATATACATACATATATATATATATATTCAAGGAGAAGATTATAGGAAGAGTGTACTATAAAGTGGCTTTCCTTTGTTACTTAGAACACAAAAATAGTCAAACAAACATTTTTGTTAGTTGAAGCCTTGTTTCTCTGCTCAGGAAAGTGAAGTCCTCTTCGGCTACTGAGGCGAAATCATGTTCTGTTGCTCAGGTCCCTGTTCTGTTGCTTAGGTGTTTTAATACCTATTCCTCTAGGTTAAGTGAGAGTGATTGATCAGTTGAAATTCCAGAATAAGTCTGGGATTGGACGTAGGACGTTGCTACGGACTAGTATAAAAATCTCTGGTGTTAATTTTTTGCTGTTATATCATTTGTTGTATCTTCCGCATATTACTGATTACATGAATTTTCATATTACTCGACACCACTCGAATTTTCATTTGGTATTAGAGCCTGGTATTCTAGTGATTGTAACAACATCCTCGAATAAATGGCTATAAAGAAATATAGTCAACGCATTAGAAAGAGGAATAGCAATAAAGCAGAATCAAAGGGGAAAGCAAGCAAATGTTTCATGGCTATACTCAGATAATAATTAGTATGTATAGATTCGTTATATAAAGATCTTTTGTTATACCATAAAGGATTATTAAAAAAAATTAAAACTTTGAATAAGCTTAATATAATTGCTTTAACTAAGTCAAAAGATTATAAGCAATAAAATTCCAAATTAAAGGAGGGAATTAAATTTTTAGTAAAACAAACTAACTATTTTGAAAATACATTAGAAGTGCTTCTTTTCCAAAAGGATTTCCTTCAAAAAGAAAATGAGCGGCTAGAAGATAAAAACAATGATCTTTTAAAGGAAATCGACATTTTACAAAATAAAAATACATCCTTACAAAATTCTTTAAATAATTTTACCTCTTTAATTTTGTCACTTGAGAAAGAGAATGAAGTTATAATTGGAAAGAATTTATAATTATCAAAAGAATATGAGGTTTTAAAAGCTAATTATAATATTTTACAATAATAAATTTGTGACTCAAATGAAAATTATGAAAAATTACAATTATCTTTAGATAGTTTAGAGTCTCAAAATTATCATTTCGAAAATAAGAACAATGTTTAAAAAAGGAGAATTCTGATATTTAAAAAACTAACAAAATGACTTTAGAAAATGTCAATCGTGACTTTAACACAAAATTTGAGAAACATACAAGTAAATTTGCAAAAATTAATAAAGGTCGAAATGACTTAAATATGATTTTATCTAACTCTAGACCTTTACACGATAAAAGTAGTTTAGGATTAAAAAAAAACTGATCGTAGAAATAGTACTAGATATGCTTTTATGTATAATAAAAATATTACTTCTAGTTCTAAAGCTCGAGTAAATTCTAGATCCAATTTTTATAGAAATTCATATATTTCTATGAATAGAAATATTTATGATGTATCTAGAAGTACAAATTACTGATAAAAAATGCGAAGTGAAATTATCTAAGTATTTGGGTATCTGTTATTTGGAAAAACAGAGAAAAATATATCGATAATTATTTTGATTCAATAGTTAATAATGAAAATTTAATTTTTAAAGTACCATTAAACCTTTTTGGGTATGGTTACCTTCTATCTAACCTTGGACCCTAACGTAGGAAACGGGTACTAAAGTATATACATATCATAGTGAAAATTAGGCACACATCCCTAAAACCAAACTTAATTAGGCTCACATCCCTCCCAAGTTTTCAATGCAAACCCGCCCCCTATTTTTGAAAGTTCCGTGTTTTTCGTTTTTCTACCAAAAAAAAAAGCGCTGTCAGTTAATTTTTTTCTAAATTCTGAAAATATTCTGGGAAGTCCACGGAAATTTAAAATAAAAAGTTTGTAACACCCCGCAATTTTAAATCGGGACATAAGATATAATCAAAGAATAATTAATGTCCAATGCGAAAATTAAGGGAAACGGGTTATGCCATTGCGTTCGTCTCAGAATTCTGCTTGAGATAGAGTCCGAGTTTGTGTAAATCGGACACCGTATAAAGAAGATATGGACGAAAGAAGTTAGGCAGAAAAAACAGAAGGGAAAAAAATGCACTGGCGCACTTGGGAAGTGCGCCAGTACAAAAATTGCACTGGCGCACCTGCCAAGTGCGCCCAGGTCGGGCTGAAAGCCTGAACATCTTTCTGGTGTGTTCTGATCCATACTATGACTCATTGCTAAGTCCTTTCTGACTCCTTGCTGAGTCATTATGGCTGAGGTGTCACCCTATCCTGACTGAATGGTTGTGGTTGACTCTAGGATCATCTGACGGCTCTAATTAAATTGAAATTCTTTATAAACAACCTATCACTCAACCCTAAAATCACATTAATTTATTCCAAGAGCAGTCATACCGCCATACTCAACCTAGGACAGCCACCATTCTCTTTCAACTAAAAAGAGAACTAGAAAGCTACGAAGTGAATCAAATCTGAATTTAAGAACAATGATCTACATCAAAGGAAAGCTATTCAGCTTCAGAAAACAGATTTCAGAAAAACAAGACTTGCCTATATTTTGTAAGTACAGTTATATTTCCGATTTAAACATTAATTGGAAGTCATGCCTTGTAAGAAACTGATATTAGAACGGTGCCTATTAGTTTATCTATGTGGATTCATGTTTATTCATGTGATTTTCCTATGTTATATTCTTGTGTTGAAACTACTAGATGATACTTATATATGTATATATATATATATATGAAATTATCATGTTTTGTAATTTCCCTATGTCATATTCTTGTGATGAAACTAATTGGGATTGATGTTCTCATGTAGTATGTTTGTGGTTTTTATATGTTTACATGAAGCCATCATGTTTGTTGATTTTCCTAAGTTATGCCATATGCAAGTTCATGAGGCTAAGCTATGTTCACATAATCCTATGTGTCTAAATTTACATGAATTTATGATTAGATCTATATATGTTAATTTAAACATGTTTATGTGATAGATCTGAGCTAGATCTATATATGTTAATTTAAACATGTTTATAGGTTAGATCCAAGTTAGATCTATATATGTTAATTTAATGTAAGTTACATATTTTTATGTTAGATCCAATTTAGATCTACATATGTTCATGGGTATGCAATCTAGATTTGTACATGTTCATGGGTATGTAATTTGGATCTATGCTAGTTCTCGCAATGGTGATTAGTAGATCTAATTTATTCACACTTACATGCCACGTCAAGTTCATACATACATTTATATGTCAAGATTATATTTATATTGTATATACGTTGTATGACATGATTCCACAAAATTAATAAGAACCTATCATGTTGTGAATTAATCTATCATGGTTAGAAACTGGCTGATTCCCTTATGCTATGTTGCACACAAGTTGTTAGGCTAAATAATGTTCGTACAACCTTATATGTTTAGATCTACAACTTTACATGTTTAGATCTATGTTAAGTAGATCCAATCCCATGCAAGTTCACCCTTAGACGCCCAAGTTTAGTTTGTGTAGGTCTATGTAAAGTTCACATGCTTATTATTCATGCAAGTTTATTATCATATGCCAAATTTATATGTCGCATTTTTTATGCTGTTGAAATATTACATGCTCTATGCTTTTCCCATTTTTATGAGTTAGGCTAAATATCTAGCCTAACACTATATGTAATATTGCGAACGTACAACGGGGGTAACATTGGGGAAAACATGAAATTAAATGTAATTGGCATGTTGTCACATAAGCATGTCATGAATAGTGGCATGAATTGGCATAATTTATATACCATTAGGCTTGGGCATAATTAAATATGTGACTTGAAAACTTGAAGAAAAATTTACATATATACTTGACATAAATGAAAATATGTAAATTTAGTAAAAGACGAATATGCCTAATCCGAGGCTAGACTAAGTTGTGGTGTAAAACTGCCCGGAACCGACCGGCACATCCAGTGACCACAACAATACCTGTCTAATGTGGGTGGTTAATGCATCAAGCCCAGAAAGACCCGAGGTTAGACTGAGTTGTGGTGTAAAACTGCCCGGAACCGACCGGCACATCCAGTAACCACAACAATACATATCTAATGTGAGTGGTTGGTGCTTTAATTAATTAATTAAAGCTCATGAACAATCAAGCTAGAAATGGTGGGGTTAAGTAATTGAGAAAACCCTTAGCCAATTCAACATGTTAACTAGACAAGGTTGATAGGGGTTAGGTTAATTTGGACACTTAACCAACTTAACATGTTAACAAGGCAAGATTTGTGGGAGTTAAGTAGCTAAGGAAACACTTAACCATTATAACATGCTAACTAGACTAGATGGCGGGGTTAAGTAAACTTAGAACGCTTAGTCGTTATAGCATGATAAATAAACATGGTTAAGTTAACGAGAGACACTTAACCAGTATAACCTAACAAACGAGTAAGGTTAAGGAACACTTAACCAATTTGACATGATGTAGGGGTGGGTTAAGTCAACATGAACCGCTAGATAACACTTAACCAATTTGACATGATATATGGGTAGGTTAAGTCAACGTAAACTGCTGGATAACACTTAACCAATCCAACATGACGAGAAAGAGAACTAAGTAGTAAACCTTAGTTAAGAGGACTAAGTTGTAAACCTTAGTTAAGAAAACGAATGATTCAGGAAACTAAGAAGTAAACCTTAGTTAAGAGAACTAAGTAGTAAACCTTAGTCAAGAAAACCAAGTAGAATACGAGGAGGAGCGAACGTCCATCCGATCATGAATAAGGCTCCAACGAACAGGGTTACGAAGCACGCAACTTCGAGGGGACGTGAGGTGTAACGACTTGCATTCTACGCATCATAGAATCGTAGAATATTTATTTCATCGTCATAGAGAGTCGTACGGTCATGTAACTTTGTGAGATGACTATTGGGGTCATTTCCCATGCTCATGATTTTTCCCGATTTTTATATGACCATTTTGCCCCTAGCTGATCTTGTTTTGACCATAACTTTTGATTGAAAAGGAATTTGACTTGAAACCACTTCCACTGGATCCGGATGGTGGTTTACCATTCCATAGAGTGGTCACATTAGCCAAACGGACTTACCGTTTGGGAGATATGGCTGAAATAAGTTTCAAATGACGAAAAACAGCTTAATTGGTCTTAACCGGGTGATTAACAGCTAGGCCCAAAGGGGAATTTCGGGATTAGGAGTTTAAAAAGGCTTTTAGGGTTTAGAGAATACCTTTTTCTCATTTTTCAGCCGTCACTATTCACTCCTCTCAACCTAGCCATGGCCTCCAACGTCTAAAACACCTTCTAATCACCGTTTAATCAAGTATTGGCCTAATCTACATCAAATTGAGGCGGATTAGCAAAGAGATTGAGATAGAGCTGTTGTGTTGCCTTGGGAACAGCGCCAAAACAGAGAATCATTTCAGATCTAAAGTTTATTTGTGGCAAAGGTGAGTGATTTGCATAGTTTTGCACTAATTACGGTTAATTAGGGGTAATTAGTGGTGATTAACGAAATTAGACATGATAAAATTTTGGAAAAACATTTATAAAATTCGAAATGATGTTTTAGACTTCTGTTTAAAGTTTGGGTTAATTTGGTTAAGTTTTGCTAATCATATCATTAGATTTTCCTAAACATGCTTAAGGGAAAATATGGGGTTTTGGCTATGTTTGATCCGTTTTAACTTATCATATTGTTGATTTGGTGTTTGTGGTCAGTTCTATATGTTGTTATGACTATATGGTATGTTTTGTGATTAATTAGAAAAGTTAGATTGGTCAAAAACGCCGAAGAATGGCGTAAAACAGTCGCTGGAAGAGTTGCAGGAAAATTGTGCAAACCCGGATCGAATTGCCCCTCCCTACCACGACCCGACCCGATCGTGGAGCGCCTCACCTTTCACGAGTCAGTATGCCACCACGAGCCAACCTGGAGTTTGAATCACTATCTTGAGTCATGAGCTGGAGCAGGGACTTCCAAGAGTCGAGTTAGATTGGAGATCACGATCCCTCACGGGCCAAGCATGGTCACGAACCAGAATGGGACTCACGACCCGACCCGAAGTCACGACCTGAACTGGAGCATGCACGACGACTCGAACTAGAAGCACCCGACCCGATCCGATGGGTGAGTATGACCCGACCCGATCCGTATGCAGCAATCTGATCCGAACCAGAGGAGATACTACGAGATGAACCAAGGAGCTTGGATTCGAGGCACGGGTTACGAACTGAATGAAGACCGATCTAGAGGAGGAGACCAAAACCCGAGATGCAAAGGTAGTCCAAGTGGGAAGTTTGTACTCAGTATCCAGTTGGGAACCAACGAGTCGACTTCATGAGCTGGGCTTTGCTGCGGGACGTGTGCTAAGGGGTTGTCGATGTCTGTAACTTTGTATCACTATGTGTAGGGGGTATGTGAACGGATTCAGGGCCACATTGGCATAGGTACGACTAAAGAGCTATAGACCAACGAAGTGGGGTCATTTGTAAAGATTTGGTCATGACTCCATGGGGTAAGCTTGGTAGTAGCAGTAGTTGTAGAAGTCGAACTCCGTCACTACTTCGAAGGGTCTAGTGATTGACAGTGGTGGACATCGTACGCTTTACGCACTGAGTGAGAGATGTAAGGATGGTTGCTATGTTTGATTTGTTTGCCATCATTATGACATGCACATCCCCACCCCCGTTATCTTTACACCATCTGTTTAGTGGCACCTTAGAGTATTGTACGGCATGTAGTGCTAACTCTTTGGTTGCAGGTTCAGGTATGGTTTAGTATACCTGTTATTGTTCTGTTTTGTTGCTTATCGCTCATACCAGACTTTTTGTCTGACCCATAGTTTTATGTCTCTTCTTATTACTCTGGGTGCTCTCACGAGCAGACTAGAGACAGGTTAGTAGGTATGCACGAGTAGCTGTACCGGAGGCGAGCATGAGGCTTCCACGTATGATACAAACAAACAAACATATATATATATATATATATATATATTCTCCCTGTGTTTCTGCGGTCACTACTTTGGGCATTAGTGGTGTACCTTTCTTTCTTTTGTTTAGAGATAGTAATTTGGAAAGTTGTAATAAGCTGTATTTGGATTTCCGCTACTCTGATGATGATGTTGATGTTGGTTTTAATTATCAGCTTATGCACTATCTCGCCTGTTTTATGTCAAGTATATTATTATTATATTTTGCTCCATGCGCTGTGAGACATTCTACAGGTTTTCGATTAGTTCATTCTCTTCTTTCCTTTCTTTGGCGGCCGTTCCGTGCTAGTCGGATATGTGTATAGCGCACTTTCGGAGGAAATGCCGGCTGGTGCGGGGCGGGCCGTCACACTTGGTATCAGAGCTCTAGGTTTCGTAGTTAACCTAGGGAAGTTATTAGGGAGAGATAGTATACGTATATAAGAGCGCGTATTTGTGATTATTTTGGTTTTCAAAAGCTATATATATATTAGTATAGCCAAGGATGAAGTTGCACTGCACTGACACCACAAAGAGGATGGTTAATTGTTTTCTCTGTGCAGATTAAACGATGAGCTGATGCGCAAGGGGTATTGGTAGAGGAGCCAATAATGGGAATGCTGCCGAGATGAGGACGATGTTTACTGACCTCATGAGAGATGCTTAGAGATGTTCAGAGGGCAACTCCCAATGCTGGTAATGGTGGTGGTCCAATAGTGCAGGCGCCTAGGGCCGATTTCGCCAAGCTGAATAAGGATTATACTAGTCTTGGTGGGAAGTCGTTCCACAGAACAGAATCGGCTACGGATGTTCAGGATTTGTTGGATAGCTGCGAGCATATCTTAGAAGACTTGGGTATCGAGGATGCGATGTAGAGAAGGCTAGCACCCCATCAGCTGCAAGGATGGGCAATGAATTGGTGGAATGCTATAAAGGCAGCTACTCCCGAGGATCAGATTACTTGGGATCAGTTTAAGGCTCGCTTTAGCGATAAGTTCATACCGGCTGCTCAGAAGTCAGTGTTGTTTAAGAAGTTCTTGGAGCTTAAGCAAAATGGCAGAGCTGTCTCGGAGTATATTGCCAAATTCGACACTTTGTCGAAATATGGGTTATCCCTCATAGATACTGCCGAGAAGAAGAACGAGAAGTTCATAACTGGCTTGGATGGATACTTGGAAGAAAGGCTTATAACCACATCGATGAGACATTTGAATCAATTGTGGGGAAAGCTTTAAGATCAGAAAGTCTTTAGCCTAAGTCGAAGACTGAGGTCGCATCTGCAGAGGAGCCAAAACCGCAAGCAAGCGGTGGAGGCAAGATTGGTTCTCAAAATAAGAGGAAGCAGAACCAGAATAAGGATGGCCGGAAGAAGAAGAAAGATGTTGAGTGCTTTAGCTGTGGCAAGAAGGGTCACTATGCTAGTAATTATCGAGCGAAGCCGGCAGACAGGAAGTGCTTCAACTGTGGCCAAGTGGGACATCACAAGGACAAGTGTTTGCAACCCCCTAAAGAAAAGCAGATGGTAAAAGCATATCCCCTTAATGCTATTCCTTCTTCGTTGAATGCCCCAACTACGGCGGAGAAGGGAAATAATGTCGTTATTCAAGGTATGCTTTCTGTTTATGATGTTCATGTTCGAGTATTGTTTGATACCGGAGCTACCAGTTCTTTCATGTCTAGTGACCTGGTAGATAGGTTGGGATTGGAGCCCGAGATTGTCGATAGACCTTTAGTAGTGACGAACCCGATTGGTGGTTCGACTAACCTTAGCATGATTTGTCGTAATGTGGTCTTATCGAGTCATGAATGCATGTTTGTTTGTGATTGCTTTGTTTTGGGCTTTACTGGGTTTGGCATTATTTTGGGAGTCGATTGGCTCCAAAGATATGGGGTGGTGGTAGACTGTGAGGGCTTTTTGGTGACAGCTAGAGCGGATGATGGGCAGAGGGTAGTGTTTGGTGGTCTACCTAGTGATGGGGTAATGGCTAGTTTTCTAAATTCACTCGACATCCCGCATGATGAGTTGTCAGGTTTGCCCGTGGTTGGCCAGTATCCGGACGTCTTCGAGGAAGTGACCGGGCTTCCACCACACAGAGAGATTGAGTTTCCTATTGATTTAGTGAAAGATGCCATACATATAGTGATGCCACTTCGTCGTATGGCACCAAGGGAGCAGCGAGAGCTCAGGGTGCAAGTCAGCGGTCATTTGAAGAAGGGATTTATCAGAAGGGGTATTTCTGAATGGGGAGCACCAGTTGTGTTTGCTACCAAGGCCGATGGTTCCCTTCGATTGTGTGTAGACTACCGCGAGTTGAATAAGGTGATGAGGAAGAACAAGTATCCTCTACCGCGGATAGATGCTTTGTTTGATCAGATGAGTGGCGCGAGAGTATTCTCTCAGTTGGATCTCGCGATAGGTTTTCATCAGCTTAGAGTGGAAGCTGAGAGTATAGCTAAAATGGCATTTCAGACGCCGTCTGGATTTTATGAGTGGTTGGTCATGCCATTCGGGTTGACCAATGCCCCAGCATATTTTGTGGATCTTATGAATAGAGTATTCAGGGATCAATTGAATAAGTTTGTTCTTGTGTTCGTGGATGATATTTTGGTTTACTCGAGGACAGAGGAAGAACACAAGGAACATTTAAGAATAGTGATGGAGGTGTTGAGAAGACACCAATTGAAAGCCAAGTTTTCTAAGTGTCACTTCTGGAGGAGGGAAGTGAGATTCTTAGGCCATGTTGTTACAGAGAATGGTATTGCCGTGGACCCTGTGAAGGTGGCTACGGTACAAGATTGGTCTACGCCCAAGAATGCAACGGACATAAGAAGTTTCTTGGGATTAGCCGGATATTATCGTATGTTTATCCAAGACTTTTCCAAGATAGTAGCACCGTTGACTCAGTTGACCAAGAAGAATCAAGCTTTCGTCTGGGACGGAAAGTGTGAAAATGCATTTAAGAGTCTAAAGGAAAAGTTGACATGTACACCAGTGTTGGTCATTCCTAAGGGGAATGAAGAGATGACAGTATATACAGATGCATATGGTACCGGACTAGGTGTTGTATTGATGCAAGGAGGTAGGGTTGTAGCTTATGCAAGTCGGCAATTGAAACCGCACGAGAGAAGATACCCTACCCATGATTTGGAATTGGTAGCGATCGTGATCGCATTGAAGATGTGGAGACATTATCTCTTGGGAGAAAGATTTGAGCTGTTTACCGATCATAAATCGTTAAAGTATCTTTTCTCTCAAAAGGATCTAAATATCTGACAACAAAGATGGTTAGAATTCCTAGCTTCTTATGATTTCGACATCGCATATACACTGGTAAAGGGCAATGCGGTGGCTGATGCATTGAGTAGAAGACATGCCAGTTTAGGGGCTATGTTTCTAGAATGGATGCAACTGGAGTACATCGTTGGGTATGATTTCAGACCAAAGTGCGAATTGGATCCAGAAATGTTAGCAAGTTTGACGATCAGACCCACTTTGATTGAGCGGATTGGTTCCAGTCAGAGGGGCGATCCTAACCTATTGGAAATCATCTCAAAGTTAGAGATGGGAATCGATGGAGAGATGAACAAGTATGGGCTTGATCGAGATGGATGGCTTAGAAAGAATGGAAGACTAGTTGTAGCTAATGTCAATGGATTGAGAGATGAAGTGCTTAGGGAATGTCATCGCTCAAAACTGACTATACATCCCGGTGGTAACAAGATGTACCGAGACATGAAGCAGACCTACTAATGGGAAGGAATGAAAAGAGACGTTGCGAAGTTTATATCCAAATACATGAATTGCCAGCTAGTTAAAGCTGAGCAAAAGAAGCCTAGTGGTTTGTTGCAACCATTAGAAATTCCAGAGTGGAAATGGGAACAAGTCTCAATGGATTTCATTGATGGGTTACCAAGAACTAGGTCGGGCCATGATAGCATTTGGGTGATTGTGGACCGATTGACTAAGAGTTCAAGGTTTATACCCGTCAAGTCAAACAGGACAGTAACTAAGTTAGCTGAACTATATGTAAAGTGGGTAGTGAGATTTCATGGAATACCCAAAGGCATTGTAACTGATCGAGATCCGTTGTTCACTAGTGGATTTTGGAAAAGCTTAGAAGAGGCGTTAGGATCAGAATTACATCTCAGTACCGCGTATCATCCTCAAACCGACGGACAGACAGAGAGGGTGAATCGAGTATTAGAGGATCTCTTGAGAGCTTGCATATTAGACTTTGGTGGATCATGGGATGACCATTTGCATCTAGTAGAGTTTGCATATAATAATAGTTATCAATCCAGTATTGGTATGGCTCCATTTGAAGCTTTGTACGGAAGACCGTGCAACTCACTGTCCTGTTGGTTAGAGACCGGTGAGAAATATATGCTTGGACCAGAAGTAATAAGAGAAACATTAGACAAGATTAAGGTTATCCAACAGCGAATGAAGGCTGCCCAGGATAGGCAGAAGAGTTATGCCGATAAGAGATTTAAAGTTCTCCATTGGCGACTTGGTGTTTGTTAAGATATCTCCATTAAAGAGCATGATACGATTTGGCAGGAGAGGCAAGTTAGCACCAAGATTTGTTGGTCCATTCCCAGTTCTTGAGCAAATTGGGAATTTGGCATATAAAGTTGAATTACTAGAGAAGATGGCAGAGTTCATAACGTATTTCATGTTTCCCAGTTACGGAAATTCGTGCATGACCCCAATTTGACTATTTCACCTGATCAGTTGGATGATATCGTGGTTGAACCCGAGGCGGTTGGGAACCGCAGGTCTATGCGTATTGTTGGGAACGATACGAAGCAGCTTCGAAGAAAGGCGGTGAAACTAGTCAAAGTTCAGTGGGGCGAGAATGAGAATGATTATACTTGGGAGACAGAGGAGAGCATTAGGAAAACGTATCCAGAACTCTTCGCCTGGTAAGATTACAGTTTCAATTTAGTCTTTCCGCATGCTAGGATAGGTTTGTTTTGTTTGTTTTGCATGATTGATTGTTATATATGGATGGTAGGCATGCGGGATCCTTTGTATGTTTTGCGTTAAGGAATTTCGGGGATGAAATTTCTTTGGGGGGGGGGGGGGGTTGAGAGTGTAACGACCCGCATACTACGCATCATAGGATCGTAAAATATTTATTTCATCGTCATAGAGAGTCTTATGGTCATGTAACTTTGGGAGACGACTATTGGGGTCATTTCCCATGTTCATGATTTTTCCCGATTTTTAAATGACCGTTTTGCCCCTAGCTGATTTTGTTTTGATCATAACTTTTGATTGAAAAGGAATTTTGACCTGAAACCACTTCCATTGGATCCGGATGATGGTTTACCTTTCCGTAGAGTGGTCACATTAGCCAAACGGACTCACCGTTTGGGAGATATGGCTGAAACAAGTTTCAGATGATGAAAAACAGCTTAATTGGGCTTAACCGGGTGATTAACAGCTAGGCCCAAAGGGGAATTTCGGGATTAGGAGTTTAAAAAGGCTGTTAGGGTTTAGAGAATACCTTTTTCTCATTTTTCAGCCGTAACTATTCACTCCTCTCAACCTAGCCATGGCCTCCAACGTCAAAAACACCTTCTAATCACCGTTTAATCAAGTATTGGCCTAATCTACATCAAATTGAGGCGGATTAGCAAAGAGATTGAGATAGAGCTGCTGTGTTGCCTTGGGAACAGCGCCAAAACAGAGAATCATTTCAGATCTAAAGTTTATTTGTGGCAAAGGTGAGTGATTTGCATAGTTTTGCACTAATTACGGTTAATTAGGGGTAATTAGTGGTGATTAACGAAATTAGACATGATAAAATTCTGGAAAAATATTTATAAAATTCGAAATGATGTTTTAGACTTCTGTTTAAAGTTTGGGTTAATTTGGTTAAGTTTTGCTAATCATATCATTAGATTTTCCTAAACATGCTTAAGGGAAAATATGAGGTTTTGGCTATGTTTGATCCGTTTTAACTTATCATATTGTTGATTTGGTGTTTGTGGTCAGTTCTGTATGTTGTTATGACTGTATGGTATGTTTTATGATTGATTATAAAAGTTAGATTGGTCAAAAACGCTGACGAATGGCGTAAAACAGTCGCTGGAAGAGTTGCAGGAAAATTGTGCAAACCCGGATCGGATTGCCCCTCCCTACCACGACCTGACCCGATCGTGGAGCGCCTCAACTTTCACGAGTCAGTATGCCACCACGAGCCAACCTGGAGTTTGAATCACTATCTTGAGTCATGAGCTGGAGCAGGGACCGCCAAGAGTGGAGTTAGATTGGAGATCACGATCCCTCACGGCCCAAGCATGGTCACGAACCAGAAAGGGACTCACGACCCGACCCGAAGTCACGACCTGAACTGGAGCATGCACGACGACTCGAACTAGAAGCACCCGACCCGATCTGATGGGTGAGCACGACCCGACCCGATCCATATGCAGCAACCCGATCCGAACCAGAGGAGATAATACGAGCTGAACCAAGGAGCTTGGACGCGAGGCATGGGTTACGAACTGAATGAAGACCGATCTGAAGGAGGAGACCATAACCCGAGATGCAAAGGTAGTCCAAGTGGGAAGTTTGTACTCAGGATTTAGTTGGGAACCAAAGAGTTGACTTCATGAGCTGGGCTTTGCTGCGGGATGTGTGCTAAGGGGTTGTCGATGTCTGTAACTTTGGATCACTATGTGTAGGGGGTATGTGAACGGATTCAGGGCCACAGTGGCCTAGGTACGACTAAAGAGCTATAGACCAATGAAGTGGGATCATTTGTAAAGATTTGGTCATGACTCCATGGGGTAAGCTTGGTAGTAGCAGTAGTTGTACAAGTCGAACTCTGTCACTACTTCGAAGGGTCAAGTGATTGACAGTGGTGGACATTGTATGCTTTACGGACTGAGTGAGAGATGTGAGGATGGTTGCTATGTTTGATTTGTTTGCAATCATTATGACATGCATACCCCCACACCTGTTATCTTTACACCATCTGTTTAGTGGCACCTTAGAGTATTGTACGGTATGTAGTGCTAACTCTTTGGTTGCAGGTCCAGGTTCAGGTATTGTTTAGTATACCCGTTATTGTTCTGTTTTGCTGCTTATCACTCATACCAGATTTTTTGTCTGACCCAGAGTTTTATGTCTCTTCTTATTACTCTAGGTGCTCTCACGAGCAGATAGATACAGGTTAGGTGGTATGCACGAGTAGTTGTACCGGAGGCGAGCAGGAGGCTTCCACGTATGATACATATATATAGATATTCTCCCTGTGTTGCTACGGTCACTACTTTGGGCATTAGTGGTGTACCTTTCTTTCTTTTGTTTAGAGACAGTAATTTGGAAAGTTGTAATAAGCTATATTTGGATTTCCGCTACTCTGATGATGATGTTGATGTTGGTTTTAATTATCAGCTTATGCACTATCTCGCCTGTTTTATGTCAAGTATATTATTATTATATTTTGCTCTATGCGCTGTGAGACATTCTACAGGTTTTCGATTAGTTCATTCTCTTCTTTCCTTTCTTTGGCGACCGTTCAGTGCTAGTCGGATATATGTACAGCGCACTTTCGGAGGAAATGCCGGCTGGTGCGGGGCGGTCCGTCACATGAGTGTACTCTTGGTATCCCTCTGTGAGGCTGCAGATGATCCTCCTGGGTTCACAGAGGTTAAGGTCTGCGTTAGAAGAGCCAAGGGTATGCCTTGGTTGTAATAATAAGGAAACCTAAAGACTAGGATGGACCAGCGTGATTCGGCGAGACAAGTTTTTGCCCTGTGATAGCAGCTAGTCGTCTACCTACCATCTTGAGTCAGTCGAGATACGGAAAGGCGGAGAACTCCAACAGACCATATACATGCTATCTAGTTATGGGTGAGGTTGGCCCATAGGTTGGTGGGGCATAGAGGGGCCTATGTACAGTTCTCATTCTTGATTTTCTTGGGTGCCTTTCATTTGTTAGTTGAGGGAGGAGTCTAGTAGGACCATAACAACTATAAAAGAAGAACTTAGCATCTGCAATCGGCAGATATCTGAAAGCTCCAGACCGAGTTCCGTGTTTCTTGATTAGCCCTGCCACGGGACTCGGGTCGCACATATAGAGGACATGTGCATCTAGACATCGATAACGATTCACGACACATACGTGGGGAAAGTCTAGGAACATATACCGCTTTAGATAGTGTGTCCTAGACTAGGGGGCATCGTTCGATAGGTAGCATAATCCCTAGTTGGACCTAGGTCGCGTAAACCCTGAATCCGAGAAACGTTCAATAGGTAGCATAAACCCCAGTGGGCCTGGGTAGCGTAAACCCTGGTTGAATCTTGGAAGCATTCGATTAGTAAACCCTAGTTGGATCTAGGTAACACTCGATGAATAAGGGACTGCATACAAAATAAAAAGGGGATCATTTTATCATGAACACACACAGATAGTTGAAACAGTCCTTAGTGGGTGCAGAGATATAGAAGTGGATGCGATAGCCCATTCCGTTAATCTTACATTGTCTTGTTTTAGTATTATTTTATCACTATGGTATGGTTCTAAGTTCAGTTTGTTCATGTCATAATCCTTTTCTTGTTTACATGTTGAAGTATAACTGAACTTACCAGACTTATGTCTGACCTAGTTTGTTTTTGCCTCTTTCCTTTTGTTTCCCCCCAGGTATCCAGGGAGGGAATAACTCAGCTCATTTTGGACCGTTACTGTAACACCCCACCTCCGTTAAGGTCACTCACAAAGGGAATGTCTTAACTTTGATGGAGCGTTTTAGTAGACAGAATAGAAATTTATAAGACAGATAAAACAATACTTGAAAAATTAATAACTTTATTACAACAGAAACCAAAGTAAGTTTGGTTACATCTTTTCAAATCACAATATCAGAATTCAAGTAATAAAAACCGGCCTTGTACAAAAGCCTTCAGAATGCATAGTTTTTTAAAATCATAATCCCCAACATAAACTGGCATGGAAAGATAGAGCCAAGGCCAAGAGGTACTTCAAGCAGAGAAAATCCGAATCAAGCTCTTATACTTCCACCCTAAAAAACCTGGGGGGGGGGGGGAATGAAAGAAAAGGGGCGAAAACAAGCAAGGTCCAGCGACTTTCAGCATATGAACAGATAATAATATCATGACATGAAAATAAAGATGGATAAGAGACAACAGCAACAGGAGTAACTGGTATACTTAAGCTAAACAGAAGAAACAGAATGATATAGCCCAAGTTATGCTTCTTACTTATATTTTACTTCTCTGCACTAATACTAGTATAACAGGATTAGGCGTTACCCTAATGTCCAAACTGAAACAGAACAGAATAATCTATACAGAACAGAATGCCAGTAATGGCCCTTTACCACCCCAACAGACAGAAGGTACAAAAACGGAATCAGATACGGAAACAGAATAGTCCCTACAGAAACAGAATGTTATAATTAGGTGTACACTAGTAAATGGGCCTTTACCACCCTAACAGACGGTACCACGCAGAAACAGACAGGTGTTACCACCCAACAGACGGTACCACGCAGAAACAGACAGGTGTTACCACCCAACAGAAATAGACGGTACCCCAACGGAAACAGACAGAACTAAGTGTACCCTAAATCTAACCCAAGCAATCGGCTCCCTAATACATAAATACCCTATGCTAGCCCCACAGAAGGGTGTATCACTCCCCAAAGTGGCAACCTTTAAATGACACAGACCTATTTACATATGTCACGGCGTATTACATCCTCAGAGGAAGACCGGGATCCATGCACGCACATGACCCATTTGGAACGCACCATCAACACCCCTCGCCATTATCAGAATGAACCACTTATAATTAGTTCAGTAAGCGTTCCCGGACCCTACCTACTGTTGGGTCATAGTTTTGATACCAGAAAGGGTTACTAACAAATATGGGTCTCAAACAACAGATGACACAAGTATTTTCCCTCCTAGCATTGTGTCCCCAGACTAACAGATTTTAGATTAACTTGTTTACAAGTTTTAGGCCTACAGAGTTCAGAATCAACTAGTTCACAGACCAGAAAATCAAGTCAACAGGTTTTCAGACTAATGGATCAGATGTATAGTTTTAACAGACTTACAAATTGTCTAACTTTGTATTGGGCCTACAGATTCACGAAACAGGTTTATTAATTCATCAGTCCAGTTTGTTTAGCCTTATCTACCCAACACATTTTAGACATCATATTTATCTCAGATTTGCATTAATTAAATATTAATGCGCATACCTCTCACATTAGGTCAGTAGCTTGTGGCCGCTGGATAAGCCGGGCGGTTCCGGGCGGACGTCTGCCACAAGCCAGACCTAACCTCGTGTCTAAGCATATTTTAGTTATGCCTACGACCTCTCACATTAGACTAGCAGTTTACGGTTGCCGGTTAAGCCGGTTGGGTCCGGGCAGGCTTCTACCGCAAACATGAGTCTAACCTCGTGTCTCAACTTTTTTATTTTTAACCAGTTTATTCCATTACAAATTATACAAATATCAGACTAATTATGTCAATTTAACAGATTTGACTTCTTTTCAAGTCGCAGCAGATTAAGCAAATTAACATGTTTTACACCAATTACAATCATTCAGCTTTTCAACAGATTTGGCAGCTTAGGCGGTTCAACAGATTTAGCAGATTAGGCAACTCAACAGATTTAGCGGATTAGGAAAAATTAGCAGATTAGGCGATTCAACATATGTAATAGTTTAGGCAATTCTACAAATTAAACAGGTAACAGGTTTAGCAGATTAGGCAAATTTAACATAATAAGCAGATAACAGTTTTAGCCGATTTAAACATTCCTTAAAGTCCTATTCACATATCTTGCCTAATTCATAAGGTAAGCCTAAACTTATATGCCCAAATTATGGTCACAATCCACCATATAACATATGTCCCAATTTTTTTTTTAGTTAAACTTGCATAGTTCATAATATTCTCCAAAAACCTTACATATAAATTATGCCAAATATAGCCATTGATTACAATGCATGTCACATTTCCAAAAAAAAACCCTTACTTAGGTGTATTCACACTTAATAATTATCCAATCTTAATATGGATCTTTACACCTAAGTTAAATGCAAATTAATTCTCTTTTTTCCAAATTTCAGACTATAATATATATAGTATGTCCAGATCTAGATCTTGAATTACAACTTGTACTATGCATCCAAATTAATTACATGTTCACTGTTAAACTTTACGCCATAAATCCCAAGTCATATGTTAAATACACCTTATGTTTTAAATACAACATGCCCAATTATATATCTCAGATTTATGTTCTAAGTTCAACCTATGTTCTTTATGTTCTAAGTCACAATAATCCTCTCCTTCCAAGTCATAGATCGTCTTATACGATATGCCTCAAATTTATGTCCAGAATTACGACATGCGTTATATCCTCAAATTAGTTACAAATCAATTATGCCCAAATATGCCTCATTCAATATTCTTCCCAAATTTAGTGTTTATGCATTCATCTCTTATGAGATCTGGCTCAGGCTCGGGGTTGCCTGGCTCTCAAACAAAAAGAAAGAAAGGAGGAAGAAATACAGAACAAACAGAATAATAAAACAGAGGAACAGATCTGATAAATAGAAAAAGGGCATAATCTCAGATTCAGTTTTATAATTATGTCAAGATCATGATTAAAATTCATATCGGAAAATAACTGCACTTGCCTTTATTGGATTATAGAAGAAGAGTTGCAGTAGTTCTCTTTTAATCTTATTCAGATTTGGAAGAAGTTGCGCTAGTTCTAGTTTTGATCCTAACAGAGTAGCGACGCCATTATTTTATTTATTTGTTATAGAAGCAGAGTATAGGTAGAATGAAATTGTGTGGAGAGAAAGTGAGGTTTGGGGGTGTTTTTATAGGAGAATAGGGTGATTTAGAGCCTTGAGATCAGTCCAGAAGTCATCAGAACCACCCAGCTCGAAGACAGGTCATCCAGCCACTCAGAAGAAAACACGTCATCACAGAACACTCAAGAATTCTGTGCTGGATCGGTATGGGTGCACTTGGCAGGTGCGCCAGTGTATTTTTGTACTGGCGCACTTCACAAGTGCGCCAGTGTATTCTGGCATGTTACCGGTTTTTCTGCCTAACTTCGTTCGTCCATATCTTCTTCATACGGTATCCATTTTATGCAAACTCGGACTCTATCTCAAGCAGAATTTCGAGACGAACGCAATGGCGCAACCCGTTTCCCTTAATTCTTCTCCTAAAAATTAAGTATATTTTAATTTGTTACTAATACGTTCACCGAAAATACGGGGTGTTACGGTTACTCTTTCTGAGCTTGAAGATTCATTAACGCATAGCTTTGAACTCCATTTTCTACTGCAATGGCTGGCTCATGCTTTATTAGGGAATATCATTGTCAGTTTACGCTTCTTTATTTTAAACAAGACAGATGCTTTGTTGTAATAAGTATTGGTGTTGTAAAATAATCTTTGTACAAGCTGTTTTAATCAATAAAGGTTATTTATTTTCCGTTGCTTTATTTGTCTGTCTTGTAATTTTTCTGCATCTTGTACTAAAAATGCTCCACCGAAGTTAAGGCATTCCCTTTGTGAGTGACCTTAACGGAGGTGGGGTGTTTCAAAGTTGCATACATATATGCAACTTTTGCCAATAATTGCATATATGTATGCAACTATCTGAATACACATGCAGTAAAATGTGTACGGCTACTGAATAATTGCATACAAGTATAAAATTATTTAGACATAACTGCATATTTGTATGCATGAAAGTTTTAGAGAATTGAGGCATGGAAATATTTGCATACTTATATGTTGTTTTTTATGTACAACTGCATACTTGTATGCAGATATACGTTGGTGCTTGTTTTCCATGAAGAAATTGAATTGTTGCGTAAAAACATGCTTATATTTCATGAAATCTGCATACATGTATGCATGTATGTTGTTGTATGACGCAGAATTGAAATAGATGCATATACATATGCAATTATTTTGAAATATGTGCATCTTTCGATGCATTTTATTGCATTTTCATTGTTTTTGTGTGTTTTTTGATTTTGACGTGTTTTTTTATTGTTTTTCCCCCTGATTTTTTTTCGATTAACCGTTTTATTTAATTATGAATTTACGTGATTTTTTTATATTTTTTTGATGAATTTTCGAAAAATAGGGATGCAATTTACAATAAGTTTATGACTCGATGTGAGCCTAATTTTGAAACTTAATAGGGACTTGTGCCAAGCGGACCCTATATCATATCTTTTTATAGGTACACCACAAACAAGGGGAGATTATTTTGGCATCTCTAATATTTTTAGAAACAGAGCAAATAAAGAATGAATAATCAGAGAATCTGGTAAACTTATATTTTTATCATATTTTTGAAATCTATCACTTTTCTCCATAGAATAAAACCTTATATTGTCCCTATTGATATTCGTCTATTTTTTCAAAAGAATCTAGGAGAGAGAAAATACAACCATATTGACAAGGGAGGTCGTATTAATAGGGGAGTATAAAGTTAAGAAAGTCTATACTTCGATATATAATATCTTACTTATATATGTGAATATCCATATGCTTCAAATGACAATATGTATCGATGACATATTCATTTGAAAATTTCTATAGATTTAAACGTTTACATGCTTCATGATATACATACATACTTATACATATGTATCGCATGCTTAAATGTCATAGGCCAATATCATACACATTTCATATGCTTATATGCTTGCATACTTACAATATACATGACATTATTCTTTTGACATTTGCTATTATTTATAATATAAGTTCAACATGTGTAATCATGTTTCTGTGCCTATATGAAAGTACATTCATATATGAGCAATACTTATGTACTTATATTGTTAATACTACAATCATATTTGTTATAATATCATAAGCTCTACCTCCTTTTTGTCGATGACAAAAGGGGAGAAAATATAGCATATAAACAAGGAGAGCACAACGGGAGTAAATAAAAATGAAAAAACAATTTATCTCTATTTTATTTCATATATATGTATATATATATATATATATAAGCCTGTCATATATAGTTGTCAACATCAAAAAGGAAAAAATTGTTGTAACCTCTATTTTATGATATTTTGATTATAACAACTATATATCGATAATAGCATTTACTGGCGTTCGTTATAGGAGAAAAGGAGAAGAATACAAGTTAAATACAAGAAGATTCGATGATAGGATATATTAGTATATTATTATTGTAACCGAATCAGCATTTAGTCAGATTTAATGTTAAAATCTCTCATATAATATATATATATTCTGATTTTAAATTATAAAGGTTGAAGCACATATGCACATTTACATGTGCAGCAGCCAACTATTTCAAAATTTCAGCTTGTTGATTGCTAAAATATTCAGACTTTTTAGTTTGAATATTCAACCAGCTGAATCAATGAAACAAATGGCTGAATAACATGTTTTTGTGTACGTGCACACTATTGTCAAATTATAGCCTTTTTTAGCCAACTGAATTCTAAGTTTAGTCGGCTGAACTGAAGGGTTGCGACTTTTCATATAGACATAACTCTTTAATCTAAGAGTTATGACAATATCTTTTAGTCAAACCTTTTCACGAATGATTGCGATCTTTTATTCAATTTAAATAAACTCTAGAATCGTTTGTTTCAATAAACAAACTTTCTTGATCTTAATATTCTTTGATTATGAAATTATTCTATGAAGTACTCTCTTGTGCACTCAATTTTCAAACTTCGTGATTATAAATCACTTTCCCTCTAAATTCTTCATATACTGAGCGATATATATATATATTCAAGGAGAAGATTATAGGAAGGGTGTACTATAAAGTGACTTTTTTGTGTTACTAAGAGCACAAAAATAGTCAAACAAACATTTGTGTTAGTTGAAGTCTTATTCCACTGCTCAGGCAAGTAAAGTCATCTTCGACAACTGAGGCAAAATCTTATTCTCATGCTCAGGTCCTTATTTTGCTACTGAAGTGTTGTAACACATATTCCTTTGGGTTAAATGAGAGTTGTTGATTAGTTGAAATTCTAGAAAAGTTCTGCAACTGGACATATGACGGTGCTCTGAACCAGTATAAAAATCTCTGGTGTTATTTATTGTTGTTATATCAATTACTATATCTTCTGCATATTATTGATTACATGAATTTTCATATCACATGACAGTACTTGACATTCATTCGGTATTAGAGCTTGGTACACTAGTGATCGTAAAATCATCCTAGAATAAATGCTATAAAGAAATCTAGTCAAAGCATTAGAAAGTGAAAGAGCAACAAAGCAGAATCAAAGGAGAAAGCAAGCAAATGTTTCACAGCTAAACTCAGATCACAATTGACATGTGTAGATTCATTATATAATGATCTTTTGTTACACCATGAAGCATTATTAATAGATTTTAAAACTTTGAATAAACTTAATATAATTTCTTTAACTAAGTTAGAAGATTGTTAGCAAGAAATTCCAAATTAAAGGAAGGGAATAAATTTTTAGTAACACAAACTTAATATTTTGAAAATACCTTAGAAGTGCTTGTTTTCCAAAAGGATTTCCTTCAAAAAGAAAATGGGTGGGCTAGAAGATAAAAACAACGATCTTTTAAAGGAAATGGATGTTTCACAAAATAAAAACACATCTTTACAAGATTCTTTAAATAATTTTAGCTTTTTATTTTGTCTCTTGAAAAAGAGAATGAAGCTATAATTGGAAAGAATTTGGAATTGTCTAAACAATATGAGGTTTTAAAAATTAATTATAATATTTTACAAAAAGAAATTTGTGACTCAAAAGAAAATTTTGAAAAATTACAATAATCTTTAGATAATTTAGAATCTCAAAATTATTGTCTCAAAAATGAGAACAATGCTTTAAAATGGAAGAATTTTGAATGAAATAAGGAAATTGATATTTCGAAAACTAACAGAATGTCTTTTGAAATGTCAATCGTGACTTAAACACTAAATTTTAGAAACATACAAGTAAATTCGCCAAATTTAATAAAGGTCAAAATGATTCAAATATGATTTTATCTAGCTCTAGATCTTTACATGATAAAAGTTGTTTAGGATATAACAAAACTGATCATAGAAATAGTACTAGATATGTTATTATGTATAATAAAAATATTACTGCTAGTTCTAAAGCTCGAGCAAATTCTAGATCCAATTTTTAAAAAAAATCATATACTTCAATGAATAGAAATATTTATGATATGTCTAAAAGAACGAAATTACTGACAGGAAATGTGAAGTGAACTTATCTAAGTATCTGGGTTTCTGTTAATTGGAAAGACAAATAAAAATATGTCTATAATTATTTTGACTCAGTGGTTAATAATGAAAATTTTATTTTCAATGGTATCATTAAACCATCTTGGGTATGGTTACCTTTCATCTAACCTTTGACCCTTACATAGGAAGTGGGTACCAAAGTATATGTATCATATCTTTTTGCAAGTACACCACAAACAAGGGGAGATTATTTTTGCATCTATAATATCTTTATAAGCAAAGCTAATATCGAAAATTTGATCCTATGTATATTCACTGTTCTCCATAGATTAAAACCATATATTTAAAATCCAACACTATTCTCCATAGATTAAAACCTTATATTGATCCTATGTTTATTCATATCCTTTTTTCTAATGAATCCAGGGGAGAGATAATACAATCATATTGATAGGCTGAGGTCATATTGATAGGGGAGTATAAAGTTAAGAAAGTCTATACTTCGATATATAATATCCTACTTATATATGTGAATATCCTAATGCTTCAAATGATAGTATGTATCGATGACACATTCATTTATATATATATATATATCATGTTCTATAGATTTAAACATTTACATGCTTCACGTTATACGCACATACTTATATATATGTATCATATGCTTAAATGTCATATGCCAATATCATACACATTTCATATGTTTATATGCTTGCATACTTACAATATACATGACGTTATCCTGCTTACATTTGCTTTTATTTATAATATAAGTTCAACATGCAACCATGTTTTTGTGCCTATATGAAAATACATTCATATATGACCAATTCTTGTGTACTTATAATGCCAATAATACAACCATGTTTGCTATAATATCATAAGCTCTACCTCCTTTTTGTCAATGACAAAAAGGGAGAAAATATAGCATATATACAGGGAGGGCACAAAGTGAGTAAATAAAAATAGAAATATATTTTATCTATATTTCGTTTCATATATATATATATATATATATATATACATATATGCTTGTCATATATAGTGTCATCATAAAAAAGGAAGATACTGTTATAATCTTTGTTTTATGATATTTTGATTATGATAACTGTATATTGATAATAATGTTTACTAACATTTGTTATAGGAGAAAAGGAGAAGAATACAACTTAAATACAAGAAGATTCGACAATAAGATATACTACTGCGAACCCGTGCTTCGCACATGGAAGTAGGAAAAGTAATTATCTTATAAAAATAGCGGTGAAAATATGAAATCACATGTTAAAGCAATAAAAGGAACATGAGCCTTATGGTGTATGAGGTAAAAAATACCTAAATTATATTGTATATTATTCATTTAAGTAGAATCCTTTTATATTGCAACATATAAAATGTGTTATATAATAAGTTGCACAAATCTTTATTTTTAAATGCTTTTATAGTGTAAGGCAGAATAATCCATGTATGCTACTGTTGATATATATCATAATTGTTGGAAAAAACCAAGAAAATTAAATTGTGTCTCCTTCAAACAATTCAGCTGGAGAACATCCATGTTCAACTGGATAGAAGAAATAAAGCATGTCAGAAAATCAATGAGTCAAAAAAAAACCATTTAAGGTGGACTTTATTAAGGAAAATATGATTTACCTTTGCTATTATTACATCAAAAGCAAAAATTCGGGTATTAATAATTTTTGTTACATGCACAAAAGGTAGCAGGTGAGCTGAGAGATTTTTTTTCTTCATATTATTCATTGGCCATAGATGCAAGTTGTCTAGTCTATTGGTATCCTTCGTTGTCTTCCTGCAATTGAATTTTGTTAAAGTCAGCAACAGTGGCCGCAGTAATAAATGATTTAATAATTGTGTAGAAAGGAAATAAGGGTGTAAGTTGTTTTTTTGGATAAGTAACAAAAGTAATGTCTAAAAGGCAGGAATTAACCTCTATATTTATGTACACATGCAATCAAGAATGCATTAAAAACCAAAGCCTAAATTATTGGATTTTCGTGCATTGAAATACAAAATAATCTGTAAAGATTAAAATAAATTATGGCTGAAGGACATATTTAATGAAATAAAAGATAAAATTCTTTGTGGCGGAGATGTATTTAATCATATGTTTGTTTGAAAGTAGCAACTGCTAATGTGAGTATTCAGCAAGCATGTAAGATATGGGTAAAATATGCATAATCATGCAAGATAAGACCATATGCATACGGAATTCACCTAAGAATTTTATAACAGATGCATTGTTTGATAAGTCAGTTTGTTAATTCATTTCTAAATGTGTTGATATGGCTAAACTGAAACAATATGCTAAATTACATTATTCCGGATCCTACGTTAAATTATAGTATGTATGTTACTATGTATCTTCCACATGAAATTACCATAAAATTAAACTTTACCTATTTATATTCGCCAAGAGTGGACTATAGTTAACGGAATAAGATTTGAACCTGAAACAACAACAAAATTCAGAAATAGCTTGCATTTAATGGGTAAAAATTAAGATATAAATAATAGATGTGTGCTCATTTGCAAAAATGTTGCGCTGGAACTGCTACGCCCCGGAAAAAATATATGCAATTTCTTTAGTGGTAGGAAATATCAGTTGGCCACTTTAGAATCCTAAACTCATGTTGTTTAAGACAATTGTCCTAGTAGTTGGTCCTAAATTTCATAATAGTTATAAAAATCAAATTAATAGTTAGCCTGTAAGGTGATGTTTCTCTAACACATATTTGTCATTCAAAATTTCTAAATATTAATACCCATATTTGCATTCCTACATTATCATCAGTAGATATGGCTAGGAACTTGCAATCCTTGGCCTACAAAAGAAAGAAAGATTTCTATCTTGATTCAACTTAAATATTTAGTACAAAAAGCACTAAGCGATAGAAAGATTAGCCTGGTTATAAAATATCTAACTTATGGTACATTTCTTTAGCTTTTAATAATCCTTATATCATTTCATTTATATTTTCAACTAACTTTGCAACTTCACAAAGGTTAAATTTTAATTGTAGCAAAACATCATTCAGTTTATAAAAATTTAATGATTAAAACCTTGCATTATATTATAATACAAACAAATCAGTATCATTGTTAAATCATAATAAGATAAAATATTACACTATTTACAATTTCGTTGTACATGTTTTTCAGTCTACCAATTATTTTTCTTAGAAAAAATGGATTATTTATTCAAGCATAAAGTTTTTCATAGCATATTTGAATCTAGAATCATTTGCTATGAAGATTGCAAGGTTCGGGTATGAAATAAAACTAAAACACCAAACCTACGCTTGAAAAAAAAAAGATCCAGCAATGACATCTAGTTAGTGGAAGTATGAGAATAATGAGTTTATTACAAACAAAACAAAATCAATTTCCATGTAAAAGGAAAAGAGATTATTTGTAACATCCCGTATTTCTGTTAACACTAAAGTTGCTAATTAAATAATAAATTTGTAAAGGGGAGATGTATCTAATGTGCATACAAATAAATGTGTAAAGGGGAGATGTATCTAATGTGCATACAAATAAATGTGTAAAGGGGAGATGTATCTAATGTGTACGTATTTATATTTGATGGATTGACAAATAATAATAAATGTTGATAATGTACATTAAGAAAGTAATTATGACATAATTTGAAATAGGAGTAATTTACAGCCCTTAAATTATGAACATAATTGGCTTCTCTTTAGGACGGATGGCTTTGATTAACCCTGGCTTCACCGACGGCTCAAATTAACTTGCAATTCTATATATACACCCTAGGTCTCTAGACTAAAATTCACATAAAAATAAGAACTGGAGCCGCCATGCTATCGGGAGAAAACTAAGGAGAGCCTCCACTTGAAGAGACGAACAACAAATCAATTCAATGCTAATCTATTCAACTCATATCAAAGAACAAAGCTTCAACAATGGTTCAAACAAAAAATCAGCAACGCCGCAACATTTCTACAACAAAACCAATTCTTAATTCATTATCCATGCTATGTAAGTTCTAGTTATTTTCAAATCTAAATACTTAATTATAATATGGCGATGAAATAAAGTGAAATTGATGTAAGTTTAGCTACATTTGTGGAATGCGAAATAAGATGAATATTATGTTTTGCGATGAAATGATAATAGTACGATGCTCGTTATGTTAATAATATACATTTGTGATTTAATTCTATTATCATGTTGAATTGGGAATTATTAAGTATGATGTTTGTTATGTTGTATAATATTAATCTATGCCAGTGATTTGATTCTATTATTAGGTTGAATTGGAAATTATTTGATAAGTTTATTTGTATAAGTATGGACTTGGATTTGTAACATCTTATTAGGATTGTATAATCTATTATGCAAGTTTATGTTGTAAAGTCATGCGACCAATTGTCAAAATCTATATGTTTATGTTTATGCGAAACATATACCATATCTCAAGTTCACACTTATCATATGTTGTGATTAATTTGCAAGTATGTTGAATCCATGTTACCAAGTAACGCATGTGTATGATGATTAGCCTATGTCGCTAACTCACATATACGTATGTTGATTTGTCTACGTTGCAAATTAACATATGTATATGGATTAGTTCATATTGCTAATTCTCATGTATGTTGTTAATATAGCCTATGTTAAAAAACACACATATATGTTGAATTGGCTTATAATTGCAAGTTCACACCTATGACATTTTAATGTTCATATTAGTCATTTTGCAAGTTCACCCCTGTAATGTTCATGATGGCTATTTTGCAAGTTCTCCTCGTTATGTTCATATTTATTATGTCATCAATGCCAAAATTGTACCATGTCATGTTTATGCTAATTTATGCCAATTTGTGTACATAAATTAGGCTCCCCGTTATGTTCATATTTATTATGTCATCAATACCAAAATTATTCCATATCATGCTTATGCTAATTTATGCCAATTTGTGTACATAAATTAGGCTCCCCATTATCTTAATATTTATTATGTCATCAATGCCAAAATTATACCATGTCATGCTTATGCTAATTTATGCCAATTTGTGTACATAAATTAGGCTCCCCATTATGTTCATATTTATTATGTCATCAATTCCAAAATTATACCATGTCATGCTTATGCTAATTTATGCCCATTTGTGTACATAAATTAGGCTCCCCATTATGTTCATATTTATTATGTCATCAATACCAAAATTATACCATGTCATGTTTATGCTAATTATGCCAATTTGTGTACATAAATTAGGCTAAGCTTTTAGCCTAATATGTATACCAAAAACCATGCGAACGTAAATTATGCTAAGTTGGTTAGCCTAATGTTAGACGGAGTAACGTTGGGTTAAAATGGTAATTTTAGGAAGACTGCCATAAATTAGTAATTAATCACATAAGTGATTGATGGCATAAATGGCGTTAATTATATACCTAAATTAGTGAGATTTATTGAGAATAAATGTGGTAGTAATTTGAATTTGAATAATTTACATAATTAAAATGTAAATTAGAAAATACGAATATGCTTAGCACGAGGTTGGATTTAGTTGTGATATAAACCTGCCCGGACCCGCCCGGCTGTCCAGTAATCACGACGATACCTATCCAATGTGAGTGGCTAAGCATTGGGCCCGATAAAGACCCGAGGTTAGACTGAGTTGTTGCGTAAGACTGCCCGGACCCAAAAGGCATACAGGCAGCCACAACAATATCTATCTAATCTGAGAGGTTGGTGCTCTAATAAGACAATTAGAGCTGAGTTAGGAATGATAGGGTTAAGTCAATTTAATAAATACTTAACCAAATTCAACATGTTAACTAAATTGGTGGGTAGGGTTAGGTTAATCTGGACACATAACCAATTTAATATGTTGACTAGGGGAGTGGGTAAGGTTAAGCAAATGTTTAACCATTATAACATGATTAACTGGACTAGTGATTGAGGTTAATTTAATTAGAATACTTAACCATAGAAACATGTTAGTTAGACAAGTGATAGAGGTTAAGTAAGTTAGAAACACTTAACCAATATAACATGAATAACTAGGGTTAAGGCCGCTTAACCAGTATAACAAGATGGGTGACTGGGGTTAGGTTAACAGGAAACACTTAACCACTGTAACAGGTTAGTTAAACAGATGGTGAGGTTAAGTTAACACCAGGAGGCAACATTTAACCAGAGTAACATGATAAGTAGGAGGGTTAAGTTAACTGGAATTTATTAATGACACTTAACCACAACAACCTGAGGAACACGTAGGGTTAAGTTAACAATTAAAAACACTTAACCAATATGATATGAGGAATGGGCGGGTTAAATTAACATGAATAAACAAACACTTAACCATAAAATAAATATGATTGAATCAGTGGAAGGGTTAAGTAAATATCAGGGTTGGTGGGTAATATCAGTAAATAAAGGCCCACAAACTTAACCGTTAATGAACATGCTTGAATCGGTGGGAGGGTTAAGTACATCACGGGTAGGTGGGTAATATCTGTATATATAGGCCCACAGACTTAACCAATAGGAAACCCTAGTAACGGGGACCCATTTCAGCAGTAACCCAATTAGGTATCAATGGTACCCTGAACTAGGCAGGGTGGGGCAAGATTACTGGGCCGATTGTAAGCGGTCAAAGCGACGACGGTTGGTGCACAGTGTGGGTTCTAACGGAGTGCGGGCGTGCACACACTCCGGAGCAGACAAGTCAGGGTACTGGGGCATCAGTAGTATACCTTATGCATTCTAGGAATTGTGTCGGGCCGCCACTATGGGACTTGATACACCCCCATGGTGGGACCAGCATAGGTATCTACAATCGAATAGGGCCGTATGACACACGCGACACAGGCGTACAGATAGGGAGCCGATCGATAGGGTAGTAAGGGTACATCTAACATCTTCATAGCAATTGGTCTGATTGAGGTGGAATCCTCATACTAGATGTATACCTAAAGGTTACCACAACTACGGGGATTGGGATCGCGTTGCAATATTAGCATTTGATATGAATGACTAGTTAGGACACTAGTTAGGTGGTGCAGAGCAATTAGATATCATTTTAATGGTGAAGCCTAAGAAACCTTGCGATGTTATTCTTGATAGAAACCATGCGATGTAACACTTGATAGGAATTATGGGATGTTATACTTGATTTATCATGCCTGTAGCTTACCTTGCCATCATGCTTATGTTTACTTTCAGTTTATTCATGCCATGTTATCTTTACCTATTTTTATTCTGAAAGTCACTAGGACTTACTCAGTCTTTATGACTGACCCGTTTTGTTTCGCCTCTTTTTCTTCCGTCCCCCCCCCCCCAGGTTCACAGGGTGGGAATACAGCTTAGTTCGGATCTTACCAAGCCCCAAGACTCTTGCATGTAAGGCTTGGATTTCTCTTGGCTATGACTTGCTTTGCTTTATTGGGGAATACTACAGTTTATTTTTATGCTTCTTTGTTTTTGAGCAAGACAGATATTTTAGCTATGTATTTGGGTATTGGAAGTTGATGGGCTTTTATTGTAAACATTTCTACTTAATAAATGATTTGAAGTACTTCTACTTTACTTTCCGCTGTTTTATATATGTTTGTCTTGTAATATTTCTGTTCCAGTACCCATAATGCTCCATTGAAGTTAAGGCATTCCCTTTGTGACTGACCTTAACTGATGTGGGGTGTTACATTTGGTATCAGAGAAGAAGGTTACCAGACTGGGCAAAAGCTTTTAAAAACCTTCTGAAATTATTTTCAAAACATTTACAAAGAAGCATTTTTCTAAAGAAAAGTTTTGTTTTACGAAAGGCATATTCCCCAAAGCCACATGCACTATCTTTTGATTCTCTCTTTGAATCTTTTCTTTCCCCTCTTTTCACCATAGTTCTGTAGGCGTACGAATCATGTCGGAGGGCAAAGAAGTGCCCAACCTCCATCTGTAGCCGCAGTAGTTCCATCTGCGTCTAATCTTATTTCAAGATTTGTAGAATTGTCGTGCGATGGAGGTAGCTTCCAAGAAAACTTGTCAACAAGCTATACAAGGATAGTAAGAACATCCAAGAAGGAGGAAAAAGGTGAAAGGAGAGAGGCCAAAGTGAAAGTAATAAGTAAAACCCATGACAAGAGAGAGTATCTTTAGTATGGTAAGAAGGGACGTGTAGTTAAGTATTATAGGACAAGGGAAAAAGACAAGATCGTCGAGAGGGCAATTGTATGCTCTCACTACTAGAGTACCTAGGAGAGGTGGTAACGTTTATGTTAAAGGTTTAGCTTTTCTTTTCTATCATCCCACTAGAACTTTGTTTTTGTACATCGCATCCTTTTAATTATGCTTCGATAGTTGAGTCTCTACACCTTAGTACTAGCGTAGTAGAGGATCCCATTTTTGTCTCAAATCCTGTTGGGGAATCGGCTCATTTATTCATGTCTTGTTTGGATTTGAGGATGTCTATGCTAAGTGTTGGGTTTAGAAGTAATGCTTATGTTTTTAGGCTATGGGTTGATTGTAGGAATGGAGTGGTTATCCAGAAATGGTACCATTCTTGAGTATGAAAAAAAGAGGGTAGTTAGACTCTTGACTTGCCTTAGTAATGCCCTCAAAGTCTCGTGTAACCCTTAGGGTTCTACCATGATTAATTACCTAGAATCTCTAGATACATTTATTGATCCGCTCGAGTAGCGTTCGCCACTAAGACTGCTGGTTCATTTCGCTTATGCATGAGTTGTAAAGAATCAACTTAGTAAGTACATTTGGCAACATGGTTGACATTTGTTTATTTTCAAGAGATAATTCATCTATGTGGAATACCTTCTAGTAAGTGAACGAGATCCAAGATTCACTAGTGAATTTTGGACAGCTTGCACGAAACCATGAGTACGCAGTTATGTTTGAGCCAAGTATACTAGAAGGAGAATAAGTGAAAGTGGAACGAGGGGCAATAGTGAAATGGGTTCCAACTCATATTTTGGAAACAAGAATTAGGAAGCTACGAAATTGTGAAGTTAAAGACGGTCAAAGCACAATGGAGTTAAGCTCAAGGAAATGAGACTTAGAAGATTGAAGACTAGATTCGCGCATCATATCTCTTTTTAAGAGTATATCCTTGATCCCTCTTTTCCTGTAGAGCTTACTCACATGCTATCTTTTGTGTATATCCTTTCGGTCCAATTCTCAATCCAATTTCTGTTGCAAACCCCATAGGGAGTATGACTCATCTGTTGGTAACACATGTTGGGGCTTGAGGGTGTTCGTTGGGTTGACTAAACTTTTTGGCTTTTATAAGATACGGGTTAGTTTTAGGAAGGGATTTCCTGTGACCTAAAAGGAGTCCGTCATGCTTAGTTTCCTAGAAACATATATATATTGGTTGGGTTGAGTAATTCTTTGGTGTTAGTCTGATGTTGATTTCGGTCTTCGGGGCTGATGCTTAGGGGGTTCTTCTCCTAATCAGGTTATATGTTGCGTAGATTTCCAGTTTTGACATTGCCTAATGGGCACAAAGTTTTTACTTGCTTCTGTCTTTCGACTATATCTTTAGATAGGAACAATTGGGTGTAAACATGTGTTTGAGACATGTTATGATTGATGGTTGCAAATGGCTGCAAGTGGTTGCTAGTGGTTGCTCGTGGATGCATTTACACATTAGGCACTAGATCGGCTCAGTCACCTTTCATATTGCATATGCATGAGTGTTTATACTTGTTTATGAATGAATTTGAATGTGTTATCATATGGATGCTGCATTTCGATGAACGGTTGGGCACACATGTAGAATTAATATGTATCATTAGGAATCTTTTTGCATACATATTGGATGCATGGCACTATCATGGTTTGCATTAAGGAGGTCAACTGAATCAGTAAACCGTCTAATTTTGCATTATATACGAACATGTACACACACTGTGCATATAAACATGAAAGCATTAGAAGCCTTTAAGGACAATGGATGTCTGTGTTTGATGGCTGAGTAGATGGACGATTGGATGGTATGATATGCATTCTCCTAGACTTGAAGATTTCGGGTACGAAATCCTTTAAGGAGGGGAGAATGTAACACCCTGTATTTCTGTTAACACTAAAGTTGTTAATTAAATAATAAATGTGTAAAGGGGAGATGTATCTAATGTGCATACAAATAAATGTGTAAAGTAGAGATGTATCTAATGTGCATACAAATAAATGTGTAAAGGGGAGATGTATCTAATGTGTATGTATTTATATTTGATGGATTGACAAATAATAATAAATGTTGATAATGGACATTAAGAAAGTAATTATGACATAATTTGAAATAGGAGTAATTTACAGCCCTTAAATTGTGAACATAATTGGCTTCTCTTTAGAACGGATGGCTTTGATTAACCCTGGCTTCATCGACGGCTCAAATTAACTTGCAATTCTATATATACACCCTAGGTCTCTAGACTAAAATTCACATAAAAATAAGAACTGGAGCCGCCATGCCGTCGGGAGAAAACTAAGGAGAGCCTCCACTTGAAGAGACGAACAACAAATCAATTCAAAGCTAATCTATTCAACTCATATCAAAGAACAAAGCTTCAACAATGGTTCAAAAAATAAATCAGCAACGCCGCAACATTTCTATAACAAAACCAATTCTTAATTCATTAGCCATGCTATGTAAGTTCTAGTTATTTTCAGATCTAAATACTTAATTATAATATGGCGATGAAATAAAGTAAAATTGATGTAAGTTTAGCTACATTTGTGGAATGCGAAATAAGATGAATATCATGTTTTGCGATGAAATGATAATAGTACGATGCTCGTTATGTTATTAATATACGTTTGTGATTTAATTCTATTATCATGTTGAATTGGGAATTATTAAGTATGATGTTTGTTATGTTGTATAATATTAATCTATGCCAGTGATTTGATTCTATTATTAGGTTGAATTGGAAATTATTTGATAAATTTATTTGTATAAGTATGGACTTGGACTTGTAACATCTTATAAGGATTGTATAATCTATTATGCAAGTTTATGTTGTAAAGTCATGCGACCAATTGTCAAAATCTATATGTTTATGTTTATGCGAAACATATACCATATCTCAAGTTCACACTTATTATATGTTGTGATTAATTTGCAAGTTTGCTGAATCCATGTTACCAAGTAACACATGTGTATGATGATTAGCCTATGTCGCTAACTCACATATACGTATGTTGATTTGTCTACGTTGCAAATTAACATATGTATATTGATTAGTTCATATTGCTAATTCTCATGTATGTTGTTAATAAAGCCTATGTTAAAAAACACACATATATGTTGAATTGGTTTATAATTGCAAGTTCACACCTATGACATTTTAATGTTCATATTAGTCATTTTGCAAGTTCACCCCTATAATGTTCATGATGGCTATTTTGCAAGTTCTCCCCATTATGTTCATATTTATTATGTCATCAATGCCAAAATTATACCATGTCATGTTTATGCTAATTTATGCCAATTTGTGTACATAAATTAGGCTCCCCATTATGTTCATATTTATTATGTCATCAATACCAAAATTATTCCATGTCATGCTTATTCTAATTTATGCCAATTTGTGTACATAAATTAGGCTCCCCATTATGTTCATATTTATTATGTCATCAATGTCAAAATTATACCATGTCATGCTTATGCTAATTTATGCCGATTTGTGTACATAAATTAGGCTCCCCATTATGTTCATATTTATTATGTCATCAATGCCAAAATTATACCATGTCATGCTTATGCTAATTTGTGCCAATTTTTGTACATAAATTAAGCTCCCCATTATGTTCATATTTATTATGTCATCAATGCCAAAATTATACCATGTCATGTTTAAGCTAATTTATGCCAATTTGTATACATAAATTAGTCTAAGCTTTTAGCCGAATATGTATACCAAAAACCATGCGAACGTAAATTAGGCTAAGTTGGTTAGCTTAATGTTAGACGGGGTAACGTTGGGTTAAAATGGTAATTTTAGGAAGACTGCCATAAATTAGTAATTAATCACATAAGTGATTGATGGCATAAATGTCGTTAATTATATACCTGAATTAATGAGCTTTATTAAGAATAAATGTGGTAGTAATTTGAATTTGTATAATTTACATAATTAAAATGTAAATTAGAAAATACGAATATGCTTAGCACGAGGTTGGATTTAGTTGTGATGTAAACCTGCCCGGACCCGCCCGGCTGTCCAGTAATCACGACGATACTTATCAATGTGAGTGGCTAAGCATTGGGCCTAATAAAGACACGAGGTTAGACTGAGTTGTGGCGTAAGACTGCCCGGACCCAACCGGCATACAGGCAGCCACAACAATATCTATCTAATCTGAGAGGTTGGTGCTCTAATAAGACAATTAGAGCAGAGTTAGGAATGATAGGGTTAAGTCAATTTAATAAATACTTAAACAAATTCAACATGTTAACTAAATTGGTGGGTAGGGTTAGGTTAATCTGGACACTTAACCAATTTAATATGTTGACTAGGGTAGTGGGTAAGGTTAAGCAAATGTTTAACCATTATAACATGATTAACTGGACTAGTGATTGAGGTTAAGTTAATTAGAACACTTAACCATAGAAACATGTTAGTTAGACAAGTGATTGAGGTTAAGTAAGTTAGAAACACTTAACCAATATAACATGAATAACTAGGGTTAAGGCCGCTTAACCAGTATAACAAGATGGGTGACTGGGTTAGGTTAACAGGAAACACTTAACCGCTGTAACAGGTTAGTTAAACAGATGGTGGGGTTAAGTTAACACCAGGAGGCAACACTTAACCAGAGTAACATGATAAGTAGGAGGGTTAAGTTAACTGGAATTTATTAATGACACTTAACCACAACAACCTGAGGAACACGTGGGGTTAAGTTAACAATTAAAAACAATTAACCAATATGATATGAGGAATGGGCGGGTTAAATTAACATGAATAAACAAACACTTAACCATAAAATAAATATGATTGAATCAGTGGAAGGGTTAAGTACATATCAGGGTTGGTGGGTAATATCAGTAAATATAGGCCCACAAACTTAACCGTTAACGAACATGCTTGAATCGGTGGGAGGGTTAATTACATCACGGGTAGGTGGGTAATATCTGTATATATAGGCCCACAGACTTAACCAATAGGAAACCCTAGTAACGGGGACCCATTTCAGCAGTAACCCAATTAGGTATCAATGATACCCTGAACTAGGCAGGGTAGGGCACGATTACTAGGTTGATTGTAAGCGGTCAAAGCGACGGCGGTTGGTGCACAGTGTGGGTTCTAACGGAGTGCGGGCGTGCACACAATCCGGAGCAGACAAGTCAGGGCACTGGGGCATCGGTAGTATACCCTATGCATTCTAGGAATTGTGTCGGGCCGCCACTATGGGACATGATACACCCCATGGTGGGACCAGCATAGGTATCTACAATCGAATAGGGCCGTATGACACACGCGACACAGGCGTACAGATAGGGAGCCGATCGATAGGCTAGTAAGGGTACATCTAACATCTTCATAGCAATTGGTCTGATTGAGGTGGAATCCTCATACTAGATGTATACCTAAAGGCTACCACAACTGCGGGGATTGGGATCGCGTTGCAATATTAGCATTTGATATAAATGACTAGTTAGGACACTAGTTAGGTGGTGCAGAGCAATTAGATATCATTTTAATGGTGAAGCCTAAGAAACCTTGCGATGTTATTCTTGATAGAAACCATGCGATGTAATACTTGATAGGAATTATGGGATGTTATACTTGATTTATCATGTCTGTAGCTTACCTTCCACCATGCTTATGTTTACTTTCAGTTTATTCATGCCATGTTATCTTCACCTATTTTTATGCTGAAAGTCAGAAGGACTTACTCAGTTTTTATGGCTGACCCGTTTTGCTTCGCCTCTTTTTCTTCCATTCCCCCACCCCCAGGTTCACAGGGTGGGAATACAGCTTAGTTCGGATCTTACCAAGCCCCAAGGGTCTTGCATGTAAGGCTTGGATTCCTCTTGGCTATGGCTTGCTTTGCTTTATTGGGGAATACTACAGTTTATTTTTATGCTTCTTTGTTTTTGAGCAAGACAGATATTTTAGCTATGTATTTGGGTATTGGAAGTTAATGGGCTTTTATTGTAAACAATTCTACTTAATAAATGATTTGAAGTACTTCTACTTTACTTTCCGTTGTTTTATATATGTCTGTCTTGTAATATTTCTGTTCCAGTACCCATAATGCTCCATTGAAGTTAAGGCATTCTCTTTGTGAGTGACCTTAACGAATGTGTGGTGTTACATTATTCGAAGAGTTCGCGGATGGATGTATTAATTCGTGCAATATAGAAACCAATAAACAGATATTACCAGTTTGTAGTATTCAATGAGTATCTGGGATTGTTAAATATGTGTTTGTTTCTATTTATTACAAACAATTAGATTCACATAATGTACAAAAATGATTGAAAATAAATTAAATGGAAATATCAGCTATAAAAAATTAAATGAAAGACATCAATATTGTAGTATACATGAATCATATTCAAATATCAAAAAGAGGAATGGAAGTAAATAAAAAAAATGGTGATGCAATCTGGAATTAAAAAAATTATTTGTTGATAGAGTAAAACAGATTCATTGAATCCGGGAATTAAATAAATTTGGAAAATTTTCATTAATTTCTTTGGACATTTATGTAAATTGAAACGGAGAAAGTGCACCAACACATAGAAAGCTATATAGTATCTCAAAAGGAAAAAAAAATCGAGGTTGATATGAACATATTGTTAGAACAATTAAATATAAATAAAAGAATAAACTGGTAATGAATTTGTTATTAAGCGAAGTTACATATAAAAGAGGTAACGACCAAATGCTAAAAGATATCATAAAAATGAGAAAAATAATTCATGAAGCATAGGGAACATGATTACATTAAACCATCTGGAAAAAAAATTCCAGAAACACATAAAGAACTAAAAGAGCACTATATCACATAAATGAATAGCTAGAGAATAGTCAGTAAAATAAGCATTAACAAAAGATTATTGTTAACTCATCATTTATTTCAATCTTCAAGCTTGGAATTAAATAAATGAATGAAAATGGTCAAATTACATATGCGCAGGCGTGCTGCACAATTTCATACAATCATATATGTGTATTGAACAAACAAATATTTTATGTGCCTACAACTAATGGAACTCTTTCAATTTTCCTTACTAGGTTTTATAGTAGCTAGGATTTATTTTGTTGAAAGCCAATCACTGAAATATCAGAATTCAATCTTGTTATTGACTTAAGAATGAAAAGTCAGTTGTAAATAATCAAAATCAATCCAATATGTTTTACCATCTATTTTAATCTTCAAGCTTGGAACTGAATAAATGAATGAAAATGTTAAATTACACATGTTTATGTGTCCAATACAATTTCATATTATCACATATGTGCATTGAACAAACAATGAAAATGTGTTATGTGCCTGTCTAAATCCTGTAGCAAAGCCTAGATTTATATAAGGTATTGTAAAAAAATCATGGAATTTCATAAATTGCTAAACTTAATATTTAAACAAACCATGTTTGTATAGTGGATATATTAACTGTCTAAAGTTCCAAAACCCTGCAGCTAAGTGAACTCTTTCAGTTTTCCTCTTTATGTTTTATGGTAAAAGATGCTAGAATTATTATTTATTATGAGCCATCCATAGCAACGTTGGATTGCAAATCTTTTATTGAATAAAGAAAAGTCAAGTACGAATAATCAGAAATAATCCATGTTGTTTTCACCATCTTTCTCAGTCTTCAAGCTTGGATGTAGGTGCCTAAAAGTTGTCCAAAAAACAAATAGTCAACTACTTGAATAATCAGAAAGAATCCAAGATAATTTGGCATCTTTTTTGATATTTAAGCTTGGTTATATGAATACAAACCTCCAAAAAGCAAGCATAAATCATGCATCAATGTTAAGTGCGATAAGGTAAAAAAATACTGTAATGCATCTATTTACAAAGCCTTTTCGATTAGAATTTAAGTTGGTTAAAATCCTATTTGAAATCGAAAGCAAAATCGTCTAATTCAAATTAAATAAGGTTGATAAAGGCTGGTAAATATACCATATTACTTTCACACTTTAAATTAAATTCTCAAAGGCAGATAACAAAATATATTTTTCCTAAACCAAAAGCTACAACAACATATAGATTTTTTTTATATTTATATGGGTTGACTTTCCTGTACAAAACATTTCGACTTCAGAAAATATTTAGTATGTTGGATATAAATGGTGAGAAAGATTAAACCAAAAAGTATCGTTCTCTAACTTCATCGGTAAAGGAAAATTTATTGATGGAGAATACAAAATATCATATGTAGCAGTGTAGGTTTTTATACAATGAATACCTAATCAAAGCTCGCAAACAGGAATCTTTACTTGACTGAACACCAGATGTGGGATTTCAGCCTGTAGGCTAGAAAGCTTTCATACCATCCGGAAGAGAGGAGGGCAAGGACAAAAACTAAATAATTTATTGTGATATTTTGACCGAACAGGAAGAGGATGTTACTTATATGGATTTAAAATGATTTGGTAAAAATTAGTGAGGGAGACAAAGGAAATTGTGGTTCAAAACAGACGAAGAGGATATTTTTGCGCTAAGGACCATCGACTATTTGAAAAGGGAATATGAAAGTAGAGGGTAAGGGAAGTTGGATAAATTTAGGTGGAGAATGCAACAATGGCGGCTGTAGGAATTCCTATTTCGTACGATTAGAAAGTCAACGGATGGCAGAGCAGGGTATTTTTTGGTGTAAATGGAACTGAAAGGGTCTTCGATGTAAAGTTGAGCTTTCATATATATAATAATAGATAATAAATATGATATATTTTAATTTTACTCAGGCTGGGATTAGAATTTTTTAACTATATCATCCCAGCACCACCTAAATCGAGTTCGAACGGATACATTTTGAGCTCTGATTTCTCCCCAATGGCTGCACCATTATCGATCACACCACTAATATTTTGAAGACCTCAGAGGGCAGTACGATTTTTGTTCTGAAATTCCTTGAATTCAATTAGCGAATTTTGTAAAAAATGGAGAGAAAATCCGAGCAAAGGGGGCCTTCGGTTTTAGAAGAACGGCGGTTAGGGTTAGGGTATTTATAATAATTTATTTTAATATTTTATAATTATTTATTTCCAATAATTCATGTTTTTCAAACCGAACTCCAATTCAAATCCAACTACTGTCGCTTCTAGCTAAATACCCCCATTATGAACACAATGGGATATGCTTCGTAAGCCAACTCAACTGTTTGAATCAGTATTTATCAAAATTAAAATATAAATCAATATATGTTAAATTTAAACGTACATTTTAATTTACCGGGGCCACATACTGACTCCGAAAATTCCCGAAAAATAAATCTAGCGCTGTTTTAATGATACGGTCCTAACAAAATTAGTTTCCTCGAATTTGGAGACCGTTTGAAAATTGGTCATTTTCTAGTCAATTAAATTCAAACTGAATTGAACAAACGCGTTTAACTTCACCACGCTTACATATTGATTCCAAAAATTATAAAAATTTGAATCTAGCAATAACATGACATTCCGGATCCAACAAAATTGGTCTCATCGAAAATGAAGGTCGTTTGCAAAATGACTATTTTTAAAGGCTATATATTATATTAAATTCCATAGTGACTATTCTGAATTTTCAACTGGACATAACTTTTTATTAGGAAAAAATGAAATGAATGTGAAAGAATTAAGAAATGATAAATGTGCACATTGATATTTCTCTTAAAATGTATAACAGGAAGGTAATCAATAATCTATAAAACATTAATGAGTCTATTAGTATTCTTATAACTGCAATAAGAAAAAGTAATGACAAATTTAAGATAATTAAATATACAGTGACACATGGCAACATGTGAGATTTTTTAGAAAACCGAAACCGAAAGGTCTTTAAATGAATGTTGTGCTTTCATATAATATAACAAATAAGGGATAGGTGCTTGAGTTTGGTTTGAATAAGGAGCAAGTACATAAAGAGTCATATATTGTGATTTATATGATTCATACAATATAATAGATGTATAATAATAGAAGGTATTAGAATTCGTTTAAGAAATACCTGCAATAAGAAAGAATTACGACAAACGTAAGACAATTAAACTTCCGTTAGGTAATAGATATAATAAATGTGTAATTAATTGGGAGATAAGTTAAAATAAGACCGTTATTAATTATTTACTCAAATCAATGAGGGATAAGGACTTAAGTTTGGTTTGAATAAGGAGAAAGTACACAAAGAGTCATACATTGTGATTTATATGATTCATACAATATAATAGACATAATAGATATAAAAGATGTATAATAAGAGATAATCAACAATACATTCATGAGTCCATTAGAACCTATTTAAAAAATTATGACAAATTAAGACAATTAAACTTCCATTATGTAATATATAATAAATGTGTAATATGAAGATAATCAACAAAATATCCATGATTCCATTAAAATTATTTTAAGAAATCCATGTTATAAGTAAGGATAATAACAAAATTAAGACAACTAAACTTCCACGACACATGACTACACGTTATTGCAAGAAACCAAGAGACATATATGTACCAATCCACTTTTACCGCCGTTGATACATTATTGTTGACACGTGTCAGCGTAATGTTTTTTTGACAAAAACGGAACTAAAAGGTCTTTATAAGCGGTCATTGAAGAGTTAAGGACGGGTATTCTACTGACGGTGAGGATTGAAACATTGTACACGTGTCGGCTTGTGAATTTTTTGGAGAATCTGGATCTGAAAGCTCGTTGGAGAAGGATTGTGCTTTCATATAATACTAGTGCAAACCCGTGCTTCGCACACAGAAGTAGGAAAAGTAATTGTTAGATCAAAATTTGGACCTAACACCCAAATTATTCTGAATCTTGTAGAGTTTCAACTGAAGAATGAGGAAAAAGAAAATAACACGCAGAATTTATAGTGGTTCGGCGTTAACGAGCCTACGTTCACTTTATATATTATTGATTATACTTTGAAAGCCAATACAATCAAGGATTTCTCTCAATACTCTAGTAGTCTGACAATAATGGCGGATTCAGTACTCAATTTTGCCAAGAAGATCGCAAAAAGTGCCAAGCTCTGGGCTATTTATAGCTGATTTTGTTGAGCGGGTCGTGGTAACACGTGGCACGAATCCCGAGAACATCGGATCGCATCGCCTCCGTCTAAGAAATAGTCAAATTAGCCGTTGTGGACAGGTGTCGCGATCCCCTTGAAAATCGGATCGTGCAGATGGGGAGAATCGGTCAAAATGACGGTTAGGGACACGCGTCGCTAGATCCGTGCGTCTCGGATCGCTGATGACTAGCTCACGCTTGAACGGGTCAGAGGGTTCGCCATGCATCAGGGGATCGGATCGGCCTACGCTGGACAACAATATAAGTTCGGATCGAGTCGCGTAGAGGTTTCATTTCGCTAATGAAACAGGGGGCGATCCGTCGAGATGCGATCCGATAGTGGGCGAGTCGATAGTGTGCGATCCGTTCCTTCATGCACTTGGGCATATAGTTTCATACCTTTCTCTTGTGAGTGAACCTGGGTGGATTGGTCAAAAAGCTAGCCAACATTTTGCCCCCTCGAAGTATGTTTTATCGATGATGGAACATGCTTCGAAGCTATAGAATCGTCTTTTCACAGCGAGTCGCGAATCAGTGAACAATTCCTATACTGGGATTTTTCAGAGCCTTCATTACTGAATTTATCAATTCGGATCGCGTGCTCGAGTCGCGGTCCATTATCAAGCCATTCGTTTCGTTCTTTGGTGTGCACTTGGGCCTCTTCATGGAACGGAACGAGACGGGCTCCTCTTCGAGACGTGGTGGGCTTTTGGTTCGTGGCCCGCCTATTTTCGTGGATCGAATAGGACAAAAAAGGGGAGACAAACGGTCTCCCTTTTGCCTATATAAGTCGACCCCCCTCTCAACTTTCTTCCTTCTTTTTTCTGTCGTATCGTTTCGCCTGCATTGCTGAGGAAAGAACCCTAGTTTTTCAAACCTTCAAAAATCCGAGTATTTTCCCAATTTTTAGAAAGGTAACTCCACCAAAAGCACCCTTACTCGTAATCGCTGTTGTTTATGAATTTTTTCGACTAGCTTGAGGGAAGAAACGGTGGAATATCGTGATTTTTAAGGGAATCCTCGAGGCGCCATGGCTTATGGGTTCAAGGGTTGGAGTTCGGAGATGAGAAGGAGAAAAACGGAGGAGGAAGAAGAAGAGAGAAAGCCAGTTCGGATCGGGGGCAAGGAGAGGAGAGGAAGAAGATAAAGGCGAGTGGCGAGACGAAGGGTCGTGGAGACGGTAGAGGCACGTACCGTGGGGGGGGGGGGGCTGCAACGATTCGGCAAAGACCCCGATCACTTAATTTCACGATCCGTGAGGGGGCGATCCCCCTGCCCTGCGATCCGAAGGAGGGCGATCCCTCTACCCTGCGATCCGAAGGAGGGCGATCCCTTTACCTTGCGATCCGAAGGAGAGCGATCCCTTTACCTTGCGATCCGACTCGTAGTTCACGATCCAAACAAATTTCGAACTTTAAACGATGCCTTGTCACCATAAAATTCTGAACAGTTAGGCTAGGGCCTTGATGTCGGACTTTCTGGACTAAATGACCACATAATTTGACTGCATATGACGACTAATATTTTGATGATCTTGATAGCTTTCACGCTTTATCTTTAATGCACACATAAGCACACACACCGGCACTTGCACACACGGGGGACGGGTAGTTTTAATCTCATTGTTCATGTTTTCTCGTCCTAGCAGTAATGTCGAATAATCAATCTCCTTCAAGATCCACAACAGAAGCGAAATCCCAGGTTCCTGAGAAACACAACCCCGAGATTCCTCCAATTAATCCAGGAGGTGAAGATTCTGGATCTGAATACGAGGCAACGGAATCAGATTCGTCCGAAAGTACTTCATCTAGCGAGGAGTCTGAGATAGATGGGCGAGCTCCCGACGAGATTCCCGGCGCGCTCGGAATAGATAAATTTTCTGATTCTTTAGCATCTAAGCTTGACGATATAAAGCTTAAAAGAATCTGCTTGAGACACAGGATTCCTTGGGATGATGTCTTGACATGCGGTAGCGAAGATAGACCCCACTTAGCTCCGGAAGGATATATGGCAATCAGTCAAACCATGTGCTTGGTAGGAGCTATTCCTCCGTTTCCTCCGATCGCCATCGAAACTTTAAAACGACTGGGTATTGCTCCGATGCAGCTTCATCCTAACGCCTACGCATCTCTATACACCCTATATGTTGCATACGCGGAGATCCTACACGCCGAACTTAAATTCAGAGATTTAACATTCTTCTTTCTTTTCAAGCACCGTTCTTCGGCAACTCCAAATTTCTCTTTCTTTGAATCGGTGGCGAATAGGAAGGTTCTGTACGATGGATATAGCAATATAGGGGATCCTAAGTCTGATTGGTTTTATATAAAGAAACAGGCCGGATGCTCAAGAAGATGGCTCAAATCAAGTAAACTTTAAGCTTTTAATCGAATATCTTGTTCAAGAGGTCTAGGCGTTAACATTCTCCCCCCTTTTTCTTTGTCTTAAACAGATCACGTCTTCCCGAAAACGGAGGGTCCACTATACAACAATCGATTGTCCATTCTTCTACAAAGCAGATCCGACTTTCTAAGGATCAAAAAATGCATTACTGATGAAAATCTTCATAAGCATCATCTTCTGGATAGAAGATTTGGACTTGGCATTGGCGGCAAACCTTATAAGTACGTGCCCCCAACGGAGGGAGAGGGAACTTCGCAAGCGGTAGAAACAACTAAGTTTCGCAAGAGTCCTTCTCTGATAGTCATCCAAGACGATGAGGACCTGAACATATACAGAGGGGATGAGGTCCGCGGTGACATGTCCAAGGAAATCCCGATTTCTACTCCAATCGAAACCGCTGCTCCCGATGATTTGACAGAAGAGCAGTTATTTGACGAGCTGAACAAAATTCCTCTACCCGATGATGTATATACAGAGAAGGACTTTGAAGGGGGGGCCTTTCTTCCCTGCTTCTGAAGAGACCATCGCTCCAACTATAGAACAAGAAACTGGTCAGATGAGCCTGTCTTCAGGCCCGGGTTTGTTAGGGGGGATTATATGGGATGCACAAATCACACACACTATCTGACCCTGCACTTTTATATCGTGAGTATTCAAAGTTTTAATATGCTATTCTCTTTTTTTTTTTTTTTTTGCAGGAATGATGTCCCGAAGGAAATCTTACTCTTATCGTTCTCTTCGTGAGGGCACACCCAGTCTTCATCCGGGTACTAAGCGTTCTCGCGGCCCTTCTCACAAGCCGACTTCCTCGCAACCTCGGTCTCCACCAAAATCGACCTCTACCAAGCCCTCCAGTTATCCGGCAGTTCCTACAGGGGGAAAGAAACTTCCTAAAGAGTTAACTCCTCCAAAGAGTGCACCTTCCCACAACCGGTCGTCAAAAAGGCATCACGAATCTAAAGATAAGGGCAATGATCCATCCAAAGAGTTTGAAAAGGAGAGGAGTGACATCGTCCCTTCCAGCTAGCCAGAGTTGGTTGCCCCCGGGTCACGGGATTACATGCATGGTCCCGAGATTCAAGGTAGGCTGGAAAAGCTGCGGGAACAATTCCTAGACATATTCTTTGACCGGATGACATTTGTTCCAGCCTTGGAACCGGTCCCCAAGAACTGGGATAGCGAAGTTGTCGGGCATATCCGCCATGTTGCCAGGCAATATGAGATGATGAAAATACATGCAGTTAACCTTTCAGAAGTCATCCGATCGCTTGAAATAGAAGCACACAGATCTAAGGCGAAACTTAAAAACAACGAAAGGGCCAGAACAAAAATGGAGAAGGACCTGGAAGATGCTCAATCCCAGCTTGCTTTAGCACGGAGGGACGCTGAAAATTATAAGATTGAATTAGAGAATGCTAAGCAGTGCTTTCATTCGGAACTTGACTCCAATAGCCAAGAGAAAATGGCCTTAAAGAAGGAGGTTGAAGATCTCAAAATGGCCAACATCTAGTTGAAAACAGCACAAGGCCATTTTGAAGCTGAGAGAGCTGCTTGGGAGGCAGAAAAGGCAAGTTTAAAAGAAAGTTTGGCTTTGGCTAAAGCAGAAAAGGTGATTTTAAATGATCAGGTCTCGGACGCGGAGAGACGGGCAGCTCTCGCCGAAAAGAATGTTGAAAGTGCCATCGAATTGACCACTGCTTCTAACAACAAGCTCCTCGAAAGAGAGAAGGAGATCGAGGGGTTTGAAGAGATGATTTTCGACTTCCTTGGCCAAGTTCTCAAAACTCGCAACATCTCGTGGATCCCGGATTACCACGTTACTTTAGCCAATTTATGGGATGCCATTGTTGAGGGTGAAAAGCAGAGATTGGGGGTCGAAGAAATTGATGAGGATGAGTTGATGAAGAGCATCTTAAGGGATAATGAGCCTGAGGATTTAGCAGAGGGTCGTCGTCTGATTCTAGCGGAGATGGAAAAGGAGAGGGCCCTGGCTAAAGGTAAAGGCAAAGCTGACGAGGGTTCGAGTTCAGCCGTGGAGCCCAAGACCTCCGGGGTTGAGGAATACCATCCCAATGATCCATTAATCCCTTTGGGTCTAACTCCCGTGGTTATCGGAGCCTCTGCGACTACTCAAGAGGGAGCATCTACGGAAGGTATCTCTCTCTTTTCCCCACAATTTGTCAAAGTAATTGTGAATTGTCGTCGTCTGGTAGAACAACCAATTGAATTTGTAATGTGTGTTCCTCCTGATACAGGTGGCGAGCCCGTCGACAAGGGTGCTGAAAAAGAAAAAGAAGTGGAGAAGGAGGCTGTCTCGCCAGGCTGAGGTCACAACAGCAGAAAGAAGCATCCCGGTACCTAGTACTGACGTTCCCAAAGATGCTGAGACCATCGAAGCCTTGAAAGACATGGATGGGCACCATGTAGATGATGAAGAAGACATTATCGGCGCCAAAAAAGCGGACGACGATGACGACGAAACCTTGGCCAGCCGAAAGGCTAGGCAGGAGAAAGAGATGGCTTCGAAAAAGGTGGGAGATGAGGCTTTGGACGTAGTCCCTCTTGCAGAATTCGATCCCAAAACTGGGATGATTGTGAAAATCCAGCCCAAATCCATCAGCCGACAGCTTCACTTTGCAAACCTCGATGACTTCGCGGCTTCCCTTTCTGATAGAAGGAAGAGAAAAGAGGTGGAAGAGGAATCTTCAGAGCAGTCGGATGTTCCTCTCATAGACAAAAGGAAGAGGAAGAAAGGGGGTCAGACCGATGCCGACAAGGCGAAGCTGGAGAGTCAGAAGCAGGAGAAGAGGCCAAAGCGTAAATAGGATATTGTTGCTTGTTGATATTTTGTCTTTAGGTTTTCCACTGGCCAGGAAGTGTAATTGTGAGACTGGCCCTCACTTTCCTTTCTAGGTTGTTTTTCACTTTGTTGGTTCGCAGTATATAAATGAAAGTTTATCTCTTTTTGCATCATTGTGTACCTGTATTCAAATAAACTTTCCATGTTTAGTCATAGGCCATCTAATAATAATTACAGATCAATCAAACAACAGAAAGAAAAAATTTCATGCTGCGTTGCTGTATTAAAGTTCAGTATATGTATATGAGTATATGTGCCCCCAATCAGTTGTTATTATAGCGCCTGACTGGGGTTTAATAAGGATTGGTTAGTATTGTCGGCAGGTTGCCCCCTATTTCTGAATATGGGGGACTTAGAAGATTTCATAGGATAATTGTTTTTGTGGTACCGAATTTATGGCACCTTTCTTAGTGCTTAATCACAGACTTCTTTGTACTCTCCTGACGGTTGCCAAGGTTAGAGTTTGAATTCGGTAGTTCAGTCGGTCCCCGATCCTTGAGCAGGGAAGAAGTTCTTTCTCAGCGCTCAATCGGAGACGCTTTTATACTCTCTCTCTCTCTCTCTCTCTGGAGAGTTAGAGTTTGAGCTCAGAGATTCATTCGCTCCCCGATCCTTCAGCGGGGAAGGAGCTCTTTCTCAGCGCTCAGTCGGAGACGCTTTTATACTCTCTCTCTCTGAAGAGTTAGAGTTCGAGCTCAGCAATTCATTTGATCCCCGATCCTTCAACGGGGAAGGAGCTCTTTCTCAGCGCTCAGTCGGAGATGCTTTTATACTCTCTCTCTCTCTCTCTGAAGAGTTAGAGTTTGAGCTCAGCAATTCATTTTCTCCCCGATCCTTCAGCGGGGAAGGAGCTCTTTCTCAGCGCTCAGTCGGAGAAGCTTTTATACTCTCTCGGCGGTTGCCGAGGTTAGACTTTTGCTCAGGCTGCTCCGATCATGGTACACCGCCATGCCTTGTGGATGTCATCTTCGCGTCCTTTATACTCTCTCTACTCTGGAGAGTTAGAGTCACGGATCAAGCAGTCTGCAATCATGCACGCTCATCAAACTCGTCTTAGGTTTACATTTTAATCCAAGCTCCGAGGATTAAAACCAGTCGGACAAGCAGTTGGAGCTTTTGCCAAGGCTTTGAGTTCCTCCGAACAGTCTACGGGAGGAACAGTTGGCACCAGAATTCGGGTACCTGCATTATTCACGCCGATTTCCATAAAAATAAACAGGCAGATAAATAAGGATGTAATAAAGGTAAATGACACACAATATTTTTATAGTGGTTCGGTCGAATCATGACCTACGTCCACTTTATAATTTTTTGCTTCAAGGAATCAAACTATTCTAGGCTAGTCATGCCTTATACATGGTTTTCAACAAAGCAAAAGAACAGATTTGAAACTTTTATGCTAAGTATGGCCGTAAATGTTGGGCATTCCACACTCTGGGGATTTCCCTTCCATCTACAGTTGCCAGCTTGAAGGTTCCATTATCAAGCTTGCTCAGAATGGAGTACGGTCCTTCCCACTTCGCTCCAATATGAGTTGGGGGTGGAAAGACACGTTTCAGAACCAAGTCTCCGGGTTCCCAGGTTCGGGCTTGAACCTTTTTGTTGTAATATCGAGCGATCTGTTGCTTGCATCTCAAGGCGCGCAGATCCGCCTCATCCCTCTTTTCTTCGATCATATCCAGGGACTCAAGGAGCAATTCATTATTGGTCATCGGATCATAATAAGTCACCCGGTGAGAAGGTACCTTTATCTCAACCGGGATGACTGCTTCCGTTCCAAAAGCAAGGGAGAACGGGGTATGTCCTGTTGCCGATTTACATGTTGTCCTGTAGGCCCATAGTGCCAAGGGCAATTCATCAGCCCACATGGCTCTAGCCCGCTTCAGTCTTCTTTTCAGAATAGACTTAATCACTTTATTCGCCGCTTCGACTTGTCCGTTCGATTGCGGGTGCGCCACAGAGGTGTATCGATTCTCAATGTGGTATTTTTGGCAGAAATTTCTGAATTCGGTGCTATCGAACTGAGTTCCATTATCCGTTATTACAATCTTTGGAATCCCAAATCAACAGATGATGTTTCTAACGATAAAGTTGATCACTCGTTTGGTTGTGATTGTAGTTAGTGGTTCAGCCTCGACCCACTTAGTGAAATAATCCACGGCCACAATAGCGAACTTTGCTCCGCCTCTTGCTATGGGGAGACTTCCAATGATATCAATTCCCCACATAGCGAAAGGCCATGGGCTCATCATTGTTTTTAACTGATTAGGAGGTGCTCTAGGTATCTTCGAAAATCTCTGGCATGCATCACAACGTCGTGCGTATCTTGCTGCATCCTTGTTTATGGTAGGCCAGAAATAACCATGCCGCAATACCTTTTTTGCCAAGGTTTGCCCTCCAGTGTGGTCGCCACATTCGCCTTCGTGGACCTCTTGCAGCACACATTTGATGTCATCATGGGCTATACACAGAAGGAGGGGCATCGAGAACCCTTGTCTGTAAAGAACTCCGCCTTGCAGAACATATCGGGCGGCTTTACGAATTACTTTATGCCTCTCGCTTTTCTTGGTCGGAAGCATTCCGTTCATCAGGAAATTCTTTAGAGGGGTCATCCAGGACTCCCTTTCTGGTTCCGTCTCTAGTATTAGGTCGATTTCCATTTGATCTATGCTAGGGGACCGAAGTACTTCAACAGGGGCTAGCCCGGTCACTTCAGGATCGTCGGAACTAGCCATCTTTGCCAACTTATCCGCCTGCTGATTCTCTGACCGCGAAATATGAGATATGCTGTAGTGATCAAAATCGTTCAGCAACTCTTTTACTTTCTTTAAGTATAAAATCAATCTTGCACTTTTAGCTTGGAATTTTCCAGTAACTTGGTCCACAACTAACTTGGAGTCGCATAAGATGTTCAGCTTTGTGACTTCTAATTCCTTTGCGATCCTTAATCCGGCTATTAGAGCTTCATATTCGGAATCGTTGTTAGTGGCATGAAACTCCATCCGGATAGCATAGGATATCAATCGTTTCTCTGGAGTTTCAAGCACTATTCCAGCGCCGGATCTTTCGTCATTCCTAGCGCCATCAGTATACAATCCCCAGGCATTGGGATCGAGAAGTAACTTTGAAGGATCAACTTCTTCGTTTGCTATATCTTCCTCAAGGACAGTGAACTCTGCTATGAAGTCGGCTATCACTTGCCCCCGAATTGACCGTCTGGGCTGAAAGTTCAAATCAAATTGACTTAACTCAATATTCCATTTGAGTAACCATCCAGATGCCTCTGGTCTCTGTAGGACTTGCTTGAGTGGGTGATCGGTGCATACAGTAATAAGATGCGCCTGAAAATAATGTCGAAGCTTTCTAGAGGCGATCAGTAAACTATACGTCAACTTTTCTATCCTTGGATAATTACGCTCTGCTGCCGTTAATTTTTTGCTCACGTAATACACTGGTCTTTGGATCTTATCCTCTTCTCTTACCAACGCTGAGCTGATCGCATGGGATGACACTGCCAGATACACGAATAAGTCCTCGTGATCCATTGGCTTAGATAATATCGGGGGTTTCTCCAGATGCCTGAGTAAATTCTGAAATGCTTCTACGCAGTCGGGCGTCCATTTGAAGTGGCATTTCCCCCGCTTTATTAATTCGAAGAATGGGATGCACTTATCCGTAGCCCTGGAGATAAATCTGCTTAGTGCGGCCACTTTTCCTGCAAGGCTTTGCACATCCCTAATTTGCCTAGGTTCCTGAATGTCTCTGATTGCCGCGATCTGGTCTGGATTAATCTCAATTCCATGGGAACTGACGATGAATCCCAAGAATTTTTCGGAGGCAACACCGAATGAACATTTGGTTGGGTTGAGTTTCATTCCGTACTTTCGAAGAATGCCGAACATCTCTGCCAAGTCAGTAGTGTGTTGAGAAGATTGCTTGGACTTAACCAACATATCGTCGACGTATACTTCCATTGTTTTCCCGATCTGGTTATAAAACATTCTGTTGACTAAATGTTGATATGTAGCGCCCGCAATCTTCAAGCCAAAGGGCATCACCACATAACAATATAATCCCATATCTGTGATAAAACTAGTGTGTTCTTGATCTGGAACATGCATCGGAATCTGGTTATATCCTGAATAAGCATCCATAAATGAGAGAAGCTCATGACCCGCCGTCGAGTCTACCAACTGGTCAATCCGGGGTAACGGGAAACTATCTTTTGGACAGGCTTTATTCAAATCCGAGAAGTCGATACACGTTCGCCACTTCCCGTTGGCCTTCTTTACCAGAACTGGATTCGAAATCCAGTCTGGTAGGTTGAATCTCTGATAAATCCATAACTCTTTAGCTTTCCAACTTCTTCTTTCAAGGCAGCGGACCTCTCTGGGCCCAACATTCGCCTTTTTTTGCTTTACGGGAGGATGTTTAGGGTCAATGCTTAATGAATGGCTCATGATTGATTGGGATAACCCACACATGTCCGCGTGGGTCCAAGCAAATACATCCAAGTTGCTTTTTAAGAAATCGGTCAATTCTTTAGCGAGATTCGGATTTAACTGGGATCCAATCTTAAGGACCTTCTCCGGGTCACTGTCATCGATCGGTACATCCACAGTCGTCTCGTTAGGAGTCGCCATTCTGCCCCCGGGTTCTTGATCCTCTCTGGGATCTATATCCTCGGGCATCTCTCTGGGTGACTCTCCAACGACTATCCTCTTTAGTTGCTATAAGGTCTCCGCCCCCGTAGGGGGAGAAGCGCCTTTAGTTTCAATATCCCCTCCATTGCGGAGTAACTTTAGTTCGGCAACATAACATGCTCGCGCAGCAACCTGATCCCCTCTGACGATACCAATGCCAGCTTCTGTGGGGAATTTCAACAACAAGCACCAGGGGGCTATACAGTCTCTAAACTTTGCGAGGGCCGGTCGGCCCAAGAAGGCATTGTAGGGCGATTCAACGTCCAAAACCACGAAGGGAAGGATTCTCACTCTCTGCCGTTCTCCTTCCCCAAGCGTAACCGGTAACTCTACATAACCCATTGGAGCGGTAGATGCTCCGTTGAATCCACAGATCCATCCTTGACAGGGCTTCAAGTCTTTTATTTCGAGGTTCATCCGGTCAAATGTCCTTTTGAAAAGAATGTTGACGGAACTCCCGTTGTCCACTAAAACCTTATGAACAATGGCTGGTCCAATAGGTACTGTAATTACAAATGGATCTTCTGTCGGAGCATGGACTCCAATGCTTTCTCGTTCTCCGAAAACTACATCGTCGGTCATCATCTTTTGTTGCTTTACCGGGATATTGTACTCAGGGTTGCTACACTCCCCTACCTCGAGGTGTTGTTTGGCTGCATTGACATATTGATCTAATGCCTTGGAACTATGTCCGGCGAGATAAAGTCCTCCAATCACGGTATTGATAACAATGTTCTTTCCCTTTTGCTGGGCAGTCGGCCTAGCAGCAAGTTGATTCTGGTTCTGATTCGGGGCCTGTACTGCTTGCCCCCTGTCTCTGGGCGTTACTCTGTATTCATCTAATTTTCCTTCTCGAAGAAGCCTCTCGACCACATCTCTTAGGTGATGGCATTCATTTGTCGAATGGCCATGAATCTGATGAAAGAGACAAAACTTCCCCGTTTCACGTTCTTTTTCTGTCGACTCTCTGGGAGGTGGTCTCTTATTCTGGAGGACGTTGTAAGAATCCATGAAGATGTTTTCCAGAGTATCATTTAGTGGCGTATAACTCTCAAAGGCCCTGGGACGAGTCGTTCTCTGGGAGTCGTTCCCTCGGTTCCTCTTCTGGTTGTTGCCATTACTATTATTATCATTGTTCCCTGACTGACGACCACCCTGATTCCGATTTCCGACATTAACTTCGACCTTCCCCGAGCTGTCTCCTGTCTGCTTAATGGCGACATTGCTCTGGATTTCCTCTTTATCGGCCGTTTTTGCCTTTCGGTTAGCATATACTTCTTCCCGGCGCAAGTGTACGTTGGCTTTTTCGTAGAATAATTCTCTAGTATGGGGCGGCTTGCCTGCCAGGTATCTCCCGAATTCAGTGTCTTTGTCTACTCCGTCAATCAGTGCTACGACAACGGTCGGTTCATGGGGGTCTTTAACTTCAGTAGCGGCCAAATTGAAACGGTCTAGGTACACCCTCAAACTCTCGCCTGGTCGCTGCTTGACAAGGAACAAATCAATCACACTTTTTGTCTTTTGTGCGTAGATACGGAATTGTTCTACAAACTTCTCACTCAACTCCCTGAAGCTAGAAATTGATCTTGCTGGCAAGCGAGTAAACCATAACAATGCTACATCCTCCAAGAATATGGGAAATGCTTTGCACTTGACAGCATCAGAAGCTGCGACAGCGGTCATTGACCAAGAATATCTCATTAGATGCTGGACGGGATCAGACCTGCCCGCGTATCGATTCATCTGTGGCATGTTGAAATGCCTTGGGAAAGTCGCATCCAAAATATCATCAGTGAAAGGGGTGTGACTGCGGTCGATTCCCCAATCTTCGTTCCGTTGTCCGCGGCTACTGCTAGAATCTGATGGATCATGGCTGCAACATTTGCACTGGTTAGCGGAGGTTCAGGGTCAGTGCCTCTGGCTCGGCGGGGTTCTCTAATCTCTCTTCCGGGAGTAGTCACAAAATCCGGGGCTCGGATAGGGCTTCTTTGCCCGCTGTTACCATGAGCATGTGCGCGGCGACGGGGCTGAGGTAGTCTGTTATGTACAGGACTGTCCACATCTCGAGTCCTGGGAATTGCGGCTTGATCGTTCACATTACGGTTTGAGGGCCCCGCCTCCAGTGCTTCTTCTTCCCGTGATGGCAGGGTTCCGAACCGAAGCTACTCTATGTTTTCGGCTCTCTCATACGGTCGCCGTGGATGTCTCGGCGATTCCTCAGACGAAGAAGAATGTAACAACCCGTATTTTCAACAACCTGTATTAATGAAAATCGAGGCAGAATTTAATTATAAAATCTGAATCAAGGGAAACGGGCTATGCCATTGCGTTCGTCTCGGAAAAATACGCGAAATAGAGTCCGAGTTTTCGAAAATCGGAGTCCGTATGACCCAGTTAAGGCCCATTGAAGTTTGCAGAAAATTTCTAAGTAAAAAAAGATTTAAATTTGAAATTAAAAACATGGGCTAGGGCAAACTGGGCAGGCGGGAAAAATTCCCGCCCAGGACCCCATGTCGACAGGCCTGTCGACAGGGGTCTTGGCATGTCGACTGCCCTGTCGACAGCCCTGTCGACAGGGGGTAGCCAGGCAGATTAGCCTGGCGCACCACTTTGGTTTGGGCTTGGTTGTGTGGTCTGGTTCTAGAGAATTCTGAAATCTGACGGGCCAAAACTATCCTAGGGTTAATCCTAGGGCTAAAAACACTCTAATCTTCTATAAATAAGCCTCTAATCCTACCCTAAAACCCCATTAATCATTCTTGGAACCAAACTATGCCAAAATCCATCCTCTCATGGCCTCCACCCTCTTCATACAATTCCTAATTTAATTCCTAAGTGATTTTCCATGCATACAAGCATATTTAGGCTTGTATGATCCTCCTTAGCTTGCATTAAAGGCTTGTTTTTCTATTGGCATCATAAAGGAGGAGTCTTGATCAAGTTTGCTTGCATTTGGGGGTTTTAATTAGTTGCATAAGGGGTTTCTTGCATTTGTTATACTCATTTGAGTCCGCATAAGCATTGTAAGCCCTCTTACCTTCACTTTACAAACTCTAAAGTTAATATGTGGTGAAAGTTGAGATTTATGTGAGTTTAGTTGATTATGCATGCTTATGCGAACTCACTATACCATGTTTTACATGTTTCCTAAGTTATGCATGCATATGCGAGTTTACTATGCCATGTTCTACATGTTTAATGGATTATGCATGTTTATGCAAGTGTACTAAGCCATGATTTGCAAGTTAATTGAGTTATGCATGTATACTAAGCCATGATTTGCAAGTTTAACAAGTTGTGCATGTTTATGCAAGTTTAAAATGACAAGTTGTGCATGTTTTGACAAGTTATGCATGTTTTGACAAGTTGTGCATGTTTTGACAAGTTGTGCATGTTTATGTAAGTTTAAAATGACAAGTTGTGCATGTTTTGACAAGTTGTGCATGTTTTGACAAGTTGTGCATGTTTTGACAAGTTGTGCATGTTTATGCAAGTTTAAAATGACAAGTTGTGCATGTTTGACAAGTTATGCATGATTAAGGTAATATGCAAGTTCACTATGCTAAGTTATGCAAGTTTAACATGTTATGCATGTTTATGGTAATATGCAAGTTCCCTATGCTAAGTTGTGCAAGTCTAACATGTTATGCATGATTGTTGTGCAAGTTTATCATGTATGTTGTGCCAAGTTCCCTCTTCCTATCCTTTATGCGTTACTACGAATATGTAAGCGATAGAATGACGTTGAGGGTTTGGGGTAAACTTAAAATACATGAAAATATAAGATTGGGAATTTACCTATTAAGTTAGGTCTACCCCTTGGGAATTTACCTATTAAGTTAGGTCTACCCAAGCATTTGTTAACTTGTAATTATGTGTTTGAAATAAAGTGGACATGACACTTAGAAAACAAAAGTGTGGCCAACTCGAGGTTGGGTTGAGTTTGTAGCGTAATTCTACCCGGAACCGACCGGCTTAACTAGTGGCTACAAACAATAGGACCCAATGTGAGAAGTTGGTCATGTGGTGCCAAAAACCCGAGGTTAGACTAAGTTGTGGTGTAAACCTACCCGGACCCGCCCGGCCTAACTAGTAACCACAACAAGGTCTAATGTGAGAGGTTAAGGTGCATTAAGTTAATTAATGCCTCATGATTAGGGTTAAGTCAGGGTCCACTAATACTTAACCAATTTGGGGATTCAAGGGATGAAAATGGGGTTAAGTTACACTTAACCAATTTAATCAATTTGGGGATACAAGGGATTGGATGGAGTTAAGTGGTGAACCGTTGGTTGTACTTAACCAGTTCAATCCATGATTAGTGAGGGGTTAAATCACACTTAACCCTCTTGGGGAAACCCTAGCAACGTGGTCTGTTCTAACAGTAATCCCAGTTTGGTATCATTCACAACCCTAGAAGCTAGGCTAGGGCGGGGCACGATTACTGGAGGATGTAAGCGACCAAAGGGCGATGGCCGAGTGGTACAGCGGTGCGGGTCCGGCGGGCTACGGACGTGCACGTAGTCCGATGTTGGACAAACTCGAGGCACGGGTACCAGTAGGTTAGGGCTGTGCATTATTGCTTAAGTGTCTGGGGTTGACATCCGAGGGCTTGATACACCCAAAGGGGGACCCAGCACAGTCTAACTACAACCATGCGTGGGCCATATGGACACCAACACTTGACGTGTTAGGTTTATAGGGAGCCGATCGATTAGACCGTTGGGCTGGACCTTATATTAAGGTCACTTCATGTTATTGGGCCAAAGTTTGGGCTAAGGGATCAATACCTGTTATGTTGGTTTGCTAGTACACCGTGGTGCAAAAACTTAACCTTGTTTTATGCGATGACACCTCTATCTATCTTGTAGTTAATTTACCATGCCAGTATGTTGTTATCTATGATCATCTCAGTTCCCATCATGATGTTAACTTTATTAGTTTATAGACTGATCGTAGCAGGGCTTACTCAGTCTTTTTGACTGACCCGTTTTGTTTCGCCTCTTTTCTTCCGTTCCCCCCCCCCCCCAGGTTCTCAGGGAGGGAATACAGGAGCCTAGCTTGGATCTTAGCTGCTTTCTTGGATAGCTCATGTATGCTTTGGACTTGAGCTCGCTATGGTTTCTTCCACTTTGGGGATAGCTACTTTTATGTTTTCTTTTTCAGTATCAGATGATGTTATTTTATGTACTAGACTTGTTTACTTGGGAAATTGACATTATGATGTAGCAGACTTGTTTTTGAAATAGTTTAAAAGTCTTCCGCTGTTTTATTTACTTACTCTGTTTATTTACATATATATATGTCATGTCCTGCCTTGCTATATCATTATGCATGTTTACCAATAATGCCCCTCCAAAGCTAGTGCATTCCTTTGCGAGTGACCCTGGCGGAGGTGGGGTGTTACATTTGGTATCAGAGCATATGGTTTACGAGAAGGGATAAAAAGGTTTTAAAAACTTTTGAAAAACTATTTTCAAAACCAAGTATAAAGTATTTTCCGAAGAAAAGTCTAGTTGTTTTTAAAAGGCTATTCCCCAAAAGCCATTAGCACTATCCTTTGACTCCTCGTTTGAACTCTTTTCTTTTCTGCATGTCTGATAATCTCATCTTGCCCGAAGGAGTAATGATACCTGATTGGTTTCGTCGGTACTTGGAAGTCACGGCACCGGTCCCGGGTGTCCCTAATGTTGTCTCCCCAGTCGAGGCCGCTGTTCCTCCTTCTCCTCCCGTAGTTGATGTTCCTCTTCCCCCTCAGCCTCCACAAGCGGATTTCGCGGAAACTTGCAAGAACTTTAAGAGGATGGGTGGCAAGAATTTTAATGGAACAGAGACTTTTGTAGAAGCAGGGAATTGGTTGAAAGAGACCGAAGATCTTTTAGCCACCTTTGATATAGGTGACCGCAGGAAAGTTTTATTAGCAGTATGGTTGCTAAAGGAAGAAGCTGCACGTTTGTGGGTAGTCACCACCGCAACCAGGCCAATTGAGACTTGGGATGACTTTAGAGGAAGGTTTGGACTGAGATTCTTATCACTGAAGCAAGGGGACATGACTATTAGGGAATACATAGATAAGTTTAATCAACTGGCTCGTGTCGATTTAGACTTGGTTAATACAGCTCAGAAGAAGGCCCTACACTTTGCTCTAGGATTAAACGAGCCATTACATGGTTTGGCCATGTCTCATATACCCTTGGGGGCGACTTTCGAGAATTTGGTGAATTTGGCCCTACTTCAAGAAGAAGATAACAATGACAAGAAAGAGGTCAAGGCGAATGAGTCTCAAGACAAGAAAGTAAATTCCGGGAAACGGGGCAAGAATAACAACAACTGCAAGGACAAGCCAAGAGGGAATATGAAATGCAACTTCTGTGGTAAAGTTGGACATATAGCCAGGGAATGTAGGAAGAAGAAGAGAAAGCGGGGCGAATGCTTTCATTGTGGTGAGTCTGGACATCTCAACAAAGATTGCCCAAGGAAACAAGGGCAAGGTCAGACTCAGTGTGCAGGACTATCCGGAGGGCAAGTTCATCCCCTCAACACCGTTCTTCCAGCTCATGATAGAGGTAGTGTTTCTGTTGAAAATCTGTTTTACATTTTCTGATTTTCCCCGGTTCGTACTTTGTTTGACTCTGGCACATCGCATAGTTTTATTTCATCTAATCTAGTTGAAAGTTTTGCACCTAAGTACTAGTGTAGTTGATGATCCCGTATGTGTTTCAAATCCAATTGGGGGTTCTGCCCGTTTGTCTGTGGTCTGAGTGGATTTGAAAATTTCTATCTTGAGTATAGAATTCTCGTGGGATGTTTTATTCTCAGTTTCAGGGGATATGGGTTGGTTTTGGGCATGGAATGGTTGTCCGGTTTTGGAGCCATTCTGGGTTTTTGTATATAGGGGTGTGAGGCTCATGACTCGCCTCGGTAATACCCTAGAAATTTCTAGCAACCCTATGGGTCCCGTCATGATTGTTATCTTGAGTCCCTCAACTCGTCTATCGATAGTTTGCAATCTGTGAGGGTGGTCCGAGAACATCCTGATATCTTGGGGAAAGTGAAAGGGGTTACCCATAGACGTGGGATAGATTTCCGCATTATCTGGTTGGTAGTACCAAGCCAGTTTCGTGGCCGGTTAGGCACATGACCTCACGAGGTGAGAGTTAAGAAAGCAAGTCAAGGAGTTGCTTGAGAAGAACTTCCTGAGACGAAGCATTTTCGAGTAGGGTGCTCCAGTAGTATTCGTTACTGATGTGGACAGTTTGTTTCGCTTATGTGTTGATTATTGTGAAAGGAATAGATAACCGTTACCAAGGATCGATGATTTGTTCGATCAGCTTGTAGGAGCATCTATTTTCTTTTGATCCAGTTACCAGATTCCATCAGCTTAGGAGGGCTGAGGATGGGATTGACAAGACTGAGTTTAGGACTCTAGATGGATATTTGCAATAGTTAGTCATGCTATTTGGTTTGACTAAGGCACCCGCATATTACGCGAACTCGATGGGTAGGGTGTTTAGGGGGTCCTTGAACAAGCTTGTCATGGTCGTCATTGACGATATTTTGATCTCCTCAAAAGAACGAGGAAGAACATGCTATACATCTCAAGGAGGAGATGGATACGCTTAGAGCCACCAGTGGAAGGTCAAGTCCTCCAAATGTTACTTTGGAGGAAAGAAGTTGGATTTCTTAGGCACATAGTCCTTAAGTAAGGCTTAGCGGTGGGTTCCGCTAAAGTGGTTGCGGGTTAAGACCGGAAAGCTCTGAGAAGGGCAATTGAAGTAAGAAGCTTACTCCGTTTGGCTAGTTAGTTGGCATTCCTGGGGGCTTAGACTTACTCTTCTGGATCAAGAAGGGGGTTCCACAGGGAGAAGACCCGCAGTTAGTCAAGAACATGGACCAGTTGATTCGAGGCGAGATGTTAAGTCACCTCGTTAGATATATTATAGATGACAAGGGATGACTAAGGCGCGATGGGAGATTAGGTGTTCCTCGAGTGGAAGACTTGGTAAAGAAGGTTCTTGAAGATACGCATCACTCGAGGAGGTGGCCGAGTTGGTCCCAGGATGCATGTTGTGCCACCAGGTTAAGGCCAAGACATAGGAGCGCAGCGGGCCGTTACCTCCATTGGAGGTTTCGCAAGGGAAGTGTGAAAACATCTCGATAGATTATGTGGATAGACTACCTAGATCAAAGAAAGGGAATACGGGTATGCGGGTCATAATAGGTAGACTCACGAAGAGTGCTCATTTCAGTCCGGTGAAGAGCGAGAGGACTGCATCATGGTTAGCAACGGTTTACCCTCAAGAAGTTGGCCAGTTTTGAAGGAGCCTACAGGAAGCCATGGGTAGGCAATTGAATCTAGGTATGGCCTATCACTCATAGGCGGATGGTTCATTTCGATTAAGCATGAGTATAGAAAATCACGTTTATAGGGCAATTGGCAACGTGGATTGGTATTTTCAAGAGAAAGTTCGGCTGCATGGGATATTTTTTTTTTAGTAAGTAGACGGGATCCAGGATTCACTGGTGAATTTTGGAAGAGTTTGCACGAATCATGAGGTTATAATTATGTTTAAGCCAAGTATACAGAAAGAAGAATAAGTGGGAAAAGAAAGACGAGAGGCGATAATGAAATGAGTTCCAACTCGAATTTGGGAAATGGGAGTTAGGAAGCCAAGGAATCATGAAGTGAAAGATAGTCAAAGCACAGTGGAGTTAAGCCCAAGGAAACGTGACTAAGAAGAGTGAAGACTAGATACACGCATCATATCTCTTTGTAAGAGTGCATCCTTGATCCTTGTTTTCCTGTGGAGCTTGCTCGCAAGTTATCTTTTGTATATATCCTCTCGGTCCCATTCTCGACCTTATTTCTGTTGTAAACTCCATAAGGGGGTTAAGACTCGTCGGTTAGTACTATATGTCAAAGTTTGAATGGATTTCTTGTAATCCAAAAAGGAGTTTATCTAGTTTATCTAGTTTATCTAGTTCATCGTGTTTATCTTATCATAAGATCCTTAGGTAGAGACCCTTTGGATGAAACATGTGTTTGAAACATGTTATGTTTGATGGTTGCAAGTGGTTGCAAGTGTTTGCAAGTGGTTGCTCGTGGATGCACTATACACGATTAGGCACTAGATCGGCTCGCACACTCCTCATATTGCATATGCATGAGTGTTTATGCTTATTCATGGATGGAAATTGTGTGTTATCACATGGATGTTGCATATGGATGTATGTTATGTGCACTCATATAGATACCATAAATTATGTTAGGAATTTGCATACATATGGATTCATTTCACTGACATACATATGCATTAAGGAGGTTTACTGTATCAGTAACCGCCTGATTTTCACTGACATACATATGCATTAAGAAGGTTTACTGTATCAGTAACCGCCTGATCTTTGCATTAGATAAGTACATATACACACACTTTTGCATATGTTCATACCACATTTAGAATCTTTTAAGGACAATGATTGCTCGTGGATGATGCTTTGAGTAGATGGATGATTGGATGGTAGGATACGTTCTTCCTAACTTGAAGATTTCGGGGACGAAATCCTTTAAGGAGGGGAGAATGTAACAACCCGTATTTTCAACAACCTGTAATAATGAAAATCGAGGCAGAATTTAATTATAAAATCTGAATCAAGGGAAACGGGCTATGCCATTGCGTTCGTCTCGGAAAAATACGTGAAATAGAGTCCGAGTTTTCGAAAATTGGAGTCCGTATGACCCAGTTAAGGCCCATTGAAGTTTGCAGAAAATTTCTAAGTAAAAACAGATTTAAATTTGAAATTAAAAACATGGGCTAGGGCAAACTGGGCAGGCGGGAAAAATTCCCGCCCAGGACCCCATGTCGACAGGCCTGTCGATAGGGGTCTAGGCATGTCGACTGCCCTGTCGACAGCCCTGTCGACAGGGGGTAGCCAGGCAGATTAGCCTGGCGCACCACTTTGGTTTGGGCTTGGTTGTGTGGTCTGGTTCTAGAGAATTCTGAAATCTGACGGGCCAAAACTATCCTAGGGTTAATCCTAGGGCTAAAAACACTCTAATCTTCTATAAATAAGCCTCTAATCCTACCCTAAAACCCCATTAATCATTCTTGCAACCAAACTATGCCAAAATCCATCCTCTCATGGCCTCCACCCTCTTCATACAATTCCTAATTTAATTCCTAAGTGATTTTCCATGCATACAAGCATATTTAGGCTTGTATGATCCTCCTTAGCTTGCATTAAAGGCTTGTTTTTCTATTGGCATCATAAAGGAGGAGTCTTGATCAAGTTTGCTTGCATTTGGGGGTTTTAATTAGTTGCATAAGGGGTTTCTTGCATTTGTTATACTCATTTGAGTCCGCATAAGCATTGTAAGCCCTCTTACCTTCACTTTACAAACTCTAAAGTTAATATGTGGTGAAAGTTGAGATTTATGTGAGTTTAGTTGATTATGCATGCTTATGCGAACTCACTATACCATGTTTTACATGTTTCCTAAGTTATGCATGCATATGCGAGTTTACTATGCCATGTTCTACATGTTTAATGGATTATGCATGTTTATGCAAGTGTACTAAGCCATGATTTGCAAGTTAATTGAGTTATGCATGTATACTAAGCCATGATTTGCAAGTTTAACAAGTTGTGCATGTTTATGCAAGTTTAAAATGACAAGTTGTGCATGTTTTGACAAGTTATGCATGTTTTGACAAGTTGTGCATGTTTTGACAAGTTGTGCATGTTTATGCAAGTTTAAAATGACAAGTTGTGCATGTTTTGACAAGTTGTGCATGTTTTGACAAGTTGTGCATGTTTTGACAAGTTGTGCATGTTTATGCAAGTTTAAAATGACAAGTTGTGCATGTTTGACAAGTTATGCATGATTAAGGTAATATGCAAGTTCACTATGCTAAGTTATGCAAGTTTAACATGTTATGCATGTTTATGGTAATATGCAAGTTCCCTATGCTAAGTTGTGCAAGTCTAACATGTTATGCATGATTGTTGTGCAAGTTTATCATGTATGTTGTGCCAAGTTCCCTCTTCCTATCCTTTATGCGTTACTACGAATATGTAAGCGATAGAATGACGTTGGGGGTTTGGGGTAAACTTAAAATACATGAAAATATAAGATTGGGAATTTACCTATTAAGTTAGGTCTACCCCTTGGGAATTTACCTATTAAGTTAGGTCTACCCAAGCATTTGTTAACTTGTAATTATGTGTTTGAAATAAAGTGGACATGACACTTAGAAAACAAAAGTGTGGCCAACTCGAGGTTGGGTTGAGTTTGTAGCGTAATTCTACCCGGAACCGACCGGCTTAACTAGTGGCTACAAACAATAGGACCCAATGTGAGAAGTTGGTCATGTGGTGCCAAAAACCCGAGGTTAGACTAAGTTATGGTGTAAACCTACCCGGACCCGCCCGGCCTAACTAGTAACCACAACAAGGTCTAATGTGAGAGGTTAAGGTGCATTAAGTTAATTAATGCCTCATGATTAGGGTTAAGTCAGGGTCCACTAATACTTAACCAATTTGGGGATTCAAGGGATGAAAATGGGGTTAAGTTACACTTAACCAATTTAATCAATTTGGGGATACAAGGGATTGGATGGAGTTAAGTGGTGAACCGTTGGTTGTACTTAACCAGTTCAATCCATGATTAGTGAGGGGTTAAATCACACTTAACCCTCTTGGGGAAACCCTAGCAACGTGGTCTGTTCTAATAGTAATCCCAGTTTGGTATCATTCACAACCCTAGAAGCTAGGCTAGGGCGGGGCACGATTACTGGAGGATGTAAGCGACCAAAGGGCGATGGCCGAGTGGTACAACGGTGCGGGTCCGGCGGGCTACGGACGTGCACGTAGTCCGATGTTGGACAAACTCGAGGCACGGGTACCAGTAGGTTAGGGCTGTGCATTATTGCTTAAGTGTCTGGGGTTGACATCCGAGGGCTTGATACACCCAAAGGGGGACCCAGCACAGTCTAACTACAACCATACGTGGGCCATATGGACACCAACACTTGACGTGTTAGGTTTATAGGGAGCCGATCGATTAGACCGTTGGGCTGGACCTTATATTAAGGTCACTTCATGTTATTGGGCCAAAGTTTGGGCTAAGGGATCAATACCTGTTATGTTGGTTTGCTAGTACACCGTGGTGCAAAAACTTAACCTTGTTTTATGCGATGACACCTCTATCTATCTTGTAGTTAATTTACCATGCCAGTATGTTGTTATCTATGATCATCTCAGTTCCCATCATGATGTTAACTTTATTAGTTTATAGACTGATCATAGCAGGGCTTACTCAGTCTTTTTGACTGACCCGTTTTGTTTCGCCTCTTTTCTTCCGTTCCCCCCCCCCCCCCAGGTTCTCAGGGAGGGAATACAGGAGCCTAGCTTGGATCTTAGCTCCTTTCTTGGATAGCTCATGTATGCTTTGGACTTGAGCTCGCTATGGTTTCTTCCACTTTGGGGATAGCTACTTTTATGTTTTCTTTTTCAGTATCAGATGATGTTATTTTATGTACTAGACTTGTTTACTTGGGAAATTGACATTATGATGTAGCAGACTTGTTTTTGAAATAGTTTAAAAGTCTTCCGCTGTTTTATTTACTTACTCTGTTTATTTACATATATATATGTCATGTCCTGCCTTGCTATATCATTATGCATGTTTACCAATAATGCCCCTCCAAAGCTAGTGCATTCCTTTGCGAGTGACCCTGGCGGAGGTGAGGTGTTGCAAAGAATATCCTGGAGTGAGTGGACGAACCGGCGGCGTCCTTTGCCTTGCGAGATCATCAAGCCTTCTATCCATAGCAGTCAAATTTTGTTGTAGGACGGAGCTTTCCTGCCTTTGGGCAGCCAATTCATCAAACAGTCTCTCCCACATTTCGGAAAAGCGAGAGAGATCCCCCTCAGTAACGGGAGCAGCAGGATCATATTGGTCATCATCACTTTCTCTTATGCACAAAGAGCTTGAGCCAGGTCGAGCGGAGGGGCCAGGACGGTAGGAGCGAGCCATAGGCTCCTTTCCAGGTCGAGTTGTAGTCTGATCATCAATTCGAATCGTTGTGGTTCGAGGATGGCGGCTCGCAACGCCCCCCTGAGATCGATTCGCGGTCGCGGTGTGCCGAGGTTTCGAGACGTTACCTCGGGATCGAGTAACAACCCCTTCAGCAGTCCGGATCGCCTCGTTCTCGTCGACTCGGAACGTAGCGTCTTCATCGGATCGGTTCGCCCCCTGCGCTCCGCGATCCAGAGTCTCCTCATTGCCTAGCTCGTGCACACTTTCTTCAATCGTTTCATTGGTTTGCGAAGCTCGTGCTTCCTTAGATCTTTTTCCAGCCATGATATCCGAATCGCTGGAATCTTCAACGAACTGAATAGTGAAACTTTAGGATTGTTTTCTCAGTGAAAGCACCAAAATGTTAGATCAAAATTTGGACCTAACACCCAAATTATTCTGAATCTTATAGAGTTTCAACTGAAGAATGAGGAAAAAGAAAATAACACGCAGAATTTATAGTGGTTCGGCGTTAACGAGCCTACGTCCACTTTATATATTATTGATTATACTTTGAAAGCTAATACAATCAAGGATTTCTCTTAATACTCTAGTAGTCTGACAATAATGGCGGATTCAGTACTCAATATTGCCAAAAAGATCCCAAAAAGTGCCAAGCTCTGGGCTATTTATAGCTGATTTTGTCAGGCGGGTCGTGGTAACACGTGGCATGAATCCCGAGAACATTGGATCGCATCGCCTCCGTCGAAGAAATAGTCAAATTAGCTGTTGTGGACAGGTGTCGCGATCCCCTTGAAAATCGGATCGTGCAGATGGGGAGAATCGGTCAAAATGACGGTTATGGACACGTGTCGCTAGATCCGTGCGTCTCGGATCGCTGAAGACTAGCTCACGCTTGAACGGGTCAGAGGGTTCGCCATGCATCAGGGGATCGGATCGGCCTACGCAGGACAACAATATAAGTTCGGATCGAGTCGCTTAGAGGTTTCGTTTCGCTGATGAAACAGGGGGCGATCCATCGAGATGCGATCCGATAGTGGGCGAGTCGATAGTGTGCGATCCGTTCCTTCATGCACTTGGGCATATAGTTTCATACCTTTCTCTTGTGAGTGAACCTGGGTGGCTTGGTCAAAAAGCTTGCCAACAGTAATTATCTTATAAAAATAGCGGTGAAAATACGAAATCACATGTTAAAGCAATAAAAGAAACATGAGCCTTATGGTGTATGAGGTAAAAAATACCTACATTATATTGTATATTATTCATTTAAGTAGAATCCTTTTATATTGCAACATATAAAATGTGTTATATAATACGTTGCACAAATCTTTATTTTTAAATTCTTTTATAGTGTAAGGCAGAATAATCCATGTATGCTACTGTTGATATATATCATAATAGTTGGAAAAAACCAAGAAAATTAAATTGTGTCTCCTTCAAACAATTCAGCTGGAGAACATCCATGTTCAACTAGATAGAAGAAATAAAGCATGTCAGAAAATCAGCGAGTCAAAAAAAAAAAACCATTTAAGGTGGACTTTATTAAGTCAAAAGCAAAAATTCGGGTATTAGTAATTTTTGTTACATGCACAAAAGGAAGTAGGTGAGCTGAGAGATTTTTTTTCTTCATATTATTCATTGGCCATAGATGCAAGTTGTATAGTCTATTGGTATCCTTCGTTGTTTTCCTGCAATTGAATTTTGTTAAAGTCAGCAACAGTGGCCGTAGTAATAAATGATTTAATAATTGTGTAGAAAGGAAATAATGGTGTAAGTTGTTTTTTTGGATAGGTAACAAAAGTAATGTCTAAAAGGCAGGAATTAACCTCTATATTTATGTACACATGCAATCTAGAATGCATTAAAAACCAAAGCCTAAATTATTGGATTTTCGTGCATTGAAGTACAAAATAATCTATAAAGATTAAAAAATTTATGGCTGAAGGACATATTTAATGAAATAAAAGATAAAATTCTTTGTGCGGAGATGTATTTAATCATGTTGTTTAAGACAATTGTCCTAGTAGTTGGTCCTAAATTTCATAATAGTTATAAAAATTAAATTAATAGTTAGCCTGTAAGGTGATGTTTCTCTAACACATATTTGTCATTCAAAATTTCTAAATATTAATACCCATATTTGCATTCCTACATTATCATCAGTTGATATGGCTAGGAACTTGCAATCCTTGGCCTACAAAAGAAAGAAAGATTTCTATCTTGATTCAACTTAAATATTTAGTACAAAAAGCACTAAGCGATAGAAAGACTGACCTGGTTATAAAATATCTAAGGGAATTTTTATTTGTATCCGCTTAATTTGTTAGTTCATCCACGTACTTGATTTTAGTAAGTTAATCCACCAATTTATTTGTAAGTTAATCCACGGTGGATTTAACTAATAAACAGTGGATTAACTAACAAATAAACAATATTTTTTAATTCTTTTAACTAATTGAAACTCAATCAAAACCATTCTTTATACACTCTCATTTCTCGTGTACCGAAAGAAAAGAGAAAACACTCTTCTATTTCTGCAAACGCTTTCTCTCATTTACGTACATTATTCGCTGTACTACTGCTCAGTTTCTAGCTTGTTTTATGCTTATAAACACTTATCTAGAGCTTTTTCTTGGTCTGAGTGCAACTGTCTTTTTTTCTCTCCTCCGTGACTTACTGCTTCTTCTATTATGCCTTCATCATCCTCAAGCCATTATATACAAGTATTAATTTGTAAGCTAGAAATATTATGGGATGTTTTCACAATACAAGTGTGACAGCATATCAAATTACAACAACCAAAAATGTGACCCAGGCCGTATTGACTTTAAAAATACTTAAAAAATGATGCTCCCAATCCAAAATGTTAATCGTCTTCCCGATAACATGAGATGGTTCAAAGATTATCTAACCAGTAGGAACCCAAGATTTTGGAATTGCATCTCTATTGCTTTTCCTACCAAATCCTGTCATGATTCCTATAACAACCAATGGCTTTTTACTTGTATGATTTCCGTAACTTTCTGATGAGTACTTCCCAACAAAACCTTCTTACCTTGTTGGTGCTATCTCCATTTCTAATGCAGCTAACCTATTATGTTGATGCCAACCCTACAGTATGAACAATGTAAGTTTTGAGAAGTAGACATTTTACCTTAATCTTATACTCTTCTATTTCAGATTTGCATTTAGTCTCTTCTTCACAGCACGTTAAAATGAGAAAAATGAGAGATTAGATTTGGTAGTTTATGTTTTGCGTTTCTGATTAGTACGTCGGAAGGAGGAGAAGGAAAGTCGAAAGAAATATAAATTATTCGTTGTGGATTAACTAATCGAATTTTAAATTTTAAAAAACCCATGAAAATAGATAATATCCCTATAAATAAGGGTGGATGAACTTATAAATTTTGTGGATGAAAATAAAATTTCTCAATATCTAACTGATGGTACATTTCTTTGGCTTTTAATAATCCTTATATCTTTTCATTTATATTTTCAACTAACTTTGCAACTTCACAAAGGATAAATTTTAATTGTAGCAAAACATCATTCAGTTTATAAAAATTTAATGATTAAAAACTTGCATTATATTATAATACAAACAAATCAGTATCATTGTTAAATCATAATAAGATAAAATATTACACTATTTACAATTTTGTTGTACATGTATTTCAGTCTACCAATTATTTTTCTTGGAAAAAATGAGATCATTTATTCAAGCATAAAGTTTTTCATAGCATATTTGAATCTAGAATCATTTGCTATGAAGATTGCAAGGTTCAGGTATGAAATAAAACTAAAACACCAAACCTACGCTTGGAAAAAAAGATCCAGCAATGACATCTAGTTAGTGGAAGTATGAGAATAATGAGTTTATTACAAAATAAAACAAAATCGATTTTCATGTAAAAGGAAAAGAGATTATTCGAAGAGTTCACGGATGGATGTATTAATTCATGCAATATAGAACCCAATAAACAGATATTACCAGTTTGTAGTATTCAATGACTATCTTGGATTGTTAAATATGTGTTTGTTTCTATTTATTACAAACAATTAGATTCACATAATGTACAAAAATGATTGAAAATAAATTAAATCGAAATATCAGCTATAAAAAATTAAATGAAAGACATCAATATTGTAGTATACATAAATCATATTCAAATATCAAAAAGAGAAATGGAAGTAAATAAAAAAAATAGTGATGCAATCTGGAATTAAAAAAATTATTAGTTGACAGAGTAAAACAGATTCATTGAATCCGGGAATTAAATAATTTTGGAAAAATTTCATTTATTTCTTTGGACATTTATGTAAATTGAAAGGGAGAAAGTGCACCAACACATAGAAAGCTATATATTATCTCAAATGAAAAAAAATCGAGGTTGATATGAACATATTGTTAGAACAACTAAATATAAATAAAAGAATAAACTGGTAATGAATTTGTTATTAAGCGAAGTTACATATAAAAGAGGTAACGACCAAATGCTAAAAGATATCATAAAAAAGAGAAAAATAATTCATGAAGCATAGGGAACATGATTACATTAAACCATCTGGAAAAAACATTCAAGAAACTCATAAAGAACTAAAAGGGCACTATATTACATAAATGAATAGCTAGAGAATAGTCAGTAAAATAAGCATTAACAAAAGATTAATGTTAACTCACCATTTATTTCAATCTTCAAGCTTGGAATTAAATAAATGAATGAAAATGGTCAAATTACATATGCACAGGCGTGCTGCACAATTTCATACAATCATATATGCGTATTGAACAAACAAATATTTTATGTGCCTACAACTAATGGAACTCTTTCAATTTTCCTTACCAGGTTTTATAGTAGCTAGGCTTTATTTTGTTGTAAGCCAATCATTGAAATATCAGAATGCAATCATGTTATTGACTTAAGAACGAAAAGTCAGTTGTAAATAATCAAAATCAATCCAATATGTTTTACCATCTATTTCAATCTTCAAGCTTGGAATTGAATAAATGAATGAAATTGTTAAATTACACATGTTTATGTGTCCAATACAATTTCATACTATCACATATGTGCATTGAACAAACAATGGAAATGTGTTATGTGCCTGTCTAAATCTTGTAGCAAAGCCTAGATTTATATAAGGTATTGTAAAAAAATCATGGAATTTCATAAATTGCTAAACTTAATATTTAAACAAACCATGTTTGTATAGTGGATATATTAACTGTCTAAAGTTCCAAAAACCTGCAGCTAAGTGAACTCTTTCAGTTTTCCTCTTCATGTTTTATGGTAAAAGATGATAGACTTATAATTTATTATGAGCCATCCATAGCAACGTTGGATTGCAAATCTTTTATTGAATAAAGAAAAGTCAAGTATGAATAATCAGAAATAATCCATGTTGTTTTCACCATCTTTCTCAGTCTTCAAGCTTGGATGTAGGTGCCTAAAAGTTGTCCAAAAAACAAATAGTCAACTACTTGAATAATCAGAAAGAATCCAAGATAATTTGGCATCTTTTTCGATATTTAAGCTTGGTTATATGAATACAAACCTCCAAAAAGCAAGCATAAATCTTGCATCAATGTTAAGTGCGATAAGGTAAAAAAAATACTATAATGCATCTATTTACAAAGCCTTTTCGATTAGAATTTAAGTTGGTTAAAATCCTATTCGAAATCGAAAGCAAAATCATCTAATTCAAACTAAATAGGGTTGATAAAGGCTGGTAAATATACTATATTACTTTCACACTTTAAATTAAATTCTCAAAGGCAGATAACAAAATATATTTTTCCTAAACCAAAAGCTACAACAACATATAGATTTTTTTTTATATTTATATGGGTTGACTTTCCTGTACAAAACATTTCGACTTCAGAAAATATTTAGTATGTTGGATATAAATGGTGAGAAAGATTAAACCAAAAAGTATCGTTCTCTACATTCACCGGTAAAGGAAAATTTGTTGATGGAGAATACAAAACATCATATGTAGCAGCGTAGGTTTTTATACAATTTATACCTCATCAAAGCTCGCAAACAGGAATCTTTACTTGACTGAACACCAGATGTGGGATTTCGGCCTGTAGGCTAGAAAGCTTTCATACATCCGGAAGAGAGGAGGGCAAGGACAAAAACTAAATAATTTATTGTGATATTTTGACCGAACAGGAAGAGGATGTTACTTATATGGATTTAAAATGATTTGGTAAAAATCAGTGAGGGAGACAAAGGAAATTGTGGTTCAAAACAGACGAAGAGGATATTTTTGCGCTAAGGACCATCGACTATTTGAAAAGGGAATATGAAAGTAGAGGGTAAGGGAAGTTGGATAAATTTAGGTGGAGAATGCAACAATGGCGGTTGTAGGAATTCCTATTTCGTACGGTTAGAAAGTCAACGGATGGCAAAGCAGGGTATTTTTTGGTGTAAATGGAACTGAAAGGGTCTTCGATGTAAAGTTGAGCTTTCACATATATAATAATTGATAATAAATGTGATATATTTTAATTTTACTCAGGTTGGGATTAGAATTTTTTAACTATATCATTTATAGAAAAGTGGAAAAGAAAAAAGATAATATTAGGAAAAAATGAAATGGATGTGAAAGAATTAAGAAATGATAAATGTGCACATTGATATTTCTCTTAAAATGTATAACAGGAAGGTAATCAATAATCTATAAAACATTAATGAGTCTATTAGTATTCTTATAACCATAATAAGAAAAATTAATGACAAATTTAAGATAATTAAATATACAGTGACACATGGCAACATGTGAGATTTTTTAGAAAACCAAAACCAAAAGGTCTTTAAATGAATGTTGTGCTTTCATATAATATAACAAATGAGGGATAGGTGCTTGAGTTTGGTTTGAATAAGGAACAAGTACATAAAGAGTCATATATTGTTATTTATATGATTCATACAATATAATAGATGTATAATAATAGAAGGTATTAGAATTCGTTTAAGAAATACCTGCAATAAGAAAGAATTACGACAAACGTAAGACAATTAAACTTCCATTAGGTAATAAATATAATAAATGTGTAATTAATTGGGACATAAGTTAAAAGAAGACCGTTATTAATTATTTACTCAAATCAATGAGGGATAAGGACTTAAGTTTGGTTTGAATAAGGAGAAAGTACACAAAGAGTCATATATTGTGATTTATATGATTCATACAATATAATAGACATAATAGATATAAAAGATGTATAATAAAAGATAATCAACAAAACATTCATGAGTCCATTAGAACCTATTTAAAAAATTATGACAAATTAAGACAATTAAACTTCCATTATGTAATATATAATAAATGTGTAATATGAAGATAATCAACAAAATATCCATGATTCCATTAAAATTATTTTAAGAAATCCATGTTATAAGTAAGGATAATAACAAAATTAAGACAATTAAACTTCCATGACACATGACTACACGTTATTGCAAGAAACCAAGAGACATATATGTATGAATCCACTTTTACCATCGTTGATATATTATTGTTGACACGTCTCAGCGTAATGTTTTTTTTTGACAAAAACGGAACTAAAAGGTCTTTATAAACGGTCATTGAAGAGTTAAGGACGGGTATTCTACTAACGGTGAGGATTGAAATGTTGTACACGTGTCGGCTTGTGAATTTTTTGGAGAATCTGGATCTGAAAGGTCGTTGGAGAAAGATTGTGCCTTCATATAATATAATAGATAATAGATTAGTATATTATTATTGTAGGCGAGTCGGTATTTTGTTAGATTTAGTGTTGAAATCTCTCATACTATATATATATATATATATATATATATATATATATATATATATATATATATATATCGATTTTAAATTATAAGGGTTGACATATGCATATTTACATGTGCTACAACCGACTATTTGAAAATTTCAGCAGCCTGATTAATGAAATATTCAAACATTTTAGTTTGAATATTCAACCGGCTGAATGAATGAAATAGCCGGCTGAATAACATGTTTTTGTGCATATGCACACTATTTTCAAATTACAGTCGTATTTTAGCCAGTTGAATTCTAAGTTCAGTCTGCTGAACCGAAGAGTTGCGACATTTTAAAGATACATAACTCTTTATTCCAAGAGTTATGACTATCTATTTTAATCAAACCATTTCATGAATGATTGCAACCTTTTATTCAGTATAAATAAACTCCAGAATCATTTGTTTCAATAACCGAACTTTTTTTTATCTTATTCTGAAATTATTCTATAAAGTACTCTCTTGTGCTCTCAATTTTGATACTCTGCGATTATAAATCACTTTCCTTCTTAATTATTCATATACTTAACGATATATATATATATATTTAAGGAGAAGATTAAAGAAAGATGTACTATATAATGACTTATCCGTCTTATTTAGAACACAATAATAGTCAAACAAACATTTTTGTTAGTTGAAGTCCTGTTCCGCTTACTGAAGTCCTCATTGTCAACTAATGCGAAATTTTGTTCTACTACTCAGGTGTTGTAATACTTATTGTTTTGGGTTAAGTAAAGGTTGTTAACTAGTTGAAATTCCAAAAGGAGTCTAAAAATGGATGTAGGACGGTGCTCCGAACCAGTATAAAAATCTCTGGTGTTATTTATATTTTATTTACTACGGCATATCATTTACTATATCTTATGCATATTACTTATTACACGAATTTCCATATTACTTGATCCTACCGACTTTTTCAAATTAAATTTTAAAAATGTATGTATATGTGATAAACTCCGTACATGTATGGTTAGATTGGAATTAAGTCGTTCAAGTCTTATTTTGTTTAAAATCTACTGCTTCACGCAGATTAATAACAAGAATGGAAATCATTTAATTTTTTAATATACATATTCATGTTATTAAATTACCGAAAACTGCAAAAGAGAAAATTTTCCATGATTTCGATTTTTATTTCTATTAAGAAACTCATCTTAGTTTAGTTAAATTTCCATGATTTCGTATAAGTCGAGAGCCAATTATTTTAATAAGTATAAAGTAACAACCCGCTATTTTTAACGATTCAAATTCCGGTTTAAATCGAATTTTTATTATTCAAATATTCTATAGATTTTCGTAAAGGAAATTTTAAATTTGAAATACGTTCAGTGAGATGTAGCAACAGTGAAAATTTTGTTGGAAAATTTGAATTTTTGTCGGTCACGCAATTTTCAGTGCAAAGTTGTGCATAACAACTCAAATTTTAACAATTTTAAAATCTCTCCGAAAGCAGTTCGGACAAACATGAAAAATATTCTATTCGTTGTCACTAATATATCAATGAAATTCGTTTGCGTAATAAGATGTTTGACCTCCGTTTAATTGTTTTCCTTTCCAAATTTCACGTTTAAAAGGGTCCGTAACGCATTTTTGACAGGAGCATCCTGACACTATAAACTATATACCATTGTGTCCACCTTGTCGACTAGATAACCACAATATTTTCGTTTGTCAGTTTCGGTTCTCGGTTTGCACCGAAGCTGTGAAAAGGCTTGCGCAGTTCATTTTTGAAACAGAGCCATTTGAGTTCGACGTGTCCGTTTTCGGGTCCTGCATATTTTTATAGTCATTTTGGGTCTGCAAAACCTGTCTTTTTATTTTTCTAAACCATCCGTTTTTTTTATTCCAAATCTTAATAGTTGCATATTTCAATGAAAAAAAAATTCAAAACAAACCAAGCATGCACGATACCTTTTCCATTTCTAAGTGTTCTAAATGCCATTCAATATTTTGAAATTGCAACCACTATTATTATTTTATCAATTTCCAAAAAATTGTCCCTTAGCCTTTTGAAATTTGAATGATGCATTAGATTTTCCAAAAGAATAGCTCCATCCTACCAATTATACCCACATCGCATGTAGCCCTTTTTACTTCTCCTATCCCATCTCCTTCTTTTGGATCTGAACCACTTCTACCCCCATCACTATTTTCCTTCACCCATTTTTATACTCGTGAAAAAAAGAAAAAGAAAAAGAAGCAGCTGCTCCCTTCCGCAAAACCGCCAGTTCCCACTGAAACCATCTCGCTCTGCAGTTCACCACTCCCCTCAGCCTTTGGAAACTAGTTCAACTTTTTCCCCAAGTTCAACACTAGGCTGCTGCCGCCCCTATGAAGTTCAAACTCCTCTTTTGCCTCACTGTTACCAGCACCCACCTACACTATCTCCAACCGAGCCTCCCTCTTCGAATCTCCTGCCAGCCACGCCCATGTTTTCCCCGTCTCGACTTGCCGACCAGCCCAAGTCCACCACCCATGTTCCTCTTTCGCCCGCCCCTTACCCCAAAATCACGCAACTCTTAACCCTGCAGTCCACCTCCCTTGCATGAGCAAGTTTTTCTTGTTTTAGGGTGCATGAGTTTGGTGAGATTATGTGTTTGTAGTGTGTATGAGAACCGATTTGCGTGCGAGTTGTGTTGTGTTCATGTGCATGAAGTGTGTTAGCGTTCGAGTGTTTCCATGGGTTTTTTCCTTACTTGTACCTATTTGCGTGAGCATTATGGGATTAGTAGATTTTTCGGTGTGCGTCGAAATTTTAAATATATATATAAAAACTTCACTGTGTATGCGTATATAAATATATTTTTTGTAAAAGAGTTGTGTCTATTTTGTTGTGTTGAGTTTGTCGTTGAGTTCGAAACTGTCCCGACACTCAATAGCCATACCGTTCGAAAATTCTTTGATCTCCACTTATAAAAATAATAAAATTTGAGAGATCATCGAGTTTAACTCCATTCTGAATCGTGCTTGGAAGTTGTTGTTTCATTCTGCGTCAATCCGTCTGCCGTCTTAATTCTACGTGACAAATGGTTAGTTTATCTCACACTTAACATATATTGTTTCATGGATTTAAATTCAGCATAAATGAACTGTTGTGAAATGTATAGGATTGCTAGTAGAAATTATTTTATTTGATATGTATGTATATTTCATATATGACACGATATATTTATGACACGTAGTTGCACTAATGATATATGACTTATGATGTGATTGATGCTATGTGATGATTTGTTTTGTTGTTGATTCCCCTAGTTTAGAAAACTCACTAAGGGCTGAAATGATACATACCCGAATGGATATTAGATTAGGAAAAAATCGTTATGGGTTTAAATGATAGATCTGAACGATTTTTACTGAATTTGGGATTGCTGGTTGAAATTATAGACATGTAAAAAAATTATAAATTGCGGGTTCAAATGATAAATATCCGTATCACTTGACCATAGGGTAGAAAACTATATACGCACACCGCTGGTCATGTTTTCGAAGTAAAGTGATTTGGATAATTTGATTTTAAAATAATAACTTAAGATTTTATATTTTAAGCTTTAAAGATTTTTAAACTTAAATTTTGTAAAGTTTATATTATAGGTTTTAAATGAATTTAAGTAAATATGGATTTAAATGTTTATTTAGGATTTTACTTATAATTTTATTTATTTTAAACCATATAATTTAATCAATAAGTATTTTAAAATTATGTAATAAATTATTCTTTTAAAACCTATTTCTAAATTATTTTAAACTTATATATGTTTATAAAGCTATTTTATATTTAAATTTATAAATTTATAACTTATATATATATATATTCAAAGCTTATTTTTATATATATTACAAACTTTAGTAACAAACTCAAAGATGGTTAAGTCAAAGTTTTCGTGATCTGAATTTGAGGTATAAAGATTTGAATGTATATAACAATGTTGATTTAGCAAATGAACCCATATAAGATATGAATTTGAATTCGAATCAATTTGAACTTATACGAGGTGAATATGAATTGCGAAATAGTTTTAATTTGAATTTCCAAATAGAAGGAAATGAATTTGAATTTATAATTGATATTAATATGAATTCGATTATAAATTGAATGAATATGAATCGAAATATATATAATTTTATATATGAGATAGATTTCACAAACTGTGTTGTTTGAACTAAAGAAATTTCTTAAATTGATTTATAATAATGTTTTTAATTGAATAAATTGTATGAATTGAATATAAGGCTTTGATTTGAGTTCTTTAAATAATGAGTTTGAATTATAAATCTTGGCTTATGAAATATGATATGGTTTAATTGAATTGAATTATAAAGACTTTGATTTGAATTTTATATATATTGAACTCCAACTTATATATTAGACTTAATGAATCGGCTTGAATGAATTATTTGAATTTGAGTTTTTAACAAAAATAAATCAAACTAAATATCCTCGAAGGTAACCTTTTTAGTGTGATTTACAATGGCATTGGAGATCTTTAAGTTATAATTCAAATATAAGTCATTTTTGAATTGGAAGTTGTAATGCGAATATTTCCGTGAACTAATGAAAATCGAAGTTAAATATTTAATTTTGAATTCAATTTTGAACCTGAGATTCATACAAATGAATTTATAAGGTGATTTTTAAAATAATGGCCACGGTGCGAAAAATGTAAACGATTGGTTGTTAAAGAGACCGGGATCAGCTATTGCCATACTCTGCCAATACCGAAAACCACTTTAACAGCTGTGTACGTGGTGGAGAGCTAGAATGAAGTAAGATGATTTAGAGGAGATTACTGGATTTGAAGAAAGAGAACGACAATGTATGTCTTTGACCTTCAGGTCAAAATTAAAATGACTAAAACGGGGATATACCGGACCAAGTGGGTTAGCTACCTCCATCGGCAACACTTCTTCCTTTATTATTATAGTCCTTCAACTGATTTGATTTGATAGATGTGCATCCTTTATTTGAGAGAGTTGTTCGAGGTGGGCGGTAGTCGCGGTTATGCGTTACCACCAGTCCGGGCATGCAACTAGTATATTCCTGCTCTGGGCATTCCTCGTGTGCCTTATCATATTATCTTGATCGAGCCCCATACGATTTTGATTTGTACCGTACCTATGGAGTGCCCTCTGATAGCCACTACGTTGCTGTGGACTTTATGGTATCTGCATAGTCTACGGTATTATAAAATGTGTAAGATTAAAAATGTAATCCCGCTTACGCTATTTTAATATTTTATATTTCCCGTAGACGCTATTATAATAACATATTATATTATATGATATTTGTTTGATGGATCGTTAGAGGATATTGATCCCAAACATCCTTTAAATTAATGATGCATTTAATTTAACATTTCATTTGAGTTGATTTACTTCCATGAGAATGTTAGTCCTGATCCGATTTGTTTTGTTTTTGCATTATTGCTAGGGTCAGATCGAGTATTACAGTTTTGAGATTCACCCTTGGAGTTGGAGCTTATATTGGGTCTTGAGCACCTGTGTCTACCTATTCAGTTAATCCAGTTTCAGTTATTCTTGTAATCTCTGTTTCATACAGTTATCAATTTATTTATGTGTTAGACTTCCGTTCTACTATTTATGTAAACTCGGTTGTGAAAATTTATTTAGTAGATTCATGAACTACTATTGTATTATGTATTTTCCACTGCGAGATATTATATTGCTCTATGTCTATCATCTGTGATTTATTCCATTTACCTAAGAAGCTAATAAAATTATGTCATTTCGAACGGTTCGAGTTGGTTTAATTACCGGCTTGAAGTGGGCAAAAGATGGTATGTTACATGTGGTATCAAAGCTCTGGTTTATCAAATGTAACAACCCGGAAAATCAGAACCAATTTAAAAAATTTATTTTGGAAATTTTAGTCAATTTTGAATATTTAAAATGATTTATTTTAAATAATAACGACGGAAAATTTATTTTCGATGAAGTTAAAACGAATATTTATTTTAATTATAAAAGGAATTGGAAATGGCGCGATTGTTTGAAATTTCGATTTCAAATTTCAAATGAATGTAGAGGATTCAAAATAAACCGGATTTTAGCGAAACCAAAAATTTTAGAATCTATTTGAAGACATCTTTCCAACGAATCCAAAAAATTGAAATTTCATAGCGGGAATAAAAGTTATGCCCAGATGAAAATTCAGAATAGTCGCTATGGAAAATATAGCCCTTAAAAATGGAAATTTTGCAAACGACCTCTGTTTTCGACGAAACCACTTTTGTTGGATCCATAATGTCAAATTATTACTAGATTCCAAAATTCATAATTTTTGGGATTAATATGTGGGCGTGGCGAAGGAAAACGTGTTTTTATAGTTTCAGTCAATTTGGATCGACCAGAACATGGCCATTTTTCAAAAGGTCTCCAAATTTGACAAAATTAGTTTTTTAGGACCATATCATCAATACGAAGCTAGAAATGATTTTTCTGGAATTTTTGGGGTCCGTATATGACCCTAGTAAATTGAAATGTGCGTTCAAAATCAATATATAGATCTATATTTTGATTTTGACAGAAACTGATCAAAACAACTGAATTGTCTTGCGATACATATCCCATTGTGTTCAGAATAGGTGTAATTATCTAGGGGCGTCAATCGTTGGGTTCGATTTGGAGGTAAAATGAAAAGCAACTTTTTGGATAATTAAATTAATTAAATAATTAATTATAAAATACCCCACCCCTATTTCCTCTCAGCCCATCCTCCCCATCGTTCATTTCGAACGAGATTAGAGAAAAAAGGGAAACCCAATTGCGATTGGATGGAACCGCCCCCTCCCCTCATCGCGCTCCGCCGCCGGCGTCACAGGGCGTCCCCCCTTTGGTCACTCCGCCTCCCCTCAGATGTCCGCCCCTTCCTTCTTTGATCCCCCAAATCAATTGGAGGACCCCGCACCCAATACCCCGCTGGACGCCGCACCTGACAGCCACCGCTACCCTCCCTTCCTCCAGCCACGCGCGAGCAGAAAATTCCCGTTCGAACCTGAAAAACCTAAAAGAAACTGTGAGTTTTCTGTTTTTATTTTTATTTATTTCAATATAAAATATGTGTTTTTGTATGATAATTTCATGTAAGAAAGATGGGTTATATATATAAAGAAAAGTTTAGTTTTTTTATATAAAGAAAGGTTTAGATTTTCATTTAAAGAAAGTGAAGATGTTCATTTTTATAAATATATGATTTTGTTTATGAAAGTTACAATCTTTGTTTAATTAAAAATATGATCTTTATTAACATAAAGAAGTGATTTTATTTATATATATAACAATGCTAAAAAGATGTGATTTTTAAATCTAAAAAGATATGATATTTTTATATAAGAAGATTTGATTTTTCATTGTTAGAAAAATCAGATTTTTCATTGTAGAAAAATCAGATTTTTCATTGTAGAAAAAATAGATTTTCGTTTTGAAAGTAGCGATAAAAATTCGATTTTTATATATGTGAAGCAGCGATAAAGATATGACTTTTATTATATGAATAACAAAATAAAAATGTGATTTTTATTTTAAAAATAGCAAAGTAAAAATCAATTTTTTATCTATTTAATAGTGAAATAAAAATGTGATTTTTATCCATATAGCGTTGAAATAAAAATGTGATTTTTATTATGAACAGCGTGAAGAGGTGGAGTCGGTATGTCGGGTGAATCCGAACCATTCATAAATAAAGAATGGAGGAGTGGATCCCAATGGTGAGAACTCCTCACTGAAATTTTCTTATATAGTTATTTATTTTATAACTGCATATATGAATTGTTCCCCGTCGTCCACAGACCATGACGACTTGTTTGGTTGTTTGGTTTGGTTGATTAGATTATTTGGTTGAATTTGGTTGTTTAGGTGAAATGAATTGATTAGAATTGTTATATGTATATGGCGCGAGCCAATATCAGGAGAGGGGTAATGCAAGACATTACCCGATTTTGATATCGCGCCGTTATGCCGCCGAAATTTTCTAAAATAAGTTAGGAAAATAAAAATATCATTTTTATTGTGTAAATGAACCGAATAAGTATTTTATCGTTAAAAATATAATTTTTACCGGGTATATGAATAAAATAAATATTCATTTACAAGTCAGACGATTTGTTTATGTACACCCGTTTGACTGATATTTATTGGGACGATATATTTTACAAATCACTCAACTGCATAAATAATATTCGGTGTTTGTTGATTGAAACCCCATACGGGTGTTAGGATGAAATTTGACATACACTAATCCCAATTGTTTAGATGTATGTCAATCGATTGGTTGACAGGCTGTTGTAAGCATTAAATATTTATATTTGATTCTTATGCAGTGTAGAATGCACTATGGATGATGGTTGATTGTGTATCATTGTTGTTGTATACATGTATTGTATGAAATCCATATAATTCACATCATATGGTAATTGACTGTGTCTGATTACAGTTCAGAATGAATTAATATTTTAAAATAACGATTATTTTAAAATAAAGAATATTTTAAAATAATATTCAGTAAAAGATCAAAATTTTATTTTGATGTCCGATTTGGGATGGACACAAAAATAATTAAATATATAAAGCCGTGTTGATTAGATTAACGCCATTTTGATGCGAACGATATTTATATCGATTTTATTTATTTCTATAATGAATATCGAAAAGGAAAGTGATTTCAAAATCTGATGTTTTGGAAATATTGTCATTTATATATTAATGATATGGAATATTCAATTTTGGATTTGAAATTGAATATGAAGTTGAAATGTAACAACCCGGAAAATCAGAACCAATTTAAAAATTTAAATTTGGCAATTTTAGTAGATTTTGAATATTTAAAATAAATTATTTTAAATAATAACAACCAAAAATCTATTTTGATTGAAGTTATAGCGAATATATTTATTTTAATTATAAAACAAGGCCTGAAATGGCGCGGTAGTTTGAAAATTTAAATTCGAACTTTGATTGATTGCACAGGATGCATAATAAAACAGATTTTAGTGAAACCAAAAATATTTAAATCTGTTTATGAATATCTTTCTAACGAATCTGAAAAATCCAAATTTCATAGCGGGAGTCAAAAGTTATGGGTAAATGAATTTTCAGAATGGTTGCTATGGAATTAATATAGCCCGTGAAAATAGACATTTTGCAAACGGCCTCCGTTTCTGACGAAACATTTTTGTTGGATCCGGGATGTCGAATTATTGCTATATTCCAAATTCCATAATTTTTGGAGTTAAAATGTGAGCGTGGCAAAGGAAATGTGTTTGGTTAATTTCAGTCAATTTGGATCGATCAGAAAATGGCCACTTTTCAAACGGTCTCCAAATTCGACGAAACTAGTTTTGTTGGGACCGTATCGTCCAAGCATAGCTAGATTTATTCTTCTTGAATTTTTGGGATCAGTATGTGGCCCTGGCAAATTGAAACGTACGTTCAAATCCATATTTAAATGTTTTATATTTTAATTTAAAGAAAAACTGACTGAAACAGTCGAGTGGGCCTACGAAACATATTTCATTGTGTTCAGAATGGGGGTAATTAGCTGGGGACGACAGTCGTTGGGTTTGAATTGGAGTTCGTATGGAGAAACACTAATTTTTGAATTAATATACATATCGACCAATGGAATAAATTCATTCATTAATTAAAATTATAAAAAAATCTCAAAAACCCGCCCCTTTGCAACTTTTTGAAGCTCTCCTCCTCCTCTTCAAATCTATACCTGGTACACCCCCTATCGTTGCTCCTACTTCGAGAACCACCTCTCCAAACATCCAGTCTTCAAGCCACCGCCTAGCCTTGGATGCGCCACCGGACATGACCGCGCCACCGTCGTTTTGCGCGCCTCACGGAGGTCTTCGATGTGGTATAACTGATATGAACGAAGCGCTTCGTATTTGGAGTTAAATTAAACCCTAGTTTCGAAGGGTTAGCAGAAAGGTGTGGCCTTTATTTTTAAAACTGATTATAACACACTTAAGCGTTGCTAATCATGATTTTCAAATAAAAATCGTATCTTTAACATATGTTAACGAAATTCGATGGAACAGGAGACATCGAAATCGTGTGGACGTCTTCAACATTCTAGAAGAGACCGGAGAATTTTTAGAGCTTCCTACAATTTTTGAAGGATTGGAACTCAATGTGAGATTTCTAAATTATAAATGATATGAAATGGCGATGTATAACTTATATAATCGATGTATAAGTTATATAAACGTTGTACACCTCATGTATAAGCGATGTATAAATTATATGTGCGATGTATAAGTTATATATGCATTGTAAAAATTATATATGCGTTGTAAAAATTATATGTGCGTTGAATGGAGTTGAAATGAAATCGAAGTATATTTATATACGTATATATATACATACTTCCCTCGTCCATAGACCATGGACGATATATATTAGTTATGATTGTTTGGATTTTGGTTGACGTGAAATTTGGTTGATAAATGCGAATGGTTGATAATGATGGTTTGTGGTTGAAAATGGAATTGTTTATGGAAAAATCCATTGTGATATGAAAATGATGGAAATATATAGATTATAAGGATAAGCCCCTTAGGAACGCTGCGAGGCATAAGGTAGTGCGAGGAGACGTACTCGGGACAGTGCCGGTTTTAAACCCCCTGGCATTATGCTGCCGAAATTTTCTGAAATATTCATGTGTTTGATTTATATTCGTGTATTGAAATATATTCATGTGTTGGAAAAATATTCATATAATGAATAAATTGTTTGAAAGATAAAAATCACATTTTTATAATATTTATGAATTGCTAAAAATAATCATGTTTGAAATAAATTGTTTAAACAATAAAAATCACATTTTTATAATATATACGAATCGCTAAAAATAATCATGTTTGAAATAAATTGTTTTGACAATAAAAATCATATTTTTATTATATATAGGAAGTGTTAAAAGTAGTCATGTGTTGAAATAAATATGTGTTGGGTAAAAATATTAATATAGGAAATGAAAATGGTTTGGAAATCGAAGAATTGATTATATATATATATAATTATAATAAATCGAATAACGAGGCTGCAGTTCGTATTTTGGAATCGTGATTTTAAACGATTATTGCAGGAGATCCGACCGTCGGATTTTCCCAAAACCGAAACCGTTGGGTCCGCATTGAAAATATCTTTCCAACGATACCAAATTTGTAAAGATCCAACAGTTAGATTGTGTGAAATGTTTAATTTAATTCTAAATAAAAACAGCGCCAGAATGAATTATATTTTTATTAATAAATATAATTAAAATAAAACGAATAATGACGCTGCAGTTCATATATTGAAATCGTAACTTTAAACGATTGTACCGGGAGATCCGACCGTCGGATTTTCACAAAACTGGAAACGTTGGATCCGTTTTGAAAAGAACTTTCCAATGATATAACATTTGTAAAGACCCAATGGATAGATTTTTAGATATGTGTAAATCAAATCTGAATAAAAACAGCGCCACGGCCGCGTTATGGCCTGAAGCGTCGTTTCAATAAATTGGCTATTTTTAAATAAATAAAAATAGCGATAAATCATTATAAAATATTATAAACGATCTGGAATAGAAATAAACCGAATTTACTCGATTTATTAGATATTTGATGGTTGAATGTGTTTGACATGAAAACTACATTAATTAACTGAATTGTGGATGTCAAATAATTTAACCAGGAAATGAATTGATTTGAATTCTAAAAATACGCGAATTATTTGAAAAGGTCAAATTACTTCTCATTTCAAATAATTAGTCAACGATTAGAAATCAATGATGAAGACGGTGGTTGAAGACCGGAGGTCTTCACATCGTTTGGATGATTGCTGATGTCTTGATTGGGAGGCATCCCAAGACGAGGTAATAAGTGGTGGTCGTCCAGACGTACTTGGAGATCGATCGGATGTGTGAGGGCCTCTCTCTTGTATTGGACATACGGGAGAGGAATAAGGTGCCTCCGGTTTCGTTCAGACCCAAGACGGACTTGTAAATGGATTGTGTGTCCGACAATGGATTTCATTCTGTCTGATTGACATACGTCAGTTACATGGCGTGAATTGCCTGTGTGGCATGTTGAGATGCAGTGATCAAGGCTTTTGTTGAAAAGCATAGCCTTGTGGTTGATGATCAAAGCAGGGCTTTAAATAGCTAGCTTTGTGTTTGGCATTGATTCGTGGGCCTCACACCCAGGTATGAATCAAAAACGAGAGAGGGCTTCAGGGAGGACATGTGTTTCTTTCTAGCTAGGAGTGGTGTTTTGGGTTTTACACGCCTGGGCATTTTACTTATGTGGATGATGGATAGCGAGGCGCCTCGGTTATATCGGTCGGTCGTTACGGGGCCGATGGTTTGGTCGGGATATGACCGGTTTACGCCCTATAGGGCGGGGAAACGCAGTGTTCAGGCATTTTAATCCACTCCGTGTGGACCGTCCCTGACGATCCAAGGGCCCACCTGAGTCTGGGCCCTGAGGCTCGGGCTAGAGAGTCTCGAAGTGGTAAGGACTATTCTTTGCCTTGGTTCATGACGGAAATCCAACTTCCAAATACGACATCGTGCGGTTTTGATTGTATACCTATATAGGGCGACATAGTGGTATGGGGTATTTATGCCATCTATGATTGATACTTATGATTGAAATTGTTTTTGAAACATATAAACACTAGTCATATTATCAAATGCTTTTGTTTTATTCGTATCAAGCATATTTTGGCCATTATAAGGTAAAACTCTATCCTTCGGTTTGCGTTGCATTATGTGATGGGAACTGAGTCTTATAATGGCTTCATTTTTGTAAAAAGCATTGCGATGTTTAAATGATTTACTTGTTTTAAGCACTGGCAATCCAATGGAGTAAACCTGTTCTACGTTAGCGGCGTGGTCTTGTGATTGGCCTTATTATTAAAATAAGTTAAGTGTATTTCTCATACCAGTCCCATGACTGACTCATAGTTTGTTTCCCTTACAAACTCGGGTGCCCCTATTTCTACACGGGCAACCTTGTATTCAAGTTTTAACAGGATCTTTCTGGATAGCTATGGAGCTGAAGATGGATTCTATCACTTCTTTCTGTTTATGTTGTTCAGCTCCTGTTGTACATATTATGTTTTGATTCCGCTGTAGACATTTTATGTAAAGCTGAAACTGTATTTTGTACTAAGTATGATCCTGCATACTGTGTAACTCTAATGATTATGTTTATCGACTGTATTCTGTTGTACATTATCTGGTGTATTTATATATTCCTGTTCTACTGTTAATTGTTTATGTGTTATATTCCAAAGGTTACCCTTGCCACTGTGGAACGGGGGTTTGGGGTCGTCACAACGTGGTATCAAAGCTTTGGTTAAGCTTAGTTCTGGAATATAACATATCAACGAACTCGTCAGAAATAGAATCAAAAGTATTTTAAGACGAATAACTCATTTCAGATAGGATCAGTAATATCCTAGAATTAGTGTAGCAGAATGAAATACACCCCAATAGACACATTTACATTTAAGTATATGCCTTTATGCTTTAAAATACCTTTTCTGTTGACCTGACACTTTGTCTGCTATTTGCAGACATAGAAAAATGAGTGGCAGAAGCAGAAGAATTAATCCTATGGTTCGACAATTTAATGAGCCAGTTGTGCTTCCACAGCCAAGATCAGATATTGAAGCTCTATTAAAGAGATATCGAAATCTGGGTAGAGTACCATTCTCGGGCAATGAATCCATTATTCAATCTCAAGCTTGGATGCACTCTGTTGAGAAAATTTTTGAAGGTTCAAAGCTGAGAGATGATCAGAAAAGATTACTGTCATCTTGGGCACTTAAAGACGAATCTTTAATCTGGTAGGAAACCGTTATTAAGGATAATCCAGAAGGTAGTATTACCTGGGATAGATTCAAAGAAATTTTCAATGAAAGATTTATTCCTCCAGAAGCAACTGAGCGGTTAAGTGATGAATTCTACTATCTGATTCAAGGAGATATGACCATTCCGGAATATCATAAGAAATTCAATGAACTTTCTCGTTTTGCCCCGCATCTAATTCAAAATCCAAAGATGAAGAATCTGAGGTTTATTAACGGGCTTCAAAGAAAGTACCAAAGTAGTGTAACTGCACATGTGCAACAATCTTTTTCTAGAATGACAATTAATCTAATCAATAAAGATAATGAATGGTAAATTTATGCAAATTGAATCAAGTATTTAACTAATTTGAAAATTAATAGAAATGCATGCATGTACATTATATATGTTTGAACAGTTAAATGGAGTTGTTGTTGAGTAAAGAATTTATTTGCGTGCCCGACAAATAGGTAAACCTTAATGAGTTGGATGCGCGATTTTATTTATTATATCAACACCTGTGAATGCCATTGGATGTAGAGTGCTGGTTGTTCTATGTGTAATAATAAACGTCGACATAGGATAATAACAATCAATTTTGAACTACACTACATGGCATACTTCTTGAAGATAGCATACTTCATCATATACCACATAAGCATTTGGAGCTTATGTGACGAGGTTGAAGATTTACCATACGAGCGAGAGGCTTGTATGGTGATGACTATATTACAGATCGAACCAAAGACTGATATGGACTATATAAAATGTAATGGTAAATTTCCAGATTAATAAAAACCCCACACGGGTCTGGAGATGACAATAAACACGTCTCTCTGGTGATTAAGGCACAAAAACCATTTATAGGGTGACGAGAATCTATTCTCTGGAGTTATGATCTATACACACTCCCTTGTGGACATCGGAATATATCACTATAAATATGTGTATGCTTATTAGGATTTATTGGGTACCTAATACGACCCAATATATTTCCAAACCCCTCCCCGTACAAAGGAGGTTATGGCGAAATTTTTCGAAAATTTAGGGTGTTAGCCAAATTTTTGAATAGGAAATTCTTAGATACTGAAAGTTGGAGAATGAAAGCCAGAATGAAAGTTGAGTTGGTTAATTAAACAACTTTCAGCTTTGTTCCTTTTCGGGGACGAAAAGATTTTAAGTGGGGGAGATTGTAATAACCCGGAAAATCAGAACCAATTTAAAATTTTAATTTGGCTATTTTAGTAGATTTTGAATATTTAAAATAAATTATTTTAAATAATAACGACCAAAAATCTATTTTGATCGAAGTTATAGCGAATATATTTATTTTAATTATAAAACAAGGCCTGAAATGGCGTGGCAGTTTGAAAATTTGAATTCAAACTTTGACTGACTACACAGGATGCAAGATAAAACGGATTTTAGTGAAACCAAAAATATTTAAATTTGTTTATGAATATCTTTCTAACGAATCTGAAAAATCGAAATTTCATAGCAGGAGTCAAAAGTTATAGCTAAATGAATTTTCAGAAAGGTCGCTATGGAATTAATATAGCCCGTGAAAATAGACATTTTGCAAACGGCCTCCATTTTTCGATGAAACCACTTTTGTTGGATCCAGAATTTCGAATTATTGCTAGATTCCAAATTCCATAATTTTTGGAGTTAATATGTGAGCGTGGCAAAGGAAATGTGTTTGGTTAATTTCAGTCAATTTGGATCGAGCAGAAAATGGCCATTTTTCAAACGGTCTCCAAATTCAACGAAATTAGTTTTGTTGGACTGTATCATCCAAACATATCTAGATTTATTTTTCTGGAATTTTTGGGATCAGTATGTGACCCCGGTAAATCGAAACGTATGTTCAAATCCATATTTGAATGTTTTATATTTAAATTTGAATAAAAACTGACTGAAACAGTCGAATGCGCCTACAAAACATATTCCATTATGTTCAGAATGGGGGTAATTAGCTAGGGACGACAGTCGTTTGGTTTGAAATGGAGTTCGTATGGAGAAATACTAATTTTTGAATTTATATATATATTGACCAATGGAATAAATTCGTTCATTAATTAAAATTATAAAAAAAATCTCAAAACCCGGCCCTTCACGTAACCAATGGCGAAACAGTTTTTCGACCTTACTGGCCAATTTCCGATCAAACCGCTCACCATTACACTGCGCCCCTTTGCAACTTTTTGAAGCTCTCCTCCTCCTCTTAAAATCTATACCTGGTACACCTCCTATCGTCGCTCCTACTTCGAGAAACACCTCTCCAAACATTCGGTCTACAAGCCGCCACCCAGCCTTGGATGCGCCACCGGACCTGACCGCGCCACCCTCGTTTTGCGTGCCTCACGGAGTTTTTCGACTTGGTATAACCTGATCTGAACGAAGCGCTTTGGATTTGGAGTTAAATTCAAACCTAGTTTCGAAGGGTTAGCTGAAAGGTGCGGTCTTTATTTTTAAAACTGATTATAACACTCTTATGCGTTGCTAATCATGATTTTTCAAATAAAAATTGTATCTTTAACATATTTTAACGAAATTCGATGGAACAGGAGACATCGGACTCGTGTGGACGTCTTCTACATTCTAGAAGAGACCGGAGAATTTTTAGAGCTTCCTACAATTTTTGAAGGAGTGGAACCCAATGTGAGATTTCTAAATTATAAATGATATGGAATGGCGATGTATAAATTATATAATCGATGTATAAGTTATATAAGCATTGTACTCCTCATGTATAAGCTTTGTATAAATTATATGTGTGATGTATAAGTTATATATGCATTGTAAAAATTATATATGCATTGTAAAAATTATATGTGCATTGAATGGAGTTGAAATGAAATCGAAATATATTTATATACGTGTGTGTGTATATATATATACACACACACACACACTCCCTCGTCATAGACCATGGACGATATATATTAGTTGTGATTGTTTGGATTTTGGTTGACGTGAAATTTGGTTGATAAATGCGAATGGTTGATAATGATGGTTTGTGGTTGAAACAAAATTGGAATTGTTTATGGAAAAATCCATTGGGATTTGAAAATGATGGAAATATTTAGATTATAAGGATAAGCCCCTTAGGGAACGCTGCGAGGCGTAAGGTAGTGCGAGGAGCCGTACTCGGGACGGTGTCGGTTTTAAATCCCTTGCCGTTATGCTGTTGAAATTTTCTAAAATATTCATGTGTTTGATTTATATTCATGTGTTGGAAAAATATTCATATGACGAATAAATTGTTTGAAAGATAAAAATCACATTTTTATAATATATACGAATCGCTAAAAATAAGCATGTTTGAAATAAATTATTTAAACAATAAAAATCATATTTTTATAATTTATACGAATCGCTAAAAATAATCATGTTTGAAATAAATTGTTTTGACAATAAAAATCACATTTTTATTATATATAGGAAGTGTTAAAAATAGTCATGTGTCAAAATAAATATGTGTTGGGTAAAAATATTATTTTTATCAAATATAGGAAATGAAAATGGTTTGGGAATCGAAGAATGGATTATATATATATATATATGTGTAATTAAAATAAATCGAATAACGAGGTTGCAGTTCGTATTTTGGAATTGTGATTTTAAATGATTATTGCTGGAGATTCGACTGTCGCATTTTTCCGAAACTGAAACCGTTGGGTCGACTTTGAAAATATATTTCCAACGATACCAAATTTGTAAAGATCCAACGGTTAGATTGTGTGAAATGTTTAATTTAAATCTGAATAAAAATAACGCTAGAATGAATTATATTTATACATAAAAATATAATTAAAATAAAACGAATAACGACGCTGTAGTTCGTATTTTGAAATCGTAACTTTAAACGATTGTACCGGGAGATCCGACCGTCGGATTTTCCCAAAACTGGAACCGTTGGATCCATTTTGAAAAGATCTTTCCAATGATATAACATTTGTAAAGATCCAACAGTTAGATTTTTAGATATGTGTAAATCAAATCTGAAGAAAAACAACGCAACGGCCGCGTTATGGCCTGATGCATCGTTTGAATAAATTGGCTATTTTTTAATAAATAAAAATTGCGATAAATCATTATAAAATATTATAAATGATATGGAATGTAAATAAACCGAATTTACTCGATTTATTAGATATTTGATGGTTGAATGTGTTTAAAATGAAAACTACATTAATTAACTGAATTGTGGATGTCAAATAATTTAACCAGGAAATGAATTGATTTGAATTCTAAATATACGTGAATTATTTGAAAAGGCCGATATAATTCTCATTTCAAATAATTGATCGACGATTAGAAATCGATGATGAAAATGGTGGTTGAAGAACAAAGGTCTTCACATCGTTTGGATGATTGTTGATGTCTTGATTAGGAGGCATCCCAAGACAAGGTAATAAGTGGTGGTCGTCCAGACGTACTTGGAGATCGACCAGACGTGCGAGGCCTCTCTCCTGTATTGGACATACGGGAGAGGAATAAGGTGCCTACGGTTTCGTTCAAACCCAGGACAGAATTGTAAATGGATTGTGATTCCGACTTTGGATTTCATTTTGTGTGATTGATATACGTCAGTTGCATGGCGTGAATTGCCTGTGTGGCATGCTGAGATGCAGTGATCAAGGCTTTTGTTGATGTAATAACACGAAAATCTGGGCCAGTTTAAAATTTTTATTTTGGCAATTTTAGCGAATTTTGATTATTTAAAATGAATTATTTTAAATAATAACGACGAGAAATTTATTTTGAATAGAATTCGAAAGAATATATTTATATCGACCGTCGTTAGAATATAAATAATTATTTATAATTATAAAAGGAATTGAAAATGGCGCGGTAGTTCGATAATTCGATTTCAAACTTCAATTGAATGTACCGGGTGCAAAATAAACCGGATTTTAGTGAAACCAAAAATATTAGAATCTATTTGAGGATATCTTTCCAACGAATCCGAAAAATCAAAATTTCATAGCGGGAATCAAAAGATATGTCCAAATGAAAATTCTGAATAGTCGCTATGGAATTCAGGCCCTTAAAAATAGCCATTTTGCAAACGACCTCGGATTTCGACGAAACCACTTTTGTTGGATCCGCGATGTCAAATTATTGCTAGGTTTCAAATTTCATAATTTTTCGAATCAATATGTGAGCGTGGTGAAGTAAAACGAGTTTGACCAGTTTTAATTGATTTTAATCGACTGGAAAATGACCATTTTTCAAACAATCTCGGAATTCGACGAAATTAGTTTTGTTAGGACCGTATCGTCAGTACGAAGCTAGAAAATATTTTTCGGGAATTATTAGAGTCTTTATGTGGGCCCGGTAAATTGAAATGTGCGTTCAAATTCAATATATTGAGTTATATGTTGATTTTGACGAAAACTGATCGAAACAGTCGAATCAGCTTACGATACATATCCCATTGTGTTCGGAATGGGGGTAGTTAGCTATGGGCGACAGGCGGTGGGTTCAATTTCGAGTTGAAAATAAAAAGTTACTTTTTATGGAATTAAAATAAAAGAAATATATATAATATTATATTCCTCTACCCTTTCTCCTTGTACTCAGTCACCCCCCCCCCCCCCCCACGTTTACTTTCAAAATTGAAATAGAAAAAAAAACGAATGAAAGACGGAAACCCAAATCGCCACCGTCCGGGCACCGACGTGCCGCCCATCGAGGGCGCGCCTCCTCCCACCGCGCCGCCGTCCATGCTGGCCCCACCCGCCCCCATCGCACCTCTCTCTCCTCCATTAACTCTTCTTCCTCCTTGCTCCTCTGAAAAACGCAAGTCCCTAGCCCTAGCCCCCTCGCCTGGCCCCACTGGCCACCGTACACCCCTCTTCCTCCACCTCCGCTACCTCCCCACCGTCATACCCGCCACCACACACCCCCAAGGACCCCGCATCTCTTCTCCCTTCGCTGCAAATAAAGAAAAAGGGTGAGCTTTTAAGTTATTTTATTTATTTAGTTAGTTTAAATACATTTTAGGGTATAAAGGGGTAATTTTTATTATTTAAAAAGAAATGATTTAGTAGTAAAGACGAGATTTTTAACTAAGTAAAAATACGATTTTTAATCACATGAAAGAGAAGAGAAGAAAGTTAAAAATATAATTTTTATATAGGTATAATGATAAAAATTTGATCTTTATGTATATAGTAAAATAAAATCTGATTTTTATTCTATATACGTTGAGGTGGAAAAGTGATTTATATAGCAATAAAGTAAAGATTCGATTTTTATATATTGAATAACAAAGTAAAATTTTGATTTTTATATATTGAATAGCGAAGTAAAAATTCGATTTTTATATATTGAATAGCGAAGTAAAAATTCGATTTTTATATATTGAATAGCGAAGTAAAAATTCGATTTTTATATATTGAATAGCAAAGTAAAAATTCGATTTTTATATATTGAATAGCGAAGTAAAAATTCAATTTTTATATATTGAATAGCAAAGTAAAAATTTGATTTTTATATATTGAACAGCGAAGTAAAAATTCGATTTTTATATATTGAATAGCGAAGTAAAAATTCGATTTTTATATATAGAATAGCAAAGTAAAAATTCGATTTTTATATATTGAATAGCAAAGTAAAAATTCGATTTTTATATATTGAATAGCGAAGTAAAAATTCAAATTTTATATATTGAATAGCGAAGTAAAAATATGATTTTTATATATGTAGTGGCTACGGGCAACGAAAGTGACAAGAGGCAAGAACGGCGAAGATTTCTACCTAAGAAGAGTCATGGCGTTGGATTAGCTATTCTGTGAGAATTTCTCACCTTTAATTTATTTATTTTTCTAGTTGGAATATATACTAGGATGCAGACGGTGTTTAGTAGCACCCGACACCCGTCGTCCACAGACCATGGACGGCTTGTATGCTTGTTTGTTTGATTTTGTTGTGTAGTTGATTGTGTGATGTGATGTGAAATGAAATTTATATAGCTAAAAATATTTTATAGTTAAAAATAGAAATTTTAATGTGTATATGAAAAGAAATAAAAATAAACAAATCGGACGATTTGTTTATATACACACATTTGACTGACATTGATTGGGACGATAAATTTTACACATCGCCCAACTACACAAATAAAATCTGTGTTTGATTGTTTGAAACCCCACACGGGTATTGGGATGATATTTGACGTACACTAATCCCGGTTGTTTAGTTGTATGTCGATCGATTGATTGACAGACTGTTATAAGCGTGAAATATTTATATTTGATGCTTATACAGTGTAGAACGCACTTTGGATGATGGTTGAGGATTTATCGTTGTTGTTAGATACGTGTGGTAGAAAATCCATATAATTAACATTATATGGTAATTGATTGGGCCTCATTCCAGTTTTAAAATAGAAATATTTGAAAAAGAAATATTTGAAATAGAATATTTGAAAATAGGAATATATGAAGCCGTATTGATTAGATTGACGCCATTTTGACGTGAACGATATTTATATCGATTTTATTCATTTTATAATGAATATCGAAAGTGATTTCAAAATCTGATTTTTCGAAAAGAATTGAATTCGAATTGAAATTGAATAGAAACGAATTCGAATTGAAATTGAATAGAAATGAATTCGAATTGAAATTGAATAGAAATGAATTAGAATTGAATTTGAATAGAAATGAGTTCGAATTGAAATTGAATAGAAATGAATTCGAATTGAAATTGAATATAAAGGAATTCGAATTGAAATTGAATAGAAATGAATTCGAATTGAAATCGATTTAAAATGAATTTAAAACGAATTTATATTGGAATATTCAATTTTGATTTGAAATTGAATATAAAGTTGAAATTGTTTTGAAAACGAATTTAAAACGAATTATAAAAATACATTTAAAAAAAAGGAAATCGACGAAGTATATATTATATATATTATATATGTAATATAATGGCCTGAATAGAACGCACCACGCCGCGGTAGTTCGCGAATTTCGACCATTGACTTCGAATGGATATTGCGGGATATCCGACCGTCGGATTCTCCTGAAACCGGAACCGTTGGGTTGTATCGAAAAGGGCTTTCTAACGAATATTAGAAATTAGAAGTCTAACGGTTGGATTTGGAATTATGTCCAAATCAAATTTGGAAAAGGTCGCTATAAGTGCAGTTCGATGGCCATTGATGGAAATCGACTGTACGGGCCTTGATAAAATTATTAAAAGTAGTAATAATTTGTGTAGAATCATAAGAAATGATTTGGGAAGAATTGGGATGAAAAACTCCATATTTGAAAAGATAAAAATTGATTTTTATCGAAATGAACTAGTTTTGAACTAGAATTATAATTTATTTATTTTTAAAGTGAATAAATTGAATTTGAAAAGGGTTTTAAAAGTAACCAGAATTTCCAATAACTGAATTGGAATGGATTTGAATCGAAATTGTCTTTGGATTATTTCGATGCTGGATTTCGTGATTATACAGATATTGTTATGGAAATTTGAAAGATATATATATATATATATATATATATATATATATCGTTATTTCCAATACGATATTTGTTGGTCGTAGAATTTGATATTGAATATAAGCCGATATATTTTCTATTCTGAGCCTTGTATTTAATATCAAATGTGATTTGGGTTTGTCGTGAATGGTGTCTTCATTAACACTGTTCTTAAGCCTAGCTGAGGAAAAGATTAAATCTTTTTATTTGGATTTAATGAAGTGTACCAATTAAATAATATTTAATTGGAATTGAATTCGAATTGATTTTCGGGTTTATCATGAACAGTGTTTTAATTAACACTTGTTCTTTAACCCGATAATTAATGAAATGTGATTTTGGGTTGTCGTGAACGGTATCTTCAATAATACTGTTCTTAGACCCAAAGGAGTTAAGAAAATTCAGAAACTAACTGGAGATTAGTTGAGTTGAATGGTTTCTGGGGTATTGATCTGATGTTGGTTTCGGCCTTCGGGGTTAATACTTAGGGAACTGCTCACTTGCTAATTTACGGTTAGGGACTGATTGAAATGTGATGTGATTTTGGGTTTATCGTGAACCGTGTTTTAAATGACACTGATTCTTTAACCCAGTCACAGATTAAAACTAAGTGGAGTTTTAATGAATCTTTAATTAGATTGAAATGATCGAGAGTGGAGTATCACCAGTTTTGCTCCAGGCGATAGTTAAATCTTTAATTAGATTTGAACGCGAAACGGTAATTGAATTTACCGATAACACCGTGGTGTTAGATATGAAGTATTACCAGTTTTACTTCATGAGATGAATAGGTTGGGATTGGGAAATTAAAACAAATGATTACTTCGGTAAGGTTCGTTAATCCCGACTAGTTGAATCGAAGTTCAAAAGAAGATTAAAGAATAAATTCAAGGAATTTATCTTTGATAAAATTAATGGGAACCTTTCCCTATGAATGTGAAATTTAGAAACTAACCGTCGGTTAGCTAAGCAGAATGGTTTTCTGGATATTGATCTGATGTTGGTTTCGGCCTTCGGGGTTAATATTTGGGGAATTATTCTCTTGGTTAATTTACGGTTAGTGACTGATGAATTGGAATGAGACGTATGTTGTGTTTGTGTAACACTTATTTAAAATATACGCGAGTTATTCGGAAAGACCGAGTTTATCCCATTCTGAATAACTGATACGACGATAAGTCGAAGATGAAGACGGTGGTCGAAGACCGGAGGTCTTCACGTCGTTTGGGTGGTTACTGATGATCTTGATTGGGATGTACACCCAAGAAGATGGAAACAGTTGGTGATCGTCCAGACTTATTTGGAGATCGATGGATATGCGGGGTACTAGGTGCCTCCGGTTTCGTTCAGACCCTGAACGGACTTGTAAATGGACTGTGTGTCTGACATTGGATTTCAGTCTGTGTGATTGATTTCTATTAAATATATATCTGTTTGGCGGCGGAGAATTTATTCTCTTGCTTAACGCCCTTCTCTGAGACGTACGAGCTCAGGGGTTATATATTGATGGATATCAAACGCATGGAGTAAATTGCCTGTGTGGCATGCCTAAGTGGCGAATGATCAAGGCTTTTGTTGAAAAGCAAAGTCTTGTGATTGTTGATCAAAGCACGGCCTGTGTGGCGTAGCTTTGTGTAACGTTGATTCGCGAGCCTCACACCCCGGTGTGAACCAAAACGGGAGAGGACGTCAGGGAGGGCATGCGTTTCTTTCTAGCTAGAAGTGGTGTCATAGGTTTTACACGCCCTGACGAGTTTGACTTATGTGGTTATTGCTGTTGCGAGGCGCCTCGGTTATATCGGTCGATCCGGGACCGATGGAGTCATTCGTTGGCTCATTGACACCCCATAGGGTGGGAAACGTAGTGTTCAGGCATTTTAATCCACATCGGTGGACCGGCCCTGAGGATCCAAGGGTCACACGAGCTCTGATCCTGAGACACGGGCTAGAGCGTCTCGAATCGGTTGAGGACTATCTTTTGCCTCGGTTCATAGATGGAAATCCAATTTCCAAATACGTGACATTTGCGCTTTAAATTGTAGAACTAGTATGGCGACATGATATATGGTGCCCATGCCGTCTATGATTGATACTTATGATTTGAAGTTGTTTTATACATTATGCACTTACAGTAGTATCAAATGATTTGTTTTAAACGTACTAAGCATGTTTGGCTATTATAAGGGAAAACCCTATCCCCCGGCTTGCGTTGCATTGTGTGATAGGACCTGGGTCTTATAATAGCTTCATTTTTCCAAAAAGCATTGTGTTGTTTTGTTATATGCACTAGTATTCTTGGGAGGAAACCCGTTCCGTATTATACGGCGTGGTCCCTTAATATATCTTATTTAAAGTAAAGTTTTAAATAGCTGTTTTAGTTCTCACACCAGTCCCATGACTGACCTGGAGTTTATTGTTTTGACCTAAACTCTAGGTGCCCTTATTTTGACACGGGCAGCTAGTAGTTTTGGTTTTGCTGATTTATATTCATAGGATCCTGGTTTACAGCTGGAATGATATCTGGAAAGCTTTGTATCCGTATATCTCTTCTAGTTGTGTATTGTATTATTTTCCGCTGCGATGTATTTAAATGTAATTCAAATCTCTGATTTTCTGTGTAATATTCATTTATACTCTGTATATTCTTGTATTCTGATGGTATTGTTGTAATAAACAATGAAATGTTCTCCCGTCTGCGTCCTGATGTGGCTTGTTCTTGACTCAATCCGGGATTTCCTGTAAGGGGGATTTCGGGTCGTTTCATCGTAGTATCAGAGCTTTGGTTTACAAAGCTCATAGAACAAGACACATTAGAACCATACGAAAGAATTCATCAGATATTGGATTAGTAATATCCAATTAGAATGACTCGTTAGAGATGGGATCAATAGTATCCTAGAACGAGTGTGAAGGGTATATTTTTAAAATGAAAACCAATTTTGTTTTGAAATTTAAACCATTTCGTACGTATTTGAATATTTATTCTATATTGATTTGGACAATCCGATATATAAAGATTTTGCATATGCGTCTTGCAAACATGTATTCGAAGTTTTAATATACTGGATAGTTATAGAATCATACTCTAGTTGCTCAGGGATAATTCTGGTGATGGGGCACCGTCGCCAGTATTTATTTTCGAGTAACGAAAGTGAGATTTCTATATTTCCATTAGACTGGTGTGAAAACCGAAACTAGTTAGGGCTTATTGTTGTGATTTGGCATCAAAAATCTGATTTTTGACTATGTATCAAAGATATGAATTTCAAAAGCTAATCAACTAATTGATTGATGGTTGTGTTGTTGATTATTGGTTGATTTATTAAAATTTGTACCATTTAGCCCAATTGAATCAAATTGTGAGTTATATTGAAAATTTGGTCGCATTTGCTTGCAAATACATGTACTTACATTGAACAGGTCTTAGCAAAGAGGCTAGAGCAGAAGAATAAAATTGTTTGCCCGACAAATAGGTACATGTTTATCATAATTTACTGTTTTGTTTGGGTGATGATGATTTTATGAGCCGATTGGCTAGCCGCTTGGCTTTTTCTTTTTCTTTTTGAGATCAGAAGGCCTGTATGGCAATTTCGGGATTTTCCCGTGCTCCCGGTGCAGGGGAGGTTATGGCAAAATTTTTCGAAAATTTAGGGTGTTAGCCAAATTTTTGAAAAATCTGAAAAGTTGAAGAACTTAAGCCGTAGTCAAAATACTGGAAGTTGAGTTGATTAGTTAAACAACTTTAGGCTTCGTTCCTTTTCGGGGACGAAAAGTTTTAAGTGAGGGAGATTGTAATAACCCGAAAATCTGGGCCGGTTTAAATTTTTTATTTTGGCAATTTTAGCGAATTTTGATTATTTAAAATGAATTATTTTAAATAATAACGACGAGAAATTTATTTTGAATAGAATTCGAACGAATATATTTATATCGACCGTCATTAGAATATAAATAATTATTTATAATTATAAAAGGAATTGAAAATGGTGCGGTAGTTCGATAATTCGATTTCAAACTTCAATTGAATGTACCGGGTGCAAAATAAACCGGATTTTAGCGAAACCAAAAATATTAGAATCTATTTGAGGATATCTTTCCAACGAATCCGAAAAATCAAAATTTCATAGCGGGAATCAAAAGATATGTCCAAATGAAAATTCTGAATAGTCGCTATGGAATTCAGGCCCTTAAAAATAGCCATTTTGCAAACGACCTCGGATTTCGATGAAACCACTTTTGTTGGATCCGCGATGTCAAATTATTGCTATGTTTCAAATTTCATAATTTTTCGAATCAATATGTGAGCGTGGTGAAGTAAAACGAGTTTGACCAGTTTTAGTTGATTTTAATCGACTGGAAAATGACCATATTTCAAACAATCTCGGAATTCGACGAAATTAGTTTTGTTAGGACCGCATCGTCAATATAAAGCTACAAAATATTTTTCAGGAATTATTAGAGTCTGTATGTGGGCCCGGTAAATTGAAATGTGCGTTCAAATTCAATATATAGAGTTATATGTTGATTTTGACGAAAACTGATCGAAACAGTCGAATCAGCTTACGATACATATCCCATTGTGTTCGGAATGGGGGTAATTAGCTATGGGCGACAGACGGTGGGTTCAATTTCTAGTTGAAAATAAAAAGCTACTTTTTATGGAATTAAAATAAAAGAAATATATATAATATTATATTCCTCTCCCCTTTCTCCTTGTACTTAGTCACTCCCCCTCCCCGCCCACGTTTACTTTCAAAATTGAAATAGTAAAAAAACGAATGAAAGACGGAAACCCAAATCGCCACCGTCCGGGCACCGACGTGCCGCCCATCGAGGGCGCGCCTCGTCCCACCGCGTCGCCGTCCATACTGGCCCCACCCGCCCCCATCGCACCTCTCTCTCCTCCGTTACCTCTTCTTCCTCCTTGCTCCTCTGAAAAACGCAAGTCCCTAGCCCTAGCCCCCTTGGCTGGCCCCACTGGCCACCGTACACCCCTCTTCCTCCACCTCCGCTACCTCCCCACCGTCGTACCCTCCACCACACACCCCCAAGGACCCCGCATCTCTTCTCCCTTCGCTGCAAATAAAGAAAAAGGGTGAGCTTTTAAGTTATTTTATTTATTTAGTTAGTTTAAATACATTTTAGGGTATAAAGGGGTAATTTTTATTGTTTAAAAAGAAATGATTTCGAAGTAAAGACGAGATTTTTAACTAAGTAAAAATACGATTTTTAATCATATGAAAGAGAAGAGAAGAAAGTTAAAAATATAATTTTTATATAGGTATAATGATAAAAATTTGACTTTATGTATATAGTGAAATAAAATCTGATTTTTATTCTATATACGTTGAGGTGGAAAAGTGATTTATATAGCAATAAAGTAAAGATTCGATCTTTACATATTGAATAACAAAGTAAAAATTCGATTTTTATATATTGAATAGCGAAGTAAAAATTCGATTTTTATATATTGAATAGCGAAGTAAAAATTCGATTTTTATATACTGAATAGCGAAGTAAAAATTAGATTTTTATATATTGAATAGCGAAGTAAAAATTCGATTTTTATATATTGAATAGCAAAGTAAAAATTCGATTTTTATACATTAAATAGCGAATTAAAAATTCGATTTTTATATATTGAATAACGAAGTAAAAATTCGATTTTTATATATTGAATAGCAAAGTAAAAATTCGATTTTTATATATTGAATAGCAAAGTAAAAATTCGATTATTAAGTATTGAATAGCGAAGTAAAAATTCGATTTTGTGACGGCCGGGAATTTCGCTCGATCTGAATCAGTCGTTAAACCGATCTAGACCGTTCGAAACCCCTGATCGTTTGAGAACAGGACAAATCAGAACACAAACAGAAGAACATTTCATTGTGATTTTAACAATACCATCAGATACAAGAATATACAGAGTATAAATGAATAAATTACATTCGATAAATATCAGAGATTACAATAAATTACATAGCAGCGGAAAATAATACAAAGCACATCTGAAGGTGATATACGGATACAGAGCTTTCCGGATATCATTCCAGCTGTAAACCAGGATCCTGTGAATATAAATCTGCAAAACCAAAACTACTAGCTGCCCATGCGGAAAATAGGGGCACCCAGAGTTTAGGTTAAAACAATAAACTCCAGGTCAGTCATGTGACTGGTGTGAGAACTAAAACAGTTATTTAAAACTTTACTTTAAAAGAGATTAATTCAAGGGACCACGCCGTATAACACGGAACGGGTTTCCTCCCAAGAATACCAGTGCATAGGATAAACAACGCAATGCTTTTTCGAAAAATGAAGCTATTATAAGACCCAGGTCCCATCACACAATGCAACGCAAGCCGGAGGATAGGGTTTTACCTTATAACAGCCAAACATGCTTGGTACGTTTAAACAAATCATTTGATACTATAATAAGTTTATAGTGTCAAAACAATTTCAATCATAAATATAAATCATAGACGGCATAAGTGCCCCATACCACTATGTCGCCATACTAGTTCTACAATTAAAGCCGAAATACACGTATTGGAAATTGGATTTCTGTCATGAGTCGAGGCAAGGGGCAAGATCCTCTCCGCGTTCGAGACACTCTAGCAAATGTCTCAGGGCTACGCACTCTGGGCAACCCCTGGATCTTCAGGGCCGGTCCTCACTTACGTTAGAGGATTGGCAATTCCTGAACACACGTTTCCCGGTCCTTACAGACCTATAATCGAGGCGCCTCATCCAACAACCACAAAGGTGAAAAGTATATAAATGTCAGGGCTGGTAAGTCACTGACACCACCAAAGCTAGAAAGAAACATCGTGCTCTCCCTGCAGTCCGTATCCCGTTTTTAGCTCATACCGAGGTGTGAGGCTCGCGAATTCACGCTATACACAAAGCTGCCACGTAGGCTGTGCTTTGATCATCAACCACAAGACTTTGCTTTTCAACAGAAGCCTTGATCATTGCATCTTAGCGTGCCACACAGGCAATTCATGCCATGCGACTGATGTCCATCAATATACAACCTCTGAGCTCGTACGTCTCAGAGAAGGGCGTTAAGCAAAAGAATAAATTCTCTGCCGCCAAACAGATGTATATTTAATAGAAATCAATCAACACAAAATAAAATCCAATGTCAGACACACAATCCATTTACAAGTCCGTTCTGGGTCTGAACGAAACCGGAGGCACTTTCCTCGCATATCCATTCATCTCCAAGTACGTCTGGACGACCACCAACTATTTCCATCCTCTTGGGTGTACTGCCCAATCAGGATCGTCAGTAGTTATCCAAACGATGTGAAGACTTCCGGTCTTCAACCACCGTCTTCATCTTCGACTTATCGTCGAATCGGTTATTCAGAATGGGTATAAACCCGGCCTTTCCAAACAACCCGCGTATATTAAAAACAAATGTTACACAAACACATACGCCTCATTCCAATTCAGAATATTCTTTTATTCACAAAATCATATTCTTAGGGAAAGGTTCCCATGAATTTTATCCAAGATAAATTCTTTGAAATTTATCCTTAAATCTTCCTTTGGATGTCGTTTCAAACCAGATTATGGTTTTCTAAACTAGTCGAGATTAGCGAACCACACCGAAGTAATTATTTATTTTATTTCCCAATCCCAACCTATTCATCCCATGAAGCAAAACTGGTAATACTCCATATCTAACTATGGTGTTATCGGTAAAATTAATTACCATTTCACGTTCAAATCTAATTGAAGATTTAACTATCGCTTTGGAGCAAAACTGGCGATACTCCATTCTCGCTCATTTCTAAATTTGATAATTTAGATTATAGATTCACGTTTCAATCTAATTACAGATTCATTAAAACTCCTTTTTCTGGGTTAAAGAACTAGGTGTTATTTAAAACACAGTTCACGACAAACCCAAATCACCTTCTATTTATTATCGGGTTAAAGAACTAGTGTTATTTAAAACACAGTTCACGATAAACCCAAATCACCTTCTATTTATTATCGGGTTAAAGAACTAGTGTTATTTAAAACACAGTTCACAATAAGCCCACAAATCAATTCTAGTTCAATTCAAATCAAATATATTAGGAATTCCGATTATTTAAAACCCCTTTTTAAATCTAATTTATTTATTTAAAAATAAAAACCCGGGTTTTAAATTGAGTTCAAACTAGTTCATTTCGATAAAAATCTATTTTTATCTTTTCAAATATGGAGTTTTCCACCCCAATTTTTCCCAAATCATTTCTTATGATTTTACACAAATTATTACTATTTTTAATAATTTTATCAAGGCCCGTACAGTCGATTTCCAACAATGGCCATCGAACTGCACTTACAGCGACCTTTTTCAAATTTGATTTGGACGTATCTCCAAATCCAACCGTTAGATTTTGAATTTCTAATATTCGTTAGAAAGCTCTTTTCGATACGAACCCAACGGTTCCGGTTTTAGGAGAATCCGACAGTCGGATCTCCCGTAATGTCCGTTTGAAATAAATGGCCGAAATTCACGAACTGCCGCGGCGCGGCGCGTTCTATTCAGGCCATTATATTATATATATAATATATATTTCGTCGATTTCTATTTAAAACGAATTATATAAATAGTTTTAAATTCGTTTCAAAAGCAATTTCATCTTCCATTTCAATTCAAATCAAAGTTGAATTTTTTCCTTATAAACTCGTTTTAAAATTCATTTCTATTCAATTCAAATTTCAATTCAATTTGAATTCATTTCAATTCGTTTTCTATTCAATTCATTTTGATATCGTTATATATTCAATTCATTTCGAAATCGTTTTATATTCAATTCATTTCGAAATCGTTTTCTATTCAATTCATTTCGAAATCGTAATATATTCAATTCATTTCGAAATCGTTATATATTCAATTCATTTCGAAATCGTTTTCTATTCAATTCATTTCGATATCGTTATATATTCAATTCATTTCGAAATCGTTTTCTATTCAATTCATTTCGATATCGTTATATATTCAATTCATTTCGAAATGAATAAAATCGATATAAATATCGTTCACGTCAAAATGACGTCAATCTAATCAACAAGGCTTCACATATTTCTATTTCAAATATTCTATTTCAAATATTTCCTATTATCAAAATATTTGTTATTATCAAAATATTTCGTTCAACACATGACTAATCTCAACGGATGAGTACAGTCAACACATGAACCTTTATATTATATTATAAAGATATAAATTTTATTATAAAAATATTTCGTTCAACACATGACTAATCTCAACGGATGAGTACAGTCAACACATGAACCTTTATATTATATTATTCTTTATCTTCTAAATTGGAATGAGGCCCAATCAATCACCATATAATGTTAATTATATGGATTTTCATACATCGCACGTATATAATAGCATTGAAAAATAATCAACCATCAACCAAAGTGCACTACACTGTATAAGCATCAAATATAGATATCTAACGCTTATAACAGCCTGTCAATCAATCGATCGACATATTTAATCAATCAGGATGAGTGAACTTCAAATTACATCCCAACACCCGTGTGGGGTTTCAAGCAATCAAACACAGATTTTAGCTGTGCAGTTGGGCGATGTGTAAAATTTATCGTCCCAATCAATGTCATTCAAATAGGTGTACATAAACAAACCGTCCGGTTTGTAAATGTGTATTTATTTATTCACATTCACGTTAAAAATTATATTTTTAACGATAAAACATTTTATTCTAACATATGGATTTCGATTCAGTTCATTTACACAATAAAAATGATATTTTTATTTTTTTTTTCTAACATATTTTAGGAAATTTCGGCGGCATAACGGCACGATACTAGAAACGGGACGAGGCCTAGCCTTATCCCCGGTCTAGTGAAGGCCCACGCCATTCACACATCAATCAAATCCATTCATTTCACCACACAGTTCAATTTCAATCAAATGATCTAACTAATTTTTGCAATCAAACAAACAAGTCCATGGTCTGTGGACGATTGTGTCGGGTGCTACTAAGCACCGTCTGCATCCTAGTATATAAATATAACTAGAAAAGAAAATTGAAGAGTGAGAAATTCTCACCGATAGCTATCCTAGCTCCACGGCACTTCATTGATAGAAATCTTCATCGCTATCGCATCTTCGTCATCTTTGTTGCCCGTAGCCACTACATATATAAAAATCACATATTTTTATATTTTGATGTCTTTAAAATAAAAATCACATTTTTATTTACTTACCTTCAATTTAAAAATCATATTTTTATAATTGCTTCATACCTTTAAAAATCGAATTTTTACTTCGCCATTCAATATATAAAAATCGAATTTTTATTATGCTATTCAATATATAAAAATCGAATTTTTACTATGTTACTATATAAAAAGATTTCGCCTTTATAAAAATAAAGATTTCAACTTTATAAAAATAAAGATTTCAACTTTATAAAAATAAATATTTCGCCTTTTCAGATTTAAAGATTTCATCTTTATAAAAATCTCATTTTTATTTTTCTACACATATAAAGATGATATTTTTAATATTCCTATCATGTAAAAAATATATTTTTACTTCTCGCTTATATAAAAATTATATTTTTAACCTTCCTATAATATAAAAATCCTATTTTTAATACTCTACCTATATAAAAATAATATTTTTATATCATCTACTAAATAAAGATCATATCTTTAATACTTTTAAAATATAAAAATCATATTCTTACACCTACATAATAAAAATTCCGTCTTTTCTATTTAAAAGGTTTCGCCTTCTATATTTTCAAGACATCCCTAACTTCAGTCACAAGATAATGCTAATCCTACCGAATAAAAATAATATATATAAAAAAAGACAAAACGAAAATAAATAAATCAATACGACTTACTGCGTTATCGATTCAGAGGAGTTTTTGGGCTCTGGTGGGCGTCGGAGGGCGTCGAGGCGGTGGGCCAGAGGCTGGAGGCCTCGTCGGCGGTTGGGAGGGAGGCTAGGGTTCGGGTTTCCTGGGGGGGGGTGCTGCGGTGGAGGATTGGGGGGTGCGGTGCCGATTTAGGGCAGAAAGGGGGGGGGGTCGATCGTGCGGCAGGGGGGGGGGGGGGGTTTCGGGGGAAAGGGGTTCGATGCGGGTTCGGCGAGGAGGAAGAAGAAGGGAGGGGGAAGAAGAGGAGGGGGAGGCGGCTGTGGTGGCTGCGCAGCCTAGGCGCGGCGGCTCATCGGGGGGGGGGGGGGGGGGGCGGCAGCATCGATCGCGCCCCCCTTTCGTTTTTTTTTGAATAATCGATTGAAAATGAAAAAAGGGGGGGCAGAGCGGGTAAAAGGGGAGAGAAGATATATATTTTTTTAAATTATTTAATTCTTTAATTTCTAAAAAGGTAGTTTTACATACGACCTCGAAACGAGGTCCACCGCCTGTCGCCCATAGCGTTTTACCCCCATTCCGAACACAATGGGATATGTATCGTAGGCCGATTCGATCAGTTTCCATTGAATTTACATTTAAATCATTATATTGAATTTTAAACGTACATTTCAAATTATCGGGGTCACATACTAACTAGAAAAATCCCCGAAAAATATTTTCTAGCTTCGTATTGACGATACGGTCCTGACAAAACTAGTTTCGTCGAATTCCGAGACCGTTGGAAAGATGGCCAATTTCCAGTCGATTAAAATCAACTGAAACTGGTCAAACGCGTTTTCCTTCGCCACGCTCACATAATGATTCGAAAAATTATGAAATTTGAAACCTAGCAATAATTTAACATCACGGACCCAACAAAAGTGGTTTCGTCGAAATCCGAGGTCGTTTGCAAAATTCCCCTTTTTAAGGGCCTGAATTCCATAGCGACTATTCAGAATTTTCAACTGGATATATCTTTAGATTCCCGCTATGAAATTTCGATTTTTCGGATTCGTTGGAAAGATATTCACGAATGGATCCTAATGTTTTTGGTTTCACTAAAATCCGGATTGTTTTGCACCCGGTACATTCAATTGAAGTTTGAAATCGAATTATCGAACTACCGCGCCATTTTCAATTCTATTTATAATTATATATAAATATTTATATTCTAACAACGACGTATATAATATATACGTTCGAATTCTATTCAAAATAAATTTCTCGATATCATTTAAAATAATCTATTTTAAATATTCAAAACTCGCTAAAATTACCAAAATAAAAATTTTTAAACTGGCCCAGAATTTCGGGTTGTTACAATCTCCCCCACTTAAAAACTTTTCGTCCCCGAAAAGGAACGAAGTCGAAAGTGGTTTGATTAATCAACTCTACGTTCGATCTGGCTTCCATTCCCTAACTTTTCAGTTTCTGAGAATTTTCAAATTTTCAAAAATTTGGCTAACACCCTAAATTTTCGAAAAATTTCTCCATAACCTCCCCTGCACCGGGAGCATCGGGGAATTTCAAATAGCTTCCCCGGTCCTTCTAATCTCAAAAAGAAAAAGAAAAAGCCAAGTGGCTAGCCAATAGGCTCATAAAATCATCATCACCCAAACAAAACAGTAAATTATGTAGTAAACATGTACCTATTGTCGGGCAAACAAATTTTATTCTTCGGCTCTAGCCTCCTTGCTATGACCTGCTCAATGTAAGTATATGTATATGCAAGCAAATGCGACCAATTTTCAATACATTTCAATATTTGATTCAATTAGGCTAAATGGTTCAAAATTATCAAACAAATGAACAAACAACACAAACATCAATCAATTAGTGGATTAACGTTTCAAATTTATAATTTTGATATCTATATATAAAGAAAATCATGTTTTTGATGCCAATTCACAACAAAGTGTTCTATCTATATAAGTTTTGGTTCTCACACCAGTCTGATGGAAATATATAGAAAATCACACCTTCGAAACACGAAAATAAATACTGGTGATGGCGCGCCATCATCAGAATCATGTCCGGGCGACTAGAATGTGATTCTATATCTATCTAATATATTAAAACTTCGAATATACGTTCATGACGCGTATATGCAAAATCTTTATATATTGGATTGTCCAAATTCAAAATAAATAAATAATCAAATACGTATAAAACGATTTAAATTTTCAAAATAAAATTGTTTTCAATTGAAAAATATACTCTTCACACTCGTTCTAGGATACTACTGATCCTATCTCTAATGAGTCATTCTAATTGGATACTACTAATCCAATATCTGATGAATTCTTTCGTATGTTTCTAATGTGTCTTCTTCTCGAGCTCTGTAAACCAAAGCTCTGATACCAAATGTGACGGCCGACAATTTCACTTGATCTGAATCAGTCGTTAAACCGATCTAGACCGTTTGAAACCCCTGATCGTTTGAGAACAGGACAAATCAGAACACAAACAGAAGAACATTTCATTGTGATTTCAACAATCCCATCAGATACAAGAATATACAGAGTATAAATGAATAAATTACATTCGGTAAATATCAGAGATTACAATAAATTACATAGCAGCGGAATATAATACAAAGCACATCTGAAGGTGATATACGGATACAGAGCTTTCCGGATATCATTCCAGCTGTAAACCAGGATCCTGTGAATATAAATCTGCAAAACCAAAACTACTAGCTGCCCATGCGGAAAATAGGGGCACCCAGAGTTTAGGTTAAAACAATAAACTCCAGGTCAGTCATGTGACTGGTGTGAGAACTAAAACAGTTATTTAAAACTTTACTTTAAAAGAGAGTAATTCAAGGGACCACGCCGTATAACACGGAACGGGTTTCCTCCCAAGAATACCAGTGCATAGGATAAACAACGCAATGCTTTTTCGAAAAATGAAGCTATTATAAGACCCAGGTCCCATCACACAATGCAACGCAAGCCGGAGGATAGGGTTTTACCTTATAACAGCCAAACATGCTTGGTACGTTTAAACAAATCATTTGATACTATAATAAGTGTATAGTGTCAAAACAATTTCAATCATAAATATAAATCATAGACGGCATAAGTGCCCCATACCACTATGTCGCCGTACTAGTTCTACAATTAAAGCCGGAATACACGTATTGGAAATTGGATTTCCGTCATGAGTCGAGGCAAGGGGCAAGATCCTCTCCGCGTTCGAGACACTCTAGCAAATGTCTCAGGGCTACGCACTCTGGGCAACCCCTGGATCTTCAGGGCCGGTCCTCACTTACGTTAGAGGATTGGCAATTCCTGAACACACGTTTCCCGGTCCTTACAGACCTATAATCGAGGCGCCTCATCCAACAACCACAAAGGTGAAAAGTATATAAATGTCAGGGCTGGTAAGTCACTGACACCACCAAAGCTAGAAAGAAACATCGTGCTCTCCCTGCAGTCCGTATCCCGTTTTTAACTCATACCGAGGTGTGAGGCTCGCGAATTCACGCTATACACAAAGCTGCCACGTAGGATGTGCTTTGATCATCAACCACAAGACTTTTTTTTTCAACAGAAGCCTTGATCATTGCATCTTAGCATGCCACACAGGCAATTCATGCCATGCGACTGATGTCCATCAATATACAACCTCTGAGCTCGTACGTCTCAGAGAAGGGCGTTAAGCAAAAGAATAAATTCTCTGCCGCCAAACAGATGTATATTTAACAGAAATAAATCAACACAGAATAAAATCCAATGTCAGACACACAATCCATTTACAAGTCCGTTCTGGGTCTGAATGAAACTGGAGGCACTTTCCTCGCATATCCATTCATCTCCAAGTACGTCTGGACGACCACCAACTATTTCCATCCTCTTGGGTGTACTGCCCAATCAGGATCGTCAGTAGTTATCCAAACGATGTGAAGACTTCCGGTCTTCAACCACCGTCTTCATCTTCGACTTATCGTCGAATCGGTTATTCAGAATGGGTATAAACCCGGCCTTTCCAAACAACCCGCGTATATTTAAAACAAATGTTACACAAACACATACGCCTCATTCCAATTCAGAATATTCTTTTATTCACAAAATCATATTCTTAGGGAAAGGTTCCCATTAATTTTATCCAAGATAAATTCTTTGAAATTTATCCTTAAATCTTCCTTTGGATGTCGTTTCAAACCAGATTATGGTTTTCTAAACTAGTCGAGATTAGCGAACCACACCGAAGTAATTATTTATTTTATTTCCCAATCCCAACCTATTCATCCCATGAAGCAAAACTGGTAATACTCCATATCTAACTATGGTGTTATCGGTAAAATTAATTACCATTTCACGTTCAAATCTAATTGAAGATTTAACTATCGCTTTGGAGCAAAACTGGCGATACTCCATTCTCGCTCATTTCTAAATTTGATAATTTAGATTATAGATTCACGTTTCAATCTAATTACAGATTCATTAAAACTCCTTTTTCTGGGTTAAAGAACTAGGTGTTATTTAAAACACAGTTCACGACAAACCCAAATCACCTTCTATTTATTATCGGGTTAAAGAACTAGTGTTATTTAAAACACAGTTCACGATAAACCCAAATCACCTTCTATTTATTATCGGGTTAAACAACTAGTGTTATTTAAAACACAGTTCACAATAAGCCCACAAATCAATTCTAGTTCAATTCAAATCAAATATATTAGGAATTCCGATTATTTAAAACCCATTTTTAAATCTAATTGATTTATTTAAAAATAAAAACCCGGGTTTTAAATTGAGTTCAAACTAGTTCATTTCGATAAAAATCTATTTTTATCTTTTCAAATATGGAGTTTTCCACCCCAATTTTTCCCAAATCATTTCTTATGATTTTACACAAATTATTACTATTTTTAATAATTTTATCAAGGCCCGTACAGTCGATTTCCAACAATGGCCATCGAACTGCACTTACAGCGACCTTTTTCAAATTTGATTTGGACGTATCTCCAAATCCAACCGTTAGATTTTGAATTTCTAATATTCGTTAGAAAGCTCTTTTCGATACGAACCCAACGGTTCCGGTTTTAGGAGAATCCGACGGTCGGATCTCCCGTAATGTCCGTTTGAAATAAATGGCCGAAATTCACGAACTGCTGCGGCGCGGCGCGTTCTAATCAGGCCATTATATTATATATATAATATATATAATATATATTTCGTCGATTTCTATTTAAAACGAATTATATAAATAGTTTTAAATTCGTTTCAAAAGCAATTTCATCTTCCATTTCAATTCAAATCAAAGTTGAATTTTTTCCTTATAAACTCGTTTTAAAATTCATTTCTATTCAATTCAAATTTCAATTCAATTTGAATTCATTTCAATTCGTTTTCTATTCAATTCATTTCGATATCGTTGTATATTCAATTCATTTCGATATCGTTTTATATTCAATTCATTTCGAAATCGTTTACTATTCGATTCATTTCGAAATCGTTATATATTCAATTCATTTCGAAATCGTTATATATTCAATTCATTTTGAAATCGTTTTCTATTCAATTCATTTCGATATCGTTATATATTCAATTCATTTCGAAATCGTTTTCTATTCAATTCATTTCGATATCGTTATATATTCAATTCATTTCGAAATGAATAAAATCGATATAAATATCGTTCACGTCAAAATGGCGTCAATCTAATCAACACGGCTTCACATATTTCTATTTCAAATATTCTATTTCAAATATTTCCTATTATCAAAATATTTGTTATTATCAAAATATTTCGTTCAACACATGACTAATCTCAACAGATGAGTACAGTCAACACATGAACCTTTATATTATATTATAAAGATATAAATTTTATTATAAAAATATTTCGTTCAACACATGACTAATCTCAACGGATGAGTACAGTCAACACATGAACCTTTATATTATATTATTCTTTATCTTCTAAATTGGAATGAGGCCCAATCAATCACCATATAATGTTAATTATATGGATTTTCATACATCGCACGTATATAATAGCATTGAAAAATAATCAACCATCAACCAAAGCGCACTACACTGTATAAGCATCAAATATAGATATCTAACGCTTATAACAGCCTGTCAATCAATCGATCGACATATTTAATCAATCAGGATGAGTGAACTTCAAATTTCATCTCAACACCCGTGTGGGGTTTCAAGCAATCAAACACAGATTTTAGTTGTGCAGTTGGGCGATGTGTAAAATTTATCGTCCCAATCAATGTCATTCAAATAGGTGTACATAAACAAACCGTCCGGTTTGTAAATGAGTATTTATTTATTCACATTCACGTTAAAAATTATATTTTTAACGATAAAACATTTTATTCTAACATATGAATTTCGATTCAGTTCATTTACACAATAAAAATGATATTTTAATTTTTTTTCTAACATATTTTAGGAAATTTCGGCGGTATAACGGCACGATACTAGAAACGGGACGAGGCCTAGCCTTATCCCCGGTCTAGTGAAGGCCCATGCCATTCACACATCAATCAAATCCATTCATTTCACCACACAGTTCAATTTCAATCAAATGATCTAACTAATTTTTGCAATCAAACAAACAAGTCCACGGTCTGTGGACGATTGTGTCGGGTGCTACTAAGCACCGTCTGCATCTTAGTATATAAATATAACTAGAAAAGAAAATTGAAGAGTGAGAAATTCTCACCGATAGCTATCCTATCTCCACGGCACTTCATTGATAGAAATCTTCATCGCTATCGCATCTTCGTCATCTTTGTTGCCCGTAGCCACTACATATATAAAAATCACACATTTTTATATTTTGATGTCTTTAAAATAAAAATCACATTTTTATTTACTTACCTTCAATTTAAAAATCATATTTTTATAATTGCTTCATACCTTTAAAAATCGAATTTTTACTTCGCCATTCAATATATAAAAATCGAATTTTTATTATGCTATTCAATATATAAAAATCGAATTTTTACTATGTTACTATATAAAAAGATTTCGCCTTTATAAAAATAAAGATTTCAACTTTATAAAAATAAAGATTTCAACTTTATAAAAATAAAGATTTCGCCTTTTCAGATTTAAAGATTTCATCTTTATAAAAATCTCATTTTTATTTTTCTACACATATAAAGATGATATTTTTAATATTCCTATCATGTAAAAATTATATTTTTACTTCTCGCTTATATAAAAATTATATTTTTAACCTTCCTATAATATAAAAATCCTATTTTTAATACTCTACCTATATAAAAATAATATTTTTATATCATCTACTAAATAAAGATCATATCTTTAATACTTTAAAAATATAAAAATCATATTCTTATACCTACATAATAAAAATTCCGTCTTTTCTATTTAAAAGGTTTCGCCTTCTATATTTTCAAGACATCCCTAACTTCAGTCACAAGATAATGCTAATCCTACCGAATAAAAATAATATATATAAAAAAAGACAAAACGAAAATAAATAAATCAATACGACTTACTGGGTTATCGATTCAGAGGGGTTTTTGGGCTCTGGTGGGCGTCGGCGGGCGTCGAGGCGGTGGGTCAGAGGCTGGAGGCCTCGTCGGCGGTTGGGAGGGAGGCTAGGGTTCGGGTTTCCTGGGGGGGGGGGTGCTGCGGTGGAGGATTGGGGGGGGGGGAGCGGTGCCGATTTAGGGCAGAAAGGGGGGGGGTCGATCGTGCGGCAGGTGGGGTTTCGGGGGAAAGGGGTTCGATGCGGGTTCAGCGAGGAGGAAGAAGAAGGGAGGGGGAAGAAGAGGAGGGGGAGGCGGCTATGGTGGCTGCGCCGCCTAGGCGCGGCGGCTCATCGTGGGGGGGGGGGGGGGCAGCATCGATCGCGCCCCCCTTTCGTTTCTTTTTTTTTGAATAATCGATTGAAAATGAAAAGGGGGGGCAGAGCGGGTAAAAGGGGAGAGAAGATATATTTTTTTTTTAAATTATTTAATTCTTTAATTTCTAAAAAGGTAGTTTTACATACGACCTCGAAACGAGGTCCACCGCCTGTCGCCCATAGCGTTTTACCCCCATTCCGAACACAATGGGATATGTATCGTAGGCCGATTCGATCAGTTTCCGTTGAATTTACATTTAAATCATTATATTGAATTTTAAACGTACATTTCAAATTACCGGGGTCACATACTAACTAGAAAAATTCCCGAAAAATATTTTCTAGCTTCGTATTGACGATACGGTCCTAACAAAACTAGTTTCGTCGAATTCCGAGACCGTTGGAAAGATGGCCAATTTCTAGTCGATTAAAATCAACTGAAATTGGTCAAACGCGTTTTCCTTCGCCACGCTCACATATTGATTCGAAAAATTATGAAATTTGAAACCTAGCAATAATTTAACATCACGGACCCAACAAAAGTGGTTTCGTCGAAATCCGAGGTCGTTTGCAAAATTCCCCTTTTTAAGGGCCTGAATTCCATAGCGACTATTCAGAATTTTCAACTAGACATATCTTTAGATTCCCGCTATGAAATTTCGATTTTTCGGAATCGTTGGAAAGATATTCACGAATGGATCCTAATGTTTTTGGTTTCACTAAAATCCGGATTGTTTTGCACCCGGTACATTTAATTGAAGTTTGAAATCGAATTATCGAACTACCGCGCCATTTTCAATTCTATTTATAATTATATATAAATATTTATATTCTAACAACGACGTATATAATATATACGTTCGAATTCTATTCAAAATAAATTTCTCGATATCATTTAAAATAATCTATTTTAAATATTCAAAACTCGCTAAAATTGCCAAAATAAAAATTTTAAACTGGCCCAGAATTTCGGGTTGTTACAGATTTTTATATATTGAATAGCGAAGTAAAAATGTGATTTTTATATATGTAGTGGCTACGGGCAACGAAAGTGACAAGAGGCAAGAACGGCGAAGATTTCTACCTAAGAAGAGTCGTGGTGTTGGATTAGCTATTCTGTGAGAATTTCTCACCTTTAATTTATTTATTTTTCTAGTTGGAATATATACTAGGATGCAGACGGTGTTTAGTAGCACCCGACACCCGTCGTCCACAGACCATGGACGGCTTGTATGCTTGTTTGTTTGATTTTGTTGTGTAGTTGATTGTGTGATGTGATGTGAAATGAAATAAAATATTTATATAGCTAAAAATATTTTATAGTTAAAAATCGAAATTTTAACGTGTATAAGAAAAGAAATAAAAATAAACAAATCGGACGATTTGTTTATATACACACATTTGACTGACATTGATTGGGACGATAAATTTTACCCATCGTCCAACTGCACAAATAAAATCTTTGTTTGATTGTTTGAAACCCCATACGGGTATTGGGATGATATTTGACGTACACTAATCTAGATTGTTTAGTTGTATGTCGATCGATTGATTGACAGACTGTTATGAGCGTGAAATGTTTATATTTGATGCTTATATAGTGTAGAACGCACTTTGGATGATGGTTGAGGATTTATCGTTGTTGTTAGATACGTGTGGTAGAAAATTCATATAATTAACATTATATGGTAATTGATTGGGCCTCATTCCAGTTTTAAAATAGAAATATTTGAAAAAGAAATATTTGAAATAGAATATTTGAAAATAGGAATATATGAAGCCGTATTGATTAGATTGACGCCATTTTGACGTGAACGATATTTATATCGATTTTATTCATTTTATAATGAATATCGAAAGTAATTTCAAAATCTTATTTTTCGAAAAGAATTGAATTCGAATTGAAATTGAATAGAAACGAATTCGAATTGAAATTGAATAGAAATGAATTCGAATTGAAATTGAATAGAAATGAATTCGAATTGAATTTGAATAGAAATGAGTTCGAATTGAAATTGAATAGAAATGAATTCGAATTGAAATTGAATATAAAGGAATTCGAATTGAAATTGAATATAAATGAATTCGAATTGAAATCGATTTAAAATGAATTTAAAACGAATTTATATTGGAATATTCAATTTTGATTTGAAATTGAATATGAAGTTGAAGTTGAAATCGTTTTGAAAACGAATTTAAAACGAATTATAAAAATACGTTTAAAAAAAAGGAAATCAACGAAGTATATATTATATAAATAATATAATGGCCTGAATAGAACGGGCCGCGCCGCGGCAGTTCGCGAATTTCGACCATTGACTTCGAATGGATATTGCGGGAGATCTGACCGTTGGATTCTCCTGAAACCGGAACCGTTAGGTTCGTATCGAAAAGAGCTTTCTAACGAATATTAGAAATCTAACGGTTGGATTTGGAATTATGTCCAAATCAAATTTGGAAAAGGTCACTGTAAGTGCAGTTCGATGGCCATTGATGGAAATAGACTGTACGGGCCTTGATAAAATTATTAAAAGTAGTAATAATTTGTGTAAAATCATAAGAAATGATTTGGGAAGAATTGGGATGAAAAACTCCATATTTGAAAAGATAAAAATAGATTTTTATCGAAATGAACTAGTTTTGAACTAGAATTATAATTTATTTATTTTTAAAGTGAATAAATTGAATTTGAAAAGGGTTTTAAAAGTAACCAGAATTTCCAATAATTGAATTGGAATGGATTTGAATCGAAATTGTCTCTGGATTATTTCGATGTTGGATTTCTTGATTATACAGATATTGTTATGGAAATTTGAAAGATATATATATACATATCGTTATTTCCAATACGATATTTGTTGGTCGTAGAATTTGATATTGAATATAAGCCGATATATTTTCTATTCAGAGCCTTGTATTTAATATCAAATGTGATTTGGGTTTGTCGTGAATGGTGTCTTCATTAACACTGTTCTTAATCCCAGCTGAGGAAAAGATTAAATCTTTTTATTTGGATTTAATGAAGTGTACCAATTAAATAATATTTAATTGGAATTGAATTCGAATTGATTTTTGGGTTTATCGTGAATAGTGTTTTAAATAACACTTGTTCTTTAACCCGATAATTAATGAAATGTGATTTTGGGTTGTCGTGAACAGTATCTTCAATAATACTGTTCTTAGACCCAAATGAGTTAAGAAAATTCAGAAACTAACTGGAGATTAGTTGAGTTGAATGGTTTCTGGGGTATTGATCTGATGTTGGTTTCGGCCTTCGGGGTTAATACTTAGGGAACTGCTCACTTGCTAATTTACGGTTAGGGACTGATTGAAATGTGATGTGATTTTGGGTTTATCGTGAACCGTGTTTTAAATGACACTGATTCTTTAACCCAGTCACAGATTAAAACTAAGTGGAGTTTTAATGAATCTTTAATTAGATTGAAATGATCGAGAATGGAGTATCACCAGTTTTGCTCCAGGCGATAGTTAAATCTTTAATTAGATTTGAACGTGAAATGGTAATTGAATTCACTGATAACACCGTGGTGTTAGATATGAAGTATTACCAGTTTTACTTCATGGGATGAATAGGTTGGGATTGGGAAATTAAAACAAATGATTACTTCGGTAAGGTTCGTTAATCCCGACTAGTTGAATCGAAATTCAAAAGAAGATTAAAGAATAAATTCAAGGAATTTATCTTTGATAAAATTAATGGGAACCTTTCCCTATGAATGTGAAATTTAGAAACTAACCGTTGGTTAGCTAAGCAGAATGGTTTTCTGGATATTGATCTGATGTTGGTTTCGGCCTTCGAGGTTAATATTTGGGGAATTATTCTCTTGATTAATTTACGGTTAGTGACTGATGAATTGGAATGAGGCATATGTTGTGTTTGTGTAACACTTATTTATAATAACGCGAGTTATTCGGAAAGACCGGGTATATCCCATTCTGAATAACTGATATGACGATAAGTCGAAGATGAAGACGGTGGTCGAAGACCGGAGGTCTTCACGTCGTTTGGGTGGTTACTGATGATCTTGATTGGGATGTACACCCAAGAAGATGGAAACAGTTGGTGGTCGTCCAGACGTATTTGGAGATTGATGGATATGCGGGGTACTAGGTGCCTCCGGTTTCGTTCAGACCCAGAACGGACTTGTAAATGGACTGTGTGTCTGACATCGGATTTCAGTCTGTGTGATTGATTTCTATTAAATATATATCTGTTTGGCGGCGGAGAATTTATTCTCTTGCTTAACGCCCTTCTCTGAGACGTACGAGCTCAGGGGTTATATACTGATGGATATCAAACGCATGGAGTAAATTGCCTGTGTGGCATGCCTAAGTGGCGAATGATCAAGACTTTTGCTGAAAAGCAAAGTCTTGTGATTGATGATCAAAGCACGGCCTGTGTGGCATAGCTTTGTGTAACGTTGATTCGCAAGCCTCACACCCCGGTGTGAACCAAAACGGGAGAGGACGTCCGGGAGGGCATGCGTTTCTTTCTAGCTAGAAGTGGCGTCAGCGGTTTTACACGCCTTGACGAGTTTGACTTATGTGGTTGTTGCTGTTGTGAGGCGCCTCGGTTATATCGGTCGATCCGGGACCGATGGAGTCATTCGTTGGCTCATTGATAGCCCATAGGGTGGGGAAACGCGGTGTTCAGGCATTTTAATCCACATCGGTGGACCGGCCCTAAGGATCCAAGGGTCACTCGAGCACTGATCCTGAGACACGGGCTAGAGCGTCTCGAATCGGTTGAGGACTATCTTTTGCCTCGGTTCATAGATGGAAATCCAATTTCCAAATATGTGACATTTGTGGTTTTAATTGTAGAACTAGTATGGCGACATGATATATGGTACCCATGCCGTCTATGATTGATACTTATGATTTGAAGTTGTTTTATACACTATGCACTTATAGTAGTATCAAATGATTTGTTTTAAACGTACTAAGCATGTTTGGCTATTAGAAGGGAAAACCCTATCCCCCGGCTTGCGTTGCATTGTGTGATAGGAACTGGGTCTTATAATAGCTTCATTTTTTCAAAAAGCATTGCGCTGTTTTGTTATATGCACTGGTATTCTTAGGAGGAAACCCGTTCCGTGTAATACGGCGTGGTCCCTTGATATATCTGATTTAAAGTAAAGTTTTAAATAACTGTTTTAGTTCTCACACCAATCCCATGACTGACCTGGAGATAATTGTTTTGACCTAAACTCTGGGTGCCCTTATTTTGACACGGGCAGCTAGTAGTTTTGGTTTTGCATATTTATATTCACAGGATCCTGGTTTACAGCTGGAATGATATCCGGAAAGCTTTGTATCCATATATCTCTTCTAGTTGTGTATTGTATTATTTTCTGCTGTGATGTATTTAAATGTAATTTAAATCTCTGATTTTCTGTGTAATATTCATTTATAATCTGTATATTCTTGTATTCTGATGGTATTTTTGTAATAAACAATGAAATGTTCTCCCATCTGCGTTCTATTTTGAGGCTTGTTCTCAAAACAATTCGTTCTTTCTCTTCTCTTCGGAGACCGGGGAGGTTCGGTTCGTTTCAGTTGAAAAGCAGAGCCTTGTGGTTGATGATCAAAGCAGGGATTTAAATAGCTAGCTTTGTGTTTGGCATTGATTCGCGGGCCTCACACCCCCAGTATAAACCAAAAACGGGAGAGGACTTCAGGGAGAACATGCGTTTCTTTCTAGCTTGGAGTGGTGTTTTGGGTTTTACACGCCCGGGCATTTTACTTATGTGGATGATGGATAGCGAGGCGCCTCGGTTATATCGTCGTTACGGGGCCGATGGTTTGGTCGGGATATGACCAGTTTACGCCCCATAGGGCGGGCAAACCTAGTGTTCAGGCATTTTAATCCACTCCCTATGGACCGGCCCTGACGATCCAAGGGCCCACCTGAGTTTGGGCCCTGAGGCTCGGGCTAGAGAGTCTCGAAGATGTAAGGACGATCCCTTGCCTTGGTTCATGACGGAAATCCAATTACCAAATATGACATCGTGCGGTTTTGATTGTATACCTATATAGGGCGACATAGTGGTACGGGGCATTTATGCCGTCTATGATTGATACTTATGATTGGAATTGTTTTTGAAACATATAAACACTAGTAATAATATCAAATGCTTTGGTTTTATTCGTATCAAGCATATCTTGCCATTATAAGGTAAAACCCTATCCTCCGGTTTGTGCTGCATTGTGTGATGGGAACTGAGTCTTATAATGGCTTCATTTTTATAAAAAGCATTGCGATGTTTAAATGATTTACTTGTTTTAAGCACTGGCAATCCAATGGAGTAAACCCGTTCCGCGTTAGCGGCGTGGTCTGTGATTGGCCTTATTATTAAAATAAGTTAAGTGGATTTCTCATACCAGTCCCATGACTGACTCGTAGTTTGTTTCCCTTGCAAACTCGGGTGCCCCTATTTCTACATGAGCAGCCTTGTATTCAGGTTTTAGCAGGCTCTTTCTGGATAGCTATGGACCAGAAGATGGATTCTATCACTTCTTTCTTTTTATGTTGCTCAGCTCCTATTGTACATATTATGTTTTGATTCCACTGTAGACATTTTATGTAAAGCTGAAGCTGTATTTTGTACTAAGTATGATCCTATATACTGTGTAACTCTGATGATTATTTTTATCCACTGTATTATGTTGTACATTATATGGTGTATTTATATATTTCTGTTCTTCTGTTAATTGTTTATGTGTTATATTCCAAAGATTACCCTTGCCACCATGGAACGGGGGTTTGGGGTCATCACATGAAATCGTTTTGAAACCGAATTTAAAACAATTTATAAAATACATTTTAAATGGAAATCGATGAAATATATATTATATATTATATATATATAATATAATGGCCTAAATAGAACGCGCTGCGCTGTGGCAGTTCGCGAATTTCAACCATTGACTTCGAACGGACATTATGGGAGATCCGACCGTCATATTCTCCTAAAACCAGAACCGTTGGGTTCGTATCGAAAATAGCTTTCTAACGAATATTAGAGATTTGAAATCTAACGATTGGATTTGGAATTATGTCCAAATAAATTTGGAAAAGGTCGCTGTAAGTGCAGTTCGATGGCCGTTTATGGAAATCGACTCTACGGGCCTTGATAAAATTATTAAAAATATCAATAATTTGTGTGAAATCATAAGAAATGATTTGGAAAGAATTGGGATGAAAAATCCCATATTTGAAAAGATAAAAATATATTTTTATCGAAATGAACTAGTTATGAACTAGAATTATGAAATCCAGTATTTTTAAATAAATAAATTGGATTTGAAATGGTTTTAAAAATAACCAGAATTTCAAATATATGAATTGGATTGGATTTGAATCGAAATTATCTTCGGAATATTACAATATTGGATTCTGTGATTTTACGGATATTGTGGAGGAATTTGGAAGAGATATATGTCGTTATTCCAATACGGTATTAGTTGATTCCAGAGTTTGATATTGAATATAGGCCTATATATTTTCTATTCAGAGCCTTGTATTAAATATCAAATGTGATTTTGGGTTCGTCGTGAATGGTGTCTAACACTGTTCTTGAACTCAGTTGAGAAAAGATTAAATCTTTTTATTTAGATTTAATGAAGTATACCAATTAATTAATATTTAATTGGAATTGAATTGAAATTGGTCTTTGGGTTTATCGTGAACGGTGTTTTAAATAACACTTGTTCTTTGACCCGATTAACAATGGAATGAGATTTTGGGTTGTCGTGAATGGTATCTTTAATAATACTGTTCTTAGACCCAACGGAGTTAAGAAAATCAGAAACTAACCGGAGATTAGTTAAGTTGAATGGTTTTCTGGGTATTGATCTGATGTTGGTTTCGGCCTTCGGGGTTAATACTTGAGGAATTGTTCACTTGCTAATTTACTGTTAAAGGTTGATGGAATGGAATGTGATTTTGGGTTTATCGTGAACTGTGTTTTAAATGACATTGGTTCTTTAACCCAGTTAAAGACAGGATATGATTTCCCAAGTTAAACAATCGTTAATATTGATTTTTGGGAAGATTAAAACCAAGTGGAGTTTTAATGCATCTTTAATTAGATTGAAAGATTGGAGTATCACCATTTTTGCTCCAGGCGATAGTTAAATATTTAATTCGATTTGAACGTGAAATGGTAATTGAATTTACCAATAACACCGTGGTGTTAGATATGAAGTATTACCAGTTTTACTTTATGGGATGAATAGGTTGAGACTGGGAAATTAAAACAAATGATTACATCGGTAAGGTTCATTAATCACAACTAGTTTGGATAAACCATAATTTGGTTTGAATTGAAATCCAAAAGAAGGTTAAAGAATAAATTTAAAGGATTACCTTTGATAAAATTAATGGGAACCTTTCCCAAAATATAAGAATATTTGAATAAAGGAATATTCCGGATTGGAATGTGGCGTATGTTTTTTTTTATAGCACTGGTTTATTATATACGCGAGTTATTCAGAAAGACAGGGTTTATCCCATTCTGAATAACTGATTCAACAATGTGCCGAGGATGAAGACGGTGGTTGAAGACCAGAGGTCTTCACATCGTTTAGATGATTACTGATGTCTTGATTGGGCTGTACACCCAAGACAAGTTAATAAGTGGTGATCGTCCAGACGTACTTGGAGATCGACCGGATATGAGAGGGGACGTCTCCTGTATTGGACATCTGGGACGAGGAATAAAGTGCCTTGGGTTTCGTTCACACCCAGAACGAACTTGTAAATGGATGTGTGTCTGACATCGGATTTCATTCTATGTGATTGATAGACATCGTTTGCATAGCGTAAATTGCCTATGTGGCATGCTGAGATGCAGATGACCAAGGCTTCTGTTGAAAAGAAGAGTCTTGTGGTTGATGATCAAAGCATGGCTTTAATATAGCATAGCTTCGTGTAGCGTTAATTAGCGAGCCTCACACCCTGGTGTGAATCAAAAACGGGAGAGGACCTCAGGGAGGGCATGCGTTTCTTTCTAGCTAGGAGTGGTGTCAGCGTTTTGCAAGCCCTGATGTTTTACTTATGTGGATGATGGATAGCGAGGCGCCTCGGTTATATCGGTCGTTCCAGGGCCGATGGATGGTCTTCATACAAACCAGATTTACGCCCCATAGGGCGGGGAAACGTAGTGTTCAGGCATTTTAATCCACATCAAGCGGACCGGCCCAAACGATCCAAGGGTCGATGCATTCTGATCCTAAGACATGGGCTAGATTGTCTCGAAGCGGTAAGGTCGATCCCTCGCCTTGGTTCACAGATGGAAATCCAACTTCCAATAGGTGACAATTGCGGTTTTGATGGTAGAGCCTAGTATCGGCGACATGATATATGGTACCCACGCCGTCTAGGATTGATACATTTATATTTCAAGTTGTTTTATACACTATGCACTTATAATAGCATCAACTGATTTGTTTTAACGTACCAAGAATGTTTGGCTATTATAAGGGAAAACCCTATTCTCCGGCTTGCGTTGCATTGTGTGATGGGACCTGGGTCTTATAATGGCCTCATTTTTCCAAAAAGTATTGCACTGTTTTGTTATATGCACTGGTAGTCTTGGGAGGAAACCCGTTCTGTGTTATACGGCATGATCCCTTGATATATCTGATTTAAAGTAAAGTTTTAAATAACTGTTTTAGTTATCACACCAGTCACATGACTGACCTGGAGTTTATTGTTTTAACCTAAACTCTGGGTGCCCATATTTCCACATGGGGAGCTTTTAGTTTTGGGTTTTTGCATATTTATATTCACAGGATCCTGGTTTACAGCCGGAATGATATTCGGAAAGATCTGTATCCGTATATTCTTTTCAGTTGTTTTGTATTATTTCCGCTGCATTGTAACTTGTAAATCTCTGATATTAGTAAATGTGTAATATTTATTCATACTCTATATATTCTTGTATTCTGATGAAATTGTTGTAATAGACAATGAAATATTCTTCTGTTTGTGCTCTGATTAGTCTTGTTCTCAAAGCAATCCGGGCTTTCCTTCACGGGGAAGTTCGGGTCGTCTCATCAAAGCTTTAGCTTAAGGGGTAAAAACCCATTAGAGATAGGGTAGCAATACCCTAGAATGAGTGGAATCAATCGCAGAATCCTTCTTAAGATAAAGCTTATTTTGAAAGTATAAATAATTTTAAAATGGTTTTAAACAAATATTTCCAGATATAGAATTTATTTTAATATTTGAATCCTTTTTTTTTCAAATTCTCTTCCATTTGAATCCATCTTCCTTTGTAGATCCTCTTTGATTAGGTTCTTCCATTTGTTCAGCTTTTAACTCGAATTCTATAATTTATCCTTGTCAATAACAAGGTAAGAAGTAGAAGGAGAGTATAAGTCTTCTAACAAGTCCATTCTTATTATTTATTGATTAGAAATTGGTTAATTGAAAGCCAATATAATATAAGATTTTCTTATTTGTAAATAACATTTCGTTTTGGTAATACCAATATTTTGAAAATATTTAATGTTTATACTATATATTTTAAGTTAGATTTGAAGATGTATATTTTTTAAGAAAATGATTCTATCTTGGTTGAAACCTATAATGGTATAATTTAATAATGTATGTATACATAAAATTTTATAAAATTTAAATGGGTTTATAAAGATTTTTATTTGTGATGTATTTATATTTTAAACTATGGATTTAACCAGCTATATAAGTTTGAATATTGATAACATGGATTTGAAAAATATTTAGGTATTGTATAGAATAATATTTTTATGTATTTGATTTAATAATAATATCGTTTGTATATTTATTGAGGTTGAATTTTAACAAATAAACAAGTGGGGGAGAAATATAAATTTTCCCTACTTGATTAGAAACATATTATTTATAATATATGATTTGAAAATTTGGTATATATTCTATTTAAAATTAGAAAGATGTTTTGAGTACTTACTTGATGTTAAAGTTGGCCTATTGAATACCTAGTGATTTGGGTACACGTATGATCAACGTATATTTTAAATCCTATATGTATTATATAGATATAGAGTCACACTCTAGTTGCTTGAAAATTATTCTGGTGATGACTACAGCAACATCGATGTCTATTTTCGGGTTTCGAAAGAGGGATAGATATATATTGCCAATCAAGACGTCATGTGAATACTTAAAACTATTTTGAAAGTTTTGAAAATATTTTTGCTTTCGATTTATATATATTTCAAATTTTACATATATGCATGATAATAAATATGAACAATTGGTTTAAATATATTAATTATTTAATTTCTATTTCTCTGCCTCGTTCCTTTTCGGAGACGAAAAGTTTTGAGTGGGGGAGATTGTAACAACCCACTATTTTTAACGATTTAAATTCTTGTTTGAATCAAAATTTTATTTTCTTAAATATTCTATAGTTTTTTGTAGCAGAAATTTGAAATTTGAAATATGTTCAGTTAGATGTAGCAACCGTGAAAATTTCATCGGAAAACTTGAATATTTGTCGGTCGTGCAATTTTCAGTGCAAAGTTGTGCATAACAGTTCAAATTTTAGCGATATTAAATCTCTCCGAAAGGAGTTCGGACAAACATGAAAAATAATCTATTTGTTGTCACTAATCTAACAGTGAAATTCGTTTTGCGTAAATCGGACGTTTTGACCTCTGTATAATTGTTTTCCTTTCCCAATTTTACGTTTAAAAGAGTCTGTAATGCATTTTTGATCGGAGCATCCTGACATTGCAAACTATATACCGTTGTATCCACCTCATCTAGTTAATTACCACAATATTTTTGTTTGTCAGTTTCGGTGCTCAGTTTGCATCGAAGTTGCAAAAAGGCTTGTGCAGTTCATTTTTGAAACAAAGCCATTTGAGTTCGACATGTCACTTTTCGGGTCCCGCAAATTTTCCTAGTCATTTTGGGTCTACGAAACCTGTCTTTTTATTTTTCTGAACCATCCTTTTATTTTTTTTCATTTATTCTGAAGCTTAGTAGTGGCATATTTCAATGAAAAAAATTTCAAAACAAACCATGCATGTGTGATACCTTTTCCATTTCTAACTGTTCTAAATGCCATTCAATATTTTGAAATTGCAACCGCTCTTTTGTTTTCAATTTCCAATAAACCGCCCCTTTGCCTTTCGAATTTTGAATGATGCATTAGATTTTCCAAAAGAATAGCTCCATCCCACCAAATTATACCCATGTCACATGCAGCCCTTTTTATTTCTCCTATCCCATATCCTTCTTTTGGATCTGAACCACTTCTACCCCATCACCATTTTCCTTTGGCCATTTTTATACTCATGAAAAAAAGCAGCTGCTCCCTTCCGCAAAACCGTCAGTTCCCACTGAAACCATCTCTCTCCACAGTTCACCGCTCCCCTCGGCCTTTGGAAACTGGTTCGACTTTTTCCCTAAGTTCGACGGTAGCCTTCTACCGCCCCTATGAAGTTCGACATCCCATTTTGCCTCACCGTTCCCAGCACCTGCCTGCGCCATCTCTAACCGAGCCTCCCTCTCCGAACCCTCCTGCCAACCGCACCCATGTTTTAACTGTCTTGACTTGCCAACTAGCCCAAGTCCACCACCCATGTTCCTCTTTCACCCGCGCCTTACCCAAAAACCATGCAACTCTTGTAACGACCCAGATTTTTGGTCGATTTATTTTAAATATTTAATATGGTTTTAAATATAGAGTAGATAATATAAATCAATTTTTATATTATGTTATCGATTTAAAAATAAATTTTTGAATTTGTATCGAATATATTAAATTATCAAAATACAAAATATAATTGAAATCAAAGTTAAAAACTGAATTAGAACAATTTAGATCACCGGTATGAATTCTATTTGAATATATACGATGGTAATAATAATTTATTATCGAGGAATTTATTATTTCTGAATTTAAATTATATTATATTAATTTAATATGGTATATACATTCAAATTAAAATTCAGAATATATTCTGTTGAGCTCAGAATATCGTTATTACATTTAAATGTCAGTCTATACGCCAAAATAGTGGTTCGTGATTTAAATTAATAGACCCTGAAATATCTGATTATGGATAGGTTCGAAATCAAATCAGTATCTATTTAAAAAGAAACAAAATCCCTTGATATCAAATCGCATTAAAACCAAATCAAATCAATATTTAAAAACTATGTTCCTTAAGCCCTAAGCTAGTAATTTAGCTGACCTGCTACTGCCTATTTTCATCTATAAATAATGCTACCATCCCTTTTTAATACCTTACATTTTCATTCCTTAGGAAACTAAATCCCTCAAACAAAATCAAAGGACCGGAAGCTTCAATTTAAATGGCCACAGCCCTTTACTTAAGCAAACCAAAGGATCGAATCTCCTTTATTTATTTATTTAATTTCAAACTTCCCCAAATCGAAATCGTTCTCAAAGGTCATGGGTTTCTCGAGGCTCGTGAGCGTCTTTAAGCATTTCGTGAATCGAAATCAATTCGATGAACAAGGAAGACGCGAAATTGATATTGGATCGAAAGGAGTGGGGTCTCGAGCTTCAACAGTCGCGATTAGTTTTGGCCGTCGATCTGAATACTGGAGTGAAGTTTGGGTTTTAAGGATTAAACAACATCATGCGATGTTGTTATTGGAAGATTGGTGGAGTTTTTAGCCACTGGGATGGGGTGGTCGAGGCTCTGCAGTAGTCCGATGATGGGGTTTCGGTTGCAATGGGTGTAATAAGGAATGAAACAAAAATAATTATTTTTGGTCATAATAAAGTGTTTAACCAAAATATACATTTTTGTCATTATGAAGGAAGATTACATTTTTGATCATTAATAAGGATTAAAACCAAAAGTACATTTTTGGTTCACAAAGAACAAAGAGTACATTTTGATAATTAAAAAGGATTAAAGTAAAATTAGTATTTTTGTTTACTTTAAAAGAATGAAGACAAAAATAACATTTTTGTTTATTTTAAAAGATTTGACAGGATTATCATATTTTGTACATCAGAATTGAATTTGACAAAATTATCATATTTTGTACATTATAATGAATCAGGCAAAATTATCATGTTTTGTACATTGAAAAGAATTAGACAAAATTTCAACATTTTTGTCACTTTTAAAGAATTGGAATGAAAGAGTAGATTTTTATTGTCATTTGTTCACAATAAAAAGTATTGAAACAGATGTCTGTGATGTTGAAATGTTTGATGTGTTAAATATATTGCTAGTATATTCAAACTGAGTATTACACTTCCATTTACGAGTCATCCGACCTGTTTATGTGATTGGGTCGATAATTTTCACACGTCGCCCAAGCGCACAAATAATCTATTATTTGTTTGATGGATGAAACCCCACATGGGTATTGGGATGATATTGGATACACACTAATCCCAATATTTAGTTATCTGTCAATCGATGGATTGACAGTCTGTGATGAGCGTCAGTTATTTACTTTTATGCTCTCACAGTTATAGATTCCACTTTGGTCGTCATTTGGATGTTTGGTAATTATTTATCACGATTGTTGATTCCATACAAAATATATGGTTGTTGGTTGAGTCACATTCCAATAAAGAATATTCTAGAAAAAGAATATTTTAGAAAATATATTTTTGAAAAGAATATTTTAGAAAAAGAATATATTTTGAGAAAATATTTTTTTATTGAAATAAACTTTTTATTAATTAGAATAAATCATAAAATTTAGATTAAATGAGTTTTTCCAATTTTTCAAGATTTAATTGAAGTTAAAATAAATAAATTGGATTTTGGGTTGTCGTGAATAGCGTCTTAAATAACACTGTTCTTAAACCCCATATGAACAGAATAATCTTTTAATTTAGATTATTAAATTTTCATTTAGTAATTGAAATAAGATGATGTGTGAGTCGGGTTTATTATGAATTGTGTTTCTTAGCGACATTTGTTCTTTAACCCAACTGGCAGCGAAAGTATGACTTGGAATTTATAAATCTTTTATTAAGATTTAAATGGTAATTTTCCAAAAGTAAAGTTTTCCAATTTAATACATTAAATTGGAATTGAATAGGATTCGAATTGATTATAACCGAGATAAGCTTCCGTAAAAGAAGGCTGATACTGCATATGGAATTTAAGAGGCCTTGCTGTTATTCCATTTATATTATTGGTTGGATACAGAAATTTATAACGATTATATATTGATTTGTTTTCTGTGAAGATTCCATATCTTATGGAAGATGATTTTGGGCTTACCGTGAACAATGTTTTAAATGACATTAGTTCTTTAACCCAGTTAAAGATAAGATAAATTTCTTAAATTTAAATAATCATTGAATAATGATTTTTGTTCTTAAAACCAAATTGGGGGTTTAATAAATCTTTAAAATTTAAGAATAAATTTGAAGAACTTATCTTTGATAAGATAATGTGAATATTTTATTCAAAAGGATATTCTGAATTGGAATGTGGCGTTGGATGTGTCTTTATAATACTTGATTTTTATTATAAAAATACGCGAATTATTCGGAAAGACCGGGTTTAACCCATTCCGAGTAATTACTACGACGATGAAGAGTCGAAGATGGAGACGGTGATTGAAGACCGACGATATTCACATCGAATGGATGTGTTGCTACAGAGACCCTTGATGGGAGTAGCTACCTTGAAGGGGCTTCAGTGGTGGTCGTCCGGACTATTATTGATTGTTCGGATTTGGTTTTCGCTCAGACCCAGAGCATAAGCTAGTAAATGGATGCGTGTCTGACATTGGATTTCGTTCCATGTGAATTACAGCGATTCCTGTTAATGTATGTCTGTTTGGTGGTGGAGGATTTATTCTCTGCTTAACACCCTGGTATATATTAATAGTGATTGATCGCATGGCGTGAATTGTCAATGTGGCACGCCAAGATGCAAATGATCAAGGCTTTTGTTGAAAAGCAGGGCCTTGTGGGATGATCAAAGCATAGCCTATTACGGCATAGCTTTGTGTATATCGTGACTTCGCGAGCCTCACACCCCGGTATGAGTCAAAAACGGGATATGGACCGTAGGAAGTGCACACGTTTCTTTCTAGCTAGTGGTAGTGTCAGTGCTTTTACACGGCCTGGCATTTTACTTATGTGGATGATGGATTTTGAGGCGCCTCGGATTTTTATAGGCCGATAGTGGTCATATTATAGGTTCAAAGGAACCGGGAAACGTGTGTTCAGGCACAACCAATCCACTACTGATAGGCGGGGACCGGCCCTACCGCTCCAAGGGTTGCCCATAGGTGTGATCCTGAGGCATTTGCTAGAGTGTCTCGAATCGGAGAGGAGCTTGCCCCTAGCCTCGACTCATGATGGAAAACCAACTTCCAATACGACCTTGCGGTTTTGATTGTAGAACTAGTATGGCGACATGATATATGGTACCCATGCCGTCTATGATTGATACATTATGATTGAAATGTTTTTTTTAACATATACACACTAATATTAAATCCGTTTTATCGTATCAAGCATCTTTTGACCATTATAAGGTAAAACCCTATCCTCCGGTTTGCATTGCATTATGTGATGGGACTTGGGTCTTATAATGGTTTCATTTTTCTAAAAAAGCATTGCGTTGTTTAACGTTTTACTTTATTTTATGCACTGGCAATCCAATGGAGTAAACCCGTTCTGCGTTAGCGGCGTGGTCCTGTGATTAGCCATATTAATTAGATAAGTTAAGTTAGATTTCTCATACCAGTCCCATGACTGACCTGTAGTTTGTTTCACTGGCAAACTCGGGTGCCCATATTTTCCACATGGGCAGTCGAGTAGCTTTTTGCAGATATATTTATAGGATCCTGGCTTATAGCTGAAGCGATATTCAGAAAGCTCTGTATCCTTATATTCCTTTCGGTTGTGTATTTGTATTATTTTCCCGCTGCTATTTAAATGTATTTTAAACCTCTGATATTATTGTATTCCTTTTATGTAACAAGTTCTCATACTCTGTTATATTCTTGTACTCTGATGTAATTGTTGTAATCAACAATAAAAGGTTCTTCAGTTTGTGTTCTCAAGGCAATCCAGCCTTTCCTTTACTGGGAAGTTTGGGTCGTTTCAAATATAATCGATATAAATATCGTTCGCGTCAAAATGGTGCATATCTAATCAACACGGCTTTATATAATTCAATAATTTCGTTATTCTATTCAACAAATGAATATTTTCTTCAACACATGAATTTTCTTTTATTCAACACATGAATATATATTTTATTCAACACATGAATTTTCTTTTATTCAACACATGAATATATATTTTAATCAACACATGAATTTTCTTTTATTCAACACATGAATATTCTTTTATCCAACACATGAATATATATTTTATTCAACACATGAATATTCTTTATTTTTCAAATTGGAATGAGGCCCAATCAATTACCATATAATGTTAATTATATGGATTCTCTACAACACATGTATATAATAGCAACGATAAATAATCATCCAGAGTGCACCACACAACTGCATAAGCATTAAATATAAATAATTAACGCTTACACAGTCTGTCAACCAATCGATCGACATACATCTAAATAATTGGGATTAGTGTACGCCAAATATCATCCAAACACTCGTGCGGGGTTTCAATCCACAAACACAGATTTTTATTTGTGCAGTTGGGCGATGTTTAAAATTTATCGTCCCAATCAATATCAGTCAAATGGGTGTACATAAACAAACCGTCTGATTTGTTTATAAATATTTATTTTAAATACACGTTAAAAATTATATTTTAACTATAAAATATTTTATTCCATTCTACATCACACAATCAATATTCACACCACAACCAACAAACAAACAAGTCATCCATGGTCTGTGGACAACGGGTGTCGGGTGCTGCTAAACACCGTCTGCATCCTAGTATATATTTCAACTAGAAAACAAATTAAAAGTGAGAAGTTCTCACCTTTGGGATCCACTCCTCCAGTCCTTATCTTTGAACGGTTTGAATTTAGATTTGTTTTTCGATAGTACCATCGCAATCTGTATCACGCAGTTGATTATTAAAAATCACATTTTTATACTGTTACTTCATACATAAAAATCATATTTTATGTTGATGTTTATATTATAAAAATTATATTTTTATAATTCAGTTTTCCATATATTTTCCTTTTCAACATAAAATTCATATTTTTATTTTCTCAATCATATAAAAATCATATTTTTATCATCTCTATAATATAAAAACATATTTTTATTATCTCTATCATATAAAAATCATATTTTTATTTTCTCTATCATATAAAAATCATATTTTTATAATACCTACTACATAAAAATCAAAAAAATTTATATTATTTGTTATATAAAAATCATATTTTGATTTCAAATATCTATGCATAAAAATCGTATTTTTATTTCGCTACTTTATATATAAAAATTATATTTTTAAATCGCTACTCTCTATATAAAGATTATATTTTTAAAACGCTACTCTATATATAAAGATTATATTTTTTATTCAAACAAAGATTATATTTTTATTCTTAAAAACAATGTATATTTAGAAAAACCTGACTTTTACTATGTTATTTATAAATAAACAGAACTGTAAAACTCACTGTGTTTGTGGTTTTCGCTGAACCCATCAACGTTCACCAGAAAAGTCGTCGGGCGCGCCTCCCTAAGCTACTTGACCGTGTAACGACCCAGAAAATCTGAACCAATTTAAAAATTTTTAAATTGGCTAAAATAATGGATTTTAAATATTTAAAATAAATATTTTAAATAATGGCGATGAAAACTGAGTTCGAATCGACAATGGAAAACGAATATAATTAATTATAATTATATATAGAATTGAAAATGGCGCGGTAGTTCGATAATTCGATTTCAAACTTCAATTGAATATACCGGGTGCAAAACAATCCAGATTTTAGTGAAACCAAAAGCATTTGGATCTAAATGATAATATCTTTCTAACGAATCCGACCAATCGAAATTTGATAGCGGGAATCAAAAGATATGTCCAGTTGAAAATACTGAATAGTCGCTATGAAATTCAGGCCCTTAAAAATGGACATTTTGCAGATGACCTTGGATTTCGACGAAACCACTTTTGTTGGATCCGCAGTGTAAAGTTATTGCTAGGTTTCAAATTTCATAATTTTTCGAATCAATATGTGAGCGTGGCAAAAGAAAACGCGTTTGACCAGTTTCTGTTGATTTTAATCGAATGGAAATTGGCCATTTTTCAAACGGTCTCAGAATTCGACGAAACTAGTTTTGTTAGGACCGTATCGTCAATACGAAGCTAGAAAATATTTTTCTAGAATTTTTCTAGTTAGTATGTGACCCCGGTAATTTGAAATGTGCGTTTAAAATTCAATATAGTGATTTAAATGAAAATTCAAAAGGAAACTGATTGTAACGATCAAATCAGCTTGCGATACATATCCCATTGTGCTCGGAATGGGGGTAAAACGCTATGACGACAGGCGGTGGGCCTCGTTTCGAGGTCGTATGTAAAAGTCAACCCTTTTGCAAATATAAATAATAAAATAATTAAAAAAAAATATAATTTTTAATTTCTCCCCCCCCCCTTTATCTTCATTGCCCCCCCCCCCCCCCGATTAATAAAATCAGAAAACGAAATAAGAAAAAAAAAAACCTAAGCATCGCGACGCCCCCCCTCGTCTCGACGCCGACGAAGACCCGCCCCCCCCCTCGTCTCGACGTCGACGAAGACCTCGGCCCCTCCATCGATCGAAGACCCCGCTTCCCCCCTGTTCGTCGAACCAGTGACGAGCCCCGAAGCACCGCCTCCCGTTCGAAACCTCGCATCCGCCTCCCTCGTTCGAAGCCCTAGCGTCGCCGCACCTCATCGAGCAAACCAGCGAACGCCCACCTCGAGGAGCCTCCGACGAACTGCAGAAACCCCCCCCCCCCCCTATCTGTAAGTATTTTTATTTTTAGTTTTAAATTCTTAAAAACTGATTTTCTTTAAAAGTATAAAACTGAAAATTTAATTAGGTTTAAAACAGAATTGATTTTTAAAAATAGATATAAAACAGAATTTAAAAAGAATAAATCTGTTTAATTTAAAAAGAATAAAACTGTTTTTATAAAAGGATTTAAACTGAATTTTTTTTAGATTTTAAAACTGATGTTAAATAGAATCAAAAACTGATTTTGTTAAAAAGTATAAAACTGAATTGATTTTTTTTAAAGTATAAAACTGGATTTTTTAAAAAAGTATAAAACTGAAATTTTTAAAAAAGTATAAAAACTGATTTTGTTTTAAAGTAAAAATCATATTTTTATATATCGAAAGTCGGAAGTAAAAATCAGATTTTTATATATTGAAAGTCGAAGTAAAAATCATATTTTTATATATTGAATAGCATAGTAAAAATTTGATTTTTACATGTGTAGAGAATACGGGCGAAAGCGACAAAAGGCGGAGATTTCTCTAAGGAAGTGTCGTGCAGTTGGACAGCTATTGGTGAGATTTCTGATTTTAAAATATTATATATGTGTTGAAGTAAAAGTGAATAGCTATATATAAATATATATATATATATATATATATATATATATATATATATATACGCCCCTCGTCCACAAACCATGGACGATATTTATTGGTTGAAATTGTTGTGAAAATTGAATGGTTGTTTGGGATTGTTTGTGATTGATATTGGTTGATTGAGGTTGAAAAATACCCATTGGTGGTTGTGAAATATTTGGTTGAAACCACTTAGGATTAGTTTGTGGAAATGAAATAAATATATACATGCCGCCTGCGTGCGAACTAGATGCATGATCCCCATTGTCAAAAACCGCGAGGTTTTAAGGTAGAGCGAGGAGCCGTACTAGGGACGGTGCCGGTGTAACTACCCTGCCGTTATGCTGCCGAAATTTTGAATAATATTTGTGTGTTTGAATTATTTTCATATGCTTAAACTATATTTATTCATTGTATAGAAAACATTCATGTGTTGAATTGATATTCATTCGTTGTTTAGAAATTCATGTGTTGAATGGTATTCATATTTTGAAATAAATTGTTCGATAATAAAAATCACATTTTTATCTATATATAAAAACCATAGAAAACATTCATGTGTTGAATTGATATTCATTCGTTGTTTAGAAATTCATGTGTTGAATGGTATTCATATTTTGAAATAAATTGTTCGATAATAAAAATCACATTTTTATCTATATATAAAAACCATAGAAAACATTCATGTGTTGAATTGATATTCATTCGTTGTTTAGAAATTCATGTGTTGAATGGTATTCATATTTTGAAATAAACTGTTCGATAATAAAAATCACATTTTTATCTATATATAAAAACTATTGAAAACATTCATGTGTTGAATTGATATTCATTCGTTGTTTAGAAATTCATGTGTTGAATGGTATTCATATTTTGAAATAAATTGTTCGATAATAAAAATCACTTTTTTACGTATATATAAAAACCATAGAAAACATTCATGTGTTGAATTGATATTCATTCGTTGTTTAGAAATTCATGTGTTGAATGGTATTCATATTTTGAAATAAATTGTTCGATAATAAAAATCACATTTTTATCTATATATAAAAACTATTGAAAACATTCATGTGTTGAATTGATATTCATTCGTTGTTTAGAAATTCATGTGTTGAATGGGATTCATATTTTGAAATAAATTGTTTGATAATAAAAATCACCTTTTATCGACTATATGAACTATATAGAAAAAATAGTGTTTTGAAATGAATTGTTTTACAATAAAAATCACATTTTTATTGTATGCATAAATCGTTGAAATGTGAAGTGTTAAAAATAGCCACTTGTTCAAACTAAACATATATGAGTTGAAATATTCATTAATTAGCTAATGAAATGATTTGCACCTATGTATGTAACATTAGAATAAATGGTGTCTTTAAACCAAACAGAAATCAAATATGAAGTTGAATAGAAAAGGATAAATGATAAGAACTGTATATATATGTATATGCATATTCATTGAACAGGTGATAGCAAAGGGGCTAGAGAAGAGGAATAAAATTTTGTGCCCGACAAATAGGTACACATTTACTGATTTGTTTGGGTGATGATTTTGAGCCTGTTGGCTAGCCGCTTGGCTTCTTCTTTTTCTTTTTGAGATTAGAAGGACCGGGAACGCTATTTGCGATTTCCTGATGCTCCCGGTGCAGGGGAGGTTATGGCGAAATTTTTCCAAAATTTAAGGTGTTAGAAAAATATTTGAAGTGAAAACGATATTGAAATTGTTGAATGAACTATATTTATATAAATATATAAATATAAATAAAATTAAAACGAAACGAAGCCGTGCAGTTCGTATTTTGAAACCGTGATTTCAAACGACTAGTGCGGGAAATCCGACCATTGGATTTTCCCGAAACCTCAACCGTCGGGTTCGCCTTGGAATAATCTTTCCAACGGCACCAACCTTGTTAAAATCCAACGGTTGGATTGTCTGGAATGTTTAATTCAATTCTGAAGAAAAACAGCGCCAGAAACGATTATATTTATTTATATATATAAATATAATTATATTTAATCGAATAACGACGCTGCAGTTCGTATTTTGAAATTGAAATTTCAAACGATTGTACCGGGAGATCCGACCGTCGGATTTTCCCGAAACTGGAACCGTTGGGTTCGTTTTGAAAAGACCTTTCTAATGATGTAAATTTTGGGAAGATCCAACGGTTAGATTTTCAGATATGTGTAAATCAAATCTGAAGAAAAACAGCGCCACGGCCGCCTTATGGCCCGAAGCGTCGTTTTGAATAAAATAGCTATTTTTAAAATAAATAAAAATAGCAATAAATAGTTATAAAATATCATAAGTGATATGGAATGGAAATAAACTGAATTTGCTTGATTTATGTGATATTTGATGGTTGAATGTGTTTGGTGTGAAAATTACATTAAAGAACAAAATTGGTGTTGTCGAATAATTTAACCATTGAAATAAATCGAATTGAAATTCTAAATATACGTGAATTATTTGAAAAAGCCGAGTTAATTCTCATTTCAAATAATTGATCGACGATTGAAAGTCGAAGATGAAGACGATGGTCGAAGACCGGAGATCTTCACCTCGTTTGGATGGTAACCGAGGTCCTGATTGGGAGGCATCCCGAAATATGGATAATGAGTGGTGATCGTTCAGACGTACGTGTTGATCGAAGGGTTTGCGAGGTATTTAGTGCCTCCGGTTTCGTTCAGACCCAGAACGGACTTGTAAATGGACTGTGTGTCTGACATTGGGGTTTATTCTGTGTTGATTGATTTCTGTTAAATATACATCTGATTGGCGGCGGAGAATTTATTCTTTTGCTTAACGCCCTTCTCTGAGACGCACGAGCTCAGAGGTTGTATATCGATGGACATCAGTCGCATGGCATGAATTTCCTATGTGGCATGCTAAGATGCAGTGATCAGGGCTTCTGTTGAAAAGCAAGGTCTTGTGGAGATGATCAAAGCACCGCCTGTGTGGCGTAGCTTTGTGTATAACGTAAATTCGCGAGCCTCACACCCCGGTATGAACCTGAAACGGGAGAAGGACCTCAGGGAGGGCATGCGTTTCTTTCTAGCTAGGGTGGTGTCAGTGACCTACCAGCCCTGACATTTATATACTTTTCACCTATGTGGTTGTTGCTGTTGCGAGGTGCCTCGGTTTGATCGGACGATCCGGGTCCGATGGAGTCATTCGTTGGCTCGTTTACGCCCCAAAGGGCGGGGAAACGTATTGTTCAGGCATTTTAATCCACATCGGTGGACCGGCCCTGTCGCTCCAAGGGCCCACCTGAGTCTGGGTCATGTGGCTCGGGCTAGAGAGTCACGAATTCGGTAAGGACTATCTTTTGCCTTGGTTCATGACGGAAATCCAATTTCCAAATACGACATCGTGCGGTTTTGATTGTATACCTATATATGGCGACATAGTGGTATGGGGCATTAATGCCGTCTATGATTGATAGTTATAATTTGAAATTGTTTTCAAAACATATAAACACTAGCGATAATATCAAATGCCTTTGTTTTATTCGTATCAAGCATATTTTGGCCGTTATAAGGTAAAAACTCTATCCTCCGGTTTGCGTTGCATTGTGTGATGGGAACTGAGTCTTATAACGGCTTCATTTTTATAAAAAGCATAGCGATGTTTAAAAGAAAGATTTGTTTTAAAGCACTGGCAATCCAATGGAGTAAACCCGTTCCGCGAAAGTGGCGTGGTCCTGTGATTAGCCAATTATATATGTGTTGAGTGGATTTCTCATACCAGTCCCATGACTGACTCGTAGTTTGTTTCACTCTCAAACTCGGGTGCCCCTTTTTCTACACGGGCAGCCTTGTATTCAGGTTTAGCTGGTTCTTTCTGGATAGCTGGAGCTGAAGATGGATTCTATCATTTATTCTTTTTATGCTGTTCAGCTCCTATTGTACATATTTTGTTTATTTCCACTGTAGACATTTATGTATAGCTGAACTGTATTTGTACTAAATAAGATCCTGTATACTGTGTAACTCTGATGATTACTTTTATCCAGTATATTTTGTTGTTCATTCTGGTGTATTTATTTAATTATGTTCTGCTATTATCTGTTTCTGTGTTATATTCCAAAAGATAACCTTGTTTCCGTGAGAACGGGAAATCGGGTCGTCTCATCGTGGTATCAGAGCTTTGGTTAAGCTTAGTTCTGGAATATAACATTTGAACGAACTCGTCAGAAATAGAACCAGTAGTGTTCTAGGACGGGTGACTCTATATAGATAGGATCAGCAATATCCTAGTATGAGTAAAGCAGAATGAATACACTTCGATAGACACATTTACACCTCAAGTATTTGTCTCTATATTTTAAAATACCTTTTCTGTGACCTGACACTTGATCTGCTACTTGCAGAAGAACTAGAAAATGAGTGCCAGAAACAGAAGAAGTAATACTAACCCGGATATAGAAGCTCTATTCATGAAGTATAGAAATCTGGGAGGAAAGTCGTTCTCCGGCGAAGAATCTATTATGAGAACACAAGCTTGGATTCGTTCGGCTGAGAAAATCTTCGAAGCATTAAAGCTGAGGGATGACCAGAAAAGATTACTGGCCTCCTGGGCTCTCAAAGATGAAGCTTTGTTCTGGTGGGATTCGGTTATAGAGAATAATCCAGAAGGTGATATCACCTGGGACAGATTCAAGGTGATTTTCCTAGAAAGATTTACTCCTCCCGAAGCGACCGAACGACTATGCGATGAATTTTCTTATCTGATACAAGGAGACATGACAATTCCCGAATATCACAAGAAATTCAATGAACTTGCTCACTTTGCTCCTCATCTAATTCAAGACCTAAAGAGGAAAAATATGAGATTTATTCATGGCCTTCAAAGGAAATACCGGAATAAAGTATTGGGGCATGTGAAGCTCCCTTTCTCAGAAATGATTTATATGGCTTATCAATACGAAGATCTAGACAAGAAAGGAATGTTGCGCGACGAAGAAGAAGTTTGTTGTAGTGACAAAACAGAGTCAGAAATTGATATTCCTGAGGCAAGTACAACGTCTGAGATCCGTAAAAAGCCCGGTACTAAGAGGAAAAGGGCTGAATCTGGGAAAGAACCCGTAACGACCACCGTATGCAATAACTGCAATAAGAAAGGACATCTTTCGATAAGTTGCAGATCTCTAAGGAAACAAGTAAAGGATGGGTCTAAATCCGGTAAGAGGTTACAAGAGAAAAGAGGATGCCATAAGTGCCACCAAGCCGGGCATATTGCGAAAAACTGCCCGCTACCTCAGAAACCTAAAGAAGTAAATATAAATGAAGTGGTGGAAGTACTTGCATCCTCGTCTACTCAGGAAAGGTCCGATGTTTTAGAAGGCACGCTCAATGTCAAAAACATTACAGTTAAAGTACTGTTTGACACAGGCGCGTCACGAAGCTTTATTGCAAAGAGTGCAGTCAAGAAGTTGGATCTGAGGTTGAAAAAGCTCAAAGAACCAATGACGGTGCAAAATCCAGTTGGGGGTTCCATCAATCTCAGTTGGGTTTGTGCCGTACCAGTCTCTTTTTCTTGCTATAAATTCCCTATTATCTGTATCGTCATGAATTTTAATGAATTCGATCTTATTCTGGGATTGGATTGGCTAACCAAATATGAAGCGGAGGTCAGATGCGCCGAGAGAGTTGTAAAGGCAAAAGCACAATTGGGAAATTATATAACCATACCATGTGAAGGCCCGACTTCAAATAGAAAAGATTTCTGGTCAGCTCTCGATGTTTCTCCAGCCCAAATTGAAAATATCCCTGAAGTTACAGAGAATATTCCTGACCTCATCAAAGATATTCCTGTCGTCAAGAACTATGCGGATGTGTTCGAGGAAGTTGTTCGCTTACCTCCGCAAAGAGAAATAGATTTCAAGATTGCTTTGATTCCCAATGCAAGGCCGGTAGTTCACGCTATTCGAAGAATGTCCTTGAAAGAGAAGGAGGAATTAGACAATCAAACAAGACAGCTAGTATGGAAGGGTCTGATCAGGCCTAGTTTCTCTGATTGGGGTGCAGCAGTGGTGTTTGTCCCAAAATCTGACGGTACTCTACGGTTATGTGTGGATTATCGTGATCTGAACAAACAGACAATAAAGAATAAATATCCATTGCCGCGGATTGATGATTTGTTGGATCGATTAAATGGAGCATAAGTATTTTCACGAGTGGACCTAGCTACAGGTTTCCATCAACTTCGAATTGCCGAAGAGTGTGTTCCAATGACAGCGTTCAGAGGCCCCGACTTATTCTACGAGTGGTTAGTAATGCCGTTCGGTTTATGTAACGCTCCAGCCTATTTCGTCGATCTGATGAATAGAGTATTCAGAGGAGTACTGAACAAATTTGTTTTGGTTTTTATTGATGATATTCTAATCTTCTCTAAATCAAAGGCCGAACATGAAAAGCATCTGGAACAAGTGTTAGAAATTCTCAGACGGAATGTATTAAAAGCAAAGTTTTCCAAATGTATATTCTGGCAAGATGAAGTGAAATTTCTGGGCCATGTCGTATCGAAAGATGGAATCGCTGTGGATCCAAGCAAAATCACAGCTATTCAGAATTGGAAACAGCCCAGTACCCCCACTGAAGTCCGCAGTTTTCTCGGATTGGCTAGCTATTACCGGAAGTTCGTTAAAGACTATTCTAAGATATCTGGCCACTTAACAAAGCTTACAAAGAAGCATTCTAAGTTTAAATGGACTCAAGAGAGTGAGGAGGCTTTTGAAGAGCTAAAGTTAAGATTAACAACTGCTCCAGTGTTAACCATCATCGATGGCAACCAAGATTTAAAAGTCTGGACTGATGCTTCTAGAGAAGGCCTGGGCGCAGTGTTAATGCAAAGAGGCCAAGTAATTGCCTATGCTAGCCGTCAACTAAAGCCGCACGAGAAAAACTATGTAATTCATGATCTTGAGTTATTGGCTATCATATTCTCTTTGAAAATCTGGAGACACTATCTTCTGGGCGAGAGATTTGAACTGTTTACAGATCATCAGTCATTAAAGTATCTGTTCACTCAGAAGGACTTAAATTTGAGGCAGCAACGTTGGCTAGAGTTTCTTGCAGCATATGACTTCGAAATTATATATACTCCAGGAAAAGCCAATGTCGTGGCCGATGCGCTGAGTCGAAAGAATGTAATGATCGCCAGCTTTATTATCACGTCTTCCTTGATTGACAAAATATCTATTCTTCAGAAGGAGGATAACTTTATTAAAGATATGATCAAAAGGATTCATAAAGGCGAACCCTCGTGTTTTCAAATAGATAACGACGAGACCTTGAGGTTAAAAGGAAGGATTTGTGTTCCTAACGTTCCTGAGCTAAAAAGGGAAGTGTTAGACGAGTGTCACAAGTCCAAGCTGAGTATCCATCCTGGTGTGGCCAAAATGTATAACGATCTCAAAAGAACTTTCTGGTGGAAGGCTATGAAAAGAGACGTTTCGATATATGTTAGTCGATGCCCTACTTGCCAGCTAGTTAAAAGCGACCAACAGAAATTGGCTGGACTATTGCAACCACTAGAAGTTCCTGGCTGGAAGTGGGAACATATTTCTATGGATTTCATTGATGGTCTGCCCAGGACCAGAAAAGGAAATGACAGTATTTGGGTGATCGTAGATCGTTTCACGAAGACCGCCCATTTCATACCTGTCAAATCAAATAGAACCGCTCAGAGTCTGGCGCAAATATACTTCAGGGAAATAGTTAGACTGCATGGAGTGCCGCTCAGTATAGTAAGTGATAGAGATACAATATTCACTAGCAAATTCTGGGAAGCATTTCAAGTCGTGCTAGGAACGAAGTTGAACTTGAGCACCGCTTATCATCCTCAGACAGACGGTCAGACTGAGAGGGTGAATCGCATTTTAGAAGATCTATTGCGGGCTTGTGTTATAGATTTCGGTGGATCATGGGAAGACCATCTGCATTTGGCTGAATTCTCTTATAACAACAGCTACCAGGCGAGCCTGACAATGTCGCCATTCGAAGCATTATATGGTAGACCGTGACGATCTCCTGCTTGTTGGGTCGAGCCTGGGAATAGACTTGTGTTGGGTCCCGATATGATTCGAGAAGCGGCCGACAAAGTCGATTTTATTAAGAAACGATTGCTCGCCGCTCAAAGCCGACAAAAGAGCTATGCCGATAAAAGAAGAAGAGATATATCCTTCGAAGTTGGCGACTATGTATATTTGAAAGTATCGCCGATGAGAGGAGTTATCAGGTTCGGTAAAACTGGAAAGTTAGCGCCTAAATTCATTGGTCCGTTTCCTATTCTGGAACGGATTGGAACTCTCGCATATAAAGTTAAATTGCCAGACTGGTTGCCTGGAGTGCATGATGTAATTCATATATCTCAACTTCGAAAGCACGTTCATGATCCAGACTTGATCGTGGAAGAAGCAGCTCAGCAGGACATTGAAATTACTCCAGAATTAGCTGTGAGGCGTGAGCCGCTAAAGATTATCGGCAAAGAAACCAAAGAGCTGAGGAATAAGAAGGTTCACTTAGTCAAAGTGCAATGGAGTGGAGATCCGCGAGATTGTACTTGGGAAACTGAGGAGAGCATTCAGAAAGCTTATCCTAGATGCCGAGTAGATATCTCTGAATGACTCCGGTGCAAGGTACATTTACCCTACTTTGCATTACCGTTTAATTCTCTATTCTGTTGCTATTTTCTTCCCATGGATGTGCATTGTTTATTCTATACTCTGAATATAAAGAACAAATTGGTTGTTGTATTGTGGGATTGTAGATTTATCAAACCACTTTCGACTTTATTCCTTTTCGGGGACGAAAAGTTTTAAGTGGGGGAGATTGTAACGACCCAGAAAATCTGAACCAATTTAAAAAATTTTAAATTGGCTAAAATAATGGATTTTAAATATTTAAAATAAATATTTTAAATAATGGCGATGAAAACTGAGTTCGAATCGACAATGGAAAACGAATATAATTAATTATAATTATATATAGAATTGAAAATGGCGCGGTAGTTCGATAATTCGATTTCAAACTTCAATTGAATATACCGGGTGCAAAACAATCCGGATTTTAGTGAAACCAAAAGCATTTGGATCTAAATGATAATATCTTTCTAATGAATCCGACCAATCGAAATTTGATAGCGGGAATCAAAAGATATGTCCAGTTGAAAATACTGAATAGTCGCTATGGAATTCAGGCCCTTAAAAATGGACATTTTGCAGATGACCTCGGATTTCGACGAAACCACTTTTGTTGGATCCGCAGTGTAAAGTTATTGCTAGGTTTCAAATTTCATAATTTTTCGAATCAATATGTGAGCGTGGCAAAAGAAAACGCGTTTGACCAGTTTTTGTTGATTTTAATCGAATGGAAATTGGCCATTTTTCAAACGGTCTCAGAATTCGACGAAACTAGTTTTGTTAGGACCGTATCGTCAATACGAAGCTAGAAAATATTTTTCTAGAATTTTTCTAGTTAGTATGTGACCCCGGTAATTTGAAATGTGCGTTTAAAATTCAATATAGTGATTTAAATGAAAATTCAAAAGGAAACTGATTGTAACGATCAAATCAGCTTGCGATACATATCCCATTGTGTTCGGAATGGGGGTAAAACGCTATGGACGACAGGCGGTGGGCCTCGTTTCGAGGTCGTATGTAAAAGTCAACCCTTTTGCAAATATAAATAATAAAATAATTAAAAAAATATATATAATTTTTAATTTCTCCCCCCCCCCCTTTATCTTCATTGCCCCCCCCATTAATAAAATCAGAAAACGAAATAAGAAAAAAAAAAACCTAAGCATCGCGACGCCCCCCCCCCCCCCTCGTCTCGACGCCGACGAAGACCCGCCCCCCCTCGTCTCGACGTCGACGAAGACCTCGGCCCCTCCATCGATCGAAGACCCCGCTTCCCCCCTGTTCGTCGAACCAGTGACGAGCCCCGAAGCACCGCCTCCCGTTCGAAACCTCGCATCCGCCTCCCTCGTTCGAAGCCCTAGCGTCGCCGCACCTCATCGAGCAAACCAGCGAACTCCCACCTCGAGGAGCCTCCGACGAACTGCAGAAACCCCCCTATCTGTAAGTATTTTTATTTTTAGTTTTAAATTCTTAAAAACTGATTTTCTTTAAAAGTATAAAACTGAAAATTTAATTAGGTTTAAAACAGAATTGATTTTTAAAAAAAGATATAAAACAGAATTTAAAAAGAATAAATCTGTTTAATTTAAAAAGAATAAAACTGTTTTTATAAAAGGATTTAAACTGAATTTTTTTTAGATTTTAAAACTGATGTTAAATAGAATCAAAAACTGATTTTGTTAAAAAGTATAAAACTGAATTGATTTTTTTTAAAGTATAAAACTGGATTTTTTAAAAAAGTATAAAACTGAAATTTTTAAAAAAGTATAAAAACTGATTTTGTTTTAAAGTAAAAATCATATTTTTATATATCGAAAGTCGGAAGTAAAAATCAGATTTTTATATATTGAAAGTCGAAGTAAAAATCATATTTTTATATATTGAATAGCATAGTAAAAATTCGATTTTTACATGTGTAGAGAATACGGGCGAAAGCGACAAAAGGCGGAGATTTCTCTAAGGAAGTGTCGTGCAGTTGGATAGCTATTGGTGAGATTTCTGATTTTAAAATATTATATATGTGTTGAAGTAAAAGTGAATAGCTATATATAAATATCTATCTATATATATATATATATATATATATATATATATATATATATATATATACGCCCCTCGTCCACAAACCATGGACGATCTTTATTGGTTGAAATTGTTGTGAAAATTGAATGGTTGTTTGGGATTGTTTGTGATTGATATTGGTTGATTGAGGTTGAAAAATACCCATTGGTGGTTGTGAAATATTTGGTTGAAACCACTTAGGATTAGTTTGTGGAAATGAAATAAATATATACATGCCGCCTGCGTGCGAACTAGATGCATGATCCCCATTGTCAAAAACCGCGAGGTTTTAAGGTAGAGCGAGGAGCCGTACTAGGGACGGTGCCGGTGTAACTACCCTGCCGTTATGCTGCCGAAATTTTGAATAATATTTGTGTGTTTGAATTATTTTCATATGCTTAAACTATATTTATTCATTGTATAGAAAACATTCATGTGTTGAATTGATATTCATTCGTTGTTTAGAAATTCATGTGTTGAATGGTATTCATATTTTGAAATAAATTGTTCGATAATAAAAATCACATTTTTATCTATATATAAAAACCATAGAAAACATTCATGTGTTGAATTGATATTCATTCGTTGTTTAGAAATTCATGTGTTGAATGGTATTCATATTTTGAAATAAATTGTTCGATAATAAAAATCACATTTTTATCTATATATAAAAACCATAGAAAACATTCATGTGTTGAATTGATATTCATTCGTTGTTTAGAAATTCATGTGTTGAATGGTATTCATATTTTGAAATAAATTGTTCGATAATAAAAATCACATTTTTATCTATATATAAAAACTATTGAAAACATTCATGTGTTGAATTGATATTCATTCGTTGTTTAGAAATTCATGTGTTGAATGGTATTCATATTTTGAAATAAATTGTTCGATAATAAAAATCACTTTTTTACGTATATATAAAAACCATAGAAAACATTCATGTGTTGAATTGATATTCATTCGTTGTTTAGAAATTCATGTGTTGAATGGTATTCATATTTTGAAATAAATTGTTCGATAATAAAAATCACATTTTTATCTATATATAAAAACTATTGAAAACATTCATGTGTTGAATTGATATTCATTCGTTGTTTAGAAATTCATGTGTTGAATGGGATTCATATTTTGAAATAAATTGTTTGATAATAAAAATCACCTTTTATCGACTATATGAACTATATAGAAAAAATAGTGTTTTGAAATGAATTGTTTTACAATAAAAATCACATTTTTATTGTATGCATAAATCGTTGAAATGTGAAGTGTTAAAAATAGCCACTTGTTCAAACTAAACATATATGAGTTGAAATATTCATTAATTAGCTAATGAAATGATTTGCACCTATGTATGTAACATTAGAATAAATGGTGTCTTTAAACCAAACAGAAATCAAATATGAAGTTGAATAGAAAAGGATAAATGATAAGAACTGTATATATATGTATATGCATATTCATTGAACAGGTGATAGCAAAGGGGCTAGAGAAGAGGAATAAAATTTTGTGCCCGACAAATAGGTACACATTTACTGATTTGTTTGGGTGATGATTTTGAGCCTGTTGGCTAGCCGCTTGGCTTCTTCTTTTTCTTTTTGAGATTAGAAGGACCGGGAACGCTATTTGCAATTTCCCGATGCTCCCGGTGCAGGGGAAGTTATGGCGAAATTTTTCCAAAATTTAAGGTGTTAGAAAAATATTTGAAGTGAAAACGATATTGAAATTGTTGAATGAACTATATTTATATAAATATATAAATATAAATAAAATTAAAACGAAACGAAGCCGTGCAGTTCGTATTTTGAAACCGTGATTTCAAACGACTAGTGCGGGAAATCCGACCATTGGATTTTCCCGAAACCTCAACCGTCGGGTTCGCCTTGGAATAATCTTTCCAACGGCACCAACCTTGTTAAAATCCAACGGTTGGATTGTCTGGAATGTTTAATTCAATTCTGAAGAAAAACAACGCCAGAAACGATTATATTTATTTATATATATAAATATAATTATATTTAATCGAATAACGACGCTGCAGTTCGTATTTTGAAATTGAAATTTCAAACGATTGTACCGGGAGATCCGACCGTCGGATTTTCCCGAAACTGGAACCGTTGGGTTCGTTTTGAAAAGACCTTTCTAATGATGTAAATTTTGGGAAGATCCAACGGTTAGATTTTCAGATATGTGTAAATCAAATCTGAAGAAAAACAGCGCCACGGCCGCCTTATGGCCCGAAGCGTCGTTTTGAATAAAATAGCTATTTTTAAAATAAATAAAAATAGCGATAAATAGTTATAAAATATCATAAGCGATATGGAATGGAAATAAACTGAATTTGCTTGATTTATGTGATATTTGATGGTTGAATGTGTTTGGTGTGAAAATTACATTAAAGAACAAAATTGGTGTTGTCGAATAATTTAACCATTGAAATAAATCGAATTGAAATTCTAAATATACGTGAATTATTTGAAAAAGCCGAGTTAATTCTCATTTCAAATAATTGATCGACGATTGAAAGTCGAAGATGAAGACGATGGTCGAAGACCGGAGATCTTCACCTCGTTTGGATGGTAACCGAGGTCCTGATTGGGAGGCATCCCGAAATATGGATAATGAGTGGTGATCGTTCAGACGTACGTGTTGATCGAAGGGTTTGCGAGGTATTTAGTGCCTCCGGTTTCGTTCAGACCCAGAACGGACTTGTAATTGGACTGTGTGTCTGACATTGGGGTTTATTCTGTGTTGATTGATTTCTGTTAAATATACATCTGATTGGCGGCGGAGAATTTATTCTTTTGCTTAACGCCCTTCTCTGAGACGCACGAGCTCAGAGGTTGTATATCGATGGACATCAGTCGCATGGCATGAATTGCCTGTGTGGCATGCTAAGATGCAGTGATCAGGGCTTCTGTTGAAAAGCATGGTCTTGTGGAGATGATCAAAGCACCGCCTGTGTGGCGTAGCTTTGTGTATAACGTAAATTCGCGAGCCTCACACCCCGGTATGAACCTGAAACGGGAGAAGGACCTCAGGGAGGGCATGCGTTTCTTTCTAGCTAGGGTGGTGTCAGTGACCTACCAGCCCTGACATTTATATACTTTTCACCTATGTGGTTGTTGCTGTTGCGAGGCGCCTCGGTTTGATCGGACTATCCGGGTCCGATGGAGTCATTCGTTGGCTCGTTTACGCCCCAAAGGGCGGGGAAACGTATTGCTCAGGCATTTTAATCCACATCGGTGGACCGGCCCTGTCGCTCCAAGGGCCCACCTGAGTCTGGGTCATGTGGCTCGGGCTAGAGAGTCACGAATTCGGTAAGGACTATCTTTTGCCTTGGTTCATGACGGAAATCCAATTTCCAAATACGACATCGTGCGGTTTTGATTGTATACCTATATATGGCGACATAGTGGTATGGGGCATTAATGCCGTCTATGATTGATAGTTATGATTTGAAATTGTTTTCAAAACATATAAACACTAGCAATAATATCAAATGCCTTTGTTTTATTCGTATCAAGCATATTTTGGCCGTTATAAGGTAAAAACTCTATCCTCCGGTTTGCGTTGCATTGTGTGATGGGAACTGAGTCTTATAACGGCTTCATTTTTATAAAAAGCATAGCGATGTTTAAAAGAAAGATTTGTTTTAAAGCACTGGCAATCCAATGGAGTAAACCCGTTCCGCGAAAGTGGCGTGGTCCTGTGATTAGCCAATTATATATGTGTTGAGTGGATTTCTCATACCAGTCCCATGACTGACTCGTAGTTTGTTTCACTCTCAAACTCGGGTGCCCCTTTTTCTACACGGGCAGCCTTGTATTCAGGTTTAGCTGGTTCTTTCTGGATAGCTGGAGCTGAAGATGGATTCTATCATTTATTCTTTTTATGCTGTTCAGCTCCTATTGTACATATTTTGTTTATTTCCACTGTAGACATTTATGTATAGCTGAACTGTATTTGTACTAAATAAGATCCTGTATACTGTGTAACTCTGATGATTACTTTTATCCAGTATATTTTGTTGTTCATTCTGGTGTATTTATTTAATTATGTTCTGCTATTATCTGTTTCTGTGTTATATTCCAAAAGATAACCTTGTTTCCGTGAGAACGGGAAATCGGGTCGTCTCAGACCGTCGATCTGAAACTTCCCTCACCTCCGCCCATCCTTCCTCCACCCGTGCCTGGCGGCGCACCCCACTCGAGCTCACCATCCGCTTGGAAAATGACTACGAAGTCATGCCCTTTAAACCCACGAATTGGCCACCAGTGAGCATAGGAGATCATCTCCACCGTTAGGAATATCGACCTCACCTAGCTCAAGCTTTTCCGTGTAGAACATTCGTTAATTACTGAGTGGTTGAGGAGAATTCAAGGGAGGAGGGTTCGAATGTTTTTCCGCCATCGGGTTTTGAGAGGGAGGCGCACTTTAGATGTTTGACCCTGCTTTGACTTAGGGTTTAGTGGAGAGAAATGGTTTGACTTAAGTAGTTATATATATATATATATTAATATAAATTAATTCGTAAATAACTAGTTTAACGCTACGAACTTCAAATCAAACCCAACGACTGTCGCCCCTAGCCAATTACCCCCATTCCGAACGCGATGGGATATTTTTCGTAACCCAATTCGACTGTTTCGAATAGTTTCCGTTAAGTTTAAAATATAAATCATTATATTTTAAATTCGAATGCACATTCAATTTACCGGGGCCACATACTGACCCTGAAAATTCTAGAAAAATTATTTCTAGCTTCGTATTGACAATACGGTCCTAACAAAACTAATTTCGTCAAATTTGAAGACCGTTTGAAAAATAGCCATTTTCTGGTCGATCCAAATTGACTGAAACTGTTAAAACAAGTTTAACTTTTGCCACACTCACATATTAATTTCAAAAATTATGAATTTTGAAACCTAGCAATAATTCGACATTCCGAATCCAACAAAAGTGGTTTCGAAACCAGGGAACGTTTGCAAAATTTCCATTTTTAAGGGCCAAAATTCCATAGCGACTATTCTGAAATTTCAACTGGGCATAACTTTTTATTCCCGCTATGAAATTTCAATTTTTCGGATTCGTTGGAAAGATATTCTCAAATAGATTCTAATATTTTTGGTTTCACTAAAATCCGGTTTATTTTGAATCATGTACATTCATTTGAAATATGAAATCGAATTTTCAAACTACTGCACTATTTTCAATTCCTTTTATAATTAAAAATAAATATTTATATTCTAACGATGATTCAAATAAATATATATGTTCTTATTCTATTCAAAATATTTTTTCTCATGTTATTATTTAAAATAATTCATTTTAAATATTCAAAATTCGCTAAAATTGCCAAAATAAAAATTTTAAATTTGCTCGGATTTCTGGGTTATTACAGTTTCCCCCACTTAAAACTTTTCGTCCTCGAAAAGGAACGAAGCAGAAAGTTGTTTTATAAACCAACTCAACTTTCGCTATTTTAATTGTGGCTTAAGTTTTTCAACTTTTTAGTTTCTAAAAACTTTTCAAAATTTTCAAAAATTTGGCTGACACCTTAAATTTTCGAAAAATTTCGCCATAACCTCCCCTACACGGGAGCACTGGGAAAATCCCGAAATTGCCATACATGCCTCTCCAATCCAAAAAGAAAAAGAAACAGCCAAGCAGCTAGCCAATCGGCTCATAAAATCATCCAAAACCCAAGAAATACAATAAACATGTACCTATTTGTCGGGCAAACAATTTTATTCTTCTGCTCTAGCCTTTTTGCTATGACCTATTCAATGGATACACATGTATATGCATGCAATTTCAAACAATTTTCAATTCAGTCCAACATTTGATATAATTTGGCTAAATGGTTCAAATTCTAATTAATAACAACAATAATCAAACAACACAATCAGCAACCAATTAGTTGATTAACGTTTCAAATTCATAGTTTTGATATATAAACAAAAAATCATGTTTTTGATGCCAAGTCACAACAATATATTCTAACTATATTTTGGTTCTCACACCAGTCAATTGGAAATATATATATCCCACTTTCGAAACTCGAACACAACACTGATGATGGGTACCCATCATCAGAATCATTCCCGGACGATTACAGTGTGATTCTATATCTGTCCAGTATATTAAAACTTCAATACATGCGGATCAGACGTGTACGCAAAATCTTTATATACTTGATTGTCCAAATCAATATAAAAATAATATTCAAATACGAATAATTGATTTAAATTTTCAAGACAAAATTTTGTTTTCATTTTAAAAATATACTCTTCACACTCGTTCTAGGATACTACTGATCCCATCTCTAACGAGTCGTTCCCATTGGATATTACTAATCCAATCTCTGATGAATTCTTTCGTATGTTTCTAATCTGCCTTGTTCTCGAGCTTTGTAAACCAAAGCTCTGATACTAAGCTATTAGGACCCAAACTTCCCCGTGAAGGAAAGCCTGGATTACTTTGAGAACAAGCCACATCGGAACACATACAGAAGAACATTTCATTGTTTATTACAATAATTTCATCAGAATACAAGAATATACAGAGTATTAACAAATAATATACATTTACTAAACATCAGAGATTTACAAGTTACAATGCAGCGGAAAATATTACAAAACACAACTGAAAAGAATATACGGATACAGAGCTTTCTGGATATCGTTCCAGCTGTAAATCAGGATCCTATGAATATAAATCCACATAACCAAAACTACTAGTTAACCGTGTGGAAAATAGGGACACCTAGGGTTTAGGTTAAAACAATAAACTCCAAGTCAGTCATGTGACTGGTGTGAGAACTAAAACAATTAATTAAAACTTTACTTTAAATTAGATATATCAAGGGACCATGCCGTATAACACCTAACGGGTTTCCTCCCAAGAATACCAGTGCATATAACAAAACAATGCAATGCTTTTTGATAAAATGAAACTATTATAAGACCCAGGTCCCATCACACAATGCAACGCAAGGTGGAGGATAGGGTTTTCCCTTATGATAGCCAAACATGTTTGGTACGTTAAAACAAATAATTTGATACTATTATAAGTGCATAGTGTATAAAACAACTTCAAATATAAATGTATCAATCCTAGACGACATAGGTACCATATATCATGTCGCCAATACTAGGTTCTACAATCACAACCGCAAAGTCATGTATTCGGAAGTTGGATTTCCATCTGTGTACCGAGGCCAGGGATCGTCCTCACCGAATTCGAGACTGTCTAGCCCGAGTCTCAGGCAAGCGCACAGGCAAGCCTTGGATCGTCAGGGCTGGTCCACTCGATGTGGATTATTATGCCTGAACACTGCGTTTCCCCGCCCTTTGGGGCGTAAATGAGTCTTATGACTTCATCGGCTCCACATAGTCACTGATATATCTGAGGCGCCTCACAATACAACAACCACACAGGTGAAAATAATATAAATGTCAAGGCTGGTAGGTCACTGACACCACCCTAGCTAGAAGGAAATGCATGTCCTCCCTGAGGTCCTCTCCCGTTTCTGGTTCACAGCCGGGGTGTGAGGCTCGCGAATTAACGCTACACAAAGCTATGCCACACAGGCGGTGCTTTGATCATCAACCACAAGACTTTGCTTTCAACAAAAGCCTTGATCATTTGCATCTTAGCATGCCACACAGTCGAACCACTCCATGCAACCGATATCCATCAATCACACAGAATGATATCCAATGTCAGACACACAGTCCATTTACAAGTCCGTTTTGGGTTTGAACGAAACCGGAGGCACCTTGTACCCCGCATATCCATTGATCTCCAAGTACGTCTGGATGATCACCAACTGATTCCCTCCTCTTGGGTGTACAGCCCAATCAAGATCATCAGTAATTATCCAAATGATGTGAAGACCTCGGGTCTTCGACCACCGTCTTCATCCTCGACACATCGTCGAATCAGTTATTCAGAATGGGATAAACCCGGTCTTTCTGAATAACTCGCGTATATAATAAACAAGTGTTACATGAACACAACATACGCCTCATTCCAATTCAGAATATTCTTTTATTCAAATATTCACATCTATAGGGAAAGGTTCCCATTAATTTTATCAAAGATAAATTCTTTTAAATTTATTCTTTAATATTCTTTCTGATTTCAATTCAAACCAAATTATGGTTTATCCAAACTAGTTGGGATTAACGAACCTTACCGAAGTAATCATTTGTTTTAAGTTTCCCAATCTCAACCTATTCATCCCATGAAGTAAAACTGGTAATACTTCATATCTAACACCACGGTGTTATCGGTAAATTCAATTACCATTTCACGTTCAAATCTAATTAAAGATTTAACTATCGCCTAGTGCAAAACTGGTGATACTCCATTCTCGATCATTTCAATCTAATTAAAGATTCATTAAAACTCCACTTGGTTTTAATCTTCCCAAAAATCAATATTAATGATTGTTTAATTTGGGAAATCATATCCTGTCTTTAACTGAGTTAAAGAACCAATGTCATTTAAACACAGTTCACAATAAACCCAATTCACATTTCATTAATTATCAGGTTAAAGAACGAGTGTTATTTAAAACACCGTTCACGATAAACCCAAAAATCAATTCCAATTCAATTCCAATTAAATATCATTTAATTGGCACATTTCATTAAAGCTAAATAAAACGATTTAATCTTTTTCTCAACTGGGTTTAAGAACAGTGTTAATGAAGACACCATTCACGACAAACCCAAATCCCATTTGATATTAAATACAAAGCTCTGAATAGAAAATATATCGGCTTATATTCAATATCAAATTCTACGACCAACAAATATCGTATTGGAAATAACGATATAAATATATCTTTCAAATTTCCATAACAATATCTGTATAATCACGAAATCCAACATCGAAATATTCCAAAGACAATTTCGATTCAAATCCATTCCAATTCAATTATTGGAAATTATGGTTACTTTTAAAACCCTTTCAAATCCAATTTATTTATTTCAAAAATAAATGGATTATAATTCTAGTTCAAAGCAAGTTCATTTCGATAAAAATCTATTTTTATCTTTTCAAATATGGAATTTTTCATCCAATTCTTTTCAAATCATTTCTTATGATTTTACACAAATTATTGCTATTTTTAATAATTTTATCAAGGCCCGTACAGTCGATTTCCATAAACGGCCATCGAACTGCACTTACAACGACCTTTTCCAAATTTGATTTGGACATAATTCCAAATCCAACCGTTAGATTTAAAATCTCTAATATTCATTAGAGAGCTCTTTTTGATACGAACCTAACGGTTCCGGTTTTAGGAGAATCCGACGGTCGGATCTCCCGTAATGTCCATTCGAAGTCAATGGTCGAAATTCGCGAACTGCCGCAGCGTGGCGCGTTCTATTCAGGCCATTATATATATAATATATATATATATCGTCGATTTCAATTCAAAACGTATTTTATAAATCGTTTTAACTTCATTTTAAAAAAGATTTCAACTTCATATTCAATTTTAAATCAAAATTGAATATTCCATATCATTAATATATAAATGATAATATTTTCAAAACATTATATTTTGAAATTACTTCCTTTTCTATATTCATTATAAAAATGAATATAATCGATATAAATATCGTTCGCGTCAAAATGGTGCATATCTAATCAACACGACTTTATATATTTCAATAACTTCGTTATTCTATTCAACAAATGAATATTTTCTTCAACACATGAATTTTCTTTTATTCAACACATGAATATATATTTTATTCAACACATGAATTTTCTTTTAATCAACACATAAATTTTCTTTTATTCAACACACGAATATTCATTTATCCAACACATGAATATATATTTTATTCAACACATGAATATTCTTTATTTTCTAAATTGGAATGAGGCCCAGTCAATTACCATATAATGTTAATTATATGGATTCCCTACAACACATGTATATAATAGCAACGGTAAATAATCAACCATCATCCAGAGTGCACCACACAACCGCATAAGCATTAAATATAAATAATTAACGCTTACACAGTCTGTCAACCAATCGATCGACATACATCTAAATAATTGGGATTAGTGTACGCCAAATATCATCCCAACACCCGTGTGGGGTTTCAATCCACAAACACAGATTTTTATTTTTGTAGTTGGACGATGTGTAAAATTTATTGTCCCAATCAATATCTGTCAAATGGGTGTACATAAACAAACCGTCCGATTTGTTTATAAATATTTATTTTATATACACGTTAAAAAATATATTTTTAACTATAAAATATTTTATTCCATTCTACATCACACAATCAATATTCACACCACAACCAACAAACAAACAAGTCGTCCATGGTCTGTGGACAACGGGTGTCGGGTGCTGCTAAGCACCGTCTGCATCGTAGTATATATTTCAACTAAAACAAATTAAAAGTGAGAAGTTCTCACCTTTGGGATCCACTCCTCCAGTCCTTATCTTTGAACGGTTTGAATTTAGATTTGTTTTCTGATAGTACCATCGCAATCTTTATCATGCAGTTGGTTATTAAAAATCACATTTTTATATTGTTACTTCATACATAAAAATCATATTTTTATGTTGATGTTTATATTTTATAAATTATATTTTTATAATTCAATTTTCCATATATTTTCCTTTTCAACATAAAAATCATATTTTTATTTTCTCTGTTATATAAAAATCATATTTTTATCATCTCTATAATATAAAAACATATTTTTACTATCTCTATCATATAAAAATCATATTTTTATTTTCTCTATCATATAAAAATCATATTTTTATAATACCTACTATATAAAAATCAAAAAAAATTATATTCTTTATTATATAAAAATCATATTTTGATTTCAAATCTCTAGGCATAAAAATCGTATTTTTATTTCGCTACTTTACATATAAAAATTATATTTTTAAATCGCTACTCTCTATATAAAGATTATATTTTTAAAACGCTACTCTCTATATAAAGATTATATTTTTTATTGAAACAAAGATTATATTTTTATTCTTAAAAACAATGTATATTTAGAAAAATATGACTTTTACTATGTTATTTATAAATAAACATAACTGTAAAACTCACTGTGTTTGTGGTTTTCGCTGAACCCATCAACGTTCACCAGAAAAGTCGCCGGGCGCGCCTCCCTGCGCCACTTGACCGTCGATCTGAAGCTTCCCTCACCTCCGGCCATCCATCCTCCACCCGTACCTGGCGGCGCACCCCACTCGAGCTCACCATCCGCTCGGAAAACGACTTCGAAGTCGTGCCCTTTAAACCCACGAATTGGCCACCAGCGAGCACAGGAGATCATCTCGACCGTTAGGAATATCGACCTCACCTAGCTCAAGCTTTTCCGTGTAGAGTTAATTACTTAGTGGTTAAGGAGAATTCAAGGGAGGGGGGTTCGAATGTTTTTCCGCCATCGGGTTTTGAGAGGGAGGCGCGCTTCAGATGTTTGACCGTGCTTTGACTTAGGGTTTAGTGGAGAGAAATGGTTTGACTTAAGTAGTTATATATATATTAATATAAATTAATTCATAAATAACTAGTTTAACGCTACAAATTTCAAATCAAACCCAACGACTGTCATCCCTAGCCAATTACCCCCATTCCGAACGCGATGAGATATGTTTCGTAACCCAATTCGACTGTTTCGAACAGTTTCCATTAAGTTTAAAATATAAATCATTATGTTTTAAATTCGAACGCACATTCTAATTTACCGGGGCCACATACTAACCCTGAAAATTCCAGAAAAATTATTTCTAGCTTCGTATTGACAATACGGTCCTAACAAAACTAATTTCATCAAATTTGAAGATTGTTTGAAAAATAGCCATTTTCTGGTCGATCCAAATTGACTGAAACTGTTAAAACACGTTTATCTTTTGCCACGCTCACATATTGATTTCAAAAATTATGAATTTTGAAACCTAGCAATAATTCGACATTCTAGATCCAACAAAAGTGGTTTCGTCGAAAACAAAGAACGTTTGGAAAATTTCCATTTTTAAGGGCCAAAATTCCATAGCGACTATTCTGAAATTTCAACTGGGCATAACTTTTTATTCCCGCTATGAAATTTCAATTTTTCGGATTCGTTGGAAAGATATTCTCAAATAGATTCTAATATTTTTGGTTTCGCTAAAATCTGGTTTATTTTGAATCCTGTACATTCATTTGAAATTTGAAATTGAATTTTCGAACTACCGCGCTATTTTCAATTCCTTTTATAATTAAAAGTAAATATTTATATTCTAACGACGATTCAAATAAATATATACGTTCTAATTCTATTCAAAATATTTTTCTCATCATTATTATTTAAAATTGTGAAAATAAGGCTCAGGTCCCTAAAAGCAAACTTAATTAGGCTCACATCCAGTGATAAACTTATTATAAATTAAGTCCCTATTTTTCAAAAGTTGCGAAAAAATTGAAAAAACAAAACAAAAAAAATACAAAAGTTAGTATTTAAATTAATTATGCATTCGACCATAAATTCGGTAAAAAAATCAAAAAAACATGCAGAAAAAAATAAAACAGCAAAAAATCAGCGAAACCTGCAGTTAAATGCATAATGTTATGCAAGAATTTCGATTTCCTGCACATATATGTGCAAGTATTCCAGTGTTGCATTCACTTTTGAATTTTTTGCATATTTATGTGTACGTATTGCATCATTCGTGCATAAAAATATGCAATATTCCATAACAGTGCAACTCAGTTCATTTTTATTTGCATTCAAGTGTGCAAGTAAATCTGAAACATGCACACATGTGTAACATATATGCAGGCAAAACTATAGCATAATTCCCTTTGTGCAATAATTGCATACATGTATGCAAGTATTGGCAATACTTGCATACATATATGCAAGTTTTTTTTCTTCTTGGCGTGGACTATTGGGATTATTTCCAGATTTTAGGAATTTTTTTTTTTACAATGGCCGCACTTTTTTTTTTTGGAAAAATATGAAGCAACGAAAGGAAAAAAGGAGGACGTGGGACTAGAAAGTAGGAAGTAGATCCAAGAAAGTAGGAGGCGCATATTCAAAAATAGGGGGCGGAAGTGTATTGGAAACTATGACCGGTTGTGAGCCTAATTTTAAAACTTAATAGGGACCTGTAAAAAATGCACCCTTTAAAATAATTCATTTTAAATATTCAAAATTCGCTAAAATTGACAAAATAAAATTTTTTAATTGGCTCAGATTTCCGCGTTATTACAGTTTATCTCAAATTATAACTGTTCAAATATAGTATTTACAAAACATTGCTACAAACTTTATATAATATTCCCTTAAGGATTCGATTTGCAAAATATTTATTTCTAAATTGAAACAAGATTTTTCTTATCACGATGAATTTCATTAACCAACTCCGTTTCATTTCTTCGCAAATCAAATTCCATATAACATCTGGATCCCATAATTAATCCTTACAAACACCTTTATATGTTTATTCCACTCATTACAGTTATGTTTTAATAAAGCTTCATTCCATTCTATTTATAATTGATGTTCTAAAGTATTTGTATATAACTTTTGCAAATTCTTGCTAATAATCTTTACCATTTATAAACCGTATATAAAATCCTTTAATATAATCCATATTATATTACTCAACTTAGTTTATCTCCAATTCAATTATTACTTATAATTTAAAATCCTTTCTAACTTCCTTTCAAAATTTCTAAGGTGCAAAATATTCGCTTCAACCACTATTCACCTCACCCGTGAATAATAACCTTTAATACACATCTATACTTGACTAAATTTGTCAATTTGATTCTGCACTTGCAATTACAAGTTCAAATTCCATTATCACTTCCATCATTTGCAAATTCTAATATTTTCTATTTATAAACCGTATATAAAATTCTTTAATTTAATCTATATTATATTATTCAATAAGAATTTATAATTTCAAAACCCCTTCTAACTTACTTTTATAAATTCCTATTTTCCCACACTACTTATTTTATCCTCCTTATTCACTTTAATCATGAATAATAATTCCAATACAAATCCATACTAGACTCGATTTCATAAGTCAAGTTTCAAGTTACAATTCCATTATAACTCTTAATATAGAGTTATTCATATAATCCAATTTGTAGTTTCCTTTCAATTAGTTCAACTTGCATTTTTATATCCTTCCAAATTTACATTCGAAATATGTTTTTAAATCCTCGAATGTTCTACTTCTTTATAAACATCGTTTATAAAATCTACTTTATGTTTCATTTATTAAAAATAGTTTTTACCTTTAAATTTCTATTTAGATCAGTTTCTAAATAAATATTCTATATAATGTTTCCTTTAACTATAACGAGTACTTGTACATCATAGTTCCATTAAATGAATTCTAATTCCATGATTATCGCTTTGATTATTATTACTAAATGATAATTCATTTCCACATTTTTATTTAAAATAGAAATACTTCACTTTATTATTTTCTACTAATATAATAATTAACTTTCTTTAAAACAATAATCCACTTCCTTAAAAATTCAATAGTCGTCTTTACTTTCATTTCTATTTATAAATGTGGTTTATAATTAAATATCTTAAAGATTTAAACATATTATATTTAAAATTCTGTTTTAAAAATCCATCTATTATTTAGACATTAAAGAATATCTAAAATAAGGGTCCAATACACATCCAAACAAATCATCAAATGTCACTGGTGATAAATCATATCATATATCAGCATATATATGTAAACAAATAAAATAAATGTTGAGGAATCCAGTTGGATCTCTCCAACCTGTTTTTCCTGCATCCACAAATGTTAGTCAACAATAATAATACCCATCCTGCTTCGAGGCAGGATATCGCGGTATAGAAGGTCATCCACTATATATATTGTGGGGGCGTATAGGGAAATCATCCACTAATGGTACTGCGGGCATCCGCTAATAATACTGCGGGCATTATCCAATCACCAATATTATTATTATATAATATTATCACTTTATATTAAAAAAAATATCAGCCAACAAGCAATCAATAAAATTTGAACTATTGAAAATAGTTCCTAATAATTTAACTGAGTGAGTTTAACTCACCTCGATTTTTCTTTGCTGAATATTCGTTAAATTCCAGATCGTCGCAGCTACAAACCATCTCGAAATGTCTTGAATTAATTTATTCCTATGATATATTTATTTTAATTTTCGATTGAATATTCATTTTAAATGAACTACTTTAAATAAATTATATATACATTTTAAATTTATTTAAAACTTATACCTTATTTTGGATGTCAACTAATTCCCGAAACAAATCCCGAGCCGCTTCCAAATTTGCCATCATCCTTTCAGCAAATCATTGAGCTCATCACAGTCAACTATCATCCGTTTCTATTACCTATGATAAATTAAATTTTATTGAATGATTAACTATTTATTTAAATGAACTGCTAAATTATTCTATGAGATTTAAATTCGGTAAAACGTTTACCTTATTTTCCTGCCGATAACTCAACTAGAATCGGCGCCAAACCTTCCATTCCTACTATGGCATTTAACCAAACAATTAGCGACCAACTTTCCCTTCCATTTCTATTATCTTACCACAACGTTGCTGCTGTTATATTACCCCACTTTGTCAACCATGCATCGAATTCCCCTTCAGCTCAACAGACTCCATCACCAAATTCACATAGTTTGACAAACATGACCAGACATACACGCAGTAACTTCACCAAATCATTCACTGCCGCACTCCAGTATTTTACTCAGTCGCCACTTTGAAAAACTCCACAAATAACAATTCGATCTTCCTCATTTGCGGTCCTCCATTCCCTTATCACGTTGGGCTCCTCGTCCCCAAGTCCACACACTACCGCATTTACCAAATAAACAAATCTGAATTCCTTCTACTTCACTGCCAAATCCAGTCCATCCCATTCGAATCAAATTCCCAGTTCGACATCGCAAATTCAAAGATTAAACTCAAATAAATTACTTACTGTTGAATTCCGACCACTTGTAGTTAAATCACAACACCTCAATTTTATCCATCGTGACCAGTACGAGCTTAACATCGCCCTCTTAGGATCGCAGCGTCCGTCTTCCATCACAAGCGCTTCAACCTCGGTGACATCGAACTCCAGATTCGAGCGAACTTCACAGCACAAGCGATTAAATCACGATTTCAATTTTTGGGTATTTTTCTTTTTATAAAAGGAACGGTGGGATGATTTTTCGAGTTGGGAAAAGAGCACGATTTGTATTTGACTGAGACAGGAAGAACTAATGCAAAAGAACCCGAAGTATTTCAGTTGGTTTTTAAAGCATGATTTGCGATTTCAGTTTCCCCCTTTTCTCTTTTCTAAGGCATCGATAAAAAAAAAATTGATTGAGGAAAAAGCATGGTTTTGGGTTTTAACTAGAAAATGGTTTGAAGGAAACTGGCAAAGATTGGGGAAAAAAGATAGAGCAGACACTGAAATGTTTTTGTTAGCTTTAATTGCAATTTCGATCCCTTTTTTTAATACTTGGTGGAGCGATTTTGATTCCTTATAAAGAAGGAAACAAAGGCAGTGGATCCGTTTGTTTGTGAATGGAAGAATCGAACGCAGAAGCTCAATTTATAGGAGAGAGATAAAAGGATAAGAAGAACGTCCATTTCAAATGGTACACGATTGGAAAGGAGAAGTAGCTAAAATAGGATAGGTTTCAGAATTCCTTCAATGGGAAGAAATAGGTTTGCAGAAATGATTTGAAAGGAACAGGACGTTGTGATTTTGAAAGAACGAGGTAGCTATGTAAGATTAGGCCTCAGAATACCTTCACTTGAAAGGAATAGGGGTGTACTTCATTGGTAATATATATTGTTAGGCTACCCTACTTTATTTTGAACCGCTGTAAATTTGATTAATATATCGCGTTGATTTCGAACTCCGATTTGAACGCAACAAATAGCATTTCTAGGGTTCTACACTTAATATGAACTCATTGGAACAAGCTTCGAAGTCCTATTTGATTTTATAGAAAAGATATTAAATTAAACTGACGATTTACAATTAAATTCAATTCAATTATTCTTATTTAATAAATTAAATAAATAAACTCTATATAAATCTCCAATTTAATTCAAATTAAACATTTAATCGTTCTAATCGTTCAATGTTAACCGTCGAAAAATACGAGATGTTACAATGTGTGGGCCGGGTTGCAAGATGTTCTTGTGAACCCAGTGCATTCCCCTCTAGAGATACACTATCGGAAGGTGGTTCCATACCTTGTCATGTTGGAAATCGAATTTCCAATATGCGCCCTACGGTTTTTGGTTTTATATTATATATGGAGCGTGAGATGCAAGCGTTCCGCTAGATTCTATTTATTTGATGTAGACATTATTATAATATCACTGGATTTGATATCAAAAATATTTTGGTTATAGTAAGGTAAAAACCGTCAATATTTATGTGTGGGCTGGTCTTACTATTATCCTTTCTTTCGAAAGGATTTTGAAAGTTAAACAAATGGTTGGAGTTTACTCACACCAGTCCCATGACTGACCCAGAGTTTATTTTGTTTGTTTTTCCTAAACTCTTAGGTGCCAAATTTGTAAGGGCAGTCAAGTAGTCGGGATTTTACAGATTCACTTGGAGGAGTTTGAAGTAGGAGGCTTCACCAGTTAGTTATAGACTATCATATATTCCGCTGTGTATCATGTTTGTATTTGGAAACAGGTGTTTATAACTGTTCCAGAAATAGTTGTTGTGCTTTGATAATGATATGTATTTACAGTTACTGATTTGTATTCCAAAAGTTATGTTATTTAATATATTTTATTCGTTCCGCTGTGAGATTTGGGTTCTTCTTTTTTTTCTATTCTAACTTTTCTTTCTTTCTATTCCTCATCCTCTAACTTCTTTCTAATAATGATTCGCATTTCTGTGCAATTTGGTTTGGACGTGTGGTGTTATTAGACAACTCAGATAGTACGGATTTGCGGGCCATTACAGTTGGTATCAGAGCTTAGGTTGAGCGAATACCTAGGCTTTGGTGGGATGTGCTCATTAGAGATAGGGCCAGTAGTACCCTAGAATGAGTTGAGTATATATACAAGAGCCCATATTTGTTAATTGATATAAAAACTGTTTTATATTGTTTTGGCTAGTCTGTTGAGTGGTTTATGAATTCTGATCGAATCGTGGAATGCCACGATGTCGATAATAGTGTAAATACTTGAACAGAAGATTGAACACGATATTGTTTTTAGGTGGGTAAATGAAATAATTTTACTCAAAATTCTATTTTGATAGAAAAGAATAATTTTCTTAAATTATTATAATATATGGATGTGTTGATTGGTATTATTATAATCAAATGAGATTATGAAATTGGAAAGGTTATATATAACCGAATAGAATTTGTATAAGAATGAAATATACAAATGTGATGAATTAAAATTGAATTCAAACCAGAATTTAGTAAATCCTGGGAAGTTGGAAAATATTATTCTGAAGTATATTAAAATAATATAGCTTTGTTTTGGAAGGATTTTAAATAAAAATCATTTTTTTGATGGATTTTGAAAGTGATAAAGCACTGAACTCACTTCAGTGGCTGGAAAATAATTCTGATGATGACTGCAGCTTCATCAGTGTTCATTTTCGAGTTTCTAGGTGACGGATTGCTACCTTAGAAAAGTTTTTTTTGGAAGTTTGTTTGAAAGAAAACAAACTGGTTTGAAAATTCAAATGTTTTGAATTTGAGATGGAAATAAATATAAGTATATATTTATGTGATTTCGAAAGGATTTAAAATGAAATCCCAGGAATTTGAATGTGGAATTTAAATTTTAACTTAAGAAAGTTAAATGGATTGAAGTGAATAAATTGATCAAAAATCAATTTGAATGAATATGAATGAAAACCAAAAGTTTTGGTGGAATTAAATTTTGTTGTAATTTGAAGAATTCAGTTTCAACATAAGTGAGTTTTTGAAAAGTTAATGGGTTTGTAGCATTTTTCCTACCTTAATAATTTCGGGGACGAATTTCTTTTAAGAGGGGAAGAATGTAACGACCCGGATTTTTGGTCGATTTATTTTAAATATTTAATATGGTTTTAAATATAGAGTTGATAATATAAATCAATTTTTATATTATGTTATCGATTTAAAAATAAATTTTTGAATTTGTATCGAATATATTAAATTATCGAAATACAAAATATAATTGAAATCGAAGTTAAAAACTGAATCAGAATAATTGAGATGACCGGTATGAATTCTATTTGAATATATACGATGGTAATAATAATTTATTATTGAGGAATTTGTTATTTCTGAATTTAAATTTTATTATATTAATTTAATATGGTATATACGTTTAAATTAAAATTCAGAATATATTCTGTTAAGCTCAGAATATCGTTATTACATTTAAATGTCAGTCTTTACGCCAAAATAGTGGTTCGTGATTTAAATTAATAGACCCTGAAATATCTGATTGTGGATAAGTTTGAAATCAAATCAGTATCTATTTAAAAAGAAACAAAATCCCTTGATATCAAATCGCATTAAAACCAAATCAAATCAATTTTTAAAAACTATGTTCCTTAAGCCCTAAGCTAGTAATTTAGCCGACCTGCTACTGCCTATTTTCATCTATAAATAACGCTACCATCCCTTTTTAATACCTTCCATTTTCGTTCCTCAGGAAACTAAATCCCTCAAACAAAATCAAAGGACTGGAAGCTTCAATTTAAATGGTCGCAGCCCTTTACTAAAGCAAACCAAAGGGTCGAATCTCCTTTATTTATTTATTTAATTTCAGACTTCCCCAAATCGAAATCGTTCTCAAAGGTCATGGGTTTCCTATGGCTCGTGAGCATCTTCAAGAATTTCGTGAATCGAAATCAATTTGATGAATAAGGAAGACGCGAAATTGATATTGGATCGAAAGGACGGGGGTCTCGAGCTTCAACAGTCGCGATTAGTTTTGGCCGTCGATCTGAATACTGGAGTGAAGTTTGGGTTTTAAGGATTGAACAACATCATGCGATGTTGTTATTGGAAGATTGGAGGAATTTTTAGCCACTGGGATGGGGTGGTCGAGGCTCTGCAGTAGTCCGATGATGGGATTTCTATTGCGATGGGTGTAATGGGAGAGTTCGATGTACTGTTTTTGTGGGTTTGGCATGGTGCGAGGATCTGAACTCGAGTCAAGTGGGGGCGTGATGCTTTACTTCTGGCACTCAAATTTCACTGTTGCGAACTAAGGTTGGGGTTTCAGTTCGTGTTTCGAGCAAGTTGATGAAGTCGCAACGAAGAGCACGATGTTCTCATGGAATTCGAATCCAACCGAAGATTCTTGCAATTAAAAAGTGGATATGGATCTAATCGAATCTACTGTTGTCGTCGGATCAACAGAGAGGCATAAGAGGTACGGTAACCAATGTGGTAGAAACACGAGATGTACTGGTCATGTTTCAGGCTATTGGAGGGGGGATCAATTTACTGGTGATGAGCTATGATGTTTGGGTTTAGCAATTGGATGTTGAGGAAGTAGGTTTGTGGATTTACGAAGGGGGAAAAGGGATCATTTTTTTTTGTAGGCGTAAAAAGGAAGAGAAGAATTTAGGTGAGCAATAATAGTAAAGTAGTCTATTTTAACGATAGAAATTTAGTTTAAAATTTATTTTATTTTAAATCGAAGCTCACATAATTTATATATCGTTAGTATGAGGCCTGAATGTGACATGCAAGCATCATCGGAATCATATCGTCAAAATTTTACGAACTAGAATGGATTTGGATTTTTCCGGAGACAAATGGAATCTAAATCAAAAATCTTCGATAAATTCCATCTAAATGAAATCACGGTAAATCTCACTCAAATTTACTGTTTAGAATTATTTTAATCATTAAAAATAATTGTTGGTTGCTTGGATGCGTTTAAATATTTTTGTGGATATTACATATTAGTTATTTAGGTTTGTTGTGGTTATTATATATATATATATATATATATATATATATATATATATATATATATATATATTGGTGATTGGTTGGATTCCCGCAGTACCATTAGCGGATGCCCGCAATACCATTAGCTGATGACCCTATATGCCCCCACGCTATGATAGTGGATGACCTTCTATACTATGATGTCCTGCCACGAAGCAGGATGGGTATTATTTCTGTTGGCTAACGTTTGTGGATGCAGGAAAACAGGTTGGAGGGATCCAACTAGATTCCTCAAAAATATTATTATTTGTTTATTCCACATATATTATCATATATGATGTGTTGATTGATAATTGAGTGGTTTGATTGTTTAAATATCACTGGGGCCAAAATATTGATATATAAAAATATCGTGAAAAGGATATTTGAGATTTAAAAAGGGGAAATCTATTTTTCAAAAATAGAATTTGAATTTCGAGTGCACTATAAAGATATAAACTTGTTTTAAATAAATTAAACAAGTATTTAATTTATAAATGATATTTATAAATTAAATAACATAGGAAATTTAAGTAAATTTATAAACGGTGATTATAAACGAAATGGAATGATTTTCATTGGATAATCAGGGAATTGAATAGAACAGAATTTATAAACGGGGTTTATAAATGTAGCGGGAAAAATTATCATTTGATAATTTGAATATTTAAATTCAAATGTGAATTTAAAAATAGAATTGGGAAAATCGTTTTAAAGAAATAAACGATGGAATTTATTCTGATGTTCAGAATATAAATTGAACTAAAATAAATGTGTAAGGATTTATGATTTGAATTCGATTAATTCAAATTTATTTAAATAGCAGTTAAATTGAATAAGAAACTAAACTGGGTGTTATATATATAAGTTATTATAAATAGAAATTTCCAAAATAAGATTTTGGTTGTAAATAGATTTCTAAATAGAACTTGTTTAAATATATAAGACAAGGAAATTTATAAACGATGTTTATAAATATGATGAATTGATTATCAAGAGATAATTTGAAATATTAAATTCAAATATGAATTTAAAAGTATAAATTGAAATCATTTTGAAAAAAAGGAAATAATAGTTTTTATTCCGAAATTCGGAATATAAAAGAAGTTGGGTTTGAAATAGGCATTTGAAAGGAAAGCTTGTTTTAATTTTTAAACAAGAAAATTAATTTATAAACAATGTTTATAAAAATAAGGAAATAAGTTATCATTGGATAATTTAGAAGTTTAAATTCAAGAAAGAAATTAAAAAGTGAAATTGGAAAACGTGTTGAAATAGAATAATTGATTATATTCCGGAATTTAGAATATAAACTGAATTGAGAAAGTCCAAAGGAGTTGTAATTGGAATTTGACTATATCGAGTTTTATAATTTATTTGTAAAAGGAATTGGGATTTAAAATAACAAATCGAGTATAAATAAATGTATAACCGAGTAAGGAAAAATCAGCGATTATAGATAATCAGAATTATTAAGTTGAATTGGGAAAATTGATTTGAAATATATTAGAATGGAGTTGAATTTATTTTAAACAAAGTTTAAACGTTTTTATATATATATATAATTAAAACGAACTCGCCGCAGCACGGCTGTTCATAAATTGGCGTTTCGAACTTCAATTAAGTATATAGAACTCAATTTAAGTCGGAATTCTTTGAAACAAGAATCGTCAAGACCGGTTGAATAATAGTTTTCTAATAAATGAGAAAAATATGGATTTCGTCGAATAAATTTTGAGTTATGTCAAAATCAATTTTCCAGAAATACAGTGCCATAACCATTATTAAACCATAATGGTTTATTTAAATTAATAAAAGGATTTTAAGTAAATAAAATCCGAAAGTCCACTAGAAAATCCAGACTTAAGTTATAAATATATATAAACTCAAGTGGAGTAATGAATTGATTTTTGAAACACAAATCAGATTTTTAACTATCGAATAAAATTAACTAATTTGAAAAATAATTAGTTAATGGAAATTTCAAATCGAAACTGAACTTTGAAAGGTAAATGAAATTTTAGAATTCGTATTCGAAATCGAATAGGAAACTTAAGTTGAAAATGGAATTTTGATTTGTTATAAACAAGTTATGTAATAACGCGGAAATCCGAGCCAATTTAAAAATTTTATTTTGGCAGTTTTGATGAATTTTGATGATTTAAAATGAATTATTTTAAATAATATCGACGAGAAATTTATTTTGAATAGAATTAGAACGTATATATTAATATAGATCGTCGTTAGAATATAAATAATTTATTTTAATCATATAACGAGCCTGAAATGGCGCGGTAGTTTGAAAATTCGATTTCAAAGTTCAAATGAATGTACCGGGTGCAAAATAAACAGGATTTTAGCGAAACCAAAAATATTTAAATCTAATTGAGAATATATTTCCAATGAATCCGAAAAATTGAAATTTCATAGCGGGAATCAAAAGATATGCCCAGTTGAAAATTCAGAATAGTCGCTATGGAATTCTGGCCCTTAAAAATGGAAATTTTGCAAACGACCTCGGTTTTCGACGAAACCAATTTTGTTTGATCCGTGATGTCAAGTTATTGCTAGATTCCAAAATTCATAATTTTTTGAATTAATATGTGAGCGTGGCAGAAGAAATCGCGTTTGACCAGTTTCAATTGATTTTAATCGACTGGAAAATGGCCATTTTTCAAACGGTCTCAGAATTTTACGAAACTAGTTTTGTTAGGACTGTATCGTCAATACAAAGCTAAAAATAATTTTTCTGGAATTTTTAGAGTTCGTATGTGGCCCCGGTAAATTGAAATGCGCGTTCAAATTCAATATATAGAGTTATATGTTGATTTTGATGAAAACTGATCAAAACGATTGAATCAGCTTACGATACATATCCCATTGTGTTCGGAATGGGGATAATTAGCTAGGGACGACAAGCAGTGGTGTAACGACCCAGAAAATCTGAACCAATTTAAAAAATTTAAATTGGCTAAAATAATGGATTTTAAATATTTTAAATAATGGCGAAGAAAACTGAGTTTGAATCGACAATTGAAAACGAATATAATTAATTATAATTATAAACAAGGCCTGAAAGGGCGCTGCAGTATCTAAAATTGAATTCAAACTTTGTCGGACTGTACCGGGTGCAAAACAATCCGGATTTTAGTGAAATCAAAAATATTTAAATCTGTTAGTGGATACCTTTCCAACGAATCTGACAAATTGAAATTTGATAGCGGGAATCAAAAGATATGTCCAGTTGAAAATTCTGAATAGTCGCTATGGAATTCAGGCCCTTAAAAATGGACATTTTGCAAACGACCTTGGATTTCGACGAAACCACTTTTGTTGGATCCGTGATGTCAAATTATTGATAGGTTTCAAATTTCATAATTTTTCGAATCAATATGTGAGCGTGGCAAAGGAAAACGCGTTTGACCGGTTTCAGTTGATTTTAATCGACTGGAAATTGGCCATTTTTAAAACGGTCTCAGAATTTGACGAAACTAGTTTTGTTAGGACCGTATCGTCAATACGAAGCTAGAAAATATTTTTCGAGAATTTTTCTAGTTAGTATGTGACCCCGGTAAATTGAAATGCGCGTTCAAATTCAATATATAGAGTTATATGTTGATTTTAACGGAAACTGATCGAAATGGTCGAATCAGCTTGCGAAGCATATCCCATTGTGTTCGGAATGGGGGTAATTAGCTATGGACGACAGGCAGTGGGCCTTGTTTCGAGGTCAATAGGAAAAGTTACTTTATGTGAATAAAAATTAAAATTTAAAAAAAAAAAAAAGAAGGGGTCAACCCTTCTCCCCCTTAAAACCGCTCTTCCCCCTCCCCCTATTCATTGATTCATTCAACAGAAAAAAAAAACCCGACACCTTCAAATCGAGACCCCGATTCCCCATCGCCATCGGCCCAAACCGATCGCGCCCCTCTCGTCGCCTCTGCCCAATCGACCTCTGCCCCTCTAGCCTTCATCTCCGACCAGCAAAGGAACCCCCTTGAAAGCCTGGAGGCCGCGCACCACTGGCCGCCGTTCGTAGGCCATCTCCGGTTGCTAGCCCCCATCAGACGTCGACGAGGTGTTAGATTGGAGGCCGGTGCCTTGGGGCTTGTGCGCAGTGGTGTTAATCATTTCGAGGGTGGTTTGTTTCTCTACCTAGAGCATGAAAGGAGGATTAGCTCATTTTAATTAAGGTTGAAGTTTTTCTTTTCTATTCTTCTTTCATTTATATATATTTTTGTTTAAAATCAGAAAATGTAAAGGAGAAAAGAATATAATTACAGTATTAAAAAGATCAGTTTTTACAGTATTTAAAAATTTTCTTCATGTAAAGAAAAGACTTTTAATTAAGTAAAGATTATATTTTTAAATCAGTAAAGATTAGATTTTTAAATAAAAAGGTTAGAGTTTTAACACATTAAAGTTTACATTTTTTTTAGGTAGTGATTTCTATAGCGAAAGAGAATTGATTTTTATTATGGAGAAGCGAACCTAAAGATTTGATATTTGTTATATGATTAACATGATAAAAAAATTCGATTTTTATATATTGAATAACGAAGTAAAAATTCGATTTTTATATATTGAATAGCGAAGTAAAAATTCGATTTTTATATATTAAATAACGAAGTAAAAATTCGATTTTTATATATTGAATAATGAAGTAAAAATTCGATTTTTATATATTGAATAGCGAAGTAAAAATTCGATTTTTATATATTGAATAGCGAAGTAAAAATTCGATTTTTATATATTGAATAGCGAAGTAAAAATTCGATTTTTATATATTGAATAGCGATGTAAAAATTCGATTTTTATATATTGAATAGGGATGTAAAAATTCGATTTTTATATATTGAATAGCGATGTAAAAATTCGATTTTTATATATTGAATAACGAAGTAAAAATTCGATTTTTATATATTGAATAGCGAAGTAAAAATTCGATTTTTATATATTGAATAGCGAAGTAAAAATTCGATTTTTATATATTGAATAACGAAGTAAAAATTCGATTTTTATATATTGAATAGCGAAGTAAAAATTCGATTTTTATATATTGAATAACGAAGTAAAAATTCGATCTTTACATATGTAGTGAATACGAATGACGAAAGTGACAGAAGAAGAAATGACGAAGATTTCCTACAAATGAAGAGTCGAGAAGTTTGGTTTAGCTATTCGGTGAGATTTCTAATTTATAAACAATATGGAAAACGACGATGTATAAATTATATAGTCGATGCATGAGTTATATAAGCGTTGTACATCTCCTGTATAAGCGTTGTATAAGTTGTACGTTCGATGTATAAGTTATATATGCGTTGTAATAAATATATATGTGTGGAAATTAAAGTGAATTGCTATATATATATATATATATATATATATATATATATATATATATATATATATATATACGCCCCTCGTCCACAAACCATGGACGATATTTATTGGTTGAAATTGTTGTGAAAATTGATTGATAGCGAATGGTTGTTTGGGATTGTTTGTGGTTGATATTGATTGATTGTGGTTGAAAAATACCCGTTTGTGGTTGAAAAATATTTGGTTGAACCACATAGGATTAGTTTGTGGAAATGAAATAAATATATACATGCCGCCTGCGTGCGAACTAGATGCATGATTCCCATTGTCAAAAACCGCGAGGTTTTAAGGTAGAGCGAGGAGCCGTACTAGGGACGGTCCCGGTTTTAACTACCCTGCCGTTATGCTGCCGAAATTTTGAATAATATTCGTGTGTTTGAATTATTTTCATTTGCTTAAACTATATATATTCATTGAATAGAAAACCTTCATGTGTTGAATTGATATTCATTCGTTGATTAGAAATTCATGTGTTGAATGGTATTCGCGTTTTAAATATAAAAATCACATTTTTATCTATATATAGAAACTATAGAAAACCTTCATGTGTTGAATCGATATTCATTCGTTGATTAGAAATTCATATGTTGAATGGTATTCACATTTTAAATATAAAAATCACATTTCTATCTATATATAGAAACTATAGAAAACCTTCATGTATTGAATCGATATTCATTCGTTGATTAGAAATTCATGTGTTGAATGGTATTCGCGTTTTAAATATAAAAATCACATTTCTATCTATATATAGAAACTATAGAAAACCTTCATGTGTTGAATCGATATTCATTCGTTGGATTGAAGTTCATGTGTTGAATGGTATTCATATTTTGAAATAAATTGTTTGATAATAAAAATCACCTTTTATCACCAATATGAAATACATAAAATAATAGTGTTTTGAAATGAGTTGTTTTACCATAAAAATCACATTTTTATTGTATGCATGAATCGTTGAAATGTGAAGTGTTAAAAATAGCCACTTGTTCAAATAAACATATATCAGTTGAAATATTCATTAATTAGCTAATGAAATGATTTGTACCTATGTATGTAACATTAGAATGAATGGTGTTTTTAAACCAAATAAAAATCAAATATGAAGTTGAATAGAAAATGATAAATGATAAGAACTATATATATGTACATGCATATTCATTGAACAGGTTATAGCAAAGGGGCTAGAGAAGAGGAATAAAATTTTGTGCCCGACAAATAGGTACACATTTACTGTTTTGTTTGGGTGATGATTTTATGAGCCTGTTGGCTAGCCGCTTGGCTTTTTCTTTTTCTTTTTGAGATTAGAAGGACCGGGAAAGCTATTTGCGATTTCCCGATGCTCCCGGTGCAGGGGAGGTTATGGCGAAATTTTCCAAAATTTTAAGGCGTTAGTGAAATATTTGAAGTGAAAACGATATTGAAATTGTTGAATGAACTATATTTATATAATTATATAAATATAAATAAAATTAAAACGAAACGTGGCCGTGCAGTTCGCATTTTGAAACCGTGATTTCAAACAACTAGTACGGGGAATTCGACCATTGGATTTTTCCGAAACCTCAACCGTCGGGTTCGCCTTGGAAATATCTTTCCAACGGCACCAACCTTGTAAAAATCCAACGGTTGGATTGTCTGGAATGTTTAATTCAAATCTGATGAAAAACAGCGCCAGAAGCGATTATATATATATATATATATATATATATATATATATATATTAATCGAATAACGACGCTGCAGTTCGTATTTTGAAATCGAAACTTCAAACGATTGTACCGGGATATCCGACCGTCGGATTTTCCCGAAACTGGAACCGTTGGATTCGTTTTGAAAAGACCTTTCTAATGATGTAAATTTTGTGAAGATCCAACGGTTAGATTTTCAGATATGCGTAAATCAATTCTGAAGAAAAACAGCGCCATGGCCGCGTTATGGCCCGAAGCGTCATTTTGAATAAACTGGCTATTTTAAAATAAATAAAAATAGCGATAAATCGTTATAAAATATCATAAACGATATGGGATGGAAATAAACTGAATTTGCTCGATTTATGTGGTATTTGATGGTTGAATGTGTTTGGTGTGAAAATTACATTAAACAACAAAATTGGTGTTGTCGAAGGATTTAACCATTGAAATAAATTGATTTGAAATTCTAAATATACGCAAATTATTTGAAAAGGCCGAGTTAATTCTCATTTCAAATGACTGACCGACGATTGAAATTCGAAGATGAAGACGATGGTCGAAGACCGGAGATCTTCACCTCGTTTGGATGGTAACCGAGGTCCTGATTGGGAGGCATCCCGAAATATGGATAATGAGTGGTGATCGTCCAGACGTACGTGGTGATAGAAGGGTTTGCGAGGTATTTAGTGCCTCCGGTTTCGTTCAGACCCAGAACGGACTTGTAAATGGACTGTGTGTCTGACATTGGAGTTTATTCTGTGTTGATTGATTTCTATTAAATATACATCTGTTTGGCGGCGGAGAATTTATTCTTTTGCTTAACGCCCTTCTCTGAAACGCACGAGCTCAGAGGTTGTGTATCGATGGACATCAGTCGCATGGCATGAATTGCCTGTGTGGCACGCTAAGATGCAGTGATCAGGACTTCTGTTGAAAAGCAAAGTCTTGTGGTGATGATCAAAGCACCGCCTGTGTGGCGTAGCTTTGTGTATAACGTGAATTCGCGAGCCTCACACCCCGGTATGAACCAGAAACGGGAGGAAGGACCTCAGGGAGGACATGCGTTTCCTTCTAGCTAGGGTGGTGTCAGTGACCTACCAGACCTGACATTTATATACTTTTCACCTATGTGGTTGTTGCTGTTGCGAGGCGCCTCGGTTTGATCGAACGATCCGGGTCCGATGGAGTCATTCGTTGGCTCGTTTACGCCCCAAAGGGCGGGGAAACGTATTGTTCAGGAATTTTAATCCACATCGGTGGACCGGCCCTGTCGCTCCTAGGGTCACTCGAGCTCTGATCCTGAGACATGGGCTAGATTGTCTCTAATTCGGTAAGGACTATCTTTTGCCTTGGTTCACGACGGAAATCCAATTCCCAAATACAACATCGTGCGGTTTTGATTGTATATATATACGGCGACATGATATATGGTACCCATGCCGTCTATGATTGATAGTTATGATTGAAATTATTTTTGAAACATATAAACACTAGTCATAATATCAAATGCTTTTGTTTTATTCGTATCAATCATATTTTGGCCATTATAAGGTAAAACTCTATCCTCCGGTTTGCGTTGCATTGTGTGATGGGAACTGAGTCTTATAACGGCTTCATTTTTATAAAAAGCATGGCGATGTTTAAAAGAAAGATTTGTTTTAAAGCACTGGCGATCCAATGGAGTAAACCCGTTCCACGAAAGTGGTGTGGTCCTGTGATTAACCAAATTATATATGTGTTGAGTAGATTTCTCATACCAGTCCCATGACTGACTCGTAGTTTGTTTCACTCTCAAACTCGGGTGCCCCTTTTTCCACACGGGCAGCCTTGTATTCAGGTTTAGCTGGTTCTTTCTGGATAGCTGGAGCTGAAGATGGATTCTATCATTTATTTCTTTTTATGTTGTTCAGCTCCTATTGTACATATTATGTTTGTTTTTCGTTGTAGACATTCATGTATAGCTGAACTGTATTTGTACTAAGTAAGATCCTGTATACTGTGTAACTCTGATGATTCCTTTTATCCAGTATATTCTATTGTTCATTATCTGGTGTATTTATTTAATTCTGTTCTGCTATTATCTGTTTCTGTGTTATATTCCAAAGATAACCATTGTTTCCGTTAGAACGGGATTTCGGGTCGTCTCAACGTGGTATCAGAGCTTTGGTTAAGCTTAGTTCTGGAATATAACATTTGAACGAACCCGTCAGAAATAGAACCAGTAGTGTTTTAGAACGGGTAACTCCATACAGATAGGATCAGAAATATCCTAGTATGAGTAGCAGAATGAAATAACACCTAGATAGACACATTTACATTAAAGTATTTGTCTCTATATTTTGAAATATATTTCATGTTGACCTGACACTTGATCTGCTATTTGCAGAAGAACTAGAAAATGAGTGCCAGAAACAGAAGAAGTAATACTGACCCGGATATAGAAGCCCTATATATGAAATATAGAAATCTGGGTGGAAAGCCGTTCTCGGGCGAAGAATCTATTATGAGAACACAAGCTTGGATTCGTTCGGCTGAGAAAATCTTCGAAGCATTAAAGCTTAGGGATGACCAGAAAAGATTACTGGCCTCCTGGGCATCAAAGAAGAAGCTTTGTTCTGGTGGGATTCGGTTATTAAGGATAATCCAGAAGGTGATATCACCTGGGATAGATTCAAAGTGACCTTCCTAGAAAGATTTACTCCGCCAGAAGCGACTGAGCGTTTATGCGACGAATTTTCTTATCTGATACAAGGTGATATGACCATCCCAGAATATCATAAGAAATTCAACGAACTTTCTCACTTTGCTCCTCATCTGATTAAAGACCCAAAAAGGAAGAATCTGAGATTTATTCACGGCCTGCAAAGAAAATATCAGAATAGTGTAATGAGGAATGTGAAGCTTCCTTTCTCAGAAATGATTTATATGGCTTATCAGTACGAAGACCTAGACAAGAAAGGTATGTTACAGTACGAAGAGGAAGTCAGCTCTAGTAATAAAAATGAGTCTGAAACTGATCGTCCCGAGGCCAGTACAAAGTCTGAGGTCAGTAAGAAGCCCAGTGCCAAGAGAAAAAGGGATAAATCTGAAAAAGAACCAGCAACAACTTCCATATGCAATAACTGCCATAAGCCGGGGCATTTTCAGGGGAATTGCAAACCCTCGAAAAAGCGAGCAAAGAGTGGATCTAAATCCGGTAATAAGTTTCAAGAGAATAGGAGGTGCAGTCAATGCCATCAGATCGGTCATCTTTCAAAGGCCTGCCCGCTATTCAGAAAACCTAAAGCAGTACATGTAAATGAAGTGGTAGAAGTACCTGCACCCTCGTCTGCGCAGGAAAGGTCTGATGTTTTAGAAGGCACGCTCAATGTCAAAAACATTCTAGTTAAAGTACTGTTTGACACAGGCGCGTCACGAAGCTTTATTGCAAAGAGTGCAGTCAACAAACTGGATTTGAGTTTGAAGAAACTCAAAGAGCCAATGACTGTCCAAAATCCAGTTGGAGGTTCCATCAATCTCAGTTGGATTTGCGCAGTACCTGTCTCTTTTTCTTGCTATTAATTCCCTATTATCTCTATCGTCATGAATTTTAATGAATTCGATCTTATTCTGGGATTGGATTGGCTAACTAGATATGAAGCTGAAGTTAAATGCGCCGAGAGAGTGGTTAAAGCAAAGGCCCAATTGGGGAATTATATAACCATACCATGTGAAGGCCCGACTTCAAATAGAAAGGACTTCTGGGCAGCTTTAGATGTTTCTCCAGCCCAAATAGAAGAGATCCCTGAAGTCACGGAGAATATTCCTGACCTCATTAAAGACATTCCTGTCGTCAAGAACTATGCGGATGTGTTCGAGGAAGTTGTTCGCTTACCTCCGCAGAGAGAAATAGATTTCAAAATTGCTTTAATTCCGAATGCAAGGCCGGTAGTTCATGCTATTCGAAGAATGTCCTTGAAAGAGAAGGAGGAATTAGACAATCAAACACGACAGCTAGTATGGATGGGTCTAATCAGGCCTAGTTTCCCTGATTGGGGAGCAGCAGTGGTGTTTGTTCCAAAATCTGACGGTACTCTACGTCTATGTGTGGATTATCGTGATTTGGACAAACAGACAATAAAGAACAAGTATCCATTGCCGCGGATTGATGATTTGTTGGATCGATTAAATGGAGCACAATTATTCTCACGAATGGACCTAGCTACAGGCTTCCATCAACTTCGAATTGCTGAAGAGTGTGTTCCAATGACAGCATTCATAGGTCCCAACTTATTCTACGAGTGGTTAGTAATGTCGTTCGGCTTGTGTAACGCTCCAGCCTATTTCGTCGATCTAATGAATAGAGTGTTCAGAGGAGTTTTGAATAAATTTGTTCTGGTTTTCATTGACGATATTCTAATATTCTCTAAATCAAAGGCCGAACATGAAAAGCATCTTGAACAGGTTCTAGAAATTCTGAGGCGGAATGTATTAAAAGCCAAATTTTCCAAATGTATCTTCTGGCAAGATGAAGTAAAATTTCTAGGCCACGTCGTATCGAAAGAAGGAATCGCTGTGGATCCAAGCAAAATCACGGCCATTCAGAATTGGAAACAGCCCAGTACCCCCACTGAAGTCCGCATTTTTCTCGGATTGGCTAGCTATTACCGGAAGTTCGTTAAAAACTTTTCGAAGATATTTGGTCATTTAACAAAGCTTACGAAGAAGCATTCTAAGTTCAAATGGACTCCAGAAAGTGAGGAGGCTTTCGAAGAGCTAAAGTTAAGATTAACAACAGCTCCAGTGTTAACCATCATCGATGGCAACCAAGATCTAAAAGTCTGGACTGATGCGTCTAGAGAAGGCTTTGGCGCAATGTTAATGCAAAGAGGCCAAGTGATTGCTTATGCTAGCCGTCAACTGAAGCCACACGAGAAAAACTACGTCACTCACGATCTTGAGTTATTGGCTATCATATTCTCTTTGAAAATCTGGAGACACTATCTTCTGGGCGAGAGATTTGAACTGTTTACAGATCATCAGTCGTTAAAGTATCTATTCACTCAGAAGGACCTGAATCTGAGACAGCAACGTTGGCTAGAGTTCCTTGCAGCATATGACTTTGAAATTATATATACTCCAGGAAAAGCCAATGTCGTGGCTGACGCGTTAAGCCGAAAGAATGAAATGATCGCCAGTTTTATTATCACGAATTCATTGCTAGATAAAATATCTGCTCTTCAGGAAAATGATCACTTCATTCAGAAGATCAGAGGGATAATTCAGCAAGGCGAACCCTCGAGTTTTCAAGTTGATAATGAGGGGATTCTAAGGCTCAAAGGTCGAATATGCGTTCCTAACATTCCTGAGCTACGAAAAGAAGTACTGGACGAATGCCACAAGTCAAAACTCAGTATCCATCCGGGAGTAAGAAAAATGTATAATGACATCAAACGCACTTTCTGGTGGAAGTCGATGAAAAGGGACATTTCCTTATATGTTAGTCGATGCCCTACTTGCCAGCTAGTCAAAAGTGACCAACAGAAATTGGCTGGATTGTTACAACCGCTAGAAGTTCGTGGCTGGAAGTGGGAACATATTTCGATGGATTTCATTGATGGTTTGCCCAGAACCAGAAAAGGGAATGATAGTATTTGGGTGATCGTAGATCGCTTCACGAAGACCGCCCATTTTATACCTGTCAGATCAAACAGACTTGCTCAGAGTCTGGCGTAGATTTACTTCAGGGAAATAGTTAGACTACATGGAGTGCCGCTCAGTATAGTCAGTGATAGAGATACAATATTCACTAGCAAATTCTGGGAAGCATTTCAAGTCGAGCTAGGAACGAAGTTGAACTTGAGCACCGCTTATCATCCTCAGACAGACGGTCAGACTGAGAGGGTAAATCGTATTTCGGAAGATCTGTTGCGGGCTTGTGTTATAGATTTCGGTGGATCCTGGGAAGACAATCTGCATTTGGTTGAATTCTCTTATAACAACAGCTACCAGGCGAGTCTGACAATGTCGCCATTCGAAGCATTGTATGGTAGACCGTGTCGATCCCCTGCTTGTTGGGTCGAACCAGGTAATAGACTTGTGTTGGGTCCTGATATGATTCGAGAAGCTGCCGACAAAGTCGATTTTATCAAAAAAGCGATTACTCGCCGCTCAAAGCCGACAAAAGAGCTATGCCGATAGAAGAAGAAGAGATATATCCTTTGAAGTTGGCGACTATGTATATTTGAAAGTATCGCCGATGAGAGGAGTTATCCGGTTCGGAAAAACTGGAAAGCTAGCACCCAAATTCATTGGTCCGTTTCCTATTCTGGAACGGATCGGGACTCTCGCTTATAGGGTCAAACTGCCTGACTGGTTGCCTGGAGTTCATGAGGTATTTCACATATCTCAACTTCGAAAGCACGTTCATGATCCAGACTTGATCGTGGAAGAAGCAGCTCAGCATGACATTGAAATTACTCCAGAATTGGCTGTGAGAAGAGAGCCGCTAAAGATTATCGGCAAAGAAACCAAAGAGCCGAGGAACAAGAAAGTTCGCTTAGTCAAAGTGCAATGGAGTGGAGATCCGCGAGATTGTACTTGGGAAACTGAGGAGAGCATTCAGAAAGCTTATCCTAGATGCCGAGTAGATATCTCTGATTGACTCCGGTGCAAGGTACATTTAACCTACTTTGCATTACCATTTAATTCACTATTCTATTGCTATTTTCTTCCCATGGATGTGCACTATTTATTCTATACTCTGAATGATTTTTAAAGGAATATAGGATTTGATTAGCATATTTTTGAAGGTTGAAAACAAATTGGTTGTTGTATGATTGTAGAATTATCAAACCACTTTCGACTTTATTCCTTTTCGGGGACGAAAAGTTTTAAGTGGGGGAGATTGTAACGACCCAGAAAATCTGAACCAATTTAAAAATTTTAAATTGGCTAAAATAATGGATTTTAAATATTTAAAATAAATATTTTAAATAATGGCGATGAAAACTGAGTTTGAATCGACAATTGAAAACGAATATAATTAATTATAATTATAAACAAGGCCTGAAAGGGCGCTGCAGTTTCTAAAATTGAATTCAAACTTTGTCGGACTGTACCGGGTGCAAAACAATCCGGATTTTAGTGAAATCAAAAATATTTAAATCTGTTAGTGGATACCTTTCCAACGAATCTGACAAATCGAAATTTGATAGCAGGAATCAAAAGATATGTCCAGTTGAAAATTCTAAATAGTCGCTATGGAATTCAAGCCCTTAAAAATAGACATTTTGCAAACGACCTCGGATTTCGACGAAACCACTTTTGTTGGATCCGTGATGTCAAATTATTGCTAGGTTTCAAATTTCATAATTTTTCGAATCAATATGTGAGCGTGGCAAAGGAAAACGCGTTTGACCGGTTTTAGTTGATTTTAATCGACTGGAAATTGGCCATTTTTCAAACGGTCTCAGAATTTGACGAAACTAGTTTTGTTAGGACCGTATCGTCAATACGAAGCTAGAAAATATTTTTTGAGAATTTTTCTAGTTAGTATGTGACCCCGGTAAATTGAAATGCGCGTTCAAATTCAATATATAGAGTTATATGTTGATTTTAACGGAAACTGATCGAAATGGTCGAATCAGCTTGCGAAGCATATCCCATTGTGTTTGGAATGGGGGTAATTAGCTATGGACGACAGGCGGTGGCCTTGTTTCGAGGTCAATAGGAAAAGTTACTTTATGTGAATAAAAATTAAAATAAAAATAAATAAAAAAGAAGGGGTCAACCCTTCTCCCCCTTAAAACCGCTCTGGCCCTCCCCCCTTATTCATTGATTCGTTCAACAGAAAAAGAAAAAAAGAAAAAACCCGACACCTTCAAATCGAGACCCCGATTCCCCATCGCCATCGGCCCAAACCGATCGCGCCCCTCTCGTCGCCTCTGCCCAATCGACCTCTGCCCCTCTGGCCTTCATCTCCGACCAGCAAAGGAACCCCCTTGAAAGCCTGGAGGCCGCGCACCACTGGCCGTCGTTCGTAGGCCATCTCCGGTTGCTTGCCCCCATCAGACGTCGACGAGGTGTTAGATTGGAGGCCGGTGCCTTGGGGCTTGTGCGCAGTGGTGTTAATCATTTAGAGGGTGGTTTGTTTCTCTACCTGGAGCGTGAAAGGAGGATTAGCTCATTTTAATTAAGGTTGAAGTTTTTCTTTTCTATTCTTCTTTCATTTATATATATTTTTGTTTAAAATCAGAAAATGTAAAGGAGAAAAGAATATAATTACAGTATTAAAAAGATCAGTTTTTACAGTATTTAAAAATTTTCTTCATGTAAAGAAAAGACTTTTAATTAAGTAAAGATTATATTTTTAAATCAGTAAAGATTAGATTTTTAAATAAAAAGGTTAGAGTTTTAACACATTAAAGTTTACATTTTTTTTAGGCAGTGATTTCTATAGCGAAAGAGAATTGATTTTTATTATGGAGAAGCGAACCTAAAGATTTGATCTTTGTTATATGATTAACATGATAAAAAAATTCGATTTTTATATATTGAATAACGAAGTAAAAATTCGATTTTTATATGTTGAATAGCGAAGTAAAAATTCGATTTTTATATATTGAATAACGAAGTAAAAATTCGATTTTTATATATTGAATAACGAAGTAAAAATTCGATTTTTATATATTGAATAGCGAAGTAAAAATTCGATTTTTATATATTGAATAGCGAAGTAAAAATTCGATTTTTATATATTGAATAGCGAAGTAAAAATTCGATTTTTATATATTGAATAGCGATGTAAAAATTCGATTTTTATATATTGAATAGCGATGTAAAAATTCGATTTTTATATATTGAATAGCGATGTAAAAATTCGATTTTTATATATTGAATAACGAAGTAAAAATTCGATTTTTATATATTGAACAGCGAAGTAAAAATTCGATTTTTATATATTGAATAACGAAGTAAAAATTCGATTTTTATATATTGAATAGCGAAGTAAAAATTCGATTTTTATATATTGAATAGCGAAGTAAAAATTCGATTTTTATATATTGAATAGCGAAGTAAAAATTCGATTTTTTATATATTGAATAACGAAGTAAAAATTCGATTTTTATATATTGAATAGCGAAGTAAAAATTCGATTTTTATATATTGAATAACGAAGTAAAAATTCGATCTTTACATATGTAGTGAATACGAATGACGAAAGTGACAGAAGAAGAAATGACGAAGATTTCCTACATATGAAGAGTCGAGAAGTTTGGTTTAGGTATTCGGTGAGATTTCTAATTTATAAACAATATGGAAAACGATGATGTATAAATTATATAGTCGATGTATGAGTTATATAAGCGTTGTACATCTCTTGTATAAGCGTTGTATAAGTTGTACGTTCGATGTATAAGTTATATATGCGTTGTAATAAATATATATGTGTGGAAATTAAAGTGAATTACTATATATAAATATATATATATATATATATATACGCCCCTCATCCACAAACCATGGACGATATTTATTGGTTGAAATTGTTGTGAAAATTGATTGATAGCGAATGGTTGTTTGGGATTGTTTGTGGTTGATATTGATTGATTGTGGTTGAAAAATACCCGTTTGTGGTTGAAAAATATTTGGTTGAACCACAAAGGATTAGTTTGTGGAAATGAAATAAATATATACATGCCGCCTGCGTGCGAACTAGATGCATGATTTCCATTGTCAAAAACCGCGAGGTTTTAAGGTAGAGCGAGGAGCCGTACTAGGGACGGTCCCGGTTTTAACTACCCTGCCGTTATGCTGCCGAAATTTTGAATAATATTCGTGTGTTTGAATTATTTTCATTTGCTTAAACTATATTTATTCATTGAATAGAAAACCTTCATGTGTTGAATTGATATTCATTCGTTGATTAGAAATTCATGTGTTGAATGGTATTCGCGTTTTAAATATAAAATTCACATTTCTATCTATATATAGAAACTATAGAAAACCTTCATGTGTTGAATCGATATTCATTCGTTGATTAGAAATTCAAGTGTTGAATGGTATTCGCGTTTTAAATATAAAAATCACATTTCTATCTATATATAGAAACTATAGAAAACCTTCATGTGTTGAATCGATATTCATTCGTTGATTAGAAATTCATGTGTTGAATGGTATTCGCGTTTTAAATATAAAAATCACATTTCTATCTATATATAGAAACTATAGAAAACCTTCATGTGTTGAATCGATATTCATTCGTTGAATTGAAGTTCATGTGTTGAATGGTATTCATATTTTGAAATAAATTGTTTGATAATAAAAATCACCTTTTATCACCAATATGAAATACATAAAATAATAGTGTTTTGAAATGAGTTGTTTTAACATAAAAATCACATTTTTATTGTATGCATGAATCTTTGAAATGTGAAGTGTTAAAAATAGCCACTTGTTTAAATAAACATATATGAGTTGAAATATTCATTAATTAGCTAATGAAATGATTTGTACCTATGTATGTAACATTAGAATGAATGGTGTTAAACCAAATAGAAATCAAATATGAAGTTGAATAGAAAATGATAAATGATAAGAACTATATATATGTACATGCATATTCATTGAACAGGTTATAGCAAAGGGGCTAGAGAAGAGGAATAAAATTTTGTGCCCGACAAATAGGTACACATTTACTGTTTTGTTTGGGTGATGATTTTATGAGCCTGTTGGCTAGCCGCTTGGCTTTTTCTTTTTCTTTTTGAGATTAGAAGGACCGGGAAAGCTATTTGCGATTTCCCGATGCTCCCGGTGCAGGGGAGGTTATGGCGAAATTTTCCAAAATTTTAAGGCGTTAGTGAAATATTTGAAGTGAAAACGATATTGAAATTGTTGAATGAACTATATTTATATAATTATATAAATATAAATAAAATTAAAATGAAACGTGGCCGTGCAGTTCGCATTTTGAAACCGTGATTTCAAACAACTAGTACGGGGAATCCGACCATTGGATTTTCCCGAAACCTCAACCGTCGGGTTCGCCTTGGAAATATCTTTCCAACGGCACCAATCTTGTAAAAATCCAACGGTTGGATTGTCTGGAATGTTTAATTCAAATCTAATGAAAAACAGCGCCAGAAGCGATTATTTTTATATATATATATATAATTATATATTTAATCGAATAACGACGCTGCAGTTCGTATTTTGAAATCGAAACTTCAAACGATTGTACCGGGAGATCCGACCGTCGGATTTTCCCAAAACTGATACCGTTGGATTCGTTTTGAAAAGACCTTTCTAATGATGTAAATTTTGTGAAGATCCAACGGTTAGGTTTTAAGATATGCGTAAATCAATTCTGAAGAAAAACAGCGCCATGGCCGCGTTATGGCCCGAAGCGTCATTTTGAATAAACTGGCTATTTTAAAATAAATAAAAATAGCGATAAATCGTTATAAAATATCATAAATGATATGGGATGGAAATAAACTGAATTTTCTCGATTTATGTGGTATTTGATGGTTGAATGTGTTTGGTGTGAAAATTACATTAAACAACAAAATTGGTGTTATCGAAGGATTTAACCATTGAAATAAATTGATTTGAAATTCTAAATATACGCAAATTATTTGAAAAGGCCGAGTTAATTCTCATTTCAAATGATTGACCGACGATTGAAATTCGAAGATGAAGACGACGGTCGAAGACCGGAGATCTTCACCTCGTTTGGATGGTAACCGAGGTCCTGATTGGGAGGCATCCCGAAATATGGATAATGAGTGGTGATCGTCCAGACGTACGTGGTGATCGAAGGGTTTGCGATGTATTTAGTGCCTCCGGTTTCGTTCAGACCCAGAACGGACTTGTAAATGGATTGTGTGCCTGACATTGGAGTTTATTCTGTGTTGAATGATTTCTGTTAAATATACATCTGTTTGGCGGCGGAGAATTTATTCTTTTGCTTAACGCCCTTCTCTGAAACGCACGAGCTCAGAGGTTGTGTATCGATGGACATCAGTCGCATGGCATGAATTGCCTGTGTGGCACGCTAAGATGCAGTGATCAGGACTTCTGTTGAAAAGCAAAGTCTTGTGGTGATGATCAAAGCACCGCCTGTGTGGCGTAGCTTTGTGTATAACGTGAATTCGCGAGCCTCACACCCCGGTATGAACCAGAAACAGGAGGAAGGACCTCAGGGAGGACATGCGTTTCCTTCTAGCTAGGGTGGTGTCAGTGACCTACCAGCCCTGACATTTATATGATTTTCACCTATGTGGTTGTTGCTGTTGCGAGGCGCCTCGGTTTGATCGGACGATCCGGGTCCGATGGAGTCATTCGTTGGCTCGTTTACGCCCCAAAGGGCGGGGAAACGTATTGGTCAGGAATTTTAATCCACATCGGTGGACCGGCCCTGTCGCTCCTAGGGTCACTCGAGCTCTGATCCTGAGACATGGGCTAGATTGTCTCGAATTCGGTAAGGACTATCTTTTTCCTTGGTTCACGACGGAAATCCAATTCCCAAATACGACATCGTGCGGTTTTGATTGTATATATATACGGCGACATGATATATGGTACACATGCCGTCTATGATTGATAGTTATGATTGAAATTATTTTTGAAACATATAAACACTAGTCATAATATCAAATGCTTTTGTTTTATTCGTATCAATCATATTTTGGCCATTATAAGGTAAAACTCTATCCTCCGGTTTGCGTTGCATTGTGTGATGGGAACTGAGTCTTATAACGGCTTCATTTTTATAAAAAAGCATGGCGACGTTTAAAAGAAAGATTTGTTTTAAAGCACTGGCGATCCAATGGAGTAAACCCGTTCCACGAAAGTGGCGTGGTCCTGTGATTAGCCAAATTATATATGTGTTGAGTAGATTTCTCATACCAGTCCCATGACTGACTCGTAGTTTGTTTCACTCTCAAACTCGGGTGCCCCTTTTTCCACACGGGCAGCCTTGTACTCAGGTTTAGCTGGTTCTTTCTGGATAGCTGGAGCTGAAGATGGATTCTATCATTTATTTCTTTTTATGCTGTTCAGCTCCTATTGTACATATTATGTTTGTTTTCCGCTGTAGACATTCATGTATAGTTGAACTGTATTTGTACTAAGTAAGATCCTGTATACTGTGTAACTCTGATGATTCCTTTTATCCAGTATATTCTATTGTTCATTATCTGGTGTATTTATTTAATTCTGTTCTGCTATTATCTGTTTCTGTGTTATATTCCAAAGATAAACCTTGTTTCCGTTAGAATGGGATTTCAGGTCGTCTCAAGTGGGCCTCATTTAGAGGTCGAAGGAAAAGGTCAACTTTTTGAAATTAAAAATAATAAAATAAATATATTTATATAATCCCTCACCTTACCACTCTCTCTCCCCGTCAAAATAATTGGTTTGAGGAAAGAAAAGAAAAAAAATCGATCGTGTGCCCTAGCCGCCGCTCCACCGTGCGTCATCGCACCGCCCCTCCTTCAGCGCCAGATCACGTCGCCCCAAATACGCCCAGAGCGTCGCCCTTCCACCGGGAAGCCAACCCCCACCGCCACCTCCGCCTGCAGCGTCCAGCGAGCTTCTGACCCTCCACCCCCCCCCCATGCTCTCCTAAAAATCTGATTTTTATTAATTCCCGTTCATGTATTCTACCCCCGACCACTCATGACATTTCCACCTCCGCGAACTCATCACCAGCGAGCTTCGACACACCCCCACTCCTCTGAAAACTGAAATCAAAGTGAGTTTCACCTTATTTTTATTTATTTGATTTAATTTTTAAGTAATTAGAGAATAGAGAATTAAAGTTATATTTTTATTTGAGCAAAGGTTATATTTTTATGTGTAAAAAAAGGTTTAATTTTTATATATACGTTAAAGATCTAATTTTGATTTGTTTAAAGTTAAGATTTTCCATCAAAAAAAGATCGGATTTTTAACTATGAAAAGATCGGATTTTTAACTATGAAAAGATCAGATTTTTTAGCTATGAAAAGATCGGATTTTTAACTATGAAAAGATCGAATTTTTAAAAATAGAAAGACTAGATCTTTATATGAAGAAAAGCTAGATTTTTGAAAATATAAACATAGGGTTTTTAAGAATAAAAATAAATTTTTTATAAGGTAGAGAATATAAAAATATGATTTTTATATATATAACGAAATAAAAATCTGATTTTTTTTATACGTATAGTGATATAAAAATGTGATTTTTATCCATATAGCGTTGGAATAAGAATGTGATTTTTTTTATGTGAACAACGTGACAAAGATTATGTTGGAAGTACGGGCAAATCCAGATGTTCAGAAATTCAGAAATAAAACCGACGAAGTGGAACCCACGGTGAGAACTTCTCACTCTAAATCTTGTTTTCAAGTTAAAAATATATACTAGGATGCAGACGGTGCTTAGCAGCACCCGACACCCGTCGTCCACAGACCATGGACGACTTGTATGCTTGTTTGTTGTTTTGTGAAATTTGTTTGTGATGTTGATGTGAAATGGATAATAAAACATTCATGTGTTGAAATAAATTAATTATCATTAAAAATATAATTTTTAACGTGAATGTGAATAAATAAATATTCATTTACAAACCGGACGGTTTGTTTATGTACACCTATTTGAAAGATGTTGATTGGGACGATAAATTTTACACGTCGCCCAACTACACAAATAATATTCAGTGTTTGTGGATTGAAACCCCACACGGGTGTTGGAATGATATTTGGCGTACACTAATCCCAATTATTTAGTTGTATGTCGATCGATTGGTCGACAGACTGTGTAAGCGTTAATTATTTATATTTAATGCTTATGCAGTTGTGTGGTGCACTTTGGATGATGGTTGATTATTTATCGTTGCTATTATATACATGTGTTGTATGGAAACCATATAATTAACATTATATGGTAATTGATTGGGCCTCATTCCAATCGGGAAAATAAAGAATATTATAAAATATAGATTCATGTGTTGAATAGAATAAAGAAGATTCATGTGTTGAATAGAATAAATATTCATGTGTTGACGATACTCATGTGTTGAGAATATTCATGTGTTGAAACTTATCATGTGTTGAGTAAAATATTTTAACAATAAAATTTACATCTTTATCATATTTAAGATTACAAACTAACTGGAAACTAGATAAGATGAGTGGTTTCCTGGGTATTGATCCGATGTTGGTTTCGCCCTTGGGGTTAATACTTAGGGAATCATTCTCTTACTACTTTAAGGTTGGAGTCCGATTGAAAATCAAACGAAAGATACCATAATTTTATAAAATATATATAATAATAGAAATAGTCATGTGTTGACAGTGCTCATGTGTTGAGAATATTCATGTGTTGAAAGAAATATAGATTCATGTGTTGAATAGAATAAATATTCATTTGTTGAATAGAATAACAAAATTATTAAAATATATAAAGCCGTGTTGATTAGAGATGCGCCATTTTGATGTGAGCGATATTTATATCGATTATATTCGTTTTTATAATGAATATAGAAAAGGAAGTGATTTCAAAATATAACGTTTTGAAAATATTATCATTTGTATATCGATGATGTGGGATATTCAATTTTGATTCGAAATTGAATATGAAGTTGAAATCGTTTCGAAAACAAATTTAAAACGATTTATAAAATACGTTTTAAAAGGAAATCGACGAAATATATATAATATATATAATGGCCTGAATAGAACGCGCCGCGCTGCGGTAGTTCGTGAATTTCGACCATTGACTTCGAATTGACATTGCGGACATCCGACCGTCGGATTCTCCTGAAACCGGAACCGCTAGGTTCGTATCGAAAAGAGCTTTCCAATGAATATTAGAAATTTGAAATCTAACGGTTGGATTTGGAATAATGTCCAAATCAAATTTGGAAAAGGTCGCTGTAAGTGCAGTTCAATGGCCATTGGTGGAAATCGACTGTACGGGCTTTGATAAAATTATTAAAAATATTAATAATTTGTGTGAAATCATAAGAAATGATTTGGGAAGAACTGGGATAAAAAATTCCACATTTGAAAGGAAAAAAATAGATTTTTATCGAAATGAACTAGTTTTGAACTAGAATTATAATTCATTTATTTTTGAAATAAATAAATCGAATTTGAAAGGGGTTTTAAAAATAACCAGAACTTCCAATAATTGAATTGGAATGGATTTGAATCGAAATTGTCTTTGGAATATTTCAATGTTGGATTTGGTGATTATACAGATATTGTTATGGGAATTTGAAAGATATATTTATATCGTTATTTCTAATACGATATTTGTTGGTTTCAGAATTTGATATTGAATATAAGCAGATATATTTTCTATTCAGAGCCTTGTATTTAATATCAAATAGGATTTTGGGTTCGTCGGGAATGGTGTCTTGAATAACACTGTTCTTGGGCCCAGAGTAGAAAAAGATTAAATCTTTCTATTTAGATTTAATGAAGTGTATCAATTAAATAATATCTAATTGAAATTGAAATTGAATTTGAATGTGATTTTGGGTTTATCGTGAACCGTGTTTTAGAGCACATTGGTTCTTTAACCCAGTTAAAGACAGGATATTGATTTTTGAGAAGATTAAAACTAAGTGGAATTTTTAATGAATCTGTAATTAAATTGAAATGTGAATTGATAATTTAAATTATCAAATTTGGAAAGTGATCGAGGATGGAGTATCACCAGTTTTGCTCCAAAGCGATAGTTAAGTCTTTAATTAGATTTGAACGTGAAATGGTAATTAATATTTACCGATAACACCGTGGTGTTAGTTCTGGGGTAATAACAGTTTTGCTCCATGAGATGAATAGGTTGGGATTGGGAAATAAAATAAATAATTACTTCGGTGTGGTTCGCTAATCCCGACTAGTTTGGAAAACCATAATATGGTTAGAAATAATATCCAAAGGAAGATTAAAGAATAAATTTAGAAGAATTTATCTTTGATAAAATTTATGGGAACCTTTCCCTAAGAATGTGATTTTGTGAATAAAAGAATATTCTGAATTGGAATGAGGCGTATGTTGTGTTTGTATAACATTTGTTTATTATATACGTGGGTTATTCGGAAAGGCCGGGTTTATACCCATTCTGAATAACCGATTCGACGACAAGTCGAAGATGAAGACGGTGGTTGAAGACCGGAAGTCTTCACATCGTTTGGGTGATTACCGATGATCTCGATTGGGTCGTACACCCAAGAGGAGGGAAACAGTTGGTTATCGTCCAGACATAGTTGGAGATCGATGGATATGCGAGGAAAGTGCCTCCGGTTTCGTTCAGACCCAGAACGAACTTGTAAATGGACTGTGTGTCTGACATTGGATTTTATTCTTTGTTGATTGATCTCTATTAAATATACATCTATTTGGCGGCATAGAATTTATTCTCTTGCTTAACGCCCTTCTCTGAGACGTACGAGATCAGAGGTTGTATATCGATGGACATCAGTCGCATGGCATGAATTGCCTGTGTGGCACACCTAAGTGGCAATTGATCAAGGCTTCTGTTGAAAAGCAAAGTCTTGTGGTTGATAATCAAAGCACGGCCTATGTGGCGCAGCTTTGTGTATGGCGTTGATTCGCGAGCCTCACACCTCGGTATGAGTCAAAAACGGGATAGTGACCGTTGGGAGAACACGACGTTTCTTTCTAGCTAGTGGTGGTGTCAGTGCTTAAACTGGCTGACATTTATATACTTTTCACCTGTGTGGTTGTTGGAATGCGAGGCGCCTCGGATATAGGTCTGTTAGGACCGGGAAACGTGTGTTCAGGAATAACTAATCCTCAAAAGTAAGAGAGGATCGGCCCAACCGATTCCAAGGATCGTTGTGTGTGGTCCGGAGACATTTGCTAGAGTGTCTCGAACGGAGAGGAGCTTGCCCCTTGCCTCGACTCATGATGGAATCCAATTTCCAATACGTGATAATTCAGTTTTATTTGTAGAACCTAGTATGGCGACATGATAGATGGTACCCATGCCGCCTAGGATTGATATTTATGATTGAAATTGTTTTGACACTATACACTTATAATAGTATCAAATGATTTGTTTTAAACGTACCAAGCATGTTTGGCTATTATAAGGGAAAACCCTATCCTCCAGCTTGTGTTGCATTGTGTGATGGGACCTGGGTCTTATAATAACTTCATTTTCCCAAAAATCATTGCGTTGTTTTGTTATATGCACTAGTATTCTTGGGAGGAAACCCGTTCCGTGTTATACGGCATGGTCCCTTGAATTACTCTCTTTTAAAGTAAAGTTTTAAATAACTGTTTTAGTTCTCACACAAGTCACATGACTGACCTGGAGTTTATTGTTTTAACCTAAACTCTGGGTGCCCTTATTTTCGACACGGGCAGCTAGTAGTTTTGGTTTTGCAGACTTATATTCACAGGATCCTGGTTTATAGCTAAAGTGATATTCGGAAAGCTCTGTATCCGTATATCTCCTTTTAGTTATGTGTTGTATTATCTTTCCGCTGCTATGTATTTAAATGTAATTTAAATTTCTGATATTTGTCAAATGTGTAATATTTATTCATACTCTGTATATTCTTGTATTCTGATGGAATTGTTATAATAAGCAATGAAATGTTCTTCTGTTTGCGTTCTGATTTGTCGTGTTCTCAAAACGATCAGGGGTTTTGAACGGTCTTGGTCGGTTTAACGATCGATTCAAATCGAGTGAAATTCCTTACCGTTATATTTGGCATCAGAGCTTTGGTTTACAGAGCTCGAGAACAAGACACATTAGAACCGAACGAAAGAATCCATCAGATATTGGATTAGTAATATCCAATTAGAATGACTCATTAGAGATAGGATCAGTAATATCCTAGAACGAGTGTGAAGAGTATTTTTTTTCAAATGAAAACAATATTGTTTTGAAAATTTAAATCGTTTTATACGTATTTGAATATTTATTTGTATAGAATTTGGAAAATCGAGTATATAAAGATTTCACTTATACGCGTCATGAACGTATATTCGAAGTTTTAATATACTGGATAGATATAGAATCACATTCTAGACACCCGGGGATAATTCTGGTGATGTGGCCACATCATCAGTATTTATGTTTGTGTTTCGAAGGTGGGATATCTATATATTTCCATTGACTGGTGTGAGAACCAAAACTACATAGGTTTATTGTTGTGATTTGGCATCAAAAACATGATTTTCTGTGTATATGTATCAAAAATATGAATTTGAAACGTTAATCCACTAATTGATTGATGGTTGTGTTGTTTGTTTATTTGTTTGATATTTTGAACCGTTTTGCCAAATTGAACTGAATATTGAACTGTATTGAAAATTGTTTGAAAATGCATGCATATACATGTACTTACACTGATCAGGTCATAGCAAAGAGGCTAGAGCAGAAGAATAAAATTGTTTGCCCGACAAATAGGTACATGTTTACTAATTTCTTGGGTTTTGGATGATTTTATGAGCCGATTGGCTACCCGCTTGGCTTTTTCTTTTTCTTTTGGATTGAAGAAGGCCATGGGAGGCTATATGAAATATCCCGAAGTCCCCGGTGCAGGGGAGGTTATGGCGAAATTTTTCGGAAAATTAGGGTGTTAGCTAAAAAATTTAAAAATTTGAAAAGTTCTTAGAAACTGAAAAGTTGAAGAACTTAAGCCATAATGAAAATAATGGAAGTTGAGTTGATTAGTTAAACAACTTTCAACTTCGTTCCTTTTCGGGGACGAAAAGTTTTAAGTGGGGGAGATTGTAATAACCTGGAAATCCGAGCCAATTTAAAAATTTTATTTTGGCAGTTTTGATGAATTTTGATTATTTAAAATGAATTATTTTAAATAATATCGACGAGAAATTTATTTTGAATAAAATTAGAACATATATATTTAAATAGATCGTCGTTAGAATATAAATAATTTATTTTAATTATATAACGAGCCTGAAATGGCGCGGTAGTTTGAAAATTCGATTTCAAAGTTCAAATGAATGTACTGGGTGCAAAATAAACCAGATTTTAGCGAAGCGAAAAATATTAGAATCTAATTGAGAATATCTTTCCAACGAATCCGAAAAATTGAAATTTCATAGCGGGAATCAAAAGATATGCCCAGTTGAAAATTCAGAATAGTCGCTATGGAATTCTGGCCCTTAAAAATGGAAATTTTGCAAACGACCACGGTTTTCGACGAAACCACATTTGTTGGATCCGTGATGTCAAGTTATTGCTAGATTCCAAAATTCATAATTTTTTGAATTATTATGTGAGGGTGGCAGAAGAAACCGCGTTTGACCAGTTTCAGTTGATTTTAATCGACTGGAAAATGACCATTTTTCAAACGACCTTAGAATTTGATGAAACTAGTTTTGTTAGGACCGTATCGTCAATACGAAGCTAAAAATAAATTTTTTTTTGGAATTTTTAGAGTTCGTACGTGGCCCCGGTAAATTGAAATGCATGTTCAAATTCAATATATAGAGTTATATGTTGATTTTGACGAAAACTGATCGAAACGATTGAATTAGCTTACGATACATATCCCATTGTGTTCGGAATGGGGGTAATTAGCTAGCGACGGCAGGCGGGGGGCCTCGTTTAGAGGTCGAAGGAAAAATTCAATTTTTTGAAATTAAAAATAATAAAATAAATATATTTATATAATCCCTCACCTTACCGCTCTCTCTCCCCGTCAAAATAATTGGTTTCAGGAAAGAAAAAAAAGAAAACCGATCGTGTGCCCTAGCCGCCGCTCCACCGTGCGTCATCGCACCCCCCTTCTTTCCCCCCTCCTTCAACGCCAGATCACGTCGCCTATAACCCTAGCCCCAAATCCGCCCAGAGCGCCGCCCTTCCACCGGGAAGCCAACCCCCGCTGCCACCTCCGCCTGCAGCGTCCAGCGAGCCTCTGACCCCCCCTCCCCCCTCTCCTAAAAATCTGATTTTTATTAATTCTCGTTCATGTATTCTACCCCCGACCACTCACGACATTGCCACCTCCGCGAGCGCATCACCAGCGAGCTTCGACACACCCCCACTCCTCTGAAAACTGAAATCAAAGTGAGTTTTCACCTTATTTTTATTTATTTGTTTTAATTTTTAAGTAATTAGAGAATAGCGAATTAAAGTTATATTTTTATTTGAGCAAAGGTTATATTTTTATGTATAAAAAAAAGGTTTAATTTTTATATATACGTTAAAGATCTAATTTTGATTTGTTTAAAGTTAAGATTTTTCATCAAAAAAAGATCGGATTTTTAACTATGAAAAGATCGGATTTTTAACTATGAAAAGATCGGATTTTTAACTATGAAAAGATCAAAATTTTAAAAATAGAAAGACAAGATCTTTATATGAAGGAAAGCTAGATTTTTGAAAATATAAACATAGGGTTTTTAAGAATAAAAATATAATTTTTATAAGGTAGAGAATATAAAAATATGATTTTTACATATATAACGAAATAAAATTCTAATTTTTATTATACGTATAGTGATATAAAAATGTGATTTTTATCCATATAGCGTTGGAATAAGAATGTGATTTATTTTATGTGAACAGCGTGACAAAGATTATGTTGGAAGTACGGGCAAATCCAGATGTTCAGAAATTAAGAAATAAAACCGGCGGAGTGGAACCCTCAGTGAGAACTTCTCACTCTAAATCTTGTTTTCTAGTTAAAAATATATACTAGGATGCAGACGGTGCTTAACAGCACCCGACACCCGTCGTCCACAGACCATGGACGACTTGTATGCTTGTTTGTTGTGTTGTGAAATTTGTTTGTGATGTTGATGTGAAATGGATAATAAAACATTCATATGTTGAAATAAATTAATTATCGTTAAAAATATAATTTTGAACGTGAATGTGAATAAATAAATATTCATTTACAAACCGGATGGTTTGTTTATGTACACCTATTTGAAAGATATTGATTGGGACGATAAATTTTACATGTCGACCAACTGCACAAATAATATTCAGTGTTTGTGGATTGAAACCCCACACGGGCGTTGGGATGATATTTGGCGTACACTAATCCCAATTATTTAGTTGTATGTCGATCGATTGGTCGACAGACTGTGTAAGCGTTAATTATTTATATTTAATGCTTATGCAGTTGTGTGGTGCACTTTGGATAATGGTTGATTATTTATCGTTGCTATTATATACATGTGTTGTATGGAAACCATATAATTAACATTATATGGTAATTGATTGGGCCTCATTCCAATCGGGAAAATAAAGAATATTATAAAATATAGATTCATGTGTTGAATAGAATAAAGAAGATTCATGTGTTGAATAGAATAAATAGTCATGTGTTGACAATACTCATGTGTTGAGAATATTCATGTGTTGAAACTTATCATGTGTTGAGTAAAATATTTTAACAATAAAATTTACATCTTTATCATATTTAAGATTAGAAACTAACTGGAAACTAGATAAGATGAGTGGCTTCCTGGGTATTGATCTGATGTTGGTTTCGGCCCTTGGGGTTAATACTTGGGAAATCATTCTCTTACTACTTTAAGGTTGGAGTCTGATTGAAAATCAAACGATAGATACCATAATTTTATAAAATATATTAAATAATAGAAATAGTCATGTGTTGACAGTGCTCATGTATTGAGAATATTCATGTGTTGAAATAAATATGGATTCATGTGTTGAATAGAATAAATATTCATTTGTTGAATAGAATAACAAAATTATTAAAATATATAAAGCCGTGTTGATTAGAGATGCGCCATTTTGACGTGAGCGATATTTATATCGATTATATTCGTTTTTATAATGAATATAGAAAAGGAAGTGATTTCAAAATATAACGTTTTGAAAATATTATATTTGTATATCGATGATGTGGGATATTCAATTTTGATTTGAAATTGAATATGAAGTTGAAATCGTTTCAAAAACAAATATAAAACGATTTATAAAATATGTTTTAAAAGGAAATCGACGAAATATATATAATATATATAATGGCCTGAATAGAACGCGCCGCGCTGCGGTAGTTCGTGAATTTCGACCATTGACTTCGAATTGACGTTGCGGGATATCCAACCGTCGGATTCTCCTAAAACCAGAACCGCTGGGTTCATATCGAAAAGAGCTTTCCAATGAATATTAGAAATTTGAAATCTAACGGTTGGATTTGGAATTATGTCCAAATCAAATTTGGAATAGGTCGCTGTAAGTGCATTTTGATGGCCATTGGTGGAAATCGACTGTACGGGCCTTGATAAAATTATTAAAAATATCAATAATTTGTGTAAAATCATAAGAAATGATTCGGGAAGAACTAGGTTGAAAAATTCCACATTTGAAAGGAAAAAAAATAGATTTTTATCAAAATGAACTAGTTTTGAACTAGAATTATAATTCATTTATTTTTGAAATAAATAAATCGAATTTGAAAGAGGTTTTAAAAATAACCCGAACTTCCAATAATTGAATTGGAATGGATTTGAATCGAAGTTGTCTTTGGAATATTACGATGTTGGATTTGGTGATTATACAGATATTGTTATGGGAATTTGAAAGATATATTTATATCGTTATTTCCAATACGATATTTGTTGGTTTCAGAATTTGATATTGAATATAAGCCGATATATTTTCTATTCAGAGCCTTGTATTTAATATCAAATGGGATTTTTGGTTCGTCGGGAATGGTGTCTTGAATAACACTGTTCTTGGGCCCAGAGTAGAAAAAGATTAAATCTTTCTATTTAGATTTAATGAAGTGTATCAATTAAATTATATCTAATTGAATTTGAATTTGAATTTGAATGTGATTTTGGGTTTATCGTGAACCGTGTTTTAGAGGACATTGGTTCTTTAACCCAATTAAAGACAGGATATTGATTTTTGAGAAGATTAAAACTAAGTGGAATTTTAATGAATCTGTAATTAAATTGAAATGTGAATTGATAATTTAAATTATCAAATTTGGAAAGTGATCGAGGATGGAGTATCACCAGTTTTGCTCCAAAGCGATAGTTAAGTCTTTAATTAGATTTGAACGTGAAATGGTAATTAATATTTACCGATAACACCGTGGTGTTAGTTCTGGGGTAATAACAGTTTTGCACCATGAGATGAATAGGTTGGGATTGGGAAATAAAATAAATAATTACTTCGGTGTGGTTCGCTAATCCCGACTAGTTTGGAAAACCATAATATGGTTAGAAATTATATCCAAAGGAAGATTAAAGAATAAATTTAGAAGAATTTATCTTTGATAAAATTTATGGGAACCTTTCCCTAAGAATGTGATTTTGTGAATAAAAGAATATTCTGAATTGGAATGAGGCGTATGTTGTGTTTGTGTAACATTTGTTTATTATATACGTGGGTTATTCGGAAAGGCCGGGTTAATACCCATTCTGAATAATCGATTCGACGACAAGTCGAAGATGAAGACGGTGGTTGAAGACCGGAAGTCTTCACATCGTTTGGGTGATTACCGATGATCTCGATTGGGTCGTACACCCAAGAGGAGGGAAACAGTTGGTTATCGTCCAGACATAGTTGGAGATCGATGGATATGCGAGGAAAGTGCCTCCGGTTTCGTTCAGACCCAGAACGAACTTGTAAATGGACTGTGTGTCTGACATTGGATTTTATTCTTTGTTGATTGATCTCTATTAAATATACATCTATTTGGCGGCAGAGAATTTATTCTCTTGCTTAACGCCCTTCTCTGAGACGTACGAGATCAGAGGTTGTATATCGATGGACATCAGTCGCATGGCATGAATTGCCTGTGTGGCACACCTAAGTGGCAATTGATCAAGGCTTCTGTTGAAAAGCAAAGTCTTGTGGTTGATAATCAAAGCACGGCCTATGTGGCGCAGCTTTGTGTATGGCGTTGATTCGCGAGCCTCACACCTCGGTATGAGTCAAAAACGGGATAGTGACCGTTGGGAGAACACGACGTTTCTTTCTAGCTAGTGGTGGTGTCAGTGCTTAAACTGGCTGACATTTATATACTTTTCACCTGTGTGGTTGTTGGAAAGCGAGGCGCCTCGGATATAGGTCTGTTAGGACCGGGAAACGTGTGTTCAATAATAACTAATCCTCAAAAGTAAGAGAGGACCGGCCCAATCGATTCCAAGGATCGCTGTGTGTGGTCCTGAGACATTTGCTAGAGTGTCTCGAACGGAGAGGAGCTTGCCCCTTGCCTCGACTCATGATGGAATCCAATTTCCAATACGTGATAATTCGGTTTTATTTGTAGAACCTAGTATGGCGATATGATAGATGGTACCCATGCCGCCTAGGATTGATATTTATGATTGAAATTGTTTTGACACTATACACTTATAATAGTATCAAATGATTTTTTTTAAACGTACCAAGCATGTTTGGCTATTATAAGGGAAAACCCTATCCTCCGGCTTGTGTTGCATTATGTGATGGGACCTGGGTCTTATAATAGCTTCATTTTTCTAAAAAAGCATTGCGATGTTTTGTTATATGCACTAGTATTCTTGGGAGGAAACCCGTTCCGTATTATAGGGCGTGGTCCCTTGAATTACTCTCTTTTAAAGTAAAGTTTTAAATAACTGTTTTAGTTCTCACACCAGTCACATGACTGACCTGAAGTTTATTATTTTAACCTAAACTCTAGGTGCCCTTATTTTCGACACAAGCAGCTAGTAGTTTTGGTTTTGCAGATTTATATTCACAGGATCCTGGTTTATAGCTAAAGTGATATTCGGAAAGCTCTGTATCCGTATATCTCCTTTCAGTTATGTGTTGTATTATCTTTCCGCTGCTATGTATTTAAATGTAATTTAAATCTCTGATATTTGTCAAATGTGTAATATTTATTCATACTCTGTATATTCTTGTATTCTGATGGAATTGTTGTAATAAGCAATGAAATGTTCTTCTGCTTGCGTTCCGATTTGTCGTGTTCTCAAAACGATCAGGGGTTTTGAATGGTCTTGGTCAGTTTAACGATCGATTCAGATCGAGCGAAATTCCTTACCGTTACAAGTTAAAATTTATTTGAACGGGTTATGTTCAAATAAAAAGTGAAATAGGCAAAAGAGCTAATTAAAGAATAAATTAGCGAATTGAGTTAAAAACGATTGGATTGAGTTGGTATAAATTGGAAATGGACGTATATGAGTTAAACAGGTATGGAATGAAGTGTTTGAAGATTATAATTTAAGTGCTCGACAAAAAGGTACATGTTTAAATTCCATATGAGGATTTATGCGCCGAATCGGCAAGCCACTTGGCTTTTTGATTTTCTTTTTGAATGGAAAGGGCCGAGAGAGGCGAGTTGAGGTTTGAACTATCGAATGGTACAAAGCAGGTTATGGCGAAATTTTCCGAAAATTTAAGAAGTTAGACTATTTTAAGAAAAATTGATAATTAGAAATCTATATATCAATATATATACAGAATTTGATAAGGAAGCGAACTTAAAAATAGAGTATTATAAACAAAAAGGAAATCTATAATTAAATGTGGTAAAAATAGAAAGAGAAATGGATATACATTTTAGAAATGGAAAATTGGTTTAATATTGTGTTGATTATTCGAGTTAGCGGTCTTGTTTGTTTTGAAGTTAATAATATTTTCAGTCTAGGTCTGAGAGGTGATTATACCCCAACTTGATTGATTTCATTATTAACTGATAAATAACAAGATTCAGTCTCGAATATCAGTGATTGAATAAGAGTTAGTTGAATGCAGCATTGTGGGTTGTTGTAACAATGTTTTATACAACATTTGTTTTAACCCAAGCAAGTGGAATTTTGGAAATATAGAAATAAATATTTCACAAATGTAGAAATGAACGGGCGTGAAAGAGACAAGTAATTGGAATGTTTTCCAATTATAAATAGAAAATATTTTGTAAGTGTAGAAAATAAAAGAAGGCGATATGTTTACACCAAAATTTGGCAAAACAACCGAAATATTGCTTAACACATCACCCAATCGAAGGCGAGATGCTTAGAAAGCACGTCACCTTTTCAGAGGCAAGATGTAAGTAGGTTTTTACAATTGTGTGAGGCCATATCTAATACATGAAAACATCAAAATATAGAAAGAAGACAAGAGTTTATAGTGGTTCGACCTTTGAGGAGGTCTACGTCCACTCTTAAGAGAGAATTTTATTATCAACAAGTTGTTTACAAGGTAAGATCACTCATACATTCAACCAAACTTTCTCTCACACACATCCTTCCATTTGAATTGCTGAAAATGGTAGAGAAATATCTTGGACACCGAGGAAATCTCCTTATTACCAAGCTTTTGCCATGGATCTTCGACCTTAAGCTCTATCATATATCATTTGTGGAAGCCATGATTCCATGCTCCATTGATCTTTGTTGGATTATGAAGAATAGATGTTGGATTGCTTGAAGAAGTCCAAAAAGAAATTTGGCAGCACCTCCACGTGTTTCCAGAAAAGTCCCCTTAAAATGATGGAGGTAGGGTGCTATTTATAGGCGGAGGAGTGGCTGAAATCTTGTATTCAGGGTTCTGGTCGGTATTTTTGGGTATTTACAAGAATGTCACTGCCAGTTGTCACTAGTTGTCAAGCTGTTTTATACTGTTTTGACCGACCAGGAGCCCTCGTTGAAGGGAAAGACGACCAGGAGGCTTAGATGCGGAGCGGACCGACCAGATGCGAACGAATGACCAGAAAGCTCAAACCAAAAAGCGGACTGACCCTAAACCCTTGGGGCTGGTCGGAGCGATCAGAAGCTAGCGATCGACCAAATCAGCATGGAGATGAGAGCGACCAGAGACCTTCCGCATTTGGAGCGACCAGGACCTTTGTGCCTTTGGAGCGACCAGTGGCTTTGAGCATTTGGAGCGACCAGGACCCTTGTGCCTTTGGAGCGACCAGTGGCTTTGAGCATTTGGAGCGACCAGGACCCTTGTGCCTTTGGAGCGACCAGTGGCTTTGAGCATTTGGAGCGACCAGGACCCTTGTGCCTTTGGAGTGACCAGCGGCTTTGATTCAGGGTGGAGCGGTCAGAACCTCATGATTAGTGAACTCAACGAAGGTGACAAAAGAACCGAACACTTTTTGAGATCTTCAGGACCGACCCATTTTCGTGGCATTGCAGAACCGGTCGTCTTTTGAGGACCACTGAACCGACCCCCTCTTGGGAATTACAGAATCGACCCGTACACAATTGTTGATAATGAATCGATCAATTCAGATGGATAACATTTTGCCCCTCGGAGTTCCATAATTTTTTACGAAAAACTATAGACTTCGAAATATTATATTATACGCCCATGGATTGTATCGACCAGTTTCGACCAGGGGTCGGTTTCTCGCAGGGGTCGGTTTTCTCCAATTTTGATTAAGGGTCGGTTTCAAAGTTGGTTCGCAGGGGTCGGTTTTTTCTCTAGTGAATACCGAAGTGGCTGGTCGTCGTGGCTATATATCTTCCCTTTGACCCTTGGTGTTCCTCACTTTTCCTAAGTCCGAAAATTTCTTATTTTAATGGCGGCAACCCTCTGACGAAAATTCTCTAATCTTCATTTTGTTCCACCAATTTAATCCGGGAAAACAATCTATCCACGATCACTCTCCCCGATTCTCTGTCAAGTGGTCGAATCTGCACCTCGTCGAAGCCTGGAAATTCAGTCCAAACTTCTTCAACTAGTTAATTTAATCGCATGTATATGCTTCTATTTCTTTGTTAACTCGAGAATGATGAATGTAGGCTTTTTGAATTTAGCTGGAGTCTTCGAGGTTGAACCATATTTGTATCAGTTTTGGTGTATGATTGTAACTTGATTGTAGAACCCTTGAATTTGAAATCCTTTGTATATTGAAATGCTTGTCACTAATATAGAAACTAATTTGTTCGATTTGAATTTGCGGATGATAATTTTGAAATAAAAACCCTTGAAGTTCTTCTTTGATGATGGTCGCAATGTATTTGTGAAAATGTTTAAATGGCTTGCGCATGCATGATTTTCCACTTAAAACATTATTTTTCAATGTTTTCACTATGCATTCGCTTTAAACATTCATGGTCTCTTCCTGTTGTGTGACCGGCTTTCATATTAATTGTAGAACGACCAACCCTATGATGTTTTTACCGACCAAATAGGAGCTAGTTTTGCGCGACCAGGTATTTACTGGTTTTAGAAGCGATCAGGTGCTTTACTAGTTTTGAGCGACCGGGGCTTGACTGGTTTGGAGCGACCAGGTGCTTTAGCTTGCCATGGCCGACCCTGCTCGAACTCACATGATATCCTTGTAACTTGTTCTTCAAACATACATGTTTGGTGATATGCTCATTCATCATAATTAACAAAAATGTATGAACATTCTCTTCCTTTTACGTAGGATGGATCCAACACCCAGCAAGATGAAGAAACGCTTCGATCTGGACGAAGGGAATACTGGCCAGCCCTCAGTGACTTCTCCCGTGCTTGTTGCCCCCACCTATTCAGAGATTCAATCGATTATAAACAGGCCTCCTTATGCATTGAGGGCTTGCAATTCCAAGCTGGCTAAACGGCTCCCTGATTGGGATTTGTATGGGATTTCCTGCGACTATGAGGTATCGCATGGTGATCGGCAGATAACATCCTGCGATATCATGGTGGCTAAAACCAGACTGATTGGGCGCATGGAAGATACTCTGCGCCAATTCGAGAAGCAAATGGACTTGCTCAAAGACCATACTGCGAGGAAAATCCATGGCTGACATGGTTTGGCTGAAGATCTTCAAAGACTTTACCGGGAGAGTCTTGATCGCATTGCCGCTCTGGAGGCTGATAAGGTTAAGCTGATCCACGCTCTGAGGAACCGAGATGCTCTTGTTGCTGCTCTTCCAAAAGGGGACATTGAACTGGTGGGACCATCCAAAAAGAAATTTTGTTGGTGATGCTTCTACATCTGGGTCTGTCCCGGTGAAGAGGAAGGTAGGACGCCCCAGGAAAAACCCGAAGGCATAGCTTGTTTCTCTTGATGACTTTTGGCTTGGTGGATTTTATGTTTAGACCGGTTGTATTAAGCAAGTCCCGGTCCTCGCGTTTAACTTCTATGCTTGTCTTATGTTGGTACATTGTGACCTTTATGACTGCGATGTAGGTTGACTTTCTGTGTTTGAATTTAACATATCAATGCTCTGTGTTCTTGTACTTTGAACTTTGTCGTTACTTTTTTCTGCATATTCTGGTTTGTACACCACGCTTGCACATCACATTTTACACGTTTTGCTTGTTTGTGGATTTTTTCAATTATATATGGTTGTAATGATCCTTTGGTACATGAAGAATCAAACAGTTACTTTCGGCTTTCTGATATGATATGCCCCCGTACCAATGGATTGTTTCAACCCTGATATAACGAAAATGAACTTAAAAATTGGATGCTTTACGTTGTATTCAGAATTTAAAAAGCATCTGTCATCGCATTGCGACATTCGGAGCTTTTTATTCTTCATACGAACTTTACATGTATTATTTGGAATTCCCCATTTTTTACATTTGGGCGGACTAGATATTGAGAAATAAGTGGGCACCTCTTGAAGAGGTTTTTTGCCCAATTTGTGATGTCATTTGGTGAGATGTTTACTGACCTCTGTAGTCGATCGGGTGCCCCCGGAGAGGTCTTGGGTTAAAGACTCAGTTTGGTAATAACGTGGTTAGATTTGTACTGAGTTTAAGTTATTTGACTGAGCACCCCCGGAGAGGTTTTGGGTTAAAGACTCAGTTTGGTAATAACGTGGTCAGATTTGTACTAACTTTAAGTTATTTGACTGAGCACCCCCGGAGAGGTTTTGGGTTAAAGACTCAGTTTGGTAATAACGTGGTCAGATTTGTACTGACTTTAAGTTATTTGACTGAGCACCCCCGGAGAGGTTTTGGGTTAAAGACTCAGTTTGGTAATAACGTGGTCAGATTTGTACTGACTTTAAGTTATTTGACTGAGCACCCCCGGAGAGGTTTTGGGTTAAAGACTCGGTTCGGTAATAACATGGTCAGATTTGTACTGACTTTAAGTTATTTGACTGAGCACCCCCGGAGAGGTTTTGGGTTAAAGACTCAATTTGGTAATAACATGGTCAGATTTGTACTGACTTTTAGTTATTTGAATGAGCACCCCCGGAGAGGTTTTGGGTTAAAGACTCAGTTTGGTAATAACGTGGTCAGATTTGTACTGACTTTAAGTTATTTGACTGAGCAACCCCGGAGAGGTTTTGGGTTAAAGACTCGGTTTGGTAATAACATGGTCAGATTTGTACTGACTTTAAGTTATTTGACTGAGCACCCCCGGAGAGGTTTTGGGTTAAAGACTCAGTTTGGTAATAACGTGGTCAGATTTGTACTGACTTTAAGTTATTTGACTGAGCACCCCCGGAGAGGTTGTGGGTTAAAGACTCAGTCTGGTAATAACATGGTCAGATTTGTACTGACTTTAAGTTATTTGACTGAGCACCCCCGGAGAGGTTTTGGGTTCAAGACTGTGTCTGCCTAGTTCCACGGAGTGGGTATTGATTTTGTTGGACCTTTGAGTTGATCGAGATGCCTCGGTTATAAATCCATAACCCTAGGTCGATCCTCTCGAATGATACTCCTTTGGTGGAATTTTAGCGAGTCTTCTTTGATTTTACTCCATTGGTTTCTCCCGCTAATTGGCCATGGTGTTTTGTTCTTCTTTTTTATCTTATGGACACATTCCTCACTTACCGTATTTCGACGGGAGTGCTTTATGGATCCATGTGCTTAATTTGTCCTTTTGGACTATGCTATGAACTAACACCAGGCTTTCATCGGGGAATGAACCAGCGAATTTTTTCTTTTAATTATGCCCTGTAATCAGAAATCATAACTGAACATCTTTGAGTATATAATCAAAGGTATGCGATGTATAATTTAGACAAGAGTCAAAAGAGTTGTTTTACTCATATTCATGTAATTTCATACAAAGTATCCGTTATATTCATAGAAAAACACAAAGGAATATGAGCCAAAAGAGTTATTCGAAATAACGCCGGAGGTGATCACTGTTCCAGGCCCTTGGGACTTCTATTCCGTCTATAGTCCTGAGCTTAAAGGTGCCGTCGAGGAGCTTTTGATCGATGAAAAATGGACCTTCCCAGTTGGGGCCAAAAACTCCTGTTGCGGTCATGATCTTTTTTAACACTAAGTCTCCCACTTCGAATGTTCTATGCCTGACCTTTTGATTGAAGTGTCGGGCAATTCTCCTTTGATGGGCGACTATCCTAAGCTCCGATTCAGTCCTTTTTTCTTCGAGTAAATCGAGGGCTTCAAGCTGCAACTTTTCATTCTCTTTCTGGTTAAAGTGAATTCTGCGGTGAGTAGGAACCTCTAACTCCATAGGTATCATTGCTTCCAATCCAAATGCCAGAGAGAATGGAGTATGCCCCGTCGCAGTTTTATGAGTCATACGGTAAGCCCATAGTGCAAGCGGCAGTTCTTCAATCCAGTTACCCTTAGCTTTCTCGAGACGCTTCTTAATGGTGGATTTCAGGATTTTGTTGATTGCTTCAACTTGCCCGTTGGCCTGCGGGTGGGCAACTGCTGCGAAGCTTTTCTGAATGTGATATTTGTCACAAAAGTCTTTGAACTCATCGCTTTCAAATTGCGTGCCATTGTCGATGATGATCTTCTGCGGAATTTCAAATCTGCATATGATGTATTTCAAAACAAAATTGATCACTTTTCTTGATGTGATGGTTGCCAATGGCTCAGCTTCCGCCCATTCAGTGAAATAGTCCACAGCAACTATGGCGTACTTGAAACCGGATTTTGCAGTAGGTAATACTCCAATCAAATCTATGCCCCAGACAGCGAATGGCCAAGGACTCAACATTTGTGTCAACTCAGTCGATGGAGCTCTCGGAATCTTTGCAAATTTCTGGCATTGGTCACATTTTTTAGCAAAGATCATAGAGTCGAGATTTACCTCTGGCCAGAAGTAGCCATATCGAAGAACTTTTTTGGCAAGAGTTTTCCACCTACATGTCCGCCACAATCTCCTCCATGTAATTCTGCCATGATTGCTTTGGATTCCTCCTTTGTTACACATCGTAGCAGAGGTGTTGAATATCCTCTCCTGTATAAGTGACCATCCTGAACGAGATACAAACGGGACTTTCGGAGCAACTTCTTGCGATCCTTCGGATTTTCAGGATGTGTCCCATGGAGTATATAATTCTTGATGGGGGTCATCCACGAGTATGGCTCGTCAGCTGTCTCCATAACCCAATCTATATCAGATTCTTCAACACTGGAACTAGATAAAACTTCAACTGGAACTAGGCCGAAGATTTGAGGATCTCCGGTACTAGCCAGCTTTGATAAAGAATCGGCTTTCCAATTTTCTCCTCTAGGGATATGAGAGATAGAATAGTACTCTAGATTTTCAAGAAACTCTTTGACTTTGCGTAGATACGTTGGAAGATTTCCGCTCTTGATCTCAAATTCACTTTTGATTTGAGAAACCATCAACTGTGAATCGCTGAAGATCAACAAACTCCTCAGGCTTAACTCTTTCGCAACTCTCAATCCTCCGAGCAAAGCTTCATACACGGCCTCGTTGTTTGTGACTGGGAATTCGAATCGTAGAGCACAGCATATATGTCGTCCTTCTGGAGTTTCAAACACGATTCCTGCCCCAGCACAGTATTCATTCCTAGCACCATCAACGAAAAGCTTCCATCTGGCGACCAACTCATTGGTTTCTTCCATTTCCTCTCCCCTATCAGTGAACTCGGCAATAAAATCAGCTAGGGCTTGCCCATTTATTGCTTTCCTGTGGTGATAAGTGACATCGTACTGACTGAGCTCAATATTCCATTTTAGTAATCTCCCTGAGGTTTCTGGACGGAACAACACTTGTTTCAAAGGTTGATCTGTAAGGACCTTGATAGAGTGAGATTGGAAATAAGGCCTGAGCTTCTGTGATGTAAAAAGCAAAGCATATGCAAGCTTTTCGATCTTCGGATAATTCATCTCTGCTCCGATAAACCTTTTGCTGACGTAGTATACCGGCCACTGAATTTTATTTTCTTCCCTGATGAGGGCTGCGCTTAGAGCATGGGATGATACTGCAAGATATAGGAACAGGCTTTCTCCATATTTTGGTTTTGACAGCATCGGAGGTGATTCCATGTGCTTGATAAGATCCTCAAATGCTTGCTGGCATTCAGGAGTCCACTGGAAATTCTTCCTTTCCTTTTTCAATGCATCAAAGAGGGGAATGCACCTGTCCGTTGCTTTTGAAATGAAGCGGCTTAAAGCTGCCACCTTGCCATTCAAACTTTGTAGTTCCTTTTTAGTCCGTGGAGCTCGCATTTCTCGCAAGGCAACCACTTGTGCTGGGTTTGCTTCAATGCCCTGAGCGTTGACCATGAAGCCAAGAAACTTTCCTGAAGCTACACCAAATGAACATTTGAGTGGATTTAGCTTCATGCGGTATCGCCTTAGGATTTGAAACATTTCGTCAAGGTCTTCCATATGACTTTTTGCTTCCTTGGATTTTACCAACATGTCATCAACATAGACCTCCATGGTTTTTCCAATTTGCCCTTTGAACATCGAATTCACCAGACGTTGATACGTGGCACCTGCATTTTTCAAACCAAACGGCATTACCTTATAACAATAAAAACCGCGATCAGTTATGAAACTAGTACTATCCTGGTCTGGCTCATGCATCATGATCTGATTGTAGCCTGAATATGCGTCCATGAAAGACCACAGTTCATGCCCCGCCGTTGCATCGACAAGCTGATCAATTCGAGGTAGGGGGAAACTGTCTTTTGGGAACGCTTTGTTTAGATCAGAATAATCAACACACACCCGCCATTTGCCGTTTGACTTTTTTACAAGAACTGGGTTGGACACCCATTTAGGATAGGTGGACTCGCGAATGAAGCTATTCATTAATAGCCTATCCACTTCATCCTCCAAAGCCTTAGACCTCTCAGGGCCTTGCATCCATCTTTTCTGTTTCACAGGATGTATGCTAGGGTCAATGTTCAGCTTATGCACAATCACTTCCGGAGATATTCCACACATATCTGAATGGTTCCAAGCAAAGACACCCAAATTCGTCTTTAGAAAAACAATCAATTCTTTTCGCAGCAAAGGATCCAACTGAGAGTCTATCTTTACCACCTTATCTAGATCGTTATCATGGACCTGTATAGAAATGGTAGCTTCAGCCGGTGCTGCCCTTTCCTCCCCTGCACTGGTTTTTCGTGGATCCATATATTCTTGCATGTCGTTGTATTCTCCAGCACAGGGGGAGGTCATTAATTGCTATAAGGGGGCTTCATGGATGCAGAGAGGAGTCTCCACATCCTTCTTGATGTCATACTTGCGAGCTTCAATCAACTCTGCCATATAGCAGTCTCTCGACTCTTGAGGATCTCCTTTGATCACTCCCACTCCGTTTGCAGTTGGGAACTTCATCGTCAAACACCATGGAGCAAGAGCTATCTTGAAAGCAGCTAGTGCTGGTCTTCCCAAAAATGCATTATACCCTGACAGCGAGTCTGTTATCACAAAAGACTGCATCATGGAAACTTGCTTCTTCCCCTCACCAAGCTCTACGAGGAGATCGATTACACCAATAGGCTGAGTTGGTACACCAGTGAAACCGTGTATTTTATTTTTACTTGCTCGCACGTTATCCATGGACAACCCCATTTTAGAGAAAGTATTGTAAAACATGACATTTACAGATGCCCCATTATCAATCAGTATCTTCTTCACTATTGCTGGACCCAAGCCAATAGTGATCACCATTGGGTCAATGGTTGGAGTCAATATTCCACTGGAATCCCGATCTCGGAATACCACATCTTCCCATGATGTTTTTGGTATTTTCCAACGAAGTGGGTTACTTCAAACTTCAAATCCATTTTCTTTTGAAGCACTGCCTAGTTCATTTGTATACCTAACAATATCCTCCCAGGTATCTCCTGCAGGATGAGGTCCACCACTGATTGCGTTGATAACAGGTCGAGAACCATTTGCAGGTGTTCTTCCATCTTGACTTGGATGAATCCGCTGCCCTTGAGTAGGCTCAGTATCCGACGAACGTTTCACGTACTCCTGAAGACGGTTCTTTCTTATCAACTCTTCAGTTAGATTCCTCAAGTGCCGACACTCATTTGTGTCATGACCTGGTCGATTATGAAATCGGCAAAACCTCCCTGAATTTGCAGCTTCTTCGGACACCTTTATTGGTTTCGGGCTCGGATAATCCTCCGTAGCTTTAGTTGCCATGTATATGTGCTCAAGCGTATCATTCAACGAAGTAAGGTCCGTAGGTTTGAAGAAGCATTGCTTTTTAAAATCCTTATCGTTCTTGGCATCATTACCGTTTCCTCTTTTTTGCCCCTACCTGAATTTATCTGATCGGTTTTTATAGAAGATTCTTTTTTCTCCAGAACCACATTAGTTTTGGTCTTGCCAACAGAGTAAATGGGATCATCTTCAAGACTCATGTATTCCTCGGCTTTGTCATAGAATTTCTCTAATGTGTTGGGCTTCTTTCTCTTTAACCACCTTCCAAATTCAGAATGTTTATTTATGCCCCCCTTCAAGGCCATTAGAATTAGCCTTGGCTCGTGGGTCCCTACTTCAGCAGCGGCAGCATTAAAACGACTTAGAAAAGATCTAATCGTTTCACCCGGGGCTTGTTCCAACTCGTTGAGGGACATAATATCTCTAACCTTCGTTGTCTGGAGGCGGAATTGGTCTTGAAAACATCTTGCTAGTGTGAAAAAATTATCAATAGATCTGGGAGGCAATTTAGTGAACCATAATGATGCTACTCCTTCCAAGTACACTGGAAAGTACAAACACTTAAGCTCGTCGGTTGCTTGGGCCCCATCCATGTGTTGGTCCTATCGAAACAAAAACACATTGGGGTCGCCTGTCCCATTGTAGGCTTGGATTGTAGGTGGCTTGAATTTCCGTGGGAAGGTTGCCTTTTTGATTCTCTCAGTAAGAGGGGTTTTTGATGGCGCGAACTCCCATTCAGCCTCATTATCATTTCGAGATTTGCTTTCTTTCATAAGCTGTTGGACCATTTTCAGGAGGCGTTCCCTCTCGTGGAGGCTATTTGCGGGGCGGACGCTTTTGTCTTGACCGGCAGCTTGCCTAAGCAAGCCATCACGGTTGTGACTCCGGGGTCCTGGTCTTTCATCATTAGAAAGTGCCCCTTTGGCAGAATTGGCCGCTTGACGAGAAGTAATCCCCGCGTTATGGTTCCGATCAACATGCTTTGAATTCTCATGCTTTCCTTTATTAGGATCAAAGATCTGTTGGATAGATTTTTCTCGGTTCGGACTAGAGGAAGAAGATCCGGTACCCTCTGCATGAGCAGTCCTTGTGGCTACCTTTGCTGTAGCGGTTTGAAGAGCAAAGAGTGAATCTAGCCTTGCCATTATGGCTTTGTTAGCTATTTCCTATTGTTGTGTCAGATCCGCGACAGCTTGATCAAGCTCGCCTCTTGTGACATTCACGCCTCCATTCGATGTTTCGCCTACTTCAAACCGGTTAACGGCGGGGGTTTCCTCTCGATTTCCCTCGTTAGATGCTCTAGCCCTTACTTCCTTATTTTCTTTTGGCGCCATTATTTCAGAAAGTAGCTTGAACTTTGAGGATAGTTCGTCAGAAGGCCAAACTCGTAGATTCGAGTGGCCTATTTTGAGACTAGGCTTAAAAGCTCCACTAGGCTTAAAAGCTCCAAGATCTTCACAATATACTTGATGTCAGAAAGTAGATCGGCCCCATGGTGGGCGCATTATTGTTTACACCAAAATTTGGCAAAACAACTGAAATATTGCTTAACACATCACCTAATCGAAGGCGAGATGCTTAGAAAGCACGTCACCTTTTCAGAGGCAAGATGTAAGTAGGTTTTTACAATTGTGTGAGGCCATATCTAATACATGAAAACATCAAAATATAGAAAGAAGACAAGAGTTTATAGTGGTTCGACCTTTGAGGAGGTCTACGTCCACTCTTAAGAGAGAATTTTATTATCAACAAGTTGTTTACAAGGTAAGATCACTCATACATTCAACCAAACTTTCTCTCACACACATCCTTCCATTTGAATTGCTTAAAATGGTAGAGAAATATCTTGGACAGCGAGGAAATCTCCTTATTACCAAGATTTTGCCATGGATCTTCGACCTTAAGCTCTATCATATATCATTTGTGGAAGCCATGATTCCATGCTCCATTGATCTTTGTTGGATTATGAAGAATAGATGTTGGAATGCTTGAAGAAGTCCAAAAAGAAATTTGGCAGCACGTCCACATGTTTTCAGAAAAGTCCCCTTAAAATGATGGAGGTAGGGTGCTATTTATAGGCGGAGGAGTGGCTGAAATCTTGTATTCAGGGTTCTGGTCGGTATTTTTGGGTATTTACAAGAATGCCACTGCCAGTTGTCACCATTTGTCAAGCTGTTTTATACTGTTTTGACCGACCAGGAGCCCTCGTTGAAGGGAAAGACGACCAGGAGGCTTAGATGCGGAGCGGACCGACCAGATGCGAATGAATGACCAGAAAGCTCAAACCAAAAAGCGGACCGACCAGATGCGAACGAATGACCAGAAAGCTCAAACCAAAAAGCGGACTGACCCTAAACCCTTGGGGCTGGTCGGAGCGATCAGAAGCTAGCGATCGACCAAATCAGCATGGAGATGAGAGCGACCAGAGACCTTCCTCATTTGGAACGACCAGGACCCTTGTGCCTTTGGAGCGACCAGTGGCTTTGAGCATTTGGAGTGACCAGGACCCTTGTGCCTTTAGAGCGACCAGTGGCTTTGAGCATTTGGAGCGACCAGGACCCTTGTGCCTTTGGAGCGACCAGTGGCTCTGATTCAGGGCGGAGCGGTCAGAACCTCATGAATAGTGAACTCAACGAAGGTGACAAAAGAACCGAACACTTTTTGAGATCCTCAGGACCGACCCATTTTCGTGGCATTGCAGAACCGGTCGTCTTTTGAGGATCACTGAACCGACCCCCTCTTAGGAATTACAGAACCGACCCGTACACAATTGTTGATAATGAATCGATCAATTCAGATGGATAACACGATATATGGAAATGTTTTCCAAATAACGTAAGAGACCAAGAAGATGATTATTGAAAATATCGAGTTAACAGATATTGATAAGGAAATGGAGAAGTTATTTAATTAATGAAATATTAATTAAGAGTCCCAGTGATTTGTTTGATGGTTGGAATGTTTGTTTATTTTCCTTCGATAGTTAAATAATCGACTATCGAAGTATTTGCCAATATCGTTGTTAATATGGAGAGACCGGTAGGATTATTATCCAAGAACCACTCCTTATTGGCAGTAGCGTTGTGAATCAGATTATATGAAGATAATCGAAGAAGGAGTAAAGTGCAAAGCCTTTTTCTATTAATAGAAATTGTGCCTTCGGTTTCGTTCAGTCCCAGAACGAAGTGTATGGACGAATGTCTGACAGAATATTTCCAATGATCGCATATGTTGGTCTGTATAGATATATATATGGTGGCGGAGAATTTATTCTCTTAGCATAATATCCAGAATATATTTGTGCAAATCAATTAACGATTTACGGATCTGACAATGTTGCATTCAAAGTGATTGTGCTATCAATGAATGATAAGAAATCGTAGCCTCAGGCCTCAACAACCAGAAAATGACAAAAATCGGGCAGACAGCATGGCTATGTGGGTCGCTCCCATTAGGGTGTATTATCACCTATCTAGAGAAATTCATTTAATTCCTTATTCCATTCGATGTTGTCTCATTCGGGAAACGGTTGCTGATCCCAACCGTTGGTGGTATACATTCGATACAATCAAGCGAAATGAGTGGTCGGTCATGTGTGGGCCGGGTTGCAAGATGTTCTTGTTGAACCCAGTGTATTCCCCTCCAGAGATACACTATCGGAAGGTGATTCCATACATTGTCATGTTGTAAATCCAATCTCCAATAAGCGCCCTGCGGTTTTTGGTTTTATATTATATATGGAGCGTGAGATGCAAGCATTCCGCTAGATTCTATTTATTTGATGTAAACATTATTATAATATCACTGGATTTGATATCAAAAATATTTTGGGTTATAGTAAGGTAAAAACCGTCCATGTTTATGTGTGGGCTGGTCTTACTATTATCCTTTCTTTCAAAAGGATTTTGAAAGTTAAACAAATGGTTGGAGTTTACTTACACCAGTCCCATGACTGGCCCAGAGTTTATTTTGTTTGTTTTCCCTAATCTCTTGGGTGCCCAAATTTGTACGGGCAGTCAAGTAGTCGGGATTTTACAGATTCACTTAGAGGAGTTTGAAGCAGGAGGCTTCACCAGTTAGCTATAGACTATCATATATTCTGTTGTGTACCATGTTTGTATCTGGAAACAGGTGTTTATAACTATTCCAGAAATAGTTGTTGTGCTCTGATAATGGTATGTATATACAGTTACTGATTTGTATTTCAAAAGTTATGTTATTTAATATATTTTATTCGTTCCGCTATGAGATTTGGGTTCTTCGTTTTTTCTTCTATTCTAACTTTTCTTTCTTTTTATTCCTCATCCTCTAACTTCTTTCTAATAATGATTCGCATTTCTGTGCAATTTGGTTTGGACGTGTGGTGTTATTAGTCAACTCAGATAGTACGGATTTGCGGGCCATTACAACTCCTGACCCCGCTGTCCACCTCCATGCATGCGCAAGTTTTTCTTGTTGCGGGGTGCATGAGTTTGGTGAGATTATATGTTTGTAGTGTGCGTGTGGGTTGTGTTGTGTTAGTGTGTGAGCAGTGTGTTAGTATGCGAGTGTTTGCATGGTTTTTTTCTTGCTTGAACCTATTTGCGTGAGTTCTATGGGATTAGTATTTTTTTGGGTGTGCGTCAAAATTTTAAATATATATAGATAAATTTCTCTGTGTATGTGTATATAAATATATATTTTGTAATAGAGTTGTGTCTATTTTGTTGTGTTGAGTTTGCCGTTGAGTTCAAAACCATCCCGAAACCTTATAGCCATACCGTTCAAAATTTCTTTGATCTCCTCTTATAAAAATAATAAAATTTGAGTGATCATCAAGTTCAAATCCATTTTGAATTGTGCCTGGAAGTCGTCATTTCATTCTGCTCAATCCGTCTGCCGTCTTAATTCTGTGCCACAAAAGGCGAGTTTATCTCACACTTGACCTAAATTGTTTCATGGATTTAAATTCACCATAAATGAACTGTTGTGATATGTATAGGACGGCTGGTAGAAATTGTTTTATTTGATATGTATGCATATTTCATATATGACACGATATATTTATGACACGTAGTTGCACTAATGATATATGACTTTTAATGTAATTGATGTTATTTGATGATTTGTTATGATGTTGATTCCCCTAGTTTAGCAAAATCACCAAGGGTTGAAATGATACATACCTTAACAGACATTAGATTAGGAAAAAATCGTTATGGGTTTAAATGATAGATCTGAATGATTTTTACTGAATTTAAGATTACGGGTTGAAATGGTAGACCCGTAAAAAATTTATAAATTGCAGGTTGAAATGATAAATATCCATATCACTTGACCATAGAGTAGAAAACTATATATGGACACCGTTGGTCATGTTTTCGAAGTAAAGTGATTTGGATAATTTGATTTTAAAATAATAACTTAAAATTTTATATTTTATACTTTAAAGAATTTTAAACTTAAATTTTGTAAAGTTTAAATTATATGTTTTAAATGATTTTGTAAGTAAATATGGATTTAAATGTTTATTTAAGATTTTACTTATAATTTTATTTATTTTAAACCATATAATTTAATCAATAAGTATTTTGAAATTTTATAATAAATTATTCTTTTAAAACCTATTTCTAAATTATTTTAAACTTATGTATGTTTATAAAGCTATTTTCTATTTAAATTTATAAATCTATAAGTTATATATATATATATATATTCAAAGCTTATTTTTATATATTTTACAAACTTTAGTAACAAACTCAAAGATGGATAAGTTAAGGTTTTCGTAATTTGAATTCGGGATCTAATGATTTAAATGTATATAACAATTTGATTTAACAAATGAACCCATATAAGATATGCATTTGAAGTCGAATCGATTTGAACTAATACGAGGTGAATATGAATTATGAAATAGATTTTAATTTGAATTTCCAAATTAAAGGAATGAATTTGAATTTATAATTGACATGAATATGAATTCGATTATAAATTGAATGAATATGAATTGGAGTATATATGATTTTATATACGAAATTGATTTCATAAACTGTGTTGTTTGAATTAAAGAAATTTCTTATATTGATTTGTAAGAATGTTTTTAATCGAATAAAGTGTATGAATTGAATATAAGGCTTTGATTTGAATCCTTTAAGTAATGATGTAACGACCCGGGTTTCACACGACCCGATCGATCGTTAGATCGACTAAGACCGTTCAAAACCTGAATACGTTAACTTTGAGAATACAACACATTAGAACAACAACATCAAACTTTTATAAACATCATAATAATGTTACATCAGAGTACAGAATATCAGAGTACATCGAATAAAATTACAACGGAAGATAAATTACAATAAATTAAATACAATAAACAGCGGAAGACTTCTATGCTCTGGACACAGCTTTATGCTTCGATCCAGAATCCTGCTCAAGAGATAAATATTTGCAAAAAGCTAATCGACTGCCCGTGTGGAAAAGAGGGCACCCGAGTTTGCAAAGTGAAACAAACTACAGGTCATTCATGGGACTGGTATGAGAAATCTAACTTAACTAATCTAATAATAAGGCTAATCATAGAACCATGCTGCTAATGCGGAACGGGTTTACTCAATTGGATTGCCAGTGCATAATTAAAAGTAAATCGTTAAACAACGCAATGCTTTTTGGAAAAATGAAACCATTATAAGCCTCAAGTCCCATCACACAATGCAACGCAAACCGAAAGATAGAATTTTACCTTATAATGGTAAAAAATGCTTGATACGATAAAAACGGGTTTGATATTATTACTAGTGTATATAAGTTTCAAAAACAGTTCAATCATAATGTATCAATCATAGACGGCATAGTACCCCATCCTACTATGTCGCCATACTAGTTCTACAATCAAAACCGCATGAGGTCGTATTGGAAATTGGGTTTCCATCATGAGTCAAGGCTAGGGAGGAGTTCCTTACCGATTCGAGACACTCTAGCTAATGTCTCAAGATCCCCCGCAGTGAACCCTTGGAAAGCTGCAGGGCCGGTCCACACATACGATTTTGCGGATTGGCAATTCCTAAACACACGTTTCCCGGTCCTATAGGACCTAATATCTGAGGTGCCTCATTCCATCATCCACATAAGTAAAATGTCGGGCCGTGTAAAACCCAAACACCACTTCTAGCTAGAAAGAAACGTGCTGCTCTCCCTGCGTTCCCTTCTCCCGTTTTAAACTCCAACCGGGTTGTGAAGCTCATGAAGCTACGTAATACACAAAGCTATTCTTATTCAAGTTGTGCTTCGATCATCAACCACAAGGCCTGCTTTTCAACAAAAGCCTTGATCACTTGCATCTCAGCATGTCACATTGTCAATCCATACCATACCATTGATTCCTACCAATATATAACCTCTAAGCTCGTATGTCTTAGAGAAGGGTGTTAAACACCAAACAGATATATATTTAGCAGAGATCAACGAACACCGTATAAAGGAATATAACGTCAGACATACAATCCATTTTCAAGTCCGTTCTGGGTTTGAACGAAACCGGAGGCACCTTATTCCTCGCATATCCGAACAATCAACAAGTAGTCTGGACGGCCACCATTGTAGCCCCTTCAAGGTAGCTACTCCAATCATGGGCGTCAATGGTAACTCATCCATTCGACGTAAAGATCGTCGGTCTTCAATCACCATCTTCAACTCTTCGACTTAGATCGACGAATAATCATTTGAAATGAGATTAAACTCGGACTTTTCAAATGATCCTCGTATATATATAATTTAAAATCATTTCTTATCGTTAATATTAATTTATAACGATTAATCTCTATTTTTATTTATATAAAAATAATTGAATTTTATTTAACAACACTCCATGTCAATAGGCGACCTTGGCTCTGTTTTCACCCAAATTTGTTTTACAAGTTTATCTAAATCTAACCGTTGGAATTTAACACAATTCATATCGTTGGAAAGATTTTCCCAAGGCGAACCTAACGGTTTCAGTTTTGGGAAAATCCGACTCTCGGATATTTCGGTATAATCGTTTAAAGGCATGATTCCAAAATGGGAACTACCGCGCTCGATTCATTTACTTTTAATTTATATATATATAATTATATATAAATATAATTCTTACGATGATTTCAATCAATCTATTTATTTGATGCATATTTTGCCCACTCATTTTCATATCAAGAATTTATAATTCCACATATGATTCTTTTTATCCTAACAAACATGCGAGTAAAAAATGATATTTTTATTCCATAACTTCCATTAAAATGAAATCTTTAAATGTTTAATCCTTTTCAATGAAAATGATACTAAAATCATATCTCATTTTAATACATGAACATGACACCATAAACATGTTTTATTTTTAATATATGAACATGACCATAAAAATATATTTATTTTTAATGTAATAACATAACACTAAAATATGTTTATATTTCATATAACAAAATGACATTAAAGATATATTCATTTTTGATATTTTCAACATAACACTAAAATATGATTATGTTTCATACGCATTAACATGAATCTAAAATATGTTAATATTTCATATGCATTAACATAAATCTAAAATATGTTAATATTACATATGCATTAACATGTGACTTTTCTTTTTAATATAATCTACATTGCATTAAATAATTTTGCAATGTCAAAATCTAATCTTTTCACTACATAAAAATGTAATTTTCTTACTTTAAATCTTAATTACATGAAAATATAAACTTTAACTTAATTACACAAAATGTAATTTTATGCTAATTCTTACTTACATTAAGAAAAATGTAACTTTTCTAATTTCCAACTTCTTTTTATTGCATATAAAAGGTCAATAAAGATGTAATCTTTATTTCTATACTTTTTTGTTCTGGTTTACAATTTCTAACAAAAATGTCCTTTTTATTCTAATTTGCATTTCCTAACAAAATGTCCTCTTTATTCTAATTTCATAACAAAATGTCCTTTACATTCTAATTTACATTTTGAATGTAATTTTCCTTTTCATTGCTTATTTGCCTAAAAAGTAAATTTTCCTCTTTCATTGTTTATTTACATAAAAATGTAAATTTTCTTTCTAATTTCCTTTATTGAAAATCTATTTACATTAAAAAGGTAAATATCATATCTAAATTCTTATTATTGAAAATCTATTTACATTAAAAAGGTAAATATCACTCCTTTATTCTTTTAATGAAAATCAAGTTTCCAATTTTAATCACATAAAAATGTAATTTTATCTTTCTATAAATCTAATTACATATAAATGTATTTTTCTTACTTTTTAATTTGCAATGTAAATTTAATACTTTAATTACACATAAAAATGTAATTTTATTTTACTATGCAAATTCTTCTTCTTTAATTACATATAAAAATGTAATTATATTTTATATGCAAAAACTTATTCTTTATTACATTTAAAAATGTAATTGATCTTACGGTGTAAAAATCTTAACCTTTTAATTACATTAAAAATGTATTTTTTTATTACAATGCCAAAATCTTCTTTTAATTACATAAAAATGTAATTTTAATTTTAATGACAAAATCTTATCTTTTTAATTACATAAAAATGTAATTTTTATTGCGGTGTCAATCATGTTCATTCCTAATTTAACACATAACGGTGCAAATATTCATTTTCAAACAAATGTAAAATTCATTTTATAAACAAACAAATTATCTCAAAACAAAGACAAAAATGATACCTTCGTACATTTGCAAAATAATGACAAAATGATGTCTTTGTACATTTTTCAACTAAAATCAATACAAATGTAATTTTTATTATTTCAACTAAAATCAATGTTAATGTCATTATTTTCTTTTTAACAAAACATGACGGTGAAATATAATGTCGTTTCATAATCAACCAATGACGGTGTTATATGACACTTATATTCTAACACAAAAATGTTATTTTCATACTAGTGTGACATCTTAACAAAAATGATATTTTTATACTAATGTGGCATTTTTAACAAAAATGTAACTTTATTCCTAATGCAACATTTTACACTAAAAATGTTAATTCTTTTAAATGCAACATTCTTAACAAAAGTGAACCTTTATTTCTTATGCAACATTTTATAAAATAAAAATGTTACCTTTCTATGCTAACATTTCATATAATAAAAATGATCTTTTTCTAATGCTAACATCTTAAATTGGGTTTTGACCGATTTAATAACAATGTTACTTTTGTCTAATCTTTCAATGTAAACAAAAATGTCATTTTTGACTTGATTCTTTTAAAGTAAACAAAATGCTAATTTTTCTTTAATCCTTTTTAATGATCCAAATGTAATCTTTCTTCTTAATGAACAAAAATGTATTTTAGTTTGAAATAAAACGACGCTTACAATTTGCTCTTTTTATTTTGAAACAAAACGACATTAAAATTTCATCTTTTTATTATAAACAACATGACAATAAAAAAATTGTCATCTTATATTTATAACGACACGATGCTAAAAATCAAATCTTTTCATTTTAACAAAATGATGTTAAAAACTCAATCTTTTCATTTTTACAAAACGATATTTTTAATATGGACAAAGCGATATTAAAAAGATAATCTTTTTAATATGAACAAAAAGAAAGACATTAAAAATCTTCCCAACAACAATAAGCAAATATGATGAATTTGGTTTCTATTTCCAACATACACAAATGCAAATTTTAAACACGCAAATTCTAAGGAACCATTTGTATAGATATGTATATAAATCTCAATAAAAATGAGATTTTGATCGCACTGAAAAAACTGAAATAATAGAACTGAAATCAAGAAGTAAGTAGCAGCGCAACATCAGATCTGAAATAATGGATCTGGAATTAATAATAAATTTCATCGTGAATTTAGAACATAAATTTGAATCTCAATAGATATGAGATTTTAACTGTATCAACCCAAGCGAATATATCAAATACAACAGAAATACATAAACAAATAAATCCTAAATTACCATAACGCAGAATAATATACATATAGCGATTCAGAGGCGAGAACAATAATCTACATTGCATTAAATAATTTTGCAATGTCAAAATCTAATCTTTTCATTACATAAAAATGTAATTTTCTTACTTTAAATCTTAATTACATGAAAATATAAATTTTAACTTAATTACACAAAATGTAATTTTATGCTAATTCTTACTTACATTAAGAAAAATGTAACTTTTCTAATTCCCCACTTCTTTATATTGCATATAAAAGGTCAATAAAGATGTAATCTTTATTTCTATACTTTTTTGTTCTGGTTTACAATTTCTAACAAAAATGTCCTTTTTATTCTAATTTGCATTTTCTAACAAAATGTCCTCTCTATTTTAATTTCATAACAAAATGTCCTTTATATTCTAATTTACATTTTGAATGTAATTTTCCTTTTCATTGCTTATTTACCTAAAAAATAAATTTTCCTCTTTCATTGTTTATTTACATAAAAATGTAAATTTCCTTACATAATTTCCTTTATTGAAAATCTATTTACATTAAAAAGGTAATCAGATGAGATTAGAAATTTTAAATCCATTCAAAATATCGTATATGTTGTGATTCTTTTATTGACATTTTATTGTCAAAAATTATCATTTGGGTACAGTTGTTGAATTAAAATAATTTGTTCCTTCAAAACAGATTATTAGGTTATCATGTTTATTTTATGACATTAAATTGTAGGTCCAAATCACATGTTTATTTATATTTTATGCGTAAATAAAAAGGCACATGTGTTAATCATAGTTTTATTTACATTTTATTTGTAAGTAAAAGAGCATATTTTGTAAAGACATTTTTACTTATATTGTATGTGTAAATAAAAAGGCCAAATTGGAAAAGTCATTTCTATTTACATTTTATGTGTAGATAAAAAAGCAAATTGGATAAAGACATTTTCATTTACATTTTAATTGTAAATAAAAGGGCCTATTTAGAATTTACATTTTTATTTGCATTTTAATTATAATAAAAAGGGAATATTTGATAATCACATTTTTGTTTACATTTCATATGTAAATAAAAATCTATTTCATAAAAATCACATTTTTGTGAAAGAATGATTATAGAAATAAAAATCACATTTTTGTGAAAATAGGATTATAGAAAGAATTCATTCATTTTTGTCACTTTAGAGAAATGAATTAGAAAACATTCATTTTGTCACCTTAAAAGAGAATGGATTAGAAATGTATATTTTTATACATTAAAAGAGAATGAATTGGAAATATATATTTTATACATAAAAAAGAGTAGAAATGAAATATATATTTTTATCGTCACTTTAGATGCGATAAAAGAATAGAATAAATATTATATATTTTTATCGTCATTTTAGGGACGGTAAAAAGAAATTACATTTTCAATGTAAATAAAAGGATTAGAAATTTATATTTTAATGAATGGATTTTAATTTGAAAGATAAAAGAAAATATACATTGTTATGTTTAGGATGTGTTATGTAAATTAAAACAGAATAAGCATTATTGTGTGTCATGTTATACCTCGATATTATATACACAAATAGAGATATTCGATGTTAACAAAATATAGTGAAATGAAATTGATGAGTCCGGAATAGGGGTTAATAGTTAAGAATGACAGTCGTTGGGCTGAAATCTGACAAAGTTGCAAAACGGGCCTTAACGGGCTAATTAAATAATATAAATATTCACTAATCTCTAAACCCTGATTCCCCTAAAACAAACCAGCCGCCGCCTATCTCTATTCATGGCCAAAGAGCTATGAAATTGAACCCCTAATCTCTCTCAATCCTTTCAATGAAATCGAATGATTCTTTAGACTTATTTGTAGAGATTCATGAGAGCTTCGATTTCATACGATTATGATCATATATAATTGCACGAATCCCGAGGTAAACCACCCAAAACCCGCGCCTTAACCAGCCCCGCCGCACCCCGATGGACCCACCGCACCTCCCCTCACCTAGGGCGTCGTGCTCCCCCCTCCCTCTTCGACGTGGTGCCACTTGATCGTTGTCTAACTTCAAGATTTAATCGAAAATGGGAGACCTAGTTTTGAACAAAATGGGTTCAAAGAACTCAAGTCACGGCCGTGACATATTGGAGGAAGAAGGTCATATTTTGCTTTTATTTAATTAATTTAATTCAAATCTTTTTTCCAATCTAAATTTAACCATATCTCACTCGTACGAACTCGGATTCGAACGATTTCAGGTGCGCCACGATCGTGAGACCGAGATCTTCGCGATGAAACTGACTAGACCTGATTCTGACCAAGTTGAAATTTGGCCAATTTTTGGATCTGAACGGCTCAGAAATTCAAAACGATGTGAGAAATCTTATCTTTTTTTATAAATAATTATATTTATTTATTGTTCTCGCCTCTGAATCGTTATATGTATATTATTCTGCGCTATGGTAATTTAGGATTTATTTGTTTATGTATTTCTGTTGTGTTTGATATATTCGCTTGGGTTGATACGATTAAAATCTCATATTTATTGAGATTCAAATTTATGTTCTAAATTCGCGATGAAATTTATTATTAATTCCAGATCCATTATTTCAGATCTGATGTTGCGCTGTTACTTACTTCTTGATTTCAGTTCTATTATTTCAGTTTTGTCAATGCGATCAAAATCTCATTTTTATTGAGATTTATATACATATATATATACGAATGGTTCATTAGAATTTGTGTGTTTAAAATTTGCATTTGTGTATGTTGGAAATAGAAACCAAATTCATTATATTTGCTTATTGAATTGTTGGGAAGATTTTTAATGTCTTTCTTTTTGTTCATATTAAAAAGATTATCTTTTTAATATCGCTTTGTTCAAATTAAAAATATCGTTTTGTAAAAATGAAAAGATTGGGTTTTTAACATCATTTTGTTAAAATGAAAAGATTTGATTTTTAGCATCGTGTCGTTATAAATAAAAGATGACATTTTTTTTATTGTCATGTTGTTTATAATAAAAAGATTAAATTTTAATGTCGTTTTGTTTCAAAATAAAAAGAGCAAATTGTAAGCATCGTTTTATTTCAAACCAAAATACATTTTTGTTCATTAAGAAGAAAGATTACATTTGGATCATTAAAAAGGATTAAAGAAAAATTAGCATTTAGTTTACTTTAAAAGAATGAAGACAAAAATGACATTTTTGTTTACATTGAAAGATTAGACAAAAGTAACATTTTTATTAAATCGGGCAAAACCCAATTTAAGATGTTAGCATTAGAAAAAGATCATTTTTATTATATGAAATGTTAGCATAGAAAGGTTACATTTTTATTTTATAAAATGTTGCATAAGGAATAAAGGTTCACTTTTGTTAAGAATGTTGCATTTAAAAGAATTAACATTTTTAATGTAAAATGTTGCATTAGGAATAAAGTTGCATTTTTGTTAAAAATGTCACATTAGTATAAAAATATCATTTTTGTTAAGATGTCACACTAGTATGAAAATAACATTTTTGTGTTAGAATATAAGTGTCATATAACACCGTCATTGGTTGATTATGAAACGACATTATATTTCACCGTCATGTTTTGTTAAAAAGAAAATAATGACATTAACATTGATTTTAATTGAAATAATAAAAATTACATTTGTATTGATTTTAGTTGAAAAATGTACAAAGACATCATTTTGTCATTATTTTGAAAATGTACGAAGGTATCATTTTTGTCTTTGTTTTGAGATAATTTGTTTGTTTATAAAAAGAAATTTACATTTGTTTGAAAATGAATATTTGCACCGTTATGTGTTAAATTAGGAATGAACATGATTGACACTGCAATAAAAATCACATTTTTATGTAAATAAAAAGATAAGATTTTGTCATTGAAATTAAAATTACATTTTTATGTAATTAAAAGAAGATTTTGGCATTGTAATAAAAAATTACATTTTTAATGTAATTAAAAGGTTAAGATTTTTACACCGTAAGATCAATTACATTTTTAAATGTAATAAAAGAATAAGTTTTTGCATATAAAATATAATTACATTTTTATATGTAATTAAAGAAGAAGAATTTGCATAATAAAATAAAATTACATTTTTATGTGTAATTAAAGTATTAAAATTTACATTGCAAATTAAAAAGTAAGAAAAATACATTTATATGTAATTAGATTTATAGAAAGATAAATTTACATTTTTTGTAATTAAAAATGGAAACTTGAGTTTCATTAAAAGAATAAAGGAGTGATATTTACCATTTTAATGTAAATAGATTTTCAATAATAAGAATTTAGATATGATATTTACCTTTTTAATGTAAATAGATTTTCAATAAAGGAAATTAGAAAGGAAATTAGAAAGGAAATTTACATTTTTATGTAAATAAACAATGAAAGAGGAAAATTTATTTTTTAGGTAAATAAGCAATGAAAAGGAAAATTACATTCAAAATGTAAATTAGAATATAAAGGACATTTTGTTATGAAATTAAAATAGAGAGGACATTTTGTTAGAAAATGCAAATTAGAATAAAAAGGACATTTTTGTTAGAAATTGTAAACCAGAACAAAAAAGTATAGAAATAAAGATTACATCTTTATTGACCTTTTATATGCAATATAAAGAAGTAGGGAATTAGAAAAGTTACATTTTTCTTAATGTAAGTAAGAATTAGCATAAAATTACATTTTGTGTAATTAAGTTAAAATTTATATTTTCATGTAATTAAGATTTAAAGTAAGAAAATTACATTTTTATGTAATGAAAAGATTAGATTTTGACATTGCAAAATTATTTAATGCAATGTAGATTATATTAAAAAGAAAAGTCACATGTTAATACATATGTAATATTAACATATTTTAGATTTATGTTAATGCATATGAAATATTAACATATTTTAGATTCATGTTAATGCATATGAAACATAATCATATTTTAGTGTTATGTTGAAAATATCAAAAATGAATATATCTTTAATGTCATTTTATTATATGAAATATAAACATATTTTAGTGTTATGTTATTACATTAAAAATAAATATATTTTTAGGGTCATGTTCATATATTAAAAATGAAACATGTTTGTGGTGTCATGTTCATATATTAAAATGAGATATGATTTTAGTATCATTTTCATTGAAAAGGATTAAACATTTAAAGATTTCATTTTAATGGAAGTTGATTCTAGTGAGAAGTTATGAAATAAAAATATCATTTTTTATTCGCATGTTTGTTAGGATAAAAAGAATCATATGTGGAATTATAAATTCTTGATATGAAAATGAGTGGGCAAAATATGCATGAAATAGATAGATTGATTGAAATCATCGTAGGAATTATATTTATATATAATTATATATATATATATTAAAAGTAAATGAATCGAGCATGGTAGTTCGCATTTTGGAATCATGCCTTTAAACGATTATACCGAAATATCCGACCGTCGGATTTTCCCAAAACTGGAACCGTTAGTTTCGCCTTGGGAAGATCTTTCCAACGATATGAATTTTGTTAAATTCTAACGGTTAGATTTAGAGAAACTTGTAAAACAAATTTGGGTGAAAACAGCGCCAAGGTCGCCTATTGACATGAAGTGTTGTTAAATAAAATTCAATTATTTTTATATAAATAAAAATAGAGATTAATCGTTATAAATTAATATTAACGATAAGAAATGATTTTAAATTATATATATATGAGGATCATTTGAAAAGTCCGAGTTCAATCTCATTTCAAATGATTATTCGTCGATCTAAGTCGAAGAGTTGAAGACGGTGATTGAAGACCGACGATCTTCACGTCGAATGGATGAGTTACCATTGACACCCATGATTGGAGTAGCTACCTTGAAGGGGCTACAATGGTGGTCGTCCAGACTACTTGTTGATTGTTCGGATATGCGAGGAATAAGGTGCCCCCAGTTTCGTTCAGACCCAGAACGGACTTGAAAATGGATTGTATGTCTGACGTTGTATTCCTTTATACGGTATTCGTTGATCTCTGCTAAATATATATTTGTTTGGTCTTTAACACCCTTCTCTAAGACGTACGAGCTTAGAGGTTATATATTGGTAGGAATCAATGGTATGGTATGGATTAACAATGTGGCATGCTAAGATGCAAATGATCAAGGCTTTTGTTGAAAAGAAGGCCTTGTGGTTGATGATCAAAGCACAGCTTGAATAAGCATAGCTTTGTGTATTACGTAGCTTCACGAGCCTCACAACCCGGTTGGAGTCTAAAACGGGAGAAGGGAACGCAGGGAGAGCAGCACGTTTCTTTCTAGCTAGAAGTGGTGTTTGGGTTTTACACGGCCCGGCATTTTACTTATGTTGATGATAAAATGAGGCGCCTCAGATATTAGGTCCTATAGGATCGGGAAACGTGTGTTCAAGAATTGCCAATCCGCAAAATCGTATGTGTGGACCGGCCCTGCAGCTTTCCAAGGGTTCACTGCGGGGGATCCTGAGACATTAGCTAGAGTGTCTCGAATCGGTAAGGAGCTCCTCCCTAGCCTTGACTCGTGATGGAAACCCAATTTCCAATACGACCTCGTGCGGTTTTGATTGTAGAACTAGTATGGCGACATAGTAAGATGGGGTACTATGTCGTCTATGATTGATACATTATGATTGAACTGTTTTTGAAACTTATATACACTAGTAATAATATCAAACCCGTTTTTATCGTATCAAGCATTTTTGACCATTATAAGGTAAAACTCTATCCTCCGGTTTGCGTTGCATTGTGTGATGGGACTTGAGTCTTATAATAGTTTCATTTTTCCAAAAAGCATTGCGTTGTTTAACGATTTACTTTTAATTATGCACTGGCAATCCAATGGAGTAAACCTGTTCTGCATTAGCGGCGGGGTCCTGTGATTAGCCTTATTATTAGATTAGTTAAGTCAGATTTCTCATACCAGTCCCATGACTGACCTGTAGTTTGTTTCACTTTACAAACTCGGGTCCCCTCTTTTCCACATGGGCAGTCGAGTAGCTTTTTGCAGATATTTAACTCCTGAGCAGGATTCTGGATCGAAGCCTAAAGCTGTGTCCAGAGCATAGTAATCTTCCGTTGTTTATTGTATTTAATTTATTGTAATTTATCTTCCGCTGTAATTTTATTCAGTGCACTCTGATATTCTGTACTCTGATGTAACATTATTATGATGTTTATAAAAGTCTGTTGTTGCTGTTCTAATGTGTTGTATTCCCAAAGTTAACGTATTCGGGTTTTGAACGGTCTTAGTCGATCTAACGATCGATCGGGTCAGGCGAAACCCGGGTCGTTACAAATGAGTTTGAATTATACAACTTGACATATGAAATATGATATGGTTTAATTGAATTATAAAGTTTTTTATTTGAATTTTATATATATTGAACTCCAACTTATATATTATACTTAATGAATCGACTTGAATGAATTATTTGAACTTGAGTGTTTGACGAAAATAAATCAAACTAAATATCTTCGAAGTTAACCTTTTTAGTTTGATTTACAATGGCATTGGAGATCTTTAAGTTATAATTCAAATATAAGTCGTTTTTGAATTGGAAGTTTTAATGCGAATATTTTCGGGAATTAATAAAAATCGAAGTTAAGTATTTAATTTTGAATTCAAATTTGAACCTGAGATTCGTACAAATGAATTTATAAGGTGATTTTTAAAATATTGGCCATGGTGTGAAAAATGTAAACGATTGCTTGTTAAACAGACCGGGATCGGCTATTACCATACTCTCTACCAATACCGAAAACCGCTTTAACAACTGTGTACGCGGTGGAGATCTGGAATGAAGTAGGATGATTTGGAGGCAATTACTGGATTTGAAGAAAGAGAACGATAATGGATGTCCTTAACCTTCGGGTCATAATTAAAATGACTAAAATAGCGCTACACCGGACCAAGTTGGGTCAGCTACCTCCATTGACAACACTTCTTCCTTTATTATTATAGTCCTTCGGTTGATTTGATTTGATAGATGCGCATCCTTGATTTGGAGTGTTGTTCGAGGTGGGCGATTGTCGCGGCTATGCGTTACCACCAGTCCGGGCATGCAACTAGTATATTCCAACTCTGGGCATTCCTCGTGTGCCTTGTCATATTATCCTGATCGAGCCCCCTATGATTTTGATTTGTACAGTACCTATGGAGTGCCCTCTGATAGCCATTACATTACTATGGACTTTACAGTATCTGTATAGACTACGGTATTATAAATGGTGTAAGGATTAAAATGTAATCACGCTTACGCTATTTTAATATTTTATATTTCCTGTAGACACTATTATAATAGCGTATTATATTATATGATATTAGTTTAACGGATCCTTAGAGGATGGTGATCCCAAACATCCTTTAAGTTACTGATGCATTTCATTTAACATTTCATTTGAGTTGATTTACTTCCATATGAATGTTAGTCCTGATCTGAGTTGTTTTGTTTTTGCATTATTGCTCGGGTCAGATCGAGTATTACAGTTTCAAGATTCACCGTTGGAGTTGGAGCTTATATTGGGTCTTGCTCACTTGTGCCTAACTATTCGGTTGATCCAGTTTCAGTTATTCTTGTCATCTCTGTTTCATACAGTTATCAATTTATTTATGTATTAGACTTCCGTTGTACTGTTTATGTAAACTCGGTTGTAAAAATTTATTTAGTAGCTTCATGAACTACTATTGTATTATGTATTTTCCGCTGTGAGATATTATATTGCTCCATGTTTGTGATCTGTGATTCTGCGATTTATTCTATTTACCTCAGAAGCTAATAACATTCTGTCATTTCGAATGGTTCGAGTTGGTTTAATTACCGGCTTGAAGTGGACGAAAGATGGTATGTTACATATAAAATATGCTACATATTATATTTATAAAACCTTTAGAGTGTTTTTTGTCCCTGTCTGATAAGTATTGTATACAATATATATGGGTAGTTTTTTTAAAACAGAATGGACATCTATGTTCACCGTAGATAATATTTGTTGGATTTATCCCTGTATTGGACAAGTTACAAATACAATAAATAAATTAAATCTCGTAAATCGTTTTATTTAAACGGTTCGTAAAATTTCGACAGTGCTTACTTTATGTTTCCTACGTACACGCGCTTGTGTACTGTTCAGGGAGCTAAAGAAAGTGGTGCCAAAATTTTGTAAAATTGAAAAGATTTACATAATTTACTTATGTTATTGTATTAATAATGGAAGGTAGGATGACCTATCAATAAACTGTCAATGATCAATTAATATAAACATTAACCTATAAAAGTGTTTTAATAAATTGTAAATGTGTCTTTAATTTATATAATACTTTTTAATTACTACATAGGGGAAATGAAAAACTAATTTTGCTAATTGGAGTTGGATTTATCAACAAGGAAGGAAAATTGGAAGCTCAATAAGTGAATTTTTTAATAATGTTGTTCACGTATTTATTGATTTCGCTTTAAGTGATAACGAAAATGACGAAGAAATTTGTTGTGCATATAGTACATGCAAATTGTTAAAGCATTTGATACCATAAATGGTTATATTTCATTTGCAAGAGTACGTTTTCGTGTCGAAATATTTGATTTAGGATCATCATGAATAATTATTCGCATCTAATCCTGTACAAGTTGAGGAGGTAGTGAGTAATAGAATTGCTACGACTAATCTCATAGAACATATTTCAAGAAAAAGAGAGAGGTGCTCCTGTGTCTTATTGTAATGTTTTCATTCATACACATACGACGAGTCAGACCGACGACTTAAACATAGTTTCATATTCTTAGGATCATGATGAAAAAACAAATGCCGCATATGTAAGTATAATACAATTAACTTAAAAGTTATAAGTTAATTAAAATAATGTTATGTAGAATTCAATTGTCTTTTGCATTAGAACAAAAATTCCAGCAAGCACGGGAGGAGAACACTGGACGAGCTAATTTGACCACTGACGAGGAGGATGCTATTTTTGAAGCTGTCACGAATCTACCTATCTACAATAGGCGTTATTGATTTGGGAACCTAGCAGCAGTTTCAAATTAGATTTATGTGAATTACGGTTATAATATTAGAAACATTATGACATTTTTTTTATCACAGCTAAGACAATTCAGAAGACGTATCGGAGGCCTCAAGACAAAGCGAGGATTGCACGACAACGAGCAAAGATCGTCGAGTTTGAGGAGCGTGATCATCGCTGTGATGTGCAGATAGAGCAGCTGAACCAACATTTTGTAGAGATTATAGTGTAGTATGGGAGGTTCCTTTCGTCTGGAAGTTCTGGAGAGTACGGTGTGTGATTTGAGGTATGTTTTGTTTTATGTACATATACTCTGGGTGAGGATATGGTTTATACATTGTGATGGATTGTATATATTAATGTTGGTTTGAATTTTTGTTTAGACGTTGGTTTGAATTTTTGTTTAGACGTTGGTTTGAATAATGATTTGTATGTTGGTTTGGATGACGTTAGTTTGTTATATTCTGTTGGATGTTGTATACACTGGATTATATTGTGTATATTGCATTGTATGTGTATGGTTTGGGTTGAATATTGTGTTTGAGTGTATATATATATATATATATATATATATATATATATATATATATATGATTATTATTGTATATATGCTCGAATGGAGCTTTATGGTATATAGCGATGGAAATGGGGCAAGTTTAGGGTCCAAACTCGGTCGATCCGCTTTTGTTTTTGCCCATTTATACCTGCCTCAATGGGTCATCGGAGAGCGTAGACCCGCGATCTGCTTTGAGATGTCCGAATTAACAGTCGAGTTTGGGGCACGAATAACCCGCCCAACCCGACCTAGAATAGTGAAACAATATTAAATTGCTTTATAACTATAATGATAACTTGCCAATCATTTTTACTTATACATTAGTTATAACAGGAACATTATATACTTTCAATGAATATGGTATAAATTTTTCATAGTATTTAGTTGCATCAATGATAATTATACAGTAACAAATGCATATATCCTGAACTATTATCATACAATTCATTTTATTATATTCTTTTGCCATTGCAAACACATTATTATTTATATTTAATTAATCATTACTGATAAAAAAATATACATAAATAAAATTGTATATATTGATACCCAATTTCATCAGGTATTGGGGTGGGTTGGGTCTACCCTGAGGGCCCGTACATGGTCTGGATACGGAAAAAATTACAGACTTGCACTGGGTCTACGAGGCGGGTATGGGGCGAGGTTCAAAAGTCTCAGGGTTGGTTTTACGAGGCGGGTTTGGAGCACAAAAAATTCACCCTAACCTGCCTCATTATCATCCTAGTGTTATATATGTGATTGTGGGTAGTTGACAGCAAGCATATCTAAATTTTTGAGAAAAAAAATTATTCAAACTTTCAAAGACTTGTAACGACATACAAGTCGTTGATTATCAACGGTTTCCAATGGCATTTTTCCAATGATTTCTTACCGTTTTCTACAGCTATTTGGTTAACAGGATTTATCACTTGTTTAAATTCGCCATTGGAAAAATCTCATTGACGTCATTGGAAAAAGTTACGAAATGTCAATACATATACCAACAGCTTATCAACGGTTGATAGCCGTTGCCACTGTTCTATTTGCAGTGTAATTACATGAAATACCAAATTTCACTGAGCGCTGATAGTTGGGTACATATTTCAGACAAGAAACGAGAAAATGGAGAAGTAAAATCCAGGAAAAATAGATGTAAAAGTAGAAAATTCACAAGAAATTATATGCCTAGTTGCATACGTAATGTGTAACTACGTGGTTCTTGCATAATTGCCCAAAATATAAAGTAGTTGACATCATGGAGCAATTAACTACTTTTTGTTCAATAAATAGTTCATTAACTTTTATGCCTTCTTTGTTTCTACTTTTTTTTCTTTTGCTTTGCTTTGCTTTTTTTTTGGTCTTGACTAACTATACTAGTAAACAGCAGAATGACTATCTGTCTATATAATTAACAAATTACAAAGTTTCAGATGCAGTGTTTGAATTCAATATTCATATTGTCTTGACACTTTGATTGCATATATAAATATCCTTTAAAGTGCATACCAAGCGGTTTCATTTAGCTAACATGGTGACAGCGAGAATTGTTCTACGCAGTATATATATGTATATATGTGGATGATTTCGCTCATGCATCCCCATTTCTGTATATGAAGGTTCATGATATACTAGTGCATCAAACAAAATAATGAAGAAATGCGGTTGCCACTTACTCACATTATCCCTATATACTGTGTACATAAGGCGTGGACCTTTATTCATTTTGTTTTATTCTTTTGGGCCTTTATACTTTACCCATCTCTCTGTATAAATAACAGAGTCAAGTCTGTACAATTATTACTCTCCTTTCTGCAATAATACGAGATAATACTACTCTGTTATTTCATTAAAACTTTCCCTCTAAATCATAATACAAATTGCCAAATTCTAATTTGGTATCAGAGCAATATTGAATTAGCTTAACAGCTATCGATTCTGGGAATAATCACATCCAATTTATTTGATTATCTCTAAGTCAGATAGGTGTTAGTTTTCTTCTCCTCAGAGTATCTTCATCACTGGAGAAGAAGAGGGCATTTTATGATCAAACAGTGTCGTACCATCAATCTCAAACATAGTTTCTATTCATATAGCCTCATTGTGCTAAAGAAAGGGTTGCATTAGCCAATTCAGCATATGTCCCCTTATTTGGGTCGAAAAAATCTTTCAAGAAAATCAAGAAGCAATCAAGAAATCAATGTGCCATATCATTAAACTCAATCAGAGGAAATTCATCATCTTGGTTACCTGATTGCAGCAGTGATTCTTCGGAACTACTCTTGATTACCTGACAATTTTTCAACTCCGGTTTTATCCATCCTCGGCTTTTTCTTCATGGCAATGATAACAGTTCATCTAGTTCTGCCTCTGCAAACATTTCAACATCAACTTCTGCACCTCAAGATGGTGTATTAGCTGCAGACAGATTATTAAAAACTATTGTAAGTCCTCAATCACAACTTATTAGTACTCAATTAGATGAAAATAATTACCTATTGTGGAAATTACAAATTGAGACATCTCTTGAAGGCTATGGGTTAGAAGGGTATGTGTTACGTACTATTGATATCCCATCAAAATTTGTTACTGATCAAGATAACAGAGTTATAAGTAATGAAGAATATGTAAAATTTCATTGACAAGATCATCTAATTAGTTCTTGGCTGCTATCTTCTATCGGTCAAAGCATATTGCCTCAGGTTATAGGTTGTAAACTTCAAATGAGATTTGGCAAACCATAGAAAATGGGTTTAAAAACCAGTCTTATGCCAAAGACATGCATTATAAGAGGCAATTGCAGAAAATCAGAAAGGATAATATTTCTATGCATGAATACTTAAGAAAGATTAAATCACTGTGTGATATATTAGAAGCAGCAGGTCAAAAGATTTTAGAAACAGAACAAATTCTTATCATTCTTAATGGTCTAAGTGAGAAGTATGAGTCTGTTGAAGCCATCATTGCTACACAAAAGCAATTCTCATCTATAGATGATGTTCACTCTATTCTTCTATCTCATGAAGCCAGAATAGATAATAAAAGAAATCAAGAAACCGATTTAAGCATTAATTATGCTGCTAATAAGAACAAAAATCAAAACAACAATGCTAAATCAGATCAAACCTTTCAACGAGGTGGATCATCAAGCAGAGGTTAGAGGAAGAGGAAAATGGAGCAATAACAACATACCAAAGTGTCAAATTTGTGAAAGAATAGGACATACTGCTACAAAGTGTTATTTCAGGTACAACCTTAACTATGCTAACAATCAAGCAAACAACAATCAAAAGGGATCAAACCCAAGTGCAAATATTGCTCAAGCACAATCAGTCCAGAATACACAGTCAGATGGTTCAAGAAAACAAGGTGAAACAACAAGATTGGACCACATTAATGATGACAGTTGGTACCCAGACTCAGGAGCCACCAATCATATAACAAGTAATCTTGAAAATCTCAATCTTCGAAATAAAGAGTACAAAGGTAACAAATCTATTTGCATGGGGAATGGTAAGTGTATAAACATCTCTCATATTGGCAATGGTAGCATAAATGGTAAAAGAAAACTCTTTTTACACAATTTACTAAGGGTACCAAAAGTCAAGAAGAATTTGATTAGTGTCTCGCAATTTGCTAATGATAATCATGTGTTTTTTGAATTTTATCCCAAGTACTGCTTAGTTAGAGACATACTGACTAATGAAATCCTTTTGCAGGGTGATGCTGTTAAGTGGTTATACAAGTTTAGTCTTAAAAATTGCAGAAAAACTGCAAGTATTAATTCCTGATGCAACTATTCTGAAAAATAGTTTACAGTGTAATAACAGTGAAGAAATTCATTCTATTACTGATGTTGCTGCTAATTGTAATAATATGTCTACTATTGATTACTGGCACTATAAGTTTGGTCACCCCAGCATTAAAATTGTGAAGAAAATTCTTCTTGATAACAAAATACCCTTTGATGATGTTAAGTTACCATATATATATATACACCTATTGCCAAATGGGGAAGAGTCACAAATTACCATTCACTGCTTCTAGTACTATATATTCAAAACCATTTGATCTTATTGGTGCTGATCTCTGGGGACCAGCACAATATTATCTATCTCTTGTTGATGCATGTACAAGGTATACCTGGTTATACTTATTAAAGTCTAAGTCTGAAACATTCAACTGTGTCATGAATTTCATGAAGATGATTGAAAATCAATTCAACTGTACCATAAAAAAATTCCAGCATGATGGTGGTACAGAATTTAAACCCCTTAGCAATATATTCCAAACCAAATGTATAATTCATAGAATAACTTGTCATTATACTTCTAAGCAAAATGGTCATGTTGAGAGAAAACATAGACATATTGTAGAATATGGTTTAACACTATTGGCTCAAGCCTCTTTACCTTTAAAATTTTGGCCTGAATCATTTAATTCTGCTGTTTACTTAATTAGTAGGATGCCTACTAAAGTATCGAATGATACAAGTCCATTGGAAAAACTATATCATGTTAACCCATATTATAGCAAGCTAAAGTCATATGATTGTCTATGTTTTCCACATTTAAGGCCTTACGACTCAAATAAACTGGACTACAGGTCCAAACTATGTACATTCATTGGATACTGTTTATATCAAAAAGGAACAAGTGTATTGATATGTATGGTAGAATATATATTAGCAGGGATGTCATATTTGATGAAACTATCTATCCATACAAAAACAATAGTATAAAAACTTCAAAGAAAGTTTATCAGCAAAGATTGTTATACTTGAGTTACCAGTTGTTACTGGTACTGGAATTGAACAAAATAGTACTGAGGTTGTTGTTGCTCAACATGATCATCAAAATACTGATGTATACTTAAGTACAGATCATGCTAAACCCTCCAGCCACGCTCTACAGTCACCTGCAACAATTGATAATGAAGCAAGTATATCAGGTGATAGATGAAAATACAGAAAAAGGTGCTACAACAAGCAATAACAATAATACTGAGTCAAATCAGGGTACTCTACTATCAAGTCAACCTTCAACACAATCTGGTCACCATATGATAACCAGAAGCAAGAGAGGGATATTAATGCTAAAGACATACATTGCCACTGAAACTATGAATGAACCAGCTAGCTACAATGAAGCTGCAAAAGATGCAAACTGGTTTACAGCTATGACAGAGGAATACAATGCATTAACAAAAAATAATACTTGGGATCTTGTCTACTCTCCTACCCAAAAAAAAAAATTGGTTGCAAGTGGACTTTCAGATTGAAGAAAACCCCAGATGTATCTAGGCAAAATTGGTTGCTAAAGGTTTTATACAAGAGTACGGTTTTGATTATAATGAAATTTTTTCACCTGTTGTAAAACCCTCAACAATAAGACTCATAGTCACTATTGCCTTAAGTAACCACTGGAAAATCAAGCATTTGGATGTCAATAATGCCTTCTTGAATGGTGTTTTAGAAGAAGAGATTTACATGCAATAGCCTCAAGGTTTTATACATGATGCAGCAAAAGTGTGCAGATTAAAGAAGGCTATATATGGTCTTAAGCAAGCTCCACGTGTGTGGTTTGAAAGACTCAAAGCTGCTCTATCATTAATGGGATATCACCTAACAAAATCTGACTCATCCTTATTTATTAAATAAATTGAATAATACATCAACTATATATATATATATATACACACACACACACTGATATATATTGATGATCTTATAATTACAGGTAATAATGAGGATGAAATAAAGCATCTGAAGGAAGTATATTTCAGAGTTACTTATTATATTAAAAATGGATGAAGCTAAATCTCAATCTACGCCAATGATATCCAACCTACACTTCTCTAAAAACAGAGGAGAAGCCATATGTAATATTAAACAATACAGAAGTGTTGTAGAAGCATTGCAATACGCTACCATAACACGACCTGATATTGCCTTTAGTGTTGACAAAGTTTCTTAATTTTTACAGAATCCATTGGATGAGCATTGGAAAGCTATGAAAAGAATTCTTAGATACTTAAAGGGAATTATCAATTATGGTCTCACTTTGAAAGCATGCGAGCAGTTAAATATTACAGCATATACAGATTCAGACTGGACAGCGGATATTGATGACAGAAAATCAGTAACTAGGTATTATTGTATTTACATAGGAGACAACTTAATATCATGATGTTCAAAGAAGCAGAATACAATTTCTATATCTAGTGCAGAAGCAGAATATAGAAGCGTGGCAAGTGCTACTGCAGAAATTCTATGGCTACAATCAATAATGAAGGAACTAAATTTATCTGCTAAAACAAAGCCAACAGTGTGGTGTGACAATCAAAGTACAATTTATATGACTGACAATCCTATCAAACATACAAGGATCAAACATATCTAGATTGATATATACTTTGTACGAGAACAAGTGCAAAAGGGAAACATAATTGTGAACCACATACCATCATACTATCAAAAAGACATTTTCACAAAATCACTATCAGTAAAGAGTTCTACGAGGCTCAGGAATGAACTTAAAGTCAAAGATTGATACAACCTATGTCTTGTGCTCCAGTTCAAAAATAACTTTGCTGATTAGCTAGCAGATTCGAAGATTCACAGTGATTACAACTTACTCCTGGTTGATCGTGCTAAAGCGTGAAGATTCATAGCAGATTTGAAGCTTATTTTGTTCGTGCGACAGCTAAATGGAGTAAGAATCATAGCAGATTTGAAGTAAAGAGTGGAGATTCATAGCAGATTTGAAGTTTATTTTGTTCGTGCGACGGCTAAATGGAGCAATTTAAGATTCGCTTGGAATAACCCTAAATTGAAGGGGAGAAACAAAACAACGAAGAAATGCGGCTGTCACTTACTCACATTATCCCTATATACTATGTACATAAGCGTGGACCTTTATTCATTTTGTTTTGTTCTTTTGGGCCTTTGTACTTAGCCCATCTCTCTGTATATACAACAGAGTCAAGTCTGTACAATTATTACTCTCCTTTCTGCAATAATACGAGATAATACTGCTCTGTTATTTCATCAAATCTTTCCCTCTAAATTATAATACAAATTGCCAAATCTAATTGGATCCAATATAAAATGAACACTGTAGTTTAATGGCTATATAAAGAATTATATATCTTCTTTATTCATACATCATTTGAATTGTAAACACAATTGATGTCAAATACATATAAATTTTCTGCAGTAATGGTGTTTTTATTTCACCTTATTATAATATTCTGTACACAATCACACATAACTTCCAATAACATAATTATGCACACGGAGTTGGAATGATCTTTCCAATTTTGGTCAAACTGAAATATTCACATTTTGATGTCGTGCTACCTCCACCTGCTTTAACCAAGTTAATGTCCTGCAGTAGTATCCTTTGGCAAGGAAAGCTCTTGCTACATTCAAAATCCATAGCTATATTTGAAGCACTAGTTCCTTTAACGTTTATATAGGATATGTCACTTATTTGTACTGCTGATTTCTGCAGGATGAATATACGAAATGGTAAAGAAAACAATTATATTAAGATATATAAAGTGACAAGACCATTATACTATATGACATATGTTGTGAGGTTGTGGATTCCAAACCTGTTGTTGACAAGGTTCGTTGGAATCGCAGTAGTTTTGATCTATGATTATTGGATTTTCCACATTGTTCAAGTTGATATTCTGGAATTTGATGTTTTTTGCATAGCCACTTCCTCCCTGTTAATTAATATTCCATTTCATACTTAGAAAATTGGAAATTATCTAATCCTTAGTGAATGCGTGCATGTGCATGTTATACGATGCATGCATGGGCTAAGTGTATTACATGACATTCCTCTCAATTTTATCATTAAAAAAAAAAGGAAATAATCACATTAGAAATGTAACCATAGAAAGTTCAGCATCAACATACAAAAGAAACGAAAATTTTATAAACTGGTTTTTAATTTGTTTTTTTTTTTTTTTTTTTCCTTTTTTTTTATATAAACACTACTAAAAAATGTTAAACTAAAGACGGAAAATATCAGTCTTTATGTACACAATTCAGTCTCTATATTGCTTTTAAAGACCGATTAAAAACCAATTCTTTCAGTTATTATTTCTCAAGTCTTAAAAACGTTTGAGACTGCACATTCAGTCTTAAAATTTAAAGACAGACGTTTCAGTTTCAAAATTGTTTAAAGACAGAATTCTAAAGACCGAGAGGTAGTTATTAATCAGTCTTAAGTTAAAAATATATATTAGTTATTTACATATATTAAGAAACGTATTATTTTGAATGATATAGTATAGTGTTTCATAGTAAAAACATATCTAATTATAGTCTTTCGGAAAAAAAAATGTGCATGAATAAGTCTATGTAATAACTGGACATGCAGTTCAACATTCATGACATACATACTCAAATACTCGGTTACTATAAACAAGTAAAATACATACAAGTAATCTGCATTGGAAACATGCGCACTTTTTTTTAATGATCAACAAAAGCAGAAGTCACTTTAACCTTCAGCTCTGCAGCAATATACACAAGCCATCTCATTCAATACACAGTGAAGAATACAGTCAGCCCCTCAATCTAATAATTTAAAGCTTTTTCTGTTCGAACGCAATCGAACATTTGATTGATACAGATGATGGCAGGCGAAGCTACAACCCATCATAAAGCAAACTCTCAAAAACAGAACTTCTGAAGGCATAAATATCAAGGAATATCGATAAAACCATAAACGATAGACATATGAGAAGCACTGAAGCAGTGTAAAGAAACCCATCGACGCTTCTTGGAGACACCAACAGCCTTTCGTCTTCTGCAAGTAGTCTTGGTATGCTGTCCTTTGCCTTTAAGACCCCAATAGTATGGCAGACGACGATGGTTCCTCATCTTCTTCAAACGCTTCAAATCATCCCAAAGCTTCATGTCCAAAGCGTGCAGATCTAAATCATCTTTTCTGAACCAGTTAGAATCATTAGCAGGATTCTCTAAATACAAATAGATAGTTTATGAATAGGTGTGAAAGTGATGGGTTTCGGTAGTGGGAAGTGCTGAAGTTACTGAGGCAAATGGAAGGAGTGGGGAAATTTCATTAAATATATAAAAGAACAAAAATAATTAACACGGATTGCTAATAATAGCCGTTAGATTTATTGTAATTAGAAGATCTCAACCGTTAGATATTTACTAATCCAAACACTAGTTAAAAACCGAACTTCAGTCATTAATGAGCAGTCCCTAACGGTACAGACCAACTACAAACTATTATTCAGTCTGAAGTATCTAATATTAAGAACCGATTGTTTCAGTGATTAACCTGTCCTTAATTACAAACTGAAAGTTATCAGTTTCTATTTATCAGTCTTTAATTGAATATATTTTTGTAGTGAAATTGAGAAGTATGTATCATGCTATGTGGCAAGTGCTTGTGCTTCCCATAATCTACTTAAAAGTAAATACCTGCCAAGTCTTGATTCTTAATCCATTAGTTGTGCCTTTCAACTGGGCGGTATCAATAGTCACGTCAGATACAAAGTTTGCCTGGTTGTTTTGTCCAAGACTCCCAATACTGCGTCGTAACTCAGTAATTTTTATACCAACGCAAATATGCGCAACCTTGAAAACTCGATATTTGTTCAGTTCAAGTAAAATATAAGTAGCGTCGTACCTGATTCCGTGCCCTGGTCCACAAACTATGTTCCTTGCTTTCACTCCATGGGCTCCATCCACAATTGAAATACAGTCATCACCTTCAAAAATTCAATGATTAGTGCATAAAATTAGAAACCTATAATGTTTGTAAGATGATTAATGAATCAGTATTATAACATATGTATTTATTACCTGTTGCAATGTTGCATTGGTCTAGAACAATGTTTTGAGTGCTTGTGATGTGAATCCCATCAGTGTTAGGGCTGGATCCGGGTGCACTTATGGCAATATACGATGCATTTACATTCGAGCATTTCTCGAATTGGAGGTGTATTTGTTGGCTATTTTTTATGTTTAGGTGTGCAATTTGCAGGTTCTTGCTTGAATAGAATGTTAATGCCTGTTAAATCAAAATTTCGAGAAGCTCATTACAAATGCAAGTGTTGGTTACAATGACATTTGTGTATATGAATTCAAAAACTTACCGTTGGAGCAACTGTGCAGGGCTGCAAATTAGAGGAAAAAAAATTAAGAAGAAAAAAAATCAGGCTAATGAACTGAAAAGAACACGGTGTTTAGGTAAACTGAAAAGCATAACAAAGTAATTATTGTACTTTGGATTTATCAATTTTGCACGAGTTCTTCCACCAAATTTGGCCATTTCCATTGATAGTTCCTCCACCTCCTACTTGAAGATTGTTTACACTTTGGAATAATATCCAGTGCATCGTGTTTCTCCCCCAAATTGATCGGTCAGTAGGAGCCTGTATTGTCCCGCTTATCTGTAATTTTTCCCCCGTATAACTTGAGTAAATATTCAAATGCACACACATATACTAGTTAAAACTTACAGTTACTGTGACATTTGATCTGCATGGACCGGGGAAGGTTACTGGTTTAAGAAGGTAAGTTTTCCCTGATGGTACCACCAAAGTGGCGGGAGCTATGGAGGAGCATACTTTTGACCAAGCACTCTGAAATGCCTGGAAATTTAAGATACAGATACTAATCATCACATTTGATTTTACTCAACAACATTGCACTCTTTTTTACTGGATTTGATTGTTACCTTCCCAACTCATAAGAGAAGTGCAAACTTTTAAATGATAAGAACAACAAAAGGTATTGCACTTCTCTTAGGAGCATGACCATAAAATTCGCGCACTTTATCACTATATTGTTGCAAATTATATTACCTTAGTTGCGTCACTTCCATCACCTTTTGCACCATAATCATCCACATTAACATTTACAGAAGTTAACTGGGAGTCATCAACTAATCTATGATCTTGATCATTCACCATTTTTATGAGAAATTTTTTATCAACTTCAATAGGCACTTTTTGGTTAATTATGTTATAGAAAGAAGCATCATTATTATCATTGCTCAAGCAAGAGGAGATGCATACGAAAACGAAGAAGAGAGAAAGCAAAAGAAACCATTTTGAGCCCATTTTCAGAATGTGTGCGCTTGAAAAACAAGAGAGAAATGCAAGTAATACGTAAAATTTAAAAGTTTTGTTGCTGTTGTTGTTGTTGTGCATAACAGAATATGAGATGTTTATTTATAGACTGCAGTTTAGGACCTGTTGCTTGTATCACATAAAATTTGATTGCGACTAAACAAAAAGTTTGGCATTGATTTCAATTTTAAACACTCTAAGGGAAGAGCATAAGGTTTACGTCTCTTCGAATTTCAACGTTATTTCTTGTGATTGATTTAAGTTATTCAACTGTATGGTTCTTATGTTTGTTCCATGCATGAAATGCTACAAATTTTACAAATTTTCCTTCTATGTAGTGTGAATAAATCATGAATATTTAAGCTATTTTCAACATAAGGAAAAGCCATGATATATAGGACATAACTTTTAGGCAAAAAGTGCACCAAGTTTTTAATTACATGGCTTTTTACATTACGTATATAGTAACAACTTTTAGCTGACATCGATTTGGAGTTACCAAATTGAGAAGTATGAAGCTAAGATATGAACAAAGAGTATGTAGAAAAGGGATTGGATTAATCAAAATCATGCATGAACTACTTTCCTCCCGTAGTTATAGCCACGAAGCAATGCTATAACATAAGACGAATCAATGGCTAAGTACTAACTCTATTATTATGTCATTTTTCGTGAACATGAAGTTTCTTTATGTTCAGTCAGAAATGTGTGCGGATGTTTTGTTCATATCAGATAGAGATCGAAGAATGGTATATAAACAGTGTGGATTTAGTACATTAGTGATATGTGTTACGTGGTACTTACAGAAACAGAACTATAAATTTGAGATTACTTTAATCGTGGAGAAAATGCATGTATATCAAAGGGACACAGAATGCAAAAGCAAAATAAAACTGAATTACTCTGACTAATACAGATATGTTAAAATACTATCATCATAAGACTAATGGAAATGAAGTATGTCTAAATCATTAATTTAAAGTTGAAGTAATTAAAGCTCATTCTTTTTTTAATATAAAACAAATATCAGTATGAGAAGCAGCCAACCAGAATATATATAAATCATCAGTATTTTACCAAAAGTAGCCTAATATCATGTTTAATTTTATCAATGATACAAAAAGCATAAATAAACAATGATACATGAATTAGTCATCATTCTCTAGAATATATTTCGATTAAAACAAGTGATTTGATGAATCCAAATACATAAAGAACTTAAAATCCGCAGCTTCAATGCTTTTCATTTGAGTAGTCATTGTCAATTATCCTTCATTTTGCTGATTTGGATTTAGGATGAGGAGTTAGACTACTATTTGTCAAGATTAAGCAGTTAAGGCTATGTATTGACTTTAAATGCAGATATCTATTCATTCTCTGTGTCTTCAACATGAAGTGTCTATTGTGTACATGTCATCTTGGACGCCTCACATTTAGTTTAACTAGTTAATGAATGGAGAATAGGTTAAGCTGGTATGATAATTGTGATGAGAAAACACGGCAGTCTATCTTGACGTCATTAAACATAATGCAGGACGCTACTGCTTAACGCTGTATATCCAAGTTTTTGCTCCAAATCGCTATGATACCCGAAATAGTGCTTTCGGGTGAATTATGCGGCTGATGTGTGGCTGCTTTTCATTTGTTTATGGCAGCAGCTTATGGGTATTTGGAAAGTAAATTTACACAAATACCTTCATGAATTGCATGAAAAGGGTAACTTTCGGATTTTTCGGATTTTTATTTTCTTCGGGTAATGTAGCGGTATTCGTTTTTGTTTATACTCATTTTTTGAATGGTTCGATGATCGACAACAAACTCTTTTATTTAATTTCAACTACTAAACTCTCTTAAAAAACGTTTTGATGTTGCTGTACATATTTTTTTTCCATTTGTTTCAATAGTTCATATATGATTTTTTCTAATTATGACAGATTATGTTACCATATTTGTAAAATGAAAAAACAATTTCTAATTTGAGTCGCTTTAATTATAACAGATTATGATGGTGTAAACTGTAAACTGCTGCTTGCTGATCCGGTTCCAATACTAGCGACACAGCCCGAAAGAAGCTGCTGCTCGTCTGCCTTGCCACATAAACATGCAAAAGTATACAAGTCATATAGCCGAATGTATCAGACGTTGTGGCTGCTAAAAGCATAACTTCTTGTATAATGCTCCCCGAACATTGAATTCCAACCTTGGGCCATGCGATCTCACTACCTTTAAAGATCGCCACCCGTGTATGCTTCCAGCCTGTTTAACTACGCAGTCGCTACTATCCGTTCCCGTTTCAGCTATTATAACTACCTCATGTCATATAACATCAAAGAATTGAAAACTAGTTGGTTTTCAAGCTCAGAATTCATTCAGGATGCTTACTGAATGAATTGTTCAAAAATAACCCAAAGAGCTCCGCTCAAACATCCAGGATGCTTGCCACTGCTCTCTCCAGCCTCCAAAAGTCCAGAATCAGACAAATCTCCCTCCAACTTCCAGAAGAACCAAATCCGAAACAGTGGAAGGGCCCTCCAAACTGACAACCCTACCAGGAAAAAAAGGCCCTCAGCCCACCCTTGCTCTAGGATGTGATCCCCTGAAAACAGAGAAAACACACAAGGGAAAAAGGACCAAAATTGCCCTGAACGGTCGTCATCGAAAAGCAAAAAAGACATCCTCTGACACCTTCTGAATGATGGAAGACGATGGAATATAGGGGTTTTGTCAAGATTGTTATACCTTGTGTACTCTACACAGAATTTGCAACAGAACTAAACCAGAAACAGTACCGCAGTCCACTCAATGAACTACGAAATGATTTGCACACAAATCAAATTAGTGACAGAAGTATTATCTCTGTCAATCAGTGTTACTATAATATAGCACACAAACCAGATACAGAATTATCCGGTATACAAATTGAAAGTTAAACAGGAAAGATTGATGTCTAACCGAGTTCATCTGAGGCCTGAAACGTGTCAGTTTCCTTAAGACTTTCAGTCGAAGTCTCCCAGGATACAACAGACGAGAGAACTGGTCGAGATTGTGGTGATTATGAACTGACTGTGATGATCAGTAATGGCAGATTGCACAGCGGAAGGAAGGAGGAAACTATTTTTAATTTTCGGTAATGATTTGATCAGAATCATCACTTATATATAGTTTTCAAATGGATGCGTTAACGGGTCGCACCCGTTCGAAAAAACGCATCTGAGTTCAAATGACGCATCCGCTCATTTGAACTGTAACGGGTTGCACCTGCTTGTTCCCAACGGGTCACATCTGCATCCAATTAGTTTGAATTTGAATCCGCCATCTTTCCGAAAAACCCGTAAAAAATGGTTAAGTTTTTCATAGCAAAAATAAGATTTCAGCCCAAGACCAAGCCCAAACCCGAACCCGACCAGACCCGGCCCGGTTCGGAACAGGACGGACGAACGGTGCGCGCTTGTGTTTGGTTCATATGATCTAGGTCCTCCCCCTCGCACAAAATTACCTGACCCTAAGGGCCAATATAGGGAATGAGAACTTAGTATATGTACATAAATCTTATCTTCATTCTTGCCAATGTGGGACTATAGTATATTTCATTCATTAAGTTTTAAGAGCTTCAACAATCCCCCACATGAATGGTAATATACTTTCCACCACACAAAGTGGAATATCACAGACTACATATGGAATAATGTTTTATTGAGGACAAGTAGATATTTCACTTTGAACTTTTCCTAGTTAAAAACTCATCGGATATACTTGGTTAATCGGTGGATTATTTCATCTTGAACCATCAGCCGTTATTGTATAACTAGACAATAAGTTTAATAAAACATTATTTCCCTTATCACCCAATCTCTTGGTTTTGTTCATTTAGGTCCTGAACAATTTCTGGTTCTGCGAGTGTATATAGAGAACTTAAGCCTTTAATATTCTCATAGAGCGGACCCAGCTCATACTAACATAGGTGATCGCTACCATTAGGAGTATCTTACATATACCTCACTTGTTATTTTACAAGATATGATCATCATTAAAAAGCATAGCTTTAACCTGTGAAACTTTTGTAGGCATGCATTTTATATTATGCATCATAGGAATGGAGTAGGACTATGTCCGAGCAAATGCATTACGTCTTGAGTTATTTAGAACTGGTTTGCCTATTGATCCTAGTCCGTGGGATCTCTAGTCGCTAGGATAGGTTTCTGTATTAGATAACTCTTGTTGGTTTAGATTTTTAAACCCATTCCGCTCAATGCGCAGTCAATTTTCTCTCGTGATAACCCTTTTGTAAATGGATCCTCTAGGTTATCATTTGTTCTCACATAATCAATGGAGATCGTTCCATTTGAGAGTAACTACCTAACTGTGTTATGGCGTCGACGAATGTGTCGAGAATTGACATTATACACAAAGTTTTTTTTTCTACTTAGTGCTACTTGATTGTCGCAATGAATACATATGGCCGCTACAGGTTTAGGCCAAAGTGGAATATCTTCTAAGAAGTGACGAAGCCATTCTGCTTCTTCGCCTACTTTATCTAAAGCAATAAACTCAGATTCCATCGTTGATCGAGCTATGCATATTTGCTTAGTAGATTTCCACGACACTACTGCTCCTGCTAGAGTAAAAACATAACCACTTGTGGATTTTGATTCCTCTGAATCGACAATCCAGTTTGCATCACTATATCCTTCTAATACGGCTGGTTATTTTCCGTAATGCAAAGAATAATTTGTGGTATTCTTTAAGTATCCAAGCACTCTCGTTAGTGCCTTCCAGTGTTCTTTTCCTGGATTACTTGTATACCTGCTTAGTCGACTTACTGCATAAGCTATATCTGGTCTCGTGCAGTTCATAAGATACATTAAGCATCCTATTATACGAGAGTATTCCAGTTGCATTACACTCTCATTAGTGTTTTTATGCAGTACTTCTGACGGATTAAAAGGTGTTCTTACTCCTTTAATCCCAAGATTTTGAAATCTTTCAGTCACTTTGTCTACATAGTGTGACTGAGATATTCAATTCTATTAGGGGTTCTTATTATTTTGATTCCCAAAATAACATCTGCAACTCCTAAATCTTTCATATCGAAATTGTTGATCAGCATTTTCTTTATGGTCTCTATAACTTTTACGTTAGGACCAAATATTAATATATCTTCCACATATAAGCAAATCATGACATATGACTATCCAATTTGTTTATAATAAACACATTTATCACATTCATTTATACGAAAACCATTTTGCATCATGACACTATCAAATTTTTCGTGCCATTGTTTTGGAGCTTGTTTGAGTCAGTATAATGATTTTACCAATTTACAGACTTTATTTTCATTTCCCTTGGATATAAAACCTTCGGGTTGCTCCATATAGATTTCCTCATCGAGATCTCCATTCAAGAACGCCGTCTTTACATCCATCTGATGAATCTCTAGATTATAGATGGATGCAATTGCTATTAACTTTCTTATTGAGGTTATTCGTGTAACGGGTGAATATGTATCAAAGAAGTCTATTCCTTCTTTTTGACGATATCCTTTGGCTACTAATCTTGCTTTATATTTGTCAATAGAGCCATCTGCTTTCATTTTCTTCTTGAAAATCTATTTGCAGCCAATTGATTTTATTCCAGGTGGAATATCAACAATTTCCCAAGTTTTATTACTTAGAATTGAATCAATCTCACTTTGGATTGCTTCTTTCCAACACGAAGATTCAAAACATGACATGGCCTCTTTATATGTTTGAGGCTCATGTTCAAGTACGTAAGTGAGGAACTCAGAGACAAATGACTTGGAAGTTCTGGCCCTTACGCTTCTTCTTGGTTCAACTTCATCAATTTCACTATGAGTTTCATCTTCATGTGGGCTACTTGATTCTTCTCGTGTCCTTTTGGAGACATTATTTCTTTCATTTCTTTTGTGTGGAAACACGTCTTCAAAGAATGAGGCATCTCTTGATTCCATGATTGTATTTACATGGATATCATCTATATCAGACTTGAATACCAAAAATTTATATGCACTACTATTTTGGGCTGGCCCTAAGTAATAACAATCTACTGTTTTTGGTCCAAGTTTGACCTTCTTGGGAGGCGGGATAGGAACATTTGCCAAGCACCCCCACACTTTGAGGTATTTGAAGCTTGGTAGGTGTCATCTCCATAACTCATATGGAATTTTTCCCGTTTTACTGTGAGGAACTTTATTTAATATGTGATTAGATATATTCAAGGCTTCCCCCCACAAGTTCGTCGGTAGACCAGACGTTAAAAGCATTGCATTAATCATATCTTTTAACGTTCTGTTCTTCCTTTCGGCTATGCCATTTTTTTGGGGCGAATATGGTGCTGTCGTTTGATGAATTATTCCATTTTCTGCACATAATGATTCAAATGGCGATTCATATTCTCTACCTCGATCAGATCTCATTATTTTGATCTTTTTATTTAGCCGATTTTCTACTTCAGCTTTATATTTTATAAACGATGTGATTGCTTCATCTTTACTATTTAAAAGATATACGTAGCAATATCGTGTATAATCATCAATAAATGTGATAAAGTACTTTTTCCCACCTCTTATAGGTAAGTTTTTAAAATCACATAAATCAGTATGAATCATTCCTAATGATTCAGTACTTCTGTCAATAGTATGAAAAGGTTTCTTAACCATTTTTGCTTCTACGCATGTCTCACATTTGTAGTTTTTATCCACTTGAAATTTAGGAATTAACACTAAATTTGCAAGATTTTTCATTTTTCAGAAATTAATATGTCCTAATTTATCATGCCATAATAAAGTTTCATGCTCAACGATATAAGAAACTTCCTTTTTATTCATAGCATTATCAAAATACATATTATTGCCGATTACGGCTACATTTGCCTTAAATAGGCCATCATATAAGTAACCCCTTCCTATATAGATTCCTGTCTTGGGCAGAACCATCTTGTCTGACTCGAAGACCATCTTGAATCCCTTCTTCGAAAGCATGGATACAGAAATCAGATTCTTGCGGATATCTGGAACATGAAGGACATCATTTAATTTAATAGTCTTCCCAGAAGTAAACTTGAGGGTGACTGTCCTTTGCCTTCAACCATCGAAACTGATGAATTGCCCATATAGAGTTTCTCATCTTGATCCAATTTGGTGTAGGTTGAGAAAACGGACTTATCAGAGCATATATGCCTAGTAGCACCCGTGTCCAACCACCATTGTGCAGAATTCTGAATCAAGTTGCATTCGTTCGAAACTCCTGAAAATTTGGATTCATCGATGTCCATGTTATCCACCACATTTGCTTCCGAATTTTTCTGTTTCTTGTGTCTGCACTCTTTTGTTTGATGACCAGTCTTGCCACAAACCCAACATTTACCATTGAATTTCTTGGGCTTCTTCTGGTTATTCTGCTTATTCTCTGGCGCCTTCCTTTTCTTGTTTTTGTTTTTGAAGTGTCCTTTCTTCTTTGACCCCTAAACAACAAGCGCCTCTTCACTTTTAGGTTGAGTGACACCACGATTATCTGCCTCTATCTTTAATCTGACGATGAGGTCTTGTATGGATATCTCCTTCTTTTTGTGCTTCAAGTAGTTGCGATAGTCCCTCCAAGATGGTAGAAATTTTCCAGTAATTGCTTCAACCAGAAATGATTCACCAACCTTGTGGCCTTCTGCTTCCATTTCATGAATAATAATTTGCAACTCTTACACTTGAGAAGTCACCGACTTTGAGTCCACCATTTTATAGTCCATAAACTTGTCAACGATGAACTTTTTCAAACTCACATTCTGCATCTTGTACTTTGTAGCCAGTGCATTCCAAAGAGCTTTTGCAGTCTTTATGGGCTGGAAAACTTTGTACAAGACTTTATCTAGGCGGTTGAGAATGTAGTTTCTGCATAAAAAATCCGAATGCCTCCACGCATCAATAGAAGGACCATCATGCTTATTTGTATCCTTGGCTTTTCCTCTTGTAGGCGGCACCGGTTCATCTTCTTCAAGATACTTCTGCAAGCCAAGGGTGGTGAGATAGAACAACATCTGATTCTGCCATGTCCGAAAATCATCACCTTCTCCTTTGAACAATTCTGGTTTGTTCAAATTACCAGTTTTGAGTGTCGTTTGCTCTGTTGCCATCTCTGTTTTTGTCAAAAACAGTGAAAGTCTCAAGATGTTATAGTTTGTGTACTCAACACAGAATTTGCAACAGAACTAAATCAGAAATAGTACCTAGTCCACTCAATGAACTATGAAATGATTTGCACACAAATCAAATTAGTGACAGAAATATTATCTCTGTCAATCAGTGTTACTATGATATAGCATACAAACCAGATACAGAATTATCCGGTATACAAATTGAAAGTTAAACAGGAAAGATTGATGTCTAACCAAGTTCGTCTGATGCCTGAAACGTGTCGGTTTCCTTAAGACTTTCAGTCAAAGTCTGCCAGGATACAACAGACGAGAGAACTAGTCGAGATTGTGGTGATTATGAACTGACTGTGATGATCAGTAATGACGGATTGCACAGCGGAAGGAAGGAGAAAACTATTTTTAATTTTCGGTAATGATTTGATCAGAATCATCACTTATATATAGTTTTCAAATGGATGCGTTAACGGGTCGCACCCGTTCGAAAAAACGCAGCCGTTTATTTTCCATTGCCGTCTGAGTTCAAATGAACGTGTCCGTTCATTTGAACCGTAACGGGTCGCACCCGCTTGTTCCCAACAGGTCGCACCCGCATCCAATTAGTTTGAATTTGAATCTGCCATCTTTCCGAAAAACCCATAAAAAATGGTTAAGTTTTTCGTAGCAAAAATAAGATTTCAGCCCAAGCCCAAACCCGGATCTTTTTCACCCGGTTCGGTACGGGACGGGCGGGCGGCGCGCGCGCGTGTGTTTGGTTCATATGATCTAGCTCCTCCCCCTCGCACAAAATTACCTGACCCTAAGGGCCAATATAGGGAATGAGAACTTAGTATATGTACACAAATCTTATCTTCATTCTTGCAATGTGGGACTATAGTATATTTCATTCATTAAGTTTTAGGAACTTCAACAATGATCACCCTTATTACGACACACCAAAGGTGCCAGCAAATAAGAGAAAAATTATGCCTGCAAAGGATCGACTAAGATCCTTTCCAAGCCCCTCTAATCCACCAGGAAAGAAGCAAGTCAATGAAGCAAGTTGGGAACCCATTGTAGCCAACCAGGTTTGGAACCAAGTCCCCAAAGAACGACCAGACCTCAATTGCACAATCACTGGGTGCGCAATCGACTCCAACGCACCTGATTTGCAACCTGCACCAAGACATGAGTGAGATGTTGAGTTTGTTAGATGTTGAGTTTGTCGATTCAAATATTTTTGAAGATGAAAGTAACCAATTAATTGATTTAATTTATTGATTTTATCATCGAAGAAAAATAATTAGATTTTGGAGATATTTTGAAGGAACAATTACTATTTGTCTATGTCGTCTATTCTCCTATATATGCATCATTTTTTGTTAGATCAATAACATCCGAAACCATGTGAGACATCTAGGGAGGTTATGTGCCTCCAGGACTCTTGGAGAGGAAAATGAAAGAATTAGGACTAAGAGAAGCTATTCCTATTTATTGTTGATAGACACACTTGTGCCTCCATGTTGATTCAAGAGTTTATCGTCATTCTTCATTGCTCTTCTTCTCCAATAATATTTGTCGTTATCTAGATATTCTCTTCCTTTCTCAATCTGATTATTGATTCAATTGTGATTCGTTTATTTTAGCTTTATTCCATTAAGTGTAAACAAAATTTTGGTGAATCAAAAAAAGATGGTGGTTGGGTGGAATATTTGTGTATTGTTATTATTTCCTATCTATTATGTGTTATTTTCAATCAAATTCATCATCAAGAGACTAGGTGAAAAAGATCCGTTTTATTTTGGTTTTTTTCCTTTTTCGCTGCACACAAAACCCCAACATGGGATTCCTATCTTTATAAGGCTCACATTCAGTGTAAGCCCCTCATGAAGGATGGCCGCTGAAGTTTATTGGGTACTAGATAATTATAATGAGAGATCTTTACGGTTGATGTATGCAATTTAACTGAGCCACTCTACTTTATTTTTTTGAATTTGGGTACTTGTTTACGCATGTTGGGTACTTATAATCGTATGTAGTTGTAGTATATAAATATAATGAAAGATGGTCTGACCGAATTGAACCAGTGACCTCTTGCATCTTGCTACAATACCTTAACCAATAGAAACAAGGATGATTTCCTTGAACCACTCTATATTTATAAGTCATTTGCTTTGATTTACTTGCTTTTTTCTTTATTTTACCTTTGTTCAAACAAGAAAATATTGGTAAAGACAAACTTGTAGGCTTACCAAGCCCAAGAACAGGCCATCTAAAGTTTCTTTAAACGGACGATAGCGTTAATCATTTTAAATCAGCCCTAATAATTGCGCATTTTCTCGTCATCTTCTTCGATCGCGCTAATCTCTTTTTCTTCTTCCATCGCGTTTGTATGTGTTCTTTCTACTTTTTTTTCGATCGTCTTTTCATAGGTTAATTTTCTGGTTCAATCTTCAACATTTGTCGATCTCGATTTCAGACTGAAATACGTTAGAATCAGGTTCGAATATTTTTGCTAAAGCTTTTTTATCAGCATTTTAATTTGTTTGAAAATTATAATCAGGTTTATTGTTTGTGTTCGTTTTTGATGACTAATGCATCTTTGGGTAGTAGTAGCATGTTTGATTTTTTTTTTTTTTTTTTTGTGTGTTATTCATGGAGAATTGGTACTTTTTACATTTGAGTCGAATGTTGTTTTGGCTTTTTGATTTACATTGCATTCGATGAAATTGTATTATTGTGTTTAGTTTGGTTTATATCAAATTCTGGGTATTATTTTTTGTTTTTTAGTATCATATAAAAAATGAAGATTATAATTGTTTTAATATTGTTTTTTCTTCTAATTTTGAAAGTGTAATTGCAACATAGTTTATATTATCACATTCATCATAATTTTTATGAGTTGAATTAATATTTTAATAAAACATCCAATGATTTTTGATTATGCATCAATTTTGTTTTAAAATTTAGTTTCAAATTTTAGATATCATTTTTATGTTATGTATGTATCTGTTCTATATTCTGTAAGTATTAGTATTATTTAATTTAGGTATCAGATTTAAATAATCAATTTATTCATGATTTTTTATTTCTAAAAATTATTTTGCAATGGTGACAATAGTCTTCTTGTTTTGTTTTTATTCAATGGTACTTCATCTAGTACTCGATTGTTTGTGGATTACTCATTTTATGATTTGAAGAATGAATTACGACATTGGTCTCAACTAACTACCTGATCCATTGATATTAGTTATGTTCTCAAGAGTAAAGTTATTATTATTGATACTGATTCTGATCTTCTGAGTGTAGTTAGTTTTCAACTGCATAAGAAGAATGGTTTCTTTTCTTTACTATCAAGGTGAAGAGTTCTCAATTGGAAAATACTAATAATAATTCTATTTCAGTTTCCTCCAATCTTTCAGATTATTCATCATATACTGGATCTCTGTGTTCAAATATTGTTGTACATAGTAAAAGTTAGTTGAAAAAATTAATGAAGAGAGGTTCTAAATAATCAGTTTCCGATTTTGTTAGTAGAGCTAATGATTTTATGGAAGTTTTAATGGCATATCAAATTCAAAAGAGAAATGAATTAGCTTTTTTAAAGAATAGTTCTACTATAATGATTGTTTCTCTTCATCTACAAGTGGATGTTTTTTAAAGTGAATGCTTTTTGTGGTTCTGAATAACTTAATAGGTTTTTAATTCAAAATTTGATTAACAATGTTTCTTGTGGGAACGGCCTTAGCAATTTGAATAATTCTCACCTTTCTAGTTCATTTGTTAAATCATTGATCAATGGTGAAATTCGTGATCATCCTAATAAAAAGATAGAGACATCATCAATGATTTTCAAAGAGAATATGATTTTGAGTCATCTTAGTCATTTGCTTATTGTGGAAACAACTTGCTTTTATGAAATTGCATGGTAATGGTTCTATGTCTTACAATTTAAGCTGGTATTTTAAGGTTTTAAAGAAGCGCAGCCTAGGTTGTTATGTTGATATGAATGTTAATGCTTGTATTAACCAATTTGAGAGTGCCTATTGGCTTTGCACTTGTATACTTGATTTTAAGCATTGTCGAGCTATGATTTTTTTTTTTTAACATACTACTCATTTAAAGGGACGCTAGGTGCTTTGATCGGGGCTATTACAAAGAATTGTAACCAAGCTATGGCTTTACTATTTGAAAATTTAAGTTATGAGCCATGTTTTTCTTTGTTAAGTTTAATAATTATTACCAGCTTTTGTGTTGATAATATCATTTTTAAGTTTTAGAATTTATTATGAGCATCATTTATTATTTCATATATTTTGTGAGCTTTTTTTTTTTTTGCTTTTGTTTTTATTTTCATGTGTGCTTTTACCAGTGCTAGTTTTTGTTAGTAATAGTGTTAGTATTGTATTTTAAGTATTAGATTTTAGTTATTTATAGCAGTTTTTAGGTATCACATTTGATTTGATTGTCGATTTTACTCTGTTTTGACTTTTCATAGTAGAATGCTATTAGTAGGATTTTTTTAATCAATGTTATTTTGAAATGTCACTTAAAGGAAATGGTTCAAGAAAATCATGATTTGGTTTGTATGTTGAATCGTCATTAAGGTTTTATTTTAGTTAGTCATGAAGTTTTCCAAATCACATTTCACAGTTAAGTCGAAGAATGTAAATATTTCTATTATTGATTTGTTTAGGATTGTTCTAGAACTTCAAATGTGTGTAAATTCAAAAAGTACATTCTAAATTTTCAAAAGTCGGTGGTATTATAGCTATGAACTTCTTAAAGGATAAAATATTTGATAATTGGGATGACTTTTTGGTAAAACATATGGTGAATATAGTTCTATTGTGACTTAAAATTTTAATAGTTGAAATTTAAGTGAGAAAGCATTGATTATTACATTATGTTTGGTTGTAATCTATGCTAAAATTATGAAACAAATGGATAGAACGAGAGAGCAACACCGATTGTGGAATATTATTCTTTGTCTTTCAATAGAGGGTTAGTTAAAAAAATCAATTGAAGAAGAACTTGGATGTGATGTCTGCAAGACTTCAGAGTTTGTTTTTGAAGCGAAGTCTTCATTCTCTCGTTGTGTTGATCTTAAGGAGTGGGACTGTAGTTGCAATCAATAGATAGTCAAGGATTTTTCTTATGCTCATACTATTAATGCATCAATAAATAAAAATTATGATTTTATGACTTTGTTGAATACTATTTTACTATTGATGTATATCGATCTTCTTATGATAATGCTGTAAAATCCTTTTCTAACTATAATAAGCTTGTTCTTGATTCAAGTGTTGTAGATGTAATTAATTCGTCCAAGGATAAACGTGGCATTGGTAGCCTTTGTACAAAACGAAAAGAAGTGCACACATTCTTTTAAAATAAGAAAAATAGATGCAACATATGCCAATAACACGACCATAACAAGCCTAATTGTCAAGTTTCAAAGAAAATGTGATTTTTTTTACATTTGCATTAGAATTTACAATGGTTTTTGATATTTTATGTAATTAAGTTTGGAGACGTAAGTACTTTGGTATAAAATATATTGGAAATGTACATAGAATTTTTCTTTGTAATTGAATTTAGTTATATAGTGTCATTTATAGTTGATTGTCGTGTGTTGAATATTTATGGGAGTCATGTATTATTTGATATTCAGTATCATTTATTGGTATTAGTGTTATCAATTTAGGCATATAGAGTCAAATATTTTTGTATGCAGTGACAGGGTATCGGTTTTGAACACACATTAGTACTAGTTTTATTATAGTGTTGTATTGTTTACAGTAACAAGACATCATTTTTTCATACACTTTGGTATCGGTTTGTTATAGTATTGTATGGTTTATAGTGATAGGGTATTATTTTTAATAAGCATAGGTATCTGTTTTGTAAAAGTATTTTCTATATAAAAACCGATATCATTTTTAATATATTTAGATATTATTTTTGCTACAACTTTTTTTATATAAAGTGAAAGGGTATCATTTTTGCATGTATTTAAGAATCAGTTTTGATAAAACATTCTGATATATGTAGTTAGAGGGTATCATTTCTGCATGTGAATAAGTATCGGTTTTATGAGATAATCATATTAAGCAATTAGCTACCGAGTATCATCTTCACATACATAACAATAACAATATTTTTCAGCACAAATAACTTAATTACAGGGAAGAAAAAAGTTCTTTAATTGGACATGTAGTCTATATCTAATATTGCATAGTATTAGGTACTTAAAATTTACACAAAGCTTGCTTTGAGAAACCAATGTTAACATCATCATATTGACATTTGCAACGGCTAAAAATACCTGAAAGTCAGAAATATCAAATATATATTTTCATGAACTACATAAACCTCCACTTCAGCACCGCATAAACCTCTAATTTATTTTTCCTTTCGATAAAGACTTGACATATCAAACTAGGTCCCAGTAGTACCCTATGTGAGATAATATTTCATAAACTATGATTGCTTTTATTTTCAACATTTCTTTTGGATGATCTTTCAATATACGAAGATCATATATATATATATATATATATATATACATACATATATATATATATCCTATAAATCACTTTGTATGAAGGAAAAAAAAGGTTAGTGGAAAAAAAGTACTCTGCATGTAGGAAAAAGGTTTGCTCTTGTAATCTAGAGATGATTGAAAATGAACTTTGTTTATCAAAAATATTAGTTAAATTTCCAGATTATAAGCATTGTACCAAAAGAGGAAGATGTATGTTGTGTGGTAAAAGAGTACATAGCAGTGTTAGAGGTTTTTATAATATGATCCTATAACATGTAAGTGTGTGCAAGTGAGTATAAAAATGGTTATAGTATATGTTATAAGCAGAGATAATAATGTAATGCTACAAGTATCGTTTGTTTGTAGTTAGTATCATTTTTATGCGCATTATAATTACGTTAATATTAGTTTTTATCTGTATATGTATCAATATTTATGCTTGTAGGTTTTTTTTAGGTACTAACATTTATACATACTACAATCTAACACCGATAAATATTTACAACAATTTATAACAAAGAAAAATAAGGAAAAAAAATAGTGTCAAATGCTTGTTGTGCATAATCTAATTGATGTACTTCATCTGGTTTAAGCCACAACTCTTGAATATTATGTTTTTTCCATGATTATTCTACTATTATTTCAACTTCAGTTCTTTGCAAAAAATATAGATTTCAATCATTTTTTTTAAAATACTATATTTTAGTTTTCTATTCTACGGATTAAGCCATAGAAGCTATCAGAATTGGGTTGTTTTGCTAATTTGATCTCCTTGAGTGTAAAGAATCAAGATGTGGCTAATGTATTGTAATGTTTCTCAAAGTTACCAATGTCAAATGGTCTTCATAATGCAAAGAGAAGAATATTGCTTCTATGAAATTATCTTGCACCACTTTTTCTAAGAATGGGAGAACTGAATGTTTTATAGTTCCTTCTCTTTTCTCTACTATTATTTTTTGGCCAAAATTAGTGTTTGTTGTGATTCAGTGTATGTAAGAAATATTTTGTATCTATGCATTAAAACTTTATTTACCATCATTGTTGTCCTTATTGCATAGTTGTGCTTGTGCAAAGCACATTTTGTTGTGTACTAGTCTATTATCTACATTTAGAATAAAAAAGTAGACAATCTATATTCCAGTATATAATATTGATGATAATTTTAGTGTATTGTGATCAAAAAACAAATAGAAAGCACCACTTTTTGTTGCATGTAGGTGTCTTTTTTGTAAACAGATAATGACTATCACTTCCATAACAGTTTCATTTTTTTGTAGGTGTTGTCACTGGATTTTAGTCAATCAAGTGCAACACCCAAATCGTATGCATAGAATATGCCATAGATCACAGTCACAGAGTTCATAAAAGTAAATCAACACATGAGATATTATAGTGGTTCGAAAAAACTAACCTACATTTGCTTCGACTAATCTATTATTTATACTGCCTAATTACAAATACAATTAGTTGTCATATGAATGAAGAGAGAAGAGGTTGAAGTGTTTTCAAAATGTAATAGAGTTTTCATATGGAGAAGAGAAGGTCCTTTTTCTAGAACCCCTAGTGGTCTACTTATAGAGGTGAAGTGAGTAGGGATCGGTAGGAAAACGCACATGGAGGCCCACAAAAGGGGACGATTCATCCCACAAAGCGGAGCCCAAGTTTCCCTTGCTTTTAGAATTTTTCACCAACCCCTCGTGTGGGAATTGGTACCGACCCTAGAGGGTTTCACATAAAGGTGGATCCTCTTTGCAACTTGCTTGCTTCTGAATTGGTTGCAAGCTGATATGAGTTTTTAATGTTTGAATTATCAATTAAGTTTTGGTCAAGTTTAAAAGTTCTAAAACTCAACGTTTTGGATATGCTTCGATTGATACTTATCCATATTTCCAATCTAGCCTTGTTGGTAATCTTACCAATCCTTTAATTGGAGTCATTCTGATTCCTCACTTAGTCAAATTCTGAGTGTTTTTCTAGCTTGTTCTAAAGAAATATTATAGTGAATATGGCTCTATGAGTTGTTATGATCGTCTGTACTTGATTCTGAGTAATCCTATTGTCCAAGTTCAAAGCGTGATACCTTGTAAAATGGCGGTTAACACTTATTCCTCAAAATATGCTTGATATGGAAGACATATTTTGTATAAGTCTAGTGTCTGCAATCTCTTTGGATTAGTCTTGAGTTCCATAGCCATTTTGAGCCATTACCGAAGCTCGTGAACTTTTCGACTCATTATGTGTCTAATAATATCTTCGAGCTAGTACTGATGGCTTTATCAAACCTTTGTTAGATTACACAACCTCTCTAGTTCGATAATTTTTGTTCGTGACCATGCTAGATTGATTTCTTGCTAAGCTTCATCCGCACTTGATGATCCAAGCCTAGCTAGACACTTATTGAGCGCTTTTGCGTATGATATTATGAGTTTTGCATGTTTAGTGTGATCAGTGTTTGATGATCCATAAGATCATCGGTTTCTGCCAACCATTATCCATACTTGACAATCCACAACCTTATCGGGATCTTGCCCGCTACAATCGTGCTTGGCGATCCAAGTTTCACGATGCCAAGCCCGATTTGTAGTCGGTGATCCAAGCCTCTCCAGGCTCTTATCGATCATAACAGTGATCGATGATCTAAGTCTCTCCATGCCAAGATTGATTTCTAGTTGGAGATCCAAGCATAATCGGGATCATGCCAATTATGACTGTGGTGGACAATCCAAATCTATTTATGTCAAGCGTGATGACACTTGACAATCCTTACCTTGCTAGGCTCTTTCCGATTATGACAGTGGTCGAAGGACCTGATTGATTGAATCTACGTCTGAATGCGCACAACCCTTATCAGGTGTTGTTCACCTCTAATGATCCTGATCAGACCGTCTTATTTGAGAATGATTTGACCCTTGCTAAGCATGACAGTGTTTGGCGATCCTGATCAAACCGTCCTGTTGCCATAATGATTCGATCATAGCCAAGCACAGTAGCACTTGACGTTCTCGACTAAGCTAACTTGTTTGAAGAACAACTCAGTTCTTGCCAAACATGATGGCGTTTAATGATCTTGATCACACCATCCCATTACTAAAATGATGCGACCCTTGCTAAGCACGATAATACTTGACGATCCACTGTGTTTGTTCAAAGAAATCCACTAGCAGTTTCATATTCAACAAGCATGAGAAGTACTAGCCAAATACATTTATTGAAGTTCTAAAGGCAAGTGTATTACATCCAAAATCCATGGTTTATTACCATATTAAAGCTTGCTTAGGGATCTCACCAATTCTCTTACAAATGTAAATAACTTATCCCTTTTTATTACAAATTGAATTAAACTGAAAGTAAAAAGAGATGATTTATCACCATGTAAGAGGAGGCATAAGGGCTAAATCCCAATCCTGTACATGGGTAAGCTGACTTGGCCATTTATTGTCTATCTTCCATGCCATTAGTTAATGACATTCATACGTACAGAACTAGGTCCGCCACGGTCCTGCGCAGTTGAGGGCTGCTCTAGTTCTAGTTCCATCATCATGGATCATCACAGGACATACTGCAGTATTTTCACTTTCCTAACAAGCTGTTAGATTTCATGTTTCAAGTGCTTGCATACATTGGTATCATGCCAGTTAATTTCATGGATACGTTAGAGTTTTTTGGAGGTTCATCCTTGTTTTGAAGGTTCTCTCCTAGGTGGTTTCTGTAGGAAGGCGATTTTGAGTCTCCCGGTAGATCCTTTCCATAGGAGCATTCAAGTTGGTGTATGTTGACCAGCTTTTTTGGCAAAGCAGTCACATGTCATGATTATGGATAGCGATATGCTCAGGCCTCGAGAACGTCGCTGGAAAACACAAAAGCGATTTGGTTTAAGTCGCGACATATTCGAAAAAGGTTGGAAATATTGTCGATTCGTGAAATCATCGTTATTAGATTGGGAACGTCATAGATAAACTTGGAAAACCTGAAATGGTAGAAATACGTGATCGAGTCCGTCCGATTAGCTTAAAATCCTCAAGCGCATTGTCTAATCATGTGGAAAAACCAAGGAAAATTGCTTGTACAACTTGGTTTGGTAAAATCTGGCATTTGGCACGTTGAAATCAGACGATCGACACGGTAAAATCATCGAAATCCCCATGCGCATGCTTGCCCCGACAAGCTCTGGATTTGGCATGGCTTTTGAAGGATTTCACATCTCTAGAATTTTGCCTCCCTGACTGGATGAAAAATAATGTGTTGGTCACTTAATTCTACGTGATCAACACGGGGATGCAAAGCAGGGGACTCGACATGGCATGGGATGTGAAATCCCAATACGGAATTTGGTAAGGAGAAAGTTCGTGATCGTGTAAGAGCGAATGTGAAAAATCGTGAGTTCACATCTTGGAACCATGATATGAAAACTGGCACAAAACCCTAGGACTTGAAATGATCCGGCATGAATCGGGATGCTAAATCTCTTGATCAGCATGGCTTAGATACGAATTCTCTTAGGTGCGAAACGATGGTCTGAGATTCAAAAACATGGCTTTTGGCAAATTGGTTTTCATGTGCGAATCAGGAGATTTTGCTTGAGCGACATGCGCCTGCAAACTATTTTCGGGATACGAAATTTCACCACTTTAGGATGCGAAATTTATCAAAAAACTTGGTTTTTTTGGCTATCTTTTCGATATGCGAATTTCACATTCCATAGGTTACAAAATTTCGGGATGAAGCCTCCAAACCTCACCTATAAATACAACCTTGCTTGGCATTCTTAGAAGTGGTCTCATTAGACCTTGCCTGCACTTTGAGATGCGAGATTTGAGCTCTAGAGAACCACTAATGATTGCACTCATCATTATAGGATCTAAATTAACCCTAGAGGGGGGTGAATAGGGGTTATCGCATATTTTCACAGAGTAATTAAATAATCACAGCACAGATAATAATCAGAATAAATGCAGAAAATAAATAATACACAGATATACCCAGCTTCGGCAAAACCCTGCCTACTACTAGATTCCCCAAGGTTTCTACTAGGAGTTAAAACAATCTCTACGCTTATAATCCCCTATAAACTCGGGACACTCGCTCCCAACTGTTCTTATCCCTACGCTCAAAACCCTGCACTGGTTTCTATCCCCGAAACCAGATTTCCTCGAATTACAAGTCGCGTAATTCATCTTTCCTAGATTTTACAGATCTAGAAACTGCTTAATGGTTTATAAACTGAATTAAACAATTCAAAATAAAAACAAACAAAAACCTAGATTTTAACACCCTAGAAATTGAAGTAAGGGTTATCCTCATTTATATGAAAACTTGGTCGGCCCTTTCTAAATTGCTTCTCCACTTCTCTTTAGCCTGATCTCTTTTTCTCTGAAATAAAAAATGGCTGCGAATTTGCTACGGTTTACTGAAATCTCCCAAATTGATTTGATACTTGATGACCTTCTCAATCTCTGAATCACAAGACCCTTGATGCTCTATCGTCTCTTATGTTCTTCAATTCGTAGTCGCGATCTCTTTTGATTGAGTTAAAGGATCCAAGTACTCTCCTTTTTCTGGTATGATTTCAAATTTGAATTTCTTCTTTTAATTGCATTGCAACTTGGATGATCTGCCAGTGATGAATCGGTGGATATTTATAGGATTAAAAAACCTAAATATTCTCTGATTTCAATATACGACTTGGTAATGATATATATGAAAATATTTGGGGCTTGATTTTAATCGGCTTTGTTGATGTGGAGTTTGAATTCTTCAATCTTCTAGAATCTTGCGTGTGGTTTTTATTGCTTTGAAATCCTTGGCTTTTGAATTGTAAACTTTGAAAGTTTCAAACTCGTTCTGGAAAAAAATGTCGTATATATATATATATATATATATATATATTCATACTTCTGAAAAATATCTGGAATTTGTTCATACTAAAACTGATAAAAAGAAATCGCTGCCTTGATCTTCCTTTGAACAGAAACAATACTTGAACTTAATCCATTTTGAACTGATAAGAATAGATGCTTCATTTTGCCAAGACTTGTATTGTTTACATACATGAACACCATGAATATATGCTTTTCCACTTTGATTTAAATCTTTGAATGTGCTATGTGAATCCTTGTTAAGTTTGAACAGTTTGAGATTGTCAGTTTTGCCTTGCCTTTGTATTACTCGCTATTTCGCATGACTAGTTCCACCGATTTATTCATGCTTTGATAAGAACAGATAATGTACTTGATCTTCCTTTCTTGTTGATGCTTTACTGATTAAAACAAATACTATAGTTGATCTTTATCTTGGTTGCTTGTTTCATTGTTGAGTGCATCCTTTATGATTTGCCTTTAACTTGCTTTATCCTGAGCTCACTCTCTTCATGCTTGCTGCACCATGTTGTGCTTTGACTTGCCACTTTCAGTTTGTACTCGACTATGTTCAGTAATACTTGACCATTTATTTAGATAGGAATAGGTATTCTCCTTTTGATCACTGATGGTTTTCTCGAGACAAATTATTCATAATTCAGTTTGCATCTAAAATGCAGTTCAGTATTGTTTGTTGGTTTCCCCTGAGTGTTTGTGCATGTGTGTTGTTTAGCTGCTCCATTGTTTTGCCATTTTTCTCATGCCATCTTGACTATTTCGACCTGTATTACCTTGGACATACTAGCATTTGTTACCTTACTGATTTCACATAGAACTTGTACTAGATTATTTTGGCCAGAAACTTTGGTAAATTGGTGCTTTTTGACCTTATGCATATGAACCTGTCGCATTGTAGTTACTGTATGAACTCTTCTGCCATCATGCATTGTTGAAATGAAACATATGTAGCTGCCATGATAAATCACTTGAATTTAAAGTGATCCCGTATATTTGTCCACTAGTTTTGATCTTATTTATTTTGTCGAAAGAAACTTGGTGGTTCGACCATGTATGTCTGACCCTTGCACTTGACCACTGTTTCATTCATGTTGTATTGACTTTCTTTCCATTGCTGCTTGTATTTGTGGTCAACCTTGTATGTACACTAGAGCAGTACTTGTCCATTTAATTACCCTGGCAGATCAGTTTTGTTCTGCATTTATACTCTAGCTCTTGCCATTTTTAGCATGCTTTGATTGTGTACACTTGAAACACCATGTAGCTGACTATAGTTACATACCCTGAACCATTTGATTTCTGTTGTGTTCATCATGACCATTGAGCTGCTCCACAATATGCTCGACCATCCTTGTCTCCATGTAGTTGTTGTTCCATAGTTCTTATGCTTGTGCCATGATTACTTTGGCAGTTCACTTTTGCTGTATGTCTTCTTGCATTTGCAATTCTGTTTTCATATATGTCGGACCTGTAATCTTTGTCCTGTGTCTCATGTAATGCAGTAACACATCCTTTGAACTTTACTTGTATTTTTTATTATTACTTTATAAAAATCTGTGAATTTGAAATGCCTTTCCATATTATTGTTATGAGTTGTTCCCCTTTCTTGAACTTTGACCTTTTGCTCGACTATTTTGATATGTTGTGCACTGAGTCGAGAAGGTCCTCATGGCTACTCCTTAGTTGCACACTGGATTGGTGAGGCATTGCACACGTGTATATACGCGTTTGTATGTGCAGCCATCCAGACGAGTTTTTCTGTCCCTGCATATCAGACCAAGTCTAGAAAAATGATGAGAAACACACCGAAATTCTGAGGCAAATAAAATTGAAAAATATTTTTTTATTTGCTTTTGTTTAATTTTATTTTTGTTGCAGTCTACTATGTGTGTGTTCTTCTGTGACAGGTATGAGGATGACTGGACTGATAGCTAGAAGTTGTGAAGACTGGACTGACAGAAGGTAGAGAATGCAGAGTGTATATGAGTCAATGAATATGAGTCAATATGTATGTAACAAGAAATCTGTTTATATGAGAGTGGTTGTAGACACGACTGAATAGAATTGTACTATTATTTGTAATAATACATATTGATTGAAATAAAAAAAAATTGCTGTTTAATTCAAACTGTTTCAATTTTTTTGAATCTTTTAATAGTACAATTTCTGTGATGTGTTAAATGAGTCATGTCAAAAATATTCAAAAATATCTGAATTGTAAATAGTGGAGTTATAAATAGTTATACTGTTTGAATATTCGAAGTATAATATTTAATTTAAATAAAATACTGTATGAATATATGAATGTCTGTTCAGTCGTATTCTATTTAAATATAAATATTATACACCTGTCTGTGATGTATAAATAGAACAGTACAGTAACAAACATATTTAAAATAATATTTATTTGGTTGTTATCATCAAACCAAAATCATATAATTGTGTATACAACTATACTACAGTATTATATACAATAATCTCCCCCTTTTGATGATGACAAACAAATAAAAGATTTTGAACGTGTTTGAACGTGAAATATATTACTCCCCCTATTTGTATGCTCCCCCACAACTGAACTCCCCCTATATATGTGGAAAATATGAATGATGAAATCCAATTGACCATTCTCCCCCTAGATATTTAATTTCCAACCTTAAAATATTTTTGAATTAAATACTCATCAATCAAAATCTTGACCATTCTCCCCCTTTTGTTATCATCAAAAGGATAATAGAAATTGAAATAGTGATGAATATAGACTATAAATATAAATTCAAATTAAGAGAGAGAATATATATCGTAAAACCCATTTTATCAAACAAAAATCATAATAATCTTTAAATTAGAAGCAAATTTCACTTTCAGAATGAATGGATTTATGATGGATTTTATAGAATGAGGAGACTTCAATTCAATATTTAAATATGAATTTCAAAGATTTTAGATATGCTCAAAAAATGTGTTAAGCACTTTCTAACCACGCATAGCCCAAAGGTCTTTTAAATGTGGTTTGTAGTAACTTAACTTTATCCTCTCTAATGAGTCCCATCCATGCACAGCCCAAAGGTCTTTTAAGTGAGAATGGAAGCACATAGAGATTAAGGTAATTCACCCACGCATAACCGCGAGGACTTTTAAATGGGAGTGAATACCAAGGATAAATTTTTATTTATTTAATTTTCTTTTTCTTTATTTTTATTTTGCAAGATATTTTCTTTTTAAAAAAATTTGAACTCTCCAAATTAAATAAAACCATGATGGACGGCAGAAATATGGTAGATATAGAAGATGGTCGTGAAATAAGCTCTAATTCAAAGATATTATAAAATCTGTCCAATCATCATGAGATTTATAATAACATCTCCTCTAGTTATGAATTATACCATAGTCATAACTCACCACAACTTGATAAATCCATTAATAATTTTGATGAGTTCCAAGATGGTTCAAATCAATCAATAATTTCAATTTTTGAATAAATAATCAAAAATAATTGAAAATATCAATTCCAAGAGGAGTTTTTGAGAATATCAATGCAAGTTTGAAAATCAATTTCAAAATCAATCAGTAAAATATGAAATATTTAATATTTCTAATGTTGATTACTCCTAGACAATTTTAAAATAACTTATATATTTAATTTAAATTATCTATGGAGTTTAACGATATTTAATCACTGATTTTTCAATTTATCGTCTGGTCACCAAGATATTTAAACGAATCAAATCAATTTCCTTATCAGAGCAGCACAAAATCATTTTCAAAGCAAGAATCACAAGTGAATTTTTCAGAGAAACAAGCACAAGAAACATTAAATGATCAAATCTGAAGATGATTATTAAAAAAATATCAAATTTTTATAATCCAAGAAATTCAACAATCATTATTGAATGATTTCAAGATCAACCAAGTAAAAAAATAAAGAAAACAAAAGAAATAAAAACTAAAAAGTAAAATAAACCAAACAGGAATTGAAATAAAAAATACGAGTTTAGAGATCATACCTGACTTACCATAATCAACGTGATCCACTGAATCTCCAACTCTGGATCTATGGCTAAGGAACTTCAAATAATTCAATAAAATGGAGCAATTTGAATTTTTATCTTTTAAACACAATTGTTCCTTAGCCTATCCTCGGTACCTAAATGTTTATAGGATCGAGTGGTCTAACAAAAATTGTTTTACCACTCTTATCTTTGTTTTCACGTTTTGGTACCCAAACTCATTTATATAACAATCCATTACTATCCACTAGCGTACCCTTTGGAACCCAAATTCTTTTAGATTTACTTTATTTTGTTATTTTTTGGAATCCAAATTCGTTTAATTGAATTATTTCTAAATGAGTTTTCATATCGTTCATTATTTAAAAAACCTTTGAAATTATTAGAATTCAAAATTTCAATTTGATCAATTTCAAAGCCATTTAAAGGATTTTTAAAATCATTAGGATTTTGTTTTTCAACTAGATCAAATCCAAAACCAAGTCCCTTTTTATTCTGAACAAAAAATTGATTTTTTAACAACATATTCAGCGATTTCTCTCCTTTAGAAAATTTAGTCAAAGCTGACTCAAGTCGTTAATTTTAAATTTAAGATTGTTATTTTCTTTCATTAAATTTGAACAATGATTAATAGCGATTTTCCTCTTTTCAGCATCAGTTTGTTTCAAAACCAAATTTTCGTTTTCAAGTGCTTTGATTTTAGCAATGGACTTAGAAATTTCAATTTCAAATTGTTTTCGCTTTTCGAAATCAAGTTTTCCAGATTCTCTAAGCTTTTCAATTTCCTTCTCAAAATCACGATTTTCATTTTTCAAATTCACATTTTCATTTTGAGTAATTCAAAATCAGTTTTGAATTTCAAAGGATCATTACTCAAAAATTGGCATTTTTCGCATTCTGAAAACGGTGATTTCTTAACCTTTTCAAGTTTTCTTTCTAAACTGTTATTTTCCTGAACTAGTTTTGACCTATCAGATTTTAATTTCTTAACTTTTAGTTCAAGAGAACCACTCGTGACACATTAAAATTAATTCTTTATAGGTAAAATTTGATACCTCACTAGAATCCTCTTCACTACCTTACGAATCAGATTGTGCCATAAGACACAAATTAGCTTCCTCTTCATCACTTTCAGAAACTTTTTCTCCCTCCTCGTCATCCCATGTAGCAGCAAAAGCCTTCTTTCTTTTTCTGAACTTCTTCTTCTTTTCATTTCTGAGTTGTGGGCAATTCGGTTTGATATGTCCGGGTTTCTTGCAATTGTAGCAAAACACTTCATCGTCTGAACTATCTGAACTTCCAGATTTTATATTTTTCTTCTTTTGTGGCTTGTGTTTTCCTTTGGCCCACTTTTTCAAAACCATGGCTAGCTCTTCAGCGGGATCATCGTCATTACTTTTGTAACACCCCATGTCCATTAATGTCACTCACAAAGGGAATGCATCAATGTACATGAAGCGTTATTGTTGTATAGAACAGATAAATTACAAGAATAAATGAATAAAACAACACAGCTTAAGATAAAACTTATTTTATTTCATCATAACTCAAAACGAGTTTACATAAGTAGTTTCCAAAACCATTACAACAGGATCATTAGTCTTTTCCAAAAACTTCAAAGTACATAAAGAAGCAAACACTTAAATAACATAAATGCATAGTTCCCCACTGAGCATAAGCAAAGCCATAAAAATGAGAGTCCTAAGCGATACATCTACTCTCTTCAAGCAACTGAAAGAAATCGGCACTAAGCTGTAGTATTCCCTCCTTGCAAACCTGAGGGGGGGGGGGGAGGAAGAAAAGGGGGTCTGACATAAAGTCTGGCGAGTACGATAAATTTAATAATATAATTATCAAAATAACAAGGCTAAGGCATAAGCTGGAAAATAAGGAAATGACTGTGAACAATTGGGTATGATAGAACAAACAAGGAAATAAAATGAACAAAGATAACGTTAAAGGCGCCCCTAATCACTATAAGATAATTACTATACTGCACCACTACTAGTCACCCTAAAGGTTGATCCCGCCTACAGAACTTAATACTGCTAATGGTAGTTTCGTGTACCTCTATCTACCTCCATAGGTGTCGTCTGCCCCTATCTCCACTAGGTGTACCCACTACCCCCATTCGATCGGCTCCCTAACTCATAAATACCCATGCTGGCCCCACAGTGTGGTGTATCACTCCTCAAAGTGACAACCCGATACAACCAAAAATGCACGGCTTATATCTACACGATGCAACAACGTCTTACCTATCAGCCCGGGCCCACAAACGCATATGAACCCGTTGGACTTGTGTTGCCACCGCTGATCCGGTTTGACCTCTTACAAGCAAATCCAGTACGCGTGTCCCGTCCTCGACTTGGGTCAAGCCCACAAAGATACTTAATGGGTTACTGGTTTGAAAAGGGATCCCATGCATGACTCAAGCTTTCCACCTCTGCTTGGTCCCCTCTAAGGTTTTTCCCCACTTAACCCCCATTCTTATTCATGTCTTCTTACATGTTTCAATCTTTGTTAAGTGCATCTAATCGTATTTCAAATGTCACCCAAGGCACTCACTAAATTCCACATGCCAACTAAGGCACCCACTTAACCCCCTCATGTCCCACTACATGTTTATCTTGTTAAGTGTTTCTTAATTCATTAAGACCGTAACCTTGTAAAGACCTTGTAACACCCCGAATTTCAGTTAATGCTAATATTCACTAATTACAGAATAAATAATCTCAGATGTGAGAATTGGGGGAAACGGGCTGCGTCATTGCGTTCGTCTCGGAAAAATACGTGAAATAGAGTCCAAGTTTTCGAGAATCGGAGTCCGTATGGCCCAGTTATGGCCCAATGAAGTTTGCAGAAAATTCAAAGTTCAAAACAGATTTAAAAATTCAGGTTCAAATTTCGAAACATGCAAAAATGGGGCCAGGCGGGAAAACTCCCGCCCAGCCTGGTCGACAAGGCTATCGACAGAGCTGTCGACTTGCCTGTCGACATGCCTGTCGACTTGGCTATCGACAGGGCTGTCGACTTGCCCTGTCGGCTGATGCTGGCCTGGTGCACCTAGTTGAGTTTGGGTTAGGCTTTGGGGCTGGTTTCTGGAAACTTCCTAAATCTAACGGACCTAATCTAACCTAGGGTTAATCCTGTGGTCTAAAACACACCCTAATCCTATAAATACACCCTAATGCAAGCCTAATCCCTACTAAAAATAGAAATGAGGCCATCATGCCGCCAAAATCAAACTTGAGAGGAGCCTCCACTAGTTTATGAAGAAAGTTGCAAGCTAATCAACCTCTAATCATCATCTCCTCCTTAAAGCAACTAGTTTTACTTCATAAATTTGCTAATCTTGGTTTTGGTGAGTTTATATCACTTTAATAACCAATTGCTAAATAAGTAGATGAGATATGATGAGATCATGCGGTTTTGTATGCGGATTTGTGGGTTTTAAGTCATATGATATGATGTTGGCTTGCTAATCTATGTTTAATGTTAACCCTATGTTCATGCAAGTTAAATATGTGGGTTTATGCAAGTTAAGTATATGGGTTTATGCAAGTTAAGTGGTGGATTTTATGCATGCTAAGTATTTAATTTTATGCATGCTAAGTATTTAATTTTATGCATGCTAAGTGTTTGATTTTATGCATGCTAAGTATTTGATTTTATGCATGCTAAGTGTTTGGTCTTATGCATGCTAAGTAATTAATTTTATGCATGCTAAGTGTTTGGTTTTATGCATACATTATGATATGCAAGTTTACCTTTTTTTAATAAGATGCATACATATACAAGATGACACCTTTGTATGCTATGCATATATGTGCATGTTTACCCTATTATGTGCAAGTTCATATGCAAGTTTGTCTCTTTTTATGATATGCATAATATATGCAAGTTTGCCCCTAAGTATGGCATGTTATGCAAGTTCATATGCAAGTTATGATGCAAGTTCATATGCAAGTTATGATGCAAGTTCATATGCAAGTTATGATGCAAGTTCATATGCAAGTTTATGTGCATGTTCATATGCAAGTTTGTCTCTTTTTATGATATGCATAATGCAAGTTTGGGTTAAATGCTAGTTGGGTTTAATGTATGTTCATATATGCAAGTTGACACCTTTTGAACCCATGATAAAGCTATATGCTATGTTGGTTAAACCCATGACATTTGTGATGAATCTTCCCTTTGTATGTCATGTTATGAGAACGAATTACGTGGGGAACGATGGGGTTAAAATGCATGTTAATAAAATGATGCGAATGGGTATGATTAAGCATACCACAAAATTAAATGGACATAATTGGGAATTTACCTATTGAGTTAGGTCTACCCATATTATGAAGTTGGGAATTTACCTATTAAGTTAGGTCTACCCATACTATGGAATTGGGAATTTACCTATTGAGTTAGGTCTACCCATATTCTTAAAAAAAATGTGTAATTAATTAGGATAATTAATACAAATTATGGGGGTGATTAATTAGGTGTAATTAATCAACTAAGACACGAGGTTGGACCCTTTTGTAGCGAAAGTCTGCCCGGAACCGACCGGCCATCCAGCAGCTACAAATGATTGGACCAATGTGAGAGGTCTTAGTCATAAATTAAATACGTGATTAAAGTAAAGACACGAGGTTAGGCCCTTCTTATGACGTAAGGCTGCCCGGACCCAACCGGCATATCCAGCAGTCATAAGAGATGGTCTAATGTGAGAGGTCTTTATGAGGTCATGATCTTAATTAATTAATTAAGAAACACTTAACCATGTTAGCATGTAAAGGGACATGAGGGGTTAAGTGGGTGCCTTGGTGGCATGAGGAATCTAGTGGGTTGCCTTGGGTGGCAATAGACAATACGATTAGAATACTTAACCAAAGTGGAACATGTAATTAAACATGGGTAAAGGGTTAAGTAAGTGCTTTGGGTGGCATGTGGAAATCTAGTGGGTGCCTTAAGTGGCAATTGAAATATGATTAGATGACTTAACCAAACCTTAACATGTAGGTGGGCATGATTATAAAAGGGGTTAAGTGGGATACACTAGATAAAATGACAAGCTTAGGTGGTAGCTTGTAGGGGGCCCATTTCAACCAATATCCCAAACGTATCTTAGTGGGCTCGACTCTAGTCGAGTGACGGGACACGCATATTGGGCTTGACTATAAGAGGCCAAACAGGGTAGTGGTGGCAACGCGAGTCCAACGGGTTTCATCTGCGTGTGTGGACCCGGGATGGTAGGTAAGACGTTGTTGCATCGTGTAGATATAACCCGTGCACCAATTGTTGTATCGGGCTAGCCACTTTGGGGAGTGATACACCCCATTGTGGGGCCAGCACAGATATCTACGTAGGGAGCCGATCGCTTGGGAGTAGTGGGTACACCTAGTGAAGATAGGGGCAGACGGCACCTAGGTAGTCAGCTAGGAGTACAAGAAACTACTGGGTAAAATTACTAAGTACACTTAGTGGGATCAACCTTTAAGTAGGAATTGCCCTTGGATGGGTAGAACTGGTGCGGTGCAGTGTAGGAATTACCCTTGGGTGGGTAGATCTGGGGTGGTGAAATCTAGGAATTATCCTTGGGTGGAAAAATGCGTCTTTACGGTTATCTCAATTTATCATAAGTCTACCAAGCTGCTTAGTGTAGCCATTCATCCCCAGACGTTACCGTATATCAAGCTTATGTCTTCTCTGGTTACTTTAATGATTGTATTGTTAAAGTTATAGGACTCGCTCAGACTTAATGTCTGACCCCGTTGTTTTTATCTTTTTTTCCCAACCCTCAGGTTATCAGAGTGGGCCCAGTACGAGTGGGCTTTGATCAGGCTGCTTTATTCTCTTTTGGAGCTTGGACCATAGATGTAGAGCTCAGCTTACCCTTTCTTTTATGGCTATCAGTTCATGTATTGGGATTATGTACTTTTATTTATCAGAATGGGTATTTTGTACTTGACTCTTATATGGTCTTGTGATGTAACCAAACATGTTTTACTTTCCGCTGCAATGAAATGACGTTTTAAAATTTTCAAGTATTACTTATATCTGTCTTGTTGTAATTTTTCTGTTCTATACTCACTTAAAATACTCCACCGATGTTATGGCATTCCCTTTATGAGTGATCATAGCGGGTGTGGGGTGTTACACGTGGTATCAGAGCAAAGGTTACCGGAACAGATAAAATTTTTGGAAAACTATTTTTCTGAAAACATTTTTGGAAGAGATATTTTCGAAAACATGTCTTTAAAGAGAAAAGTTTTTGAAAGAAAAGCATAATCCCCGATAGCCATATCTTTGTCTTTCGAATTCTCCGTTTTGAATCTTTCCTTTTTCGTCTTAGCATGGCTGAAGATCTTTATCTTCCGGACGGTGTAGCGGTACCAGTATGGTATAGGAGGTTGTTAGAGGCTAGGGCCGCCGCTGCAGGACCAGCAAATGTTCCTCCTCCACCCGTTGCACCCGTTCCTCCTCGCACGGATACTTTTGCTAAAACTTGTAAGAAGTTTAAGGCTATGGGAGGGAAACCTTTTGTGGGAGCTAGGGATTGGCTTAATGAGACGGAAGAGTTGATGGAAATCTTGGAAGTGGAAGAGGGAAAGAAAGTCAAGTTAGCCGCTTGGTTAATGGAAGGAGAGGCCTCGTTCTGGTGGGAGGTCACTAATGAAGAACGCCCTGTTGACTCTTGGGTGGATTTCAGGCAAAGGTTTGAGGCAAAGTTTCTCTCAAAAGCGGAAGAAAATATGCACGTGGAAAGGTTCTTGAACTTAAAGCAAGGGAACTTGTCGGTGAAAGAATATGTTAACAAGTTTAATCAGTTAGCGAAGTTCAATATAGACTTGGTAAACACACCGGAAGAGAAGGCTTTGAGGTTCGTTAAAGGCTTGAACGAACCCATGCATGGGTTGGCTATGACCCACATCTCTATGGGGGCCACCTTCGAGAAGTTAGTAGACATGGAATTCATGCATAAGGAAGAGAGGGGCCCCAATGCTATTATGGCACCCGAGAAGAATGGAGATCAGAAGAAACCTCAACAACAAAATAAGGGTGCGAAAGGTAAGGGTGGCAAGGGAAAGAAGAGGTGCTTCAATTGTGGGACACTAGGCCACCTAAACAAAGATTGTCGCAAGAAGACTAAGACTGGCTGCTTCCACTGTGGCGAAGCAGGGCATCTGATGAAAGACTGTCCAAAGAAGGAGCAAAGGACGGGGTCTACCTCAGGAGGACAGGTGCAAGCTCTTGTGGCACCAGGTCAGGCTAGGGGGCAAGTACAGGCTCTCGCGATTCGGGAAAGAGGTAGAACTATTTCTATTGAAAGTCTAGTTTTTCTGACCGATCATCCTGTCCGTACTTTATTTTGAGGCATTGAATTCGTTTATCTCATCATTGTTAGTTGAGTCACTGCACTTAGACACCAGTTTAGTAGGTGATCCCTTAGTTGTTTCAAACCCAATTGGGGCTCCATGATGTGTTTGGGTTTGAAAGTTGCTATACTTAGCGCTGGGTTTAGATGTGATGGTTTTTGGGCTTCACGGGCTATGGGTTAGTTTTGGGCATGGACTGGTTATCCAGTAATGGTGCCGTTCTTATTGTGGAGGGAGAGTTGTTAGGCTTATGACCCGCTTGGGTAACACTCTCGAGATCTCTTGTAATCCCATGGAATTTGTTATGCTAAGTTATCTAGAATCGCTTGACACGTCGGTCGAGAGTTTGCAATCTGTAGAGTGGTCCGGGAATACTCGGATGTGTTTTGAGGAGGTGAAGGGCTTACCTCCGGAGCGGGAGATTGACTTCCGAATATATCTGGTTGACAATGCCAAACCAATATCTTGGCCAGTGTGCCACATGGCTCCTCGTGAGAGGAGGGAACTCCATAAGCAAGTAGGCGATTTGCTTGAGAAGGGGTTCATAAGACGAAGTATATCGGAGTGGGGTGCTCCGGTAGTTTTTGCCACGAAGGCGGATGGGTCCCTCAGACTTTGTGTAGGCTAAAGAGAACTAAATAAGCTCACAAAGAAGAATAGACACCCATTGCCGAGAATTGATGATCATTTCGATCAGTTGGTTGGCGCTTCAGTACTTTCTCATTTGGACTTAGCCACGGGGTTTCATCAGTTGAGGGTGCCTGAGGATAACATAGACAAGACTGCCTTTAGGACTCCGGATGGTTTCTATGAGTGGCTGGTGATGCCATTTGGATTCACGAACGCCCCTGCATACTTTGTTGATTTAATGAAAAGGGTGTTCAGGGAGTACCTGAATAAGTTCATGATGGTCTTTGTAAATGACATCTTGGTCTTTTCGAGGAGCGAAATGAGTTTTCGTATATGCTCAATAGGTTGAGCAAAGCCAGTTATGGGATAAACGGTGGTTTTGGAGCGAGACTGGCGAGGACATCCAGAATTGGACAAGGGCTTGATTATTTCGCAATTTTTACTAGTATCAGCTCACGTAGCTCGTCTGAATTCGAAGGAGGTATCCCTTGGGTGTTTGTCTGATATTGGTTTAGGCCTTTGGGGCTTGCACTTGGGGGATGCCAAGTTCGTATAGGATGGTCTGCGTGAGAGATGGACAGTTGTGGTGATTTTGGATGGGATTCTTAGCATCCTATGAGTTTGAGATAGCGTATACCAATGGCAAGGGTAACGTGGTAGTGGACGCCTTAAGTAGAAAAAGGTTGTCCTTGAGTTCATTGTTCGTTGAACGACGGGGCTTAGAGTTTATTTCTATGTTTGATTTTAGACCTTCCGTTGACTGCGTACTCGGTTTGCTAGCCTCCTTGGAGGTTAGGCCTACTCTTTTGGGGCATATCAGGGGAGCACAGCGGGACGACCCACAGTTGGTTGAGTTAGAAGTTCATGAGGAGGGGGAGTCGTCCAGCCATTTGAAGTAGGTACACCCTAGGGGGTAAGGGGCGGTTGTGTAGAGACGGTAGACTTTGTGTACCGCAAGACGAGGATTGAGGAAGGCTATACTTGATGATGCACATCGGTCAAAGATGACCATTCATCCCGGGGGGGACAAGATGAACCAAGACATGAAACGAGTTTTCTTCTGGGCCGGTATGAAGAAAGACGTGGCCGAGTATGGCGCTAGATGCTTGGTGTACTAACAAATAAAAGCGGAGCAGAAGAAACCCGGTGGGATGCCTCACCCATTGGAGGTTCCGCTATGGAAGTGGGATAGTGTCTCGATGGATTACCGAAATCAAGGAAGGGTAATACGGGGATTTGGGTTATGGTAGATAGACTTACTGAGTGTGCCCATTTCATACCCGTGAAGAGCAAGTGGACTGTTCCATGTCTAGCTTCAAGTTTATATTCGAGAAACAGTTCGGTTGCATAGGAAACATGACGTATTCCATGTGTCACATTTGAGGAAGTGCCTACATGAGACCGCAGAGGCGGTAGAGCCGAGCTTGCTTAAAGAAGTAAAGGTAGAGTGTGATGTGATTATTTGACGAGCTCCTAACCGCATCCTTGGGTCAGGGATTGGGAAGTTGAGAAAAAGAGAGGTTCGACTAGTCAAAATGGAAAGCGGAGAAGGTGAGAGCAATGCTACTTGGGAGACAGAAGCGAAGGTGTGTTCGTTATACCCTTTCCTTTTTGAGGGTATGTCCTTTAAACGTCTCCTTTATCGTTTGTCTAGTGCTTATCTTATCTTTAGTATGTCCTCTCATTAGTACCTTTGACCTTTAGATAGGGTAAATCTATGGTTGAAACATGTGTTTGAGACATGTTATGTTTGATGGATGTGTGTGGATGCAAGTGGTTGCTAGTGGTTGCTCGTGGATGCATATACACACACTCTAGACACTAGATCGGCTCAGTCACTTCATATTGCATATTGCATATAATTGTGTGTAGGTAGCTATATTTATGGATGTATAATGGTTGTGTTATCATATGGATGATGCATTTTGATGAATGATTGCGCACTCATGTAGATATTGTATGTGTCGATAGGGTTCTTTCGCATACATACTGGATGCATGGCACTATCATGGTTTGCATATGTTCATACATTAGATAGGGAACATATACACACACTTTTTTTGCATATGCTCATACATCATTAGAAATTGTTTTAAGGACAATGGATGCTCATGTTTGATGGATTGAGTAGATGGTTGTTTGGATGGTAGGATATGCATTCTCCTTAGCTTAGAGATTTCGGGGACGAAATCCTTTAAGGAGGGGAGAATGTAACACCCCGAATTTCAGTTAATACTAATATTCACTAATTACAGAATAAATAATCTCAGATGTGAGAATTGGGGGAAACGGGCTGCGTCGTTGCGTTCGTCTCGGAAAAATACGCGAAACAGAGTCCGAGTTTTCGAGAATCGGAGTCCGTATGGCCCAGTTATGGCCCAATGAAGTTTGCAGAAAATTCAAAGTTCAAAACAGATTTAAAAATTCAGGTTCAAATTTCGAAACATGCAGAAATGGGGCCAGGCGGGAAAACTCCCACCCAGCCTGGTCGACAAGGCTGTCGACAGGGCTGTCGACTTGCCTGTCGACATGCCTGTCGACTTGGCTGTCGACAGGGCTGTCGACTTGCCCTGTCGGCTGATGCTGGCCTGGTGCACCTAGTTGAGTTTGGGTTAGGCTTTGGGGCTGGTTTCTGGAAACTTCCTAAATCTGACGGACCTAATCTAACCTAGGGTTAATCCTATGGTCTAAAACACTCCCTAATCCTATAATTACACCCTAATGCAAGCCTAATCCCTACTAAAAATAGAAATGAGGCCATCATGCCGCCAAAATCAAACTTGAGAGGAGCCTCCACTAGTTTATGAAGAAAGTTGCAAGCTAATCAACCTCTAATCATCATCTCCTCCTTAAAGCAACTAGTTTTACTTCATAAGTTTGCTAATCTTGGTTTTGGTGAGTTTCTATCACTTTAATAACCAATTGCTAAAATAAGTAGATGAGATATGATGAGATCATGCGGTTTTGTATGCGGATTTGTGGGTTTTAAGTCATATGATATGATGTTGGCTTGCTAATCTATGTTTAATGTTAACCCTATGTTCATGCAAGTTAAGTATGTGGGTTTATGCAAGTTAAGTATATGGGTTTATGCAAGTTAAGTGGTGGATTTTATGCATGCTAAGTATTTAATTTTATGCATGCTAAGTATTTAATTTTATGCATGCTAAGTGTTTGATTTTATGCATGCTAAGTATTTGATTTTATGCATGCTAAGTGTTTGGTCTTATGCATGCTAAGTAATTAATTTTATGCATGCTAAGTGTTTGGTTTTATGCATACATTATGATATGCAAGTTTACCTTTTTTAAATAAGATGCATACATATGCAAGATGACACCTTTGTATGCTATCCATATGTGTGCATGTTTACCCTATTATGTGCAAGTTCATATGCAAGTTTGTCTCTTTTTATGATATGCATAATATATGCAAGTTTGCCCCTAAGTATGGCATGTTATGCAAGTTCATATGCAAGTTATGATGCAAGTTCATATGCAAGTTATGATGCAAGTTCATATGCAAGTTTATGTGCATGTTCATATACAAGTTTGTCTCTTTTTATGATATGCATAATGCAAGTTTGGGTTAAATGCTAGTTGGGTTTAATGTATGTTCATATATGCAAGTTGACACCTTTTGAACCCATGATAAAGCTATATGCTATGTTGGTTAAACCCATGACATTTGTGATGAATCTTCCCTTTGTATGTCATGTTATGAGAACGAATTACGTGGGGAACGATGGGGTTAAAATGCATGTTAATAAAATGATGCGAATGGGTATGATTAAGCATACCACAAAATTAAATGGACATAATTGGGAATTTACCTATTGAGTTAGGTCTACCCATATTATGAAGTTGGGAATTTACCTATTAAGTTAGGTCTACCCATACTATGGAATTGGGAATTTACCTATTGAGTTAGGTCTACCCATATTCTTAAAAAAAATGTGTAATTAATTAGGGATAATTAATACAAATTATGGGGGTGATTAATTAGGTGTAATTAATCAACTAAGACACGAGGTTGGACCCTTTTGTAGCGGAAGTCTGCCCGGAACCGACCGGCCATCCAGCAGCTACAAATGATTGGCCCAATGTGAGAGGTCTTAGTCATAAATTAAATACGTGATTAAAGTAAAGACACGAGGTTAGGCCCTTCTTATGACGTAAGGCTGCCCGGACCCAACCGGCATATCCAGCAGTCATAAGAGATGGTCTAATGTGAGAGGTCTTTATGAGGTCATGATCTTAATTAATTAATTAAGAAACACTTAACCATGTTAGCATGTAGAGGGACATGAGGGGTTAAGTGGGTGCCTTGGTGGCATGAGGAATCTAGTGGGGGGTGGCAATAGACAATACGATTAGAATACTTAACCAAAGTGGAACATGTAATTAAACATGGGTAAAGGGTTAAGTAAGTGCTTTGGGTGGCATGTGGAAATCTAGTGGGTGCCTTAAGTGGCAATTGAAATATGATTAGATGACTTAACCAAACCTTAACATGTAGGTGGGCATGATTATAAAAGGGGTTAAGTGGGATACACTAGATAAAATGACAAGCTTAGGTGGTAGCTTGTAGAGGGCCCATTTCAACCAATATCCCAAACGTATCTTAGTGGGCTCGACTCTAGTCGAGTGACGGGACACGCGTATTGGGCTTGACTATAAGAGGCCAAACAGGGTAGCGGTGGCAACGCGAGTCCAACTGGTTTCATCTGCGTGTGTGGACCCGGGATGGTAGGTAAGACGTTGTTGCATCGTGTAGATATAACCCGTGCACCAATTGTTGTATCGGGCTAGCCACTTTGGGGAGTGATACACCCCATTGTGGGGCCAGCACGGATATCTACGTAGGGAGCCGATCGCTTGGGAGTAGTGGGTACACCTAGTGAAGATAGGGGCAGACGGCACCTAGGTAGTCAGCTAGGAGTACAAGAAACTACTGGGTAAAATTACTAAGTGCACTTAGTGGGATCAACCTTTAAGTAGGAATTGCCCTTGGATGGGTAGAATTGGTGCGGTGCAGTGTAGGAATTACCCTTGGGTGGGTAGATCTGGGGTGGTGAAATCTAGGAATTATCCTTGGGTGGAAAAATGCGTCTTTACGGTTATCTCAATTTATCATAAGTCTACCAAGCTGCTTAGTGTAGCCATTCATCCCCAGACGTTACCGTATATCAAGCTTATGTCTTCTCTGGTTACTTTAATGATTGTATTGTTAAAGTTATAGGACTCGCTCAGACTTAATGTCTAACCCCGTTGTTTTTATCTTTTTTTCCCAACCCTCAGGTTATCAGAGTGGGCCCAGTACGAGTGGGCTTTGATCAGGCTGCTTTATTCTCTTTTGGAGCTTGGACCATAGATGTAGAGCTCAGCTTACCCTTTCTTTTATGGCTATCAGTTCATGTATTGGGATTATGTACTTTTATTTATCAGGATGGGTATTTTGTACTTGACTCTTATATGGTCTTGTGATGTAACCAAACATGTTTTACTTTCCGCTGCAATGAAATGACGTTTTAAAATTTTCAAGTATTACTTATATCTGTCTTGTTGTAATTTTTCTGTTCTATACTCACTTAAAATACTCCACCGATGTTATGGCATTCCCTTTATGAGTGATCATAGCGGGTGTGGGGTGTTACAGACCTCCCACATTAGACTGGCATTTGTGGCAGTTGGATTTGCCGGGCGGGTCCGGGCAGTCTTACACCACAAACGAGCCTAACCTCGTGTCTTTACAACTGTTACGCATTTAATTTATGCCTAAGACCTCCCACATTAGACTATCATTTGTGGCAGCTGGATTTGCCGGGCGGGTCCGGGCAGTCTTACTCCACAAAAGAGTCTAACCTCGTGTCTTAGGCGATTAATTTCACCTAATTAATTACCCCAGTTTGAATTAATTTCCCTATTCAAATTGCCAATCAATTACAAATTTAACTATGTCCATAATTGACACAATTATGTCCATCTATTTATGGTATATAAAATTATACCAATTAACATCACATTTAAGGCATTTATGCCAATTCTCAATATTAAATCTTTTAATATTATCCCATTGCCACACGTTGTATGTTCTTTCGTTTAACGTAAAATATACGTTAGACTCGAATAGTCTAACTTATGGAATAAAGAGAAAACATCACAAAATGCATAGAATAAAAACTAGATCTAAACATAGGGGGTGAACTTGCTTATGTGAATAAGGTTTTCATCCAAAAACTTGCATAGGCAAAAGTTATAAACTTGCATAAACTATGGACGTCATAGATCTAATCATAAGGTGTAAACTTGCATAGGCAATGGTAATAAACTTTACATTACATGATTCATACTTTAACATATATATATATATATATATATATATATATGTATATATATATACACACACACACACCTGCATATGTGATTTATACAACATAAACTATAATGTAAACTTGCATCTAACTCACACATGTCATAGCCTAACTTTAGATCCAGTTTACACATAAAATAGATGTCATGAAACATGTAAGGTTGTATATATGATTCTCACTAACTTGCATATGATTCATATCTAAATTTACATCTAAACTTGCATACCTACATATGATTTAACATATGAATTAGTTCCAACAACATAACCAAACTAGCATATGAAACATCATTATGAATTGATTGTACATAAGCCAACAATTAACATAGATTTACAACATAGATGATAACATCACAGCTTTATAACATAGATAATAACATCATAGATTTACAACATAGATGATAACATACGGTCAATGATTCATGACATAACCATATAATCCAAATCATAGCTCAATCCAATTAAATTGTTAATTATCTTATTAAAGAAATCGAACTCACAAAAAGAAGGTCTTGCGTTCTGAAATCTAAGTTCTGAAATTGATTTAGCTCGCCTTTGTAGTAGATTCGTTATTGTTTAGATTAGAGTTGAATAGAACTGAACTGATTAGCTTTGATTTCCCTCTAGTTGGTGGCGGCTACTCTAGGTTACAAGATGACAGCATGATGGCCATGATTCAGATTTTTATTTGATTTTAGGGTTTGAGTCTACCCATGTTTATATAGAATTTCAATTTAATTATAGCCGTCGGATGATCTTAGGGTTAATCAAAACCACTCAGTCAGGATAGGGTGACACCTCAGCCCTAATGACTCAGCAAGAAGTCAGAAAGGACTCAGCAATGAGTCATAATATGGATCAGATTTCACCAGAAAGTTGTGCAGGCTTTCTGCTTGGCCTGGGCGCACTTGGTAGGTGCACCAGTGCCACTTTTGTACTGGCGCACTTCCCAAGTGCGCCAGTGCAAATATTTTTTTTTTCTGGTTTTTCCCGCCTGACTTCGTTCGTCCATATCTCCTTCATCCGGTATCCGTTTTACACAAACTCGGACTCTATCTCAACCAGAATTCCGAGGCAAATACAATGGCACTACTCGTTTCCCTTAATTCTCACGTCTAAGATTAATTATTCTTGAATTTAGTTAATTCGATTATTCAAAAATTCGGGGTGTTACATTCTCCCCTACTTAAAGGATTTTGTCCTCAAAATCTCTAAGTCAAGAAGAATGTATCCTACCATCCAATCATCCATCTACTCAACCATCAACCACTAGCAACCATGGTCCTTAAAGATTTCTAATGCTTTTCATGTACGTATGCATAGTGTGTGTATATGCCCGTATACTAATGCTAAATCAGGCGGTCCACTGATTCGGTCGACCTCCTTAATGCAAATAATGATATTGCCATGTATACATCATGTATGCAAAGAATCTTATACATATCATTACTACATGTGCACACAACCATCCATTTAAATGCAACATCCATATGATACACACATTCAATGTACATTCATTTTACTAAATACATCCATTTATATGCAATATGAAAGTGACTGAGCCAATCTAGCGCCTAAAGTGTGTGTATATGCATCCACGAACAACCACTAGCAAACACTTGCATCCACATGCATCCATCATACATAACATGTCTCAAACACACGTTTCAACCATAGGATTACCCTATCTAAAGGTCAAAGATACCAGCGAGAGGACATACTAAGGATAAAACAAGTACAAGCTAAGCGATAAAGAAGAAATTAAAAGACATACCCTCAAAAAGAAAAGGGTACAATGAACGCATCTTCTCTTCCGTATCCCAAGTAGCGTTGCTCTCATCATCTCCCCATTACACTTTGACTAGCTTGACCTCTCGATTCCTCAACTTCTTAATCTCCGACCCAAGAATGCACGTAGGAGCTCGTCGAATCATCGCATCGCGCTCTATTTCCACCTCTCTAAGCAAGCTCGGCTCTACCACTTACGCAGTCTCGTGCAAGCACTTCCTCAAATAAGATACATGGAATACGTCATGTACACCACTGAGTCTCTCGGGCAACTCCACTCTATACGCCATCTGTCCAATCCTCTCCTTAATAGGAAACGACCCTACGAACCTTGGTGCTAACTTCCCAACAGACCTAAAGCGAACAACATTCCGTAATGGAGACACCTTGATAAAGACCATGTCCCCAATATCAAACTCAAGATCTGTCCTCCTCTTGTCCGCATAAGATTTCTTCCTATCTTGCGCCGTCTTCATCCTCCTTCGAATCAAATCGATCTTTTCTGAGGTCTCTCTAATCATATCGGGCCCAAGTAAGATCTTTTCCGTAGATTCCCACCAAAATGTAGGTGAACGACAAGGCCTTCCATAGAGAGCCTCGAAAGGTGCCATGCCAACGCTAGACTGAAAGCTATTATTATATGCGAACTCGGAAGATGCTCCTCCCATGTATCCTCGAAGTCTAAAACACATAGCCTCAAAAGGTCCTTTAGAATACGATTCACCCTCTCGGTCTGGTCGCCCGTCTGAGGATGATATGCGATGCTCAAACATAACTGAGTCCCTACCACCTCTTGCAAGCTCTTCCAAAACTCGCTAGTAAAGATAGGGTCGCGATCGCTCACTATGCTGGAAGGAACACTGTGCAAACGAACTATCTCTCGAACGTATACGGAGGCTAACCATGGAGCAGTCCTCTTACTCTTCACGGGAATGAAATGGGCGCTCTTAGTAAGTCTGTTTACCACGACCCAAATCCTTGTATTACCCTTCCTCGATCTCGGTAACCCGTCAACAAAGTCCATCGAGACACTCTCCCACTTCCATTGTGGGACCTCCAATGGGTGAAGCAACCCAGCGGGCTTCTTTTTCTCTGCTTTTACTTGTTGGCACACCAAGCATCTAGCGACGAACTCGGCCACATCCCTCTTCATACCAGCCCAAAAGTAAACTCGTCTCGTGTCCATGTACATCTTGTCCCCGCCGGGATGAATGGTCATCTTCGAACGATGTGCATCATCAAGAATGGTCTTCCTCAAGTTCTCGTCTCGTGGTACACAAAATCTACCATCCCTACGTAACCAACCCTTATCATCTAGGGTATACCTACTGAGATGGCTCGATGACTCCCCTTTATGAGCTTCTCTACTAACTCAACCAACTGTGGGTCATCTCGTTGTGCCTCACCAATCCGTCCCAAAAGCGTAGGTCTGACCTCTAAAGATGCTAGCAAACCAGGTACAAAGTCAATGGAAGGTCTAAAGTCAAACATAGAGATGAACTCTAATCTTCTCCGTTCTACAAACAACGGACTCAAGGACAACCTTTTCCTACTTAAGGCGTCTGCCACCACGTTACCCTTGCCAGGGGTATATGCTGTCTCGAAATCGTAGGACGCTAAAAATTCCATCCACCTTTGCTGCCTTAAGTTTAAGTCCTTCTGAGAGAACAAGTATTTTAGCGATTTGTGGTCAGTGAACCATTTGAATTTCTCGCCAAGAAGATAATGGCGCCAAGACTTAAGCACGAAAATAATAGCGGCCAACTCTAGGTCATGCGTAGGGTAATTTCTCTCATGTACTCTCAACTGTCTTCCTCCATAGGCTATTACCCTCCCTTCTTGCATTAAGACTGCGCCTAGTCCTATCCCACAAGCATCGGTATAAACGGTAAATGGCTTACTCCCATCTGGCAACACTAAGACTGGGGTTGTGGTCAAAGTTCTACGTAAAAACTAGGTTCTTCTTCGTCAAGCGTGTTAATGGGGCTGATATTTTTGCAAAGTCCTTGATAAACTTCCTATAGTAGCCAGCCAACCCCAAGAAACTTCTCACCTCGGTAGCATTTTTAGGGACCTTCCAATCTTGGATGGCCACCACCTTCGCGGGATCCATAGCTATCCCTTCATTGGAAACCACGTGCCCTAAGAATCGCAGTTCCTTCCTCCAACTGTGACATTTAGAAAATTTAGCTTTAAGGTTATGTGCTCGAAGGGTCTCCAATACTTCCCTAAGATGTAGGGCGTGCTCTTCCTTGCTCTTAGAAAAGACCAATATGTCATCCACAAAGACCACCACGAATTTATTAAGGTACTCCCTAAACACCCTACTCATCAAGTCAACAAAGTATGCAGGGGCGTTTGTCAAACCGAAGGGCATTACAAGCCACTCACGGAAACCGTCCGGAGTCCTAAAGGCAGTCTTGTCTATGCTATCCTCAGCCACTCTCAACTGATGGAAATCAGTGGCTAAGTCCAACTGCGAAAACACTGAGGCGCCAACTAACTGATCGAAGAGATCGTCAATCCTCGGCAGTGGGTGCCTATTCTTCTTAGTAAGCTTATTAATTTCTCTATAGTCCACACAAAGTCTGAGGGACCCATCCGCCTTCATGGCAAATACTACTGGAGCACCCCACTCCGATATACTATGTCTTATGAACCCTTTCTCAAGCAACTCCCTTACTTGCTTATTGAGTTCCTTCCTCTCACGAGGAGCCATGTGGCGTACTGGCAGAGATACTGGTTTTGCATTGTCTACAAGATAAATACGAAAGTTTATCTCACGTTTTGGGGGTAGACCCCTCACCACATTGAAGACATCAACATATTCACGGACTATACGAACAGAATGTAAATCATCATTGGATGCATCAAGTGGCTCAAGATAACCAAGCATCACCGATCCTCTAGGGTCACAAGAAATATCAAGGGTCTTTCCACTACGAGTCAACAATTTTACTACCCTTCATTCACAATCTAGGATTGCACCATATCTGGCTAGCCAATCCATCCCTAGAATCAACCCATAGCCCATGAAACTAAGTGCAAAAGCATTACATTCAAAACCAGCGCCTAAGATAGACAATCTCAAATCCCTACAAACCATGGATAAATGAGCCGACCCACCAATAGGATTTGAGACTACAATGGGATCCACAATAAGACTAGTATTTAAGTGCAGTGTTTCAACTAATGATGTAGAGATAAATGAATGTGATGCGCCAGAATTGAATAAAGTACGGACAGGATGATCGAACAGAAAAACTAAACTCTCAACGGAAATGTTTCTACCTCGTTCTTGCAGCGGTGGGACCGCGAGAGCCTGGACCTTCTCCCTTGCCTGCCCTGGTGCCATGAGAACCTGAAGCTGCCCTCCAAAAGTTCTCTGCCCTTGCCCCTCTTTCCTTGGGCAATCCTTAACTAGATGACCTGCCTCTCCACAGTGGAAACATCCAGTCTTCTTCTTTTTCCTACAGTCTTTACTCAGATGGCCTGGTGTCCCACAATTAAAGCACTTCTTCTTTCCTTTACCATTATTGTTCTTCCCGCCTTTCTTGTTTTGTTGTTGTTGCTGCGGTTTCTTTTGATCCCCTTTCTTCTCGGGTGCCTTATTAGCATTGGCGCCTTTCTCCTCTTCATCCATAAGCGTCATATCAACTAGCCTCTCAAAGGTGGCCCCCATAGCGACGTGAGTCATAGCTAACCCATGTAGTGGCTCATTCAAACCCTTAACAAATCTCAAGGCCTTCTTTTCGGGTGTATTCACCAAGTCCAAGCCAAATCTTGCCAACTGATTGAACTTGTTGACGTATTCTTTTACTGACAGATTCCCTTGCTTTAATGCCAAAACCCTTTCCATGTATAGATTCTCTTCAGCCCGTGAGAGAAACTTTGCCTCAAACCTACATCTGAAATCTGGCCATGTATCAACTGGACGCTCTCCATTAGTGACCTCCCACCAAAACGAAGCTTCGTCCTTCATCAACCAAGCAGCCAATTGGACCTTCTTACACCCGACCAAATCGAAAATGCCAAACAGATCCTCCACTTCTTTCAACCAATTTCTAGCTTCAATGAACGTTTCAGACCCACTAAAAGATTTTCCACCCATCGAATGAAAGTCTTTACATATCTTGGAGAAAGTATCTCCATGCGGACGAATGGCTGGAGCTGGGGGAGGAGGAGGAGGAACGTCGGTCGGTCCCGCGGCGGCGGCCCTAGCCTCGAGATATTGATGAAACCAACCGGGTACATGGACACCCTATAGCATCTCAGATGCTCCAGACATGCTGAAAAGAAAAGGAAAGAGTTTTAAAACAAGGGAAGCGAAAGAGAGATGTATGGCTTGCTGGGATTATGCACTTTTAAGTAAACTTTCCTTGAAAATAGCTTCTTTAAAACAAGTTTTTAAAATACTTTCTAGGAAAATAATACTTTTGAAAACACTTTTCAAAACTTTTTATCTGTTCTTGTAACCATAGCTCTGATACCACGTGTAACACCCCATGTCCATTAATGTCACTCGCAAAGGGAATGCATCAATGTCCATGAAGCATTATTGTTTTATAGAATAGATAAATTACAAGAATAAATGAATAAAACAACACATCTTAAGATAAAACCTATTTTATTTCATCATAACTCAAAACGAGTTTACATAAGTAGTTTTCAAAACCATTACAACAGGATCAGTAGTCTTTTCCAAAAACTTCAAAGTACATAAAGAAGCAAACACTTAAATAACATAAATGCATAAATCCCCACTGAGAATAAGCAAAGCCATAAAGATGAGAGTCCCAAGCGATACATCTACTCTCTTCAAGCAACTGAAAGAAATCGGCACTAAGATGTAGTATTCCCTCCTTGCAAACCTGAGGGGGGGGGGAAGGAAGAAAATAGGTGGAAAGAAAAGGGGGTCAGACATAAAGTCTGGCGAGTGCGATAACTTTAACAATATAATTATCAAAATAACTAGGCTAAGACATAAGCTGGAAAATAAGGAAATGACTGTGAACAATTGGGTATGACAGAACAAACAAGGAAATAAGATGAACGAAGATAACATTAAAGGCGCCCCTAATCACTATAACATAATTACTATACTGCACCACTAATAGTCACCCTAAAGGTTGATCTCGCCTACAGAACATAATACTGCTAATGGTAGTTTCATGTACCCCTAGCTACCTCGATAGGTGTCGTCTGCCCCTATCTCTACTAGGTGTACCCACTACCCCCATTCGATCGGCTCCCTAACTCGTAGATACCCGTGCTGGCCCCATAGTGGGGTGTATCACTCCCAAAAGTGGCAACCCGATACAACCAAAAATGCACGGCTTATATCTACACGATGCAACAATGTCTTACCTATCAGCCCGGGCCTACACACGCATATGAACCCGTTGGACTTGTGTTGCAACTGCTGACCCGTTTTGACCTCTTACAATCAAATCTAGTACGTGTGTCCCATCCTCGACTTGGGTCGAGCCCACAAAGATACTTAATGGGTTACTGGTTTGAAAAGGGCCCCCATGCATGACACAAGCTTTCCACCTATGCTTGGTCCCCTCTAAGGTTTTTCCCCACTTAACCCCATTCTTATTCATGTCTTCTTACATGTTTCAATCTTGGTTAAGTGCATCTAATCGTATTTCAAATGCCACCCAAGGCACCCACTAAATTCCACATGCCACCCAAGGCACCCACTTAACCCCCCTCATGTCCCACTACATGTTTATCTGGTTAAGTGTTTCTAAATTCATTAAGACCGTAACCTTGTAAAAACCTCCCACATTAGACTGGCATTTGTGGCAACTGGATTTGCCGGGCGGGTCCGGGCAGTCTTACACCACAAACGAGCCTAACCTCGTGTCTTTACAACTGTTACGCATTTAATTTATGTCTAAGACCTCCCACATTAGACTGGCATTTGTGGCAGCTGGATTTGCCGGGCGGGTCCGGGCAGTCTTACACCACAAAAGAGTCTAACCTCGTGTCTTAGGCGACTAATTTCACCTAATTAATTACCCCCAGTTTGAATTAATTTCCCTATTCAAATTGCCAATCAATTACAAACTTAACTATGTCCATAATTGACTCAATTATGTCCATCTATTTATGGTATATAAAATAATACCAATTAACATCACATTTAAGGCATTCATGCCAATTCTCAATATTAAATCTTTTAATAATATCCCATTGCCCCACGTTGTACGTTCATTTAACGTAAAATATACGTTAGACTCGAATAGTCTAACTTATGGAATAAATAGAAAACATCACAACATGCATAGAATAAAAACTAGATCTAAACATAAGGGACGAACTTGCATGTGTGAATAAGGTTTTTCATCCAAAAACTTGCATAGGAAAAAGTTACAAACTTGCATAAACTATGGATGTCATTGATATAATCATAAGGTGTAAACTTGCATAGGCAATGGTTACAAACTTTACATTACATGATTCATACTCCAACATATATATATATATATATATATATATATATATATATATATATATATATACTTGCATATGTGATTTATACAACATAAACTATGATGTAAACTTGCATCTAACTCACACATGTCATAGCCTAACTTTAGATCTAATTTACACATAAATAAATGTCATGAAACATGTAAGGTTGTATATATGATTCTCACTAACTTGCATATGATTCATATCTAAATTAACATCTAAACTTGTATACCTACATATGATTTAACATATGAATTAGTTCCAACAACATAACCAAACTAGCATATGAAACATCATTATGAATTGATTGTACATAAGCCAACAATTAACATAGATGATAACAACATAGCTTTACAACATAGATAATAACATCATAGATTTACAACATAAATGATAACATACGGTCAATGATTCACAACATAACCATATAATCCAAATCATAGCTCAATCCAATTAAATTGTTAATTATCTTATTAAAGAAATCGAACTTACAAAAAGAAGGTCTTGCGTTCTGAAATCTGAGTTCTGAAATTGATTTAGCTCGCCTTTGGAGTAGATTCGTTAGTGTTCAGATTAGAGTTGAATAGAACCGAATTGATTAGCTTTGATTTCCCTCTAGTTGGTGGCGGCTACTCTAGGTTACAAGATGACAGCATTACGACCATGATTCAGATTTTTATTTGATTTTAGGGTTTGAGTCTACCCATGTTTATATAGAATTTCAATTTAATTATGGCCGTCGGATGATCTTAGGGTTAATCAAAACCACTCAGTCAGGATAGGGTGACACCTCAGCCCTAATGACTCAGCAAGGAGTCAGAAAGGACTCAGCAATGAGTCATAATATGGATCAGATTGCACCAGAAAATTGTGCAGGCTTTCTGCTCGGCCTGGCCGCACTTGGCAGGTGCGCCAGTTCCACTTTTGTACTGGCGCACTTCCCAAGTGCGCCAGTGCAAATATTTTTTTTGATTTGTCCCGCCTAACTTCGTTCGTCCATATTTCCTTCATCTGGTATCCATTTTATACAAACTCGGACTCTAACTCAACCAGAAATATGAGAAGAACACAATGGCGCAACTGTTTCCCTTAATTCTCATGTCTGATATTAATTATTCTTGAATTTGGTTAATTCGATTATTCAAAAATTCGGGGTGTTACAACTTTCAGCAGAATTATTTAGGGCGATCATCTTTTTCTTTGATTCAGAATCCTTACGTTCTTCTCTTGTTTTAATTTCATCTCGTAAGTGATGAGATTTTCGATCAACTCATCCATGCTTATTTTATTCAGATCTTTTGATTCTTGAATCGCCGTAACTTTTGCTTCCAAATTCATCGGTAACACTCTCAATATTTTTCTAATCAATTCCACTTCGGTATAGGTTTTGCCAAGAGCTTTTGCATTGTAGACTAGTGATGAGAAGCGTCCATACATCTCTTTTATATCTTCGTCTTTTTGCATAGAGAAATTTTCATATTCGTTGCGGAGTAAAGCGAGATGAGATTCCTTCACTTGAGATGTACCTTCGTGTGTGACCTCCAACATATGCCATATTTCCTGTGTAGTTTCACAATGAAAAATTCGATTACATTCTGTTTTATCAAGAGCACAGATTAAAGCATTCATCGCTTTGGCATTAGTTGAAAATAATTTTTTATCATTAGCATCCCACCTGTCTTTTGATTTAGGAATTTCAACACAACTAACAATAACAGTGGGAGATCTATAACCCGTTTCAATAATATCCCACACATCATAATCGACTGAACTCAAATAAATTTTCATCCTAGCTTTCCAATAGGCATAATCAGTTCCATTAAACATTGGTGGCTTAACTATGGACTGACCCTCAGAAAACGCGTTATTAGATAGACTCATGACTCTAGAGTTAAAATAAAATAAAAAATACCTGCTTTGATACCGCTTGTAAGATCTAAATTAACACTCGAGGGGGGGGGGGGTGAGTAGGGTTTATTGCAGATTTTCACAGAGTAATTAAATAATCACAGCATAGGTAATAATCAGAATAAATGCGAAAAATAAATAACACACAGATATACCCAGCTTCTGCAAAACCCTACCTACTGCTGTATTCCCTAAGGTTTCTACTAGGAGTTAAAACAATCTCTACGCTTACAATCCCCTGTAAACTCGGGACACTCGCTCCCAACTGTTCTTAACCCTACACTGGTTTCTATCCCCGAAACCAGATTTCCCCAAATTACAAATCGCGTACTTCGTCTATCCTAAATTTTACAGATCTAGAAACTGATTAATGGTTTATAAACTGAAAAAAATCAATTCAAAATAAAAACAAACAAAACCCTAGATTTTAACACCCTAGAAATTGAAATAAGGGTTATCCTCCTTTATATGAAAGCTAGGCCGACCCTTTTCAAATTGCTTCACCACTTCTCTTTAGCCTGATCTCTTTTTCTCTGAAATAAAAAATGGCGGCGGCTTTGCTAGGGTTTACTTAAATCTCCCAAATTGATTCGATACTTGATGACCTTCTTAATCTCTGAAGCATGAGACCCTTGATGCTCTATCGTCTCTGATGTTCTTCAATTCGTAGTCACGATCTCTTTTGATTGAGTTGAAGGATCCAAGTACTCTCCTTTTTCTGGTACGATTTTAAATTTGAGTTTCTTCTTTTAATTGCGTTGGAACTTGGATGATCTGCCAGTGATGAATCGGTGGATATTTTATAGGATTAAAAATCCTAAATATTCTCTGATTTCAATATACGACTTGGTAATGATATATATGAAAATATTTGGGGCTTGATTTTAATCGGCTTGGTTGTTGTGGAGTTTGAATTCTTCAATCTTCTGGAATCTTGCGTGTGGTTTTTATTGCTTTGAAATCCTTGGCTTTTGAATTGTAAACTTTGAAAGTTTCAAACTTGTTCTAGAAAAAATGCTGTATATATATATATATATATATATATTCATACTTCTGAAAAATATCTCGAATCTGTTCATACTAAAACTGATAAAAAGAAATCGCTGCCTTGATCTTCCTTTGAACAGAAACAATACTTGAACTTAATCAATTTTGAACTGATAAGAACAAATGCTTCATTTTGCCAAGACTTGTATTGTTTACGTACATGAACACCATGAATGTATGCTTTTCCACTCTGATTTAAATCGTTGAATGTGCTATGTGAATCCTTGTTAAGTTTGAACAACTTGAGAATGTCGGTTTTGCCTTGCCTTTGTATTATTTGCTTTTTCTCATGACTAGTTCAACTGATTTATTCATGCTTTGATAAGAACAGATACTGTACTTGATCTTCCTTTCTTGTTGATGCTTTACTGATGAAAACAAATACTATAGTTGATCTTTATCTTGGTTGCTTGTTTCATTGTTGAGTGCATCCTTTATGATTTGCCTTTAACTTGCTTTATCCTAAGCTCACTCTCTTCATGCTTGCTGCACCATGTTGTGCTTTGACTTGCCACTTTCAGTTTGTACTCGACTATGTTCAGTAATACTTGACCATTTATTTAGATAGGAATAGGTATTCTCCTTTTGATCACTGATGGTTTTCTCGAGACAAATTATTCATAATTCAGTTTACATCTAAAATGCAGTTCAGTATTGTTTGCTGATTTCCCCTGAGTTTTTGTGCATGTGTGTTGTATAGCTGCTCCACTGTTTTGCCATTTTGCTCATGCCATCTTGACTATTTCGACTTGTACCACCTTGGACATACTAGCATTTGTTACTTTACTGACTTCACATAGAACATGTACTAGATTATCTTGGCCGGAAACTTTGGTAAATTGGTGCTTTTTGACCTTATGCATATGAACCTGTCGCATTGTAGTTACTGTATGAACTCTTCTGCCATCATGCATTGTTGAAATGAAACATATGTAACTGCCATGATAAATCACTTGAATTTAAAGTGATCTTGTATATTTGTCCACTAGTTTTGATCTGATTTGTTTTGTCAAAAGAAACTTGCTGGTTCGACCATGTATGTCTGACCCTTGCACTTGACCACTGTTTCATTCATGTTGTATTGACTTTCTTTCCATTGCTGCTTGTATTTGTGGTCGACCTTATATGTACACTAGAGCAGTACTTGTCCATTTTAATTACCCTGGTAGATCAGTTTTGTTGTGCATTCATACTCTAGCTCTTGTCATTTTTAGCATGCTTTGATTGTGTACACTTGAAATACCATGTAGCTGACCAGTTACACACCATGAACCATTTGATTTCTGTTGTGTTCATCATGACCATTGAGCTGCTCCACAATATGCTCGACCATCTTTGTCTCCATGTAGTTGTTGTTCCATATTTCTTATGCTTGTTCCATGATTACTTTGGAAGTTCACTTTTGCTGTTTGTCTCTTGCACTTGCAATTCTGTTTTCATATATGTCCGACCTGTAATCTTTATCCTATGTCTCATGTAATGCAGTAACACATCCTTTGAACTTTACTTGAATAACTTTTTAATTATAAAATCTATGAATTTGAAATGCCTTTCCATATTATTGTTATGTGTTGTTCCCCTTTCTTGAACTTTGACCTTTTGTTCGACTATTTTGACATGTTGTGCACTGAGTCGAGAAGGTCCTCGTGGCTACTCCTTAGTTGCACACTGGATTGGTGAGGCAGTGCACATGTGTATATACACGTGTGTATATGCAGCCATCCAGACGAGATTTTCTGTCCCTGCATATCAGACCAAGTCTAGAAAAATGATGAGAAACACACCGAAATTCTGAGGCAAATAAAATTTAAAAATAATTTTTTTATTTGCTTTTATTTAATTTTATTTTTGTTGCAGTCTACTGCGCGTGTGTTCTTCTATGATAGGTATGAAGATGACTGGACTGATAGCTGGAAGCTGTGAAGACTGGACTGACAGATGATTGAGAATGCAGAGTGTATATAAGTCAGTGAATATGAGTCAATATGTATGTAACAAGAAATCTGTGTATATGAGAGTGGTTGTAGACACGACCGAATAGAATTGTACTATTATTTGTAATAATCAATATTGGTTGAAATAAAAAAATATTTTTGTTGTTTAATTCAATCTGTTTCAATTTGTTTGAATCTTTTAATAGTACAATTTCTGTGATGTGTTAAATGAGTCATGTCAAAAATATTCAAAAATATTTGAATTGTAAATAGTGGAGTTATAAATAGTTGTACTGTTTGAATATTTGAAGTATAATATTTAATTTAAATAAAATACTGTATGAGTATATTAATGTCTGTTCAGTCGTATTCTATTTAAGTATAAATATTGTACTCCTATCTGTGATGTATAAATAGAACTGTACAGTAACAAACACATTTAAAATAATATTTATTTGGTTGTTATCATAAAAAAAATCATATAATTGTGTATATAACTATACTACACTGTTATATACAACAATCATCTTCATTATTTTGGACATCTCAATGGACTTCTAAACATTACATTAACGTTTGCCTACAACCTTTGGACATTCAATTGGACTTTTGGCTTGCTTTCGGACATATTTGAACTTCCTTGGACATTGAAGCTATTTCTTGGGCATTAATATACATTTTGGCTCAATCAAGAAGAAGAAGGGCATTTTGGTCAAAGTTTAGAACTAACAAGCTATTTGTTATCCTATTGCACAACTTTATATATGCAAATTGTTTGAACTTGTACAGTCATTGTAATCGACAAATATATGATGAATGACTACTATAAAGTGGATATAAGCGTTAGTGTCGAACCACTATAAAAAGTTGTGCATTCCTTTATGATTCTTGTACTTCAGATATTACAACTATATAAGTTTACAACTAAACTTACACTTGGGGGTTGACGTACGCAAATAACCAATTTCCCACATCAATACTTTGGCGCACTAGGTAGGGGACGCGCAACTTCGACTTCTGCTTTGGTTTTGTTTTTTAGATTTGATTTTGGATTTGGGTTTGGTTTTCGACTCTGGTTTCAACTTTCGACTTTGTTTCAAAAATAGACTCACTTGCTTTTTATCATGGCTAAGCATAAGAAGCTCGACGCTATCGCTGAAGCTTAAGGTACTGGTGGTTAAGGAAGTCAATAACTTTCTTAGACTGATAATCCCTCGAATTATATCACTCGATACGAAATAAATGGAATGATTAAGAACTTGGCTATGGATTTGAATGCTCGACTCAAGCGACAGGAAGAAGCAATGACTACTTTTCTCGCATGGATTGAGGCCAGACTTGGAATTGCAGGAAGGACAACAGACTAGGCAGATATTATTGGGACAAGAACTAGTGTTCCGCAAGCAACAACCCGTGATTTAGGGGGAACCAGCAAACTAACCAACAAGGCGATGCTAATCCATGGACGGGTGTCGTCCTCGCTACCGGCCTACAATGCCTTGGTTGTTCAAGTCACGGGATCCGACATTGGTAATGTGGTTAAATCTCTACGCGTGTGGCTTTGGATGATAGCACTCCTACGGTTCCAGGAGTAAGGATTATGCTCGGTGCAACTTCTCAGGTTGGAATTCAACCGGATATTTTTCTTGTTAATCAACTAATTCCTAAAATCGACTTAAACACTAGGGGAACCGTTGTCGCTTTGGATAATCTTACTCAACCACTCGCTTTTGTTAATGGATCTCAAATCGCAGATATTATACATTAATTTATTCGAGGTGATGCCTCTTCTTCGGATTGGGATTGTGTTACTCGCAGTCTGTTCTCTTTGGATGTCATGAATTCTTCCAATCTACCGAACTTCAAATTGTCGGTGTTGGAAGCTTATGATGATCGAACGGATCTGACTGCTCACTTGATGCGCTATGTGTGCCAAGTTCTCTCTACTTCAGAAAGTATCATGGCAGAGTTTTTCCACATTTCTTGATAGATGTTGCTGTCATATGGCTTAGGCAGCTAGAAACAAATTCTCTTCATTCTTGGAGTGCTCTAATTGGGAAGTTTGTCGAGCAGTTTAGAGTTCACATTGCTCATTTTAAAAGCATTATAATAGAGATCAAGGAGAACTCTGGCAATACCCTATGTAAGTTCTTGAAAAGGTATAATGTGGCGGTGGCATCGGTCGAAAGACCCGATCCATCCATGATTTTGCTGGCCGCAGTCTCTGGTGTTTTGGATAATTAAACTTCAAAACTTCATTGCATCGGGACCCGTTAAGGGATCTTGGTGATTTCTACTTTGAAGCGGAAAGGTTTCTTTATGAAGTGGATGCGGGAACTGATAACAAAGTTCTCGTGGATAATGTGGTTAAGGGCGGAGCACTGTCTAGTTCTGGTAAAGCTAAGGATTCGGGTATGTTGTTCCCTAAAAAATTCATATGCGCATTGAGCCAAAGATGCAGAATGGTCGTCATCAGGGTCGGTCGTGCATAATGTTATCCAAAACATTCAAACAATTCATAATGGATAGGATGAAACGGCACAGAGCCAGACCCAAATATCAAACGCGAAAGAAGTCAAGACGACCGGAGCAATAAGAGATAGTGGATCTAATATCAAAATCTGATCGCACGTATCAGGATAAGAGTCAAGGTCACATATGTGCTTAACAATTGCTCACGGATTGCAACACCTATCGCTCGATACTCAGATCAGAAACCCACTGGTCGGTTCATACACCAGTCCCTGAAAAAGCACATCTCAGAGTCATAAGCCCCAGGTGGTTACCTCCAGACTAAGGAAGATCGCCGCTTGCCCACTCAAATCAGATATAACCGCATTAAGGAGCTATGGTCGCCTCATTCCTTCATTTCACTATCAAGCGAATCAGATATCCACCCGTCATGCCAGGAACAGCAACAATTGAGCAACATCAGTCAAAAGTTATACACGAATCATGGTTCAGGCGCAAAAGCAAAGGTCGATCGTTCATATTGAGGCAAAGCCGCTCAAGCGTTAAAGCAAAGCAAGTTATCCATTCAACATAGGCAGAAACGGCCTCATAGCATAGCCGCAAGGGCAAACAGCGCCATACGAAGATAATAAAAGGATGAGCGCCTTAGAATCAAAAGGGAGTTAATTCCAGTCTTACGTTCTGCTCTTATAAAATGTCTCAAAGCAATCATTCTCTCATGGACGCCAGCTCTTATGGACTCGCACAACTACTCAAGACGCTCACTCCATTGAGTCGCTCGCACGTGGTAACTAAATGCAGCCACAGACAGCTGGCTACAACTAGCCAATGTCATGGTTGTAATTAATAAAGCGAGCGATCTGTAGCTGGCATAAGCAGACTTGAGGTCATTTCCCAAGGAGGGCTCACCTATAAGTACACCAAGGCTACCAACCTAAAAGGGATCCAACTTTTGAGACCTAGAAGTTGTGCTAAATTCTATCCTCAACTACTGATTCGACCATGGCGTCTAGTATAATCTCATGATCAATGAAAGAAGAAGCATCCTCCTCCTCAATCATTAATTCGTCCTTCTTTTCCTCAAATTCCACCGTCCCCTTGTGTGATTCTAAGATTGAAATATATAAGCAAGGGTATATTGAGTGAATGCAAAGATGTGTGAAAAGAGAGAATCGATGTGTTCTGTAATCTCTATTATAAGATTGGAAATCACCTTCACAGTGGACGTATGCCTAGTTAATGGCTGAACCCCTCTAAATCTCGCCTCTACTTTACTTTTCTTGCATTTTTCATTTTTAATTGCTAATTAAACACGTTTCCATTTAATTCTTACCAAATTGTTGAAGTACAGTTTAGTACCTTGGGTGTTTAGACCATTTTCGGTGTAAACATTTTGGCGCCCACCATGGGGCCATATTTTGCTTCTTTCCCCATTTCAGATCCGATGAGATTTTATGAGAGGAACTATGCTTGAAATCATGAACACGCCGAGGAGAATCACAACAACTCCAACAATGTCGTCAACATTGTCACATCGTCGGACAGCGACTCCGGGGAAGAGGGGTTGCCAGAAGTTAAAGAAGCCGTATCCAGGAAGGAATTGGAGGAGGCGATGACAGGATTAACGAGTCAAATAACTATTGCAAGCGATGCAATGATGAAGAAGCTTGAGTCGATACTCGCCATTCAAGCCGCCACCGCAAAAGCCACTTTAAGCACCACTTGTTCCTCGCTAGCTCAAATGAATTACGAGTCAGAAATAGAGCTCTCTACTTTAAGCTCAAGACGGCAGGATTCCATCCAGAGAGTTGCACGTCGCACCAATTCAAACTACGAAGGGGGCAAAGCACCTGTCCTGATCACTCTGACAATACAATTGCGAAGCAGGAAAACAGTCCCACTGTTATCAGGATGTCCTTCCCAAAGGGATGCCCAAATTCCTTGGCCCCAGTTCATGGAGACACGTCTAGATCAGAGGCCGGTAATAAAAAAGGCGGTCGATCCATGGATCCAAGCAAGGAACGGAAGTACATCATGGCAATGGCGCGAGAAATTGTGAAGGACAGCCTAGAGAAGAGGGATGATCGAAGTTAATGGGAATCCTTCCCAACTAAAACCCCGCTCATTGAAAGGGTCAAGATAACTGTATACCTACAAAGATTCGAACCTCCATCATTACAGTCATATGATAGGACAAGTGACCCTGTTATATTTCTGTGCAAATAAAACCAGTACATGAATGGGGCTTGCGCTACTGGTGAAATCAAATGCTTATATTTCCCAACTTATTTAGAAGGAGTGGCTTATTTATGGTTCACAAAGCCGCCATCGCAGTTCGTGGATAATTTCGTGACCTTGGCTAGGCTATTCAATGAGCAGTTCAAATCCCAAGCACTCGAAACTTGGGATGCTACAGAGCTAAGTGGACTACAACAAAGACCAGGAGATCCCATCAAATCTTTTCTCACTCGCTTTGATATGGAAATGGCTAAAGCCAAGAATCTCAAACCCGGCATAATCTTAATGGCTCTTAAGGGAGCATACGTATGGAAACCAAGTTGGGGCGGTGGATCAGGAAAAAGAAACCAAGTACACTCGAGCGATTGCTTAACAAAGACGAAAATATTCAAGTATTGAAAGAAAAAACGCACAGGTAGAGAAGAATGGAAATGTGTAAAGCAACCTAGATAATAAAAAAAGAAGCAATGAAGAAGAAGACAATCGGGCAAAAAAGGGGCTGCGTTTTTTCAAAAACTCTGAGTTCACTCCCCTTAACGATAACGTGGGAAATATCTTCATGGCAACTAAAAACACCAAGAGCTATCTGGTTCTGAAACAAAGACAAGTCAAAAATACCATTATAAAGTTAGGAAGATTCTGTCAGTTCCACAAACAGCCAGGACACAATACCAATGAATGCAAGCACTTGAAGTCAGTAATCGAGGGGTCAATCCGAAAAAACCACTTGCAACAGTATATACAAGATCATAAAAGTTGTCCCGACTCTCCGCAAACAAGGGGCAATGCGCCTTAAAGAGGAAAGGGCTTAAACTGATCCAAAGATGATGCTCATCAGGGGGACTAGTCACTAATATCTCAATAATGGAGCATTAAGCTTGAGCTCTCATTACTTTGCTTCATTCCCCTGATTTTATCTTGTTATTAAGATTGTTTTAACTTGCTTTACTATTCACTGTGTTCGTATTAAGCTGCAGTTTACTTGCAAGAACTATGTGTATCAAAAACTAATTATGTGTCTATCTGAATAACATACTTATTGGTCTGCGCTAAAAGAAGAGCAATCTCTTGGAATGTAGGCATGGTAAAAGCAATCTGCCATACGCAGCGAGATTTGACTGAAAAATCCTAGGGCGCACACTAAACAAAGCTGTTTGGGAATCGTGAACATCAAGCAAGACCAAACGGGAGGAATAGACACATCACCTTGAAAAAGAACAAGCTATTCTAAGATAGACAACTAGGCTGCACCTCTCATTATGGAGTATGCCGAATGCTTAGCAGACACCGATTCAAAGGACCGCCGCCAGACCTCATTGAATGTACAGAAATATTACCAAATCTGTCCCTCGGATAAAATTGCTAATCCTAAAGAGGCGTCCTCTTAGGTACGGGACATGAACTCCTTAAAACCGGAGTTAAATTCGGCGGCAAGGATTGATGTCCACCTCCTAGGAGTCAATGCCAAAGTGGAAGCAATTCAAAAAGTCCCACGGATGAAATTTCTGAGCCCACCAAAGAAACACCTTCTTAGGTATTGGACACGGGTTCTCCAACTTGAAAAAAAAATTAATGAGGCGAACCAGTGTCTGTTTCCTAGGGCAAAGGCACAAAGTCGGAAAAACCGACATGTCCCAAAACGAAAAAAAATTGCCGATTCACGAGGGGCACCTTGTTAGGTGAAGGACACAAATTTTATCCCTTCTGAGTCAAGGCTCGACGAGATGAATTAGTGTCCGCTCCACGGGATAAAGCATAAAAATGGGGAAGGATTAAACATGCTGGAAGGACCAGCGCAAAATAGAAATCCTAGACGAAGGGGGTGTCAGAAATCCTAGCCGGAAGGCGGTATCAATTCTAGAACCTTTTTGAATAACTAAAACAATCAAATAGGGCCTAGAATGGATTGAAAACCTTTAACCCAAGACCTCCCCAGGGGGCACGTATTCAAAACCAGCCTCCGAAGGGCTCGGATTATCAGTCAGTCAGACGCGGGGTTGAATACTGCTAAATAAAAGATACCAAACGCGCTTACAATAATACAAATGTGTAATAACCTTCAATAAGCGATGAACTTCAAAAGCTAACTAAATACTAACAACAACAATAATAATAGAAAATCAGGTGTAGCTGAACGATTAATAAAGCGCCCGGCCGAATGTGTAAATCAGAAAATAAAGGTGCAGCGTGCGACGCACCCGCATGAAAGTAAACGGGTTACATAATAAGAACTAAACCCCTCAAATAAGGGGCAAAAGAAGAAATAGGCTATCCTAAAATTAAACGCAAGCTAGCGTTATTGACGATGAACGATGTAGGAACGTAATCATCGCACAAACCATAAAAGTTACAAACCTAAGCATATGAGAATAAGCGAGGCTGGCTCCCGTATACACAAGCTAGACTAAAAGTACCATTCAAAATCAAAACCAAAATAACAAGACAGGTAAAGCATTAGCAAGCCATGGTTTTTAGGTGAGGTAAGAGATGATCCTCTCCCTAGACTCAAGGGCCTCGACAAGTTTGTATCTATCTTTTTCCAGGGCACGAACTTGTTCAAGATTCTCTTTATTTGACTGCTGAAGATATTCGACAAGAGAATGCCAGGCACCCATTTGCTCCACAATGCAATCCCTGACAGTGATGATAAGGCCTTCCACCAAATGTGGGCGTGCTTCCAATTGATTGAACTCAGCCAATATGCAATCCTTCGTAGCGTCCATCTTATCTGCAATAATCCATCTGTCAAATGAGTCTATGTACACGCCGGAACGCGAGCCACCCGGACATTGAGCCACAAAGTCCTCAGCAAATTCAGGATAGCAAGGGTTAGGAATAGAAAGGGGCTCCGGCACTGCTGTATGACCCGAAGTAATGGACGAAGAAGCCATACGACCGAGAGCAGTTTGAATATCTGAGCTAGGAAGTTCATTCAGCAAACAATGACTCTGAGTGACAGTCGCATCCAAGATCCCCTTACCTTCGAGCATCTTTTTGTTACCAAACCTCCATGTCAACCTTTTCCTGAGCCTTCTAGACATGAAAAATTCCATCCTCGGGCGACCTATTTCAAAAGAGATCAGCATGGGCTCAAAAAAACAACTATGAAAAGGGAAACAACCCAGCCAGACTTAGGCATAAGCAAAAGCATCTCAATTGGAAAAACCCGGGGCATTTCACCAAACAATTTGTGAACAAATACCAAGCATCTGGGTTTCAAATAAAACCACCGGATGATTCATATTCTCCAAAGACAATTACAGAAATGGTATCTACGCTAGACAAAAGTCTGACCGTTGCCCAAATCCTGAATTCATACACAGCTCAGCTAGGTCGTATTGAAACATCCTAACTTGGAAACACATGAGTATCCAAACAAAACAAAATAAAGGAAAAATTCACCAGAAATATCATGGTATCTCGAAGCCAAGAGAAAATTGCTCAAGAAAAAATAGGTGTTGCTGCAAGCACTAGGCAAAATGATAGAATAAGAAAGCCAAAACCTTTTGAAGAGAAGTCAAGGCAGAAATGTCAAACACAAATTACCTGGTTAAACTCTCGAGGAAGCACAACTATGACCGAAAAATTTCTCAAAAAAGATAAAAATGGAATGAAGCAGGCCAAAAGTAAATAAGGAAGACTAAAAGGCATACATCCAGAGAATTTTCACCATGTCAGCTTAGTGCCCGAAAAATGCCTCATCAAATTCCAACTGGCACCCAGAAATTCGACTATTCGCACAATGACCGAAAAGGATACATCAAGCCTCTCGCTTACGAAAAAGACAATACCAACTAGCTACAATGAAGCAATATTAGTCTTTTGCACGAACGACCCCTCGACAAGTCAGGATAAATCTACAAAACAATGATCGAACAAATATGTCGAAGCAAGTAATTCCTTACTAAAAGAAAGAAATCATGGACTTCAAGGGGCAAGTGTTAATCCCTAAAAAAGCCATACGCACATTGAGCCAAAGATGCAGAATGGTCGACATCAGGGTCGGTCGTGCATAATGTTATCCAAAACACTCAAACGAGTCATAATGGATAGGATGCAATGGCATAGAGCCAGACCCAAATATCAAACCCGAAAGAAGTCAAGATGACCGGAGAAACCAAAGATAGTGGGTCTAATATCAAAATTTGATCGCACGTATCAGGATAAGAATCAAGGTCACATATGTACTTAACAACTGCTCACGGATTGCAACACCTATCGCTCGACACTCAGATCAGAAACCCACTGGTCGGTCATTCACCAGTCCCTGAAAAAGCACATCTCAGAGTCACTAGCCCCAGGCAGTCACCTCCAGACTAAGGAAGAACGCTGCTCAACCACTCAAATTAGATATAACCGCATTAAGGAGCTATGGTCGCCTCATTCCTTCATTTCACTATCAAGCGAATCAGATATCCACCCGTCAAATGCCAGGAACAACCACAATTGAGCGACATCGGCAAAAAGTTATACACGAATCATGGTTCAGGCGCAAAAGCAAAGGTCAGTCATTCATATTGAGGCAAAGCCGCTCAAGCATTAAAGCAAAGCAAGTTATCCATTCAACATAGGCAGAAACGGCCTCATAGCATAGCCGTAAGGGCAAACAGTGCCATACGAAGATAACAAAAGGACGAGCGCCCTAGAATCAAAAGGGAGTTAATTCCAGTATCACGTTCTGCTCTTATAAAATGTCTCAAAGCAATCATTCTCTCATGGAAGCCCGCTCCTATGGACTCGCACAACTACTCAAGATGCTCGCTCCATTGAGTCGCTCGCACGTGGTAACTAAATGCAGCCACAGACAGCTGGCTACAGCTAGCCATTGGCATGGTTGTAATTAATAAAGCGAGCGATCTGTAGCTGGTATAAGTAGAATTGAGGTCATTTCCCAAGGAGGGCTCACCTATAAATACACCAAGGCTACCAACATAAAGGGGATCCAACTTTTGAAACCTGGAAGTTCTGCTAAATTCTATCCATTCGACCATGGCGTCTAGTATAATCTCGTGATCAAGGAAAGCAAAAGCATCCTCCTCCTCAATCATTCATCTGTCCTTCTTTTCCTCAAATTCCACCGTCCCCTTGTGTGATTCCAAGATTGAAATATATAAGCGAGGGTATATTGAGTGAATGCAAAGGTGTATGAAAAGAGAGAATCAGTGTGTTCTGTAATCTCTATTATAAGATTGGAAATCACCTTCATAGTGGACGTAGGCTTGGTTAACAGCTGAACCACTATAAATCTCGTCTCTACTTTACTTTTCTTGCATTTTTTATTTTTAATTGCTAATTAAACACAGGTCCATTTATTTTTTACCAAATTGGTGAAGTATAGTTTAGTACCTTGGGTGTTTAGACCATTTTTGGTGTAAACAGGGTATGAGTAAACCTGCTTTAGGGGATGATCGGAACACGTCTTGGAAGAAATTTAGGTTCTCGTCTTATTTGGAACTTACTCAGGCTGGAAGAGATTTACTTGGAGGTTTATACCATCTCTCCTTTCAGAAAGCCTCCTGCAGGGGAGTTGACTCAAAGAGAAAAGGATACTGGTTGGCATTGCTTGTTTCATGATCTCAACGGTCACAATACAAAATGTTAGGGATTACGAAATGCAGATCTTAAGGCAAGACTAAAACTAGAGGTGGGGTGAATAGTGTATATAAGTGTTTCAACCAAAAATGGTTCAAACACCAAAGGTATGTAAACCATACTTCAGCAATATGGTTAGAAATTAAAAGGAGCCACAATCGCAAAATAAGTGGGAAAAAGTAAGTAAAAACACAAAGTTTTTATAGTGGTTTGATATAGAATAGATCTATATCCACTTTTGAAGTGATTTTCATTATTATGGAAAGATTTACAAAGTTCATTATCTCATGCATCTCATTTTGGCCCATTCTCTCCTTTTACGATGATTTTGCTCTCTTTAATGGCTTGATTCTCTCTAGAACATTATGGAAATGGTTGGATCCTTTGAATGCGACGAGTGTGAGAGCGTTTATTACACGATTTGAACACTTAGTGGATTGACGATGAATCCATAATGGTCGGGATGTGAATTGAAGCTTCGAGGAGCATTAATGGCGGTAGGAGAGAACTTGAATGGAGCTTGAGAGAATGGAAATGATGGATCTCGATTTGGAAGGGTAGATCTCGGCTTGGAGATCGATGGAGAGAGTTTGAATTATTCTCTAATCGAGAAAGGAGGAGGCTTGATCCATTTGATGATGGAAGAAGATGAAGTCAGCTTTGGCGTCCATTAATGGAGTTTGGAGAGAGCTTGGAGTGCTTAAGAATGGTGGAAGTGGTTTGGGCAGCCCTTCGGGGTGGAAGAATCCCTCCCTTGAAGTGTGGTGAAATGGGGGTATTTATACGAGAAGTTTGGACCAAGTGGCAAAGCTATAATTACGATGTACAGGGTTTTAGTCGCACGTACGCATATTTATGGAACTGCCACTAGCTAGTTGGAGCCAACTGTATACAGCTGTACACAGTTGTCATGGCTTGCATGACCAAAAAAAGGAGTGAACGACCAGGCCTTACGAACGAGCAAGCGATCCTGCTTGGATTTTGCGAGCGACCTGTTTTTGATCAATACATGCGAGCACCCTCTTTTGCATGACAACAGGTCCACGTGTACTCATATTACGCTCCATTTGTACACCACTTTGTCCTTTTCTGACCAACCCTCATTCATGTTATTACATCGTTTTTATACATAGGAAGTATGTCCATATCATGCTAATACGAAGATCCACCACGCCAGGAAGCTATGCTGACGTGGCACTGAGCCAGTGACTGCCCAAGACCAGGATGTCAGCAAGTGGATCCAATGTGTATGAGCGATCTCTATATTTTTTTACTGTTCAAATGCGGGATCAGTTTTTACACGTTTGCCATCCATATTCTTTGAATATGAAACTGCATGTTTTATAATACTTGTAATGTGCTGATCCATTGATCCAATGCATTTCTGTGAAGCCATCTTACGCTCGACAGCACATGAATCTTGTAACACTCTGTATTTTAACAACACTAAAAGATGATAAATTAAAGAATAAATAATTTAATTTTCAGAATTAAGGGAAACAGGCTGCGCCATTGCGTTCATCTCAGAGTTCTGGTCAAAATAGACACCTGGGTTGTCACCATAAGGGGGTGTCGACCCATGGGTCGACCCCATTAAGTCGGGGTCGACCCCCCTAGGGCATATTAGAGTTTCCTGATGGCTATATATATGACCCAATTTCTCTTGTTTCTTCGCATAAAAAATAATAGAGAACTATATGCTACCTCTGCCTAGATTAAATCAAGCCTTTTCTTCTTCAGCAATCAACTAGAGTTTAGAGATCTATGATTCAACATTGCAACCTTTCTTCTAATTTTCTTAGATCCAATCACAGTGGGTTTACATTACTTTTATATCTAAATATTTAAAAGTTAATATTGACATGACTACAACTTGGATCTAAACCTGTGACTATTTGAATCATGTCAGATCTACTATACCTATGTATCTAAGTTATTCTAACATGACTATGAACTATTTCTAAACCTATACCTATTTATCATGCCAGATCTGCCATTGTTTGTAGATCTAATTCACTGTTTAGATCACATCATGCATGTTCCTATTATGTTTGTGACTAATCAGATCTGTTGTTAGTTGGCTATATAATTCATTGTTTAGATCTTACCATGACTGCTATGATGTCCCTATTATCTTAGAATCAGTTCTATTGTCACATGTACATCGTGCCTGTTCTTATATGCCTATCTTGTCATTATGCCATTATACGTTTATGCTTATTTCTGCCATTATATGTCCGTCTTGTTAGTATGAACATTTCTGTCCTCTTCCCTTCATCTTTTCCCTTTTATTTTTATAGCCAGACTACCTTCAAGCCTAGGCATGCTGCTGAAATATGCGAATGCGTTAAACTGGGAACAATGGGAAAACGTTACATTTTGGGGCTTAACTTGTAATGGGAAATTTGGGTATAACTTGAATGAAATATATGAATATGAATTTGGGGCATATGGTTGATTATGAACATAACTTGGGAAAAGGGGCATGAAAACCTATAACGACATAGGAATAATTGGTTAATAATTGAAATGCCTAGAATTATAGTAATTAGAGACTGTAACTGCGCTTAGGCACGAGGTTAGATTACACTTGTGGTATAAGTCTGCTGGGAACCGGCCGACATATCCGGCGACCACACGTGGTGAATCTAATGTAAGGGGTCTAAGTGCGTAAACACGAGACGTGCTAAGACATGAGGTTAAGCCCGGCTTGTGGAAGAAATCTGCCTGGAACCGCCTGGCTTATCCAGCAACCACAAGTTGCAGGCTTAATGTGGGAGGTCTAGTATATTATAACCATAAATGAATGTGGTAATAAACTAGAATACTTAACCTAGTTTAATCCATAAGGATTGTATATGTTAACTTGAGTTGGGGTTAGTAAACTTGTATGAACAGTGGGAGGGTTATGTATATCTTGGGTTGGTGGGTAATATTTCTATATATAGGCCCACAAACTTAACCTATGCGGTTATGCAATCTTTTACTCTGGTATGGCATAACCTATGGAAAACCTAATGGGGATGCAAGCATGGGGGAAGTTTGTATCATCTTGTGTGTGGGACCCATTTCAATCAGTAACCCATATATAGTTATCGAACGAGTACTCTGAACTAAGTCGAATTCGGGGCATGCTTACTGGGCTGATTATAAGAGATCCAAATGTGGGGGATGGTGTGGGTGGCGCATTCCAATGGGGTCATGTGCGTGCATGGGTCCGGCGGAGAGGAGGTTTAGACGCCGTGACACCTGTAGATATGTGTAACACCCCGGATTTATGAATAATTGAATTAACTAAATTAAAGAATAATTAATCTCAGACGTGAGAATTAAGGGAAATGGGTTGCGCCATCGTGTTCGTCTCGGAATTCTTGTCGAGATAGAGTCCGAGTGTGCGGGAAACGGATATCGGATGAAGGAGATATAGACGAGCGAAGTTAGGTGGCAAAACAAGAAAAAATAGATTGCACTGGCGTACTTGGGAAGTGCGTTAGTACAAATTTGCACTGGCGCACCTGCCAAGTGCGCCTAGGTCGAGGCAACAGGCCTGCACAGTTTTCTGGTTCAGTCTGACCCATGTTACTGAGTCCTTTCTGACTCCTTGCTGAGTCATTAGGGCTGCGGTGTCACCCTATCCCAATTAAATGATTTTGATTAACCCTAGGATCATCCGACGGCTATAATTAAATTAAAATTCTATATAAACGTGGGTAGACTCAAACCTAAATCAAAATAAAAACTGAAACTATGGCCATCATGTTGTCATCTTATAACCTAGAGTAGCCGCCACCAATTAGAGAGGAAGAACAGCAAATCAAATCAGTTCTATTCAACCCTAACAATGAATCTTCTTTAAAGGAAAGCTAATACAACTTCAGAATTCAGAATTCAGAACTCAAGACCCTCTTTTAGTAGTGAGTTCGATAATTTTAATAAAATATTTAGCAAATTAATTGGATTGAGTTATGATATGGATTATTTGGATAAGATGTAAATTATTGATGTTATCATACATGTTGTAAATTCTATGATGTTATGTTGTGATCTTCTATGTTGTAAAGTTATGACGCTATCACCTATGTTGTAATTCTAAGATTAGCTTATGTATAATAAAATCATCATGTTTCATATGCTAGTTGGTTATGTTGATTCATATGATAAATCATAAGTATGTATGCAAGTTTAGATATTGATTTGGATGTGGATCATATACAAGTTAGTAGATTTTTATGCATAACCTTACATGTTTCATGACACCTATTTTATGTGAATTGGATCTAAAAGTTAGGCTATGACATGTGTGAGTTATATGCCAAATTCTACATGCTAGTTTACATGTTTAGAAGTAAGATTAGACCATTGTTATGTTGCATAAATCACATATGCAAGTTTATGTAAATATATTAGTTTGGAATATGAATCATGTTATGCAAGTTTGTGGTTATTGCCTATGCAAGTTTACACCTTTAGATGTAGATCTATGACATACATGATTTACGCAAGTTTGTGACCATTATCTAAACAAGTTCACACCTTTAGATTTGGATTTATGACATATGTAGTTTTATGCAAGTTGTAACTTTGGCCTATGCAAGTTTTAGATGTAGAACATCATTCACACATGCAAGTTCACCCCTATGTTTAGATCTAGTTTTATCTATATGTATGTTGTGATGTTTTATCTTTATTCCATGAGTTAGACTATTCGAGTCTAACGTATATTTTACGTTAAATGAACGAACGTACAACGTGGGGTAATGGGATAATATTAAAAGATTTAATTAGCATAAATGCCTTAAAAGGCATAAAATAAATTTATGATGAAAATTGGTATGATTTTACCTACCATAAATAGATGGACATAATTGAGTCAATTATGGCCATAGTTGAATTTGGAATTAATTGATAATTTGAATAGGGAAAGTAATTCAAATTGGGGAATGATTAATTAGGAGTAATTAATCGTCTAAGACACGATGTTAGGCTCTTTTGTGGTGTAGGACTGCCCGGACCCGCCCGGAAAATCCAGCTGCCACAAATGCCAGTCTAATGTGGGAGGTCTTAGGCATAAATTAAATACGTAACAATTGTAAAGACATGAGGTTAGGCTCTTTTGTGGTGTAAGACTGCCCGGACCCGCCCGACAAATCAATCTGCCACAAATGCCAGTCTAATGTGAGAGGTCTTTATAAGGTTACGGTCTTAATGAATTAAGAAACACTTAACCAGATAAACATGTAGTAGGACATGAGGGGGTTAAGTGGGTGCGTTTGGTGGCATATGGAATCTAGTGGGTGCCTTGGGTGGCATTTGAAATACGATTAGAAATACTTAACCAAAAATTGAAACATGTAATTGAAACATGAATAAGAAGAGGGTTAAGTGGGATATACTAGAGGGGACCAAGCTTAAGTGGATAGCTTGTGTCAAGTAACGGGGGACCCGTTTCAACCAGTAACCCATACACATCTTTGTGGGCTCGACCCAAGTCGAGGACGGGACACGCATACTGGGCTTGACTATAAGAGGCCAAAAATGGGTTAGCGGTGGCAACACAAGTCCAACGGGTTCATATGCGTGTGTGGACCCGGGCTGGTAGGTAAGACGTTGTTGCATTGTGTAGGTATAAGCCATGCATTATTTTTGGTATTGGGTTGCCACTTTGGGGAGTGATACACCCCACTGTGGGGCCAGCACGGGTATCTACGAGTTAGGGAGTCGATGGCTTGGGGGTAGTGGGTACACCTAGTGGAGATAGGGGCAGGCGGCACCTACGAAGGCAGCTAGGGGTGCACGAAACGACCAATATCATTATTAAGTTCTGTAGGCGGGATCAACCTTAGGGTGACTAGTGGTGGTGCAGTATAGCAATTATCTTACAGTGTTAGTGTAGTTTAGTAATTATCTTATAGTGGTTTAGGTGTGCTTTAATGATATCATTGTTCATCTTGTTTCCTTGTTTACTCTATCATACTCAATGGTTCATGGTCATTTCCTGATTTTCCAACTTATGCCTTAGCTTAGTTACTTTGGTAATTATATTGTTAAAGTTATCGCACTCGCCAGACTTCTGACCCCCTTTGTTTCCTCCTCTTTTCTTCCTCCCCCCCCCCCCCCACCCAGGTGCTCAGGTTGGAACTAGCACCAATGGAGCTTGATTTTGGACAACTGTGCTTCTTGCTTTTAGAAGATTGCTTGGATCACTGAAGTAAAGTTCAGCCTCTCTTTTATTTGTGGCTATTTTGTATTGGGGATTATGTCTTTCAATTTATGTACTTTGATTTAGTCAAGATGGATATTATGTACTTGGCTCTGGTTTTGATGATGTAATCAAACATATGTATTTTCCGCTGCAATGAAATAAAGTTTTTAATTTTTCAAGTACTGTTTATATCTGTCTTATTGTTAAGTTTTTGTTCTATACTCACTTAAAACGCTCCATAGAAGTTAATGCATTCCCTTTGTGAGTGGCATTAATGGACATGGGGTCTTACAATATGGTTGTGCACATCCTAAAAACGAAGGGTGCCACTTTAGGAAGTGATACATCCTACTGTCAGGCCAGCACAGGGTATGGAGTAGGGAGCCAATCGATTGGGGTAGTAATTAGGGTACACGTAGAATCCGGTATGTTTAGGATCTCGTTATTATCCTTAGGTGTAACTCCGGTATGTTGGGCTGGCTGTTGATTTTACGTGGTTAAAACCTCTCACTAGAAGTACGCCTAAGCCTACCATCTTATATTTGTTAGGATCATTTCATTTTGGTTATATTAGTATTGGGGCAGAGAAATCATTAGAGAAGTGTAGTATACTCTATCGGGTTATCATTTTTACCTTGTCATACCTACCTATTATGACGTTATCTCTCTTATCCACTTTATGTATCTATCATGATATTTTTACTTATTTATATGCTAAAAGTAACTGGACTCGCCAGACTTTATGTCTGACCCATTTTGTTTCCTCTTCTTTCTCTTTCGTTTTCCCCCAGTTTTTCAAGGTGGGAATTGTAACACCTCGTATTTTCTGTAAACGTATAAGTAACTAATCAGAGAATAATTAATTTTTTAAATAAGAATCAAGGGAAACGGGTTGCGCCATTGCGTTCGTCTCGAAATTCTTCTTGAAAACGAGTCCGAGTTTTCGAAAAACGGAGTCCGTATGACCAAGTTATGACCCTCCGAAGTTTCAGGAATTTAAATAAAATAAAACAGCTCGAAAATAAAGCTAGAAATTCAAAATTCAGACCCAGAGAAGGCTGGCGGGAAAATTCCCACCCATATACCCAGGTCGACTGGGGAGTCGACCCCCCCCCCCCCCAATCAGGTTGACTGGGAGTCGACCTGGGGGTCGACCTGCTCCCGAAACCCAGTTTTTGAACCTGGTTCATTCTGATGTATCCGGTCTCGTTGTCTGTCTAGATTCGTCCTCCTAATCCTATATAAACAGCCCCCTAGCCTCATTTTCTCTACACAATTTCATTCTGTCTATACTCTGCCTCTGTTCTAATTAAAAATAAAAATGGCGTCGCTACTCTGCTGGAATCAAAACTTGGATTGATGCATCTTCTTCCAACCTGAATAGAACTAAAAGCTAAATCAAATCTTAAATCAAAGTTTAGAGCTACAACGACAATTAAAGAGGAATAATTCAGCATTTCTGCATCAACAACAGTTTATTATCCTTTCTTAAAACCACGAAAGGCAAGTACAGTTATTTTCCGCTATAAACTGTAACTACAATTGTGACATGATTGTAAATATGAATTTGAGGTTGTGTACATTCTGTTCTGATATATTTTATTCTGTATCTCTTTCTTCTTTCTGTTCTATAGCCAGGATACCACGAGCCTGCGCCACATCTCATAAGAGATTAACGCACGAACGCTAAATTTTGGGACAAATAATAATGCATAATTGGACATGAAATTGTTGCCTATGAGACTTTTGCATATGACTGTGATTCATTGACTATGAGACTATTGCCTATGACTATGATTCATGACTATGAGACTATTGCCTATGACATTGAATAAGAAACTATTGTGATTAGTCGCCCATGACTATTGTGGTTAGTTGCCTATAACTATTGTAGTTAGTTTCTTATGCCTATTCCCTTAATGATGTTAGATCTCATATTTAGTATGTAACTTTGCTAGTTTATTCCCATTCACTGTTATGTACATCGAGCCTATAGGGCCATTTCATGTGTATTTAGAGAACTTGTGGAAACATGTTATACGGGGATTGGGCGTAGCTTAATTAAGTAAATCTGGCATAGCAAATATGTTGGCATAATTTGAGTTGGCTATAATAGAGAATGATTTACATGTGTATTAGTCTTGGACATAAATGACGAACTAAAATATTAAATCTAGTTTTGACATGAACTGTAAATGGGAATATTAAGGCTAAAATTTGGGGCATATATTGTATTATGAATTATGAACTTGATTTAGGCATGTAAGTTTAGGCTAAATTTATGATTAGGCAAGATAAGCAAATAGAGTTTTAGATATATATATATATATATATATATATATATATATATATATATATATATAATTTGCTAAATCTGTTATCTGCTAAATCTGTTAAATTGCCTAATCTGTTATCTGCTAAAACTGTTGAATTGCCTAAACTGCTAAATCTGTTATCTGCTAAATCTGTTGAATCGCTTAAACTGTTAGATCTGCTACCTGTTGAATTGTCTGATTTGTTGAAACTAGATAATGGTAATCTGGGTATGGAAATCCGTAAGCTCTACCTAAGATTTAGTAGAACATCGAAATTTGATTAATCTGTTATATCCTATGAAGAAGTTTAATCTGTTAAATAAACAGAATTAGTCTGATATTTGAAAAATCTGTATTGAAATGAATTGGCTATGAGACGAGGTTTAGACTCTGTTTGCGGTAGAAGCCTGCCCGGAACCAACCAGCTTAACCAGCGATCGCAAACTGTCAATCTAATGTGAGAGGTCGTAGGCATAACTAAAATATGCTTAGATACGAGGTTAGGTCTGGCTTGTGGCAGAAGTCTGTCCGGAACCGCCCGGCATATCCATCGGCCACAAGCTACCGACCTAATGTGAGAGGTCTGTGCATTAATATTTAATTAATGCAAATCTGGGATAAATATGATGCCTAAAACGTGTTGGGTGGATAGGGTTAAACCAATTGGACTAATGAATTTAACAAACCCGTTTCGTGAATCTATAGGCCCAATTACAAAGTTAGACAAATCTTAAATCTGTTAAATCCGTATATCTGATCCGTTAGTCTGAAAACTTCAGCTCTGATACCAAATGTAACACCCCACCTCCGCTAGGGTCACTCACAAAGGGAATGCACTAGTTTTGGTGGAGTATTATCTAGGTAAACATACACAGGGATATCACAAGGTAGAACATAAATAAAGCAGCGGTAGAAATTAAAAACACAATTTTTATTACTTTCAAGAAAAGAGTCAAAAACTCATATATCCAAGGTACAAATTATTCCATTACATCAAGTTCTAAATAAAGAAGCATAAACTTGAGATAGCAAAAGTAATTTATTCCCCAAAGAGAACAGAAAATCAGCCATAGCATAGCTCAAGACCAAACTGTAACAACCCGTAAAATCTGGGCCAGTTTAAAATTTTTATTTTGGCAATTTTAGCGAATTTTGATTATTTAAAATAGATTATTTTAAATAATATCGACGAGAAATTTATTTTGAATAGAATTCGACGTATATATTATATACGTCGTCGTTAGAATATATTATAATTATATATAATTATAAAAGGAATAGAAAATGGCGCGGTAGTTCGAAAATTCGATTTCTAATTTCAAATGAATATACAGAATTCAATATAAGTCAGAATTGAACGAAACAAGAAATATTTGAATCTGTATAACTATATCTTTGTAATGAAGTTAACAAACTGAGATTTCATCTTAGAAATGATAAGATATGTCCAGTTTAAAATTAGAAATAGTCGCTGTGGAATTTATATATATTTTTTTATATATATAAGGCCCTTAAAAATGGACATTTTGCAAACGACCTCGGAATTCGACGAGACCAGTTTTGTTGGGTCCGTGATGTTAAGTTATTGCTAGATTCCAAATTTCATAATTTTCTGAATCAATATGTGAGCGTGGCAAAGGAAAACGCGTTTGACCATTTCGGTTGATTTTAATCGACTGGAAATTAGCCATTTTTCTAACGGTCTCAGAATTCGACGAAACTAGTTTTGTTAGGACCGTATCGTCAATACGAAACTAGAAAATATTTTTCTGGAATTTTTCTAGTTAGTATGTGACCCCGGTAATTTGAAATGTACGTTTAAAATTCGATATAAGGATTTAAATGTAAATTCAACGGGAACTGATTGTAACGATCAAACCAGCTTACGATACATATCCCATTGTGTTCGGAATGGGGGTAAAACGCTATGGACGACAGGCGGTGGACCTCGTTTCGAGGTCGTATGTAAAAGTCAACCCTTTTGCAAAATTTAATAATTAAATAATAATAAAATAAATAAATAAAATTACCTTTCCCCCCCTTTTCTTCTTCGTGGCCCCCCCGAATCACTTATCAGAAATCGATTTAGGAAAAAAAAAAAAAAAAAAACCTAAGCATCGCGACGCCCGCCCCCTCGTCTCGACGTCGACGAAGACATCACCGCCTCCCCTCAGATCGGAATCCCCTCTCCCCTCCTCGCGACGACGACACACGCCCCCCTTCCCTCTTGAACCTCAAAATCGGAGCCGCCCAACCCTCCAGGCGCCGCCGCCTATGGCCAGAACCCCACCTCCGGCGACTACACAGCAAACCCCGACCACCCCTAAGCCCAGCGCCTCCCCTCTTCTTCCACTGTAAGTTTTAGTTTTTTTTTATTTATTATTATGAATATTTTATTTTTGTTTTATCTTTACAGATAAAAAACTGCATTTTTAATAAAAGGGAAACTGATTTTTTGAAAAATAATAAAAACTGAATCTTTTAAAAGATAAAAACTGTTTTGTTTTTAAAAGAGTTAAAACTGAATTTTAAAAAGATTGAAAACTGATTTTTTTTATTTAGGGATTTTAAAAACTGATTTTTTTATATAAAGTTAAAACTGATTTTAATTGAAAGTAAAAAAAACTGAATTTTAATTAAAAGTTAAAACTGATTTTGATTGAAAGTAAAAACTGGATTTTAATTAGTTTAAAACTGATTTTCTTTTTAAAGTAAAACTGAAATGATATTTTTAAAGTATAGAAAAGTTTAGATCTTTATAATGGAAAAGAAAAGATTTTTATTTTAAATAAAGATTAGTTTTTACGGAGGAAAGGATAAAGATTATATTTTTGAAACTGTAAAGATTATATTTTTGACACTATAAAGAATTGATTGAATATATTTTCATGTGTGAAGCAACGAAGTAGAAAAATTCGATTTTTATATATTGAACTTTGAAATAAAAATTCGATTTTTATATATTGAACTTTGAAATAAAAATTCGATTTTTATATATTGAACTTTGAAATAAAAATTCGATTTTTATATATTGAACTTTAAAATAAAAATTCGATTTTTATATATTGAACTTTGAAATAAAAATTCGATTTTTATATATTGAAAGTCGTAGTAAAAATTCGATTTTTATATATTGAATAACATAGTAAAAATTCGATTTTTACATATGTAGAGAATACGGGCGAAAGCGACAAAAAGGCGAGGTCGACGAAGAATTCTGCAAAGGAAGAGCCGTGGAGCTAGGATAGCTATATGTGAGAATTTCTCACCTTTCAATTTAATTTTTCTAGTTATATATATACTAGGATGCAGACGGTGCTTAGTAGCACCCGACACAATCGTCCACAGACCATGGACTTGTTTGTTTGACTGTTTGGTGATTGATTGCGATATTGGTTTGAATGTGGTTTGTGGTGTGAAAAATCGAATCGATAAATTGGTTAGGATTAGACGTGCGCCGTTATAAGGCGAAGGAGTAAGGCTAGGTTAGACTCTTACTCCAAATTTTGTGGTTTGCATAACGAATTGATTTGATTGATGTGTGAATGGCGTGGGCCTTCACTAGATAGGGGATAAGGCTAGGCCTCGTCCCGTTTCTAGTATCGTGCCGTTATGCCGCCGAAATTTTCTAAAATAAGTTAGAAAAATAAAAATATCATTTTATTGAATGAATAGAAATTCATAGGTTGAAATAAAATGTTTTATCGTTAAAAATATAATTTTTAACGTGAATATGAAAATAGTGAAGTGAATAAATAAATATTCATTTACAAACCAGATGGTTTGTTTATGTACACTTATTTGAATGACATTGATTGGGACGATAAATTTTACACATCGCCCAACTGCACAAATAAAATATGCGTTTGATTGTTTGAAACCCCACACGGGTGTTGGGATGAAATTTGAAGTTCACTCATCCTGATTGATTAAATATGTCGATCGATTGATTGACAGGCTGTTATAAGCGTTGAATATCTATATTTGATGCTTTTACAGTGTAGTGCACTTTGGTTGATGGTTGATTATTTTCAATGTTATTATATACATGTGTTGTATGAAAATCCATATAATTAACTTTATATGGTGATTGATTGGGCCTCATTCCAATTTGAAAAATAAAGATTATTATAAAATAAAAGTTCATGTGTTGACAGTACTCATTCATTGAGATTGGTCATGTGTTGAACGAAATATTTTGATAATAACAACTATTTTGAAAAAGAAATATTTGAAATAGAATATTTGAAAATAGAAATTTATGAAGTCGTGTTGATTAGATTGACGCCATTTTGACGTGAACGATATTTATATCGATTTTATTCATCTTAAAAATGAATATTGAAAAGTGATTTCGAAATCGAATATTTTGAATTGAATTGAAAACGATTTCGAAATGAATAGAATTGAAAACGATTTCGAAATGAATTGAAAACGATTTCAAAGTGAATTGAAAACGATTTCAAAGTGAATTGAAACGATTTCGAAATGAATTGAAAACGAATTCAAATTGAATTGAAAGCAAATTGAAACGAATTCAAATTGAATTGAAATTTGAATTGAATAGAAATGAATTTTAAAACGAATTTATAGAAAAGAATTCAATTTTGCTTTGGATTGAAATGGAAGTTGAAATAGATTTTGAAAACGAATTTTAAAACTATTTATATAATTCGTTTTAAATAGAAATCGACGAAATATATATTATATATATTATATATATAATATAATGGCCTGAATAGAACGCGCCGCGCCGCGGCAGTTCGTGAATTTCGACCATTTATTTCAAACGGACATTACGGGAGATCCGACCGTCGGATTCTCCTAAAACCGGAACCATTGGGTTCGTATCGAAAAGAGCTTTCTAATGAATGTTAGAAATTTGAAATCTAACGGTTGGATTTGGAGGTACGTCCAAATCAAATTCGAAAAAGGTCGCTGTAAGTGCAGTTCGATGGCCGTTAATGGAAATCGACTGTACGGGCCTTGATAAAATTATTAAAAATAGTAATAATTTGTGTGAAATCATAAGAAATGATTTGTGAAAGTTTGGGATGAAAAACTCCATATTTGAAAAGATAAAAATAGATTTTTATCGAAATGAACCAGTTTTGAACTAGAATTATAATTCTATTTATTTTTAAATAAATAAATTGAATTTGAAATGGTTTTGAAAATAACCAAAATTTCCAATGATTGCATTGGAGTGGAGTTGAATCGAAATTGTCTTCGGAATATTTCGATGTTGGAATTCGTGATATTACAGGTGTTGTTATGGAAATTTGAAAGATATATATTTGTATCGTTATTTCCAATACGACATTTGTTAGTCGTAGAATTCGATATTGAATATAAGCCGATATATTTTCTATTCAGAGCCTGGTATTGAATATCGAATGTGATTTGGGTTTGTCGTGAATGGTGTCTTCACTAACACTGTTCTTGAACCCAGTTGAGAAAAGATTAAATCTTTTTATTTAGATTTAATGAAGTGTACCAATTAAATGATATTTAATTGGAATTGAATTGGTATTGATTTTTGGGTTTATCGTGAACAGTGTTTTAAATAACACTTGTTCTTTAACCCGATAATTAATGGAACGTGATTTGGGTTTGTCGTGAATGGTGTCTTCACTAACACTGTTCTTGAACCCAGTTGAGAAAAGATTAAATCTTTTTATTTAGATTTAATGAAGTGTACCAATTAAATGATATTTAATTGGAATTGAATTGGTATTGATTTTTGGGTTTATCGTGAACAGTGTTTTAAATAACACTTGTTCTTTAACCCGATAATTAATGGAATGTGATTTTGGGTTTATCGTGAATCGTGTTTTTAAATGACACTGATTCTTTAATCCAGATAATGATTAAAACTAAGTGGAGTTTTAACGAATCTTTAATTAGATTGAAAAGATCGAGAATGGAGTATCACCAGTTTTGCTCCAGGCGATAGTTAAATCTTTAATTAGATTTGAACGTGAAATTTAGAAACTAACTGTCGGTTAGCCAAGCAGAATGGTTTTCTGGATATTGATCTGATGTTGGTTTCGGCCTTCGGGGTTAATATTTGGGGAATTATTCTCTTGATTAATTTACGGTTAGTGACTGATGAATTGGAATGAGGCGTATGTTGTGTTTGTGTAACACTTATTTAAAATATACGCGAGTTATTCGGGAAGACCGGGTTTATCCCATTCTGAATAACTGATACGACGATAAGTCGAAGATGAAGACGATGGTCGAAGACCGGAGGTCTTCACGTCGTTTGGGTAATTACTGATGATCTTGATTGGGCTGTGCACCCAAGAAGATGGAAACAGTTAGTGATCGTCCAGACGTACTTGGAGATCGATGGATATGCGGGGTACTAGGTGCCTCCGGTTTCGTTCAGACCCAGAACGGACTTGTAAATGGACTGTGTGTCTGACATCGGATTTCATTCTGTGTGACTGATATCGGTTGCATAGGATGGTTTGCCTGTGTGGCATGCTAAGATGCAAATGATCAAGGCTTCTGTTGAAAAGCAAAGTCTTGTGGTGATGATCAAAGCATGGTCTTTGTGGCGTAGCTTTGTGTAACGTTTACTTCGCGAGTTTCACACCCGGTATGAACCAAAAACGGGAGACGGACCTCAGGGAGGGCATGCGTTTCCTTCTAGATAAAAAGTGGCGTCAGTGGTTTTACACGCCCTGACGAGTTTGACTTATGTGGTTGTTGCTGTTGCGAGGCGCCTCGGATTGATCGGTCGTTCTCGAACCGATGGAGTCATTTAGTTGGCTCATTTACGCCCCAAAAGGCGGGGAAACGTAGTGTTCAGGCATTTTAATCCACATCGGTGGACCGGCCCTGTCGCTCCAAGGGTCACTCGAGCTCTGATCCTGAGACATGGGCTAGATTGTCTCGAAGTCGGTGAGGACTATCTTTTGCCTCGGTTCATAGATGGAAATCCAATTTCCGAATACGTGACTTTGCGGTTTTATTTGTAAACCTATATATGGCGACATAGTGGCATGGGACGCTCATGTCGCCTATGATTGATACTTATGATTTGAAGTTGCTTTATGCACTATGCACTTATAATAGTATCAAATTATCTGTTTTAAACGTATCAAGCATTCTTTGGCTGTTATAAGGGAAAACCCTATCCCCCGGCTTGCGTTGCATTGTGTGATAGGACCTGGGTCTTATAACAGCTTCATTTTTCTTTACTTAGCATTGCGCTGTTTGTTTTATGCACTGGTATTCTTGGGAGGAAACCCGTTCCGTGTTATACGGCGTGGTCCCTTGATTTACCTAGCTTTAAAAATAAAGATTAACTGTTTTAGTTCTCACACCAGTCACATGACTGACCTGGAGTTTATTGTTTTAACCTAAACTCTGGGTGCCCTTATTTTGACACGGGCAGCTAGTAGTTTTGGTTTTGCAGATTTATATTCACAGGATCCTGGTTTACAGCTGGAACGATATCCGGAAAGCTTTGTATCCGTATATCTCCTTCTAGTTGTGTATTGTATTATTTTCCGCTGCTATGTATTTAAATGTAATTTAAATCTCTGATATTTCTGTGTAATATTCATTTATACTCTGTATATTCTTGTAATCTGATGCATTGTTGTAATATACAATGAAACGTTCTTCTGCTTGCGTTCTGCTGTGGTTTGTTCTCGAACTATCCGACGCTTTCCCTTACGGGGAGGTTGCGGGTTTTTACACGTGGTATCAGAGCTTTGGTTTACAAAGCTAGAGAACAAGACACATTAGAAACATACGAAAGAATTCATCAGATATTGGATTAGTAATATCCAATTAGAATGACTCGTTAGAGATAGGATCAGTAGTATCCTAGAACGAGTGTGAAGAGTATATTTTTTAAATGAAAACCAATTTTGTTTTGAAAATATAAATCAACTATTCGTATTTGATTATTTGTTTTAAATTGAATTGGGCAATCCAGTATATAAAGATTTTGCATATATGTCTTGCAAACGTGTGTTCGAAGTTTTAATATATTGGGTAGATATAGAATCCCCCTAGTGCCCGGGAATAATTCTGGTGATGGGGCACTATCGTCAGTATTTATATTCGAGTGTCGAAGGTGTGATATTTATATATTTCCATTAGACTGGTGTGAGAACCAAAATTAGATAGGGCCTATTGTTGTGATTTGGCATCAAAAAAATCTGATTTTTGTCTATGTATCAAAGTTATGAATTTGAAACTCTAATTCACTAATTGATTGATGTTTGTGTTGTTTGTTTATTTGTTTGCTAATTTTTAGCCATTTAGCCTAATAGCACCAAATATTGACTTGTATTGAAATTTGGTCGCATTTGCTTGCATATACTTGTATATCATTGAACAGGTCATAGCAAGGAGGCTAGAGCCAGAGAATAAAATTTGTTTGCCCGACAAATAGGTACATGTTTACTACATAATTTCCTGTTTTGTTTGGGTGATGATGATTTTGTGAGCCTATTGGCTAGCCGCTTGGCTTTTTCTTTTTCTTTTTGAGATCTGAAGGACCGGGGAAGCTATTTGAAATTCCCCGATGCTCCCGGTGCAGGGGAGGTTATGGCGAAATTTTTCAAAAATTTAGGGTGTTAGCCAAATTTTTGAAATTTTGAAAATTCTCAGAAACTAAAGAGTTGGAGAATGAAAGCCAGATCGAGCGTAGAGTTGATTAATCAAACCACTTTCGACTTTGTTCCTTTTCGGGGACGAAAAGTTTTAAGTGGGGGAGATTGTAACAACCCGTAAAATCTGGGCCAGTTTAAAATTTTTATTTTGGCAATTTTAGCGAATTTTGATTATTTAAAATAGATTATTTTAAATAATATCGACGAGAAATTTATTTTGAATAGAATTCGACGTATATATTATATACGTCGTCGTTAGAATATATTATAATTATATATAATTATAAAAGGAATAGAAAATGGCGCGGTAGTTCGAAAATTCGATTTCTAATTTCAAATGAATATACAGAATTCAATATAAGTCAGAATTGAACGAAACAAGAAATATTTGAATCTGTATAACTATATCTTTGTAATGAAGTTAACAAACTGAGATTTCATCTTAGAAATGATAAGATATGTCCAGTTTAAAATTAGAAATAGTCGCTGTGGAATTTATATATATTTTTTTATATATATAAGGCCCTTAAAAATGGACATTTTGCAAACGACCTCGGAATTCGACGAGACCAGTTTTGTTGGGTCCGTGATGTTAAGTTATTGCTAGATTCCAAATTTCATAATTTTCTGAATCAATATGTGAGCGTGGCAAAGGAAAACGCGTTTGACCATTTCGGTTGATTTTAATCGACTGGAAATTAGCCATTTTTCTAACGGTCTCAGAATTCGACGAAACTAGTTTTGTTAGGACCGTATCGTCAATACGAAACTAGAAAATATTTTTCTGGAATTTTTCTAGTTAGTATGTGACCCCGGTAATTTGAAATGTACGTTTAAAATTCGATATAAGGATTTAAATGTAAATTCAACGGGAACTGATTGTAACGATCAAACCAGCTTACGATACATATCCCATTGTGTTCGGAATGGGGGTAAAACGCTATGGACGACAGGCGGTGGACCTCGTTTCGAGGTCGTATGTAAAAGTCAACCCTTTTGCAAAATTTAATAATTAAATAATAATAAAAAAATAAAAAAAATTACCTTTCCCCCCCTTTTCTTCTTCGTGGCCCCCCCGAATCACTTATCAGAAATCGATTTAGGAAAAAAAAAAAAAACCTAAGCATCGCGACGCCCGCCCCCTCGTCTCGACGTCGACGAAGACATCACCGCCTCCCCTCAGATCGGAATCCCCTCTCCCCTCCTCGCGACGACGACACACGCCCCCCTTCCCTCTTGAACCTCAAAATCGGAGCCGCCCAACCCTCCAGGCGCCGCCGCCTATGGCCAGAACCCCACCTCCGGCGACTACACAGCAAACCCCGACCACCCCTAAGCCCAGCGCCTCCCCTCTTCTTCCACTGTAAGTTTTAGTTTTTTTATTTATTATTATGAATATTTTATTTTTGTTTTATCTTTACAGATAAAAAACTGCATTTTTAATAAAAGGGAAACTGATTTTTTGAAAAATAATAAAAACTGAATCTTTTAAAAGATAAAAACTGTTTTGTTTTTAAAAGAGTTAAAACTGAATTTTAAAAAGATTGAAAACTGATTTTTTTTATTTAGGGATTTTAAAAACTGATTTTTTTATATAAAGTTAAAACTGATTTTAATTGAAAGTAAAAAAAACTGAATTTTAATTAAAAGTTAAAACTGATTTTGATTGAAAGTAAAAACTGGATTTTAATTAGTTTAAAACTGATTTTCTTTTTAAAGTAAAACTGAAATGATATTTTTAAAGTATAGAAAAGTTTAGATCTTTATAATGGAAAAGAAAAGATTTTTATTTTAAATAAAGATTAGTTTTTACGGAGGAAAGGATAAAGATTATATTTTTGAAACTGTAAAGATTATATTTTTGACACTATAAAGAATTGATTGAATATATTTTCATGTGTGAAGCAACGAAGTAGAAAAATTCGATTTTTATATATTGAACTTTGAAATAAAAATTCGATTTTTATATATTGAACTTTGAAATAAAAATTCGATTTTTATATATTGAACTTTGAAATAAAAATTCGATTTTTATATATTGAACTTTGAAATAAAAATTCGATTTTTATATATTGAACTTTGAAATAAAAATTCGATTTTTATATATTGAAAGTCGTAGTAAAAATTCGATTTTTATATATTGAATAACATAGTAAAAATTCGATTTTTACATATGTAGAGAATACGGGCGAAAGCGACAAAAAGGCGAGGTCGACGAAGAATTCTGCAAAGGAAGAGCCGTGGAGCTAGGATAGCTATATGTGAGAATTTCTCACCTTTCAATTTAATTTTTCTAGTTATATATATACTAGGATGCAGACGGTGCTTAGTAGCACCCGACACAATCGTCCACAGACCATGGACTTGTTTGTTTGACTGTTTGGTGATTGATTGCGATATTGGTTTGAATGTGGTTTGTGGTGTGAAAAATCGAATCGATAAATTGGTTAGGATTAGACGTGCGCCGTTATAAGGCGAAGGAGTAAGGCTAGGTTAGACTCTTACTCCAAATTTTGTGGTTTGCATAACGAATTGATTTGATTGATGTGTGAATGGCGTGGGCCTTCACTAGACAGGGGATAAGGCTAGGCCTCGTCCCGTTTCTAGTATCGTGCCGTTATGCCGCCGAAATTTTCTAAAATAAGTTAGAAAAATAAAAATATCATTTTATTGAATGAATAGAAATTCATAGGTTGAAATAAAATGTTTTATCGTTAAAAATATAATTTTTAACGTGAATATGAAAATAGTGAAGTGAATAAATAAATATTCATTTACAAACCAGATGGTTTGTTTATGTACACTTATTTGAATGACATTGATTGGGACGATAAATTTTACACATCGCCCAACTGCACAAATAAAATATGCGTTTGATTGTTTGAAACCCCACACGGGTGTTGGGATGAAATTTGAAGTTCACTCATCCTGATTGATTAAATATGTCGATCGATTGATTGACAGGCTGTTATAAGCGTTGAATATCTATATTTGATGCTTTTACAGTGTAGTGCACTTTGGTTGATGGTTGATTATTTTCAATGTTATTATATACATGTGTTGTATGAAAATCCATATAATTAACTTTATATGGTGATTGATTGGGCCTCATTCCAATTTGAAAAATAAAGAATATTATAAAATAAAAGTTCATGTGTTGACAGTACTCATTCATTGAGATTGGTCATGTGTTGAACGAAATATTTTGATAATAACAACTATTTTGAAAAAGAAATATTTGAAATAGAATATTTGAAAATAGAAATTTATGAAGTCGTGTTGATTAGATTGACGCCATTTTGACGTGAACGATATTTATATCGATTTTATTCATCTTAAAAATGAATATTGAAAAGTGATTTCGAAATCGAATATTTTGAATTGAATTGAAAACGATTTCGAAATGAATTGAATTGAAAACGATTTCGAAATGAATTGAAAACGATTTCAAAGTGAATTGAAAACGATTTCAAAGTGAATTGAAACGATTTCGAAATGAATTGAAAACGAATTCAAATTGAATTGAAAGCAAATTGAAACGAATTCAAATTGAATTGAAATTTGAATTGAATAGAAATGAATTTTAAAACGAATTTATAGAGAAGAATTCAATTTTGCTTTGGATTGAAATGGAAGTTGAAATAGATTTTGAAAACGAATTTTAAAACTATTTATATAATTCGTTTTAAATAGAAATCGACAAAATATATATTATATATATTATATATATAATATAATGGCCTGAATAGAACGCGCCGCGCCGCGGCAGTTCGTGAATTTCGACCATTTATTTCAAACGGACATTACGGGAGATCCGACCGTCGGATTCTCCTAAAACCGGAACCGTTGGGTTCGTATCGAAAAGAGCTTTCTAATGAATGTTAGAAATTTGAAATCTAACAGTTGGATTTGGAGATACGTCCAAATCAATTTCGAAAAAGGTCGCTGTAAGTGCAGTTCGATGGCCGTTAATGGAAATCGACTGTACGGGCCTTGATAAAATTATTAAAAATAGTAATAATTTGTGTAAAATCATAAGAAATGATTTGTGAAAGTTTGGGATGAAAAACTCCATATTTGAAAATATAAAAATAGATTTTTATCGAAATGAACTAGTTTTGAACTAGAATTATAATTCTATTTATTTTTAAATAAATAAATTGAATTTGAAATGGTTTTGAAAATAACCAAAATTTCCAATGATTGCATTGGAGTGGAGTTGAATCGAAATTGTCTTCGGAATATTTCGATGTTGGAATTCGTGATATTACAGGTGTTGTTATGGAAATTTGAAAGATATATATTTGTATCGTTATTTCCAATACGACATTTGTTAGTCGTAGAATTCGATATTGAATATAAGCCGATATATTTTCTATTCAGAGCCTTGTATTGAATATCGAATGTGATTTGGGTTTGTCGTGAATGGTGTCTTCACTAACACTGTTCTTGAACCCAGTTGAGAAAAGATTAAATCTTTTTATTTAGATTTAATGAAGTGTACCAATTAAATGATATTTAATTGGAATTGAATTGGTATTGATTTTTGGGTTTATCGTGAACAATGTTTTAAATAACACTTGTTCTTTAACCCGATAATTAATGGAACGTGATTTGGGTTTGTCGTGAATGGTGTCTTCACTAACACTGTTCTTGAACCCAGTTGAGAAAAGATTAAATCTTTTTATTTAGATTTAATGAAGTGTACCAATTAAATGATATTTAATTGGAATTGAATTGGTATTGATTTTTGGGTTTATCGTGAACAGTGTTTTAAATAACACTTGTTCTTTAACCCGATAATTAATGGAATGTGATTTTGGGTTTATCGTGAATCGTGTTTTTAAATGACACTGATTCTTTAATCCAGATAATGATTAAAACTAAGTGGAGTTTTAACGAATCTTTAATTAGATTGAAAAGATCGAGAATGGAGTATCACCAGTTTTGCTCCAGGCGATAGTTAAATCTTTAATTAGATTTGAACGTGAAATTTAGAAACTAACTGTCGGTTAGCCAAGCAGAATGGTTTTCTGGATATTGATCTGATGTTGGTTTCGGCCTTCGGGGTTAATATTTGGGGAATTATTCTCTTGATTAATTTACGGTTAGTGACTGATGAATTGGAATGAGGCGTATGTTGTGTTTGTGTAACACTTATTTAAAATATACGCGAGTTATTCGGGAAGACCGGGTTTATCCCATTCTGAATAACTGATACGACGATAAGTCGAAGATGAAGACGATGGTCGAAGACCGGAGGTCTTCACGTCGTTTGGGTAATTACTGATGATCTTGATTGGGCTGTACACCCAAGAAGATGGAAACAGTTAGTGATCGTCCAGACGTACTTGGAGATCGATGGATATGCGGGGTACTAGGTGCCTCCGGTTTCGTTCAGACCCAGAACGGACTTGTAAATGGACTGTGTGTCTGACATCGGATTTCATTCTGTGTGACTGATATCGGTTGCATAGGATGGTTTGCCTGTGTGGCATGCTAAGATGCAAATGATCAAGGCTTCTGTTGAAAAGCAAAGTCTTGTGGTGATGATCAAAGCACGGCCTTTGTGGCGTAGCTTTGTGTAACGTTTACTTCGCGAGTTTCACACCCGGTATGAACCAAAAACGGGAGACGGACCTCAGGGAGGGCATGCGTTTCCTTCTAGATAAAAAGTGGCGTCAGTGGTTTTACACGCCCTGACGAGTTTGACTTATGTGGTTGTTGCTGTTGCGAGGCGCCTCGGATTGATCGGTCGTTCTCGAACCGATGGAGTCATTTAGTTGGCTCATTTACGCCCCAAAGGGCGGGGAAACGTAGTGTTCAGGCATTTTAATCCACATCGGTGGACCGGCCCTGTCGCTCCAAGGGTCACTCGAGCTCTGATCCTGAGACATGGGCTAGATTGTCTCGAAGTCGGTGAGGACTATCTTTTGCCTCGGTTCATAGATGGAAATCCAATTTCCGAATACGTGACTTTGCGGTTTTATTTGTAAACCTATGTATGGCGACATAGTGGCATGGGACGCTCATGTCGCCTATGATTGATACTTATGATTTGAAGTTGCTTTATGCACTATGCACTTATAATAGTATCAAATGATCTGTTTTAAACGTATCAAGCATTCTTTGGCTGTTATAAGGGAAAACCCTATCCCCCGGCTTGCGTTGCATTGTGTGATAGGACCTGGGTCTTATAACAGCTTCATTTTTCTTTACTTAGCATTGCGCTGTTTGTTTTATGCACTGGTATTCTTGGGAGGAAACCCGTTCCGTGTTATATGGCGTGGTCCCTTGATTTACCTAGCTTTAAAAATAAAGATTAACTGTTTTAGTTCTCACACCAGTCACATGACTGACCTGGAGTTTATTGTTTTAACCTAAACTCTGGGTGCCCTTATTTTGACACGGGCAGCTAGTAGTTTTGGTTTTGCAGATTTATATTCACAGGATCCTGGTTTACAGCTGGAACGATATCCGGAAAGCTTTGTATCCGTATATCTCCTTCTAGTTGTGTATTGTATTATTTTCCGCTGCTATGTATTTAAATGTAATTTAAATCTCTGATATTTCTGTGTAATATTCATTTATACTCTGTATATTCTTGTAATCTGATGCATTGTTGTAATATACAATGAAACGTTCTTCTGCTTGCGTTCTGCTGTGGTTTGTTCTCGAACTATCCGACGCTTTCCCTTACGGGGAGGTTGCGGGTTTTTACACAAACCGTACATGAGCTGAACAGAAAGCAAGAGATATCCAAGCTAAGTGCTAGAGTTTCCTCCCTGAGAACCTGGGGGGGGGGGGGGGGGGACCGAAAAAAAAGAGGCGAAAGAAAACAGGTCAGTCATAAAGATTGGTAAGTCCTAGTGACTTTCAATATAAAAACTAGTAAAGGTAACAAGATAGGTATAAACTGAAAATAAACATAAGGATGATGATAAGTCTGGCATGATAAACTAAGATAACGAGATAACTCAAGTATAGCATCGCATGTTCAAGGTTCGCTACACCAATTGTACTAGTATCCTAACCCATGTCAAGTATTAACCATGAAATGATCCCTTGGCCCAATATCATGAAATGACCCAACCCGGGGTCCTACGGAACGATTCACTAATCGATCGGCTCCCTACAAGTTCTAGCTCGTCATGTGTCTGTGTCATACGGCCCAATCATGAAATGTAGTCACCTATGCTAGGTCCACCATAGGGTGTATCAAGCCGTAGGGTGCCAACCACCAACACGAATCAAGCACGCACGGTGTAAACCTACTGGTGCCCAATGCTTGCTTTTTCAACTCTGGACTACGTGCACGACCATAGTCCGCCTGAACCTACAATGGCGCACCTACTCAGCCGTCGTTCTGGTCGCTTACAATCAGCCCAATAATCGTGCCCCACCCTGCCTAGTCCCAGGGTATCGTGATACATCTAAGTGGGTTACTGCTGAAAAGGACCGCGTAACTAGGGTTTCTAATGGGTTAAGTGTTGTCATTCAAATTTGTGACTTAACCCTATCCAAATCATGCATCAAGTTGGTTAAGTGTGTTCAAGCGGTTCATGACTTAACCCTATCAAATCATCATGTCAATTTGGTTAAGTATATTCAAGTGGTTCATGACTTAATCCTATCCTGTGGCATAAATTCATTAATGCGCCCCAACCTCTCACATTAGACTAGTTGTTGTGGTCACTGGATTTGCCGGGCGGTTCCGGGCAGATTTACACCACAAGTAGTCTAACCTCGGGTTTTAGGTGCGATATGACCAACTACCCACATTGGATCCTATTGTTTGCAGTCACTGGATTCGTCGGGCGGTTCCGGGCAGATTTACACTGCAAACTCAACCCAACCTCGAGTTGGCCATTTTCAGGTTTATCTAAGTGTCATGTCCATGTTCAAGTTTTCATATCAAAATTCATGTCGAGTTTCATGTCAGGTTTCATGTAAATTTCATGTCAAGTTCTTGTCCATATACAGGTTCAAGTTATAACAACGTTCATGTTCAAGTTCAAAGCCAATTCATGTTTTACCTAATCTACCCAAATCGCATTCCCATCGCACGTAAACTCGAATCGAAACAAATAAATCTAATTAGGGAATAACATAAAAAGGGACGGGTATAAGGTGGCAAAAGTGATTACTAGCATAGCATGGTATAATTTGAGATAAATGATTACAACAATACTGGCATATGGAATATCGGCCTCAAACATTAAGATTCCAAATCTAGCAAAATAAGGTACTAGTCATGATAATAGTTGACATAAGGTGATAGTCATAAACTTGTGACTAATAACAGATTCAACATTTCAGGCATGATAATATGAATGGTTCTTCTTTTTGATTTACAACATGAATATGCCCCAAATCAACGTCATAGTAATATACCCAAAAGTCAAGATCCAAGATGAACAAGAATGGATGTAAAACAGCCATCTTGCACAGGTCCAATTTCAATTTACAACATATTCATATTACGTTTACAGTTTAAATCTAAAAGTAACTAGGGCTTACAGATCATGGTTCCAGAATTAGAAAAAGAAAGTCGATGTTGAATCTTTATGTGCTTAGTCGAGTCCTAACAGAAATCACCAAATCAGCAAATCTCTCAACGTAGTTTTGACGTAGAAGAAGTAGTCCCTTTCTCTAATTTCCCAACCAGAATTTGAGCAGCATAAGGTTAGAGAGAATTTTGTGTAGAGAGACTAGAGTTAGGGGCTGTTTATATAGGGTCAGGCCAACGAATCTAGACAGAAATCGGACTAGAAACATCAGAGTGAACTCTGACTCAAAAATGGGCTCGGCAACCAGGTCGACTCTATGGTCGACCTGGTCCTAGGTAGGTCGACTCTATGGTCGACCCCCAGGTCGACCTGGTCTTGGGTGGGAAATTTCCCGCCCAGTCCGTTCTGGGGTTTGAATTCGAAATTTGAATTCGAATTCTGAGCTGTTTTGAACTTGAAAATTTCTGAAAACTTCGAAGGGTCATAACTTGGTCATACGGACTCCGATTTTCGAAAACTCGAACTCGTTTCCTAGCAGAATTTCGAGACGGACATAATGGCGTAACCCGTTGCCCTTGATTCTTATTTTAAAAATTAATTCTGCCTTGATTTATGGTTATAACACGTTATTAAAATATGGGTTGTTACATTCTCCCCTCCTTAAAGGATTTCGTCCCCGAAATCTCTAAGTTAGAAAGAATATATCCTGCCATCCAATCATCCACAGGCAACCATTGTCCTTAAAAGATTTCTAGTGCTATATAAACATATGCAGTAAGTGTGTGTATATGTACTTATCTAATGCAAAAGATCAGGCGGTTACTGATTCAGTAAACCTCCTTAATGCAAAATATGTTAGTGTAATGAGTCCAACATGTATGCAAATTCCTAACATAATTTATAATCTCTACATGAGTGCACATAACATTCATTCATATGCAACATCCAAGTGATAACATAACAAGTTCCATCCATGTACAAGTATAAGCACTGATGCATATGCAACATGAAAATGTGACTGAGCCGATCTAGTGCCTAATGTGTGTCATGCATCCACTAGCAATCACTTGCAAACACTTGCAACCATTTGCAAACATCAACCATAACATGTTTCAATCACATGTTTACATCCATATGGTTCTATCTAAGGTTCTCAAGCTAAGATCGAGAAGATAACAAGACAAACCTAGGTAGTAAAAGCATGATACGAAAAGTTTTCAAGTTTATAGGAAAAAGAGATCGAGAATGTACCCTCAAAAAGAAATGGGTAAAGCGCGTGTATCTTCTCTTCGGTTTCCCAAGTTGCGTCTTCTTGGGCTTCACTCCACTGAACTTTAACTAGATTGACTTCTCGATTCCTTAACTTCTTGATCTCCGTTCCTAAGATACGAATCGGAACTCGCCTCAATGTTGCTTCTTTTTCCACTTCTACGCCTTCAAGGATGCTTGGCTCAACCATTTCGGCTGATTCATGTAAGCACTTTCGGAGATGCGAGACATGAAAGACATTGTGTACTCCGGCCAGCCTCTCGGGTAATTCTACCTTATAGGCCATCTGCTCAACCCTCCCAGTGATAGGGAACGGTCCTACGAACCTTGGTGCTAGCTTTCCAACCGCTCCATAACGAACTACATTGCGTAAAGGAGAAACTTTTATAAAGACCATGTCTCCAACTTCGAACTCTAGGTATGTCCTTCTCTTGTCCGCATAAGATTTCTGTCTATCTTGGGCCGTTTTCATCCGTCTTCGTATCAACTCAACCTTCTCAGAAGTGTCCCTTATCATGTCAGGCCCAAGTATAAGCCTGTCTGTCGTCTCCCACCAACGAGTTAGCAACTTGCACGGTCTTCCATACAGGGCTTCGAACGGTGCCATTCCGATGCTAGCTTGGTAACTATTATTATATGCAAACTCTACGAGAGGAAGATGGTGTTCCCAAGTACCACCAAAGTCAAGAATGCATAGTCTCAAAATGTAATAACCCGGAAATCTGGGCCAGTTTAAAATTTTTATTTCGGTAATTTTAGCGAATTTTGATTATTTAAAATGAATTATTTTAAATAATATCGACGAGAAATTTATTTTGAATATAATTCTAATGTATATATTCGTTTGAATCGACGATAGAATATAATTATTTATTTATATTTATAAAAGGAATGGAAAATGGCGCGGTAGTTCGATAATTCGACTTCAAACTTCAAACGAATGTACCGGGTGCAAAATAATCCAGATTTTAGTGAAACCAAAAATAGTTGAATCAAATTGATAATATCTTTCCAACAAATCCGAAAAATTGAAATTTCATAGCGGGAATTAAAAGATATGTCCAGTTGAAAATTCTGAATAGTCGTTGTGGAATTCAGGCCCTTAAAAATGGAAATTTTGGAAACGACCTCGGATTTCGACGAAACCACTTTTGTTGGGTCCGTGATGTAAAGTTATTGCTAGGTTTCAAATTTTATAATTTTTTGAATCAATATGTGAGCGTGGCAAAGGAAAACGCGTTTGACCAGTTTTAGTTGATTTTAATCGACTAGAAAACGGCCATTTTTCAAACGGTCTCAGAATTCGATGAAATTAGTTTTGTTAGGACCGTATCATCAATACGAAGCTAGAAAATATTTTTCTGGAATTTTTCGAGTTAGTATGTGACCCCAGTAGTGTGAGTGACCTACCAGCCCTGACATTTATATACTTTTCACCTGTGTGGTTGTTGCTGTTGCGAGGCGCCTCGGTTAGATCGGACGATCCGGGTCCGATGGAGTCATTCGTTGGCTCATTTACGCCCCAAAGGACGGGGAAACGTATTGTTCAGGCACTATAATCCACATCGGTGGACCGGCCCTGTCGCTTCAAGGGGCAGTTGCGGCTGTTCCGGAGACATGGGCTAGATTGTCTCGAAGACGGTGAGGACGATCCCTGGCCTCGGTTCATAGATGGAAATCCAATTTCCAAATACGTGACATTTCGATTTTAGTTGTAATCCTATATATGGCGACATAGTGGGTTGGGGCGCTTATGCCGTCTATGATTGATACTTATGATTTGAAGTTGTTTTATGCACTATACACTTATTATAGTATCAAAAGATTTGTTTTAAATGTATCAAGCATTCTTGGCTATTATAAGGTAAAAACCCTATCCTCCGGCTTGCGTTGCATTGTGTGATGGGAACTGGGTCTTATAATAGCTTCATTCTTCTTTATTTAGCATTGCGCTGTTTGTTTGATGCACTGGTATTCTTGGGAGGAAACCCGTTCCGTGTTATACGGCGTGGTCCCTTGATTTACCTAACTTTAAAATAAAGATTTATAACTGTTTTAGTTCTCACACCAGTCCCATGACTGACCTGGAGTTTATTGTTTTAACCTAAACTCTAGGTGCCCTTATTTTGACACGGGCAGCTAGTAGTTTTGGTTTTGCAGATTGATATTCACAGGATCCTGGTTTACAGCTGGAATGATATCCGGAAAGCTTTGTATCCGTATATCTCTTCTAGTTGTGTATTGTATTATTTTCCGCTGCGATGTATTTAAATGTAATTTAAATCTCTGATATTTCTGTGTAATATTGATTTATACTCTGTATATTCTTGTAATCTGATGCATTGTTGTAATATACAATGAAATGTTCTTCCGTCTGCGTTCTGTTGTGGCTTGTTCTCGAACTATCCGCGCTTTCCTTTACGGGGAAGTTACGGGTTTTCAAAGTTGGTATCAGAGCTTTGGTTTACAAAGCTTAGAGAACAAGACACATTAGAACCATACGAAAGAATTCATCAGATATTGGATTAGTAATATCCAATAGGAATGACTCGTTAGAGACGGGATCAGTAGTATCCTAGAACGAGTGTGAAGAGTATATTTTTAAAATGAAAACCAATTTTGTTTTGAAATTTAAACCATTTCATACGTATTTAAATATTTATTCTATATTGATTTGGACAATCTAATATATAGAGATTTTGCATATATGTCTTGCAAACGTGTATTCGAAGTTTTAATATACTAGATAGTTATAGAATCATACTCTAGTGCCCGGGGATAATTCTGGTGACGGGGCACCATCGCTAGTATTTATTTTCGAGTTACGAAAGTGAGATTTCTATATATTTCCAATTGACTGGTGTGAGAACCGAAACTAGATTGGGCTTACGTTGTGAATTGGCATCAAAAACATGATTTTCTGTATATGTATATGTACCAAATTATGAATTTGAAACGTTAATCCACTAATCGATTGATGTTTGTGTTGTTTGTTTATTTGTTGATAATTTTGAACCATTACGCCTAATTGTATCAAATATTGTATTGTATTGAAAATTGGTTGCATTTGCTTGCATATACATGTACTTACATTGAACAGGTCATAGCAAGGAGGCTAGAGCAGAGAATAAAATTGTTTACCCGACAAATAGGTACATGTTTACTATAATTTACTGCTTTGTTTGGGTGATGATGATTTTATGAGCCGATTGGCTAGCCGCTTGGCTTTTTCTTTTTCTTTTTGAGATCAGAGGGCCTATATGGCAATTTCGGGATTTTTCCATGCTCCCAGTGCAGGGGAGGTTATGGCGAAATTTTTCGAAAATTTAGGGTGTTAGCCAAATTTTTGAAATTTTTGAAAAGTTCTTAGAAACTGAAAAGTTGAAGAACTTAAGCCATAATAAAAATATTGAAAGTTGAGTTGATTAGTTAAACAACTTTCGGCTTTGTTCCTTTTCGGGGACGAAAAGTTTTAAGTGGGGGAGATTGTAATAACCCGGAAATCTGGGCCAGTTTAAAATTTTTATTTTGGCAATTTTAACGAATTTTGATTATTTAAAATGAATTATTTTAAATAATATCGATGAGAAATTTATTTTGAATATAATTCTAACGTATATATTCGTTTGAATCGACGATAGAATATAATTATTTATTTATATTTATAAAAGGAATTGAAAATGGCGCGGTAGTTCGATAATTCGATTTCAAACTTCAAATGAATGTACCGGGTGCAAAGTAATCCGGATTTTAGTGAAACCAAAAATAGTTCAATCTAATTGATAATATCTTTCCAAGAATTCGAAAAATTGAAATTTCATAGCGGGAATTAAAAGATATGTCCAGTTGAAAATTCTGAATAGGCTGTGGAATTCAGACCCTTAAAAATGGAAATTTTGCAAACGACCTCGGATTTCGACGAAACCACTTTTGTTTGGTCCGTGAAGTAAAGTTATTTCTAGGTTTCAAATTTCATAATTTTTCGAATCAATATGTGAGCGTGGCAAAGGAAAACGCGTTTGACCAGTTTCAGTTGATTTTAATCGATTGGAAAATGGCCATTTTTCAAACGGTCTCAGAATTCGATGAAATTAGTTTTGTTAGGACCGTATCGTCAATACGAAGCTAGAAAATATTTTTCTGGAATTTTTCGAGTTAGTATGTGACCCCAGTAAATTGAAATGTGCGTTCAAATTCAATATATAGAGTTATATGTTGATTTTGACGAAAACTGATCGAAATGATCGAATCAGCTTATGGTACATATCCCATTGTGTTCGGAATGGAGGTAAAACGCTATGAACGACAGGCGGTGGGCCTCGTTTAGAGGTCGAATTAAAAAGTCAACTTTCGGAAAATAAATAAATTAAAAAAATACCCCTCTCCCCCTTACTTCCTCTCAGCCCCCCCCCCCCCCCCCCGTTCATTTCTAAAACGAAAAAAAAAAAATCCCCAAAAGAAATCGCGTCGCCCCCCCATCTGCCGCCGCCGCTCGCCATCGACCCCCTCCCCCCTGCCCAGCTCCTCCCCGACGTCCTCGCTCCACCCTCGACCTCGTCCGAGCCCCCATCTCCAGTCGCGACACCCCCCCCCCCCCACCAAATCGAAGTCGCGCGCCGCCCTAGGCGAGCCACCGCCGCGCCGCCACCTTCTTCTTCCCCCCTCCTCCAACGCCAGCTGCACCTCCCCGGTTGATCAACGACACCCCCCTCCTCCTCCACATATCGATGTAAGCTTTTTATTTAATAAAAAATTAGATTTTTATGCTGAGAAAAATTAGTTTTTCACACTAGAAAAGATTAGATTTTTAAAATAGAAAAGATTAGATTTTTAAAATAGAAAAGATTAGATTTCCAAAATAGAAAAGATTAGATTTTTAAAACAGAAAAGATTAGATTTTTAAAATAGAAAAGATTAGATTTTTAAAATAGAAAAGATTAGATTTTTAAAATAGAAAAGATTAGATTTTTAAAATAGAAAAGATTAGATTTTTAAAATGGAAAAGATGCGATTTTTAGTGGTGTAAAAATAGAATTTTTATCTATAAAGTAGTAGTATAAAAATGTGATTTTTATACACATGACAACGAAGTAAAAATTCGATTTTTATATATTTAATAGCAAAGTAAAAATACGATTTTTATATATTGAATAGCAAAGTAAAAATTCGATTTTTATATATTGAATAGCAAAGTAAAAATTCGATTTTTATATGTTGAATAGCAAAGTAAAAATTCGATTTTTATATATGTAGTGAATACGGATGAAGAAAGTGATGAAAGATGAAACGGCGAAGATTTCTGTATAAGAAGAGTCGTGGCGTTGGATTTAGCTTTCTGTGAGAACTTCTTACCTTTAATTTAATTTTCTAGTTAAAATATATACTAGGATGCAGACGGTGTTTAGTAGCACCCGACACCCGTCGTCCACAGACCATGGACGGCTTATATGCTTGGTTGTTTGATTTTGATGTGTAGTTGATTGTGTGATGTGATGTGAAATGAAATAAAATATTTATATAGTTAAAAATATTTTATAGTTAAAAATATTTTATAGTTAAAAATAGAATTTTTAACGTGTATATGAAATGAAATAAAAATAAACAAATCGGACGATTTGTTTATATACACACATTTGACTGATATCGATTGGGACGATAAATTTTACACATCGCCCAACTGCACAAATAAAATCTGTGTTTGGTTGTTTGAAACCCCACACGGATATTGGGATGATATTTGATGTACACTAATCCCGATTGTTTAGTTGTATGTCGATCGATTGATTGACAGACTGTTATAAGCGTTGAATATTTATGTTTGATGCTTACACAGTGTAGAATGCACTTTGGATGATGGTTTGATTATTCATCGTTGTTATTGTATACATGTGTTGTAGAAAACCCATATAATTAACATTATATGATAATTGATTGGGCCTCATTCCGTATTTGAAATAGAAATATTTGAATAGAAATATTTGAATAGAAATATTTGAAAAAGAAATGTTTGAAATAGAATATATGAAGCCGTGTTGATTAGATTGACGCCATTTTGACGTGAACGATATTTATATCGATTTTATTCATTTTAAAATGAATATCGAAAGTGATTTCAAAATCTGATATTTTGAAAGGAATTGAAATTCGAATTAAATTGAATTGAATTGAAATGAAATTCGAATTAAATTGAATTGAAATGAAATTCGAATTAAACTGAATAGAATTGAAATTCTAATTAGATTGAAATCGTTTTGAATTGAATTTAAATCGTATTGAAATTGACCAGAAATGAATTCGAATGGAAATTGAATTGAATTGAAAACGAACAGAAGTTGAATTAGAAAACAATTTGAATTGAAATTAATTTGAAATGAATTTAAAACGAATTTATAAGGAAAATTTCAATTTTGATTTGAATTTGAAATGAAGTTGAAATCGTTTTGAAAACGAATTTAAAACGATTTATATAATACGTTTTAAAAGGAAATCGGCGAAGTATATATTATATATATAATATAATGGCCTGAATAGAACGCGCCGCGCCGCGGCAGTTCGCGAATTTCGACCATTGACTTCGAATGGACATTGCGGGGGATCCGACCGTCGGATTCTCCTAAAACCGGAACCGTTGGGTTCGTATCGAAAAGAGCTTTCTGATGAATATTAGAAATTTGAAATCTAACGGTTGGATTTGGAGTTACGTCCAAATCAAATTTGGAAAAGGTCGTTGTAAGTGCAGTTCGATGGCCGTTGATGGAAATCGACTGTACGGGCCTTGATAAAATTATTAAAAATAGTAATAATTTGTGTAAAATCATAAGAAATGATTTAGAAAGAATTGGGATGAAAAACTCCATATTTGAAAAGATGAAAATAGATTTTTATCGAAATGAACTAGTTTTGAACTAGAATTATAATTCTATTTATTTTTAAATAAATAAATTGGATTTGAAATGGTTTTGAAAATAACCAAAATTTCCAATGATTGCATTGGGATGGATTTGAATCGAAATTGTCTTTGAATTATTTCGATGTTGGATTTCGTGATTATACAGATATTGTTATGGAAATTTGAAAGATATATTTATATCGTTATTTCCAATACGACATTTGTTAGTCATAGAATTTGATATTGAATATAAGCCGATATAATTTATATTCAGAGCCTTGTATTTAATATCAAATGTGATTTGGGTTTGTCGTGAATGGTGTCTTCATTAACACTGTTCTTGAAACCAGTTGAGAAAAGATTAAGTCTTTTTATTTAGATTTAATGAAGTGTACCAATTAAATAATATTTAATTGGAATTGAATTGGTATTGATTTTTGGGTTTATCGTGAACAATGTTTTAAATAACACTTGTTCTTTAACCCGATAATTAATGGATCGTGATTTTGGGTTGTCGTGAACGGTATCTTCAATAATACTGTTCTTAGACCCAAAGGAGTTAAGAAAATCAGAAACTAACTGGGGATTAGTTTAGTTGAATGGTTTCTGGGGTATTGATCTGATGTTGGTTTCGGCCTTCGGGGTTAATACTTAGGGAATTGCTCACTTGCTAATTCACGGTTAGGGACTAAATGAAATGTGATGTGATTTTGGGTTTATCGTGAACCGTGTTTTAAATGACACTGATTCTTTAACCCAGTCACAGATTAAAACTAAGTGGAGTTTTAATGAATCTTTAATTAGATCGAAATAATCGAGAATGGAGTATCACCAGTTTTGCTCCAGGCGATAGTTAAATCTTTAATTAGATTTGAACGTGAAATGGTAATTGAATTTACTGATAACACCGCGGTGTTAGATATGAAGTATTACCAGTTTTACTTCATGGGATGACTAGGTTGGTATTGGGAAATTAAAACAAATGATTACTTCGGTAAGGTTCGTTAATCCCGACTAGTTGAATCGAAATTCAAAAGAAGATTAGAGAATAAATTCAAGGAATTTATCTTTGATAAAATTAATGGGAAACTTTCCCTATGAATATGAAATTTAGAAACTAACTGTCGGTTAGCCAAGCAGAATGGTTTCCTGGATATTGATCTGATGTTGGTTTTGGCCTTCGGGGTTAATATTTGGGGAATTATTCTCTTGTTAATTTATGGTTAGTGACTGATGAATTGGAATGAGGCGTATGTTGTGTTTGTGTAACACTTATTTAAAATATACGCGAGTTATTCGGAAAGACCGGGTTTATCCCATTCTGAATAACTGATTCGACGTGGTGTCGACGATGAAGACGGTGGTTGAAGACCGGAGGTCTTCACGTCGTTTGGGTAATTACTGATGATCTTGATTGGGCTGTACACCCAAGAAGATGGAAACAGTTGGTGATCGTCCAGACGTACTTGGAGATCGATGGATATGCAGGGTACTAGGTGCCTCCGGTTTCGTTCAGACCCAGAGCGAATTTGTAAATGGAATGTGTGTCTGACATTGGATTTTAGTCCGTGTGATTGATTTCTATTAAATATATATCTGTTTGGTGGCAGAAAATTTATTCTCTTGCTTAACGCCCTTCTCTGAGACGTACGAGCTCAGGGGTTATATATTGATGGATATCAAACGCATGGAGTGAATTGCCTGTGTGGCATGCATAAGTGGCAATTGATCGAGGCTTCTGTTGAAAAGCAAAGTCTTGTGGTGATGATCAAAGCACAGCTTGTGTGGCACAACTTTGTGTAACGTGAATTCGCGAGCCTCGCACCCCGGTTGTGAACCAAAAACGGGAGAGGACCTCAGGGAGGGCATGCGTTTCTTTCTAGCTAGGGTGGTGTCAGTGACCTACCAGCCCTGACATTTATATACTTTTCACTTGTGTGGTTGTTGCTATTGCGAGGCGCCTCGGTTAGATCGGACGATCCGGGTCCGATGGAGTCATTCGTTGGCTCATTTACGCCCCAAAGGGCGGGGAAACGTATTGTTCAGGCACTATAATCCACATCGGTGGACCGGCCCTGTCGCTCTAAGGGGCTGTTGCGGCTGTTCCGGAGACATGGGCTAGATTGTCTCGAAGACGGTGAGGACGATCCCTGGCCTCGGTTCATAGATGGAAATCCAATTTCCAAATACGTGACGTTTCGATTTTAGTTGTAATCCTATATATGGCGACATAGTGGGATGGGGCGCTTATGCCGTCTATGATTGATACTTATGATTTGAAGTTGTTTTATGCACTATACACTTATTATAGTATCAAAAGATTTGTTTTAAACGTATCAAGCATTCTTGTCTATTATAAGGTAAAAACCCTATCCTCCGGCTTGCGTTGCATTGTGTGATGGGAACTGGGTCTTATAATAGCTTCATTCTTCTTTATTTAGCATTGCGCTGTTTGTTTGATGCACTAGTATTCTTGGGAGGAAACCCGTTCCGTGTTATACGGCGTGGTCCCTTGATTTACCTAACTTTAAAATAAAGATTTATAACTGTTTTAGTTCTCACACCAGTCCCATGACTGACCTGGAGTTTATTGGTTTAACCTAAACTCTGGGTGCCCTTATTTTGACACGGGCAGCTAGTAGTTTTGGTTTTGCAGATTGATATTCACAGGATCCTGGTTTACAGCTGGAATGATATCTGGAAAGCTTTGTATCCGTATATCTCTTCTAGTTGTGTATTGTATTATTTTCCGCTGCGATGTATTTAAATGTAAATTAAATCTCTGATATTTCTGTGTAATATTGATTTATACTCTGTATATTCTTGTAATCTGATGCATTGTTGTAATATACAATGAAATGTTCTTCCGTCTGCGTTCTGTTGTGGCTTGTTCTCGAACTTTCCGCGCTTTCCTTTACGGGGAAGTTACGGGTTTTCACACAAAAGATCCTCTAGTACCCTATTTACCCTTTCGGTTTGTCCATCCGTCTGCGGGTGATAGGCCGTGCTTAAGCTCAGTCGTGTACCCATTGCTTCTTGCAGACTATTCCAAAACTAGCTAGTGAAAATCAGGTCACGATCACTAACTATACTAGAAGGAACCCCGTGCAACCGTACTATCTCTCGAAGGTAAATAGACGCTAGCCATGATGCGGTCCTCTTGCTTTTCACCGGAATGAAGTGAGAACTTTTCATGAGTCTATCAACTATGACCCATATGCTAGTATTTCCTTTCCTTGACCTAGGCAGTCCATCCACGAAATCCATCGAGATACTTTCCCATTTCCATTGCGAAACCTCCAAAGGGTGTAATAGCCCTCCAGGCTTCTTCGACTCGGCCTTTACTTGTTGGCACACCATGCACTTCGAAACGAACTCTAACACGTCCTTTTTCATTCCATCCCAAAAGAAAATGTGTTTCATATCCCTGTACATCTTATCCCCTACGGGATGTATGGTCATCTTCGAGTGATGCGCCTCTTCGAGAACTTTCCTTACTAAGTCTCCCACTTGTGGGACACATAGCCTTCCATTTTTCAGGGTGGGAATACTTGTGGGACACATAACCTTGTGCCCCCAGGTTAAGGCATTCCCCCTAGTTTTTCAGTGTGGGAATACTCAAGCTTGATCAGGATTTTGCTTTCATCTTGCTTGGAGCTTCATAGTTGTACTGCTTGATTTCATATCTCTCTCTACCGTGGCTACATTGTTGGGGATTATGCTTCTTTTATTATTGTACTCTGATACGTTAAGTACAAGATAAAAAATTTAATGATGTATTTTGTTTTATGCATTTCAGACTTATGACGTAACCATGTTTTGAACAACGATGCTTTATGATTAATAATTTTTTTTATTCCGTTGTTATTTTATATCTGTCTTGTAATGTTTCTACTTTTGTTTACCTATAACGCTTCACGGAACTTAATGCATTCTCTTAATGTGTGACATTAACGGACGTGGGGTGTCACACTTGGTATCAGAGATTATGGTTACCAGATTGGTTAAAAGTTTTTGAAATTTATTTTCAAAAAGGTTTTAAAAGAATGTATTTTCAAAAAGAAAAGTCTGTTCTGAAAAACATATTCCCCAAATCCATATGTAATATTTTTCGATCCTTTGTATGAATCCCTTTGCTTTTCTTTTCAGCATGTCTGGGGAACCTAATATTCCTAAGGGCGTTACGATACCAGGCTGGTTCCGTAGGTATCTAAAGGCCATGACGATTGTCGATAGTCAAGCTGACGTTCCTCCCCCAGCTGCACCCATCGTTCCTCCTCCTCCTTTGTGTGGAGATAATTTCTCTAAGAACTGCAAAGATTTCTGTGCTATGGGAGGAAATCCATTCTATGGAATCGAGACATTTGTAGAGGCAAGGAATTGGCTCAAAGAGACGGAGGATCTGTTTGGAATTTTTGAAGTGGACAATCGTAGGAAGATTCAGTTAGTCGCCTGACTACTGAAAGATGATGCTTCATTCTGGTAGGAAGTGACGCAAGCAAGGCATCCAGTGGAGACTTGGGATGATTTTCGATAAAGGTTTGAAATGAAGTATCTTTCTCAAGTTGAGAAAAGCATGCAAGGAAAGGTTCTTGGCGCTCAAGCAAGGAGGCATGACTGTTAAAGAGTATGTTAACAAATTCAACCAACTAGCGAGGTTTGGATTTGAGCTAGTAGATACCCCGGATAAGAAAGCTTTGCGGTTTACTAGAGGATTGAAAGAACCCCTTCGTGGGTTAGCTATGTCCCATATTTCGATGCGATCAACTTTTGAGAGGCTTGTTGTGTAGCCCTGATGCATGAGGAAGATAAGGATGGAAAGAAAGAAGTTAAGGCTGAGGAAATAGAAAATAAGAAAGTATGTGTAATAACCTGGAAATGCGAGCCAATTTAAAAATTTTATTTTGGCAATTTTAATGAATTTTGAACATTTAAAATGAATTATTTTAAATAACATCGACGAAAAATTATTTTGAATATAATTCGACGTATATATTATATATGTCGTCGTTAGAATATAAATAATTTATTTTAATTATAAAAGGAATTGAAAATGGCGCGGTAGTTCGATAATTCGATTACAAACTTCAATTTAATGTATCGGGTGCAAAACAAACCGGATTTTAGCGAAACCAAAAATAATAGGATCTATTTGGGGATATCTTTCCAACGAATCTGAAAAATTGAAATTTCATAGCGGGAATCAAAAGATATGTCCAGTTGAAAATTCTGAATAGTCGCTATAGAATTCAGGCCCTTAAAAATAGCCATTTTGCAAACGACCTCGGATTTCAACGAAACCACTTTTGTTGGATTCGCGATGTCAAGTTATTGCTAGATTCCAAATTTCATAATTTTTCGAATCAATATGTGAGTGTGGCAAAGGAAAACGCGTTTGATCATTTTTAGTTGATTTTAATCGACTGGGAAATGGCCATTTTTCTAACGGTCTCAGAATTCGACGAAACTAGTTTTGATAGGACCGTATCGTCAATACGAAGCTAGAAAATATTTTTCTGGAATTTTTAGAGTTCGTATGTGACCCCGGTAAATTGAAATTCGCGTTCAAATTCAATATATAGAGTTATATGTGGATTTTAACGGAAACTGATCGAAACGGTCGAATCAGCTTATGATACATATCCCATTGTGTTCGGAATGGGGGTAATTAGCGATGGACGACAGGCGGTGGGCCACGTTTTGAGATCGAATAAAAAGTCAACTCTTTGTAAATTAAATAAATTAAATAATTAAATTAAACCCCTTTTAACTTCTCTGCCACCCCCCGCCCCCCCGTTTTCTTCAAATCAGAAATGAAAACAAAATAAAAAAAATAAAAAAAAGAAAGAAAGGGAAGGAGGAGGCGCGCTCCTCCCAGCAGCGCGTCGCCGGAGCCACGCCGCCGCCAGGAGATGCAGCCCCCCCAAGCTTCCCTCCTCCACGCGACGTTCTCTCTTTTCTTCTCCCTGTAGCCGCCACCACCCAAAACCCTAGCCCCTGGCCACCGTTCGAACCCCAGCACCGCCAGTCTCCATTCCGCCACCCACAAGGACCACCGCCCCATCGATGCTCTCTCCTCTGTCCAATCTAAGACCCCCAGCAGCCCCGCGCCCCTCCTTGAGCCGCCACAGCCGCCGTTTCCTTCCCTCTTTGAACGGTAAATTTGCTAGAGTGTCTCGAAGTGGAGAGGAGCTTGCCCCTTGCCTCGACTCATGACGGAAATCCAATTTCCAATACGTGTATTGCGGTTTTAATTATAGAACTAGTATGGCGACATGATATATGGTACCCATGTCGTCTATGATTGATATTTATGATTGAAATTGTTTTGACACTATACACTTATTATAGTATCAAATGATTTGTTTTAAACGTACCAAGCATGTTTGGCTATTATAAGGGAAAATCCTATCCTCCGGCTTGCGTTGCATTGTGTGATGGGACCTGGGTCTTATAATAGCTTCATTTTTCTAAAAAGCATTGCGTTGTTTATTGATATGCACTGGTATTCTTGGGAGGAAACCCGTTCCGTGTTATACGGCGTGGTCCCTTGAATTACTCTCTTTTAAAGTAAAGTTTTAAATAACTGTTTTAGTTCTCACACCAGTCACATGACTGACCTGGAGTTTATTGTTTTAACCTAAACTCTGGGTGCCCCTATTTTCGACACGGGCAGCTAGTAGTTTTGGTTTTGCATATTTATATTTACAGGATCCTGGTTTACAGCTGGAACGATATCCGGAAAGCTCTGTATCCGTATATCACCTTCAGTTGTGCTTTGTATTATTTTCCGCTGCTATGTAATTTATTGTAATCTCTGATATTTATCGAATGTAATTTATTCATTTATACTCTGTATATTCTTGTATCTGATGGAATTGTTGTAATAGCAATGAAATGTTCTTCCGTCTGCGTTCATTTGTGTGTTGTCCTCAAAGTATCCACTCTTTCCTTCACGGGGAAGTAACGGGTTCTTTACAGAGCTCGAGAACAAGACACATTAGAACCATACGAAAGAATTCATTAGATATTGGATTAGTAATATCCAATTAGAATGACTCGTTAGAGATAGGATCAGTAGTATCCTAGAACGAGTGTGAAGAGTATATTTTTCAAATGAAAACAATCTTGTTTTAAAAATTTAAATCGTTTTATACGTATTTGAATATTTATTTATTTTGAATTTGGACAATCCAATATATAAAGAGTTTGCATATACGCGTCATGAACGTATATTCGAAGTTTTAATATACTGGATAGATATAGAGTCACACTCTAGTTGCCCGGGAATGATTCTGATAAGGCTGCAGCATTATCAGTATTTATATTCGAGTGACGAAGGTGTGATTTCTATATATTTCCATTAGGCTGGTGTGAGAACCAAAACTTATATAGATAGATTTATTTGTTGTGATTTGGCATCAAAAACATGATTTTTTGTATATATATCAAAATTATGAATTTGAAATGATAATCAACTAATTGATTGATGGTTGTGTTGTTTGTTTATTTGTTTGATAATTTTGAACCATTATGCCTAATTGCATCAAATATCGAACTGTATTGAAAATTAGACGCATTTGCTTGCATATACATGTACTTACATTGAACAGGTCATAGCAAGGAGGCTAGAGCAGAGAATAAAATTTGTTTGCCCGACAAATAGGTACATGTTTACCATAATTTATTGTTTTGTTTGGGTGATGATGATTTTATGAGCCGATTGGCTAGCCGCTTGGCTTTTTCTTTTTGAGATCAGAAGGCCTATATGGCGATTTCGGGATTTTCCCGTGGCTCCCGCTGCAGGGGAGGTTATGGCGAAATTTTTCGAAAATTTAGGGTGTTAGCCAAATTTTTGAAGAATTTGAAAATTCTCAGAAACTGAAAAGTTGGAGAATGGAAGCCAGATCGAACGTAGAGGTTATTGATCAAACCACTTTCGACTTCGTTCCTTTTCGGGGACGAAAAGTTTTAAGTGGGGGAGATTGTAATAACCCGGAAATGCGAGCCAATTTAAAATTTTTATTTTGGCAATTTTAATGAATTTTGAACATTTAAAATGAATTATTTTAAATAATATCAACGAAAATTTATTTTGAATATAATTCGACGTATATATTATATACGTCGTCGTTAGAATATAAATATTTTATTTTAATTATAAAAGGAATTGAAAATGGCGCGGTAGTTCGATAATTCGATTTCAAACTTCAATTTAATGTACCGGGTGCAAAACAAACCGGATTTTAGCGAAACCAAAAATAATAGGATCTATTTGGGGATATCTTTCCAACGAATCTGAAAAATTGAAATTTCATAGCGGGAATCAAAAGATATGTCCAGTTGAAAATTCTGAATAGTCGCTATAGAATTCAGGCCCTTAAAAATAGCCATTTTGCAAACGACCTCAAATTTCGACGAAACCACTTTTATTGGATCCGCGATGTCAAGTTATTGCTAGGTTCCAAATTTCATAATTTTTCGAATCAATATGTGAGCGTGGCAAAGGAAAACGTGTTTGATCATTTTCAGTTGATTTTAATCGACTAGGAAATGGCCATTTTTCTAACGGTCTCAGAATTCGACGAAACTAGTTTTGATAGGACCGTATCGTTAATACGAAGCTAGAAAATATTTTTCTGGAATTTTTACAGTTCGTATGTGACCCTGGTAAATTGAAATTCACGTTCAAATTCAATATATAGAGTTATATGTGGATTTTAACGGAAACTGATCGAAACGGTCGAATCAACTTATGATACATATCCCATTGTGTTCGGAATGGGGGTAATTAGCTGTGGACGACAGACGGTGGGCCTCGTTTTGAGATCGAATAAAAAGTCAACTCTTTGTAAATTAAATAATTAAAATAAACCCCTTTTAACTTCTCTGCCCTCCCCCCCCCCCCCCCGTTTTCTTCAAATCAGAAATCAAAACAAAAAAAGAGAAAGAATGGGAAGGAGGAGGCGCGCTCCTCCCAGCAGCACGCCGCCGCCAGGAGGCGCAGCCCCCCAAGCTTCCCTCCTCCACGCGACGCTCTCTCTCTTCTTCTCCCTGTAGCCGCCACCACCCAAAACCCTAGCCCCTGGCCATCGTTCGAACCCCAGCGCCGCCAGTCTCCCTTCCGCCACCCACAAGGACCACTGCCCCCTCGATGCTCTCTCCTCTGTCCAATCGAAGACCCCTAGCAGCCCCGCGCCCCTCCTTGAGCCGCCACAGCCGCCGTTTCCTTCCCCCTTTGAACGGTAAATTTTATTTTGTTTTATTTACTTTATTTTATTTATGTAATGTAATTAAAAATACGATTTTTAACTGAAATAACCTTGTTTTAAAGGTGTTCGATCTATAAATATAAAGCGTTGAATTTATTCTCAGTTTTAGAATTACAAAGATCGGATTTTTAACATGGTAAAGGTCAGATTTTTAAGTTAGAAAGTTTATATTTTTATAGTTAGAAAATATAGATTTTTATAATATGAAAGGTGAAATCTTTTATAAATGAAAAGGTCGTATTTTTATATATGAAAAGCGAAATCTTTATATGAGGAATAGCGTGATAAAAATATAATAGCGATGTGAAAATATAATTTTTATTTATATAGTAGCGGTGTAAAAATAGAATTTTTATATACATGGCAACAATATAAAAATATGATTTTTATATATGTAGTGGCTACGGGAAACAAAAGTGAAGAAAGGCGAGAACGACGAAGATTTCTATAAATGAAGTGTCGTGGAGTTGGATTAGCTATTGGTGAGAATTTCTCACTCTTCAATCTCTTTTTCTAGTTATATATATATATACTAGGATGCAGACGGTGTTTAGCAACACCCGACACCCGTCATCCACAGACCATGGATGGCTTGTTTGTTTGATTGATGTGTTGTGAAAATTGTTTGTGATGTTGATGTGAAACAGATAATAAAATATATTCATAGGTTGAATAAAATAATTTGGTCGTTAAAAATATAATTTTTAACGTGAATGTGAATAAATAAATATTTATTTACAAACCGGACGGGTTGTTTATGTACACCTATTTGAAGGACATTGATTGGGACGATAAATTTTACACATCGCCCAACTGCACAAATAAAGTCTGTGTTTGATTGTTTGATACCCCACACGGGTATTGGGATAAAATACGGCATACACTAATCCCAGTAATTAGTTATATGTCGATCGATTGATTGACAGGCTGTTGTAAGTGTTAGATATTTATATTTGATGCTTATACAGTGTAGTGCACTTTGGATGATGGTTGATTATTTATCGTTGCTATTATATACATGTGTTGTATGGAATCCATATAATTAACTTTGTATGGTAATTGATAGGGCCTCACTCCAATTTAGAAAATAAAGAATATTATAAAATAAAGGTTCATGTGTTGACCGTACTCATCCATTGAGATTAGTCATGTGTCGAACGAAATATTTTAACAATAAAATTTACATCTTTATCATATATAAAATTAGAAACTAACTGGAAAATAGATAAGATGAGTGGTCTCCTGGATATTGATCTGATGTTGGTTTCGGCCTTCGGGGTTAATATTTAAGGAATTGTTCTCTTACTAATTTACGGTTGGAGTCTGATTTGAAATCAAACGATAGATACCATAATTTTTATAAAATATATTAAATAACAAAAATAGTCACACGTGGACAGTACTCATTCGTTGAGAATAGTCATGTGTTGACAAAAATATAGATTCATGTATTGAATATAATAAATATTCATTTGTTGAATAGAATAACGGAATTATTGAAATATATAAAGCCGTGTTGATCAGAGATGCGCTATTTTGACGCGAACGATATTTATATCGATTATATTCGTTTTTGAATTGAATTGAATAGAAAATGAATTCGAATTTGAATTGAATTGAATAGAAAACGAATTCGAATTTGAATTGAATAGAAAACGAATTCGAATTGAATTGAATAGAAAACGAATTTGAATTAAATTGAATAGAAAACGAATTTGAATTGAATTGAATAGAAAACGAATTTGAATTGAATTGAATAGAAAACGAATTTGAATTGAATTGAATAGAAAACGAATTTGAATTGAATTGAATAGAAAACGAATTTGAATTGAATTGAATAGAAAACGAATTTGAATTGAATCGAATAGGAAACGAATTTGAAATAGAATTGAAATCGATTTGAATTTGAAATGAATGTTGAAATTGTTTTTGAAACAAATTTGAAACGATTTATAAAATTCGTTTAAAAGGGGAAATCGACGAAATATATATATTATATATATATTATATATATAATGGCCTGAATAGAACGCGCCGTGCCGCGGTAGTTCGTGAATTTCGACCATTGATTTCGAACGGACATTACGGGAGATCCGACCGTCGGATTCTCCTAAAACCGGAACCGTTAGGTTCGTATCGAAAAGAGCTTTCTAACGAATATTAGAAATTTGAAATCTAACGGTTGGATTTGGAATTATGTCCAAATCAAATTTGGAAAAGGTCGCTGTAGGTGCAGTTCGATGGACGTTGTTGGAAATCGACTGTACGGGCCTTGATAAAATTATCAAAAATATCAATAATTTGTGTAAAATCATAAGAAATGATTTGGGAAAAATTGGGATGAAAAATCCCACATTTGTAAAGATAAAAATAGATTTTTATCGAAATGAACTAGTTTTGAACTAAAATTAAAATCCATTTATTTTTAAATAAATAAATTGGATTTGAAATGGGTTTTAAATAGAATTGATTTGTGGGTTTATCGTGAACGGTGTTTTAAATAACACTAGTTCTTTAACCCGATAATAAGTAGAATATGATTTGGGTTTATCGTGAACTGTGTTTTAGATGACACTAGTTCTTTAACCCAGTAAAAGGAGTTTTAATGAATCTGCAATTAGATTGAAATGTGAATTGATAATTTAAATTATCAAATTTAGAAAGTGAGCGAGAATGGAGTATCACCAGTTTTGCTCCAAAACGATAGTCAAATCTTTAATTAGATTTGAACGTGGAATGGTAATTAATTTTACCGATAACACCGTGATATTAGATATGGAGTATTACCAGTTTTGCTTCATGAGATGAATAGGTTGGGATTGGGAAATAAAATAAATAATTACTTCGGTGTGGTTTGCTTATCCCGTCTAGTTTGAAAAAACCATAGTTTGGTTTGAAATGACATCTAAAGGAAGATTCAAGAATAAATTTTAAAGAATTTATCTTTGATAAAATTTATGGGAACATTTCCCTAAGAATGTGAAATTTAGAAACTAACTGGGGATCAGTTAAGTAGAATGGTTTTACTGGGTATTGATCTGATGTTGGTTTCGGCCTTCGGGGTTAATATTTGAGAAAATGTTCTCTTGCTGATTTACGGTTAGTGGCTGCTAAATTGGAATGAGGCGTATGTTGTGTTTGCGTAACATTTGTTTACTATATACGCGGGTTATTCAGAAAGGCCGGGTTTATACCCATTCTGAATAACCGATTCGACGATATGTCGAAGATGAAGTCGGTGGTTGAAGACCGGAAGTCTTCACATCGTTTAGGTCATTACTGATGATCTTGATTGGGCTGTACACCCAAGATGAGGGAATCAGTTGATGGTCGTCCAGACGTACCTGGAGATCGATGGATATGCGAGGAAAGTGCCTCCGGTTTCGTTCAGACCCAGAACGAACTTGTCAATGGATTGTGTGTCTGACATTGGATTTTATTCTATGTTGATTGATCTCTATTAAATATACATCTGTTTGGCGGTGGAGAATTTATTCTTTTGCTTAACGCCCTTCTCTGAGACGTACGAGCTCAGAGGTTGTATATCGATGGACATCAGTCGCATGGCATGAATTGCCGGTGTGGCATACCTAAGTGGCAATTGATCAAGGCTTCTATTGAAAAGCAAAGTCTTGTGGTTGATGATCAAAGCACGGCCTACGTGGCGTAGCTTTGTATATAACGTGAATTCGCGAGCCTCACACCTTGGTATGAGTTAAAAACGGGATACGGACTGTTGGGAGAACACAACGTTTCTTTCTAGCTTTGGTGGTGTCAGTGACTTACTAGCCCTGACATTTATATACTTTTCACCTATGTGGTTGTTGGAATGAGGCGCCTCGATTATAGGTCTGTAAGGACCGGGAAACGTGTGTTCAGGAATAACTAATCCTCAAACGTAAGAGAGGACCGGCCCAACCGATCCAAGTGGCTGCCCAGAGTGTGTAGTCCTGAGCATTTGATAGAGTGTCTCGAAGTGGAGAGGAGCTTGCCCCTTGCCTCGACTCATGACGGAAATCCAATTTCCAATACGTGTATTGCGGTTTTAATTGTAGAACTAGTATGGCGACATGATATATGGTACCCAGGCCGTCTATGATTGATATTTATGATTGAAATTGTTTTGACACTATACACTTATTATAGTATCAAATGATATGCACTGGTATTCTTGGGAGGAAACCCGTTCCGTGTTATATGGCGTGGTCCCTTGAATTACTCTCTTTTAAAGTAAAGTTTTAAATAACTGTTTTAGTTCTCACACCAGTCACATGACTGACCTGGAGTTTATTGTTTTAACCTAAACTCTGGGTGCCCCTATTTTCGACACGGGCAGCTAGTAGTTTTGGTTTTGCAGATTTATATTTACAGGATCCTGGTTTACAGCTGGAACGATATCCGGAAAGCTCTGTATCTGTATATCACCTTCAGTTGTGCTTTGTATTATTTTCCGCTGCTATGTAATTTATTGTAATCTCTGATATTTATCGAATGTAATTTATTCATTTATACTCTGTATATTCTTGTATCTGATGGAATTGTTGTAATAGCAATGAAATGTTCTTCCGTCTGCGTTCATTTGTGTGTTGTCCTCAAAGTATCCACTCTTTCCTTCACGGGGAAGTAACGGGTTCTTTACAGAGCTCGAGAACAAGACACATTAGAACCATACGAAAGAATTCATCAGATATTGGATTAGTAATATCCAATTAGAATGACTCGTTAGAGATAGGATCAGTAGTATCCTAGAACGAGTGTGAAGAGTATATTTTTCAAATGAAAACAATCTTGTTTTAAAAATTTAAATCGTTTTATACGTATTTGAATATTTATTTATTTTGAATTTGGACAATCCAATATATAAAGAGTTTGCATATACGCGTCATGAACGTATATTCGAAGTTTTAATATACTGGATAGATATAGAGTCACACTCTAGTTGCCCGGGAATGATTCTGATAAGGCTGCAGCATTATCAGTATTTATATTCGAGTGACGAAGGTGTGATTTCTATATATTTCCATTAGGCTGGTGTGAGAACCAAAACTTATATAGATAGATTTATTTGTTGTGATTTGGCATCAAAAACATGATTTTTTGTATATATATCAAAATTATGAATTTGATATGATAATCAACTAATTGATTGATGGTTGTGTTGTTTGTTTATTTGTTTGATAATTTTGAACCATTATGCCTAATTGCATCAAATATCGAACTGTATTGAAAATTAGACGCATTTGCTTGCATATACATGTACTTACATTGAACAGGTCATAGCAAGGAGGCTAGAGCAGAGAATAAAATTTGTTTGCCCGACAAATAGGTACATGTTTACCATAATTTATTGTTTTGTTTGGGTGATGATGATTTTATGAGCCGATTGGCTAGCCGCTTGGCCTTTTCTTTTTCTTTTTGAGATCAGAAGGCCTATATGGCGATTTCGGGATTTTCCCGTGGCTCCCGGTGCAGGGGAGGTTATGGCGAAATTTTTCGAAAATTTAGGGTGTTAGCCAAATTTTTGAAGAATTTGAAAATTCTCAGAAACTGAAAAGTTAGAGAATGGAAGCCAGATCGAACATAGAGGTTATTGATCAAACCACTTTCGACTTCGTTCCTTTTCGGGGAAGAAAAGTTTTAAGTGGGGGAGATTGTAATAACCCGGAAATGCGAGCCAATTTAAAAATTTTATTTTGGCAATTTTATTGAATTTTGAACATTTAAACTGAATTATTTTAAATAATATCGACGAAAATTTATTTTGAATATAATTCGACGTATATATTATATACGTCGTCGTTAGAATATAAATATTTTATTTTAATTATAAAAGGAATTGAAAATGGCGCAGTAGTTCGATAATTCGATTTCAAAATTCAATTTAATGTACCGGGTGCAAAACAAACCGGATTTTAGCGAAACCAAAAATAATAGGATCTATTTGGGGATATCTTTCCAACGAATCTGAAAAATTGAAATTTCATAGCGGGAATCAAAAGATATGTCCAGTTGAAAATTCTGAATAGTCGCTATAGAATTCAGGCCCTTAAAAATAGTCATTTTGCAAACGACCTCGGATTTCGACGAAACCACTTTTGTTGGATCTGCGATATCAAGTTATTGCTAGATTCCAAATTTCATAATTTTTCGAATCAATATGTGAGCGTGGCAATGGAAAACGCGTTTGATCATTTTTAGTTGATTTTAATCGACTGGGAAATGGCCATTTTTCTAACGGTCTCAGAATTCGATGAAACTAGTTTTGATAGGACAGTATCGACAATACGAAGCTAGAAAATATTTTTCTGGAATTTTTAGAGTTCGTATGTGACCCTGGTAAATTGAAATTCGCTTTCAAATTCAATATATAGAGTTATATGTGGATTTTAACGGAAACTGATCGAAACGATCGAATCAGCTTATGATACATATCCCATTGTGTTCGGAATGGGGGTAATTAGCTATGGACGACAGGCGGTGGGCCTCGTTTTGAGATCGAATAAAAAGTCAACTCTTTGTAAATTAAATAAATAAAATAATTAAAATAAACCCCTTTTAACTTCTCTGCCCCCCCCCCCCCCCCCCCCCGTTTTCTTCAAATCAGAAATCAAAACAACAAAAAAAGAGAAAGAAAGGGAAGGAGGAGGCGCGCTTCTCCCAGCAGCGCATCGCCGGAGCCACGCCGCCGCCAGGAGGCGCAGCCCCCCAAGCTTCCCTCCTCCACACGACGCTCTCTCTCTCTCTTCTTCTCCCTGTAGCCGCCAAAACCCTTGCCCCTGGCCACCGTTCGAACCCCAACGCCGCCAGTCTCCCTTCCGCCACCCACAAGGACCACTGCCCCCTCGATGCTCTCTCCTCTGTCCAATCGAAGACCCCTAGCAGCCCCGCGCCCCTCCTTGAGCCGCCACAGCCGCTGTTTCCTTCCCCCTTTGAACGGTAAATTTTATTTTGTTTTATTTACTTTATTTTATTTATGTAATGCAATTAAAAATACGATTTTTAACTAAAATAACCTTGTTTTAAAGGTGTTCGATCTATAAATATAAAGCGTTAAATTTATTCTTAGTTTTAGAATTACAAAGATCGGATTTTTAACATGGTAAAGGTCAGATTTTTAAGTTAGAAAGTTTATATTTTTATAGTTAGAAAATATAGATTTTTATAGTATGAAAGGTGAAATCTTTTATAAATGAAAAGGTCGTATTTTTATATATGAAAAGCGAAATCTTTATATGAGGAATAGCGTGATAAAAATATAATAGCGATGTGAAAATAGAATTTTTATTTATATAGTAGCGGTGTAAAAATAGAATTTTTATATACATGGCAACAATATAAAAATATGATTTTTATATATGTAGTGGCTACGGGCAACGAAAGTGAAGAAAGGCGAGAACGACGAAGATTTCTATAAATGAAGAGTCGTGGAGTTGGATTAGCTATTGGTGAGAATTTCTCACTCTTCAATCTCTTTTTCTAGTTATATATATACTAGGATGCAGACGGTGTTTAGCAACACCAGATACCCGTCATCCACAGACCATGGATGGCTTGTTTGTTTGATTGATGTGTTGTGAAAATTGTTTGTGATGTTGATGTGAAACAGATAATAAAATATATTCATAGGTTGAATAAAATAATTTGGTCGTTAAAAATATAATTTTTAACGTGAATGTGAATAAATAAATATTCATTTACAAACCGAACGGTTTGTTTATGTACACCTATTTGAAGGACATTGATTGGGACGATAAATTTTACACATCGCCCAACTGCACAAATAAAATCTGTGTTTGATTGTTTGAAACCCCACATGGGTATTGGGATAAAATACGGCATACACTAATCCCAGTAATTAGTTATATGTCGATCGATTGATTGACAAGCTGTTGTAAGCGTTAGATATTTATATTTGATGATTATACAGTGTAGTGCACTTTGGATGATGGTTGATTATTTATCGTTGCTATTATATACATGTGTGGTGTGGAATCCATATAATTAACTTTGTATGGTAATTGATTGGGCCTCACTCCAATTTAGAAAATAAAGAATATTATAAAATAAAGGTTCATGTGTTGACCGTACTCATCCGTTGAGATTAGTCATGTGTTGAACGAAATATTTTAACAATAAAATTTACATCTTTATCATTAGAAAATAAAGGTTCATGTGTTGACCGTACTCATCCGTTGAGATTAGTCATGTGTTGAACGAAATTTTTTAACAATAAAATTTACATCTTTATCATTAGTAAATAAAGGTTCATCTGTCGACCGTACTCATCCGTTGAGATTAGTCATGTGTTGAACGAAATATTTTAACAATAAAATTTACATCTTTATCATATATAAAATTAGAAACTAACTGGAAAATAGATAAGATGAGTGGTCTCCTGGATATTGATCTGATGTTGGTTTCGGCCTTCGGGGTTAATATTTAAGGAATCGTTCTCTTACTAATTTACGGTTGGAGTCTGATTTGAAATCAAACGATAGATACCATAATTTTTATAAAATATATTAAATAAGAAAAATAGTCACACGTGGACAGTACTCATTCGTTGAGATTAGTCATGCGTTGACAAAAATATAGATTCATGTATTGAATATAATAAATATTCATTTGTTGAATAGAATAACGGAATTATTGAAATATATAAAGCCATGTTGATCAGAGATGCGCTATTTTGACGCGAACGATATTTATATCGATTATATTCGTTTTTGAATTGAATAGAATAGAAAACGAATTCGAATTTGAATTGAATTGAATAGAAAACGAATTCGAATTTGAAATGAATTGAATAGAAAACGAATTCGAATTGAATTGAATAGAAAACGAATTTGAATTGAATTGAATAGAAAACGAATTTGAATTGAATTGAATAGAAAACGAATTTGAATTGAATTGAATAGAAAACGAATTCGAATTGAATTTAATAGAAAACGAATTTGAATTGAATTGAATAGAAAACAAATTTGAATTGAATTGAATAGAAAACGAATTTGAATTGAATTGAATAGAAAACGAATTTGAATTGAATCGAATAGGAAACGAATTTGAAATAGAATTGAAATCGATTTGAATTTGAAATGAATGTTGAAATTGTTTTTGAAACAAATTTGAAACAATTTATAAAATTCGTTTAAAAGGGGAAATCGACGAAATATATATAATATATATATTATATATATAATGAGATGACCCCAAACCCCGTACTGGCGGAGGCAAGGGTAATCTGTGGAATATAACATAGAAACAGATAATAGCAGAACAGAATTAAGAAAATACACCAGATAATGAACAATAGAATATACTGGATAAAAGTAATCATCAGAGTTACACAGTATACAGGATCTTACTTAGTACAAATGCAGTTCATCCATACATAAATGTCTACAGCGGAAAACAAACAAAATATGTACAATAGGAGCTGAACAGCATAAAAAGAGATAAATGATAGAATCCATCTTCAGCTCCAGCTATCCAGAAATAACCAGCTAAACCTGAATACAAGGCTGCCCGTGTAGAAAAAGGGGCACCCGAGTTTGAAAGTGAAACAAACTACGAGTCAGTCGTGGGACTGGTATGAGAAATCTATTCAACACATATATAATATGGCTAATCACAGGACCACGCCACTTTCGTGGAACGGGTTTACTCCATTGGATTGCCAGTGCTTTAAAACAAATCTTTCTTTTAAACATCGCAATGCTTTTTCTAAAAATGAAGCCGTTATAAGACTCAGTTCCCATCACACAATGCAACGCAAACTGGAGGATAGAGTTTTACCTTATAACGGCCAAAATATGCTTGATACGAATAAAACAAAGGCATTTGATATTATTGCTAGTGTTTATATGTTTTGAAAACAATTTCAAATCATAACTATCAATCATAGACGGCATGGGTACCATATATCATATCGCCATATATATACACAATCAAAACCGCACAGTCACGTATTTGGAAATTGGATTTCCGTCATGAACCAAGGCAAAAGATAGTCCTTACCGAATTCGAGACGCTCTAGCCCGTGTTTCAGGCAAGCGCGCAGGCAAGCCTTGGAGCGACAGGGCCGGTCCACCGATGTGGATTATTATGCCTGAACTCTACGTTTCCCCGCCCTTTGGGGCGTCAACGAGCCAACGAATGACTCCATCGGACCCGGATCGTCCGATCAAACCGAGGCGCCTCACAGCAGCAACAACCACATAGGTGAAAAGTATATAAATGTCAGGGCTGGTAGGTCACTGACACCACCCTAGCTAGAAAGAAACGCATGCCCTCCCTGAGGTCCCTCTCCCGTTTTAGGTTCATACAGGGGTGTGAGGCTCGCGAATTCACGTTATACACAAAGCTACGCCACACAGGCGGTGCTTTGATCATCACCACAAGGCTTTGCTTTTCAACAGAAGCCCTGATCACTGCATCTTAGCATGCCACACAGGCAATTCATGCCATGCGACTGATGTCCATCGATATACAAACTCTGAGCTCGTGCGTTTCAGAGAAGGGCGTTAAGCAAAAGAATAAATTCTCCGCCGCCAAACAGATGTATATTTAATAAAGATCAATCTACACAGAATAAAATCCAATGTCAGACACACAGTCCATTTACAAGTCCGTTCTGGGTCTGAACGAAACCGGAGGCACTAAATACCTCACAAACCCATCGATCACCACGTTCGCCTGGACGATCACCACTCATTATCCATATTTCGGGATGCCTCCCAATCAGGACCTCGGTTACCATCCAAACGAGGTGAAGATCTTCGGTCTTCGACCACCGTCTTCATCTTCGATTTTTAATCGTCGGTCAATTATTTGAAATGAGAATTAACTCGACCTTTTCAATAATTCACGAATGTTTAGAATTCCAAATCAATTTACTTCAATGGTTAAATTATTCGACAACACCAATTTTGTTCTTTAAGGTAATTTTCACACCAAACACATTCAACCATCAAATACCACACAAATCGAGCAAATTTAGTTTATTTCCATTCCATATTGTTTATGGTACTTTATAATGATTTATCGCTATTTTAATTTATTTTAAAATAGCCAATTTATCCAAAATGACGCTTCGGGCCATAACGCGGCCGTGGCGCTGTTTTTCTTCAGATTTGATTTACACATATCTGAAAATCTAACCGTTGGATCTTCACAAAATTTACATCATTAGAAAGGTCTTTTCAAAGCGAATCCAACGGTTCCAGTTTCGGGAAAATCCGACGGTCGAATCTCCCGGTACAATCGTTTGAAGTTTCGATTTCAAAATACGAACTGCAGCGTCGTTATTCGATTAAATATAATTATATTTACATATATATATATATATATAAATATAATCGTTTCTGGCGCTGTTTTTCTTCAGATTTGAATTAAACATTCCAGACAATCCAACCGTTGGATGTTTACAAAGTTGGTGCCGTTGAAAAGATGTTTCCAAGGCGAACCCAACGGTTGCGATTTCAGGAAAATCCGATGGTCGGATCTCCCGGTATAATCGTTTGAAGTTTCGGTTTCAAAATGCGAACTGCACGGCCACGTTTCGTTTTAATTTTATTTATATTTATATATTTATATAAATATAGTTCATTCATCAATTTCAATATCGTTTTCACTTCAAATATTTCACTAACACCTTTAAATTTTGGAAAATTTCGCCATAACCTCCTTTGTACGGGAGGGGCTGGGAAAATTCCCAAATAGCCACACGGGCGTCTCATGTCGAAAAGAAAAAGAAAAAGCCAAGCGGCTAGCCAATAGGCTCATAAAATCATCACCCAAACAAAACAGTAAATGTGTACCTATTTGTCGAGCACAAAATTTTATTCCTCTTCTCTAGCCCCTTTGCTATAACCTGTTCAATAAATATGCATGTACATATATACAGTTCTTATCGTTTATCATTTTCCATTCAACTTCATATTTGATTCCTTTTGGTTTAAAAACACCATTCATTCTAATGTTGCATGTATAGGCAAAAATCATATCATTAGTTAATTAATGAATATTTCAACTCATATATGTTTATTTGAACGAGTGGCTATTTTTAACACTTCACATTTCAACGATTCATGTATATAATAAAAATGAGATTTTTATTGTAAAACAATTCATTTCAAAACACTATTATTCTATATAGTTTATATAGGTGATAAAAATAGGATTTTTCTTACAAAACAATTTCTTTTAAATAACGAGATTATTTTTCATATTTCATATTTCATATAGTTAATAAAGGGTGATTTTTGTTATGAAACAATTTATTTCAAAATATGAATACCATTCAACACATGAATTTCTAATCAACGAATGAATATCGATTCAACACATGAAGGTTTTCTATAGTTTCTATATATAGATAAAAATGTGATTTTTATATTTAAAACGCGAATACCATTCAACACATGAATTTCTAATCAACGAATGAATATCGATTCAACACATGAAGGTTTTCTATTCAATGAATAAATATAGTTTCAACAAATGAAAACAATTCAAACACATGAATATTATTCAAAATTTCGGCAGCATAACGGCAGGGTAGTTAAAACCGGGACCGTCCCTAGTACGGCTCCTCGCTCTACCTTAAAACCTTGCGGTTTTTGACAATGGGGATCATGCATCTAGTTCGCACGCAGGCGGCATGTATATATTTATTTCATTTCCACAAACTAATCCTATGTGGTTTTAACCAAATATTTCTCAACCACAAACGGGTATTTTTCAACCACAATCAATCAATATCAACCACAAACAATCCCAAACAACCATTCGCTATCAATCAATTTTCACACCAATCACAATCAATAAATATCGTCCATGGTTTGTGGACGAGGGGCGTATATATATATATTTATATATAGCAATTCACTTTTATTTCAACACATATATAATTTTTACAACGCATATATAACTTATACATCGAACGTACGACTTATATAACGCTTATACAAGAGGTGTACAACGCTTATATAATTCATACATCGACTATATAATTTATACATCGTCGTTTTTCATATTGTTTATAAATTAGAAATCTCACATTGGGTTCCACTCCACCAAAAATAGCAGAAGGCTCAGAAAAATACGCGGTCTCTTCTAAAATGCAGAAGACGTCCACACGGTCACGATGTTTCCCGTTTCATCGAATTTCGTTAACATAGCAAAAAGATATGTTTTTTCGAAGTTTTGCAACACTTATGAAACACCCCACCTCCATTAGGGTCACTCTCAAAGGGAATGCCCTAATTTTGGTGGAGGTTTATAAGTATAAGTCACAGATATACAAGACAGATATAAGAACACATATTTGTAAACAGCGGAAAATCAACAACTTTTATTTCATAAAAGCAAATACGTGCTACAACAACATCACCATAATTGTCTTACATCCTTTCCAAAAACATAACATAACTCCTTCATAATCTGTCTTGATTACATTATTTAAAGAAGCATAAATAAAACATAGATAAACTGCAAAAGCCCCATAGTGGTTGTCCAAAGCCATAGTTCAAAACGAAAAGGTCCAAGCAATACATTTCTCTTCTTCAAGCTGGATGTTAAGGCTGGTCAAGCTGCGGTGTTCCCTCCCTGTGGACCTGGGGGGGGGGAAACGGAAGAAAAGAAGACAAAAGAAAAGTAGAGTCAGACATAAAGCCTGAGTAAGTCTAGTACTATTCTGTCTATGAATAAAGAACTGGGTATGATAAGTATAAACAAGAAGTGGGAAAGCACTATAAACTTGGTTAAGTTGTCTAGGGCCGAATATACTATCGTACCCCATGTTAATCTCTGAACCCATATAAACTAGTTTCCAACTGGCACCCCATAATCAGGGTGAAGTGATCCATTCTATGATGATGGCTCCTACTCGCATAGTTACATGTGTCTTACGGCCCCCGATGTTGTAGTTACCTATGCTGGTCCCACCATGGAGTGTATCAAGTCCCATAGTGGCAGCCCGACACAATCCTAGAATGCACAGGTATGCTACTGGTGTCCAGTGCCTTATTTTTCTGCGCCGGAGTGTGTGCACGCCTGCACCCCGTTAGAACCTACACTGCTACATCACCGCCGTCGATTTGACCTCTTACAATCAGCCCAGTAATCGTGCCCCACCCTGCCTAGTTTCAGGGTATCCTGATACACCTTCTAGGGTTACTGCTGAAAAGGGTCCCCCGTTACTAGGTTTTCTATCTCTAGCCAACATGCTAAGTTGGTTAAGTGTTTTCTAACCTAAGCCCCACCAGCCCGTTTAGTTTAGCATGTTCCATTTTGATTAAGTCTTTAGTTCACTTAATCCTAACAATCCTGACTCAGCCTTAATTGTCTTATTAAAGCCTTGACCTCTCACATTAGACAGGTATTGTTGTGGCTGCCTGTTGCCGGTTGGTTCCGGGCAGTCTTACGCCACAACTCAGTCTAACCTCGGGTCCTTATTGGGCTCCATGTTTAACCTCCCACATTGGATAGGTATTGTTGTGACTACTGGACAGCCGGGCGGTTCCGGGCAGGTTTACATCACAACTCAATCCAACCTTGGGTTAAACACATCGTATGTTCTACATTTACATATTTTGTCTTTCTTCTTTATTTTCTTATATGTAAATATTTGCGGCCCATTATTAAGTTAATGGTGTAAAGGTTACACCAATCATGGGCCCAACCCATACTTGAATTTGGGCCCTTCTACTTTATATTTTCATTTATTAATTAATTTAACCCAACGTTATTTTCCCCCGTTTAACACGTCCGTTTATTATATATATGTTGGGCTTAGCCTTTTTAAGCCCAACTTAGCCATGAGGAAAAGGGGAGGCTTAAAGCGTGAGTACATACACAAAAAAAAGGGAATGTGAACGCATGAACTTGCAACATAACGTTGGAATTGCAAAATAGGAACTGGTGTACTTGCATAGTAGTAATGTATACTTTGGTCATAAAGCATAAGGGACATGAATCAAAGCATGTAAACTTGTAGTTGAGATACGAATATCATTATTGACACATAGGCTTAACTACAACATAAACCTATATTTTTTATTCAGGCATAATGTCAAACATAAGCAAGTCATGTTCATAAGATTACTACATGTTTACAAAGGTGTTTACTTTTGTTACTAACACAAAAGTATAGTTCAACTTAATCATGATTTTAAATCTATTCACATGGCATAAATATTTCTAACATGAAATCATGATTTTTACTTTAGTCATGCAAACTTGCAAAAGGGATTTTTGAATCTAACCTAGCTATGTACCACATATGTCATCATACAATTCTTGTTAACAATATAGACCTAACATGGATTTCAATTATGCAAAATATCAATCATAGCCTAGTCATATTCATAAGTTTGCAAATAGGTTTTCTAGTACAAGAGCATGACTTAATACATAGATCATGATGCCAAATTTTCAACATAATTTCATATGGACTATGATAACCCAAACTTATTCCAACTACTTCACAAAAATGATGTTTGTATAAAAATACACATTATGATGGCATAGTAGCAAAACCCCAAACTTGCATGAATTTCAATTAATCAACTACATACATGTAGCTTCAACATGGATTACATAATTTGCGAATATTCCAAACGTATACTTGCATAAAACTACCGCATGTAGTTTTTATAATAAATAACATGCTTTGCGAGTATCCAAACTTATGCAACATTCCAAATCGATAAGAATCATAGTAACGCGCAAATATGAATTACTTTATTGCCACAATCAAGTATACAAACCAACACAATTATTTGTTCATACCAAAATAATACTCTACTTACAATGGTATGGCGAATTCTCCAATTTAGGGATTTGGAGATGCGATTCCCTGTTGATTTGATTTGATTTAGGTTGCTTTATGCTTTAGAATTTTCCTCCTAATCCTCTCTCTCCAATTGGCGGCTACTCTTAGTCGTTCCTCAGCAACATGACGTCTTTTTTCTTATTTTTGAATGAATAGATTAGGGTTGAGTCTAGGGTCATTTTTATAGAGGTTATGAACTGATTAGGACCATTGATGTTGCTTGGATTGATCGTAGCCATTCATTCGAAAGAGAGACCAATTAGAGCCTGCCACCTAGCCCTAATGACAAAGCAAGTTTCTGAAAATCGGCCAAACACAGACCTGGCCAGCCAGGGCTAGACCAGACCTAGCCAGCAGGTCATTTTTGACCTGGGCGCACTTGGCAGGTGCGCCAGGTCAAAAATGTACTGGCGCACTTCACAAGTGCGCCAGTTCATTTTTGTTCTGGCGCACTTCCCAAGTGCGCCAGTGCATTCTGACCCTTCTCCGGTTTTTCGCCCAACTTCGTTCGTCCATATCTTCTTCATACGATATCCGTTTTACGCAAACTCAGACTCTATTTCGCGTATTTTTCCGAGACGAACGCAATGGCGTATCCCGTTTCCCTTAGTTCTTTGATTTGAAATTAATTATACTTTAATTTGTGAGTTTCACAGTTATAGAATTCGTGGGGTGTTACATTCTCCCCCACTTAAAAGGATTTCGTCCCCGAAATCTTCAAGTTAGGAGGAATGTATATCCTAACATCAAATCATCCATCTACTCATCCATCAAACACGAGCATCCATTGTCCTTAAAAGACTTCTAATGCCTCATGATCATATGCGAAGTGTGTGTGTGTACATGTACTTATCTAATGCAAAATCAGGCGGTCTACTGATTCAGTTGACCTCCTTAATGCGAATTATGTAAGTGCCATGAATCCATCATGTATGCAAATTTTCCTATTCATGATTCTACATGAGTGCACAATCATTCAATACAAATGCAACATCCACATGACAACACATTAAAGTTCAACCATATACGAATGCAAACATATATGCATATGCAATATGAAGTGACTAAGCCGATCTAATACCTAGATTATGTGTGTATATGCAACCACTAGCAATCACTTGCAACCACTTGCAATCATCATCCATAACATGTTTCAATTACATGTTTTCATCCAAAGGGTTTCTACCTAAAAGATAAGGTCGAGGAAATATACCTAAAAAGATAGATAAAAGCGCAACTTAAGGAAAAGGAAAGATCAAGGATGTACCCTCGAACAGAAAAGGGTAGGCAGTGCGTATTCTAGCTTCAGTTTCCCAAGTTGCGTCTCCCTCGGCGTCGCTCCACTGAACTTTGACGAGCTTGACTTCGCGGTTGCGTAGTTTCTTCACTTCCGTTCCTAATATGCGGGTTGGAACTTTTCTTATGGTTGCTTCGCGTTCCACTTCGGCCTCTTCGAGGATATTTGGCTCTACCACTTCAGCAGACTCATGTAGACATTTTCGGAGATGTGAAACGTGAAAAACGTTGTGAACTCCGGCCAGTTTCTCGGGTAGCTCTAATCTATAGGCCATTTTCCCAATTTTCTCGATGATAGGGAATGGCCCTACGAACCTTGGTGCCAGTTTTCCTGTGGTTCCAAAACGAACAACGTTCCTTAGCGGTGATACCTTGAGAAAAACTCTGTCTCCAACCTCAAATTCAAGGTCGGTTCTCCTCTTGTCGGCATAGGGCTTTTGTCTGTCTTGGGCTGTCTTCATCCTTCTTCGTATTAAGTCTACTTTCTCTGAAGTCTCTCGGATCATATCTGGTCCAAGTATGAGCTTATCAGTAGACTCCCACCAACAAGTGGGCGATCGGCACGGTCTTCCATATAAAGCTTCGAAGGGCGCCATTCCGATGGTTGCTTGATAGCTGTTGTTGTAGGCAAATTCCACCAAAGGAAGGTGGTCTTCCCATGTCCCTCCGAAGTCAAGGACGCATAGTCTTAGAAGGTCTTCCAAAACTCTGTTCACTCTCTCTGTTTGGCCGTCGGTTTGGGGATGATAGGCTGTGCTCAAGCATAACTGCGTTCCTACTGCTTCTTGCAGACTCTGCCAAAATTCACTGGTGAAGATGGGGTCTCGGTCACTAACAATGCTAGATGGTATTCCATGGAGTCGAACTATCTCCTTGAGGTAGAGTGATGCTAGGGATGAGGCAGTTCTTTTACTTTTAACAGGTAAAAAGTGGGCGCTTTTAGTAAGCCTATCCACTATTACCCAAATACTAGTGTTGCCTCTCCTAGACCTAGGCAGCCCATCGATGAAGTCCATTGAGATGCTATCCCACTTCCACTGCGGGACCTCCAGAGGATGTAGCAGTCCGCCAGGCTTTTTCTGTTCCGCCTTAACCTGTTGGCACACCATGCACTTAGAAACGAATTCTGCCACATCCTTTTTCATGTCGTTCCAGAAGAAAGTCCTTTTTATATCTTTGTACATTTTATCTCCGCCTGGATGTATCGTCATCTTGGAGTGATGTGCTTCCTCGAGAACCTTCTTTATCAAATCTTTTGTCTGTGGGACGCATAGTCTTCTGTCTCGCCTTAGCAAACCCTTATCGTCGATGGAGTATCTGTTGAGGTGACCTGAAGTCTCACCCCTAATTAGCCTATCAATTGTTTCCACAAGCTGAGGGTCTTCGCGTTGTGCTGTCCCTACTGAATCCACTAAAGTTGGGCGCACTTCGAGAGATGCTAGCAAGCCTGGTACAAAATCGGAGGAAGGCCTAAAGTCGAAGCTGGCTATAAACTCTAGGCTTTGTCTTTCAACAAACAACGGGCTTAGGGTCAATTTCTTTCGGCTCAACGCGTCTGCCACTACGTTGCCTTTTCCCGGAGTGTAGGAGATTTCGAAATTGTACGAGGCAAGAAACTCCATCCATATTTGTTGCCTCAAGTTAAGATCCTTCTGCGAGAAAAGATATTTCAACGATTTATGGTCAGTGTAAAGTTCGAACTTCTCACCTAGGAGATAGTGTCGCCAAGACTTGAGTGCAAAGACGATGGCGGCCAACTCAAGATCGTGGGTCGGGTAGTTCTTTTCGTGCACCTTCAACTGCCTCCCGCCATAAGCTACTACCCTTCCTTCTTGCATTAAGACGGCGCCTAGCCCTGTCCCACATGCATCCGTATAAACAGTGAACATCTTGCTTCCATCTGGCAGCGTCAAAACTGGGGCTGTTGTAAGAGCCCTTTTCAGTCGTTGGAAAGCAAACTCGCAATCCAAGTCCTAATTGAACACTAGATTCTTCTTGGTTAATTTCGTGAGCGGAGCTGAGATTTTCGCAAAATCCCTTATGAACTTTCGATAGAAACCTGCTAGTCCTAGAAAGCTTCGGACCTCAGTTGCATTCCTTGGTGTCTTCCAATCCTGTACCGCCACTACCTTAGCAGGGTCCACTGCTAACCCTTGTTTGGATACTATGTGCCCAAGGAACCTCACCTCTTCTCTCCAAAAGTGACATTTGGAGAATTTGGCTTTTAGTTGATGGACTCGCAAAGTTTCCATGATTTCCCTTAAGTGTTGAGCATGTTCCTCTTCACTTTTTGAGAAAATAAGGATATCATCTACGAAGACCACTACGAATTTGTTGAGGAAATCTCTAAATACCCTACTCATCAGGTCCACGAAGTAAGCAGGTGCATTTGTCAAGCCGAAAGGCATGACAAGCCATTCAAAGAAGTCGTCTGGGGTTCTGAATGCCGTTTTATCGATGCTATCTTCAGCCACCCTTAGCTGATGAAAACCGGTTGCTAAATCGAGTTGGGAGAAAACAGACGCTCCTACAAGCTGGTCAAATAAATCGTCAATTCTAGGGAGAGGGTGCCTATTCTTTTTCGTTAGCTTGTTGAGCTCCCTATAGTCAACACATAAACGGAGTGAACCATCCGCCTTTGTAGCGAACACCACTGGAGCGCCCCATTCTGAAATGCTCCTCCTAATGAACCCCTTTTCTAGAAGCTCTTTAATCTGTTTACTGAGCTCTTTCCTTTCTCGTGGAGCTATGTGTCTAACGGGTAACGCAACGGGCTTTGCATTATCTACAAGATATATGCGGAAGTCTATTTCCCGCTTCGGAGGCAAGCCCTTCACCTCTTCGAAGACATCCGGATATTCCCGGACCACTCTAACTGATTGCAAATTTTCAACAGAGGCATCTAGCGATTCAAGATAACTAAGCATAACCGCGTATGAGGGATTACAAGAAATTTCCAAAGTATTACCGAGCTGGGTTAGGAGCCTAACAACCCTTTTCTCACAATCAAGGATGGCCCCATTACTGGATAGCCAATCCATACCCAAAATCAAACCATACCCCGAAAAGCCCAAAACAAAGGCACTACATTGAAATTCTACACTTAGAATAGAAATTTTCAAATCCAAACAGATCATAGACAAATGAGCTGGGCCCCCAATTGGGTTTGAAACAATTAAGGGGTCCTCTACCATACTAGTTTTTAGGTGCAGAGATTCTACTAAAGCGGACGAGATAAAGGAGTGTGATGCGCCAGAATCAAATAAAGTGCGAACGGGGTGATCATAAAGATAAACTACACTTTCTACAGAAGTATTTATACCTCGCTGTTGCAGAGGTGGCGCTTCCAGCACATGAACCTGTGCCCCTGGGGTGGATCCAGCCCTCTGCCCCTGTCCTCGTTTCTTTGGGCAGTCCTTAGCCCTGTGGCCTGTCTCACCGCAAGAAAAGCACCCACCATTCTCCTTGGCCTTCTTTTTCAGGCAGTCCTTTACTAAGTGCCCCACTTTGCCACAGAATTTACACTTCCTCTTCTCTCGGGACTTGTTGTCTTTCCCGCCCTTCTCAAAGTCTGTCTTCTCAGGGCAGTCTTTGCTGATGTGTCCAGTCTCCCCACAATGAAAACATTCTCCTTGCTTTCTTTTCCTCTTTCTACAATCCTTGGCTATGTTCCCTTCCGTACCACAAAAATTGCATTTCCTTTTTTCTCGTTTCTTATTATTATTGCTATGATCCTTTCTTGTTTGACTATTATTCGTCTTCCTACTCTGGGACTCTTCCGCTTGCTGGTTCACGTGGAGGAGGAGGAGTGAAAGCGTCAGCAGCTGGGGAGTAAGGTCTCCAGACATGCTGAAACAGAAAGGATAGATTCAAAACGAAGGATAGAAGATAGTACTTATGGCTTTGGGGGGACTTTGCCTTTTTTAAAATAAAATAATATCTTTCTTTTAAAAATGCTTCTTTAAATTTCCTTTTTGAAAATAATTTTTTTTTTTTTTAGAACTTTTTGTCTTATCTGGTAAACCTATGCTCTGATACCAAGTGAAACACCCCACCTCCATTAGGGTCACTCTCAAAGGGAATGCCCTAATTTTGGTGGAGGTTTATAAGTATAAGTCACAGATATACAAGACAGATATAAGAACACATATTTGTAAACAGCGGAAAATCAACAACTTTTATTTCATAAAAGCAAATACGTGCTACAACAACATCACCATAATTGTCTTACATCCTTTCCAAAAACATAACATAACTCCTTCATAATCTGTCTTGATTACATTATTTAAAGAAGCATAAATAAAACATAGATAAACTGCAAAAGCCCCATAGTGGTTGTCCAAAGCCATAGTTCAAAATGAAAAGGTCCAAGCAATACATTTCTCTTCTTCAAGCTGGATGTTAAGGCTGGTCAAGCTGCGGTGTTCCCTCCCTGTGGACCTGGGGGGGGGGAAACGGAAGAAAAGAAGACGAAAGAAAAGTAGAGTCAGACATAAAGCCTGAGTAAGTCTAGTACTATTCTGTCTATGAATAAAGAACTGGGTATGATAAGTATAAACAAGAAGTGGGAAAGCACTATAAACTTGGTTAAGTTGTCTAGGGCCGAATATACTATCGTACCCCATGTTAATCTCTGAACCCATATAAACTAGTTTCCAACTGGCACCCCATAATCAGGGTGAAGTGATCCATTCTATGATGATCGGCTCCTACTCGCATAGTTACATGTGTCTTACGGCCCCCGATGTTGTAGTTACCTATGCTGGTCCCACCATGGTTTGTATCAAGTCCCATAGTGGCAGCCCGACACAATCCTAGAATGCACAGGTATGCTACTGGTGTCCAGTGCCTTATTTTTCTACACCGGAGTGTGTGTACGCCCGCACCCCGTTAGAACCTACACTGCTACACCACCGCCGTCGATTTGACCTCTTACAATCAGCCCAGTAATCGTGCCCCACCCTGCCTAGTTTCAGGGTATCCTGATACACCTTCTAGGGTTACTGCTGAAAAGGGTCCCCCGTTACTAGGTTTTCTATCTCTAGCCAACATGCTAAGTTGGTTAAGTGTTTTCTAACCTAACCCCCACCAGCCCGTTTAGTTTAGCATGTTCCATTTTGATTAAGTCTTTAGTTCACTTAATCCTAACAATCCTGACTCAGCCTTAATTGTCTTATTAAAGCCTTGACCTCTCACATTAGACAGGTATTGTTGTGGCTGCCTGTTGCTGGTTGGTTCCGGGCAGTCTTACGCCACAACTCAGTCTAACCTCGGGTCCTTATTGGGCTCCATGTTTAACCTCCCACATTGGATAGGTATTGTTGTGACTACTGGACAGCCGGCCGGTTCCGGGCAGGTTTACATCACAACTCAATCCAACCTCGGGTTAAACACATCGTATGTTCTACATTTACATATTTTGTCTTTCTTCTTTATTTTCTTATATGTAAATATTTGCGGCCCATTATTAAGTTAATGGTGTAAAGGTTACACCAATCATGGGCCCAACCCATACTTGAATTTGGGCCTTTCTACTTTATATTTTCATTTATTAATTAATTTAACCCAACGTTATTTTCCCCCGTTTAACACGTCCGTTTATTATATATATGTTGGGCTTAGCCTTTTTAAGCCCAACTTAGCCATGAGGAAAAGGGGAGGCTTAAAGCGTGAGTACATACACAAAAAAAGGGAATGTGAACGCATGAACTTGCAACATAACGTTGGAATTGCAAAATAGAAACTGGTGTACTTGCATAGTAGTAATGTATACTTTGGTCATAAAGCATAAGGGACATGAATCAAAGCATGTAAACTTGTAGTTGAGATACGAATATCATTATTGACACATAGGCTTAACTACAACATAAACCTATATTTTTATTCAGGCATAATGTCAAACATAAGCAAGTCATGTTCATAAGATTACTACATGTTTACAAAGGTGTTTACTTTTGTTACTAACACAAAAGTATAGTTCAACTTAATCATGATTTTAAATCTATTCACATGGCATAAATATTTCTAACATGAAATCATGATTTTTACTTTAGTCATGCAAACTTGCAAAAGGGATTTTTGAATCTAACCTAGCTATGTACCACATATGTCATCATACAATTCTTGTTAACAATATAGACCTAACATGGATTTCAATTATGCAAAATATCAATCATAGCCTAGTCATATTCATAAGTTTGCAAATAGGTTTTCTAGTACAAGAGCATGACTTAATACATAGATCATGATGCCAAATTTTCAACATAATTTCATATGGACTATGATAACCCAAACTTATTCCAACTACTTCACAAAAATGATGTTTGTATAAAAATACACATTATGATGGCATAGTAGCAAAACCCCAAACTTGCATGAATTTCAATTAATCAACTACATACATGTAGCTTCAACATGGATTACATAATTTGCGAATATTCCAAACGTATACTTGCATAAAACTACCGCATGTAGTTTTTATAATAAATAACATGCTTTGCGAGTATCCAAACGTATGCAACATTCCAAATCGATAAGAATCATAGTAACGCGCAAATATGAATTACTTTATTGCCACAATCAAGTATACAAACCAACACAATTATTTGTTCATACCAAAATAATACTCTACTTACAATGGTATGGCGAATTCTCCAATTTAGGGATTTGGAGATGCGATTCCCTGTTGATTTGATTTGATTTAGGTTGCTTTATGCTTTAGAATTTTCCTCCTAATCCTCTCTCTCCAATTGGCGGCTACTCTTAGTCGTTCCTCAGCAACATGACGGCTTTGTTCTTATTTTTGAATGAATGGATTAGGGTTGAGTCTAGGGTCATTTTTATAGAGGTTATGAACTGATTAGGACCATTGATGTTGCTTGGATTGATTGTAGCCATTCATTCGAAAGAGAGACCAATTAGAGCCTGCCACCTAGCCCTAATGACAAAGCAAGTTTCTGAAAATCGGCCAAACACAGACCTGGCCAGCCAGGGCTAGACCAGACCTAGCCAGCAGGTCATTTTTGACCTGGGCGCACTTGGCAGGTGCGCCAGGTCAAAAATGTACTGGCGCACTTCACAAGTGCGCCAGTTCATTTTTGTTCTGGCGCACTTCCCAAGTGCGCCAGTGCATTCTGACCCTTCTCCGGTTTTTCGCCCAACTTCGTTCGTCCATATCTTCTTCATACGATATCTGTTTTACGCAAACTCAGACTCTATTTCGCGTATTTTTCCGAGACGAACGCAATGGCGTATCCCGTTTCCCTTAGGTCTTTTATTTGAAATTAATTATACTTTAATTTGTGAGTTTCACAGTTATAGAATTCGCGGGGTGTTACAACTTAAAAGTGTAAAAACAGTTGAAAATGTAGAGCAGTCTTTAGTTTTCAAACCTGGTTCGAAACTAGGGTTCGATCTTTCGACCAAACCGTTGCGCGATAGGGGAATCGGGTCATACGGTGTCGAAGAGGGTTGGAAGGTGCCTGAACGGCGGGTGGAGGCGGCCGACTCGGTGGGGCCCAGTGGCCACGGCGACGCTCCGAAGTGTGAACCTTCCCGTGCTCGGTTCTCTCTCCACGTGCAATGAAAATATTCAAACTTGGTATGGATTTAAAGAGGGGAAGAAGAGCTTTAAAATGGGTCTGGAATCACTCGATTTCATTGAGAAACGAGAGTGAAATCTCTCCGGGAAGATTTGGAACCATTTCCGCCGTGCGCAGGGGGGTTACGGGGGGGGGGGGGGGGGAAGACGAATTGTGATTGGTCGGTTCTTTTTTTTTATTTCAAAAATCCGAAAATACCCCTCGTCACACACGAACACCAATCCCAGCCCAACGACTATTGTCCCTAGCATTTTACCCCCATTCCGAACACAATGGGATATGTTTCGTAGGCCCATTCGACTGTTTCAGTCAGTTTTCCTTCAAATTAAAATATAAAACATTCAATATTTGATTTGAACGTACATTTCAATTTGCCAGGGCCACAAACTAATTCAAAAAATTCCAGAAAAATAAATCTAGCTATGTTTTGACGATACGGTTCCAACAAAACTAGTTTCGTCGAATTCTGAGACCGTTTGCAAAAAGGCCCATTTTTGGTCGATCCAATTTAACTGTAATTGACCAAAACACATTTTCCTTTGCCACGCTCACATACTAGCTTCAAAAATTATGAAATTTGAAACCTAGCGATAACTTTACATCCCGGATCCAACAAAAGTAGTTTCGTCGAATTCCGAGGTCGTATGCAAAATGGCCAATTTCACGGGCTATATAAAATCCATAGCGACCCTTCTGAAGATTCATTCGGCCATAACTTTTGCTTTCCGCTATGAAAATTCGAATATTCAGATTTGTTAGAAAGGTATTCTCTAACAGATTTAAATATTTTTGGTTTCACTAAAATCCGTTTTGTTTTGCACCCGGTACAGTCCGTCAAAGTTTGAATTCAATTTTAGAAACTGCAGCGCCATTTCAGGCCTTGTTTATAATTATAATTAACTATATTCGTTTTCAATTGTCGATTCAAACTCACTTTTCATCTCAATTATTTAAAATAACTATTTTAAATATTTAAAATCCATTATTTTAGCCAATTTAAAATTTTTAAATTGGGTCAGATTTTCTGGGTCGTTACAATCTCCCCCACTTAAAACTTTTCGTCCCCGAAAAGGAACAAAGTCGAAAGTGGTTTGATAAATCTACAATCACACAACACAACCAACAATCAAATCGTTTTCAACCTTTCAAAAATATACTAATCACTTTCTATACTCTTTTTAAAATAATTCAGGCTATAGAATTTTTTAAAAGTGCACATCCATGGAAAGAAAGTAACAACAGAGTAGAGAATTACATAGTAATGCAAGGTAGGGTAAATGTACCTTGCACCAGAGTCAATCAGAGATATCCACTCGGCTTCTAGGATAAGCTTTCTGAATGCTCCCCTCAGTTTCCCAAGTACAATCTCGCGGATCTCCACTCCATTGCACTTTGACTAAGCGAACCTTCCTGTTCCTCAGCTCTTTGGTTTCTTTGCCGATAATCTTTAGCGGCTCTCTTCTCACAGCTAATTCTGGAGTAATTTCAATATCCTGCTGAGCTGCTTCTTCCACGATTAAGTCTGGATCATGAACGTGCTTTCGAAGTTGAGATATATGAAATACACCATGAACTCCAGGCAACCAGTTAGGAAATTTGACCCTATAAGCGAGAGTTCCGATCCGTTCCAGAATAGGAAACGGACCAATGAATTTGGGCGCCAACTTTCCTGTTTTACCGAACCGGATAACTCCTCTCATCGGCGATACTTTCAAATATACATAGTCGCCAACAGTAAAGGATATATCTCTCCTTCTTCTATCGGCATAGCTCTTTTGTCGGCTTTGAGCGGCAAGTAATCGCTTCTTAATAAAATCGACTTTGTCGGCCGCTTCTCGAATCATATCGGGACCCAACACGAGTCTATTTCCGGGCTCGACCCAACAAGCAGGCGATCGGCATGGTCTACCATACAATGCTTCGAATGGCGACATTGTTAGACTCGGCTGGTAGCTGTTGTTATAAGAGAACTCAGCCAAATGCAGATTGTCTTCCCAGGATCCACCAAAATCTATAACACAAGCCCGCAATAGATCTTCTAAAATGCGATTCACCCTCTCAGTCTGACCGTCTGTCTGAGGATGATAAGCGGTGCTTAAGTTCAACTTCGTTCCTAGCTCGACTTGAAATGCTTCCTAGAATTTGCTAGTGAATATTGTATCTCTATCACTGACTATACTGAGCGGCACTCCATGTAGTCTAACTATTTCCTTGAAGTAAATCTGCGCCAGACTCTGAGTAGTTCTATTTGATCTGACATGTATGAAATGGGCGGTCTTCGTGAAGCGATCTACGATCACCCAAATACTGTCATTTCCTTTTCTGGTTCTGGGTAGACCATCAATGAAATCCATAGAAATATGTTCCCACTTCCAACCCGAAACTTCCAGCGGTTGTAATAATCCAGCCAATTTCTGTTGGTCACTTTTGACTAGTTGGCAAGTAGGGCATCGGCTAACATATAAGGAAATGTCCCTTTTCATCGATTCCACCAGAAAGTGCGTTTAATGTCATTGTACATTTTGCTTACCCCCGGATGGATACTAAGTTTTGACTTATGGCATTCATCCAGTACTTCCTTTCGAAGCTCAGGAATGTTAGGGACACAGATTCGACCTTTGAGCCTTAGAATTCCATTATTATCAACTTGAAAACTCGAGGGCTCGCCTTTCTGAATTATCTCTCTGATCTTCTGAATGAAGTGATCATCTTTTTGAAGAGCAGATATTTTATCTAGCAATGAAGTCGTGATAATAAAACTGGCGATAATTTCATTCTTTCTGCTTAACGCATCAGCCACGACATTGGCTTTCCCTGGAGTGTATATAATTTCAAAGTCATATGCTGCAAGAAACTCCAGCCAACGTTGCTGTCTCATATTCAGGTCTTTCTGGGTGAACATATACTTTAATGACTGATGATCTGTAAACAGTTCAAATCTCTCACCCAGAAGATAGTGCCTCCAGATTTTCAAAGCGAACACAATAGCCAATAACTCAAGATCATGAGTTACGTAGTTCTTCTCGTGCGGCTTCAGTTGACGGCTAGCATAAGCAATCACTTGACCCCTTTGCATTAATACTGCGCCGAGACCTTCTCTAGAAGCATCAGTCCAGACTTTTAGATCTTGGTTGCCATCAACGATGGTTAACACTGGAGCAGTTGTTAATCTCAACTTTAGCTCTTCAAAAGCCTCCTCACTTTCTGGAGTCCATTTGAACTTAGAGTGCTTCTTCGTAAGCTTCGTTAAATGACCAGATATCTTCGAAAAGTTTTTAACGAACTTCCGGTAATAGCTAGCCAATCCGAGAAAATTGCGGACTTCAGTGGGGGTACTGGGCTGTTTCCAATTCTGAATAGCCGTGATTTTGCTTGGATCCACAGCGATTCCTTCTTTCGATACGACGTGGCCTAGAAATTTTACTTCTTCTTGCCAGAAGATACATTTTGAAAATTTGGCTTTTAGTACATTCCATCTCAGAATTTTTAGAACCTGTTCCAAATGCTTTTCATGTTCGGCCTTTGATTTAGAGAAGATTAGAATATCGTCAATAAAAACCAGAACAAATTTATTCAAAACCCCTCTGAACACTCTATTCATCAGATCGACGAAGTAAGCTGGAGCGTTACATAAGCCGAACGGCATTACTAACCACTCGTAGAATGAGTCGGGGCCTCTGAATGCTGTCATTAGAACACACTCTTCAGCGATTCGAAGTTGATGGAAGCCTGTAGCTAGGTCCATCCGTGAAAATACTTGTGCGCCATTTAATCGATCCAACAAATCATCAATCCGCGGCAATGGATATTTGTTCTTTATGGTCTGTTTGTTTAGATCACGATAGTCCACACATAGCCGTAGAGTACTGTCAGATTTTGGGACAAACACCACTGTTGCACCCCAATCAGAGAAACTAGGTCTGATCAGACCCTTCCATAACAGCTGTCGTGTTTGATTGTCAAGTTCTTCTTTTTCTTTCAAGTACATTCTTCGAATAGCGTGAACTACCGGCCTTGCATTGGGAATCAAAGCGATCTTGAAATCTATTTCTCTCTGCGGAGGTAAGCGAACAACTTCTTCGAACACATCCGCATAGTTCTTGACGACAGGAATATCTTTCACTAGATCGGGAATATTCTCTGTGATTTCAGGGACATTTTCCATTTGGGAGGGAGAAACATTCAAAGCTGCCCAGAAGTCCTTTCTATTTGAAGTCGGGCCTTCACATGGTATGGTTATATAATTCCCCGATTGGGCCTTTGCTTTAACCACTCTCTCGGCGCATCTAACCTCCGCTTCATATTTGGTTAGCCAATCCAATCCCAGAATAATATCGAATTCATTAAAATTCATGACGATAGAGACAATAGGGAATTTATAGCAAGAAAAGGAGACAGGTACTGCACAAATCCAACTAAGATTGATAGAACCCCCGACCGGATTCTGGACAGTCATTGGTTCCTTGAGCTTCCTCAAATTCAAATCCAGCTTCTTAGCTGCACTCTTGGCAATAAAGCTTCGGGACGCGCCTGTGTCAAACAGTACTTTGACTGGAATGTTTTTGACAGTAAGCATTCCTTCTAAAACATCAGCCCTTTCCTGATCAGACGAAGATGCAGGCACTTCGGCCACTTCATTTACCTGAGCTTCTTTGGCCCTTTTTAACAGCCAGCAATCTCGCTTTATATGACCGGACTGATGGCAGAGATTGCATTTTCTATTTGCTTGAAATCCTTCTTTGGATCGAAGTCCACCTTTTAATCGCTTCTTTAAAGGTCCGCAGTTTATCGACAAATGCCCTTTCAGATGGCAGTTATTGCATACGGTGGTCGTTACCGGTTCTTTTCCTGATCTGGCCCTTTTTCGATTGACTTTGGGTTCCTTACTGACCTCAGACATGATACTGGCCTCAGGACGATCAGTTTCTGATTCAACCTTATCGCTAGAACTGACTTCTTCTTCATCTCGCAACATGCCTTTCCTATGGAGATATTCATACTGATAAGCCATATAAATCATTTCCGAGAAAGGAAGTTTTACATTCCTCAGTACATTATTCTGATATCTCCTTTGCAGACCATGAATAAATCTCAGATTTTTCCTCTTTGGATCTTGAATCAGATGAGGAGCAAAGTGAGAAAGTTCGTTGAATTTCTTATGATATTCTGGGATGGTCATATCACCTTGTATCAAATAAGAAAATTCATCACATAATCGCTCGGTTGCTTCGGGAGGAGTAAATCTTTCTAAGAAAATCTCTTTAAATCTGTCCCAGGTGATATCACCTTCTGGATTATCTTTAATAACCGAATCCCACCAAAACAAAGCTTCTTCTTTGAGTGCCCAGGATGCCAGTAATCTTTTCTGGTCATCCCTCAGCTTTAAACCCTCAAAAATTTTCTCTGCAGAACGAATCCAAGCTTGTGTTTCCATAATGGACTCCTTGCCTAAGAATGGCGATCCACCAAGATTTCGAAATCTCTTGAATAGAACTTCTATATCGGATTCTGGCGGCGGGAGCACAACTGGCTCATTAGCTGGTCGAGCCATACGATTATTTCTTCTGTTCCTATCACTCATTTTCTAGTGCGTCTGCAATTAGCATACAAACTGTCAGGTCAACAGAAAAGATATTTCAAAATATAGAGACAAATACTTCAATGTAAATGCGTCTACTGGGGTGTATTCCATTCTGCTTTACTTATACTAGGATATTACTGATCCTATCTGTATAGAGTTACCCGTCCTAGAACACGACTGGTTCTATTTCTGACGAGTTCGTTCAAATGTTATATTCCTGAACTAAGCTTAACCAAAGCTCTGATACCAAATGAGACGACCCCAAACCCCGTACTGGCGGAGGCAAGGGTAATCCGTGGAATATAACATAGAAACAGATAATAGCAGAACAGAATTAAGAAAATACACCAGATAATGAACAATAGAATATACTGGATAAAAGTAATCATCAGAGTTACACAGTATACAGGATCTTACTTAGTATAAATACAGTTCAGCCATACATAAATGTCTACAGCGGAAAACAAACAAAATATGTACAATAGGAGCTGAACAGCATAAAAAGAGATAAATGATATAATCCATCTTCAGCTCCAGCTATCCAGAAATAACCAGCTAAACCTGAATACAAGGCTGCCCGTGTAGAAAAAGGGGCACCCGAGTTTGAAAGTGAAACAAACTACGAGTCAGTCATGGGACTGGTATGAGAAATCTATTCAATACATATATAATATGGCTAGTCACAGGACCACGCCACTTTCGTGGAACGGGTTTACTCCATTGTATTGCCAGTGCTTTAAAACAAATCTTTCTTTTAAACATCGCAATGCTTTTTCTAAAAATGACTCAAATCCCATCACACAATGCAATGCAAACCGGAGGATAGAGTTTTACCTTATAACGACCAAAATATGCTTGATACGAATAAAACAAAGGCATTTGATATTATTGCTAGTGTTTATATGTTTTGAAAACAATTTCAAATCATAACTATCAATCATAGACGACATGGGTACCATATATCATGTCGCCATATATATACACAATCAAAACCGCACAGTCACGTATTTGGAAATTGGATTTACGTCATGAACCAAGGCAAAAGATAGTCCTTACCGAATTCGAGACGCTCTAGCCCGCGTTTCAGGCAAGCGCCCCAGGCAAGCCTTGGAGCGACAGGGCCGATCCACCGATGTGGATTATTATGCCTGAACTCTACGTTTCCCCGCCTTTGGGGCGTCAACGAGCCAACGAATGACTCCATCGGACCCGGATCGTCCGATCAAACCGAGGCGCCTCGCAGCAGCAACAACCACATAGGTGAAAAGTATATAAATGTCAGGGCTGGTAGGTCACTGACACCACCCTAGCTAGAAAGAAACGCATGCCCTCCCTGAGGTCCCTCTCCCGTTTTAGGTTCATACCGGGGTGTGAGGCTCGCGAATTCACGTTATACACAAAGCTACGCCACACAGGCAGTGCTTTGATCATCACCACAAGGCTTTGCTTTTCAACAGAAGCCCTGATCACTGCATCTTAGCATGCCACACAGGCAATTCATGCCATGCGACTGATGTCCATCGATATACAACCTCTGAACTCGTGCGTTTCAGATAAGGGCGTTAAGCAAAAGAATAAATTCTCCGCCGCCAAACAGATGTATATTTAATAGAGATCAATCTACACAGAATAAAATCCAATGTCAGACACACAGTCCGTTTACAAGTCCGTTCTGGGTCTGAACGAAACCGGAGGCACTAAATACCTCGCAAACCCATCGATCACCACGTACGCCTGGACGATCACCACTCATTATCCATATTTCGGGATGCCTCCCAATCAGGACCTCGGTTACCATCCAAATGAGGTGAAGATCTCTGGTCTTCGACCACCGTCTTCATCTTCGATTTTTAATCGTCGGTCAATTATTTGAAATGAGAATTAACTCTGCCTTTTCAAATAATTCACGAATGTTTAGAATTCCAAATCAATTTACTTCAATGGTTAAATTATTCGACAACACCAATTTTGTTCTTTAAGGTAATTTTCACACCAAACATGTAACAACCCTGAATTTTGGGGCCAATTTAAAATTTTAAATTTAGTAATTTTAATGAGTTTTGATATTTAAAATAATCTATTTTAAATAATAATGATCACAAATTTGATTCAAATCGAAGTTAGAATGAATAATTTAATTTTAATTATAAAAGGAGTAGAAATAGCGGTGTAGTTTGAAAAGTCAAACTTGAACTTTGACTGACCGTACAGGATGCAAAATTTAACGGATTTTAGTGAAACCAAAATTATTAGAATCTATTTAAAAATATCTTTCTAACGAATCCGAAAAATCGAAATTTCATAGCGGAAATCAAAAGTTATGCCCAGTTTAAAATTTAGAAAGGTCGCTATGAAATATATAAAGGTCAAAAATGCTACTTTTCACATATGAAGGAATTTGGACTCGAAACCACTTCCATTGAGTTCAGAATGACGTTTCTGCATTGAAAAACAGTAAACACTTATATATTTCGAGTTTCAGAAATTATTTGTTTAAAAATGTATTTTTAATATTAAATATATTGGCCTTAAAAATAGTCATTTTTCAAACGACCTCTGTTTTCGACGAAACCACTTTTGTTGGAACCGGAATGTCAAATTATTTCTAGGTTTCAATTTTTAGAATTTTTCGAATTAATATGTGAGCGTGGCAAAATAAAATGTGTTTTGACTATTTTCAGTTAAATTTGAACGCCTTAAAAATAGCCATTTTTCAAACAGTCTCAGAATTCGACGAAAATAATTTTGTTGGGTTCGTATCATCAAAATAAAGCTAAAAATGATTTTTCGGTAATTTTTAGAATTAATATATAATTATAATTGATTTTTCAGTGTAAACGGACAATTTTTGACTTTAAAAATTCATTAAAAATTCATACGAGCTCAGAATCGAACGAAATTTATTTTCGTAGGTCCACAGCATCAAAACATAGCTAAATATATTTTTTGAGAATTTTTGAAGTTAATTTGTGACCTCGGTGAATTTTCACGTACGATATACATTAAAATATTAATAAAATAATGTAATTATTCAAAAACTCATAACAGACCTCGGAATTGGACCCCGGGACATAGCCCATCGCGTTCAGAAGGCCTCAAAACGTTAAGATCGACAGTAAGCAGGCCCAAATCCGACAAAGTCCAAAAATCCACCTTTTTAGCACAAATTTCGAGATTTATTAAAAAAATAATATTTAAAAATCGGGCTGAACCCTAATGCCAGCCGCCACTGCAGTTTTTGATGGCTGAAACCATTCGAATTTCAAATGCTAATATCTTCCAATCCGCTCAACGAAAATCAACAAATCATATACCGAATCGAAGAGAATTCCAAGATCTTTCAATCCATACGGCTAAGATCGAGTTTTAAGTCACGGATTTCGAGGCAAAGCACCCCAAACCCGCCGCCTATTGTAGCCCGCCGCCCCTGTAGGACCCACCGCACCCCCCACCAATCCCGGCGAACATAGCCCTCTCCTCCCTCTTCGATTTGCCACCTTCCGATCGATTTCTAGTTGCTCCAATCTCAAGATAAATGGATCCCTAGTTTTGAGCTTTATGGGTTCACAAATTGCATAAGTCATGGCTGAAACGTTGAGGAAGATGGAGGATTAAGGTGGGTTTGACTTTTGCCTAATTACAGTTGACTATTTAATTTATCTAATTTGACCAATCTTAATTTGATCATATCTTGCTCGTACGGACTCGAAACTGAGCGATTTCAGGTGCGCCACGATCGTGAGACCGAGAGCTTCGCGATGACACTGACTAGGCATGATTCCGAGAAAGTTGAATTTTGGCCAAATTTTGGCTCTGAACAGCGCAGAACTCAATATCAAGGTGAGATTTCTTTGTTTAAAAATAATTAATCAATTCAATTTGCCATATGATGATTGTATGTATATAATTTAGATCTGTTTGTGCTGAAATTTGTATGATGTTTGATTTGTTGTTTAGTTGAGAACAAATATATCCTATTTGTTTAGTTGAAAAATAAGTATATTATGTTTGTTAAGATAATATAGTTGAAAAACAAATATACATCATGTTTGTTTTGTTGAAACCAAATGTCTCATGTTTGATTTAGAGGAAATGGTTGAAACCAACATATCATTTTTGGTTAATTAGAGGTTTGTTAAGAAATAACAATACCACTTATTTTGCTTAGTTTACATAGAAGGATATGAACAACAAATTTACTTATTTTGTTGAATAGAACAACAAAATACTGATATTGTTGAATAGGATAATATGAAAAACAAAATAACTTGTTTCATTGAATAGGATATTGTTATGTTAATATCACCTCGTTAGAATTGGTCATGTAAAATTATCGTTTTTATGTGAATTAGAATTGGTCATGTAAAATATACATTGTATATATACAAATGTTGAAACAAACAAAAAATGAAAAGAAAAGGAAATTGACATTTTTCTTAAATATGGATCAAAGGACAAAATTCACATTTTTGTTTAATGTAATGAATAAGAACAAAAATTCACATTTTTGTTTAATGTAATGAATAAGAACAAAAATTCACATTTTTGTTTAATGTAATGAATAAGAACAAAAATTCACATTTTTGTTTAATGTAATGAATAAGAACAAAAATTCACATTTTTGTTTAATGAAATGAGTCTGTTAACATATAAATTCACCTTTTACATGTCATTTGTAATGAAATGAATTTGTTAACATATAGAATTCTTTTGTTTATGTCACTAGGAATGGGAAATTTGTTAAGATATAATATTTACTTTTTATATATCATTAGAAGAAATAGAAAAATGCGATTACGCATAATATCATTCTTATATGAAATTAAGATCCATAGAAATGATTAGTGTATTAAATATCATTTTTTTATGACATTAGAATACATTGAATTTGTAACATATAAAATATCATGGTTATTTGTTCGTTGAGCTAGAATTGACGACAAACAAATATATCATTTTTCTGTTAATGTTCAGTGTTAGAAACGATGTAACATAAAAATTATATTTTATGTTGATATGAATCATGAGAAAAGAATTGACGATTTTAAAATTTCATTTTTTATAAAAAAAAGAGGTTTAGACTTTGGAATGTAAATTACATTTTAATGCAATAATAAAGAAGAGATTTTGTCAAATATAAAAATATAAGAATGACAAAATATTCATTTTGTCAAATATAAAAGAAACCATTTTTGCTCGCTATCTTTTGTTATCAAAATTTGTTCACATTCCTTTTGTCATGCAAAAGTAACAAATTTGTTCATATTTCTTTTTTTTTGTCGATAAAAAAGAAACCCTTTTTGTCAATATTTCTTTTGTCGATAAAAAGAAACATTTTGTCGCTATTTCTTCTTAATGGTAAAAAGGAACATTTTTGTCGCTGATTCTTTTTAACATTAAAAAGAATCATTTTTATTGTTGTTTCTTTTCAATAAAAAAAAAATCCTTTTTGTGTCATGATAGTTTAGATAAAAGTAGACACCTTTTTAGTGTCATAATTGATGAATTAAAGAGTTGCGTTGTTTACTTACATTTTTTTAAAAAAAATTATGAATTTAGCAGTAGCATTTTTACTTACCTTTTAGATGTAAGTAAAAGCATGTTTTGAAGAGTCATATTTTTATTTACATGTCAGATGTAAATAAAAGTATAAATTGGAATGTTTATATTTTTATCAATATTTTGATGCGGTAAAAGAGAAATGTTAATATCACATTTCTATCGATATTTCTGGTGCGATAAAAATAGCGATGTTAACATTTCATTTTTATCGTCATTTGAGTTACGATAAAATGAATACATTTCAAGACTGCATTTTTGCTGCGTTTCTTTTATTAATAAAAAGTTCATTATTATGCTGCATATAAAGAAGATATATTTATTTGGTAATGTCATGTATTGCATATGAAGAATATATATTTATTTGTTATATACTGCATATGAAATGAAATGCATGGTTAAGATCATATTTTTGTCAATGGAAAATGGTAGCGATAAAATTTACATTTTTATTATGTAGAACAAAAATATGAACTCGCATTTTAAATAGAATTTGTGTTTTATATGTAAACAAAAGTAGGAATGTGCATTGATGATAAAGACTACATTTTTGTTATGTAACTTAGAATGAGAACTTGCATTGCAAATAAAAATTACATTTTTATTTGAACTAAAGATATAATATTTGCTATGCAAATAAAAATTACTTTTTTTTTATTTTGAAACTATGATATGCAATTGGCATTGAAAATAAAAATTATATTTTTATTTGTAACAATGGTATGAAATTTGGCAAGCGAACAAAATTTTACATTTTCATATGTAACTATAAGTGAGAATTTGCACTATAAATTAGAATTACATTTTTATTATGTCATTAAAATATGATATTACATTGTAAATTAAAATTACATTTTTATGATATCACCTAAGAATAGAATTTACATTGCCATTATAAAAAGTCAAGATAATTTTGGTTTTGCATTGAAAGAGATAAGAATTATTATTTTTGTTTGGCATTTAAAAGAATAGCAACGTTATTATTTTTGTTATATTGAAATTAAGCAAACAAAAATATATTCATTTGTATAGAAATGAAGTGGACACCAAAATATGCATGGTTGTTGTAATGGAAATGAAACACAAAAATACTTATTTTTGGTTGTAATTGGAATGATACACAAAACATACATTTTGTGTATAGTATATTTTTGGAAATTGAAAAATAAAAGAAAACATTGTTGCGTGTGATGATATATATATCAATATTGGATATAAATAAGAAGATTTGTTGTTAGCAAAATATAGTAAAATGAAATGGACGAGGAATTATATTTATATAAATTATATATATATATATATATATATATATATATATAAATTAAAAGTACTTGAATCGAGCATGGTAGTTCACATTTTAGAATCGTATTTTTAACTGATTATACCGTATGATCCGACCGACGGATTTTCCCAAAACTGAAACCGGTAGGTTCGCATTGGGAAGATCTTTCTAATGATATGAAGTATATTAAAAATCCAACGGTTAGATTTAGAGAAACATGTAAAACAAATTTGGGTGAAAACAGCGCCAAAGTCGCCTGTTGACATGAGACGTCGTTAAATAGAATTTAATTAAAAATAAAGATCGATCGTTATAAATTAATTTTAACGATATGAAATTGCTTTCAAATTTATATATGCGAGAATTATTTGGAAAGTCCGAGTTTACTCTCATTCCAAATAATGATACGACGTTCGAAAAGTTGAAGACGGTGATTGAAGACCGACGATCTTCACATCGAATGGGTGTGTTGCTATTGAGACCCATGATGGGAGTAGCTACCTTGAAGGGGCGACAGTAGTAGCCGTCCGGACGTAGTGTTGATTGCACGGGTTTGGCTTTCGCTTAAACCCAGAGCATAAGCGCGTAAATGGATTGTATGTCTGACATTGTATTCCTTTATACTGTATTCGTTGATCACTGCTAAACATATATCTGTTTGGTGTTTTACACCCTTCTCTGAGACGTATGAGCTCAGAGGTTATATGTTGGTAGAAATCAATGGTACGGTATGGATTGACGATGTGGCATGCTAAGATGCATATGATCAAGGCTTTGTTGAAAAGCAGGCCTTGTGGGATGATCAAAGCATAGCCTGTTTAGGCATAGCTTTGTGTATAGCGTGACTTCACGAGCCTCACACACCGGCGGAGTCTAAAACGGGAGAAGGGAACGCAGGGAGAGCAGCACGTTTCTTTCTAGCTAGAGTGGTGTTAGTGACCTACCAGCCCTGACATTTTACTTATGTGGATGATGGAATGAGGCGCCTCGGATAGGTCCTATAGGACCGGGGAACGTGTGCTTAGGAATTGCTAATCCTCTAAGCTGTATTTGAGGACCGGCTCTGCCATTTCCAAAGGTTAACTGCGGGTAATCCTGAGGCATCAGCTAGAGTGTCTCGAATCGGTAAGGAGCTCCTCCCTAGCCTTGACTCAGATGGAAATCCAAATTCCAAATACGACCCTTGCGGTTTTGATTGTATTACTAGTATGGAGGCATAGCATATGGTACATATGCTTCCTAGGATTGATACATTTACTTTGAAATGTTTTAAAACATATACACACTAATAATAATATCGTTTTTATCGTATCAAGCATGTTTGACCATTATAAGGTAAAACCCTATCCTCCGGTTTGCGTTGCATTGTGTGATGGGACTTGGGTCTTATGATGGTTTCATTTTTCTACAAAGCATTGCGTTGTTTTGACGATTTACTTAAATTATGCACGGCAATCCATTGGAATAAAACCCGTTCCGCTTTAGCGGCGTGGTCCTTGGATTTGCCTTATTACTATTAGTTATATTAGTTAAGAATTCTCACACCAGTCCCACGACTGACCCGTTGTTTGTTTCCACTTTTGCAAACTCGGGTGCCCTCTTTTCCACACGGGCAGTCGAGTAGCTTTTTGCAGATATTTATCTCTTTAGCAGGATCCTGGATTGAAGCTCAAAGCTGTGTCCAGAGCATAGAAAAGTCTTCCGCTGTCTTAGTTATTTTATTTCCGCTGCACTGTATTAAAGTAATGTAAAATTATCTTCCGCTGTAAATTTATTTAATGTACTCTGATATATATTCTGTACTCTGATGTAACATTTATTATGATGTTATAAAAGTCTGCTGTTATTGTTCTGATGTTGTTGTATTCCCAAAGTTAAAGTATTCGTGGATTTCCGACCTTTGGGTCAGACTTGTGTGGTTTATGGTCGATCCAAAGAGCGGGAATTTACGGATCTTTACAGTTGGTATCAGAGCTTTGGTTAGCTCAAATCTTTGGGATACAACTTATTAGAACTGAACAAAAGACTCATCAGAGATTGGATTAGTAATATCCAATAAGAATACTCATTAGAGATAGGATCAGCAGTATCCTAGAATGAGAAAACTCATTAGAGATGGGGTTAGTAATGCCCTAGAATGAGTTGAGAGTAACAAGACTATAATATACGTATTTGTGATTAATTATACTCTATTTTGGAAAATATGATTTTGAATATATAAAAAGTTATATATTTGAAAGTTAATCAACTAATGAAATTATTTAAACCTATGGAAAAATATATATATAAATTAGTTAGTTAATTAATCAACTTTTAGCTTCGTTCCTTTTCGAGGACGAAAAGATTTTAAGTGGGGGAGACTGTAACAACCCTGAATTTTGGGGCCAATTTAAAATTTAAAATTTAGTAATTTTAATGAGTTTTGATATTTGAAATAATCTATTTTAAATAATAATGATCACAAATTTGATTCAAATCGAAGTTAGAATGAATAATTTAATTTTAATTATAAAAGGAGTAGAAATAGCGCTGTGTTTGAAAAGTCAAACTTGAACTTTGACTGACCGTACAGGATGCAAAATTTAACGGATTTTAGTGAAACCAAAAATATTAGAATCTATTTAAAAATATCTTTCTAACAAATCCGAAAAATCGAAATTTCATAGCGGAAATCAAAAGTTATGCCCAGTTTAAAATTTAGAAAGGTCGCTATGAAATATATAAAGGTCAAAAATGCTACTTTTCACATATGAACGTTTGTGCATTGAAAAACAGTAAACACTTATATATTTCGAGTTTCAGAAGTTATTTGTTTAAAAATGTATTTTTAATATTAAATATATTGGCCTTAAAAATAGTCATTTTTCAAACGACCTCTGTTTTCGACGAAACCACTTTTGTTGGAACCGGAATGTCAAATTATTGCTAGGTTTCAATTTTCAGAATTTTTCGAATTAATATGTGAGCGTGGCGAAATAAAATGTGTTTTGACTATTTTTAGTTAAATTTGAACGCCTTAAAAATAGCCATTTTTCAAACAGTCTCAGAATTCGACGAAAATAATTTTTTTGGGTTCGTATCATCAAAATAAAGCTAAAAATGATTTTTCGGTAATTTTTAGAATTAATATATAATTATAATTGATTTTTCAGTGTAAACGGACAATTTTTGACTTTAAAAATTCATTAAAAATTCATACGAGCTCAGAATCGAACGAAATTAATTTTCATAGGTCCACAGCATCAAAACATAGCTAAATATATTTTTTGGGAATTTTTGAAGTTAATTTGTGACCTCGGTGAATTTTCACGTACGATATACATTAAAATATTAATAAAGTAATGTAATTATTCAAAAACTCATAACAGACCTCGGAATTGGACCCCGGGACATAGCCCATCGCGTTCAGAAGGCCTCAAAACGTTAAGATTGACAGTAAGCAGGCCCAAATCCGACAAAGTCCAAAAATCCACCTTTTTAGCACAAATTTCGAGATTTATCAATAAAATAATATTTAAAAATCGGGCTGAACCCTAATGCCAGCCGCCACTGCAGTTTTTGATGGCTGAAACCATTCGAATTTCAAATGCTAATATCTTCCAATCCGCTCAACGAAAATCAACAAATCATATACCGAATCGAAGAAAATTCCAAGACCTTTCAATCCATACGGCTAAGATCGAGTTTTAAGTCACGGATTTCGAGGCAAAGCACCCCAAACCCGTCGCCTATTGCAGCCCGCCGCCCCTGTAGGACCCACCGCACCCCCCCCCCCCCCCACCAATCCCGGCGAACATAGCCCTCTCCTCCCTCTTCGATTTGCCACCTTCCGATCGATTTCTAGTTGCTCCAATCTCAAGATAAATGGATCCCTAGTTTTGAGCTTTATGGGTTCACAAATTGCATAAGTCATGGCTGAAACGTTGAGGAAGATGGAGGATTAAGGTGGGTTTGACTTTTGCCTAATTACAGTTGACTATTTAATTTATCCAATTTGACCAATCTTAATTTGATCATATCTTGCTCGTACGGACTCGAAACTGAGCGATTTCTGGTGCGCCACGATCGTGAGACCGAGAGCTTCGCGATGACACTGACTAGGCATGATTCCGAGAAAGTTGAATTTTGGCCAAATTTTGGCTCTGAACAGCGCAGAACTCAATATCAAGGTGAGATTTCTTTGTTTAAAAATAATTAATCAATTCAATTTGCCATATGATGATTGTATGTATATAATTTAGATCTGTTTGTGCTGAAATTTGTATGATGTTTGATTTGTTGTTTAGTTGAGAACAAATATATCCTATTTGTTTAGTTGAAAAATAAGTATATTATGTTTGTTAAGATAATATAGTTGAAAAACAAATATACATCATGTTTGTTTTGTTGAAACCAAATGTCTCATGTTTGATTTAGAGGAAATGGTTGAAACCAAAATATCATTTTTGGTTAATTAGAGGTTTGTTAAGAAATAACAATACCACTTATTTTGCTTAGTTTACATAGAAGGATATGAACAACAAATTTACTTATTTTGTTGAATAAAACAACAAAATACTGATATTGTTGAATAGGATAATATGAAAAACAAAATAACTTGTTTCGTTGAATAGGAAATTGTTATGTTAATATCACCTTGTTAGAATTGGTCATGTAAAATTATCCTTTTTATGTGAATTAGAATTGGTCATGTAAAATATACATTGTATATATACAAATGTTGAAACAAACAAAAAATGAAAAGAAAAGGAAATTGACATTTTTCTTAAATATGGATCAAAGGACAAAATTCACATTTTTGTTTAATGTAATGAATAAGAACAAAAATTCACATTTTTGTTTAATGTAATGAATAAGAACAAAAATTCACATTTTTGTTTAATGAAATGAGTCTGTTAACATATAAATTCACCTTTTACATGTCATTTGTAATGAAATGAATTTGTTAACATATAGAATTCTTTTGTTTATGTCACTAGGAATGGGAAATTTGTTAAGATATAATATTTACTTTTTATATATCATTAGAATAAATAGAAAAATGCGATTACGCATAATATCATTCTTATATGAAATTAAGATCCATAGAAATGATTAGTGTATTAAATATCATTTTTTTTATGACATTAGAATACATTGAATTTGTAACATATAAAATATCATGGTTATTTGTTCGTTGAGCTAGAATTGACGACAAACAAATATATCATTTTTCTGTTAATGTTCAGTGTTAGAAACGATGTAACATAAAAAATATATTTTACGTTGATACGAATCATGAGAAAAGAATTGACGATTTTAAAATTTCATTTTTTATAAAAAAAAAAGGGGGTTTAGACTTTGGAATGTAAATTACATTTTAATGCAATAATAAAGAAGAGATTTTGTCAAATATAAAAATATAAGAATGACAAAATATTCATTTTGTCAAATATAAAAGAAATCATTTTTGCTCGCTGTCTTTTGTTATCAAAATTTGTTCACATTCCTTTTGTCATGCAAAAGTAACAAATTTGTTCATATTTCTTCTTTTTTTTTTTTGTCGATAAAAAAGAAACCCTTTTTGTCAATATTTCTTTTGTCGATAAAAAGAAACATTTTGTCGCTATTTCTTCTTAATGGTAAAAAGGAACATTTTTGTCGCTGATTCTTTTTAACATTAAAAAGAATCATTTTTATTGTTATTTCTTTTCAATAAAAAAAAATCCTTTTTGTGTCATGATAGTTTAGATAAAAGTAGACACCTTTTTAGTGTCATAATTGATGAATTAAAGAGTTGCGTTGTTTACTTACATTTTTTTTTAAAAAAAAATATGAATTTAGCAGTAGCATTTTTACTTACCTTTTAGATGTAAGTAAAAGCATGTTTTGAAGAGTCATATTTTTATTTACATGTCAGATGTAAATAAAAGTATAAATTGGAATGTTTATATTTTTATCAATATTTTGATGCGGTAAAAGAGAAATGTTAATATCACATTTCTATCGATATTTCTGGTGCGATAAAAATAGCGATGTTAACATTTCATTCTTATCGTCATTTGAGTTACGATAAAATGAATACATTTCAAGACTGCATTTTTGCTGCGTTTCTTTTGTTAATAAAAAGTTCATTGTTATGCTGCATATAAAGAAGATATATTTATTTGGTAATGTCATGTATTGCATATGAAGAAAATATATTTATTTTTTATATACTGCATATGAAATGAAATGCATGGTTAAGATCATATTTTTGTCAATGGAAAATGGTAGCGATAAAATTTACATTTTTATTATGTAGAACAAAAATATGAACTCGCATTTTAAATAGAATTTGTGTTTTATATGTAAACAAAAGTAGGAATGTGCATTGATGATAAAGACTACATTTTTGTTATGTAACTTAGAATGAGAACTTGCATTGCAAATAAAAATTACATTTTTATTTGAACTAAAGATATAATATTTGCTATGCAAATAAAAATTACTTTTTTTTTATTTTGAAACTATGATATGCAATTGGCATTGAAAATAAAAATTATATTTTTATTTGTAACTATGGTATGAAATTTGGCAAGCGAACAAAATTTTACATTTTCATATGTAACTATAAGTGAGAATTTGCACTGTAAATTAGAATTACATTTTTATTATGTCATTAAAATATGATATTACATTGTAAATTAAAATTACATTTTTATGATGTCACCTAAGAATAGAATTTACATTGCCATTATAAAAAGTCAAGATCATTTTGGTTTTGCATTGAAAGAGATAGGAATTATTATTTTTATTTGGCATTTAAAAGAATAGCAAAGTTATTATTTTTGTTATATTGAAATTAAGCAAACAAAAATATATTCATTTGTATAGAAATGAAGTGGACACCAAAATATGCATGGTTGTTGTAATGGAAATGAAACACAAAAATACTTATTTTTGGTTGTAATTGGAATGATACACAAGACATACATTTTGTGTATAGTATATTTTTGGAAATTGAAAAATAAAAGAAAACATTGTTGCGTGTGATGATATATATATATATATATATCAATATTGGATATAAATAAGAAGATTTGTTGTTAGCAAAATATAGTAAAATGAAATGGACGAGGAATTATATTTATATAAATTATATATATATATATATAAATTAAAAGTACTTGAATCGAGCATGGTAGTTCACATTTTAGAATCGTATTTTTAACTGATTATACCGTATGATCCGACCTACGGATTTTCCCAAAACTGAAGCCGGTAGGTTCGCCTTGGGAAGATCTTTCTAATGATATGAAGTATATTAAAAATCCAATGGTTAGATTTAGAGAAACGTGTAAAACAAATTTGGGTGAAAACAGCGCCAAAGTCGCCTGTTGACATGAGACGTCGTTAAATAGAATTTAATTAAAAATAAAGATCGATCGTTATAAATTAATTTTAACGATATGAAATTGCTTTCAAATTTATATATGCGAGAATTATTTGGAAAGTCCGAGTTTACTCTCATTCCAAATAATGATACGACGTTCGAAAAGTTGAAGACGGTGATTGAAGATCGACGATCTTCACATCGAATGGGTGTGTTGCTATTGAGACCCATGATGGGAGTAGCTACCTTGAAGGGGCGACAGTAGTAGCCGTCCGGACGTAGTGTTGATTGCACGGGTTTGGCTTTCGCTCAAACCCAGAGCATAAGCGCGTAAATGGATTGTATTTCTGACATTGTATTCCTTTATACTGTATTCGTTGATCTCTGCTAAACATATATCTGTTTGGTGTTTTACACCCTTCTCTGAGACGTATGAGCTCAGAGGTTATATGTTGGTAGAAATCAATGGTATGGTATGGATTGACGATGTGGCATGCTAAGATGCATATGATCAAGGCTTTGTTGAAAAGCAGGCCTTGTGGGATGATCAAAGCATAGCCTGTTTAGGCATAGCTTTGTGTATAGCGTGACTTCACGAGCCTCACACATCGGCGAAGTCTAAAACGGGAGAAGGGAACGCAGGGAGAGCAGCACGTTTCTTTCTAGCTAGAGTGGTGTCAGTGACCTACCAGCCCTGACATTTTACTTATGTGGATGATGGAATGAGGCGCCTCGGATAGGTCCTATAGGACCGGGGAATGTATGCTTAGGAATTGCCAATCCTCTAAGCTGTATTTGAGGACCGGCCCTGCCATTTCCAAGGTTTAACTACGGGTAATCCTGAGGCATCTGCTAGAGTGTCTCGAATCGGTAAGGAGCTCCTCCCTAGCCTTGACTCAGATGGAAATCCAAATTTCAAATACGACCCTTGCGGTTTTGATTGTATTACTAGTATGGAGGCATAGCATATGGCACCTATGCTTCCTAGGATTGATACATTTACTTTGAAATGTTTTAAAACATATACACACTAATAATAATATCATTTTTATCGTATCAAGCATGTTTGACCATTATAAGGTAAAACCCTATCCTCCGGTTTGCGTTGCATTATGTGATGGGACTTGGGTCTTATGATGGTTTCATTTTTCTACAAAGCATTGCGTTGTTTTGACGATTTACTTAAATTATGCACGGCAATCCATTGGAATAAAACCCGTTCCGCTTTAGCGGCGTGGTCCTTGGATTTGCCTTATTACTATTAGTTATATTAGTTAAGAATTCTCACACCAGTCCCACGACTGACCCGTTGTTTGTTTCCACTTTTGCAAACTCGGGTGCCCTCTTTTCCTCACGGGCAGTCGAGTAGCTTTTTGCAGATATTTATCTCTTTAATAGGATCCTGGATTGAAGCTCAAAGCTGTGTCCAGAGCATAGAAAAGTCTTCCACTGTTTTAGTTATTTTATTTCCGCTGCACTGTATTAAAGTAATGTAAAATTATCTTCCGCTGTAAATTTATTTAATGTACTCTGATATATATTATGTACTCTGATGTAACATTTATTATGATGTTATAAAAGTCTGCTGTTATTGTTCTGATGTTGTTGTATTCCCAAAGTTAAAGTATTCGTGGATTTCCGACCTTTGGGTCAGACTTGTGTGGTTTATGGTCGATCCAAAGAGCGGGAATTTACGGGTCTTTACAAAACACATTCAACCATCAAATACCACACAAATCGAGCAAATTTAGTTTATTTCCATTCCATATTGTTTATGGTACTTTATAATGATTTATCGCTATTTTAATTTATTTTAAAATAGCCAATTTATCCAAAACGACGCTTCGGGCCATAACGCGGCCGTGGTGCTGTTTTTCTTCAGATTTGATTTACACATATCTGAAAATCTAACCGTTGGATCTTCACAAAATTTACATCATTAGAAAGGTCTTTTCAAAGCGAATCCAACGGTTCCAGTTTCGGGAAAATCCGACGGTCGGATCTCCCGGTACAATCGTTTGAAGTTTTGATTTCAAAATACGAACTGCAGCGTCGTTATTCGATTAAATATAATTATATTTATATATATATAAATATAATCGTTTCTGGCGCTGTTTTTCTTCAGATTTGAATTAAACATTCCAGACAATCCAACCGTTGGATTTTTACAAAGTTGGTGCCGTTGGAAAGATGTTTCCAAGGCGAACCCAACGGTTGCGATTTCAGGAAAATCCGATGGTCGGATCTCCCGGTATAATCGTTTGAAGTTTCGGTTTCAAAATGCGAACTGCACGGCCACGTTTCGTTTTAATTTTATTTATATTTATATATTTATATAAATATAGTTCATTCAACAATTTCAATATCGTTTTCACTTCAAATATTTCACTAAAGCCTTTAAATTTTGGAAAATTTCACCATAACCTCCTTTGTACGGGAGGGGCTGGGAAAATTCCCAAATAGCCACACGGGCGTCTCATGTCGAAAAGAAAAAGGAAAAGCCAAGCGGCTAGCCAACAGGCTCATAAAATCATCACCCAAACAAAACAGTAAATGTGTACCTATTTGTCGGGCACAAAATTTTATTCCACTTCTCTAGCCCCTTTGCTATAACCTGTTCAATAAATATGCATGTACATATATACAGTTCTTATCATTTATCATTTTCCATTCAACTTCATATTTGGTTCCTTTTGGTTTAAAAACACCATTCATTCTAATGTTGCATGTATAGGCAAAAATCATATCATTAGTTAATTAATGAATATTTCAACTCATATATGTTTATTTGAACGAGTGGCTATTTTTAACACTTCACATTTCAACGATTCATGTATATAATAAAAATGAGATTTTTATTGTAAAACAATTCATTTCAAAACACTATTATTCTATATAGTTTATATAGGTGATAAAAATAGGATTTTTCTTACAAAACAATTTCTTTTAAATAACGAGATTATTTTTCATATTTCATATAGTTAATAAAGGGTGATTTTTGTTATAAAACAATTTATTTCAAAATATGAATACCATTCAACACATGAATTTCTAATCAACGAATGAATATCGATTCAACACATGAAGGTTTTCTATAGTTTCTATATATAGATAAAAATGTGATTTTTATATTTAAAACGCGAATACCATTCAACACATGAATTTCTAATCAACGAATGAATATCGATTCAACACATGAAGGTTTTCTATTCAATGAATAAATATAGTTTCAACAAATGAAAACAATTCAAACACATGAATATTATTCAAAATTTCGGCAGCATAACGGCAGGGTAGTTAAAACCGGGACCGTCCCTAGTACGGCTCCTCGCTCTACCTTAAAACCTCGCGGTTTTTGACAATGGGGATCATGCATCTAGTTCGCACGCAGGCGGCATGTATATATTTATTTCATTTCCACAAACTAATCCTATGTGGTTTTAACCAAATATTTCTCAACCACAAACGGGTATTTTTCAACCACAATCAATCAATATCAACCACAAACAATCCCAAACAACCATTCGCTATCAATCAATTTTCACACCAATCACAATCAATAAATATCGTCCATGGTTTGTGGACGAGGGGCGTATATATATATATATATATTTATATATAGCAATTCACTTTTATTTCAACACATATATAATTTTTACAACGCATATATAACTTATACATCGAACGTACGACTTATACAACGCTTATACAAGAGGTGTACAACGCTTATATAACTCATACATCGACTATATAATTTATACATCGTCGTTTTTCATATTGTTTATAAATTAGAAATCTCACATTGGGTTCCACTCCACCAAAAATAGCAGAAGGCTCAGAAAAATACGCGGTCTCTTCTAAAATGCAGAAGACGTCCACACGGTCACGATGTTTCCCGTTTCATCGAATTTCGTTAACATAGCAAAAAGATATGATTTTTCGAAGTTTTGCAACACTTAAAAGTGTAAAAACAGTTGAAAATATAGAGCAGTCGTTAGTTTTCAAACCTGGTTCGAAACTAGGGTTCGATCTTTCGACCAAACCGTTGCGCGATAGGGGAATCGGGTCATACGGTGTCGAAGAGGGTTGGAAGGCGCCTGAACGGCGGGTGGAGGCGGCCGACTCGGTGGGGCCCAGTGGCCACAGCGGCGCTCCGAAGTGCGAACCTTCCCGTGCTCGGTTCTCTCTCCACGTGCAATGAAAATATTCAAACTTGGTATGGATTTAAAGAGGGGAAGAAGAGCTTTAAAATGGGTCTGGAATCACTCGATTTCTTGAGAAACGAGAGTGAAATCTCTCCGGGAAGATTTGGAACCATTTCCGCCGTGCGCAGGGGGGTTACGAGGGGGGGGGGAGACGAATTGTGATTGGTCGGTTCATTTTTTTATTTATTTATTTCAAAAATCCGAAAATACCCCTCGTCACACACGAACACCAATCCCAGCCCAACGACTGTCGTCCCTAGCGTTTTACCCCCATTCCAAACCCAATGGGATATGTTTCGTAGGCCCATTCGACTGTTTCAGTCAGTTTTCCTTCAAATTAAAATATAAAACATTCAATATTTGATTTGAACGTACATTTCAATTTGCCAGGGCCACAAACTAATTCAAAAAATTCCAGAAAATTAAATCTAGCTATGTTTTGACGATACGGTTCCAACAAAACTAGTTTCGTCGAATTCTGAGACCGTTTGCAAAAAGGCCCATTTTTGGTCGATCCAATTTAACTGTAAATGACCAAAACACATTTTCCTTTGCCACGCTCACATACTAGCTTCAAAAATTATGAAATTTGAAACCTAGCGATAACTTTACATCCCGGATCCAACAAAAGTAGTTTCGTCGAATTCCGAGGTCGTATGCAAAATGGCCAATTTCACAGGCTATATAAAATCCATAGCGACCCTTCTGAAGATTCATTCGGCCATAACTTTTGCTTTCCGCTATGAAAATTCGATTTTTCAGATTCTTTAGAAAGGTATTCTCTAACAGATTTAAATATTTTTGGTTTCACTAAAATCCATTTTGTTTTGCACCCGGTACAGTCCGACAAAGTTTGAATTCAATTTTAGAAACTGCAGCGCCATTTCAGGCCTTGTTTATAATTATAATTAACTATATTCGTTTTCAATTGTCGATTCAAACTCACTTTTCATCTCAATTATTTAAAATAACTATTTTAAATATTTAAAATCCATTATTTTAGCCAATTTAAAAATTTTAAATTGGGTCAAATTTGCTGGGTCGTTACATATAATGGCCTGAATAGAACGCGCCGCGTCGCGGCAGTTCGTGAATTTCGACCATTGATTTCGAATGGACATTACGGGAGATCCGATTGTCGGATTCTCCTAAAACCAGAACCGTTGGGTTCGTATCGAAAAGAGCTTTCTAACGAATATTAGAAATTTGAAATCTAACGGTTGGATTTGGAATTATGTCTAAATCAAATTTGGAAAAGGTCGTTGTAGGTGCAGTTCAATGGCCGTTGTTGGAAATCGACTGTACGGGCCTTGATAAAATTATCAAAAATATCAATAATTTGTGTAAAATCATAAGAAATGATTTGGGAAAAATTGGGATGAAAAATCCCACATTTGTAAAGATAAAAATAGATTTTTATCGAAATGAACTAGTTTTGAACTAAAATTAAAATCCATTTATTTTTAAACAAATAAATTGGATTTGAAATGGGTTTTAAATAGAATTGATTTGTGGGTTTATCATGAACGGTGTTTTAAATAACACTAGTTCTTTAACCCGATAATAAGTAGAATATGATTTGGGTTTATCGTGAACTGTGTTTTAAATGACACTAGTTCTTTAACCCAGTAAAAGGAGTTTTAATGAATCTGCAATTAGATTGAAATGTGAATTGATAATTTAAATTATCAAATTTAGAAAGTGAGCGAGAATGGAGTATCACCAGTTTTGCTCCAAAACGATAGTCAAATCTTTAATTAGATTTGAACGTGGAATGGTAATTAAATTTACCGATAACACCGTGATATTAGATATGGAGTATTACCAGTTTTGCTTCATGTGATGAATAGGTTGGGATTGGGAAATAAAATAAATAATTACTTCGGTGTGGTTCGCTAATCCCGTCTAGTTTGAAAAAACCATAATTTGGTTTGAAATGACATCTAAAGGAAGATTCAAGAATAAATTTTAAAGAATTTATCTTTGATAAAATTTATGGGAACATTTCCCTAAGAATGTGAAATTTAGAAACTAACTGGGGATCAGTTAAGTAGAATGGTTTTCCTGGGTATTGATCTGATGTTTGTTTCGGCCTTCGGGGTTAATATTTGAGAAATTGTTCTCTTGCTGATTTACGGTTAGTGGCTGCTAAATTGGAATGAGGCGTATGTTGTGTTTGCGTAACATTTATTTACTATATACGCGTGTTGTTCAGAAAGGCCGGGTTTATACCCATTCTGAATAACCGATTCGACGATATGTCAAGATGAAGTCGGTGGTTGAAGACCGGAAGTCTTCACATCGTTTGGGTGATTACTGATGATCTTGATTGGGCTGTACACCCAAGATGAGGGAATCAGTTGGTGGTCGTCAAGACATACCTGGAGATCGATGGATATGCGAGGAAAGTGCCTCCGGTTTCGTTCAGACCCAGAACGAACTTGTCAATGGATTGTGTGTCTGACATTGGATTTTATTCTATGTTGATTGATTTCTATTAAATATACATCTGTTTGGCGGCGGAGAATTTATTCTTTTGCTTAACGCCCTTCTCTGAGACGTACGAGCTCAGAGGTTGTATATCGATGGACATCAGTCGCATGGCATGAATTGCCGGTGTGGCATGCCTAAGTGGCAATTGATCAAGGCTTCTGTTGAAAATCAAAGTCTTGTGGTTGATGATCAAAGCACAGCCTACGTGGCGTAGCTTTGTGTATAACGTGAATTCGCGAGCCTCACACCTCGGTATGAGTTAAAAACGGGATACGGACCGTTGGGAGAACACGACGTTTCTTTCTAGCTTTGGTGGTGTTAGTGACTTACCAGCCCTGACATTTATATACTTTTCACCTATGTGGTTGTTGGAATGAGGCGCCTCGATTATAGGTCTGTAAGGACCGGGAAACGTGTGTTCAGGAATAACTAATCCTCAAACGTAAGAGAGGACCGGCCCAACCGATCCAAGTGGCTGCCCAGAGTGTGTAGTCCTGAGCATTTGCTAGAGTGTCTCGAAGCGGAGAGGAGCTTGCCCCTTGCCTCGACTCATGACGGAAATCCAATTTCCAATACGTGTATTGCGGTTTTAATTGTAGAACTAGTATGGCTACATGATATATGGTACCCATGCCGTCTATGATTGATATTTATGATTGAAATTGTTTTGACACTATACACTTATTATAGTATCAAATGATTTGTTTTAAACGTACCAAGCATGTTTGGTTATTATAAGGGAAAACCCTATCCTCCGGCTTGCGTTGCATTGTGTGATGGGACCTGGGTCTTATAATAGCTTCATTTTTCGAAAAAGCATTGCATTGTTTATTGATAAGCACTGGTATTCTTGGGAGGAAACCCGTTCCGTGTTATACGACGTGGTCCTTGAATTACTCTCTTTTAAAGTAAAATTTTAAATAATTGTTTTAGTTCTCACACCAGTCACATGACTGACCTGGAGTTTTTTGTTTTAACCTAAACTCTGGGTGCCCCTATTTTCGACACGGGCAGCTAGTAGTTTTGGTTTTGCCGATTTATATTTACAGGATCCTGGTTTACAGCTGGAACGATATCCGGAAAGCTCTGTATCCGTATATCACCTTCAGTTGTGCTTTGTATTATTTTCCGCTGCTATGTAATTTATTGTAATCTCTGATATTTATCGAATGTAATTTATTCATTTATACTCTGTATATTCTTGTGTCTGATGGAATTGTTGTAATAGCAATGAAATGTTCTTCCGTCTACGTTCATTTGTGTGTTGTCCTCAAAGTATCTGCTCTTTCCTTCACGGGGAAGTAACGGGTTCTTACAGTATGGACCAAGAAGGGACGACAACAACAACAACCAAAGAAAGGCGGAAAGAATGACAAGGCTAAGGATAAGAGGAAGTGCCATAATTGCGGATGTGAGGGTCATTTGATCAAGGACTGCAAAATAAGGAAGAATGCTTGCTTCAGTTGTGGAGTAGTCGGACAATTTTCTAAGGAGTGCCTGAAGAAGCAAGGACAAGGTCAAAGGGAAGGAGATTCTAGTGGGAAGGTTCATGCTCTCGTGACCACTGCTCTAGATAGAGGTAGGAAAGTTTCCGTGGAAGGTTTGATTTCTCTTTCCAATCGTCATATTAGAACTCTTTTTTATTCTGGCGCTTCACATTCATTTATATTTGATTTTGTGTTTGAGTCTCTGCACCTTAGTACTAGTATGGTAGTAGATCCTATTGTTGTCCTAAACCCCACTGGTGGTACCACTCATTTGTCCATGATTTGTTGGGGTTTGAGAATATCTGTGTTAGGCATCGAGTTTGAGAGCGATGCATATGTGCTCAGTTTTATGGTCTATGGTTTGATTCCAGGGATGGATTGCTAGCCATGTATGATGCCATTCTGGATTGTAGGAGGAGGGTCATTAGACTTGTCATGGGAGGACCCTCGAGAATTCTTGTGACCCAAAGGGGTCTGTCATGCTTAGTTTCCTAGAGTCTCTTGATGCATCCATTGATGATCTGCAATCTGTATCAGTAGTCCATGAGTATCCAGATGTTTTTGAGGAGGTTCGGGTTTTACCTCCGAGGCGCGAGATCGATTTTCGTATATACTTGGTAGATAATGCAAAGCCAGTTGCATTGCATGCGCGCCATATGGCTCTAAGGGAAAGAAGGAAGCTCAACAAGCAAGTAGGGTAGCTACTTGATAAAGGGTTTATTGGGCGAAGCATATCTAAATGGGGTGCTCTGGTGGTATTTCACAACTAAGGAGGATGGTTCATTTCACTTATGTGTAGATTATAGAGAGTTAAACAAACTCACAAAGAAGAATAGGCACCCACTCCCGAGGATAGATGATCTTTTTGAGCAGCTTGTTGGTGCATCAGTATTCTCTCAGTTAGACTTGGCCATGGGGTTTCATCAGTTGAGGGTGGCCAAGGACAGCATAAAGAAGACCGCTTTTAGGACTCCAAATGGTTTTGTTAAATGGCTTGTTATGCCTTTTGGGTTGACGAATGCACCCGCCTATGTTGATCTGATGAGTAGGGTGTTCCGGGAGTTTCTAAGTAAGTTCGTCGTGGTCTTTGTTGATGATATCTTGATCTTCTCAAAGAGCGAGGAAGAACATGCCCAACATTTGAGAGAAGTTTTGAAAACTCTACGTGCGCATCAGCTTAAGGCAAAATTCTCCAAATGCCATTTTTGGGGAAAAGAGGTGGGATTTCTAGGGTATGTGGTCCCTGAAGATGGGACAACAGTAGATCCTACAAAGGTAGTTGCAGTTCAAGATTGGCAAATTCCTAAGAATGCAACAAAAGTGAGAAGCTTTCTTGGATTGAAAGTCTATTATAGGAAATTCGTTAAGGACTTTGCAAAGATATCAGCCTTACTCACCAAGCCGACGAAGAAGAATTTGACGATTTCATGGGATATGGATTATGATATTGCTTTCCAACGATTAAAGAGGGGTCTGACAACAGCCCACTCTTGACCTTGCCTGATGGAAGCAAAGTGTTTATAGTATACACTGATGCATGTGGTACAGGGCTTTGTGCGGTTCTGATGCAAGAGGGAAGGGTAGTATGTTATGGGGGTAGACAACTAAGGGTTCATGAGAAGAACTACCTTACCCATGACTTAGAGCTAACTGCCATAGTATTCGCGCTTAAGACGTGGCATCATTATTTTCTTGGAGAGAAGGTCGAGTTGTACACCAATCATAAATTTCTCAAGTACTTGTTTTCGCATAAGGATCTTAATTTAAGGCAGCAAAGGTGGATGGAGTAATTGTCATACACCTCTAGTACTACATTGAGATGTATCATTGTATGTGTAAAAATTTGTATATCTACATTGTTCTGTGATGAGTTATTCATTTGCTATGGTGTTCTGTTCTAATGGATCTGTATCCATCTATAGCTTTGTATTAATTATTTATCGAATATGTCGACACACTTATATTGTAAAAAATAAAATAGATAGCATTTGTCGACGTGTTCGATAGATAGTTAATACTAGGTTATAGTTGGTCGCCCCTAACCAGCCTTATTCTCTACATTAGTAGACGGAATTACTATGTAATTCTCTTTGTTAGTGTGGGTCTTAGGGTGGGGTGTTATAGCTGGTACCAGAGCGAGGATACAATACAAAATATGATAAAGCAGAATAGAAACGTATATAATGATACACTCGATTATAGTACAATTGTTATTAATCCTTCACCTTTGAGTTCTCGCCGTTTTTTTATATTGATGGGTTAATGATTTGGGACATGTCTAGGAATGTTTCTATTCCGTAATATCCCGAATCTATTGATGATAACTTTTCTTAAGAATAGTTCTCCAAAATTAATTTAATTGAGTCCATTTTGGTTTGTCACCCATCAAGCAATTAACTGTTGTGTTTGACCTCATTTCTGGCTTGAGTTTTTCGATCATTCTTACATGACAATGTCCACCACGGAAGTGAGATGATGTTCTTAATTTTTTCATTTGAGCCATCTTGCATCTTTTCAGTTGTTACACTCGTATTTCTATATAAGGGACTGCTACGAAACATTCAGTTGGAGTAATGAAATGTTTTTTGAGGTCCTTTCTTCTCTTTAGCCAATTCCTAATTTTTATTCTAGCTTAATTTTTTTTAACGACTGTCATAGACTACAAGTTATGCCGAATAGCGTGGTCTTTACTATACCTCGTCCTCGAGTGATTCTCCAATGTATTTTGTTATACCGTGCGGGAGGACGAACATATTAAGGTTTATTCTATCAATCTTTGAATCGAGTATTCGAAGAAAATTTTGATAACTGCCTTCTGATCCTGATTTTTTTGATTACTATAAACTGAGATTTTAGAATCTATTAAAGTGAAGATTTTTTTAAATAGAATTAGAATTTATTTTGAGATAAAAAATGTATGAAGTATTACATTTATGAAACAATCTCTTGGATATTTATAAAAAATTCCTTTGTGTTGGATTATCCCTCAAGTGTTTACGAATTATGGTCGATACCCCTGATCAACATTATCTATAGAAATTTTCTATACACTAGGATGAGACAATCAGACATGATAAGTATAATTTAATGAGATTGAAGTAGAAACTTTTATATCTTTAAGAATTGATCCAAAAGTTTATGAGTGACTTTTGTAATATCTTTAGAAATTTGGAATAAAATTTCAAAATCTTAGTTTCGGAATAGACTTAAAATAATTGTTCGAAGAATTAATCATTATGAACTAAGAATATATAAGATTAAATTTACTTATAAATTAAGAAGTTATATTAAAAGATTAGGAATTTTTCTAGCAAAGGAAAATTGTGGTATTATATTTCTTAACGAATTTGAATTACCAGAATTTTGATTCCATAGCCATCTTACTAGGGTATCTTGAATCCTTGAGCTTCTATTGTCCTTGTGCAATAATCTAATGACTAGCATTTTGGTGGTTAGTGGCTTATAAAATAACCACCTTCTTTTGAGTTTCTTTATCCTTTTTGGTGTTCTTTCTTTTATTATAACAGTTTTTCCATTGTAGAATATAAAATTTTTGGTTTGTTAATCTCTTTGATGTCTTGAGTTTTAGATGAAGTCGATGAATTTTAAGGAATAATTCTTTTTAGATTGATTTTGAGGCCTTTGTATTCTTTTTACTAAAGCGAAGTGCCGTCAAAATTTGAGATATCATTTGAATTTTTTTGGTAAACTGCTTATCCTATGTAGACGTTTAGAGAAATTTACAGAATCATCAAGCAATTATCTTCTTCTTTTCCTTCATCTTGAATGAGAGGTGAGGAAATTTCGGTTTTGTGCTCATTTAACATCCCTTTGAATGATGAGATTAAGACGTTGAGTGCATATGCTTCTCTAGAAATTGCGAGGATGCAATTTAATTGAGGGGAAGAGTCTATAACAACCTGATTTCAGGGATTACCTGTTATGTTGAATTATAATGGAGATTAGAATTTAATATAGTTAATTGACAATAAATTGGGATTTTAAAATGTTCATTTGGGGTATAATTAATAAATATTAGAAGTTTCAAAGAAATAAAGTTTCAAATACTATATTTGTGATTTGGGATGGGAATAAACAAAGATGATAATTAGTTTGAGTCAAATTGATAATATTGAAATTTTTATCAAATATTAGCCTTTTATTGCAAAATAAACTGACAAATGAGAAGTAAATTTTTAGGAAGTATAATATTGATTATAATATTATTTTGATGTTTCAAAAATGTTAAAAAAAATATTCAATTGCTTTTAATTTGGCCAAGAAATAATTTTATTTAGCCAAATATGTCGAAAATGATGATTTTGTCCAAAAATATACACATTGGGAAATATTGCTAAAATTAATGGTTTAAAGTAAAAATACTATTTTTACATGTTAAATTAAAAAATTATAGGTGCTTTATTATGTATATTACATAAAAAATAAGAAGTGTGCAATTTGTTTCATGTAAAAAGGAGTTAACATGAGTAAATTATGTTGAAATTACATATACATATGTACTAAGAAACCAAAATATTGATTAATTGATGGAATTGGTCTTTTGGGTTATAATTGGTATCCAATAACCCACCTAGAAGCTTCAGGAGATAATTCACGTTCAACTCATCTCTCCTTTCCAAAAAACACTTCAATGCCAAAAAAAGAAAAAAAGAAAAAAAAAAGAATGGCAACCAGTTTTATCTTATAAGCAAAACCCTAGCTGTCCTAAAAGCCATAAAAAATCAAGTAAAATCACAAAAAATCTCAAATTTGGATATGTTTCTTCTAACACATTCTAGCACCTCTGCACAAAATTTGGTTGTAATTTATTAAGCTTCGATGGGTCAAAAGTCTTCTTCTCTCAAGTAATTTCGGGTTAAATCTGTGCTGAAAACGCAGGTTAGTACGAAATTCATATTTAATTGTAGACAAATCATAAAAAATTGAAATTTGGATATGTTATTCTTAACTAAAAGCTACATCTTTTGTAAAAATTTCGTAGGATAATACTTAGATTTTCTATGTCAAATCCTTGCTGCTACAGAGGTCAAATATGTAGTTTTTTGCTGAAAATTGGTGATGAGTTGAGGCATGCATGGTCATTCGAGATGTAAAGGTGAGTAATAACACTCACACATGCTGGTTAAATTATAATCAGTGATTTTTTTCTATGTATGTGCCTCTTGAATCTATTGATCGCATTGTGTTTGATCTTATGCCATTTGTGTGCACTTTGAGTTGTTTTGGTTTTTGTCCATTGATGAAGCTGAAACGAATATAACAATAAGTTTTACGTTTCGTAGCCAAATTCAGTAATTTTAGATGCTTTATAAAGCCCAAATCATAACCTACAAGTTTCATGTTTTTAGTTTTTGAAATTTTGAAGTTTTCTTTGTCGAAATTGCATTTGTTTGTCCGTTGTCCTGAAAATGAAAGACATTATCAGTAAATTCATACCTGAAAACTATTTTAAACATAATTTTTTAAGCGTAATTCCAAATTCAATAATTTTGGATGTTATGGGAAGCTTAGACATAGAGCTACAACTTTCATGTTTTGAGTTTTGTGAAATTATGATGTTAATGTGGTTGAATTTGCACTTCTTTGTCGCTGTTTGGAGAGAAAAACGACAACGACAAAGAATTTAGATCTGAGAATTGTTTTGCCCATAACTTTTGACCTGTAAGTTCAAATTTGATGATTCGGTTTTTGAATTCAAGCTAAGAAATTTATTTTCAATCTCATGTTTTATGTTTTGACTAATTATGAGATTTATTGAGGCCAATTGTCTTTTTACTCCGTAGCCCTGCTTATATTTTTAATCATTCAAAAGGTTGTAATTTTATACCCTAAAATTGCCATAACTTTTGATTTATAAGTCCAAATCGGATGATTCTTTTTCCGTTTTCAAGCTATAACAATCTTCTTCAACTTTTATCTTTAATGTTTAGCAAGTTTTGAGTTTTAAGAGGACGAATTAGCTAAATAAGCTGCAACCCCGAGTTCTATTACTAAGTCTTTCATGGTTTCTAATTGTTGATTTTATGAGACTTTTAGTGATTTTATGCATGGGTTTACTGAAGTGTTTTTAGAATGGTTTGAAAAATAAAGTGGTTTTCTTACCAAATATTTTTGGAAATATCAAAGGATTTTTTCAATTTAAATATATTATATATTTTTATAGTAAAAAGAATGTGACATCCCACATCCGTTAACGTCACTCTATATAGAATGCATTAAGTTTCGTGAAGCGTCATAGGTAAATAAGAACATAATATCACAAGATAGACATATAAAATAGCAGCGGAATTAAAAACTTTATTTAAACTAAAACATTATGGTCCCAAATACTGAGTTTACATCATAAATTTGAAATAACCAATTACATTAATGATCTGTCTTGCCAAAAATATCAGAGTACAAAAGCATAAAACCATATTTTCCTTGCGAAGCCATAAAAGAGTTGACAAGAAGTCAAAGCAGTAAATCAATATCCAAAATCCAAGCTAAGATGAAAGAATCCAAATCAATTCTAAGCACTTCCACCTTGAGAACCTGGGGGAGGGGGATGGAAGAGAGAGAAGAGGAAACAAAAAGGGTCAGACATAAGGTCTGGCGAGTCCTGTTACTTTTAAATATAGTTAAATAAAAGTATCATGGTAGGTATATAAAAACTGGAAGAACAAGATCACAATAACATGGACAAGTGTGAACTGAGCAAGTTAAGTTTGAACAGAATATACTGCGCTTCTTAAACATGTTTCTCTACACCACACCAATACTTGTATCTCTGAAACATGATGATCCCCACAAATACCGTTCCATTACATTTTCTTGTTTTTTAGGTTACTTGGGTTAACGGCACTTAAGCTTATATACACGCCGTACCTATTTACTTCCTAGTGGATTAACCTAATATGGTATAGATGTAGCTACCTCTCAATTCTGAGGTGCACCCCATGGTATCCCACTCACACGGTTTCCTTCGTAATACCATAGAAAAGCACGCAGTCCCTCATCCTACGTCGGAGTGACGTACGGATCTCTATATAACAACGTTACGTTCCGCATATGTCTGTCATTACTATGCTATGTAAACGTACGGATTGCAACCATCAATCGAATCAGATTTCATTCTGGAGTAATGCCCTCAAGTCTATGATACATCACCCAGAGTAGTCATGCATGTATCTAGACTGTCCCACGTATGTACTGTAATTATAGCTCGATGCCTCAATCGCACGTCCTCTAATGTGCACCGAGTTCCGTGTCAGGGCGATACAAGAAACACGGAACTCGATTGGGAGCATTTCCATGTCTGTAAAGGCCCGTCTTTAAGAGCCTCTACAGATATTACTAGGGTCTGTTTTCACGGTGGCTATGGCCCCACCCCGGCCCCTCCCTCAATTAGTATAGACTACAAGAACTAAACGACTTCCCTTAAAGAAAATAGTCTAAACATCCATTTAACATCTTCCGTCAACCACCTGACCCCGATAGTGAAGGGTGAATGGTCCATTAGTTTTAGCTCCAGTCTTTCCGCATCCCACTGGATGCCGATGATGGGTATCCGATGATCTATTATCCTTATTGATCATGAACCTTCGCCTCCTCGTTGAGGCAACCGCTGAATCACCCTACTGTCACCGCGTCACAACATTCTGACTGCATAGCTACTTTTGCAGTCAAGGCCCACCCACCTAGTAGTTACGTGCAGACCCAACCACTACGAGCACAGGCGAAAACATCTGTCACCACATAGATGATTACTAGGAGCACCTTACTTACCTCAGGAAGTCGTGTGCCTCCCCTCCAGTTCTATAACACCCCATATTTCTGAGAATATTAAAAGAAGGAATTAAAGAATACTTAATTTCTAAAGTGAGAATTAAGGGAAATGGGTTACGCCATTGCGTTCGTCTCGAAATTCTGCTTGGAATAGAGTCCAAGTTTTCGTAAATCGGACTTCATATGAGGAAGTTATGACCCTTCGAAGTTTCAGTAATTAAAATAAATTAAAACAACTCAGATTTAAATTCAAAATTCAAACCAAAATAAAGAAGCAAGCTGGGCGGGATTTTTACCGCCCTAGGCCAGGTTAACCAGGGGGTCGACCTCCCCTATACAGGTCGACTTGGAGGTCGACCTGGGGGTCGACCTACCCCCTCACCCAGATCCAAACAGTGACGATTTTCTGACCTGTTGCTGATTCTTTTCTGACTTGCTGCTGAGTCACTAGGGCATAGGTGGCAATTCTGGATAAGTCTATCTAGTCTGGAAGGTTGTGATTGCTCCTAGAATGATCTAATGGCTCACATAAGTTTAAACCTCTATAAAAGAAACCCTAGTCCCCAACCCTAAATCACACAAATTTATTCCAAGGAGCCACCATGTTGTCCATGATCATCCTAACCTAGCCACCATTTCCTCTTCAACTGGAAAGCAAGTAAGGAGCTACGAATCAAATCAAAAATTAGATTGTCTTCGTCAAGGGATTGCTTTTCAGTTTCAGAAAATAGATTCCAGAAATACAAGAAGCATTCTCTTTTTATAAGTTCAAGTTACTTTCAGATGTGAATTCTTAATTGAAATTCTTGGCATGTAATAATATGGATCTATGCTATACTTGATTATGAGAAAATCCTTTCAGATTTATCAAATATAATCTATTAGTTTTATGACTGCAATGTTATTCAAATCAAATCCATTAGATTTATGCCTGATGTAAGTAATCCTTTCAATTGAATCTATGCTTGTATATGCCTTTGGGAACCATTGTTGACTTTGGAATTGGGCCAATCATATCTATCCTTGTTGTTTATTGGAATCGTAATCCTGTTTAAGTTCATGATATAACTCTTGTCAAACCTATATGTCTGTGATGGTTCACCATGATATTCATATCATATCTATATGCCTGCAATGTATTCAATGCAAAACTTGTCAATTTGGCATATCATATTTATTGGACCAATAGTTCTTATCGTCACATGCCTATTCTTATGCCTCTTATGTTCCATATTGTTTCTCCGCTTATTTTATGAATCTTGAGTTGAATCTCAAAATACGTATGTTATGAATGCGGGGGAAATTGGGTATAACATAAAATTTACATAATTTGGCATAATTTGGAACTTGTATTATGGCATGACTGGTAAGATGCGATTTGGGGTAATTTGACATGAATTATGGAATATGTAATTTGACATATTGAACCTAGAATTGGCATGAACGATAAAGTATGTAATTTGGCGTGAAAATTCTAGTTTTGGGCATAAGCTGTAAAATAGAATATTAAATCTATATTGGGCATAACTGTTAGTTGGAACGCCAAGCATAGTGTATATTGTGATTTTGGAGCATGACTAAATTTAGGGAAGATTGGGTATAGCCAATTTTGATTAATAACCTTAAATTGGAAATTTGTTGGGCATAACTTGGGAATTGGAACATGACTAATTTTGGTGAATTTGGTAATTAGCATGTAAAATCTAGATTTGGGTATATATAGTGAAGTCTAAAATAAAGATGAACATGCCTAACCCGAGGTTAGATTGAGTTGTGATGTAAAATTGCCCGGAACCGCCCGGTACATCCAGTAACCATAACAATACCATTCTAATGTGAGAGGTTAGTGCATCATGCCCAAGAAAAACCCGAGGTTAGATTGAGTTGTGGTGTAAAACTGCCCGGAACCGCCCGACACATCCAGTAACCGCATCAACACATATATAATGTGAGAGGTTGGTGCATTAATAAATAAATTAATGCTAATGAACAAGACATGCTAAGAAATGACTAGCGTTAAGTTAATAGGAAACACTTAACCAGTATAGCATGATAAACGGGTAGGGTTAAGTTAACAAGAAATACTTAACCAATATAACAAGATGAATGACTAGGGTTAAGTTAATAGGAAATACTTAACCAGTGTAGCATGATAAATGGGTAGGGTTAAGTTAACACGAAACACTTAACCAATATAACAAGATGAATGACTAGGGTTAAGTTAATAGGAAACACTTAACCAGTATAGCATGATAAATGGGTAGGGTTAAGTTAATAAGAAACGCTTAACCAATATAACTTGATTTGTGTTAAGGTTAAGTTAAAACAAGACGGCAACACTTAACCAATCCAACATGATAAGTGAGGAGGGTTAAGTTAATAAGAAACACTTAACCAACATGACACGATGAATGGGAAGGGTGGAGTTAACACGAGAGGGCAACACTTAACTAATATAACTTGATTTGTGGTAGGGTTAAGTTTACACAAGAAGGCAGACTGAGGTGGAATCCTCATAACAGATGTACAACTGAAGGCTACCACAATTGCGGGGATTGGGATCACGTTATCATATTATCATTTTATACATATTACTAGTTGGGACACTAGTTAGGTGGTGCAGAGATATAGAAATCAGAATAACAGGGTAGTAGCAAAGCAGAGAAAGGGTAGAAGCGCATTCAGTTTATCTTGCCTTATCATACCTTATGCTTATCTTATGTTATCATGTTATCCCTGTTATCACGGTATTGTCTTATATTTAGTTTATTCATGTCATGTTGCTTTTACCTGTTTACATGTTGAAAGTCACTAGACTTACCAGACTTACATCTGACCTAGTTTTGTTTCGTCTCTTTTCTCCCGTTTCCTCCCCAGGTTCACAAGGAGGAAATGTTACCACTTAGCTCAGTTTTCTTTCCAAGCTCAAAGATAGTCGATGTATTGCTTTGGACTCTCTCTTCCACTGCTATGGCTGGTTCATGCTTTATTGGGTAATATCATCGTTATTTTTATGCTTCTTTTATATTTGGAAGTTTTTAAATCAAGACAGAGGTTCTATGTATTACTTTAAAGTATGATTAAGACAACTATTGTAAAAGCTTGACTGAACCACAATGTTTATAAAATGACTTTATTTTCCGCTGCTTTATTTGTCTGTCTTGTAATTTATCTGCATGTTTTACCTAAAATGCTCCACCGAAGTTAAGGCATTCCCTTTGTGAGGGACCTTAACAGAGGTGGGGTGTTTCACTTGGTATCAGAGCTGAAGGTTACCGGATCAGATAAAAGATTTGAAAAAATATTTTCAAAATGGTTTTAAAAGAAGCATTTTCAGAAGAAAAGTTTTGTTTTAAAGGCATATTCCCCAAAGCCATATGCACTATCTTTTGATCCTTTGTTTAAATCCTTGTATCCTTCTTTCCTGAGCCTCCAGGGCTCCTGGCTTTATGGGAGGTAATCTCATCGCGGCATGGTTCTGTAGGCTTGATGAGACTTCGACACTAGTCAAAGGGAAAATAAGCGCCCAACTTCCATCTATAGCCGCAGTAGTTTCACCTACGGCTAATTTTCTTTTGAGCTTTGTAGGATTTTCCGTGCGATGGAGGCAGCTTTCGAGATACTTGTCAATGTGTTACAGAAGGATAGTAAAGATGAGAATGAGGGAGTTTGGTTAAGGAGCACAACCCAAGGATGAGAAACTCATGGATATGGACTTGGTTCACAAAGGAGGGAAAAAGGAAGAGTGTAAGTGGAAGAATCACAGGACAAGAAGGGAGGACAGAATAGTAAAACCTAAGACAAGAGGAAGTGTTTATACTATGGTATAACGGGTCATATAATTAAGGACAAGGGCAAGAACAAAGAACATGATTTTCAGGAGGGCAAGTGCATGCTCTCACCGCCAGCATACCTGAGAAAGAGGTAATAAAGTTTCTGTTGAAAAAAAAAGGTTTAGCTTTTCTTTTTGATCCTCCTATTAGTACTCTTTTTTTTAGCGCTTCACATTCGATTGTATCTACTTCCATAGTTGAGTCTCTGCACCTTAGTACTTGTATAGTAGAAGATCCCATTATTGCCTCAAATCCAATTAGTGGTTCGACTCATTTAGCTTTGGTTTGTAAGGATTTGAGAATATCTATATTAAGGATTGAGTTTAAGTATAATGCTTATGTTTTTGGTTCCATGGGTTATGGGTTGATTCTAAGCATGGGTTGGTTAGCTAGTAATTGCGAAAGGAGGGTAGTTAGATTTTTTTTTTTACTTGCCGCGGGAATACCCTCGAGATTTCGTGCGATCCTGACGGGATCAGTTAGGCTTAGCTACCTAGAATCACTTGATGCATCTATCGACGGTTTGCGATCCGTTAGAATAGTCCATGAGTACACAGATGTTTTTGATTAGGTTAGGGGTTTTCCCCCTAAAACTCAAGATAGAATTCTGCATATATCTAGTTGACAATGCAAATCCAGTTATGTGATCAACGATAGTTTTGGAGCAATATTGGCGAGGATAGCCAGAGTCGGTTAAGTGCTCAATTGTTTGGTTGTTTTGCTGGAATCATCTCACATAGATCATCCAAATTCGGAGGAGGTATTCCTTGGTTGCTTGTCTGATATTAGTTTAGGCATTTGGGGCTTGTACTTGAGGGATGTCGAGTTCGACTAGGATGGTTTGCATGAGAAATAAATGGTTGTGGCAGGCGCCCTAAGTAAGACTGACCTTAAGAGAGGTAAAAAGTACATAGCAACCTTTAGCTTTAGACCCTCAGATTTGTTACATGATGGATAATATAAGTAGAGGAGAGACCTTTAATCATCTTAGTATATACACTTGGTATCATGGTTAACACCTGTTTATCTTGGAAAGATAGTTTGACTACATTGGATACCCTCTAGCATAGTAAGTGGTCGAGGTCCTATCTTTAATTGTGGATTTTGGAAATGGATGTCAAGAAGCTTCGCAATCGTGAAGTTAAATTAGTTAAGGTACAGTGGAGTGAAGCTCAAGAAGATGTGACTTAGAAGACTGAAGACAAGATACGCGCATCATACCCTTTTTTAGGGTATATCCTTGATTCCACTTTTTTTGTAATGTTTATTTGCATGCTAATCTTTATCTTTTAAATATATCATCTAGGCCATATCTTCGATCCTTAGGTAGAAGCCAATGGATGTAAACATGTATTTGAAACATGTTATGATTGATGGTTGCAAGTGGTTGAAAGTGGTTGCAAGTGGTTGAAAGTGGTTGCTAGTGGATTCTCGTGGATGCATATACACACACATTAGGCACTAGATCGGCTCAGTCACCTTCATATTGCATATGCATATATGTATTTGTATATGAACTGATACTTGATGTGTTATCATATGGATGTTGCATTTGTATGAATGATTGTGCACTCATGTAGAAGTTATAAAGTACGATTAGGAATAATTGCATACATGATGGACTCACGGCACTGACATAATTCGCATTGAGGAGGTCAACTGAATCAGTAGACAGCCTGATTTTGCATTAGATAAGGACATGTACACACTATGCATATCATCATGAAAGCATAGAAATCTTTTTACTTACAATGGACGCCTGTGATTGAATGGTTGAGTAGATGGACGTTGGATGTTAGGATATGCATTCTTCTTAACTTAGAGATTTCGGAGACGAAATCCTTTAAGGAGGGCAGAATGTAACACCCCATATTTTCTGATAATATTAAAAGAACGAATTAAATAATACTTCAGTTTTAAAGTGGGTATTAAGGGAAACGGGTTACGCCATTGCGTTCGCCTCGAAATTCTACTTGGAATAGAATCCAAGTTTTCGTAAATCGGACTTTGTATGAGGAAGTTATGGCCCTTCGAAGTTTCAGGAATTTAAATAAATTAAAACAGCTCAGATTTAAATTCAAAATTCAAATGAAAACAATGAAGTAGGCTGGGTGGGATTTTTCCCGCCCCAGGCCAGGTCGACCTACCCCCTCGCCCAGATCCAAACAGTGACGATTTCTGACCTGTTTCTGAGTCTTTTCTGACTTGCCGCTGAGTCACTAGGCCATAGGTGGCAATTCTAGATAACTCTATCTAGTCTGGATGGTTGTGATTGCTCCTAGGATGATCTATGGCTCACATAGGTTTAAACTTCTATAAAAGCAACCCTAGTCCTCAACCCTAAATCACACAAATTCATTCCAAGGAGCCACTATGCTGTCCATGATCGTCCTAGCCTAGCCACCATTTCTTCTTCAACTAGAAAGCAAGTTAGGAGCTACAAATCAAATCAAAAATTAGATAATCTTCGTCAAGGGATTGCTCTTCAGTTTCAGAAAACAGATTCTAGAAATACAAGAATCATTCTCTTTTTGTAAGTTCAAGTTACTTTCAAATATGAATTCTTAATTGAAATTCTTGACATATATTAATCTGGATCTAAGCTATACTTGATTATGAGAAAATCCTTTTAGATTTATCAAATCTAATTTATTAGATTTATTCCTGTGATGTTATTCAAATCTAATCCATTAGATTTATGCCTGGTGTAAGTAATCCTTTCAATTGAATCTGTGCTTGTATATGCCTTTGGGAACCATTATTGACTATGGAATTGGTCCAATCGTATCTATCCATGTTGTTTATCGAAATCGTAATCCTGTCTAAGTTCATGATATAACTCTTGTCAAACCTATATGTCTGTGACGGTTCACAATGATATTCATATCATATCTATATGCTGCAACGTATTCGATGCAAAACTTGTCAATTTGGCATATCAAATTTATTTGACTAATAGTTCTTATCGTCATATGCCTATTCTTATGCCTCTTATGTTCCATATTGTTTCTTTGCTTATTTTATGAATCTTGAGTTGAATCTCAAAATATGTACGTTATGAATGCGGGGGTAACTGGGTATAACGTAAAATTTACATTATTTGGCATAATTTGGAACATGTATTATGGCATGACTGTTAAGATGCAATTTGGGGTAATTTGACATGAATTATGGAATATGTAATTTGACATATTGAACCTAGAATTAGCATGAACAACAAATTGGCGTGAAAAATCTAGTTTTGGGCATAAGCTGTAAAATAGAATATTAAATCTAGATTGGGCATAACTGTTAGTTGGAACGCCAAGCATAGTGTATATTGTGATTTTGGAGCATGACTATTATTGTAAATTTAGGGAAGATTGGGTATAGCCAATTTTGATTAATAACTTGAAATTAGAAATTTGTTGGGCATAACTTGGGAATTGGAACATGACTAGTTTTAGTGAATTTGGAAATTAGCATGTAAAAACTAGATTTGGGTATATAGGGTAAATGTGTAAAATAAAGATGAACATGCCTAACCCGAGGTTAGATTGAGTTGTGGTGTAAAACTGCCCGGAACTGCCCGACACATCCAGTAACCACAACAATACCTATATAATGTGAGAGGTTAGTGCATCATGACCTAGAAAAACCCGAGGTTAGATTAAGTTGTGGTGTAAAACTGCCTGGAACTGCCCGGCACATCCAGTAACTGCAACAACACATATCTAATGTGAGAGGTTGGTGCATTAATAAATAAATATATGCTAATGAAAAGACATGCTAAGCAATGACTAGGGTTAAGTTAATAAGAAACACTTAACCAGTATAACATGATAAATGGGTAGGGTTAAGTTAACAAGAAACACTTAACCAATATAACAAGATGAATGAATAGGGTTAAGTTAGTAGGAAACACTTAACCAGTATAACATGATAAATGGGTAGGGTTAAGTTAACAAGAAACATTTAACTAATATAACAAGATTAATGACTAGGGTTAAGTTAATATGATACACTTAACCAGTATAGCATGATAAATGGGTAGGGTTAAGTTAATAATAAACAATTAACCAATATAACTTGATATGTGGTAAGGTTAAGTTAAAACAAGAGGGCAACACTTAACCAATCCAACATGATAAGTGAGGAGGGTTAAGTTAATAAGAAACACTTAACCAACATGACACGATGGATGGGAAGGGTTAAGTTAACACGAGAGGGCAACACTTAACCAATATAACTTGATTTGTGGTAGGGTTAAGTTTACACAAGAAGGCAACACTTAACCAAAGTAACATAACAAGTAGGTGGGTTAAGTTAACTTGAATTGATTGATGATACTTAACCAATACAACATGATGAACACGTGGGGTTAAGCTGACGAGAAACACCTAACTAATCCAACACGATAAGTGAGGAGGGTTAAGTTAATGAGAAACACTTACCAACATGATAGGATGACTGGGTGGGTTAAGTTAACATGAATGGACAACACTTAACCAATATGACATAATGTGTAGGAGGGTTAAGTACATATCGGGTTGGTGGGTAATATTAGTAAATATAGGCCTACAAAACTTAACCACTAAATAAACATGCTTGAATCGATGGGAGGGTTAAGTACATCTCGTGTAGGTGGGTAATATTTGTATATAAAGTTCCGCAAACTTAACCAGTAGGAAACCCTAGTAACATGGACCCATTTCAATAGTAACCCACATAGATGTATCATGGTTCCCTGAACTAGGCAGGGTGGGGGCACGATTACTGGGATGATTATAAGCGGTCAAAATAGTGGCAGTGGGTACGTCAGTGTAGGTTCTGGCGCCTTACAGGCGTGCACGTACTCTGGAATGGGAAAAAGCAGGCACTGGGTACCAGTAGTTATACACTGTGCATCTTGAATCGTGTCGGGTTGCTATCATAAGGATTGATACACCTTATGGTGGGACTAGCACAGTGTATCTACACGCAAGAGAGGGCCGATTGACACAGACATGAGAAATTAATACAAGTAGGGAGCCGATCGATAGGGTAGTAAGGGTACATCTAACACATTCATGGCAATTAGGCAGACTGAGGTGGAATCCTCATAATAGATGTACACCTGAAGGCTACCACAATTGCGGGGATTGGGATCACATTATCATATTATCATTTTATACAGATTACTAGTTGGGACACTATTTAGGTGGTGCGGAGATATAGAAATCGGAATAACAAGGTAGTAGTGAAGCAGAGAAAGGGTAGAAGCGCATTCAGTTTATCTTGCCTTATCATACCTTATGCTTATCTTATGTTATCCATGTTATCACGGTATTGTCTTATATTCAGTTTATTCATGTCATGTTGCTTTTACCTGTTTACATGCTGAAAGTCACTAGACTTACCAGACTCACGTCTGACCTAGTTTTGTTTCGCCTCTTTTCTTCCGTTCCCCCCCCCCCCACAGGTTCACAGGGAGGAAATGTTACCACTTAGCTCAGTTTTCTTTCCAAGCTCAAAGATAGTCGATGTATTGCTTTGGACTCTCTCTTCCACTGCTATGGCTGGTTCATGCTTTATTGGGGAATATCATTGTTATTTTTATGCTTCTTTTATATTTGGAAGTTTTTAAATCAAGACAGAAGTTCTATGTATTACTTTTAAGGATGATTGAGACAACTATTGTAAAGGCTTGACTGAACCACATTGTTCATAAAATGACTTTATTTTCTGCTACTTTATTTGTCTGTCTTGTAATTTATCTGCATGTTTTATCTAAAATGCTCCACCGAAGTTAAGGCATTCCCTTTGTGAGTGACCTTAACGGAGGTGGGGTGTTTCAAGTTCTTCGGAGTTGTTAGAACAATCAGATGAATGTGCGCTCCCCCTCATGCCTTATAACACCACGATGATCTAACCAGTTGGGTTATTCACGCTTCAAACGTGTGGACTGGTCCAAGAACCTCACTTTAATATGTTGTTAGACCCTATGTCTAAACATTCTTTTATGTGCTTTCCTTGCTCATCAGGTTTTTATTCAACTTGGTTATTCTCATTCATACTGAATTCTTAATCAAGTTACCAAGTTCCTTTTAGCTTATTAATTTGCGTTATAAGACTTAACCCTTTTAAGTTTATTAATAAGCCCACAACATGTTATTCTTTAGATTGTGGTCCAAGGTCTGTGATCCACAATCCCTTTATATTCTTGTTTGGTTACCATAACATGTTCTACTTAGCAGGTTATTATGCATATCTAAATTCTATCATTTCTACAAATTTTGCTTACCCAAAAAAGGCGTCTTTAATTACATAACTTTATTATTTCTACCAGTTATGTATACAACTAGGTGTCTTTAATTACATTACCTTATCGGGTTAAGTTTATGGGCCTATACGTAAACATTACCCGCCCTCTTAGATTTACTTAACCTCCCATGTTCAACCAACTTTACTTAACCCCAACTTTAGTTTACATTCATACAATCCCTATGGATTCAACTAAGTTAAGTATTCAAGATTTATTACCAAATTTTCATTTATGGCTACAGTATGCTAGACCTCCGACATTAAGCCTACCATTTGTGGATGCTGGATATGCCGGGCGGGTCCAGGGCAGACTTATTCCACAAATTGGGTTTAACCTCGTGTCTGAGCACGTCTCGTATTTATAAACTTAGAGCTCTCACATTAGGCGCAACACTTGCGGTCGCTGGATATGTCGTTCGGTTCCGGGCAGACTTCCACCGCAGGTGCAATCTAACCTCGTGTCACAAGTGTAGTTACAGTTTCTAATTGTTGTAATCCTAGGCATTTCATTATTATCCAATTTTACCCATGTCCTTATAGGTGTTCATGCCCTTTTAATTATATGCCCAATTCATTATTCAAATTACAGATTTTTATGCCCCTTTTCAATTCATCTTTTAATTATGCACAATATGCTCTTTTTCTCTTGTCATAAATCAAGGCATATATATATATATATATTGCACAAAATCAAATCCACATATTTTCCAATTTATGCCCCAAGTCCATATTTACCCGTTTCAATACAAGTTATACCCAAATCCATATTCACATATTTTCCAATGTATGCCTAAAATTCATATTTACATACGTTCCAATTTATGCCCCAAATCAATGTCTACACATGTCCCAATTTATGCCCAAATTCATGTTCACATATTTTTCGATGTATGCCAAAAATTCATATTCATATTACCTAGTACAATATATGCCCTCAAACCCATATTCGTATATTTCCAAATTTTATGCCCAAATTTAGATCCATATTTTCCAAACCAATTATGCCCCGAATTATATCTTTCCCAATCATTCCCAATTTCACATGTTCGCATATTTCAGCGTTAGGCCTAGGCTCGAAGGTAGCCTGGCTATATAAAAAAGATAAAAGGGAAAAGAGGGAGAGAAGAGAATCAAGAATAGGCATAATAGCGAATCAATAATAAACTGATAGAAATAGGCATAAAACTGAATAGATATATTATAATAAGATTTAACATGGTGGAGATATGAACATATAAAGGCAGATCTAATAATTATATCATAATAGAACTTGTTTAGTCATAGATCCAATATCCATTTTCTATATACATTTTATGATTATCAATTAAATATTTAGATCTAAAATTAACATGAACTCATAGTGAATAGATATAAGGAAATGGATCCAAATTACTGCGAAGAACACGTTGGATTTGTTGTTGTAGCAACCGTTGATTTTTTGTAATATTTGCTGAATTGGATTTGGAGAAGAAAAGGCCATTCAATTTACGTTGCAGCAGAGCTCCGTCGTCGCCACCATTTTTCAGATGAATAAAAACCTATGTTTAGGGTCCTTTATATAGCCTAGGATAAATGAATCTTGCTCAGAATGGTGTCTAGATACAAAACAAAGTATTTCGCCTAGATCTGCTCAGGGGGGTCGACCCCCCACTTATGGGGTCGACACCCCCTTGAGGGGTCGACACTCCTTTGGTGGGGTCGACCCCCCAAGGGTCGACACCCAATTGAAGCGGTCGACCCCCCTTTGAAGGGGTCGACACCTATGGGAGGGAAATTTGCCGCCTCCCCAAATTTCGAATTTTGAATCAATTTTTTATTTTCTGGACCTAAATTTGAGTTTTTGGACCTTATATATATATATATATATATATATATATATATATATATATATATTCTTCTCGCGTCTATGAAACTTCAAACCTTGATAACTTCTTCATATGAAGCCCGTTTTATGCAAACTTGGTGTCTATCTTGACCAGAATTCTCAGACGGACGCAATTGCATAGTCTGTTTTATTTAGTTCTGAATATTTAATTAAGTTTTCCTTAATTCATTGTTAACAGTGTATTTTAAATTAATTATTCTTTAATTTATCATCTTTAGTGTCATTGAAATTACGGAATGTTACATTCTCCCCTACTAAAAGGATTCCGTCCCTGAAATCTCAAAGTTAAGAAGAACGTATATCTTAACATCCAACAATCATACATTCATCTAGAAATCACAAACATCCATTGTCCTTAAGGAATTTCTAATGCTTTTATGAATATATGCAATAGTGTGTGTATATGTCCGTAAACTAATGCAAAAGATTAGATGGTCTACTAATTCAGTTGACCTCCTTAATGCAATGTATGTTTGTGCCATGCAACCAAAATGTATGCAAATCATCCTAATACATGTAAGTTCTATATGTGTGCACAATCATCCATCCAAAAGCAGCATCAATGTAACGATACACCCATTTTCATCCATAAAAATTTAAAATGCACACATATCCATATGCAATTTGTAAGTGAATGAGCCGATCTAGCGCCTATTGTGTGTGTATATGTATCCATGAGCAATCACTAGCAAACACTTGCATTCATCAAGCATAACATGTCTCAAACACATGTTTACATTCATTAGTTTTCTACCTAAAGACTTGATCGATAGGAGATATTCAAACGATAGATACAAGTATTAATTTGAAGCTTGGAAAAAGAAGTTAAGAACATATTCTCAAAAAGGAAAGGATATAAAGCGCGAATCTTGTCTCCAGCCTCCAAAGTAGCATCCCTGCGATCCTCTCCCCATTGCACTTTTACTAGCTTCACTTCTTGGTTGCAAAATTTCTTAACCTCCAATCCAAGTATGCAAGTTGGAACTCGTCCAATCATTGCTTCCCTCTCTACTTTCACTTCCTCTCGCAAGCTTAGCTCTACTACCTTGAAATCTATATTAGTCCTTCTCCTATATGCATAGAATTTCTGTCGGTCCTGTGCTGTATTCACTTTGTCTATGGATAAGATCGACCTTGTCTGAAGTGTCTCTAATCCTATCGGGTCCAAGTAGAAGTTTGTCTTGTCGACTCCCATCCCGATACGATCAAACCTCTTCTCAAGTAGTTTCCCCTACATGCTTACAAAGTTCCCACTTTTCTTCTAGAATCCACATGTCGCACAGGCAAGGCAATTGGCTTTGCATTGTCCAACAAGTATATGCGGGAACCAATCTCGTGCCTGGGGTGTAAACCCCGGACCTCATCAAATACATCAGGATACTCACAACTATTGGTACATATCACAAATCATAAATAGATATACCATGAGGCTCTAGGAGACTAAGCATGACGGACCCTTTTGGGGTCATAAGAAATCTCAAGAGTCTTTCCATGGCAAGTCAGAAGTCTAATGACCTTTCTCTCACAATCTAGAATGGCTCCATACATATGGTTAACCAATCCATCCCTAGAATCAAACCGTATCTTATGAAATCAAGAACATATGCATCGCAATCAAACTCGATGCCTAACACAGAGATTCTCAAACCCCAACAAATCCTCGATAAATGAGCTATACCTCCAAAGGGGTTTGAGACAATAACGGGATCTAAAACCATACTAGTATCTAGGTGCAGAGACTCAACTAAAGGATAGGATATAAAAGAATGCGAAGCGCCAGAAAAAGAATCCTAATAGGATGATCAGAAATAGAAATCAAACCTTCGACGGAAACTTTCTTACCCTATCCTGTCCACCAGCTATGAGAACATTAGCTTGCCCTCTAGAAGTTCCTGCCCTCTGGACTTGTCCTTGTCTCTTTGGGCACTCCTTAATAAGGTGTCCCGCCTTACCAACTGGTTACAAATGCCTTCCCTCTTTCTGCAATCCTTTTTCAGATGACCCACCGTTCCGAAATTATGGTATTCCCTCTTTTCTTCTTTCATTTATATTCCCTTGTTAAGCCATCCTTTTTTCATCTTTGAGCTGTGCTCCTTAGCCCCAACTACCTTATTCTCCTTTTTACCATCCTTGTGCAACACGATAACAAGTCTCCTGAAAACTGCCTCCATCGCACGGAAATCCTCACGAGGCTTGAGAGAAAATAAGCCGCAGGTGAAACTACTGTGGCTATAGATGGAGGTTGGGCACTTCTTTGCCCTTCGACATGTACCGTAGTTTTAACATGCCTACGGAACCATGCAAAAATGGGGATACCCTATCGAGAAGAAACGGTTCCCTGAACAAGAAGGAAAAGAAATCAAGCGGAGAATCGAGAAGATATTTATGGCTTTGGGAAATATGCTTTTCAAAAGAAGACTTTATATTTTAAAATACTTTGTTTTTGAGACCTTTTTGAAAACATTTTCAAAATATTTTATCTGATCTTATAACCATATGCTCCGATACCAAATGTGACACCCTATGTCCGTTAATGTCACTCTATATAGAATGCATTAAGTCTCATGAAGCGTTATAGGTAAATAAGAACATAATATCACAAGACAGACATGTAAAATAGCAGCGGAATTAAAAACTTTATTTAAATCAAAACATCATGGTCCCAAATACTGAGTTTACCTCATATTTTTGAAATAACCAATTACATTAATGATCTATCCAAAAATATCAGCGTACAAAAGCATAAAACCAAATTTCCCTTGCGAAGCCATAAGAGAGTTGACAAGAACTCAAAGCGTTAAATCAAAATCTAAAATCTAAGCTAAGTTAAAAGCGTCCAAATCAACTCTAAGCACTTCAACCCTAAGAACCTGGGGGGAAACGGAAGAGAGAGAAGAGGAAACAAAAAGGGTCAGGCATAAAGTCTGGTGAGTCCGGTTACTTTTAAATATAAATAAATAAAAGTATCATGGCAGGTATATAAAAACTAAAAGAACAATATAACAATAACAAGTACAAGTGTGAACTGAGCAAGATAAGTTTGAACAGAATATACTGCACTTCTTAGATACGTTTCTCTGCACCGCACCAATACTAGTATCTCTGAAACAGGATAATCCCTACAAATACCATTCCATTACATTTTCTTGATTTTTAGGTTACTTAGGTTAATGATACTTAACGCTTGTACACACGATGTACCCATCTACTTCCTAGTGGATTAACCTAATATGGTATATATGTAGCTACCTTTCAATTCTGGGGTACACCCCATGGTATCCCACTCATACGGTCTCCCTTGTAATACCACATAAAAATACGCAGTCACTCATCCTACACCGGAGTGACGTACGAATCTCTAAATAACATTGTTATACTCCACATATATCTATCATTACTATGCTACGTACTGCCACCATCGATCGAATCAGATTTCATTCTGGAGTAATGCCCTCAAGTCTACGATACATCACTCAGAGTAGTCATGCATGTATCTAGACTATCCCACGCATGTACTGTAATTGCAACTTCAATCGCACGTCCTCTAATGTGCACCGAGTTCCGTGGCAGGGCGATACAAGAAACACGAAATTCGGTCAGGAGCTTTTCTATATTTGTACAGACCCGTCTTCAAGAGCCTCTACAAATATTCCTCGGGTCTGTTTTCACGGTGGCTATGGCCCCAACTTGTCCCTCCCTCAACAAGTAAAGACTATAAGAGCTAAATGACTACCCCTAAAGAAAACAATCTAAACATCCATTTGGCGTCTTCCCTCAAACGCCGTACCCCGATAGTGAAGGGTGAATGGTCTATTGGTTTTAGCTCTATTCTTTCCGCATCCCACTGGCTATCGATGACGGGTATCCGACGATCTACTACCCTTGTTGGTCGTGACCCTTCGCCTCCTTGTTGAGGCAACCACCGAATCACCCTTGTGTCACCGCGTCATAGCACTCTGACTGCATAACTACTTCTGCAGTCAAGGCCCACCCACCTAGTAGTTACGCACAGACCCAACCTCTGCGAGCACAGCCTAAAACATCTGTCACCACACAGAGGACTACTAGGAGCACCTTATTTACCTCAGGAAGCCGCATGCTTCCCCTTCCAGTCCTTCGGAGCCATCAGAACAATCAGATGAATGTGCGCTCCCCCTCGTGCCTTATAACACCACGATGATCTACCCGTTGGGTTATTCACCCTTAAACGTGTGGACTGATCCAAGCGTCTCACTTTAATATGTTATTAGACCCTATGTCTAAACATTCTTTTATGTGTTTGCCTTATTCATCAGGTTTTATTTAACTTGGTTATTCTCATTAATATTGAATTCTTAATCAAGTTACTAGGTTCATTTTTGCTTATTAATTTCAGTTATATGACTTAACACTTTTAATTTTATTAATAAGCCCACAACATGTTATTCTTTAGACTGTGGTCCAAGGTCTGTGATCCGATATTCCTTTATATTCTTGTTTGGTTACCATAACAAGGTTCTACTTAGCTGGTTATTATGCATATCTAAATTCTATCATATCTAGATTTATTACCAAATTTTCATTTGTGGCTACAGTATGCTAGACCTCACACATTAAGCCTGCCATTTGTGGATGCTGGATATGCCAGGCGGGTCCGGGCAGACTTATTCCACAAATTGGGCTTAACCTCGTGTCTGAGAACGTCTCGTGTTTGCACACTTAGACCTGTCACATTAGATTTAACACTTGCGGTCGCTAGATATGCCGGTCAGTTTCGGGCATACTTCCACCGCAGGTGCAATCTAACCTCGTGTCATAGTTACAGTTTCTACTTGTAATTATATGCCTAATTCATTATTCAAATTACAGATTTTTATGCCCCTTTTCAATTCATCTTTTAATTATGCACCATATGCTCTTTTTCCCTTGTCATAAATCAAGGCATATATATATACATATATATAGCACAAAATCAAATCCAAATATTTTCCAATTTATTCCCCAAGTCCATATTCACCCATTTCAATACAAGTTATACCTAAATCCATATTCATATATTTTCCAATGTATGCCTAAAATTTATATTCACATACGTTCCAATTTATGTCCCAAATCAAAATTTACTTTATGCCCAAATTCATGTTCACATATTTTCCATTGTATGCTTAAAATTCATATTCATATTATCCAGTATGATATATGCCCCCAAACCCATATTCGTATATTTCCAAATTTTATGCCCAAATTTAGATCCATATTTTCAAATACCAATTATGCCCCAAATTATATCTTTCCCAATCGTTCCCAATTTCGCACGTTCGCTTATTCCAGCATTAGGCCTAGGCTCGAAGGTAGCTTGGCTATATAAAAAAATAAAAGGGAAAAGAGGGAGAGAAGAGAATCAAGAATATGCATAATAGCGAATCAATAATAAACTGATAGAAATAGGCATAAAACTGAATAGATATATTATGACAAGATTTAACATGGTGGCGATATGAACATATAAAGGCAGATCTGATAATTATTTCATAATAGAACTTGTTTAGGCATAGTTCCAATATCCAATTTCTATATACATTTTATTATTATCAATTAAATATTTAGATCTAAAAATAATATGTACTCATAGTGAATAGATATAAGGAAATGGATCCAAAACACTGCGAAGAACACGTTGGATTTGTTATTGTAGCAATCGTTGAATTTGTATAATCTTTGCTGAATTGGATTTGGAGAAGAAAAGGCCATTCAATTTACATTGTAGCAGAGATCCGGTGTCGCCACCATTTTTTAGATGAATAAAAACCTAGGTTTAGGGTCCTTTATATAGCCTAGAATCAATGAATCTTGCAAAGAATGGTGTCCAAATAAAAAATGAAGTATTTCGCCCAGATCTGCTTAGGGGGGTCGACCCCCGCTTGAAGGGGCCGACACTCCTTTGGTGGGGTCGACCCCCCTTTGGAGGGGTCAACACTTATGGGCAGGAAATCTGCTGCCTCCCCAAATTTCGAATTTTGAATCAATTTATGAATTTCTGGACCTAATTTTGAATTTTTGGGCCCTATATATGTGTGTGTATATATATATATATTCTTCTTACATGTATGAAACTTCAAACCTTGATAACTTCTTCATACGAAGTCCGTTTTATGCAAACTTAGTGTCTATCTTGACCAGAATTCCAAGAGGGACGCAATGGCACGGTCTGTTTTACTTAATTATGAATATTTAATTAAATTTTCCTTAACTCATTGTTAATAGTGTATTTCAAATTAATTATTCTTTAATTTATCATCTTTAATGTCGTTAAAATTAAGGGGTGTTACAAAGAATTTATACAATAATAATTTTCAGAAATCATTTTAAATTCATGTTTTTCGTTGTAATTTTTTTATAAATAAAACTACTTATTTTTATGAATTTTGATCGTATGAGAAAGACAATTAAATGGTAAAGTAAGACATGTGGTATGGGACACAAGGATTTGTTTTATCACTTAATATCAAACTTAGACGATCGAAACCATTTCGATGAAATATTTGAGATGATTTATGAAGTTACAAAATTTTGGATAAAATTATATGATTCAAGAGATCATGTTTGAGTATATTCGATGAGAAGTCGTTTTTAGATGTATTTTGTAAACGCTGATGAGATGAGATGTTTTAGATGCTAAAATCCCCGATTTGGGAATTATGGCTATAATTAACCTTCATGACATTATTTTACATGCTGATGAGATGAGGCAAGCTTCTTTATGGTGATTTCACAATGTTGAGATGTTTTAATAAGATTTTCCATTTGTTGATAAGATGAGATAAGTCACGATGTTAATAGCACTCCTTAGTGAGAAGAGACGAGTAGGGTTTGTATTTACTCGTCTATGAGATGAGGTGTTGTATATATTTCATGATGTTTACGACGTTTTATGATGTATTCTGATGTGGTATTGACTAACGGTTAGTAAATCATTAGGTATAAACGTATGGTATGGAACATACATTTATGCCTTATGGGTTCCTATTCGAGAAGTTGAGGCACATTCACGATGTTACTAGTACTATTGACCGAGTACTCGATTGGAGTCATCATGATGTTCACGATGTTATTACTTAACTCCAATCATCATGATGTTATTACTCGGGCTTTGTGACTGGGAGTCAACATGATGTTTTCGACTATAGTCAATCACGATGATCACGATGTTATGTGACCCCAAGTCATCACGATGTATTGTACCAAAAAGTATAGTACTAGTCAAGATGTAAGCACGTGCTATATTCCTTGATGTTTTGATTTCACCATTTCGATGATAATACTTTATTATTGCCTTATGCAAGAAAAAGGCTTATCTATATGCATGTTTTATGGTGGTTTCTAATATGATGTTTTGAGCTCCTTCCAAGTTCTACTAAAATGGATTTGAGATATAATTATAACTGTGCCGTTGAGATGAGGTATAATTTATAAAGATTCTTTTATGCTGAATTTTACTGTTGGATTTGAGATATATTTATATTTATACTAATAAAATGAGATATAAATTATCGTAATTCTTTTAAAATGAGTTTTAACAATGGATGCAAGATGTACTTATATTTATACCGATGGAATGAGGTATAAATTATTATGAGATTTGTTTATAATTAGTTTAGTGAAAGATCTAAGATCTTTTTATATTTATACCAATGAAAAGAGGTATAAACAATTAAGAAGATATAATAGCTTATTTTTATGATATGTTGAACGATACTTTGAGATTCTAGTATATGCCAATGATATGAGGCATATCTATATGTGTTCATTTTTATATGAAGGGTGTATACTTTAATGTATATTTATGCTAATCCCTCCTTTAGGGATATGCTCCTTTCCTTTGAGGTCTTTATCGACATTTAATTCACATTGTCTATGATATGTGGTGGAAGATATGTTAATTAAGCCTTACCTTTAAGTCATAGCATGTTGATGTTTTGTTTTATTTTTTAAAATTGTAGTTATTCCACTTGAGTTTAGCCTTAATCTAATTATCACTTCTACTTCCAAAGAAGTGATGTCATTCTTCCTTAGAAGGAAGAAACCCCGTTATGACATGGTATCCTTTGAGTAAAAGGATATCATATCTTTCATTTACTTAACCTTATTGAGTGCTATGTTTTTTTGATAAGTATAGCCGGCCTGACCCGTATGTTTTCACTCGGGTCAGACCGAGTTTGTTTCGGGCATTTTTCTCCCTTTTGGATGTAGCACATACATGATGCTTCTTTTTGGGATCAAGTAATTTACTGGGAATTGTTATCTTTCTTGTGAGACATTATCGAATTGTATATTCTTTGCTCTATGTATATTGAGTAATTGTCATACCACTCTAGTACTATATTGAGATGTATCATTGTATGTGTAAAAAAATTGTATATCTACATTGTTCTGTGATGAGTTATTCATTTGTTATGGTGTTTTGTTCTGATGGATCCATATCCTTCTATAGCTTTGTATTAATTATTTATCGAATATGTCGACCCACTTATGTTGAAAAATATAAAATAGATAGCATTTGTCGACGTGTTCAATAGATAGTTAATACTAGGTTATAGTTGGTTGCCTCTAACCAGCCCTATTCCCCGCATTAGCAGACGGGATTACTACATAATTCTCTTTCTTAGTGTGGGTCTTAGGGTGGGGTGTTACATTTATATTGACTTTTGGCTTTAAACCCTCCACCGATTTTTCGCCTGGCTTTTTTGCATCACTGGAGGTGTGACATACTCTTATGGATCAGATAGGTGCTTCCCAGCGAGAGGATCCATAGATTTCAGACATCTTGGATAGGCTCAGTAAGGGGGAGACTTCTAGTCACCTCAGTAGATATTCCATATAAGATAAAGGGTGGTTGCGACGAGATAGGAGGCTTTGTGTTCCCCAAATTGCGAGTCTTTTAAAGATAGTCCTAGAGGAAGCCCATAATTCTAAGATGACTATTCATCTAGGCGGTGATAAGAGGTATAGAGATATGAAGAGGGTTTTCTTTTGGGTTGTGATGAAGAAAGATGTGGCAGAGTTTGTTTCTTAATGTTTGATTTACCAGCAATTCAAAGCTAAGCAAAAGAAGCCCCGTGCTTTACTTCATCCTTTAGAGGTCCTACAATGGAAGTGAGAGAGCGTCTCTACGGATTTCATAGATGGCTTGCCTAGATTGAAGAAGTGCAACATCTGTATTTGGGTTATAGTAGACAGAGTTACTAAGAGCACTCATTTCATTCCAATTAAGAGTAAGAGGACGACAACATGGTTGGTAGCAGTTTACGTTTGTGAGACAGTCCGTCTTCGTGGAGTACCTTCCATCATTATACGTGAACGTGACCTTATTTTCACCAGTGAATTTTGGAAGAGCTTGCAAGAAGCATTATGTACACATTTGTGTTTGAGCACCGCTTATCACCCACAGACCGATGGACAGACAGAAAGGGTGAATAGAGTTCTTGAGGATCTTTTAAGACTGCATATCCTAGACTTCGGAGGGACTTGGGAAGAGCACCTCCCTTTAGTAGAGTTCCCCTACAACAATAGTTATCAAGCTAGTATTGGCATGGCACCCTTCAAAGCATTGTGTGGACGACCCTGTAGATCACAACTTGTTGGTAGGAATCTATAGAAAGACTTCTACTTGGACCGAATATGATTAGAGAGACATCCGTAAAGATTGATCTTATCCGCAAATGAATGAAGACAACTCAAGATAGGCAGAAGTCCTATGTAGATAAGAGAAGGACAGACATTGAGTTTGAGGTGGGAGACATGGTTTTCATTAAGGTGTCACCTTTGAGGATTGTGGTTCGCTTTGGATCAGTAGGGAAATTTGTAGGGCCATTTCCCATAATGGAAAGGATTGGCCAAATGGCCTATAAAATAAAGCTACCAGAAAGGCTATCTGGTGTTCATGATGTTTTCCACATTTTGCATTTATAGAAGTGTCTGAATGATACTGCAGAAGTAGTTGAGCTGAGTATACTAAAGGAAGCAGAAGTGGAACAGGAAGCGATAGTTAGACGAGTTCCTACCCGTATTCTTGGATCAAAAGTTAAGAAGCTACGCAATCGAGAAGTCAAGTTGATGATGGTTCAATGGGGAGATAACCCAGAGGATGCAACTTAGGTGACTGAAGACAAGATTCATGCTTCGTACCCTTTTCTTTTCGAGGGTATGTTCTTAACTTCCCTTCCAAAGCTTTTATTCACGCTTGTTTCTATCATTTAAGTATATTCTATCGATTGAATTATTCGGCCTTTAGTATGAATCCCATGGATGTAAACTATTTTTGAGACATGTTATGTTTGATGGATACAAGTGGATGCAAGTGCTTGCTAGTGGTTGCTCATGGATTCATACACACACTCACATTAGGCACTAGATCGGCTCAATCACTCTCATACTGCATATGGATATGTGTGCATTTTTCATCTTTTATTGGATGAAAATGGATGTATCATCATATGGATGTTGCATTTGGATGGATAATTGTGCACAAATATAGAACTTACAAGTTATAATAAAATTATTTGCATACATATTGGATTCATGGTACTAACATATAATGCATTAAGGAGGTCGATTGAATCAGTAGACTGCCCGATCTTCGCATTAGTATTGGGACCTATACACACACCTTCGTATATGTTCATATAAACATTAGAAGCTTTTAAGGATAATAGATGCTCGTGATTGATGGATGAGTAGATGGGCGATGGATGGTAGGATATACATTCTTCTTAACTTAGAGATTTCGGGGACGAAATCCTTTGAGTAAGGGAGAATGTAACACCTCGTATTTTAACAATGCTAAAAGATGATAAATTAAAGAATAAATAATTTAATATTCAGAATTAAGGGAAATGGACTGCGTCATTGCGTTCATCTCGGAATTTTGGTCAAAATAAACACCTGGTTTGTCTAAACGGACACCATATGAAGAAGTTATTAAGGTTTGAAGTTTGTATATGCATAAGAAGAATATATATGAATAAAATATATCCAAAAAATTCAATACAGTTCAAAATCGCAAAAAATAGGAGAGTGGTAAAATTCCCACCCAAGGGTGTCGACCTCATTAAGGGGGTGTCGACTCCTGGATCGACCCCATAAGGGGGTGTCGACCCATGGGTCGACCCCATAAAGGGGGGCCGACCCCCATAGGGCACATCTGGGTAGATTAGGGTTTCCTGACAGCTATATATATATATATATGACCCTATTTCTCTTGTTTCTCCGCACCAAAAATAATGGAGAACTAGATGTTGCCTTTACCCAGATTAAATCAAGCTTTTTTCTCTTCAGCAATCAACTAGAGTTTAGAGATCTATGATGCAACATCTGCAACCTTTCATCTATTTTTCTTAGATCCAATCATAGTGAGTTTATGTTACGTTTAGATCTAAATATTTAAAAGTTAATCTTGACATGACTATAACTTGGATCTAAACTTGTTACTATTTGAATCATATCAGATCTGTTATAACTTGTGTATCCACGTTATTCTGACATGACTATGAACTAGATCTAAACCTATACCTATTTATCATGTCAGATCTGCCATTATTTGTAGATCTAATTCACTGTTTATATCACATTATGCCTGTTCCTATTATGTTTGTGGCTAAATCAGATCTGTTGTTAGTTGGCTATCTAATTCATTGTTCAGATCTTATCATGATTGCTATGATGTCCCTATTATGTTAGAGTCAGTTCTATTGTCACATGTACATCATGCCTGTTAGATTAATCATTATGCCACTATATGTTTATGCCTATTTCTACCATTATATGTCCGTCTTATTAGTATGATCATTTTTTCCTCTTCCCTTCGTCTTTTCTCTTTTATTTTTATAGCCAGGCTACCTTTGAGCATAGGCATGCTACTGAAATATGCAAACGCATTAAATTTAGAAGGAGGGGAAAACGTTAAATTTGGGGAATGACTTGTATTGGGAAATTTGGGCATAACTTGAATGAAATATATGAATATGAATTCTGGGTATATGGTTCATTATGAACATAACTTGGGAAAGGGGAATGAAACCCTATAACGATATAGAAATAATTGGTTAATAATTGAAATGCCTAGAATTATAGTAATTAGAGACTGTAACCGCGCTTAGACATGAGGTTAGATTACACTTGTGGTGGAAGTCTGCCCGAAACCGCCCGACATATCCAGTGACCACAAGTGGTGAATCTAATGTGAGGGGTCTAAGTGCATAAACACGAGATGTGCTAAGACACGAGGTTAAGATCAGCTTGTGGTAGAAGTCTGCCTGGAACTACCCAGCATGTCCAGCATCCACAAGTTGTAGGCTTAATGTGGGAGGTCTAGTACATTATAACCATAAATGAATATGGTAATAAACTTGAATACTTAATCTAGTTGAATCCATAGGGATTCTATATGTTAACTTGAGTTAGGGTTAAGTAAACTTGTATGAACAGCGGGAGGGTTAAGTATATCTTGGGTTGGTGGGTAATATTTATATATATAGGCCCATAAACTTAACCTGTGGGGTTATGCATTCTTTTACTCTGGTATGGCATAACCTGTTGAAAACCTACTTGGGATGCAAGCTATAACACCCCACCTCTATACTCGTGTTAGCCAAGGTCATTGCAAGCAATGGTGTCAACTAACCCGATGAATAAGGCTGTTGAGGAGCGACCATTTGTATATTAGCTTTGAACGAGTGTTAAATATGCCAGATAATGTGGTCTAACTTTTCAAAATCTCATGAGGAAATCTGACACATCTGAATCAAGTTCAAATCTAGTACATAGTGGCTATATATAATTCGGAAAGCAATATAAATTACATAACAATAAAATCAGAGTCAGACACAGATATTCACATCACTAAGGAGGAAATAGATATGAATATAACTCATGAGTAGAAATACATGTTAGTGGTCATAGTCGATCCACTATACATCAAAATAATAGGTAAAAGCTCAAGCAAAAAGAATATGTATTCAAAGATGTCACTAACTCATATAAATAAAAAAAAGATCAATAACTACAACTCGAATGTAGATAGCAAGACCCAAGAATGGTTCCCCCTAGAAGTCATGAGATGTACCTGTAATACTCGGTCTGACCCGAGTAATATTTATAAGAAAATAAACAATAAACGGATCAGTCTAGCTGTACTTATCATAATAAACCGGGATAGAAATAGAGATATATGTAGATAATGACATATAAGAAACAACAATCATGTTCACCCATAAGCATGAAACCCCAAAATGTCTAACCAGCATCTTTAAGATATCCCCACAACACAACCCACACATCACACACACTACATGCAAGTTGAACCGAAGTTCCCCGCGAATCCGAAGATCTCCACACATCATACAAGTTGAACTGTAGTTCCCTGCGAACCAGAAGATCGCTTCCCGCAAATCCGGAGATCTCCAAATAACATGAACCGAAGTTCCCCTCTTGAATCCGAAGATTGCCAAACAACATGAACCAAAGTTCCCCGCGAATCCGAAGATCGCCAAACAACATGAACCGAAGTTCCCCTCAAATCCGAAGATCGCCAAATAACATGAACCGTAGTTCCCTGCAAATCCGAATATCGCTATTAGTGCAAGATACCCGAAGCTAGTAAATATAAGAGTTAAGCTACATGTCCCATAACCACTTGCTCTACTCGAATATTTACAAAGAAGTTGTATATTCCATAGAAATACGAGACGATCATTACCATGGTGTTCAATCGAATGAGTCTAAGAATTAACCGTCAAAGCAAACAAAAGGGGTCACAGTCCTTTCTTTTATTAAGTTGTTTAATTAGATTTCCCATACGATCGAGAAAAGGTTTATCAAATATATACTAGTAGATTTGTAAATCAGTTTGGAAAATATCTTCATATAATGAAGTGGAGTTAGAAACCGTTTAGTGAAATATTTGGTATCTACTAATAATTTAAAACCCTTTTATATAGCATTTCAATGTGGAAAATCTCATGTGATATCGATCGACTTAACGATCAAACGAAGAATTCATGTTATAATAACATAGACAAAACCCCATGACTATCGATTATAATATTCGTTCACCATGAATGAATCGAAAGTTCATGAAATCGAGATGTAGAAATCTGCGAACCAGAGGAATTGCAAAGTCACAAACGAAGGCGAAATGGGCCTAAACTCAGCTAGGAATGAGCTCAAATGGACCTAAACTGTTGACCGTGGTACCCACTGGTCAACAGTCCAGAAACAGGATTCAGACGTCTGAAATAAAATTTCAGACGTTTGAATTTGCAATTTTGCAAAACAGCAAGGTTTTAGTTCATTTTTGTGTATTTTCAGACGTCTAAACTATTTTGACCAGACGTCTGAATTAGAATTCAGACATTTGAATTAAAATTTTCAGATGTTTGAATTCTATTCCTCTTGTTTTTATAATTATTTGAATTAGGTCAAACGTGTGACCCAAAAGATTCAGACGTTTGAATCTATTTCTAAGCATAATATTGCCTAGAAATCATGTTTAAAAACGATAACGGTAAGCACCCAAAGGCTTATAACATTACTCATGGGAAAATGAGGCTTATAAGACTTGCCGAAACAACCGATATTGCACAAAAAAACCTTACTTAAGGATTCACATTAAATTCACACATAATCAACTTAAAACTCATGAAACGGAAATGTACACACAGTCAATCCAAATCACACAATATAGACATAACATACACATGCCATAGGCACACTAGACAAGCATATAGCTTGAGGCATAGATGTGAGTTCTCAAAGAACTCACCTTTGATCGTTGAAGGCAAGGAGATGAATCAAAACCTATTCAAATCAACTTCTCTTTGCATGTAGCTTACAAATCCTCAACCTAAGCATATGTAAAGACAAATCGCAAGAGTTAGGCTTAGGAAAATCGCTAAAAAAGAAGAGGGATTGAGTTGGAGAAGATGGAGAAGAGGAAGAGTAGGCTTACCTAAGCTTCTCTTTGATTTTTACTTGAATTTGTAAGCTCAAAGAAGCAAACTAGGTTTAGGAATTTCTATTTCCCATTCCCCATTTTCTATTTTTGCTAAATGTTAAAGGTGAATGAGAGGGAGAAGGTTGTGGGAGCTTAAGTAAGTGGGCTAGGTTAGCTAACCCAAGCCCCAATCAAAGTCTCAATTTTCACAAACTCGAAATATATCGAAGTTTATAGTCAAAAAGGTTATAAACAATGATCCACGATGGAAGTGGTTTCGAGTCCGGATTCATCTTTATGCAAAATGTGACTTTTTGGACACATACAAGATTAATAATTAACGACATTATATTTAAATATATCATCGTAAAATATGCGGGTTGTTACACAAGCATAGGAGGAAGCTTGTATCATCTTGTGTGTGGGACCCGTTTCAGTCAGTAACCCACATATAGGTATCAAACGAGTACTTCGAACTAAGTCGGAGTCGGGACATGCTTACCGAGCTGATTGTAAGAGATCCTAACATTAGGGACGGTGTGGGTAGCGCACTCTGACGGGGTCATGTGTGTGCTTGGTTCTGGCAGAGGAGGTTTAGACACCTGTAGATATGGTTGTGCACATCCTGAAAATGAAGGGTTGGCACTTTAGGAAGTGATACATCCTACTATGGGGACAACATAGGGTATCTACAGAGTAGGGATCCAATCGGTATAGGTAATAATTAGGGTACTTCAAGACTCCGGTATGTTTAGGAGCCCGTTATTATCCTTAGGGGTAACTCTGGTATGTTGGGTTGCGTGTTGATTGTATGGGGTTAAAACCTCTCACTAGAAGTACGCCTAAGTCTACCATCTTATAGTTGTTGGGATCGTCTCATTCTGGTTATGCTAGTATTGGGGCAGAGAAATCATTAGAGAAGCGTTGCATACTCTATCATGTTATCCTGTTTACCTTATCATACCTGCCTATTATGATGTTATCTCTCTTATCCACTTTATACGCCTGGCATGATACTTTTACTTATTTATATGTTAAAAGTAACTGGACTCACCAGACATTATGTCTGACCTATTTTGTTTTCTCTTCTTTCTCTACCATTTTCCCCCAGGTTCTCAAGGTGGGAATACTCAAGCTTGTCAGAGTTCTACTTTCATCTTGCTTGGAGTTGCATAAATGTACTGCTTGATTTCATATCTCTCTCTAATATGGCTACGTTTTTGGGGATTATGCTTCTTTTATTATTGTACTCTGATATTTTAAGTACAAGACAGAAATTTTAATGATGTGTATTTGGTTTTATGCGTTTCAGACTTATGATGTAACCATGTTTTTAACTACGATGCTTTATGGTTAATAGAAGTTTTTTTTATTCCGCTGCTATTTTATATCTGTCTTGTAATGTTTCTATTTCTGTTTACCTATAACGCTTTAAGAAACTTAATGCATTCTCTTTGTGAGTGACAGTAATAGTCGTGGGTTGTCAAAGATCTCATGGCCGACCCAAAATAGGACTAGAGCGAGCGAGCTAAATTGGAGCGTGCATGAGCGACCCTTATATTGATGGACGAGCGAGCAGTTTCCATCTTTTTCATATGAGCGAGTTGTCTGTATTATGTATGCACGATCCATATGAGGCCATGTGACTGGCCCCTCCTAATGCAACATGGAAATCACTATATGAGGCTATACTCCGCCACATGTTACCGTTGTATTCAAGACTTGGCATATGAAGTTACAATTCATTTTAATGTTGTGTCACGTTCCATGTAATGGAGCTTTCTCCCGATGTATTGTTGCATTGCTGCATACGTGGGCTTAACACATGCATTGTAATACGTATGCAAATAATCCACTGTTCCCACATAGGTATGCTTTGTTCGTACTTTTACAATATGTACATAACATATTTCCTCACACTTGTCCATGCATTGCCAGTATGTTATGCTTTGTGATCGACTGTGTTATGCAGCTTGACCCAAAGTGCATGACCTCAGAGTCGTTCGACGAGCAGTGCGTAACCAGGATTGCTTGAGCAGTGATGCACTGTGCGACCGGGTTCATGAGCGTATGTGATCGATCTCTCAACAAAGATGTGACCGACCGTATAGAGTCGACCGACCCCTGTAGTTCATGATCACATTACGCTCGATCTAGCTAGTGCTCGTACGCCTTGTGATGTGTCTGAATCATTGTTTCCTAAATCACATTAAGAATGGGGTTAACATTTGCCCCTCTAAGCTCGTATTTTTTGCTTTCGAGAATTGCGGGCTTCGAAATGAACATGGTTTGCATTGAGATTCAATTGTAGCTTTTTGTTTTCTATGGCAGATCATATGTTAAATTCATATGCTTTATGTCACCTGTTCTGCCATTAAAATAAGCGATTGCACAATTTTGGGCTTGTACTTACCATCGACTGTCCATAACGATAGTGAAATAGTTTAATCAAAAAACGAATTATAGCGAATTTTATTTTGAATTGAATAAAGTGTTTGCACACAAATGATTTACTCAACGATTTATAACTCATTTGAATATTATCTGCACAACCTTGATATTCTAATTCGAATTTGCGTTAACGCTAAAGATCAACTAATCGACTAAAGCTAACTCTGGATTTTAAACGTCATTATTTTAATGACTTATATGATGATGTACAATATTTCATATTTGTGAAATATGTATCTGTGATTTGTTTTCTGCCTCCTTTTTGAGAATCTTTGGTATTCATACCCTTGTTCATGGGGTCATTGTCTTTCACTGTGGGATGTATTTAAGTTTCATGCCCCTATTTGGGCAAAAATTTAACACTTGTCGTGTCTGGGGTATTCAAACACTACATAAATTAATTGATTAAATTCCGAACTTTGTCTTCAACCTAGCTTGGTGAATTCAGGGATTGGAGACCTTCGCCACTTAATTATACTAATTAATCCAAGCATTGGTAGATTCATAAGGACTGCCCCTAGAGAGGATTTTGGTTAGAATCCCAATGTTTGTCGTAATCGAATCAGGTACTTCCTGAAACTGGCGATCAATTGGGTGACCCAGAGTGGTCTTTGGGATTTTCAATTTTGCCTCTACTTATGGACGGTTTGCCCTTGCTATGGAGTGTGTTTTACCCTTGCTATGGAGGGTGCCCTTGCTATGTAGGGACTTTTACCCTTGCCATGGAGGGTGCCCTTGCTATGGAGGGAATTTTACCCTTGCTATGGAGGGGCTTTTACCCTTGCTATGGAGGGACTTTTACCCTTGCTATGGAGGGTGCTCTTGTTATGGAGGGACTTTATTTAAAATATTTCCTTTGCTGTGGAGGGATTTTATTTCACCTCTGCTATGGGAGGTTTTTGATTTGCGCAGTTCCATAAGGTGACCATCAGTCATCGTGTCGGATAGGCTTAACTATGGTAAGTGATCGCAGCCGGACTGAGAGGTTATGACCCTTTGGGATTTGCAAGGGTTTGTGTTATTCCATGGAGCGAATGTTGAGCCCCTGGATGCACTTGACTACGACAAGTGATTGTAGTTGGGCGCGGGCCGCCCCTCAGAACTTGCAACATTGGATCCGCTTGCCAAACTCTCCACCATTTGACATTTGGCAACTCCTCTCATTTGCTTTCCAATGTGGTGCTTTTAATTGTTACATTCATGCATGCCGATGTTTTTTGCACTCGCCGCTTGATTCGGTGTTATTGTGGTTGCCACATTTTATCGGGTTTCGAGGAAGCAAGCGTTTTTCAGATAGCCTGTTAGTAAGAAATCGTCTTTTAGCAAATTTTGAATTATCACGAATATTGCAAGTAAGAGATTTCCTTAGGAAAATATGATGAAGTGTGTTGTTAGTTACATAAAAAATATTCAGTGTCTTACTTGCATATTATTACAGACTGTTTACAATAAGTCCTGAATATAATACAAAGTAAAATATGAAGTAAAGCAGGAAATACCGCGGTGGCGATGTTGATCGCTTATTCTGAGCTACTGAAGTTGGAGGACCAATCATTAATCCCTAGTTGATTATCAGCCTTGGATCGGTTTGTGTAGGAGCACTATTGTTTGGACCGGATTGGTCATTGAATGCCCCTTGACCTTGGGGAGTTGCAGAAGGATTTGTAGCTTGAGGATTCTTCACATATTGTTGCAATCTGTTTTTCTGAATTAACTCCTCAATCAAGCTTTTGAGGTGCCTACATTCATTTGTAGTATGACCGGGTTGGTTGTGGAACGTACAGAATTTTCCCAAGTTTGATGCCTTCTCGCCTATCCTTGTCGGCCTTGGTTCCGCATATTCTTCAGAATTCTTCATTGCCAGACAGATATTTCAGGGGTGTCATTCAGAGGTGTTAGTTTCAACAAGTCAAGGAGACGAAACTTCTTATTAGACTTGTTTTGATTCCTGTCATTAGCTCGCTTCTGCACTTTATTATTTTTCTGATTGTACTGAATAGCAGCATTTTTGGATGCTTCAAGAGGTTGGATTACATCAACAATCTGAGGAGGAGTAGGCTTATTATCCAATCTCATTTGCTCCTCGGCCTTTTTATAGAATTTGTCAAGCATGCTTGGCTCTTTCATTTTGATCCATTCACCAAATTTGCTATTCTCATCTATAGCACCGATTAGAGACATTAAGATCATGCGGGGCACGGGATTCCTTACTTCGGATGATGTTGTATCGAATCTTTTAAGGAAAGCTTTGACATATTCTCCTGGGTATTGCTTCATTGATGTAAGAGAAATAATGTCTTTAGCCTTCTTAGCTTGCTACCTGAACTGCTCTTTGAATTTCAGAATCAAATCATCAAATCGGCTGATGGATTTGGGCGGTAGCCTTGTGAACCATAACGATGCGACACCTTCTAGATATAGAGGGAAGCATAGGAATTTGATCTCGTCATTTTATTTGGCTCCATTCATATACCATTCATACTTTTATAGGAAGTGATTCGGATCAGAAATCCCATTATACGGAGGCAGGGTAGGATGGGTAAACTTCTTAGGGAATTCAGCTTTGCAGATCCTCTTCTCGAATGGATTTTTGCCTAGGGAGAAGTTCCATTGCCTTTCACTATCCTTGAAAGGCATTTTATCTTTCATGATTTGTTTTGCCATATCCATGATATATTCCTTCGAGTTGTGTCATTCCGGAAAACGGTCTTCGATCTCTTTTCTGGATGCTCTTCGTGGCGAGCGATTGTGATTAGAGGATCTAGGTCCTCTACTTCCATTATAGGTAGGCACCCCCTTAAGGAGACTTGCAACTCGTCGGTTAATTCGATGGGAATGGTTTTTAGCTTTCAACTTTGAGTCTTCGATATTAGCATCGTCTTTGTCAAACAGTAATTCCAAGTTGTCATTATGATGATCGGAGGCTGATGAGTTTGCATTCTCTTCAAGGTTGATATGAATTTTCGGAGGAGAAGCGGGATTTGCTTGAACGTTTAGGAGAACAATAATTTTATCCTTAAAGCTTGATAGCATCCAATAGAGTTTTATTAGCATTGATTAAGGCTTTGTTAGAGGCTTTCATTCGTTGATTCAAGTTAGCGACGACAGTATGTAATTAAGCTTTAGCCACTTCAGTTCTAGTCATTGAATTTTCTCCAACTTCAAAGCAGTTGGCAAGTGGAGTAGTGTGACACCCCACGTCCGTTATTGTCACTCATTAAGAGAATGCATTAAGTTTCGTGAAGCGTTATAGGTAAACATAATCAGAATTATTACAAGACAGATATATAATAGCAGTGTAATTTAAAATTTTATTAAGCATAAAACATCGTAGTTCAAACCATGATTACATCATATGTATGAAATGCATAAAACTCAGTATACGACTTAAATTTATGTCTTGTACTTAAAATATCATAGTACACTAATAAAAGAAACATAGCCATAGTAGAAAAGATAAGAACTCGAGCAATACATCTAAGTAGCTCCAAGCAAAATGAAAGCATAATCCTGATCAAGCTAGAGTATTCCCACCCTAACAACCTTGCGGGAGGGGGGACGAAAGATAAAGAAGAGGAAACAAAATGGGTCAGACATAAAGTTTGGCAAGTCCAGTTACTTTTAGCATATAAACAAATAAATGTATCATGATAGGCATATAAAGTGGGGAAGAGAGACAACATCATAAAAGGCAGGTATGACAAGGTAAACAGGATAAACATGATAGAGTATATTACGCTTCTCTAATGATTTCTCTGCACCAATAATAGTATAACCAGAATGAGATGATCCCAACAATTATATGATGGTAGACTTAGGCGTACTTTGTGAGAGGTTTTAACCCCATACAATCAACAGGCAACCCAATATACCGGAGTTACCCCTAAGGGTAATAACGGACTCCTAAACATACCAGAGTCTAGATGTACCCTAATTACTTCCCTAATCGATCGGCTCTCTACTCAGCAGATACCCTGTGTTGTCCCCACAGTAGGATGTATCACTTCCTAAAGTAGCAAACCTTCGTTTTCAGGATGTGCACAACCATATCTACAGGTGTCACGACGTTTAAACCCCCTCTGCCGGACCCGTGCATGCACATGACCCCATCGGAATGCGCCGCCCGCACCGTCCCCTGCGTTTGGATCTCTTACAATCATCCCACTAAGCGTGCCTCGACTCCGACCTAGTTTGGAGTACTCGTTTGATACCTATATATGGGTTACTGACTGAAACAGATCCCACACACAAGATGATACAAGCTTCCCCCTACGTTTGCATCTCCGCTAGGTTTTCCACAGGTTATGCCATAACAGAGTAAAAGATTACATAACACCACAGGTTAAGTTTGTGGGCCTATATATAAATATTACCCACCAACCCAAGATTTACTTAACCCACCCACTATTTCAAACAAGTTTACTTAACCCCTACTCAGGTTAACATGTTCATACAATCCCTATGGATTCAACCAGGTTAAGTATTTCAATTCATTACTGTATTTATTTATGGTTATAATGTGCTAGACCTCCAACATTAAGACTACCACTTGTGAATGCTGGATATGCCGGTCGAATCCAGGCAGACTTCTTCCACAAGTCGGACTTAACCTCATGTCTTAGCACGTCACGTGTTTATGCACTTAGACCCCTCTCATTATATTCACCACTTGTGGTTGCTGGATATGCCGGTTGGTTCCAGGAAGACTTCCACCACAAGTGTAATCTAACCTCGTGTTTAAGTGCGGCTACCGTTTCTAATTACTGTAATTCTAGTCATTTCCATTATTAATCAATTATTCCAATGTCATTATAGGTTTTCATGTCCCTTTCTCAAGTTATGTTCATAATGAACCATATGCCCCAAATTAAGGTCATTAGTCACAATTTGATTTATGCCCCAAATTCATATTCATATATTTCATTCAAGTTATGCCCAAAATTCCAAATACAAGTTATGCCCCAATTCTATCATTTTCCCATCGTTCCCAATTTAATGTGTTCGCATATTTCAGCTGCATGCCTAGGCTCGAAGGTAGCCTTACTATAAAAATAAAAGGGAAAAGATGAAGGGAAGAGGACAGAAATGATCATGCTAACAAGATTGACATATAATGGCAGAAGTAGGAGTAAACAAATAATGGCATTATGAAAAGATAGGCATTTAGGAACATATATGATGAACATGTAACAATAGAACTGATTCTAACATAATAGGGACATCATAAACAGGCATGATAAGATCTAAACAATGAATTAGATAGCAACTAACAATAGATCTGATTTAGCCACAAACATAATAGGAACAGGCATGATGAGATCTAAACAGTAAATTAAATCTACAAATAATGATAGATCTGACATGATTCAATAGGTATAGGCTTAGATCTAGTTCATGATCAGGTCAGAATTGCAGGTTTTAGCAGATCTAATATGATTCAAATGGACACAGGCTTAGATCCAAGTTGCAGTCATGTCAAGATTAACTTTTAAGTATTTAGATCAAAAATTAACATAGACTCACTATGATTGGATCTAGAAAAATAGAAAAGGGATTGCTGATGTTGAATCACAGATCCCTAAACTTGAATGACTTGATTTCTGAAGAAGAAAAAGACTTGATTTAATCTGGGAAAAGGAAGCATCTAGTTCTCTATTATTTTTCGTGTAGAAAAACATGAGAAATGCGTTATATATATAGCCGTCAGGAAACCCTAATGTAACACCCCCACGTCCATTAATGTCACTCACAAAGGGAATACATTAACTTTCATGGAGCATTTTAAGTGTGTATAGAACAGAAACTTAACAACAAGACAGATATAAACAGTACTAAAACTTTAAAACTTTATTTCATTGCAGCGGAAAATACATAAGTTTGATTACATAATCAAAACCAGAGTCAAAGTACATAATATCCATCTAGACCAACTCAAAGTACATAAATTGAAAGACATAACCCCAGTACAAAATAGCCATAAATAAGAGAGGCTGAACTTTACTTCAGCGATCCAAGCAACTTCTAAAAGCAGAGATACAGCTATCCAAAATCAAGCTCCACTGGTGCTAGTTCCAACCTGAGCACCTAGGGAGGGAGGAAGAAAAGAGGAGGAAACAAAGGGGGTCAGACATAAAGTCTGGCGAGTGCGATAACTTTAACAATATAATTACCAAAATAACTAGGCTAACGCATAAGTTGGAAAATAAGGAAATGACTGTGAACAATTGGGTATAATAGAGTAGACAAGGAAATAAGATGAACAAAGATAACATTAAAGGCGCACCTAACCACCATAAGATAATTACTATACTGCACCACCACTACTATACTGCACCACCACTAGTTACCCTAAGGTTGATCCTGCCTACAGAACTTAATAATGATAATGGTAGTTTTGTGCACCCCTAGCTGCCTTCATAGGTGCTGCCTGCCCCTATCTCCACTAGGTGTACCCACTACCCCCATGCGATCGGCTCCCTAACTCGTAGATACCAGTACTGGCCCCACAGTGGGGTGTATCACTCCCTAAAGTGGCAACCCAATACCACCAATAATGCACGGCTTATACCTACACGATGCAACAACGTCTTACCTACCAGCCCGGGCCCATACACGCATATGAACCCGTTGGACTTGCGTTGCCACCGCTAACCCGTTTTGGCCTCTTACAGTCAAGCCCAGTATGCGTGTCCCATCCTCAACTTGGGCCGAGCCCACAAAGATACGTATGACTTACTAGTTGAAACGGGCCCTCATTACTTGACACAAGCTATCCACCTAAGCTTGGTCCCCTCTAGTACATCCCACTTAACCCTCTTCGTATTCATGTTCACTTACATGTTTCAATTTTGGTTAAGTGTTTCTAATCGTATTTCAAATGCCACCCAAGGCACCCACTAGATTCCACATGCCACCCAAGGCACCCATTTAGCCCCCTCATGCCCCACTACATGTTTATCTGGTTAAGTGTTTCTTAATTCATTAAGACCGTAACCTTATAAAGACCTCTCACATTTGACTGGCATCCGTGGCAGCTGGATTTGCCGTGCAGGTCCGGGAAGTCTTACACCACAAAAGAGCCTAATCTCGTGTCTTACAACTGTTACGCATTTAGTTTATGCCTAAGACCTCCCACATTAGACTGACATTTGTGGCAGCTAGATTTGCCGGGCGGGTCCGGGCAATCTTACACCACAAAAGAGTCTAACCTCGTGTCTTAGACGATTAATTACACCTAATTAATCATTCCCCAATTTGAATTAATTTTCCCTATTCAAATTCCAAATTTAACTATGGCCATAATTGACTCAATTATGTCCATCTATTTATGGTATGTAAAATCATACCAATTTTCATCACAAATTAATTTTATGCCATTTAAGTCATTTATGCCAACTCTCAATATTAAGTCTTTTATTATTATTATCCCATTACCCCACGTTGTACGTTAGTTCGTTTAACGTAAAATATACGTTAGACTCGAATAGTCTAACTCATGGAATAAAGAGAAAACATCACAACATACATATAGATAAAACTAGATCTAAACATAAAGGGTGAACTTGCATGTGTGAATGATGTTCTACATCTAAAACTTGCATAGGCCAAAGTTACAATTTGCATAAAACTACATATGTCATAAATCCAAATCTAAAGGTGTGAACTTGTTTAGGTTATAGTCACAAACTTGCATAAATCATGTATGTCATAGATCTACATCTAAAGGTGTAAACTTGCATAGGCAATAACCACAAACTTGCATAACATGATTCATATTCCAAACACATATATTTATATAAACTTGCATATGTGTTTTATGCAACATAACAATGGTGTAAACTTACATCTAAACATGTAAACTAGTATGTAGAATTTATCACAGAACTCACACATGTCATAACCTAACTTTAGATCAAATTTTCACATAAACTAGATGTCATGAAACATGTAAGGTTACATATAATTTTCCCCTAATGTGCATACGATTCATGTCTAAATCAAAATCTAATCTTGCATGCATACATACGATTTATCATATGAATCAACATAGCCAAACTAGCATATAAACAACATGATGATTTGATTATACATAAGCCAATCATAGAATTACAACATAGATGGTAGCATCATAACTTTACAACATAGAAGATCACAACATAACATCATAGAATTTACAACATATATGATAACATCACAATTTTACAACATAATTATAACATGCGGTCAATAATTCACATCATATCTATATAATCCACATCATAACTTAATCCAATTAAATTGCTAATTAATTTATTAAAGAAATCGAACTCACATCTCAAAGAAGGTCTTCAGTTCTGAATTCTGAGTTCTGAAGTTGTATTAGCTTTCCTTTGAAGAAGATTCGTTGTTAGAGTTGAAAAGGATTGAATTTGATTTGCTTTCTTCCTCTCTAATTGGTGGCGGCTATTCTGAGTTGCTAGGTGACGGCATGGAGGCCATGAGTCTAATTTTATTTTGATTTTAGGGTTTGAGTCTATAGGTGTTTTTATAGAATTTAGGATTAGTCTAGGCCGTCCGATCAACCCAGAATTAATCCCAGCCAATCAGAGCAGATCAGAAACCCTAATGAGTCCGCACACAGTCACAAATAGGTCAATAATCAAATCTGCCCGGGGGGGCAGGTCAACCCCCAGGTCGACCCTATGGTCGACCTGGTCAGGGTAGGTTGACCCCCAGGTCGACCTGGCCCTGACGGGGATTTTCCAGCCTAGCCTGTCTGACTCTGAAATTTGAATTTTCGAAATCTGTTTTGAATTTTCTGAAACTTCCAATGGCCATAACTTCTTCATACGAAGTCCAATTCATGCAAACTCGGACTCTATCTCAACCAGAATTCCGAGACGAACATAATGGCGTAACTCATTTCCCTTAATTCTCACATATGAGATTATTTATTCTTTAATTTGTGAACATTAATATTAACAGAAATATGGGGTGTTACATTCTCCCCTCCTTAAAGGTTTTCGCCCCCGAAATCTCCAAGTTAAGGAGAATGCATATCCTAACATCCAAACAACCATCTACTCGACCATCATACACAGGTATCCATTGTCCTTATCAAATTCCTAATGCTGTATGAACATATGCAAGAAGTGTGTGTGTATGCTCATTAACTAATGCAAAATCAGGCGGTCTACTGATTCAGTTGACCTCCTTAATGCAAACCATGATAGTGTCATGCTTCCATTATGTATGCGAAAGAATCCTATCGATACATATTATTTCTACATGTGTGCACAACCATTCACCAAAATGCAGCATCCATATGATAGTACAACCATTATACATCCATTAACTTAAATATGCACACATATTTATATGCAATATGCAATACGAAGTGACTGAGCCGATCTAGTGCCTAAAGTGTGTGTATATGCATCCACGAGCAACCACTAGCAAACACTTGCATCCACATGCATCCACCATACATAACATGTCTCAAACACGTGTTTCAACCATAGGACTACCCTATCTAAAGGTCAAAGATACTAGCGAGAGGACATACTAAAGATAAGATAAGTACAAGCTAAGCGATAAAGGAGAAATCAAAAGACATACCCTCGAAAAGAAAAGGGTACAATGAACGCATCTTCTCTTCCGTCTCCCAAGTAGCGTTGCTCTCGTCATCTCCCCATTGTACTTTGACAAGCCTGACCTCTCGATTCCTCAACTTCTTAATCTCCGACCCAAGAACGTACGTAGGAGCTCGTCGAATCGTCGCATCACGCTCTATCTTTACCTCTCTAAGCAAGCTCGGCTCTACCACTTCTGCGGTCTCATGCAAGCACATCCTCAAATGTGATACATGGAATACATCGTATACACCACTAAGTCTCTCGGGAAACTCCACTCTATACGCCATATGTCCAATCCTTTCCTTAATAGGAAACGGCGCTACGAACCTTGGTGCTAACTTCCCAACGGACCCAAAGCGAATGACGTTCCGTAATGGAGACACCTTGACAAAGACCATGTCCCCAATATCAAACTCAAGATCTATCCTCCTCTTGTCCGCATAAGATTTCTGCCTATCTTGCGCCGTCTTCATCCTCCTTCGAATCAAATCGATCTTTTCTGAAGTCTCTCTAATCATATCGGGCCCAAGCAAGATCTTATCTGTAGACTCCCACAAACAAGTAGGCGAACGACACGGCCGTCCATAAAGAGCCTTGAACGGTGCCATGCCAATGCTAGACTGAAAGCTATTATTATATGCGAACTCTACCAATGGAAGATGTTCCTCCTATGTACCTCCGAAGTCTAAGACACATAGCCTCAAAAGGTCCTCTAGAATACGATTCACCCTCTCGGTCTGGCCGTCTGTCTGAGGATGATATGCGGTGCTCAAACATAACTGAGTCCCTACCGTCTCTTGCAAGCTCTTCCAAAACTCGCTAGTGAAGATAGGATCATGGTCGCTCACTATGCTAGAAGGAACACCGTGCAAACGAACTATCTCTCGAATGTATACGGAGGCTAACCACGGATCAGTCCTCTTACTCTTTACGGGAATGAAATGGGCGCTCTTAGTAAGTCTGTCTACCATTACCTAAATCCCCGTATTACCCTTACTCGATCTCGATAATCTGTCAACAAAGTCCATCGAGACACTTTCCCACTTCCATTGTGGGACCTCCAATGGGTGAAGCAACCCACCGGGCTTCTTTTGCTCTGCTTTTACTTGTTGGCACACCAAGCATCTAGCGACAAACTCGGCTACATCCCTCTTCATGCCGGCCCAAAAGTAAACTCGTCTCATGTACATGTACATCCTGCCCCCGCCTGGATGGATGGTCATCTTCGAACGATGTGCATCATCAAGAATGGTCTTCCTCAAATTCTCGTCCCGTGGTACACAAAGTCTACCGTCCCTACGCAACCAACCCTTATAATCTAGGGTATACCTACGGAGATGGCTCGATGACTCCCCCCTTTTGAGCTTCTCTACTAACTCGACCAACTGTGGGTCATCTCGCTGTGCCTCACTAATCCATCCCAAAAGCGTAGGTCTGACCTCTAAGGATGCTAGCAAACCGGGTACAAAGTCAACGGATGGTCTAAAGTCAAACATGGAGATGAACTCTAAGCTTTGCCGCTCAACAAACAACGGACTCAAGGACAACCTTTTCCTACTTAAGGCGTCTGCCACCACGTTACCCTTGCCAGGGGTATATGCTATCTCAAAGTCGTAGGACGCTAAGAATTCCATCCATCTTTGCTGCCTTAAGTTCAAGTCATTCTGAGAGAACAAGTATTTTAGCGATTTGTGATCAGTGAACAATTCGAATTTTCCGCCAAGAAGATAATGGCGCCAAGACTTAAGTGCGAAAACAATAGCGGCCAACTCTAGGTCATGTGTAGGGTAATTTCTTTCATGCACTCTCAACTGCCTTCCACCATAGGCTATTACCCTTCCCTCTTGCATTAAGACTGCGCTTAGTCCTGTCCCACAAGCATCGGTATAAACGGTAAATGGCTTACTCACATCTGGAAACACTAAGACTGGGGTTGTGGTCAAAGCTCTCTTTAAACGTTGGAACGCATCATCACAATCTACGTCCTATGTGAAGACTAAGTTCTTCTTCGTCAATCGTGTTAATGGGGTTGATATTTTTGCGAAGTCTTTGATAAACTTCCTATAGTAGCCAGCCAATCCTAAGAAACTCCTCACCTCGCTAGCATTTTTAGGGACCTTCCAATCTTGGATGGCCACTAACTTCGCGGGATCCGCAGCTATCCCTTCTTTGGATACCACATGCCTTAAAAATCGCACTTCCTTCCTCCAAAAGTGACATTTTGAAAATTTAGCTTTAAGGCTATGCGCTCGAAGGGTCTCCAACACTTCCCTAAGACGTAGGGCATGCTCTTCTTCGTTTTTAGAAAAGATCAAGATGTCGTCCACAAAGACTACCACAAATTTATTAAGGTACTCCCTAAACACCCTGCTCATCAAGTCAACAAAGTATGCGGGGGCGTTTGTCAAACCGAAGGGCATCACAAGCCACTCGAAGAAACCGTCTGGAGTCCTAAAGACGGTCTTGTCTATGCTATCCTCAGCCACTCTCAATTGATCCCGTGGCTAAGTCCAACTGTGAAAACACTGAGGCGCCAACTAATTGATCGAAGAGATCGTCAATCCTCGGCAGTAGGTGCCTATTCTTCTTAGTAAGTTTATTAAGTTCTCTATAGTTCACACAAAGTCTAAGGGACCCATCTGCCTTCGTGGAAAATACTAATGGAGCACCCCACTCCGATATACTACGTATGATGAACCCCTTCTCAAGCAACTCCTTCACTTTCTTACTGAGTTCTCTTCTCTCTCTTGGAGCCATGTGGCGCACTGGCAATGCAACTAGCTTTGCATTATCTACTAGATATATTCGAAAGTCTATCTCACATTTTGGGGGTAGACCCCTCACCTCATCAAAGACATCAACATATTCACGGATTATACGAACGGAATGTAAATCATCATCGGATGCGTCAAGGGATACTAGGTAGCTAAGCATTACTGGACCTCTAGGGTCACAAGAAATATCAAGGGTATTTTCACAATGAGTCAACAGTCTAACTACCCTTCTTTCACAATCTAGGATAACCCAATATCTAGTTAGCCAATCCATACCTAGAATCAAACCGTAGCCCATGAAGCCAAGAACAAAGGCGTTGCATTCAAACTCAACGCCCAAGATAAACACTCTCAAATCCCGACAGATCATAGAAAGATGATCCAAACCACCAATAGGATTTGAGACTACTAAGGGATCCGTAACTAGACTAGTATCTAGGTGCAGTGTTTCAACTAATGATGTAGAGATAAACGAATGTGATGCACCAGAATCGAATAAAGTACAGACAGGATGATCAAACAGAAAAACTAAACTTTCAAAGGAAATTGCTCTACCTCGTTCTTGCAGCGGTGGGACCATGAGAGCCTGAACTTGTCCCCTTGCCTGCCCTGGTGCCATAAGAGCCTGCACCTGTCCTCCCGGGGAAGACCCTGCCCTCTTCCCTTTCTTTGGGCAGTCCTTAATCGGATGTCCCGCTTCGCCACAGTGGAAACAACCAGTCCTCTTTTTCTTCCTACAATCTTTGCTTAGATGGCCCGGTGTCCCACAATTAAAGCATCTCTTCTTTCCCTTACCATTGTTTCCTTTACCACCTTTCTTGTTCTGTTGTTGCTATTGCGGTTTCTTTTGATCCCCTTTCTTCTCGGGTGCCTTATTAGCATTGGCGCCCTTCTCCTCTTCATGCATAAGCGCCATATCAACTATTCTCTCAAAGGTAGCCCCCATAGGGATGTGGGTCATAGCTAACCCATGTAGCGGCTCGTTCAAACCCTTAACAAATCTCAGGGCCTTCTTTTCTGGTGTATTCACCAAGTCCAAGCCAAATCTTGCCAACTGGTTGAATTTGTTGACGTATTCTTTCACCGATAGATTCCCCTGCTTCAATGCTAGAAACCTCTCCATGTAGAGATTCTCTTCAGCCCGTGAGAGAAACTTTGCCTCAAACCTCCGCCTAAAATTTGGCCATGTATCGACTGGACGTTCTCCATTAGTGACCTCCCACCAAAACGAGGCCTCATCCTTCATTAGCCAGGCAGCTAACTGGACCTTTCTTCCATCATCCACTTCAAATATCCCAAACAATTCTTCCACCTTCTTAAGCCAATTTCGAGCTTCAACAAATGTCTCCGTCCTGTGAAAAGGTTTTCCACCCATTGCCCGAAAGTCCTTACATATCTTTGCGAAAGTATCGACACGAGGAGGAGGAGGAGCATTTACTGGACCTACGGTGGCGGCCCTAGTCTCCAAATACCTCCTAAACCATCCTGGTATTGGTATCCCCTCGGGTATCTCAGGAATTCCAGACATGCTGAAACGAAGAAAGGAAAGATTCAATACAAAAGAACCGAAGGAACGATATATGGCTCTTGGGGTTATGCTTTCTAAAATAAGCTTTTCTCTTGAAAATACTTTCCTTAAAACATACTTTTGAAGGTACTTCTTTATAAAAGTTGTTTTTCAAAAACACTTTTCAAAATTTATATCTGTTCCGGTAACCTTTAGCTTTGATACCACGTGTAACACCCCCACGTCCATTAATGTCACTCACAAAGGGATTGCATTAACTTTCATGGAGCATTTTAAGTGTGTATAGAACAGAAACTTAACAACAAGACAGATATAAATAGTACTAAAACTTTAAAACTTTATTTCATTGCAGCGGAAAATACATAAGTTTGATTACATCATCAAAACCAGAGTCAAAGTACATAATATCCATCTTTTACCAACTCAAAGTACATAAATTGAAAGACATAACCCCAGTACAAAATAGCCATAAATAAGAGAGGTTGAACTTTACTTCAGCGATCCAAGCAACTTCTAAAAGCAGAGATACAGCTATCCAAAATCAAGCTCCACTAGTGCTAGTTCCAACCTGAGCACCTGGGGGGGGAGGAAGAAAAGAGGAGGAAACAAAGGGGGTCAAACATAAAGTCTGGCGAGTGCGATAACTTTAACAATATAATTACCAAAATAACTAGGCTAAGGCATAAGTTGGAAAACAAGGAAATGACTATAAACAATTGGGTATAACAGAGTAGACAAGGAAATAAGATGAACAAAGATAACGTTAAAGGCGCAACTAAACCACTATAAGATAATTAATATACTGCACCACCATTACTATACTGCACCACCACTAGTCACCCTAAGGTTGATCCTGCCTACAGAACTTAATAATGATAATGGTTGTTTCGTGCACCCCTAGCTGCCTTTATAGGTGCCGCCTGCCCCTATCTCCACTAGGTGTACCTACTACCCCCATGCGATCGGCTCCCTAACTCGTAGATACCCGTGCTGGCCCCACAGTGGGGTGTATCACTTCCCAAAGTGGCAACCTGATAGCACCAATAATGCATGGCTTATACCTACACCATGCAACAACGTCTTACCTACCAGCCCGGGCCCACACACGCATATGAACCCGTTGGACTTGTGTTGCCACCGCTAACTCGTTTTGGCCTCTTACAGTCAAGCACAGTATGTGTGTCCAGTCCTCGACTTGGGTTGAGCCCACACAGATACGTATGGGTTACTGGTTGAAACGGGCCCCCATTACATGACACAAGCTATCCACCTAAGCTTGGTCCCCTCTAGTACATCCCACTTAACCCTCATCTTATTCATGTTCACTTACATGTTTCAATTTTGGTTAAGTGTTTTTAATCGTATTTCAAACACCCAAGGCACCCACTAGATTCCGCATGCCACCCAAGGCACCCACTTAACCCCCTCATGTCCCACTACATGTTTATTTGGTTAAGTGTTTTCTTAATTCATTAAGACCGTAACCTTATAAAGACCTCTCACATTAGACTGGCATTTGTGGCAGCTGGATTTGTTGGGCGGGTCCGGGCAGTCTTACACCACAAAAGAGCCTAACCTCATGTCTTTACAACTGTTACGCATTTATTTTATGCCTAAGACCTCCCACATTAGACTGGCATTTGTGGCAGCTGGATTTGCCGGGTGGGTCCGGGCAGTCTTACACCAAAAAAGAGCCTAACCTCGTGTCTTAGACGATTAATTACACCGAATTAATCATTCCCCAATTTGAATTAATTTTCCCTATTCAAATTCCAAATTTAACTATGGCCATAATTGACTCAATTATGTCCATCTATTTATGGTATGTAAAATCATACGAATTTTCATCACAAATTAATTTTATGCCATTTAAGGCATTTATGCCAACTCTCAATATTAAATCTTTTATTATTATCCCATTACCCCATGTTGTATGTTCGTTCGTTTAACGTAAAATATACGTTAGACTCGAATAGTTTAACTCATGGAATAAAGAGAAAACATCACAACATACATATAGATAAAACTAGATCTAAACATAAGAGGTGAACTTGCATGTGAGAATGATGTTCTACATCTAAAACTTGCATAGGCCAAAGTTACAACTTGCATAATACTACATATGCCATAAATCCAAATCTAAAGGTGTGAACTTGTTTAGGTAATAGTCACAAACTTGCATAAATCATGTATGTCATAGATCTACATTTAAGGTGTAAACTTGCATAGGCAATAACCACAAACTTGCATAACATGATTCATATTCCAAACTCATATAATTATATAAACTTGCATATGTGATTTATACAACATAACAATGGTGTAAACTTACATTTAAACATGTAAACTAGCATGTAGAATTTATCATAGAACTCACACATGTCATAGCCTAACTTTAGATCAAATTTTCACATAAACTAGATGTTATGAAACATGTAAGGTTACATATAATTTTCCCCCAACTTGCATATGATTCATGTCTAAATCAAAATCTAAACTTGCATGCATACATATGATTTATCATATGAATCAACATAACCAAACTAGCATATGAACAACATGATGATTTGATTATACATAAGCCAATCATAGAATTACAACATAGATGCTAGCATCATAACATTACAACATAGACGATCACAACATAACATCATAGAATTTACAACATATATGATAACGTCACAATTTTACAACATAATTATAACATTCGGTCAATAATTCACATCATAACTTAATCCAATTTAATTGCTAATTATTTTATTAAAGAAATCGAACTCACAACTCAAAGATGGTCTTGAGTTCTGAATTCTGAGTTCTGAAGTTGTATTAGCTTTCCTTTGAAGAAGATTCGTTGTTAGAGTTGAAAAGGATTGAATTTGATTTACTTTCTTCCTCTCTAATTGGTGGCGGCTATTCTGAGTTGCTAAGTGACGGCATGGAGGCCATGAGTCTAATTTTATTTTGATTTTAGGGTTTGAGTCTATAGGTGTTTTTATAGAGTTTAGGATTAGTTTAGGCCGTCCGATCAACCCAGAATTAATCCCAGCCAATCAGAGCAGATCAGAAACTCTAATGAGTCAGCACATAGTCACAAACAGGTCATTAATCAAATCTACCTGGGGGGCAGGTCGACCCCCAGTTCGTCCCTATAGTCGAGCTGGTCAGGGTAGGTCGACCCCCAAGTTGACCTGGCCCTGGCGGGAATTTTCCTGCCTAGCCTGTCTGACTCTGAAATTTGAATTTTTGAAATCTAGTTTGAATTTTTTGAAAATTCTAATGGCTATAACTTCTTCATACGAAGTCCAATTCACGCAAACTCAGACTCTAACTCAACCAGAATTCCGAGACGAACACAATGGCGCAACCCGTTTCCCTTAATTCTCAGATCTGAGATTAGTTATTCTTTAATTTGTGAACATTAATATTAACAGAAATACGGGGTGTTACACCTAATCTACCCAAATCTTCCATAGGGAGGTCGACACCCCCTTGATGGGGTCGACACACCTAGGAAGGAATTATCCCGCTCCCTTTTTACACATGAATTTGAACTATTTTGAATTTCTGGACTTATTTTAATCATATATATTCTTCTTATGCGTATACAAACTTCAAACCTTAATAACTTCTTCATACGATGTCCATTTTACGCAAACCATGTATCTATTTTGACCAGAATTTCGAGACAAACGCAATGACATAGTCCGTTTCAGTTAATTATATATATATATATATTAAATTAATTATTCTTCAGTTTATCATCGTTTAGTGTTGTTAAAATACGGGATGTTACATTCTCCCCTACTCAAATAATTTCATACCTGAAATCTCTAAGTTAAGAAGAATGCATATCCTAACATCCATCACCCATCTACTCATCCACCAATCACAGGTATCCATTTTCCTTAAAGATTTCTAATGCTTATATAAACATATGCAAAGGTGTGTGTATATGTCCTTATACTAATGTGAAAGATCAAGCAGTTTACTAATTCAGTCGACCTCCTTAATGCAATGCATGTTAGTGCCATGAATCAATCATGTATGCAAACAATCCTGGTATAACATGCAAGTACTATATGTGTGCGCAATCATTCGTCCAAATGCAACATCCATATGATGATACATCCATTTCCATCCATAAAAAGAAGAAAAATGCACACACATCCATATGTAATATGAGAGTGATTGAGCTGATCTAGTGCATATTGTGTGTGTATATGCATCGACGAGCAACCACTGGCAAACACTTGCATCCACTTGTATCCATCAAACATAACATGTCTCAGACACATGTTTACATTCATGGGATTCCTACCTAAAGGTCGAAGATTCAATCGATAGGATATACTCAAATGATAGAAACAAGCATAAATAAATGCTTTGGAAAATAAGTTAAGAACATACACTCGAAAAGAAAAGGGTACGAAGAACGAATCTTGTCTTGGTCTCCCAAGTTGCATCTTCTATGTTATCTACCCACTGAACTTTCATCAACTTGACTTCTCTATTGCGTAGCTTCTTAACTTCTAATCCAAGGATATGGGTAGGAACTCGTCTAACTATCGCCTCCCCTTCCACCTCTACTTCCTCAAGCATACCCGGCTCAACTACTTCTGCGGTATAATGCAAGCAGTTCTGCAAATGAGAAACATGGAAAACATCATGAACACTGGATAGTCTTTCCGGTAGCTTTACTCCATAGGTCATTTGGCCAATCCTTTCCATTAGGGGAAACGAGCCTACAAATATTTATGCCAATTTCCCTACAGATCCAAAGCGAATCACATTCCTCATAGGTAATACCTTAATGAAAACCATGTCTACCACCTCAAACTCAATGTCAGTCCTTCCCTTATCTACGTAGGATTTCTGCCTATCCAGAGCTATCTTCATTCACCATCTAATAATTTCAATCTTCTCAGATATTTCTTTAACCATATCTGTTCCAAATAGTAGTCTTTCTGTAGATTCCCACCAATAAGTTGGTGATCTACAGGGTCGTTCATACAATGTTTCGAAAGGTGCCATGCCAATGCAAGCTTGATAACTATTGTTGTAGGCGAACTCTACTAAAGGAAGATGCTCTTCCCAAGTCCCTCTAAAGTCTAGGATACACATTCTTAAAATATATTCAAGAACTCTATTCACCCTTTCCGTCTGTCCATTGGTTTGGGGGTGATAAGCGGTGCTCAATCACAACTGTGTACCTAATGCTTCTTGCAAGCTCATCCTAAATTCACTGGAGAAAATGGGGTCATGATCACTTACAATACAAATAGGTATTCCATAAAGATGAACTATCTCACGAACGTAAACGGCTACCAACCATGTTGCCGTCTCTTTCTCTTAACTGGAACGTAATGAACGCTCTTAGTAAGTTTGTTTACTATAACCCAAACACTGGTGTTGCCGTTATCGATCTTGGCAAACCATCTATGAAATCCATAGAAATGCTCTCTTACTTCCACTGTGGGACCTCCAAAGGATGAAGTAAACCACCGGGCTTCTTTTGCTTAGCTTTAACTTGCTGGCAAATCAAACATTTAGAAACAAACTCCGCCACATCTTTCTTCATCCCAACCCAAAGGAAAACCCTCTTCATATCTCTATACATATTATCGCCACCTGGATGAATAGTCATCTTAGAATGATGGGCTTCTTTTAGGACTGCCTTCAATAAACTCCCAACTTGAGGAACACAAAGCCTCTCATCTTGTCGCACCCACCCTTTATCGTCTATCAAATATCTATTAAGGTGACTAGAAGTGTCCCCTTTACTGAGCCTATCCTAGATGTTTGAAATCTGTGGATCCTCTCGTTGTAAAGCTCCTATCTGACCCAAAGAGTAGGTCGCACCTCCAGCGATGCAAATAAGACAGGCAAAAAATCGCTGGAGGGTCTAAAATTAAAAGTCGATATAAACTCCAAGCTTTTCCTCTCCATAAAAGTGGACTAAAGGCCATCCTCTACCTGCTCAATGCGTCTGCCACCACATTACGTTTACCAGGGGTATAAGAAATCTCAAAGTAAATAAGATGCTAGGAAATCCATCCACCTTTGCTGCCTCAAATTAAGATCCTTTTGCGAGAACAAGTACATGAGAGAACAACTCAAACTTCTCTCCAAGAAAATAATGGCTCCAGGCAGCTAGATCTAAGTCATAGGTAGGGTAGTTCTTCGCTGTCTACCTCCATAACATACTACCCTTCCCTCTTGAATCAGAACTTCACCAAGCCATATACCACATGCATTAGTGTATACAGTGAACACTTTGTTCCCATCGGGAAAGGTCAAGACTGGGGCTGTTGTCAGAGCCCTCTTCAATCGTTGGAAAGCAACATCATTATCGATATCCCAAGAGAATGTCAAATTTTTCTTCATCAGCGTGGTGAGTGGGGCTGATATCTTTGCGAAGTCCTTGATGAACTTCCTATAATAGCCTGCCAATCCAAGAAAATTTCTCACCTCTATTGCATTCTTTGGGATTTGCCAATCTTGAACTACAACTACCTTTGCGGGATCTATTACTATCCCATCTTAGAAACCACATGCCTTAGAAATCTCACTTCTTTTATCCAAAAATGGCAATTGCAGAATTTCTCCTTAAGCTGATGCACACAAAGAGTTTTCAAAACTTCTCTCAAATGTTGGGTATGCTCTTCCTCGCTCTTCGAGAAGATCAAGATATCATTAACAAAGACCACGACAAGCTTATTTAGAAACTCCTGAAACACCCTACTCATTAGATCAACAAAATAGGGGGTGCATTCGTCAACCCAAGAGGCATAACGAGCCATTCAAAGAAACCATCGGGAGTCCTAAAAGCGGTCTTATACACTGTTCTCAGCCACCGTCAACTGATGAAACCCTGTGGCCAAGTCTAACTGAGAGAATACTAATGCAGCAACAAGCTGGTCAAACAGATCATCTATCCTCGGGAGTGGGTACCTATTCTTTTTGGTAAGTTTACTCAAATCTTTATAATCTACACATAAGCAAAGCGAACCATTTGCCTTGGTTGCGAATAACACTAGAGCACCCCATTCAGATATGCCTCACCTAATAAACCCTTTCTCATGCAGCGCCCCCTACTTGCTTACTAGCTCCCTCTTTTCCCTTGGGGCCATATGGCGCACATGCAATGCAACTGGATTTGCATTGTCTACCAAGTATATATGAAAATCAATCTCATGCCTCGGAGGTAAGCCCTGAACCTCCTCAAAAACATTAGAATACTCATGGACTACTAGTATGGATCACATATCATCGACAAATGCATCAAGAGAGTCTAGGAAACTAAGCATGACAGACCCCTTAGGGTCACAAGAAATCTTGAGGGTCCTCCCTTGGTAAGTCAAAAGTCTAACGACCATCCTCTCACAATCCAGAATGGCACCATACATGGCTAGCTGATCCATCCCTAGAATCAAACCATAGCCCATAAAACCGAGCATATGTGCGTCACACTCAAACTCGACACCTAACACAGATATTCTCAAACCCCGACAAATCACGGACAAATGAACCGTACCACTAAAGGGGTTTGAGACGACAACGAGAACCACAACCATACTAGTAATAAGGTGCAAAGACTCAACCACAGAATCAAATATAAATGAATGCGAAGCACCAGAATCAAAATAGTTCTAATAGGATGATTGGAAAGAGAAATCAAACCTTCCACGGAAACTTTCCTACCTCTATCTGGTGCACTGGTCACGAGAGCATGCACCTACCCTCTAGAAGCTCCTGCCCTTTGACCTTGTCCTTGCTTCTTCGGGAACTCCTTAGAAAAGTGTCTGACCATTCCACAACTGAAGCAAGCATTCTTCCTTCTTTTGCAGTCCTTTACCAAGTGACCCTCGCGTCCGCAATTAAGGCACTTCCTCTTATCCTTAGCTTTGTCGTTTTTTCTGCCCTTCTTTTGTTGTTGTTGTTGTTGTCCTTTCTTAGGCCATACTTTCTTGTTCTGTGTTTCCTCAACCCTAACTTCTTTCTTTTCGGCTTTATCTTCCTCATGCATCAAGGTTATATCAACGAGCCTTCCAAACGTTGCTCCCATTGGAAAATGAGACATAGCTAACCCATGAAGGGGTTCATTCAGTCCTCTAGAAATCCGCAAAGCTTTCTTAAGTGGAGTATCTACCGGCTCCAATCCAAACCTCGCAAGTTGGTCGAATTTGTTAACATACTCTTTGGCAGTCATGCCTCCTTACTTGAGTGCCTGGAACCTTTCCATTTGCATGCTTTTCTCAGCTTGAGAAAGAAACTTCATTTCAAACCTTTGCCGAAAATCATCCCAATTCTCCACTGGACGCCCTTCTTATGTCACTTCCCACCAGAACGAAGCCTTATCTTTCAGCGGCCAAGCGACTAACTAAATCTTCCTACGATCATCAACTTCGAAAATTCCAAACAAGTCCTCCGTCTCTTTAAGCCAATTCCTTGCTTTTACAAACATCTCGATTCCACGGAATGGGTTTCCTCCCATAGCACAGAAATCTTTACATATCTTAGAGAAATTATCTACATGCGGAGGATGAGGAGAAGGAACAACGGGTGTAACTGGGGGAGGAATGTCAACTTGGCCAGCGACAGGGGTCGTGGCCTCTAGATACTTATGGAACTAGGTTGGTATCGTAACGCCCTCAGGAATATTAGGTTCCCTAGACATACTGAAAAGAAAATGAAAGGGATTCAGACAAAGGATTGAAAGATATTACATATGGCTTTAGGGAATATGTTTTTCAAAACAGACTTTTCTTTTTGAAAATGCTATCTTTTAAAACATTTTTGAAAATAATTTTCAAAAACTTTATACAATCTGGAAACCTTCGGCTTTAATACTAAGTGTGACACCCCACGTCCGTTAATGTCACTCATTAAGAGAATGCATTAAGTTTCATGAAGCATTATAGGTAAACAGAAATAGAAATATTACAAGATAGATATAAAATAGCAGCGGAATTTAAAATTTTATTAAGCAGAAAACATCATATTTCAAAACATGGTTACATCATATGTCTGAAATGCATAAAACCCAGTACATCATTGAAATTTCTGTCAAGAACTTAAAATATAATAGTACAATAATAAAAGAAGCATAATTCACCAAAAACATAGACATAGTAGAAAAGAAAAGAACTCGAGCAATAAATCTAAGCAGCTTCAAGCAGAATGAAAGCAGAATCCTAATCAAGCTTGAGTATTCCCACCTTGAGAACCAGGGGGAAACAGAAGAGGAAACAAAATGGGTTAGACATATAGTCTGGCAAGTTCAGTTACTTTTAGCATATAAATAAGTAAAAGTATCGTGATAGGCATATAAAGTGGATAAGAGAGATAACATCATAAAAGGTAGGCATGACGAGGTAAACAGGATAAACATAATAGAGTATATCATGCTTCTCTAATGATTTCTCTACACCAATACTAGTATAACCAGAATGAGATGATCCCAACAACTATAAGATAGTAGACTTTGGCGTACTTCTAGTGAGAGGTTTTAACCCCATACAATCAACAGGCAGCCAAACATACCGGAGTTACCCCTAAGGATAATAACGGGCTCCTAAACATACCAGAGTCTAGATGTACCCTAATCGATTGGCTCCCTACTCAGCAGATACCCTGTGCTATCCCCATAGTAGGATGTATCACTACCTAAAGTAGCAACCCTTCGTTTTTAGGATGTGCACAACCATATCTATAGGTGTCACGGCGTCTAAACCTCCTCTGCCTAACCCACGAACGCACAAGACCCCATCGGAATGCGCCGTCCACACCATCACCCCATGTTTAGATCCCTTACAATCAGCTCAGTAAGCGTGCCCCAACTCCGACCTAGTTCGGAGTACTAGTCTGATGCCTATATATGGGCTACTGACTGAAATGGGTCCCACACACAAGATGATACAAGCTTCCCCCTACGCTGGCATCCCCACTAGTTTTTCCACAGGTTATGCCATACCAAAGTAAAAGATTGCATAACCCCACAGGTTAATTTTGTGGGCCTATATATAATATTACCCGCCAAACCAAGACTTACTTAACCCACCCACTCAAACAAGTTTACTTAATCCCTACTCAAGTTAACATGTTCATACAATCCCTATGGATTCAACCAGGTTAAATATTTCAGTTCATCACCATATTCATTTACGGTTATAATGTGTTAGACTTCCCACATGAAGGCTACCACTTGTGGATGCTGGATATGCCGGTCAGTTCCGGAAAGACTTCTTCCACAAGTCGGACTTAACCTCGTGTCTCAGCACGTCACGTGTTTATGCACTTAGACCCCTCTCATTAGATTCACCACGTGTGTTCGCTGGATATGCCGGTCGGTTTCGGGAAGACTTCCACCATAAGTGTAATCTAACCTCGTGTCTATGCACGGTTACTGTTTCTAATTACTGTAATTCTAGGCATTTCCATTATTAATCAATTATTCCTATGTCACTATAGGTTTTCATGCCCCTTTCCCAAGTTATGTTCATAATGAACCATATGCCCTAAATTAAGGTCTTTAATCACAATTTGATTTATGTTCCAAATTCATATTCATATATTTCACTCAAGTAATGCCCAAATTTCTAGTTACAAGTTATGCCCCAATTGTACCGTTTTCCCCTCGTTCCCAAATTAATGCATTCACATATTTCAGCGGCATGCCTAGGCTCAAAGGTAGCATGGCTACAAAAATAAAAGGGAAAAGATAAAGGAAAAAGGATAGAAATGATCATACTAACAAGATTGAAATATAATGGCAGAAATAGGCATAAAAATATAGTGGCATAATGGCAAGATAAGCGTGTAGGAACAAATCTTATGAACATGTAACAATAGAACTAATTCTAACATAATAGGGACATCATAACAAGCATGATAATATCTAAACGATGAATTAGATAACCAATTAACAACAGATCTGATTTAGCCACAAACATAATAGGAACATGCATGATGAGATCTAATTATTAAATTATATCTACAAATAATGATAGATCTGTCATGATTCAATAGGTATAGGCTTAGATCTAGTTCATAGTCATGCCAGAATTACAGGTTATATCAGATTTGATATGATTCAAATAGACACAGGCTAAGATCCAAGTTGTAGTTATGTCAAGATTAACTTTTAAATATTTAGATCTGAAAGTAACATAGACTCACTGTGATTGGATCTAGAAAAATAGAAAATGGATTGCTGATGTTGAATCACAAATCTTTAAACTTGAATGACTTGATTTTTGAAGAAGAAAAAAACTTGATTTAATATGGGAAGAGGCAGCATCTAGTTCTCTATTATTTTTGATGTAGAAAAACATGAGAAATAGGGTCATATATACAGCCGTCAAGAGACCCTAATCTGCCCAGATCTACGTAGGGGGGTCGACCGCCCCTTTAAGGGGTCGACACCCCCCTTATGGGGTCGAACCAGTGGTTAACATCCCTAGGCGGGAATTATCCCGCTCCCCTTTTCCACGTGAATTTGAACAGTTTGAATTTTTGGATTTATTTTATTCATATATATTCTTTTTATGCGTACACAAACTTCAAACCTTAATAACTTCTTCATATGTGGTCTGTTTTATGCAAACCAGGTGTCTATTTTGACCAAAATTCCAAGAACAACGCAATGGCGTAGTTCGTTTCAGTTAATTCTGAATATTAAATTAGTTGTTCTTCAATTTATCATCTTTTAGTGTTGTTAAAATATGGGGTGTTACAAGTAGTTTCGTTGTTAACAACGTTGTTATTTTCTTCAATGGCTTTGCTAGCGGTCTTCTTAGATTTAGCCATTATTTCGGATAAGGTCTTGAATTTGGAAGAGAACTTATCGATTGGTCCAGATCGTAAACTTTCAAAATCTTTGGTAGAAGTAGGCTTAGAACTTCAATGGTAGGCTCTTAAGATTAAGAGAAGTGCAAACGTGGCCCCAAGGTGGGAGCTAAATGTTTCAACCTAAAAATGGTTGAAACACCAATGGTACATCAACCGTACTTCACCAATATGGTTAGAAATTAAAAGGAGCCATAATCGCAAAATAAATGGGAAAAGTAAGTAAAAACAAAGATTTTTATTGTGGTTCGATCTAGGATAGATCTACGTCCACATTTGAAGTGATTTTCATTGTCATGGAGAGATTTACAAAGTTCATCATCTCATACATCTCATTTTGGCCATTCTCTCTTTTTACAATGATTTTCCTCTCTTTAATGGCTTGATTCTCTCTAGAACGTTATGGAAATGGTTGGATCCTTTGAATGTGATGAGTGTGAGAGCATTTGTTCCACGATTTAAGCATTTAGTGGATCAACGATGAATCCATAGCGGTTGGGATGGGAATCGAAGCTTCGAGGAGGATTAATGGCGGTAGGAGAGAACTTGAATGGAGCTTGAGAAGATGTAAATGATGGATCTCGGTATGGAATGGTAGATATCGGCTTAGAGATGGATGGAGAGAGCTTGAGTTGATCTCTAGTCGAGGAAGGAGGAGGCTTGATCCATTTGATGATGGAGGAAGATCAAGTGAGCTTTGGCAACCATTAATAGAGTTTGGAGAGAGCTTAGAGTGCCTAAGAATGGTGGAGAAGTGATTTGGGCAGCCCTTCGGGGTGGAAGAATCTGTCCCTTGAAGTGTGGTGAAATGGGGTATTTATAGGAGAAGTTTGGACCAGGTAGCAAAGTTGTAATTACGATGTACATGGTTCTCGTCGCATTTACGCATATTTACGGAACTGCCACTGGCCAGTTCGAGCCAGCTGTGTACAGCTGTACACAGTTGTCATGACTTGCACGACCAAAATAGGAGTGAACGACCAGGCCTAATGAATGAGCGAGCGACCCTGTTTGGATTTTGCGAGCGACCTATTTTTGATCAACATGTGTTGGGAAGATTGCAATAAATATTTGTCCCACATTGGCAATGGTATAGCATAACATATATATGAAGAGTTTGAATAAGTAGTTGTGAATTAACAAGATGGGCTTAGAGAAGAACACAATTGTTTGGGCTGAAATGGCTTGGGCCTATAAAATATTATTATGGGTCAAAAGATGGGCACTTGGGGCACGTGGGCGCATGCATGACCGTACGGATCAGGTTCGACTGTTCCAAACAATCGTTATTTTTGAACGAACGGATATAGCCATTCGCACGCAACTGTCTCCAAATGGCTACACCTCTTCAGCCCTTATATATTCACCGTTTTTCTGCATCTCAGATCTGTAACAACCCGGAAATGCGAGCCAATTTAAAAATTTTATTTTGGCAATTTTAGCAAATTTTGAATATTTAAAATGAATTATTTTAAATAATATCGATGAGAAATTTATTTTGAATAGAAATAGAACGTAAATAGTTATATAGATCGTCGATAGAATATAAATAATTATATATAATTATAAAAGGAATTGAAATTGGCGTGGTAGTTCGATAATTCGATTTCAAAGTTCAAATGAATGTACAGGATTCAAAATAAACCGGATTTTAACGAAACCAAAAATATTAGAATCTAATTGAGAATATCTTTCCAACGAATCCGAAAAATCAAAATTTCATAGCGGGGATCAAAAGATATGTCCAGTTGAAAATTCTGAATCGTCGCTATGGAATTCAGGCCCTTAAAATGGAAATTTTGCAAACGACCTCGGTTTTCGACGAAACCACTTTTGTTGGATCCGTGATGTCAAATTATTACTAGGTTTCAAAATTCGTAATTTTTCGAATCAATATGTGAGCGTGGCAAAGGAAAACGCGTTTGACCTGTTTTAGTTGATTTTAATCGACTGGAAAATGGCCATTTTTCCAACGATCTCAGAATTCAGTGAAATTAGTTTTGTTAGGACTGTATCGTCAATACAAAGCTAGAAAATATTTTTCAGGAATTTTTCTAGTTAGTATGTAGCCCCAGTAAATTGAAATGTGCGTTCAAATTTAATTTATAGAGTTATATGTTGATTTTGACGAAAACTGATCGAAATGGTCGAATCAGCTTACGATACATATCCCGTTGTGTTCGGAATGGGGGTAATTAGATATGGACGACAGGCGGTAGGTCTCGTTTAGAGGTCGAAATAAAAAGTTTCTTTTTGAAATTAAATTAATTAATTAAATAAAATAAAAATATCTCCCCTCCCTTATTTCCTCTCAGGCCTCCCCAAACCCGATTCAGTTTTATATATAAAAAAAGAAATAAATTGAAGCTGTCGCTTAGCCCCTGGAGGCGCCGCCCCTTCCGCACGCCGCCACTCTCCTCCCTCCGGCCTCCCCTCGCATCGCCTAACCCCCACCCCCTTACCTCCGTTCAACCATCCCCAAAAATCGGCCCCCCATCTCCAATAACCCCAAATCGAGCCGCCTTAGCCCACCCTGGCCCGCCACCATGCCGGACCGCCGCCTCCTACCGATTACAGCCCCTCCCCGTGCCTTCTCTGGCCCCTATGATGGATAAATGTGATTTTACTCTATTTTATTTTATTTATTCAGTTTAAAAGAATTTTAGTGATTAAATAAAATCGGTTTTATATATAGTGTGACGTTGTAGGAGGGTAAAATTATAATTTTTAACCTTTTAGAAGAATAAAAATATAAATTTTATATTGTAGAAGAAATAAAAATATGATTTTTATTATGTAGAAGAAATAAAAATATGATTTTTATTATGTAGAAGATGTAAAAATATAATCTTTATATAAAAGGAAGGTTGGATTTTTAATGAAGTAGTGCATATAAAAAGATTCGATTTTTATTGTCGATATAGTAGCGTTGTAAAAATAGAATTTTTATCTATATAGTAGCGGTATAAAAATAGAATTTTTATCTATATAGTAGCGGTATAAAAATAGAATTTTTATCTATATAGTAGCGGTATAAAAATAGAATTTTTATCTATATAGTAGCGGTATAAAAATAGAATTTTTATCTATATAGTAGCGGTATAAAAATAGAATTTTTATCTATATAGTAGCGTGATAAAAATAGAATTTTTAATCTATATAGTAGCAGTGTAAAAATAGAATTTTAATCTATAAAGTAGCATTGTAAAATTATAAATTTTATATATGAAAACGAAATAAAAAGGTGATTTTTTATATATGTAGTGAATACGAGCAACGAAAGTGTCAGACGACGAAGATTTCTACATAAGAAGAGTCGTGGCATTTGGATTAGCTAGTCGGTGAGAACTTCTCACTTTAAATTCCTTTTTCTAGTTATAAATATATATACTAGGATGCAGACGGTGTTTAGTAGCACCCGACACCCGTCGTCCACAGATCATGGATGGCTTGTATGCTTGTTTGTTGTGTTGTGAAGTTTGTTTGTGATGTTGATGTGAAGTGGATAATAAAATATTCTTGTGTTGAAATAAAATCAAATATTTATATAGTTAAAAATATTTTATCGTGAATATGAATATAGTGAATGTGAATAAATAAATATTCATTTACAAACCGGACGGTTTGTTTATGTACACCTATTTGAAGGATATTGATTGGGACGATAAATTTTACATATCGCCCAACTACACAAATAATATTCAGTGTTTGTTGATTTGAAACCCCACACGGGTGTTGGGATGATATTTGGCGTACACTAATCCTAATTATTTAATTGTATGACGATCGATTGGTCGACAGGCTGTGTAAGCGTTAATTATTTATATTTGATGCTTATGTAGTTGTGTGGTGCACTTTGGATGATGGTTGATTGTTTATCGTTGCTATTATATACATGTGTTGTATGGAATCCATATAATTAACGTTATATGGTAATTGATTGGACCTCATTCCAATTGGGAAAATAAAGAGATTAGAATATAAAAATAGTCATGTGTTGACGATGCTCATGTGTTGAGAATATTCATGTGTTGAAACTATTCATATGTTGAGTAAAATATTTTAACAATAAAATTTACATCTTTATCATATTTAAGATTAGAAACTACTTTACGGTTGGAGTCTGATTAAAAATCAAACGATAGATACCATAATTTTATAAAATATATTACATAACAAAAATAGGCATGTGTTGACAGTACTCATGTGTTGAGATTAGTCATGTGTTGAAAGAAATATAGATTCATGTGTTGAATAGAATAAATATTCATTCGTTGAATAGAATAACGAATTTATTGAAATATATAAAGCCGTGTTGATTAGAGTTGCGCTATTTTGACGTGAACGATATTTATATCGATTATATCCGTTTTTATAGTGAATATAGAAAAGGTAGTGATTTCAAAATATAACGTTTTGAAAATATTATCATTTATATGGTAATGATATGAAATATTCAATTTTGATTTGAAATTGAATATAGAGTTGAAATGGTTTTGAAAACGAATTTAAAACGATTTATAAAATACGTTTTAAAAGGAAATCGATGAAATATAATATATATATATATATATTATATAATGGCCTGAATAGAACGCACCGCGTCGTGGCAGTTCGTGAATTTCGACCATTGACTTCGAATTGACTTTGCGGGAGATTCGACCGTCAGATTCTCCTAAAACCGGAACCGTTGGGTTTGTATCGAAAAGAGCTTTCCAATGAATATTAAAAATTTGAAATCTAACGGTTGGATTTGGAATTATGTCCAAATCAAATTTGGAAAAGGTCGCTGTAAGTGCAGTTCGATGGTCGTTGATGGAAATCGATTGTACGGGCCTTGATAAAATTATTAAAAATATTAATAATTTGTGTAAAATCATAATATGTGAATTGGAAAGAACTGGGATGAAAAATTCCACATTTGAAAGGATAAAAATATATTTTTATCGAAATGAACTAGTTTTGAACTAGAATTAAAATCATTTTATTTTTGAAATAAATAAATTGAATTTGAATTGGTTTTGAAAATAACCAGAATTTCCAATATATATAAAGTGGAAGTGGATTTGAATCGAAATTGTCTTTGGAATATTTCGATGTTGGATTCCGTGATTATACAGATATTGTTATGGGAATTTGAAAGATATATTTATATCGTTATTTCCAATACGATATTTGTTGGTTTCAGAATTTGATATTGAATATAAGCCAGTATATTTTCTATTCAGAGCCTTATATTTAATATCAAATGTGATTTGGGTTTTCGTGAATCGTGTTTTAGATGACATTGGATCTTTAACCCAGTTAAAGACAGGATATTGATTTTTGAGAAAGATTAAAACTAAGTGAAGTTTTAATGAATCTTTAATTAAATTGAAAGGTGAATTGATAATTTAAAATTATCAAATCTGAAAGTGATCGAGAATGGAGTATCACCAGTTTTGCTCCAAAGCGATAGTTAAATCTTTAATTAAATTTGAACGTGAAATGGTAATTAATTTTACCGATAACACCGTGGTGTTAGATATGGAGTATTACCAGTTTTGCTCCATGGGATGAATAGGTTGGGATTGGGAAATAAAATAAATAATTACTTCGGTGTGGTTCGCTAATCCCGACTAGTTTGGAAAACCATAATACTGTTTGAAATGATATCAAAAGGATGATTAAAGAATAAATTTAGAAGAATTTATCTTTGATAAAATTAATGGGAACATATTCCCTAATGATGTGAAAATTTGAAAAAAAGAATATTCTGAATTGGAATGAGGCGTATGTTGTGTTTGTGTAACACGTGTTTATTATATACGCGGGTTATTTGGAAAGGCCGAGTTTATACCCATTCTGAATAACCAATTCGACGATAAGTCGAAGATGAAGACGGTGATTGAAGACCGGAAGTCTTCACATCGTTTGGGTGATTACTGATGATCTTGATTGGGCTGTACACCCAAGATGAGGGAATAAGTTAGTGATCGTCCAGACGTACTTGGAGATCGACGGATATGCGAGGAAAGTGCCTCCGGTTTCGTTCAGACCCAGAACGAACTTGTAAATGGACTGTGTGTCTAACATTGGATTTTATTCTGTGTTGATTGATCTCTATTAAATATACATCTGTTTGGCGGTAGAGAATTTATTCTCTTGCTTAACGCCCTTCTCTGAGACGTACAAGCTCAGAGGTTGTATATCGATGGACATCAGTCGCATGGAGTGAAGTGCATGTGTGGCACGCCTAAGTGGAAAATGATCAAGACTTCTGTTAAAAAGCAAAGTCTTGTGGTCGATGATCAAAGCACGACCTGTGTGGCGCAGCTTTGTGTTTAGCGTGAATTCGCGAGCTTCACACCTCGGTATGAGTCAAAAACGGGATAAGGGACCAAGGAGTGCACGACGTTTCTTTCTAGCTAGTGGTGGTGTCAGTGCTTAAACTGGCTGACATTTATATATACTTTTCACCTGTTTGGTTGTTGGAATGCGAGGCGCCTCGGATATAGGTCCTATAGGACCTGGAAACATGTGTTCAGGAATAATTAATCCTCAAAAGTAAGAGAGGATCAGTCTTGGAGGTTCCAAAGGATCATAGTGGGGTCCTAAGACATTTGCTAGAGTGTCTCGAATCGGAGAGGAGCTTGCCCCTTGCCTCGACTCATGATGGAAATCCAATTTCCAATACGTGATTTTGCGGCTTTATTTGTAGAGCCTAGTATGGCGACATGATAGATGGTACCCATGCGGTCTAGAATTGATATTTATGATTGAAATTGTTTTGAAACTATACACCTATAATAGTATCAAGTGATTTGTTTTAAACGTACCAAGCATGTTTGGCTATTATAAGGGAAAACCCTATCCTCCGGCTTGCATTGCATTGTGTGATGGGACCTGGGTCTTATGATAGCTTCATTTTCCAAAGAGCACTGCGGTGTTTTGTTATATGCACTAGTATTCTTGGGGGGAAACCCGTTCCGTGTTATACGGCGTGGTCCCTTGAATTACTCTCTTTAAAGTAAAGTTTTAAATAACTGTTTTAGTTCTCTCACCAGTCACATGACTGACCTGGAGTTTATTGTTTTAACCTAAACTCTGGGTGCCCTTATTTTCCGCACGGGCAGCTAGTAGTTTTGGTTTTGCAGATTTATATTCAAGATTCTGATTTACAGCTGGAACGATGCTCGGAAAGCTCTGTATCCGTGTATTACTTTCAGTTGTGTTTTGTATTATTTTTCCGCTGCTATGTAATTTATTGTAATCTCTGATATTTGTCGAATGTAATATTTATTCATACTCTGTATATTCTTGTATCTGATGGAATTGTTGTAATAACAATGAAATGTTCTTCTGTTTGCGTTCCGATGTGTGTTGTTCTCAAGGCAATCTGGGCTTTCCTTACCGGGGAAGTTACGGGTCGCTACAGAGTGGTATCAGAGCTTTGGTTTACAGAGCCCGAGAACAAGACACATTAGAACCGAACGAAAGAATCCATCAGGGATTGGATTAGTAATATCCAATTATAATGACTCGTTAGAGATAGGATCAGTAGTATCCTAGAACGAGTGTGAAGGGTATATTTATAAAAGTGAAAACAATTTTTGTTTTGAAAATTTAAACCAGTTTATATGTATTTGAATTTTTTATTTATATTGATTTTGGACAATCCAATATATAAAGATTTTGCATATATGCGTCATGAACGTATATTCAAAGTTTTAATATACTAGATAGATATAGAATCACACTCTAGTCGCCTGGGCATGATTCTGATGATGGCACGCCCTTACCAGTATTTATTTTCGTGTTTCGAAGGTGTGATATCTATATATTTCCATCAGACTGGTGTGAGAACCAAAACTTATATAGATAGATTTATTGTTATGTTTTGGCATCAAAAACATGATTTTCTGTATATGTATCAAAATTATGAATTTGAAACGTTAATCCACTAATTGATTGATGTTTGTGTTGTTTGTTTATTTGTTTGATAATTTTGAACCATTATGCCTAATTGTATCAAATAATGAATTGTATCGAAAATTAATGCGTGTGAACAGGTCATAGCAAAGAGGCTATAGCAGAAGAATAAAATTGTTTGCCCGACAAATAGGTACATGTTTACCATAATTTACCGTTTTGTTTGGGTGATGATGATTTTATGAGCTGATTGGCTAGCCGCTTGGCTTTTTATTTTTATTTTTGATTGAAGAAGGCCATGGGAGGCTATATGAAATATTCCGAAGTCCCCGGTGCAGGGGAGGTTATGGCAAAAAAATTCGGAAATTTAGGGTGTTAGCCAAATTTTTGAAAAATTTGGAAAGTTCTTAGAAACTGAAAAGTTGAAGAACTTAAGCTGTAAAGAAAATAACGAAAGTTGAATTGATTAGTTAAACAACTTTCGGCTTCGTTCCTTTTTTAGGACGAAAAGTTTTAAATGGGGGAGATTGTAACAACCCGGAAATGCGAGCCAATTTAAAAATTTTATTTTGGCAATTTTAGCGAATTTTTAATATTTAAAATGAATTATTTTAAATAATATCGACGAGAAATTTATTTTGAATAGAAATAGAACGTATATAGTTATATAGATCGTCAATAAATATAAATAATTATATATAATTATAAAAGGAATTGAAATTGGCGTGGTAGTTCGATAATTCGATTTCAAAGTTCAAATGAATGTACAGGATTCAAAATAAACCGGATTTTAACGAAACCAAAAATATTAGAATCTAATTGAGAATATCTTTCCAACGAATCCGAAAAATCAAAATTTCATCGCGGGGATCAAAAGATAAGTCCAGTTGAAAATTATGAATAGTCGCCATGGAATTCGAGCCCTTAAAAATGGAAATTTTGCAAACGACCTCGGTTTTCGACGAAATAACTTTTGTTGGATCCGTGATGTCAAATTATTGCTAGATTTCAAAATTCGTAATTTTTCGAATCAATTTGTGAGCGTGGCAAAGGAAAACGCATTTGACCTGTTTTAGTTGATTTTAATCGTCTGGAAAATGGCCATTTTTCCAACGGTCTCAGAATTTGACGAAATTAGTTTTGTTAGGACCGTATTGTCAATATGAAGCTAGAAAATATTTTTCGGGAATTTTTCTAGTTAGTATGTAGCCCCAGTAAATTGAAATGTGCATTCAAATTCAATATATAGAGTTATATGTTGATTTTGACGAAAACTGATCGAAATGGTCGAATAAGCTTACGATACATATCCCATTGTGTTCGGAATGGGGGTAATTAGCTATGGACGACGGGCGGTGGGTCTCGTTTAGAGGTCGAAATAAAAAGTTGCTTTTTGAAATTATATTAATTAAATAAATAAAATTCTCTCCCCTCCCATATTTCCTCTCAGGCCCCCCTAAACCTGATTCAGTTTTATATATAAAAAAAAGAAATCGAAGCCGTCACTCAGACCGTGGAGGCGTCTCCCCCTCTGCACGCCGCCACCCCCTTCCGCACGCCGCCACCCCCTCCGCACGTCGCCACTCTCCTCCCTCCGGCCTCCCCTCGCATCGCCGAACAACCTACCTTCGTTCAGCCATCCCCAAAATACGACCCCCCATCTCCAATAACCCCAAATCGAGCCGCCTTAGCCCACCCTGGCCCGCCACCATGCCGGACCGTCGCCTCCTACCGATTACAGCCCCTCCCCGTGCCTTCTCCGGCCCCTACGATGGATAAAGGTGATTTTACTCTATTTTATTTATTCAGTTAAAAAGAACTTTAGTGATTAAATAAAATCGGTTTTATATATAGTGTGACGTTGTAGGAGGGTAAAATTATAATTTTTAATCTTTTAGAAGAATAAAAATATAATTTTTATATTGTAGAAGAAATAAAAATATGATTTTTATTATGTAGAAGAAATAAAAATATGATTTTTATTATGTAGAAGATGTAAAAATATAATCTTTATACAAAAGGAAGGTTGGATTTTTAATGAAGTAGCGCATATAAAAAGATTCGATTTTTATTGTTGATATAGTAGCGTTGTAAAAGTAGAATTTTTATCTATATAGTAACGGTATAAAAATAGAATTTTTATCTATATAGTAGCAGTGTAAAAATAGAATTTTTATCTATATAGTAGCAGTGTAAAAATAGAATTTTTATCTATATAGTAGCGGTATAAAAATAGAATTTTTATCTATATAGTAGCGGTATAAAAATAGAATTTTTATCTATATAGTAGCATGATAAAAATAGAATTTTTTATCTATATAGTAGCAGTGTAAAAATAGAACTTTTATCTATAAAGTAGCGTTGTAAAAATATAAATTTTATATATGAAAACGAAATAAAAATGCGATTTTTTATATATGTAGTGAATACGAGCAACGAAAGTGTCAAACAGCGAAGATTTCTACATAAGAAGAGTCATGGCGTTTGGATTAGCTAGTCTTTGAGAACTTCTCCCTTTAAATTCCTTTTTCTAGTTATAAATATATATACTTGGATGCAGACGGTGTTTAGTAGCACCCGACACCCGTCGTCCACAGACCATGGACGGCATGTATGCTTGTTTGTTGTGAAGTTTGTTTGTGATGTTGATGTGAAGTGGACAATAAAATATTCTTGTGTTGATATAAAATCAAATATTTATATAGTTAAAAATATTTTTCGTTAAAAATATAATTTTTAATGTGAATATGAATATAGTGAATGTGAATAAATAAATATTCATTTACAAACCGGACGGTTTGTTTATGTACACCTATTTGAAAGATATTGATTGGGACGATAAATTTTACACATCGCCCAAATGCACAAATAATATTCAATGTTTTTTGATTTGAAACCCCACACGGGTGTTGGGATGATATTTGGCGTACATTAATCCCAATTATTTAATTGTATGTCGATCGATTGGTCGACAGGCTGTTTAAGCGTTAATTATTTATATTTGATGCTTATGCAGTTGTGTGGTGCACTTTGGATGATGGTTGATTGTTTATCGTTGCTATTATATACATGTGTTGTATGGAATCCATATAATTAATGTTATATGGTAATTGATTGGGCCTCATTCCAATTGGGAAAATAAAGAAATTAGAATATAAAAATAGTCATGTGTTGACGATGCTCATTGTTGAGAATATTCATGTGTTGAAACTATTCATGTGTTTAGTAAAATATTTTAACAATAAAATTTACATCTTTATCATATTTAAGATTAGAAACTACTTTACGGTTGGAGTCTGATTAAAAATCAGACGATAGATACCATAATTTTATAAAATATATTACATAACAAAAATAGGCATGTGTTGATAGTACTCATGTGTTGAGATTAGTCATGTGTTGAAAGAAATATAGATTCATGTGTTGAATAGAATAAATATTCATTCGTTGAATAGAATAACGAATTTATTGAAATATATAAAGCTGTGTTGATTAGAGTTGCGCTATTTTGACGTGAACGATATTTACATCGATTATATCCGTTTTTATAGTGAATATAGAAAAGGTAGTGATTTCAAAATATAACGTTTTGAAAATATTATCATTTATATGGTAATGATATAAAATATTCAATTTTGATTCGAATTTGAATATAGAGTTGAAATGGTTTTGAAAACGAATTTAAAACGATTTATAATTAAAAGGAAATCGACGAAATATAATATATATATATATATATATTATATAATGGCCTGAATAGAACGCGCCGCGTCGCGGTAGTACGTGAATTTCGACCATTGACTTCGAATTGACGTTGCGGGAGATCCGACCGTCGGATTCTCCTAAAACTGGAACCGTTGGGTTCGTATCAAAAAGAGCTTTCCAATGAATATTAGAAATTTGAAATCTAATGGTTGGATTTGGAATTATGTCCAAATCAAATTTGGAAAAGGTCGCTGTAAGTGTAGTTCGATGGTCGTTGATGGAAATCGACTGTACGGGCCTTGATAAAATTATTAAAAATATTAATAATTTGTGTAAAATCATAATATGTGAATTGGAAAGAACTGTGATGAAAAACTCCACATTTGAAAGGATAAAAATATATTTTTATCGAAAAGAACTAGTTTTGAACTAGAATTAAAATCAATTTATTTTTGAAATAAATAAATTGAATTTGAATTAGTTTTGAAAATAACAAGAATTTCCAATATATATAAAGTGGAAGTGGATTTGAATCGAAATTGGCTTTGGAATATTTCGATGTTGGGTTCCGTGATTATACAGATATTATTATGGGAATTTGAAAGATATATTTATATCATTATTTCCAATACAATATTTGTTAGTTTCATAATTTGATATTAAATATAAGACGGTATATTTTCTATTCAGAGCCTTGTACTTAATATCAAATGTGATTTGGGTTGTCGTGAATCGTGTTTTAGATGACATTGGCTCTTTAACCCGGTTAAAGACCGGATATTGATTTTTGAGAAAGATTAAAACTAAGTGAAGTTTTTATGAATCTTTAATTAAATTGAAAAGTGAATTGATAATTTAAAATTATCAAATCTGAAAAGTGATCGAGAATGGAGTATCACCAGTTTTGCTCCAAAGCGATAGTTAAATCTTTAATTAGATTTGAACGTGAAATGGTAATTAATTTTACTGATAACACCGTGGTGTTAGATATGGAGTATTACCAGTTTTGCTCCATGGGATGAATAGGTTGGGATTGGGAAATAAAATAAATAATTACTTCGGTGTGGTTCGCTAATCCCGACTAGTTTGGAAAACCATAATACGGTTTGAAAAGATATCCAAAGGATGATTAAAGAATAAATTTAGAAGAATTTATCTTTGATAAAATTAATGGGAACCTATTCCCTAATAATGTGAAAATTTGAATAAAAGAATATTCTGAATTGGAATGAGGCGTATGTTGTGTTTGTGTAACACGTGTTTATTATATACGCGGGTTATTTGGAAAGGCCGGGTTTATACCCATTCTGAATAACCGATTCGACGATAAGTCGAGGATGAAGATGATGATTGAAGACCGGAAGTCTTCACATCGTTTGGGTGATTACTGATGATCTTGATTGGGTTATACACCCAAGATGAGGGAATCAGTTAGTGATCGTCCAGACGTACTTGGAGATCGATGGATATGCGAGGAAAGTGCCTCCGGTTTCGTTCAGACCCAGAACGAACTTGTAAATGGACTGTGTGTCTAACATAGGATTTTATTCTGTGTTGATTGATCTCTATTAAATATACATCTGTTTGGCGGCGGAGAATTTATTCTCTTGCTTAACGCCCTTCTCTGAGACGTACGAGCTCAGAGGTTGTATATCGATGGACATCAGTCGCATGGAGTGAATTGCCTGTGTGGCACGCCTATGTGGCAAATGATCAAGGCTTCTGTTGAAAAGCAAAGTCTTGTGGTTGATGATCAAAGCACGGCCTGTGTGGCGCAGCTTTGTGTATAGCGTGAATTCGCTAGCCTCACACCTTGGTATGAGTCAAAAACGGGATAAGGACCCAAGGAGTGCATGACGTTTCTTTCTAGCTAGTGGTAGTGTCAGTGCTTAAACTGGCTGACATTTATATATACTTTTCACCTGTGTGGTTGTTGGAATGCGAGGCGCCTCGGATATAGGTCCTATAGGACCGGGAAACGTGTGTTTCGGAATAATTAATCCTCAAAAGTAAGAGAGGACCGACCTTGGAGGTTCCAAAGGATCATAGTGGGGTCCTGAGACATTTGCTAGAGTGTCTCGAATCGGAGAGAACCTTGCCCCTTGCCTCGACTCATGACGGAAATCCAATTTCCAATACGTGATTTTGCGGCTTTATTTGTAGAGCCTAGTGTGGCAACATGATAGATGACACCCATGCCGCCTAGAATTGATATTTATGATTGAAATTGTTTTGAAACTATACACCTATAATAGTATCAAGTGATTTGTTTAAAATGTACCAAGCATGTTTGGCTATTATAAGGGAAAACCCTATCCTCCGGCTTGCGTTGCATTATGTGATGGGATCTGGATCTTATGATAGCTTCATTTTCCAAAGAGCATTGAGTTGTTTTGTTATATGCACTAGTATTCTTGGGAGGAAACCCTTTCCGTGTTATACGGCGTGGTCCCTTGAATTACTCTCTTTAAAGTAAAGTTTTAAATAACTGTTTTAGTTCTCTCACCAGTCACATGACTGACCTGGAGTTTGTTGTTTTTACCTAAACTTTGGTTGCCCTTATTTTCCGCACGGGGAGCTAGTAGTTTTGGTTTTGCAGATTTATATTCAAGATTCTGATTTACAGCTGGAACGATGCTCGGAAAGCTCTGTATCCGTGTATTACTTTCAGTTGTGTTTTGTATTGTTTTTCCGCTGCTATGTAATTTATTGTAATCTCTGATATTTGTCGAATATAATATTTATTCATACTCTGTATATTCTTGTATCTGATGGAATTGTTGTAATAACAATGAAATGTTCTTCTGTTTGCGTTCCGATGTGTGTTGTTCTCAAGGCAATCTGGGCTTTCCATACCGGGGAAGTTACGGGTCGCTACAAGATCCATCTTCTCGAACCCCTCTTCTTCCTTCTTTGTTTCTGCTTCTGTAAAATCATTGTTTGTTGTATCCTAGAGGAATTTCACTACGTTTTTGCTAAAAGTATTGGGGGCGAATAATTCCTTAAGGATAACGTTCTACACATGCCTCAAACGACTCTTCCTGATTTATCTTCTGCTGCGAATTCGAAAAACAACAATCTTAAGGAATTAATTATGGCATCGTCTGAGTCAATATACAAGATAATGAATCAGGAATTCACCAAACTGGATCGTTTTGATGGCACTAACTACACCCGTTGGCAAGATAAGATCATGTTCCTCTTGACTACTCTTAAAAGTGCATACGTGCTTGATGATAAATTGGAACCAATACCACCACCGACTAAAAAAGACACTGTAGAAGTTATTTCCAAGAGAAAGAAGCGTGAAGAAGATGAAGTTGTCTGCAGAGGTCATATACTTAACACTCTGTCTGATCGATTGTATGATTTGTTCACTTCTGTCAAGTCGCCGAGAGAGATATGGAAAAGTTTGGAGGCCAAGTACAGCAATGAAAAACAAGGCGCAGATAAGTTTTTAATTTACGATTTTTTTGAATTTAAGATGCTTGACAACACCTTGGTTCTAGATCAAGTTCACGAGTTACGGGTTATATTTAATAAATTAAAGGATGTTAAAATTAACATTCCTGAGCCACTACAAGTTGGGGCTATTATGGAAAAACTTCCGCACTCATGGCGTAACTACAGGAAAAAGCTAATGCATTCCACAGAGGATTTCTCTGTGGAACAGCTTCAAAACATCTTCACATTGAAGAGGAAACCCGAATTCGTGAGAAAAAGATATTTGAATCTGATTCAAATATAGACACTGTTGTCAACAACCAAAAAGGTCATAAAGAAACTGGAAAGCGGAAAAGGGATGACAGCTAGAAGAAATCCGATAAAAAGGGAAAGGATTGTTATTTCTGTGGAAAACCTGGTCATTTCAAAAGAGACTGCAGATTTTTCAAGAGACAAAAGAAGGAACATGGACAGAATTCGAACCAAGGAAAGAAGAACTCAGACTCTTCACACAAAGCAAATACGGTTCAACAAGACGAGTCCGAAATTGTTGCAATGATATCAAAGTTAAATGTTGACATGGTGACATAATTAAACATGGCTGATAACACCAAGGATACTGATTGGTGGTATGATTCTGGTGCAACCAAACACGTCTGCAATAGCAGAACAATGTTCAAATTCTATGAGAAAGTTTCCGATGATAATAAAGTACTAATGGGCAACCATAATACTTCTAATGTCATTGGAAAGGGAACCATAGAATTAGAATTCACTTCTGGAAAGAAACTTGTCCTTATGAATGTTTAACATGTCCCAGACATTAGAAAGAATCTTGTATCTGCAAGTCTCCTTTATAGTAAAGTGGTAAAGTGTGTACTTGATGGCAACAGTCTCATCTTGACAAAAAGGGGAACATTTGTTGGAAAAGGATATGCTTGTAATGGGATGTTCAAACTAAGTATTAATAAAATGACAGAATTTGCTTATGTTCTTGATTCTATTGATTTATGGCATAGTAGACTAGCACATTTAAATTTTAAATCTTTAAAGTTCATGTCTAATGAAGGTTTAATCTCATACGAAAATAAAAATGTATCAAAATGTGAAACTTGTATTGAAGCAAAAATGTGCAAAAAGCCATTCCCTAAGTTTGAAAGAAATACAAAGCTTCTTGAATTAGTTCATTCTGATATATGTGAATTAAATGGTATATTAACTAGATGAGGGAATATGTAACGACCCGCATTCTACGCATCGGAAAATCATAGAATATTTATTTCTCTTTGATACGAAGTCGTATGGTCATGTAACTTTGGGAAACGACTAGGAGGGTCATTTCTCATGTTCATGATTTTTGCCGATTTTTAAATGACCGTTTTGTCCCTAGTTGATCCTGTTTCGTCCATAACTTTTGATTGGTTAGGAATTTTGACCTGAAACCACTTCCATTAGCTCCAGATGATGGTTTCTCTTTCCGTAGAGTGGTCATAATAGTCAAACGGACTTACCGTTTGGGAGATATGGCTGAATTAAGGTTTAAAGGGTTATTTTCAGCTAATTGGGCTTAACCGGGTAGTTAGTAATTAGGCCCATTGGGGGATTTCGGGATTAGTGGTATTTAAGGGCTGCTAGGGTTAGGATTTCGGTTTTTACTTCATTTTTCCAGCCGCCACTTATTTTCTTCAACCCTAGTCATGGCATCCAACATCTAGAATCATTCCAAATCACCTCTAATCACTTTCTAATCAAAGATTAAGCAAAACTACATCAAATCAAGGCGAATTAGCATAGGATTTGGGATAGAGCTGCTGGAACACATAGAGATTGGATCTATATCAGAGGAGTTTCAGTTCTGAAAGTTAAATTGTGGCAAAGGTGAGTGATTTGCTTAGTTTTTCACTAATTATGGCTAGTTAGGGTAATTAGCGAAAATATGGCTCAGAAAAATCTAGAAAAATTCCTAAAATTCTAAAACACCATTTTATGCCTCTGATATGAATTTGGGTTAATTTCGACTAATTTTGTTAATCCCGGAATTTAGGGGATTAAGGGGTGATTAGTGATAATTAGCGAAATTATGCATGTTAAAAATCTGGAAAAATATGTATAAATTCTTAAATATTATTTTAGACCTCTGTTAGAAATTTGGATTGATTTGGTTAAGTTTTGTTAATCCTATCGTTAGATTTGCTTAAACATGCTTAAGGGGAAAATATGGGTTTTTGGGTATGTTTGATCCGTTTTGACATATCATATTGTTGTTTTGCTGTTTGTGGATGTTTCTACATGTTGCTATGACTGTATGGTTTGCTTTGCAATTGATTAGAATAGTTAGATTGGTCAAAAACGCCGTCGGGTGGCGTAAACAGTCGCTGAAAGAAGTTGCAGGAAAATGTACAGGACCGGATCGGATCGCCCCCATGTCCCACGAACCGATCGTGGTTAGACCCACGAACCCGAACTGATGCAGTGCTACGCCCCAAACTGGAGTACCTCGACCCGGATCATGAATGAGTATCACGAACCGATCCGATGCTGCGTCACGAGCCCTCCACCACGATCCACCTTCACGATCCGCTAGCAGCTCCGATCGCCAGAAGGAAGCACGACGCCGATCCGACAGTGACGCCATGAACTGATGAAGCGCGACCCGACCCGAAGGAGCTTGTCACGAACCGATCCGTGGCGATGGACTTAGAGACCCCGACCCGATCCACTGAAGGGTACTCGAACCGATCCGATGGAGCTGGAGGACCACGAGTTGATGTTGGCGACCCGAACCGTCTTCAGGTGGTGACCACGATCCGATGGTAAGCGCGAACCGAACCACTCAGGGTAGCACGATCCGAGGAGAAGAACTAAAGGAAGACCGATCCGAATGAAGATGACGACCAAAACCCGAGATGCAAAGGTAGTCCAAAGGAGAAGTTAGAGCTCAGGATCCAGATGGGAACCAATGAGTTCACTTCATGATTTGGGCTTTGCTGCAGGACGTGTGCAAAGGGGTTATCGGTGTCCATAACTTTGGTTCATCACTGAGAGATGGATTAGGGGCTCGTAGTGTAGTTATACGAAGTTGGACTTCGTCAAGGCCCAAAGGATTAGGTGACCAAAGTAGTGGATATCGTATGCTTTACGCACTGAGTGAGAGATGTGAGGATGGTTGCTATGCTTGATTTGTTTGACACCACCATGACATACACACCCCTCCCCCGTATCTTTACACCTTATGCTTAGTGGCACCTTAGAGTATTGTACAGTATGTAGTGCTAACTCTTTGGTTGCAGGTCCAGGTTCAAGTATGATTGGATTATACCTGTTATTGTTCTATTTTGTTTAGCTGCTTATCGCTCACACCAGACTTTTGTCTGACCCAGAGTTTTATGTCTCTTCTTATTACTCTGGGTGCTCACACGAGCAGACTAGAGACAGGTTAGGTGGTATGCACGAGTAGCTGATCCGGAGACGAGCAGGAGGCTTCCACGTATGATATATATATAGATATTCTCCCTGTGTCGCTGGTGGTCACTACTCTGGGCATTAGTAGTGTACCTTTTCTTTCTTTTGCCTTAGAGACAGTTTTGAAAGTTGTAGTAATGATGGTTTGGATCATAAGCTGTATTTGGATTTCCGCTGCTGTGATGGTCATGTTGGTTTAGTTTTCAGCTTATGCACTGTCTCGCCTGTTTTATGTCAAAGTTATGTTATTATTATATTTTATTCCATGCACTGTGAGACATTCTACAGGTTCCTTTGTTAGTTCATTCTTTTCTTTTGGCGACCGTCCCGTGCTAGTTGGACATCGGCACAGCGCATTTCGGGGAAATGGCGGCTAGTGCGGGGCGGGCCGTTACATTTGGTATCAGAGCTCTAGGTTGCGCAGTTAACCTAGGGAAAGACACCAGGGAGAGGTAGTACGTATATGAGAGCGCGTATTTGTGATATTTTTGTTTTCAAAAACTATATATATATATATATACTAGTAGTATATGTAAGGATGAAGTCGCACTGCACTAGTACCACTATATATACGAGGGGTACTGGTAGAGGAGCCAATTATGGAAACGCTACTGACATGAGGACAATGTTTACTAACTTTATGAGAGATATGATCAGAGATGTTCAAGGAGCAGTTCCTAATACTGCTAATGGTGGTGGTGGTCCAGTAGTGCAGGCGCCTAGGGCCGATTTCGCCAAGCTTAACAAGGATTATACTAGTCTTGGTGGGAAGCCGTTCCACGGAACGGAGTCGGCTACGGATGTTCAGGATTGGCTGGATAGTTGTGAACGTATCTTCGAAGACTTGGGTATCGAAGACGCAATGAAAAGAAGGCTAGCGTCCCGTCAGCTGCAAGGACGGGCAATGAATTGGTGGAATGCTATTAAGGCAGCAACTCCAGAAGATCAGATTACTTGGGATCAGTTTAAGGCTTGCTTCAGCGATAAGTTTATCCCAGCTGCACAAAAGTCAGAATTGTTTAGAAGTTTTCTGGAGCTTAAGCAGAATGGAAGGACAGTTTCAGAATATGTTGCTGAGTTCGACACTTTGTCTAAATATGGGTTATCTTTGATTGATACTGCTGAGAAGAAGAACGAGAAGTTCATAACTGGTTTAGATGGGTACTTGGGGAAAAGGCTTATAAACCACATCGATGAGACATTTGAATCAATTATAGGAAAGGCAATAAGGTCAGAGAGTCTTTACCCTAGGCCAAAGACTGAGGTCGCTACTGCACCTGCAGAGGAGCCAAAGCCGCAAGCAGGCGGTGGAGGCAAGAATAATTCCCAGAATAAGAGAAAACAAGACCAAACCATGGATGGTCAGAGTAAGAAGAATAAGAAAGATGGCGAGTGCTTTAGTTGTGGCAAGAAGGGCCACTATGCCAGAGATTGTCGAGAAAAGCCTGGGGAAAGGAAGTGATTTAATTGTGGCCAGGCGGGACATCACAAGAATGAATGTCCACAACCTCCTAGGGAGAAGCAGATCGTGAAAGCATATGCTATCAACGCTGATCCTTCTTCGTCGAATGCCCCAACTGCGGCACAGAAGGAAAAAGGTGTCGTTATTCGAGGTATGCTTTCTATTTAAGATGTTCATGTTCTAGCTTTGTTTGATATCGGGACTTCCCATTCCTTCGTACCTAGTGACCTGGTAGATAGGTTGGAATTGGAACCCGAGGTAGTCGATAGACCTTTAGTAGTGACAAGCCCGATAGGTGGTTTGACTAACCTTAGTATGACTTGTTGTAATTTGGTCTTATCGAGTCATGGATGTATGTTTGTTTTGATTGCTTTATTTCGAGCTTTACTAGGGTTGGCTTGATTTTGGGAGTCGATTGACTCCAAATGTATGGAGTGATAGTAGATTGTGAAGAGTCTTTGACGACCATTAGAGTGGATAATGGACGAAAGGTGGTATTGGATCGCCTACCTTATGATGAAGATGATAACGAGAGTTAAAGAAGCAAATGTACATTGGATGTACAGTAGTTTGGTCAGGACTTGGTCATGCGATCGACGATAGTTTCAAGCAAGATTGGCGAGGATAGCCAGAGTCAGTTATGGATGCTTGAGTGTTTGGATGTTTTGCTCATATCATCTCACGTAGATTGTCTGAACTCGGAGGAGATGTTCCTTGGGTGCTTGTCTGATATTGGTTTAGGCCTTTGGGGCTTGTGCTCGGGGAATGTCGAGGTCGACTAGGATGGTCTGCGTGAGAGATAAGTGGTTGTTGTGATTTTCATTGGATGATATCTTGGTTTACTCGAGCAGTGATGGGCAGCCGTGACGTGATAAGACTATTCGATGGTATGGACTGCCCAAGTTAGACTCGATAGAGTTATGAGATGACTCGAGTGGGACTCGAGAAAGATGCGAAGCAATGGATTGTTTAGGACCCTATGTTGATGTTCTTTTTGAAGGAATAGGATGTGTTCGTTGATCATGGAAGATACAACGAAGGTTAGGACGGTCCAAGTTGGACTTGAACTCGTAAAAGAAAGTAGATGTTCGATTGATCTTAGAGATGCAACGAATAGGGAGACGACTCACGTTGGACTAGAGTTTGTAGGTAAAGGATACTCAAGACTGGGTCTGAGTTTATGGGTGATAGATTGACTCGAGATGGACTCGAGGAAGCTGCAAGGAATTGGATTGGCTCGGGTTGGACTCGAGAGGGCAGCAAGATAAGGGATAGACTTGGGTGGGACTCGAGTGTTTCAGGCGGACTAAAAGCAGGGGTATCTGGGGACGCCCGTTACCTTGGATCCGTTGGACGTGATCTAGTTATCCTTGGAGGATAAACGTGCGTTGGACGTACGGTAGTCCGTTTGGAGGATAGGCTTCCATTAGTTATTGATGTTGGTTGGACCAGACTTATAGGTATTGATGTATTCATGGCTTTTAGCAGGTGATAGATACGACTTGTTTGATGGATGCTATGGTTGTTATGTTTGTTCCTACCTTTCTTCTTTTGAGTAGACTATCACCTGTAGGATTCTGTTGAATGGAAATGGGACGAGTTCGTTAGTCATGGTGATATAACGGATACGAAGATACTTTACGTTAGACTTGAAGTATGTTTGGGAATTGTGGAGCGTCCGTTGATCTTGGAGATTCAGCGGAAATAGGAGTTTCAAGTTGGACTTGGACTCATAGGTAGAGTACCTAGATTCATTGGATGAGTCTGGTTCACCCTTGGAAGGTGAATGTACATTGGACGTACAGTACAGATATAGGTGGAGTACCTGGATTCATTGGATGGGTCTAGTTCACCTTTGGAAGGTGAATTTACGTTGGACGTACAGTACGGATATGGATGTAGTGCCTAGGGTCATTGGATGGATCTAGTTTGCCTCTAGGAAGTGAATATACGTTGGACGTGTAGTATGGATGTAGGCAAGATTCGGGTTAGACTTGAAAAGACATTTGGAATGTAGTTGGTAATTTGACGAATGGGGTTGGCTTACCTAAAAAGATGCCAGGAGTACATGACATATTTCATGTTTCTCAGTTAAGGAAGTTTACGCATGATTTTGATTTAGCTATTTCGCCAAACTGGTTGGACGATATCGAAATATAACCCAAGGCGGTTGGGAACCGCGAGACCGATTCGCATTGTCGAGGACGATACGAAGAAAGTACGAAGGGAGAGTGTAACTCCATGCTAGGATATGCTTGTTGTGCTATCATGTATGTTTGATTGTTTGAAATTGGTTGATAGGCATGCGAGACCCATTGTTTGTTTCTTAGTTAAGGAATTTCGGGGGCGAAATTTCTTAAGGGGGGGAGAGTGTAACGACCCGCATTCTACGCATCGGAAGATCGTAGAATATTTATTTCTCTTTGATACGAAGTCCTATGGTCATGTAACTTTGGGAAACAACTAATAGGGTCATTTCCCATGTTCATGATTTTTGCCGATTTTTAAATGACCGTTTTGCCCCTAGTTGATCTTGTTTCGTCCATAACTTTTGATTGGTTAGGAATTTTGACCTGAAACCACTTCCATTAGCTCCAGATGATGGTTTCTCTTTCCGTAGAGTGGTCATAATAGTCAAACGGACTTACCGTTTGGGAGATATAGCTTAATTAAGGTTTAAAGGGTTATTTTCAGCTAATTGGGCTTAACCGGGTAGTTAGTAATTAGGCCCATTGGGGGATTTCGGGATTAGTGGTATTTAAGGGCTGCTAGGGTTAGGATTTCGGTTTTTACTTCATTTTTCCAGCCGCCACTTATTTTCTTCAACCCTAGTCATGGCCTTCAACATCTAGAATCATTCCAAATCACCTCTAATCACTTTCTAATCAAAGATTAAGCAAAACTACAACAAATCAAGGCGAATTAGCATAGGATTTGGGATAGAGCTGCTGGAACACATAGAGATTGGATCTATATCAGAGGAGTTTCAGTTCTGAAAGTTAAATTGTGGCAAAGATGAGTGATTTGCTTAGTTTTTCACTAATTATGGCTAGTTAGGGTAATTAGCGAAAATATGGCTCAGAAAAATCTAGAAAAATTCCTAAAATTCTAAAACACCATTTTATGCCTCTGATATGAATTTGGGTTAATTTCGACTAATTTTGTTAATCCCGGAATTTAGGGGATTAAGGGGTGATTAGTGATAATTAGCGAAATTATGCATGTTAAAAATCTGGAAAAATATGTATAAATTCTTAAATATTATTTTAGACCTCTGTTAGAAATTTGGATTGATTTGGTTAAGTTTTGTTAATCCTATCGTTAGATTTGCTTAAACATGCTTAAGGGGAAAATATGGGTTTTTGGGTATGTTTGATCCGTTTTGACATATCATATTGTTGTTTTGTTGTTTGTGGATGTTTCTACATGTTGCTATGACTGTATGGTTTGCTTTGCAATTGATTAGAATAGTTAGATTGGTCAAAAACGCCGTCGGGTGGCGTAAACAGTCGCTGAAAGAAGTTGCAGGAAAATGTACAGGACCGGATCGGATCGCCCCCATGTCCCACGAACCGATCGTGGTTAGACCCACGAACCCGAACTGATGCAGTGCTACGCCCCAAACTGGAGTACCTCGACACGGATCGCGAATGAGTATCACGAACCGATCCGATGCTGCGTCACGAGCCCTCCACCACGATCCACCTTCATGATCCGCTAGCAGCTCCGATCGCCAGAAGGAAGCACGACGCCGATCCGACAGGGGCGCCACGAACTGATGAAGCGCGACCCGACCCGAAGGAGCTTGTCACGAACCGATCCGTGGCGATGGACTTAGAGACCCCGACCCGATCCGCTGAAGGGTACTCGAACCGATCCGATGGAGCTGGAGGACCACAAGTTGATGTTGGCGACCCGAACCGTCTTCAGGTGGTGACCACGATCCGATGGTAAGCGCGAACCGAACCGAACCACTCAGGGTAGCACGATCCGAGGAGAAGAACTGAAGGAAGACCGATCCGAATGAAGATGACGACCAAAACCTGAGATGCAAAGATAGTCCAAAGGAGAAGTTAGAGCTCAGGATCCATATGGGAACCAATGAGTTCACTTCATGATTTGGGCTTTGCTGCAGGACGTGTGCAAAGGGGTTATCGGTGTCCATAACTTTGGTTCATCACTGAGAGATGGATTAGGGGCTCGTAGTGTAGTTATACGAAGTTGGACTTCGTCAAGGCCCAAAGGATTAGGTGACCAAAGTAGTGGATATCGTATGCTTTACGCACTGAGTGAGAGATTTGAGGATGGTTGCTATGCTTGATTTGTTTGACACCACCATGACATACACACCCCTCCCCCGTATCTTTACACCTTATGCTTAGTGGCACCTTAGAGTATTGTACAGTATGTAGTGCTAACTCTTTGGTTGCAGGTCCAGGTTCAGGTATGATTGGATTATACCTGTTATTGTTCTGTTTTGTTTAGCTGCTTATCGCTCACACCAGACTTTTGTCTGACCCAGAGTTTTATGTCTCTTCTTATTACTCTGGGTGCTCACACGAGCAGACTAGAGACAGGTTAGGTGGTATGCACGAGTAGATGATCCGGAGACGAGCATGAGGCTTCCACGTATGATATATATATAGATATTCTCCCTGTGTCGCTGGTGGTCACTACTCTGGGCATTAGTAGTGTACCTTTTCTTTCTTTTGCCTTAGAGACAGTTTTGAAAGTTGTAATAATGATGGTTTGGATCATAAGCTGTATTTGGATTTCCGCTGCTGTGATGGTCATGTTGGTTTAGTTTTCAGCTTATGCACTGTCTCGCCTGTTTTATGTCAAAGTTATGTTATTATTATATTTTATTCCATGCGCTGTGAGACATTCTACAGGCTCCTTTGTTAGTTCATTCTTTTCTTTTGGCGACCGTCCCGTGCTAGTTGGACATCGGCACAACGCATTTCGGGGAAATGGCAGCTAGTGCGGGGCGGGCCGTTACATTTGGTATCAGAGCTCTAGGTTGCGCAGTTAACCTAGGGAAAGACACCAGGGAGAGGTAGTACGTATATGAGAGCGCGTATTTGTGATATTTTTGTTTTCAAAAACTATATATATATATATACTAGTAGTATATGTAAGGATGAAGTCGCACTGCACTAGTACCACTATATATACGAGGGGTACTGGTAGAGGAGCCAATTATGGAAACGCTACTGACATGAGGACGATGTTTACTAACTTTATGAGAGAGATGATCAGAGATGTTCAAGGAGCAGTTCCTAATACTGCTAATGGTGGTGGTGGTCCAGTAGTGCAGGCGCCTAGGGCCGATTTCGCCAAGCTTAACAAGGATTATACTAGTCTTGGTGGGAAGCCGTTCCACGGAACGGAGTCGGCTACGGATGTTCAGGATTGGCTGGATAGTTGTGAACGTATCTTCGAAGACTTGGGTATCGAAGACGCAATGAAAAGAAGGCTAGCGTCCCATCAGCTGCAAGGACGGGCGATGAATTGGTGGAATGCTATTAAGGCAGCAACTCCAGAAGATCAGATTACTTGGGATCAGTTTAAGGCTCGCTTCAGCGATAAGTTTATCCCAGCTGCACAAAAGTCAGAATTGTTTAGAAGTTTTCTGGAGCGTAAGCAGAATGGAAGGACAGTTTCAGAATATGTTGCTGAGTTCGACACTTTGTCTAAATATGGGTTATCTTTGATTGATACTGCTGAGAAGAAGAACGAGAAGTTCATAACTGGTTTAGATGGGTACTTGGGGAAAAGGCTTATAAACCACATCGATGAGACATTTGAATCAATTATAGGAAAGGCAATAAGGTCAGAGAGTCTTTACCCTAGGCCAAAGACTGAGGTCGCTACTGCACCTACAGAGGAGCCAAAGCCGCAAGCAGGCGGTGGAGGCAAGAATAATTCCCAGAATAAGAGAAAACAAGACCAAACCATGGATGGTCAGAGTAAGAAGAATAAGAAAGATGGCGAGTGCTTTAGTTGTGGCAAGAAGGGCCACTATGCCAGAGATTGTCGAGAAAAGCCTGGGGAAAGGAAGTGATTTAGTTGTGGCCAGGCGGGACATCACAAGAATGAATGTCCACAACCTCCTAGGGAGAAGGAGATCGTGAAAGCATATGCTATCAACGCTGATCCTTCTTCGTCGAATGCCCCAACTGCGGCACAGAAGGAAAAAGGTGTCGTTATTCGAGGTATGCTTTCTATTTAAGATGTTCATGTTCTAGCTTTGTTTGATATCGGGACTTTCCATTCCTTCGTACCTAGTGACCTGGTAGATAGGTTGGAATTGGAACCCGAGGTAGTCGATAGACCTTTAGTAGTGACAAGCCCGATAGGTGGTTTGACTAACCTTAGTATGACTTGTTGTAATTTGGTCTTATCGAGTCATGGATGTATGTTTGTTTTGATTGCTTTATTTCGAGCTTTACTAGGGTTGGCTTGATTTTGGGAGTCGATTGACTCCAAATGTATGGAGTGATAGTAGATTGTGAAGAGTCTTTGACGACCATTAGAGTGGATAATGGACGAAAGGTGGTATTGGATCGCTTACCTTATGATGAAGATGATAACGAGAGTTAAAGAAGCAAATGTACATTGGATGTACAGTAGTTTGGTCAGGACTTGGTCATGCGATCGACGATAGTTTCAAGCAAGATTGGCGAGGATAGCCAGAGTCAGTTATGGATGCTTGAGTGTTTGGATGTTTTGCTCATATCATCTCACGTAGATTGTCTGAACTCGGAGGAGATGTTCCTTGGGTGCTTGTCTGATATTGGTTTAGGCCTTTGGGGCTTGTGCTCGGGGAATGTCGAGGTCGACTAGGATGGTCTGCGTGAGAGATAAGTGGTTGTTGTGATTTTCATTGGATGATATCTTGGTTTACTCGAGCAGTGATGGGCAGCCATGACGTGATAAGACTATTCGATGGTATGGACTGCCCAAGTTAGACTCGATAGAGTTATGAGATGACTCAAGTGGGACTCGAGAAAGATGCGAAGCAATGGATTGTTTAGGACCCTATGTTGATGTTCTTTTTGAAGGAATAGGATGTGTTCGTTGATCATGGAAGATACAACGAAGGCTAGGACGGTCCAAGTTGGACTTGAACTCGTAAAAGAAAGTAGATGTTCGATTGATCTTAGAGATGCAACGAATAGGGAGACGACTCACGTTGGACTAGAGTTTGTAGGTAAAGGATACTCAAGACTGGGTCTGAGTTTATGGGTGATAGATTGACTCGAGATGGACTCGAGGAAGCTGCAAGGAATTGGATTGGCTCGGGTTGGACTCGAGAGGGCAGCAAGATAAGGGATAGACTTGGGTGGGACTCGAGTGTTTCAGGCGGACTAAAAGCAGGGGTATCTGGGGACGCCCGTTACCTTGGATCCGTTGGACGTGATCTAGTTATCCTTGGAGGATAAACGTGCGTTGGACGTACGGTAGTCCGTTTGGAGGCTAGGCTTCCATTAGTTATTGATGTCGGTTGGACCAGACTTATAGGTATTGATGTATTCATGGCTTTTAGCAGGTGATAGATACGACTTGTTTGATGGATGCTATGGTTGTTATGTTTGTTCCTACCTTTCTTCTTTTGAGTAGACTATCACCTGTAGGATTCTGTTGAATGGAAATGGGACGAGTTCGTTAGTCATGGTGATATAACGGATACGAAGATACTTTACGTTAGACTTGAAGTATGTTTGGGAATTGTGGAGCGTCCGTTGATCTTGGAGATTCAGCGGAAATAGGAGTTTCAAGTTGGACTTGGACTCATAGGTAGAGTACCTAGATTCATTGGATGAGTCTAGTTCACCCTTGGAAGGTGAATGTACGTTGGACGTACAGTACAGATATAGGTGGAGTACCTGGATTCATTGGATGGGTCTAGTTCACCTTTGGAAGGTGAATGTACGTTGGACGTACAGTACGGATATGGATGTAGTGCCTAGGGTCATTGGATGGATCTAGTTTGCCTCTAGGAAGTGAATATACGTTGGACGTGTAGTATGGATGTAGGCAAGATTCGGGTTAGACTTGAAAAGACATTTGGAATGTAGTTGGTAATTTGACGAATGGGGTTGGCTTACCTAAAAAGATGCCAGGAGTACATGACATATTTCATGTTTCTCAGTTAAGGAAGTTTACGCATGATTTTGATTTAGCTATTTCGCCAAACTGGTTGGACGATATCGAAATATAACCCAAGGCGGTTGGGAACCGCGAGACCGATTCGCATTGTCGAGGACGATACGAACAAAGTAGGAAGGGAGAGTGTAACTCCATGCTAGGATATGCTTGTTGTGCTATCATGTATGTTTGATTGTTTGAAATTGGTTGATAGGCATGCGAGACCCATTGTTTGTTTCTTAGTTAAGGAATTTCGGGGGCGAAATTTCTTAAGGGGGGGAGAGTGTAACGACCCGCATTCTACGGATCGGAAGATCGTAGAATATTTATTTCTCTTTGATACGAAGTCGTATGGTCATGTAACTTTGGGAAACAACTAATAGGGTCATTTCCCATGTTCATGATTTTTGCCGATTTTTAAATGACCGTTTTGCCCCTAGTTGATCTTGTTTCGTCCATAACTTTTGATTGGTTAGGAATTTTGACCTGAAACCACTTCCATTAGCTCTAGATGATGGTTTCTCTTTCCGTAGAGTGGTCATAATAGTCAAACGGACTTACCGTTTGGGAGATATGGCTTAATTAAGGTTTAAAGGGTTATTTTCAGCTAATTGGGCTTAACCGGGTAGTTAGTAATTAGGCCCATTGGGGGATTTCGGGATTAGTGGTATTTAAGGGCTGCTAGGGTTAGGATTTCGGTTTTTACTTCATTTTTCCAGCCGCCACTTATTTTCTTCAACCCTAGTCATGGCCTTCAACATCTAGAATCATTCCAAATCACCTCTAATCACTTTCTAATCAAAGATTAAGCAAAACTACAACAAATCAAGGCGAATTAGCATAGGATTTGGGATAGAACTGCTGGAACACATAGAGATTGGATCTATATCAGAGGAGTTTCAGTTCTGAAAGTTAAATTGTGGCAAAGGTGAGTGATTTGCTTAGTTTTTCACTAATTATGGCTAGTTAGGGTAATTAGCGAAAATATGGCTCAGAAAAATCTAGAAAAATTCCTAAAATTCTAAAATACCATTTTATGCCTCTGATATGAATTTGGGTTAATTTCGACTAATTTTGTTAATCCCGGAATTTAGGGGATTAAGGGGTGATTAGTGATAATTAGCGAAATTATGCATGTTAAAAATCTGGAAAAATATGTATAAATTCTTAAATATTATTTTAGACCTCTGTTAGAAATTTGGATTGATTTGGTTAAGTTTAGTTAATCCTATCGTTAGATTTGCTTAAACATGCTTAAGGGGAAAATATGGGTTTTTGGGTATGCTTGATCCGTTTTGACATATCATATTGTTGTTTTGCTGTTTGTGGATGCTTCTACATGTTGCTATGACTGTATGGTTTGCTTTGCAATTGATTAGAATAGTTAGATTGGTCAAAATCGCCGTCGGGTGGCGTAAACAGTCGCTGAAAGAAGTTGCAGGAAAATGTACAGGACCGGATCGGATCGCCCCCATGTCCCACGAACCGATCGTGGTTAGACCCACGAACCCAAACTGATGCAGTGCTACGCCCCAAACTGGAGTATCTCGACCCGGATCGCGAATGAGTATCACGAACCGATCCGATGTTGCGTCACGAGCCCTCCACCACGATCCACCTTCACGATCCGCTAGCAGCTCCGATCGCCAGAAGGAAGCACGACGCCGATCCGACAGGGGCGCCACGAACTGATGAAGCGCGACCCGACCCGAAGGAGCTTGTCACGAACCGATCCGTGGCGATGGACTTAGAGACCCCGACCCGATCCGCTGAAGGGTACTCGAACCGATGCGATGGAGCTGGAGGACCACGAGTTGATGTTGGCGACCCGAACCGTCTTCAGGTGGTGACCACGATCCGATGGTAAGCGCGAACCGAACCGAACCACTCAGGGTAGCACGATCCGAGGAGAAGAACTTAAGGAAGACCGATCCGAATGAAGATGACGACCAAAACCCGAGATGCAAAGGTAGTCCAAAGGAGAAGTTAGAGCTCGGGATCCATATGGGAACCAATGAGTTCACTTCATGATTTGGGCTTTGCTGCAGGACGTGTGCAAAGGGGTTATCGGTGTCCATAACTTTGGTTCATCACTGAGAGATGGATTAGGGGCTCGTAGTGTAGTTATACGAAGTTGGACTTTGTCAAGGCTCAAAGGATTAGGTGACCAAAGTAGTGGATATCGTATGCTTTACGCACTGAGTGAGAGATGTGAGGATGGTTGCTATGCTTGATTTGTTTGACACCACCATGACATACACACCCCTCCCCCGTATCTTTACACTTTATGCTTAGTGGCACCTTAGAGTATTGTACAGTATGTAGTGCTAAATCTTTGGTTACAGGTCCAGGTTCAGGTATGATTGGATTATACCTGTTATTGTTCTGTTTTGTTTAGCTGCTTATCGCTCACACCAGACTTTTGTCTGACCCAGAGTTTTATGTCTCTTCTTATTACTCTGGGTGCTCACACGAGCAGACTAGAGACAGGTTAGGTGGTATGCACGAGTAGCTGATCCGGAGACGAGCATGAGGCTTCCACGTATGATATATATATAGATATTCTCCCTGTGTCGCTGGTGGTCACTACTCTGGGCATTAGTAGTGTACCTTTTCTTTCTTTTGCCTTAGAGACAGTTTTGAAAGTTGTAATAATGATGGTTTGGATCATAAGCTGTATTTGGATTTCCGCTGCTGTGATGGTCATGTTGGTTTAGTTTTCAGCTTATGCACTGTCTCGCCTGTTTTATGTCAAAGTTATGTTATTATTATATTTTATTCCATGCACTGTGAGACATTCTACAGGTTCCTTTGTTAGTTCATTCTTTTCTTTTGGCGACCGTCCCGTGCTAGTTGGACATCGGCACAGCGCATTTCGGGGAAATGGCGGCTAGTGCGGGGCGGGCCGTTACATTTGGTATCAGAGCTCTAGGTTGCGCAGTTAACCTAGGGAAAGACACCAGGGAGAGGTAGTACGTATATGAGAGCGCGTATTTGTGATATTTTTGTTTTTAAAAACTATATATATATATATATATATATATATATACTAGTAGTATATGTAAGGATGAAGTCGCACTGCACTAGTACCACTATATATACGAGGGGTACTGGTAGAGGAGCCAATTATGGAAACGCTACTGACATGAGGACGATGTTTACTAACTTTATGAGAGAGATGATCAGAGATGTTTAAGGAGCAGTTCCTAATACTGCTAATGGTGGTGGTGGTCCAGTAGTGCAGGCGCCTAGGGTCGATTTCGCCAAGCTTAACAAGGATTATACTAGTCTTGGTGGGAAGTCGTTCCACGGAACGGAGTCGGCTACGGATGTTCAGGATTGGCTGGATAGTTGTGAACGTATCTTCGAAGACTTGGGTATCGAAGACGCAATGAAAAGAAGGCTAGCGTCCCGTCAGCTGCAAGGACGGGCGATGAATTGGTGGAATGCTATTAAGGCAACAACTCCAGAAGATCAGATTACTTGGGATCAGTTAAAGGCTCGCTTCAGCGATAAGTTTATCCCAGCTGCACAAAAGTCAGAATTGTTTAGAAGTTTTCTGGAGCTTAAGCAGAATGGAAGGACAGTTTCAGAATATGTTGCTGAGTTCGACACTTTGTCTAAATATGGGTTATCTTTGATTGATACTGCTGAGAAGAAGAACGAGAAGTTCATAACTGGTTTAGATGGGTACTTGGGGAAAAGGCTTATAAACCACATCGATGAGACATTTGAATCAATTATAGGAAAGGCAATAAGGTCAGAGATTCTTTACCCTAGGCCAAAGACTGAGGTCGCTACTGCACCTGCAGAGGAGCCAAAGCCGCAAGCAGGCGGTGGAGGAAAGAATAATTCCCAGAATAAGAGAAAACAAGACCAAACCATGGATGGTCAGAGTAAGAAGAATAAGAAAGATGGCGAGTGCTTTAGTTGTGGCAAGAAGGGCCACTATGCCAGAGATTGTCGAGAAAAGCCTGGGGAAAGGAAGTGCTTTAATTGTGGCCAGGCGGGACATCACAAGAATGAATGTCCACAACCTCCTAGGGAGAAGCAGATCGTGAAAGCATATGCTATCAACGCTGATCCTTCTTCGTCGAATGCCCCAACTGCGGCACAGAAGGAAAAAAGGTGTCGTTATTCGAGGTATGCTTTCTATTTAAGATGTTCATGTTCTAGCTTTGTTTGATATCGGGACTTCCCATTCCTTCGTACCTAGTGACCTGGTAGATAGGTTGGAATTGGAACCCGAGGTAGTCGATAGACCTTTAGTAGTGACAAGCCCGATAGGTGGTTTGACTAACCTTAGTATGACTTGTTGTAATTTGGTCTTATCGAGTCATGGATGTATGTTTGTTTTGATTGCTTTATTTCGAGCTTTACTAGGGTTGGCTTGATTTTGGGAGTCGATTGACTCCAAATGTATGGAGTGATAGTAGATTGTGAAGAGTCTTTGACGACCATTAGAGTGGATAATGGACGAAAGGTGGTATTGGATCGCCTACCTTATGATGAAGATGATAACGAGAGTTAAAGAAGCAAATGTACATTGGATGTACAGTAGTTTGGTCAGGACTTGGTCATGCGATCGACGATAGTTTCAAGCAAGATTGGCGAGGATAGCCAGAGTCAGTTATGGATGCTTGAGTGTTTGGATGTTTTGCTCATATCATCTCACGTAGATTGTCTGAACTCAGAGGAGATGTTCCTTGGGTGCTTGTCTGATATTGGTTTAGGCCTTTGGGGCTTGTGCTCGGGGAATGTCGAGGTCGACTAGGATGGTCTGCGTGAGAGATAAGTGGTTGTTGTGATTTTCATTGGATGATATCTTGGTTTACTCGAGCAGTGATGGGCAGCCGTGACGTGATAAGACTATTCGATGGTATGGACTGCCCAAGTTAGACTCGATAGAGTTATGAGATGACTCGAGTGGGACTCGAGAAAGATGCGAAGCAATGGATTGTTTAGGACCCTATGTTGATGTTCTTTTCGAAGGAATAGGATGTGTTCGTTGATCATGGAAGATACAACGAAGGTTAGGACGGTCCAAGTTGGACTTGAACTCGTAAAAGAAAGTAGATGTTCGATTGATCTTAGAGATGCAACGAATAGGGAGACGACTCACGTTGGACTACAGTTTGTAGGTAAAGGATACTCAAGACTGGGTCTGAGTTTATGGGTGATAGATTGACTCGAGATGGACTCGAGGAAGCTGCAAGGAATTGGATTGGCTCGGGTTGGACTCGAGTGGGCAGCAAGATAAGGGATAGACTTGGGTGGGACTCGAGTGTTTCAGGCAGACTAAAAGCAAGGGTATCTGGGGACGCCCGTTACCTTGGATCCGTTGGACGTGATCTAGTTATCCTTGGAGGATAAACGTGCGTTGGACGTACGGTAGTCCGTTTGGAGGCTAGGCTTCCATTAGTTATTGATGTTGGTTGGACCAGACTTATAGGTATTGATGTATTCATGGCTTTTAGCAGGTGATAGATACGACTTGTTTGATGGATGCTATGGTTGTTATGTTTGTTCCTACCTTTCTTATTTTGAGTAGACTATCACCTGTAGGATTCTGTTGAATGGAAATGGGATGAGTCCGTTAGTCATGGTGATATAACGGATACGAAGATACTTTACGTTAGACTTGAAGTATGTTTGGGAATTGTGGAGCGTCCGTTGATCTTGGAGATTCAGCGGAAATAGGAGTTTCAAGTTGGACTTGGACTCATAGGTAGAGTACCTAGATTCATTGGATGAGTCTAGTTCACCCTTGGAAAGTGAATGTACGTTGGATGTACAGTACAGATATAGGTGGAGTACCTGGATTCATTGGATGGGTCTAGTTCACCTTTGGAAGGTGAATGTACGTTGGACGTACAGTACGGATACGGATGTAGTGCCTAGGGTCATTGGATGGATCTAGTTTGCCTCTAGGAAGTGAATATACGTTGGACGTGTAGTATGGATGTAGGCAAGATTCGGGTTAGACTTGAAAAGACATTTGGAATGTAGTTGGTAATTTGACGAATGGGGTTGGCTTACCTAAAAAGATGCCAGGAGTACATGACATATTTCATGTTTCTCAGTTAAGGAAGTTTACGCATGATTTTGATTTAGCTATTTCGCCAAACTGGTTGGACGATATCGAAATATAACCCAAGGCGGTTGGGAACCGCGAGACCGATTCGCATTGTCGAGGACGATACGAAGAAAGTACGAAGGGAGAGTGTAACTCCATGCTAGGATATGCTTGTTGTGCTATCATGTATGTTTGATTGTTTGAAATTGGTTGATAGGCATGCGAGACCCATTGTTTGTTTCTTAGTTAAGGAATTTCGGGGGCGAAATTTCTTAAGGGGGGGAGAGTGTAACGACCCGCATTCTACGGATCGGAAGATCATAGAATATTTATTTCTCTTTGATACGAAGTCGTATGGTCATGTAACTTTGGGAAACAACTAATAGGGTCATTTCCCATGTTCATGATTTTTGCCGATTTTTAAATGACCGTTTTGCCCCTAGTTGATCTTGTTTCGTCCTTAACTTTTGATTGGTTAGGAATTTTGACCTGAAACCACTTCCATTAGCTCTAGATGATGGTTTCTCTTTCCGTAGAGTGGTCATAATAGTCAAACGGACTTACCGTTTGGGAGATATGGCTTAATTAAGGTTTAAAGGGTTATTTTCAGCTAATTGGGCTTAACCGGGTAGTTAGTAATTAGGCCCATTGGGGGATTTCGGGATTAGTGGTATTTAAGGGCTGCTAGGGTTAGGATTTCGGTTTTTACTTCATTTTTCCAGCCGCCACTTATTTTCTTCAACCCTAGTCATGGCCTTCAACATCTAGAATCATTCCAAATCACCTCTAATCACTTTCTAATCAAAGATTAAGCAAAACTACAACAAATCAAGGCGAATTAGCATAGGATTTGGGATAGAGCTGCTGGAACACATAGAGATTGGATCTATATCAGAGGAGTTTCAGTTCTGAAAGTTAAATTGTGGCAAAGGTGAGTGATTTGCTTAGTTTTTCACTAATTATGGCTAGTTAGGGTAATTAGCGAAAATATGGCTCAGAAAAATCTAGAAAAATTCCTAAAATTCTAAAATACCATTTTATGCCTCTGATATGAATTTGGGTTAATTTCGACTAATTTTGTTAATCCCGGAATTTAGGGGATTAAGGGGTGATTAGTGATAATTAGCGAAATTATGCATGTTAAAAATCTGGAAAAATATGTATAAATTCTTAAATATTATTTTAGACCTCTGTTAGAAATTTGGATTGATTTGGTTAAGTTTTGTTAATCCTATCGTTAGATTTGCTTAAACATGCTTAAGGGGAAAATATGGGTTTTTGGGTATGCTTGATCCATTTTGACATATCATATTGTTGTTTTGCTGTTTGTGGATGCTTCTACATGTTGCTATGACTGTATGGTTTGCTTTGCAATTGATTAGAATAGTTAGATTGGTCAAAAACGCCGTCGGGTGGCGTAAACAGTCGCTGAAAGAAGTTGCAGGAAAATGTACAGGACCGGATCGGATCGCCCCCATGTCCCACGAACCGATCGTGGTTAGACCCACGAACCCGAACTGATGCAGTGCTACGCCCCAAACTGGAGTACCTCGACCCGGATCGCGAATGAGTATCACGAACCGATCCGATGCTGCGTCACGAGCCCTCCACTACGATCCACCTTCACGATCCGCTAGCAGCTCCGATCGCCAGAAGGAAGCACGACGCGGATCCGACAGGGGCGCCACGAACTGATGAAGCGCGACCCGACCCAAAGGAGCTTGTCACGAACCGATCTGTGGCGATGGACTTAGAGACCCCGACCCGATCCGCTGAAGGGTACTCGAACCGATCCGATGGAGCTGGAGGACCACGAGTTGATGTTGGTGACCCGAACCGTCTTCAGGTGGTGACCACGATCCGATGGTAAGCGCGAACCGAACCGAACCACTCAGGGTAGCACGATCCGAGGAGAAGAACTGAAGGAAGACCGATCTGAATGAAGATGACGACCAAAACCCGAGATGCAAAGGTAGTCCAATGGAGAAGTTAGAGCTCAGGATCCATATGGGAACCAATGAGTTCACTTCATGATTTGGGCTTTGCTGCAGGACGTGTGCAAAGGGGTTATCGGTGTCCATAACTTTGGTTCATCACTGAGAGATGGATTAGGGGCTCGTAGTGTAGTTATACGAAGTTGGACTTCATCAAGGCCCAAAGGATTAGGTGACCAAAGTAGTGGATATCGTATGCTTTACGCACTGAGTGAGAGATGTGAGGATGGTTGCTATGCTTGATTTGTTTGACACCACCATGACATACACACCCCTCCCCCGTATCTTTACACCTTATGCTTAGTGGCACCTTAGAGTATTGTACAGTATGTAGTGCTAACTCTTTGGTTGCAGGTCCAGGTTCAGGTATGATTGGATTATACCTGTTATTGTTCTGTTTTGTTTAGCTGCTTATCGCTCACACCAGACTTTTGTCTGACCCAGAGTTTTATGTCTCTTCTTATTACTCTGGGTGCTCACACGAGCAGACTAGAGACAAGTTAGGTGGTATGCACGAGTAGCTGATCCGGAGACGAGCAGGAGGCTTCCACGTATGATATATATATAGATATTCTCCCTGTGTCGCTGGTGGTCACTACTCTGGGCATTAGTAGTGTACCTTTTCTTTCTTTTGCCTTAGAGACAGTTTTGAAAGTTGTAATAATGATGGTTTGGATCATAAGCTGTATTTGGATTTCCGCTGCTGTGATGGTCATGTTGGTTTAGTTTTCAGCTTATGCACTGTCTCGCCTGTTTTATGTCAAAGTTATGTTATTATTATATTTTATTCCATGCGCTGTGAGACATTCTACAGGTTCCTTTGTTAGTTCATTTTTTTCTTTTGGCGACCGTCCCGTGCTAGTTGGACATCGGCACAGGGCATTTCGGGGAAATGGCGGCTAGTGCGGGGAGGGCCGTTACAGAATAGATATTTTATTACTTTTTTTTTTGAAGGAAAAGGTAGTGAATCAGCATGATTCACGCCTAATATATATTAGCATCCATAAAGTAGCATAAAGTAGCGGTACGTGTATGTACAACATATATACAGCCAAAAAAACAGGCCATCGCTACAACCCAGCGACAATACAGCCTGACAAAAAGAAACTAAGCATCATAATTTACATTATACAGCAAAAAACATGACAACAAAATACAAAGCCAGTGAAAATCCCCATCAAGTGCGTGGACCAGTAATGCACCGCATCCGCTTGCGCACACGGTCAGCAATGCTTTCAATCTTCCCCTTGCGCTCCATGCCTGCCCAGTCATAGACAAAATTGAGAATAGAGTAAATGATACTATTAGGGGCTTTCAGTTTATTGTTAAATTTTCTGGAATTGCGTTCATGCCAAAGCAACCAAATGTAAGCAAAGTTCAACAAAGCAAAAAGATATTTTATTACTTTTATAGATGACTATTCCAGATTTACGTATGTTTACCTTATGAAAACAAAAGATCAGGCTTTTGATATGTTTAAGCGTTTTAAAATTACAGTCGAAAATCAAAAAGAAAGATTAAAATATTAGCAGTGATAGAGGAGGAGAATACTTTTTTACAGTGTTTTCCTTATTCTGTGAGGAAAATGAAATTATACATCAATCAACTGCACTATATACCCCACAACAGAATGGATTGGTTGAATAGAAAAATAGGACATTAGTGGAAATGACTAATGCTATGATTTTAAATGCCAAACAAAATGTAAACTTACGGGGGGAGGCACATTTAACAGCATGTCACTTACATAATAGAATTCCATCAAGGAAAACTAAAGTATCTCCGTATGAATTATGGAAAGGTAGAAAACCAAGTTTGAAATATTTGAAAGTTTGGGGTTGTCTAACCTTTTATCGAGTAACATATCCAAAACAAAATAAACTGGGACCAAGGGCTTTAAAAGGTGTATTTGTAGGATATGCTGAGAATTCCAAAGCATTCCGGGTGCTAGACTTAAGTACTAATATCATTATAGAATCAAGAGACGTAGAATTTATTGAAAATAAGTTTATATGTGATTCCAGTAAAGTTTCAGTTCTGACTCAAATTTTTCATGAAAAAGATAATGAAAACTTTGAACAAACTTCTTCTAATAAAAGAAAATTTTCTGATATATCAGAAGAGCCTAGGAGAAGTCAAAGAACAAAGAAAACTAAAGAGTTAAGACCTGATTTTGTTTCACCTGATGATGTAGTTCATCTCATCATAGGTGATAGAAAAGATATTGTCAATGATATGACTTATGTCCTAGGTACAGAAGGCGATCCCAATTATTTTAAAGAAGCAATGGCATCTAGAGATGCTTCTTTTTGGAAAGAAGAAATACAGGATGAGATGGATTCAATTTTATCTAATAACACTTGGGAATTAACCGACTTACCTAGCGGATCGAAGCCAATTGGATGTAAATGGATATTTCGTAGAAAATATAATACGGATGGATCAATACAAACTTTCAAGGCAAGGTTGGTCGCTAAAGGATTCAGGCAAAAGGAAGGTATTGACTATTTTGATACATATGCTCCTGTTGCAAGATTAACATCCATTAGAGTTTTATTTGCACTTGCTTCTATTCATGGGTTGCATGTCCATCAAATGGATGTTAAAACTGCTTTTCTAAATGGCAATCTTGATGAAGAGGTACATATGGAACAACCAGAAGGTTTCATTATGCCTGGAAATGAACATAAAGTTTGCAGACTTGTTAAATCGTTATATGGATTGAAATAAGCACCAAAACAGTGGCATGAGAAGTTTGATTCTATGATTCTGTATAATGGTTTCAAACATAATAATGCAGACAAATATATATATTCTAAATTCACTGATAGATATGGAATTATAATATGCTTATATGTGGACGATCTACTAATATTTGGTACAAATATGGAAGGCATTAATGAGACAAAGAAATTTGACTTCATGTTTTAAAATGAAAGATTTAAATGAAGTTGACACTATATTAGGAATCAAAGTTAAGAAACATAGTGATGTATATGCATTATGCCAATCTCACTACACTGAAAAATTGCTTCTTAAATATAAACACTTAAATATTAAAGAAGCAAGTAGTCCCTATGATTCTTCGATTAAATTATTTGCAAATTCTGAAAGGGCAATAGCTCAACTAGAGTATGCAAGCATTATTGGAAGTCTCATGTATGCAATGCATTGCACTCATCCGGATATTGCTTTCGCTGTGTGTAAATTATCTAGATATACGCACAAACCCAGCAAATTACATTGGAAAGCGATATGTAGAATTCTTGGTTACCTTAAAGGAACCATAGGATTAGGACTTTATTATGGAAATTTCCCAGCAGTTCTAGAAGGATATTCAAATGCAAGTGGTGCAACACCTGAAAACGATAATAGAGGAACTACTGGATGGATTTTTACTCTTGGAGGAGGTGCTATATCATGGGCCTCCAAGAAGCAAATAGTTATAACACATTCTACAATGGAAGCAGAATTTATTGCCTTAGATGCATCAGGTAAGGAAGTAGAATGGCTAAAAAATTTACTATTAGATATAAAGTTGTGGCCACAACCAATGTCAGCCATTTCTGTGTATTATGATAGCAAAGCTACATTGTCTAGAGCTTATAATAAAATCTATAATGGAAAGTCTAGACATATAAGTTTAAGACATGCATATGTCAGAGAATTAATTGTAGATGGTATCATTACTATTATATTTGTTAGATCAAAAGAAAATCTAGCAGACCCACTAACAAAAGGATTATCGAGAGAAATGGTGAGAACTACTAGTAGTGCAATGGGTCTGAAATCATTCTAATCACCTGCAATGGGAACCAAAATTTATATTATTCAAGGTTTAAAGGGTAATAACAAGTTGCAGAAAGTGATTGATAAACATTGAATATCAATATTTGTATTGTTACGTTTTGTGGTGATCATTTGTGTATAGTAACAAGGACGGAAAGAATGGACACCTATATGGACATAAGAAACAATGTTTCAATAAAGTTTGGATATGACTTTATACATGTCCATGAAAACCAGGAGGAAATTAATAACCAGTTTACGGTTATGACATTTTATAGAAGCATGGTAATATTTATGTGTTCATACATTTCGTTTCATCGCATATGATTTTGGTTTAAGTATTTTCTACAAAATATTCCGTTGAAACTTAAATATATGGGCTAAGGAGAAAAGTTTAAACCAAAAGGTACTCTCTTTTATGCATAAATAAATAATTATTACAATCTTATGGGGGATTGTTGGGAAGATTGCAATAAATATTTGTCCCACATTGTCAAATATTATGGTATAGCACAACATATATATGAAGAGTTTGAATAAGAAGTTGTGAATTAACAAGATGGGCTTAAAGATGAACACAATTTTTGGGGCTGAAATGGCTTGGGCCTATAAAATATTATTATGGGTCAAAAGATGGGCACTTGGGTCACGTGGGCGCGTGCGTGACCGTATGGATCGGGTTCGACTGTTCCAAACAGTCGTGATTTTTGAATGAACGGACACAACCATTCGCACGCAACTGTCTCCAAACGGCTACACCCCTTCAGCTCTTATATATTTGCCGTTTTTCTGCATCTCATATCCATCTTCTCGAACTTCTCTTCTTCCTTCTTTGTTTCTGCTTCTGTAAAATCATTGTTTGTTGTATCCTAGAGGAATTTCGCTACGTTATTGCTGAAAGTAGTAGGGGAGAATAATTCCTTAAGGATAACATTCTGAACGTGCCTCAAACGACTCTTCCTGATTTATCTTTTGCTGCGAATTCCAAAAATAACAACATGTGCGAGCACCCTCTTTTGCTTGACTGCAGGTCCACGTGTACTCATATTACGCTCCATTTGTAAACCACTTTTTCCTTTTCTGACCAACCATCATTTGTTTTCTTTTATATTACATCAATTTTATATATATGAAATATGTCTAGATCCTGCTAATACGAAGACCCGCCATGCCAGGATGCTATGCTGAAGTGGCACTGAGCGAGTGACCACCCAAGACCAGGATGTTAGTGAGTGGATCCAATGTGTATGAGCGAGCTCTATATTTTTTATTGTGCATATGTGGGATCAATTTTTACACGTTTGCCATCCATTTTCTTTGAATACGAAACTGCATGTTTTATAATACTTGTAACGTGAGGTTCCACCGATCCAACGCATTTCCGTTAAGCCATCTTACGCTCGACTCCAACTGACTCTCGTGACCGACCCAAAATAGGACTGGAGCAGCGAGCCAAATTGGAGCGTGCATGAGCTACCCTTATATTGATGAATGAGCGAGCAATTTCTATCTTTTGCATATGAGCAAGCTGTCTGTTTTATGCATGAACGAGCCATATGAGGCCACGTGACTGACCCCTCCTAATGCAACATGGAAATCACTATTCGAGGCTATACTCTGCCATGTGTTACCGCTGTATTCAAGACTTGGCATATGAAGTTACAATTCATTTTTATGTTGTGTCATGTTCCATTTAATGGAGCTTGCTCCCGATGTATTGTTGCATTGCAGCATATATGGGCTTAACTCATGCATTGTAATACATATGCAAATAATCCACTGTTCCCACATAGGCATGCTTGGTCCATCCTTTTATAATATGTACATAACATATTGCCACAACTTGTCCAAGAGTTGCCAGTATATTATGCTTTGTGATCGACCGTGTTATGCCACTTGACCCGAAGTGCATGACCTTAGAGTCGTTCGACTAGCAGTGCACAACCAGGATTTCTTGAGCAGTGATGCATTGTGCGACCGGGTTCATGAGCGTACACGACCGATCCCTCAACAAAGATGTGACCGACCATACAGAGCTCGACATACCCCTGTAGTGCGCGATCACATTGCACTCGATCTAGTTAGTGCTCGTACACCTTGTGATGTGCCTGAACCATTGTTTCCCAAATCACATTAAGAACGGGGCTAACAATAAGGGATTTACAAAAATCATAAACTTAAATGATTTACTATACGAATCACACACAACAGAGATGACTACAGACACAGAATTAGACACAAACACAGAAACAGATGAATATAATATGCAGAAATGGAAAGAACACACTGGATTTTATACTGGTTCGTATTACTCTTACGTCCAGTACCACGCAACGTTGGATTGCTCAGGTTTTATTATTTTCGATATCCAAGTATAACCCCTTGATTTAACGGCTACAGGGTTAACACCGCTCCAACCTCCTTTGGTTCTATGGCTATAAGGTTAACAACGCTCCCTTTACTTGTTTTCAGGGCTATAAGGAACACACCCTTTCCCAAACGCTTCCCAAATTATTAAAACAACCCTATAACTCTTCAATAGCACTTCACCTCAGAGAGTAGTAGATAGAGATTGAGAAAAGAAGAAGTTTGACGTAATTTTAGTAGAAATTGACGAGTATAAGTGTAGGAATCAAGAAAATATGAAATATTAATGGTGGTATGAAGAGGGGTGAAGATGGAGAAGAAGAATTATTAAAAAAATTCGAAATCGGCCCCTATTTATAGTATGTGAAAGGTTGCAGCGTATCAAAAACATTACAAGTGGTGAAAAGACACTTCCTTTGAAAATTAATTTTCTGACAGTTGTATATCGACATAGCCTCCTATGTATGTCGACATATGTATAACATAATTATTTTTAAAACTATTTTTCAAGTGTCAATAAATTAAAAGTAGCATCAAAGTAGATAGTATAAAAAAAATTAAAAATAGCAGAAGCTGAATTAATGACAGATGCTATTTGATCTGGAAACACAAACGATGTGTGTCGTCCTCCTGATTGATCTTATCGAAGAGTCGGTAATGAAGCAATGGTGGTAGGGCCTGTTGAATCTTCGTGGATGAGAGAAAATTTGGGGTCGCGATATGTTGGTGGTCCTTATGGGTATCCGTCTGATCATTCTCGATCTTCAGTTGCGATGAGTCAATTAGGTAGTCCAGGGGAAGAGGCGGTATTTTTACACATGAGCTGCCTTGCCAGAAGCATGACGAAACGACCTGAACTTCCCCATGAAGGAAAGCATGGATTGAGTTGAGAACAACACACATCGGAACATAAACAGAAGAACATTTCATTGCTTATTACAACAATTTCATCAGAATACAAGAATATAAAGAGTATGAACAAATATAACACATCAAAAAAATATCAGAGAATTACAAGTTACAACACATCGAAAAATAATGCCAAACACAACTGAAAAGAATATACAGGAACAGAGCTTTCTGAATATCATTCCAGCTGTAAATCAGGATCCTGTGAATATAAATCTGCAAAACCAAAACAACTAGCTGCCCGTGTGGAAAATAGGGGCACCCAAAGTTTAGGTTAAAATAATAAACTCCAGGTCAGTCATGTGACTGGTGTGAGAACTAAAACAGTTATTAATTTGATTTTAAAGTTAGGTAAATCAAGGGATCACGCCGTATAACATGGAACGGGCTTAACCTTAAGAATACTAGTGTATAAAACTAACAACGCAATGCTAACTAAAGAACAATGAAGCTATTATAAGACTCAGGTCCCATCACGCAATGCAACGCAAGTCGGAGGATAGAGTTTTTACCTTATAATAGCCAAAAATGCTTGATACGTAAAATTTCATCTTATATTATTACTATAAGTGAAGAAATCAACTTCTAATATAAATGTATCAATCATAGTCGGCATGAGTGCCCCCATCCTACTATGTCGCCATACTAGGCTCTACAATCAAAACCACAAAATGTCGTATTGGAAGTTGGATTTCCATCTGTGAACCAAGGCAAAGGGATCATCCTGTGCTAATTCGAGATGCTCTAGAGCGTGTCTCAGGAACAGACGCAACCGCACCTTGGATCGTCAAGGGCGGTCCACACAGAGTGGATTAAAATGCCTAAACAATGCGTTTCCCTGCCCTATGGGGCGTCAATCTGGTCTGTATAAAGACCACCCATCGGCTCCGCAGAGACTGATATAACCGAGGCACCTCGCTATCCATCATCCACATAAGTAAAACGCCTGGGCGTGCAAAACCAAAACAACACTCCTAGCTAGAAAGAAACGCATGTCCTCCCTGATGTCCTCTCCTGTTTCTGGTTCACACCGGGGTGTGAGGCTAGCAAATTAACGCTACACAAAGCTATGCTATATTAAAGTCGTGCTTTGATCATCAACCACAAACTCTGCTTTTCAACAGAAGCCTTGATCATTTGCATCTCAGCATGCCACACAAGCAATTCACACTATGCAACCGATGTCTATCAAACACAGAGAGTGAAATCCAATGTCATACACACATCCATTTACAAGTTCGTTCTGGGTCTGAACAAGAGGCACCTAATTCCTCGTCCCGTATGTCCAATACAGGAGAGAGGCCCTCGCATATCCGGTCGATCTCTAAGTACGTCTGTACGATCACCACTTATTACCTTGTCTTGGGTGTACAGGCTAGTTAAGACATCGGTAATCATCCAAACGATGTGAAGACCTCCGGTCTTCAACCACCATCTTCATCCTCGACATATCGTCGAATCAGTTATTCAGAATGGGATAAACCCGATCTTTATAAATAACTCGCGTATATAATAAACAAGTGTTATAAAAACACAACATACGCCTCATTCCAATCAAGAATATTACTTTATTCAAATATTCTTATACTTTGGGAAAGGTTCCCATTAATTTTATTAAAGATAAATTCTTTAAATTTATTCTATGAATATCAATTCAAACCAAATTATGGTTTATCCAAATTAGCCAGGATTAGTTCACCTTACCAAAGTAATCATTTGTTTAATTTCCCAATCCCAACCTATTCATCCCACGAAGCAAAATTGGTAATACTTCATATCTAACACTATGGTGTTATCGGTAAATTCAATTACCATTTCACGTTCAAATCTAATTAAAGATTTAACTATCTCCTGGAGTAAAACCGGTGGTACTCCATTTTCGATCATTTCTTGAATTTAATAATTTTATTTATCAAATTCACCTTTCAATCTATTTAAAGATTCATTAAAACACTGATTCAGTTTTAATTTCCAAAAATCATTACTTAATGATTATTCAAAGTGAAGAAATAAATCTTATCTTTAACTGGGTTAAAGAATAAATGTCATTTATAACACAGCTCACGATAAACCCAAAATCTCATTTCATTAACAATGGAATCTTCACGGAAAATAGATCAATGTATATAATCGATATGAACTTCCATATCCAACCGATAATATAAATGGAATAACGGCAAGGCATTTTAAACTCCATATAAATTAACAGACTTGCTCTACAGAAGCTCACTTCGCTTATTACCAAATCGAATTCCGTCCAATTCCAATTTAATATGTTAAATTGGAAAACTTTACTTTGGAAAATCTCCTTTAAATTTTAACAAAAGATTTATAAATTCCAAATCACATTTCCCTATAAATCCGGTTAAAGTACGAATGTCGTTAAAAACACATTTTACGATAAACCCAATTCACATTCCATTTTATTCCAATTATTAAATACAATTGGAAACTCTAACAATCTTAATTAAAAGATTTATCCTCTTCACATGGGGTTCAAGAACAGTGTTACTGAAGACACCATTCACGACAAACCCAAAATCCAATTTGATATTAAATACAAGACTCTGAATAGAAAATATATCGGCTTATATTCAATATCAAATTCTACAACCAACAAATATCGTATTGGAAATAACGATATAAATATATCTTTCAAATTTCCATAACAATATCTGCATAATCACGAAATCCAACATCGAAATATTCTGAAGACAATTTCGATTCAAATCCATTCCAATTTATATATTGGAAATCCTGGTTATTTTTAAAACCATTCCAAATCCAATTTACTTATTTAAAAATATTGAATTATAATTCTAGTTAATAACTAGTTCATTTCAATAAAAAACTACTTTTATCTTTTCAAATATGGAATTTTTCATCCCAATTCTTTCCAACTCATTTCTTATGATTTTACACTAATTATTGATATTTTTAATAATATAATCAAGGCCTGTATAGTCGATTTCCATAAACGGCCATCGAACTGCACTTACAACGACCTTTTCCAAATTTGATTTGAACATAATTCCAAATCCAACAGTTACATTTCAAATCTCTAATATTCTTTAGAAACGAACCCAACGTTTCCGGTTTTAAGAGAATCCGACAGTCGGCTCTCCCGTAATGTCCATTCGAAGTCAATGGTCGAAATTCGCGAACTGCCGCGGCGTGGCTCGTTCTATTCAGGCCATTATATTATATATATAATATATATAATATATATTTCATCAATTTCCATTTAAAATGTATTTTATAAATCGTTTTAAATTCGTTTTCAAAACGATTTCAATTTCATATTCAATTTCAAATCAAAATTGAATATTCCATATCATCGATGTATATATATATAAATGATAATATTTTCAAAACATTATATTTTTTAAATCAATTCCTTTTCAATATTCATTATAAAAATAAATAAAATCGATATAAATATTGTTCATGTCAAAATGGTGTTAAATTAATCAACGCGGCTTTATATATTTAAATATATTCGTGTCCGTCCCAAATCGGACAACACAATTACATTTTGATCTATTATTGAATATTATTTTAAAATATTCATTATTTTAAAAATAATCGTTATTTTAAAATATTCATTCTTTCTGAACTGGAATCAGACAAAGTCAATTACCATATAATTTGATTACATGGATTTCATACAACACATGCATACAACAACAGTGATAAATAATCATCCATCATCCAAAGTGCATTCTACACTGTATAAGCATTAATTATAAATATTAAACGCTTACACAGCTTGTCAACCAATCGATTGGCATACAACTAAATATTGGGATTAGTGTATGTCCAATATCATCCCAATAACCGTGTGGGGTTTCAATCCACAAACACTGAATATTATCTGTGCAGTTGGGCGATGTATAAAATATATCGTCCCAATCCATATCAGTAAAATGGGTGTTCATAAACAAATCGTCTGATTTGTAAATGAATATTTATTTTATTCATATCAACATTAAAAATTATATTTTTAATGATAAAATATTTTATTCAACATATGAATATTCTATTCAGTTCATTTATACAATAAAAATGATATTTTTATTGTTCTAACAAATTTTAGAAAATTTTGACAGCATAACGGCGCGATATCAAAATCCGGTAATGTCTAGCATTACCCCTCTTCTGATATTAGCTTGCGCCATACACACGTAACAATTCTAATCAATTCATTTCACCCAAACAACCAAATTAAACCAAATAATCTAATCAACCAAACCAAACAATCAAACAAGTCGTCCATGGTCTGTGGACGACGGGGAACAGTTCACATATGCAGTTATCAAATAAATAATTGTACAGTAATAATTTTTGTGAGGAGTTCTCAACTTCGAGATCCACTCCGCCATGTTTTATTGTCGCTCAGATTCGCTGCTCTATTTCCAGCGCAATCTGTTTCAATGTCATTTATATTAAAAATCACATTTTTGACATCGCTATATATAATAAAACTCACATTTTTATTCTATGCATTTAAAAATCACATTTTTATTCTGTTTTATGTATAGTAAACATCATATTTTTATTCTATTTTGTATATAGTAAAAATCATATTGTTTTCCTATTTTATATATTTTTAAAACAATTGCTATGTATATTCTTAAAAGTCACATTTTTAAATCAAAGCTACTTTACTTTTAAAAAACACATTTTTATTTATAATTTTATTTTAAAACAATACTAGTTTAATTTTAAAACTAATTTTATTTCTAAAACAATATGCCAATTTTTATTTCAAAACCATATACTAATTTTATTTTAAAACCATATTTTAAAACAAAGTTTTTTTTAAACAAAAGCTAATTTTATTTTTAAACTAATGCTAATTTAATTTAAAAATCATTTGCTAATTTTATATAAAAGAAAGAAAAAAAAACAAAGTTCACTATTAATACCTTCAGGATCTCGATCGAACTAAGCCGCCTCCCTAGGTTTTAAAACATGCGCCGCCACAAACCACCGGAGGTCCATTGGAGTGCGCCACCTGCTTCAGCGTCGCGCCACACCCCAGCACCACCCATGGCAGTCAGTTCGACATCCCCATTGCTCCAGAAACCAGCTCGAAAGTCGGCTCCTTGCTGACAAAAAATCGAACGCCACCCTACGATAGGTATTGAATGTTGCATGGAATTAAAGAGGGGGGAAAGTTCTTCAATTTTAGTTCTTGAATTTCTAAATTTCATTTGATGGATCGGGAGAAATTGGATTCAAAATCCTGAGCTAAACTGCCGTATATCACAGGAGGGAGGTGTGTTTCTGCGTGGACCACGAAAGAGAAGGGTTGACCGTTACTTTTAGGGTTAAGGAGCTTTTATACTAAATATTTTATTTTATTTTTAATTCATAAAAATTTGACTTTTATTTTGAACTCCAAACGAGACCCAACGATTGTCGCCCCTAGCTAACTAACCCCATTACGAACACAATGGGGTATGTTTCGTAACCCAATTCGGCTATTATTATCTGCTTTCCTTTAAATTAAATATAATTCAATTTAAATTGAATTCAAACGTGCATTTCAATTTACTGGGGTCACATACGGACCCCAAAATTCCAAAAAAATTATTTCTGACTTTGTTTTGTTGATACGGTCCTAACAAACTAATTTCGTCGAATTTGGAGACCGTTTAAATAGTGGTCATTTTCTGGTCGATCCAAATTGAATGAAACTGTCAAAACACATTTAACTTCGCCACGCTCACATATTGATCCCAAAAATTACGAAAATTGGAATCTAGCAATAATTTGACACTACGGATCCAACAAAAGTAGTTTTGTCGAAAACGGAGGTCGTTTGCAAAATTTCCATTTTTAAGGGTTATATTTTCTATAGCGACTATTCTGAATTTTCAACTGGGTATGATTTTTTATTTCTGCTATGAAATTTCAAATTTTCGGGTTCATTAAAAAGATATCCTCAAATAGATTCTAATATTTTTGGTTTCTCTAAAATCCAGTTTATTTTGAATCCTGTACATCCATTTGAAATTTGAAATCGAAGTTTCGAACTACCACGCCATTTCCAACTCCTTTTATAATTAAAATAAATATTTTTATTCTAACGTCGATTTTAATAAATATATACGTTCTAATTCTATTCAAAATAAATTTCTTGTCGTTATTATTTAAAATAAATCATTTTAAATTTTCAAAATTCACTAAAATTGCCAAAATAAAAATTTTAAACTGATTCTGATGTCTCGGGTTGTTACAATCTCCCCCACTTAAAATCTTTTCATCCTCGAAAAGGAATGAAGCTGAAAGTTGTTTAACTAACCAACTCAAACTTTCATTTTGTCTTTCATTCTTCAACTTTTTAGTTTCTAAAAATTTTCAAAAATTTGGATAACACCCTAAATTTTCGAAAAATTTCGCCATAACCTCCTTTGTACGGAAGCACCGAGAAAATCCCCAAACTGCCACATAGGCCTTTCATCTCAAAAAGAAAAAGAAAAGGCCAAGTGGCTAGCCAATCGGCTCATAAAATAATCCAAACCCAATAAATTAGAAAACATTTACCTATTTGTCGGGCATACAATTTTATTCCTCTTCTCTAGCCTCCTGCTATGACCTGTTCACACATATATATGTATATAAATCCATTTTTGATGCCAAATAAAAACAATAGACCTTATCTAGTTTCGGTTCTCACACCAGCTAATTGGAAATATATAGAAATCCCACTTTCGAAACTCGAACACAGAATCTGATGATGATATATCAATCATCAGAATCATCCTCGGGCAACTTGAGTGTGATTCCATATCTATCCTATAACGATCCGCATTTTTCAGCGATATAATTAATTTATTTAACTATTTAAATTGAATTAGAGAATTTAAATGGTCGGTTAATTAAATAATATTGAATATTTAATTAAAATAAATAATAGAATAATATATTTAATTCAGAAATAATCAAAAATAGTGGAATTCACAACATTGTGTGAATTGGATTATTAAAAATATATAATTCAGTTTAGAATTGAATTTATATTAACGAATATATTATTATAAACGAAGTTTGAACGTATAATTATATTATAATTAAAATCGAGCTAGAAATGGCGTGGTAGTTGGCGATTTGAACTTCAACTGAATGTGCAGGGTTCGTTTTAAATCGGATTTCAGTGAAACAAGAAACGTATGGAGCTGGTGAAGTATATTTTTCTAATGGAAGAGAAAAATCAGGATTTCATCGTGTAGATTTTGATTTATATCCAAATCATATTTTAGAAAAGTCACTATGGAATTTCTTTATAATTTATAATGATATATGTAAGGAATTTCATTATAAATCGAATATCGATTTAATCGGGATTTGAAATATCAAGCTAGGAATTCATATAGGAATATTCTGAAGCTGTATGGTATTCCACTATGAATGTATATGATAATATTTATTTATAAGTATTAAATTTAATTATTTTTAAATATATTTATATATTTAAAAGGGTTATTTAGAGCTTTAAAAATAGTCGGTTTTGCAAACGAACTCGGAATTTGACGAAACTAATTTTGTTGGATCCACAATGTTAAATTATTATTAGATTTCAGTTTTCGTGATTTTTGAAGTAGTAAGTGGCCGTACGGGATTTTAATGTGAAAAACAGTTGATATTTTGACGGTTAAAAATACGCTGTGTGAGCAAACGGTGTCAGAATTCGACGAAACCAGTTTCGTTAGGACCGTAATGTCAAACTCTAGTTGTATGCTAGTTTTCGTGATTTTTGGGTATTGTACGTGGTCATAGGAATTTTTAAGGACCAAAGACGAATAGAAAATCAATAAAATAAAATAAATAGAAAATATCCAAATCCATTCTCTAACCAAAAGGGAGACCATGTTCCCTTTGATTCAGCCACACAAAAATCTCACCCCTTATATATACGTTCTCTTGAGCTGCCACTTCGTTGGTTCCAGAAAATAAAATCGCGAGTTCACAAAATCAAAGTAAAATTCAAATAAAATCTTATAAATCCAAATAGATAGATGGTTGAATTACTGTTGAGTCTCTCTACGTTTTGGTATAAGATTTAGGGGGTTCGAACCTATTCTTGTCAGCTGTGTATTTATACAGTAAATATAGGGTTCGGGATTGTTTCAAAAAGAGGAAGAATTGATTCATTTAAATGTTGATTTTGGTTTCAGCATGTTGTTTAGCACCTCATGTGAAAATTTGGGGTGTTTCGGTGCTCAACCGTGTCGATCGACACACTGTTGTCGCGCGAGATGCTTAGCGATGCATCCTACTGAGTGGCGTCGAGTACGAAGTGAATAGGTGGGGGAGATGTAGGTTCGAACGAGATGAAGAATGGAAGTGGTTTCGTTTGAAATCGTGAAGTATGGGTGGAGTTTGGATGGCTTAAAGGAATCGAAATGGCTGTGGTTTGGGTAATGGAGCTCATGGCATTAATCGGGGAAGAAGAAAGTGGAATGGGCCGTGGGATTCAAAGAGTGGATGGGCCAAGGTTGTGAGAGTGAGGCCCAATTTAATTTAAATTATGTTAGTCTATATTTTAAATTGAAGTGTACTAACTTGTAATGACCATAACTTGCTCGTACGTTATTGGAATCTTGCGAAACAAGATCCGTTGGGATCGTATGAACGGACACTACCCAATGGAACTAATTAGGAGTGGATTGGTGCTTGTTACAATTTATAGCAAAATAAATTGTCCGTCTGAATCATGCGATGGTTATCGTTATTAACGATGATCGTCCAATGTGAGTAAAACTCACCAACTCTGAACAGTTATATTTTTATAACGTATTTTTAGAACTGTTAATCATCTGTTGATTTCTGTGTGTTAACTGTTCGGTTGAATTGCTTATGTATTGGTAGAAAATATAGATAACGATATTTATATAAATCGTTATTCAAATATTGATTCTGTTTAATAGAATATTTCATATTGAAATGAAATCGATGTTAATAATATTGTTTAACATCTGTGATGCAGGGAAATAGGTTGAAGGGACCCAATTGGGTTCCTCAATATATAAATACTGTTTTGTTTCATATATTGTGATATATAATGTGATATAAAATTTGTTGATGATTATGTGTGTTTGAATGATATCGATCATTGTGATTAGGTATTTTAAATACTGTGAAAAATACTCGGATGTAAAAAGGGGATTTTCAAATTATATTTTGAAAATAAATTATCTATATAAAATCAATGGATTTTATATATAAAAGGAAAAAGGATTTTATGTAAGGAAATAATATAAAATCAAAAGAGTTATAAAGGAAATATATTTGTGAAACAAATACAAAGGAAGATATTTTCAAAACAAATAGAAAGAGAAATATTTGCAAAACATTTACAAATAAAATAGAAAAAAGGAATATTTGTAAAACATTTACAAATAGAATTTAAAAGGAAATATTTGTAAAACATTTACAAATAGATTAAATGGAAATATTTATTTATAGGAAATAAATAGAATGTTATAAAGGAAATATTTATTTGTTGAATAAATAGAAAAGATAAAAGAAATATTTATTTGTTAAATAAATAGAATTGAGAAGGGAATAGTTATTTGTTAAGTAAACAAATAGAAAAGGGGATAATTCAAAGGAATAATTAAAAGCAGATAATTCAAAGGAATAATTCAAAAGAGATAACTCAAAGGAGATAATTCAAAAGGAAATGATTCAAAGGAGTTAATTCAAAAGAGTAAATCGAAATGAGTTAATCGAATATTAGTTATTCGATTAGAGTTAATCGATTAGAGTTAGAGTTAACCAGTTAGAGTTAATTGATTAGAGTTAGAGTTAACTAGTTAGAGTTAACCAGTTAGAGTTAACCGATTAGACTTAGAGTTAACCAGTTAGAGTTAATCAATTAGAGTTAGAGTTAACCAGTTAGAGGTAACCAGTTAGAGTTAATCGATTAGAGTTAGAGTTAACCAGTTAGAGTTAACCAATTAGAGTTAATCGATTAGAGTTAGAGTTAACCAGTTAGAGTTAATCGATTAGAGTTAGATTTAACCAGTTAGAGTTTATCAATTAGAGTTAGAGTTAACCAGTTAGAGTTAACCAGTTAGAGTTAATCGATTGGAGTTAGAGTTAACCAGTTAGAGTTAACCAGTTAGAGTTAACCAGTTAGAGTTAATCAGTCAGAGTTGGCCAGTTAGAGTAAACCATTTAGAGTTATTCAAATGGAGTTAATCAAGTCGAGTTAATTAAGATGAGTTAATCAAACCGAGTTAATCCAAATGAGTTAATCCAAAGGAGTTAGTCGAATATTGGTTATTTGAATAGAGTTAAAGGAGTATCGAATATAGTTTATTTGAATAGAGTTAAAGGAGTATCGAATATAGTTTATTCGAATAAAGTTTAAGGAAAGGAGTTATCGATTTTAGTTTAATCGAAAGGAGATTTATCGAATATAGTTTATTCGAAAAGAGTGATTTTCGAATATCGTTTATTCGAAAGAAAGAGTTATCGAATATAAGTTATTCGAAGTGAGTTAATCGAATATAGATTATTCGAAAGAGAGATTATCAAATATAGTTATTCAAGAGGAGTAAATCGAACATGGTATTCGAAAGTTAAGTAAATCGAATATGGTATTCGAAGGTAAGTAAATTGAATATAGTTATTCAAAAGAAGTTAGTCGAGTATGGTTAGTCGAGACGAGTTAACCGAATAGAGTTAAGTCGAACATTAGTTAATCAAATATTTGTAAATCAAACATGGTACTCTAAAGTAATAAATCGAATATGGTATTCGAAAGGGAGTTAATCGAATATAGATATTCGAAGGAGAGTTAATCAAATAGAGATTACTCGAAAAAGAGTTAATCGTCTAATTCGATTATATCGAATTCGGGAAAGTATTATTTACTTTCCAGTGTTTAAATCTTGATTTATTTACTTATAAATTAGGTGTTTATTTATTTATTCACGTTAAAGAATGAAGGTTAAAATTGGAATTAGATATTTCTAAAGGAAGGATTATAACGTTATCATTATAACCAATGTTTCTGTAAAAGAAGTGGATTCGTAAATAGAATCCGAAGGAGACGTAAAGAAGTTTGTTAAAGATTTAAAAGATAAACTTTGACTATTTCGAAGTTAAAACATTGTTTAGTTAAGGTCTGATAGGTAATTATACCCCAACTTGATTGACTTCCGTCTTGACTAAGGAATGGTAAGGTTTGATAGTGAAGGAGTTTTGGAAATGTTTTCCAACTAAGAATCAGAAATGTTTTCTGATAATAGAAAATAAGAATTTAGAATATATGGAAACAGAAGATAAGTAAATTAATGAACTAAAAAGATGAATGTTAAATGATGATTGATCGATATAATTTCCATCTGGAAATAATATTGTTGTTTGCACACGTGTTTCTCTTTGATAGTTAACTCACCGACTATCAAAGTTTTTGACCATTTTAACGTTGTTAATACGGAGAGACCGGTTGGATTATTATCCAAAGAACCACTCTGTATTGGCATAAGCATTGCGAATCATATATTCCAAAGATAATTGAAGACAGAGTAAAGTGCAAGGGCTGTTGTATAAATCTTAGGTAAAAATTGCCTAAGATGGTTGTACTGAATAGTGCCTTCGGTTTGTCCAATCCCAGGACGACCTATATGGAAGAATGTCTGATAGAGTATATTTAATAGATCGCATAAGTTGATCTCTTCAAACGTATTTACGTTTGGTGATGGAGGAATTCATTTCTCTTAGTTGTATACCTGTGGTATTTTTGGCGAAATCAATTTGTGATTTGGCGGGTATGACAATGTGACATTCAAAGTGAATAAACGTGTGATCTGTCAGAGATAAGCATGGCCTCTAGCCTTACATCCGGAAATGACAAAAGTAGGGCAGGCAGCATGGCTATGTAGGTCACACCTATTAGGGTGTATAATCACCTGATCTAGAGTTTCATTTACTTCTAAAAATCTATTGTCGATGTTGTCCCATTCGGGAAACAGTCGCTGATCCCAACCGTTGGTGATATACATTCGATACACTCAAGCGAAATGAGTGGTCGATCATGTGTGGCCGGGTCGCTAGATGTTCTTGTTGAACCCAGTGTGTTCCTCTCTAGAGGTACATTAGTGAAAGGTAGTTCCATACCTTGTCATAGTTGGAAATCCATTACCCAATACGTGCTTGCGGTTTTGATTGTATACTATATATGTAGAACGTGAGATGAAAGCGTTTCTGCAAGATGATTATTATATTGTGGTTGATAGACACTATTATAATATCAAATGAGTTTTGATATAAAGATTATTTTGGATTCTCATAAGGGAAAAACCCATTCCGTTTTACGGCGTGGTCTTATGAGATATCGTTTAATGGCTCAAACTATTTTAAACTGTTTTACTCATACCAGTCCCATGACTGACCCGGAGTTTATTTTGTTTTGTTTTCCCTAAACTCTTGGGTACCCAATTTTATGTGGGTATTCAAGTAGTCAGGATTTTACAGATATACTTGGAGAGTTTAGAGAAGGAGGCTTCCGGATTATATAGCTATAGTTATTCCGCTGTGTTGTAAGTGTTGTACTTGATAATGATATGTATATTCAAGTACAATCTTTTATTTCAAAGTTATGTTATATTTTATTCATTCCGCTGTAAGATTCGTGTTTACTCTAATGTTGTGATGTTCTTCTTCTTCTTCTTCTATTCTAATTTTCTATCTTATCTATTCCCACCCTCTAACTTCTTTCATTAACTATCGGTTTTTTCAATGTTTGGATAATCGACGTGGGTTTTATGTCGATGACCAAAGATCGCAAATTTTCGGGACGTTACAGTTGGTATCAGAGCTTAAAGTTAAGTAATTACCTTGGCTCTATGGCGTGACTCAGTAGAGATGGGGTTAGTAACACCCTAGATTGAGTTGAGTGTATATATACGAGTGAACGTATTTGTTATTTGATATAAATGGTTTTATATTGAGTAGATTTATTGGTTGAGATGTTAATGGATTCTAGTCGATGGTGGGGCACCACAATATCGATAGGGGTTTCTAAACACTCGAATACGATGGGTCGACACGATATGTTTTGAAAAGAGGGTAAATGAAAATAATTTTACCCAAATTATATTTTGATATAAAAGATTGATATTGAAATGATTATAATATATTGGTTGTTATTATAATCGAGTAAGATTATAAATTGAAATGGATGTAAGTAACCAATCAGAAATCATATAAGAGAAACATATGAAATCCGATAAATTAAATCTGAATGTTTAATCAATCCTGGAAGATTTTAAATTGTTTTACAAGCATTGAGAATGATATTTTGAAATGATTTCAAAATAGAAATGTTTAGAGATAGTTTTGAAAGTGTTATAGTATTGAACTTACTTGATCGCTGGTAAATAGATTCTGATGATGATCTAGACATCATCGGTGTTCATTTTCGAGATTCTAAGTGATGAATTACTACCAAAGATTTTGTTTATAAATTGTTTTGCGAAAACAAGTTATACATAAATTCAAAGATTTTGAGTTGTTATTATGATTTCAAATTGATTTGAAATAAAAAAACTCAAGAATTTAAATCCTAGAATTTAAATTTAGCTTGTGAAGTTAAGTAAAACTGGAAGTGATCAGAGAATAATCTGAAATGATATTGGGTTGGTGAGTTAGAGTTTGAAACCGAGGATGGAACTCTGGTTTGAAATGAAATTCGACTTATGTATAAGCGAATGGTTGAATTTGTGGATAAAAATAGAGGGAGTTTGATTAGGATAACATTGGTATATGTTGAATTGGTAACAAATGGAAGGGATGTAATGATATGCCCGACAAAAAGGTACAAGATTATATTTCTATTGGATATGAGTTTCATGAACCGATTTGGCAAACCGCTTGGTTGTTTGATTTTCTTTTGTGTTGGAGAAGGCCTAAAGAGGCGAGTTGGAGTTTGAGTTATTGACCAGTACAAAGAAGGTGCTCGCGAATTTTTTTGAAAATTTCGGGTGTTATAAAATTTTCAGGATATTTGAAATTTTCATTGATGAGAATTAATTAATATTTTAATTGAAGTCAAGGAATAAACAAATGATCTTTAACCCGTCAATAGGGTTTGTTCTCTACCTTAGCAATTTCGAGGACGCAATTATTTTAAGTGGGGAAGAATGTAACAACCCGCATTTTTCAGCGATATAATTAATTTATTTAACTGTTTAAATAGTGAATTAGAGAATTTAAATGGTCGGTTAATTAAATAATATTGAATATTTAATTAAAATAAATAATATAATAATATATTTAATTCAGAAATAATCAAAAATAGTGGAATTCACAATATTCTGTGAATTAGATTATTAAAAATATATAATTTAGTTTAGAATTGAATTTATATTAACGAATATATTATTATAAACAAAGTTTGAACGTATAATTATATTATAATTAAAATCGAGCTCTAAATGGCGTGGTAGTTCGCTATTTGGCGATTTGAACTTCAACTGAATGTACAAGGTTCGTTTTAAATCGGAATTCTATGAAACAAGAAACGTATGCAGCTGGTGAAGTATATTTTTCTAATGGAAAAGAAAATTCGGGATTTCATCGTGTAGATTTTAATATATGTCAAAATCAAATTTTAGAAAAGTCGCTATGGAATTCCTTTATAATTTATAACGATATATATAAGGAATTTCATTATAAATCGAATATCGATTTAATCGGGATTTGAAATAACAAGCTAGGAATTCATATAGGAATATTCTGAAGTTGTATGGTATTCCACTGTGAATATATACGATAATATTTATTTATAAATATTAAATTTAATTATTTTTAAATATATTTATATATTTAAAAGGGTTATTTAGAGCTTTAAAAATAGCCAGTTTTGCAAACGAATTCGAAATTCGACGAAACTAATTTTGTTGGATCTGCAATGTTAAATTATTGTTAGATTTCAGTTTTCGTGATTTTTGAAGTCAGTATGTGGCCGTACGGGATTTTAATGTGAAAAACAGTCGATATTTTGACGATAAAAAATACGCTGCATGAGCAAACGGAGTCGAAATTCGACAAAGCTAGTTTCGTTGGGACCATAATGTCAAACTCTAGTTGTATGCTAGTTTTCATGATTTTTGGGTATTGTATGTGGTCACTGGAATTTTTAAGGACCAAAGACGAATAGAAAATCAATAAAATAAAATAAATAGAAAATATCCAAATCCATTCTCTGACCAAAAGGGAGTCCACGTTCCCGTTGATTCAGCCACACAAAAATCTCACCCCTTATATATACGTTCTATTGAGCCGCCACTTTGTTGGTTCCAGAAAATAAAATTGCGAGTTCACAAAATCAAAGTAAAATTCAAATAAAATCTTATAAATCCAAATAGATGGATGGTTGGATTACTGCTGAGTCTCTCTGCGTTTTGGTATAAGATTTGGGGGGTTCGAACCTATTTTTGTAGGCTGTGTATTTATACAGTAAATATAGGGTTCGGGATTGTTTCAAAAAGAGGAAGAATTGATTCATTTAGATGTTGTTTTTGGTTCCAGCATGTTGTTTAGCACCTCGTGTGAAAATTTGGGGTGTTTCGGTGCTCAACCGTGTCGATCGACACACTGTTGTCGCGCGAGATGCTTAGCGACGCATCCTACTGAGTGGCGTCGAGTGAGAAGTGAATGGGTGGGGGAGATGTAGGTTCCAACGATATGAAGAATGGAAGTGGTTTCGTATGAAATCGTGAAGTATGGGTGGAGTTTGGATGGCTTGAAGGAATCCAAATGACTGTGGTTTGGGTACTAGAGCTCCAGGCATTAATCGGGGAAGAAGAAAAGGGAATGGGTCGTGGGATTCAAAGAGTGGATGGGCCAAGGTTGTGAGGGTGAGGCCCAATTTAATTTAAATCATGTTAGTCTATATTTTAAATTAAAGTGTACTAACTTGCAATGACCATAACTTGCTCGTACGTTATCGGAATCCAGCAAAACAAGATCCGTTGGGATCGTATGAACGGACACTACCCAATGGAACTAACTAGGAGTGGATTGGTCCTCATTACAATTTATGGCAAAATAAATTGTTCGTCTGAATTAAGCGATGGTTATCATTATTAACGATGATCGTCCAATGTGAGTAAAACTCACCAACTCTGAATAGTTATATTTTTATAACGTATTTTTAGAACTGTTAATCATCTGTTGATTTCTGTGTGTTAACTGTTTGGTTGAATTGCTTATGTATTGGTTGAAAATATAGATAACGATATATATATATATATATATATCGTTATTCAAATATTGATTCTATTTAACAGAATATTTCATATTGAAATGAAATCGATGTTAATAATATTGTTTAACATCTGTGATGCAGGGAAACAGGTTGGAGGGACCCAACTGGGTTCCTCAATATATAAATACTATTTTGTTTCATATATTGTGATATATGATGTGATATAAAATTTGTTGATGATTATGTGTGTTTGAATGATATCGATCATTGTGATTAGGTATTTTAAATACTGTGAAAAATACAGGGATGTAAAAAGGGGATTTTCAAAGTATATTTTGAAAATAAATTATTTATATAAAATCAATGGATTTTATATATAAAAGGAAAAAGGATTTTATATAAGGAAATGATTGTAAAATCAAAAGAGTTATAAAGGAAATATATTTGTGAAACAAATACAATGGAAGATATTTGCAAAAAAAATAGAAAGAGAAATATTTGTAAAACATTTACAAATAAAATAGAAACAAGGAATATTTGTAAAACATTTACAAATAGAATTTAAAAGGAAATATTTGTAAAACATTTACAAATAGATTAAATGGAAATATTTATTTATAGGAAATAAATAGAATGTTATAAAGGAAATATTTATTTGTTAAATAAATAGAAAAAATAAAAGAAATATTTATTTGTTAAATAAATAGAATTGAAAAGGGAATAGTTATTTGTTATGTAAACAAATAGAAAAGGAGATAATTCAAAGGAATAATTAAAAGGAGATAATTAAAAGGAATAATTAAAAGGAATAATTCAAAGGAGATAATTCAAAGGAGATAATTCAAAAGGAAATGATTCAAAGGAGTTAATTCAAAAGAGTAAATCGAAATGAGTTAATCGAATATTAGTTATTCGATTAGAGTTAATCGATTAGAGTTAGAGTTAACCAGTTAGAGTTAATCGATTAGAGTTAGAATTAACTAGTTAGAGTTAATCGATTAGAGTTAGAGTAAACCAGTTAGACTTAATCGATTAGAGTTAGAGTTAACCACTTAGAGTTAATCGATTAGAGTTAGAGTTAACCCGTTAGAGTTAATCGATTAGAGTTAGAGTTAACCAGTTAGAGTTAATCGATTAGAGTTAGAGTTAACTAGTTAGAGTTAATCGATTAGAGTTAGAGTTAACTAGTTAGAGTTAACCAGTTAGAGTTAATCGATTAGAATTAGAGTTAACCAGTTAGAGTTAACTAGTTAGAGTTAATCAGTTAGAGTTGACCAGTTAGAGTTGACCAGTTAGAGTTATTCAAATGGAGTTAATCAAGTCGAGTTAATTAAGATGAGTTAATTAAAACGAGTTAATCCAAATGAGTTAATCCAAAGGAGTTAGTCGAATATTGATTATTTGAATAGAGTTAAAGGAGTATCGAATATAGTTTATTTGAATAGAGTTAAAGGAGTATCGAATATAGTTTAATCGAATAAAGTTTAAGGAAAGGAGTTATCGATTTTAGTTTAATCGAAAGGAGATTTATCGAATATTGTTTATTCGAAAAGAGAAATTTTCGAATATCGTTTATTCGAAAGAAAGAGTTATCGAATATAAGTTGTTCGAAGTGAGTTAATCGAATATAGTTTATTCGAAAGAGAGATTATCGAATATAGTTATTTGAGAGGAGTAAATCGAACATGGTATTTGAAAGTTAAGTAAACTGAATATGGTATTCGAAGGTAAGTAAATTGAATATAGTTATTCAAAAGAAGTTAGTCGAGTATGGTTAGTCGAGACGAGTTAACCGAATAGAGTTAAGTCGAACATTAGTTAATCAAATATTTGTAAATCAAACATGGTACTCTAAAGTAATAAATCGAATATGGTATTCGAAAGGGAGTTAATCGAATATAGATATTCGAAGGAGAGTTAATCAAATAGAGATTACTCGAAAAAGAGTTAATCGTCGAATTCGATTATATCGAATTCGGGAAAGTATTATTTACTTTCCAGTGTTTAAATCAAGATTTATTTATTTATAAATTAGGTGTTTATTTATTTGTTCACATTAAATAATAAAGGTTAAAATTGGAATTAGATATTTCGAAAGGAGGGATTATAACGTTATCGTTATAACCAATGTTTCTGTAAAAGAAGTGGATTCGTAAATAGAATCCGAGAGAGACGTAAGGAAGTTTGTTAAAGATTTAAAGATAACTTTAACTATTTCGAAGTTAAAACGTTGTTCAGTTAAGGTCTGAAAGGTAATTATACCCCAACTTGATTGACTTCCTTCTTAACTAAGGAATGGTAAGGTTTGATAGTGAAGGAGTTTTGGAAATGTTTTCCAACTAAGAATCAGAAATGTTTTCTGATAGTAGAAAATAAGAATTTAGAATATATGGAAACAAGAGAGAAGTAAATTAATGAACTAAAGAGATGAATGTTAAATGATAATTGATTGATATAATTTCCATCTGAAAATAATATCGTTGTTTGCACACGTGTTTCTCTTTGATAGTTAACTCACCGACTATCGAAGTTTTCGACCATTTTAACGTTGGTAATATGGAGAGACCGGTTGGATTATTATCCAAAGAACCACTCCGTATTGGCATAAGCGTTGCGAATCATATATGCCAAATATAATTGAGGACAGAGTAAAGGGCAAGGGCCGTTGTATAAATCTTAGGTAAAGATTGCCTAAGATGTTTGTACTGAATAGTGCCTTCGGTTTGTCCAGTCCCAGGACGACCTATATGGAAGAATGCCTGACAGAGTATATTTAATAGATCACGTAAGTTGATCTCTTCAAACATTTTTATGTTTGGTGGCGGAGGAATTCGTTTCTCTTAGCTGTATACCCATGGTATTTTTGGGGAAATCAATTTGTGATTTGGCAGGTATGACAATGTGACATTCAATGTGAATAAACGTGTGATCTGTCAGAGATATGTGGGGCCTCTAGCCTCACATCCGGAAATGAAAAAAGTCGGGCAGGCAGCATGACTATGTAGGTCGCACCTATTAGGGTGTATAATCGCCTGATCTAGAGTTTCATTTACTTCTAAAAATCTATTGTCGATGTTGTCCCATTCGGGAAACGGTTACTGATCCTAACCGTTGGTGATATACATTCGATACACTCAAGCGAAATGAGTGGTCGATCTGTGTGGCTGGGTTGCAAGATGTTCTTGTTGAACCCAGTGTATTCCTCTCTAGAGGTACACTAGCGAAAGGTGGTTCCATACCTTGTCATAGTTGGAAATCCATTACCCAATACGTGCTTGTAGTTTTGATTGTATACTATATATGTAGAAAGTGAGATGAAAGCGTTTCTGCTAGATGATTATTATATTGTGGTCGATAGACACTATTATAATATCAAATGAGTTTTGATATAAAGATTATTTTGGATTCTCATAAGGGAAAAAATCGTTCTGTTTTACGGCGTGGTCTTATGAGATATCGTTTAATGGCTCAAACTGTTTTAAACTGTTTTACTCATACCAGTCCCATGACTGACCCGGAGTTTATTTTGTTTTGTTTTCCCTAAACTCTTGGGTGCCCAATTTTATACGGGTAGTCAAGTAGTCAGGATTTTACAGATATACTTGGAGAGCTTGGAGCAGGAGGCTTCAGGACTATATAGCTATAGTTATTCCGCTGTGTTGTAACTGTTGTACTTGATAATGATATGTATATTCAAGTACAAACTTTTATTTCAAAGTTATGTTATATTTTATTCGTTCCACTGTAAGATTCGTGTTTACTCTGATGTTTTGATGTTCTTCTTCTTCTTCTATTCTAAATTTCTATCTTATCTATTCTCACCCTCTAACTTCTTTCATTAACTACTAGTATTTTCGATGTTTGGATAATCGACGTGGGTTTTATGTCGATGACCAAAGATCGCAAATTTTCGGGACATTACATATCCAGTATATTAAAACTTCGAATATACGTTCATGATGCGTATATGCAAAATCTCATATACTCGATTGTCCAAATTCAAACTAAAATAAATATTCAAATACAAATAATTGAATTTTATTTTCAAAACAAAGTTTGTTTTCATTTTTATTTTTTAAACACTACTCTTCACACTTGTTATAGGATACTAGTGATCCTATCTCTAACAAGTCATTCTTATTGGATATTACTAATCCAATCTCTGATGTATTCTTTCGTTCGGTTCAAATATGACTTGTTCTCGAGCACTATAAACCAAAGCTCTGATACCAAAATGAAATAGCCCGAACTTACCCGTGAAGGAAAGCATGGATTGAGTTGAGAACAACACACATCGGAACACAAACAGAAGAACATTTCATTGCTTATTACAATAATTACATTAGAATACAAGAATATACAGAGTATGAATGAATATAATACATCAGAAAAATATCAGAGATTTACAAGTTACAATGCAGCGGAAAATAATACAAAATACAACCGAAAAGAATATACGGATACAGAGCTTTCCGAATACCATTCCAGCTGTAAACCAAGATCCTATGAATATAAATCTGCAAAACCAAAACTACTCGTTGCCCGTGTGGAAAATAGGGGCACCCAGTGTTTAGGTTAAAACAATAAACTCCAGATCAGTCATGTGACTGGTGTAAGAACCAAACCAGTTATTAATTTGATTCTAAAGTTAGGTAAATCAAGGGACCACACCGTATAACACAGAACGGGTTTACCCCCAAGAATACCAGTGCATAAAACTAACAGCGCAATGCTAACTAAAGAACAATGAAGCTATTATAAGACAAAAATCCCATCACACAATGCAACGCAAGCCGGAGGATAGAGTTTATAACTTATAATAGCCAAAAATGCTTGGTATGTGAAATTTCGTCTTTTAATATTACTATAAGTGAAGAAATCAACTTCAAATATAAATGTATCAATCATAGACAGCATGAGTGCCTCATCCCACTATGTCGCCATACTAGGATCTACAATCAAAGCCGCAAAATGTCATATTGGAAGTTGGATTTCCATCTGTGAACCAAGGCAAAGGGTCATCTTGTGATAATTCGAGATGCTCTAGCCCGTTTCTCAGGAACAGCCACAACTGCACCTTGGATCGTTAGGGCTAGTCCACATGGAGTGGATTAAAATGCCTAAACATTGCGTTTCCCTGCCCTATGGGGCACCAATCTGGTCTGTATAAAGACCATCCATCGGCTCCGTAGAGACCGATATAACCGAGGCGCCTCGCTATCCATCATCCACATAAGTAAAACGCTTGGGCGTGCAAAACCCAGACACCACTCCTAGCTAGAAGGAAACGCATGCCCTCCCTGATGTCCTCTCCTGTTTCTGGTTCACACCGGGGTGTGAGGCTCATGGATTAACGCTACATAAAGCTATGCTATATTAAAGTCATGCTTTGATCATCAACCACAATCTACTTTTCAATAGAAGCCTTGATCATTTGCATCTCAGCATGCCACACATGAAATTCACGCTGTGCAACCGATGTCTATCAATCACACAGAGTGAAAACTGATGTCAGACACACATCTGTTTACAAGTTCATTCTGGATCTGAACGAAACCGGAGGCACCTTATTCCTTGTCCCGTATGTCCAATACAGGAGAGAGGCCCTTGCATATCCAGTCGATCTCCAAGTACATCTGGACGATCACCACTTATTACCTTGTCTTGGGTGTACAACCCAATCAAGACATCAGTAATCATCCAAACGATGTGAAGACCTCCGGTCTTCAACCACCTTACTCATCCTCGACATATCGTCGAATCAGTTATTCAGAATGGGATAAACCCGGTCTTTTTGAATAACTCACGTATATAATAAACAAGTGTTATAAAAACACAACATATGCCTCATTCCAACCCAGAATATTCCTTTATTCAAATATTATTATACTTTGGGAAAGGTTCCCATTAACTTTATCAAAGATAAATTCTTTAAATTTATTCTTTAATCTTCCTTTGAATATCAATTCAAACCAAATTATGATTTATCCAAACTAGTCGGGATTAGTGCACCTTACCGAAGTAATCATTTGTTTAGTTTCCCAATCCCAACATATTCATCCCATGAATAAAAACTGGTAATACTTCATATTTAACACCACGGTGTTATCGATAAATTCAATTACCATTTCACGTTTAAATCTAATTGAAGATTTAATTATCGCCTGGAGTAAAACTAGTGGTACTCCATTTTCGATCATTTCTTGAATTTGATAATTTTAGTTATCAAATTCACCTTTTAATCTATTTAAAGATTCATTAAAACTCTAATTCAGTTTTAGTTTCCAAAAATCATTACTTAATGAATATTCAAAGTTAAGAAATAAATCTTATCTTTAAATGAGTTAAAGAACTAATGTCATTTAAAACACAGCTCATGATAAATCCAAAATCTCATTCCATTTACAATGGAATCTTCACGGTAAACTGATCAATATATATTTATACATATAATAGATATGAATTTCCATATCCAACCGATAATATAGATGGAATAATGGCAAGGCCTTTTAAATTCCATATGTATTAACAGTCTTCCTCTACAGAAGCTCACTTCGATTATTACCAAATCGAATTCCAATTTAATATGTCAAATTGGAAAACTTTACTTCGGAAAATCTCCTTTAAATCTTAACAAAAGATTTATAAATTCCGATTCACATTTCCCTGTAAATCGGGTTAAAGAACGAATGTCATTAAAAACACAGTTCACGATAAACCCAATTCACATTCCATTTTATTCCATTTATTAAATATAATCGGAAACTCTAACAATCTTAATTAAAAGATTTATCCTCTTCACATAGGTCCAAGAACAGTGTTACTGAAGACATCGTTCATGACAAACCCAAAATCCTATTTGACATTAAATACAAGACTCAGAATAGAAAATATATCGGCTTATTTTCAATATCAAAATCTACAACAAACAAATATCGTATTGGGAATAACGATATAAATATATCTTTCAAATTTCCATAACAATACCTGTATAATCACGAAATCCAACATCGAAATATTTCAAAGACAATTTCGATTCAAATCCATTCCAATTTATATATTGGAAATCCTGGTTATTTTTAAAACCATTCCAAATCCAATTTACTTATTTAAAAATATTGGATTATAATTCTTGTTAATAACTAGTTCATTTCGATAAAAATCTTTTTTTATCTTTTCAAATATGGAATTTTTCATCCCAATTCTTTCCAAATCATTTCTTATGATTTTACACTAATTATTAATAATTTTAATAATTTTATCAAGGCCCGTACAGTCGATTTCCATAAACGGCCATCGAACTGCACTTACAACGACCTTTGCCAAATTTGATTTGGACATAATTCCAAATACAACCGTTAGATTTTAAATCTCTAATATTCTTTAGAAAGCTCTTTTCGATACGAACCCAAAGGTTCCGGTTTTAGGAGAATCCGATGGTCGGATCTCCCGTAATGTCCATTCGAAGTCAATGGTCGAAATTCGCGAGCTGCCGCAGCGTGGCGCGTTCTATTCAGGCCATTATATTATATATATAATATATAATATATATTTCATCGATTTCCATTTAAAACGTATTTTATAAATTGTTTTAAATTCATTTTCAAAATGATTTCAACTTCATATTCAGTTTCAATCAAAATTGAATATTCCATATCATCGAGATATATATATAATAATATTTTCAAAACATTAGATTTTTGAAATCAATTCCTTTTCAGTATTCATTATAAAAATAAATAAAATCGATATAAATATTGTTCATGTCAAAATGGCGTTAAATTAATCAACACGGCTTTATATATTTAAATATATTCGTGCCCATCCCAAATCGGACATCAAAATCACATTTTGATCCATTATTGAATATTATCTTAAAATATTCGTTATTTTAAAATATTCATTCTTTCTAAACTGGAATCAGACACAGCCAATTACCATATAATTTGATTATATGGATTTCATACAACACATGTATGCAACAACAGTGATAAATAATCATCCATCATCCAAAGTGCATTCTACGGTATAAGCATTAAATATAAATATTCAACACTTACACATCTTGTCAACCAATCAATTGACATACAACAAAATATTGGGATTAGTGTATGTCCAATAACATCCCAATACCCGTGTGGGGTTTCAATCCACAAACACTGAATATTATCTATGCAGTTGGACGATGTATAAAATATATCGTCCCAATCCATATCAGTAAAATGGGTGTTAATAAACAAGTTGTCTGATTTGTAAATGACTATTTGTTTTATTCATATCAACGTTAAAAATTATATTTTTTAACGATAAAATATTTTATTCAACATATGAATTTTCTATTCAGTTCATTTATACAATAAAAATGACATTTTTATTATTTTAACATATTTTAGAAAATTTTGACGGCATAATGGCACGATATCAAAATCGGGTAATGTCTAGCATTACCCCTCTCCTGATATTGGCTCGCTCCATACACACATAACAATTCTAATCAATTCATTTCACCCAAACAACCAAATTCAATCAAATAATCTAATCAACCAAACCAAACAATTAAACAAGTCGTTTATGGTCTATGGACGACGGGGAACAGTTCACATATGTAGTTATAAAATAAATAATTGTATGGTAATAATTTTAGTGAGGAGCTCTCACCTTCGAGATCCACTCCGCTGTGTTTTATTATCGCTCAGGTTCGCTGCTTTATTTCCAGCGCAATCTGTTTCAATGTCATTTATATTAAAAATCACATTGTTGACATCGCTGTATATAATTAAAACTCACATTTTTATTCTATGCATATAAAAATCACATTTTTATTCTGTTTTATATATAGTAAACATCATATTTTATTCTACTTTGTATATAGTAAAAATCATATTTTTATCCTGTTTTATATATTTTTAAAACAATTGCTATGTATATTCTTAAAAGTCACATTTTTAAATCAAAGCTACTTTACTTTTAAAAATCACATTTTTATTTATAAACAATACTAGTTCAATTTTAAAATTATTTTTATTTCTAAAACAATATTCCAATTTTTATTTCAAAACCATATGCTAGTTTTATTTTAAAACTATATTTTAAAACAAAGTTATTTTATTTTTAAACTAATGCTAATTTTATTTTTAAACTAATGCTAATTTAATTTAAAAATCATTTGCTAATTTTATATAAAAGAAAGAAAGAAAAAAAAAAGTTCAATGTTAGTACCTTCAGGTTCTCGATCGAACTAAGCCGCCTCCATAGGTTTTAAAGCTTGCGCCGTCACAAACCACCGGAGGTCCATCGGAGTGCGCCACCTGCTTCAGCGGCGCGCCACCCCCCAGCACCACCCACGACGGTCAGTTCGACATCCCCATTGCTCTGGAATCTAGCTCGAATGTCGGCTCCTAGTTGGCAAAAATCGAACGCCACACTCGACGATAGGCATTGAATCTTGTATGGAATTAAAGAGGGGGAAAGTTATTCAATTTTAGTTCTTGAATTTTTGAATTTCATTTGATGGATCGGGAGAAAATTGGATTCAAAATCCTGAGCTAAACTGCCATATATCATAGGAGGGAGGCACGTTTCTGCGTGGACCACGAAAGAGAAGGGTTGACCGTTACTTTTAGGGTTAAGGGGCTTTTATATTGAATATTTTATTTTATTTTTAATTCATAAAAAGTGGACTTTTATTTTGAACTCCAAACGAGACCCAACGATTGCCGCCCCTAGCTAACTACCCCCATTCCGAGTATGTTTCGTAACCCAATTCGGCTGTTACGATCAGCTTTCCTTTAAATTGAATATAATTCAACTTAAATTGAATTCAAACGTGCATTTCAATTTACCGGGGTCACATACGGACCCCAAAAATTCCAGAAAATTTATTTCTAACTTTGTTTTTTCAACACGGTCCTGACAAAATTAATTTCGTCGAATTTGGAGACAATTTGAAAAATGGTCATTTTCTGGTCGATCCAAATTGACTGAAATTGTCAAAACACGTTTAACTTCGCCACGCTCACATATTGATCCTAAAAATTTTGAAAATTGGAATCTAGCAATAATTTGACACTAAGGATCAAACAAAAGTGGTTTTGTCAAAAACGGAGGCCTGTTTGCAAAATTTCCATTTTTAAGGTTTATATTTTCCACAACGACTATTCTAAATTTTCAACTGGGTATAATTTTTTATTCCCGCTATGAAATTTCAATTTTTCAGATTCGTTGAAAAGATATCCTCAAATAGATTCTAATATTTTTGGTTCGCTAAAATATGGTTTATTTTGAATCCTGTACATTCATTTGAAATTTGAAATCGAATTTTCGAACTACCATGCCATTTCTAATTCCTTTTATAATTAAAATAAATATTTATATTCTAACGTCAATTCAAATAAATATATGTGTTCTTGTTCTATTCAAAATAAATTTATCGTCGTTATTATTTAAAATAAATCATTTTTAATATTCGAAATTCATTAAAATTGCCAAAATAAATTTTTTAAATTGGTTCTGATTTTCCGGCTTGTTACACTTGAAGGGGTGCAAGCTACCCGAAATACTGCTCCTTCTGTAGTTCATCAGCCAGAAGTTTCAGATTTTGGGGGATCGGATGTTCGATCTAAATCTGAAGCACTACTGGTCCAGCGCGTGAGAAGCGAGAATTTGAATTCTATGATCACAACTGGAGATCTATCCAAGAAAATGTTCCGGCTGGTAGATCTATGTCGTGGTAGGTCAATCATGGGGGAACTGGTCAAACACTGAATATCTTTGTGGGTCTAACATATATTGAACCTTTAGTTATTAATAACATGAAAAAAGCCTATGTATCGGAGATAGCCTCATCTAGATGAGCTGATAAATGGAAGAATTCAATTATTTTCTATGTGTATGGCACTCGGCCTTATCATATGCATCTGAAAAAAAATATTGAACGCATGTGGAAACCATCAGGAAATTTTATTTTATCTCAAAAGAAAATGGTTTTTTCATAATTCGATTTTAAAATTTAGTTGATGGTGACAATATTCTGAAAGGTAGGACGTATATGTTTGATAACAAAGTTATTATTTTGAAAAAACGGGAGGTTGGTATGAGGTTTAAAAAACACTTATTATCTTCCATTCTGTTGTGAGTCAAACTGTCTAATCTTGAATTAGAAATGTGGGATAAAGAAGGTTTGAGTGTTATAGCAAGTGTATTGGGTAGGCCAATCAAAATGGATAAGATAACAACCGATGAATCTAGAGCCGCGTTTGCAAAAATTCTTATTGAAATGTATGCTTGATCTGAATTCCTGTACGAAGTAGATGTAGTTCTGCATACGGGAGAGGAATTAATGGTGAAAGTTGAGTATCTTTACAAAGCTATCTGTTGTAGAAACTGCAGAGTTTTTGGCCACTCGACTGAACAGTGCAAAAAAAATTGGAAGAGGTTTGGGTACCAAAAACCACAACACAAAATGTGGATTCTAACATGTCAGCAGACGAAAATGGACAAGGGGTTCTGGACATATCAGATAGTAGAGATAAAGAAACAAATAATATTACTGATCATAACTTAAAAACGGTTCAGTTACATGAGAATAACATTGCGGCATCTTCTGACATCATAGATGCTTTACCAGATATTGGAAATAATCAGGACAAAAGGAACATTATCAATACAGACTTTGGTAATACTATCAATAACCAATCCAGAGATATGACCTCAATGGCTAAGGAAAATGACGAAAATTTACAAGCCACTAAATCATACAATACAAATAAACACATTGAAATTGAGGCTGCTTTACAAAATAAATTTGATGTCTTGGCTCAAATGTACAATGGAGATAGTGTTAATCAGTTAAACATGAATAACAAGTCTAATCAACTTGAATCTGGAATCGCTTTTGATGCTCCTAATGTAGATACCAACAAGGCTCGGGTAACTGAAGGTCAGGTGGAGGACTGTCATGACTCTGAGGACGAAGCACTTGTGGAGCATATTACCATTCATGATGACGAAGATGTTCTCCCTATAAAAGAAATGGATGTGTCAGCAAATGAAGAGAGTAATAAAAAGTTCTATGATGAATTGGATTCTATATACAATGAACTCAATAAGAAAGGTAGTAAAAATAAAAATTATTTTGCTCCTCTTAAAGTTACGACAAGGAGCCAAAGTAATGTTAAATGAATATTGTTGCGTGGAATGTTAGGGGATTAAATGCTTCTGTAACAACCTGAAAATCTGGGCCAGTTTAAAAATTTTATTTTGGCAATTTTAGCGAATTTTGAACATTTAAAATGAATTATTTTAAATAATATCGACAGAAAATTATTTTGATTAGAATTCGAACGTATATATTATATACGTCGTCGTTAGAATATAAATAATTAATTATAATTATAAATAGAATTGAAAATGGCGCGGTAGTTCGATAATTCGATTTCAAACTTCAATTGAATGTACCGGGTGCAAAACAAACCGGATTTTAGTGAAACCAAAAACATTAGGATCTAATTGAGAATATATTTCCAACGAATCCGAAAAATTGAAATTTCATAGCGGGAATCAAAAGATATGTCCAGTTGAAAATTCTGAATAGTCGCTATGAATTCAGGCCCTTAAAAATGGAAATTTTGCAAACGTCCTTGGATTTCGACGAAACCACTTTTGTTGGATCCGTGATGTCAAATTATTGTTAGATTCCAAATTTCATAATTTTTCGAATCAATATGTGAGCGTGGCAAAGGAAAATGCGTTTGACCAGTTTCAGTTGATTTTAATCGACGGGAAAATGGTCATTTTTCCAACGGTCTCAGAATTCGATGAAACTAGTTTTGTTAGAACCGTATCGTCTATACGAAGCTAGAAAATATTTTTCGAGAATTTTTAGAGTTAGTATGTGACCCCGGTAAATTGAAATGCGCGTTCATATTCAATATATAGAGTTATATGTTGATTTTGACGAAAACTGATCGAAACGATCGAATCAGCCTACGATACATATCCCATTGTGTTCGAAATGGGGGTAATACGTTATGGACGACAGGCGGTGGGCCTCGTTTCGAGGTCGAAATAAAAAGTACCTTTTTAGAAATTAAATAATTAAATAATTAAAAATAAAATTTCCTCTCTCCCACTTCCTTTACCTTCTCTGCCCCTCCCCCCCCCCCCCCCCCGTTCGATTTAAAATCAGAAGAAATAAAAAAAAAAGACGAAAGGGGATCGACGGGGGGATCCGCCCCCCCATCGCCGTCGCCGCCCAAGGCGGGGTCACCGCTCCACCACCTCGCCCCTCCCTGCCGCTTCTCTCCTCCCTCTTCTCCTCCTCCCCGTTGAAACCCGCGAGCCACCCAAACCCGTGAACCACCCAAATCCCGTCGCTCCCTCCTGACCCCCACCTCGCACTGTGCCCCCTCCTCCTGTTGCCGCCGCCCAGACGCCTCCACCGCGCCTGCATCCGCGCGCCGAAACCCCCTCCTCCTCTTCAATTGCTGTAAGCCCTTTGATTTATTTTATTTTGTTTTGTTTAATTAATTTTTGCAATGAAAAATATAGTCTTTTATATTGTAGAAGGTTAAAAATATAATTTTTCCATTATAGAAGTGCTAAAAATTTGATCTTTATATATGTAGTGAATCAAAAATATGATTTTTATTTGTGTAGATATTAAAAATATGACCTTTATATAGTAGAAGATATAAAAATACTATTTTTATATAAGTAGTGTATTGAAAATAAAATTTCTATATAATAGAGAATATAAAAATAAAATCTTTATATATGAAAAGGCGAAATCTTTATATAGAGAATAGCATGGTAAAAATAGAATTTTTATCTATGTAGTATCGATGTAAAAATAGAATTTTTATCTATATAGTATCGATGTAAAAATAGAATTTTTATCTATATAGTATCGATGTAAAAATAGAATTTTTATCTATATAGTATCGATGTAAAAATAGAATTTTTATCTATATAGTATCGATGTAAAAATAGAATTTTTATCTATATAATAGCGATGTAAAAATAGAATTTTTATCTATATAGTAGCGAAGTAAAAATAGGATTTTTATGTATTGAATAGCGAAGTAAAAATTCGATTTTTATATATTGAATAGCGAAGTAAAACTTCGATTTTTATATATTGAATAGCAAAGTAAAAATTCGATTTTTATATATGTAGTGAATACGGGCAACGAAAGTGACGAAAGAAGAAATGGCGGAGATTTTATACATATGAAGAGTTATGGCGTTTGGATTAGCTAGTCGATGAAAACTTCTCACTCTAAAATTCTTTTTCTAGTTATATATATATACTAGGAAGCAGACGGTGCTTAGTAGCACCCGACACCCGTCGTCCACAGACCATGGACGACTTGTTTGTTTGATTGATGTGTTGTGAAAATTGATTGTGTTGTGGAAGGATTGAAAAATAAAATATTCTTGTGTTGAAAAGAAATAAAATATTTATATAGTTAAAAATATTTTATCATTAAAAATATAATTTTTAACGTGAATGTGAGTAAATATTTATAAACAGATCAGCCGATTTGTTTATATACACTGATTTGACTGATATTGATTGGGTCGATAAATTTTACACATCGCCCAACTGCACAAATAAAAATATGTGTTTGTTGATTTGAAACCCCATACGGGTGTTGGGATAATATTTGGGTACACTAATCCCAATTATTTAATTATATGTCGATCGATTGGTCGACAAACTGTGTAAGCGTCGTTTATTTATATTTGATGCTTATGCAGTTGTGTGGTGCACCTTGGATGATGGTTGATTGTTTAGCATTGCTTTTATATACATGTGTTGTATGGAATCCATATAATTAACGTTATATGGTGATTGATTGGGCCTCATTCCAATCAGGAAAATAATGAATGTTATAAAAGAAAATTCATGTGTTGAATATAAAAATAGTCATGTGTTGACGATGTTCATGAGTTGAAACTATTGATGTGTTGAGTGAAATATTTTATACAATAAAATTTACATCTTTATCATATTTAAAATTAGAACTACTTCACGGTGGAGTCTAATTAAAATCAAACGATAGATACCATAATTTTATAAAATATTTTACATAACAAAAATAGTGATGTGTTGACAGTACTCATGTGTTGAGATTAGTCGTGTGTTGAAAGAAATATAGATTCATGTGTTGAATAGAATAAATATTCGTTTGTTGAATAGAATAACGAATTTATTGAAATATATAAAGCCGTGTTGATTAGAGTTGCGCTATTTTGACGCGAACGATATTTATATCGATTTTATTCGTTTTATAATGAATATTGAAAAGTGATTTCAAAATTTAATATTTTGAAATGAAATTCAAATTAAATTAGATTAAAATTCAAATTGAAATTTTATTGAATCAATGTGAAATGAATTCGAATCGAATAGAAAGTGAATTTGAATTCAAATTGAATAGAAAGCGAATTTGAATTCGAACTGAATAAAAATGAATTCAAATTGAATTAAATTGAAATTAAATTAAAAACGAATTGAAATCGTTTTGAATAAAATTTAAAACGACCTGAAATTGAATTGAAATCAATTTGAAATGAATTCGAATTGAATTGAATAAAAGGTAAATTCAAATTGAATTGAAACGAATTAGATTTTGAATTGAATTGAAATGAATTTGAATTCGAATTAAATAAATTTGAAATGAATTCGAATTGAATTGAAATTAAATCGATTTGAAATTGAATACAGAGTTGAAATGGTTTTGAAACGAATTTAGAACTATTTATAAAATATGTTTTAAAAGGAAATCGATGAAATATATATAATATATATTATATATATATATATATATAATGGCCTGAATAGAACGCGCCGCGCCGCGACAGTTCGTGAATTTCGACCATTGACTTCGAATTGACGTTGCGGGAGATCCGACCGTCCGATTCTCCTAAAACTGGAACCGTTGGGTTCGTATCGAAAAGAGATTTCCAATGAATATTATAAATTCGAAATCTAACTGTTGGATTTGGAATTATGTCCAAATCAAATTTGGAAAAGGTCGCTGTAAGTGCAGTTTGATGGCCGTTGAGGGAAATCGACTGTACGGGCCTTGATAAAATTATTAAAAATATCTATAATTTGTGTAAAATCATAAGAAATGATTTGGGAAAAATTAGGCTGAAAAATTCCATGTTTGAAAAGAAAAAAATAGATTTTTATCGAAATGAACTAGTTTTGAACTAGAATTCAAATCAATTTATTTTTGAAATAAATAAATTGAATTTGAAAGTGATTTTAAAAATAATCAATATTCCCAATACGTGGATTGGACTGGAGTTGAATCGAAATTATCTTCAGAATAATTCGGTGTTGGAATTCGTGACTATACAGATATTGTTATGGGAATTTGAAAGATATATTTTATATCGTTATTTCCAATACGATATTTGTTGGTTTCAGAATTTGATATTGAATATAAGCAGGTATATTTTCTATTCAGAGCCTTGTATTTAATATCAAATGTGATTTGGGTTTATCGCGAATCATGTTTTAGATGACATTGGTTCTTTAACCCAGTAAAGGCAAGATGTTGATTTTTGAAAGGATTAAAACTAAGTGGAGTTTTAATGAATCTTTAAGTAGATTAAAATGTGAATTGATAATTTAAATTATCAAATATGAAAAGTGATCGAGAGTGGAGTATCACCAGTTTTGCTCCAAAGCGATAGTTAAATCTTTAATTAGATTTGAGCGTGAAATGGTAATTAATTTTACCGATAGCACCGTGGGGTTAGATATGGAGTATTACCAGTTTTCTCCATGGGATATATAGGCTGGGATTGGGAAATAAAATAAAAAATTACTTCGGTGTGGTTCGCTAATCCCGACTCGTTTGAAATGATATCCAAAGGATGATTAAAGAATAAATTTAGAAGAATTTATCTTGGATAAAATTAATGGGAACCTTTCCCTAAGAATGTGATTTTGTGAACAAAAGAATATTCTGAATTGGAATCAGGCGTTTGGGTGTTTGTGTAACATTTGTTTATTATATACGTGGGATATTCAGAAAGGCCGGGGTTATACCCATTCTGAATAACCGATTCGACGAGATGTCGAAGATGAAGACGGTGGTTGAAGACCGGAAGTCTTCACATCGTTTGGGTGATTACTGATGATCTTGATTGGGTTGTACACCCAGGATGAGGGAAACAGTTGGTGATCGTCCAGACGTACTTGGAGATGAATGGATATGCGAGGAAAGTGCCTCCGGTTTCGTTCAGACCCAGAACGAACTTGTAAATGGATTGTGTGTCTGACATTGGATTTTATTCTGTGTTGATTGATCTCTATTAAATATACATCTGTTTGGCGGCGGAGAATTTTTTCTCTTGCTTAACGCCCTTCTCTGAGACGTACGAGCTCAGAGGTTGTATATCGATGGACATCGGTCGCATGGAGTGAATTGCCAGTGTGGCACGCGTAAGTGGCAATTGATCAAGGCTTCTGTTGAAAAGCAAAGTCTTGTGGTTGACGATCAAAGCACGGCCTGTGTGGCGTAGCTTTGTGTATAACGTGAATTCGCGAGCCTCACACCTCGGTATGAGTCAAAAACGGGAGACGGACTGCTGGGAGAGCACGACGTTTCTTTCTAGCTAGGGTAGTGTCAGTGACCTATCAGCCCTGACATTTATATACTTTTCACCTGTGTGGTTGTTGGAATGCGAGGCGCCTCGGATATAGGTCTGTAAGGACCGGGACACGTGTGTTCAGGAATTGCCAATCCTCAAAAGTAAGAGGGGACCGGCCCAGCCGATTCCAAGGATCAAAGTGGGGTCCTGAGGCATTTGCTAGAGTGTCTCGAACGCGGAGAGGAGCTTGCCCCTTGCCTCGACTCATGATGGAATCCAATTTCCAATACGTGATAATTCGGTTTATTTGTAGAACCTAGTATGGCGACATAGTGGTATGGGTCATTAATGCCGTCTATGATTGATATTTATGATTGAAATTGTTTTGACACAATACACTTATTATAGTATCAAATAATGTGTTTTAAACGTATCAAGCATGCTTTGGCTGTTATAAGGTAAAAACCCTATCCTCTGGCTTGCGTTGCATTGTGTGATGGGACCTGGGTCTTATAACAGCTTCATTTTTCTTTATTTAGCATTGCGCTGTTTGTTCTATGCACTGGTATTCTTGGGAGGAAACCCGTTCCATGTTATATGGCGTGGTCCCTTGATTTACCAAACTTTAAAACCAATATTAATAACTGTTTTAGTTCTCACACCAGTCACATGACTGACCTGGAGTTTATTGTTTTAACCTAAACTTTGGGTGCCCCTATTTTCCACACGGGCAGCTAGTAGTTTTGGTTTTGCATATTTATATTCACAGGGTCCTAATTTACAGCTGGAACGATATCCGGAAAGCTCTGTATTCGTGTATCACTTCTAGTTGTGCTTTTGTATTATTTTCCGTTGCTATGTAATTTATTGTAATCTCTGATATTTATCGAATGTAATTTATTCGTTTATACTCTGTATATTCTTGTATCTGATGGAATTGTTGTAATAACAATGAAATGTTCTTCTGTTTGCGTTCTGATTTGTCCTGTTCTCAAACGATCAGGGGTTTTCGAACGGTCTTAGTCGGTTTAACGATCGATTTGGATCGAGCGAAATTCCTTGCCGTTAAAGTTGGTATCAGAGCTTTGGTTTACAGAGCTCGAGAACAAGGCACATTAGAACCATATGAAAGAATTCATCAGATATTGGATTAGTAATATCCAACTAGAATGACTCGTTAGAGATAGGATCAGTAGTATCCTAGAACAAGTGTGAAGAGTATATTTTTCGAATGAAAACGAATTTTGTTTTGAAAATTTAAATCGCTTTATACGTATTTGAATATTTATTTATTTTGAATTTGGACAATCGAGTATATAAAGATTTCGCGTATGCGCGTCATGAACGTATATTCGAAGTTTTAATATACTAGATAGATATAGAATCACATTCTAGACACCCGGGGATAATTCTGGTGATGTGGCCACATCATCAGTATTTATTTTCGAGTAACGAAGGTGTGATATCTATATATTTCCATTAGACTGGTGTGAGAACCAAAACTAATATAGCTAGAATACATTGTTGTGATTTGGCATCAAAAACATGATTTTTGTATATGTATCAAAATTATGAATTTGAAACTCTAATTCACTAATTGATTGATGTCTGTGTTGTTTGTTTATTTGTTTGATAATTTTGAACCATTTAGCCTAATTGAATCAAATATTGAATTGTATTGAAAATTGTTCACATTTGCTTGCATATACAAGTACTTACATTGAACAGGTCATAGCAAGGAGAATAGAGCAGAAGAATAAAATTTGTTTGCCCGACAAATAGGTACATGTTTACTATAATTTACTGTTTTGTTTGGGTGATGATGATTTTATGAGCCTATTGGCTTTTTCTTTTTCTTTTTGAGATCAGAAGGCCTGTATGGCAATTTCGGGATTTTCCCATGCTCCCGGTGCAGGGGAGGTTATGGCGAAATTTTTCGAAAATTCCGGGTGTTAGCCAAATTTTTGAAGAATTTGAAAATTCTCAGAAACTGAAAAGTTGGAGAATGGAAGCCAGATCGAACGTAGACTTGATTAATCAAACCACTTTCGACTTTGTTCCTTTTCGGGGATGAAAAGTTTTAAGTGGGGGAGATTGTAACAACCTGAAAATCTGGGCCAGTTTAAATTTTTTATTTTGGCAATTTTAGCGAATTTTGAACATTTAAAATGAATTATTTTAAATAATATCGACAGAAATTTATTTTGGTTAGAATTCGAACGTATATATTATATACGTCGTCGTTAGAATATAAATAATTAACTATAATTATAAATAGAATTGAAAATGGCGCGGTAGTTCGATAATTCGATTTCAAACTTCAATTGAATGTACCGGGTGCAAAACAAACCGGATTTTAGTGAAACCAAAAACATTAGGATCTAATTGAGAATATCTTTCCAACGAATCCGAAAAATTGAAATTTCATAGCGGGAATCAAAAGATATGTCCAGTTGAAAATTCTGAATAGTCGCTATGGAATTCAGGCCCTTAAAAATGGAAATTTTGCAAACGACCTCGGATTTCGACGAAACCACTTTTGTTGGATCGGTGATGTCAAATTATTGTTAGATTCCAAATTTCATAATTTTTCGAATCAATATGTGAGCGTGGCAAAGGAAAACGCGTTTGATCAGTTTCAGTTGATTTTAATCGACTGGAAAATGGCCATTTTTCCAACGGTCTCAGAATTCGACGAAACTAGTTTTGTTAGGACCGTATCATCTATACGAAGCTAGAAAATATTTTTCGAGAATTTTTAGAGTTAGTATGTGACCCCGGTAAATTGAAATGCACGTTCAAATTCAATATATAGAGTTATATGTTGATTTTGATGAAAACTGATCGAAACGATCGAATCAGCCTACGAATCATATCCCATTGTGTTCGGAATGGGGGTAATACGCTATGGACGACAGGCGGTGGGCCTCGTTTCGAGGTCGAAATAAAAAGTACCTTTTTAGAAATAAAATAATTAAAAATAAAATTTCCTCTCTCCCTCTTCCTTTACCATCTTTGCCCCCCCCCCCGTTCAATTTAAAATCAGAAGAAAAAAAAAGACGAAAGGGGATGGATGGGGGGATCTCCCCCCCCCCCCCATCGCCGTCGCCGCCCAAGGCAGGGTCACCGCTCCACCACCTCGCCCCTCCCTGTCGCTTCTCTCCTCCCTCTTCTTCTCCTCCTCCCCGTTGAAACCCGCGAGCCACCCAAACCCGCGAACCACCCAAATCCCGTCGCTCCCTCCTGACCCCCACCTCGCACCGCGCCCCCTCCTCCTGTTGCCGCCGCCCAGACGCCTCCACCGCGCCTGCATCCGCGCGCCGAAACCCCCTTCTCCTCTTCTATTGCTGTAAGCCCTTTGATTTATTTTATTTTGTTTTGTTTAATTAATTTTTGCAATGAAAAATATAGTCTTTTATATTGTAGAAGGTTAAAAATATAATTTTTCCATCTAAAAATTTGATCTTTATATATGTAGTGAATCAAAAATATGATTTTTATTTTTATAGAGTATTAAAAATATGACCTTTATATAGTAGAAGATATAAAAATACTATTTTTATATAAGTAGTGTATTGAAAATAAAATTTCTATATAGTAGAGAATATAAAAATAAAATCTTTATATATGAAAAGGCGAAATCTTTATATAGAGAATAGCATGGTAAAAATAGAATTTTTATCTATATAGTATCGATGTAAAAATAGAATTTTTATCTATATAGTATCGATGTAAAAATAGAATTTTTATCTATATAGTATCGATGTAAAAATAGAATTTTTATCTATATAGTATCGATGTAAAAATAGAATTTTTATCTATATAATAGCGATGTAAAAATAGAATTTTTATCTATATAGTAGCGAAGTAAAAATAGTATTTTTATGCATTGAATAGCGAAGTAAAAATTCGATTTTTATATATTGAATAGCGAAGTAAAACTTCGATTTTTATATATTGAAAAGCAAAGTAAAAATTCGATTTTTATATATGTAGTGAATACGGGCAACGAAAGTGACGAAAGAAGAAATGGCGGGGATTTTCTACATATGAAGAGTTGTGGCATTTGGATTAGCTAGTCGGTGAGAACTTCTCACTCTAAATTTCTTTTTCTAGTTATATATATATATATATATATACTAGGATGCAGACGGTGCGTAGTAGCACCCGACACCCATCGTCCACAGACCATGGACGGCTTGTTTGTTTGATTGATGTGTTGTGAAAATTGATTGTGTTGTGGAAGGATTGAATAATAAAATATTCTTGTGTTGAAAAGAAATAAAATATTTATATAGTTAAAAATATTTTATCGTTAAAAATATAATTTTTAATGTGAATGTGAATAAATATTTATAAACAAATCAGCCGATTTGTTTATATACACTGATTTGACTGATATTGATTGGGTCGATAAATTTTACACATCGCCCAACTGCACAAATAAAAATCTGTGTTTGTTGATTTGAAACCCCACACGGGTGTTGGGATAATATTTGGGTACACTAATCCCAATTATTTAATTATATGTCGATTGATTGGTCGACAAACTGTGTAAGCGTCGTTTATTTATATTTGATGCTTATGCAGTTGTGTGGTGCACCTTGGATGATGGTTGATTGTTTAGCATTGCTTTTATATACATGTGTTGTATGGAATCCATATAATTAACGTTATATGGTGATTGATTGGGCCTCATTCCAATCGGGAAAATAATGAATGTTATAAAAGAAAATTCATGTGTTGAATATAAAAATAGTCATGTGTTGACGATGTTCATGAGTTGAAACTATTGATGTGTTGAGTGAAATATTTTATACAATAAAATTTACATCTATATCATATTTAAAATTTGAACTACTTCACGGTGGAGTCTAATTAAAATCAAACGATAGATACCATAAATTTATAAAATATTTTACATAACAAAAATAGTGATGTGTTGACAGTACTCATGTGTTGAGATTAGTCGTGTGTTGAAAGAAATATAGATTCATGTGTTGAATAGAATAAATATTCGTTTGTTGAATAGAATAACGAATTTATTGAAATATATAAAGCCGTGTTGATTAGAGTTGCGCTATTTTGACGCGAACGATATTTATATCGATTTTATTCGTTTTATAATGAATATTGAAAAGTGATTTCAAAATTTAATATTTTGAAATGAAATTCAAATTAAATTAGATTAAAATTCAAATTGAAATTTTATTGAATCAATGTGAAATGAATTCGAATCGAATAGAAAGTGAATTTGAATTCAAATTGAATAGAAAGCGAATTTGAATTCGAACTGAATAGAAATGAATTCAAATTGAATTAAGTTGAAATTGAATTAAAAACGAATTGAAATCGTTTTGAATGAAATTTAAAACGACCTGATATTGAATTGAAATCAATTTGAAATGAATTCGAATTGAATTGAATAGAAGGTAAATTCAAATTGAATTGAATTGAAACGAATTAGAATTTGAATTGAAACGAACTTGAATTCGAATTAAATAAAATTGAAATGAATTCGAATTGAATTGAAATCAAATCGATTTGAAATTGAATATAGAGTTGAAATGGTTTTGAAACGAATTTAGAACTATTTATAAAATACGTTTCAAAAGGAAATCGACGAAATATATATAATATTATATATATATATATATATATATATATATATATATATATATATATATATATATAATGGCCTGAATAGAACGCGCCGCGCCGCAGCAGTTCGTGAATTTCGACCATTGACTTCGAATTGACGTTGCGGGAGATCCGACCGTCGGATTCTCCTAAAACTGGAACCGTTGGGTTCGTATCGAAAAGAGCTTTCCAATGAATATTAGAAATTCGAAATCTAACGGTTGGATTTGGAATTATGTCCAAATCAAATTTGGAAAAGGTCGTTGTAAGTGCAGTTCGATGGCCGTTGAGGGAAATCGACTGTACGGGCCTTGATAAAATTATTAAAAATATCTATAATTTGTGTAAAATCATAAGAAATGATTTTGGAAAAATTGGGCTGAAAAATTCCATATTTGAAAAGATAAAAATAGATTTTTATCGAAATGAACTAGTTTTGAACTAGAATTCAAATCAATTTATTTTTGAAATAAATAAATTGAATTTGAAAGTGATTTTAAAAATAATCAATATTCCCAATACGTGGATTGGACTGGAGTTGAATCGAAATCATCATCGGAATATTTCGATGTTGGATTTCGTGACTATACAGATATTGTTATGGGAATTTGAAAGATATATTTTATATCGTTATTTCCAATACGATATTTGTTGGTTTCAGAATTTGATATTGAATATAAGCCTGTATATTTTCTATTCAGAGCCTTGTATTTAATATCAAATATGATTTGGGTTTATCGTGAATCGTGTTTTAGATGACATTGGTTCTTTAACCCAGTAAAGGCAAGATGTTGATTTTTGAAAGGATTAAAACTAAGTGGAGTTTTAATGAATCTTTAATTAGATTAAAATGTGAATTGATAATTTAAATTATCAAATATGAAAAGTGATCGAGAGTGGAGTATCAACAGTTTTGCTCCAAAGCGATAGTAAAATCTTTAATTAGATTTGAGCGTGAAATGGTAATTAATTTTACCGATAGCTCGTGGGGTTAGATATGGAGTATTACCAGTTTTCTCCATGGGATATATAGGCTGGGATTGGGAAATAAAATAAATAATTACTTCGGTGTGGTTCGCTAATCTCGACTCGTTTGAAATGATATCCAAAGGATGATTAAAGAATAAATTTAGAAGAATTTATCTTGGATAAAATTAATGGGAACCTTTCCCTAAGAATGTGATTTTGTGAATAAAAGAATATTCTGAATTGGAATGAGGCATTTGGGTGTTTGTGTAACATTTGTTTATTATATACGTGGGATATTCAGAAAGGCCGGGGTTATACCCATTCTGAATAACCGATTCGACGAGATGTCAAAGATGAAGACGGTGGTTGAAGACCGGAAGTCTTCACATCGTTTGGGTGATTACTGATGATCTTGATTGGGCTGTACACCCAGGATGAGGGAAACTGTTGGTGATCGTCCAGACGTACTTGGAGATGGATGGATATGCGAGGAAAGTGCCTCCCGTTTCGTTTAGACCCAGAACGAACTTCTAAATGGATTGTGTGTCTGACATTGGATTTTATTCTGTGTTGATTGATCTCTATTAAATATACATCTATTTAGCGGCGGAGAATTTATTCTCTTGCTTAACGCCCTTCTCTGAGACGTACGAGCTCAGAGGTTGTATATCGATGGACATCAGTCGCATGGAGTGAATTGCCAGTGTGGCACGTGTAAGTGGCAATTGTTCAAGGCTTCTGTTGAAAAGCAAAGTCTTGTGGTTAACGATCAAAGCACGGCCTGTGTGGCGTAGCTTTGTGTATAACGTGAATTCGCGAGCCTCACACCTCGGTATGAGTCAAAAACGGGAGACGGACCGCTGGGAGAGCACGACGTTTCTTTCTAGATAGGGTGGTGTCAGTGACCTACCAGCCCTGACATTTATATACTTTTCACCTGTGTGGTTGTTGGAATGCGAGGCGCCTCGGATATAGGTCTGTAAGGACCGGGACACGTGTGTTCAGGAATTGCCAATCCTCAAAAGTAAGAGAGGACCGGTCCAGCCGATTCCAAGGATCAAAGTGGGGTCCTGAGGCATTTGCTAGAGTGTCTCGAACGCGGAGAGGAGCTTGCCCCTTGCCTCGACTCATGATGGAATCCAATTTCCAATACGTGATAATTCGGTTTTATTTGTAGAACCTAGTATGGCAACATAGTGGTATGGGTCATTAATGCCGTCTATGATTGTTATTTATGATTGAAATTGTTTTGACACTATACACTTATTATAGTATCAAATAATGTGTTTTAAACGTATCAAGCATGCTTTGGTTGTTATAATGTAAAAACCCTATCATCCGGCTTGCGTTGCATTGTGTGATGGGACCTGGGTCTTATAACAGCTTCATTTTTCTTTATTTAGCATTGCGCTGTTTGTTCTATGCACTGGTATTCTTGGGAGGAAACCCGTTCCGTGTTATACGGCGTGGTCCCTTGATTTACCAAACTTTAAAACCAATATTAATAACTGTTTTAGTTCTCACACCAGTCACATGACTGACCTGGAGTTTATTGTTTTAACCTAAACTCTGGGTGCCCCTATTTTCCACATGGACAGGTAGTAGTTTTGGTTTTGCAGATTTATATTCACAGGGTCCTGATTTACAGCTGGAATGATATCCGGAAAGCTCTGTATCCGTGTATCACTTCTAGTTGTGCTTTTGAATTATTTTCCGCTGCTATGTAATTTATTGTAATCTTTGATATTTATCGAATGTAATTTATTCGTTTATACTCTGTATATTCTTGTATCTGATGGAATTTTTGTAATAACAATGAAATGTTCTTCTGTTTGCGTTCTGATTTGTCCTGTTCTCATACGATCAGGGGTTTTCGGACGATCTTAGTCGGTTTAACGATCGATTTGGATCGAGCGAAATTCCTTGCTGTTACAGCTTCGAATAAATTATTTGATCTGGTCAAATTCCTTAACAAATTTAGGCCATCAATTACTGGCCTTTTAGAGAAAAAATTGATAGATGACAAGATTGCGAATGCTAAATCTAAGTTAAAAACTAAATGGTTTTCTGTGGATAACAATGATTGCTGCAGCAAGGGAAGAATTCTTATTTTCTGGGACTCTGATATATGGGATATTCATGTTGAATGTAAATCATATCAACACATTTCCTTATGTGCTAAAAATGTAAGGGGACTGATATGTAGATTTAATTTTATCCATGCTAGTAATTTTCTGTTGGGTAGAGAGAAGCTTTGGATGGATATTTCTAATGAATCCAAGAAGGTTAATGGACCAAGGATATTGCTCGGTGACTTCAATAATATCACTTCGCTGAATGACAAGAAAGGTGGTACCACTATCCCTTATAGATATTTATCTGGTCTAATGGACTCTATTAACAGCTCAGGTCTCATGGAAAATAATTTTGCTAGCTTCAAATATACTTGGAGAAGAAATGGGGTAGCTACTAAAATAGAAAAGGTGTTTTGTAATAGCCGCTTTATGGACATTTTCCCAGAAATAAATGTTTTTGGCTTTGCTAATCCTCTAAGTGATCATATTCCTTTATGCATCAATTTTACGAATGAAAAGAAAGAGATTAAATATATACCGTTTAGGTATGTAAATTCTTGGCATCTTAATGATGGTTATAGGGAATGTTTCTACATTGCTTTTGAAAAACTGTATTTTTCTGTTTGGGAGGGGAAAAAATTATATAGATTTCAACAATTTCTGAATGAATGTAAGGTCCAACTGAAGAGGTGGAATTGTCAAAGAGTAAAAGATGATTTAGCCATTTAGAAAATGAAGGATAATTATAGAGATATTTTAAAGGAATTGGACGCTAATCCAAGTGGCCATTCCTTTTTCGAACATCTTAGAACTGCTTACAAAGAATGGAAGGAACAAAGTAAAATTCTATTTATTACTGTTTGCCAAAAATCGAAGATTAATTGGCTTATTGTGGGGATTCATGTACCAAAATTTTCCATGCAAAAATGTCACTACGAAAACATTTGAACAATTAGTGTAATATGTTTATAGAAAATGGGAGCTTCAAACATAACGAAAATTTCTTTGAAATGGAGGCCATTAAATATTTTTCAGAAATTTTTTGGTCTGAATTGCCAAACTTAAGTTCTTTCCATAATATTAATTGTAAAGTTTTCATAAATGAAAGAGGGCATAATCACCTGTCATCTCCTCTTTCTCTGGAAGAAGTTCACAAGGCGGTCTTCTCCATTCCAGATGATAAAAGTCCAGGACCAGACGGCTTTTCTGCAAAATTTTATAAAGTTCACTAGGAAAAGTTAAAATGGATTATTCATGAAATGATTCAAGCGGTCTTAAGAACTGGTAAGTTGGCAAAAGGGATTAATCATACTTTTATTACTCTTATTCCCAAAGCTGATAACCTGACTAGTATTACTGAGTATTAACCTATTTCATGCTGTAATGTTATTTACAAGATTATTTCCAAGGTTATTTGCAATATAGTCAAACCATATCTTACACATTTTGTGACGATCCCAAAACCCCGTTACACGGTGTTAAGGATAATCATTGGAATATAACACACTAATCATCATTAGCAGATCACATATAATAACATAAACAGAAAATAGAATAATTTACACACATATGACAGCGGAATCATATAGATATCATCACATCAGAGAAGCACAGTACAGGATACAACTTAGTGCATAATGATACATAATCAGTCACCATCGCCTGAGGCGGAATCATACATAAAGAGTACACAAAATAAATATCAGTCTACATCGCCAATGGCGGAATCATAATATAGATACAATAATGGCGGAGAAAATCCAAGTCAGCACGGTGTAGTCAAGCCTCGCCGTGAGCCAAAAGGTGCGTCAGAAACCTGTAACTAGGCTGCCCGTGTGAAAATGAGGGCACCCGAGTTTGCAAGGTGAAACAAACTACGAGTCAGTCATGGGACTGGTATGAGAAATCTACTTAACTTATTAACAACAATAATAAGGCAAATCAAATGACCATGCCACTTTCGTGGAACGGGTTTACTCCAATGAGTGCTAGTGCATGAAATAAAGTAAATGATTAAATCATCGCAATGCCTTTTATAAAATGAAGCCATTATAAGACTCAGGTCCCATCACACAATGCAACACAAGCCGGAGGATAGAGTTTTTACCTTATAATGGCCAAAAATGCTTCATACGTATAAAATAGAAGTGTTTGATATTATTACTAGTGTATATATATTTCAAAAGCAAATTCAATCATAAATATCAATCATAGGCGGCATAGCTACCATCTACTATGTCGCCATACTAGTAATACAATCCCGTCCGCATATTTCGTATTGGAAATTGGATTCCTTCATGAGTCGAGGCAAGGGGCAAGCTCCTCTCCGTTCAAGACACTCTAGCAAAAGTCCCAGGACCCCACTATGATCCTTGGAATCGGCTGGGCCGGTCCTCTCTTACTTTTGAGGATTAGTTGTTCCTGAACACACGTTTCCCGGTCCTTACAGACCTATAATCGAGGGGCCTCGCATTCCAACAACCACACAGGTGAAAAGTATATATAATGTCAGGGCTGGTAGGTCACTGACACCACCATAGCTAGAAAGAAACGTCGTGCTCTCCCAGCGGTCCGTCTCCCGTTTTTGACTCATACCGAGGTGTGAGGCTTGCGAATTCACGTCATACACAAAGCTACGTCACACAGGCCATGCTTTGATCATCAACCACAAGACTTTGCTTTGCAACAGAAGCCTTGATCATATGCCACTTAGGCGTGCCACACAGGCAATCCACTCCATGCGACTAATTTCTATCAATATATAACCTCTGAGCTCTTACGTCTCAGAGAAGGGCGTTAAGCAAGAGAATAAATTCTCCGCCGCCAAACAGATATATATTTAACAGAGATCAATCAACATAGAACAAAGTCCAAAGTCAGACACACAGTCCATTTACAAGTCCGTTCTGGGTCTGAACGAAACCGGAGGCACCAATTCCTCGCATATCCGTACAATCAACAGTATGTTTGGACGGCTACTACTTCAGTTCCTTCATGGTAGCTACTCCAATCACGAGCATCCGTAGCGCCCATCCATCCAATGTGAAGATCGTCGGTCTTCAACCGTCTTCGACTCTTCGACTTCTCAACGTCAATCGATTATTTGAAATGAGATGAACTTGGCCTTTTCAAATAATCCACGTATATTTAGATTTTCAAATCAATTTATCACATGGTTGGATTATTCAACATTCACATTCCAGTTCTTTAGTTATAATTCTCATGTTAAATACATTCAACCATCACATGTCAAGTAAACAAAACGAAATTGGTTTATTTCCACTCTATATCGTCCATAGTATTTTATAACGATATATCGCCATTTTTATTTATTTTAAAAATGACCATATTTAATTAAATGACGTTTCAGGTCGTGTCGATGCACTGGCGCTGCTTTTCACTAATTTTGTTTTACACATATCTGAAAATCTAACCGTTGGATCTTCACAAATTTTATATCATTAGGAAGGTCATTTCAAAACGAATCCAACGGTTTCAGTTTTGGGAAGATCCGACGGTCGGATCTTCCACACTAGCCATTTGAAATTATGATTTCAATTTACGAACTGCAGCGTCGTTATTCGATTTAATTTAATTATATTTATATATATATATATAAATATAATCGTTTCTGGCGCTGTTTTTCTTCAGATTTGAATTAAACATTCCAGACAATCCAACCGTCGGATCTTCACAGAGTTGGTGCCGTTGGAAAGATATTTCCAAGGCGAACCCAACGGTTGCGGTTTCGGGAAAATCCAATGGTCGGATTTCCCGCACTAGTCGTTTGAAATCACGGTTTCAAAACACGAACTGCACGACCACATTTCGTTTTAATTTTATTTATATTTATATAAATATAGTTCATTCAAAAATTCCTATATCGTTTCCACTTCAATTATTTCACTAACGTCTTTAAATTTCGGAAAATTTCGCCATAACCTCCTTTGTACGGGAGGGGCTGGGAAAATTCCCAAATAGCCACACGGGCGTCTCATGTCAAAAAGGAAAAGAAAAAGCCAAGCGGCTAGCCAACAGGCTCATAAAATCATCACCCAAACAAAACAGTAAATGTGTACCTATTTGTTGGGCACAAAATTTTATTCCTCTTCTCTAGCCCCTTTGCAATAACCTGTTCAATAAATATGCATGTACATATATACAGTTTTTATCACTTATCATTTTCCATTCAACTTCATATCTGATTTACTTTGGTTTAAAAACACCATTCATTCTAATGTTGCATGCATAGGCTAAAATCATATCATTAGCTAATTAATGTATATTTCAACTCATGCACATTTATTTGAACAAGTGGCTATTTTTAACACTTCACATTTCAAAGTTGATAATTTGGCGAACTAAAATAGATTTCAACACATGACTAATTTATTTAGTTCCTATGCATGTTAAAAATAATATTTCTTTCACAAATATTTATTTCAACGTCCGCATATCTCTAGCATATCACATATATGATAAAAATGATATTTTTATCATTTAAAATATTCATTCGACAAATGGATGTTTTCAACACTTCATATTTTCAATAAAAAGGTAATTTTTATTGTTCGATCTTTTTATTCAACACATGAACTTTTCCACTACACACATTTCTCAACACATGAGCATTTCCACACATGGATATTTTATTTATGTTGTTCATATTAGAAAGATGGAATTTTTATTGTTGAAACTATTTATATATAAGGCGAATATTTTTCATACTTCATATATATTGTAAAAAGGTGATTTTTATTGTTTAGACACTTCATTCATTCACAAATGAATTTAATTTTCACACATCACTTTTCAACACATGAACATTTCCACACGTGGATACAGTTTCAACATATGACTTTAATTTCAACGCATGAAAATAATTTCAACATATGAAAATTATTCTAACACATAAAGATTATTCAAAATTTCGGCAGCATAACGGCAGGGTAGTTAAAACCGGCACCGTTCCTAGTACGGCTCCTCGCTCTACCTTAAAACCTCGCGGTTTTTGACAATGGGGATTCATGCATCTAATTCGCACGCAGGCGGCATGTTTTATTTTTATTTCCACAAATATTTCCAATTCATTTCAATCATCAATGGGTATTTTTCAACCACAACCAATCAATATCAACCACAAACAATTATTCAACCATTCACATTTTTCATCCAATATTTCACACCAATTCACAACAATAAATATCGTCCATGGTTTGTGGACGAGGGGCGTATATATATATATATTTATTTAATATAATTGCTATATTTCACTTGCATTTCAACACATATATCAATTATTCTATGCATGTATAATTCATACTTCGCTCATATAGCTTACACCACGCATGTACATGAGGTATACAACACGTGTGTAATTTATATTTCGCTTATATAGCTTACACCACGCATGTACATGAGGTATACAACACGTGTGTAATTTATATTTCGCTTATATAATTTATACACGACATTTTCCATTCAAATTCTATTAATTTAGATTTCTCACATTGGTTTGCAGAGTGCTAAAAATCGTAGATGACTCCGCGGCTTCTTCTATGAGGTAGAGAGCTTCCTTGCGGTCCTGATGTTTACTGTTTCATCGAATTTCGTCAACACACCAAAAAGATATGATTTTTCAAAGTGCAGACATCAAAAAGGACTCACCTTTCTCGACGGTTCAAAACTAGGTTTGCGGTTTTCGCGAAATCCGTGGCACGTAGGGACGATCGGGGAGATGGACGTGGAAGAGCTTCGAGAGGGGGTCCTGTCGCTGGTGGTTTGGTGGCGCTCGGTGGTCGGGATCGTCGGCGGCGGCGCCAGGAAGTGGCGGGCTTTCTGGCCTCGATTCAGGCGGAGGAGGCGTCGAGGGAGGTTGTGGGTGGGTCAGATCTAACGAGGGGACGGAGGCGCGTCGAACGGCGGTGGTGGCGTTGGCTGGAAGTGGCTGTAGCGGCGGCGGCGAAGGAGAGAAGGGGGGAACGGGTTTCACCGTTGGTTCGGTGGTTTGGGTTTTTATTTTTTAGTTATGAAAGAAAAAATCCTATTGGCCGATATATATCTTATATTTTTAAATAGTGTTTTCTCCAACGAACTCCTTTTTAAACCCAACGACAGTCGTCCATAGCTAAATACCCCCATTCCGGACACAATGGGATATGTTTCGTTGGCCAATTCGACTGTTACAATCGGTTATTTTTCAAATTAAAGTATAAAACATTTAATTTTTAACTTTGAACGTACATTTCAGTTTGCTAGGGCCACAAACTGATTCGAAAAATTCCCGAAAAATAAATCTAGCTATGTTTTGACGCTACGGTCCCAACAAAACTAGTTTCGTCGAATTATGAGATCGTTTGAAAAATGGCCATTTTCTGGTCGATCCAATTTAACAGAAATTGACCAAACACATTTTCTTTTGCCACGCTCGCATACTAGCTTCAAAAATTATGAAATTTGAAACCTAGCAATAGTTTGACATCCCGGACCCAACAAAAGTGGTTTCGTCGAATTTTGAGGTCGTATGCAAAATATCTATTTTCCAGGGCTATATATTCTATATAGCGACCATTCTGAAAATTCTTTCGGCCATAACTTTTGATTCCCGTTATGAAACTTTGATTTTTCAGATTCGTTAGAAAGGTATTGATAAATAGATTTAGATATTTTTGGTTTCGCTAAAATCCGTTATATTCTCCACCCTGCACAGTCAGTCAAAGTTTGAATTCAAATTTTCAAACTGACTCACTATTTCTAATTCACTATTTTATTGAAATATTCTATTTCAATTGTTCAAATTTCTTTGAAATCACCAATTTAAAATTTTTAAATTGGCTCGTATTTTCCGGGATATTACAATCTCCCGCACTTAAAACTTTTCGTCCTCGAAAAGGAAACAACAGTAAAGTAGGAAACAAAATGTAAATGCAAAGTATTGTAAAGGTACCTTGCACCGGAGTTAGTCAGAGACGTCCACTCTGCATTTGGGGTAAGCTTGCTTAATGCTTTCCTCAGTCTCCCAAGTACAGTCTCTAGGATCACTGCTCCACTGCACTTTAACTAAATGAACCTTTTTGCTTCTTAGTTCTCTAGTTTCTTTGCCAACAATCTTTAATGGCTCTCTTCTGACTGCTAATTCTGGAGTTATATCTATATCCTGTTGCGCTGCTTCTTCTACAACAAGATCCGGATCATGCACATGTCTTCTAAGTTGAGATATGTGAAATACATCGTGCACTCCAGGCAACCAATCTGGTAATTGAACCCTATAAGCAAGAGTTCCAATTCGTTCGAGTATAGGAAAGGGACCAATAAATCTCGGTGCCAACTTCCCAGTTTTGCCAAATCTGATTACTCCTCTCATCGGAGAAACTTTCAAATAAACATGATCACCAACAGCAAATGTCAAATCTCTCCTTCTAGAATCTGCATAACTTTTCTGTCGGCTTTGGGCGGTTCTCAAACGCTTTTTGATGAAGTCGACTTTATCAGATGCTTCTCTAATCATATCGGGTCCTAACACAAGTCTATTGCCAGGTTCTACCCAACATGCTGGAGATCTGCACGGTCTGCCATATAATGTTTCAAATGGCGACATTCCCAAACTTGCTTGATAGCTATTGTTATATGAGAATTCTGCCAAATGCAAGTGATCTTCCCATGACCCACCAAAATCAATTATACAAGCCCGCAATAAATCTTCTAGAATTCTATTCACCCGCTCAGTTTGGCCATTTGTTTGAGGGTGATAAGCGGTGCTCATATTCAGTTTCGTTCCCAATTCTATCTGGAAAGCCTCCCAGAATTTGCTAGCAAATATCGGGTCTCTTTCACTAACTATGCTGATGGGAATTCCATGCAGCTTAACGATTTCTTTGAAATATATCTGTGCTAGACTTTGAGCGGTTCTATTGGATCTGACAGGTATAAAATGGGCAGTCTTCGTGAAGCGATCTACGATTACCCAAATGTTGTCATTACCTTTCCTGGTTCGCGGAAAACCATCTATGAAATCCATGGAAATCTGTTTTCATTTCCAACCTGGGACTTCCAACGGTTGCAACAATCCAGCTAGCTTCTGTTGGTCGCTCTTGACCAATTGACAAGTAAGGCATCTGCTAACATACAAAGAAATATCCCTTTTCATTGCCCTCCACCAGAAAGTGCGTTTGATATCGTGGTACATTTTACTCACCCCAGGATGGATGCAAAATTTGGATTTATGGCATTCGTCTAACACTTCTCTTCGAAGGCCTGGAATATTTGGGATGCAAATCCTATTATTTAACCTGAGAACCCCCTTATTGTCAATACGAAAACTCGTGGTTTCACCTTCCTTGACCCTCTGACTGATTCTCTGAATGAATTCATCGTCTTTTTGAAGGGCTGAAATCTTATCAATCAATCCAGACGTAATTATAAGGTTGGCCATGATTGCGGTTTTCCTACTAAGCGCATCCGCTACAACGTTAGCCTTCCCCGGCGTATACAGGATATCAAGATCATACGCTGCAAGAAATTCTAGCCAACGCTGCTGTCTCAAATTCAGATCTTTCTGGGTGTATAAATACTTCAATGATTGCTGATCTGTGTACAGTATAAATTTCTCGCCCAATAAATAATGCCTCCAGATTTTTAATGCAAAAACGATAGCTAACAACTCAAGATCATGAGTCACATAATTCTTCTCATGAGGTTTCAGTTGGCGGCTTGCATAAGTGACTACTTGGCCTCTTTGCATTAACACTACACCAAGACCTCTAATAGAAGCATCTGTCCAAACCATTAAATCCTGATTGCCATCAATAATGGTTAACACTGGAGCAGTTGTCAGTTTCGATTTCAATTCCTGGAAAGCTTCTTCATAGTCGGAAGTCCACTTGAACTTCTCATGTTTCTTTGTGAGCTTCGTTAACGGACCGGATATCTTCGAAAAATCCTTAACGAACTTTCGATAATAACTAGCCAACCCCATAAAACTTCTAACTTCTGTGGGAGTAGTAGGTTGTTTCCAGTCTTGAATTGCTGTTATTTTGCTTGGGTCAACAGAAATTCCTTTCTCTGACACGACATGGCCAAGAAATTTGACTTCTTCTTGCCAGAAGACACATTTAGAGAATTTGGCTTTGAAGATGTTCTTCCTTAGAATCTCCAATACTTGTTCTAAGTGTTTTTCATGCTCGGGTTTTGATTTGGAGTAGATTAAAATATCATCGATGAATACGAGGACAAATTTATTCAGAACTCCCCTGAACACTCTATTCATTAGATCGACAAAGTATGCTGGAGCATTGCATAGGCCAAACGACATTACTAACCATTCATAAAATATGTCTGGACCTCTGAAAGCTGTCAAAGGAACACACTCTTCTGCTATCCTCAATTGATGAAAACCTGTAGCTAGGTCCATTCGGGAAAATACTTTCGCCCCATTCAATTAGTCTAGCAAATCATCGATGCGGGGTAATGGATACTTGTTTTTGAGTGTCTGTTTGTTGAGGTCTCGGTAATCAACACATAATCTGAGAGTACCGTCTGACTTTGGGACAAACACAACAGCTGCACCCCAATTAGAAAAACTAGGTCTGATTAGACCCTTCCACAACAGTTGACGAGTTTGATCACCTAATTCTTCTTTTTCTTTCGGAGTCATTCTGCGAATTGGATGTACCACTAGTCTGGCATTGGGAATTAGATCGATTCGGAATTCTATTTCTCTTTGCGGAGGTAAGTTTTCAACTTCTTCAAACACATCCACATAGTTTCTAGCAATCGGAATCTTTTCTATGGAAGTGAGGATAAGTTCTAATGCCGACCAAAATTCTTCTCTATTCGGATTCGAACCATGACAGGGTACCGTAATATATCCAAGCTTCGTTCGAATTTTAACGATTCTTTCTGCACAATTTACCTCAGCTTCGTATTTCGTTAACCAATCTAGCCCAAGGATAACGTCGAATTCGAGAAAATCCATAACGATTAAATTGAAAGGAAACTGGTATCGGGAGAAAGAAGTAGGAACCTTACAACACGAACTGAGGGTAATAGAACCTCCTATCGGGTTATGTACCTCAACCGATTCTTTAAGCTTCCTCTGTTTTAACTTTAATTTGTGCATTGTGTTACTAGCAATAAAACTACGTGATGCACCCGTGTCAAACAATATAGAAACAGGAATATTTTTAATTGTAAGGGTACCTCCCAACACATCGGGTTTACCTGCTCCGTCGGAAGCAGCTGGCGGGCTCGACCCGTCATAGATATGAGCTACTGTGGCCTTCTTCAGCAAAGGACAATCTTTGACTAGATGATCGGTCTTGCGACAGTTGAAGCACAAGCGAGGGTTCTGGGAGCCTTGGCTCGAACCTTGATAATTGGTTCTCTGCCTTTTCGGAGCTGTGCAGACATTTGAGTAGTGCCCCGGCTTGCCACAGTTAAAGCAATTTCCTCTTGGAGGCTTGCCAGTCTGAGGTTTTGAAGATGCTGCTTGGCTTGACTCTGCTTGATTTGCTGCAGGCTTGCGTTTGTTCCTGGCTTGGCTTCTAGCGCGATCCTGCTCCAGATGCCTATGGTCAAGGTCTTTGTAGTTGCATGTCATTTCCACCAGTTCGTTGAATTCCAGCTTGACATGGGCCATGGCTCTATCATGATACTGTCTCCTTATCCCAAGGATAAACCTCTTATTTTTGGACTTTGCAGTGGTGACGAGCTCCGGAGCATAGGGTGACAACAATGTAAATTTATTCAGATAATCTTGCACGGAAAGATCCCCATGCTGGAGGTTGGCGAAGTCATCGTGCATTCGCTCTAGAGCTTGTTCTGGGACATATTTCTCCTTGAAGAGTTCTTTGAATCCATCCCATGTTCTTCCAGCTTCTCTATTCCCGGCGGTGAGAGATTCCCACCATAGTTCAGCTTGTTCCTGCATAAGCCAGGCGCCCATAATAGCTTTATCTTCGTCTCCAAGCCGTAGTCCTTCAAGAATTTTCTCGCATGTTTTGAGCCATGCAAGGGCCTCTATTACGGTGCCAGTTCCTGAGAAGGTCTTGTATCTCTTAGCTACACGGTCTAGCTCGAAGTATTGAGCGGCCGGAGGTTGTATCAAAGGTCCTTCTTGAACTGGGGCTTCTCCCCTTCCTCGGCCTCGGCCGGCACGGCCTCCTCTAGCGGCGGCTGCTCTGGTAGCCATTTGTCAAATTTTGTATAAGCAAGAAAAGAGTCAGCTAACAGAAATGATAGTTTACTGCATGATTAAGCAGAAAATTTACGGAAAGATAACGATGGACTGATCAAATTGTTTTTGCTATTCTGCTCGGCTCATTCTAGGACTTTACTAGTCCTATCTCTAATGAGCGACCCACCTTAGAATACTACTGATTGAATTTTGACGAAGTGTTTAATGTGTTAAACTCCAGAACCAAGGATAACCAAAGCTCTGATACCAGCTGTGACGATCCCAAAACCCCGTTACACGGTGTTAAGGATAATCATTGGAATATAACACATTAATCATCATTAGCAGATCACAGATAATAGCATAAACAGAAAATAGAATAATTTACACACATATGACAGCGGAATCATATAGATATCATCACATCAGAGAAGCACAGTATAGGATACAACTTAGTGCATAATGATACATAATTAGTCACCATCGCCTGAGGCGGAATCATGATCAAAGATTACACAAAATAAATATCAGTCTACATCGCCAATGGCGGAATCATAATATAGATACAATAATGGCGGAGAAAATCCAAGTCAGCACGGTGTAGTCAAGCCTCGCCATGAGCCAAAAGGTACGTCAGAAACCTGTAACTAGGCTGCCCGTGTGAAAATGAGGGCACCCGAGTTTTCAAGGTGAAACAAACTACGAGTCAGTCATGGGACTGGTATGAGAAATCTACTTAACTTATTAACAACATTAATAAGGCAAATCAAAGGACCACACCACTTTCGCGGAACGGGTTTACTCCAATGAGTGCTAGTGCATGAAATAAAGTAAATGATTAAATCATCGCAATGCTTTTTATAAAATGAAGCCATTATAAGACTCAGGTCCCATCACACAATGCAACGCAAGCCGGAGGATAGAGTTTTTACCTTATAATAGCCAAAAATGCTTCATACGTATAAAACAGAAGTGTTTGATATTATTACTAGTGTATATATATTTCAAAAGCAAATTCAATCATAAATATCAATCCTAGGCGGCATAGCTACCATCTACTATGTCGCCATACTAGTAATACAATCACGTCCGCATATTTCGTATTGGAAATTGGATTCCTTCATGAGTCGAGGCAAGGGGCAAGCTCCTCTCCGTTCGAGACACTCTAGCAAATGTCCCAGGACCCCACTATGATCCTTGGAATCGGCTGGGCCGGTCCTCTCTTACTTTTGAGGATTAGTTATTCCTGAACACACGTTTCTCGGTCCTTACAGACCTATAATCGAGGCGCCTCGCATTCCAACAACCAAACAGGTGAAAAGTATATATAATGTCAGGGCTGGTAGGTCACTGACACCACCATAGCTAGAAAGAAACGTCGTGCTCTCCCAGCGGTCCGTCTCCCGTTTTTGACTCATACCGAGGTGTGAGGCTCGCGAATTCACGTCATACGCAAAGCTACGTCACACAGACCATGCTTTGATCATCAACCACAAGACTTTGCTTTGCAACAGAAGCCTTGATCATATGCCACTTAGGCGTGCCACACAGGCAATCCACTCCATGCGACTGATTTCTATAAATATATAACCTCTGAGCTCTTACGTATCAGAGAAGGGCATTAAGCAAGAGAATAAATTCTCCACCGCTAAACAGATATATATTTAACAGAGATCAATCAACACAGAACAAAGTCCAATGTCAGACACACAGTCCATTTACAAGTCCGTTCTGGGTCTGAACGAAACCGGAGGCACCAATTCCTCGCATATCCGTACAATCAACAGTATGTTTGGACGGCTACTACTTCAGTTCCTTCATGGTAGCTACTCCAATCACGAGCATCCGTAGCGCCCATCCATCCAATGTGAAGATCGTCGGTCTTCAACCGTCTTCGACTCTTCGACTTCTCAACGTCGATCGATTATTTGAAATGAGATGAACTCGGCCTTTTCTAATAATCCACGTATATTTAGATTTTCAAATCAATTTATCACATGGTTGGATTATTCAACATTCACATTCCAGTTCTTTAGTTATAATTCTCATGTTAAATACATTCAACCATCACATGTCAAGCAAACACAACGAAATTGGTTTATTTCCACTCTATATCGTCCATAGTATTTTATAACGATATATCGCCATTTTTATTTATTTTTAAAACGACCATATTTAATTAAATGACGTTTCAGGTCGTATCGATGCACTGGCGCTGCTTTTCACTAATTTTGTTTTACACATATCTGAAAATCTAACAGTTGGATCTTCACAAATTTTATATCATTAGGAAGGTCATTTCAAAACGAATCCAACGGTTTCAGTTTTGGGAAGATCCGACGGTCGGATCTTCCACACTAGCCATTTGAAATTACGATTTCAATTTATGAACTGCAGCATCGTTATTCGATTTAATTTAATTATATATATATATATATATAATCGTTTCTGGCGCTGTTTTTCTTCAGATTTGAATTAAACATTCCAGACAATCCAACCGTCGGATCTTCACAGAGTTGGTGCCGTTGGAAAGATATTTCCAAGGCGAACCCAACGGTTGCGGTTTCGGGAAAATCCAATGGTCGGATTTCCGGCACTAGTCGTTTGAAATCACGGTTTCAAAACACGAACTGCACGGCCACGTTTTGTTTTAATTTTATTTTTATTTATATATTTATATAAATATAGTTCATTCAAAAATTCCTATATCGTTTCCACCTCAATTATTTCACTAACGCCTTTAAATTTCGGAAAATTTCGCCATAACCTCCTTTGTACGGGAGGGGCGGGGAAAATTCCCAAATAGCCACACGGGCGTCTCATGTCAAAAAGGAAAAGCCGAGCAGCTAGCCAACAGGCTCATAAAATCATCACCCAAACAAAACAGTAAATGTGTACCTATTTGTCGGGCACAAAATTTTATTCCTCTTCTCTAGCCCCTTTGCTACAACCTGTTCAATAAATATGCATGTACATATATACAGTTTTTATCACTTATCATTTTCCATTCAACTTCATATCTGATTTACTTTGGTTTAAAAACACCATTCATTCTAATGTTGCATGCATAGGCTAAAATCATATCATTAGCAAATTAATGTATATTTCAACTCATGCACATTTATTTGAACAAGTGGCTATTTATAACACTTCACATTTCAAAGATGATAATTTGGCGAACTAAAATAGATTTCAACACATGACTATTTTATTTAGTTCCTATGCATGTTAAAAATAATATTTCTTTCAAAAATATTTATTTCAACGTCCGCATATCTCTAGCATATCACATATATGATAAAAATGATATTTTTATCATTTAAAATATTCATTCGACAAATGGATGTTTTCAACACTTCATATTTTCAATAAAAAGGTAATTTTTATTGTTCGATCTTTTTATTCAACACATGAACTTTTCCACTACACACATTTCTCAACACATGAGCATTTCCACACATGGATATTTTATTTATGTTGTTCATATTAGAAAGATGGAATTTTTATTGTTGAAACTATTTATATATAAGGCGAATATTTTTCATACTTCATATATATTGTAAAAAGGTGATTTTTATTGTTTAGACACTTCATTCATTCACAAATGAATTTAATTTTCACACATCACTTTTCAACACATGAACATTTCCACACATGGATACAGTTTCTGTAACAACCCGTATTTCTGATAACCTATTATATCGTAAATCGAGGCAGAATTTAATTTATAAATATGAATCAAGGGAAACGGGCTATGCCATTGCGTTTGTCTTGGAAAAATACGCGAAATAGAGTCCGAGTTTTCGAAAATCGGAGTCCGTATGAAGAAGATATGGACGAACGAAGTTAGGCAGAAAAACCGAAAACAAGCCAGAATGCACTGGCGCACTTGTGAAGTGCGCCAACACAAAAATACACTGGCGCACTTGGGAAGTGCGCCCGTGTCGAGCCAGAAACCTGCACAGCTTTCTGGCTTGACCCTGGCTGGCTTGGTGCACCTGTTTTGGTTCTCTGGTCTGTTCTGCTGGCCTATGACATTTTTGATGGTTTAGATCTAAACTAGGGTTAATCCTATGGCCTAAACTAACCTAAACTTCTATAAAAGGACCCCTAAACCTAGCCTAAATCATCATTATTCATTCAAGTAACTAAACTATGGCAAAATCATTCCTCTCATGGCCTCCACTCTCTTCATAAAATTCTAAATAAATTTCTATGAGAGATTTTCCATGCATACAAGTGTTTTCAAGCTTGTATGAGCATCATTAGCTTGCATTCAAGTCAAGTTTCTATATTTGCATCATAAAGCAAGGGTTTTGATCATTTTGGCTCAAGGGATTTTCTATTAGAGCTTGCATTTTGGGTTTAATTGATTTCATAAGGGCTTTGTCATATTTTTGTGACTTCCTAAGCATTGTAAGCCCTATTCTACTTTCATACTTAAACTCTAAAGTTAAATGTATGATATGCAAGTTTGATATGTTATGATATGCAAGTTTATGATGTTATGTTATGCAAGTATGCCATGTTATGATATGCAAGTTTATGATGTTATGTTATGCAAGTATGCCATGTTATGATATGCAAGTTTATGATGTTATGTTATGCAAGTATGCCATGTTATGATATGCAAGTTTATGATGTTATGTTATGCAAGTATGCCATGTTATGATATGCAAGTTTATGATGTTATGCTATGCAAGTTTGCCATGTTGTGATATGCAAGTTTATCATATTATGTTATGCAAGTTTGATATGCAAGTTTGTCATATATGCAAGTTATGTTAGGCAAGTTTGGGTTGATCATTTTGTTCATATTATCATGTTATGCAAGCTTATCTTGGGTTTATGAACATAAAGCTTCAAGCTTTATGCTAAAGGTTGCATTTTGGCAACATGTAAGTTATCATATCTCTTATGATAACTTGCATGTGAGGCTAAATGCGAACTTATGGCCATTTCTACATGTCATTTACCACCATGTATCACCAATATGCTAAGTTTGGTTTTATGCATGCTTTTGAGGCCTAAAAATGTAATATGCAAGTATATGAACACATGTACACTTCATATGCCACCATGTTGAACTTGTGGCTTCAACACCTTTATGTCATGATTATGCCAAGTTCCCTCTTTCTATCCTTTATGCGCTATTGCGATATGTAAGCGATGGGATTGCGTTTGGGGTTGAGTAAACTTAAAAGACATAAAAACATAAGCTTGGGAATTTACCTATTAAGTTAGGTCTACCCTTTGGGAATTTACCTATTAAGTTAGGTCTACCCAAATGCTTGAAAACTTGTAACATGTTTTGGAAACATGATGGACATGACACTTAGAAAAGATAAGTGTGACCAACTCGAGGTTGGGTTGAGTTTGTAGCGTAAACCTACCCGGAACCGACCGGCTTAACTAGCTGCTACAAACAATAGGACCCAATGTGAGAAGTTGGTCATGTTGTACCTTGAACCCGAGGTTAGACCAAGTTGTGGTGTAAAGCTACCCGGACTCGCTCGGCTTAACTAGTAACCACAACGAGGTCTAATGTGAGAGGTTAAGGTGCATTAAATTAATTAATGTTACATGATAAGGTTAAGTAAATTTGATTTATGACACTTAACCAATTTGACATGAATGGGTAGGTTAAGTGAAACCGGGCTTGATTTCTTAATGACACTTAACCGAAAAATACGACTAGTGGTTAGGGTTAAGTTAACCTACACTTAACCAATCTGAACTCGGTAATTTAACGGGGTTAAGTTAAACTATACTTAGCCAATCCAACTCAGTAATTTGATAAGGCTGAGAACCGATTGGATACCTGGTCTGGATAAACTAACTTGATTGATAAATTAAACGAACCTGTTTTGCGGATCTGTAGGACCCACACCAAGTTAGGCAAGTTTGTAAATCTGTTATCTGATCCGTTAGTCTGAAAACTGATTGTCTGAACCTCGTATGTCTGAACTCTGTTAATAAGTTAATCTGAATCTGATAGTCTGGGGACACAAGGGGGAATACTTGTGTCATCTGTTGTTTGGGACCCATATTAGTCAGTAACCCTTTCTGGTATCAAAACTTTGACCCAACTGTAGGTAGGGTCCGGGCACGCTTACTGAACTAATTATAAGTGGTTCATTCTGATAATGGCGATGGGTGTTGATGGTGCGTTCCAACCGGGTCATGTGCGTGCATGGATCCCGGTCTGCCTCTGAGGATGTAAGACGCCGTGACATCTGTAAATATGCATGTGCCAATTGGTTGCCACTTTAGGGAGTGATACACCCTATCGTGGGGCCGACATAGGGTATTTATGTATTAGGGAGCCGATCGCTTGGGTAGGATTTAGGGTACACTTAGCTCTGTCTGATTCTGTTGGTACCGTCTGTTTTGTTGGGTGGTAACACCCGTCTATTTCTACGTGGTACCGTCTGTTAGGGTGGTAAAAGGCCCACTACTAGTGTACACCTAATTGTAGTATTCCGTTTCTGTACTTTATCTGTTAGGGTGGTAAAGGCCCATTATTGTTAGCATTCCGTTTCTGTACTTTATCTGTTAGGGTGGTAAAAGCCCATTTTTCCCGAACTCTATCTATGGGCCATTCTGTTCCGTCCTGTTTCGATGTAGACATTAGGGTAACACCTAATCCTGTTATACTAGTATTGGTACTAAGAAGTTGGACCTTGACTTAGGTCAACACCTGATATTGGGCCAAGTTTAGGCTAAGGGATAAATTCTTGTTTATACATGACATGTTAGAATGCTGGTACACCTGTGGTGAAAAACTTCACCTTGATTATGTGATGACTCCTTTGAATTATCTGTTAGATATTCACCATGCTAGTATGTAATTATCCTTATGTTCATCCCTGCTTCTCATGCCAGTTAACTTTATCAGTTTAAATTGATTGTAGTAGGGCTTACTCGGTCTTTTTGACTGACCTGTTTTTCTTTCGCCTCTTTTCTTCCGTTCCCCCCCCCCCCAGGTTCTCAGGGTGGGAATATTGGAGCTTAGCTTGGATTTCTGATCGCTTGCTTGTGGGACTTTAGCTCATGTACGGTCTTGACATGAAGCTAGCTATGATTATCACTTATTTTGGGGATAGTACTTATGTATTTCAGTTTTTCAGAAATGTTGTTTTTATCTAGATTTGTGTATTTGGAAAGTTGACATTATGTTGTACCAGACTTGTTTTGAAATGGTTTGAAATCTTCCGCTGTTTTATTTATCTTATTTACTCTGTTTACATATATACATATGTTCTTGTTCTGCCTTGATATATCATTATGCATGTTTACCTGATTCAAACACCCATCCAAAGTCAGAGTGCTTGCAAGAGTCACCCTGGCGGAGGTGGGGTGTTACAGTTTCAACATATGACTTTAATTTCAACGCATGAAAATAATTTCAACATATGAAAATTATTCTAACACATAAAGATTATTCAAAATTTCGGCAGCATAACGGCAGGGTAGTTAAAACCGGTGCCGTCCCTAGTACGGCTCCTCGCTCTACCTTAAAACCTCGCGGTTTTTGACAATGGGGATTCATGCATCTAATTCGCACGTAGGCGGCATGTTTTATTTTTATTTCCACAAATATTTCCAATTCATTTCAATCATCAATGGGTATTTTTCAACCACAACCAATCAATATCAACCACAAACAATTATTCAACCATTAGCATTTTTCATCCAATATTTCACACCAATTGTAACAACCCGTATTTTTAATAAACTGTTATAACATAAATCGAGGCAGAATTTAATTCAAAAATCAGAATCAGGGGAAACGGGCTATGCCATTGGGTTCGTCTCGAAAAAATACGCGGAATAGAGTCCGAGTTTTCGAAAATCGGAGTCCGTATGACCCGGTTAAGGCCCATTGAAGTTTTCAGAAATTTCTATGCTAAAAACAGGTTTAAATTTCAAACTAAAAACAGGGATTAGGGCTAATCTGGGTTAGGCGGGAAAATTCCCGCCAGGGGCCCATGTCGACAGGCATGTCGACAGGGTACCCAGGGAGTCGACAGCCCTGTCGACAGCCCTGTCGACAGGGGGTGCCCAGGCAGCTCAGCCTGGTGCACCATTTCTGATTTGGGTTGGGTCATGTGGCTTGGTTCTAGAGAAATCCGAGATCTGACGGGCCAAACCTAATCTAGGGTTAATCCTAGGGCTAAAAACACTCTAATCTTCTATAAATATACCCCTAATCCTACCCTAAAGCCTCATTAATCAATCTAGCAACTAAACTATGTCAATTTGAATCCTCAAATGGCCTCCACCTAAAACCTAGCCTCCACCTTCCTCAAAGTTAAATCCTATGAAGATATGATGATCATACAACCTTTTCTATGTTGTATGAATGCTTAATAACTTGCATACTTCATTAAGTAGCAAGTTTGATTTGCTAAAGTTTGCGTTTTGGGATTTTGCAAAAGGGTTTTCTTATTTGAGGCTTTGCTTTGAGTTTTTAAAAGGGCTTCTTCATCTTATTTGGTGGATTTGTGGCTTGTTTATATTTGTAAGCCCTCTTACCTTCACTTTACAAACTCTAAAGTTAATGTTTGGTGAAAGTTGAGATTTTATGTGAGTTTAGTTGATTATGCATGCTTATGCGAACTCACTATGTCATGTTTTATATGATTCATAAGTTATGCATGCTTATGCGAACTCACTATACCATGTTTTATATGATTCATAAGTTATGCATGCATATGCGAGATTTCTATGCCATGTTTTACATGTTTCACAAGTTATGCATGCTTATGCGAGTTTATTATGTCATGTTCTACATGTTTCATGGGTTATGCATGTTTATGCAAGATTATCTTACCATGTTATGCAAGTTTAATGGATTATGCATGCTTATGCAAGATTATCTTACCATGTTATGCAAGTTTGAATGGATTATGCATGTTCACCTTACCATGTTATGCATATTTAATAAGTTATGCATGTTTATGCGAGTTCACTATGACATGATTTGCAAGTTTAACATGTATGCATATTTATTGTGATATGTGAAGTTCATCATGTATGTTATGCTAAGTTACCTTTTATACCCTTATGCGTTATGACGAATATGTAAGCGAGATAATGACGTTGGGAGGGTTTGGGTAAACTTAAAAATACATGAAACTAAAAGATTGGGAATTTACCTATTAAGTTAGGTCTACCCCTTGGGAATTTACCTATTAAGTTAGGTCTACCCAAGTATATGTTAACTTGTAAATATGTTCTAAAGTGGACATGACATTAGATAACATGATATGGCCAACTCGAGGTTAGACCTAGTTGTGGTGTAAATCTTCCCAGGTAACCACAACGTGGGGTCTAATGTGGGTAGTTGGTCATGTTGCACCATAAGACCCGAGGTTAGACCTAGACGTGGTGTAAATCTTCCCAGGTAACCACGGATGTCTAATGTGAGAGGTTGGGTGCATTAAGTAATTAATGCCTCATGATTAAGGTTAAGTCATGGCCCACTAATACTTAACCAATAATGGGGATGCGAGGATTAGATGGGGTTAAGTGGTTACACTTAGTTAATTTAATCCAGGTTTAGTGAGGGGTTAAAACCACACTTAACCCTCTTAGAAACCCTAGCAACGTGGTCTGTTCCAGCAGTAATCCCAGTTTGGTATCATTCACAACCCTAGAGGCTAGGCTAGGGCGGGGCACGATTACTGGACTGATGTAAGCGACCAAAGCGACGGCTGAGTGGTACAGCGGTGCGGGTCCGGCGGGCTACGGACGTGCACGTAGTCCGATGTTGGACAAACTCGAGGCACGTGTACCAGTAGGCTTAGACTGTGCATTATTGCTTAGGTGTCTGGGGTTGACACCTTAGGGCTTGATACACCCGAAGGTGGACCCAGCACAGTCTGACTACATCCATGTGGGCCGTATGGACACCAACACTTGACGTGTTAGGTTTATAGGGAGCCGATCGACTAGACCGTTGGGCTGGGCCTTATACTAAGGTCACTTCAGGTTATTGGGCCAAAGGTTGGGCTAAGGGATCAAGATCTGTTTTGTGGGTTTGCTAGTACACTGTGGTGCAAAGTTTAACCTCGTCTATGTGATGTCACCTTTATCTATTGCCAGTATGTTCATCTCAGTTTCCATCATACTGTTAACTTTATTAGTTTATAGATTGATCGTAGTAGGGCTTACCAGTCTTCTTGACTGACCTGTTTTTCTTTCGCTTCTTTTCTTCCGTTCCCCCCCCCCCACAGGTTCTCAGGGAGGGACTACTTCTGCTTAGTGGATCTTTGACTTGCTTGTTGGATAGCTCATGTATGGATCTGAGCTAGCTGTGGCTTATCTTTTATTTCTGGGGATTAGTACTGATGTTTTACCATGTATTTTGTTATCACGTATCTAGACTTATGTTGTATTTTGGATTATGACATTTTGATAGTATGTACTTGACTATGTTGGTTTTCTGAGATGATGATGATGGGTTTTTATCTGCTACCGCTGCTTTACTTATATTTATTTTTATATACTCTGTCTTGTGATATCTCCGTGCAAGTTTTACCTTCACAATAACGCCCCTCCAAAGCTAGTACATTCTAAGGAGTGATCCTAGTGGAGGTGGGGTGTTACATTTGGTATCAGAGCACGAGGTTAACAAGATTGAACAAAACTTTTGAAAAAAAAAAACCCCTTTTGAAAAACTATTTTCAAAAACCTACTAAGTATTTTCCAAAATAAAGTCTAGATTATTTTAAGGCTAATCCCCAAAAGCCACCAGCGTTACCCTTCGTTCCCTTGACCTAATCTTATCTTATCTTTTGTTTCAGTATGGCTGAGAATCTTGACATCCCAGATGGAGTGAACGTACCACTCTGGTATAGGAGACTCCAAGAAGCTAGGGCGGCAGCTGGTCCCGCCAACCCTACTCCCACTCCTCCTCCTGTAGTTGAGAATCCTATCCCTAATATCCCTCCTCCGGTGGTTCCTGCTCCCCCTCCTCCAGCTGCTAATATTCCCCCTCCCGTTGCTAATGTTCCTCCTCCTCCCGTTGCTGAGGCTCCTCTTCCTCCTCCTCCCCCTCAACATCCTCAGATTGAGTTTACAAAGGTTTGTAAAGACTTCAAGGCAATGGGAGGCAAGAATTTCCTAGGCACGGAATCTTTCGTTGAAGCTAGGAATTGGCTGAAGGACACGGAGGACTTGTTTGCCATCTTTGGGATAGATGATGAGAGAAAGATCTTATTGACCGTATGGCTTTTGAAGGATGAGGCGGCCTATTGGTGGGAGGTCACCAATGGGACGAGGCCCGTTGAGACTTGGGCCGATTTGAGGGCTAGATTTGTGACCAAGTTTCTATCTTCAGCCGAAGCGAATTTACAAATGGAGAAGTTCATTTCATTAAAGCAAGGTGATATGTCGATCAAGGAGTATGTGAACAAGTTTAATCAGCTGGCCCGCTTTGGTTTGGATATAGTAAACACCCCGGAGAAGAAGGCTCTTCGATTTGCCAGAGGATTGAATGAGCCGCTACAGGGCTTGGCAATGTCACATATTCCGCATGGAGCCACTTTCGAGAGTTTGGTTAATATGGCTCTGCTTCAGGGAGAGGGAAAGAAGGAAGTCAAGTCGGGCGATACTCAAGCAAAGAAGGCTGATTCTCAAGGCAAAGGCAACCAAGGTCAAAGCAGTCAAGGAAATCAGAATAAGAACAAGAAGGGCAACAACAAAGGCAAGGGGAAGTGCAATTACTGTGGCATAGCTGGGCATTTTGCTAAGGATTGCAGGAAGAAGAAAAGGAAGCTCAGTGGTGGATGCTTTTCTTGTGGAGAGGCTGGGCACTTCAGCAAAGAATGCCCAAAGAAGAAAGGACAGGCTGGATCTTCAGGAGGGCAAGTTCATGCTCTCAATGCCGCTTCAGTTCCCGAGCGAGGTAGTGTTTCTGTTGAGAACCTTGTTTATATCTCTGATCTTCCAGTACGTACCTTGTTTGACTCCGGTGCATCACATAGCTTTATTTCATCTAATCTTGTTGATAGCTTGCACCTCAGTACTAGCTTAGTGGAGGATCCCGTTTGTGTCTCGAATCCCATTGGGGGTTCTGCTCATCTATCTATGATATGCGAGGGTCTGAAGATCTCTATACTCAGCGTTGAATTCTTGTGTAGCGCGTATGTTCTAGGTTTCAGGGGATACGGATTGATCTTGGGCATGGATTGGCTGTCTAGATATGGAGCCATTCTGGATTGTGAGCATAGGGTTGTAAGGCTTGTGACTCGCCTGGGCAACACCTTAGAGATTTCATGCAATCCGAAGAATCCCGTCATGTTATGCTATCTAGAATCTCTCGACTCATCAGAGGAGGCCCTTCAGTCTGTAAGGGTGGTCCGGGATTATCCAGATGTGTTTGAAGAAGTTAAGGGGTTGCCCCCTAAACGAGAGATTGACTTTCGCATCTATCTGGTAGATAATGCTAAACCTGTTTCTTTGCCCGTTCGGCATATGGCTCCGCGTGAGAGACGAGAGATGAGCAAGCAAGTGAAAGAATTGCTTGAGAAGGGCTTCATCAGAAGGAGTATATCCGAATGGGGAGCGCCTGTGGTGTTTGCAACTAAGGCAGATGGCTCTCTTCGACTCTGTGTGGATTATAGAGAATTGAATAAGCTGACTAAGAAGAACAGACACCCGTTACCGAGGATCGACGATCTCTTTGATCAACTTGTTGGTGCTTCTGTTTTCTCTCAGCTTGATCTTGCTACGGGTTTTCATCAGCTCAGAGTGGCTGAAGACAGTATAGACAAAACTGCATTCAGAACTCCAGACGGATTCTTTGAATGGCTTGTTATGCCGTTCGGTTTGACGAATGCACCCGCGTATTTTGTGGATTTGATGAGTAGGGTGTTTCGGGAGTTCTTGAATAAGTTTGTCGTGGTCTTTGTTGATGATATTCTAGTCTTCTCCAAGGATGAGGAAGAGCATGCGAGGCACCTAGTAGAGGTGATGAACACACTCAGAGCACACCAGTTAAAAGCCAAGTTCTCCAAGTGCCACTTTTGGAGAAGGGAAGTCAGATTTCTTGGGCATATCGTATCCAAGCAAGGCTTGGCAGTGGATCCCGCTAAGGTGGTTGCAGTTCAGGATTGGAAGACTCCAAAGAATGCAACCGAGGTGAGAAGCTTTCTGGGTCTTGCGGGTTTCTATCGGAAGTTCATCAAGGACTTCGCGAAGATATCCGCTCCTCTTACTAAGTTGACGAAGAAGAACTTAGTCTTTGCTTGGGATATGGATTGTGAGCTTGCTTTTCAGAAGCTCAAGAGAGCCCTTACCTCCGCACCAGTTCTAGCCTTACCCGATGGTGGTAAGATATTTACCGTGTACACCGATGCTTGTGGCACGGGATGGGTGCCGTTCTGATGCAAGAGGGCAGAGTTATATGTTTTGGTGGGAGGCAACTTAAGGTGCATGAGCGGAATTATCCCACTCATGATCTAGATTTCGCAGCGATTGTATATGCGCTCAAAGCATGGCGTCATTATCTTCTGGGAGAGAGATTTGAGTTATATACTGATCATAAGTCCTTGAAGTATCTCTTTTCGCAGAAAGACCTGAACTTAAGACAGCAGAGATGGATGGAATTTTTGGCTTCCTATGATTTTGAGATATCCTATACCCCTGGCAAGGGGAATGTTGTAGCGGATGCGTTGAGTAGGAAAAGGTTGACACTAAGTCCTCTATTTGTTGAAATGAAGAATTTAGAGTTCTTGGCGACCTTTGATTTCTCTTTGGCAATGGAGTCGGTGAACGGTTCCTTGGCATCCCTAGAGCTCAGGCCTACCCTTCTAGATCAAGTCGGGACTTCACAGAAGGAAGACCCCCAGATAATTGAGATCATGGGCAAGCTGGTTCGAGGGGAGACATCTAGTCACCTTGCTCGATATTCTATAGACGATAAGGGTTGGTTGAGGAGGGATGGAAGGCTTTATGTTCCGATGGTAGAAGATTTGGTGAGAAAAGTTCTTGAGGAAGCACACCGCTCCAAGATGACCATACATCCAGGTGGTGATAAGATGTATAAGGACATGAAGCGCGTTTTCTTCTGGCCTGGAATGAAGAAGGATGTAGCTGAGTTTGTCTCGAGATGTGTTATTTGTCAGAGAGTAAAAGCTGAATCAAAGAAGCCCGGTGGGCTATTACATCCGCTAGAGGTCCCGCTATGGAAGTGGGAGAGCATTTCTATGGACTTTATTGATGGGCTTCCAAGGTCCAGGAAGGGGAACACGAGCATATGGGTCATTGTGGATAGGCTCACGAAGAGTGCTCATTTTATCCTAGTAAAGAGCAAAAGAACCGCATCTGGACTAGCATCAGTATATCTTCGTGAGATAGTGCGACTACATGGAGCCCCTTCCAGCATAGTCAGTGACCGCGACCCCAACTTTACTAGTCAGTTCTGGAACAGTTTGCAGGAGGCTATGGGCACGAAATTGAACCTGAGTACGGCCTATCACCCACAAACAGACGGCCAAACCGAAAGGGTGAATAGGGTACTTGAGGACTTGTTGAGGCTTTGCATCCTGGATTTTGGTGGTGCTTGGGAAGACCATCTTCCTCTTGTCGAGTTTGCATACAACAACAGTTATCAGGCGAGCATAGGGATGGCACCCTTTGAGGCTTTATATGGGAGGCCGTGCAAGTCACCTACATGTTGGTGGGAATCCACGGATAAGCTTATACTTGGACCCGACATGATTAGGGATACATCCGAGAAGGTTGAGTTGATTAGAAGACGGATGAAAGCGGCCCAAGACCGGCAGAAATCCTATGCTGACAGGCGAAGGTCCGAATTGGAGTTTGAGGTTGGGGACAAGGTTTTCGTGAAGGTTTCTCCTTTGCGGAATGTGGTCCGATTTGGAGCTGTGGGGAAGCTAGCACCGAGATTTGTTGGACCCTTCCCCATCATTGAGAGAATTGGGAAGATGGCTTATAGAGTGCAATTGCCCGAGAAGTTGTCCGGAGTGCACAATGTCTTTCATGTCTCGCATCTCCGAAGGTGCCTGCATGAGTCCGCTGAGGTGGTTGAGCCTAGCATGCTTGAAGACGTGGAGGTAGAGAAAGAAGCAACTTTAAGGAAAGCTCCGATTCGTATCTTGGGGACATAGACCAAGAAGCTAAGGAATCGTGAGGTCAGATTGGTGAAAGTTCAATGGGGTGAAGCCGAAGAGGACGCAACTTGGGAAACCGAGGAGAAGATGCGTGGGCTTTATCCATTCCTGTTTGAGGGTACACTCTCAATCTCTTTTGTTAGTATATCTTTCTCTTTGCTATCCATATTTATCTAGTTATCGTGCTAAACTTGTCATGAGAACCTTAGGTAGAAACCCTTTTGGATGAAACATGTGCTTGAGACATGTTATGTTTGATGGTTGCAAGTGGTTGCAAGTGTTTGCAAGTGGTTACTCGTGGATGCATGATACACATTAGGCACTAGATCGGCTCACACACTCCTCATATTGCATGTGCATGAGTGTTTATGCTTATTCTTGGATGAACTTTGTATGCAATCACATGGATGTTGCATATGGGTGTATGGTTGAGCACGCATATAGACATTATACATTATAGGGATTTGCATACATATGGATACATTTCACTAACATATTTTGCATTGATCATTGCATTAGATAGGTACATATACACACACCTTTGCATATGTTCATACAGCATTTAGAATCCTTTAAGGACAATGGTTGCTCGTGGATGATGTTTTGAGTAGATGGATGTTGGATGGTAGGATACGTTCTTCCTAACTTGAAGATTTCGGGGACGAAATCCTTTAAGGAGGGGAGAATGTAACAACCCGTATTTTTAATAAACTGTTATAACATAAATCGAGGCAGAATTTAATTCAAAAATCAGAATCAGGGGAAACGGGCTATGCCATTGCGTTCGTCTCGAAAAAATACGCGGAATAGAGTCCGAGTTTTCGAAAATCGGAGTCCGTATGACCCGGTTAAGGCCCATTGAAGTTTTCAGAAATTTCTATGCTAAAAACAGGTTTAAATTTCAAACTAAAAACAGGGATTAGGGCTAATCTGGGTTAGGCGGGAAAATTCCCGCCAGGGGCCCATGTCGACAGGCATGTCGACAGGGCACCCAGGGAGTCGACAGCCCTGTCGACAGGGGGTGCCCAGGCAGCTCAGCCTGGTGCACCATTTCTGATTTGGGTTGGGTCATGTGGCTTGGTTCTAGAGAAATCCGAGATCTGACGGGCCAAACCTAATCTAGGGTTAATCCTAGGGCTAAAAACACTCTAATCTTCTATAAATATACCCCTAATCCTACCCTAAAGCCTCATTAATCAATCTAGCAACTAAACTATGTCAATTTGAATCCTCAAATGGCCTCCACCTAAAACCTAGCCTCCACCTTCCTCAAAGTTAAATCATATGAAGATATGATGATCATACAACCTTTTCTATGTTGTATGAATGCTTAATAACTTGCATACTTCATTAAGTAGCAAGTTTGATTTGCTAAAGTTTGCGTTTTGGGATTTTGCAAAAGGGGTTTCTTATTTGAGGCTTTGCTTTGAGTTTTTAAAAGGGCTTCTTCATCTTATTTGGTGGATTTGTGGCTTGTTTATATTTGTAAGCCCTCTTACCTTCACTTTACAAACTCTAAAGTTAATGTTTGGTGAAAGTTGAGATTTTATGTGAGTTTAGTTGATTATGCATGCTTATGCGAACTCACTATGTCATGTTTTATATGATTCATAAGTTATGCATGCTTATGCGAACTCACTATACCATGTTTTATATGATTCATAAGTTATGCATGCATATGCGAGATTTCTATGCCATGTTTTACATGTTTCACAAGTTATGCATGCTTATGCGAGTTTATTATGTCATGTTCTACATGTTTCATGGGTTATGCATGTTTATGCAAGATTATCTTACCATGTTATGCAAGTTTAATGGATTATGCATGCTTATGCAAGATTATCTTACCATGTTATGCAAGTTTGAATGGATTATGCATGTTCACCTTACCATGTTATGCATATTTAATAAGTTATGCATGTTTATGCGAGTTCACTATGACATGATTTGCAAGTTTAACATGTATGCATATTTATTGTGATATGTGAAGTTCATCATGTATGTTATGCTAAGTTACCTTTTATACCCTTATGCGTTATGACGAATATGTAAGCGAGATAATGACGTTGGGAGGGTTTGGGTAAACTTAAAAATACATGAAACTAAAAGATTGGGAATTTACCTATTAAGTTAGGTCTACCCCTTGGGAATTTACCTATTAAGTTAGGTCTACCCAAGTATATGTTAACTTGTAAATATGTTCTAAAGTGGACATGACATTAGATAACATGATATGGCCAACTCGAGGTTAGACCTAGTTGTGGTGTAAATCTTCCCAGGTAACCACAACGTGGGGTCTAATGTGGGTAGTTGGTCATGTTGCACCATAAGACCCGAGGTTAGACCTAGACGTGGTGTAAATCTTCCCAGGTAACCACGGATGTCTAATGTGAGAGGTTGGGTGCATTAAGTAATTAATGCCTCATGATTAAGGTTAAGTCATGGCCCACTAATACTTAACCAATAATGGGGATGCGAGGATTAGATGGGGTTAAGTGGTTACACTTAGTTAATTTAATCCAGGTTTAGTGAGGGGTTAAAACCACACTTAACCCTCTTAGAAACCCTAGCAACGTGGTCTGTTCCAGCAGTAATCCCAGTTTGGTATCATTCACAACCCTAGAGGCTAGGCTAGGGCGGGGCACGATTACTGGACTGATGTAAGCGACCAAAGCGACGGCTGAGTGGTACAGCGGTGCGGGTCCGGCGGGCTACGGACGTGCACGTAGTCCGATGTTGGACAAACTCGAGGCACGTGTACCAGTAGGCTTAGACTGTGCATTATTGCTTAGGTGTCTGGGGTTGACACCTTAGGGCTTGATACACCCGAAGGTGGACCCAGCACAGTCTGACTACATCCATGTGGGCCGTATGGACACCAACACTTGACGTGTTAGGTTTATAGGGAGCCGATCGACTAGACCGTTGGGCTGGGCCTTATACTAAGGTCACTTCAGGTTATTGGGCCAAAGGTTGGGCTAAGGGATCAAGATCTGTTTTGTGGGTTTGCTAGTACACTGTGGTGCAAAGTTTAACCTCGTCTATGTGATGTCACCTTTATCTATTGCCAGTATGTTCATCTCAGTTTCCATCATACTGTTAACTTTATTAGTTTATAGATTGATCGTAGTAGGGCTTACCAGTCTTCTTGACTGACCTGTTTTTCTTTCGCTTCTTTTCTTCCGTTCCCCCCCCCCCCACAGGTTCTCAGGGAGGGACTACTTCTGCTTAGTGGATCTTTGACTTGCTTGTTGGATAGCTCATGTATGGATCTGAGCTAGCTGTGGCTTATCTTTTATTTCTGGGGATTAGTACTGATGTTTTACCATGTATTTTGTTATCACGTATCTAGACTTATGTTGTATTTTGGATTATGACATTTTGATAGTATGTACTTGACTATGTTGGTTTTCTGAGATGATGATGATGGGTTTTTATCTGCTACCGCTGCTTTACTTATATTTATTTTTATATACTCTGTCTTGTGATATCTCCGTGCAAGTTTTACCTTCACAATAACGCCCCTCCAAAGCTAGTACATTCTAAGGAGTGATCCTAGTGGAGGTGGGGTGTTACATTTGGTATCAGAGCACGAGGTTAACAAGATTGAACAAAACTTTTGAAAAAAAAAAACCCCTTTTGAAAAACTATTTTCAAAAACCTACTAAGTATTTTCCAAAATAAAGTCTAGATTATTTTAAGGCTAATCCCCAAAAGCCACCAGCGTTACCCTTCGTTCCCTTGACCTAATCTTATCTTATCTTTTGTTTCAGTATGGCTGAGAATCTTGACATCCCAGATGGAGTGAACGTACCACTCTGGTATAGGAGACTCCAAGAAGCTAGGGCGGCAGCTGGTCCCGCCAACCCTACTCCCACTCCTCCTCCTGTAGTTGAGAATCCTATCCCTAATATCCCTCCTCCGGTGGTTCCTGCTCCCCCTCCTCCAGCTGCTAATATTCCCCCTCCCGTTGCTAATGTTCCTCCTCCTCCCGTTGCTGAGGCTCCTCTTCCTCCTCCTCCCCCTCAACATCCTCAGATTGAGTTTACAAAGGTTTGTAAAGACTTCAAGGCAATGGGAGGCAAGAATTTCCTAGGCACGGAATCTTTCGTTGAAGCTAGGAATTGGCTGAAGGACACGGAGGACTTGTTTGCCATCTTTGGGATAGATGATGAGAGAAAGATCTTATTGACCGTATGGCTTTTGAAGGATGAGGCGGCCTATTGGTGGGAGGTCACCAATGGGACGAGGCCCGTTGAGACTTGGGCCGATTTGAGGGCTAGATTTGTGACCAAGTTTCTATCTTCAGCCGAAGCGAATTTACAAATGGAGAAGTTCATTTCATTAAAGCAAGGTGATATGTCGATCAAGGAGTATGTGAACAAGTTTAATCAGCTGGCCCGCTTTGGTTTGGATATAGTAAACACCCCGGAGAAGAAGGCTCTTCGATTTGCCAGAGGATTGAATGAGCCGCTACAGGGCTTGGCAATGTCACATATTCCGCATGGAGCCACTTTCGAGAGTTTGGTTAATATGGCTCTGCTTCAGGGAGAGGGAAAGAAGGAAGTCAAGTCGGGCGATACTCAAGCAAAGAAGGCTGATTCTCAAGGCAAAGGCAACCAAGGTCAAAGCAGTCAAGGAAATCAGAATAAGAACAAGAAGGGCAACAACAAAGGCAAGGGGAAGTGCAATTACTGTGGCATAGCTGGGCATTTTGCTAAGGATTGCAGGAAGAAGAAAAGGAAGCTCAGTGGTGGATGCTTTTCTTGTGGAGAGGCTGGGCACTTCAGCAAAGAATGCCCAAAGAAGAAAGGACAGGCTGGATCTTCAGGAGGGCAAGTTCATGCTCTCAATGCCGCTTCAGTTCCCGAGCGAGGTAGTGTTTCTGTTGAGAACCTTGTTTATATCTCTGATCTTCCAGTACGTACCTTGTTTGACTCCGGTGCATCACATAGCTTTATTTCATCTAATCTTGTTGATAGCTTGCACCTCAGTACTAGCTTAGTGGAGGATCCCGTTTGTGTCTCGAATCCCATTGGGGGTTCTGCTCATCTATCTATGATATGCGAGGGTCTGAAGATCTCTATACTCAGCGTTGAATTCTTGTGTAGCGCGTATGTTCTAGGTTTCAGGGGATACGGATTGATCTTGGGCATGGATTGGCTGTCTAGATATGGAGCCATTCTGGATTGTGAGCATAGGGTTGTAAGGCTTGTGACTCGCCTGGGCAACACCTTAGAGATTTCATGCAATCCGAAGAATCCCGTCATGTTATGCTATCTAGAATCTCTCGACTCATCAGAGGAGGCCCTTCAGTCTGTAAGGGTGGTCCGGGATTATCCAGATGTGTTTGAAGAAGTTAAGGGGTTGCCCCCTAAACGAGAGATTGACTTTCGCATCTATCTGGTAGATAATGCTAAACCTGTTTCTTTGCCCGTTCGGCATATGGCTCCGCGTGAGAGACGAGAGATGAGCAAGCAAGTGAAAGAATTGCTTGAGAAGGGCTTCATCAGAAGGAGTATATCCGAATGGGGAGCGCCTGTGGTGTTTGCAACTAAGGCAGATGGCTCTCTTCGACTCTGTGTGGATTATAGAGAATTGAATAAGCTGACTAAGAAGAACAGACACCCGTTACCGAGGATCGACGATCTCTTTGATCAACTTGTTGGTGCTTCTGTTTTCTCTCAGCTTGATCTTGCTACGGGTTTTCATCAGCTCAGAGTGGCTGAAGACAGTATAGACAAAACTGCATTCAGAACTCCAGACGGATTCTTTGAATGGCTTGTTATGCCGTTCGGTTTGACGAATGCACCCGCGTATTTTGTGGATTTGATGAGTAGGGTGTTTCGGGAGTTCTTGAATAAGTTTGTCGTGGTCTTTGTTGATGATATTCTAGTCTTCTCCAAGGATGAGGAAGAGCATGCGAGGCACCTAGTAGAGGTGATGAACACACTCAGAGCACACCAGTTAAAAGCCAAGTTCTCCAAGTGCCACTTTTGGAGAAGGGAAGTCAGATTTCTTGGGCATATCGTATCCAAGCAAGGCTTGGCAGTGGATCCCGCTAAGGTGGTTGCAGTTCAGGATTGGAAGACTCCAAAGAATGCAACCGAGGTGAGAAGCTTTCTGGGTCTTGCGGGTTTCTATCGGAAGTTCATCAAGGACTTCGCGAAGATATCCGCTCCTCTTACTAAGTTGACGAAGAAGAACTTAGTCTTTGCTTGGGATATGGATTGTGAGCTTGCTTTTCAGAAGCTCAAGAGAGCCCTTACCTCCGCACCAGTTCTAGCCTTACCCGATGGTGGTAAGATATTTACCGTGTACACCGATGCTTGTGGCACGGGATGGGTGCCGTTCTGATGCAAGAGGGCAGAGTTATATGTTTTGGTGGGAGGCAACTTAAGGTGCATGAGCGGAATTATCCCACTCATGATCTAGATTTCGCAGCGATTGTATATGCGCTCAAAGCATGGCGTCATTATCTTCTGGGAGAGAGATTTGAGTTATATACTGATCATAAGTCCTTGAAGTATCTCTTTTCGCAGAAAGACCTGAACTTAAGACAGCAGAGATGGATGGAATTTTTGGCTTCCTATGATTTTGAGATATCCTATACCCCTGGCAAGGGGAATGTTGTAGCGGATGCGTTGAGTAGGAAAAGGTTGACACTAAGTCCTCTATTTGTTGAAATGAAGAATTTAGAGTTCTTGGCGACCTTTGATTTCTCTTTGGCAATGGAGTCGGTGAACGGTTCCTTGGCATCCCTAGAGCTCAGGCCTACCCTTCTAGATCAAGTCGGGACTTCACAGAAGGAAGACCCCCAGATAATTGAGATCATGGGCAAGCTGGTTCGAGGGGAGACATCTAGTCACCTTGCTCGATATTCTATAGACGATAAGGGTTGGTTGAGGAGGGATGGAAGGCTTTATGTTCCGATGGTAGAAGATTTGGTGAGAAAAGTTCTTGAGGAAGCACACCGCTCCAAGATGACCATACATCCAGGTGGTGATAAGATGTATAAGGACATGAAGCGCGTTTTCTTCTGGCCTGGAATGAAGAAGGATGTAGCTGAGTTTGTCTCGAGATGTGTTATTTGTCAGAGAGTAAAAGCTGAATCAAAGAAGCCCGGTGGGCTATTACATCCGCTAGAGGTCCCGCTATGGAAGTGGGAGAGCATTTCTATGGACTTTATTGATGGGCTTCCAAGGTCCAGGAAGGGGAACACGAGCATATGGGTCATTGTGGATAGGCTCACGAAGAGTGCTCATTTTATCCTAGTAAAGAGCAAAAGAACCGCATCTGGACTAGCATCAGTATATCTTCGTGAGATAGTGCGACTACATGGAGCCCCTTCCAGCATAGTCAGTGACCGCGACCCCAACTTTACTAGTCAGTTCTGGAACAGTTTGCAGGAGGCTATGGGCACGAAATTGAACCTGAGTACGGCCTATCACCCACAAACAGACGGCCAAACCGAAAGGGTGAATAGGGTACTTGAGGACTTGTTGAGGCTTTGCATCCTGGATTTTGGTGGTGCTTGGGAAGACCATCTTCCTCTTGTCGAGTTTGCATACAACAACAGTTATCAGGCGAGCATAGGGATGGCACCCTTTGAGGCTTTATATGGGAGGCCGTGCAAGTCACCTACATGTTGGTGGGAATCCACGGATAAGCTTATACTTGGACCCGACATGATTAGGGATACATCCGAGAAGGTTGAGTTGATTAGAAGACGGATGAAAGCGGCCCAAGACCGGCAGAAATCCTATGCTGACAGGCGAAGGTCCGAATTGGAGTTTGAGGTTGGGGACAAGGTTTTCGTGAAGGTTTCTCCTTTGCGGAATGTGGTCCGATTTGGAGCTGTGGGGAAGCTAGCACCGAGATTTGTTGGACCCTTCCCCATCATTGAGAGAATTGGGAAGATGGCTTATAGAGTGCAATTGCCCGAGAAGTTGTCCGGAGTGCACAATGTCTTTCATGTCTCGCATCTCCGAAGGTGCCTGCATGAGTCCGCTGAGGTGGTTGAGCCTAGCATGCTTGAAGACGTGGAGGTAGAGAAAGAAGCAACTTTAAGGAAAGCTCCGATTCGTATCTTGGGGACATAGACCAAGAAGCTAAGGAATCGTGAGGTCAGATTGGTGAAAGTTCAATGGGGTGAAGCCGAAGAGGACGCAACTTGGGAAACCGAGGAGAAGATGCGTGGGCTTTATCCATTCCTGTTTGAGGGTACACTCTCAATCTCTTTTGTTAGTATATCTTTCTCTTTGCTATCCATATTTATCTAGTTATCGTGCTAAACTTGTCATGAGAACCTTAGGTAGAAACCCTTTTGGATGAAACATGTGCTTGAGACATGTTATGTTTGATGGTTGCAAGTGGTTGCAAGTGTTTGCAAGTGGTTACTCGTGGATGCATGATACACATTAGGCACTAGATCGGCTCACACACTCCTCATATTGCATGTGCATGAGTGTTTATGCTTATTCTTGGATGAACTTTGTATGCAATCACATGGATGTTGCATATGGGTGTATGGTTGAGCACGCATATAGACATTATACATTATAGGGATTTGCATACATATGGATACATTTCACTAACATATTTTGCATTGATCATTGCATTAGATAGGTACATATACACACACCTTTGCATATGTTCATACAGCATTTAGAATCCTTTAAGGACAATGGTTGCTCGTGGATGATGTTTTGAGTAGATGGATGTTGGATGGTAGGATACGTTCTTCCTAACTTGAAGATTTCGGGGACGAAATCCTTTAAGGAGGGGAGAATGTAACAACCCGTATTTTTAATAAACTGTTATAACATAAATCGAGGCAGAATTTAATTCAAAAATCAGAATCAGGGGAAACGGGCTATGCCATTGCGTTCGTCTCGAAAAAATACGCGGAATAGAGTCCGAGTTTTCGAAAATCGGAGTCCGTATGACCCGGTTAAGGCCCATTGAAGTTTTCAGAAATTTCTATGCTAAAAACAGGTTTAAATTTCAAACTAAAAACAGGGATTAGGGCTAATCTGGGTTAGGCGGGAAAATTCCCGCCAGGGGCCCATGTCGACAGGCATGTCGACAGGGCACCCAGGGAGTCGACAGCCCTGTCGACAGGGGGTGCCCAGGCAGCTCAGCCTGGTGCACCATTTCTGATTTGGGTTGGGTCATGTGGCTTGGTTCTAGAGAAATCCGAGATCTGACGGGCCAAACCTAATCTAGGGTTAATCCTAGGGCTAAAAACACTCTAATCTTCTATAAATATACCCCTAATCCTACCCTAAAGCCTCATTAATCAATCTAGCAACTAAACTATGTCAATTTGAATCCTCAAATGGCCTCCACCTAAAACCTAGCCTCCACCTTCCTCAAAGTTAAATCATATGAAGATATGATGATCATACAACCTTTTCTATGTTGTATGAATGCTTAATAACTTGCATACTTCATTAAGTAGCAAGTTTGATTTGCTAAAGTTTGCGTTTTGGGATTTTGCAAAAGGGGTTTCTTATTTGAGGCTTTGCTTTGAGTTTTTAAAAGGGCTTCTTCATCTTATTTGGTGGATTTGTGGCTTGTTTATATTTGTAAGCCCTCTTACCTTCACTTTACAAACTCTAAAGTTAATGTTTGGTGAAAGTTGAGATTTTATGTGAGTTTAGTTGATTATGCATGCTTATGCGAACTCACTATGTCATGTTTTATATGATTCATAAGTTATGCATGCTTATGCGAACTCACTATACCATGTTTTATATGATTCATAAGTTATGCATGCATATGCGAGATTTCTATGCCATGTTTTACATGTTTCACAAGTTATGCATGCTTATGCGAGTTTATTATGTCATGTTCTACATGTTTCATGGGTTATGCATGTTTATGCAAGATTATCTTACCATGTTATGCAAGTTTAATGGATTATGCATGCTTATGCAAGATTATCTTACCATGTTATGCAAGTTTGAATGGATTATGCATGTTCACCTTACCATGTTATGCATATTTAATAAGTTATGCATGTTTATGCGAGTTCACTATGACATGATTTGCAAGTTTAACATGTATGCATATTTATTGTGATATGTGAAGTTCATCATGTATGTTATGCTAAGTTACCTTTTATACCCTTATGCGTTATGACGAATATGTAAGCGAGATAATGACGTTGGGAGGGTTTGGGTAAACTTAAAAATACATGAAACTAAAAGATTGGGAATTTACCTATTAAGTTAGGTCTACCCCTTGGGAATTTACCTATTAAGTTAGGTCTACCCAAGTATATGTTAACTTGTAAATATGTTCTAAAGTGGACATGACATTAGATAACATGATATGGCCAACTCGAGGTTAGACCTAGTTGTGGTGTAAATCTTCCCAGGTAACCACAACGTGGGGTCTAATGTGGGTAGTTGGTCATGTTGCACCATAAGACCCGAGGTTAGACCTAGACGTGGTGTAAATCTTCCCAGGTAACCACGGATGTCTAATGTGAGAGGTTGGGTGCATTAAGTAATTAATGCCTCATGATTAAGGTTAAGTCATGGCCCACTAATACTTAACCAATAATGGGGATGCGAGGATTAGATGGGGTTAAGTGGTTACACTTAGTTAATTTAATCCAGGTTTAGTGAGGGGTTAAAACCACACTTAACCCTCTTAGAAACCCTAGCAACGTGGTCTGTTCCAGCAGTAATCCCAGTTTGGTATCATTCACAACCCTAGAGGCTAGGCTAGGGCGGGGCACGATTACTGGACTGATGTAAGCGACCAAAGCGACGGCTGAGTGGTACAGCGGTGCGGGTCCGGCGGGCTACGGACGTGCACGTAGTCCGATGTTGGACAAACTCGAGGCACGGGTACCAGTAGGCTTAGACTGTGCATTATTGCTTAGGTGTCTGGGGTTGACACCTTAGGGCTTGATACACCCGAAGGTGGACCCAGCACAGTCTGACTACATCCATGTGGGCCGTATGGACACCAACACTTGACGTGTTAGGTTTATAGGGAGCCGATCGACTAGACCGTTGGGCTGGGCCTTATACTAAGGTCACTTCAGGTTATTGGGCCAAAGGTTGGGCTAAGGGATCAAGATCTGTTTTGTGGGTTTGCTAGTACACTGTGGTGCAAAGTTTAACCTCGTCTATGTGATGTCACCTTTATCTATTGCCAGTATGTTCATCTCAGTTTCCATCATACTGTTAACTTTATTAGTTTATAGATTGATCGTAGTAGGGCTTACCAGTCTTCTTGACTGACCTGTTTTTCTTTCGCTTCTTTTCTTCCGTTTCCCCCCCCCCCACCGGTTCTCAGGGAGGGACTACTTCTGCTTAGTGGATCTTTGACTTGCTTGTTGGATAGCTCATGTATGGATCTGAGCTAGCTGTGGCTTATCTTTTATTTCTGGGGATTAGTACTGATGTTTTACCATGTATTTTGTTATCACGTATCTAGACTTATGTTGTATTTTGGATTATGACATTTTGATAGTATGTACTTGACTATGTTGGTTTTCTGAGATGATGATGATGGGTTTTTATCTGCTACCGCTGCTTTACTTATATTTATTTTTATATACTCTGTCTTGTGATATCTCCGTGCAAGTTTTACCTTCACAATAACGCCCCTCCAAAGCTAGTACATTCTAAGGAGTGATCCTAGTGGAGGTGGGGTGTTACACCAATTCACAACAATAAATATCGTCCATGGTTTGTGGACGAGGGGCGTGTGTGTGTGTATATATATATATATATATATATATATAATATAATTGCTATATTTCACTTGCATTTCAACACATATATCAATTACTCTATGCATGTATAATTCATACTTCGCTCATATAGCTTACACCACGCATGTACATGAGGTATACAACACGTGTGTAATTTATATTTCGCTTATATAGCTTACACCACGCATGTACATGAGGTATACAACACATGTGTAATTTATATTTCGCTTATATAATTTATACACGACATTTTCCATTCAAATTCTATTAATTTAGATTTCTCACATTGGTTTGCGGAGTGCTAAAAATCGTAGATGACTCAGAAAAATCCGCGGCTTCTTCTATGAGGTAGAGAGCTTCCTTGCGGTCCCGATGTTTCCTGTTTCATCAAATTCCGTCAACACACCAAAAAGATATGATTTTTAAAGTGCAGACATAAAAAAGGACTCACCTTTCTCGACGGTTCAAAACTAGGTTTGCGGTTCTCGCGAAATCCGTGGCACGTGGGGACGATCGGGGAGTTGGACGTGGAAGAGCTTCGAGAGGGGGTCCAGTCGCTGGTGGTTTGGTGGCGCTCAGTGGTCGGGATCGTCGTCGGCGGCGCCAGGAATTGGCGGGCTTTCTGGCCTCGATTCAGGCGGAGGAGGCGTCGAGAGAGGTCGTGGGTGGGTCAGATCTTACGAGGGGACGGAGGCGCGTCGAACGGCGGTGGTGGCTTTGGCTGGAAGTGGCTATAGCGGCGGCAGCGAAGGAGAGAAGGGGGGAACGGGTTTCGCCATTGGTTCGGGGGTTTGGGGTTTTTATTTTTATTTTTTTAATTATGAAAGAAAAAATCCTATTGGCCGATATATATCTTATATTTTTAAATAGTGTTTTCTCCAATGAACTCCTTTTTAAACCCAACGACTGTCGTCCCTAGCTAAATACCCCCATTCCGGACACAATGGGATATGTTTCGTTGGCCAATTCAACTGTTACAGTCAGTTATTTTTCAAATTAAAGTATAAAACATTTAATTTTTAACTTTGAACGTACATTTCAGTTTGCCAGGGCCACAAACTGATTCGAAAAATTCCCGAAAAATAAATCTAGCTTTGTTTTGACGCTACGGTCCCAACAAAACTAGTTTCGTCGAATTCTGAGATCGTTTGAAAAATGGCCATTTTCTGGTCGATCCAATTTAACAGAAATTGACCAAACACATTTTCTTTTGCCACGCTCACATACTAGCTTCAAAAATTATGAAATTTGAAACCTAGCAATAGTTTGACATCCCAGACCCAACAAAAGTGGTTTCATCGAATTCTGAGGTCGTATGCAAAATATCAATTTTCCAGGGCTATATATTCTATATAGCGACCATTCTGAAAATTCATTCGGCCGTAACTTTTGATTCCCGTTATGAAACTTCGATTTTTCAGATTCGTTAGAAAGGTATTGATAAACAAATTTAGATATTTTTGGTTTCGCTAAAATCTGTTATATTCTCCACCCTGCACAGTCAGTCAAAGTTTGAATTCAAAATTTCAAACTGACTCACTATTTCTAATTCACTATTTTATTGAAATATTCTATTTCAATTGTTCAAATTTCTTTGAAATCACCAATTTAAATTTTTTAAATTGGCTCGTATTTTCCGGGTTATTACACATTTAATCTCGGAAAATCAGTCGATCTTTATGCTAGATAGATACATTGCTGAAAACATCCTACTTGCTTATGAACAAATCAGACATTTCAATTGGAACGGCAATGTTAAATTCTGTATCAAGATTGATTTACAAAAAGCATATGATGTGATTAATAGGGATTTTATATGTCACATGTTAAATATGATGGGTTTTTCTAATTACATTTTTAAAGTCATTAAAACATGTATTACCATCCCTACTTTTTCCATACTGATTCAGGGGAGTCCAAAGGGTTTTATTTTCAGCAACAGGGGTTAAAGACAAGGTGACCCTCTTTCACCGTATTTGCTTTGTGTTGCAATGGAATTTTTTTCAATTCAGATGTTTAAGGTGGCCAATAATAAACTGGTGGAGCCCATCTACAAATTTGAACTTTTAATCACACATTTTATTTATGCTGATGATTTGATGATTTTTGCCAAAGCTAAAATAAGACGTGTGAAGGAAATCATTTTTTTTTATAGAAGATGAAGGATATGGCTGGTACTAGTACAAAATATGCTAGGTTCTTCGCCTCATTTGCTTCTGTTGTTCTTTCAACAGAAGCAAATATCATTTGCTTCTGTTGTTCTAGTAGCTGAAGCAAATGCACAGAAGCAAATAGTGTTAAACAACGTTATTTGCTTCTGTTGTGCTCACAACAGAAGCAAATAACATCAGTTGCTTCGTAGTGTTGGCAACTGAAGCAAATGCACCAAAGCAAATAACGTCATTTGCTTCAGTTGTCTTTACAACCTGAGCATTTAATGTTATTCGCATCGGTTCTTTAGGAACTGAAGCAATTACACCAAAGCAAATAGTTTTATTTGCACTGATTCCTTAGAAGCAGATCAAATGCATTGAAAAAATGCAATTATTTTAACTAGAGCAAAAACACATAGCAATAATCAAGAATAACGACTTACATATGTTATCATTCATAATTTATGATTACCAATAAATAACTTATAATTATTAAACATTATAAATAATTAGTATTAAATTTTCGTATTTAATAATCCATCATAGTAAATTATTGATAATTCATAGTTATAGTTAATATTTATTGAGTAATAAGCATATTAATATTTAATACCAAATTATTAATGATCAGCATAAAATAACTAATGTTTATCATTTAGCATTTAATCAATAAGTATTATTTAATAATTAAGTAATAATATTAATAATTTGAATAATAAGTATTACTTCATACAGAAAATATTTAATAAATAATTAGTAACTATAAATATTAATAATAAGATATAACATTTAGTATTTTATATTTTGTAATTAATATTTAGTAGTTTTAAAAAATTCAAAATTTTGGAATTAAAAAATAACAATCTCGATTTAACAAATGCTATTGATTATTTCACATGTAATTTAAAACTAACATTAAATAGTCACTTCAAATAATTAATTTAGAGAAATAACAAATGACAAATAGTGATATAACATTAATCTTCAATAACTAGTAAATACCGTTGAATTATTATTTTTAATAATTAATTTTTGATTATTAATTTTAATATATAATATTTAGTAATAAAAATTACAATTAAACAACTACCATTAGCTAGATAATTAATATTTATTATTAATTTTTAATAAATATTATATTACATAATTTAGTGGTAAAAACCAACAACTAATTAACAGTTAATAATAAAAAAGAAGAGTAATGTTTGGTATTTACTATTTAAAGTAGAATTATAATTGGTGTGTATTATTTATTACGTAACAAAAAATAAGTCAAAAAATATTCACAAAATTTAAAAATAAAATTTTGGAATTATGAAAAGAATCAAAGTAAAAGTTAACGTTTCATAATAAAATATTGAAACTCATAAACATAATTAATAAGTAATAATGTATACTGAATATATGATACTTTACACTTAGTTGTTTATTAATAATAATTCAGACATAATGATTGTTAATGTAAATTAATTTTTACCATCTAAAGATTAATTATTCATAAACTAAACAAAATAGTATATACTTGATAACAATATTTAACAATTAATATTAAATTATAATTGAGAAGTAATAAGCAATAATTAATAAATAGAAGATAATTAAATAGAGATTGATTTTACCGAATAAAATAGAAATTAGTAATTAGTAGCCAATAAACTACAAAAAATTAATGGTTTATTTATAGTAACTTATTATCGTTAATTATTAATAGCTAATAAATTATTATTAACATTTATCAATTACAGTTATTGTTAACAAATATAATTAAAATTGGTAATCAATAATCAGTAAACTAGAAGTAAGAATTAATTAATAATTATACTTCATTGTTAATCTTATTTATTATTGTGAATATGTAACAGGTAATAAATAAAATTAATAATTAGTTGATAATTAGAAGTTTTCCAACTATTCAATGTTTTCGTTTCCCACTGCGTGTTTCGTTCAGCGTAATCTTTTGGTTCCCTCCTAACCTTTTGTTCCCGCTTCTTTTTTTGGTTTCCCCCTCTTTTTGTTCCCCTGCTCCTCCCGTATCATCTATTACTCCTTTCATAACATCCACATTCTCCTCTTTTTCACTAAACATTTGTTTACAATCTCAACCGTTCCGTTGTCTTTCTCTGCGTTTTGATTTCTTCAATCTCTCACTCTCTTCCTCAACAATTCATTCTCCTCTTCCCCTGTCAGCGTTTCCTCTTCTCCTCTCAAAATTCTGTTCTCCGGGTTATTTCCAATTATTTTTTAAGACAAAAGAAAGAAATATCAAAATCAAGTAACCCTTTTGAACCAAATCTAAAGCATAAAGGGATTCAGTACAAACCCTAACCAAATCTAAATCAAGTATCCCAACGAACTTTTCTACATCCTGTAACCGCTTCCTGTTTACTCTACCTTCCCTCTTGCCGTTTATACCTGCGTTGACAACATTTTCGAACATCTTCTCTCCATGCTTGGATACCAGCCATTCCAATAGATTCTCTTCCCTATGTCTGTGTCGCTGCAAAGAGGTGCTAATTCTGCGTAGTACTGCTGACTTGTGGATTGCAAGTGAGTTCACTCATAGTTTGTTCACTTCAATTGTTCTCGCTTTGCTGTAATTTCTCATGCTTATCTTAATATACAACGCTACCTTCTCCATTTCATGCCCTATATTTTCAAGCAAACAAACTGTTTGATTATATGTGCTCATCAGTTTTTACTTCTATGATTACTTGTTTCACAATAACTTGAGTGGGAATAGTTTTTACTTCTATGATTACTTGTTAATTGCAGGTTTTTATTGATACTATGTCTATGTTGACTTGTTTATAAATAACTTTTCTTTATATGGTGCCTGCAATCTTTTAGTTTATATTCAATCATCCGTTCTGCATTTGCATGTGATATGGAAGAAATACTGGCCCTGAAGGATGGAGATTGAGGCATAGACATTTTGAAACTGTGACATCGCTAATTCAACTATGTTGGAAATTTTCCCTGGAGGTGCAGCTTATGAAATATAAATTGAGTTTGGGTACCTGTTTCTCCAGATCTCATTCCCTATAATAACCATCTTCTGTTTATGCTCCTCATATCTTGCCGATAATAGAATTCGATATTTAAGCTCTGGTTATTTAAATTCATTGTGAACATTTAGAACATCCAAGTAAAGATATATTTGCACTCAGGTTAATGGTCACAGTTTCTTCTCGTATTGTCATGGATAGGCATCGCTATTTGGAAACCGGCATGTTTATTTGAACCTCCACATTACATTGATCAGTTATCTCAGTTTGGTTATTAGGTCGATTGTCTGTAGTCATAAATGATGATCATGATGATTGTTGCAAGGTTCATGTTAATTGCATTGAAAAGAAAGGTAATTTTCTTTTGTTTATCTGGATTGGATTGTTATTAAAACATGTTTTGATACTTGATTTGGAATGATAAAATGCTTGTTTAAGGTTCTGCAACTTCATGTTCTTTAGTTTTTCTGGTTGACAGGTGTTTTTTAAGATCTGAAACGTACTATGATGTATTTTGCAGTCATCGTTATCCTGATATTTTCAAATTTATCCAAAGTTAACAAGCACTTCAGTGCAAGCATCAACTTTTGTTTTAGCCTTTGTTAGTTCACGTGGGAGCCCATTTGACTACATTTTATTTTGACACTCTTTAAAAAGAAGGATTGAATAATAACTTCTAATTAAATTTAAATAGCGATTTACATGCATTAGTGTTTGGATGCAATCTGACATTTAAGTTAGATAAGTAAAATAGTTTGTTAAGACTAGCTATGAAATATACTCACATGTCATGCGCAATAAATTGGTTTTTCTTATGTTTTTTGGTTATTAGTCATTTTTATACTCTATTCATGAGTTTCGGATATCGTAAATGAAATAAGTAGCTTGGAAGGAGTTTTAACTTAGTTGTCAAACACCAAATGTCGGACATGCTCATATTGTATTGCACTTCACATCTCATATTTTGTTCCAATTGTTTATTGTAAATACTATTATTTGTCTCATATTATGTTCTAGTAATTTTCTAAACACAATTATTTTTTATGGAAGGTGGTGTCTATTTCTAGCTAGCGAGAAGAACAATTTTAGCTATACCATCCTTTCAGTAGAGAATGGCCACACTCTCCATTTATTTGGTTTAACATAGTAAACCCATCAATATTTATGCTTAGCAGTCTGTCATTGTTTATTCTTCAATAAGTGTAGGGTGGGTTGGTTGTGGGGAGGGTATGGTTTCAATTATCATTGTGATGAACTGGTTTCAAGCTGCTCATGTTGAATTTTAAACTTTATTATTATTATGGGAAATTGTTATTGCCATTTTTTTATTCTTTTTTATTTTTATTTTGTGCAGCCTGCACTTGCCTACATTGTTCCAGGTGTTATTGGGTCTGTAGGCATTGCTTGCTTGTTGAATGGAGAAAATAAAGCAGTAAGTTTGAAATTCCTAACTGATTTGAACAAGTGATTTTTTTTAGTTTTATTCTGTTGGACTCTTGGATTTTTTTTGTTTTCCTAACAGTTAAAGTCATAGCAGTAACATAAGTAACTTTTGTATTAAATATGTTAACTGTTAAAAGTCATAGCATTAACAGAAGTAACAATCTTGTTTATGCTATCAGCCTAACTTTTGTACTAAATTTGTTGTTTTTAAATAAATATATAGACCAAATCCTACCAAACCGTTAATTGTTTACCCCCGTTAGCTATCAATAAAATAATTTGCTGTTAGCAGCATCATTGTTGGATACTCATTAAAACATCCATTTTGCTTTGTTGTTCAGGTACCGCACTATGTTAGATTGTAGCCAACAACCAAAGAGTAACATGTTAAAAGAAACCCATGAGAAACTATATTCATTGAGGCTTGGTTTGTTTCTAAAGGTTTGTTTTTTTAGTAAGAGCTGCATTTTGTAAATATCGTATTCCGTCTTAAAATCGTGATTTTGTAGTTAGTAAGTTGTACTTTCTAGGTTGTACTTGGTAATTTTTTGTATTAAGACTAGATTATTAGCATTATTATAGAATTATTTTGTTTCTTTTGTTATGTTGATGCTCTTAAATGTGTGGATTATCACATTATCAATGAAATTATTACATTCAATTATTCAGTTTATATTGATACATAGTATGATTATATAATTGCAAGAGATAATTATTTGAGTTATATATCCATTACTTATCTGAGAATTATAGTAATTTGCAAAGGCTTTTTTGGTTGTTAAATATAGTTTTTTGCTTTTGATGTAAGCACAACAGAATCAAAAACGGATGATTTTGTTGCTTCAGTTGTGTATCAAAAGCAACAAATTTTGATTTATTTGCGTCTTCTTTATTTTCTTTGGTTGTTGAATGAAGCAATAGGGGTAAAAATCAAAGCAAAAAGTGTTTTTTGCCGAAGCAATACCTTTTGGTTTACTGCATCGTCTGCAATTGCTTCTGTTGTAGAATCGAAGCAACATGGGGTAAACAACAGAAACAACATGCCAGTTTTGTAGTAGTGTGGATTAGAACTAAATAATGTTAAATCCAAAATTTTCTTTAATAAAGGAGTGGACAACAAAAATCAAATTCATCATTTACTTGACATGAAGGAGGGGAGATGGCCGATCAAATATTTGGGTATTTCTTTGCCTACGAGCTATCTTAATTTTGCAGATTATGGAGAACATTTTGATAAAATTAGAAGACAAATGGATAGTTGGGATTGCAGATTGCTATCTATTGCAGGAAGAATAGAACTTATCCCATCGGTTATTACCTCAATGGTATTATGTTGGAAGTTGACTTATCAATTGCCATCGGCTACTATTGGAAAGATAAATAAATTGTGTGCAAATTTTGTTTGGGCGGGGAAAAAACATAAGATATCTTGGGGACACCCTTTGCACACCTAAATATGAGGGAGGAGTGGGTCTTCACTATTTCAAGGATATTAAAACAGCGGCTGCCTTAAAACTGCTTTGGTATTTTATTAGTGGGAACAGTTTATGGAAAAAATGGATGGATAAAAGATATTGTGCTGATGATCATTTCTGGGTGATGAATATTGATTCAAACAGTTCATGTACATGGAAATCCATTCTTAGACCGAGGCAGGTGAGTTTACACCGTTTAAATAGATGTATTTCTAGCAGAAAAAATTCTTTGCTATGGTTTGACTCGTGGATTAATAATAATACCTTGGTCAACATTCTGGGATGGGGTTCTCTAAGCATTTGTGGTAGGGACAACCAAAAGGTCACTATTATTATCAAAGATGGCTTCTTTAATGCAAATAACCTGACGGTTACTAGAATGATATCTGATCAAATTAATAACGTTAGTATACACCATTCGTTAGATATAGATTTCTGGAGCTAGAATGGGATAAAAGACGGGTTTTTTTCCTACTCAGCGCGGGATTTGTCTAGAGAACACCTTCCTAAAATTTACTGGTGTAAAGTGACATGGCATTATATTAACAACCCTAAAATGTTAATGTGTACGTACAAAGCTATGCTAAACCTCCTAAACATTAAAGATAGTAAGATTGCATGGGAATATGAAGTAAATTCTGATTGTGTGTTATGTACTGGAAATTTGGAGAATAGAGACCACCTGTTCTTTCAGTGTCCGTACGCAGCTTATTTATGGGTTCGTTGTAGAGTTAAACTTGGCATCCCTCCCTCTGTCGTTGATCCGTTGGTTATTGAGAATGAGATGCTTCATGTTAAAACATCGTTTAACAACAAAGATTTTATCCAAGATATTGCTTTCTATAGCATCACCACTACCATATATCATATCTGGTCTGAAAGGAATGCAAGATTACATGGTAATCAGAGTAGAAACAAATATCAGCGATGGGAATTAATTGAATTATATATTAATTACCTCCTTTGGAAATCAAAACGATGAAAATTCCTTAAACATGAAGATCTGAAGATACCTGAGATGTGGGGAATCGATTTGTTGGATGGAGGCTGAAGGTTTGCGGAGTATTTGTGAAGATCGACGACCGCCATTTACAATTTCCAATTTGGGAAATTTCAGTTTCGAAGTGGTACTTTAGCAGCCGCTTTTTGACCTAGTTGATGTGGTTTGGACCTGTTGTGGGCTTTTGGATCCATTATTTTGTTTTTGCGCTTAGTCCTTGTCCTCCTTTTGTTTAAGCCCAGCGTGTTGTGGCTTGTTTCATGTTTTTGGGTTGGGCAGCAGTTTATTTTGTTGATTGATTTTGCCCAACGTACATTGTACAATTTTTATTGTTTCGTTGTCAATAAATGCCACACTCTTTTTTTCTATCTAGTACTGACGCTGAGTACTAGTTTAGGTTTTTAACGAGGCGGTTTGCCCATTGTCAAAAAAAAAAAAAAAACATATATATATTATTCAAGAAATTCTTAAATCAAAACTTAATGATATAAATGAATATTCTAAAGTGTAAAATCATATGAAATCATAATAATACATTATATAAACATATTGTTAGCCTACTTTGTGAATTAGGCTACACAAAGAGCAAATAGTGGGAAAGCCATCATCCGGTTCGGATCGGAAGGAACCAGCGAAGGAAAGAAGCATAAATCAAAGACGCAGACATCACATCGGTTCGGTTCGGAGAAGTACTTCAGCGACACCAAAAGAAAGCAAGTAGCCTCATCGGATCGGATCGGAGGCGACCGATCTGAACCCCTTTTTGCTGAACCTGTGACCGTTGCTACACACGTTCCCTGAAGACTCGGACCAAGCACGACCATTTCCTCCCACGATCTCCCACTAAATCGATGTGTTGTCACCATCTGGAGGCCTCCGAACCCGACTCTTATGGATGGGTGCCATGCAGTTCCGAACCGGAGCCAAGGTGATTTTTCACCTATAAACAGGCCATCAAGGGTCCTTTGAAGGGATCTTTTGGAAAATTCTCAGCTCTAACTTTCTTCATAGCCGAACTTCACAACCATATTCAGATCAAAAATCATCTCTTAAAGTCTATTTTTGAGAGATTTGAGTGAGCTTATGCATTGTAATTGTGAAGTTGAGTGAGAATCATTGTTGTATTTGCATTCAGATCATCAATTAAAAGAATAGAAAGTGGGCGTAGGCTCTTTAATGCTGAACCACTATAAATCGTGTGTTCTTCGTTGCTTTTTAGTTCTATTTCATTAAAATCATAACTAATTTGGGTGTTAGAACCAATTTTTGGTCTAAGATTTTGGTTCTTTTACTGAGAAGACTTTGAATTCTGAAGTTTTTTTTTTTGGATTATCGTTCTATTTTTTGGATCTTTAAGTTCAAAGAAGTTAATCCTTCATTTCCGACACTTTCAAGTATTTGCTAACTAATTTCTGAAGAATCCATCACCATGGCCAAAGGAAAAGGGAAAGAAACACAAGGCGCTCGGGAGAATGAAGCCAATCAGAGTCAGCAAGCCTTGGTAATGATAAGATCGCGGGGACAAGGATCTGGAGAGGGCCGATCCGAACCGGAGTTGCCGAACCAAAGTAATGAAGCCCGTCTGAACCGATCCGAAGGCATGGATGCTGATGCTGCTCCTGTTCCCCTGCCAAACCGAACCAACCCTACTCCCATGTCCCGATCCAAACCGGTTGTAGCTGAAGCTGGCATGTCTACTCGAGTTCCTACCAATGCTCCGATGCCGGCCGCGACAACTAGTGAGCGACCTGATCCGTCTGCACCCAACACTCAAGGGGATTTTGGACGCTTCTTTGAAATGCTTGAGAGCACTAGGGATGCTTTGGAAGCTCACAAGCGGGATAACCTTCTCATGCCAGAGAATATGAGAACCATGAGTAGGGAAATTGGCGAACGTCGCAGGCAGAAGACATCTTCTCCAATTTGCTGCCTTGTTGCCGACCTTTCTTCCTCTTCGGATAAAGATCGACCACATGAGAGGAGGCTATATGAAAGGGCAGAGAATCTCAATCAATTGACCTTCGGATCTTTGGGATCCCGTGAAGATGCTGCTCATGTGTTAGGACCTGATAATCCGATCCTGAATGAACCTATGTTGCTGCCTATGCGTGGATCACATGTTCTACCCAGGGATCCTGATATGGCCAATCCCACACATGGGCAGCTCCTCCAGCCCTTCCTCCTGGGATTTACCGGGAGCATAGGGAACAAAGTAGATTGGCTGCTGTCAGGAACAGAAGGGCGACATCTGACCTAGGGCCCAGAGGCAACCCAAATATCAGACATAGGTGACCCGGGGGCAACTCGGATGTTAGGGCCAGAGAGCCAGAACCTACCTTGACGAATGCTGATGTAGAGGCAATGATACGCCAGATCATAACAGAAAGTCGGAATTATACCAATAAAGACTGGGGCATTGAGCGGAATCATACCCCATTCACTGATGACATACTGGAGTTCCAGTTCCCTCGGCGATTTAATTTGCCGCAGATGGATAGGTACTCCGGGAGAACCGACCCAGGGTAGCACCTGATGAGATATGCATGGTTTATGGATGCTGCAGCAGCCCCAGACGCCGTAAAGTGCAAGGCCTTCCCGATTTATTTAAAAGATGTAGCACTGATGTGGTTTACTCGACTCCCTCCGCGGTCAATATCAACTTTCGTAGAATTGAGTGAGTGCTTTATGAACCAGTTCCGACTTCACGCCCGCAAGTCTAAGAGCGTTATTGAACTATCCAGAATTAAGCAGGCCCCGGGTGAATCATTGAAATCATACTTGGAATATTTTAATTCAACAGTTACGGAAGTAAATGATCCGCATGAGCCAACCATACTAATGGCCCTGATAGATGGAGTCGACTCTGATACTGAATTCAGAGATTATCTATCTGGAAAACCACCTCGCACTAGGGAACTGTTCTATGAAAAAGCCAACATTCGATTAAGGCGAGAGGAAGTCCGAGCCAATAAGAAAAGAAAAGCTGAAGGGATTTCTAAGGAAAGTGTCCAAAGCAACGTCGCCGTGAAGCAGTCCGACGATAGTTCAGGAAAGGTTGAAGTGAACGTCGGCAATAAAGGTGGAAGTGGTAACGGTAGGAATAGAAATGGTGGTAGGAGGAATCAGAATAGGGAGAATAGCTCTGAAAAAAGGCCCCGATTCCAGACTTTCGAGAACTATACCCCATTGAGTGACAAGCTGGACAACATTTACCTTGATGCATACAATGTTCTACAGCATAAGAAGCCGCCAACCAGAGATTCTACGAAGAAGGAGATAGCCACGGGAAAGTTTCGCTTATTTCATGGTACCCACGACCATTCCACCAACGAATGCCGCCACCTGAAAGATGTAGTTGAAAAGTTGTTGCGAGAAGGAAAGCTTGACGAATTCAAAGTGGCCCCAAGAAACAAGGGGCAAGGGGGCAAGCCCCAAACCGAGATTAACCTGCTCCCAGACCTACAGCCCAGAAGAAAGGCAAAGGGATTGTCATTAATACCATCGTAGGATGGCCCCATCCAGCAGCTCATAGTTCCAGAGCGATGGATCAATACGTTAACGTAGCCAAGCATTTTGAGGTAGGAGAGAGAAGCAGTCTTGAAGACATCACACCAGTAAAGCAACAAAAGACGATGTCTGACGACGTCATTTTCCGTGATAGGGATGATATTGGAGTTATGTCGCCCACTGAAGACCCGCTAGTGATCACTACGAACATCGGCCCCGCATTAGTCCATAAGGTGTTAGTGGATAATGGGAGCTCAGTCAATATTCTTTTTAAGTAAGCCTTCGAAAAAAAGAAGCTCGAAGCAAAAGACTTAAAGCCTTGTAAAGGATGGATACAAGGCTTCAATGGAGCGTCGACAGCTCCCATGGGATATGTAGAGTTGCCAGTGACGTTGGGACAGGGAAATCGCCAGAGAGTGAGGATTCTCCCGTTTGATGTTTTGGATATCGAATCACCCTATAATGCCTTTTTGGGCCAACCGGCCCTTGCAGAATTCAGGGCATACATTGCGCCCTGGTGCTTACTGCTTGAATTCCCCACTAACACAGGAGTTGGGGTAATGAGAGGTGATCAGGTTACAGCTCGAGCTTGCTACATGGCAGAGCTGAAGATGCTGATGAAGGGGATGAGTCTAGAGCCTAAGGATGCATCTCCCCCTACGAAGGAAAACCCCGAATAGCAGCTAAGGGGTCCAGCCCCGAGAGAGTCGCCCGGAGACTTGCCTGAGGATATGGACCCCAGAGAAGATGAGGGGCCTGGGGGCAGAATGGTTACTCCCAATGAGACAACGATGGATATCCCCATCGAAGAAGCAGATTTAACAAAGGTTCTGAAGATTGGATTGCAGTTAGACCCACTTCGAGCAAAGGAGTTGGCCGACTTCTTGAAAGCAAACCTAGATGTGTTCGCCAGGACCCATGCTGATATGTGTGGGATATCGCCGGCCGTTATGAGTCACTCCTTGAGCATAAACCCAAAACACTCGCCTGTCAAGCAAAAAAGACGGATGTTGGGCCCTGAACGATCAACCGCTTTAAAATAAGAAGTGTAGAAGTTGAAGAACAACAGATTTATAAGAGGTTCGAAGTATCCCGACTGGATATCGAATCCCGTCCTAGTCAGAAAATCGAACGGGAAATGGCGGACCTGAATTAACTTCTCCGATTTGAACAAAGCTTGCCCGAAGGATATTTTTCCGCTCCCTAGGATTGATCAGCTAGTAGACTCTACAGCCGGACGTGAACTCCTGTCACTCATGGATTCCTATTCAGGATATAATCAAATCCCCATGCATATACCAGATCAAGAGCACACAAGCTTCATTACAGACTTAGGTTTGTACTGCTATGTGGTAATGCCATTCAGACTGAAGAATGCAGGAGCTACATATCAGCGCTTAGTCAATCAGATGTTCTATAACTAGATTGGGAAAACCATGGAAGTTTACGTAGATGATATGCTCGTGAAATCCAAGCAATCTCCCGATCATACGAAGGACTTAGCAGAAATGTTCAGCATACTACAAAGGTATGGGATGAAGTTGAATCCCTTGAAGTGTTCCTTTGGATGGTATCAGGCAAGTTCCTTGGCTTTATTGTGAGTTCCAGAGGAATTGAAATCAATCCGGACCAAATAGCAGCAATCCGGAATATAGAGGAGCCGCGAAAGATTAGGGAAGTTCAAAGCTTAGCTGGGAAGGTTACAGCACTGGGTAGGTTCATCTCCAAAGCAACAAATAAGTGTGTACCTATCTTCGACCTAATTAAGCGAGGAAAACGAAATTTCGAGTGGACTCCTGATTGTGTGGAGGCCTTCCAGAATTTGTTAAGTCTGTTGGAGAAGCCTCCCATCTTGTCGAAGCCAGTGGATCATGAGGACTTGTTTGTCTACTTAGCGGTATCATCCCATGCCGTCAGCACCGCATTGGTACGTGAAGAAGATAAGATCCAGAGGCCTGTATATTATGTGAGTAAGAAATTAGCTGCAGCGGAGAGGAATTATCCGAAGATAGAAAAGCTCGCTTATAGCCTTCTTATCGCATCGCTGAAGCTTCGCCACTATTTTCAAGCTCATCCAATAACTATCTTTACCGACCAACCTCTTCGTCAAGTGTTGCAACGACCCGAAGCATCGGGGAGACTTCTTAAGTGGAACATTGAACTTAGCCAATTTGATTTAAATTTCCAACCCAGAAGGTTAATTCGAGGACAAGCCTTGGCCGACTTCATAGCTGAGTTCACGATTCCTGAAGAGGATGTGTTGGGAGACGAATCTGGACCTTCAAAGGGAACACTTGAGCTGAGCCCTTGGAAGCTTTACACCGATGGGGCTAGAAATGATCGACGATCTGGTGCTGGAGTTGTTTTGATCACTCCTGAAGGACGGTCGATCTATTATGCATTACGACTTGAGTTTCCAGCAACCAACAACGAAGATGAGTATGAGGCCCTGATTGCTGGGCTGAAACTTGCTAAGGAGCTAGGAGTGACTGTGCTAGACATTTTCTGCGATTCCAAAATAGTAGTCTGCCAGGTACGGAAGGAATTTGTAGCCAGAGGACCTCAGTTAATCACTTACCTTGAAAAAGCGGAAGAATTGCTAGGTCACATGGAACGGTATAGCATAACACACATTCCGAGGACCGAAAATCAAAAGGCAGACAAGCTAGCTAAGTTGGCCAGCTTCGACGATCCTGAGGAAACAGAGTTGGTTCCAATAGAGACATTGGAATCACTGAGCTTTAACCAAATGGAAGTCGACCCGGTGTTGGAACTCGAGCCAGAAAGAGAGTCGTGGATGACGCCGATCAAGAATTACTTTAATGACGGGACACTCCCATCCAAGAATATTGAGAGGCGAGCTGTGATTCACAAAGCCGCCAGGTACGCGTTGCAAGACCAAGTTCTTTACCGTCAGGGATTTTCAATGCCCCTGTTACGATGCATTGGACACGACGACATCCGACGTGTATTGGAAGAAGTACACGAGGGTGAGTGTGGAGATCACACAGGAGGCCAGACATTGGCCAAAAAGATATCACGATACGGCTATTTTTGGCCTACCGTTAACAAAGATGCAGCTGATTACTCTCGACGCTGCAATAGATGTTAGAAGTTTGCTAAAATACCAAAGGCACCCCCTAGCCAGTTTAACACGATGGTAAGTCCTTGGCCGTTCGTTACTTGCGGGATAGATATCATCAGAACCCTACCGATTGCAAAAGGAGGGGCAAAATACGCAATCGTAGCTGTGGATTATTTCACAAAGTGGGTGGAGGCTGAGCCACTGACCACAATTACGACAAAGCGGGTGATAAACTTTGTGGTGCGAAATATCATATGCCGATTTGGGATTCCGAAAACTATTATAACAGACAACAGGAACCAATTAGACATCAACAAATTTAGGGATTTCTGCAATAAGTATAAAATCGATAAGAGGTACACTGCGGTGGCTCATCCATAGTCTAACAGACAGGTTGAAGCAATCAATAAAGTTATCAAGTCCATCCTCAAGAAGAGATTGGAGCGTGCAAAGGCCATGTGGGTAGACGAACTACCATTAGCCTTATGGGCTTATCGCACAACTTTCAAAACAGCAACATGCCACACTCCCTTTGCACTCTCGTTCGGCTCCAAGGCAGTTATCCCAGTGGAATTGAAGGTTCCTTCGCATCGAACGACGTATTATGACCCCATGACAAAAAGATCCATCCTCCTTGAATCGTTAGATTCAGTAGAGGAGAAGAGAGATGAAGCAAACTTGCATGCCTCGAGGCACCGACATCAGGTAGCGCGGTACTATGACAAGAAAGTCAGGCAATGATCTTTTGAGCCTGACGATCTAGTACTGAAACGCGTTTTCCCGTCGCCGGTCCACCTGGGACCGAAATGGGAATGACCGTATGCAATCCAAAGGAAGCTTGATAAAGGAGCCTTCAAGCTAGCGACCATGGATGGCGAAGAAATCCCCAGAGCTTGGAATGCCCAACATCTGAGGCGATATTTGAATTAGACTTGTAATATTTTCTTTTGTTCTTTACAAGCCATGTAAAAAGGCACGACTGGCCTAGAAAAGTCTGTTTATTTGAGCAAAAGATTATATAGTGGATGTAGGCTACGACTTAGCTGAACCACTATAAAAATATCGCGTGTCATTTACTTTTCCTGCACTATTTTTTTTACCTTGTATGACTATTTTGTACTAACCGCGAAATGCTAAACACTAAGTTAAACTAAAACAATCAAGGGTAATCTATGTGCAGGAGAAAACGAGACGACCTTTTTCCAGACAAAATGAAAGGGACGGGAAGACGACGTTCCTTACTCTAACTCTCATGACTTGAGAGGGAGTAGAAAAGACGGGAAAATGACGTCCTCCGAGGCGTGAAGGTGCACCCCAACAAGAGACCGCCTTGACCGCACTCTAACCTGATCAAACGACAGGAGAGTATAAAGGCGCTGAGAGATGAGTGCCTGTGACTAAAAGACTAAAATCCCGCCAGAGTGTCGGGGGCAATCAAAATGTTAAACTTAATCAACCTCGAACAAGCCTTGGCCAAGCCTTCTGTTCAAGATTGATTGGGGACAATACACGCACACCTCCCCCTGTATACACTATCTTTTGTTTAGTAGTAATGAATTGGTCTTATAGTTGAAACATGACATGTTATTTATTGAAAATATTCTGTTTAATTGATGAATTTACCGACAATTAAGATTGCAGGAGACAAACTATTTTATTCACAAACAGGAAAGTTTGTACAAAAAGCTAAGAAAAAGATGCGAGGGCCGCACTCGCTACATCAACCGCAGGCCAGTGGAAAATCAAAACAAAAGATAAAATCTAATCTTCACTTTCCCTTCGGAGTGGACTTGGCTTTCTTGGAGGCACTGAGCTTGTCTTTCTCCTCCTTTTCAGCATCAGTGAAGAGGCGCTTCAGATTCTTCTTCCCGGGTACTGGAGCACTGGGATCAATAGGAGACTTTTTAGCAAGCTCTTCAGTGATTGATCTAGTTGAAAGTTTAACAACTAACCTTGAGCCGAGAGGAATGGTTGCAAGAGGGGTGGCAGCCCCAAGTACTTCCTCTTCAGCTTTGGCTTTCAGAAGTCGGTCTTGTTTTGCCTTCTTGTCAGCCAAAGTTTCATCATCTCCAGTCCCTGAATCCCCTGTCACAATGACATCATCCTTCTCATCATGCTCATCGTTGCCACCGTCATCTCTCAATGCATGGATGATCTCTCCTTTGGGAATCTCGGGTTCAGGTGGCAAGGTGGCCTTGTTAGTGGCCTCTCCGACTTTACTTCCAGCTTTCTCTGCCGCGGTGGAACTAGCAACTTCAGCCTCCTTTTCCTATGCCTTTTCAGCAAGTTGTGACCTAGTAGACTCCCCGGATTTCCCATCCATCTTCTTGTTGGTCTCTGTAGCGGGATCAGTACCTATAGAACGAGAAGCAACAGTTATTATCTCAGGGAAAAACGCAGGATCTTCAATTGTCTGTCCAATGATGTGGAGAAATGATGAAATAGCCTTAGCAAATTGAGGTGAAAAAGTAGGAATACCCTCAGAAGATTTTTCAACTGTGGCAGCAGGAGCCTTGGAGGGTAGACCAGTAATAGAGGGTAAGGAAGGAGTCCCAGTGATCCCTGGTCTTTCCGGGTCATACTCCTCAACTACAACAGCTTCAACAGTGGCAGAAGAAGAGCCGACTTCAAGGGTACTCTTTTCCTTAGCCTGGCGCCTCTCCTATTCTAGGATAGCGGAAAGAAGTTTGCGCCCTTCAGCTAAGCGCACCGCTTCTTCACCTTTCAGATATTTCTCCATCAGCTTGTCCTCGTCTATCGAGTTTTCTTCAAGCTCCGCTCTCTCCCATTCAACCAACTGATCCTAGGAATGCACTAAGGGAATCTGATAGTCTTTAAGCCAGGAAGGATTGTAGTGACAGATCACCTGAGCAAAGAATCCGACCATAGTCTCACCACCCTCGTCGATCTCCTTTTGAGCGTCTCTGAGCTCCTCGCTAACCTTCTTGACTTGCTTTAACGCTGTGTCTGCATATCCTTCGGCAAGAGCTGCTCGTGTTTCGACTTCAAGTAGTTTGGCTTCAAGTTCCGCGTTCTTTTTAACTAAGTCTGCATTCTCTTGCTCGAGGTGAATACTCTTAAGCTTAGCATCCTCAGCCTGTTTTTTCAAGTCTATTCTCTCTTTGTTGTGGGACTCGAGTTCAGAATGGTAATGCTGTTGCAGTTCCTCAAACTGTTTTTTATAGTTGTTTGCGTCGCGCTGCGCAAGAGCAAGCTGGGCCTGAGCATCTTCGAGGTCCTTTTTTGCGTTCTCAATAGCCTTTATTTCATATTCGGCAGCATCTTGCATGGTCTTTACATCTGCCATTAAGTCGCTAATGATTTTGGAGAGATTTCGGGCATATTTCTTCATCTCCTTGTATTGGTCATCCACAAAATCTATGTTAGCTTTCATGTCCTTAGCCCAGTCTGGGTGAACCGGTTTAAGCTTAGGAACGATATGCATATGCCCGAAATGATGCTCGGGGAATTGTTGCTTCAGAAGTTCCAACCTAGCGTGATTTTCATCGTCGAGCATAATCGACCTCGTGGTAGTAATATCGATGGTGCGGTGCCTCAACTTTACAATGGGTCTTTCCTTTCCTATCCCTTTCCTCGCATCCTTTTGTTTATCAACTGGATCAGGTACTTTCTTTGATGAGCTGTCTTGGGGAGTTTTATCCTTAGGTGGAGGGGGAGGTTTGGCGCTATGTTTCTCTTTCTCCTGATGCGAAGACCGACTCTTGCGTCTGTCCGAGTCTCTATGATGTGGAGATTGAGAACGACAGGACCGATAGGGCCTAGGAGGCCGATCCCTCCTATCATCTTTACCTCTACCTTCATGTTGGTCACGTCTCACGTTAGGGGTCTATTGGGTGCATGCTCGAACGAACGTCTTTCATGTAATGGCGTTGCTTCCCCATTTGTCCTGTATAAAAGAATGGGAAAACTTCAGAGTTGATATTAACATGAAACACAAGTGCTGTGACGTGCAGTGCGAGTGTCAAGTGTCCTAAGTGCGGTACCCCCTGACAAACCAGAGCCTGAGACGAGGCTGGTGTGTATAGTTTTCCCAGCCTTGACGGGTGTAACTTCCTCTTCGGAGGCGAATGTGAGAGGATCTATTGCAAAATCTTTCGAAGTATAAATGGTTTCCGGAAGGGGGAGATCCCCTAAACCCTAAAACACAGCTTCCTCTGAGGCGGAACCACCCTTTTGGGGAACAGTCGACGATGTTTCTTTAGGGGAAGATGACTTCTTAGGAGTGACCGCGCCCTCCAGAACAAAGCACTTATCCCTATATTTTTCAGCGATGTTCGCAAGCTCATCATCCTAAGTAGACGATGGAGAAGGTGGGTTCCTAAGTGGTGCCGTTGGTCCCTTTGAAATTCCCTTTTTCGCTGGAATAACATCAATAGGAGGTATATATACATAAGGGCCGGGCCCGTGTCCTATACTATGGGTGATCGATAACAACCCGTAACGATGAAGATACTCGTCTTTAAGAACTTCGTCGATATTTAAAAAAATTTGATCACCAGAAAGAAGTTGGTTGAAACGATCGAAATACACTTGACCCATCACTTGTTTTGGGTTGGGAACTGCACATGAAAAATAAAAGTCAGTAAAGACTCTAATATGAATTCTTGAAGTTGAAGTCCGCAGGGTTGGTGCCATACTTGATTTAAGCCATCTTCGAGCGCATCCAGGCTGCTGTTTGGTGCCCCCAACTTGACACATTAACCTGGTGATGGCCATGTATCCTTCTGGAGGATTGTGAGGACGGTCAGTGTCAGAAGGTAACTCGGTGTCTTTACAGAGTATCCCGTGCTTTAGACAAATTCGAGCCAGCTTATCATTGTCTATGGTTGATTTAACTGAGTCCTTGCAGATCCAAAATTTCAGCATCACTAAGCTCGTCTGGAGCGCGGTTATCACCTACTCCTCCTTCTTCCTCCTCGCCCAAAGAGATGTCACCACCGGAGGATGCTTCACTATCATGAGGATTCATTTCATAATCTGAACCTTCACTATCCCAGTCAGGATTCGAAGTAGAAGATATATCATCAACGGTAATTCTCTCGGAAGTTTCTCTAGCTTCTCCTCTTTCTGCTAACCTGGCCGAGCGTCTCTCTGTCATATCTGTTGAACTATTGAAGAAACAATAGCAAGGTTTATAGTAAAGTTGCCCGTGTTCCCCAGTGCATGTGTGTGAACTAAATTGTATGTGCGTGCATGAAATGACAAAGTGTAAAGGCAATATGTTGGCATCAACCAGAAGCGACATAAAATAAAGTTCCATGACAACTAAATTAACGAAGTTCAGCATAAAAGGCTCTATCCTAACTGTCCCGGAGTTGGTAAAATCCTGTCTTGGTTAAGTTTGATCATATTTACTTCATACTTTAAGTGTTCGGTTCGGAACGGATGTTCATGAGTACGAGGGTCGGATCGGAAGCATGGGCCTTATGTGTGCACGACAGAAATTCACGCCTTCTTGGAGTATCGGTTCGGATCGGGGATAGATGCTTTTAGTTATCCGGCCCGGGTCGAACTCCAGTCCCAGAGACATACACTCTGTACGGTCCGGATCGGATGAAGATGTACAGAACGTTGCAGATTGGCAATCTCCAATGATTCAATCCGATCCGGTCCGACAGTCTTCTCCACAACCATGCTTTTCACTCCAACCTAAACCGAAAGCCTGAATCCATTTATCCCCTTCCTTATGCTACCCACTCCGAACCGAACCCACCTCCCTCTCTTTCCTCTCTTCTTCTTCTTGCTCCATCACTGCAACGTTCAAATTGAACCCATCTCCACCCAAAAACCCATTTGGCTTCGTAAACTTGCTCACGACAAGATACAGATGGGTTGACACGCCTCACTTCAACTTCGACCTCCCCGCAGCCATCTCGAGTTGGCGACGAAGTCACCAATGTCGATGGCGAAGCGATGGAAGCACGGCGGCGAAATCGACACATTAGCAAACGAGATTACTCGAATTACTCTTGAATTAGAAGCCAAATTCGGCTAGGGAAGAATTAAAACGAAGATCTAAACACTACCTATGAATTTTCGATGGGAATCAAAGGATTTTTCTTTGTGATTTTTGGGCGTTGGAGTTAGGGTTTCAGGAAAGTGAATCGAAGCGTGAAAGAATAAGAGAGGTGGAGGAGGGACTCAGCGCATATATATACATGAGGTAGGAGACCCTTTGTATACCAATGGATAAGATATTAAAGCCCGCTTCGAACAACTCAGCCCTTCAAGCTTATGACCTCTCAGCACATAATCTGTGCAAATGGTCAGAGCATGGTTTGGATCGGAAAGACCATTTCCGAATCGAAGAAATTTTATCAAATGCTATATGGCTCGCGTAAGAAAAGCGCAGTAAAAGTCAGTAATGCACAATGGGAACTTATCTCGAAAAGCTACTAGACATCAGGTGGAAATTCTCGAAATTATTCGAAACAATATGATGTGATTTCATGCACTTCAGAACGCATTTATAGCCAACAAGAGTTGCAACCTTATGGAGCGACGCAACTCTACAAGTAAATGGAAGCGATCATCCAATGGCTTTAATTCAAAGACTGTTTTGTAAACTACTTCGTAGCACACTTTATCTTAAATAAGAGTGTACTTCGAGGGGGCAAAATGTTAGCCTACTTTGTGAACTAGGCTACACAAAGAGCAAATAGTGGGAAAGCCATCATCCGGTTCGGATCGAAGGGAACCAGCGAAGGAAAGAAGCAGAAATCAAAGACGCAGACATCACATCCGTTCGGTTCGGAGAAGTACTTCAGCGACACCAAAAGAAAGCAAGTAGCCTCATCGGATCGGAGGTGACCGATCCGAACCCCTTTTTGCTGAGCTTGTGGCCGTTGCTACACACGTTCCCTGAAGACTCGGACCAAGCACGATCATGTCCTTCCACGATCTCCTACTAAATCGATGCGCTGTCACCATCTGGAGGCCTCCGAACCCGACTCTTATAGGATGGGTGCCACGCAGTTCCAAACCGGAGCCACTTCGAGGAGATTTTTCACCTATAAATAGGCCATCAGGGGTCATTTGAAGGGTTCTTTTGGAAAATTCTTAGCTCTAACTTCCTTCATAGCCGAATTTCACAACCATATTCAGATCAAAATTCATCTCTTAAAGTCTATTTTTGAGAGATTTGAGTGAGCTTATGCATTGTAATTGTGAAGTTGAGTGAGAATCATTGTTGTATTTGCATTCAGATCATCAATTAAAAGAATAAAAAGTGGACGTAGGCTCTTTAATGCCGAACCACTATAAATCGTGCGTTCTTCGTTGCTTTTTAGTTCTATTTCATCAAAATCATAGCTAATTTGGGTGTTAGAACCAATTTTTGGTCTAACACATATTTATAAATTTATAAGGTTTAAAACTATATAATTATAAAACTATAAAACTATATAAACTTATATATTAAACTTTAAACTTATATGTTTGAAATCATAAGTAAGATAAAATAATTTGAAATCAGAATTTGAAAATCAAAATTTGAAAATCAAAATTTGAAATTTGAAAATTAAAATTTGAACCTGGAGTGCTATTCAGAGTCTTACATATGCACTAGACTCTATTACTATATTTGCCTTGAACTCTTGAACTCTTGATATCTTGATTACTTGATAACTCATGAATGTTGAATCTCTTCTGAATTCTGAATTTCTTAAAACTCTAAAACTGTATAGTCTTCAGTATTTAAATCTTGTACACAAATCCTGCATACACACACACACACACATATATATATATATAAATTCTAAATAGAGATGTAAGTATATATTTTTATATTCAATTAATAATGTTAATTGAAATAAGGTTGTCGTCAAAACTCCATTCTCCAAGAATCTCCCAGTTTTTGATGATGACAACCTTGATTTATAAGATATCCATACTATTCATGCTTGTTGATTTGGATCCTTCTAATACTCCCCTATCATTATGAATTCTACTTACGCCCACTTAAACTAAGCCTAACTAAGTCTTATTTTATAATTTCTCCCCCTTTGTCATCAACAAAAAGAAATTCTAAATATACAGCCATTAAATCCTATATCTATTTATATATATCCTATGATTTGCACCTCTTAAATTCTAAATATACACCCCTTAAATTCTTTCTTTTAATGCATGCTTTGCATTAATACCTGCATTAATCTTTTTCTTCTTTTCCAACGCATGCATTTATTACATGCAATCATATATTATCATTATTTTATTCTTCTTTTAAATATTTATGTCCATGCATATATGTACACATATGCATTATTAAAATATTTAATTGTCATAAAATGTGGGGTGTTACATTAAATTCGAAAGCAAATACAAGTAAGTACGAAAGATAACTTAAACTAGAGAAGCTTAGTTTTCAGCGGATGAGGAAGTAGATGATATTCCAAGTTTTCTTCCTATTTTTCCAATGAACTTAGACATATGAGTAAGAGTCTTTTTGAGCTTCTTTTGGTTCTTGGTTAGTGTTGCTTGATTTTGGACAAGCATTTCTTTGGAAATGGTTCTAGAATTTAATGGACAGTCTACACTTTCCAAAGAAGTTTCTTCTTCTTCGATATCCATAGGATCTTGTTGTTGTTGCATATGAGCTTGTTTATCTTTATAAGTTTCATAAGGCTTAAAGGTAAGTGGAATTTGCATAAGATGTATAGTTGTGGAGTCAAACACCTTTCTTGACACAAATTCTTCTCCACTGAGAACAACTCCGAAATATATGAAAATTCGAGTAAGGTAAACTTCATAATAAAGAGTGGTTTTTCTTGTGGACATTTCTTTGGGCTTAAATTCTTTTAAAATCATGTCGGCCCAATTAATGTCATAAACACCAATAATAGCAAAGTGTTTTTTTTTTGGAATTTGAGTGTAGGGTTGTTGAAATTTTCGGAGCGAGAGAAGTGATGGTATGTTGAAGGGGGAGGTTGACAATTCTTGCTTTTGGTAACTTTGGAAAAACAAATCTTGATCAAACCTATATTTGCCCAATGGATACAATCTGCTCATGAGATCTAGTACATCGAAAATAGGGCCTCTTTTGCTACGCACCTTACTAGAGGGTCCCGTTTAGTATGTTACTGAACATGAAGACTTGATTTGTTCTTGATCAGACTTGGACCGTTGGTACTTCTTCTATTCCAAACGAAAAAAGCGATTTTTGAATTCCAAATGAGCATCGCTTGCAAATAAGTGGTGAAAGTTTTCCAAATCCGTTTCATCGATTTCGAAATTCGATAATCCGAGCCCGTACACTTACGATTCAAGATATTGCACAAAATTTCGCAACCTAAAACGATTTGATTGCCTTTTACATTACTCCATATTTGATTTTCATCACCTTTGTAAAAGCCACAATTTAGATTAGCATAGAATATTTTGACTATATTATGATAACATACTTCCTTGTTATCTGGTGAATCTATTAGACTCAAAACTCCATTTTCTTCAAAGAGAGAACGGAGATTGTAAGATGAAAAATCTTAAAAGATGGCAAGGGCGCCCGTATTGACTTTTCCATTTGATAGGTAGTCAACATAGGAATTTTTTTCTTCTCTATCATTGTAGAGATATCATTTAATGGTTTTGGACAATCTCATTGTTTAAGGAGTGCTAGAGGAAGTCATTAAAGATTTGTTTTTGAAGATGTAGGTATGAAGAGAGTTGTTTGAATTTTGAATGAGAGGCAGAGAGAATACGAATGAAAAGATATATAAATAGAGATTGAATGGGCACAACTTTTCTGAAATCAATGACACCTCTTCAGACCTTGGGAGTTGGTGAAAAGGTGGAGGGAAGTTTAAAAGTTTAAACTTCTTAAATTCAAAATTTGAATTTCATTTATAGATCTTTATGTTGACATATGTATTTATGTATGTCGACACACATGTTGAAATTTAAAGGACATATGTTTTGACTTTTAGTTTTATTATATTTTCAATTTATATATCAGGTTTTACTATTTTTGGAAATAATACTAATGCTAACAAACATCTAAATTTTATTATTATATTTATTATTAATTATTATGTTATTGTTTTGAATTTCAGAATTCAAAATTCAAATTTGAATTTTAAATTCCAAGTTTGAATTTTAAAATTTAAATTTCAAATAAAGCAAACAAACAAAACATCCATTTAACCAAAAAAATTAAAATTAATTAAGGTGTACCTGGTTTTTAGATCCATTTCTTTGATATTTTCTAAATTCTGAATTGTTATGAAACACATATTTGATTTTCCAGTTTTTGGCTCTTCATTACCTGATGATGAATTTGAATCATCTAAAGTTGTTGCATATGCCCTTTTTCTTTTCTTTGACAACATCGTTCGTCGTTTCTTCCTGAACTCCCTAGAATATTTCTCTAAAAATTGTTTACCCTTTAATATCTCAAGAATTTTCTGAAATTCCTTGTCATTAAAGCAATTTCTTCATCGCCTTCACTACTTGAGTTAGAACCATCCATTGTTGCTTTAAATGCTATGGCTTTCTTTTCAGTTGGCTTATTTTCCTTTCTTTTCTGTAAATGAACTTCAAAAGACATCAAATTCCTGATTAACTCCTCAATCTTCATTTCACTGACATTATTGGCTTCTTCAGTTGCCAATGTTTTCTGATCCCATTCTGGAGTCAATGAACTTAATATTTTTCTGACTTGCTCTTCTTCTTAATAAGTTTTTTCCAATGCTATTAATGAATGCACAATATCTTGGAATCTGCCACACATATCGGAGATAAATCATTCTCATTCATTTTGAATTACTCAAACTAATTAATTAGCATTGATATCTTTGTCTGTTTAACTTTATTGGTTCCTTCATGAGTAACTTGTAATGTTCTCCATATTTCATATGTAGACTTACAAACTGACACTCTATTAAATTATTTCTATCTAATGAAACAAAACAACATATTCATGGCTTTTGAATTACTTTGTGCAACAGCCTTTTGTTTAATAGTTCATTATGCAAAAATAATAATGGATTCAACGTACTCAATCTGTGTGTTATTGCATGTGTCTAATCATACTGATTGTAAATATTTTTATTCTAAATGCCCAATATGAAAAATTACTTCCATTAAATAGTTGTGGTCTAACAGTGGACTGAACCTCTACAAAAGAACTATTATTACTAGTGTTGATTGCCATTTAACATTTTCAAAAATCAAATTATGAAATTTTTGAAAACCTATGCTCTGATACCAACTGTTAGGGATTGCGGAATCCAGATCTTAAGGCAAGATTAACATTAGAGCGGGGCGAATAGTGTTTATACGAAATTCATGAAAATATTAAACTTAATGATCTACTATACGAATCACACAAAACAGAGACGATAACAGATACAGAATCAAACACAAATAGAAAAACAGATAAATATAAAATGTAGAAAATGAAAGAACACACCAAATTTTATACTGGTTCGGGTTACTCCTACATCTAGTCCCACACAATGCTGGATTGCGCAGGGTTTTATTATTATCAATAGCCAAGTACAACCCACTGATTTCACGGCTACAAGTTAACAACGCTCCAAACTCCTTGGATTCTATGGCTACAAGGTTAACACTGCTCCCTTTCCTTGATTTCAGAGGTACAAGGAACACACCCTTTCCCAAACACTTCCCAAATGATTACAATGGCCCTTTAACTCTTCAGTAGCACCTCAATTCAGATAGTAATAGATAGAGATTGAGAAAAGAAGAAGTTTGATGTAATTTGAGTAGAAATTGACAAAGTATAAGTATAGGAATCAAGAAAATATAAAACATTAATGGTGGGATGAAGAGAGATGAAGATTGAGAAGAAGAATTATATAAAAAAAAAATTGAAATTAGCCCCTATTTATAGTATGTGAAAGGTTGCAATGTCTCATAAACATTACAAATGGTGAAAAGACACTTCCTTTGAAAATTAAATTTCTGGCAGTTGTATGTCGACATAGCCTCCTATGTATGTCAACGTATGTATAGTAATTATTTTTAAAACTATTTTCCAAGTGTTTAAACATATATATTAATCTGGAAATTCTTGAATCAAAACTTAGTAGTATAAATGAATATTCTAAAGTATAAAATCATATGAAATTATAATAATATATTATATAAACATATTTATAAATTTATAAGGTTTAAAACTATATAACTATAAAACTATATAACTATATAAACTTACATATTATACTTTAAACTTATATGTTTGAAATCATAAGTAGAATAACATAATTTGAAATCAGAATTTGAAATTTGAAAATCATAATTTGAAATTTAAAAATCGGAATTTGAACCTAGAGTGCTATTCGGAGTCTTACATATAAACTAGATTCTATTACTATATTTATCATAAACTCTAAAACTCTCGATATCTCGATAACTTGATAACTCATGAGTTGTAACACCCCATGTCCGTTAATGTCACTCACAAAGGGAATGCATTAAGTTTCGTGGAGCGTAATAAGTAAGCAGAACGGAATATTACAAGACGGATAAAGTAGTACTTGAAAATTTTATAACTTTATTGTTGCGGAAACAAAAATAGGTTTTCTTACACCTTCAAAACAACAAAACCAAGTACATAATATCAGTCTTGTACAAAAGCCTCCAGAGTACATAATTTTAAAGCCATAACCCCTGACAGAAAATGCCATAAGCAGAATCAGATCCAAGTAATACATCTTTCAACTTCAAGCTGGAAGAAAGAGACATCTGAACTAAGCTTGAGTATTTCCTCCCTGAGAATCTGGGGGGGAATGGAAGAAAAGAGGCGAAACAAACTAGGTCAGACATTAGTCTGGTGAGTCCAGTAACTTTAACAATATAATCATTAAAGTAACAGGATAATAACATAAACTAGAAAGTAAGAAATGACTGTACATAAGCATGCATGACAAGGTAGGCAAGATGAATAAGATAAACGTTGATTGCGCTTCTAATCACTATAGGGTAATTACTACACTGCACCAATGCTAAATATATCGCACCATTACGAGTTCCATAGTAAAAGTTGATCCCAACCATGCAATTGGTAGCCTTTAGGCGTAACATCTAGTAAGAGGCATCTACCTCATATAATCCTTGACAGCCTACTTGCACATAATAGATACTAGATGTCCCCATACTGCCCCTAATCGATCGGCTCCCTAACTCGTATGTATTCATTACTTGTGTCATTCGGCCCCGCTTGTTTGTAGATACCTGTGCTGGTCCCACCATAGGGTGTGTCAATCCCTATGATGGCAACCCGACACAATTCAAGATGCACAGTGTATGACTACTGATGCCGAGTGCCTGCTTTTTCCACTACAAAGCACGTGCACGCCCGTATTCTGTCGGAACCTACACTGATGCACCACCCGCTGCTATTTTGACTGCTTACAATTAGCCCAGTAATCATGCCTGTAACAACCCGCAAATTCTGAACCAATTCAAAAATTTTATTTTAGAAAATTTTAATGAATTTTGAGACTATAAAATGATTTATTTTAAATAATAATGGCTATAACTTATTTTAATTGAAGTTAAAACGAATAAATTTAATTTAACTATAAAAGGAGTTAGAAATAGCGCGGTAGTTTGAAAATTTGAATTTAAACTTTAACTGAATGTACAAGATTCAAAATAAATTGGATTTTATACAAACCAGAAATATTTAAATCTGTTTAATAATATCTTTCTAACGAATGTATGAAACTGAAATTTCATAATATAAATTGAAAGTTATGTCCAGTTCAAAATTTAGAAAAGTCGCTGTAGAATTTATATATATATTTTAATATAATGTATACCGCTTGGAAATAGTCATTTTACAAATGACCTTCGTTTTCGACGAAACCACTTTTATTGGATTCGGAATGTAAAATTATCGCTAAGTTTAATTTTCCAGAATTTTTACAATTTATTTGTGACCATGGCAAAAGAAAATGTGTTTTGTCAATTTCGGTCAAATTTAATCAATTTGAAAAAGGCCATTTTTCAAATAGGCTCAGAATTGAACGAAATTAATTTTCCTAGGTCCGCAGCATCAAAACATAACTAAATATATTTTTCGGGAATTTTTAGAGTTAATATGTGGCCCCGGTAAATTTAAAACATACGTTCGACTTTAATATTAAATGTTATTTTTTAAAATAAAAGTAACATGCTGTAAACTTCAGAATTGAGCTTCGTCACTAGCGCCATTGCGTTCATAAGATGTCAAAACCTATTGTTCGACAGTCGTTGGGATCCATTTAAAGATCGTACGGAAAAACCCTAATTTTGGAATTAATTAAATTAAAAACAAAAGAAAATACGCTTAATATACTGGTATAAATACGGGTTACTGAACATCGTCTCTTCCTCTCGTTTCAAGCCGACGCCCCCTCTTCTTTCTCAAAATTTCAAGCTCCGATTTCTCCCTCCTCACTCAATTTCAGACCACCCCGTAGTTGAACTCTTTGAGGTACTCTTCCTCCTCTTCGATTCCATACCAAAATCACTCCACCCCGTAGCCTGTAGCCGCCGCACCACTGCCTCGAACCCGCCGCAGTTCGCACCCTACTGGGCCCACCACGGCCGATCACACCTCCCCCCTTTCCCAGCGAACATCCCCCTGTCCAAGCTCTCCGACGTCGCGCAAACCCCTCCGAGAATTATTGCGTACATCTCTCGAAAATTCAAATAAAAGTTTTGAACAAAACTGAAAATTAAGGGATGAAATTCAATCAGATTTGCCACGCTTTTATCTGTTGCAATTGCAGTTGTGAAAAGTAATTGATAATTTGTTCATACGAACTCCAAAACTTTCAGATCCGAGAGAACCATGACTTCGAATACGACTTTTAAAAAGTGATTGAGACAAATTCTGAACACGTTTGAATTTCTAATACTGATCCAATCAAGGTGAGATTCTATTTTAAATAATTAAATCAAGTTAATTATTATTTTCTAATTATCTAAATCAGTTGGATTATCAAGGAACTAGATCTGCTATATGATAATATTCTGAATGATTGATCCGTTGTTTTGTGACATATGATGCTAGATCTGATAATCAAAATTTTAGATCTGTGTATTGTAGTACATTAGAACCAATTATTTGTTTAAATATTTGGTCGAAACATGTTTGTTGATATTCGGTGAATCATGAAAAATAAAAAATATCACCTTGTTCATGTCTTTGGATTAAACTAGAATTTTCTATTCAAAATCACCCTGTTGTATTTGGTTGGACTAGATCTTTTTTGTTAATAAAATATTGTCCTATTGTTTTTAAATTGGAATGTAATGGTATGGTAAATATCGGATTTTTATTTAAAAAAAATATATGAATGGTCTGAAAAAGATTTACCTTTTTATTAAAAATTAAAAAGGGTAAAGATGACGGTATGAAAAAGATTTACTTTTTGTTTAAAGTAAAAAGATCAGATTTTGTACATAAAAGAAATTACATTTATTTTTAATGTAATTAAGTATTTTTTTGCGTTGTAAATAAAATTACATTTTTATATGTGATTAAAGAATAAGAATTTGCATTGTAAATAAAATTACATTTTTATATGTGATTAAAGAATAAGAATTTGTATTGTAAATAAAATTACATTTTTATATGTGATTAAAGAATAAGAATTTGCATTGTAAATAAAATTACATTTTTATATGTAATTAAAGAATAAGAATTTGCATTGTAAATTGAAAAACAAGATTTGACATGTAGTATTAAATACATTTTCAATGTAATTAAAAAGTAGAATTTGACGGTGTAATTAAAATTACATTTTTAATGTAATTCAAAAAGGTGGAATTTTTCATTGTAATGTAAATTACATGTTTTAATGTAATTAAAAAGTAGGATTTTTCATTGTAAACTAAAAACCAAGATTTTGACATGTAATAAAAAGATAAGATTTTGACATGTAGTAAAAAGATAAGATTTTGACATGCAATTAAAGAATAAGATTTTGACATGTGATTAAAAGATAAGATTTTGACATGTAATGTTAATTACATTTTTAAGGTAATTAAAAGATAAGATTTTGACACCGTAATGTTAATTACATTTTTAATGTAATTAAAAGGAAGACTTTTACATTGTAATCAAAATTACATTTTTAATGTAAAGAGAAAAGTTTACATTTTTTTAATGTGAATAAGATTAAAGAGAAAAGCTTACATTTTTAATGTGAATAAGATTAAAGAGAAAAGTTTACATTTTTAATGTGAATAGAATTAAAGAGAAAAGTTACATTTTTAATGTAAATTAGATTAAAGAGAAAAGTTACATTTTTAATGTGGATTAGATTAAAGAGTAAAGTTACATTTTTAATGTAAATTGGATTAAAAAGGAAAAATTACATTTTTCATGTAATTAGATCAGAAGTGAAATTTACATTTTTATGTAAATAGATTTTCATTAAAAGAAGTTAGAAGTGAAATTTACATTTTTATGTAAATAGATTTTCATTAAAAGAATTTAGATGTGAAATTACATTTTTATGTAAATAGATTTTCATTAAAAGAATTAAGAAGAAAATTACATTTTTATCTAATTGGATTTTCATTAAAAAGATAAAAGATACGAAATTTACATTTTTATGTAAATAGGTTTTCAGTGAAAGTTATAACGATGGAAATTTACATTTTAATGAATTTGATTTCATTAAAAAGATTAAAGATATGAAATTTACATTTTCATGTGAAAAGATTAAACCACAAGATTATCATTTTGCTTGTAAAGAAAAGATTGACACAAAATTATCATTTTAGTTTTGCATTGAAAGATATAAACAAAATTATTATTTTAGCTTGGCATTGGAAGAATAACAAGTTATTATTTTTGTTACATTGAAATCAAACAAACAAAATATATTCATTTTTGTAGAATTGAGGATGACACCAAAATATATTGCATTTTTGTTAGAAAATTTAAATGACACAAAATCTTCATTTTTGTTAAATTAGAATGATACACGAAAAATACATTTTTGTGTGAATTGAAGGGTAAAAGAAAATATACATTGTTATGTTTAGGATGTGTATGTGAATTAAAATAAGATAAACATTATTGTGTGTTATGTTATATATCAAAATGTTATGAAACCAAGTGTTCTTTACTTGTTATGATAATCACAATAATGAAATGGACGAAGGAATTATATTTACATAATTATATATATATATATATATATATATATAAATCAAAATTAAACGAATCGAGCGTGGTAGTTCGCATTTTGGAATCATACCTTTAAACGATTATACCGAAATATCCGACCGTCGGATTTTCCCTAATCTGAAACCGTTAGGTTCACCTTGGGAAGATCTTACCAAGGATATAAACTTCGTCAGAATCCAACGGTTAGATTTCAAGAAAGTGTAAATCAAATTTAGTTGAAAACAGCGCCAGGGTCTCCCTTTTGACCCGAAGCGTCGTTAAATAAATTTAGCTATTTTTATATATATTAAAATAGCGATAAATCATTATTAAATAATAATAACGATATGAAATGGTTTTAAAATATATATATGCAAGAATCATTTGAAAAATCCGAGTTCAATCTCATTTCAAATGATTATACGTCGATCTAAGTCGAAGAGTTGAAGACGGTGATTGAAGACCGACGATCTTCATATCAAATGGATGTGTTGCTACTGAGGCCCATTATTGGAGCAGCTACCATGAAGGAGAGTCAGGGGCAGCCATCTGGACGTATTGTTGATTGTTCGGATATGCGAGGTATAAGGTGCTTCCGGTTTCGTTCAGACCCAGAACGGACTTGAAAATGGATTGTATGTCTGACGTTGTATTCCTTTATACGGTATTCGTTGATCTCTACTAAATATATATATATATATACACATCTGTTTGGTGTTTAACACCCTTCTCTAAGACGTACGAGCTTAAAGGTTATATATTGGTAGGAATCAATGGTATGGTATGGATTGACAATATGGCATGCTAAGATGCAAATGATCAAGGCTTTTGTTGAAAAGCAGGCCTTATGGTTGATGATAAAAGCACGGCCTGTTTAGGCGTAGCTTTGTGTATAACATGACTTCGCAAGCCTCACCCCCGGTATGAGTCAAAAACGGAGCAAGGTAACGCAGGGAGAGAAGCACTTTTCTTTCTAGCTAGAAGTGGTGATTGGGTTTTTACACGGCCCGACATTTTACTTATGTGGTTGATGAAATGAGGCGCCTCGGATGTTAGGTCCTATAGGACCGGGAAACGTGTGTTCAGGAATAACTAATCCACAAACTGCAAGTGTGGACCGGCCCTGCAGCTATCTAAGGATCACTCGAGCTCTGATCCTGAGACATTAGCTAGAGTGCCTCGAATCGGTAAGGAGATCGTTCCTAGCCTTGACTCATGATGGAAAACCAATTCCTAATACGACCCTACGGACTTGATTGTATTACTAGTATGGAGGCATAGTGTATGGTAGCTATGCTTCCTAGTATTGATACATCTACTTTGAAATGTTTTGAAACATATATACACTAATAATAATATCAAATTCGTTTTTATCGTATCAAGCATTTTTGACCATTATAAGGTAAAACTCTATCCTTCGATTTGCGTTACATTGTGTGATGGGACTTGAGTCTTATAATGGTTTCATTTTTCTAAAAAGCATTGCGTTGTTTAATGATTTACTTTTAATTATGCACCGGCAATCTAATGGAGTAAACCCGTTCCGCGTTAGCGGCGTGGTCCTGTGATTAGCCTTTTTATTAGATTAGTTAAGTTAGATTTCTCATACCAGTCCCATGACTGACCTGTAGTTTGTTTCACTTGCAAACTCGGGTGGCCTCTTTTCCACACGGGCAGTCGAGTAGCTTTTTGCAGATTTTTATCTCTTGAGCAGGATTCTGGATCAAAGCCTAAAGCTGTGTCCAGAGCATAGTTGTCTTCCGTTGCCTTAGTTATTTTATTTCCGCTGCACTGTATTGTTTTTGTTGTAATTTAAATCTTCCGCTGTAATTTTATTCAATGTACTCTGATATTCTGTACTATGATGTAACGTTATTGTAATGTTTATAAAAGTCTGTTGTTGTTCTAATGTGTTGCATTCCGATAGTTAACGTATTCGGGTTTTGAACGGTCTTACTCGGTTTTGCGACCGACTGGGTACGGGCGAAACCCGGGCCGTTACAGTGCCCCTCCCTGTCTAGTTCAGGGTACCATGATACATCTATGTGGGTTATTGCTGAAATGGGTCCCCGTTACTAGGTTTTCCTAACCAACATGTTATAACGGTTAAGTGTTCTCAATTTAACCTAACCCCACCCATTTGTTTAATTAACATGTTGTATTAGTTAAGTGTCGCGCATCCATATGTCACTTAACCTTCCCACTGATTTATGCATGTTTATTTAGCGTTTAAGTTTGTGTGCCTATATATACTAATATTACCCACTTACCCAAAAATTACTTAACCCTTTAACATATCAAGTCCTTATGTATTATTGGTTAAGCTTGCCTTAACCCTATCCACTTTGCTCATGTAATATTGGTTAAGTTGTCTTCATACCCATTTTAACTTAACCCCACCCACCTAACTTGTTTAGAAATCATATTCAGCATTAATTAGCTATTAATGCGCAGACCTCTCACATTAAGTTGATCACTTGTGGCTGCTGGATATGCCTGGCGGTTCCGGGAAGACTTCCACCATAAGCTAGACTTAACCTCGTGTCTAAGAATCTAATTTATACCTTTGACCTCTCACATTAGACTGCCGTTTGCGGTTGCTGGATATGCCGGGCGGTTCCGCGCAGTCCTATACCGCAAACCAAGTCTAACCTCGTGTCTTAGGCGTTCATCTTTTAGCCAATTTACATATTTACTGTCCAAGTCTAGATTTATATGTAAATTATCCATAAGTGTGGTCAATTCAAGCTATGCCGCATTTACTTGTTATGCCCAAAATTACTTAATTAAGTTCCAATTCCCCGCGTTTCAATCGCACGTACAATAAGGTTCAAAAATAAAACGGAGAGGGATAGAGGAGAAACATAAGAATTGACATAAGGAACAAAATAGGCATGTAAAGATGTACCCAACTTAAGAATCATGTTTCCAATAGACATGTTGTACATTAACAATAAGTATGGCTAAACTGAGCAAGTTACATCATAGGCATAAAGATTCGATAGAATTGAACATAAAAGAATCACCAATTTGGTGTACAACATAATAGGTTCCATCGCAATAGTCTCATAGGCATAGGTAATTCAGTTTTGACAAAAAGGATAAGCATGAATCAAAATTGATTGTTTTACAATTAGGCATAGTTCTAGATTCGATTCATTACAAGTCATGATTCCTATTACATGTTCCAAATCTGAGAAATAACCGAACTTACCAAACTATCGCAAGTTTACACCCAAACCCATTTACATCAAGTCTCATGTTTGCTTATTATATACAATTTTTCCCAAACCATAGACATCATCAATTTATGCCTTTTTACAAATCACATGTTATTCAACATTTCCCAAACTTTTTCCCCATCATTCAAGCGTTATACATGTGCGAATTTCGCATAATATGTTAGGCTCGAAGTTAGCCTAACTCATAAAAAGGAAAAAGGAAGAGGGAAGAGAATCATGGTATCAAAATAGGCATAAATATACGAGCACGAACAGGCATGAACTAATAGAATTGATCAGAAAAACATAGGCTATGAACCAAAAAAGATGAAAACTTACAAATTTGATAAGATCCATTATAGGCATAATCGTATGATCACAATTTACAACTTATCATAATTACTTTAGTTTAATTATCTTGTGAAAGCTACATGAAATCACAGAGATTAAGAAAGAAGAGAAGATCAGAATATGATTCTGAAGTTGATAAGCTAATCCGTTGATGTAGGCCTTGATCTTTATCTTTAACCTTGAATTTGATTTCTAGTTTGGAGAAGATGGAGGCTAGGCTAGCTTTGAGATGGACATCATGGCGGCTTCATAGAATAGGGTTATGAGGTTTAGGGTTAAGGTTTGATGTGATTATATAGAAGTATAGAATTAATATGAGCCTTTAGATCAACCTAGGATCCATCCAAACCATCCAGTCTAAGAAAATACGTCATCTGGCCAATCAGAAGTCACCACATAGCCCTACGACTTAGAAAATCATCACTGTCCAGAACAGTCAGCAGGGATCGACCCCTACCGGGGGAGGGGGGTCGACACCTATGTCGACACCCCTATAGGGGGGTCAAATCCCATGTCGACACCCCCTGGGGAGGGAGGGTCAACACCCCTGAGCGGGAGATTTCCTGCTCAGCTGCTTTCCTGAATTTTGAATTTCGAATCTGTTTTGATTATTTAATTATTATTTTAATTTAATTTCTGCTTACACTTGAAATCTTCTAACCTCTATAACTTCTTCATACGAAATCCGATTCATGCAAACTCGGACTCTGTCTCAAGCACAATTCCGAGATGAACGCAATGGCGTAACCGTTTCACCTAATTCTTCTTTTAAAAATTAAGTGTTCTTAAATTTGTTAATTCTAATGTTTTAGAAATTACGGGGTATTTCATGAGTGTTGAATCTCTTATGAGTTCTAAATTTCTTAAAACTCTAAAACTGTACTGTCTTCAGTATTTAAATCTTGTATACAAATCCTGCATATATATATATATATATATATTTGTGTGTGTGTGTATTCTAGATAGAGATGTTAGCATATATTTTATAATCAATTAATAATGATAATTGAAATAAGATTGTTGCTATTAAAACACCATTCTCCAACACAAATGATTGTCAACATCTTAGGGATAAGACTGAGGACCGTGTTATACGTGACAATTTAACATGGTTTGTTCGGACTCAGGCTGTGGTGCCAGGATAGGTACACCCCCCTCATTTTACTCAGGATAGGTCTGGGCCCAGCGCTGTCCCCAATGGCATAATTATCAACTGATCTCATTCTAGCTCTGATGTCTCGTTTTTAGGCCTATCAGACATCGGTATCTTTTGGCTTGTTGTTTATGGTCTTCTGTTATTGTGGATACCTTGGAATCTTGGTTATTGGTTTTTCTTGGTTTTCTGGACTTTGGTCTTGGCTTTTCGGTATCTTTGTTTTGGCTCTTACTAGTCCTTTGGTTTCTTGGTTTTGGTCTTCTTCAACTTCCTGGATTTGGTGCTTTGGCTTTTGCTAGTTGGCTTTCTCTGGTTTGTGGCTTTGGATGACGGTCTACCTACTTATGGCTTTCTTTGGTTTTTGGTTTTCTGGCTTTTGATTTTCTTGACTTCTCGAGCTTATGGTTTTGTTATGGCTTTCTTCTGGATTTGGATATTCGTGGTCCGGCCCATGGTTTTGGCTTTATGGGCTTTGACCCTTTGGATGTATCTTTTTGGATTTCCATTTATAGATGGTTGAGTCGACCTACCCATGTATGGGGGTTGTTATAATCCATAGGTATTCTCTTTGCTCGACAACAAACCATCGCCCCCGGTATTTATAAAATGGAACTGTTCTGGGTTTCCTTGGTCGTCTTGGTTCGACAGTGCCACCTTTAATCATTTTGGCATTTTTTGGTCGTCTTACTTCAGTAAATCCACCTCAAACCCTTTAGCTATTATTTTTCATCTTTCTTAGGTAAGGCAGCCTCAAACTTTTCTAGCTACCCTTGGTTGTCTTGCTCTAGCAAGTTCACCTGAGATAATTTTGGTTGTGGAATTAAAATGGCCAAGTTTGCTTACCCATATACGGGAACATGCATCCATAGGCATGCTCTTTATGGATGATGAACTGTTCAATCTCCCTTACAAAAGAAATTGAAATAAAAACGACTAAGTTTGCGTACCCATGTATGGGAACAACATCCCTATGTATGCTCTTTACGGATGATAAACTGTTAAGTTTTCCTTTTGGCTTTGCTAAAAACTCCAATGTGTTATAACTTTAATAAAAATTAATTGGTTTGTCGAGACGTTGTCCGCGGAGTAAAGAAATCTAAAACTGGATTGTAAACTTTAAGGAATCCAGTCCAAAGTTACTGGCTATCCTTGGTCGTCTTTCCTCGACAAGGCTACCTTAGAATATTCTGGTTATCCTTGGTCGTCTTGCCTCAGTAAGGCCATCTTGGACTCTTCTGGCTATTCTTAGTCATCTTGCCTTGGCAAGAACATCTCGAACTTTTTTGGTTATCTGGCTATTGCTTACTTTGGATTTATGGATTTTGGGTTTTCCCGTTTTATCGGCTATGGATATTCTGGTTATTCAATTTCCTGGACCTCTGCAGTCCCTCAGTTATTCTGATTGCTTTGGTTATTTTGGATGTTGGGCCTCTTTGGTCCTTTCAATGATTCGGTCACTCCGGCTATTCTGGTTATCCTACAAGAAACAATCCAGAGCTATTGTCAACTTTCATTGGATTCCAAGCTTTCAGGTTTTAGCTCTCTGGTTCATACGATCTAGCACGATCATGGCTCTTTAGTTTTCTGGTTATAGTAATTCACTTTGAATTTTTCCTAGCTTTGGTTTATGGATTTTTGGATCTTTTGGTTTACTCAAAAAACACATCTTCCTTCAATCAAGAGATATATGTTTTTATGGGGGGGAGTGTTGACCAGGTTTTTGCCAAAGCAGTCACACATCAAGATTATGGATAGCGAACGCGCTTAAGTCTCGAGAAAGTCATTTAAAACACAAAGCGATTTTATTGAAGTCACAATGTGTACGGAAAAGGTTGGAAATATCGTCGATTCATGAAGTCATCGTTATTCGATTGGAAACATATTAATAAACTTGGAAAATACGGCATGGCAAAAATACGTAATCAACATGGTCCGATCAGCTCCAAATCCTCAAGAGCGTTCGTCGGATCATGTGGCAAAACTCATCGATGGAAACTATTTGGTTTCCGACAAATTGTGGCTTTGCGCATTGAAAAAACAACTGGTCGACGTGGCATGATCAAGGAAAATCGCTTGCACAATTGGTTTGGCAGATTCTGGCATTTGGCAAAGTTGTTGATTTGACACATTGAAATCAGCTGATCAACACAGTAAAATCATCGAAATCCCCATGTGCGTGCTAGCACCAACATGCTCCGAATTTGGCATGGTTTTGGAAGGATTTCACATCCCTGACCAGACGAGAAATCACATGTTTCAACGTGATCAACATGGGGTTGCGAAGCACGAGACTTGGCTTGGCATGGGATGTGAAATCCAAACAAGGAATTTGGTAAGGTGAGAGTGCCTTATCGTGCCGGAGCAAACACGAAAAATCACAAGTTCTCATAATGGAACAGTGATATGAAAACTGGTACAAATCCCTGAGACTTGAAATGATCTGGCATGAGTCAGTATGCGAAATCCCTAATCCACATGGCTTGGATACGAATTCTCCCAAGTGCAAAACAATGGCGTGGTATGTGAAATCTGGCACAATGCATGGGATTTGAAAACTTAGTTTTTAGGAAATGATTTTGGAAAATTGTTTTTTATGTGCGGATCAGGCGATTTTGCCTAACCAAAACAGGCATGGCAAGCTATTTTTCGGATACGAAATTTCACTACTTCGAGATGTGAAATTTCTCAAGCGTCTTGGCTTTTTTGGCTATCTTTTCGAGATGCGAATTTTGCATCGCCTCGCGATACGAAATTCGGGCTAAAGCCTCCAAACGTCACCTATAAATACCCTTGCTTGGCATTTTTAGGGGTAGGCTCACTTGGAAAGTATATTATTTCTATATCCGATATTCCATTTGACTGTCATTTTCAAAACATTTATTACAGCATTACTCATTATATATATAACTAGGAAATCATTTTAACTTATTATTCGTAAAACAATCATTAATGAAATTTCTTTTGTTTCCTTACCTGAAACAATAGCTGACACTTATCATTTGGAATAAACTTATTCAAAACACATTTCTTAACTTCCTTTTTATCTCGGAAATATAATTATATTTTCACAAACCTCCTCTTTTTTATGATACCCTGGAAATCTTGTTATATACTCTTAAATTCTTTATATAGTTGAAAACATTACTATTTCTTATTCACACATTTCAATACTTCAATATGCATTAGTTTTTGACCATAGATTGGTAAGCGAATAATTCCCTAAGCATCAATCTCGATGATCGAAATCAACATCAGATTAACACTCAGAAAATCGCTCAACTCAACCAATCTCCAGTTAGGTTCCACAATTCTTTAATCCCTTATCTTAACTCCTTGCCAACCCATATTATTCCCCTTCTAATCCATTCAACCCATTTACATTGAAAATCATGTTTAAATTCCATTCAGTTTATTTAATTCCATTGTTAAGTATCGCTAATTCAAATCATGGTTTGACTTCTCATTTCTTTTCATAAACCTTGTTTATAAAAGCTCAGGTTTAATATAAAATCCTTTTTACCTTGTTTCATTTTACTTAATTCAAAAATTAAGTAAATATTTATTTTAAGCTATCATGTTCGCTTAAAAATCTCCTTTATAACTTTATTATAAAAACTCGGGTTTAATCTAGAACCCGTTTATAACCGCTTTTCAAAACTCAACTATATTCTATTTCAAAATCGATTACTTACTTAAATGATTTCCATTTAAAATGTAATCTCTTAAATTAAAATGATATTTTACTTTAACATTAACTAATGTATAAGTAGTTAACTACTTTATTAACTAAAACAAATAATAATTTCTTTTTAAAGTCTTATTAAAATTAAAACAATGATTCGTCAAACTATTCTATTAGATTTATTAAAACAAACTAATTAAATAATTAATTCCACTTAAACGGTTGACTTAGTCAACTCAAAACACGATTATCTCGTTAATCAATTCCAATTAGTCGTTCTTCTAAATTAATTAAAAAAATAATTAATTTAAATAATTCCATTTAATTGTCTCTTGGAAACAATTAAACCAATTCTTCTCATTTGCCTGTAATCATATATTAACATAAAAATATTTTGTATAAAATCACCTAATAATTACTTATAACTTAAATAATAAATATTTATTTCTTTTTAATAAACTTCCATTCAAAATAATAGATTTCAAAATTTATCTTCAGTTAAAAATAAATAAAATTTATAACTTCATTTCTTTCGATTCACCTGACGGTAAATCCATATTTAAAAAGATTGATTTTTAAGCCATCTACCTCCAATTACTCGACCAATATTACCCATTGGTTAATATCATAACAAACATTGAATTACAGTTCAACTATCTATAAACAAATCACTTATTCAACCATATTGTCTAAACAATTCATATAATTGTAATATGAGAATAAACAATAAATTTGATGAATCCAGTTGGATCCCTCCAACCTGTTCTTATTCCTGCATCCAAATACATTACCTCAAGTAAAATCGTTCAATAAGAATTATTCAATATTTAAACTAATAATTTCTATAAAAGTAAATAATATAAATTTAACACAACAATAATAATTCAACAATTCATTACATAAACATGTTTATTTTATAAACGTGACCAACAAGGTACATTACCTCGGTTGGTCATTAAATTAACGATTTGGTTTTCACTAAAATTGAAAAACATTTAATTTCATCGATTCAATCAATATATGAATATATATTAAACAAACAATCAACCATTAGCAACCATAGTAAACAATTATAAAACCCAACTTATATAAAATATAAGTGGAAAGAACCGAGTAAGTTTAACTCACCAGAGTTGATTCCGTTGTTAAAACAGCTTGTTTCAGCAAAATTAAACGAGAATTTAATTTTACTAAAAATCCCAGTTAACTCCAAATACGTCCAAATCTGTTCCATAAAGTATTGCTCGTTGAGACGAGCCCATTGTCTCCTGAATCATCTAATTCTGATGATATATGGATATGTTAATAATATTTTAAATTAACGGTTTTAACTGTAAATAGTTAACCTTAATTATAAAATTATAAAATTTAATTGCCTTATTAAGATTAACACTGGCCAATTAAAACCCTCTGCAAAATAACTAGTTTGACTTCCCTGTCTTGGTATCTGCACAACTTACCCTTCCACAAAATTAAGTTCTAAGTTGATGCAATTTAGTTAAATTAATTAAATTCTTAATCAGGGTTACTTATCTGATGACTGATTATATAGAAATATATGGCCGACAGTTTAGAAATTTACAGGTCGATCCTATTTCCTTTCCCCCAGGGTCGTTCACCAATACCCACTACCCATGCATCATGCGATTCATGCCGGCATCAAACCCATGATATAAGTTAATACACTTTTTAGTTATAATAATTAATTAATCCATATTATGATAACTAATAACGTAATTTACTTAACAAAAGCATTGGTCCCGAACTAATTTTGCTTCCTTCATCCTCGCCTTCTACGGTTCCATGATTTCACGAAAAAACACGAACCCACCTTCGAACCAAACTACTACATCATCGCGCCTCGTAGGTATGATCTGTCGTCAATTAGAAACAGTTGGTCAATACGACTCAGCGATGCTAACCTCCTCCTCAAGCCTCAAACAACTCGATCACCTCGTTCTTCCAGAAAGCCCAATAACCGCCGAACCTTTGCGCAACAATCCTGGCCCATACACCACCTTAAAACTCATCTCTACCATCCACGCTAAAGAACTCGGCTAGCCAAACATTTTGGTAGTTGTAAAACTTTGAATTGATTCAAGGATTGATCAAAAATTGGAGGAGATGGATAATAAAATATGTGTGTTCGTTTTGATGATGTCAACCAAGCTAAAATTTGACCATGCGATATAGGCACCAATGAATATACTATTGTTTATTAAACTTCATTGTGAAGTAGCATGATTAAACAACCTCGTACAACTTCATGGGGATGAAAATTTCAATCCTAGCATAATACAACATTCTGGACACAATGGAATAGGTTTCGTCAAATTCCGAGATCGTTTGTTAAAATTCCTTTACAACTCATATATGTGAATCGACACACTTTCAAATGCATACGACCACAAATTAAATACAATTAACTTGAAAATTGAAATACTACAATTATAAATCATTACAGATTTAATAAAATTAATTTTGCTTAAAATGGAGTTCGTTAGAAAATCCGCTATTCTTAAATTCCAATTTAAATTGACAAAACAATTAAATAAAAATATAGGCGTTTACGGCAACAGTTGTCACATACGACATCGGTTTACCACGAAATTTGGTTTCATGCAATAATTTAAAGTACGGTTCCAATGAAACTAATTTCATCGAAAACCGAAACTATTTGCAAAATTGCTATTCTAAAGGCTTATAATAATATTAATAAAATATTATAAAAATTACATAACAATTCAATTAAATAATAATAAATTATTATTGTCATAAACGTCCAAATGGAAATATGTCTGTTTCTTCAAATATAGGCTAATATAAATTATACAACTCAATATCGACATTTCGAGTTAAACAATACTCAAGTTATATAAAAAACCTTATTAAATTTATTAAATAAAGGTTATCGTTTATTAACGATTTTCATAATGGCTATTTAAAATTTGAATTGGACAACTAACAATCTACAGTATGAAATCTCGATTTCTCTCTTTCATATGAAAATTATAATCAGCTATATTCAAATATTTCTTATTTCACAGAATTCTGACTTTAAACGGATTATGTATATTCAATTGAAGTTCAGAACTCAATATTAGGAACTACCACACCATAACGTTCAAACTTCATTTTTAACAAACGAGTTAGCTATTAAAAATCCATTAGTGTTCCAAATAAATTATTTAAACTGATTTAAATATTCAAATTCAAATGACCGAAAAATCTGGGTCATTACATTTCCCCCGCTTAAATTAATTTCGTCCCAAAAATTACTAAGTTCAGAAAAGATTGCAAACACATTTTTTTTTCAAAAATCCAATTTATTTTAAATCAAAACCAATTTATTATTGTTAAATAAAAAATTGCAAGAATAATATCAAAAAATTCTAACTCCTTAAATTCCCGGAAAATTTCGGTAGAGTCTCCCCTTTATGGAGTGACATCTGCGATATCGCAGGAACAAATAATATATATACATCGACCCATACGGTCGGACAAAATTCAAAAACCAAAAATTTATATTTTTGCGTAGGCGTACCTTATATGAGCGCTATTGAGCATACTTGCTCAATTTATGGGCAAGCTACGCTCAGACTCAATCCTCACAGCCTTCTGGTACCTGTACTTAACTCAGTTCAACATTTAAGTAACAAATACACGAAATTCTTAAATAATGTTCCAATAATCAGCAAATATACAACACCAATTCCAAAAATCAAACGTGAAGCATCAATTCATTTGCAAATACAGGTTTAAATCATTAATTTTAATTCATATGCGATTCCATTCCAGTTTTATTATACTAGAATTCATTTTCTTGGGTTTCAATTTATTTAACTCTTTATTAATAAATTGATGAATTATATTCAACCAATCAATAATTAATCAACAACTAGTGCAAAACCAACTCAATCAAATAAACTGATTTTACATTCAATATTAATACTTACTTTGGTCTAACATTTTTGAACATCAATCGGTTAATATCCAATTGATTTCTATTTAATTATTATTCATCCGATTACCAAATTCGAAATCTATTTTATTTAATTCCAATATCATTCTTGATTTTTACTTAGCCAAGTTAAGTTCCAATTCCAAATCCAACTACTAATTGGTTAACCAAATTCTTATTCACAAATTATATTCGTGAAATTTCTTCTGGTTTTATTAAACCATTCCAATTCATAATCCAATTTGAATTTCATTCAAATCAATCAAGCATATATGTATCACAATAATTTAATAAAATTATTTCTTTTCTATACAAAATATATTTCGGGTAAAATTATTTCATTCACCCTCTTCACATAACAAAATTGTGTCCATTGCCAATTCAATGCTTTTCAACACTTGAACCAATCAAACAACACAATTCAAAACATATATATATAAAATCTACATATACGCTCTCATATATATTCACTCAATATAGGGTATTACTAACCCCAGCTTTATAGAGTTCCGCTACAAAGCCAAGGTTATTACTAAACCTTATGCTCTGATACCACTGTAACGACCCGACGGAATTCGACGCTCGAATTTTGGAAATAATATGTAAATCCCATATTACTTGCCAAAAACTCATGTACCGAAAATGCCATATAGTTATTAAAAAGAAATCAAAGGGTGAGAAAAGAAAGAAAGAACTATTATAATAGAATAAGAACCAAAACAACACAACACAGAGCCTCACATTACAATGGAATAAAATATAATAAAGAAATAAATCTTTACTGAGTGCTTGAAATAAAACTTACAATCATCAGAGTACATCAACACATTTGAACAGTTATAATAACCTGTCCTTATATACAATCACACAACGGAGAAATATTGTATAATATCATATGTATGAATCCTATTAACTCGTCTCTTCGCAGCATCTGATAACCTGAACCTGTAAAACCCACTCTAAACCAAACATTACAAATACTGAATTAGTCTGGTGAACCAGAGTGAGAAACTCACTAAGTTTACAAGCAACTTCCAACTTGAGTTTAAAGTCAAGATCTTTTCGAAAGATAAGGATAATCATAAGACCAAATCCACACATAAACACAGACGTTTTTTACCTTACGATAATCCAAAATATTTTGAAATCATATCTTTTTTGATATTATAATAATGTCTAAATATAAATAAATAACAATTTAACAGAACACTTGCATCCCATGCTCTACATATATAGTATACAATCCAAACCGCAAGCTCTTATTGGAGAATGGATTCCAACTAGACAAGGTATGGACCACCTTTTGACGATGTATCTCTAGAGAGGAATAAAACGGGTTCAACTGGAACATCTTGCAACCCAGGCTAAACGTGGCCGACCATTCACATCGCTTGAATGTTCTGAATATATTGTCACCTATGGTTGGATCCAACATTACCGTTCCCAGGAGATACAGAAGCGAAAAGAAGAACAAATAATGAAATTTCTCTAGATGGTGACAATACACCCTAATGGGAGTGACCCACATAGCCTTGTGACCTTCCCGATTTTATACCATTTCCAAGTTGATGAGGCTTGAGATTAAAAATCTTCTTTCATAACATCTGGCCACCTTTCACTTTGAATTCCACATTATCAGGTCCGGCAGAAAATCACTAATTGACGTCCGTAAAAATACTCTAGTTATTATGCTAAGAGAAAGGCCTTTTCTTCACCATCAACTATGGTACAAATGAAGAAATCAATGTACGCGATCCCTTTGGAAATACTGTGTCAGACATCCGTCCCTACAAGTCATCCAAGAACAGGATGAACTGAAGGAACCCTCCTACGATATCCTAGGTATCACTCAATGAATCAGTAGTCAGTAGTCCATGCAATCCGAAGATTTCAATTACGATTGAATTATGCGTTGTAATAACTCGATAGCCAAACTAGAGAAATTTAACAAGTAGCTCTACCGCTCATACAGATCAACGGTCTTCAACTGCTTCATCTTCAATTAGCATCTACCATCTTCCACGTATTTGCTAGTCAGAATGGTATTCAAATATAAATTTGATCTTGGTCTTTCCGTACCAACAATCATATAGGTCATATTTGACAGTCGGTTATTTAACTATCAAATAAACAACCGTTACTCCATAAAAATAAAAGTAGATATACTGGTTCAATATTCATCATCGCTTCACTTCCTTAATTAAAAAAATTGATGGGTGGTTAATTTAAATATTCTAATAGTTGGAAAACGACATTTCACTTCTTACTAATATTCACAAAATCATTTTAATTTAATACATTGGAAAATATATTATAATAATATCTGATATTCCATTTGACCGTCATTTGCAAAACATTTATTACAGCATCACTCACTATATATATAACTGGGAAATCAATTTATTTTATTATTCAAAAAAACAATCATTATGAAAATATCTTTTGTTTCTTTACTTGAAACAATAACCGACACTTATCCGTTAAAATAAACTTATTCAAAACACATTTCTTATCTTCCTCTCCATCCCGTAAATAGCGTTATATTTTCACAAACCACCTCTTTTTTTGTTACCCTGGAAATCTCGTTATATACTCTTAACTCCTTTATATAGTTGGAAACATTACTATTTATTATTCATGCATTTCTATACTTCAACATACATTAGTTCCTGACAGTAGATTGGTACGTGAATAATTACTTAAGTATCAACCCCGAAGATCGAAATCAATAACACTCAGAAAATCACTCAACTCAACCAATCTCCTATTAGGTTCCAATTCTTTAATCCCTTATCTTAACTCCTTACCCATATTATTCCCCTTCTAATCCATTCAACCCTTTTCCATTGAAAATATCATTTAAATTCCATTTAGTTGACATAATTCCATTATTAAGTATCGCCAATTCAAATCATGCTTTGACTTCTCATTTCTTCTCATAAACCTTGTTTATAAAATCTCAAGTTTAATATAAAACCCTTTTTACATTGTTTCTTTATACTTAATTAAAAAATTAAATAAACATTTATTTTAAGCTACTGTGTTTGCTTAAAATCTCTTTTATAGCTTTATTATAAAAACTCAGGTTAAATATAAAACCCTTTTATAACCGCTTTTCAAAACTCAGCTACATTCTATTTCAAAATCGATTACTTAAATGATTTCCATTTAAAAAGTAATCTCTTAAATTAAAATAATATTTTAATTTAAGTAACTACTGTATAAGTACTTAACTACTTTATTAACTACAACAAATAATAATTTCTTTTTAAAGTCTTATTAAAATTTAAACAATGATTCATAGAACTATTCCATTAGAATTATCAAAGCAAACTAATTAAATAATCAATCCCAGTTAAACGGTTGACTTAGTCAACTCAAAACACGATTATCTTGTTAATCAATTCCAATTAGTCCATCCTTTAAATTAATTAAAAGTATAATTAATTTAAATAGTTCCACTTAATTTTCCCTTGGAAACAGTAAAACCAATTCTTCTCATTTGTCTATAATCATATATTAACATAAGAATTTGTTGTATAAAATCACTTAATAATTATTTATAACATAAATAATAAATACTAAATATTTATTTCCTTTTGATAAACTTCCATTCAAAATAATAGATTTCGAAATCTATCTTTAGTTTAATTTTATAATTTCATTTCTGTCGATTCACGTGACGGTAAATCCATATTTAAAAACGATTGATTTTTAAGTCAATTGCCTCCAATTACTCAACCAATATTACCCATTGGTTAATATCATAACAAACGTTGAAATGCAACTCAACAATCAATAAACAAATCAATCATTCAACCATATTAGTTAAAAAGTTCACAAAATTGTAATATGAGAATAACCGATAAATTTTAGGAATTTAGTTTGATCCCTCCAACCTATTTTTTTTCCAGCATCCAAATACGCTACCTCAAATAAAATCATTCAATAAGAGTTATCCAATATTTAAACTAATAATTTCTATAAAAGTCAGTAATAAAAATTTAATGCAACATCAATAATTTAACCAATTCGTTACAATAAACACGTTTATTTATAAACATGACCAACAAGGTATGTTACCTCAATTGATTCCACTCGTTAAAATAACAATTTCGTTTCAACTGAATTAAACAACGTTTAATTTCATCGATTCAATCAATATATGAATATATATTTCTCAAACAGTCATCCATTAGCAACCATAACACACAATTATAAAACCTAACTTATATAAAATATAAGTGGGAAGAACTAAGTGATTTTAACTCACCTTGAATTGATTCTGTTGTTAAAATAGCTTATTTCAGTTAAATTAAACAAGTGTTTAATTTTACTGAAAATCACAGTTAATTCCAAATGTGTCCAAATCTATTCCATAATGTAGTGCTCATTGAGACGAGTCCAGTGTCTCTTAGATCGTCCAATTCTGATCATAGATGGATATGTTAATAATATTGTAAGTTAACGGTTTTAACTATAAATAGTTAACCTTAATTATAAAATTATTAAATTTAATTACATTATTAAGATTAACACTAGCCAATTAAAACCCTCTGCAAAATAACTGGTTCGACTTGCCTGTCTTAGTATCTGCACAACTTACCCTACTACAAAATTCTAAGTTAATACAATTTAGTTTAATTAAGTAAATTCTTAATTAGGGTTACACATCTGATGATCGGTTGTATGAAAATATATGGCCGATAGTTTAGAAATTTACAGGACTATTCTATTTTCTTTCCCCAAGGGTTGTTCACCAGTACCCATTACCCATCCATCATGCAATTCATGCCTACGTCAAACACATGATATAAGTTAATACACTTTTTAGTTATGATAATTAATTAATCCATATTATGATAAGTAATCACGTAATTTACTTTAACAAAAGCATCAAGCCCGAATTAATTTTTCTTCCTTTGTCCTCGTCTTCTACGGTTCTAGGATTTTACGCGAAAACATGAACCCACCTTCGAACCAAACTACCACATCACCTCGCCTCCTAGGTGTGATCGGTTGTCGATCAGAAACAGATGGCCGATGCGGCTTAGAGATGTTAACCCCCTCCTTAAGCCTCAAACAACTCAATCACCTCCCGTTCTTCCAAAAAACCCAATAACCTGCGTAGCCTTTGCGTATCAATCATGGCCAATACACCACCTTAAAACTCGTCTCCACCATCCAAGCTGAAGAACTCAACTAGCCTAACATTTTTGTTATTGGAATGACTTTGAATTGATTCAAGGATTGATCGAAAATCAGAGGGGATGGATAACAAAACTGTTTGTTCATTTTGATAATGGCGGCTTAGCTGAAATTCGACCATGCGACAGATTTGACCGGCAATTTGGGTTTGGTAATAGTTTTATATAGGCACCAATGAATATAATATTATTTATTAAACTTCATTGTGAAGTAACATGATCAAACAACCTATGACTTCCGATGGGGAAGAAAATTTCAATCCAAGCATAAAACAATATTCTGGGCATGATGGAACAGGTTTCATCGAATTCTGAGATCGATAGAAAATCGTTTATTCTTAAATTCCAATTTAAATCGGCAAAACAATTAAATAAAAATATTGGCATTTGCGGCTACCGTTATGACATGCGACATCGGTTAACCACAAAATATGGTTCGTGCAATAATTTAATGTTACGGTTCCAATGAAACTAATTTCATCGAAAACTGAAGCTATTTGCAAAATTGCTATTCTAAAGGTTTATAATAATATTAATAAAATATTATAAAAATTCCAAAACAATTCAATTACATAATAATGAATTATTACTATCATGAATATCCAAATGGAAATATATCTATAGCTCCAAATATAAGCCAATATAAATTATACAACTCAATATTAACATTTCATGTTAAACGATACCCAAATGTTACAAAAACCCTTAATAAATTTATTAAATAAACATTATCATTTATTAATGACTTCCCTAGCGATTATTTAAAAATTTGAATTGGACATAACTAACAATCTATAATATGAAACCTCGATTTCCCACATTTATATGAAAATTATAATCAACCAGATTCAAACATTTCTTGTTTCACAGAATTACGACATATAACGGATTCTGTATATTAAATTGAAGTTCAAAACTCAATATTACGAACTATCGTGCCAATACGAGCTTGTTTATAATTAAATATAAATGTAATGTTTAAACTTCGTTATTAAAAAATGAATTAAAGATTAAAAATCCATTAATATTCCAAATAATATATTTAAACATATTTAAATATTTAAATTCAAATGATCGAAAAACCTCGGTCGTTACATCCACTTTATAATGTCTTGATTATATGTAAACTTTGAGTACAAATGATGGTTTAATGGATAAACCCAATTATAATGTTGTAGTAATAACAAAATGAAAAGAGATTGCCAAAATCCTTTTTCTAAAGCTTTGGGGGCAATTTATAGATGCTACAATTCTCGGGTCGATTAAGACACGTGACACCCATCCCGAGATTGTAGAAATGGCTGAAGAAGCTTTCTTTTCATGTGAAAAAGCCCGTCTCGACTAAATATGGATAGGTCGCGGCTAACCCATCGTTGTAGAAGTGCTTTAAGTGGTCAAATCGGAGCTAGAGCGAGTTTTTAGGGAAGATAATCTTGGGTTGATTAAGTCCGGTTCGACCTAGTTGACATAGGAGCTATTTGTCCCAAGATTTTGTGAATTTGTTTGCCTTTATATTTAAGCTACTCTACAGATGTGGGGAGCTTCCTAGGTTGTTTCGACCTAAGTCTTTAGTCGCCCCAAATACTTTTTGAGCCGGGTCTTGGGGATGCTTGACACTGGTCTTTCATGATGGTGATTCTGTCAAAAAATTATTTGGACAACCCGAAGATCTTCGAGCCTGAGCTATATTTGGTTGTGCGATGTCCTTGTTCGAATCTAGACCTTGGTTGTAACAACCCGCATTCTACGCATCGGAGGATCGTAGAATATTTATTTCTTTCTCATACGAAGTCGAATGGTCGTGTAGAGTTGGGGAACGACTATTGAGGTAATTTACCATGTTCTTGATTTTTGCCGATTTTTAAATGACCGTTTTGCCCCTAGCTGATCTTGTTTCGGCCATAACTTTTGATTGGAAAGGAATTTTGACCTGAAACCACTTCCATTAGATTCATTTGATGGTTTACCTTTCCGTAGCGTGGTCACATGTGAGAAACGGACTTACCGTTTGGGAGATATGGCTGAAACAAGGTTTAGAAGGTGAAAAACAGCTTAACCGGGCCTAATTGAGGTGATTAACAAGAAGGCCCATAACCCATTTCGGGATTAGGGTTATGGGGAGGCTGAAAACAGTAGGAAAACGAATTTTATTTAATTTTCCCGCCGCCACAAACATGTCTTTCACCCTAGCCATGGCCTCCACCTTCTAATTTCATTCCAAATCGTCTCTAATCACTTTCTAATCGAAGATTAAGCAAAACTACATCAAATTAAGGGAGGTTAGCGCCAAACCAGAGAGAGCTACTGGAACACATAGGGATTGGATCAAAATCAGAGATTATTACAGATCTAAAGTTTGTTTGTGGCTAAGGTGAGTGATTTGCATTGTTTTTCACTAATTACGGCTAGTTATGGTAATTAGCGAAGATTAGCGAAATTATGGCTCAGAAAAATCTAGAAAAATTCCTAAAATTCTAAAACATCATTTTATGCCTCTGATATGAATTTGGATTAATTTCGACTAATTTTGCAAATCCCGGAATTTGGGGGATTAAGGGGTGATTAGTGAAAATTAGTGAATTTATGCATGTTAAAAATCTGCAAAAATATTCATAAATTCTGAAATATTGTTTTAGACCTCTGTTAGAAAATTTCTGAAATTTGGTTAAGTTTTGCTAATCATACTGTTAATTGTTCTTAAACATGATTAAGGGGAAAATATGGGTTTTTGTGTATGTTTGATCCATTTTGACCTACCATATTGATGTTTTGCTGTTTGTGGATGTTTATACATGTTGCTATGACTGTATGGTATGCTTTATGATTGTTTAGAACAATTAGATTGGTCGAAAACGCCATCGAATGGTGTAAACAGTTTGTTGGAAGAAGTGCAGGAAATAGACCGGATCGGATCGCAGGAGGGGTATCACGACCCAACCTGATCGTGCCTAATATCCACGAGTCGATCGCCTAAGTAAGCCACGAGCTGAGATAGAATACGAGTCGCTCACAATCCAGCTATCTCCGATCCGTTCACCTCTGAAGTCCTCCGATCTAAACTGCTCGCACACATGGACCACGAACCGGTGCACTCCATGACATGATTCGAAGAGAAGACCACGACCCGATCCAGATGAGGTCGCATGAACCGAACCGATGGACCCGAAGCTTGGCCACGACCCGATCCGATGGAGCTGGAGGACCACGAGCTGATGGCGCGACCCGATACGAATGGAGGAACTCGACCCGAACCAGTATGGTGACTGCAGACTGAACCAGGAAGCTTGAACGCGAGGTATGAGCTGTTAACTGAATGAAGACCGATCCGGAGGAGACCAAAACCCGAGATGCAAAGGTAGTCCAAATGAGAAGTTAGAGCTCAGGATCCAGATGGGAACCAATGAGTTCACTTTATGATTGGGCTTTGCTGCGGGACGTGTGCAAAGGGGTTGTCGGTATTCATAACTTTGGTTCACCACTGAGAGATGGATAGTGGGCTTGTAGTGATAGTTGTACGGGATTGGATTCCATCATGACCCAAAGGATTTGGTGACCAAGGTAGTGGATATCGTATGCTTTACGCACCGAGTGAGAGATGTGAGGATGGTTGCTATGCTTGATTGTTTGACATCACTATGACATGCACTTCCCCACCCCCGTATTTCTTACACTGTATGTTAGTGGCACCTTAGAGTATTGTATGGTATGTAGTGCTAACTCTTTGGTTGCAGGTCCAGGTTCAGGTATGATTGGATTATACCTGTTATTGTTTTGTTTTGCTGCTTATCGCTCATACCAGACTTTTTGTCTGACCCAGAGTTTTATGTCTCTTCTTATTACTCTGGGTGCTCTCACGAGCAGACTAGAGACAGGTTAGCTGGGTATGCACGAGTAGCTGATCCGGAGACGAGCAGGAGGCTCCCACGTATGACATATAGATATTCTCCCTGTGTTGTTGAAGGTCACTGCTTGGGCATTAGTAGTGTACCTCCTTCTTTTGCTTTCTTTTGCTTTAGAGATAGTTTTAAAGTTGTAATAATAATGTTGGATCATAAGCTGTATTTTGGTTTTCCGCTGCCATGTTAGAGATGATTTAGTTTTCAGCTTATGTAATGTCTCGCCTGTTTTATGTCAAGTATATTATTATTATTATATTTTGTTTCATGCATTGTGAGACATTCTACAGGTTCCTTGTTAGTTCATTCTCTTCTTTCCTTTCCTTCTGACGACCGTCCCGTGCTAACTGGACATGTGTACAGCGCACTTTCGGAGGAAATGCCGGTTGGTGCAGGGCGGGCTGTCACATTGGTCGAGCCTAGTGTTATTCGAGCTGGGATGATTACCTCTCCCCGACTGTTTTTATTGAATTTATGGTGTGTGCATGGCCCTAACAGCCTTTCCAGAAAGGTTATCACCACTTTGCCTCCCAAAGCATGTCGCATTATAGACGGAATGTACTTTGTAGTCTGTTGAGCGTAAATTCCATTAAAGTTGGTCGATCCGTGAATGGTGATAAAGAACAATCGAGTTCGTTTGTGATTCCATTGTACTCGGATTATTTTGTCAACAGAAAGAGATTATCATTTGTTGCGTCGAACGATTTTCTCCCGAATGTGACTTTACACGTACATGTCACTACCGAACGATGTCGTTATTTTCCGCTAGTCAAGCGCGCAATTAAGTTAGATTGAATAGACCTGTACGATTCAGTATATGACTTGTTAAACATGATTGTTAGAACCATGTGTTAGCAGTCAAATACTGAGCCTCTCGGGTTGACATCGACCAGAGGTATGACATTTCAATTTGGAGTTGACCTATCCTAGGTCTATGCATCGAGTCGGCCCTCTATGTATATGCACTGTCACTTCAAAATAACATGAAGAGTCACTTTATTCACTATATAAGTTTGGCCCACCATATTACTTTACTTTTACTTTGTATTGCTATTCGAACCGAAGCTTCTTCCAAGAATTTATGAACCAAATTGCTTCCAAATTAAACAAGGTCTTCTCATATTTAATATTAGGTAGGACTCAATTCATCTAATACATGCATGTAGCAATGATTAGTATGATTTTACCTACGAGTCCGATCTTTTCTCTTTCCTTCTTTGTTTAAACCAAATCCTAGTTGATTTGTGGCCGGATTCATTTCTAATGGCAACGTCAAAGTTATAGGTAGGAATACGAGGATTTAATCGTGGGTGATGCTCATGGAGAAGTCAATGGAATGGTTTCACTCCCAAGTACTCCCACGAAGTCTAGTGTGAAAGGAATAAGGTGGAGGAATCGGTTGGAGGAGGAAAATCATCGACCCTAGGGTCTGAGCAGAGGTGGATAAGATAGAGTGAAGTGTAAACGTGGTTCGGCCCAGTTAGGCATCGCTCGACCCGAAGGATTTTGATTCAGGAATGAAGGTATGGCGCGAGACAAAAGGGTGGTCCGGGTCGACCAAAGGCCTTACCAACCGGAGAAGATCGACCTGGATGAAGTGGCATGTGCCAAAGGCACTAGGTGGGGGCTCTGTTCGATCATTCGGCTAGTTAAGCCAAGCCTTGAGAGTCATTTGCACATGCTGGTATAGATTACACCAGGTCCATTTAGCCCAGAACTCCGACTCGGGGGATGTCGACCCATGGTCATTCGACCTGAATCTTAAAACAAAATTTTAACCATCTCTGCCTTATTCCATACCTTTATACAGACTAAGGATTAAAGAAATAACTTCACTTGCATACATATACAGTTAGGATACTGCCTTAGACATGAACTGAACATGTATGGATTTGAGTATGGGTGAGCGTTTGGTTGGTTCGGTTAATCCAATGGTGAAAATTTTCAAACTAAATTAAACCAATAAAATTGGAAACCAAACCAAACCAACCAAATTAAGTTTAATTGATTCAGTTGGTTATGCGATTAAACCGAACTAAAAATGTTTTATACTTTGTGTTTGAAATATTCACTATAATTTGAATTAAATTATACTTAAATGATTAGAGTATTATTTTTTATGATTTTTATGCTTTATAATATTAATTTTGACACATAGGTGATGATTAAAATTACTTAAATAGCTAAACTAACCTAAAATATTTATTATAATATCGATAATTTTGTAGTAAAAGTTCGGTTAATTTGGTTAAACCGATAAACAAACTTAATATTTTTTTAGTCCGATTAAAAACCGATTTAATTTCAAAACCGAACCAAACCGATCAAAATAAATTGGTTGGCTGGTTTATTTGGTTTAACCGAATAATGCTCACCCCTAAACTTGAGCATACTTCTTCCTTTAATGCTTCTGTCTCTGCAATTATTTCTATACTCTTCCACTGCATGCACTTGCAATTATAAAAACACTATGGGCTGATGGTTTTAATTTTCTAACCAATGACCTCCCTTGAATAGCACAACGTAACAACCCAAATTCTAACAAGCTATTTTTTTTAAAATCCCAATCTATCAAAACTGGAGTTGGCTTGTCTGGTATATTGAATAACAAGATTTTGATCGATGTCAACGAATGAAGCTACTATGAGAATCAAATCATAAAGATAAGGTTTTTATATATATACATTGAGTCATGTTAGAACTATGTTAAAATCTATCCACAAGTATACACGAATGTGCAAAACCAAGTTATGTATATATATATATTTATAAACCTTTTAAAATGCCAGAAATATACAAAAATTAGCTTACCAGTCGACTGGTAGAAAATCAACCAATCGACTGGTCAACCAATTTTTGTATACAATGGTTAGTTTTGAAAATCTTATTTATACGATTTAACTTTACCAGTCAACTGATGATTTTTAACTAGTCGATTGATTCGACCTAGAAACTATTTTGTGAAGAGTCACCATCCTTCATGAAGAGATTCCTTTTCATTAATTGAAGGAAATGGACATAGTCTTTTATACAAACTATTCATGAAGGATTGCTACTCTTATACCATTATATAAACAAGTTTAATCATGTTTTACAATCACCGATTTTAACCGAATTATACTGATTTTTCTGAACATCATTATATTCTGTCCATTTATATTCTTTCCAATTAAAACTTTCCGATTCAAATACTTATTGAATCCTTGAATCAATTTAATATCATTTGATTCAACAAGCAATCTTCTTCCTTAAATCTCCGCATTCAAATCATATACGCGCATATTAGATTATAGGAAGGTTGTACTTAAAATATTGGTTATCCATGTTGATTCAAGAACACAAATCAAAAGTCAAACACTTGTAATTATTGAGGACCTGTGTAGTTGCTTAGGAAAGAGGCATCCTTGTTGGGGCTCGAGTGTACTGACCAATTCCTCCGGGTTAAGAGAGGGCGTTGTTAGTGAATTCCGAAGAGGAGCTTCGGGACTGGACGTAGGGCGGGAAGTCCGAACCAGTATAAAAATTCCTGGTGTTACTTTACTTTATTTTCCGCATTTACTTTGTTTGTGATATATCTCGCTAACATAGAGTTTATTTGCATTGCATATTACTTAGCTAGCATATCACACATATTTCTGCTATATTCATATAGATCCTTTAAGTCATATACATCGACTTTTCATTTGGTATCAGAGCAAGCCCATCATATAACCATAAAACCGTTATTTGATATTTAGATAATATGGATAATAACACTAGCGCTACCAATAACACCGGATATTTTGAAGGCCAATCAACTGCTAGACCACCCTTCTTTAATGGCATGAATTATAGATACTGGGCTACTCTGATGAGAATATACATGCAAGAAAAAAGTTATGATGCATGGAATATTACTCAAAAAGAGTATACATCACATACTACAGCATACACTGAATGGTCAAATATTGAGAAAAATGAAGCTACTGCAAATGCTAAGGCCATGAACATGCTACATTGTGCTCTAGATAGAAAAGAGTTCAATCGGATTTGTATGTACAACAATGCATATGAAATCTGGAGAACACTTAATATTACTCATGAAGGAACTAACAAAGTTAAACAGAGTAAAATATTAATTCTCAAGAATTAGTTTCAAAATTTTAAGGCGGATGAAAACGAATCCATAAATGATATGTATTCACGTTTTCAAAATATTTATCGCTCTTTATTAGGACTAGGAGAAAAGTATTCCAACTTTGACATAGTTTCAAAAATTTTGAATTCTTTAACGGATGAATGGGAGAGAAAAGTATTAGCAATCGAAGAAGCTAATGATCTCTCTGCCATGAAACCAGAAGAATTGATCAGTAATCTAATGTCTTATGTAGTGAAATTGCTGGCAAAGAAAGCACAGGTACAAGATAAGAAAATTTTAGCTTTCATTGTAGAAATGGAAGATTCCGATTCAGATGAAGAAAATATAGCATTTGTTGCTAAGAATTTTAGAAAATTTCTAAAATAAAGAAAAAGTCAAAGCAAAAATATAATGAAGAATTCGTCAAAAGAACCTAATCCTGCTCTAGTACAATGGTTCAACTATCACAAGACCAGACACTATCAAAAAATTGTCCAGAGTTTCGCAAAAACGAAAAATCAAAGAAAAGATCTTTTTCAGTCACTTGGGACAACTCGGATTCATCTTCTGAAAGTGATAGGACAGTGATAGTGAGCAAGCAAACGTATGCTTCATGGCTAAGGACAACGATGTAAGTGATTTTACTTCTGATGAATTAGTAGAAATTAATACTGAAATCCTAGAATCTAGAAAATGCTTAAAAGAAAACTTAAACAAGCTAACGAAGATAAAAACAAAGTCGAATTTGAGAGAGGCCTTTTGAAAGATGAAAAAGAAACCTTAGAAGAAGAAATTAGAAAATTACAAGATTCTCTTTCAACTGCAAATTCTTAAATTTCTTCGTTGAGTCAAGAAATAGAAATTAAAAAGAATAAAATTAATTTATTGGTTTCTGAAAAGCATGATTTAAATAATAAAGTTAAAATTATAGATTTAGAAAACTCTAGTTTAAAAACTAAGTTAGAAGGTATTTCTAAAAATGTAAATAATTTTAATAAGCGTAGAGAGAAATTATCTAAAATCTTAGAAAATTCTCAAACGATTTTTAATCAAAAAGGACTTGGATATGATTAAATAAATTCAAAAAGGAAATCCTGTCTAAAAATTCTAATATTAAACTGAAAATTTCTAGTAGTAAAATAAATATTTCTACTAAGAAAAAATATTCGGATAATATTAGTATATGGATTCCGAAGACAAATAATATTCTTATTAGGAATAAATATATTAAAAAAAAATTAGATTCTGTTCATTATGATGGTAATTATTTTTTCAAAAAGGAACCTAAGCCCTCTTGGTTTTGGCTTCGTAAGATTTAACCCTTAGGACCCTAATGGAGGATGTGGGTACCAATGAAAAATTTGATTTATTTTTGCATGTCCCACTCAACAAAAACAGAGGAAAATGGATACTAGACAGTAGTTGCTCAAAACATATGATAGGAGACAAGAAATTGTTATCAAATATTACTTACTCAAAAGGAGGAACTATCACATTTGGAGATAATTCCAAAGGATACATCATCGACAAAGGCAATGTGAGCAATTACAGTATATCTAATTCACCTCTTATTTGGATGTTTTATTAGTTAAGAACTTAAAACACAACTTATTAAGTATAAGTCAATTGTGTGATAAAGGTTTTAAAATAACTTTTTCTGAAAATAAATGTAGTATTTTTGATTCAAATCAAAATCTTATTTTTGAAGGGAATCGAGTCAAAATATTTATATTTTAAATATGGCAATTAATAATAATCCACGCATGTGCTTATTAGCCAAAGATAATGATCCTTAGTTATTGCACAAACGATTTTGCTATATTAACTTTAAAACAATAAACAAATTATCTAAAAATGATCTTGTAAAAGGATTACCCAAAATAAAATTCAACACTGAAAATCTATGTAATGCTTGTCAACTCGGAAAGTTAACCAAACCCTTTTTTAAATCAAAAAAGGTCATATCAACATTACAACAAACTTGAGTTACTTCACATGGATTTATTCGGACCAACTCAAGTTCAGTCCATAAATCATAGTAGATACGTGTTTGTAATTATTGATGATTTTTCAAGATACACTTGGACTTTTTTATAAAGAATAAAAGTGATATTTTGATATTTTTAAGAATTTCGTTAAACAAATTCAAAATTTAATTGATTTAAAAATAATGAATATACTAAGTGATCATGGAGGAGAATTTGAAAATGAAAATTTTGATTTTTTGTCAAAAGAAAGGAATCTTTCATAATTTTCCATTTCCTAGAGCTTCAGAACAAAATGGAGTTGTAGAACATAAGAATAGAACTTTACAAGAATGTGCGAGAACACTATTAAATGGAAGTACACTACCAAAACATTTTTGGGTTGAAGCACTCACAATGGTTTGTTATGTTTTGAATCGAGTTTCCATTCGATCTCTTACTAAAAATTACTCCATATTGTAGAAAACCAAATATATATTATTTTAAAGTTTTTGGAACAAAATGTTTTATTTTAAATACAAATATCAGCTTGGAAAAATTGATTCAAAATATGACGAAAGAATATTCTTGGGATATTCTGAGCATAGCAAAGCTTATCGTATTTTAAATAAAAGAACTAGTAAAATAGAAGTGTAACGACCCACAATTTCGAACCATTCAAATCGACAATAACCCACTCATGTCAGACCTGAATCGCTCAAAACCGTGAATTGTTATTTTTAACTATTGAGGTAAATGCAAATCAGAACACAGAATCACAGACACAGGAACAGAGTAACTAGCAGCGGAACACAGTAGTACATAGGTTCATACACGATACATGATACATATAAGTACATAATGAGTCATAAGTTCATACAAAATATAGTACATATAGGTAACTAGTAGTAACCTGGATAATTTCGATAATAAGATAGCTGATACAGAAGATAGTCCAAAAGATGCAAGTATCCAAAAGCGCCACGAACAGCAGAAGTGCTCAAGCTGACCCAAGCATAAAGTCAAAGAAACAATACACTCGAGTCAGGACTAATAGTCTTATATAAGTGAATCAGCATAAATGACATGTTCATAGAAATGTACAGTAACTTAAAGGGTGGTTGGGATTTCCATCCTCTAAGGATCCGTGAAACTAATACATACAGTAGTACGCTATTATGATAATGCCTGTCCAGTAAAGTATAAGTAATGAAAATAGCGTAAGCGGGATTACCATATTACCCTTACGCCGTTTATAGGCATCACAGTCTATACAGTACCGTAAATTCACCGTACTGGTGTTATCAGAGGGCACTCCATAGAAAGCAACACCAAAGAAAAATCGTATGGGGCTCGCTTAGGATAAAATGACAAGGCACTCGAGGCAATACCAGAGTAGGATTCTACCAATTGCACTCCCGGACCGGTGGTAACGCATAGCAGCCACTACCGCCCACCTCGGAACACATTCCCAAATCAAAAGGGGTACCCCAAATCATAACATAGTCATAGAAATGGTATCGAAGAAACGTGTCCGATCAAAGGTGCTACCTCAATTAGTCACGGTATAGCTCCTGTTTTAGTCATCTAATTATGACCCGAAGGTCAAGGCCATATCGTTATTGATTGACATAGAAATGTGTTTATTTTATGCTCTTATATCTTATCTTTTGTATATAAATAAATATTACTTGGGTATTGTTTTGTTATTTTTACAGATAGTCCAACCCAGCCCGCATGCAACCAGAAATGTAGAGAAATAGAGTTCAATTTGCTGCGTATTTGCATTTTGAAGAATTGTAGATGAAGATATCACATCTAGTTGCTGTTGGACAAGAAAAGGAGTGATAAAAAGGCTTTTCACATCACAAATCAATGAAGAAATATCAAGGAAGCAAGAGGAAAAAGAGAAAAGGCCCAAATTTGCTTTATTTATCAAAGGCCCATTTATGTTTCTCATTGTAAACAAATTAGTGGTGTAATGACCAGGCCCATTTACCATTAGGGTTAGGGTTAGGGTTTGGCTATCTACCCTATATATACCCTTGTAATGGCATTGTAACCACCATCCTATCTCATCTCTTATTCCATTGTTCTAATAAAAGTTCTTCTTTCTCTTTTATTTTCTGCATTTTTTGTTTTCTTAGCAACTAGTGTTGTCTATACGATTAGATTCGGTAGAACACTATTGTATTTTGCACTTATTTGCATTAGTGATTTACCGTCTGATTAGATTCAGCGGAAATCCTAATTTTAATTCTTGTTTGTTATTTCAATTTCTGCAATTTCAATTTCTGCTTTTTATTATTTTCTTAGGTCAAATTGGGTTTGATTAGATTCAAATCTAATTCATAGTTTCATTTGCTTTCCATTGAAATTGTGATTTGATCGTCGGTTCAGTTAGATCTGTTCTGAATCAAATTACAGTTTTAATTTTGTTTTGTTTTGCAAAATCAACCTCCAAAGTTCGTCTAACACGCCCACGAAACATATAAATAATAAAATTTAACTTTTCTCCCTGTGTTCGACCTGTATGCTACACGCCTGTATGCTTGCAGAATTTATTACAAATGTCGCGCTTTTCTAATTCATAGACTAGCGTCGATCAAGTTTTTGGCGCCGTTGCCGGGGAGGTAACAGTTAAATTTTATTGTTTATTTAATTTCTGATTCGTGTTAGTTTTTATTTTTATTTTGTTTTTATTTTTCTTTATATATATATATAAAAAAAAAGTTCTCAATTAGTTGATGTGGTATTGATCGCTCGTACCATAATCGGCTATACAAGAGAGAAAAAAAAGAAATTGCCATTTTTCCTTTATTTCTTTCCATACATTCATTTCCTTTCTTCTCTTACATGTTCTGAAATTTAAAAAAAAAAAAAAAACGAAAACAAAATATATATAAATAAACTAAATCCATAGCCTGCTCATCTCTATTACACCAACTCAACCATCCTCTGCCACCGTACAAACTACCACAAACCGGACCCGTCCTCTTCCAACAATTTCCGCAACCATCCAGTTCTGCTATTCACAAGTTCAACCCACATTCAAACCAAATCCTCCACCACAAAAAAAAACCACCCACGTCCAACCTTCCACGATCACCTTACAGTCCCTACAAAACCTCATTCCCACTGACTTCCATCCATACAGCAAGTTAATCCCCTTCCACACTCCAACTTCCTAATTATCAACCACAGTGCAAACGTCCATACCCCTATCACCATGCACAATCCCTCCAGCAACAACCGATCATCTGCCATTAACTGACAACACCACTACAAACTCCCATAGCCCACATCATCCCCTTCTCACACAACTTTCCAGACACAACCATTCACCATCATCCCCTTCTCACACACCGTTCAGACAAAAAACCACCCACCACAACTCAAACAAAACAATTCACCACTTCACATCACAACGTGAAACCCAAATTAACTCCAGACAAACCCAATCGTGCCCAAATCAATAATCCTTCAAACCGCAGAACCACCGATTCGAAACCCTAGAAACTAGAAAACAGCCTCCTACTCATCAACACCACAATTCGAAGATCCGAAGTTCGTACACAAATACCAAACTCTCTTTCGACCAAAAGAAAAAAAAAATCGAAATCCCAAGCTAATTGAAAAAAAAAGAAGAGGGGGCGTGGTTGATTTTGGTCAAGAAACGCGAGTCGGATTTTTTTTTTTTTTTTTTTTTTTTTTTTTTTTTTTGTGGACTAAAACTTGTTTCGTTTTTCTGGGTAGTTTTATTTGTGGTAATATAAAAAAAATTGAGAGAAAGGAAAGGAAGGCGGCTTCATTGCATTTGGGTTTTATTTGCAGAAAGAAGAGGGGCGTGTTTAAGAACCTGGTAGCAGTGGAATTGGTTTGGCAGAAGATTTGTTTACATTTGGTGCGGTTTGTTTTGGGAAAGAAATAAAAGAAAATAAAGAGGAGAAATTATTGGGGCGTTTGATTCCTGCTTTGGGTGCGTGGCTTTCTTTTGGCTTGTAAATTTGGTGAAGTGCGTGGGCCTAGTTGTTGTTTCTGTTTAGCCTAATTAATTTTTTTTTTTTTTTTTAGCTTAGTTCTTTTGAATTTCTTTTAGCCTTTTTCCTCCTAATTAGTTTAGTTTCGTTCTCTTATTGAGCCTATTCCGTTTGTTAGTTTGATTTTTTTTTAAATCTTTCAATTTAGTTTCTTTTTCTTTCTTTTGTTTGTTTTATTAGATTCAAAAAAAAAATCTTTCTAACCATAGACCAAAAGTGAGCGAAAAAAAAAATCAAGTAAAACAAAAATTCAGAGATCAATCAACTTGCAAACGGAATTCGAATTATTGGAGCGGTTGCACACCAAGTGGGGTGTGAACGCGCTAGCGCTACCCAATTTCACTGGAGGACTGCCGATCAAGGTGAAAACTTTTAAAACTCTACAGGTGCTCTGCTGCTAAAGAAAAAAAAATATATAGTCAATTGTTGTAAAAATTTTCTGCAGGGGCAGCGGCTTTGAATGTACAATTTTTAATTTCTGCAATTATTTTGTGTGATTGTTGTTGTTTCTGCATATTTTATTCATTCTGTTAAGGGCAATACCCCAATTCACATAAGGTGAGGGATTTCATCACCCTTTCCTTATCCCACAAATTGCATCTCATCGTAGAATCTGACTAAAAATAACGGTTAGACATTGGACTTAAGGGAGTCACGGGCTCATCTAGGGTTTAATTATATTGTGATAGTTGATTCATTTGGAATGAATTATTTCTTGGTGTCTAGACTACGGCAGAGAAATAACCGTTTATAAATATTACGGTGATTCGTAAATATTATATCGGTTGTTACTCTGAAGGTACTTAAACCTTTGGCTACATTGCTAGGGTGATTCCTGGTATACCGATAACTCCTGTCCGTTAACTGGCTGAGAAATCTTTTGATCTAAGTAATCAAACACATCACTTTATAATTTTGGGTTAGGAGCCAATAAGGACAGAAAACTTCACTGTAGCTAATTTCTGTGCTTGCATTTAACAACAATGAGTGAAAAAAGTGTTAGCCAACAAAATTCTCCTAGGGGTTCTCGTATCAACCAAAATTTTCCAACCGAATTGGATCAAAATCGAGTAAATCAAAATTTTCCAAACTTCGGGGATCAAAATCAAATAAATCAAAATTTTCAAAATCTCAATATCCAAATGGAGAGATCCTTGTCTCTTCGTGATCGATGTTATCCTACTAGGACCGTTCAACCATCTGTCATTGTGTTCCCACCAGCTGAAGGAAACAATTTTGAGCTAAAACATTCTTTTATCCAAGGGGTACCAAAATTTACTGGGTCTGAAAATGCGTATGAATTTCTAAGTGAATTTGAATTGTATGCGTCCACAACAAAAATGCAACAATTATCTAACGAATCGATCAAGCTAAGGCTAATTCCATTTGCATTACTTGAAAGCGCTAAAAGATGGCTAAATTCTCTTCCACGACATTCCATAAGAAGTTGGGATGAATTTGTCACTGCATTCTTGAAAAAGTTTTTCCCTTTCCATAAAACTCTAAAAATTTGAACTAAGATAAACCAATTTTGTCAAAATGAGGGGGAAACTTTTTCAAAATACTTTGAGAGATTCAACCAGCTATTATATAGTTGCCCTCATCATGGAATTTTAAAGGATCACTTATGTCAAATTGCATATGAAGGGCTAAACTATCAGACTAGAACTCAACTAGAATCAATGTGTGGAGGAGACTTTATGTCTAAAACAGCCGATGAAGCTTGGCGGTTTTTAGAAGATTATTCTGAAAAGGACATGCAGTGGGAATCGATTCGTGTTCCCATTCGTACTTCTACTAGAGGTGTGCATGTCGTGGACCCAAATCAAATTCCCTTAGAAAATCAAACTCCTCAAGCCGGAGAAGGGTTACCCCACTATTACTCTCAGGACCAAGCCAATGCCATAGCTCAAAATAATCCTTATTCTTCCACGTACAACCCTGGTTGGAGGAACCATCCAAACTTTTCTTGGTCGAACCCCAATAATTCGGCTAACCCATCTCACGTGCAACCCTTTATTCCCAATCCGAATTACCAAGGTCCACCCCCCAATTCTCAAATCTCTCAAGCTACACCTCAATCCAAACAACCTTATAGGCACCCCAATTTTCAATCATCAAACCAATCATCTCAATCTTCTCAACCGTCACCAGACATTGTGCGTTTAGAAAAACAAATGGAACAAATGATGAATATGATAAAGGAACTAGCGAAAAATAACGAGAAAGGAAAGTTGCCTAGTCAACCTGAGGTGAATCCAAAATATAGCTCTCGTACTGTAAATTCTTGTGAGGACGAAAACCATAATCCAGTCAATGCTATTACAACCCTTCGATCTGGAAAGAGGATTGATAATAACGTGGACGACCCTGACGAACTTTCTAACTCGACCCCAACCCCTAATCTTGATGACCACCCATTGGCTCCGAACGCCAATTCTTCTAAACATCAAGTTCCCGTAAATGTTGGCAATCCCAACAGTTCTTCTCCCAGCGTCGGCAAACCCGACCCACCTTCGGAAATTAATGTTGGCAATCCCAACATTTCATCTTCTACACCCCTACCACCTTCTTCTTCGAATGATGAAACTCATCACAGAGTCGAAAAACCAGTAGCTCCTTTTCCTCATAGACTCAATAATAAGAAGAAAGCTGCAAATTTCGATAAAATCTTGGAAATTTTCAAACAAGTCCGTGTGAACATTCCTCTTTTAGACACCATTGAACAAATCCCTCAATATGCCAAATGTCTTAAGGAATTGTGCACACAAAAACGTGCGACCAATGTCCCAAAAACCGCTTTTCTAACTGCAAATACAAGCTCTGTTCTTTCGAATCTTGCCCCAGTCAAGTATAAAGACCCTGGCTGCCCTACGATTGATTGTAAAATAGGAAACACCCATATCTCTCGTGCTCTACTTGACCTTGGTGCCAGTGTCAACCTTCTCCCTTATACTGTCTATCGTCAACTTGGACTAGGGGAGATTAAACCAACAAACATCACACTTCAACTAGCCGATCGATCAGTCAAAAAGCCATTGGGAATTATCGAAGACGTCTTGATACAGATCGAACAGTTTTATTTCCCTGTCGATTTTATAGTTCTAGAAACAGAGCCTGTCTCAAATCCCAACGTTCAAATACCATTGATCTTAGGACGCCCTTTCTTAGCAACCTCTAATGCTGTCATTAATTGTAGGAATGGTCAGCTTCGACTCTCCTTCGGGCACCTAACCATCGAGCTAAACATCTTTAATCTCAACAAACAACCTAGGGATTTTGAGATCGATGAAATTGACATGATTCAAACCACAGTTGATGAAACCTCAAGTGACACTTCTGAAGCCCTGAAAATGTGTCTTGACCATTTCAACCCTGATTTCGACGAACTCGAATACATTTCTGAACTGAACAAAATTCTTGACTCCGACACTTCGTCACCTGAATCTAACCAAGGAATGTTGACCTATGTTGATACACAAGAACTTCCTAATTTAGACCTCAAACCCTTGCCACCAGACCTTAAGTATGCCTAACTAGACTCTTCAAAAACTTTTCCCGTAATCTTGGCTTCCGATCTTACCGAGGACCAAGAAGAAAAACTTTTGGATACCTTGCGGGAAAATAAGGACGCCTTGGGGTGGGAAATCAGCGATATAAAAGGAATTAGCCCATCAATTGTGGAACATCGCATACATTTAGTTGATGATGCTAAACCCACCCGTGAGGCTCAAAGGCAATTAAACCCAAACATGAGAGAAGTGGTCAAGGAGGAGATAATCAAATGTCTAGACAATAACATCATCTATCCCATCTCTGACAGTACTTGGGTGAGTCCGGTACAAGTTGTACCAAAGAAGTCGGGAGTCACAGTGATCAAAAACGACGGTAATGAACTCGTCCCAACAAAAATCAAAACAAAATGGCGTGTGTGCATCGACTATCGAAAGCTTAACTCAGCCACACGAAAAGACCATTTTCCCTTGCCTTTTATTGACCAAATGCTCGAACGCTTAGCGGGACATGAGTACTACTGTTTTCTCGATGGATACTCTGGCTATAACCAAATTCCTGTTGCTTTAGAAGATCAACATAAGACCACCTTTACTTGTCCCTTTGGAACCTTTGCTTATCGTCGCATGCCTTTTGGTCTTTGTAATGCTCCCGCGACTTTCCAAAGGTGTATGATGCGTATTTTCTCTGACATGGTGGAAGAATTCTTGGAAATATTCATGGATGGTATTTCAATATATGGATCATCTTTTTCCCAATGTCTCACTCATCTAGAACTCGTCCTTAAGCGTTGTAAGGAGAAATCACTCGTGCTTAATTGGGAGAAATGCCACTTTATGGTAAAAAGGGGGATAGTTCTAGGTCATGTCGTCTCCAAAGATGGCCTAGAAGTCGACAAATCCAAAATCGATTTGATTGCTAATTTACCACCTCCTAAGTCTGTCAAAGATGTTCGTTCATTTCTTGGCCATGCGGGATTCTATAGAAGATTCATTAAGGATTTCTCGAAAATTTCAAAACCTCTCTCGAATTTACTTGCCAAAGACGTAAAGTTTGAATTTTTCGATGATTGCAAAACATCTTTTGAAACTCTTAAATCACTCTTGACCACAACTCCCATCATTCAACCTCCTGATTGGACTCAACCCTTTGAACTTATGTGCGACGCTTCTGACTTTGCAATTGGAGCCATCTTGGGTCAGCAAATTGATAAACTCCCTCGAGTCATTTACTACGCTAGCAAAACCTTAAACGAGGCCCAATTGAATTACTCGACTACTGAAAAGGAATTTTTGGCAGTTGTCTTCGCTCTTGAGAAATTCAGACCATATCTCATAGGATCCAAAGTCATAGTTTACACTGACCATGCTGCCTTACGATATTTGCTTTCTAAAAAGGATGCCAAGGCCCGCTTGATTCGTTGGATCCTTCTTCTTCAAGAATTCGATATAGAAATACGAGATAAAAAGGGTTCTGAAAATGTCGTAGCTGATCATCTCTCTCGAATTGTGCACGAAAATGATAACGACACCCAAATCGATGACTATTTTCCTGACGAACAACTCCTTTCGATCTCTAACACCCCTTGGTACGCTGACATTGTGAATTATCTTGTCACACAACAAATGCCCGCTGAATGGTCGAAACAAGATAAACAAAAATTTCTCTCGAAAGTTTGAAACTTCTATTGGGACGACCCATATCTTTTCAAATACTGTCCCGACCAAATCATTCGAAGGTGTGTGCCTTATCATGAACACCAAAGTATTCTCTCTTTCTCACATGACCATGCTTGTGGCGGTCATTTTGGAGCAAGAAAAACTGCTGCAAAAGTTTTGCAGAGCGGTTTTTATTGGCCCACACTCTTCCGTGACGCTTTCGAATTTTGCTCTAAATGTGAGCGATGTCAAAGAACGGGTCGAATCTCTAGGCGAAACATGATGCCTCTCAACCCCATTTTAGTGATTGAGTTATTCGATGTTTGGGGCATCGATTTCATGGGACCATTCCCTAATTCATTTGGGAATCTTTACATCTTACTTGCGGTAGATTATGTCTCAAAATGGGTTGAAGCTATTCCGACCAAAACCAACGACAACAAGGTTGTTGTCAAATTTCTCAAAGAAAACATCTTTTCACGCTTTGGCACACCTCGAGCTATCATTAGCGATAATGGCACTCACTTCTGTAATCGTGCTTTTGAGTCTTTGCTCAAGAAATACTCAATCACACACAAGCTGTCGACCCCCTACCACCCACAAACTAGTGGGCAAGTAGAAGTCTCCAATAGACAAATCAAACAAATTCTTGAGAAAACCGTGAATTCCAATAGAAAAGATTGGCTCGTAAAACTGATTGATGAACTTTGGGCTTTTCGCACTGCTTATAAAACCAATCTAGGGATGTCACCATATCGATTAGTCTTTGGAAAGGCCTGTCACTTACCTCTTGAATTAGAGCATCGCGCTCTTTGGGCCATAAAATTTTTGAACTTTGACTTAGAAAAAGCCGGCTCACATAGGAAGTTACAAATTTCGGAATTAGAGGAATTAAGAAATGAGGCGTATGAAAATGCGAAAATCTACAAAGAAAGAACCAAAGCCCAACACGACAAAAACATACTTCGTAAGGAATTCAACGTGGGTCAAAAAGTTCTTTTATACGACTCTAGACTTCACTTTTTTCCAGGAAAACTTAGATCTCGATGGACTGGACCTTATGTCGTGAAAACAGTATACCCTCATGGAGCAGTTGAAATTGAAAATCCTAGGGATGGAAGAGTCTTCAAAGTAAACGGTCAACGACTGAAACCATTTTTGGAATTCGAGCAATATGACGAAGACGACTCTATCGATCTGCATGATCATCCACCATAAAATCAGGTGGTACATGTTCTTTTTCTTTTATTTTTATTTTTCATTTTTTCATTTTATTTTTGTTTTTCTGCCTTAGACAGTTGGGACACTGTCTCAATCAAGTGTGGGGGGGAGTCTGCATTTTATCCATTTTCATTTTTCTTCGTTTTATTTCTTTTTATTTTCATCATTTAAGTAGGACCATCATACATTTTATATCGTAGTAACATACCATAATTTTTTTTTTAAAATACGACTCATTTTCAATTGATACAACAAAATAAGTTTACAATTTTTAGCCAGTTGATAGTATTTTTTTCTCTCAACTTAGATCGAATAAGAAATATAATGAAAAGTTAATTTTGAGGGATAATAGTGTAACCGGTACATAGGGAGATTCTTAGGTGATGGCCATGAAATCTATTCTATATTGTAGACTTTGTTTAAATAAGTGGAGGACTTAAAATACTTATATTGGCTTTTCAAATCTTTAAAACTAAGTTGTGTTAAGTTGAATTCGCATAACTCTCTTTTATTTTCGATAATAATAATAGTATTCCAAGGGTATCCAACATTGCTTGTATATCGAGCGTTGGTGTGCAAACCCGCCAAGCTCTATCCGACACGTTGTTGACAAAGTCAAAGTTGGAATATCTTGGTCTCATTTTATGGGATTGGACACCTAAGGATTACCGACACGTTGTTGACAAAGTCAAAGTCGGCCTGCACAATCCGCCAAGCTCTTTACCCACTCTCCGTTAGTCCGCGAGGCAGTGCATGGGTGGTAAACCTTGGTCTTTTTAGTTAGTTGTATGTACTTAATCATAAATCTTAAAAATTTATAGAATAAAGAATAAGCGATGATACCCAAACACTCCTTGACCTTATTGATTTGACTAGCCATACATGAGAAAATTAGAATACCACTTTGCAAACTGTGCCAAGCAAACTAAGAATTTATTTCATGGTTGCACTATGTTATCGACCGAACCAACTGGCCAAACTGGAATTTAACATTTGAAAACTTAATTTATATTGAAAATTTGTGACAAGTTGAGGTATCTAAAATAAAATCAACTGATTAGAAATTGTTAACTTAATTTGTTGTACCACTTTCCTGAAACAAGTCGTGTTTTCATTTATTTTTTTATTTGCATATGTCCAATGCATTCATGTAGTTTCATTAGAATCATAGCATACTACATTTGGATTTTGTGGGTAGTATCCGCTGAAAACCCTCACGAGACACCACTCGTCCTACTAGGGACACCTAGAGGTTTAATGGCTTGTTGCATACGCTCAATGCAATCGTGTTTCCTACGAAAGTGTGACCTATCTAGTTAGTTTTAAATTTCTTGTTTTACTCGAGGACGAGTAAAAGATAAGTGTGGGGGTATTTGATTGACATAGAAATGTGTTTATTTTATGCTCTTATATCTTATCTTTTGTATATAAATAAATATTACTTGGGTATTGTTTTGTTATTTTTACAGATAGTCCAACCCAGCCCGCATGCAACCAGAAATGTAGAGAAATAGAGTTCAATTTGCTGCGTATTTGCATTTTGAAGAATTGTAGATGAAGATATCACATCTAGTTGCTGTTGGACAAGAAAAGGAGTGATAAAAAGGCTTTGCACATCACAAATCAATGAAGAAATATCAAGGAAGCAAGAGGAAAAAGAGAAAAGGCCCAAATTTGCTTTATTTATCAAAGGCCCATTTATGTTTCTCATTGTAAACAAATTAGTGGTGTAATGACCAGGCCCATTTACCATTAGGGTTAGGGTTAGGGTTTGGCTATCTAACCTATATATACCCTTGTAATGGCATTGTAACCACCATCCTATCTCATCTCTTATTCCATTGTTCTAATAAAAGTTCTTCTTTCTCTTTTATTTTCTGCATTTTTTGTTTTCTTAGCAACTAGTGTTGTCTATACGATTAGATTCGGTAGAACACTATTGTATTTTGCACTTATTTGCATTAGTGATTTACCGTCTGATTAGATTCAGCGGAAATCCTAATTTTAATTCTTGTTTGTTATTTCAATTTCTGCAATTTCAATTTCTGCTTTTTATTATTTTCTTAGGTCAAATTGGGTTTGATTAGATTCAAATCTAATTCATAGTTTCATTTGCTTTCCATTGAAATTGTGATTTGATCGTCGGTTCAGTTAGATCTGTTCTGAATCAAATTACAGTTTTAATTTTGTTTTGTTTTGCAAAATCAACCTCCAAAGTTCGTCTAACACGCCCACGAAACATATAAATAATAAAATTTAACTTTCCTCCCTGTGTTCGACCTGTATGCTACACGCCTGTATGCTTGCAGAATTTATTACAAATGTCGCGCTTTTCTAATTCATAGACTAGCGTCGATCAGTTATCGTTCACCATCTTCAAATCCAGAAATCGCCCCAAGTCGTCATGCTTCGTTCTGGACACGTCACCACGTATACAGTTGTTAAAGTGGTATCGGCACTGACAGAGAGTATGCCACTTACCGACTCCGGTCTCTTTAACAACCAACGCTTACGTTTTTCACACCTTGGCCATCAGTTTAAAAATCATATTCAAGTATCGCCAATACTTTACTCAGGTATCTCCCAAAATCATTTACTCAAATCAATTTCCAATGGTTTGATTTAGATTTCAAAATCCATATTCACCACAATTCTATGTCAACCATTTGAAATCTTAAATTTGAACCTTCAAATTCACTAGACTGGATTGTACAAAGCTTTTGAAAAATAATAATACTAATAATAATAATAATATATATATATAAAAAAAAGTTAAGTTGAAATAATAATAATAAATATATATTTAAATAATTAAGTTGAAATATATATATATTAAGTGGGAAACATGTATATATATATATATATATATATATATGAAAACTATTCTAATCAATATAGTTGAAGAAATCAAATTATTTATAAGGAAAGATTTACAAAAAATCAAGTAAGGGGAAGATAGTCTTTATGAAATTATTGTTTTTATTAAATAATATTTGTCCAGTTCCAATCCCAGTCCATGGGCTGGCATTTAACATATCCTTGTATTGAAAATTTCAAAAATCCATTCACCAACCGCCATAATATCTTACAAATATTCGAATCACGGGTGTGTATCATTTCAACCCGTATCCCAACCAATTCGAATATGCAGGGGTTCGGGTATTTATCATTTCAACCCGTTTTTTTTCTAAACTGGGTACTTGCATGGTGAGAATACTAACATAACATATCATACAACCATTCATAGTGTCATGTAAGAACGGTGCGCGTGTAGCATGTGCACAACCATGAACAAACAATCTAGAGCACCTTAACATTTGAATCAACATCTCAAATTTCTAATTCACTTAATAATAAATTAGTCATGCGTGAGAAAACTCACCTTTCGTGGCAAAAGCGAGAAGACACATTATGAGCAGAACGACGCTAATGGCTACGAGGCGGAACTTCGTTACCTAAGACAAAGGCACGATCATTGTTTAGACTGGCAAATGAATTTCCATGTGACGCTTATGCAAAAGATTTCGGTTATACCGCTTTAGTTTACATGCGCTAAATTTAGTTTCCCCCCTTTATTATTATTATTATTATTATTATTATTATTATTATTATTATTTTTAACAAAAAGATATATATATATTTTTTTCTAAGTAATGCATGTAAACAAGGTAACGCATGTAGCATGCATGCAAACAAGGTAACGCTTTAGTACAAGGGGTACCTTTTGTACCCAAAATGCATGGTGCATGTAGCATGCAACATGCAGCTAGAAACCAACGTATCCCTTTTTTTTTTTCTTGCGCATGCATGCAAACATATGCACATTAAGGTGCCAACGCATGCAATGTCCAAACGCATGCAATGGTCCACGCTTTTTTTTTTCTTCCTTTTTTTTTTCTTGTGATGGCGTGCGCATGCTAGTTTAACCAAATATGACCAACCATAAAATGCTATATGCAAACCCATATGCATGCAACAAATTACATACGCATGCATGTATTGGCACACATTTTTAATTTATTTATTATTTTTTTTTTTTTTTACAAATAAAGACTTGCATGCAACCGCATGCAAAGCTACACCCTTTAATTTGGCTTTAATGGTGCCAGGCAAGCACCATGTATGCTTTGCATACTTGCTGCTACAGCAAGTATAAAAATATATTTATATTGCTTGCATAAATGAACAACAAGTGAATGGACATCAGAAAATACTCACTGTCACTCAAACTCTAATCATGGGATGGACTCACGCACACCTAGTTGGCATCATTTTGATTAGAAGTACAGTGCCATCAACAGCCAAGCCGAATAATTGAAATTCACTAACATGAATTTGGCTCAAAAATCATGCAATACACATACTACCGAAGTATACAAATATCCTTGTAATACATGCATTAGAAAATAAACAAAATGAGTCAATGGGAACAAGAGAACTCACGGCTAGAGAAAAGAAAAGAAAAGTGAACTTGATTTTGAGGCTTTCTTCTCGCACAAAGGACTGGCGACTAACTTGGGACGTGATGGAGTTTTGGCTTCAAGGAACTGGACGTTGGATGCTTGCTGAATGGAGTAGAGGTATGGTCGAAACAAACATATGGAGCACAAAAGAAAAATGAGAGCAAATGAAAAAGAGTGGGTAGCAAAAGAAAGGGGGGGGGGGGACGTGTAAAGTGAGGGAACAGGTGGATTTTGCATGCATTTGCATTTTGGACGTGTGGAGCAAGATGTCTTCAAATTGGACAAGTGTAGGCCTCAAAAGAAAGAGGGGAGGACATGTTCATTTCATGCAATTGCATCTTTGCATGCCGTGTCTTCAAGAGCCACCGTGCGTTCAAGTATGGTGTCCAAATTTCGTACACCCGTTTTGCCCCAATCCCAGTATCGACCGCTAACCGCTTTACTGACTGCATGCTTTATATATATATAAAATTTTCGGGTGCAACGCTCATCATTTTTTTCTTTTCGTTAATCAGTTCAACAACCGTAACTCTTCTGTTAAATACGAACGGATACTGCAACAACCGTGCTACCGAACGATATGCGGTTCACATGCGTTGTTTAGAACATTTGCCGACTGCGCGCTATAGTTGATCAGCGCTAAAATAAAACACTGCTATATATATTTTTTCTTTTCGAACATTAAATTTTTATTGAATAATTTTTTTTTATTTAAAATTTTTCCTTTTTTTTCTTTTTCTTCTTATCAACGCTGAATACGACAAACGATGCACAGATGCATTACGGACGATATACGCTTCTTATATTCTTTGTCAGACGTGCGCTTTGGTTGATCAACACAGAAAACAAAACACTGTAATATTCTGATTAATTAAACATTAACCTTTAATTAATATTTTATATCTCAAAGTTTTTTTTTCTCTTCTTTATATATATATTTCAAACATTAAATTTTTTTATTTAATATTTTAATTTACCTATTTATATATATTTCCCTTTATTACTAATATTATTTACAGAATTTTGAGATCGTTACATTCTCCCCCACTTAAAAGCTTTTCGTCCTCGAAAAGGAAGCGTCATGAATAGCAAAGACAGATATGAATAAGATGATGGTTTTAATGGATATTACCTGGGATAAATAATTCCGGATTTGAAGAACGCATGTTCTCTTCCGTCTCCAAAGTACAGTCTCGGTCATCGTCACTCCACTGCACTTTGACCAAATTGACTGATTTCTTCCTAAGCTGCTTCGTACCTCTAGCGACTATACGAAGTGGCCTCCTCTCAACAGTCAAGTTAGGTTCGATATCCAAATTATCAAGTGCAGTCGGCTGAACATAAGAGGAAGAATCATGCAAAGATTTTCGTAGATGGGATATATGGAACACATTATGCACTCCTGCAAGCTTCTCAGGTAACTCAATGCGATAGGCCAATGAACCAATCTTCTCTAAAATACGGAACGGCCCAATGAATCTGGGAGCTAGTTTTCCTTTCCGTCCAAAACGAATGACATTCTTTAATGGTGAGATCTTCAGAAAGACTTGATCCCCAACCTCGAACTCCAACTTCTTTCTTCTTCTATCTGCGTACTTCTTCTGACGGTCTTGAGCAATTTTTATCTTATTTCTGATATTAGCAACTTTTTGCGTTGCTTCCATGATCATATCCGGTCCAAGAAGCAAACGATCTCCTTGTTCAATCCAACTAGCAGGCGATCTACACGGTTTTCCGTATAAGGCCTCAATGGGGGAACATTCAATGCTAGCCTGGTAGCTATTATTGTATGTGAATTCAATGAGATGAAGGTGATCTTCCCAAGATCCTCCATAGTCGAGAATACAAGCACGAAGGAGATCCTCCAATACTTGATTCAGTCTTTCTGTTTGACCATCTGTCTGTGGATGGTAGGCAGTACTAAGATTTAATCTAGTACCCAAAGCTTCCTGAAATGCGCTCCAAAACTTACTCGTGAAAACAGGATCTCGATCACAGACAATGCTAGATGGGACTCCATGTAATCTAACAATTTCTTTCATATACAATTCAGCTAGGCTTGCAGCGGTACGACTTGCTTTGACAGGCAGGAAATGTGCTGACTTGGTTAATCTGTCCACAATTACCCAAATACTTTCGTTTCCTTTTCTTGTCTTGGGGAGACCGTCAACAAAATCCATGGAAATCTGATCCCATTTCCAACTTGGGATCTCGAGAGGTTGTAATAATCCAGCAGCCTTTTGATGATCTGCTTTTATCTGCTGGCAGGTCATGCATCTATTAATGTGACGACAAACATCTCGCTTCATACCTCTCCACCAAAATATCCTTTTCATATCTTGGTACATCTTGTGTATTCCTGGGTGGATAGAGAGTTTGGATTGATGACATTCCCTTAATACTTCTTGCCTTAAGCTGTCCACGTTAGGAACACATATGCGGCCATTTATCCTCAAAATCCCTTTGTCATCAATTTGAGCCCCTCTTCCATTGTGATTATACCTTCTTTTCCTACGAACATTTCCCTTCATAAATTTAAGCTCTGGATCTTCATCTTGCTTTGCTGCGATGCAATCCATAAGGGGTAACGACACTGAAATTTGACATAACATAGCCTTCTTCCGACTTAGTGCATCAGCTACTACATTTGCCTTTCCCGGAGTGTGTTTAATGTCAAGATCAAAGGAAGCGAGATACTCAAGCCATCTAACTTGTCTTTGATTCAGGTCTTTTTGGGAGAATATATACTTAAGAGACTGATGATCAGTAAATACTTCAAACTTGGTTCCTAAAAGATGATGTCTCCATAACTTCAAGGCAAACATTACCGCAAGCAACTCCCGATCGTGTGTCACATAATTGACTTCATGATTCTTGAGTTGTCGGCTAGCATATGCGATCACCCTTCCATTCTGCATTAGCACGGCCCCTAATCCTTCTTTACTAGCATCGGTATAGACTACAAACCCTTCATTTCCATTTGGGGCGGTAAGAACAGGTGCAGAAGTCAGTTTTTCCTTCAACTCTGCAAATGCAGCTTTACACTTGTCGCTCCAAACAAACTTAACATTCTTCCTTGTCAAAGCGGTCAATGGCGCGGCAATACGGGAGAAATTCTCTATGAATCTTCGATAGTAACCAGCGAGTCCTAAGAAACTACGAATTTCAGTTGGATTCTTGGGTTTTTTCCAATCCTGAAAACAAACCGAGTAAGATCGAATCAAGGCAAAAGAAGAGTTAGATACAAAGAAAGGGAAAAGATATGACTTACATTGATCGCAGCGATTTTGGCTGGATCAACCGAAATTCCATTTCCAGAAACTATATGGCCAAGATACCGAACTTCCTTCTGCCAAAAATGACACTTAGCAAATTTGGCTTTCAATTGGTGGCTACGGAGAGTTCCAAGAACATATCTCAAATGCGACTCATGCTCTTTTTCAGATTTAGAAAAGACTAGAATGTCATCAACGAAAACAAGGACGAATCTGTTAAGAACTTCGCGGAAAACTCGATTCATGAGATCAACGAAATAGGCCGGAGCGTTAGTTAAACCAAATGGCATAACCTACCACTCGTAGAAACCATTCTCTGTACGAAAGGCGGTCTTAGGAATGCTCCCCTCAGCTACCCTAAGCTGATGGAAACCAGAGGCAAGATCGAGTTGAGAGAAAACTTTAGCTCCATAGAGCTGATCGAACATATCGTTAATTCGAGGCATCGGGTATCTATTCTTTAAAGTGAGTTTATTTAGTTCTCGATAATCGACACACATCCTAAGCGATCCATCAGATTTGGTTACAAACACCACAGCGGCTCCCCATTCGGAAAAGCTTGGTCGAATGAGTCCTTTCGAAAGTAAATCCTCTACTTGCGCCCTTAATTCAAATTTTTCCTTTGGCGCCATTCTTCGTGGAGGGAGAACTACAGGACGTGCTCCAGGGATGAGATCTATACGGAATTCAATTTCTCGTTTAGGCGGAAGGCCCATTACTTCACCAAACACATCGGGAAAATCTTGAACAGTCGGTGTGAAACTAGGATCGTCGGGATAAGAATCAAGTGAAAAGATAAAGCTTCCTGCGTACTCTATTGGCATACGACATACGATCATTAGTTCATTTCCTTTGTCATCTATTAAAGAAACAGTTCGGGATCTATATGAGATTTCTGCTCTATACTTTTTCAGCCAGTCGTCGCCAAGTAAAATATCAAAAGCGTCAAAACCAAGAACATAGAAATCACCAGTGAAACAATGAAGGTCAAAAAGAAGTTTAACCCCTTTACAAATCCTACTAAGATGGGCTGGGCCTCCAATCGGATTGGATACACACAACGACTCGGATGCTAACGTGGGTTCTAAAGCTTTTTCAAATTCATTACAAATATTCATGGAGATAAAACTATGTGAAGCACCAGTGTCGAATAGCACACGAACAGGATGAGAAAATAAAGTGAATGCACTTAAAAGCGTACCTTTAGTGTCATCACCGGTGGGAGGAGTGGGAGATGTCATAGCAAAAACTCCTGATGTGGTTCCTTTGTTCTGAGTGGGACAGTCTCTGCTAATATGTCCAGGCTGAAGACAAGAATGGCAAAGATCATTGCGAGGTGCATGAGTTGGCGGGACACGAGCTTTAGGGGGGTTAGGACAATTGTTAGAGTAGTGACCCAATTGCTGGCAGTTGTAACAACGGACATTCGAGAGATCAGGGGGAGGTCTCTGAGCATGATATCATACTCCTTGCACGTTTTGCTGCTTCCTCTGTGCCCAATACTTTGCCTTCCTCTTCTTTGAATTGCTTGTCGATCCCTGAGATGGTGGCACCTGAGCAACTTGTTTTCCCTTGAGGTTCGGAGAATTTTCAAGTCTAGTGGCATAGTTCATGAGCTCTGAGAATGGCTGGTTAAGATAATTCATCAAATGCTCGTAGAATTCCGGACGTGCACCAAGTATAAACTTCTCATTTTTCTGAAATGGTGTTCCAATCAAGTTTGGACCAAACTTGGAAAGCTCATCAAATTTCCTTTCATATTCCGCAAAAGTCATGTTGCCCTGCTTAAGATCCACAAATTCTCGATACAATTTGGATTTTCCGGACTCAGGCATCCATTTGGTTACAAAAGCATCCCTAAAATGCTGCCATGTAATGTCGGTCTCAGTCGTATGAGTAGTGAATGATTCCCACCAATTCGTTGCAGTATCCTTAAGCTGCCAAGCGGCCATCTGAAGCTTTTGTGCATCGGTAACCTCTAAGCCAGAAAATATTCTTTCCAATTCATCCAACCATTTCTGGGATTCGACGATCGATTCGGAACCCGAAAACTTAACGCCTCCCAGATGAGTGTACTCCTTACAAAGCTTGGTAAACCTAACAGGTTGAGCGGGCTGGGCTGGCCTGACTGGTGGCTCAGGCTCGACAGGGTGGCCTCCTTGGTGGCCTCCACGACCCCTACCTCGGCCTCTAGCAGTATTACGTCTGGTAGCCATCTGGAACATCGAGAACGAGGCTAAGAATTTGACTCAAGTCGAAGTTCTATATAAAAAATACTTTGAAAACTTTCATTTTCTTGAAATACTTGTACTTTTAAAATACGCTCTCTAACAAAGATTGGATCCTGATACTGATCTTACTCATTCTAGGGTGTTTCCACCCTATCTCTAATGAGTTATTTACCTCAACAGCTAAGGTTAAACCTCTGCTCTGATACCAACTGTAACGACCCACAATTTCGAACCATTCAAATCGACAATAACCTACTCATGTCATACCTGAATCGCTCAAAACCGTGAATTGTTATTTTTAACTATTGAGGTAAATGCAAATCAGAACACAGAATCACAGACACAGGAACAGAGTAACTAGCAGCGGAACACAGTAGTACATAGGTTCATACACGATACATGATACATATAAGTACATAATGAGTCATAAGCTCATACAAAATATAGTACATATAGGTAACTAGTAGTAACCTGGATAATTTCGATAATAAGATAGCTGATACAGAAGATAGTCCAAAAGACGCAAGTCTCCAAAAGCGCCACGAACAGCAGAAGTGCTCAAGCTGACCCAAGCATAAAGTCAAAGAAACAATACACTCGAGTCAGGACTAATAGTCTTATATAAGTGAATCAGCATAAATGACATGTTCATAGAAATGTACAGTAACTTAAAGGGTGGTTGGGATTTCCATCCTCTAAGGATCCGTGAAACTAATACATACAGTAGTACGCTATTATGATAATGCCTGTCCAGTAAAGTATAAGTAATGAAAATAGCGTAAGCGGGATTACCATATTACCCTTACGCTGTTTATAGGCATCACAGTCTATACAGTACCGTAAATTCACCGTACTGGTGTTATCAGAGGGCACTCCATAGAAAGCAACACCAAAGAAAAATCGTATGGGGCTCGCTTAGGATAAAATGACAAGGCACTCGAGGCAATACCAGAGTAGGATTCTACCAATTGCACTCCCGGACCGGTGGTAACGCATAGCAGCCACTACCGCCCACCTCGGAACACATTCCCAAATCAAAAGGGGTACCCCAAATCATAACATAGTCATAGAAATGGTATCGAAGAAACGTGTCCGATCAAAGGTGCTACCTCAATTAGTCACGGTATAGCTCCTGTTTTAGTCATCTAATTATGACCCGAAGGTCAAGGCCATATTGTTATCGTTCACCATCTTCAAATCCAGAAATCGCCCCAAGTCGTCATGCTTCGTTCTGGACACGTCACCACGTATACAGTTGTTAAAGTGGTATCGGCACTGACAGAGAGTATGCCACTTACCGACTCCGGTCTCTTTAACAACCAACGCTTACGCTTTTCACACCATGGCCATCAGTTTAAAAATCATATTCAAGTATCGCCAATACTTTACTCAGGTATCTCCCAAAATCATTTACTCAAATCAATTTCCAATGGTTTGATTTAGATTTCAAAATCCATATTCACCACAATTCTATGTCAACCATTTGAAATCTTAAATTTGAACCTTCAAATTCACTAGACTGGATTGTACAAAGCTTTTGAAAAATAATAATACTAATAATAATAATAATATATATATAAAAAAAAAGTTAAGTTGAAATAATAATAATAAATATATATTTAAATAATTAAGTTGAAATATATATATATTAAGTGGGAAACATGTATACATATATATATATATATATATATATATATATATATATATATATATATGAAAACTATTCTAATCAATATAGTTGAAGAAATCAAATTATTTATAAGGAAAGATTTACAAAAAATCAAGTAAGGGGAAGATAGTCTTTATGAAATTATTGTTTTTATTAAATAATATTTGTCCAGTTCCAATCCCAGTCCATGGGCTGGCATTTAACATATCCTTGTATTGAAAATTTCAAAAATCCATTCACCAACCGCCATAATATCTTAAAATAACTTACTGGCCACGGTGTCCGTATATATATTTTCCTAACCTACGGTCAAGTGACACGGATATTTTATCATTTCAATCCGTTCTTACAAATATTCGAATCATGGGTGTGTATCATTTCAACCCGTATCCCAACCAATTCGAATATGCAGGGGTTCGGGTATTTATCATTTCAACCCGTTTTTTTTCTAAACTGGGTACTTGCATGTTGAGAATACTAACATAACATATCATACAACCATTCATAGTGTCATGTAAGAACGGTGCGCGTGTAGCATGTGCACAACCATGAACAAACAATCTAGAGCACCTTAACATTTGAATCAACATCTCAAATTTCTAATTCACTTAATAATAAATTAGTCATGCGTGAGAAAACTCACCTTTCGTGGCAAAAGCGAGAAGACACATTATGAGCAGAACGACGCTAACGGCTACGAGGCGGAACTTCGTTACCTAAGACAAAGGCACGATCATTGTTTAGACTGGCAAATGAATTTCCATGTGACGCTTATGCAAAAGATTTCGGTTATACCGCTTTAGTTTACATGCGCTAAATTTAGTTTCCCCCCCTTTTTATTATTATTATTATTATTATTATTATTATTTTTAACAAAAAGATATATATATATATTTTTTCTAAGTAATGCATGTAAACAAGGTAACGCATGTAGCATGCATGCAAACAAGGTAACGCTTTAGTACAAGGGGTACCTTTTGTACCCAAAATGCATGGTGCATGTAGCATGCAACATGCAGCTAGAAACCAACGTATCCCTTTTTTTTTTTCTTGCGCATGCATGCAAGTATATGCACATTAAGGTGCGCCATTAAGGTGCGCCAACGCATGCAATGTCCAAACGCATGCAATGGTCCATGCTTTTTTTTTCTTCCTTTTTTTTTTCTTGTGATGGCGTGCGCATGCTAGTTTAACCAAATATGACCAACCATAAAATGCTATATGCAAACCCATATGCATGCAACAAATTACATACGCATGCATGTATTGGCACACATTTTTTTTTTTTTTTTTTTTTTTTTTTTTTTTTTACAAATAAAGGCTTGCATGCAACCGCATGCAAAGCTACACCCTTTAATTTGGCTTTAATGGTGCCAGGCAAGCACCATGTATGCTTTGCATACTTGCTGCTACAGCAAGTATAAAAATATATTTATATTGCTTGGATAAATGAACAACAAGTGAATGGACATCAGAAAATACTCACTGTCACTCAAACTCTAATCATGGGATGGACTCACGCACACCTAGTTGGCATCATTTTGATTAGAGGTACAGTGCCATCAACAGCCAAGCCGAATAATTGAAATTCACTAACATGAATTTGGCTCAAAAAATCATGCAATACACATACTACCGAAGTATACAAATATCCTTGTAATACATGCATTAGAAAATAAACAAAATGAGTCAATGGGAACAAGAGAACTCACGGCTAGAGCAAAGAAAAGAAAAGTGAACTTGATTTTGAGGCTTTCTTCTCGCACAAAGGACTGGCGACTAACTTGGGACGTGATGGAGTTTTGGCTTCAAGGAACTGGACGTTGGATGCTTGCTGAATGGAGTAGAGGTATGGCCGAAACAAACATATGGAGCACAAAAGAAAAAAGAGAGCAAATGAAAAAGAGTGGGTAGCAAAAGAAAGGGGGGGGAACGTGTAAAGTGAGGGAACAGGTGGATTTTGCATGCATTTGCATTTTGGACGTGTGGAGCAAGATGTCTTCAAATTGGACAAGTGTAGGCCTCAAAAGAAAGAGGGGAGGACACGTTCATTTCATGCAATTGCATCTTTGCATGCCGTGTCTTCAAGAGCCACCGTGCGTTCAAGTATGGTGTCCAAATTTCGTACACCCGTTTTGCCCCAATCCCAGTATCGACCGCTAACTGCTTTACTGACTGCATGCTTTATATATATATATATAAAATTTTCGGGTGCAACGCTCATCATTTTTTTTCTTTTCGTTAATCAGTTCAACAACCGTAACTCTTCTGTTAAATACGAACGGATACTGCAACAACCGTGCTACCGAACGATATGCGGTTCACATGCGTTGTTTAGAACATTTGCCGACTGCGCGCTATAGTTGATCAGCGCTAAAATAAAACACTGCTATATATATTTTTTTCTTTTCGAACATTAAATTTTTATTGAATAATTTTTTTTTTATTTAAAATTTTTCCTTTTTTTTCTTTTTCTTCTTATCAACGCTGAATACGACAAACGATGCACAGATGCATTACGGACGATATACGCTTCTTATATTCTTTGTCAGACGTGCGCTTTGGTTGATCAACACAGAAAACAAAACACTGTAATATTCTGATTAATTAAACATTAACCTTTAATTAATATTTTATATCTCAAAGTTTTTTTTCTCTTCTTTATATATATATTTCAAACATTAAATTTTTTTATTTAATATTTTAATTTACCTATTTATATATATTTCCCTTTATTACTAATATTATTTACAGAATTTTGAGAATGTTACAAGAAGAATCACTTCATGATTCGTTTGACAAAATTTTTATTCAAAATTCCTTAAAAACAGAAATTATAACAAATAACTCTTCTCATGTTGATGATCTAATAATATATAGAGAAGATGAAAATATTGTTCATAAAGACATAGAGAGTAGTTCTATAGATACTCAAGATAATACCAATAATCAAAATATTCCTGTTAGTGAAGTCAGATCTCCACCGCGAATATTACGAGATCATCCAACGCAAAATATTATTGGAGAAATAACTTCAAATGTTAAAATAAGAAGTCAACTTAATTTGGTAAGTAATGTAGCCTTCTTGTCAAATATCGAACCCAAAAATCCTAAAGAAGCATCTATAAATGAAAATTGGATAATTGCCACGCAAGAAGAACTAAACCAGTTTTAACGTAATGAAGTATGGGAATTAGTTCCAAGACAAGTGATCAAACTGTTATTGGAACAAAATGGGTTTACAAAAATAAAGTAGATGAATTGGGAAATATCACTAGAAATAAAGCTAGACTTGTTGCACAAGGTTACAATCAAGAAGAAGGTGTAGATTTTGAAGAAACCTTTGCTCCAGTTGCACGACTAGAAGCAATTCGAATATTATTAGCCTACGCTTGGCATCATAACTTTAAACTATATCAGATGGATGCTAAAAGTGCTTTCTTAAATGGTTACACTAAAGAACGAGTGTATGTTGAACAACCTTCACTATTCGCTCCTGAAAAATATCGTGATCACATGTTTATAAACTGAAAAAGGCAATATACGGTTTGAAACAAGCACCTCATGCTTGGTATGAACGTCTCGAAACTTACCTGTTAGATTCAGGATTTCAAATTGGAAAGGTTGATCAAACACAATTTATCAAGAAAGACCATAAAGATATTCTAATAGTTCAAACATATGTAGATGACATTATCTTTGGATCAACAAATGATAAATTATGTCAAGAATTTTCACTAATAATGACCAATGAATTTGAAATGTCACATATGGGAGAACTTTCTTACTTTTCAGGAATACAAATTAAGCAATTGCCAGATCGAATTTTCATTAATCAAGAAAAATATTGTACTAATTTAATAAAACGTTTTGGAAAGGAAAACACATCAAGTAAACCTATGCCAGTGAGTTCATCGACACATTTAGATTAAGATGAAAATGGTAAAAATGTCGATCAAAAGTTATATCGAAGTGTAAAGACCTGGATTTTCGAACAATTATGTTAAATATTTAATATCGTTTAAATATTGAATTAATAATATAAAAGAATTTTTATATTGAATTATAGATTTATAACGAATTATTTCAAATACATATAATTATCGAAATACGAGAACTGAAATAATTCAATTCGAAATTAAAACGGAGTTAGAATAATTCAGATAATCAACATAAATTCTGTTTGGAATATATACGATAATTAATAATAATTTATTTTGGAAGAATTTGTTTGTTTTGAATTTACATTATATTATATTAATTTAGTATGGTATATATGTTGAAATTAAATTTCAGAATATTTACTATTGAGTTTAGAATAGGTTTATTACATTGAAATGTCGACCGGTACGCTAGAATAGCGATTCGTGATTTCAATTAATGAACCCCGAAATATTTGATTGTGGATAGGATCGAAATCAAATCAGAATCTATTTAAAAAAGGTAAAAATCTCTTTATATCAAGTCGAATTAAATACGAAATCAAATCACATTTAATACTTTGTACCTAAAACCTACCCTATACCATGCGCAGCTATTCCTTCTACTCGAAGCCTGCCTCTTCTATTTAAAAACAAGTCATGCTTTTGTTTCTTGAATTCGTTTTAAATAATCGAACTTCAGAAAATGAATGGACAATCCTCAAAACAAAAGAACAAAACAAAAATCCAATACCAATCCAAATGAATCAAAGTAAATCAGAAGCCATATGTTAAAATCCTTGTAACACCCCGAATTTTTGAATAATCGAATTAACTAAATTCAAGAATAATTAATCTCAGATGTGAGAATTAAGGGAAACAGGCTGCGCCATTGTGTTCATCTCGGAATTCTGGTTTAGATAGAGTCCGAGTTTGCGTAAAACGGATACCGAGTGAAGGAGATATGGACGAACGAAGTTAGGCGGAAGAATCAGAAATTTTTTTTGCACTGGCGCATTTGGGAAGTGCCCAGTACAAAAGTGGCACTGGCGCACCTACCAAGTACGCCAAGGCCGAGCAGAAAGCTTGCACATCTTTCTGGTGTAATCTGATCCATATTGTGACTCATTGCTGAGTCCTTTCTGACTCCTTGCCGAGTCATTAGGCCTGAGGTGTCACCCTATCCTGACTGAGTGGTTTTGATTAGCCCTAAGATCATCCGACGACTATAATTAAATTGAAATTCTATATAAACATGGGTAGACTCAAACCCTAAAATCAAATAAAAATCTGAATCATGGCCGATATGCTGTCATCTTCTAACCTAGAGTAGCCGCCCCCAACTAGAGGGAAATCAAAGCTAATCAATTCAGTTCTGTTCAACTCTAATCTAAACAAGAACGAATCTACTACAAAGGCAAGCTAAATCTATTTTAGAACTCATATTTCAGAATGTAAGAACTTCTTTTTGTGAGTTCGATTTCTTTAATAAGATAATTAACAATTTAATTGGATTAAGCTATGATTTGGATTATATGGTTATGTTGTGAATCATTGACCGTATGTTATTATTTATGTTGTAAATCTATGATGTTACTATCTATGTTGTAAATATATGATGTTTTTATCTATGTTGTAAAGCTATGATGTTATCATCTATGTTGTAAATCTATGTTAATTGTTGGCTTATGTACAATCAATTCATAATGATGTTTCATATGCTAGTTTGGTTATGTTGTTGGAACTAATTCATATGTTAAATCATATGTATGTATGCAAGTTTATATGTTAATTTAGAAATGAATTATATGCAAGTTAGTGATAATCATATACAACCTTACATGTTTCATGACATCTATTTTATGTGTAAATTGGATCTAAATTTAGGCTATGACATGTGTGAGTTAGATGCAAGTTTACATCATAGTCTATGTTGTATAAATCACATATGCAAGTGTATATATATATATTTTTATATATATATTGGAGTATGAATCATGTAATGTAAGTTTGTGACTATTGCCTATGCAAGTTTACACCTTATGATTAGATCTATGATATCCATAGTTTATGCAAGTTTGTAACTTTGGCCTATGCAAGTTTTAGAAGAAAAACCTAATTCACACATGCAAGTTCACCTCTTATGTTTAGATCTAGTTTTTATTCTATGCATGTTGTGATGTTTTCTCTTTATTTCATAAGTAAGACTATTCGAGTCTAACGTATATTTTACGTTAAACGAACGAATGTACAACGTGGGGCAATGGGATAATATTAAAAGATTTAATATTGAGAATTGGCATATATGCCATTAATGTGATGTTAATTAGTATAATTTTATATACCATAAATAGATGGACATAATTGAGTCAGTTATGGACATAGTTAAATTTGTAATTGATTGACAATTCAGGGAAATTAATTCAAATTGGGGATAATTAATTAGGTGTAATTAATCGCCTAAGACACGAGGTTAGACTCTTTTGTGGTGTAAGACTGCCCGGACCCACCCGACAAATCCAGCTGCCACAAATGCCAGTCTAATGTGGGAGGTCTTAGGCATAAATTAAATGCATAACAGTTGTAAAGACACGAGGTTAGGCTCGTTTATGGTGTAAGATTGCCCGTACCCGCCCAGCAAATCCAGTTGCCACAAATGCCAGTCTAATGTGGGAGGTCTTTACAAGGTTATGGTCTTAACTAATTAAGAAACACTTAACCAGATAAGCATGTAGTGGGACATGAGGGGGTTAAGTGGGTGCCTTGGGTGGCATTTGAAATACGATTAGATGCACTTAACCAAGATTGAAACATGTAAGAAGATATGAATAAGAATGGGGTCAAGTGGGAAAAACCTTAGAGGGGACCAAGCATAGGTGGAAAGCTTGTGTCATGCATGGGAGCCCTTTTCAAACCAGTAACCCATTAAGTATATTTGTGGGCTCGACCCCAAGTCGAGGACGCGACACGCGTACTGGATTTGATTGTAAGAGGTCAAAACGGGTCAGCTGTGGCAACGCAAGTCCAACAGTTTCATATGCGTGTGTGGGCCCGGGCTGGTAGGTAAGACGTTGTTGCATCGTGTAGATCTACGCCGTGCATTTTGGTTGTATCGGGTTGCCACTTTGGGGAGTGATACAACCCACTATGGGGCCAACACGGGTATCTACGAGTTAGGGAGCCGACCGAATAGGGGTAGTGGGTACACCTAGTGGAGATAGGGGTAGACGACACCTATGAAGGTAGCTAGGGGTACATTAAACTACCATTATCATTATTAAGTTTTGTAGGTGGGATCAACCTTTAGGTGACTAATGGTGGTGCAGTGTAGTAATTATCTTATAGTGATTAGGGGCGCCTTTAACGTTATCTTGGTTCATCTTATTTCCTCGTTTTGTTCTGTCATACCCAATTTTTCATAGTCATTTCCTTATTTTCCAGCTTATGCCTTAGCCTAGTTATTTTGATAATCATATTGTTTAAAGTTATCGCACTCGCCAGACTTTATGTCTGACCCCCTTTTCTTTCCACCTCTTTTCTTCCTTCCCCCCCTCAGGTTTGTAAGGAGGGAATACTACAGCTTAGTGCCAATTTCTTTCAGTTGCTTGATGTGATGACCCCAAACTTCCATAGAATGAAAGTAAGGAATAATCATTTGGAATACAACATAAATACAATAATACAGATCACAAATATAACATAGCATAGGAAATTCATAGAGTAACAACATCATAGCAGCGGAAATATAATGTCATCAACTACAGAAAGTCCACAGTCACAGAATTCTAAATTATTACATCAAGTTTGCAGAAAATGAAATAAGTTCCAACTCCCACTTAAACAACGTGAAATGAAACAAGTTTGATGTATGGAATTAAAAAGAGAAAAATGCAATAGCAGCAAATGATAGATGTCTTCAAATTCCAAGTCATCACCTCTCCACGAAAGCAAATCCAAGAAAGATAATAAGCAGCTCCAAAGAAAAGACTCCAAGCAAAGAATGAACCTGTTTACTTGGCTGCCCGTGTAAAAAGGAGGGCACCCGAGTTTGCAAAAAGGTGGAAACAAACAACAGGTCAGTCGTGGGACTGGTGTGAGAATTCTTAATTAATCAGTTACTATTAATAAGGCAAATCCAAAGACCACGCCGCTAACGCGGAATGGATTTACTCTAATGGATTGCCGTGCATAAAAGTGTCAGAACAAATACTAAGTAAATCGTAAAACAATGCTATGCTTTTGAGAAAAATGGAATCACCATAAGACCCAGGTCCCATCACACAATGCAACACAAACCAGAGGATAGGGTTTTACCTTATGGTGATTAAACATGCTAAATACAACAAATACGAGTTTAATATTATTATTAGTATATATCAAAACATTTCAAAATAAATGTATCAATCTTAGGACACATAGATACCATAATATTATGCTTCCTTACTAGTAATACAATCAAATTCGTAGGGTCGTATTGGAAGTTTGGATTTCCATCATGAGTCAAGGCTAGGGAGGAGCTCCTTACCGATTCAAGACACTCTAGCCAATGTCTCAGGATTCCCCACAGTGAACCCTTGGATAGCTGCAGGGCCGGTCCACACATACAGCTTCGTGGATTGGCAATTCCTGAACACACGTTTCCCGATCCTATGGGACCTATCATCTGAGGCGCCTCATTCCATCATCCACATAAGTAAAATGTCGGGCCGTGTTAAAGCCCAATCACCACTTCTAGCTATAAAGAAACGTGCTGCTCTCCCTGCGTTCCCTTTTCCCGTTTTAGACTCCACCGGTGTATGAGGCTCGCGAAGTCATGCTATACACAAAGCTATGCCTAAACAGGCTATGCTTTGATCATCCCACAAGGCCTGCTTTTCAACAAAGCCTTGATCATATGCACCTTAGCATGCCACATCGTCACTCCATATCGCACTACCAATCCTTTGCCGAAATATATAAAAGGGTGTTAAGCAAGAGAATAAATTCTCCGCCACCAAACATCCATACATTCGACAGAAGATTAATAACATGATATTTAATGGAGTACGATGTCAGACACACCATCCATTTATTAGCTTATGCTCTGGGTCTGAGCGAAAACCAAACCCGTGAAATCAACACGTACGTTTGGGCAATGACCATGACCCTTGAATTGGGAGCAAGTCAAGTCAGGGCCTCGATCATTGTCCATTCGAGGGAAGATTTACGGTCTTCATACGCCATCTTCATACTTCAATTAACGTCGTCTAATTATTTGGAATGAGAGAACTCAGACTTTCCAAATAATCCTCGTATATCTATATATTTTTAGAATCCTTTGTATTTGCTGATATCATTTTATAATGATTACTTCCTATTTTAATTATTTAAAATAATTAATTTTTTATGGCGCTGCATTCAACCAATTTTGATTTTTACATTTCTCAGAATCTAACCGTTGGATCTTAACGTAATATATATCGTTTGAAAGATTTTTCTAAGACGGTCCTAACGGTTTTAGTTTCAAGGAAATCCGACGGTCAGATCTTCTTGTATAGTCGTTTAAAGGTATGATTTCAAAACGCGAACTACCGCGCTCCATTCGTTTAATTATATATATATATATATATATATATATATATATATATATATAATCGTTTAATCATGATAACGTCGTTTGATTTAAACAACGCTCTAAACAACTACCGGTCCTTATTAAAATTTAGTACATTTGAAAATGAAGATAATATTACAGCATCCTAAATTCATTCTTTACTTACATTAAAAATGTGAATTCCTTCCTTTTTTCTATTTACATGAAAAAAAATGTAAATTTTGATACATTGCAAAATCCTCCTTTTAAATTACATATAAAAATGTAAATTTCAACTTCAATGTACATTCCCATCTTAATTACATAATAAAAATGTAATTTATATTTGCAGTGTGAATCCTATTTTAAATTTACATATAAAAATGTAAATTTAATTACAATGCAAATTCTACTTCCTATTTACATTATAAAAATATGATTTTTAATTACAATGCAAACTCTACTTCTTATTTACATTTTAAAAATATGATTTTTTATTACAATGCAAACTCTACTTCTATTTACATTATAAAAATGTGATTTTTAATTACAATGCAAACTCTACTTCTTATTTACATTGTAAAAATATGACTTTTAATTACAATGCAAACTCTACTTCTTATTTACATTGTAAAAATATGATTTTTAATTACAATGCAACTCTACTCATATTTACATTATAAAAATATGATTTTTAATTACAATGCAAACTCTACTTCTTATTTACATTGTAAAAATATGATTTTTAATTACAATGCAAACTCTCATCATATTTACATTGTAAAAATATGATTTTTATTTACAATGCAACTCTACTCATATTTACATTGTAAAAATATGATTTTTAATTACAATGGAACTCTACTCATATTTACATTGTAAAAATATGATTTTTAATTACAATGCAAACTCTACTACTTATTTACATTGTAAAAATATGATTTTTAATTACAATGCAAACTCTACTTCTTATTTACATTATAAAAATATGATTTTTAATTACAATGCAAACTCTACTTCTTATTTACATTGTAAAAATATGATTTTTAATTACAATGCAAACTATACTTCTTATTTACATTGTAAAAATATGATTTTTAATTACAATGCAAACTCTACTTCTTATTTACATTGTAAAAATACGATTTTTAATTACAATGCAAACTCTACTTCTTATTTACATTGTAAAAATATGATATTTACCATACGATGCAAACTTCCATTCTAATTACATAGAAAAATGTAATTTTTATCCTACGGTGTAAATTCACATTTCAATTACATAGAAAAATGTAATTTTTATCATACGCCATATTCCACTTTTTATTTATAATAAAAAGATTTGATCTTTTCATACCGCTAACAATTTCATTTCATATTTGCACACAAAAAAAACCATGTGATTCGGACTTGCAATTTGATATCATAAAATAAATACAACATGATGAGAATTATTGGATCTATACAGATCCGTATACACAACCACAGATCTAAAGCAAACATGACCAATCAAACAAAACAACGTCAATAGTTTTATCATGTCATAGATCTAATATATCCGCTATTCAACTGAATTAGATTTAATTATTTAAAATAGAATCTCACCTTGATTAAAGCGGAATGAAAAATCCAAATAAATTTAGAAAATGGTCGCACTTGATTTCAGCAACCTCTATTTGTCGTCACGGTCTCGCAAAATCTGAAAATTTTCAGTTTGGAGTTCGTATGAGTTAATTATCAATTTTTGAATAAAATTTACATTTAACAACTGTAGTTGCCATAGCCAAAAGCGTGGCAAATTATGAAATGAATTTCAAACCTTCAATGGTCAAAACTTTGATTTTGATTTTCTAGAGCTACATGCCACGGTTTGAGGAGCCGTTTGTTGGAGATTGGAGAGCTACGAAAGGGGAATCGGTGCCGGGAAGGGGGGAGGGTGCGCACCCTTATGGTGAGGCCGAGGGGGGTGCGATGGCGGCGGGTTTAGGGGGGTGGGGCGGTGGCTACAGTTGAGAGGTGGTGATTTGGGTATGGAATCGAAGAGCTCAGAATTCTCTTCGAAACGTGTATTTGTATGAAGATTTTCGTTGAGAAACGAGGGAGAAATCAGAGTTCAAAATTTTGAGCTATTCATGGGTTCGGTGGCTTTGAAATGAGGAAGAAGAAGACGTACAGAGGCCCGTATTTATACCAGTATGTAGACATATTTTTTTTTAATTAATTAAATCCAAAATTAGGGTTTTTCCATCCGATCACCAAACGGAGCCCAAAGACTGTCGAACAATAGGCTTTGACGTCTTCTGAACGCAATGGCGCTAGTGCCGAGGTCTAATTCTGAAGTTTACTGTATGTTTTCTTTATTTTCAAATTAATTCTTTAATATTAAATTCGAACGTACTTTCTAATTTTACCGGGGTCACATACAAAGTCAGAAAAATCCGGAATTTTTTTTGGTTATGTTTTAATGATACGGTCTTAACAAAACTAATTTCGTCAAATTCTGAGATCGTTTGAAAAATAGCCATTTTCTGGTCGATCCAATTTAACTATAATTGACCAAAACACATTTTCCTTTGCCACGCCCACATATTAACTTCAAAAATCATGAAATTTGAAACCTAGCCATAATTTGACATCTCGGGTCCAACAAAAGTGGTTTCGTCGAATTCCGAGGTCGTATGCAAAATGTCTATTTTCAAGGGCGATATATTCTCTATAGCGACCTTTCTGAAAATTCATTTGGCCATAACTTTTGATTCCCGCTATGAAACTTCGATTTTTCAGATTCGTTGGAAAGTTATTCATTAACAGATTTAAATATTTTTCGTTTCACCATAATCCGGTTTATTCTGCATCCTGTGTGGTCAGTCAAAGTTCAGGTTTGACTTTTCAAACTACCGTCCTTTTTCTAATTCCTTTTGTAATTAAATTAAATATATTCGCATTAAATTCAATCAAAATAAATTTCTAGTCATTTTTATTTAAAATAATTCATTTCAACTATTTAAATACCTTTAAAATCTCTTAAATGAAAATTTTGAATTGGCCCCAAATTCTGGGTGGTTACAATATCCCCCGCTTAAGAACTTTTCGTCCTCGAAATGGAAAAAGGAAAATAGAAGAGTAGGAACCAACACAAAGAATGTTTTTGACAGAAATAGTACCACCTAAAACATCAGGCTTACCAGCTCCTTTAGAAGAAGTAGGTGCGGAAGAAGGTGGTGCACTTGCTCCCTCATACACATGGGCAACTTGGGAACTCCTCAATAGTGGACAATTACGTTTGATGTGACCCTTTTTATGGCAGTTATAGCATCTTCTAGTGTCCTCCCTTCTAGACTTTTTTGGATTCCCGTAGTCCTTGCTAAAGTGTCCAAACTTCTGGCAGTGGTAGCATTGCAGCTTAGTCTTATCATGAGTCTTAGCGGCTCCAGAACTGCTTTCTTCAGACTTCTTCTCATAGCGCCAGGCAAAGTTATCATAAAGCCTTTCCACCTCTTGCCTTGCAATATACTCTTCATTAAATAGCTCTTTAAATTTGGTCCAAGTCATATTTTCTTCATCTCCTCCTATATTGACCTCTTCCCACCAAAGTTGTGCTTCGCCTTGGAGCATCCATGAAGCCACAAATCTCTTCTTTTGATCTTCTAGTTCTTGCGCTCTAAATATGATTTAACAATTCTTAAGCCATGCCCGAGCCTACGTCACGGTCTCCGTACCTGTGAACGGAACTCCATCTAATTTCTTAAAATCCTTCACTACCCTCACCAAGTCAAAGGGCTGCGGTGGTGGTTGTTGAACTGCGGGCTCCTCGGTTCCAATAACATTTTTCCCCATTGTTCTAACTCTAGCAGCTCTAGCGGCAACGGTACTCATTTTTAGTTGGTTCTGTACGACCAAGGAAAGAGTCAGAACAACTGTAATGGTGATTCAAATAGATAGAAAAGATCGAAGGATGAATGAAAAGATGATGATAAAGTGACTAGCTATTATGTATTCAAATGAAATGTTCGCCATAGAATATTGTGATTCTATGTAAACGAATTATTATAAATATGTTATATCCCAAAGCTAAGTTTAACCAAAGCTCTAATACCAACTGTGATGACCCCAAACTTCCATAGAATGAAAGTAAGGAATAATCATTTGGAATACAACATAAATACAATAATACAGATCACAGATACAACATAGCATAGGAAATTCATAGAGTAACAACATCATAGCAGCGGAAATATAATGTCATCAACCACAGAAAGTCCACAGTCATAGAATTCTAAATTATTACATCAAGTTTGCAGAAAATGAAATAAGTTCCAACTCCCACTTAAACAACGTGAAATGAAACAAGTTTGATGTCTGGAATTAAAAAGAGAAAAATGCAATAGCAGCAAATGATAGATGTCTTCAAGCTCTAAGTCATCACCTCTCCACGAAAGCAAATCCAAGAAAGATAATAAGCAGCTCTAAAGAAAAGACTCCAAGCAAAGAATGAACCTGTTTACTTGGCTGCCCGCGTAGAAAGGAGGGCACCCGAGTTTGCAAAAAGGTGGAAACAAACAACGGGTCAGTCGTGGGACTGGTGTAGAATACTTAATTAATCAATTACTATTAATAAGGCAAATCCAAAGACCACACTGCTAACCCGGAACGGGATTACTCTAATGGATTGTCGTGCATAAAAGTGTCAGAACAAATAATAAGTAAATCACAAAACAACGCTATGCTTTTGAGAAAAATGGAATCACCATAAGACCTAGGTCCCATCACACAATGCAACAAAAACCAGAGGATAGGGTTTTACCTTATGGTGATTAAACATGCTAAATACGGCAAATACGAGTTTAATATTATTATTAGTGTAACACCCCACCTCCGCTAGGGTCACTCACAAAGGGAATGCACTAGCTTTGGTGGAGTATTATCTAGGTAAACATGCACAGAAATATTACAAGACAGAACATATAAAAACAGCGGAAGAAAACAAGATTTCATTACTTAAAACCTTTTACATCGAAGTGCCACTAAGTTACTTACATCGAAACCTCTCTTGCAGTAATAAAGAAGCATAAAACCATAGTCATAAATTATTCCCTAAGTAAAGTAGTAAAATAGCCATAGCCAAGGAAAGTCCAAGCCATAGATGATAATCTTGAAGCAGAAAGATCCGCACTAAGTAGCAACATTTCCTCCCTGTAAACCTGAGGGGGGGGGGGAACAGAAGAAAAAAGGCAAAACAAAACAGGGTCAGTCATTAAGACTGAGTAAGTCCTAGTAACTTTCAGCCTAAAAACAGCTAAGAGTAACATGACATGTATAAACCGAAAGTAAATATAAGCACGATGACAAGGTAAACAGATCAAACTAGGATAACAGGATAAACTCAAGTAACAAGATAACCAAGGTAACAGGATAACCAAGGTAAACTCGGAATAGCATAGCATGTCTAATGTCCACTGCACCAACAGTACTAGCATCCTAACTCGTATCAACCCTTCCATGTATATGTATAGACCCTTGCCGTACATCGTACGGGTTCCATCACATTATTCTATACTACTACAACGTAGTGTCACCATCCTTGAAATCGCTCGGACTACCATCCTTGTTCTGGCCCGATTCCCTTGTCATGAATTATCGCGTGTTCAACTAGGATTTATGCCACCTAGGACCAGTAGGGATTATGCTATCTATTGAACAATTTCTAGATTTGATTAGGGTTTATGCCACCTAGGACCACTAGGGATTACGCTACCTAATGGACGTTTTCGACTAGGGTTTATGCCACCTAGTACCACTAGGGATTATGCTACCTATCGAACAACGCCCTACGTCATGCTTTAGTCGATCGGCTCCCTACAAGACCTAGCTCGTCGTGTGTCGGTGTCATACGGCCCAATCACGAATGTAGCTACCCTGTGCTAGGTCCACCCTAGGGTGTATCATGTCCTAGGGTGTCAACCACTGACACCATTCCAAGCACGCACAGTGTAAAACTACTGGTGCCCATGCCTGCTTTTTCAACTCCGGACTACGTGCATGACCATAGTCCGCCTGAACCTACAATGGCGCACCAAACTCAGCCGTCGTTTTGGTCGCTTACAATCAGCCCAGTAATCGTGCCCCACCCTAGCCTAGCCCCTAGGGTATCGTGATACATCCAAGAGGGTTACTGCTGAAAAGGACCGCGTAACTATGGTTTCCATCTAGCAGGTTAAGTGTTTTCATCTAAATTCAAAACTCAACCCCTATCAGTCTAGCTTGTCAAGTTGGATAAGTGTGGTCATTCCAGTTCATGACTTAACCCGTCTACATGTCATGCCAAGTTGGCTAAGTGTTGCAATTCAAGTTCATGACTTAGCCCTACGAATCACGTGCCAAGTTGGTTAAGCTTATTCCAGCGGTTCATGACTTAACCCTATCCAAATCATCGTGTCAAATTGGTTAAGTATATTTAGGCTTAACCCCAAATTACCGTGTTAGATTGGTTAAGTATATTCAAGCTTAACCCCATCAAATTACCGTGTTAGATTGGTTAAGTATATTCAAGCTAAACCCCATCAAATTACCGTGTTAGATTGGTTAAGTATATTCAAGCGATTCATGACTTAACCTCATCAAGTTATCATGTTGGATTGGTTAAGTATATTCAAGCGATTCATGACTTAACCTCATCAAGTTATCGTGTTGGATTGGTTAAGTATATTCAAGCGATTCATGACTTAACCTCATCAAGTTATCATGTTGGATTGGTAAAGTATATTCAAGCGATTCATGACTTAACCTCATCAAGTTATCGTGTTGGATTGGTTAAGTATATTCAAGCGATTCATGTCTTAACCTCATCAAGTTATCGTGTTGGATTGGTTAAGTATATTCAAGCGATTCATGACTTAACCCCATCCCCTAATCAAATTATAACGGTTAAGTGTTTCCCCTTTTTAGTTTACTTAACCTTACCATGCCTCGCGTTGTACTAGTCGGGTGTTATCGACCCATTCAGGTTAAACTAACCCATCCTCTAATCGTGTTATATGGTTAAGTGTCATCTAGAAATCAAGTCCGGTCTTACTTAACCCACCCATCCACGTTATATTGGTTAAGTGTCATTAGTCTAATCAAGTTACTTAACCCACCCGTCCATGTCATATTGGTTAAGTGTCATTAGTCAAATCAAGTTACTTAACCCTCCCGTCCATGTCATATTGGTTAAGTGTCATTAATCAAATTGATTTACTTAACCTACCCGTCCATGTCATATTCATTTATTATTTACTAATGCATCAACCTCTCACATTGGACTTATTTGCGGTCACTGGATATGCCGGGCGGTTCCGGGCAGAATTACACCGCAAATCCATTCCAACCTCGGGTTCATGCATTACCACAATCTAATCTTTGCCTACGACCTCTCACATTAGACTATTATTGTTGACGTCACTGGATATGCCGGGCGGTTCCGGGCAGAATTACACCACAACTCAAGTCTAACCTCGTGTCGAAGACATCCGTTAGATTGATAATTACATATGTGTCATCTAAGTCAAAGTCCCCACTTTACATATCACTAAGCATATGCCCAAGTTCCACCTTACATGCCCATGAAAATATGTACCCAATTCTAGCCACTTCCCATGTGTCCAAACCCCGCCTATTTGCATGTATGTCAAGTTTATGCTAATTTGCCCAAATCAAGTTCTAGCCAAAATTACATTTTGTCGCATTCATTCCCAAATAACCCACATCATGGTTCATGTTCCCAATTCCACTTATGCCTAATTTACATAAGCGCAATCCCTTGATTTACTTTACCTAGTCCCCAAGACTCGTGATTTAATTCATATGCCAATTCATGTACGCCCAAACTTGCAAATTACATTGGCACTACCCCAATTTTCCCCGTATACAAATCGCACGTAAATCGTAGTTTAGGCCTAGGTCCGAAATCGACCAAGGTTCATTAAAAGAAAATAAATAGCGGAAGGTAGAAACTTTGCATAAAACAAGATCTGAGAGAAAAACATCGTTGCATGCATGCTAAGGACATGAAAGAGTGATTTGCATCATGCATAGGTTCAAATTAATGCTATAGCAACATCCCCAAAGGTCAAGATCAAAAATGAACAAGAAAGAACATGGATTGAATATCATGCATAGATCCAATTTCAACTTTATCACATGTCATATTCATGTTATCGTTTCAATCTAAAAGCATCTAGAACTTACAAATCGTGGCTAGAGGATTAAGAGCCAAAAATCGTCATAGAATGGTGTTGAGATGGTGCTCTACTTCCTTGATTTGATGTAGAAAGCTTGCTCCTTTGTCATGGATCTAGTTTGAAAGCTCAAGCCTTCGAAGTTGGGGATGGAGGCCATGATCAAGAGACATTTTGGCAGCACTTCGTTGTTAGAATTATTTGTGGTGGTTTAGGCTAGGTCTTAGGGTCTTTTTATAGAAGTTAGGAGTAGTTTAGGCTCTTAGATTAACCCTAGTGTAACGTCCCGCATTTTTATCGGTTTGTATTTGAATATTTAAATCCGTTTAAATATTGAATTTGTAATATAAGTGGATTTATATATTAATTAAAAACGAAGTTGAACGTATAAAGATATATATTAATTATAATCGAGCCCATAACGACGCTGCAGTTCGTAATTTAACGTCCTGAACTTCAACTGAGTGTACCAGACTCGTTTTGAATCGGATTTCTTCGAAACGAGAAATGTTGGAATCTGTTGAACTGTATCTTTCCAACGGAAGTGGAAAATAGAGATTTCGTCGTATAAATTGCAAGATATGTCCAAATCAAATATTCGAAAAGTCGCTATGAAATCGTATATCGACCGTAACGGTTATTTGAATATAACTTGATATCGGGTGCAAATCGGGACAAGGTTCTTTTGAGATGCAGCGATAATTTAATTTTTAGAATTTTACTGTAATTTTTAAATAATTAAATACGCAACTTTTTATTTGGAGTATTGTGTACCCTGTATCGATATTTCGGGGTTTCACAATATAAGTCAATCTACCGGTATTATTATATTTTTGGGTTCATGACACCTCGTTGAGCACGACTGTACTCTTACTTCTGTCCGTACGTGAACATAATTTATAACAAAAACAAAACATACACATACCATACAAATGGAGAACGCAACATTAATTCAATAGTTCTTTGGATCCAAATTATTAAAATAATTATTTTCTTGGAATTAATAGAAACAGAAGGAGTAGACACATTAATGAGACCACGTTCTTCATACAAAGATAAAGCCTATTCTATGTACAAGACTGCACCTTTTTCAAACCGGCCATGTGTATCACTGCATCCCTAAACCCTAAATAATGTAGAGATGTACAACCTATAGTCTATTCCTTTGCAAGTAAGGAACCACCGTTTTTAAATAGAGGGCCACGTTCATCCTTTTGTCCATTCAGTGAAACCGAAAATTTCATGAAAAGAAATCATAACAAATCTATTCTTCTGTAGTAGACCCTAAGTTGTAGATAACCAACTACCCTAAATTTAAGTCGAAAACTTCATTTCTAAGGAAGGTAAACGTACATGTGATATGACAGCTACCTTAAGTCTAAAACGTGCATAGATGATATTATCCTATAACTATCCATTCCCTATCCCTTAACACTGAAGTTTCCTCTCTTATAAATATCACACGCCATAACTCATACCGAAAACAAGAATTTGCGCTGGATCTGAGACAAAAATGTGCCGCGGTTCTCTTGTGGCACGAGGCACCTGCTGTGCTACGAATTCAGTTGGGTGATCTCGAATGGGAACAGGGAGCTTGCGGGGTGGGTTTCAAATGGCACGAAGGTGGAGTTACGAACAGCAAACAAAAGCTGGGGAACGTTTTCGAAGTTGTACACGTGAGATATGGGGCGAGGTGGAAGTCGCATGAGGTAGCATCAGTTGGATCTGTGGTGTTGGATGACAGCAGGAGGAGGTGGCTTGGCGTCGGCTTGTGTGAAGATTGAACTCGGTTCTTTTGAAACGCAAGGAGAAGATGAATGTAGGAGTTCAGTAGGTGTTGTGCACGTGAGTGGGTGTGGGTCTCTTACGGGATTGAAAGAAAAGAGCGAGCACGTTTTGGGTTAGGCAAGTGCATTAGGGATGAAAGCACATGCTGTGCAGATTTGCATTGGCGCCTGTCAAGAAAAGGCAGAGAAGTTTTGATAATGGAAATTGTGTATTGAGCGTATATGAGAAGAAGGGATATCAGGGAGTAGGAGCGTGTGTTTTTATATTCATTGAAGAAGGAAAATAAGGGTAGTAAATTGAACATGAAGGAGCATGTTGCTTGGGTTTTACAGTGTGGTGATATGCAGGCAGAGTGGGGTGCTAGTGCAACATTTGTATAAGGGGACTGTAGTTTTTCCGATAAGTTTAAAGGTTAGAAAAAGGTGAGCGAGAGCAGGAAGGGTTGATACCACATACAAGGGAGTTCTGGCGGCAAGCAGAGTTGATGGCCTTGACGGGAAGAGTTAGGAGGAGTCGACGGTAGTGCGGGGTTCGTAAGGAGTAGTGAATGACTTTGAGAAAGCAGACAGCAAGTATGAAGTAACGTGGTGAACACGAGCCGACCTTTTGATGTCGATGTATGTTTTAAGGATTCTGAGGGATGATGAGGTCTGTGTAATGGAGGTGGAAGGCTCACGTGTGACACACAGTTATGCTGGTAAATTGAAGAGAAGCACGACATACAAAGTGAACACCATCATTTATTGTTGGTTTAAGGAAGGAATGTGCGTGAGTAGCAGGAAGTAGAGGAGTATGTTGGGACATGGTTTCAACCATGGAAAAGTTGCGTTCGAGGATATGCTGAAGCCAAGTAGCAGCGTAAAGCGTTCGTGTCTTGAGCGAGCCAGCAGATGTTTCAGCGTGAACGATGACAGAAGTAAACGCCGAATCAGATTGACCGACGCAAATCGTTATTTAACGGTTAACGCGCCAAGGTGAGTAAAATCGCTAACTCTGATCTATTTTTATAATTATATTTTAATGTTGTTTGAATGCTGTGTGATGGTTGATTAGGTAGATTACAAGTAATTTGGTTGAATATTATATACCGTTACATATGTACACATCATCGGTTGGACACTGTTTCCATCGATTAGAATACCCCCTAGTATAGAGTTAGTGTAAATTGTGTTGACTGACATCTGTGGATGCGGAAACCGGTTGGAGGAATCAGACCGGATTCCTTGATAATTTATGTACTATTTGTTTTGTATGAATCCGAATTATATTTAAACCCCATGTGAATATTGATGTTGAACGGAAATTCAACATCTGTTTCGATAAATCAATAAACGATATCAATTTAGAAAGTGATAACAGTCGACCGTAAAACCATCGTTTTGTTAAGAAGTTGATTGGCCGTCAGGCAAATCAACGAGGTTAATTATAAAAATTATATTTTTATAATTAAAAAGAAGATTTAAATTTATGATAGAAGTTCTATTATAAACCAGTATTTTAGAGTTCGTTTTTATAAAATAAATAAAAACGATTGTTGATATTTAAATAAGTTTATAAAGCAGAAATTATCCAATGATTAAATATTTGGATAAATATATTTAAGATAAACAATTTAGAAGTATTATTAGATTAATTATATTAATCTAATGTTAAGAAGTAATTCAAATCAGTTAAAGAATTTACTAATGAAATGAAGTTGATTTAATCAACTGTTATTGGGAAAATGATTATTAGATTAATTGACCTTTAATTAATCTAATGAAAATAGTTTAGAAATAAATGAGATTTAATTACCCTTTAATTTAAGAAGTTATCAATAGAACTGTGGAATAGAGAAAGAGAAAAGTTAATGTGGAATATAAATAATCGTAAAACAACCGAGTTCAAAATAGAGATGTGGTATTATAAAACCATATTCCAAAATAAAACAAGGAAATACGATTTGAAGTATATTATAAGTAATAAGGAGTTTAGAGTTACGAACGTATATCTGTTCTAAGATAAGAACGTTGTCGATCAAGGTCTGAGAGGTAAATAGAATACCCCAACTTGAACAGCTTCACTATTATCGAGGAACGATAACAGTTGTAACGGAAAGAGATGTCAAGATGTGTATAAAAGGAATACGGCAGCGTATTGCCAGTCTTAGAATTATAGCAATAAAATAACGCTGTTGATAAGATAAGTGTGACTGTTATGTCAAGATTAGTTATAACAAAGAATATTACAGCATATGACAAGTTGAACTATAACAATAAAATAACGCTGTTGATAAGGTAAGTGTGACCGTAATGTTGAGATTAGTTATAAGGAAAATATTACAGCGTATGACAAGTTTAGAACTATAGCGACCAATTAACTGCTGTTGATTAGATTTAAGCGTGACTTTTATATATAGCAGCACTTCTGAGGAAATGAAACAGTTTAGTTGAAATCCACTTATTCAAAAGTGATAAATAACGATGTCGTAAGAAAATATAAGAATCAGTTTTAGAAAGAGAAATTGGAGAATCGTGCTAGAAACGATGACAGCATTTCGATGTTCGAAATGTGGTTAGAATTAAACCATTAGGATTTGGAACTAGAATTCGACGATGTCGAATATATTAAAGTAAATTATTTTAGGAATTATAAACCGGTAGGATAATTAACATTTAGTTTAAACAAATAAATGTTAATAGGATAGGAGTCAGTATTTAGTTATAAACTTGATATCGATTTGATAAGAAGTTGTCTTAGAAAACAGAGTTTATAAAGTGGATTTGGAATATAAAGTATGAAAGAGGTTTCGGTAAACGAGATAAGTATTACTTGAATAAAGAGTTAATTGATAAAGGTATTCAGATTTCTATAACAGGAATGGTATTCACATTTTAAAGTGAATTATGTTTTAAAAGTAAACGGTTGGCCGATTAAAATATTTATAATGAAATTGGAAATGTTTTCCAATGAAGATAGGATATACGATCCAAGTGTAGAAACCAAGGAATGTGAAAAGAATGAAAATGTTTCGAACGTTAATAACGTATGTTTCTGGAACATGAAAGAATAAGAGTTTATAATAACTGGAAATGTTTTCCAAGAAGTATGAAAAGGCTAAACGGGATTTGAGAAATATCTGGTAAGATATGGGAATTCGAAAAATAAAACGAATGTCAAATAAAAGTTCCCGTGGTTGTGTGGTGTTTAGTTATACATTAGAATGGATGTTTGTTTTTACTTCGATGGTTAAATAACCGACTATCGAAGTGTTTTGACCATCGTTGTCAATACGGAGAGACCGGTTAGATATATTATCCGGAAACCACTCTGTATAGACATAAGCGCTGCGAATTAGATATGCTGAAGATAATTGAAAACGGAGTTAAATGGAAGTGTCGTCCAGTTCTAGAATGATGTTTATTTGTTTGTCCAGTCCCAGGACAACTTGTATGGACGAGTGTCTGACAGAGTATTTCCAACGGTCATGCCGTTGATTTTACGAATATACCAAGTTGGTGGGGAGAAGGTAACTTCTCTTTATTCTACACCCAGTGTGCATTTGTGTAATCAATGTGTGATTACGGATTTGACGATGTGACATTCAAAGTGAATGGTGATCAGATGTTATGAAGATAGACGTAGCCTCTAGCCTCACAACCAAGAAGTGATAGAAGTTGGGCTAGGCAACATGGCTAGTTCGGTCATCCCCAAGCAGGGTGTATTGTCACCGATCTAGAGAAAATTCATATTTATACTTCTTTTCGATTCTGTATCTTCGGATGACGGTTGGATGGCCTACAACCGTGGTGGCAATATATTCGCGACACTCAAGCTAAATGAGTGAGCGGTCATGTGTGGCCGGGTTGCAAGACGTTCTTGTTGAACCCTGAGTGTATCCCCTCTAGAGTACACTATTCAGAAGGTGCTCCCATACCTTGTCTGTTGAAATCCATTCTCCAATACACGCCCTGCGGTTTATGATTTTATACTATATATGTGGAGCGTGAGATGCAAGCGTTCTACTACTTGTATAATTATTTGGTTAGACATTATCATAATATCACTGGGTTTTGATATCAAGAATATTTCGGGTTATAGTAAGGTAAAAACCGTCCATGTTTATGTGTGGGCTGGTCTTACTATTATCTTCTTGTTTTGAAAAGGATTTTCAAAGTAAAACAGTATGGTTGGAATTTACTCACACCAGTCCCATGACTGACCCAGAGTTTATTTTGTTTGTTTTCCCTAAACTCTTGGGTGCCCAAATTTGTACGGGCAGTCAAGTGTTTCAGGCTCTGCAGATTCACTTAAGGGAGCTCGAAGCAGGAGACTCCACCACTGGTTATAGAGAGATTATTTCCGCTGTGATATGATGTATTATACTCTGATATGGCATGTATATATACAATGCAGTTTTGTAATTCAAAGTTATGTATATCATACATTTTATTGTTCCGCTGTGAGATTCGTGTTTACTCTGATTCTGTTCAGTGTCTTCTTCTTCTTCTTCTTCTATTCTATTAGTTCTATCTTTTCTATCTCACCCTCTAAATTCTTCTATAAATGACCTGAACTTCCATGAATTTTGAGTTGGATGTGTATGATATTAGTCAGCTCAAATTGGTACGAATTTTCCGTCCATTACAGTTGGTATCAGAGCTGGTTGCTTAATTGGTACGGATGATAGGGGGTTCTCGCTTTGCGGTTTGGTGGCGAATGGGAGACTCTTACCCCTACATCTCCCGACAATGTGGGTTGGTCTAGTCGCGAGGCTGGCCGTAAAAGTAGTTCTGAGGTATCTCTGTAAGCCACGGTGGGAGGTTAGCCCACTGCCGTCAGGTCATTACAGTTGGTATCAGAGATGAAGGTTAAGTGATTACCTTGGCTCCGTGGCGTAACTCAATAGAGATGGAGTAAGTAATACTCTAGATTGAGTTTGAGTGTACATATACGAGTGAACGTATTTGTAGATAATATAAAAACTGTTTTATATTGTGTTGACTGGTCAGTCGAGTGGTTTATAAATTCTGGTCGAAACAATAATGCAAACTGCGTCGATAGGTGTTTCTAAACTCTTGAACAGAGTAATTCGACACAGTATGTTTTGAAAAGGGGTAAATAAAAATATTTTACCTGAAAAATATATTTTGATATAAAAGAAATATATATCTTGAGATTATTATAGTATTGATCGTTGTTATGATCAAATAAGATATATAATTGAGTTGGTTATATAAATAACCGATCGAAATATTATATTAGTATAATATGAAAAATCAGGTGAACTGAATCTGAAGTTAAAACCAGAATTGAAATAAAACTCTAAAAATTTGGAAAAGAGTTGGAAATAATATTTGGATTAAATATTTGGAAATTTTAAGATCCTGGGTGAATTTAGAAATGTTTTCTAAACGTTGTATATTTTGTAGGGATTTCAAAATGAAAATGTTTGAAAATTTGTTTTCCAAGTGCTATGGAAGATATTTTGAAGTAATTTCAAAAATAGAGTGATTATAAATGAGTTTTAAAGCAATATAGTATTGAACTCACTTCGATGGTTGGAAAATAAATTCCGATGATGATCGCGACATTATCGGTGTTCATTTTCGAGCTGGTAAGTGACGGATTACTACCAAAGATTTTGTTTTGTATTGTTTGAGAAACAAGTTGTCAGAAATTCAAATGTTTTGAATTATATATGATTTCAAACTGATTTGAAATAAATCTCAGGAATTTGAATTCTTAAATAAAAATTTAACTTATGGAGTTAAAATGGTAAAAATGGAATTTAAACAAAGATAACAAAACTGGACTGAATTTGGAAAGATCCAGAATGAAAATTATAAAAGAAAAATATTGGAGATTCGAGTTATTAAAAATGAATTGATTCTTGGAGAATAAGAATCGAATTTTGAATTAGAGATGGAGATAACTGATTTGAGAAATAAATCAGTACATGGAATGTCGTAATAAAACTTAACAAGGCTAAGAACTGAGAGTGGAATCGGAGTTGAAATAGAAATTTGGCTTAGTAAAAGCGAAAGACTGGTTTGAGAACGGATTGATGGGAGATCAACCAAGGATGCATGGATATGCTGGTTTGATAGCAGATGGCAGAGGTAGAGTTGAATGCCCAACAGAGAAGGTACACGTTTATATACGAGTATGAGATTTTTTATGAGTCAGTTTGGGCAAGCCGTTTGGCTGTTTGATTTTCTTTTGGATTGAAGAAGGCCCGGAGTGGCAAGTTGTTGTAGTACCGAGTGAGCCGTGCAGAGGAGATGCTGGCGAGATTCTCTAAAAATTTAAGCTGTTAGGAAATTTTTAGAAATTTTGAAAATATTCGAAATAATAAGGAATTAATATTTTAATTGGAAATAATCAGTTCAGTGGAACTGGAATTATGAAGTAAACCAAAAAGATTTTTAACCATGTTATAACAGAGATTGTAGCATTTTCCCTATCTTAGCAATTTCGAAGACGAAATTATCTTAAGGGGGAAGGTCTGTAACGTCCCGCATTTTTGTCAGTTTGTATTTGAATATTTAAATCAGTTTAAATATTGAATTTGTAATATAAGAGGATTTATATATTAATTAAAAACGAAGTTGAACGTATAAAGATATATATTAATTATAATCAAGCCCATAACGACGCTGCAGTTCGTAATTTAACGTTCTGAACTTCAACTGAGTGTACCGGACTCGTTTTGAATCGGATTTCTTCGAAACGAGAAATGTTGGAATCTGTTGAACTGTATCTTTCCAACGGAAGTGGAAAATAGAGATTTCGTCGTATAAATTGCAAGATATGTCCAAATCAAATATTCGAAAAGTCGCTATGAAATCGTATATCGACCGTAACGGTTATTTGAATATAACTTGATATCGGGTGCAAATCGGGACAAGGTTCTTTTGAGGCGCAGCGATAATTTAATTTTTAGAATTTTACTGTAATTTTTAAATAATTAAATACGCAACTTTTTATTTGGAGTATTGTGTACCCTGTATCGATATTTCGGGGTTTCACAATATAAGTCAATCTACCGGTATTATTATATTTTTGGGTTCATGACACCTCGTTGAGCACGACTGTACTCTTACTTCTGTCCGTACGTGAACAGAATTTATAACAAAAACAAAACATACACATACCATACAAATGGAGAACGCAACATGAATTCAATAGTTTTTTGGATCCAAATTATTAAAATAATTATTTTCTTGGAATTAATAGAAACAGAAGGAGTAGACACATTAATGAGACCACGTTCTTCATACAAAGATAAAGCCTATTCTATGTACAAGACTGCACCTTTTTAAAACCGGCCATGTGTATCACTGCATCCCTAAACCCTAAATAATGTAGAGATGTACAACCTATAGTCTATTCCTTTGCAAGTAAGGAACCACCATTTTTAAATAGGGGGCCACGTTCATCCTTTTGTCCATTCAGTGAAACCGAAAATTTCTTGAAAAGAAATCATAACAAATCTATTCTTCTGTAGTAGACCCTATGTTGTAGATAACCAGCTACCCTAAATTTAAGTCGAAAACTTCATTTCTAAGGAAGGTAAACGTACATGTGATATGACAGCTACCTTAAGTCTAAAACGTGCATAGATGATATTATCCTATAACTATCCATTCCCTATCCCTTAACACTGAAGTTTCCTCTCTTATAAATATCACACGCCATAACTCATACCGAAAACAAGAATTTGCGCTGGATCTGAGACAAAAATGTGCCGCGGTTCTCTTGTGGCACGAGGCACCTGCTGTGCTACGAATTCAGTTGGGTGATCTCGAGTGGGAACATGGAGCTTGCGGGTGGGTTTCAAATGGCACGAAGGTGGAGTTACGAACAGCAAACAAAAGCTGGGGAACGTTTTCGAAGTTGTACACGTGAGATATGGGGCGAGGTGGAAGTCGCATGAGGTAGCGTCAGTTGGATCTGGGGTGTTGGATGACAGCAGGAGGAGGTGGCATGGCGTCGGCTTGTGTGAAGATTGAACTCGGTTCTTTTGAAACACAAGGAGAAGATGAATGTAGGAGTTCAGTAGGTGTTGTGCACGTGAGTGGGTGTGGGTCTCTTACGGGATTGAAAGAAAAGAGCGAGCACGTTTTGGGTTAGGCAAGTGCACTAGGGATGAAAGCACATGTTGTGCGGATTTGCATTGGCGCCTGTCATGAAAAGGCAGAGAAGTTTTGATAATGGAAATTGTGTATTGAGCGTATACGAGAAGAAGGGATATCAGGAAGTAGGAGCGTGTGTTTTTATATTCATTGAAGAAGGAAAATAAGGGTAGTAAATTGAACATAAAGGAGCATGTTGCTTGGGTTTTACAGTGCGGTGATATGCAGGCAGAGTGGGGTGCTAGTGCAACATTTGTATAAGGGGACTGTAGTTTTTCCGATAAGTTTAAAGGTTAGAAAAAGGTGAGCGAGAGCAGGAATGGTTGATGCCACATACAAGGGAGTTCTGGCGGCAAGCAGAGTTGATGGCCTTGACGGGAAGAGTTAGGAGGAGTCGACGGTAGTGCGGGGTTCGTAAGGAGTAGTGAATGACTTTGAGAAAGCAGACAGCAAGTATGAAGTAACGTGGTGAACACGAGCCGACATGTTGAGGTCAATGTATATTTTAAGGATTCTGAGGGATGATGAGGTCTATGTAATGGAGGTGGAAGGCTCACGTGTGACACACAGTTATGCTGGTAACTTGAAGAGAAGCACGACATACAAAGTGAACACCATCATTTATTGTTGGTTTAAGGAAGGAATGTGCGTGAGTAGCAGGAAGTAGAGGAGTATGTTGGGACATGGTTTTAACCATGGCAAAGTTGCATTCGAGGATATGCTGAAGCCAAGTAGCAGCGTAAAGCATTCGTGTCTTGAGCGAGCCAGCAGATGTTTCAGCGTGAGCGATGACAGAAGTAAACGCCGAATCAGATTGACCGACGCAAATCGTTATTTAACGGTTAACGCGCCAAGGTGAGTAAAATCACTAACTCTGATCTATTTTTATAATTATATTTTAATGTTGTTTGAATGCTGTGTGATGGTTGATTAGGTAGATTACAAGTAATTTGGTTGAATATTATATACCGTTACATATGTATACATCATCGGTTGGACACTGATTCCATCGATTAGAATACCCCCTAGTATAGAGTTAGTGTAAATTGTGTTGACTGACATCTGTGGATGCGGAAACCGGTTGGAGGAATCAGACCGGATTCCTTGATAATTATATGTACTGTTTGTTTTGTATGAATCCGAATTATATTTAAACCCCATGTGAATATTGATGTTGAACGGAAATTCAACATTTGTTTCGATAAATCAGTAAACGATATCAATTTAGAAAGTGATAACAGTCGACCGTAAAACCATCGTTTTGTTAAGAAGTTGATTGGCCGTCAGGCAAATCAACGAGGTTAATTATAAAAATTATATTTTTATAATTAAAAAGAAGATTTAAATTTATGATAGAAGTTCTATTATAAACCAGTATTTTAGAGTTCGTTTTTATAAAATAAATAAAAACGATTGTTGATATTTAAATAAGTTTATAAAGCAGAAATTATCCAATGATTAAATATTTGGATAATTATATTTAAGATAAACAATTTAGAAGTATTATTAGATTAATTATATTAATCTAATGTTAAGAAGTAATTCAAATCAGTTAAAGAATTTACTAATGAAATGAAGTTGATTTAATCAACTGTTATTGGGAAAATGATTATTAGATTAATTGACCTTTAATTAATCTAATGAAAACAGTTTAGAAATAAATGAGATTTAATTTCCCTTTAATTTAAGAAGTTATCAATAGAACTGTGGAATAGAGAAAGCAAAAAGTTAATGTGGAATATAAATAATCGTAAAACAACCGAGTTCAAAATAAAGGTGTGGTATTGTAAAACCATATTCCAAAATAAAACAAGGAAATACGATTTGATGTATATTATATGTAATAAGGAGTTTAGAGTTACGAACGTATATCTGTTCTAAGATAAGAACGTTGTCGATCAAGGTCTGAGAGGTAAATAGAATACCCCAACTTGAACAACTTCACTATTATCGAGGAACGATAACAGTTGTAATGGTAAGAGACGTCAAGATGTGTATAAAAGGAATACGGCAACGTATTGCCAGTGTTAGAATTATAGCAATAAAATAACGCTGTTGATAAGATAAGTGTGACTGTTATGTCAAGATTAGTTATAACAAAGAATATTACAGCGTATGACAAGTTGAACTATAGCAATAAAATAACACTGTTGATAAGGTAAGTGTGACTGTAATGTTGAGATTAGTTATAAGGAAAATATTACAGCGTATGACAAGTTTAGAACTATAGCGACCAATTAACTGCTGTTGATTAGACTTAAGCTTGACTTTTATATATAGCAGCACTTCTGAGGAAATGAAACAGTTTAGTTGAAATCCACTTATTCAAAAGTGATAAATAACGATGTCGTAAGAAAAATATAAGAATCAGTTTTAGAAAGAGAAATTGGAGAATCGTGTTAGAAACGATGACAACATTTCGATGTTCGAAATGTGGTTAGAATTAAACCATTAGGATTTGGAACTAGAATTCGACGATGTCGAATATACTAAAGTAAATTATTTTAGGAATTATAAACCGATAGGATAATTAACATTTAGTTTAAACAAATAAATGTTAATAGGATAGGAGTCAGTATTTAGTTATAAACTTGATATCGATTTGATAAGAAGTTGTCTTAGAAAACAGATTTTATAAAGTGGATTGGGAATATAAAGTATGAAAGAGGTTTCGGGAAACGAGATAAGTATTACTTGAATAAAGAGTTAGATAAAGGTATTCAGATTTCTATAACAGGAATGGTATTCACATTTTAAAGTGAATTATGTTTTAAAAGTAAACGGTTGGCCGATTAAAATATTTATAATGAAATTGGAAATATTTTCCAATGAAGATAGGATATACGATCCAAGTGTAGAAACCAAGGAATGTGAAAAGAATGAAAATGTTTCGAACGTTAATAACGTATGTTTCTGGAACATGAAAGAATAAGAGTTTATAATAACTGGAAATGTTTTCCAAGAAGTATGAAAAGGCTAAACGGGATTTGAGAAATATCTGGTAAGATATGGGAATTCGAAAAATAAAACGAATGTCAAATAAAAGTGCCCGTGGTTGTGTGGTGTTTAGTTATACATTAGAATGGATGTTTGTTTTTACTTCGATGGTTAAATAACCGACTATCGAAGTGTTTTGACCATCGTTGTCAATACGGAGAGACCGGTTGGATATATTATCCGGAAACCACTCTGTATAGACATAAGCGCTGCGAATTAGATATGCTGAGGATAATTGAATACGGAGTTAAATGCAAGGGTCGTCCAGTTCTAGAATGATGTTTATTTGTTTGTCCAGTCCCAGGACAACTTGTATGGACGAGTGTCTGACAGAGTATTTCCAACGGTCATGCCGTGGATTTTACGAATATACCAAGTTGGTGGGGAGAAGGTAACTTCTCTTTATTCTACACCCAGTGTGCATTTGTGTAATCAATGTGTGATTACGGATTTGACGATGTGACATTCAAAGTGAATGGTGATCAGATGTTCTGAAGATAGACGTAGCCTCTAGCCTCACAACCAAGAAGTGACAGAAGTTGGGCTAGGCAACATGGGTAGTTGGGTCATCCCCAAGCAGGGTGTATTGTCACAGATCTAGAGAAAATTCATATTTATACTTCTTTTCGATTCTGTATCTTCGGATGACGGTTGGATGGCCTACAACCGTGGTGGCAATATATTCGCGACACTCAAGCTAAATGAGTGACCGGTCATGTGTGGCCGGGTTGCAAGACGTTCTTGTTGAACCCTGAGTGTATCCCCTCAAGAGTACACTATTCAGAAGGTGCTCCCATACCTTGTCTGTTGAAATCCATTCTCCAATACACGCCCTGCGGTTTATGATTTTATACTATATATGTGGAGCGTGAGATGCAAGCGTTATACTACTTGTATAATTATTTGGTTAGACATTATCATAATATCACTGGGTTTTGATATCAAGAATATTTCGGGTTATAGTAAGGTAAAAACCGTCCATGTTTATGTGTGGGCTGGTCTTACTATTATCTTCTTGTTTTGAAAAGGATTTTCAAAGTAAAACAGTATGGTTGGAATTTACTCACACCAGTCCCATGACTGACCCAGAGTTTATTTTGTTTGTTTTCCCTAAACTCTTGGGTGCCCAAATTTGTACGGGCAGTCAAGTGTTTCAGGCTTTGCAGATTCACTTAAGGGAGCTCGAAGCAGGAGACTCCACCACTAGTTATAGAGAGATTATTTCCGCTGTGATATGATGTATTATACTCTGATATGGTATGTATATATACAATGCAGTTTTGTAATTCAAAGTTATGTATATCATACATTTTATTGTTCCGCTGTGAGATTCGTGTTTACTCTGATTCTGTTCAATGTCTTCTTCTTCTTCTTCTATTCTATTAGTTCTATCTTTTCTATCTCACCCTCTAAATTCTTCTATTAATGACCTGAACTTCCGTGCATTTGGAGTTGGATGTGTATGATATTAGTCAGCTCAAATTGGTACGAATTTTCCGTCCATTACACCTAGTTTAGATCTGAACCACTGAAAATCTTCACAGGCCAACCTACCAGACCACACAAGCAAGCAGGTGCACCAGGCTAACCTGGCCCGACCAGGGAGGTTGACCCCCAGGTCGACACCCATGTCGACTGGGCAGTCGACATAGGGGGGGGGGGGGGGGGTGGTGTCGACTGTGCAGTCAACACCCCTGTCGACTTGACCTGGGCGGGAATTTTCCAGCCCTACCCCCTATGTGTTTGAATTCGAATTTGGCTCTAGTTTTAAACTGTTTTGAATTGGAATTTTCTGAAAACTTTGACGGGCCATATCTTGGTCATACAGACTCCGATTTTCGAAAATTCAGACTCTATTTCGCGTATTTTTCCGAGACGAACGCAATGGCACAGACCATTTCTCCTGATTCAGCATTTATAATTTAATTCTGCCTTGATTTACATTATAACATGTTATTCAAAATACGGGTTGTTACATTCTCCCCTCCTTTAAGGATTTCGTCTCCGAAATCTCCAAGTTAGGAAGAACATATCCTACCATCCATCATCCATCTACTCAAACATCATTCATGAGCAATCATTGTCCTTAAAAAGATTCTAAATGCTGTATGCACATATGCAGAAAGTGTGTGTATATGTTTCTTATCTAATGCAAATGATTAGGCCTGAATGATCTTTCTAATGCAAAATATGTTTAGTGCCATGAATCCAACATGTATGCAAATAATCCTAGTCACGTAAGCACTATATGTGTGCACAAACATTCATCCATATGCAATCATCCACATGATAACACATTCAATTTCGTCCATAAATAAGTATAAACACTCATGCATATGCAATATGAAAGGTGACTGAGCCGATCTAGTGCCTAATGTGTAAATGCATCCACGAGCAACCACTAGCAACCACTTGCAGCCAGTTGCAACCATCAATCATAACATGTCTCAAACACATGTTTACATCCATAGGGTTCTACCTAAGGTTCTCAAGATAGGATCAAAAGATAGAAGCAAGTAAAAACTCTGTGTCCATTAGGAAATGTCAAAAATGGAAATCTACGTCACATATATACTGATTAGGGGAAGAACTCCCTAAGCACCGGCCCCAGAGACTGAAATCAACATCAGGCTGACACCCAAAGAATTTACCCAGTCAAACCAATATACGTTTCGAGGAACTAAGCATGATGGACTCCTTTTTGGTCACAAGGGAATCCCTACCTAAACCAACCTGTATCCTATAAAACCCAAAAGGTTTAGTCAACCTAACGGACACCTTCAAACCCTGACATGTATTATTAACCGATGAGTCATACCCCCTATGGAGTTTGCAACGGAAATAAGATCGAGAATAGGACCGAGAGGATATGCATAAAAGATAGCATGCGGGTAAGTTCTACAGGAAAAACAGGGACCAAGGATATACTCTTAAAAAGAGATATGATGCGCGTATCTTGTCTTCAATCTTCTAAGTCGCATTTCCTTGAGCTTAATTCCATTGCGCTTTGACCATCTTTAACTTCATGATTTTGTGGCCTCTTTACTCTTATTTCCAAATATGAGCTGGAACTCACTTCATTGTCGCCTCTCGTTCCACTTTTACTCATTCTCCCTCTAGTATACTTGGCTCAACCATATTCATGTACTCTTGGTTTCCATGCAAGCTCTCCAAAATTCACTAGTGAATCATGGATCTCGTTTACTTGCTCTACGGCATTCCACGTAGAAGAATTTATCTCTTGGAAACAAACAGATGCCAACCATGTTACCAAGTGTACTTACTAGAGTAATTCCCATAACTCATGCACAAGCGAAATGAACCATCCGCCTTAGTGGCGAACTCTACTCGAACGAACTACCAACAAATGCATCAAGAGATTCTAGATAACCAATCATGACAGAACCCTAAAGGTTACACGAGACTTCGAGGGTATTACCGAGGCAAGTCAAGAGTCTAACTACCCTCCTTTCAGAACCGAGAATGGCACCCTTACTGGATAACCACTCCTTTCCTAGAATCAACCCATAACTTAAAAGCATAAGCACTATTCCGAAAAGTCATAGATGTCCTCAAATCCAAACAAGTCATGAATAAATGGGACGATCCCCCAACAGGATTTGAGATAAAAGAGGGACCCTCTATTGTGCTAGTATTAAGGTGCAGAGATTCAACTATCGAAGCAAGATTTAAAAGGATGCGATGTACCAAACAAAGTCCTGACGGGATGATAGAAAGGAAAACCTTTAACGGAAACGTTACCATCCCTCTTAGGTGAGAGTATACAATTTCCCTCTCGACGATCTTGTTCTTTGCCCATGTACTTGTCCTATAGTACTTAACTACCTTCTTGTGCTGAGTCTTATTCGCCTTATCCACTCCTATCCATTCTTGTATAACACGGTAACGGGTCTCTTGAGAACTTCCTCCATCGCACGGAAAACATTTACGTAGCTAGAAAGGGATTAGTCACAGTTAAAACTACTGTGATTACAAGCGGAGGAAAGAAAGGAAGAGAGATTCAATCAAGGGAACGAAGGATAATGCTAATGGCTTTTTGGGGAATAGCCTTTTTCTTTAAAACTTTTCTTGAAAAATGCTTCTTTGTAAAATGGCTTTGAAAATAGTTTCAGAAGGTTTTAAAAACTTTTGCCCAGTCTGGTAACCTTCTGCTTTGATACCAAATGTAACACCCCACCTCCGCTAGGGTCACTCACAAAGGGAATGCACTAGCTTTGGTGGAGTATTATCTAGGTAAACATGCACAGAAATATTACAAGACAGAACATATAAAAGCAGCGGAAGAAAACATGATTTCATTACTTAAAACCTATTACATCAAAGTGCCACTAAGTTACTTACATTGAAACCTCTCTTGCAATAATAAAGAAGCATAAAACCATAGTCATAAATTATTCCCCAAGTAAAGCAGTAAAATAGCCATAGCCAAGGAAAGTCTAAGCCATAGATGATAATCTTGAAGCAGAAAGAACCGCACTAAGTAGCAACATTTCCTCCCTGTAAACCTGGGGGGGGGGGGGGACGGAAGAAAAAGAGGCGAAACAAAAAAGGGTCAGTCATTAAGACTGAGTAAGTCCTAGTGACTTTCAGCCTAAAAACAGGTAAGAGTAACATGACATGTATAAACCGAAAGTAAATATAAGCATGATGACAAGGTAAACAAATCAAACTAAGATAACAGGATAAACTCAAGTAACAAGATAACCAAGGTAACAGGATAACCAAGGTAAACTCGGAATAGCATCGCATGTCTAATGTCCTCTGCACCAACAGTACTAGCATCCTAACTCGTATCATCCCTTCCATGTATATGTATAGACCTTTGCCGTACATCGTACAGGTTCCATCACATTATTCTATACTACTACGACGTAGTGTCACCATCCTTGAAATCGCTCGGACTGCCATCCTTGTTCTGGCCCGATTCCCTTGTCATGAATTATCGCGTGTTCAACTAGGATTTATGCCACCTAGGACCACTAGGGATTATGCTATCTATTGAACAATTTCTAGATTTGATTAGGGTTTATGCCATCTAGGACCATTAGGGATTACGCTACCTAGTGGACGTTTTCGACTAGGGTTTATGCCACCTAGGACCACTAGGGATTACGCTACCTATCGAACAACGCCCTACGTCACGCTTTAGTCGATCGGCTCACTACAAGACCTAGCTCGTCATGTGTCGGTGTCATACGGCCCAATCACGAATGAAGCTACCCTGTGCTAGGTCCACCCTAGGGTGTATCAAGTCCTAGGGTGTCAACCACTGACACCATTCCAAGAACGCACAGTGTAAAACTACTGGTGCTCATGCCTGCTTTTTCAACTCTGGACTACGTGCACGACCATAGTCCGCCTGAACCTACAATGGCGCACCAAACTTAGCCGTCGTTTTGGTCGCTTACAATCAACCCAGTAATCGTGCCCCACCCTAGCCTAGTCCCTAGGGTATCGTGATACATCCAAGAGGGTTACTGCTGAAAAGGACCGCGTAACTAGGGTTTCCGTCTAGCAGGTTAAGTGTTTTCATCTAAATTCAAGACTCAACCCCTATCAGTCTAGCTTGTCAAGTTGGTTAAGTGTGGTCATTCCAGTTCGTGACTTAACCCGTCTACATGTCATGCCAAGTTGGCTAAGTGTTGCAATTCAAGTTCATGACTTAGCCCTACGAATCACGTGCCAAGTTGGTTAAGCGTATTCCAGCGGTTCATGACTTAACCCTATCCAAATCATCGTGTCAAATTGGTTAAGTATATTTAGGCTTAACCCCATCAATTTACCGTGTTAGATTGGTTAAGTATATTCAAGCTTAACCCCATCAAATTACCGTGTTAGATTGGTTAAGTATATTCAAGCTTAACCCCATCAAATTACCGTGTTAGATTGGTTAAGTATATTCAAGCGATTCATGACTTAACCTCATCAAGTTATCATGTTGGATTGGTTAAGTATATTCAAGCGATTCATGACTTAACCTCATCAAGTTATCATGTTGGATTGGTTAAGTATATTCAAGTGATTCATGACTTAACCTCATCAAGTTATCGTGTTGGATTGGTTAAGTATATTCAAGCGATTCATGACTTAACCTCATCAAGTTATCATGTTGGATTGGTTAAGTATATTCAAGCGATTCATGACTTAACCCCATCCCCTAATCAAATTATAACGGTTAAGTGTTTCCCCTTTTTAGTTTACTTAACCTTACCACGCCTCGCGTTGTACTAGTCGGGTGTTATCGACCCATTCAGGTTAAACTAACCCATCCTCTAATCGTGTTATATGGTTAAGTGTCATCTAGAAATCAAGTCCGGTCTTACTTAACCCACCCATCCACGTTATATTGGTTAAGTGTCATTAGTCTAATCAAGTTACTTAACCCACCCGTCCATGTCATATTGGTTAAGTGTCATTCGTCAAATCAAGTTACTTAACCCTCCCGTCCATGTCATATTGGTTAAGTGTCATTAATCAAATCGAGTTACTTAACCCACCCGTCCATGTCATATTCATTTATTATTTACTAATGCATCAACCTCTCACATTGGACTTGTTTGCGGTCACTGGATATGTCGGGCGGTTCCGGGCAAAATTACACCGCAAATCCATTCCAACCTCGGGTTCATGCATTACCACAATCTAATCTTTTCCTACGACCTCTCACATTAGACTATTATTGTTGTGGTCACTGGATATGCCGGGCGGTTCCGGGCAGAATTACACCACAACTCAAGTCTAACCTTGTGTCGAAGACATCCGTTAGATTGATAATTACATATGTGTCATCTAAGTCAAAGTCCCCACTTTACATATCACTAAGCATATGCCCAAGTTCCACCTTACATGCCCATGAAAATATGTACCCAATTCTAGCCACTTCACATGTGTCCAAACCCCGCCTATTTGCATGTATGTCAAGTTTATGCCAATTTGCCCAAATCAAGTTCTAGCCAAAATTAAATTTTGTTGCATTCATGCCCAAATAACCCACATCATGATTCATGTTCCCAATTCCACTTATGCCTAATTTACATAAGCCCAATCCCTTGATTTACTTTACATAGTCCCCAAGACTCGTGATTTAATTCATATGCCAATTCATGTATGCCCAAACTTGCAAATTACATTGGCACTACCCCAAATTTTCCCGTATACAAATTGCACACAAATCGTAGTTTAGGCCTAGGTCCGAAATCGACCAAGGTTCATTAAAAGAAAATAAATAGGGGAAGGTAGAAACTTTGCATAAAACAAGATCCGAGAGAAAAACATCGTTGCATGCATGCTAAGGACACGAAAGAGTGATTTGCAACATGCATAGTTTCAAATTAATGCTATAGCAACATCCCCAAAGGTCAAGATCAAAAATGAACAAGAAAGAACATGGATTGAATATCATGCATAGATCCAATTTCAACTTTATCACATGTCATATTCATGTTATCGTGTCAATCTAAAAGCATCTATAACTTACAAATCGTGGCTATAGGATTAAGAGCCAAAAATCGTCATATAATGGTGTTGAGATGGTGCTCTACTTCCTTGATTTGATGTAGAAAGCTTGCTCCTTTGTCATGGATCTAGTTTGAAAGCTCAAGCCTTTGAAGTTGGGGATGGAGGCCATGATCAAGAGACATTTTGGCAGCACTTCGTTGTTAGAATGATTTGTGGTGGTTTAGGCTAGGTCTTAGGGTCTTTTTATAGAAGTTAGGAGTAGTTTAGGCCCTTAGATTAACCCTAGTTTAGATCTGAACCACTGAAAATCGTCACAGGCCAACCCACCAGACCACACAAGCAAGCAGGTGCACCAGGCTAACCTGGCCCGACCAGGGAGGTCGACCCCCAGGTCGACACCCATGTCGACTGGGCAGTCGACATGAGGGGGTGATGTCGACTGTGCAGTCGACACCCCTGTCGACTTGACCTGGGCGGGAATTTTCCCGCCCTGCCCCCTGTGTGTTTGAATTCAAATTTGGCTCTAGTTTTAAACTGTTTTGAACTTGGAATTTTCTGAAAACTTTGACGGGCCATATCTTGGTCATACGGACTCCGATTTTCGAAAATTCGGACTCTATTTCGCGTATTTTTCCGAGACGAACGCAATGGCACAGCCCGTTTCTCTTGATTCATCTTTTATAATTTAATTCTGCCTTGATTTACGTTATAACATGTTATTCAAAATACGGGTTGTTACAATTAGTATATATCAAAACATTTCAAAATAAATGTATCAATTCTAGGACACTAAGATACCATAATACTATGCTTCCTTACTAGTAATAAAATCAAATTCGTAGGGTTGTATTGGAAGTTTGGATTTCCATCATGAGTCAAGGCTAGGGAGGAGCTCCTTACCGATTCGAGACATTTTAGCCAATGTCTCAGGATTCCCCGCAGTGAACCCTTGGATAGTTGCAGGGCCGGTCCACACATACAGCTTCGTGGATTGGCAATTCCTGAACACACATTTCCCGATCCTATAGGACCTATCATCTGAGGCGCCTCATTCCATCATCCACATAAGTAAAATGTCGGGCCGTGTTAAAGCCCAATCACCACTTCTAGCTAGAAAGAAACGTGGTACTCTCCCTGCGTTCCCTTCTCCCGTTTTAGACTCCGCCGGTGTGTGAGGCTCGCGAAGTCACGCTATACACAAAGCTATGCCTAAACAGCCACAAGGCCTGCTTTTCAACAAAGCCTTGATCATATGCACCTTAGCATGCCACATCGTCACTCCATATCGCACTACCAATCCTTTGCCGAAATATATGAAAGGGTGTTAAGCAAGAGAATAAATTCTCCGCCACCAAACATCCATACATTCGACAGAAGATTAATAACATGATATTTAATGGAGTATGATGTCAGACACACCATCCATTTATTAGCTTATGCTCTGGGTCTGAGCGAAACCAACCCCGTGAAATCAACACGTACATTTGGGCAATGACCATGACCCTTGAATTGGGAGCAAGTCAAGTCAGGGCCTCGATCGTTGTCCATTCGAGGGAAGATTTACGGTCTTCATACGCCATCTTCATACTTCAATTAACGTCATCTAATTATTTGGAATGAGAGAACTCGGACTTTCCAAATAATCCTCGTATATCTATATATTTTTAAAATCCTTCGTATTTGCTGATATCATTTTATAATGATTACTTCCTATTTTAATTAATTAAAATAATTAAAATTTTATATAACGACGCCTCAAGTCAATGGGCGACAATGGCGCTGCATTCAACCAATTTTGATTTTTATATTTCTCAGAATCTAACTGTTGGATCTTAACGTAATATATATCATTGGAAAGATTTTTCCAAGACGGTCCTAACGGTTTCAGTTTCAAGTAAATCCGATGGTCAGATCTTCTTGTATAGTCGTTTAAAGGTACGATTTCAAAACGAGAACTACCGCGCTCCATTCGTTTAATTTTAATTATATATATATATATAATCGTTTAATCGTGACAACGTCGTTTGATTTAAACAACACTCTAAACAACTACCGGTCCTTATTAAATTTTAGTTCATTTGAAAATGAAGATAATATTACAGCATCCTAAATTTATTCTTTACTTACATTAAAATAATGTGAATTCCATCCTTTTTCTATTTACATGAAAAAAATGTAAATTTTGATACATTGCAAAATCCCCCTTTTAAATTACATATAAAAATGTAAATTTTAACTTCAATGTACATTCTCATCTTAATTAATTTATAAAAATGTAACTTATATTTGTAGTGTGAATCCTTTTAAATTTACATATAAAAATGTAAATTTAATTACAATGCAAATTCTACTTCCTATTTAAATTATAAAAATAGGATTTTTAATTATAATGCAAACTCTACTTCTTATTTACATTGTAAAAATATGATTTTTAATTACGATCCAAACTCTACTTCTATTTACATTATAAAAATATGATTTTTAATTACAATGCAAACTCTACTTCTTATTTACATTGTAAAAATATGATTTTTAATTACAATGCAAACTCTACTTCTTATTTACATTGTAAAAATATGATTTTTAATTACAATGCAACTCTACTCATATTTACATTATAAAAATATGATTTTTAATTACAATGCAAACTCTACTTCTTATTTACATTGTAAAAATATGATTTTTAATTACAATGCAAACTCTCATCATATTTACATTGTAAAAATATGATTTTTAATTACAATGCAACTCTACTCATATTTACATTGTAAAAATATGATTTTTAATTACAGTGCAACTCTACTCATATTTACATTGTAAAAATATGATTTTTAATTACAATGCAAACTCTACTTCTTATTTACATTGTAAAAATATGATTTTTAATTACAATGCAAACTCTAATTCTTATTTACATTGTAAAAATATGATTTTTAATTACAATGCAAACTCTACTTCTTATTTACATTGTAAAAATATGATTTTTAATTACAATGCAAACTCTACTTCTTATTTACATTGTAAAAAATATGATTTTTACCATACGATGCAAACTTCCATTCTAATTACATAGAAAAATGTAATTTTTATCCTACGGTGTAAATTCACATTTCAATTACATAGAAAAATGTAATTTTTATCATACGCCATATTCCACTTTTTATTTACAATAAAAAGATTTGATCTTTTCATGCCGCTAACAATTTCATTTCATATTTGCATAAAAAAAAAACCATGTGATTCGGACTTGCAATTTGGTATCATAAAATAAATACAACATGATGAGAATTATTGGATCTGTACAGATCCGTATACACAACCACAGATCTAAAGCAAACATGACCAATCAAACAAAACAACGTCAATAATTTTATCATGTCATAGATCTAATATATCCGCTATTCAACTGAATTAGATTTAATTATTTAAAATAGAATCTCACCTTGATTAAAGCGGAATGAAAAATCCAAATAAATTCAGAAAATGGTCGCACTTGATTTCAGCAACCTCTATTTGTCGTCACGGTCTCGCAAAATCTGAAATTTTTCAGTTTGGAGTTCGTATGAGTTAATTATCAATTTTTGAATAAAATTTACTTTAACAACTGTAGTTGCCACAGCCAAAGGCGTGGCAAATTCTGAAATGAATTTCATACCTTAAATGTTCAGAACTTTGATTTTGATTTTCTAGAGCTACAGGCCACAGTTTGAGGAGCCGTTTGTTAGAGATTGGAGAACTACGAAAGGGGAATCGACGCTGGGAAGGGGGGAGGGTGCGCTCGTCTGTGGTGGGGCCAAGTGGGGTGCGACGGCGGTGGGTTTAGCGGGGTGGGGGCGGCGGCTACAGTTGATGAGAGGTGGTGATTTGGGTATGGAATCGAAGAGCTCGGAATTCTCTTCGAAAAAGTGTATTTGTATGAATATTTTCATTGAGAAACGAGGGAGAAATCAGTGTCCAAAATTTTGAGCTATTCATGGGTTCGGCGGCTTTGAAATGAGGAAGAAGAAGACGTATAGAGGCCCGTATTTATACTAGTATGTAGACGTATTTTTTTTAATTAATTAACTCCAAATTTAGGGTTTTTCCGTCCGATCACCAAACGGAGCCCAACGACTGTCGAACAATAGGTTTTGACGTCTTCTGAACACAATGGCGCTAGTGCCGAGGTCTAATTCTGAAGTTTACTGTATGTTTTCTTTATTTTCAAATTAATACTTTAATATTAAATTCGAACGTTCTTTCTAATTTTACCGAGGTCACCTACAAAGTCAGAAAAATCTGAAAAAAATATTTTTGGTTATGTTATATTGATACGGTCTTAACAAAACTAATTTCGTCAAATTCTGAGATCGTTTGAAAAATGGCCATTTTCTGGTCAATCCAATTTAACTATAATTGACCAAGACACGTTTTCCTTTGCCACGCTCACATATTAACTTCAAAAATCATGAAATTTAAAACCTAGCCATAATTTGACATCCCGGATCCAACAAAAGTGGTTTTGTCGAATTCCGAGGTCGTATGCAAAATGTCTATTTTCAAGGGCGATATATTCTCTGTAGCGACCTTTCTGAAAATTCATTTGGCCATAACTTTTGATTCCCGTTATGAAACTTCGATTTTTCAGATTCGTTGGAAAGATATTCATTAACAGATTTAAATATTTTTTGCTTCACCAAAATCCGATTTATTCTGCATCCTGTGTGGTCAGTCAAAGTTCAGGTTTGACTTTTCAAACTACCGTCCTTTTTCTAATTCCTTTTGTAATTAAATTAAATATATTCACATTAAATTCAATCAAAATAAATTTCTAGTCATTTTTATTTAAAATAATTCATTTCATCTATTTAAACACCTTTAAAATCTCTAAAATGAAAATTTTAAATTGGCCCCAAATTCTGGGTTGTTACACTTGAAGAGAGTAGATGTATCGCTTGGGACTCTCTCATTTTTATGGCTTTGCTTATGCACAGTGGGGATTTATTCATTTATGTTATTTAAGTGTTTGCTTCTTTATGTACTTTGAAGTTTTTGGAAAAGACTACTGATCCTGTTGTAATGGTTTTGGAAACTACTTATGTAAACTCGTTTTGAGTTATGATGAAATAAAATAAGTTTTATCTTCCGCTATGTTGTTTTATTTATTCTTGTAATTTATCTGTTCTATATAAACAATAACGCTTCATGGACACTGATGCATTCCTTTTGTGAGTGACATTAATGGACGTGGGGTGTTACACGTGGTATCAGAACTATGGTTACAAGAACAGATAAAAAGTTTTGAAAAGTGTTTTCAAAAGTATTATTTTCCTGGAAAGTATTTTCAAAAACTTGTTTTAAAGAAGCTATTTTCAAGGAAAGTTTACTTAAAAGAGCATAATCCCCGCAAGACGTATAACTCTCTTTCGCTTCCCTCATTTTAAAACTCTTTCTTTTTCTTTTCAGCATGTCTGGAGCATCTGAGATACCAGAGGGTGTTCATGTACCCGGTTGGTTTCGTCAATATCTCGAGGCTAGGGCTGCTGCTGCGGGACTGTCCAACGTTCCTCCTCCTCCTCCCCCAGCTCCAGTCGTTCCTCTGCATGGAGATACTTTCTCCAAGATATGTAAAGACATTCGTTCGATGGGTGGAAAATCTTTTAGTAGGACTGAAAAGTTCATTGGAGCTAGAAATTGGTTGAAAGAAGTGGAGGATCTATTTGGCATCTTCGATTTGGAAGTTTGTAAGAAGGTCCAATTGGCTGCTTGGTTGATGAAGGACGAAGCTTCATTTTGGTGGGAGGTCATAAATGGAGAGCGTCCAGTTGATACATGGCTGGATTTCAGGCGTAGGTTTAAGGCAAAGTTTCTCTCACGGGCGGAAGAGAATTTATACATGGAAAGGTTTTTGGCATTAAAGCAAGGGAATCTGTCAGTAAAAGAATATGTCAACAAGTTCAATCAGTTGGCAAGATTCGGCTTGGACTTGGTGAATACAACCGAAAAGAAGGCCATAAGATTTGTTAAGGGTTTGAACGAGCTGCTACATGGGTTAGCTATGACCCACATCCCTATGGGGGCCACCTTTGAGAGGCTAGCGGATATGACGCTTATGCATGAAGAGGAGAAGGGCGCCAATGCTAATAAGTCACCTGAGAAGAAAGGGGATCAAAAGAAACCGCAGCAACAACAACAAAACAAGAAAGGCGGGAAGAACAATAATGGCAAAGGAAAGAAGAAGTGCTTTAATTGTGGGATACCAGGCCATCTAAGTAAAGACTGTAGGAAAAAGAAGAAGACTGGTTGTTTCCACTGTAGAGAGGCAGGTCATCTAGTTAAGGACTACCCAAGGAAACAGGGGCAAGGGAAAAGAACTTCTGGAGGGCAGCTTCAGGCTCTCGTGGCACCATGGCAGGCAAGGGAGAAGGTCCAGGCTCTCGCGGTCCCACCGCTGCAAGAACGAGGTAGAAACATTTCCGTTAAGAGTTTAGTTTTTTCTATTTGATCATCCTGTCCGTACCTTATTCGATTCTGGCGCATCACATTCGTTTATCTCTACATCATTAGTTGAAACACTGCACTTATATACTAGTCTTGTTGTGGATCCCATTTTAGTCTCAAATCCTATTGGTGGGTCAACTGATTTATCCATGGTTTGTAGAGATTTGAGATTTTCTATCTTAGGCATTGGTTTTGAATGTAATGCATTTGTGCTTGGTTTCATTGGCTATGGGTTGATTCCAGGGATGGATTGGCTAGCCCGATATGGCGCCATCCTAGATTGTGAATGAAGGTTAGTAAAATTGTTGACTCGTAGTGGAAAGACCCTTGACATTTCTTATGACCCTAGAGGACCGGTGATGCTTAGTTATCTTGAGTCACTTGATGCATCCAATGATGATTTACATTCTGTTCGTATAGTCCGTGAATATGTTGATGTCTTCGATGAGGTGAGGGGTCTACCCCCAAAACGTGAGATAGACTTTCGTATTTATCTTGTAGACAATGCAAAACTAGTATCTCTGCCAGTACGCCACATGGTTTCTCGTTAGAGGAGGGAACTCAATAAGCAAGTAGGGGAGTTGCTTGTATTTTCCACGAAGCCGAATGGGTCCCTTAGACTTTGTGTGGACTATAGAGAGCTTAATAAACTTACTAAGAAGAATAGGCACCCACTGCCGAGGATTGACGATCTCTTCGATCAGTTAGTTGGCGCCTCAGTGTTTTCGCAGTTAGACTTAGCCACTGGTTTCCATCAGTTGAGAGTGGCTGAGGATAGCATAGACAAGACTGCCTTTAGAACTCCGGACGGTTTCTATGAATGGCTTGCGATGCCCTTCGGTTTGACCAACGCCCCCGCATACTTTGTTGACTTGATGAGTAGGGTGTTTAGGGATTACCTTAATAAATTTGCGGTGGTCTTTGTGGATGACATCTTGGTCTTTTCTAAGAGCAAGGAAGAGCATGCCCTACATCTTAGGGAAGGGTTAGAGACCCTTAGAGCTCATGACCTTAAAGCTAAATTTTCTAAATGTCACTTTTGGAGGAAGGAGGTGCGATTCTTAGGGCACGTGGTTTCCAAAGAAGGGATAGTTGTGGATCCCGTGAAGGTGGTGGCCATCCAAGGTTGGAAGGTCCCTAAAAATGCTACTGAGGTGAGGAGTTTCTTGGGGTTGGCCGGCTACTATAGGAAGTTTATTAAGGACTTTGCAAAAATATCAGCCCCATTAACACGCTTGACAAAGAAGAACCTAGTTTTCATGTGGGACGTAGATTGTGATGATGCGTTCCAACGTTTAAAGAGAGCTTTGACCACAGCCCCAGTCTTAGTGTTGCCAGATGGGAGTAAGCCATTTATCGTTTATACCGATGCTTGTGGGACAGGACTGGGCGCAGTCTTAATGCAAGAGGGAAGGGTAATAGCCTATGGAGGAAGGCAGTTGAGAGTGCATGAGAGAAATTACCCTACGCATGACCTAGAGTTGGCCGCTATTGTTTTCGCGCTTAAGTCTTGATGCCATTATCTTCTTGGTGAGAAATTCGAATTGTTTTCAGACCACAAATAACTAAAATATTTGTTCTCTTAGAAGGACTTAAACTTAAGGCAGCAAAGGTGGATGGAATTCTCAGCGTCCTACGATTTCGAGATAGCATATACCCCTAGCAATGGTAACGTGGTGGCAGACGCCTTAAGTAGGGAAAGATTGTCCTTGAGTCCGTTGTTTGTTGAGCGGCGAAGCTTAGAGTTCATCTCTATGTTTGACTTTAGACATTCCATTGACATTGTACCCGGTTTGCTAGCATCCTTAGAGGTCAGACGTATGCTTTTGGGATGGATTGGTGAGGCACAGCGAGATGACCTACTGTTGGTTGAGTTAGTAGAGAAGCTCTGTAACGACCCGGAAAATTTGAACCAATTTAAAAATTTTAAATTGGCTATTTTAGTGGATTTTAAATATTTAAAATAAATATTTTTAATAATATCGATGAAAAGTGAGTTTGAATCGACATTGAGAATAAATATTATTACTTTGAAATATTAACAAGGCCTGAAATGGCGCGGTAGTTTCAAAATTAGAATTCAAACTTTGACTGACTTTATCGGGTGCAAAACAAAACGGATTTGAGTGAAACCAAAAATATTTAAATCTGTTAGTGAATGCCTTTCTAACGAATCTGAAAAATCAAAGTTTCATAGCGGAAAGCAAAAGTTATGGCCAAATGAATTTTCAGAAAGGTCGCTATGGAATTTATATAGCCCGTGAAATTGGCCATTTTGCAAACGACCTTGGAATTTGACGAAACCAATTATGTTGGATCCGGGATGTGAAGTTATTGCTAGGCTTCAAATCTCATAATTTTTGAAGCTAGTATGTGGGCGTGGCAAAGGAAAATGTGTTTTGGTCAATTACAGTTAAATTGGATCGACCAGAAAAGGGCCATTTTACAAACGGTCTCAGAATTCGGCGAAACTAGTTTTGTTGGGACCGTATCGTCAAAACATAGCTGGATTTATTTTTCTGGAATTTTTCGAATCAATTTGTGGCCCTGGCAAATTGAAATGTACGTTCAAATCGAATATTGAATGTTTTATATTTTAATTTGAAGGAAAACTGAATCAAATAGTCGAATGGGCCTACGAAACATATCCCATTGTGTTCGGAATGGGGGTAAAACACTAGGGACGATAGTCGCTGGGTTTGAATTGGTGTTCGTATGTGACAAGGGGTATTTTGGAGATTTAAAAATTATAAAATAAAATAAAAAATCCCATTGGTCCACACTTTTCTCTCTCCCCGTCGTCATGCCCAAAAGCTCCAGATCGAAGGCAGAAAACGCTCCTCCCTTCCCCCTCATTTTCCGATCGATCCAAGAAGAATTATCCCCAGCTCAAGTTAGGGTTTTTGAAGTCCTCCTCTCCCTCTTCAAATCAAAACAAACCCCGCCTCAAATCGTTGTGTATTGCTCGAGTTTGAGCTCTCCAAAGTTTCGTCGTTCGCCGTTCGATTTCTCCTCCCCCAGACCTCCGAGTTCGACGCTGTCAGCATCCCAGGCGCGCCGCTCCTAGCCCTTCAAGGTGGTGAAGGCCGATCGTCATATAGCTGCAGGGATTTCGCGGAAATCCTCGACTTAGTTTTGAGCGAACGTGAGAGGTATACGGCTATTTTAAAATAAATTATATTATAGCACTTTAAAACGCTACGGTTTTTAATTTCACTGTAAAAATCATATCTTTTTGGTTTTTAACGAAATTCAGTGAAACAAGAGACAGTGGACTCGTGTGGACGCCTTCTACATTCTAGAAGAGACCGCATATTTTTTTGAGCCTTCAGCTATTTTTGGTGGAGTGGAATCCAATGTGAGATTTCTAAATTTTAAACGATATGGAAAACGACGATGTATAAATTATATAGTCGATGTATGGGTTATATAAGCGTTGTACACCTCATGTATAAGCGTTGTATAAGTTGTACGTTCGATGTATAAGTTATATATGCATTGTAAAACTTATATATGTGTTGAATAGAAGTGAAATGCTTACATATACATATACATATGTATATATACATATATATATATATATATATATATATATATATATATATATATATATATATGCCCCTCGTCCACAAACCATGGACGATATTTATTGGTTGTGATTGGTGTGAAAATTGGTTGATTACGAATGGTTGATTAGAATTGTTTGTGGTTGAAATTGATTGATTGTGGTTGAAAAATACCCATTTGTGGTTGAGAAATATTTGGTTGAAACCACATAGTATTAGTTTGTGGAAATGAAAAAAATATACATGCTGCCTGCGTGTGAACTAGATGCATGATTCCCCATTGTCAAAAGTTGCGAGGCTTTAAGGTAGAGCGAGGAGCCGTACTAGGGACGGTCCCGGTTTTAACTACCCTGCCGTTATGCTGCCGAAATTTTGAATAATATTCATGTGTTAGAATTATTTTCCTATGTTGAAATTATACTCGTCTGTTGAATAGAAAACCTTCATGTGTTGAATAGAAATTCATTCGTTGAATCATATTCATGTGTTGAATGGCATTCGTGTTTTAAATAAATTGTTTTAACAATAAAAATCACATTTTACCCTATATATACAAACTATAGAAAACCTTCATGTGTTGAATCGATATTCATTCATTGAATTGAAATTCATGTGTTGAATGGTATTTGTGTTTTGAATAAATTGTTTTAACAATAAAAATCACATTTTTACTCTATATATACAAACTATAGAAAACCTTCATGTGTTGAATCGAAATTCATTCGTTGAATTGAAATTCATGTGTTGAATGGTATTCGTGTTTGAAATATAAAAATCACCTTTTTATCTATATATATAAACTATAGAAACCCTTCATGTGTTGAATCGAAATTCATTCGTTGAATTGAAATTCATGTGTTGAATGGTATTCGTGTTTTAAATATAAAAATCACCTTTTTATCTATATATATAAACTATAGAAAACCTTCATGTGTTGAATCGAAATTCATTCGTTGATTTGAAATTCATGTGTTGAATGGTATTCATATTTTGAAGAAATTGTTTTATAATAAAAATCCTATTTTTATCATCAATATGAACTATATAAAATAATCTTGTTTTGAAATAAATTGTTTTATAATAAAAATCATATTTTTATTACCTATATGAGCTATATAAAATAATTGTATTTTGAAATGAATTGTTTTACAATAAAAATCACATTTCTACTGTACACAAGAGTTTTTAAAAATAGTGAAGTGACGAAGTGAATGTTTGTTGGATAAAAATATCATTTTTATCAAATGTATGAAAAGAATATAGCTTTGAAATCGAAGAATCGATATATATATATAAATAGAATTGAAATATATCGAGTAACGACGCTGTAGTTCGTATTTTGAAACCGTGATTTCAAACGATTAGTGCAGAAGATCCGACCATCGGATTTTCTTGAAACCACAACCGTTGGGTTCGCTTTGGAAATATCTTTCCAACGGCACCAACTTTGTGAAAATCAAACGGTTGGATTGTATGGAATGTTTAATTCAAATCTAAAGAAAAATAGCGCCAGAATCGATTATGTTTATGTATATATATAAGTATAATTATATTAAATTGAATAACGATGCTGCAGTTCGTATTTTGAAATCGAAACTTCAAATGATTATACCGGGAGATCCGACCATCGGATTTTCCCAAAGCTGGAACTGTTGGATTCGTTTTGAAAAGATCTTTCTAATAATATAAATTTTGTGAAGGTCCAACGATTAGATTTTTAGATATGTGTAAATCAAATCTGAAGAAAAACAGCGCCACGGCCGCGTTATGGCCGAAGCGTCGTTTGAATAAATTGGCTATTTTAAAATAAATAAAAATAGCGATAAATCGCTATAAAATATTATAAACGATATGGATGTGAAATTTAGGAACTAACCGAAGGTTGGCTAAGTCGAATGGTTTCCTGGATTTTGATCTGATGTTGGTTTCGGCCTTCGGTGTTAATATTTGGGAAATCGTTCTCTTACTGATTCACGGTTAGCGACTAATGAATTGAAATGATGCGTATGTTGTGTTTGTGTGGCACTTGTTTATTATATACGTGAGTTGCTCAGAAAGACCGGGTTTATCCCATTCTGAATAACTGAATCAACGATAAGAAATCGAAGATGAAGACGATGGTTGAAGATCGGAAATTTTCACCTCGTTTGGATGGTAACAGATTTCCTGATTGGGAGGCATCCCGAAATATGGATAATGAGTGGTGATCGTCCAGGCGTACGTGGAGATCGATGGGTTTGCGAGGTATATAGTGCCTCAGGTATCGTTCCGACCCAGAATGGACTTGTAAATGGATTGTGTGTCTGACATTGGAATTTATTCTATGTGATTGATAGCCATCAGTCGCATGGTGTGAATTGCCTGTGTGACATACTAAGATGCAGTGATCAGGGCTTTTGTTGAAAAGCAAAGTCTTGTGATTGATGATCAAAGCATCGCCTGTGTGGCGTAGCTTTGGGTATAACGTGAATTCGTTAGCCTCACACCCCGGTATGAACCAGAAATGGGAGAAAGACCTCAGGGAGGGCATGCATTTCTTTCTAGCTAGGAGTTGTGTCAGTGTTTTTACACGGCCTAACATTTTACTTATGTGGATGATGGATAGCGAGGAGCCTCGGTTATATCGGTCGATCCGGGACCTATGGAGTCATTCGTTGGCTCACTTACGCCCCGTAGGGAGGGGAAACATAGTGTTCAGGAATTTTAATCCACATCGGTGTATCGGCCCTGTCGCTCCAAGGATTGATGCGTTCTGATCCTGAGACTCGGGCTAGACATTCTCGAATTCGGTAAGGACTATCTTTTGCCTTGGTTCATGACGGAAATCCAATTTCCAAATACGACACCGTGTGGTTTTGATTATATATACATATGGTGACACGATATATGGTACCCATGCCATCTATGATTGATAGTTATGATGTGAATTTGTTTTTGAAACATATAAACACTAGTAATAATATCAAATGCTTTTGTTTTATTCGTATCAAGCATATTTTGGCCATTATAAGGTAAAACTCTATCCTCCGGTTTGCTTTGCCTTGTGTGACGAGAACTGAGTCTTATAATGGCTTCATTTTTATAAAAAGGATTGCGATATTTAAAAGAATGATTTGTTTTAAAGCACTGGCAATCCAATGGAGTAAACCCGTTCCACGAAAGTGGCGTGGTCCTGTGATTGGCCATATTTTAAATGTGTTGAGTATATTTCTCATACCAGTCCCATGACTGACTCATAGTTTATTTCACTTACAAACTCGGGTGCCCCTTTTCCTACACTAGCAACCTTGTATTCAGGATTTAGCTGGCTCTTTCTGGATAGCTGGAGCTGAAGATGGATTCTATCATTTATCTATTTTATGATGTTCAGCTCCTATTGTACATTATGTTTGTTTTCCACTGTAGACATTTATGTATAGCTGAAATGTATTTGTAATAAGTATGATCCTGTATACTGTGTAACTCTGATGATTACGTTTATCCAGTGTATTCTATTGTACATTATCTGGTGTATTTATTTATTTCTGTTCTGCTATTATCTGTTTATGTGTTGTATTCCAAAGATTACCCTTGCCACCGTCAGTACGGGGTTCAGGGTCGTCTCATTTGGTATCAGAGCTTTGGTTAAGCTTAGTTATGGAATATAACATATAAACGAACTCATCAGAAATAGAACTAGTTGTGTTCTAGGATGAGTAACTCATTACAGATAGAATCGGCAATATCCTAGTATGAGTAGCAGAATGAAATAACACCTCAATAGGCACATTTACATTCAAGTATTTGTCTCTATATTTTGAAATATCTTTTCTATTGACCTGACACTTTGTCTGCTAATTGCAGACGCTCTAGAAAATGAGTGCCAGAAACAGAAGAAGTAATACTGATCCGGATATTGAAGCCCTATTCATGAAATATAGAAATCTAGGTGGAAAACCGTTCTCGGGCGAAGAATCTATTATGAAAACCCAAGCTTGGATTCGTTCGGCTGAGAAAATCTTTGAAGGATTAAAGCTGAGGGATGACCAGAAAAGATTACTGGCCTCCTGGGCACTCAAAGACGAAGCTTTGTTCTGGTGGGATTCGATTATTAAGGATAATCCAGAAGGTGATATCACTTGGGATAGATTCAAAGTGATTTTCCTAGGAAGATTTACCCCTCCTGAAGCAATTGAGCGGCTATGTGATGAATTTTCTTATTTGATACAAGGAGATATGACCATTCTAGAATATCATAAGAAATTCAATGAACTTTCTCACTTTGCCCCTCATTTAATTGAAAATCCGAAGAGGAAGAATTTGAGATTTATCAACGGGCTTCAAAGAAAATATGAGAACAGTCTGATGAGGAATGTGAAGCTTCCTTTTTCTGAAATGATATACATGGCTTACCAGTACGAAGATCTAGACAAGAAAGGTATGTTACAGTACGAAGAGGAAGTCAGCTCTAGTAATAAAATTGAGTCTGAAACTGATCGTCCTGAGGCCAGTACGATATCAGAGGTCAGTAAGAAGCCTAAAGACAATCAGAAAAGGGCTAGATCTGAGAAAGAACCCATAATGACGGCCACATGCTCTAACTGTAAGAAACCAGGGCATTTGACCAGGAATTGTGAAACCTCGAAGAAACGAAAGAAGGGGTTTACACCCGATAACCAGTTTCGAGAGAACAGAAAATGCAGTCAATGCCATCGGATTGGCCATCTTTAAAAGGATTGCGGGCAATTTAAGAAATCCAAAGCAGTATATGTAAATGAATTGGCAGAAGTGGCTGCATCTTCGTCTGCTCAAGAATGGTCTGATATTTTAGAAGGCACGCTCAATGTCAAGAACATTCCAGTTAAAGTACTATTTGATACAGGCACGTCGCGAAGCTTTATTGCAAAGAATGCAGTCAAGAAGTTGGATTTGAAATTGAAGAAGCTCAAAGAACCAATGACTGTCCAAAATCCAGTTGGGGGTTCTCTCAATCTCAGTTGGGTTTGTGGGGGTGCCTATCTCTTTTTCCTATTATAAGTTCCCTACCATCTCCATCGTCATGAATTTTACCGAATTCGAACTTATATTGGGGTTAGACTGGTTAACCAAATATGAAGCAGAGGTCAGATGTGCCGAGAGAGTGGTTAAGGCAAAGGCCCAATCAGGGAATTATATAACCATACCATGTGAAGGCCCGAATTCAAATAGAAAAGATTTCTGGTTAGCTCTCGATGTTTCTCCTGCTCAAATAGAAAATGTCACAGAAGTCACAGAGAATATTCCCGACCTCGTAAAAGATATTCCTATCGTCAAGAATTATGCGGATGTGTTTGAAGAAGTTGTTCGCTTACCTCCGTAGAGAGAAATAGATTTCAAGATCGCTTTGATTCTGAATGCAAGGCCGTTAGTTCACGCTATTCGAAGAATGTCCTGGAAAGAGAAAGTGGAATTAGACAATCAAACAAGACAGCTTGTACGGAAGGGTCTAATCCGGCTTAGTTTCTCTGATTGGGGAGCAGCAGTGGTGTTTGTTCCAAAGTCTGACGGTACTCTACGACTATGTGTGGATTATCGTGATTTGAACAAGCAGATAGTAAAGAATAAATATCCATTGCCGCGAATAGATGATTTATTGGATCGTCTGAATGGCGCACAAGTATTCTCAAGGATGGACCTAGCTACAGGCTTCCATCAACTTCGTATTGCCGAAGAGTGTGTTCTAATGACATCATTCAGAGGTCCGGACTTATTCTATAAGTGGTTAGTAATGCCGTTCAGCCTATGTAACGTTCCGGCATACTTCGTCGATTTGATGAATAGAGTGTTCAGAGGAGTTTTGAATATGTTTGTTTTGGTTTTTATTGACGATATTCTAATCTTCTCTAAATCAAAAGCCGAACATGAAAAGCATTTGGAATAGGTTCTAGAAATTCAGAGAAGGAATGTATTGAAAGCCAAACTGTCCAAATGTATATTCTGGAAAGATGAAGTGAAATTTCTAGGCCACATCGTAACGAAAGAAGGAATTGCTGTGGATCCAAGTAAAATCACGGCTATTCAAAATTGGAAACAACCCAGTACTCCTACAGAGGTTCGCAGTTTTCTTGGATTGACTAGTTATTACCGGAAGTTCGTTAAAAACTTTTCAAAGATATCTGGTTACTTAACAAAGCTTGCAAAGAAGCACTCAAAATTCAAATGGACTCCAGAATGTGAAGAGGCTTTTGAAGAGCTAAAGTTAAGATTAACGACTGCTCCAGTGTTAACCATTATCGACGGCAATCAGGATTTAAAAGTCTGGACAGATGCCTCTAGAGAAGGCCTTGGCACAGTGTTAATGCAAAGAGGCCAAGTGATTGCTTATGCTAGCCATCAGCTGAAGCCGCACGAGAAAAACTACGTTACTCACGATCTTGAGTTATTGGCTATAGTATTCTCTTTGAAAATCTGGAGACATTATCTTTTGGGCGAGAGATTTGAACTGTTTACAGATCACCAGTCGTTAAAGTATCTGTTCACCCAGAAGGAATTGAATCTGAGGCAGCAACGTTGGCTAGAGTTCCTTGCGGCATATGATTTTGAGATTCTATACACTCCAGGGAAAGCCAATGTCATGGCCGATGCGTTAAGCCGAAAGAATGAAATGATCGCCAGTTTTATAATCACGACCACATTGATATATAAAATATTTTCTCTTCAGAAGGATGATCACTTCATTCAAAAGATCAGAGAGATAATTCAGAAAGGCGAACCCTCGAGTTTTCAGGTTGATAATGATGGGATTCTAAGGCTAAAAGGTCGAATCTGTGTTCCTAACATTGCTGAGCTCCGAAAGGAAGTACTGGATGAATGCCACAAGTCAAAACTTAGTATCCATCCAGGAGTAAGCAAAATGTATAATGACATCAAACGCACTTTCTGGTGGAAGTCGATGAAGAGGGACATTTCTTTATATGTTAGCCGATGCCCTACTTGCCAGCTAGTCAAAAGCGACCAACAGAAACTGGCTGGATTGTTGCAACCGCTGGACGTTCCAGGTTGGAAGTGGGAACATATTTCCATGGACTTCATAGATGGCTTGCCCAGAACCAGGAAAGGAAATGACAATATTTGGGTGATCGTAGATCGCTTCGCGAAGACCGCCCATTTCATACCTGTCAGATCAAACAGAACTGCTCAGAGTCTGGCGCAGATCTATTTCAAGGAAATTGTTAGACTGCACGGGGTGCCGATCAGTATAGTTAGTGATAGAGATCCAATATTCACTAGTAAATTCTGGGAGGCATTTCAAGTAGAACTGGGAACGAAGCTAAACTTGAGCACCGCTTATCATCCTCAGACAGATGGTCAAACGGAGAGGGTGAATCGTATTTTAGAAGATCTATTGCGGGCTTGTGTTCTAGATTTCAGTGGATCATGGGTAGACCATCTGCATTTGGCTAAATTCTCATATAACAACTGCTACCAGGCGAGCCTGACAATGTCGCCATTCGAAGCATTGTATGGTAGACCATGCTGATCCCCTGCTTATTGGGTCGAACCTGGTAATAGACTTGTGTTGGGGCCAGATATGATCCGAGAAGCTGCCGACAAAGTCGATTTTATTAAGAGGCGATTACGCGCCGCTCAAATCCGCCGGAAAAGCTATGCCGATAGGAGAAGGAGAGATATATCGTTTGTTGTTGGCGACTATGTATATTTGAAAGTATCGCCGATGAGAGGAGTTATCCGGTTTGGTAAAACAGGGAAATTGGCGCCCAAATTCATTGGTCCGTTTTCTATTCTTGAACGGATCGGAACACTCTCTTACAGGGTTAAATTTCCTGATTGGTTGCCTGGAGTGCATAATGTATTTCACATATCTCAACTTCGAAAGCACGTTCATGACCCAGTCTTGATCATGGAAGAAGCAGCTCAACAAGATATTGAAACTACCCCAGAATTGTCTGTGAGAAGAGAGCCGCTAAAGATCATCGGCAAAGAAACCAAAGAGCTGAGGAATAAGAAGGTTCACTTTGTCAAAGTGCAATGGAGTGGAGATCCGCGAGATTGTACTTGGGAAACTGAGAAGAGCATTCAGAAAGCCTATCCTAAGTGTCGAGTAGATATCTCTGATTGACTCCGGTGCAAGGTACATTTACCATACTTTGCATTACCAATTAGTTCTCTACTTTGTTGTTATTTTCTTTCCATGGATGTGCACTTTTAATTCTATAGTCTGAAAGATTTTAAAAGAGTATAGAAATTGATTATTATATTTTTTAAAAGTTAAAAGCAATTTGATTGTTGTTTGTGTTGTGTGATAGTAGATTTGATTAATTAAATTATTAAAATGATAGATAATTTAATCAATAATAGAATAATGGTAGAATTTATTCATTTAAATCACACATTGAACTGATTAGAAAATAGATAGAAATATATACTTGTGCATTATATATGTTTGAACAGGTAATTGGATAGCTATTGAGTAAAGAATTTATTTGCATGCCCGACAAATAGGTAAACCTTAATGAGTTGGATGCGAAATATTATTATATCAACTCGTGTGAGTGCCATTGGATGTGGAGTGCTGGTTGTTCTGTGAGTAATCATAAACGTCGCCATAGGATAGTAACAATTAATTTTGAACTACATTACATGGCATACTTCTTGAAGATAGGCATACTTCATCATATACCACATAAGCATTTGGAGCTTGTGTGACGAGGTGGAAGATTTACCATACGAGCGAGAGGCTTGTATGGCGATGACTATATATTACAGGTTGAACTGATGACTGATAGGACCATATAAAATTTGTAACGATAAATTGCCAGATTTATAAAAACGCCACACGGGTCTGGAGTTGACAATAATCACGTCTCTCTAGTCATTAGATACGGCACATGGACTATTTAATTCCCACACGGGACGAGGTGACGAGGATTTATCCTCTGGAGCAATTAAAATACACACTCCCTCAGGCTTTGACAGGGTGACGAGAATTTATTCTCTGGAGTTATTATCTATACACGCTCCCCTGTAAACACCAGAATATATCACTATAAATATGTGTATGCTTTATAGGATTTATTGGGTACCTAATACGACCCAATAAATTTCCAAACCCCTCCCCGTACAAAGGAGGTTATGGCGAAATTTTTCGAAAATTCCGGGTGTTAGCCAAATTTTTGAAGAATTTGAAAATTCTCAGAAACTAAAAAGTTGGAGAATGCAAGCCAGATTGAACGTAGAGTTGATTAATTAAACCACTTTCGACTTTGTTCCTTTTCGGGGATGAAAAGTTTTAAGTGGGGGAAGATTGTAACGACCCGAAAAATCTGAACCAATTTAAAAATTTTAAATTGGCTATTTTAGTGGATTTTAAATATTTTAAATAATATCAATGAAAAGTGAGTTTGAATCGACATTGAGAATAAATATTATTACTTTGAAATATAAACAAGGCCTGAAATGGCGCGGCAGTTTCAAAATTAGAATTCAAACTTTGACTGACTGTACCTGGTGCAAAACAAAACGGATTTGAGTGAAACCAAAAATATTTAAATGTGTTAGTTAATGCCTTTCTAACGAATCTGAAAAATCGAAGTTTCATAGCGGAAAGCAAAAGTTATGGCCAAATGAATTTTCAGAAAGGTCGCTATGGAATTTATATAGCCCGTGAAATTGGCCATTTTGCAAACGACCTCGGAATTCGATGAAACCACTTTTGTTGGATCTGGGATGTGAAGTTATTTCTTGGTTTCAAGTCTCATAATTTTGGAAGCTAGTATGTAGGCGTGGAAAAGGAAAATGTGTTTTGGTCAATTACAGTTAAATTGGGTCAACCAGAAAAGGGCCATTTTACAAACGGTCTCAGAATTCAACGAAACTAGTTTTGTTGGGACCGTATCGTCAAAACATAGCTGTATTTATTTTTCTGGAATTTTTCGAATCATTTTGTGGCCCTGGCAAATTGAAATGTACGTTCAAATCGAATATTGAATGTTTTATATTTTAATTTGAAGGAATACTGACTCAAACAGTCGAATGGGCCTATGAAACATATCCCATTGTGTTCGGAATGGCGGTAAAACGCTAGGAACGACAGTCATTGGGTTTGAATTGGTGTTCGTATGTGACAAGGGGTATTTTGGAGATTTAAAAATTATAAAATAAAATAAAAAATCCCATTGGTCCACACTTTTCTCTCTCCCCGTCGTCACGCCCAAAAGCTCCGGATCGAAGGCGGAAAACGGTCCTCCCTTCCCCCTCATTTTCCGATCGATCCAAGAAGAATTAGCCCCACCTCCAGTTAGGGTTTTTGAAGTCCTCCTTTCCCTCTTCAAATCAAAACAAACCCCACCTCAAATCGTTGTGTATTGCTCGAGTTTGAGCTCTCCAAAGTTTCGCCGTTCGCCGTTCGATTTCTCCTCCCCCAGAAATCCGAGTTCGACGCCATCAGCACCCCGGGCGCGTCGCTCCTAGCCCTTCAAGGTGGTGAAGGCCGATCGTCATATAGCTGCACGGATTTCGCGGAAATCCTCGACCTAGTTTTGAACAAACGTGAGAGGTATACGGCTATTTTAAAATAAATTATATTATAGCAATTTAAAGCGCTACGGTTTTTGATTTCAATGTAAAAATCATATCTTTTTCATTTGCTGACGAAATTCAGTGAAACAAGAGACAGTGGACTCGTGTGGACGCCTTCTACATTCTAGAAGAGACCGCATATTTTTTCTGAGCCTTCTGTTATTTTTGGTGGAGTGGAACCCAATGTGAGATTTCTAAATTATAAACGATATGGAAAACGACGATGTATAAATTATATAGTCGATGTATGGGTTATATAAGCGTTGTACACCTCATGCATAAGCGTTGTATTAGTTGTACGTTCGATGTATAAGTTATATGCATTGTAAAAATTATATATGTGCTGAATAGAAGTGAAATGCTTATATATAAATATATATACATATATATACGCCCCTCGTCCACAAACCATGGACGATATTTATTGGTTGTGATTGGTGTGAAAATTGGTTGATTACAAATGGTTGATTAGAATTGTTTGTGGTTGAAAATGATTGATTGTGGTTGAAAAATACCCGTTTGTGGTTGAGAAATATATGGTTGAAACCACATAGGATTAGTTTGTGGAAATGAAAAAAAATATACATGCCGCTTGCGTGCGAACTAGATGCATGATTCCCCATTGTCAAAAGCTGCGAGGCTTTAAGGTAGAGCGAGGAGCCATACTAGGGACGGTCCCGGTTTTAACTACCCTGCCGTTATGCTGCCGAACTTTTGAATAATATTCATGTGTTAGAATTATTTTCCTGTGTTGAAATTATATTCGTCTGTTGAATAGAAAACCTTCATGTGTTGAATAGAAATTCATTCGTTGAATCATATTCATGTGTTGAATGGCATTCGTGTTTTAAATAAATTGTTTTAACAATAAAAATCACATTTTACCCTGTATACACAAACTATAGTAAACCTTCATGTGTTGAATCGATATTCATTCGTTGAATTGAAATTCATGTGTTGAATGGTATTCATGTTTTGAATAAATTGTTTTAACAATAAAAATCACATTTTTACTCTATATATACAAACTATAGAAAACCTTCATGTGTTGAATCGAAATTCATTCGTTGAATTGAAATTCATGTGTTGAATGGTATTCGTGTTTGAAATATAAAAATCACCTTTTTATCTATATACATAAACTATAGAAAATCTTCATGTGTTGAATCGAAATTCATTCGTTGAATTGAAATTCATGTATTGAATGGTATTCGTGTTTTAAATATAAAAATCACCTTTTTATCTATATATATTAACTATAGAAAACCTTTATGTGTTGAATCGAAATTCATTCATTGAATTGAAATTCATGTGTTGAATGGTATTCATATTTTGAAGAAATTGTTTTATAATAAAAATCCTATTTTTTATCATCAATTTGAACTATATAAAATAATCTTGTTTTGAAATAAATTGTTTTATAATAAAAGTCATATTTTTATTGCCTATATGAACTATATAAAATAATCGTATTTTGAAATGAATTGTTTTACAATAAAAATCACATTTCTACTGTACATAAGAGTTGTTAAAAATAGTGAAGTGACGAAGTGAATGTTTGTTGGATAAAAATATCATTTTTATCAAATGTATGAAAAGAATATAGCTTTGAAATCGAAGAATCGATATATATATATATATATATATATAAATAGAATTGAAATATATCGAGTAACGAAGCTGCAGTTCATATTTTGAAACCGTGATTTCAAACGATTAGTGCGGAAGATCCGACCATTGGCTTTTCCCGAAACTGCAACCGTTGGGTTCGCTTTGGAAATATCTTTCCAACGACACCAACTTTGTAAAAATCCAACGGTTGGATTGTCTGGAATGTTTAATTCAAATCTGAAGAAAAACAGCGCCAGAATCGATTATATATATATATATATAATTATATTAAATCGAATAACGACGCTGCAGTTCGTATTTTGAAATCGAAACTTCAAATGATTATACCGGGAGATCCGACCGTCGGATTTTCCCAAAACTAGAACCATTGGATTCGTTTTGAAAAGATCTTTCTAATGATATAAATTCGTGAAGATCCACTGGTAGATTTTTAGATATGTGTAAATCAAATCTGAAGAAAAACAGCGCCACGGCCGCGTTATGGCCGAAGCGTCGTTTGAATAAATTAGGTATTATAAAATAAATAAAAATTGCGATAAATCGCTATAAAATATTATAAACGATATGGATGTGAAATATAGGAACTAACTGAAGGTTGGCTAAGTCGAATAGTTTCCTGGATTTTGATCTGATGTTGGTTTCGGCCTTCGAGGTTAATATTTGGGAAATCGTTTTCTTACTGATTCACGGTTAGCGACTAATGAATTGAAATGATCCGTATGTTGTGTTTGTGTGACACTTGTTTATTATATACGTGAGTTGCTCAGAAAGATCGGGTTTATCCCATTCTGAATAACTGAATCGACGATAAGAAATCGAAGATGAAGACGGTGGTTGAAGACCGGAAATCTTCACCTCGTTTGGATGGTAACTGACGTCCTGATTGGGAGGCATCCTGAAATATGGATAATGAGTGGTGATCAACCAGGCGTACGTGGAGATCGATGGGTTTGAGAGGTATATAGTGCCTCTGGTTTCATTCCGACCCAGAACGGACATGTAAATGGATTGTGTGTCTGACATTGGAATTTATTCTATGTGATTGATAGCCATTAGTCGCATGGTGTGAATTGCCTGTGTGACATACTATGATGCAGTGATCAGGGCTTCTGTTGAAAAGCAAAGTCTTGTGATTGATGATCAAAGCACCGTCTGTGTGGCGTAGCTTTGGGTATAACGTGAATTCGCGAGCCTCACACCCTAGTATGAACCATAAACGGGAGAAGGACCTCAGGGAGGGCATGCGTTTCTTTCTAGCTAGGGGTTGTGTCAGTGGTTTTACATGGCCTGACATTTTACTTATGTGGATGATGGATAGCGAGGCGCCTCGGTTATAATGGTCGATCCGGGACCGATGGAGTCATTCGTTGGCTCACTTAAGCCCCATAGGGCGGGGAAGCGTTGTGTTTAGGAATTTTAATCCACATCGGTGGACCGGCCCTGTCGCTCCAAGGGTTGATGCGTTCTGATCCTGAGACTCGGGCTAGACAGTCTCGAATTCGGTAAGGACTATCTTTTGCCTTGGTTCATGACGGAAATCCAATTTCCAAATACGACACCGTGCGGTTTTGATTGTATATACATATGGCGACATGATATATGGTACCCATGCCGTCTATGATTGATAGTTATGATGTGAAATTGTTTTTGAAACATATAAACACCAGTAATAATATCAAATTCTTTTGTTTTATTCGTATCAAGCATATTTTGGCCATTATAAGTAAAACTCTATCCTCCAGTTTGCGTTGCATTATGTGATGGGAACTGAGCCTTATAATGGCTTCATTTTTATAAAAAGCATTGCGATATTTAAAAGTGATTTGTTTTAAAGCACTGGCAATCCAATGGAGTAAACCCGTTCCACAAAAGTGGCGTGGTCCTATGATTGGCCATATTTTAAATGTGTTGAGTAGATTTCTCATACCAGTCCCACGACTGACTCGTAGTTTATTTCACTTTCAAACACGGGTGCCCCTTTTCCTACATGGGCAGCCTTGTATTCAGGTTTTAGCTGGCTCTTTCTGGATAGCTGGAGCTGAAGATGGATTCTATCATTTATCTATTTTATGCTATTCGGCTCCTATTGTACATTATGTTTGTTTTCCGCTGTAGACATTTATGTATAGCTGAACTGTATTTGTACTAAGTATGGTCCTGTATACTGTGTAACTCTGATGATTACGTTTATCCAGTGTATTCTATTGTACATTATCTGGTGTATTTATTTATTTCTGTTCTGCTATTATCTGTTTATCTGTTATATTCCAAAGATTACCCTTGCCACCGTCAGTACGGGGTTCAGGGTCGTCTCAATCTCATAAGGGGGAGTCATCGAGCCATCTCAGTAGGTATACCCTAGATGATAAGGGTTGGTTACGTAGGGACGGTAGACTTTGTGTACCACAAGACGAGGACTTGAGGAAGACCATTCTTGATGATGCACATCGTTTGAAGATGACCATTCATCCCGGCGAGGACAAGATGTACATGGACATGAGACGAGTTTACTTTTAGGCCGGTATGAAGAAGGATGTGGCCGAGTTTGTCGCTAGATGCTTTGTGTGCCGACAAGTAAAAGCAGAGCAAAAGAAGCCCGGTGGGTTGCTTCACCCATTGGAGATCCCACAAAGGAAGTGGGAGAGTGTCTCGATGGACTTTGTTGATGGGTTACCGAGATCGAGGAACGACAATACGGGGATTTGGGTCGTGGTAGACAAACTTACTAAGAGCGCCCATTTCATTCCCGTTAAGAGTAAGAGGACTACTCCATGGTTAGCCTCCGTACACATTCGACAGATGGTTCGTTTGCACGGTGTTCCTTCTAGCATAGTGAGCGATCGCGATCCTATCTTTACCAGTGAGTTTTGGAGGAGTTTGCAAGAAGCGGTAGGGACTCGGTTATGTTTGAGCACCGCATATCATCCTCAGACGGACGACCAGATCGAGAGGGTGAATCGTATTCTAAGGACCTTTTGAGGCTATGTGTTTTAGACTTCGGAGGTACATAGGAGGAGCGTCTTCCTTTGATGGAGTTCGCATATAATAATAGCTTTCAGTCTAGCATTGGCATGACACCTTTTGAGGCTCTTTATGGGAGGGCGTGTCGTTTGCCTACATGTTGGTGGGAATCTACGGATAAGAACTTACTTGGGCCCGATATGATTAGAGAGACTTCGGAAAAGACCGATTTGATTCGAAGGAGGATGAAGACGGCGGAAGATAGGCAGAAATCTTATGCGAACGAGAGGAGGACAGATCTTGAGTTTTATATTGGGGACATGGTCTTTATCAAGGTGTCTCCTTTACAGAATGTTGTTCGCTTTGGGTCCGTTGGGAAGTTAGTACCAAGGTTCGTAGGGCCGTTTCCTATTAAGGAGAGGATTGGACAGATGTCGTATAGAGTGGAGTTTCCCGAGAGACTTAGTGGCGTACACGACGTATTCCATGTATCACATTTGAGGAAGTGCTTGCACGAGACCGTGGAAGTGGTAGAGCCGAGCTTGCTTAGAGAGGTGGAGATAGAGTGTGATGCGACGAGCTCCTACGTGCATTCTTGGGTCGGAGATTAAGAAGTTGAGGAATCGAGAGGTCAAGCTAGTCAAAGAGCAATGAGGAGATGATGAGAGCAACGCTACTTGGGAGACGAAAGAGAAGATGCGTTCATTGTACCCTTTTCTTTTTAAGGGTATGTCTTTTAATTTCTCCTTTATCACCTAGCTTGTACTTGTTTTATCCTTAGTATGCCCTCTCGCTAGTATCTTTGACCTTTAGATAGGGTAGTCCTATGGTTGAAACATGTGTTTGAGACATGTTATGTATGATGGATGCATGTGGATGGAAGTGTTTGCTAGTGGTTGCTCGTGGATGCATATACACACACACTTTAGTCACTAGATCGGCTTAGTCACTTTCACATTGCATATAAATGGATGTATTTAGTAAAATGAATGTACATTGAATGTGTGTATCATATGGATGTTGCATTTAAATGGATGGTTGCGCACACAAGTAGTAATGATATGTATAGGATTCTTTGCATACATGATGGATACATGGCACTATCATTATTTGCATTAAGGAGGTCGACTGAATCAGTGGACTGCCTGATTTAGCATTAGTATATGGACATATACACACACTATGCATATGTACATGAAAAGCATTAGAAATCTTTTAAGGACCATGGTTGCTAGTGGTTGATGGTTGAGTAGATGGATGATTGGATGGTAGGGTACGTTCTTCTTAACTTAGAGATTTCGAGGACGAAATCCTTTAAGTAGGGGAGAATGTAACACCTCGAGTTTGCGTAACACAGATACCGGATGAAGGAGATATGGAAGAACGAAGTTAGGATGAAGAATCAGAATATATATATATATATATATATATATATTTGCACTGGCGCACTTGGGAAGTGCGCCGGTAAAAAAGTGGCACTGGCGCACCTACCAAGTGCGCCCAGGCCGAGCAGAAAGCCTGCACAGCTTTCTGGTGTAATCTGATCCATATTGTGACTCATTGATGAGTCCTTTCTGACTCCTTGTTGAGTCATTAGGGCTGACGTGTCACCCTATCCTGACTGAGTGGTTTTGATTAACCCCCAGATCATCCGACGGCTATAATTAAATTGAAATTCTATATAAACATAGGTAAAATCAAATAAAAATTTGAATCATGGCCGTCATGCCGTCATCTTGTAACCTAGAGTAGCCACCCCCAACTAGAGTGAAATCGAAGCTAATCAATTCAGTTCTATTCAACTCTAATCTAAACAATAACGAATCTACTACAAAGCCGAGCTAAACCAATTTCAGAACTAAGATTTCAGAACGCAAGACCTTCTTTTTGTGAGTTCGATTTCTTTAATAAGATAATTAACAATTTAATTGGATTAAGCTATGATTTGGATTATATGGTTATGTTGTGAATCATTGACCGTATATTATTATCTATGTTGTAAATCTATGATGTTATTATCTATGTTGTAAATCTATGATGTTATTATCTATGTTGTAAAGCTGTGATGTTATCATCTATGCTGTAAGTCTATGTTAGTTGTTGGCTTATGTACAATCAATTCATAATGATGTTTCATATGCTAGTTTGGTTATGTTGTTGGAACTAATTCATATGTTAAATCATATGTATGTATGCAAGTTTAGATGTTAATTTAGATATGAATTATATGCAAGTTAGTGAGAATCATATACAATCTTACATGTTTCATGACATCTATTTTATGTGTAAATTGGATCTAAAGTTAGGCTATGACATGTGTGAGTTAGATGCAAGTTTACATCATAGTCTATGTTGTATAAATTACATATGCAAGTGTGTGTGTGTGTGTGTGTGTGTATATTGGAGTATGAATCATGTAATCTAAGTTTGTGACTATTGCCTATGCAAGTTTACACCTTATGATTAGATCTATGACATCCATAGTTTATGCAAGTTTGTAACTTTGGCCTATGCAAGTTTTAGATGAAAAACTTTATTCACACATGCAAGTTCACCTCTTATGTTTAGATCTAGTTTTTATTCTATGCATGTTGTGATGTTTTCTCTTTATTCCATAGGTTAGACTATTCGAGTCTAACGTATATTTTATGTTAAACGAACGAACGTACAATGTGGGGGCAATGGGATAATATTAAAAGATTTAATGTTGAGAATTGGCATAAATGCCTTAAATGTGATGTTAATTGGTATAATTTTATATACCATAAATAGATGGACATAATTGAGACAATTATGGACATAGTTAAATTTGTAATTGATTGACAATTTGAATAGGGAAATTAATTCAAATTGGGGATAATTAATTAGGTGTAATTAATCGCCTAAGACACGAGGTTAGACTCTTTTGTGGTGTAAGACTGCCCGGACCCGCCATGCAAATCCAGCTCCCACAAATGCCAGTCTAATGTGGGAGGCCTTAGGCATAAATTAAATGCGTAACAGTTGCAAAGACACGAGCTGGCTCGTTTGTGGTGTAAGACTGCCCGGACCCGCCCGGCAAATCCAGCTGCCACAAATGCCAGTCTAATGTGTGAGGTCTTCACAAGGTTACGGTCTTAATGAATTAAGAAATACTTAACCAAATAAGCATGTAGTGGGACATGAGGGGTTTAAGTGTGTGGCTTGGGTGGCATGTGGAATTTAGTGGGTTCCTTGGGTGACATTTGAAATACGATTAGATGCACTTAACCAAGATTGAAACATGTAAGAAGACATAAAAAAGAATGGGGTTAAGTGGGAAAAATATTAGAGGGGACCAAGCATAGGTGGAAAGCTTGTGTCATGCATGGGGGGCCCTTTTCAAACCAGTAACCCATTAAGTATCTTTGTGGGCTCGAACCAAGTCGAGGACGGGACACGTGTACTGGATTTGATTGTTAGAGGTCAAAAAGGGTCAGTGGTGGCAACGCAAGTCCAACGGGTTCATATGCGTGTGTGGGCCCGGGCTGGTAGGTAAGACGTTGTTGCATCGTGTAGATATAAGCCGTGCATTTTGGCTGTATCGGGTTGCCACTTTGGGGAGTGATACACCCCACTATGGGGCCAGCACGGGTATCTATGAGTTAGGGAGCCGATCGAATGGGGGTAGTGGGTACACCTAGTGGAGATCGGGGCAGACGGCACCTATGAAGGTAGCTAGGGGTACATTAAACTACCATTATCATTATTAAGTTTTGTAGGCGGGATCAACCTTTAGGATGACTAGTGGTGGTGCAGTGTAGTAATTATCTTATAGTGATTAGGGGAGCCTTTAACGTTATCTTGGTTCATCTTATTTCCTCGTTTTGTTCTGTCATACCCAATTGTTCACAGTCATTTCCTTATTTTCCAGCTTAGGCCTTAGCCTAGTTATTTTGATAATTATATTGTTAAAGTTGTCACACTCGCCAGACTTTTTGTCTGACCCTCTTTTCTTTCCACCTCTTTTCTTCCTCCCCACCCCTCAGGTTTGCAAGGAGGGAATACTACAACTTAGTGCCGTTTTCTTTCAGTTGCTTCAAGAGAGTAGATGTATCGCTTGGGACTCTCTCATCTTTATGGCTTTGCTTATGCTCAATAGGGATTTATGCATTTATGTTATTTAAGTGTTTGCTTCTTTATGTACTTTGAAGTTTTTGGAAAAGGCTACTGATCCTGTTGTAATGGTTTTGGAAACTACTTATGTAAACTCGTTTTGAGTTATGATGAAATAAAATAAGTTTTATCTTCCGCTGTGTTGTTTTATTTATTTATTGTTGTAATTTATCTGTTCAATACAAACAATAACGCTTCATGGACATTGATGCATTCCCATTGTGAGTGACATTAATGGACGTGGGGTGTTACAATCCTCCACTTCAACAAAAATGGAGTCGCGATCTTTTTAAACTTGTAGTCTCGCGATGAGCCCTGAGGGATCGGAAGTGAAAGAAATGGCTTGGAAGGCTCGTGATAAAGCTAGGGGATCAAATCGCGATGGACTCTGGGTAAATTTCTGAAGCCGACGGCGAGCAAGGAGAATCGCAACATCTTCTTGAAGGCAACAGATAGAGGACATATGCAATTGAAAGGCGGGGGTCAAGATCGGAATTTGGGGTATCGAGTGTTTAAATCGCAGTCTTGGTTTGGGCGCGATTGTTTCTACTATAGTTTGACAGTGTGATTTTGGGGAAATAAATGGTGCGATGACGATTTGGGAGGCCAGGGAAGCAAGTTGCGATAGATTGATTCGAAGTTTGGTTTGAAAACATGAGAGGCTAGCGATGTCTGTGGGTGTTCGGGTCGAGGTCTAACGGAGATGCTAGGGAGGCAATTGGGAAAGTTGTGTTGGTAGCAACCAGGGAAGGTATTCAAAGTATGTCATGGTTTGCTAAGGGGAGGGTTGTGGTCGCTATGTTGATGTGGAGGGTGGAGCAGGTGACTAAAGTGAAGAATAGGGTCTGAGATTGTGTTCAAAAGACAACAGTGGTTCTACAATTTAACGGTGACAAGATATGAATGGTGTAAGATAGGAAAGAGATGGAGGTTTACAGTATATATGTTTGGGAAAAGTCCAAAGTGGGATGGTGTTTTTTTGGAGTTGTTCCGGGAATTGTTTCAGAGATTGATCGAGTAATTCACTAGGAAGCAAGGTATACTTTTATTAAATTTGAAAATATACATAAGATAATTTATTATTGGTTAAGTTAATTTAAATAAATGTTTAATCGTTAATTAAAATAAATAATCCTAGGAAAAGATTTCATTCGAGATTCATTCGACTAGATGGAAAGGCAAGACGATTTAGAACTGTAAACGAATATTCGACAATGGAAAATCACGGTGAGTAAATCTCACTCAATTTTATTTGAAATTATTTCTATCAGTTAAAAATAATTTCTTGTTGATTTATTGGATGCGTTGAAATATTGTTGTGGCTATTTTATAAATATATTAGTTATTCAGGATTGGTGTTTATGGCTATTATATATATATATATATTGGTGATTGGATTCTAGCAGTATCCTTAGCGGATGCTCGCGGTATCATTAGCGGATGATTTCCCTATGCGCCCCACAATATATGTAGTGGATGACCTTCATACCGCGATATCCTGCCTCGAAGCAAGATGGGTTTTATTTATGTTAGTTAACGTCTGTGAATGTAGGAAAATAGGTTGGAGGGATCCGACTTGATTCCTCAAAAATATTATTTATTGTTTGTTTTCATATATTATCATATATGATGGGTTAGGAAATCTATGATTGATAATTGGTTAGTTTGGATGTTTAAAATACCACTGGGCCTAAATGGTGATTTATAAAATATTATAAAAAGGGTTTTTAAATTTAAAAAGGAAAACTATTTTCTAAAGTAGAATTTGAATTTCAGTTGGACTATAAATATATTAACTTGTTTTCAATATATAAAAAAGTGGTAAATTTATAAACGTTGTTTATAAATTAATTAGTGCAGAGAATTGAAATGAATTTATAAACTGTGTTTATAAGTAAGGTGGGAAGATTTATCATTTGATAATTTGAATATTTAAATTCAAATGTGAATTGAAAAATAGAAATGGGGAAATCGTTGTTAAAGAAATAAACGATGGAATTTATTCTGATGTTCAGAATATAAATTGAACTAAAATAAATCCGAAAGGATTTATGATTTGAATTCGATTAATTCGAATTTATTTAAATAGAAGTCAAATTGAATATTGGAATAAATTGGGTGTTATATATATATATATATATAAGTTATTATAATAGAAATTTCCAAAATAAGATTTTGGTTTTAAATAGATTTCGAAATAGACTTATTTATATATAAAACAAGGAATTTGGATTTATGAATGATGTTTATAAATCTAGTGAAATAAATAATCATTGGATAAATCTAGAGTTTAAATCCAAATAGAATTTGAAAATATCTAACTCAAATAGAATTTGAATATAGAATTTGAAATATAGAATTTGAAAACAGAATTGGAAAATAGAACTAAAAATAGAAAGTTGAAATCAATTCAAAATGGGAACGACGAAATATATTTCAGAATGTGGACTTTTAAACAGAATAGAAATAAATCCAAAGGATTTATAATTTGAAAAAGGAATTGGAATTTAATATAGAAGATTGAAGGATAAATAAATTTATTTCCGAGTTAGGAAAAATCGACGACTATATATAATCAGAATTGTTGAGTTGAATTGGAAAAATTGGTTTGATGTTTATTAAAAATATATTAGAAGGGAGTTGAATTTAGTTTAAATGAAGTTTAAACGTTTATATATATAAATATAATTAAAATGAACTCGTCATGCGCAACAGTTCGTAAATTGGCGTTTCGAACTTCAATTGAGTATACAAAACTCAATTGAAGTCGGATTTCTTTGAAACAAGAAACGCTAGCATCGATTTGATAATAGTTTTCTAGTGGAAGAGAAAAAATCTGGATTTCATCTGATAGATTTTGGGTTATGTGAAAATCAAATTTACAGAAAAGCAGCGCCAAAATCATTTTAAAAAGCCATAATGGTTTATATAAATAAATATAAGGATTTTTAAGCAGATGAAAATCCGAATTTCCGTTTGAAAAATATGGACTTGAGTTATAAAATAAATATGAACTCGAGTGGAGTAAATGGATTGATTTTTGAAACAAAATCAGTTATTTATTTTTGAATAGAATTAACTAAGTGGAAGAATAATTTCTTAATCGAATTTTAGATCGAGATGTTCCTTTTGATAAGTAAATGAGACTTGTGAATTTCATATTCGAAATCGAATATGAAACCTGAAATGAAAATGGGATTCAATTGATTTATAAGCAAACAAAAATACATACGAACATGATACGTTCAAATAACAAGTGAAATAGGCTAAGAAGCTAAATAAAGAATAAGTGGGCGAAATTGAATTCAAACGATTGGACTGAGAAGAATTGAATTGATACCAGGTGAACATATGTCAGACGGGTATGGAATGAAGTATATGAAGATTATAATTTGTGTGCCCGACAAAAAGGTACACGTTTAAATTCCATATGAGGTTTTATGCGCCGAATCGGCAAGCCACTTGGCTTTTTGATTTTCTTTTAAATGGAAAGGGCCTAGAGAGGCGAGTTGAGGTTTGAACTATTTGCCGGTACAAAGAAGGTTATGGCGATTTTTTTTGGAAATTTAAGGAGTTTGAATATTTTTAAGAAATTTTGATAACTGGAAATCAATGTATCGATATATATAGAATTCGATAAGGAAACGAACTTGAAATAGAATACTATAAACAAATAGGAAATCGATAATTAAATATGATAAAAATTAGAAAGAGAAACGTATACATGTTTATAAATGAATAATTGGTTTTTATGGTGTTGATTATTCGGGAATAATGGTCTTGTCTGTTTTGAAGTTAAGGATGTTTTCAGTCAAGGTCTAAGAGGTAATTATACCCCAACTTGATTGATTTCATTTTTAACCGATAAGTAGCAAGATCTAATCTCAAAGATCAATGGTTGAATAAAAGATAGTTGAATGAAATATTTTGGGTTGTTTGTAACGATGCTTTACACAACATTCGTTTTAACCCAAATAAGTGGAATTTTGGAAATATAATAGTATATATTTCTTGAGAGTAGAATTAAATGAGTCACGCAAGAGATAAGTAGTTGGAATGTTTCCAATTATAAATAAAAGATATTTTCTAAGTATAGATAATAAAAGGAAGCGATATATGAGAATGTTTTCTAAATAGCGAAAGGCCCAAGAAGAATATTGAAAATATTGTGTTAACAAATATTGATCAGGAAATGGAGAAATGATTTAATTAATGAAATATTAATTAAAGGGCCCAGTGATTGTTTGATGTTTTGAATGGATGTTTGTTTTTCTTCGATAATTAAATAACCAACTATCGAGGTGTTTGCCAATATCGTTGTTAATATGGAGAGTCCGGTTGGATTATTATCCGTGAACCACACCGTATTGGCAGTAGCATTGCGAATCAGATTATATGAAGATAATCGAAGACAGAGTAAAGTGCGAGGGCTTTTTCTATTAACAGAAGTTGTGCCTTCGGTTTTGTTCAGTCCCAGAACGAACGTATATGGACGAATTTCTGATAGAGTATTTCCAATGATTGCATATGTTGGTCTGTATAGATATATATGGTGGCGGAGAACTTATTCTCTTAGCATAATATCCAGAATATATTTGTGCAAATAAATTAGTGATTAACGGATCTGACAATGTGGCATTCAAAGTGATTGTGCTATCAATGAATGATAAGTAATCGTAGCCTCAGGCCTCAAAAACCGGAAAATGACAAAAATCGGGCAGGCAGCTTGGCTATGTAGGTCACTCCAATTAGGGTGTATAATCACCTATCTAGAGAAATTCCTTTTACATCTTTAATCTATCAATGCTGTCCCTACTCGGGAAACGGTTGTTGATCCCGACCGTTGGTGATATACATTCGATACACTCAAGCGAAATGAGTGGTCGGTCATGTGTGGGCCAGGTTGCAAGATGTTCTTGTCGAACCTAGTGTATTGCTCTCTAGAGATATACTATTGGCAGGTGGTTCCATACCTTGTCATAGTCGGAATTCAATCTCCAATAAGTGCCATGCGGTTTTTTATATATATATGGAGCATGAGATGCAAGCGTTCTGCTAGATTCTATTTATTTGATGTAGACATTATTATAATATCATTGGATTAGATATCAAGAATATTTTGGGTTATAGTAAGGTAAAAACCAACCATGTTTATGTATGAGTTGGTCTTATTATAATCCTTTCTTTCAAAGGGTCTTTGAAAGTTAAACAAATGATCTAAGTTTACTCACAGCAGTCCCATGACTGACCCAGACTTTATTTTGTTTTTGTTTTCCCTAAACTCTTGGGTGCCCAAATTTGTACGGGCAGGCAAGTAGTCAGGATTTTACAGATTCACTTGGAGTAATTTGAAGCAGGGGGCTTCACCAGTTAGCTATAGACTATCATATATTCCGCTGTGTACTGTGTCGTATCTGGTGTGTTTATAACTGTTCCAGGAATAATTGTTGTGCTCTGATGATAGGATTTATATACAGTTACTGATTTGTATTTCAAAAGTTATGTTATATAATATATTTTATTCATTTCGCTGTGAGATTTGTCTACTTTGTTTTCTTCTGTTCTAACATTTCTTTCTTTCTATTTCTCATCCTCTAACTTCTTTCTAATAATGATTCGTATTTCTGTGCAATTTGGGTTGGACGTGTAGTGTTATTAGTCGACTCAGATAGTATGGATTTGCGGGCCGTTACAGATGGTATCGGAACTTATGTTGAGCAAATACCTAGGCTTGGGTGGGATTGTGCTCATTAGAGATACAGTTAGTTGTACCCTAGAATGAGTTGAGTATATATATACAAGAGAGCGTATTTGTTAATTGATATAAAATTTGTTTTATGTTGTGTTGGCTAGTTTGTTGAGTGGTTTATGAATTCTAATCGAATTGTGGGACACCACGAAGTCGATAGGAATTTCTGAACACTTGAACAGAAGATACGACATAATATGGTTTTAAAATGGGTAAATGAAATAATTTTACTCAAAGCTATATTTTGATATAGAAAGAATAATTTTCTGAAATTATTGTAACATATGGGTGTGTTGGTTTAGTATAATCCAGCGAGATTATAAAAATTGAAATGGTTATATATAACCAAATAGAACTTGTATACGAATAATATATACAAATGAGATGGATTAAAATTGGATTTAAACCAGAAATTGGAATTTTAAATCCTGGGAGATTTGGAAAATATTTTTTGAAGTATATTAAAGTAATATAGCTTTGTTTTGGAAAGATTTTTGAATAAAAATCGTTTTGGATGGATATTGAAATAATAAAGCACTAAATTCACTTCAGTGGCTGGAAAATAATTCTGATGATTACTGCAGCATCATTAGTGTTCATTTTCGAGTTTCTAAGTGATGGATTGCTATCTTAGAAAAGTTTTTAATGGAAACTAGTTTGAAAGTAAACAAGTTGGTTTGAAAAATCCAAATGTTTTGAATTTGAGAAGGAAATAAATGTATGTATATATATTTATGTGATTTCAAAAAAGATTTGAAATTAAAACCCGGGTATTTCAATTCTGGAATTCGAATTTAACTAAAGAAAGTTAGATAAATCGAAGTAAATAAATTGATCAGAATCAATTTGAATGAAAACCAAAAGTTTTGGTAGAACTAAAGTTGTAGAATTATGAAATGTTGGTTTCAACATAAGTTTGAAAGGTAATGGGTTTTCAGCATTTTTCCTACCTTAGTAATTTTGGGGACGAAATTATTTTAACGGGGGAAGAATGTAACGACACGGATTTTCGAATAGTTATTTTAAATATTTAATATCGTTTAAATATTGAATTAATAATAGAAAAGAATTTTTATATTGAATTATTGATTTATAACGATTTATTTCAAATACATATAATTATCGAAATTCGAGAACTGAAATAATTCAATTTGAAATTAAAACGGAGTCAGAATAATTCATATTATCAACATAAATTCTATTTGGAATATATACGATAATTAATAATAATTTATTTTGGAAGAATTTGTTTGTTTTGAATTTACATTTTATTATATTAATTTAATATGGTATATATGTTGAAATTAAATTTCAGAATATTTACTGTTGAGTTCAGAATAGGGTTATTACATTGAAATGTCGGCCGGTACACTAGAATAGCGGTTCGTGATTTTAATTAACGAACCCCAAAATATTTGATTATGGATAGGATCGAAATCAAATCAGGATCTGTTTAAAAAAGGTAAAAATCTCTTTATATCAAGTCGGATTAAATATGAAATCAAATCACATTTAATATTTTGTACCTAAAACCTACCCTTTACCACGGGCAGCTATTCCTTCTACTCAAAGCCTGCCTCTTCTATTTAAAAACAAGTCATGCTTTTGTTTCTTCAATTCGTTTTAAACAATCGAACTTTAGAAAATGAATGGACAATCCTAAAAACAGAAAAACAAAACAAAAATCCAATACCAATCCAAATGAATCAAAGTAAATCAGAAGCCGTATGTTAAAATCCTCCACTTCAACAAAAATGGAGTCATGGTCTTATTAAACTTGGAGTCTCGCGATGAGCTGTGAGGGATCGTAAGTGACGAAAATGGCTTGGAAGGCTCGCGATAAAGCTAGGGGATCAAATCGCGATGGACTGTGGGTGAATTTCTGAAGCCGACGACAAGCAAGGAGAATCGCGGCATCTTCTTAAAGGCAACAGAATGAGGACATATGCGATTGAAAGGCGGGGGTCAAAATCGGAATTTGGGGAATCAAATGTTTAAATCGCAGTATTGATTTGAACACGATTGTTTCTACCATAGTTTGACAGTGTGATTTTAGGGAAATAAATGGTGCGATGACAATTTGGGAGGCCTGGGAAGCAAGTCGCGATGGATTGATTCGAAGTTTGGTTTGAAAACATGAGAGGCTAGCGATGTCTGTGGGTGTTCGGATCAAGGTCCAACGGAGATTCTAGGGATGGCAATTGGGAAAGTTGTGTTGGTAGCAACCGGGGAAGGTATTCGAAGTATGTCATGGTTTGCTGAGGGGAGTGTTGGGTTCACTATGTTGATGTGGAAGGTGGAGCAGGTGACCAAAGTGAAGAATAAGGTCTGAGATTGTGTTCAAAAGAAAACAATGGTTTTACAATTTAACTGTGACAAGATATGAATGGCGTAAGATAGGAAAGAGATGGAGGTTTATAGTATATATATTTGGGAAAATTCCGAAGTGGGATGGTGTTGTTTTGGAGTTGTTTGGGGAATTTTTTCGGAGATTGATCGAGTAATTCACTAGGAAGCAAGGTATACTTTTATTAAATTTAAAAATATACATAGGAAAATTTATTATTGGTTAAGTTAATTTAAATAAATGTTTAATCATTAATTAAAATAAATAATCCTAGGAAAAGATTTCATTCGAGATTCATTCGAGTAGATGGAAGGGCGAGACGATGGAGAACAGCAAACGAATATTTGACAATGGAAAATCTCGATGAGTAAATTTCACTCAATTTTATTTGAAATTATTTCTATCATTTAAAAATAATTGATTGTTGATTTATTGGATGCATTGAGATATTGTTGGGGCTATTTTATAAATATGTTAGTTATTTAGGATTGGTGTTTGTGGCTATTAAATATATATATTGGTGATTGGATTCACACAGTATCATTCGCGGATGCCCGCGGTATCATTAGCGGATGATTTCCCTATGCGCCCCACAATATATATAGTGGATGACCTTCATATCGCGATATCCTTCCTCGAAGCAGGATGGGTATTATTTATGTTGGCCAACATCTGTGGATGCAGGAAAATAGGTTGGAGGGTTCCGACTGGATTCCTTAAAAATATTATTTATTGTTTGTTTTCAGATATTATCATATATGATGGGTTAGGAAATCTACGATTGATAATTGGTTAGTCTGGATGTTTAAAATACCACTGGGCCTAAATGGTAATTTATAAAATATCATAAAAAGGGTTTTGAAATTTAAAAAGGGAAAACTATTTTCGAAAATAGAATTTGAATTTTAGCTGGACTATAAATATATTAACTTGTATTGAATATATAAAACAAGTGGTGAATTTATAAATGTTGTTTATAAATTAATTAGTGCAGAGAATTGAAATTAATTTATAAATGTTTATAAGTAAAGTGGGAAAAGTTATCATTTGATAATATGAATATTTAAATTCAACTGTGAATTTAAAAATAGAAATGGGGAAATCGTTTTAAAGAAATAAACGATGGAATTTATTCTGATGTTCAGAATATAAATTGAACTAAAATAAATCCGTAAGGATTTATAATTTGAATTCTATTAATTCGAATTTATTTAAATAGAAGTCAAATTGAATATGGGAATAAATTGTGTTATATATATAAGTTATTATAAATAGAAATTTCCAAAGTAAGATTTTTGTTTTAAATATATTTCGAAATAGACTTGTTTATATATAAAATAAGGAAGTTGGATTTATAAACGTTGTTTATAAATCTAGTGAAATAAATTATCGTTGGATAAATCAAGAGTTTAAATCCAAATAGAATTTGAAAATATCAAATTCAAATAGAATTTGAAAATATCAAATTCAAATAAAATTTGAAAATAGAATTTGAAATATAGAATTTGAAAATAGAATTGGAAAATAGATTTAAAAATAGAAAGTTGAAATCATTTCAAAATGGAATGACGAAATATATTTCAGAATGTGGATTTTTAAACAGAATAGAAATAAATCCAAAGGATTTATAATTTGAAAAAGGAATTGGAATTTAATATAGAAGATTGAAGGATAAATAAATTTATTTTCGAGTTAGGAAAAATCGACGATTATAGATAATCAGAATTATTGAGTTGAATTGGAAAAATTGGTTTGATATATATTAAAAATATATTAGAAGGGAGTTGAATTTATTTTAAATGAAGTTTAAACGTTTATATATATAAATATAATTAAAACGAACTCGCCGTAGCGTGGCAGTTCGTAAATTGTCGTTTCGAACTTCAATTGAGTACGTAGAACTCAATTGAAGTTGGAATTCTTTGAAACAAGAATCATTAGGACCGATTTGATAATAGTTTTCTAGTGGAAGAGAAAAATCTGGATTTCATCTGATAGATTTTGGGTTATGTCAAAATCAAATTTTTAGAAAAGCAGCACCAAAATCGTTTTAAAAAGCCATAATGGTTTATATAAATAAATATAAGGATTTTTAAGCAAATAAAAATACGAATTTCCATTTGAAAAATCTGGACTTGAGTTATAAAATAAATATGAACTCGGGTGGAGTAAATGGATTGATTTTTGAAACAAACTCAGTTATTTATTTTTGAATAGAATTAACTAAGTGGAAGAATAATTTGTTAATCGAATTTTCGATCGAGATATTCCTTTTGATAAGTAAATGAGACTTGTGAATTTCATATTTGAAATCGAATATGAAACCTGAAATGAAAATGGGATTCAATTGATTTATAAGCAAACAAAAATACATACGAACATGATACGTTCAAATAACAAGTGAAATAGGCTAAGAATCTAACTAAAGAATAAATGGGCGAAACTGAATTCAAACGATTGGATTGAGAAGAATTGAATTGAAACCAGGTGAACATGTATTAGACAGGTATGGAATGAAGTATATAAAGTATATGAAGTTTATAATTTGTGTGCCCGACAAAAAGGTACACGTTTAAATTCCATATGAGGTTTCATGCACCGAATCGGCAAGCCACTTGGCTTTTTTATTTTTTTTAAGTGGACAGGGCCTAGAGAAGCGAGTTGAGGTTTGAACTATTTGCCGGTACAAAGGAGGTTATGGTGAATTTTTTCGGAAATTTAAGGGGTTAGTATATTTTTAAGAAATTTTGATAACTAGAAATCAATGTATCAATATTTATATAGAATTCGATAAGGAAACGAACTTGAAATAGAATACTATAAACAAATGGGAAATCTATAATTAAATATGATAAAAATTAGAAAGAGAAACGTAATGAATAATTGGTTTTTATGCTGTTGATTATTCGGGAATAATGGTCTTGTCTGTTTCGAAGTTGAGGATGTTTTCAGTCAAGGTCTGAGAGGTAATTATACCCCCACTTAATTGATTTCATTTTTAACCGATAAGTAGCAAGATCCAGTCTCGAAGATCAATGGTTGAATAAAAGATAGTTGAATGAAATATTTTGGGTTGTTTTTAACAATGTTTTACACAACCTTCGTTTTAACCCAAATAAGTGGAATTTTGGAAATATAATAATATATATATTTCCTGAGAGTAGAATTAAATGAGTCGAGCAAGAGATAAGTAATTGGAATGTTTCCAATTAAAATTTTTAGATATTTTCTAAGTATAGAAAATAAAAGGAGGCGATATATGGAAATGCTTTCCAAATAGCGAAAGGGCCAAGAAGAATATTGAAAATATTGTGTTAACAAATATTGATCAGGAAATGGAGAAATGATTTAATTAATGAAATATTAATTAAGGGGCCCAGTGATTGTTTGATGTTGTGAATGGATGTTTGTTTTTCTTCGATAGTTAAATAACCGACTATCGAGGTGTTTGCCAATATAGGTTTCAATATGGAGAGCCCAGTTTGATTATTATCCGTGAATCACTATGTATTGGCAGTAGCGTTGCAAATCAGATTATATGAAGATAATCGAAGACGGAGTAAAGTGAAAGGGCTTTTTCTGCTAATAGAAGTTGTGCCTTAGGTTTCGTTCAGTCCCAGAACGAACGCATATGGACGAATGTATGACATAGTATTTCAATTGCATATGTTGGTCTGTATAGATATATATGGTGGCGGAGAACTTATTCTCTTAGCATAATATCCAGAATATAATTGTGCAAATCAATTAGTGATTAACGAAACTGACAATATGGTATTCAAAGTGATTGTGCTATCAATAAATGATAAGTAATCGTAGCTTCAGGCCTCAACAACTGGGAAATGGCAAAAATCGGGTAGGCAACATGGCTATGTGGGTCGCTCCAATTAGGGTGTATAATCACCTATCTAGAGAAATTCCTTTTACTTCTTTAATATATCGATGCTGTCCCTATTCGGGAAACGGTTGCTGATCCCAACCGTTGTTGATATACATTCGATACACTGAAGCGAAATGAGTGGTCGGTCATGTGTGGGCCGAGTTGCAAGATATTCTTGTCGAACCCAGTGTATTCCTCTCTAGAGATACACTATCGGCAGGTGGTTCCATACCTTGTCATAGTCGGAATCCAATCTTCAATAAGCGCCATGCAGTTTTTTTTAATTATATATGGAGCGTAAGATGCAAGCGTTCTGCTAGTTTAAATTTATTTGATGTAGACATTATTATAATATCACTGGATTTGATTTCAAGAATATTTTGGGTATAGTAAGGTAAAAACCAACCATGTTTACATGTGGGCTGGTCTTACTATTATCCTTTCTTTCAAAAGGCCTTTGAAAGTTAAACAAATGATTGAAGTTTACTCACACCAGTCCCATGACTAACCCAGAGTTTATTTTGTTTTTGTTTTCCCTAAAATCTTGGGTGCCCAAATTTGTACGAGCAGTCAAGTAGTCGGGATTTTACAGATTCGCTTGGAGGAATTTGAAGCAAGAGGCTTCACAATTAGCTATGGACTATCATATATTCCGCTGTGTACTGTGAAACAGGTGTTTATAACTGTTCCAAGAATAATTGTTGTGCTCTGATGATAGTATGTATATATACAGTTACTGATTTGTATTTCAAAAGTTAAGTTATATAATATGTTTTATTCGTTCCACTGTGAGATTTGTCTTCTTTGTTTTCTTCTGTTCTAACATTTCTTTCTTTCTATTTCTCATCCTCTAACTTCTTTCTAATAATGATTCGTATTTCTTTGCAATTTGGGTTGGACATGTGGTGTTAATCGACTCAGATAGTACGGATTTGCTGGCCGTTACACGAAGCATGATAGGTTCTGTAACAACCCGTATTTTTGAATAACATGTTATAACATAATCAAGGCAGAATTAAATGTTAACATCTGAATCAAGGAAAACGGGCTGTTCCATTGCGTTCGTCTCGGAAAAATATGCGAAATAGAGTCCGAGTTTTCGAAAATCGGAGTTCGTATGACCAAGTTATGGCCCGTCAAAGTTTTCAGAAAATTTCAAGTTCAAAAAACAGTTCAAATTTAAATTCAGAATTCAAATTCAGCCAAGCAGAACAGGCGGGAAAAATTCCCGCCACCCCCAAGTCGACTGGGGAGTCGACTTGGGAGTCGACTTGGGAGTCGACACACCCCAGGTGGTGTCGACTGCCCAGTCGACACCCCTGTCGACTTGGGTGGTCGGCCAGTTTGGCCTGGGTGCACCTGACTTGTTCCTCAAGACATGTTTGGAGGCTTGTGACGGATTTTAAAGGCTCAGATATGAATTATGGTTAATCCTATGGCCTAAACTAACCTAATCTTCTATAAAAAGACCCTAATACCTGGCCTAAATCAACACAAATCGTTCCTACAACTAAACTATGCCAAAATGCTTCCTAATCATGGCCTCCATCTTCATATCATGGCCTCCATCTTCATATCATGGCCTCCATCCTCTTCATGAAAGTTTGAGTGTTCTAAGCTAGTAAAAGAGCCATCTTTCTTCATCAAAACAAGGATCTTTCTTCATACAAATCAAAGGAGCTTCTTGTTTCTCAAGACAACTTCGAGCTTATATTCAATTGGGGGTTTTTAGTGTTGCTATTGTGGCTTCGTCTCAATCTTGTTTTATTTTATAGTCTTCATAGCATTGTAAGCCCTATTCTACTCTTAGATTCTAACTATGAAGTTAAATATGACATGTTGCAAGTTTGAGTTTGGGCCTAAGTATGATTTGTGCTTTGATTCTATCATGTTATGCTTAGATTTATTCTATGCATGTTTGTAAAGCTATCACCTTGACTTTGTGCATAGAAAGCTATGAGCTTTGATTTGAAATGTTGCATAAAGCAACATAGAAACTCTCATGACCATTATGTTAACTTGCATATGATGTTATATGCGAATCATTAGTTATCATCCTATGCCATCTATGACCATGTATCACCTATTTGCTAAGTTTAATGCCATACATGTGTAGATTTGAATTGGACCTAAGTGCAATATTTGCCTTGAACTAATCATTGTATGCATAGATCTATTCATGCCTCTCTTGATCTATGATTGAGGACCTATCATGAACCTAGTACCATTCATGTTGACCTTTGGGAAAAAATGATATGAGATGGATTATGGCTTATGCATGTTAACAAACCTTAACCCCTCATGTTTCTTAACATGCATATGATGATATTGAGCTTATTTGCTATTATGCATGCTTGTGGCCAAAGCACCCTTATGCTATTATGCATGCTTGTGGCCAAAGCACCCTTATGCTATTATGCATGCTTGAGGCCAAAGCACCCTTATGCTATTATGCATGCTTGTGGACAAATCACCCTTATGCTATTACACATGCTTGTGGCCAAATCACCCTTATGCTATTATGCATGCTTGTGGCCAAATCACCCTTATGCTATTTGATATGTTTGAGGCAAAGTCACCTTTTATGCTATCATACATGTTGGGGCCATATGCTAGTATGTTGAACCCCCTTTGGCCTCAAATATCACCATGTTTAACTTGTGATAGACTTTGCCATCTTATGCCCACCTTGTCATATTCTTATGTTCCCCTTTTTGATCTATTTGTGTTGATGCGAACTTACGTGCGATGGGGTTACGTTATGGGTAGTTGGGAAAACTTAAATAACATGAAACCATGACTTGAAAATATGACATGAAAGTTTGACATGTGTTTATGCTTGAAAACATGAACGTGGACATGACATGTAGAAAACATGAAAGCGGCCAACTCGAGGTTGGGTTGAGTTTGTAGCATAAATCTACCCGGAACCGACCGGTTTAACTAGTTTCTACAAACAATAGGACCCAATGTGAGTAGTTGGTCATATCGCACTTAAAACCCGAGGTTAGACTAGGTTGTGGTGTAAAGCTACCCGGACCCGCCCGGCTTAACTAGTAACCACAACAAAGTCTAATGTGAGAGGTTGGGGTGCATTAAGTTAATTAATGCCACATGGTAGGGTTAAGTCATGGACTACTTGAATACTTAACCAATTAAACACAATGGATTGGTAGGGTTAAGTCATGGACTACTTGAATATACTTAACCAGTTGAACACGATGTATTGATAGGGTTAAGTCATGAACTGCTTGGATACACTTGACCAACTCAATACATGGTTAGGATAGGTTAACCACACTTAACCCATTTAAAATCCTAGTTACGTGGTCCTTTTCAGCAGTAACCTACTTGGGAGTATCTGGATACCCTGGACTAGGCTAGGGTGGGGCACGATTACTGACTGATTATAAGAGACCAAAAGAGACGGCTGAATAGTGCACCAGTTAAGTTCAGGCGGACCATGGTCATGCACATTAAGTCCGGAGTTGAACATGGGCACCGGTAGGTTTAGACTATGCATGCTTGAATTGTGTCTGTGGTTTACACCTTAAGGCTGGATACACCCTAGGGTGGACCTTGCACAGTTAACTACATTCCATGATTAGGCCGTATGACATCGATTCACGACGAGTTAGGCTTATAGGGAGCCGATCGATTAGACCGAGTAGTTGGACCTTGATTTAGGTCATCTCATGATGTTGGGCCAAGATTGGGCCAAGGGATCACTTCTTGTTTATACTTGACATGGGTTGGAATAATAGTACACTTGGTGCAAAACTTAACCTTGGATATGCGATGCCACACTTGATCTATCTTGTTAACTTTTCACCATGCCAGTTATCATCCTATGTTCCATCTCTGTTTTACATGTCTAGTTAACTTTATTAGTTTTTATACTAATAGTAGGTAGGACTTACCAGTCTTTTGACTGACCCATTTTCTTTCGCCTCTTTTCTTTCTTTTCCCCCCAGGTTTACAGGGTGGGAACACTAGCACCTAGCTTGGATCTTTAGCTGCTTTTCTGGATAGCTCATGTACGGTTTGGACTTGAGCATGCTATGGCTTTATTCTAATTTGGGGATAATTACTTTATGTTTTTTTCCAGTTTTCAGTTTATGTTTCTAGACTTTGTTTTGTGGGAAAATAATGACCAAGTACTTTGATGTAACTTGACTATGGTTTTGAAATGTTAGTTTTACCCGCTACTTTATTTACTCTGTTTTTACTTATATGTTCTGTCTTGTGATATCTGCATGCATGTTTACCTCGTTTAACGCCCCTCCAAAGCTAGTATACTTGCAAGAGTGACCCTGGCGGAGGTGGGGTGTTACAGGTTCACATTTGTATTTAACTACAAGTAGACCAGATATTATGATGAGTTTTTGCTTAAGTGCCCGATTTCAAGCTAACCCCAAAGAGTCACATTTAAGAGCGGTTAAACGAATATTACGATATTTAAGTAGTACCAAAGATTTTGGACTCTTCTATCCGAAAGACTATTCCTTTGAATTAGTTTCATATAGCAATGCTGATTTTGGAGGATCACGAACGGATCATAAGAGTACAAGTGGAACATGTCACTTTATTGGTAAATATCTTATATCTTGGTATAGCAAGAAACAAAATTATTTTTCATTATCGACATGCGAAGCTGAATACGTATCTGCTACACTATCTTGTGCTCAGGTATTATATACGCAACAAACACTAAAAGATTTCAATGTATATTTGTCAAATTCCATAATTTACTGTGACAATACAAGCGCAATAAATTTATCTAAGATTCCAATAAACTATTCCAGAACTAAACACATTGATATCAGACATCACTTCTTCAGAGATAATACTGAAAAACAAACAATTAATTTAGAATTTGTTAACTTAGAAAATCAAATTGCTGATATCTTTACAAAACCCCTTTTAGAGAATTCTTTTATTAAACTCCGACGAGAGTTAGGAATTGTATCATTCAATGATCTCTAAGAAAAGTTCTTCGATTATCATGTGCTTATAATGTCTTAATCTCTTTTTAATCGACGACAAAGAGGGAGAATTATTTCTCATGATTATACCATTTTTCCATGCCAATACTTTCCAAACTATTGGAAAATTGTGCTAACATTTGTGAATGCAAGAATCAAATGGTAAGGATATAATATTATGAACAAACAAATTTGTGCGGAAATTCATGGGGAGCTACAGATTTAGGGGGAGAAAATCCAAAGTGTTGTCATCAATCAAAAAGGGGGAGAATGCCGAATAACTAGATTTTGATCAATGTCAACGAATGAAGCTACTATGAGAATCGAATCATAAAGATAAGGTTTATATTCACACACACACACACACATTGAGTCGTGTTAGAATTATGCTAAAATTTATCCTCAAGTACGTGCGAATGTGCAAAACAAGGTTATATATATATATATACCTTTTAAAATGCCAGAAATATACAAAAGCTAGCTTACTGGTCGACTGGTAGAAAATCAACCAGTCGACTGGTCAACCAATTTTTGTATACAACGGCTAGTTTTGAAAATCTTATTTATACAATTTAATTTTACCATTCAACTGATGATTTTTAGCCACTCGACTGATTCGACCCAGAAACTATTTTATGAAGAGTCACCAACCTTCATGAAGAGATTCCTCTTCATTAATCAAAGGAAAGGGACATAACTTTTTATATAAACTGTTCATAAAGGATTGCTACTCTTATACCATTATATAAATAGGTTTAATCGTGTTTTACAATCACCGAATTTAACTGAATTATACTAATTTTTCTAATCATCATTCTATTCTCTCCATTTATATTCTTTGCAATTAAAAGCTCTCCAATTCAAATACTTGTTGAATCCTTGATTCAATTTTATATCATTTGATTCAACAAGTAATCTTCTTCCTTAAATCTCTGCATTCAAATAATATACTCGAGGATCAGATTATAGGAATGTTGTACTTAAAATATTGGTTATCCGTGTTGATTTAAGAATACAAATCAGAAGTCTTAAAGACTTGTGTAGTTGCTCGGGCGAGAGGCATCCTTGTTGGGGCTCGGGTGTACTGACCTATTCCTCCGGGGTAAGAGAGGGCGTTGTTAGTGAATTCTGAAGAAGAGCTTCAGGACTGGATGTAGGGCGGGAAGTCCAAACCAGTATAAAAATTCGTGGTGTCACTTTACTTTAATTTCCGCATTTACTTTGTTTGTGATATATCTCGGTAACTTAGAGTTTATTTGCATTGCATAATACTTAGCTAGCATATCACATATATTTCCGCTATATCCATATAGATCCTTTAAGTCGTATACATCGACTTTTCAAAGTACCCTGTAGAAAAGATAGAAATATAAATCATATTAGAGCTCAGAAAACATCTCACAATGGAATGGAATAAAATATAATATAATCAAATACAGCCTTACCAACGTAATAATAGTGCTTAATCAGTATCCAAAGCTATTGTGATACCCCACGTCTGTTAATGTCACCCTTTAACAGAATGCATAAAGTTCCGCGAAGCGTTATAGGTAAATGGAAATAGAAACATCACAAGACAGATATAAAATAGCAGCGGAATTTAAAACTTTATTTTTCAAACAGAAAACATCGTGGTCCAAAATCCGGTTACCACATAAGTCTGAAATTCAAAAAACCCATTACATCAAATTAAAATTTCTGCCTCGTACTAAAATCCTCATAGTATAGAAATATAAAATCATTGTCCCCAAAAATAGCCATAGCGTGGTAGGCAGGTAATCAAAGCGGTACATCTTAGTAGCTCCAAGCATACATAGAAGAAAGAATCCTAATTAAACCTGAGTATTCCTACTTGAGAACCTAGGAATGGAAGGAAGAGAGAGAAAAGGAAACAAAATGGGTCAGACGTAAAGTCTGGCGAGTCCAGTTACTTTTAGCACATAAATAAGTAAAAGAATCATGATAGGCACATAAACGAGATGAAAGAGATAACAGTATCATAAGACAGGTATAATAGACTGAGTAGGATAAGCAGAATGAACAGAACAGATTATGCTTCTCAAATACCTTTCTCTGCACAAATACTAGTATAATAGAAACAGAATGATCCCAACAAAAAAATGGTAGATTTAGGTCTACTTCTAGTGACGGGTTTTACCTCCAAACGATAATAACAGCCAGCCCAATAGAAATAATAGGTGTTACCCCAACCGATAATAACGGGCTCCAAATAGGCAGAACTAGATGTAACCTAATTACTACCCCAAGCGATCGGCTCCCTATCCCATAAATATCCCGTATTGGTCCCATAATAGGATGTATCACTTCCTAAAGTGGCAACCCCTAGATGGACACATCCATATCTACTGATGTCACAACGTCTTGATTTCCCGATCAGTCCGGAACCATGCACGCACATGACTCCATTGGAATGCGCTGTTCACGCTTCCACCCATATGAACCTCTTATAACCAGCTCAGCAAGTGTGCCCTGACCACTACCTAGTTTGGGGTCACCCTTTGAATACCAGTATGGGTTACTAACTAATACGGGTCTCACACAACAGATGATACAAGCCACCCCCAGGCTTGCATCCCCACTACTAGGATTTTGACAGGTTATGCCTTACAAATTAACAAGCCCGCATAACCCCAACATATAAAACAGGTTAAGTTTATCAGGTTCGTATAACCCCCACAGATTTACTTAACCGCCCACGGATTCAAGCAAGTCTACTTAACCCTTACACAATTTGACAGGTACATGTAACCCTCATAGATTTAAACAGGTTAAGTATTATAGGTTAACAAGTTATTATCATTCCCCGTACATGTATGTTAATGCACCAGACCTCTCACATTAAGTTGACTATTTGTTGATGTTGGATATGTTGGGCGATTCCAGGTAGAATTCTACCACAATTTGGATTTAACCTCGTGTCTTAGCACCGTTACTTGTACAATTCTACACTAGACCCGTCACATTAAATTAACCACTTGTGGATGCTGGATTTGCCTGGCGGTTCCGGGCAGACTTCTACCACGAGTTGAATCTAACCTCGTGTCTAGGTGTAGTTACAATTTCTGTTTACTCTAAATTTAGGCATATTCGTACTTAAACAATCATTCATGTTTATCATAGATCTTTCATGCCCTTACCCTCAAACCATAAATCATCATATAAGATATGCCCCAAATTAAAGTCTCAGATCACATTATAGGTTATGCCCCAAATCCCAGTCATGTTTTATAATACAAGTTATGCCCCAATGTATCATTCCCAACAATTCCTAATTTTGTACGTCCGCATATTTCAGCGATAGGCCTAGGCTCGAAGGTAGCCTGGTTATAAAAAAAAGGAAGGAGGGAGAGAGGAGAACAGAAATAGGCATAATAACATAATATGTATAAGATAATATAAATGGGCATAATAGAGATAAGCATGTAAGGACTAAACAGTAGATCAGGTGTACAAGTAATGGCAGATCTATTTATTTATGATTTAGGTTATTAACAGGCATAGGTTTAGATCCTAACTTACAAACATGAAAGGATTAATTATTAAATTTTTGTATCTAAAAGCAACATAAATCCAAGAGACTCGATATAAAGAACTGAGAAAAGAGTGTTGATTTTGTAGCAGAGATTCTTGTATACGAATAAGTCGTTGTTGCAGAAGAATAGGCTAATTCAATCTGAGCTAGGCCAGCATCTCATTATCTCCATTGTTTTGGATGAATAAACAATAGAAATAAGGTCCTTTTTATAGCCTCAAGCCAACAAATTTGGTTAAGAAACAAGCCCAGGTTCAGAGAATGGATCCGGCCGGATCCTCGGGCGGGTTGACCCCAGGGTCGACCCTAAGATCGACACCCCCTTGTGTGGGTCGACCCCCATAGGGAATGGGTCGACCCCTAACGGTTCGATCCCTCGCTTGGTTTCCTGCTCTATGATTTTGAATTATTTTGAATATTCTAGACTGGTTTGTTCATACATATTTTGCCTATATGTATCAAAGCTTAATAACTTCTTCTTACGATGTCCGTTTTACGCAAATTCGGAGTCTATGTTAAGAAGAATTCCAGGACGAACAAAATGGTACAATACGATTATCTTAATTCCCTATATTTAATTAAGTATTCTTTAGTTTATTGTTATAATGTCCTTTAAAATTACAAGGTGTTACATTCTCCCCTACTTAAAGGATTTCGTCCCCGAAATCACTAAGTTACGAAGAATGTATATCCTAACAACCACATCCATCTACTCATTCATCAATCACAGGCATCGATTGTCCTTAAAATATTTCTTATTCTTTTATGAACATATGCAGTAGTTTGTGTATATTTCCTTGTACTAATGCAAAAAAAATCAGACGATCTACTGATTCAGTTGACCTCCTTAATGCAATATATGATAATACCATACATCCTATCATGTATGCAAATAATCCTAATATATCATGTAAACTCTAAATGTGTGCACAACCATCCATCCAAATGCAACATCCATATGACGACATACTCGTTTCCAACCATAAAAAGAAGAAAAATGCACACTCATCCATATGCAGTATGAGAGTGATTGAGCCGTTCTAGTGCCTAATTGTGTGTATCTGCATCCACGAGCAACCACTAGAAAACACTTGCATCCACTTGCATCCATCAAACATAACATGTTTCAAACACATGTTTACACCCATTAGTTTTCTACTTAAAGTTCAAAGAATTGATCAATAGGATACAAACGAATGATAGAAACAAGTACAGATAAAAGCTTGGAAAAAGAAGCTAAGAACATACCCTTGAGAAGAAAAGGTTACTAAGCGCTAATCTTGTTTTCGGTCTCCTAAGTTGCATTTTCGCAATCTTCTCCCATTGTACTTTCATCAACTTGACCTCTCGATTGCGGAGCTTCTTAACCTTTGATCCAAGTACACGGGTAGGAACTCATATAACTGTTGCCTCCTTTTCTACCTCTACCTCCTCAAGCATGTTCGGCTTAACTACCTCTACCGTACCGTGCAGACACTTCTGCAAATGAGAAATATGGAAAACATCATTCACACTTGCCAATCTCTCTGGTTGCTTTACTCTATAGGTCATTTGACCAATCCTTTCCATTATGGGAAATGGTCCTACAAAACTTGGCGCTAATTTCCCTACTGATCCAAAGCGAACCACATTCCTCAAAGTTGATACCTTGACGAAAACCATGTCTCTTAACTCAAAATCAATATCAGTACTTATGTAACAACCCGTAAAATGCGAGCCAGTTTGAAATTTTTATTTTGGCAATTTTAGCGAATTTTGATTATTTAAAATAGATTATTTTAAATAATATCGACGAGAAAATTTATTTTTAATATAATTCGACGTATATATTATACGCGTCGTCGTTAGAATATAAATAATTATATATAATTATAAAAGGAATTGAAAATGGCGCGGTAGTTCGAAAATTCGATTTCTAATTTCGAATGAATATACAGAATTCAATATAAGTCAGAATTGAACGAAACCAGAAATATTTGAATCTGTATAACTATATCTTTGTAACGAAGTTAACAAACTGAGATTTCATCTTAGAAATGATAAGATATGTCCAGTTTAAAATTAGAAATAGTCGCTGTGGAATTTATATATATTTTTATATATATAAGGCCCTTAAAAATGGACATTTTGCAAATGACCTCGGATTTCGACGAAACCAGTTTTTTTGGGTCCGTGGTGTCGAATTATTGCTAGATTTCAAATTTCATAATTTTTCGAATTAGTATGTGAGCGTGGCAAAGGAAAACGCGTTTGACCAGTTTCAGTTGATTTTAATCGACTGGAAATTGGCCATTTTTCTAACGGTCTCAGAATTCGACGAAACTAGTTTTGTTAGGACCGTATCGTCAATACGAAGCTAGAAAATATTTTCCAGGAATTTTTAAAGTTCGTATGTGACCCCGGTAATTTGAAATGTACGTTTAAAATTCAATATAAAGAGTTATATTTTAAATTTAACGGAAACTGACTATAACAGTCGAAATGGCTTACGAAACCTATTCCATTGTGTCCGGGATGGGGGTAGTTAGCTAGGGGCGACACTGGTTCGGTTTGATTTGGAGTTTAAATGTAAATTCCCTTTTTAAAAGAAAAATAGAATTAAATATTAATTAAAATAATTATATTTATATAATACCCCCCATACCTTTTCTTCCCTCCCCGTTCATTCAGAGAATAAAAGAAATAATAAAAAAAAAAACGACGAATAGGGGGGCGCGATTCGCCGCCACCTGCCATCGACCGACCGCCCCCCCTTCCACTGGCGCCGCACCGCCTAAGTCTCCCCCCCCTCTTGTCGACCTTCCTCCTACACCAGCCCCCCCCTTAAACCGCGCACCCCTAGAACCCTAGCCCCAAATCCCAACAACCGCCGACCACCGCGCCTGGTGCCAAACCCCCACCACCACGTGCGAAGCTTCCAGTCCAACCTCCGCCTCCTCTTGGATCTGACGCGCCTCAAACAGGCCCCCCTTTTGTAAGTAAAACCGATTTTGTTTTATTTTATTTTACTGTAAAACTGTTTTTTTATTATTTTCATTTAATGATTTAAAACTGAATTTTATTAATGATTTAAAACTGAATTTTATTAATGATTTAAAACTGAAATTTTATAATAAAATAAAAACTGATGTTTTAATAAAATAAAAACTGATTAAAAAAAAAGGGTATTTAAAACAGAATATAAAAACTGATTTTTTAGAATATTAAAACTGATTTTATTTTAAAGGGTTTAAACGTTAAAATAGAAAAGGTATGATTTTTATATTTTTAAAGTATTAAAAAGATAATCTTTACTATATAGAAATATTAAAAATATGATTTTTATATTTTCAAAGTATTAAAAATATAATCTTTATAGGATAAAGAATATAAAAATATCATCTTTGTATATGTAGCAAAATAAAAATCTGATTTTTATTTTATATACATTGAGATAAAGTGGTGATTTTCATAACGACAAAAACTTTATTTTTATAAAGGCGAAAACTTTATTTTTATAAAGGCGAAATCAATATTTTTGAAATGGAATTTTTATATATTGAACTTCGATAGAGAAATAGAATTTTTATATATTGAACTTCGATAGGAAAATAGAATTTTTATATATTGAACTTCGATAGAAAAATGGAATTTTTATATATTGAACTTCGATAGAAAAATAGAATTTTTATATATTGAACTTCGATAGGAAAAATAGAATTTTTATATATTGAACTTCGATAGAGAAATAGAATTTTTATATATTGAACTTCGATAGGAAAATAGAATTTTTATATATTGAACTTCGATAGAAAAATGGAATTTTTATATATTGAACTTCGATAGAAAAATAGGATTTTTATATATTGAATAGCGAAGTAAAATTCGATTTTTACATATGTAGTGAAAGCGGACAACGAAAGCGACAAAAGGCGAAACGACGAGGACTTCTGCAAATGAAGTGCCGTGGAGCTAGGATAGCTATATGTGAGAATTTCTCACCTTTCAATTTACTTTTCTAGTTATATATATATACTAGGATGCAGACGGTGTTTAGTAGCACCCGACACAATCGTCCACAGACCATGGACTTGTTTGTTTGGCTGTTTGGTTATTGATGGTGATATTGGTTTGAATGTGGTTTGTGGTGTGAAAAATCGAATCGATAAATTGGTTAGGATTAGACGTGCGCCGTTATAAGGCGAAGGAGTAAGGCTAGGTTAGACCCTTACTCCAAATTTTTTGGTTTGCATAACGAAAGTGAATTTGATTGATGTGTGAATGGCGTGGGCCTTCACTAGACCGGGGATAAGGCTGGGCCTTGTCCCGTTTCTAGTATCGTGCCGTTATGCCGCCGAAATTTTCTAAAATATGTTAGAAAAATAAAAATATCATTTTATTTAAAGAATGAACTGAATAGAAATTCATATGTTGGAATAAAATGTTTTATCGTTAAAAATATAATTTTTAACGTGAAAGTGAATAAAATAGAATATTCATTTACAAACCAGACGGTTTGTTTATGTACACCTATTTGAATGACATTGATTGGGACGATAAATTTTACACATCGCCCAACTGCACAAATAAAATATTTGTTTGATTGTTTGAAACCCTACACGGGTGTTAGGATGAAATATGCAGTTCACTCATCCTGATTGATTAAATATGTCGATCGATTGATTGACAGGCTGTTATAAGCGTTAGATCTCTATATTTGATGCTTATACAGTGTAGTGCACTTTGGTTGATGGTTGATTATTTTTCAATGCTATGATATTCATGTGTTGTATGAAAATCCATATAATGAACTTTATATGGTAATTGATTGGGCCTCATTCCAATTTGAAAAATAAAGAATATAAAAAAAAAATAAAAGTTCATGTGTTGATAGTACTCATCTATTGAGATTGGTCATGTGTTGAACGAAATATTTTGATAATAACAACGATTTTGAAGAAGAAATATTTGAAATAGAATATTTGAAAATAGAAATTTGTGAAGCCGTGTTGGTTAGATTGACGCCATTTTGACGTAAACGATATTTATATCGATTTATTCGATTTCGAATAGAAATGAATTGAAAACGATTTCGAATAGAAATGAATTGAAAACGATTTCGAATAGAATTGAATTGAAAACGATTTTGAAATGAATTGAAAATGAATTCAAATTGAATTGAAATTTGAATTGAATAGAAATGAATTTTGAAACAAATTTATAAAGAAGAATTCAATTTTGATTTGAATTGAAATGGAAGTTGAAATTGCTTTTGAAACGAATTTAAAACTATTAATATAATTCGTTTTAAATAGAAATCGACGAAATATATATTATATATATTATATATATAATATAATGGCCTGAATAGAACGCGCCGCGTCGCGGCAGTTCGCGAATTTCGACCATTTATTTCGAACGGACATTACGGGAGATCCGACCGTCGGATTCTCCTAAAACCGGAACCGTTGGGTTCGTATCGAAAAGAGCTTTCTAATGAATGTTAGAAATTTGAAATCTAACGGTTGGATTTGGAGATACGTCCAAATCAAATTCGAAAAAGGTCGCTGTAAGTGCAGTTCGATGGCCGTTGATGGAAATCGACTGTACGGGCCTTGATAAAATTATTAAAAATAGTAATAATTTGTGTAAAATCATAAGAAATGATTTAGAAAGAATTGGGATGAAAAACTCCATATTTGAAAAGATAAAAATAGATTTTTATCGAAATGAACTAGTTTTGAACTAGAATTATAATTCTATTTATTTTTAAATAAATAAATTGAATTCGAAAAGGGTTTTAAAAATAACCGAAATTTCCAATGATTGCATTGGAGTGGATTTGAATCGAAATTGTCTTCGGAATATTTCGATGTTGGAATTCGTGATTATACAGGTGTTGTTATGGAAATTTGAAAGATATATATTGATATCGTTATTTCCAATACGACATTTGTTAGTCGTAGAATTCGATATTGAATATAAGCCGATATATTTTCTATTCAGAGCCTTGTATTGAATATCAAATGGGATTTGGGTTTGTCGTGAATGGTGTCTTCACTAACACTGTTCTTGAACCCAGTTGAGAAAAGATTAAATCTTTTTATTTAGATTTAATGAAGTGTACCAATTAAATAACATTTAATTGGAATTGAATCGATATTGATTTTTGGGTTTATCGTGAACAGTGTTTTAAATAACAACTCGTTCTTTAACCCGATGATTAATGAATGTGATTTTGGGTTTATCGTGAACCTGTTTTTAAATGACACTGATTCTTTAACCCAGTCAAAGATTAAAACTAAGTGGAGTTTTAATGAATCTTTAATTAGATTGAAAAGATCGAGAATGGAGTATCACCAGTTTTGCTCCAGGCGATAGTTAAATCTTTAATTAGATTTGAACGTGAAATTTAGAAACTAACTGTCGGTTAGCCAAGCAGAATGGTTTTCTGGATATTGATCTGATGTTGGTTTCGGCCTTCGGGGTTAATATTTGGGGAATTATTCTCTTGATTAATTTACGGTTAGTGACTAATGAATTGGAATGAGGCGTATGTTGTGTTTGTGTAACACTTTTATAATATATACGCGAGTTATTCGGAAAGACCGGGTTTATCCCATTCTGAATAACTGATACGACGATAAGTCGAAGATGAAGACGGTGGTCGAAGACCGGAGGTCTTCACGTCGTTTGGGTGATAACTGATGATCTTGATTGGGCTGTACACCCAAGAAGATGGAAACAGTTAGTGATCGTCCAGACGTACTTGGAGATCGATGGATATGCGGGGTACTAGGTGCCTCCGGTTTCGTTCAGACCCAGAACGGACTTGTAAATGGACTGTGTGTCTGACATCGGATTTCATTCTGTGTGACTGATATCGGTTGCATAGGATGGCTTGCCTGTGTGGCATGCTAAGATGCAAATGATCGAGGCTTCTGTTGAAAAGCAAAGTCTTGTGGTGATGATCAAAGCACGGCGTTTGTGGCGTAGCTTTGTGTAACGTTTACCTCGCGTGTTTCACACCCGGTATGAACCAAAAACGGGAGACGGACCTCAGGGAGGACTTGCGTTTCTTTCTAGTTAGAAGTGGCGTCAGTGGTTTTACACGCCCTGACGAGTTTGACTTATGTGGTTGTTGCTGTTGCGAGGCGCCTCGGTTATATCGGTTTCGGCCGAATGCATTCTGGTCGGCTGACGGGCCAGACTTACACCCCATAGGGTGGGGAAACGTAGTGTTCAGGCATTTTAATCCACATCGGTGGACCGGCCCTGTCGCTCCAAGGTCACTCGAGCTCTGACCTGTGGCTCGGGCTAGAGAGTCACGAATCGGTTGAGGACTATCTTTTGCCTCAGTTCATAGACGGAAATCCAATTTCCAAATACGTGACATTTGCGGTTTTAATTGTAAAACTATTATGGCGACATGATATATGGTACCCATGCCGCCTATGATTGATACTTATGATTTGAAGTTGTTTTATACACTATGCACTTATTATAGTATCAAATGATTTGTTTCAAACGTATCAAGCATTCTTTGGCTGTTATAAGGGAAAACCCTATCCCCCGGCTTGCGTTGCATTGTGTGATAGGACATGGGTCTTATAACAGCTTCATTTTTCTTTATTTAGCATTGCGCTGTTTGTTTTATGCACTGGTATTCTTGGGAGGAAACCCGTTCCGTGTTATACGGCGTGGTCCCTTGATTTACCTAATGATTTAAAATAAAGATTAATAACTGTTTTAGTTCTCACACCAGTCACATGACTGACCTGGAGTTTATTGTTTTAACCTAAACTCTGGGTGCCCCTATTTTGACACGGGCAGCTAGTAGTTTTGGTTTTGCAGATTTATATTCACAGGATCCTGGTTTACAGCTGGAACGATATCCGGAAAGCTTTGTATCCGTATATCTCATTCTAGTTGTGTATTGTATTATTTTTCCGCTGCTATGTATTTAAATGTAATTTAAATCTCTGATAACTCTGTGTAATGATTATTCATTTATACTCTGTATATTCTTGTAATCTGATGCATTGTTGTGATATACAATGAAATGTTCTTCTGTATGTGTTCTGTTGTGGTTTGTTCTCTAACTATCCGACGCTTTCCTTTACGGGGAAGTTGCGGGTCTTCACAGTTGGTATCAGAGCTTTGGTTTACAAAGCTCAGAGAACAAGGCACATTAGAACCATACGAAAGAATTCATCAGATATTGGATTAGTAAAATCCAATGGGAATGACTCGTTAGAGATGGGATCAGTAGTATCCTAGAACGAGTGTGAAGAGTATATTTTTGAAAATGAAAACAAATTTTGTTTTGAAAATTTAAATCAATTATTCGTATTTGATTATTTATTTATATTGATGTGGACAATCCAGTATATATAGATTTTGCGTATACGTCTGATCCGCGTGTATTCGAAGTTTTAATATATTGGATAGATATAGAATCACACTCTAGTCGCCCGGAGAAAGTACTGATGATAGCACGTGCATCATCAGTATTTATGTTCGTGTTTCGAAGGTGTGATTTTCTATATATTTCCATTGGACTGGTGTGAGAACCAAAACTAATATAGTTAGAACACTTTGTTGTGATTTGGCATCAAAAACATGATTTTTGTATATGTATCAAAATTATGAATTTGAAACTCTAATCCACTAATTGATTGATGTTTGTGTTGTTTGTTTATTTGTTTGATAATTTTGAACCATTATGCCTGATTGAACCAAATATTGAATTGTATTGGAATTTGGTCGCATTTTCTTGCATATACATATACTTATATTGAACAGGTCATAGCAAGGAGGCTAGAGCCAGAGAATAAAATTTGTTTGCCCGACAAATAGGTACATGTTTATTACATAATTTCCTGTTTTGTTTGGGTGATGATGATTTTGTGAGCCTATTGGCTAGCCGCTTGGCTTTTTCTTTTTCTTTTTGAGATCTGAAGGACCGGGGAAGCTATTTGAAATTCCCCGATGCTCCCGGTGCAGGGGAGGTTATGGCGAAATTTTTCGAAAAATTAGGGTGTTAGCCAAATTTTTGAAATTTTGAAAATTCTCAGAAACTAAAGAGTTGGAGAATGGAAGCCAGATCGAGCGTAGAGTTGAATAATCAAACCGCTTTCGACTTTGTTCCTTTTCGGGGACGAAAAGTTTTAAGTGGGGGAGATTGTAACAACCCGTAAAATGCGAGCCAGTTTGAAATTTTTATTTTGGCAATTTTAGCGAATTTTGATTATTTAAAATAGATTATTTTAAATAATATCGACGAGAAAATTTATTTTTAATATAATTCGACGTATATATTATACGCGTCGTCGTTAGAATATAAATAATTATATATAATTATAAAAGGAATTGAAAATGGCGCGGTAGTTCGAAAATTCGATTTCTAATTTCAAATGAATATACAGAATTCAATATAAGTCAGAATTGAACGAAACAAGAAATATTTGAATCTGTATAACTATATCTTTGTAACAAAGTTAACAAACTGAGATTTCATCTTAGAAATGATAAGATATGTCCAGTTTAAAATTAGAAATAGTCGCTGTGGAATTTATATATATTTTTATATATATAAGGCCCTTAAAAATGGACATTTTGCAAATGACCTCGGATTTCGACGAAACCAGTTTTGTTGGGTCCGTGGTGTCGAATTATTGCTAGATTTCAAATTTCATAATTTTTCGAATCAGTATGTGAGCGTGGCAAAGGAAAACGCGTTTGACCAGTTTCAGTTGATTTTAATCGACTGGAAATTGGCCATTTTTCTAACGGTCTCAGAATTCGACGAAACTAGTTTTGTTAGGACCGTATCGTCAATACGAAGCTAGAAAATATTTTCCAGGAATTTTTAAAGTTCGTATGTGACCCCGGTAATTTGAAATGTACGTTTAAAATTCAATATAAAGATTTATATTTTAAATTTAACGGAAACTGACTATAACAGTCGAAATGACTTACGAAACCTATTCCATTGTGTCCGGGATGGGGGTAGTTAGCTAGGGGCGACACTGGTTCGGTTTGATTTGGAGTTTAAATGTAAATTCCCTTTTTAAAAGAAAAATAGAATTAAATATTAATTAAAATAATTATATTTATATAATACCCCCCCATACCTTTTCTTCCCTCCCCGTTCATTCAGAGAATAAAAGAAAAAAAAAAAAAAACGACGAATAGGGGGGCGCGATTCGCCGCCACCTGCCATCGACCGACCGCCCCCCCTTCCACTGGCGCCGCACCGCCTAAGTCTCCCCCCCTCTTGTCGACCTTCCTCCTACACCAGCCCCCCCCCCCTTAAACCGCGCACCCCTAGAACCCTAGCCCCAAATCCCAACAACCGCCGACCACCGCGCCTGGTGCCAAACCCCCACCACCACGTGCGAAGCTTCCAGTCCAACCTCCGCCTCCTCTTGGATCTGACGCGCCTCAAACAGGCCCCCCTTTTGTAAGTAAAACCGATTTTGTTTTATTTTATTTTACTGTAAAACTGTTTTTTTATTATTTTCATTTAATGATTTAAAACTGAATTTTATTAATGATTTAAAACTGAATTTTATTAATGATTTAAAACTGAAATTTTATAATAAAATAAAAACTGATGTTTTAATAAAATAAAAACTGATTAAAAAAAAGGGTATTTAAAACAGAATATAAAAACTGATTTTTTTTTAGAATATTAAAACTGATTTTATTTTAAAGGGTTTAAACGTTAAAATAGAAAAGGTATGATTTTTATATTTTTAAAGTATTAAAAAGATAATCTTTACTATATAGAAATATTAAAAATATGATTTTTATATTTTCAAAGTATTAAAAATATAATCTTTATAGGATAGAGAATATAAAAATATCATCTTTGTATATGTAGCAAAATAAAAATCTGATTTTTATTTTATATACGTTGAGATAAAGTGGTGATTTTCATAACGACAAAAACTTTATTTTTATAAAGGCGAAAACTTTATTTTTATAAAGGCGAAATCAATATTTTTGAAATGGAATTTTTATATATTGAACTTCGATAGAGAAATATAATTTTTATATATTGAACTTCGATAGGAAAATAGAATTTTTATATATTGAACTTCGATAGAAAAATGGAATTTTTATATATTGAACTTCGATAGAAAAATAGAATTTTTATATATTGAACTTCGATAGGAAAAATAGAATTTTTATATATTGAACTTCGATAGAGAAATAGAATTTTTATATATTGAACTTCGATAGAGAAATAGAATTTTTATATATTGAACTTCGATAGGAAAATAGAATTTTTATATATTGAACTTCGATAGAAAAATGGAATTTTTATATATTGAACTTCGATAGAAAAATAGGATTTTTATATATTGAATAGCGAAGTAAAATTCGATTTTTACATATGTAGTGAAAGCGGACAACGAAAGCGACAAAAGGCGAAACGACGAGGACTTCTGCAAATGAAGTGCCGTGGAGCTAGGATAGCTATATGTGAGAATTTCTCACCTTTCAATTTACTTTTCTAGTTATATATATATACTAGGATGCAGACGGTGTTTAGTAGCACCCGACACAATCGTCCACAGACCATGGACTTGTTTGTTTGGCTGTTTGGTTATTGATGGTGATATTGGTTTGAATGTGGTTTGTGGTGTGAAAAATCGAATCGATAAATTGGTTAGGATTAGACGTGCGCCGTTATAAGGCGAAGGAGTAAGGCTAGGTTAGACCCTTACTCCAAATTTTGTGGTTTGCATAACGAAAGTGAATTTGATTGATGTGTGAATGGCGTGGGCCTTCACTAGACCGGGGATAAGGCTGGGCCTTGTCCCGTTTCTAGTATCGTGCCGTTATGCCGCCGAAATTTTCTAAAATATGTTAGAAAAATAAAAATATCATTTTATTTAAAGAATGAAATGAATAGAAATTCATATGTTGGAATAAAATGTTTTATCGTTAAAAATATAATTTTTAACGTGAAAGTGAATAAAATAGAATATTCATTTACAAACCAGACGGTTTGTTTATGTACACCTATTTGAATGACATTGATTGGGACGATAAATTTTACACATCGCCCAACTGCACAAATAAAATATTTGTTTGATTGTTTGAAACCCTACACGGGTGTTAGGATGAAATATGCAGTTCACTCATCCTGATTGATTAAATATGTCGATCGATTGATTGACAGGCTGTTATAAGCGTTAGATCTCTATATTTGATGCTTATACAGTGTAGTGCACTTTGGTTGATGGTTGATTATTTTTCAATGCTATGATATTCATGTGTTGTATGAAAATCCATATAATGAACTTTATATGGTAATTGATTGGGCCTCATTCCAATTTGAAAAATAAAGAATATAAAAAAAAAAAAAAGTTCATGTGTTGACAGTACTCATCTATTGAGATTGGTCATGTGTTGAACGAAATATTTTGATAATAACAACGATTTTGAAGAAGAAATATTTGAAATAGAATATTTGAAAATAGAAATTTGTGAAGCCGTGTTGGTTAGATTGACGCCATTTTGACGTAAACGATATTTATATCGATTTATTCGATTTCGAATAGAAATGAATTGAAAACGATTTCGAATAGAAATGAATTGAAAACGATTTCGAATAGAATTGAATTGAAAACGATTTTGAAATGAATTGAAAATGAATTCAAATTGAATTGAAATTTGAATTGAATAGAAATGAATTTTGAAACAAATTTATAAAGAAGAATTCAATTTTGATTTGAATTGAAATGGAAGTTGAAATTGCTTTTGAAACGAATTTAAAACTATTAATATAATTCGTTTTAAATAGAAATCGACGAAATATATATTATATATATTATATATATAATATAATGGCCTGAATAGAATGCGCCGCGTCGCGGCAGTTCGCGAATTTCGACCATTTATTTCGAACGGACATTACGGGAGATCCGACCGTCGGATTCTCCTAAAACCGGAACCGTTGGGTTCGTATCGAAAAGAGCTTTCTAATGAATATTAGAAATTTGAAATCTAACGGTTGGATTTGGAGATACGTCCAAATCAAATTCGAAAAAGGTCGCTGTAAGTGCAGTTCGATGGCCGTTGATGGAAATCGACTGTACGGGCCTTGATAAAATTATTAAAAATAGTAATAATTTGTGTAAAATCATAAGAAATGATTTAGAAAGAATTGGGATGAAAAACTCCATATTTGAAAAGATAAAAATAGATTTTTATCGAAATGAACTAGTTTTGAACTAGAATTATAATTCTATTTATTTTTAAATAAATAAATTGAATTCGAAAAGGGTTTTAAAAATAACCGAAATTTCCAATGATTGCATTGGAGTGGATTTGAATCGAAATTGTCTTCGGAATATTTCGATGTTGGAATTCGTGATTATACAGGTGTTGTTATGGAAATTTGAAAGATATATATTGATATCGTTATTTCCAATACGACATTTGTTAGTCGTAGAATTCGATATTGAATATAAGCCGATATATTTTCTATTCAGAGCCTTGTATTGAATATCAAATGGGATTTGGGTTTGTCGTGAATGGTGTCTTCACTAACACTGTTCTTGAACCCAGTTGAGAAAAGATTAAATCTTTTTATTTAGATTTAATGAAGTGTACCAATTAAATAACATTTAATTGGAATTGAATCGATATTGATTTTTGGGTTTATCGTGAACAGTGTTTTAAATAACAACTCGTTCTTTAACCCGATGATTAATGAATGTGATTTTGGGTTTATCGTGAACCGTGTTTTTAAATGACACTGATTCTTTAACCCAGTCAAAGATTAAAACTAAGTGGAGTTTTAATGAATCTTTAATTAGATTGAAAAGATCGAGAATGGAGTATCACCAGTTTTGCTCCAGGCGATAGTTAAATCTTTAATTAGATTTGAACATGAAATTTAGAAACTAACTGTCGGTTAGCCAAGCAGAATGGTTTTCTGGATATTGATCTGATGTTGGTTTCGGCCTTCGGGGTTAATATTTGGGGAATTATTCTCTTGATTAATTTACGGTTAGTGACTAATGAATTGGAATGAGGCGTATGTTGTGTTTGTGTAACACTTTCATAATATATACGCGAGTTATTCGGAAAGACCGGGTTTATCCCATTCTGAATAACTGATACGACGATAAGTCGAAGATGAAGACGGTGGTCGAAGACCGGAGGTCTTCACGTCGTTTGGGTGATAACTGATGATCTTGATTGGGCTGTACACCCAAGAAGATGGAAACAGTTAGTGATCGTCCAGACGTACTTGGAGATCGATGGATATGCGGGGTACTAGGTGCCTCCGGTTTCGTTCAGACCCAGAACGGACTTGTAAATGGACTGTGTGTCTGACATCGGATTTCATTCTGTGTGACTGATATCGGTTGCATAGGATGGCTTGCCTGTGTGGCATGCTAAGATGCAAATGATCGAGGCTTCTGTTGAAAAGCAAAGTCTTGTGGTGATGATCAAAGCACGGCCTTTGTGGCGTAGCTTTGTGTAACGTTTACCTCGCGTGTTTCACACCCGGTATGAACCAAAAACGGGAGACGGACCTCAGGGAGGACTTGCGTTTCTTTCTAGTTAGAAGTGGCGTCAGTGGTTTTACACGCCCTGACGAGTTTGACTTATGTGGTTGTTGCTGTTGCGAGGCGCCTCGGTTATATCGATTTCGGCCGAATGCATTCTGGTCGGCTGACGGGCCAGACTTACACCCCATAGGGTGGGGAAACGTAGTGTTCAGGCATTTTAATCCACATCGGTGGACCGGCCCTGTCGCTCCAAGGTCACTCGAGCTCTGACCTGTGGCTCGGGCTAGAGAGTCACGAATCGATTGAGGACTATCTTTTGCCTCGGTTCATAGACGGAAATCCAATTTCCAAATACGTGACATTTGCGGTTTTAATTGTAAAACTATTATGGCGTCATGATATATGGTACCCATGCCGCCTATGATTGATACTTATGATTTGAAGTTGTTTTATACACTATGCACTTATTATAGTATCAAATGATTTGTTTCAAACGTATCAAGCATTCTTTGGCTGTTATAAGGGAAAACCCTATCCCCCGGCTTGCGTTGCATTGTGTGATAGGACATGGGTCTTATAACAGCTTCATTTTTCTTTATTTAGCATTGCGCTGTTTGTTTTATGCACTGGTATTCTTGGGAGGAAACCCGTTCCGTGTTATACGGCGTGGTCCCTTGATTTACCTAATGATTTAAAATAAAGATTAATAACTGTTTTAGTTCTCACACCAGTCACATGACTGACCTGGAGTTTATTGTTTTAACCTAAACTCTGGGTGCCCCTATTTTGACACGGGCAGCTAGTAGTTTTGGTTTTGCAGATTTATATTCACAGGATCCTGGTTTACAGCTGGAACGATATCCGGAAAGCTTTGTATCCGTATATCTCATTCTAGTTGTGTATTGTATTATTTTTCCGCTGCTATGTATTTAAATGTAATTTAAATCTCTGATAACTCTGTGTAATGATTATTCATTTATACTCTGTATATTCTTGTAATCTGATGCATTGTTGTGATATACAATGAAATGTTCTTCTGTATGTGTTCTGTTGTGGTTTGTTCTCGAACTATCCGACGCTTTCCTTTACGGGGAAGTTGCGGGTCTTCACAACTTATGTTATCTGCATAGGACTTCTACCTGTCCTAAGCTATCTTCATGCGTCTGCAGATAAGATCAATCTTCTCTGAATCTTTCTAATCATTTAATGTCCAAGTATAAGCCTATCTGTAGACTCCCACCAATAAATCGGTGATCTACTGGGTCATGCATACAATGCTTCGAAGGGTGCCATGCCAATACTAGCCTAATAATTGTTGTTGTAGGCGAACTCCACCAATGGAAGATGCTCTTCCTAAGTCCCTTCAAAGTCTAGGATACACAGCCTCAAAAGATCCTCAAGAACTCTATTCACCCTCTCAGTCTGCCCATCGATCTGAGTGTGATATGCGGTGCTCAAACATAACTGTGTGCTTGCAAATTTCCCCAGATCTCACTGGTAAAGATGGGATCATGATCATTTACTATGTTGGAAGGTACTCCATGTAGTCAAACTATCTCACGAAGTTAAATTGATGCAAACCATGATGCCATTCTCTTGCTCTTAACAGGAATGAAATGAGCGATCTTAGTAAGCCTCTCTACTATATCCCAGATGCTGGTACTTCTCTTCCTCGATCTAGGAAAACCATCAATGAAATCCATAGATATGCTCTCCCACTTCCATTGTGGGACCTCGAAAGGGTGCAACAACCTGGCAGGCTTTTTTCTGTTTAGCTTTAACTTGCTGGCATATCAAACATTGAGCTATGAATTCTGATACATCTTTCTTCATCCTATCCCAAAAGAAAACCCTCTTCATATCTCTATACATATTATTACCACCCAGATGGATGGTCATTCTAGAATGATGGGCTTCTTCAAGGACTGTCTTCAACAGACTCTCAACTTGGGGAACACAATGCCTTCCATCCCTTCATAGCCACCCTTTGCCGTCTATGGAGTATCTAGTATGGTGACTAGAAGTCTCTCCTCTGTTGAGCCTATCCAAGATGTCTGCTATTTGTGGGTCTTTTCACTGTGAAGATCCTATTTGATCCAAAAGAGTAGGTCGCACCTCTAACGATGCCAATAAACCAGGTGTAAACTCCGTAGGGGGCCTAAAATCGAAGGCCGATATATACTCCAAACTCTACCTCTCTACAAATAGAGGACTCACGGTCACCCTCTGCCTACTCAACGCGTCCGCCACCACATTGCACTTACCAGGGGAATAAGCAATCTCAAAGTCATTGGATGTTAGGAACTCCATCCGTCTTTGCTGTCTTAAGTGGAGATCCTTTTTCTAGAACAGTTATTTGAGAGGTTTACGGTCTGTGTATAACTCGAACTTCTCTCCAAGTAGATAATGTTGCTAAGAATTAAGTGGAAATACAATAGCAGCCAATTCCAAATCATGAGTGGGGTAGTTTTTCTCATGTTCCTTCAACTGTCTACTCCCGTAGCATACTACCCTTCCCCCTTACATCAAAATGGCACTGAGTCCTGTACCACATGCGTCAGTGTACACTGTGAATACCTTGCTCCCTTCAGGCAATGTCAGAACTGGGCCTATTGTCAAAGTCTTCTTTAATCGCTAAAAAGCATCCTCGTGATCAACGTTCGAAGCAAAGGTCAGATTCTTCTTTGTCAGACTTGCGAGCGGGGCTGCTATCATCGCGAAGTCTTTAATAAACTTCCTATAGTAGCGCGCTAAACCAAGAAAACTTCTCACCTACGTTGCATTCTTTGGAGCTTTCCCATCTTGAACTGTAACTACTTTTGCGGGATCCATTGCTATCCCATCCTTGGAGACCATATGCCTTAGAAATCTCACTTCCTTTCTCCAAAAATGACATTTGGAGAATTTCTCCTTAAGCTGGTGTGCTCTAAGAGTCTTTCGAACCTCTCCTAAATGTTAGGCATGCTCTTCTTCATTCTTCGAGAATATCAGAATGTTATCCATAAATACCATAACGAACTTATTAAAAACTCCCGGAATACACTACTCATTAGATTCACAAAATAGGCGAGTGCATTCGTCAATCCAAAAGGCATGACGAGCCACTCGAAGAAACCATTTGGAGTTATAAAAGCGGTCTTGTCTACACTGTCCTCGACCACACTTAACTGATGAAACCCCATGGCCAAGTCTAACTGGAGAAAACAGATGCACCAACAAGCTGGTCAAATATATCATTTATCTTCGGAAGTGGGTGCCTATTCTTCTTAGTGAGTTTATTCGACTCTCCATAATCCATGCATAAGTGAAGCGAGCCATCTGCCTTAGTTGCAAAGATGACTGAAGCACCCTATTCAGATATGCATCGCCTAATTAACCCCTTCTCAAGTAGCTCCCCTACTAGCTTGTTAAGCTCCCTCCTTTCCCTCGGAGCCATGTGGCGCACAGGCAATGCAACAGGCTTTGCATTGTCCACCAAGTATATCCGGAAATCAATATTGTGCCTTGGAGGCAAGCCCCGAACCTCCTAAAAAACATAAGGATACTCATAGACTGCTGGTACAGACTGTAAATCATCAACAAAAGCATCAAGCGATTCTGGAAACTAAGCATGACAGACCCTTAAGGTCATAAGAAATCTCTAGATTCCTCCCATGGCAAATCAATAGCCTAATGACCCTCCTCTCACAGTTGAGAATGGAACCATGTATGGCTAGTGTAGTGACCCACATTTTTAGCTGTTGAATAATTTATTTATTTAATTATTAAATATCGATTTATCGATATCGAGAACGTGAATTAAATAATATTGAATATTTAATTAATAATTATAATATAATAAAATATATTATAATGTCGAAATAATCAAAAATATTGGACATCACAATATTCTGTGAACGGGGTCATCCCTAAGATGTAATTCAGCTTAGAGTTGAATTATACTGACGAATACATTCAATCGACGTCAGTTTGAAACGTAGAATTATAATATAATTAAATTCGAGCGCGTAACGACGCGGCAGTTCGCTATTTGGCGATTTGAACTTCAACTGAATGTACAAGATTCATTTCAAGTCGGATTTCTGTGAAACAAGAAACGTGTGGAGCAGGTGGAGTATATCTTTCCTAGTGGAAGAGGAAAATCGGGATTTTATTGTGTAGATTTTGATTTACGTCCAAATCAAATTTCAGAAAAGTCGCTGTGGAATTTCCTTTATAATTTGCAACGCTTTATTTACGTTATAAAAGGATTTTTCAATGTAAATTGAATATCGATTCAATCTGGACCTGGGATATCGAATATATAATTACCCTGGAGCTGTACGATATCATATGTGAAGATATACGATAATATAAATTTATTTATATTTAATAATATTTAAATATATTTATATATTTAAATAGGCTATTTAGAGCGTTAAAAATAGCCAGTTTTGCAAACGAAGTCGGAATTCGACGAAACTAATTTTGTTGGATCCGCAATATCAAATATTTGTTAGATTTCCAGTTTCGTGATTTTTAGAGTCACTGTGTGGCCGTACAGACTTTTAGAGTGAGAAACAGTCAGTATTTTGACAGTTAAAAATACGCTGTGTGAGCATACGAAGTCGGAATTCGACGAAACCAGTTTCATTGGGACCATAATGTCAAACAGTAGCTGCATGCCAGTTTTCGTGATTTTTGGGTATCACGTGTGATCATAGGAATTTTAGAGGACAAATATATACAGCGTTTGATGATAAATAAATATTATAATCGAATAAAATATTATAAAATCCTCTATAAATACCCAAACTAAATTTCTAAACCTAAATTTCATTCTGCACAAGTCAAACAATGCGCCGTCAATCTTTTTCTTCCAGGAACCCAAAACGCATTGTTCAAAAATCAAAAGAAAATACAAATGAAATTCTATAAATCCCAAAACATATATGTATGTGATCCTAGAGAGGTCTTCTTCAGTCTGGTAGTGGTTTTGAATGGTTCGATTTCCATTTTTGTAGCTACGGTTTTTTTTACAGTGGCGAATGGGAATTTAGGGCTGCGAAAATGGAGAGCTTGGTTTTTCTATTGGCAAAACGAGTATTATATTCGAATTCAGGGGTTGATTTCCATCTTGTGTGGAGTTTTTGGTGGAATTCGGCACCAAAATTCGTCGCCTGTTTTACTGAACGGAGCAGTTGGGGTCGAGGTCGGAATTTGATTGTCAAGGGCGAGTTGAACATGGTGGTGTTGGAAAGAAGGAGTTGGCGGTGAGGAGCTTCATGGTGATTTCGGGTTGATAATCCGGTGAGAAACATGAGTGATTTGGGGATGGGAGCGTGCGTTAATGGTGAGGATGAAGCACCTGGGTTCGGGAAGAAAGGATGGAGTGGCGATTGAGAATGTGGGGTTCTGGGCTTTGAAATAAGAAGATGGGCCGGACATAATAGAAGGTTAAAGCCCATAGTAATTTAGAATTCAAGTTTTTAGTTTAATTTAAATTTGTTCAAATTATAAATGCGGTAACTATCACATACGATATCAGATTGACGAACCGTAAGTTGCGTTGGGATCGTATGGACGGGAGCAACACAATGACACTGACCGGGAGTGAATCCGAGCTCGTTACAATTTATGGCAAAATAAATTGTCCGACTGAATCAAATAACGCAAATCGTTATTTAACGGCTAACTCGCAAATGTGAGTAAATCTCACCAACTCTAAACAGTTTATAATTTCATGTTGTATTTTTAGAACTGTTAGAAATTGTCTGATTTACTGTGTGTTGACTGATTGATTGAACTGCTAGTCAGTTTGTAAAATTTCTATATTGATTCTGTTTAACAGAATGTATCATATGGAACTGAAAGTGATGTTATCTATATTGTCTAACATCAGTGATGCAGGGAGACAGGTTGGAGGAATCCGACTGGATTCCTCAACAGTTATTTTATTGTTTTTCATATATTGTTATATGATGTGATATAAAATCTGTGGGCGATTATATGTGCTTGGACGATATTAAACATCGTTATTTGATATGATTGAATACCATAACATGCCGGAATGTTGATAGGGGAATTTTCAAAGTGATATTGAAAATAGAATATTTATAAAGTGGAATATTTATAAATAAGAGATATTTATAAATTTAAATATTTTTATAAATAAGGAATATTTATAAATTGGGATATTTATAAATAGGAGATCTTTTAAAAAGGGAATAAATTCAAAACATTTCTTTTTGAATGGAAAGGCCTGTGTGGCGAGTTTGGGGATTTTCCCGATGCTCCCGATACAAAGGAGGTTATGGCGAATTTTCCCGGGAATTTAAGGAGTTAGAATATTTTTAAGAATAAATTTGAAAAGGGAATATTTGCAAACCATTTGCAAATAGAATAAAATAGAGAAAGGAAATATTTGTAAACCATTTACAAATAGAATGGAAAAGGAAACGTTATAAAAAGGAAATCATTTTTAAAGTGTAGAACCGTTATTTAAAAGTAAATCTTTTCAAATGAATAAAACGTTGTTAAAAAGGAAATCTTTATAAACTGAATAAAGTAAATCGAATATGGAATTCGAAAGGAGTTAATCGAATATGGTATTCGAAGTTAGTTAATCGAATATAGACATTCGAAAGGAGTTAATCGAATATGGTATTCGAAGTTAGTTAATCGAATATGGTATTCAAAAGTTAGTTAATCGAATATGTTATTCGAAAGGGGTTAGTCAAGTGGAGTTAATTAATTAGAGTTAACCAGTTGGAGTTAATTAGTTAGAGATAATCAGTTAGAGTTAACCAGTTGGAGTTAATTAGTTAGAGTTAATCAATTAGAGTTAAAACGAACTAAAGTGAATCAAATATAGTTATTTGAAACAGAGTTAGTCAAACATAGTATTCAGGGTAAGTTGCCATCTAGTACGACTGCTAGCGAAATTCGCAGGGCTGTAAATAGCCTACGGCGGTCGGATGTTTCCTGAGGGAGTCAGGCGTAACCATTGTGATCGCTACGATCTAGAGTCAAGCGAATGGAGTTTAATCAAATATTAGTTATTCGATAGGAGTTAATCGAGTTGAGAAATAAGTTAAGTTAAATAAGTTGAGTTAATTAAACCAAGTTAGTCGAGCCTAGTTAATCGAATCGAATCGGTCGAACCAAGTCAAGTCGAGTTAAGTTAGTCGAGTTAAGTTCATCGAGTTAAAGTTAATCGATGTTAGTTTCATCGAAAGGAGTTATCGATGTTAGTTTCATCGAAAGGAGTTATCGATGTTAGTTTCATCTAAGGGAGTTATCGATTATAGTTTAATCGAAGTGAGATTTTCAAATATGAGATATTTGAAAAGGAAGAGTTATCGAATATTAGTTATTCGAAGAGAGATTATTGAATATCGTTTATTCGAGAAGAAGTTAATCGAATATAGGTTATTCGAAGAAGAGTTAATCAAATAGAGATTTCTCGAAGAGAGTTAATTGGCGAATTCGATTATATCGAATTCGGGAAAGTACTTATACTTTCCAGTGTTTAAATAGAGATTTATTTATTTATAAATAAATAAGTGTTAGGTTAATTATTCACTAATAAGAATAGAAGTTATAATTAAAGTTAGATAATTCGAAAGTAGGGATTATAACGTTATTGTTACAACCAATGTTTTAAATATAGAAGTGGATTAGTAAAATTGGATCTGAGAAAGGCGTAAAGAAGTCGTTAAAGATTAAAAGATAAACTTTGACCATTTCGAAGTTATAACGTTGTTCAGTTAAGGTCTGAGAGGTAATTATACCCCAACTTGAGTGACTTCCTTCTTAACTAAGAAATGGTAAGGTTTGATCGTAAAGGAGTTTTGGAAATGTTTTCCAAACGAGAATCAGAAATGTTTTCTGATAAAAGAAAATAAGAATGTTGAATATAGGGAAACAGGAAATGACAAATAAGATAAATTAATGATAAATTAATTTAAAGGATAAAAGTTGTTTGATGATTGATCGATATAAATTCCATCTGGAAATAATATCGTTTGTTTGCACACTTGTTTTTCTTTGATAGTTAACTCACAGACTATCGAAGTTTTGACCATTTTATGTTGTTAATATGGAGACACCGGTTGGATTATTATCCGAAGAACCACTCTGTATTGGCATAAGCGTTGCGAACCATATATGCCAAAGATAATTGAAGACGGAGTAAAATGCAAGGGCTATTGTATAAATCTTAGATAACATTGTCTATGATGGATGTACTGAATAGTGCCTTCGGTTTGTCCAGTCCCAGGACAACTTGTATGGACGAAGGTCTGACAGAGTATATCTGATAGATCGCGTAAGTTGATCGTTTCAAACGTATTTACGTTGGTGGCGGAGGAATTCGTTTCTCTTAGCTTTTACCCGTGGTATTTTTGAGGAAATCAATTTGTGATTTAAAAGGTATGACGATGTGACATTCTAAGTGAATGAAGATATGATATGTGAAAAGATAAGCGTAGCTTCCAGCCTCACATCCGGTAAATGACAGAAATCGGGCAGGCAGCATGGCTAAGCCGGTCGCACCGAAGTAGGGTGTATTATCACCTATCTAGAGAATATTCATTTGCTTCTTTAATCTATCAATGCTGTCCCATATATATATACGGGAATGGTTGCTGATCCCAACCGTTGGTGATGTACATTCGATACACTCAAGCGAAATGAGTGGTCGGTCATGTGTGGCTGAGTTGCAAGATGTTCTTGTTGAACTCCAGTGTATCGTTCCTAGAGTACACTGATCGGAAGGTGGTTCCATACCTTGTCATAGTTGGAAATCCAATCATCCAATAAGCGCCTACGGTTTATGATTTTACATCATATATGTAGAACGTGAGATGCAAGCGTTTCTGCTAGATTGATATCTATTTGTATTTAGAGATTATTATAATATCAGAATGATATTGCTTTACAAAGTTGTTTGGATTCTCATAAGGGAAAAACCCGTTCCGTTATGCGGCGTGGTCTTGTGAGATATCCTTTATTAAGTCAAGTATTAAATTGTTTTACTCATACCAATCCCATGACTGACCCGGAGTTTATTTTGTTGTTTTCCCTAAACTCTTGGGTGCCTAAATTTGTACGGGCAGTCAAGTAGTCGGGATTTTACAGATACACTTGGAGAGCTTGGAGCAGGAGGCTTCAGGATTCTATAGCTATTATTATTTCCGCTGTTGTTGTAAGTGTTGTACTATGATAAGTGTTATTGTATACATATACTGATGTTATTTCAAAGATATGTTATGTTATATTTTATTCGTTCCGCTGTGAGATTCGTGTTTACTCTGATGATGATGTTCTTCTTCTTCTTCTATTCTATAAGTTCTATCTTATCTATCCTCACCCTCTGTCTTCTTTCTATTAGTTTCTTGAATTTCCAGTGCGATTTGGGTTGGACTTGTGTTATTTAGTCAGCTCAAATTCTCCCGGATTTTCGGGTTACTACAGTTGGTATCAGAGCGAGGTTAAGTATTACCTTGGCTCTATGGCGTGATTCAGTAGAGATGGGATTAGTAATATCCTAGACTGAATTTGAGTGTATATATACGAGTGAACGTATTTGTTATTCAATATAAAATGATTTTATATTGTGGAGTTTTATTGTTATGAACTCTGGTCGATCAGTTGATCCACTGTATCGATAGGGGTTACTAAACACTCGAATACGATAGACCAACACGGTATGTTTTGAAAGAAGGGCAAATGAAATAATTTTACCCAAAATATATATATTTGAAATTATAATATATATATTGGTTGTGTTGGTTGATATTATAATCGAATAAGATTATAAAAAATGAAATGGTTATAAATAACTAATCAGAATTCATATAAGTAAAGTATATGAAATAAGATGAAGTAAATCTGAATTTTAATCAGATTGGAATTAAAATAAGGAAATTTTAAGTTCCTGGGAGATTTTGAAAACGTTTTTCAAACTGAAAATGTGATATAGTATTGAACTCACTTCGATAGCTGGAAAATAGATTCTGATGATGAACCGCGACATCATCAGTGTTCATTTTCGAGCTCTAAGCGACGGATTACTACCAAAGATTTTGTTTTTGAATTGTTTTAAGAAAAACAAGTGTTTAGAAATTCAAAGGTTTTAAATTGGTATTATGATTTCAAATTGATTTGAAATAAACCCAGGAATTTAAATTCTGGAATATAAATTTAACCTATGAAGTTAAAGAGATTGAGATGGTAAAAATTGAGAAAAATAAATTGAAATTAACTTGAACTGAGTTAAATAAAATTAAATGGGTTAGAGATAATCTAGAATGGAACCAAATTGATAAGTCAATAATTTGGAATTTGATATTGGGGTTCGAATGAAATTCGATTTGGATTTGAGGATATGAACTGATTGGAATTTGATTGAGATAACACTGGTATATGCTGAGTTGATAGCATATGGAAGCGATAGAGTTGATGTGCCCGACAAAAAGGTACCAGTTTATATTATATATGAGTTTGGAATTTATGAGCCAATTTGGCAAGCCGCTTGGCTGTTTGATTTTCTTTTGGGTTGGAGAAGGCCCAGAGAGGCGAGCTGGAGTTTGAGATATTGACCAGTACAAAGGAGGTTCTGGCGAATTTTTTTGAAAAGTTAAGGCGTTAGAAAATTTTCAAAATTTTTGAAAATTTAGTTAGTCAGAATAAATTAATAATTTGGTCGATATTAATTGGTTCAGTTGAAATCGGAGATAAGAGGTAAACAGATAAATTTTTACCTAGTAGATAGGGTCGTCCCCTAGCTTAGCAATTTCGAGGACGAAATTTTATTAAGGGGGAAGATTTTAGTGACCCGCATTTTTAGCTGTTGAATAATTTATTTATTTAATTATTAAATATCGATTTATCGATATCGAGAACGTGAATTAAATAATATTGAATATTTAATTAATAATTATAATATAATAAAATATATTATAATGTCGAAATAATCAAGAATATTGGACATCACAATATTCTGTGAACGGGGTCATCCCTAAGATGTAATTCAGCTTAGAGTTGAATTATACTGACGAATATATTCAATCGACGTCAGTTTGAAACGTAGAATTATAATATAATTAAATTCGAGCGCGTAACGACGCGGCAGTTCGCTATTTGGCGATTTGAACTTCAACTGAATGTACAGGATTCATTTCAAGTCGGATTTCTGTGAAACAAGAAACGTGTGGAGCTGGTGGAGTATATCTTTCTAGTGGAAGAGGAAAATTGGGATTTCGTCGTGTAGATTTTGATTTACGTCCAAATCAAATTTCAGAAAAGTCGCTGTGGAATTTCCTTTATAATTTGCAACGCTTTATTTACGTTATAAAAGGATTTTTCAACGTAAATTGAATATTGATTCAATCTGGACCTGGGATATCGAATATATAATTACCCTGGAGCTGTACGATATCATATGTGAAGATATACGATAATATAAATTTATTTATATTTAATAATATTTAAATATATTTATATATTTAAATAGGCTATTTAGAGCGTTAAAAATAGCCAGTTTTGCAAACGAAGACGGAATTCGACGAAACTAATTTTGTTGGATCCGCAATATCAAATATTTGTTAGATTTCCAGTTTCTTGATTTTTAGAGTCACTGTGTGGCCGTACGGATTTTTAGAGTGAGAAACAGTCAGTATTTTGACAGTTAAAAATACGCTGTGTGAGCATACGAAGTCGGAATTCGACGAAACCAGTTTCGTTGGGACCGTAATGTCAAACAGTAGCTGCATGCCAGTTTTCGTGATTTTTGGGTATCACGTGTGATCATAGGAATTTTAGAGGACAAATATATACAGCGTTTGATGATAAATAAATATTATAATCGAATAAAATATTATAAAATCCTCTATAAATACCCAAACTAAATTTCTAAACCTAAATTTCATTCTGCACAAGTCAAACAATGCGCCGTCAATCTTTTTCTTCCAGGAACCCAAAACGCATTGTTCAAAAATCAAAAGAAAATACAAATGAAATTCTATAAATCCCAAAACATATATGTATGTGATCCTAGAGAGGTCTTCTTCAGTCTGGTAGTGGTTTTGAATGGTTCGATTTCCATTTTTGTAGCTATGGGTTTTTTTACAGTGGCGAATGGGAAGCTAGGGCTGCGAAAATGGAGAGCTTGGTGCTTCTATTGGCAAAACGAGTATTATATTCGAATTCAGGGGTTGATTTCCATCTTGTGTGGAGTTTTTGGTGGAATTCGGCACCAAAATCCGTCGCCTGTTTTACTGAACGGAGCAGTTGGGGTCGAGGTCGGAATTTGATTGTCAAGGGCGAGTTGAACATGGTGGTGTTGGAAAGAAGGAGTTGGCGGTGAGGAGCTTCATGGTGATTTCGGGTTGATAATCCGGTGAGAAACATGAGTGATTTGGGGATGGGAGCGTGCGTTAATGGTGAGGATGAAGCACCTGGGTTCGGGAAGAAAGGATGGAGTGGCGATTGAGAATGTGGGGGTCTGGGCTTTGAAATAAGAAGATGGGCCGGACATAATAGAAGGTTAAAGCCCAAAGTAATTTAGAATTCAAGTTTTTAGTTTAATTTAAATTTGTTCAAATTATAAATGCGGTAACTATCACATACGATATCAGATTGACGAACCGTAAGTTGCGTTGGGATCGTATGGACGGGAGCAACACAATGACACTGACCGGGAGTGAATCCGAGCTCGTTACAATTTATGGCGAAATAAATTGTCCGACTGAATCAAATAACGCAAACCGTTATTTAACGGCTAACTCGCAAATGTGAGTAAATCTCACCAACTATAAACAGTTTATAATTTCATGTTGTATTTTTAGAACTGTTAGAAATTGTCTGATTTACTGTGTGTTGACTGTTTGATTGAACTGCTAGTCAGTTAGTTAAATTTCTATATTGATTCTGTTTAACAGAATGTATCATATGGAACTGAAAGTGATGTTATCTATATTGTCTAACATCTGTGATGCAGGGAGACGGGTTGGAGGAATCCGACTGGATTCCTCAACAGTTATTTTATTGTTTTTCATATATTGTTATATGATGTGATATAAAATCTGTGGGCGATTATATGTGCTTGGACGATATTGAACATCGTGATTTGATATGATTGAATACCATAACATGCCGGAATGTTGATAGGGGAATTTTCAAAGTGATATTGAAAATAGAATATTTATAAAGTGGAATATTTATAAATAAGAGATATTTATAAATTTAAATATTTTTATAAATAAGGAATATTTATAAATTGGGATATTTATAAATAGGAGATCTTTTAAAAAGGGAATAAATTCAAAACATTTCTTTTTGAATGGAAAGGCCTGTGTGGCGAGTTTGGGGATTTTCCCGATGCTCCCGATACAAAGGAGGTTATGGCGAATTTTCCCGGGGATTTAAGGAGTTAGAATATTTTTAAGAATAAATTTGAAAAGGGAATATTTGCAAACCATTTGCAAATAGAATAAAATAGAGAAAGGAAATATTTGTAAACCATTTACAAATAGAATGGAAAAGGAAACGTTATAAAAAGGAAATCATTTTTAAAGTGTAGAACCGTTATTTAAAAGTAAATCTTTTCAAATGAATAAAACGTTGTTAAAAAGGAAATCTTTATAAACTGAATAAAGTAAATCGAATATGGTATTCGAAAGGAGTTAATCGAATATGGTATTCGAAGTTAGTTAATCGAATATAGACATTCGAAAGGAGTTAATCGAATATGGTATTCGAAGTTAGTTAGTCGAATATGATATTCGAAAGTTAGTTAATCGAATATGTTATTCGAAAGTGGTTAGTCAAGTCGAGTTAATGAATTAGAGTTAACCAGTTGGAGTTAATTAGTTAGAGTTAATCAGTTAGAGTTAACCAGTTGGAGTTAATTAGTTAGAGTTAATCAATTAGAGTTAAAACAAACTAGAGTGAATCAAATATAGTTATTTGAAACAGAGTTAGTCAAACATAGTATTCAGGGTAAGTTGCCATCTTGTACGACTGCTAGCGAAATTCGCAGGGCTGTAAATAGCCTACGGCGGTCGGATGTTTCCTGAGGGAGTCAGGCGTAACCATTGTGATCGCTGCGATCTAGAGTCAAGCGAATGGAGTTTAATCAAATATTAGTTATTCGATAGGAGTTAATCGAGTTGAGAAATAAGTTAAGTTAAATAAGTTGAGTTAATTAAACCAAGTTAGTCGAGCCTAGTTAATCGAATCGAATCGGTCGAACCAAGTCAAGTCGAGTTAAGTTCATCGAGTTAAAGTTAATCGATGTTAGTTTCAACGAAAGGAGTTATCGATGTTAGTTTCATCGAAAGGAGTTATCGATGTTAGTTTCATCGAAGGGAGTTATCGATTATAGTTTAATCGAAGTGAGATTTTCAAATATGAGATATTTGAAAAGGAAGAGTTATCGAATATTAGTTATTCGAAGAGAGATTATTGAATATCGTTTATTCGAGAAGAAGTTAATCGAATATATGTTATTCGAAGAAGAGTTAATCAAATAGAGATTTCTCGAAGAGAGTTAATCGGCAAATTCGATTATATCAAATTCGGGAAAGTACTTATACTTTCCAGTGTTTAAATAGAGATTTATTTATTTATAAATAAATAAGTGTTAGGTTAATTATTCACTAATAAAAATAGAAGTTATAATTAAAGTTAGATAATTCGAAAGTAGGGATTATAACGTTATCGTTACAACCAATGTTTTAAATATAGAAGTGGATTAGTAAAATTGGATCTGAGAAAGGCGTAAAGAAGTCGTTAAAGATTAAAAGATAAACTTTGACCATTTCGAAGTTATAACGTTGTTCAGTTAAGGTCTAAGAGGCAATTATACCCCAACTTGAGTGACTTCCTTCTTAACTAAGAAATGGTAAGGTTTGATCGTAAAGGAGTTTTGGAAATGTTTTCCAAACGAGAATCAGAAATGTTTTCTGATAAAAGAAAATAAGAATGTTGAATATAGGGAAACAGAAAATGAGAAATAAGATAAATTAATGATAAATTAATTTAAAGGATAAAAGTTGTTTGATGATTGATCGATATAAATTCCATCTGGAAATAATATCGTTTGTTTGCACACTTGTTTTTCTTTGATAGTTAACTCACAAACTATCGAAGTTTTGACCATTTTACGTTGTTAATATGGAGAGACCGGTTGGATTATAATCCGAAGAACCACTCTGTATTGGCATAAGCGTTGCGAACCATATATGCCAAAGATAATTGAAGACGGAGTAAAATGCAAGGGCTATTGTATAAATCTTAGATAACATTGTCTAAGATGGATGTACTGAATAGTGCCTTTGGTTTGTCCAGTCCCAGGACAACTTGTATGGACGAAGGTCTGACAGAGTATATCTGATAGATCGCGTAAGTTGATCGTTTCAAACGTATTTACGTTGGTGGCGGAGCAATTCGTTTCTCTTAGCTTTTACCCGTGGTATTTTTAAGGAAATCAATTTGTGATTTAAAAGGTATGACGATGTGACATTCTAAGTGAATGAAGATATGATATGTGAAAAGATAAGCGTAGCTTCTAGCCTCACATCCGGTAAATGACAGAAATCGGGCAGGCAACATGGCTAAGCCGGTCGCACCGAAGTAGGGTGTATTATCACCTATCTAGAGAATATTCATTTGCTTCTTTAATCTATCAATGTTGTCCCATATATATATATATACGGAAACGGTTGCTGATCCCAACTGTTGGTGATCTACATTCGATACACATAAGCAAAATGAGTGGTCGGTCATGTGTGGCTGAGTTGCAAGATGTTCTTGTTGAACTCCGGTGTATCGTTCCTAGAGTACACTGATCGGAAGGTGGTTCCATACCTTGTCATAGTTGGAAATCCAATCATCCAATAAGCGCCTACGGTTTATGATTTTACATTATATATGTAGAACGTGAGATGCAAGCGTTTCTGCTAGATTGATATCTATTTGTATTTAGACATTATTATAATATCAGAATGATATTACTTTACAAAGTTGTTTGGATTCTCATAAGGGAAAAACCCGTTTCGTTATGCGGCGTGGTCTTGTGAGATATCCTTTATTAAATCAAGTATTAAATTGTTTTACTCATACCAGTCCCATGACTAACCCCGAGTTTATTTTGTTGTTTTCCCTAAACTCTTGGGTGCCTAAATTTGTACGGGCAGTCAAGTAGTCGGGATTTTACAGATACACTTGGAGAGCTTTAAGCAAGAGGCTTCAGGATTCTATAGCTATTATTATTTCCGCTGTTGTTGTAAGTGTTGTACTCTGATAAGTGTTATTGTATACATATACTGATGTTATTTCAAAGATATGTTATGTTATATTTTATTCGTTCCGCTGTGAGATTCGTGTTTACTCAGATGATGATGTTCTTCTTCTTCTTCTATTCTATAAGTTCTATCTTATCTATCCTTACCCTCTGTCTTCTTTCTATTAGTTTCTTGAATTTCCAGTGCGATTTGGGTTGGACTTGTGTTATTTAGTTAGCTCAAATTCCCCCGGATTTTCGGGTTACTACAGTTGGTATCAGAGCGAGGTTAAGTATTACCTTGGCTCTGTGGCGTGATTCAGTAGAGATGGGATTAGTAATATCCTGGACTGAATTTGAGTGTATATATACGAGTGAACGTATTTGTTATTCAATATAAAATGGTTTTATATTGTGGAGTTTTATTGGTTGTGTTGTTTATGAACTCTGGTCGATCAGTTTGATCCACTGTATCGATAGGGGTTACTAAACACTCGAATACGATAGACCAACATGGTATGTTTTGAAAGAAGGGTAAATGAAATAATTTTACCCAAAATATATATATTTGAAATTATAATATATATTGGTTGTGTTGGTTGATATTATAATCGAATAAGATTATAAAAAGTGAAATGGTTATAAATAACTAATCAGAATTCATGTAAGTAAAGTATATGAAATAAGATGAAGTAAATCTGAATTTAAATCAGATTGGAATTAAAATAAGGAAATTTTAAGTTCCTGGGAGATTTTGAAAACGTTTTTCAAACTAAAAATGTGATATAGTATTGAACTCACTTCGATAGCTGGAAAATAGATTCTGATGATGAATCGCGACATCATCAGTGTTCATTTTCGAGCTCTAAGTGACGGATTACTACCAAAGGTTTTGTTTTTGAATTGTTTTAAGAAAAACAAGTGTTTAGAAATTCAAAGGTTTTAAATTGGTATTATGATTTCAAATTGATTTGAAATAAACCCAGGAATTTAAATTCTGGAATATAAATTTAACCTATGAAGTTAAAGAGATTGAGATGGTAAAAATTGAGAAAAATAAATTGAAATTAACTTGAACTGAGTTAAATAAAATTGAATGGGTTAGAGATAATCTAGAATGGAACCAAATTGATAAGTCAATAATTTGGAATTTGATATTGGGGTTCGAATGAAATTCGATTTGGAATTGAGGAAATGAACTGATTGGAATTTGATTGAGATAACACTGGTATATGCTGAGTTGATAGCATATGGAAGTGATAGAGTTGATGTGCCCGACAAAAAGGTACCAGTTTATATTATATATGAGTTTGGAATTTATGAGCCAATTTGGCAAGCCGCTTGGCTGTTTGATTTTCTTTTGGGTTGGAGAAGGCCCAGAGAGGCGAGCTGGAGTTTGAGATATTGACCAGTACAAAGGAGGTGCTGGCGAAATTTTTTGAAAAGTTAAGGCGTTAGAAAATTTTCAAAATTTTTGAAAATTTAGTTAGTCAGAATAAATTAATATTTTAGTCGATATTAATTGGTTCAGTTGAAACCGGAGATAAGAGGTAAACAGATAAATTTTTACTCAGTAGATAGGGTCGTCCCCTAGCTTAGCAATTTCGAGGACGAAATTTTATAAAGGGGGAAGATTGTAGTGACCCGCATTTTTAGCTGTTGAATAATTTATTTAATTATTAAATATCGATTTATCGATATCGAGAACGTGAATTAAATAATATTGAATATTTAATTAATAATTATAATATAATAAAATATATTATAATGTCGAAATAATCAAAAATATTGGACATCACAATATTCTGTGAACGTGTCATCCCTAAGATGTAATTCAGCTTAGAGTTGAATTATACTGACGAATATATTCAATCGACGTCAGTTTGAAACGTAGAATTATAATATAATTAAATTCGAGTGCGTAACGACGCGGCAGTTCGCTATTTGGCGATTTGAACTTCAACTGAATGTACAGGATTCATTTCAAGTCGGATTTCTATGAAACAAGAAACGTGTGGAGCTGGTGGATTATATCTTTCTAGTGGAAGAGGAAAATCGGGATTTCGTTGTGTAGATTTTGATTTACGTCCAAATCAAATTTCAGAAAAGTCGCTGTGGAATTTCCTTTATAATTTGCAAAGCTTTATTTACGTTATAAAAGGATTTTTCAATGTAAATTGAATATCGATTCAATCTGGACCTGGGATATCGAATATATAATTACCCTGGAGCTGTACGATATCATATGTGAAGATATACGATAATATAAATTTATTTATATTTAATAATATTTATATATTTAAATAGGCTATTTAGAGCGTTAAAAATAGCCAGTTTTGCAAACGAAGTCGGAATTCGACGAAACTAATTTTGTTGGATCCGCAATATCAAATATTTGTTAGATTTCCAGTTTCGTGATTTTTAGATTCACTGTGTGGTTGTACGGATCTTTAGAGTGAGAAACAGTCAGTATTTTGACAGTTAAAAATACGTTGTGTGAGCATACGAAGTCGGAATTCGACGAAACCAGTTTCGTTGGGATCGTAATGTCAAACAGTAGCTGCATGCCAGTTTTCGTGATTTTTGGGTATCACGTGTGATCATAGGAATTTTAGAGGACGAATATATACAGCGTTTGATGATAAATAAATATTATAATCGAATAAAATATTATAAAATCCTCTATAAATACCCAAACTAAATTTCTAAACCTAAATTTCATTCTGCACAAGTCAAACAATGCGCCGTCAATCTTTTTCTTCCAGGAACCCAAAACGCATTGTTCAAAAATCAAAAGAAAATACAAATGAAATTCTATAAATCCCAAAACATATATGTATGTGATCCTAGAGAGATCTTCTTCAGTCTGGTAGTGGTTTTGAATGGTTCGATTTCCATTTTTGTAGCTATGGTTTTTTTTACAGTGGCGAATGGGAAGCTAGGGCTGCGAAAATGGAGAGCTTGGTGCTTCTATTGGCAAAACGAGTATTATATTCGAATTCAGGGGTTGATTTCCATCTTGTGTGGAGTTTTTGGTGGAATTCGGCACCAAAATCCGTCTCCTGTTTTACTGAACGGAGCAGTTGGGGTCGAGGTCGGAATTTGATTGTCAAGGGCGAGTTGAACATGGTGGTGTTGGAAAGAAGGAGTTGGCGGTGAGGAGCTTCATGGTGATTTCGGGTTGATAATCCGGTGAGAAACATGAGTGATTTGGGGATGGGAGCGTGCGTTAATGGTGAGGATGAAGCACCTGGGTTCGGGAAGAAAGGATGGAGTGGCGATTGAGAATGTGGGGGTCTGGGCTTTGAAATAAGAAGATAGGCCGGACATAATAGAAGGTTAAAGCCCATAGTAATTTAGAATTCAAGTTTTTAGTTTAATTTAAATTTGTTCAAATTATAAATGCGGTAACTATCACATACGATATCAGATTGACGAACCGTAAGTTGCGTTGGGATCGTATGGACGGGAGCAACACAATGACACTGACCGGGAGTGAATCCGAGCTCGTTACAATTTATGGCGAAATAAATTGTCCGACTGAATCAAATAACGCAAACCGTTATTTAACGGCTAACTCGCAAATGTGAGTAAATCTCACCAACTCTAAACAGTTTATAATTTCATGTTGTATTTTTAGAACTGTTAGAAATTGTCTGATTTACTGTGTGTTGACTGTTTGATTGAACTGCTAGTCAGTTAGTTAAATTTCTATATTGATTCTGTTTAACAGAATGTATCATATGGAACTGAAAGTGATGTTATCTATATTGTCTAACATCTGTGATGCAGGGAGACAGGTTGGAGGAATCCGACTGGATTCCTCAACAGTTATTTTATTGTTTTTCATATATTGTTATATGATGTGATGTAAAATCTGTGGGCGATTATATGTGCTTGGACGATATTGAACATCGTGATTTGATATGATTGAATACCATAACATGCCGGAATGTTGATAGGGGAATTTTCAAAGTGATATTGAAAATAGAATATTTATAAAGTGGAATATTTATAAATAAGAGATATTTATAAATTTAAATATTTTTATAAATAAGGAATATTTATAAATTGGGATATTTATAAATAGGAGATCTTTTAAAAAGGGAATAAATTCAAAACATTTCTTTTTGAATGGAAAGGCCTGTGTGGCGAGTTTGGGGATTTTCCCGATGCTCCCGATACAAAGGAGGTTATGGCGAATTTTCCCGAGAATTTAAGGAGTTAGAATATTTTTAAGAATAAATTTGAAAAGGGAATATTTGCAAACCATTTGCAAATAGAATAAAATAGAGAAAGGAAATATTTGTAAACCATTTACAAATAGAATGGAAAAGGAAACGTTATAAAAAGGAAATCATTTTTAAAGTGTAGAACCGTTATTTAAAAGTAAATCTTTTCAAATGAATAAAACGTTGTTAAAAAGGAAATCTTTATAAACTGAATAAAGTAAATCGAATATGGTATTCGAAAGGAGTTAATCGAATATGGTATTCGAAGTTAGTTAATCGAATATAGACATTCGAAAGGAGTTAATCGAATATGGTATTCGAAGTTAGTTAATCGAATATGGTATTCGAAAGTTAGTTAATCGAATATGTTATTCGAAAGGGGTTAGTCAAGTCGAGTTAATCAATTAGAGTTAACCAGTTGGAGTTAATTAGTTAGAGTTAATCAGTTAGAGTTAACCAGTTGGAGTTAATTAGTTAGAGTTAATCAATTAGAGTTAAAACGAACTAGAGTGAATCAAATATAGTTATTTGAAATAGAGTTAGTCAAACATAGTATTCAGGGTAAGTTGCCATCTTGTACGACTGCTAGCGAAATTCGCAGGGCTATAAATAGCCTATGGCGGTCGGATGTTTCCTGAGGGAGTCAGGCGTAACCATTGTGATCGCTGCGATCTAGAGTCAAGCGAATGGAGTTTAATCAAATATTAGTTATTCGATAGGAGTTAATCGAGTTGAGAAATAAGTTAAGTTAAATAAGTTGAGTTAATTAAACCAAGTTAGTCGAGCCTAGTTAATCGAATCGAATCGGTCGAACCAAGTCAAGTCGAGTTAAGTTAGTCGAGTTAAGTTCATCGAGTTAAAGTTAATCGATGTTAGTTTCATCGAAAGGAGTTATCGATGTTAGTTTCATCGAAGGGAGTTATCGATTATAGTTTAATCGAAGTGAGATTTTCAAATATGAGATATTTGAAAAGGAAGAGTTATTGAATATTAGTTATTCGAAGAGAGATTATTGAATATCGTTTATTCGAGAAGAAGTTAATCGAATATAGGTTATTCGAAGAAGAGTTAATCAAATAGAGATTTCTCGAAGAGAGTTAATCGGCAAATTCGATTATATCGAATTCGGGAAAGTACTTATACTTTCCAGTGTTTAAATAGAGATTTATTTATTTATAAATAAATAAGTGTTAGGTTAATTATTCACTAATAAGAATAAAAGTTATAATTAAAGTTAGATAATTCGAAAGTAGGGATTATAACGTTATCGTTACAACCAATGTTTTAAATATAGAAGTGGATTAGTAAAATTGGATCTGAGAAAGGCGTAAAGAAGTCATTAAAGATTAAAAGATAAACTTTGACCATTTCGAAGTCATAACGTTGTTCAGTTAAGGTCTGAGAGGTAATTATACCCCAACTTGAGTGACTTCCTTCTTAACTAAGAAATGGTAAGGTTTGATCGTAAAGGAGTTTTGGAAATGTTTTCCAAATGAGAATCAGAAATGTTTTCTGATAAAAGAAAATAAGAATGTTGAATATAGGGAAACAGGAAATGACAAATAAGATAAATTAATGATAAATTAATTTAAAGGATAATAGTTGTTTGATGATTGATCAATATAAATTCCATCTGGAAATAATATCGTTTGTTTGCACACTTGTTTTTCTTTGATAGTTAACTCACAGACTATCGAAGTTTTGACCATTTTACGTTGTTAATATGGAGAGACCAGTTGGATTATTATCCGAAGAACCACTCTGTATTGGCATAAGCGTTGCGAACGATATATGCCAAAGATAATTGAAGACGGAGTAAAATGCAAGGGCTATTGTATAAATCTTAGATAACATTGTCTAAGATGGATGTACTGAATAGTGCCTTCGGTTTGTCCAGTCCCAGGACAACTTGTATGGACGAAGGTCCGACAGAGTATATCTTATAGATCGCGTAAGTTGATCGTTTCAAACGTATTTACGTTGGTGGCGGAGGAATTCGTTTCTCTTAGCTTTTACCCATGGTATTTTTGAGGAAATCAATTTGTGATTTAAAAGGTATGACGATGTGACATTCTAAGTGAATGAAGATATGATATGTGAAAAGATAAGCGTAGCTTCCAGCCTCACATCCGTTAAATGACAGAAATCGGGCAGGCAGCATGGCTAAGCCGGTCGCACCGAAGTAGGGTGTATTATCACCTATCTAGAGAATATTCATTTGCTTCTTTAATCTATCAATGCTGTCCCATATATATATATACGGGAACGGTTGCTGATCCCAACCGTTGGTGATGTACATTCGATACACTCAAGCGAAATGAGGTGTCGGTCATGTGTGGCTGAGTTGCAAGATGTTCTTGTTGAACTCCAGTGTATCGTTCCTAGAGTACACTAATCGGAAGGTTGTTCCATACCTTGTCATAGTTGGAAATCCAATCATCCAATAAGCGCCTACGGTTTATGATTTTACATTATATATGTAGAACGTGAAATGCAAGCGTTTCTGCTAGATCGATATCTATTTGTATTTAGACATGATTATAATATCAGAATGATATTACTTTACAAAGTTGTTTGGATTTTCATAAGGGAAAAACCCGTTTCGTTATGCGGCGTGGTCTTGTGAGATATCCTTTATTAAATCAAGTATTAATTTTTTTTACTCATACCAGTCCCATGACTGACCCGGAGTTTATTTTGTTGGTTTCCCTAAACTCTTGGGTACCTAAATTTGTACGGGCAGTCAAGTAGTCGGGATTTTACAGATACACTTGGAGAGCTTGGAGCAGGAGGCTTCAGGATTCTATAGCTATTATTATTTCCGCTGTTGTTGTAAGTGTTGTACTTTGATAAGTGTTATTGTATACATATACTGATGTTATTTCAAAGATATGTTATGTTATATTTTATTCGTTCCGCTGTGAGATTCGTGTTTACTCCGATGATGATGTTCTTCTTCTTCTTCTATTATATAAGTTCTATCTTATCTATCCTCACCCTCTGTCTTCTTTCTATTAGTTTCTTGAATTTCCAGTGCGATTTGAGTTGGACTTGTGTTATTTAGTCAGCTCAAATTCCCCCGGATTTTCGGGTTACTATAGCTAGACAATCCATACCTAGAATCAAACTATAGCCCATGAAACAAAGCACTTAGCGTTGCACTCAAACTCGACGCCCTACAAAGATATTCTCAATCCCCGACAAATCATAGACTGATGAGCCGTGCCCTAATGGGTTTTGAGACAACAAAGGGATCCAAAACCATACTAGTACAAAGGTGCAGAGTCTCAACCACATAATCAGATATAAAAGAATGCAAAACGCCGGAATCAAAAAGAGTTCTAATAGAATGATCGGAAAGAGAAATCAAACCTTCAACAGAAACTTTCCTACGTCTGTCTGGTACACTGGCAACAAGATCATGCACCTTCCCTCCAGAAGATCCTGCCCTTTGGTCCTGTCCTTGCTTCTTTGGGCACTCCCTAGTATTGTGTCTGACCTCCCCACAGTGGAAACAAGCATTCTTCATTTTTCTGCAATCTTTGCTCAAATGATCCACGTGTCCAAAACTATGACATTTCCTCTTTTCTAGAGCTTTGTCATTTTTTCTGCCCTTCTTTTGTTGTTGTTGTTGTTCTTTCTTGGGTCACACTTTCTTGTTTTTTGTATCGTCAATCTCAGCCTCTCTTTTTTCGGCTTTATCTTCTTCATGCATCAATGCCATATCAACGGGTTTCTCGGAAGTTGCCCCCATCGGAATATGAGACATAGCCAACCCATGGAGGGGTTCATTTAACCCTCTTACAAACCTCAAAGCTTTCTTGTGTTGGGTATTCACCACCTCCAAACCAAACGTCGCCAATTGATTGAACTTATTGGCATATTCTTTAACAGACATGCTTCCTTGCTTGAGTGCCAGAAACCCTTCCATTTGCATACTCTCTTCAGCTTGAGAAAGAAAATTCATCTCGAATATTTATTGGAAATCATCCTAAGTCATAACTGGATGCCCTGCTTGAGTCACTTCCCACCAGAGTGAAGCATCATCTTTCAGCTGCCAAACGGCCAAATTGATCTTCCTACGATCACCAACCTCAAAAATCTCAAACAAATCCTCCGTCTCTTTAAGCCAATACCTTGCTTCCACAAATGTATTAGTTCCTCGGAAAGACTTTCCTCCTATAGCATAGAAATCATTGCATATCTTGGAGAAATTATCCGCTCACATAGGAGGAACAACGGCTGCAGCTAGGGGAGGGGCATCTGCTTGGCCTTCAGCAGGTACCGTAGAATCAAGATACCTAAGGAACCAAGCCAGTATCGTAACACCCTCGGAAAGAGTCAGTTCCTCAGACATGCTGAAAAGAAAAGGAAAAGGGATTCAAGCAGAGAATCAAAAGATAACTCAAATGGCTTTAGGGAATATGTATTTCAAAAATAGACTTTTCTTTGAAAATAATTTATTTTTCAAAACTTTTAAAAAAAAATTTCAAAATCTTTTATCCGATCTTGTAACCTTCATCTTTGATACTAAATGTGACACCCCACGTCCAATAATGTCACTCTTTAACAGAATGCATTAAGTTCCATGAAGCATTATAGGTAAAAAGAAACAGAAACATCACAAGAAATATATAAAATAGTAGCAGAATTTGAAACTTTATTTTTCAAATAGAAAACATTATGGTCCAAAATCCGGTTACAACATAAGTCTGAAATACATAAAACCCATTACATCAAATTAAAATATCTGCCTTGTACTAAAATCCTCAGAGTACATAAATATAAGATCATAGTCCCCAAAAATAGCCATAGCAAGGTAGACATGTAACACCCCACCTCCGCCAGGGTCACTCTTGCAAGTACACTAGCTTTGGGGGGGGTGTTGGACAAGGTAAACATGCATGCAGATATCACAAGACATAACATATAGGTAAAAAGCAGAGTAAATAAAGCAGCGGGTAAAAACTAACATTTCAAAACCATAATCAAGTTACATCAAAGTACTTGGTCATTATTTTCCCACAAAACAAAGTATAGGAACATAAACTGAAAACTGGAAAAACATAAAGTAACTATCCCCAAAGTAGAATAAAGCCATAGCATGCTCAAGTCCAAACCGTACGTGAGCTATCCAGAAAAGCAGCTAAAGATCCGAGCTAGGTGCTAGTGTTCCAACCCTGTAAACCTGGGGGGGGGGGAACGAAAGAAAAGAGGCAAAAGAAAATGGGTCAGTCAAAAGACTGGTAAGTCCTACCTACTATTAGTATAAAAACTAATAAAGTTAACTGGACATGTAAAACAGAGATGAAACATAGGATGATGACTGGCATGGCGAAAAGTTAACAAGATAGATCAAGTGTGGCACCGCATATACAAGGTTAAGTTGCACCAGGTGTACTAGTATTCAAATCCATGTTAAGTATAAACAAGAAATGATCCCTTGGCCCGAAGCTGGCCCAACATCATGAGGTGACCTAAATAAAGGTCCAACTACTCGGTCTAGTCGATCGGCTCCCTATAAGCCTAGCTCGTCGTGTATCGGTGTCATACGGCCCAATCGCGAAGTGTAGTCAAACTGTGCTAGGTCAACCCTAGGGTGTATCAAGCCCTAGGGTGCCAACCACGGACACACATCAAGCACGCACAGTCTAAACCTACTGGTGCCCGTGTCTGCTTTTTCAACTCCGGACTGTGTGCACGACCATAGTCCGCCTAAACCTACACCGGCGCACCTACTCAGCCGTCGTTTTGGTCGCTTACATGTCAGCCCAGTAATCGTGCCCCATCCTAGCCTAGTTCCTAGGGTATAATGATACAACCAAGAGGGTTACTGGTGAAAAGGACCACGTAACTAGGGTTTCTAACGGGTTAAGCGTGGTTAACCCTATCTAATCAAGTATCAAGTCGGTTAAGTGTACCCAAGGTTCATGACTTAAGCCTATCAACCCATCGTGTTTAATTGGTTAAGTATTCAAGTGGTCCATGACTTAACCCTATCGTGTGGCATTAATTAATTTAATGCACCCAACCTCTCACATTAGACCTTGTTGTGGTTACTAGTTAAGCCGGGCGGGTCTAGGTAGCTTTACACCACAACTTAGTCTAACCTCGGGTTTCAAGTGCGACATGACCAACTACTCACATTGGGTCCTATTGCTTGTAGCCACTAGTTAAGCCGGTCGGTTCCGGGTAGATTTATGCTACAAACTCAACCCAACCTCGAGTTGGCCTTTCTCATGTTTTCTAGAAGTCATGTCCAAGTTCATGTTCATGTTCCAAGCATAATCACATGTCATATTTCATGTCATTTTTCAAGTCATGATTTTATGTCATTTTAGTTTACCCATAACGTAACCCCATCGCATGTAAGTTCGCATAAACGCAAATAGACCTCAAAGAGGGAACTTTAGAAGCATGACATAATTAATAAGGTTTGGCCACAAGTTAAACATGGAGGTATATGAGGCAAATGTGTTCATAAACTTGCATATTACATTATAAGCCTCAAAACATGCATGATATCAACTTTAGCAAAATAGGTGAAACATGGTCATAAATAACATAGGATGATAGCTAGTGATTCGCATATAACATCATATGCAAGATAACATAAGGGTTAAGAGTGTTTCTATGTTGCTTTATGCAACATTTCAAATCAAAGCTCATAGCTTTCTATGCACAAAGTCAAGGTGATAGCTTTACAAACATGCATAGAATAAATCTATGCATAACATGATAGAATCAAAGCACAAATCATACTTAGGCCCAAACTCAAACTTGCAACATGTCATATTTAACTTCATAGTTAGAATCTAAGAGTAGAATAGGGCTTACAATGCTATGAAGAATTATAAAATAAAATAAGATTGAGACGAAGCCACTAGCAACTCTAAAAACCCCCAAATGAATACAAGCTCCAAGTTGTCTTGAGAAACAAGAAGCTCCTTTGATTTGTATGAAGAAAGATCCTTGTTTTAATGAAGAAAGATTGAACTTTGGCCTTGAATCAAACTTAGAAACTCTCAAACAAGCTTAGGAACTCTCATCTGAATGAAGATGGAGACTACGACAAGAGGGTGGAGGCCATGATTAAACATTTTGGCATAATCTAGTTGTAGGATTGATTTATGATGGTTTAGGCTAGGTATTAGGGTCCTTTTATAGAAGTTTAGGTTAGTTTAGGCCATAGGATTAACCCTAATTCAGATCTGAGCCTTTAAAATCCATCACAAGCCTCCAAACATGTCTTGAGGAACAAGCCAGGTGCACCCAGGCCAGACTGGCCGACCACCCAAGTCGACAGGGGTGTCGACTGGGCAGTCGACACCACCTGGGGTGTGTCGACTCTCAAGTTGACTCCCCAGTCGACTTGGGGGTGGCGGGAATTTTTTCCCGCCTGCTCTGCTTGGCTGAATTTGAATTCTGTATTCAAATTTGAACTGTTTTTTAACTTGAAATTTTCTGAAAACTTTGACGGGCCATAACTTGGTCATACGGACTCCGATTTTCGAAAATTCGGACTCTATTTCGCGTATTTTTCCGAGACGAACACAATGGCACAACCCGTTTCCCTTGATTCAGACTTTATCATTTAATTCTTCCTTGGTTTATGTTATAACATGTTATTTAAAAATATGGGTCGTTACATTCTCCCCTCCTTAAAGGATTTCATCCCAGAAATCTTCAAGTTAGGAAGAACATATCCTACCATCCATCATCCATCTACTCAAAACATCATCCACGTGCAGTCATTGTCCTTAAAAGATTCTAAATGCTGTATGTTCATATGCGAAAGGTGTGTGTATATGTACTTATCTAATGCGAAAATCAGGCGGTTACTGATTCAGTAAACCTCCTTAATGCAAAGTATGTTAGTGAAATGAGTCCATATGTATGCAAATTCCTAACATAATTCATAATCTCTATATGAGTGCACATAACATTCATCCATATGCAACATCCACGTGATAGCATAACAAGTTTCAGCCATGAATAAGTATAAGCACTCATGCATATGCAATATGAAAGTGTGTGAGCCGATCTTAGTGCCTAATGTGTATCATGCATCCACGAGTATCCACTTGCAAACACTTGCAACCACTGGAAAACATCAAGCATAACATGTTTCAAATACATGTTTCATCCAAAGGGTTTCTACCTAAGGTTCTCATGACGAGGTTAACGAGATAACAAGATAAACATGAATAGCAAAGGAAAGATATGCTAACTAGGAAAAGAGATTGAGAATGTACCCTCAAAAAGAAGTGGATAAAGCCCATGCATCTTTTCCTCGGTTTCCCAAGTTGCATCCTCTTCGGCCTCACTCCACTGAACCTTCACCAATTTGACTTCTCGATTCCTTAGCTTCTTGATCTCCGTTCCCAAGATACGAATCATAGCTCTCCTCAAGGTTGCCTCTTTCTCTACCTCCACGTCTTCAAGAATGCTAGGTTCAACCACCTCAGCGGACTCATGTAGGCACTTTCGGAGATGCGAGACATGAAAGACATTATGAACTCCGGCCAGCTTCTCAGGCAATTCCACCTTATAAGCCATCTTCCCAATTCTTTCTATGATAGGGAAGGGTCCTACGAACCTTGGTGCCAACTTCCCAACTGCTCCAAAACGAACCACATTTCGCAAAGGAGAGACCTTCACAAATACCATATCTCCAACTTCAAACTCTAAGTCTTTCCTTCGCTTGTCTGCATAGGATTTCTGTCTATCAAGGGCCGCTTTCATCCATCTTCGAATCAACTCAACCTTCTCGGATGTGTCCCTTATCATGTCGGGCCCAAGTATAAGCTTATCCGTCGTCTCCCATCAACATGTTGGTGACTTGCACGGCCTCCCATATAAAGCTTCGAATGGTGCCATCCCTATGCTAGCTTGATAGCTATTATTACAAGCAAACTCTACAAGAGGAAGGTGGTCTTCCCAAGTACCACCAAAGTCAAGAACACAAAGCCTCAAAAGATCTTCTAGCACTCTATTCACCCTTTTGGTTTGGCCATCCGTCTGGGGGTGATAGGCTGTACTTAGATTCAATCGCGTACCCATCGCTTCTTGCAAACTATTCCAGAACTGGCTAGTGAAGATTGGGTCACGATCGTTAACTATGCTAGAAGGAACTCCATGCAATCACACTATCTCTCAAAGGTAAACAGATGCTAGCCATGATGCGGTCCTCTTGCTCTTCACTGGAATGAAATGAGCACTCTTCGTAAGTCTGTCAACTATGACCCATATGCTCGTATTCACTTTCCTTGACCTAGGCAATCCATCCACAAAATCCATAGAGATACTTTCCCACTTCCATTGCGGGACCTCCAATGGATGTAATAGCCCATCGGGTTTCTTCGACTCGGCTTTCACTTGTCGGCACACCATGCACTTTGAAACATACTCTGCCACATCCTTCTTCATTCCAGCCCAAAAGAAAATGCGCTTCATATCCCTATACATCTTATCTCCTCCAGGATGTATAGTCATCTTCGAGTGATGCGCTTCTTCGAGAACTTTATGCACCAAGTCTCCCACTTTTGGAACGCATAGCCTTCCATCACGCCTTAGCCAACCCTTGTCATCAATAGTATATATAGCAAGGTGACTTGACGTCTCACCCCGAATCAACTTGTCCATGATCTCGACTATCTGCGGGTCTTCCCTCTGTGAACCCCCACTTGATCAAGAAATATAGGTCTAAGCTCAAGGGATGCTAACGAACCAGTCATCGACTCAATAGCCGTTGTGAAATCAAAGGTTGCCAAGAACTCTAGGCTCTTCATCTCCACAAACAAGGGACTCAATGTCAAACTTCTTCTGCTTAGTGCATCTGCCACAACATTACCCTTGCCAGGGGTATAAGCTATCTCGAAGTCATATGATGCCAAGAATTCCATCCACCTTTGCTGCCTTAGATTCAGATCATTCTGCGAGAAGAGTTACTTGAGCGACTTGTGATCAGTATATAACTCAAACCTTTCTCCTAGAAGATAGCGGCACCAGGATTTGAGTGCAAAGACGATCGCCGCCAACTCCAAATCATGAGTGGGATAGTTCTTCTCATGAACTTTGAGTTGCCTACCCCCAAAGCATATCACTCTCCCTTCTTGCATCAGGACAGCGCCTAATACCGTGCCACATGCATCGGTGTACACGGTAAACAACTTCCCTCCATCGGGTAATGCTAGAACTGGAGCTGTGGTGAGGGCTTTCTTGAGCCTTTGAAAAGCAAGCTCACACTCTAAGTCCCATACAAAGACTAAGTTCTTCTTCGTTAACTTAGTGAGTGGGGCTGAAATCCTAGCGAAGTCCTTAATGAACTTCCTATAAAATCCTGCCAGACCGAGAAAGCTTCTCACTTCAGTTGCATTCTTCGGAACTTTCCAGTCTTGTACCGCCACTACTTTAGCGGGATCCACAGCTATGCCCTGCTTAGAAACTATATGCCCAAGGAACCGAACTTCCCTTCTCCAGAAATGGCATTTAGAGAACTTGGCTTTCAACTGATGAGCTCTAAGCGTATCCATAACTTCCTTGAGATGTCTAGCATGTTCTTCCTCGTCCTTTGAGAAGATCAGAATATCATCCACGAAGACAACCACAAACTTGTTATGGAACTCCCTGAAATCCCTACTCATCAAATCTACGAAGTAGGCGGGTGCATTAGTCACACCGAATGGCATGACAAGCCATTCAAAGAATCCATCTGGAGTCCTAAACGCAGTCTTATCAATACTATCCTCAGCCACTCTGAGCTGATGGAATCCGGTGGCTAGATCGAGCTGAGAGAAAACAGAAGCACCAACAAGCTGGTCAAAGAAGTCATCAATCCTCAGTAACTGGTGCCTATTCTTCTTTGTCAGCTTGTTCAACTCTTGATAATCAACACATAGACGAAGTGAACCATCCGCCTTAGTAGCGAACACCACAGGAGCACCCCATTATGAAATGCTTCGCCTAATAAAATTCTTCTCAAGCAACTCCTTGATTTGCTTACTGAGCTCTCTTCTTTCTCGCGGGGCCATGTGCCTCACGGGCAATGAAACTGGCTTGGCATTATCAACAAGATAAATGCGGAAATCTATCTCTCGTTTAGGGGGTAACCCCTTAACCTCTTCAAAGACATCGGGATATTCTCGGACCACCCTTACAGATTGCAGATCATCGATGGACGAGTCAAGAGATTCAAGATAACATAACATGATGGGATCCAGCGGGTTGCAAGAAATCTTTAGGGTATTACCGAGGCGAGTCATGAGCCTCACCACCCTATGCTCACAATCGAGAATGGCTCCATAACTGGACAACCAATCCATGCCCAAAATCAACCCGTATCCCGTGAACCCGAGAACATAAGCATTACACGTGAATTCTACGGTCAAGATAGAAATCCTCAAATCCATACAAATCATAAATAGATGGGAGGAACCCCCAATTGGATTTGAAACACTAATGGGATCCTCAAAAAGACTAGTACTTAGGTGCAAACTTTCAACAATGTCAGAAGAAATAAAGATATGCGATGCGCCAGAATCAAATAAAGTGCGAACAGGAAAATCAGAAATGTAAACAAGGCTTTCTATAGAAATACTACCTCGGTCCTGAACTGGAGCAGTGTTGAGAGCATGCACTTTCCCTCCAGAAGGTCCTGCACACTGAGTCTTCCCTTGCCCTTGTCCTTGCTTCTTGGGGCAATCTTTGCTAAGGTGTCCAGTCTCTCCAAAATGGAAGTATTCGCCCAACTTCCTCTTCTTCTTCTTACAATCTTTGGCTATGTGCCCAACAATCCCACAGAAGTTTCACTTTCTTGGATCCTTTGCCTTGTTGTTGGCCTTATTACCCTTGTTGTTCTTGTTGTTCTGATTGCTCTGATTTCCTCCCCACTTGGAGTCCGTCTTCTTGGTTTGAGTCACATTAGGCTTGACTTCTTTCTTGCCATTCTTATCGTCTCCTTGAAGCAATGCCATGTCCACTAGGTTTTCAAAAGTGGCCCCCATGGGTATATGAGACATGGCTAAACCTTGTAATGGATCATTCAACCCTCGTGCAAAGCATAGAGCCTTCTTCTGGGGAGTATTAACCATCTCCAAACCGAATCGAGCAAGCTGGTTAAACTTATTCACATACTCCCTCATTGTCATGTCCCCTTGCTTCAAAGATATAAACTTCTCCAATTGCAGATTCGCCTCAGCAGATGATAGAAACTTAAGCCCAAACCTCATCCTAAAGTCGGCCCAAGTTTCTATAGGCCTAGTAGTGTTGGTGACCTCCCACCAATAAGCAGCTTCCTCTTTCAATAGCCATACAGCCAACAGAACTTTTCTACGGTCTTCCACATCAAAGATGGCGAAGAGATCTTCAGTTTCTTTCAACCAATTTCGCACCTCAACAAAAGTCTCCGTCCCAATAAATTTCTTGCCACCCATCGCCTTAAAGTCTTTGCAAACCTTTTCGAAATCTGCTTGTGGATGCTGAGGAGGAGGAGGAACCTTAGTTACAGTGAGGTGTTTGCTGGGCCCACATCGTTGGCCCTAGCTTCCCAGTACCTCCGGAACCATCCAGGAATGGTTACTCCCTCGGGAAGGTTAAGATCGGCCATGCTGAAAAAAGGGAAAAGATAGATTTAGAACGAGGAAACAAAGGATAGCGCTAATGGCTTTTGGGGAATAGCCTTTTAAAATAAACTGGACTTTTCTTGGAAAATACTTAATTGGTTTTGAAAATAGTTTTCCAAAAGGTAAGTTTCAAAAACCCTTTTGCTCAAATCTTGTAAACCTTATGCTCTGATACCAAATGCAACACCCCACCTCCGCCAGGGTCACTCTTGCAAGTACACTAGCTTTGGGGGGTGTTGGACAAGGTAAACATGCATGCAGATATCACAAGACAGAACATATAAGTAAAAAGCAGAGTAAATAAAGCAGCGAGTAAAAACTAACATTTCAAAACCATAGTAAAGTTACATCAAAGTACTTGGTCATTATTTTCCCATAAAACAAAGTCTAGAAACATAAACTGAAAACTGGAAAAACATAAAGTAACTATCCCCAAAGTAGAATAAAGCCATAGCATGCTTAAGTCCAAACCGTACATGAGCTATCCAGAAAAGCAGCTAAAGATCCGAGCTAGGTGCTAGTGTTCCCACCCTGTAAACCTAGAGGGGGGGGGGGGACGAAAGAAAAGAGGCGAAAGAAAATGGGTCAGTCAAAAGACTGGTAAGTCCTACCTAATATTAGTATAAAAACTAATAAAGTTAACTGGACATGTAAAACAGAGATGAAACATAGGATGATGACTGGCATGGTGAAAAGTTAACAAGATAGATCAAGTGTGGCACCGCATATACAAGGTTAAGTTGCACCAGGTGTACTAGTATTCTAATCCATGTCAAGTATAAACAAGAAATTATCCCTTGGCCCGAAGCTGGCCCAACATCATGAGGTGACCTAATTCAAGGTCCAACTACTCGATCTAGTCGATCGGCTCCCTATAAGCCTAGCTCGTCGTGTATCGGTGTCATACGACCCAATCGCGAAGTGTAGTCAAACTGTGCTAGGTCCACCCTAGGGTGTATCAAGCCCTAGGGTGCCAACCACGGACACATATCAAGCACGCACAGTTTAAACCTACTGGTGCCCGTGTCTGCTTTTTCAACTCTGGACTGTGTGCACGACCATAGTCCGCCTGAACCTACACCGGCGCACCTACTCAGACGTCGTTTTGGTCACTTACATGTCATCCCACTAATCGTGCCCCACCCTAGCCTAGTTCCTAGGGTATCATGATACAACCAAGAGGGTTACTGGTGAAAAGGACCACGTAACCAGGGTTTCTAACGGGTTAAGCGTGGTTAACCCTATCCAATCAAGTATCAAGTCGGTTAAGTGTACCCAAGGTTCATGACTTAACCCTATCAACCCATCGTGTTTAATTGGTTAAGTATTCAAGTGGTCCATGACTTAACCCTATCATGTGACATTAATTAATTTAATGCACCCAACCTCTCACATTAGACCTTGTTGTGGTTACTAGTTAAGTCGGGCGGGTCCGGGTAGCTTTACACCACAACTTAGTCTAACCTCGGGTTTCAAGTGCGACATGACCAACTACTCACATTGGGTCCTATTGCTTGTAGCCACTAGTTAAGCCGGTCGGTTCCGGGTAGGTTTATGCTACAAACTCAACCCAACCTCGAGTTGGCCATTCTCATGTTTTCTAGAAGTCATGTCCAAGTTCATGTTCATGTTCCAAGCATAATCACATGTCATATTTCTTGTCATTTTTCAAGTCATGATTTTATGTCATTTTAGTTTACCCATAACGTAACCCCATCGCATGTAAGTTCGCATAAACGCAAATAGACCTCAAAGAGGGAACTTTAGAAGCATGACATAATTAATAAGGTTTGGCCACAAGTTAAACATGGTGGCATATGAGGCAAATGTGTTCATAAACTTGCTTATTACATTATAAGCCTCAAAACATGCATGATATCAACTTTAGCAAAATAGGTGAAACATAGTCATAAATAACATAGGATGATAGCTAGTGATTCGCATATAACATCATATGCAAGATAACATAAGGGTTATGAGAGTTTCTATGTTGTTTATGCAACATTTCAAATCAAAGCTCATAGCTTTCTATGCACAAAGTCAAGGTGATAGCTTTACAAGCATGCATAGAATAAATCTATGCATAACATGATAGAATCAAAGCACAAATCATACTTAGGCCCAAACTCAAACTTGCAACATGTCATATTTAACTTCATAGTTAGAATCTAAGAGTAGAATAGGGCTTACAATGCTATGAAGACTTATAAAATAAAATAAGATTGAGACAAAGCCACTAGCAACTCTAAAAACCCCCAAATGAATACAAGCTCCAAGTTGTCTTGAGAAACAAGAAGCTCCTTTGATTTGTATGAAGAAAGATCCTTATTTTAATGAAGAAAGATTGAACTTTGGCCTTGAATCAAACTTAGAAACTCTCAAACAAGCTTAGGAACTCTCATATGAATGAAGATGGAGACTACAACAAGAGGGTGGAGGCCATGATTAAACATTTTGGCATTATCTAGTTGTAGGATTGATTTATGATGGTTTAGGCTAGGTATTAGGGTCCTTTTGTAGAAGTTTAGGTTAGTTTAGGCCATAGGATTAACCCTAATTCAGATCCGAGCCTTTAAAATCCATCACAAACCTCCAAACATGTCTTGAGGAACAAGCCAGGTGCACCCAAGCCAGACTGGCTGACCACCCAAGTCGACAGGGGTGTCGACTGGGCAGTCGACACCACCTGGGGCGTGTCGACTCCCAAGTCAACTCCCCAGTCGACTTGGGGGTGGAGGGAATTTTTCCCGCCTGTTCTGCTTGGCTGAATTTAAATTCTGAATTCAAATTTGAACTGTTTTTGAACTTGAAATTTTCTGAAAACTTTGACGGGCCATAACTTGGTCATACGGACTCCGATTTTCGAAAACTCAGACTCTATTTCACGTATTTTTCCGAGACGAACGCAATGGCACAGCCCGTATCCCTTGATTCAGACTTTATCATTTAATTCTGCCTTGGTTTATGTTATAACATGTTATTTAAAAATACGGGTTGTTACAAGACAGGTAATCAAAGAGGTACATCTAAGCATCTCCAAGCAGAAACAGAAGAGAAAATCCTAATCAAGCCCAAGTATTCCCACACTAAGAACCTACAGGGAAGGAAGAGAGAGAAAAGGAAACAAAATGGGACTGACATAAAGTTTGGCGAGTCCAGTTACTTTTAGCATATAAATAAGTAAAAGCATCATGACATGCATATAAATAGGATGAGAGAGATAACAATATCATAAGATAGGTATAAAATACTAAGGAGGATAAGCAGAATGAATAGAATAGATTACGCTTCTCAAATACCTTTCTATGCACCAATACTAGTATAACAGAAATAGAATGTTCCTAACAGAAACAAATGGCAGACTTAGGTGTACATCTAGTGACGGGTTTTACCCCAAAAAGTTAATAACAGGCAGCCCAACAAAAATAAAGGGTATTACCCAAAACAATTATAATGGGCTCCTAAGTAGGTAGGACTAGATGTACCCTAAATACTACCCCAATCTATGGACTTCCTATCCCGTAAATACCCTATGCCATCCCCAAGGTAAGATGTACCACTTCCAAAAGTGGCAACCCCCGGATTGACATAGCAATATCTATTGATATTACAGCGTCTTAATTTCCCGATCAGTCCAGACCCATGCACGCACATGACTCCATTGGAATGCGTCGTCAACACTTCCACCCATGTGAACCTCTTATAATCAGCTCAGTAAGCGTGTCCTGACCCCTACCTAGTTCGGGTTCCCTCTTTGGATACCAGTATGGGTTACTGACTGATACGGGTCCCACACAACAGATGATACAAGCCACCCCCTAGGCTTGTATTCCCACTACTAGGATTTTGACATATTATGCCTAATATATTAACAAGTCCTCATAACCCCAATATATAAAACATGTTAAGTTTATCATGTTCGTATAACCCCCACAGATTTAACAGATTTACTTAACCCCCACTGATTCAAGCAAGTCTACTTAACCCTTACACAATCTGAAAAGTTCATATAACCCCCACAGATTTAAATAGGTTAAGTATTATAGGTTAACAGGTTATTATCATTCCCCATCCATGTATGTTAATGCACCAGACCTCTCATATAAGTTGACCACTTGTGGATGCTGGACGTGTCGGGCGGTTCCGAACAGACTTCTACCACAAGTTGGACTTAACCTCATGTCTTAGCATAATTACCTGTACATTCTTATGGATTTGTTCCCATTAATTTTATCAAAGATAAATTCTTTAAAATTTATTCTTTAATCTTCCTTTAGATGTCAATTCAAACCATGTTAAGGTTTTCCAAACTAGTAGGGATTAGCGAACCATACCGAAGTAATCATTTATTTTATTTCCCAATCTCAACCTATTCATCCCTTAGAGAAAAACTGGTATTACCCCATAACTGACACCACGGTGTTATCAGTAAATTTAATTACCATTTCACGTTCAAATCTAATTAAAGATTTAACTATCGCTAGGAGAAAAACTGGCGATACTCCATTCTCGATCATTTCCCAAATTTTATAATTTAAATTTTCAATTCCCATTTTCAATCTATTTAAAGATTCATTAAAACTCTACTTAGTTTTAATCTTCCCAAAAATCAATATTAATGATTATTTAACTTTGGAAACACAAACATGTCGCATCGACAATCTACACCGTACTATTGATTTCTGCCGATATATAACCTCTGAGCTCGTATGTCTTAAAGAAGGGTGTTAAGCAAGAGAATAAATTGTCCGCCACCAAACATATATATATATATATTTAGCAGAGATCGAACATACAGTTTGAAATATTATGACGAACATGTAATCCTGCCTTTAACTGGATTAAAGAACTAATGTCATTTAAAACACAGTTCACAATAAACCTAAATCATATTCCATTAATGGAATCTTCACGGAAAAACAAACCAATATATAATCGATATCAATTTTCGTATCATACTAATAATATAAATGGAATAACGGCAAAGCCTTTTAAATTCCATATGTATTAACAGTCTTCCTCCATAGAAGTTCACTTCGATTGTTATCAAATAGAATACCATTCAATTCCAATTTAATCTAATAAATTGGAAAACTTTACTTTGGAAATTCCCGTTAAATCTAAATAAAAAGATTTATAAATTCCAAATCACATTTCACTGTAAATCGGGTTAAAGAAAGAATGTCGTTTAAAACACAGTTCACAATAAACACAATTCACATTCCGTTTATTATCGGGTTAAAGATCAAGTGTTATTTAAAACACCATTCACGATAAACCCAAAAATCAATTCCACTTCAATTCCCATTAAAAATTTATTAATTGGTATACTCCATTAAATCTAAATAAAAAGATTTAATCTTTTCTCAACTTGGTTTAAGAACAGTGTTAATAAAGACACCATTCACGACAAAACCAAATCCCATTTGATATTAAATACAAGGCTCTGAATATAAAATATATCGGCTTATATTCAATATCAAATTCTGAAATCAACAAAAGTAGTATTGGAATATCGATATATATATATATATATATATATATATATATATATATATATATATATATATATATATCTTCCAAATTCCTCCACAATGTCTGTATAATCACAGAATCCAATATAGAAATATTCCGAAGATAATTTCGATTCAAATCCATGTCCAATTCATATATTGGGAATTCTGGTTATTTTTAAAACCATTTCAAATCCAATTTATTTATTTAAAAATATTGGATTATAATTCTAGTTCACAACTAGTTCATTTCGATAAAAATACATTTTTATCTTTTCGAATATGGAATTTTTTTGCATCCCAATTCTTTCCAAATCATTTATTATGATTTTACACAAATTATTGATAATTTTAATAATTTTATCAAGGCCCGTACAGTCGATTTCCATAAACGGTCAACGAACTGCACTTACAGTGACCTTTTCCAAACTTGATTTTGACGTAGTTCCATATCCAACTGTTAGATTTCAAATCTCTCATATTAGTTTGAAAGCTCTATTCGACACGAACCCAATGGTTATGGTTTTAGGAGACTCCGACGGTCGGATCTCCCGTAAGGTCCGTTCGAAGTCAATGGTCGAAATTTGTGAATTGCCGCGGCGCGGCACGTTCTATTCAAGAAATTATATATATATAATACATATATTATATATATTTCGTCGATTTCCATTTAAAACGTATTTTATAAATCGTTTTAAATTCGTTTTCAAAACGATTTCAACTTCATACTCAATTTCTAATCAAAATTGAATTTCCATATCATCGATATATAAATGATAGTATTTTCAAAACATTAGATTTCGAAATCAATTCCTTTTTCAATATTCATTATAAAAAATGAATAAAATCGATAAAAATACCGTTTACGTCAAAATGGCGTTAATCTAATCAACATAGCTTTATATATTTAAATATATTCGTATCCATCCAAAAGCAGACATCGAAATCACATTTTGATCCATTACTGAATATTATTTTAAAATATTCATTATTTTAAAATAATTGTTATTTTAAAATATTCTTTCTTTCTGAACTGGAATTAGACACAGTCAATAACCATATAATGTGATTTATATGGATTTCATATGCACATGTATACATCAACAATCAAACACATTCAACCATCATCCAGAGTGTATTCTACACTGCATAAGCATTAAATATAAATATTCAAAGCTTACACAGCTTGTCAACCAATCGATTGATATACAACTAAATATTAGGATTAGTGTATGTCCAATATCAACCCAATACCCATGTGGGGTTTCAATCAATCAAGCACATATTTTATTTGTGCAGTTGGGCGATGTGAAATTTTATCGTCCCAATCAGTGTCAGATAAATATGTGTATATAAACAAATCGTCCAATTTGTAAATGAATATTTATTTTATTCATATACATGTTAAAAATTATATTTTGAACTATAAAATATTTTGCCTATAAGATATTTTATTCTATTCAACATCACACAATCAAATTTCACAACACAATCAAACAAACAAACAAGTCGTCCATGGCCTGTGCACGACGGGTGTTGGGTGCTGCTAAGCACCGTCTGCATCATAGTATATATTTTAACTGGAAAATAAAACTAATGTGAGAAGTTCTCACCTTTGGGATCTACTCCTCCATTCTATATTTCTGAACGGTTTGGACTTATATTCGTTTCCAGTCTGTTCCATCGCAATCTATTCCACATGATTTTCATTAAAAATCATTCTTTTAACAACGCTACTACATATATAAAAAACAAAATTATATATTGATGTTTATAGTATAAAAATCATATTTTTATACCTCTAACTTCATAATAAAAATTATATTTTTATTCTATAATAATATAAATAAAAATTGTGTATAATTTTATCAAGGTCCTAATATCTATAAAAATGATTTTACTTAATCCCTAAAATATATTTTAAACTAAATAAATAAATAAATAAAATAAAAAGCTCACCTTTTCGATTTTCAGCAAAGGGGGAGAGGATGGCGAGAATAAGGCGGAGCTGAGGAGGCTGGGGGTCGCGCGAGGTGCTCCGACTGTCGGGGGGGTTGCGTTGGTGGAGGGAGGAAAGGGGGGCGGTCTCGCGACAGAAAAAAGGGGGTGAGAATGGGGCGCGGCTTCCAACGTCGAGGCGGAGGGGATGCGCGCCTCAACGGAGGTGGGGGCGGCCGGTCGGAGGGTGAGTGGCGTGGTGTTGAAAGGCTCCGTTGACGGGGATGCTTTTTTTTATATTTTTAAAAGGGGCGTTGACTGAATTAGTAAGAAGGAGAGGAGGGAGTTTTATAATATTTTATTATATTTAAATTTCAAAAAGCAAATTTTTATTTTGAACTCGAAGTTGAACCCACCGACTATTGTCTATAGCTAAATACCCCCATTACGAACTCAATGGGATATGTACGGTAAGCTGATTCGACTGTTTTGATCAGTTTCCGTCAAAATCAAAATATAAATCTATATATTGAATTTGAACGCACATTTCAATTTATCGGGGCCACATATGGACCTCAAAAATTACAGAAAAATAAATTTGTTTATGTTTCGACGATACGGTCCTAACAAAAACAATTTCATTGAATTTGGAGACCGTTTGAAAAATGGCCATTTTCTGGTCGATCCAAATTGACTAAAACTGTCAAAACACGTTTTCTTTTGACAGGCTCACATAAGAACTTCAAAAATTATGAATTTTGTAATCTAGCAATAACATGACATCCCAGATCGAACATAAGTGGTTTCGTCCAAAACGGAGGTCGTTTGCAAAATTTGCCTTTTTATGGGCTAAAATTCCATAGCGACTATTCTGAATTTTCAACTGGGCATAACTTTTTATTCCCGCTATGAAATTTTGATTTTTCGGATTCGTTGGAAAGATATTTTCAAATAGATTCTAATAGTTTTAATTTCACTAAAATCCGGTTTATTTTGAATCCTGTACATTCATTTGAAATTTGAAATCGAAATTTCAAACTACCGCGCCATTTCCAATTCCTTTTATAATTAAAATAAATATTTATATTCCAGTTTCGATTCATATAAATATATACATTCTAATTCTATTCAAAATAAATTTCTTGACATTATTATTTAAAATAAATCATTTTAAATATTAAAAATTCATTAAAATTGATGAAGTAAGAATTTTAAATTGGTTCTGATTTTTCGGATTGTTACAATCTCCCCTAATTAAAATCTTTTCGTCCTCGAAAAGGAACGAAGCTGAAAGTTGTTTTGCAAACCAACTCGACTTTCAATTTGGCTTTCATTCTTTAACTTTTCAGGTTCTAAGAATTTTCAAATTCTTCAAAAATTTGGCTAACACCCTAAATTTTCGAATTTTTTTTCCATTACCTCCTTTGTACGGGGGCACCAGGAAAATCTCCAAATCACCACATAGGCCCTCTCATCTCAAAAAGAAAAAGCCAATCGGCTCATAAAATCATCCAAACCATAGAAATTAGTAAACATGTAGATATTTGTCGGGCATACAATTTTATTCCTCTTCTCTAGCCTCCTTGCTATGACCTATTCAATGTATGTACATGTATATGCATGCAATCTCAAACAATTTCTCAATTCAGTTCAAAATTTGATACAATTTGGTTGTATGTACCGTTCATTCGAACAATGGTTTTATTATATAACAAATAATCATACAACACAACTATCAATCAATTGGTGAATTAACGTTGCAAATTCATAATTTTGAAACATATACAGAATATCATGTTTTTGATGCCATTCACAACAATAAGCCCTATCTAATTTTGGTTCCCACACGGCCAATTGGAAATATATTGACATCCCACTTTCGAAACTCGAACACAAATGCTGATGATGTCTAGACTATCATCAGAATCGTCTCTGGGCGACTAGAGTGTAATTCTATATCTATCTAGTATACTAAAACTTCGAATACACGTTTGCAAGGTGTATATGCAAAATCTTTATACATTGATTGTACAAATTCAATATAAATAAATATTCAAATACATATGAAACAGTTAAAATTTTCAAAACAAAATTTGTTTTCATTTTTATTTTTAAAAATAATACTCTTTACACTCGTTCTAGTATACTACTGATCCTATCTCTAATGAGTAATTCTCATTGGATATTGCTAATCCAATCTCTGATGAATCCTTTCGTTTGGTTCTAATGTGTCTTGTTCTCGAGCTCTGTAAACCAAAGCTCTGACACCAAAATGTAACGAACCGAACTTCCCTGGTCTCCGAAGAGAAGAGAAAGCACGGATTGTCTGAGGACAAGACAAATCAGAACACAAACAGAAGAACATTTCATTGCTTATTACAATAATTCCATCAGAATACAAGAATATACAGAGTACGAATAAATATTACACATCAGAGAAATATCAGATATTTAATTTACATTACATAGCAGTGGAAAATAATACAAAACACAACTGAAGGAGATAAATGGATACAGAGCTTTCTGAATATCATTCCAGCTATAAACCAGGATCCTTTGAATATAAATCTGCAAAACCAAAACTACTAGCCGCCCGTGTGGAAAATAGGGGCACCTAGAGTTTAGGTTAAAATAATAAACTCCAGGTCAGTCATGTGACTGGTGTGAGAACTAAAACAATTATTTAAAACTTTATTTAAAAAGGAGTAAATCAAGGGACCACACCATATAACACGGAAAGGGTTTCCTCCCAAGAATACCAGTGCACAAGAGACGACCCCAAATCCCGTTCTGACGGAGACAAGGGTTATCTTTGGAATATAACACAAAACAGATAATAGCAGAACAAAATAAATAAATACACAAGATAATGAACAATAGAATATACTGGATAAAAGTAATCATCAGAGTTACACAGTATACAGGATCTTACTTAGAACAAATACAGTTCAGCTATACATAAATGTCTACAGCGGAAAACAAACATAATATGTACAATAGGAGCTGAACAGCATAAAAAGAGATAAATGATAGAATCCATCTTCAGCTCCAGCTATCCAGAAAGAACCAGCTAAACCTGAATACAAGGCTGCCCGTGTAGAAAAAAGGGGCACCCGAGTTTGAAAGTGAAACAAACTACGAGTCAGTCATGGGACTGGTATGAGAAATCTATTCAACACATATATAATATGGCCAATCACAGGACCACGCCAGTTTCGTGGAACGGGTTTACTCCATTGGATTTCCAGTGCTTTAAAACAAATCATTCTTTGAAACAACGCTATGCTTTTTATAAAAAAATGAAGCCATTATAAGACTCAGTTCCCATCACACAATGCAAAGCAAACCGGAGGATAGAGTTTTTACCTTATAACGGCCAAAATATGCTTGATACGAATAAAGCAAAGGCATTTGATATTATTGCTAGTGTTTATATGTTTTGAAAACCATTTCAAATCATAACTATCAATCATAGACGGCATGGGTACCATATATCATGTCGCCATATATATATATATATATATATACAATCAAAACCGCACTTGGAAATTGGATTTCCGTCATGAACCAAGGCAAAAGATAGTCCTTACCGAATTCGTGACTCTCTAGCCCGAGCCATAGGATCAGAACGCGTCAACCCTTTAGATTGTAACAACCCGTATTTTTGAATAACATGTTATAACATAAATCAAGGCAGAATTAAACTGAAAAATCTGAATCAAGGGAAACGGGCTATGCCATTGCGTTCGTCTAGGAAAAATACGCGAAATAGAGTCCGAGTTTTCGAAAATCGGAGTCCGTATGACCGAGATATGGCCTCGCGAAGTTTCACGAAAAATTCAAATTCAAAACAGATTCAAATTTCAGAAATTCAGGGTAGGCGGGAAAAATCCCGCCCAGACCAGGTCGACCTGGGGGTCGACCTGGGTGTCGACCTGGGTGGGACCAGGTCGACTGGGGAGTCGACCCCAGGGTCGACCTGGGGGTCGACCTGCCTGGTCGGACCCAGGCAATCTGGTGCACCTAGTTTGGCTGTTTTGACCTGTTTTGTTGGCTAGTGACGGGATTTGATGGCTCTGATTGAATCTAGGGTTAATCCTATGGTTAATACTATCCTAATCTTCTATAAAAAAACTCCTAAGCCTAGCCTAAATCACCATTATTCAATCCTACAACTAAACTATGTCAAATTTGTTCCTCTCATGGCCTCCACTCTCATGCTAAAATTTCTAAGTTTATTTATATGAGAGATTTTGAGTGCATACAAGTGTTTTCAAGCTTGTAAGAGTGTTCTTAGTTTGCATTCAAGTCAAGTTGCAACATTTCTATATCAAAGCAAGGGTTTTTATTGATTTGGCTCAAGGGTTTTTCATTTGGAGCTTTCATATTTGGTTTTTTTTTGGTGATTGCATAAGGGCTTCATCTCAATTTTTATAATAAATATTCATTTGTGTCTTCATAGCATTGTAAGCCCTTTTCTACTTTCTTTTTATTGAACTCTAAAGTTAAATGAATGATGCAAGTTTGAGTTAATCATTATGATATGCAAGTTTGGTTGATCATTATGTTATGCAAGTTGGTTTAATCATTATGTGTGACACATGTTGCTATGTTATGCAAGTTTGGGTTGATCATTATACACATGTTATCATGTTATGCAAGTTAAACGCGAGTTTGTGAGCTTAAAGCTTCAAGCTTTATATTAAAGGTTGCATTTTGGCAACATGGAAGTTATCTTATCCCTTATTATAACTTGCATGTCAGGCTAAATGCGAACTTCTAGCAACTTCTACATGTCATTTATCACCATGCATCACTTATATGCTAAGTTTGGTTTTATGCATACTTTTGAAGCCTAATGATGCAATATGCAAGTATATGAACATATGTACATTTCATATGCCACCATGTTAAACTTGTGGCTTCAACACCTTTTTGTCATGATTATGCCAAGTTCTCTATTTTATCCTTTATGCGTTGTTGCGACTATGTAAACGATGGGATTATGTTGGGGTTGGGTAACATTATGACATAAACATGGTTTTTATAACATGACGTGATATGTTAGCTTGTAATTATGTTTTGGAAACATAATGGACATGACACTTAGAAAATATGAGTGTGGCCAACTCGAGGTTGGGTTGAGTTTGTAGCATAAATCTACCCGGACCCGTCCGGCTTAACTAGTGGCTACAAACAATAGGACCCAATGTGAGAAGTTGGTCATGTTGTGCTCGAACCCGAGGTTAGACCAAGTTGTGGTGTAAAGCTACCCGGACCCGCCCGGCTTAACTAGTAACCACAACAAGGTCTAATGTGAGAGGTTAAAGCACATTAAGTTAATTAATGCCTCCTGATTAGGGTTAAGTCATGGTCCACTTAATACTTAATCAATTTGGGCTTGATGGGTTAATCGGGGTTAAGTCATGAACCTTGGGTACACTTAACCAATTTAATCCACGTTTGGATCGGGTTAACCACATTTAACCCGTTAAAGAAACCCTAGTGGCGTGGTCCTTTGCAGCAGTAACCCTCTTGATAGTATCATAAGACCCTAGGGACTAGGCTAGGGTGGGGCACGATTACTGGGCTGACATGTAAGCGACCAAAACGACGGCTGAGTAGGTACGCCGGTGTAGGTCCAGGCGGACTATGGTCGTGCACTTAGTCCGGAGTTGGAAAATTAGGCATGGGTACCAGTAGATCTAGATTGTGCATACTTGATTGGTGTCCGAGGTTGACACCCTAGGACTTGATACAACCTAGGGTGGACCTAGCGCTGTTTAACTACATTGCATGTTTGGGCCGTATGACACCGACACTTGACGAGTTAGGCTTATAGGGAGCCGATCAACTAGACCGGGTAGTTGGACCTTGATTTAGGTCACCTCATGATGTTGGGCCGAGCTTGGGCCAAGGGATTAATTCTTGTTTTTACTTGACATGTTAGAATGCTAGTACACCCGTGGTGCAAAACTTAACCTTGATTATGCGATGACACCTTTATCTATCTTGTTAGTTAATCATCATGCCAGTATATTGTTATCCTTATGTTCATCTCAGCTTCTCATGCCAGTTAACTTTACTAGTTCATGAACAGATAGTATTTAGGGCTTACCAGTCTTTTTGACTGACCTGTTTTCTTTCGCCTCTTTTCTTCCGTTCCCCCCCCCCTCAGGTCCTCAGGGTGGGAACATTGGAGCTTAGCTTGGATCTTTATAGCTTGCTTATTGGATTTGCTTATGTACGGTTTTGGACATTGAGCTAGCTATGGTTTATCACTTCACTTTGGGGATAGTACTTTATGTATTTCAGTTTTTCAGTTTATGCTTTTCTCTAGACTTTGTTTGTTGGAAAATAATGACCAAGTACTTTGTTGTAACTTAACTATGGTTTTGAAATGTTAAGTTTTATCCGCTGCTTTACTACTCTGTTTTACTTATATGTTCTGTCTTGTGATATCTGCATGCATGTTTACCTTGTTTAACGCCCCTCCAAAGCTAGTGTGCTTGCAAGAGTTACCCTGGCGGGAGTAGGGTGTTACATTTGGTATCAGAGCATAAGGTTTACAAGATTTGAGCAAAAGTGTTTTTGAAACTTACCTTTTGAAAAACTATTTTCAAAACCAATTAAGTATTTTTCAAGAAAAGTCTAGTTATTTTAAAAAGGCTATTCCCCAAAAGCCATAGCACTATCCTTCGTTTCTTCGTTATGAATCTATATTTTTCCTTTTTCAGTATGGCCGATCTTGACCTTACCGAGGGAGTGACCATTCCCGGATGGTTCCGTAGTTACTTGGAAGCTAGGGCCAACGATGTGGGCCCAGCAAATACCCCCAATATTACTGAGGTTCCTCCTCCTCCTCCTCCTCCTCTTCCTCAGAATCCGCAAGTAGATTTCGCTAAGATTTGTAAGGACTTTAAGGCGATGGGTGGCAAGAACTTTATTGGGACGGAGACTTTTGTGGAGGCAAGAAATTGGTTAAAAGAAGCTGAAGATCTTTTCGCTATCTTTGATGTGGAAGACCATAGAAAGGTTTTATTGGCAGCGTGGTTATTAAAAGAAGAAGCTGCTTATTGGTGGGAGGTCACCAATGCTACGAGGCCCATAGAGACTTGGGCCGACTTTAGGACGAGATTTAGGCTTAAGTTTCTATCATCAGCTGAGGCGAATCTGCAATTGGAGAAGTTTATATCTTTAAAGCAAGGGGACATGATAGTGAGGGAGTATGTGAATGAGTTTAACAAGCTCGCCCGATTCGGTTTGGACATGGTTAATACCCCCCAGAAGAAGGCTTTACGCTTTGCACGAGGGTTGAACGAGCCATTACAAGGTTTAGCCCTATCTCATATACCCATGGGGGCCACTTTTGAAGGCCTAGTGGACATGGCATTGCTTCAAGGAGACAATAAGAAGGAAGACAAGACTAATGAGACTCAAACCAAGAAGACAGACTCCAAGTGGGGAGGAAATCAGGGCAATCAGAACAACAAAAACAACAAGAACAACAAGGGCAACAAGGCCAAGGCAAAGGACCCAAGAAAATGCAATTACTGTGGGATTGTTGGGCACATAGCTAAAGACTGTAGGAAGAAGAAGAGGAAGTTGGGCGGATGCTTTCATTGTGGAGAGATCGGACATTTTAGCAAGGATTGCCCCAAGAAGCAAGGGCAGAATCAGCGTGCAGGACCTTCTGGAGGGCAAGTACATGCTCTCAATGCTGCTCCAGTTCAGGACCGAGGTAGTATTTCTGTAGAAAGTCTTGTTTATATTTCTGATTATCCTGTTCGCACCTTATTTGATTCTGGTGCATCGCATAGTTTTATCTCTTCTGACATTGTTGAAAGTTTGCACCTAAGTACTAGCCTAGTTGAGGATCCCGTTTGTGTTTCAAATCCAATTGGGGGTTCTGCCCATCTATCTATGATTTGTGTGGATTTGAAGATTTCTATCTTGACCGTAGAATTCACGTGTAATGCTTATGTTCTCGGGTTCACGGGATATGGGTTGATCTTGGGCATGGATTGGTTGTGTAGTTATGGAGCCATTCTCGATTGTGAACATAGGGTGGTGAGGCTCATGACTGTCCTCGGTAATACCCTAGAAATTTCTTGTAACCCTAGAGGTCCCGTCATGTTATGTTATCTCGAATCTCTCGACTCGTCCATCGATGATCTGCAATCTGTAAGGGTGGTCCGAGACTATCCTGATGTCTTTGAAGAAGTTAAGGGGTTACCCCCTAAACAAGAGATAGATTTCCGCATTTATCTAGTCGATAATGCCAAGTCAGTATCATTGCTCGTTAGGCACATGGCCTCATGTGAAAGAAGAGAGCTTAGTAAGCAAATCAAGGAGCTGCTTGAGAAGAATTTTATTAGGCGAAGCATTTCTGAATGGGGTGCTCCGGTGGTATTCGCTACTAAGGCGGATGGTTCGCTTCGTCTATGTGTTGATTATCGAGAGTTGAACAAGCTGACAAAGAAGAATAGGCACCCTTTACCGAGGATTGATGATCTCTTTGATCAGCTGGTTGGTGCTTCTGTTTTCTCTCAGCTTGATCTTGCCACCGGATTCCATCAGCTTAGAGTAGCTGAGGATAGCATTGATAAAATTGCGTTTAGGACTCCAGATGGATTCTTTGAATGGCTTGTCATGCCATTCGGATTGACTAATGCACCCGCCTACTTCGTAGACTTGATGAGTAGGGTGTTCAGGGAGTTCGTCAACAAGTTTGTTGTTGTCTTCGTGGATGATATTCTGATCTTCTCAAAGGATGAGGAAGAGCATGCTAGGCATCTCAAGGAAGTGATGGATACGCTTAGAGCGCATCAGTTGAAAGCCAAGTTCTCCAAATGTCATTTTTGGAGAAGGGAAGTTCGGTTTCTTGGACATATAGTTTCTAAGCAAGGCATAGCGGTGGATCCCGCGAAAGTGGTTGTGGTTCAAGACTGGAAGACTCCTAGGAATGCAACCGAAGTAAGAAGCTTTCTCGGTCTGGCAGGCTACTATAGGAAGTTCATCAGGGACTTCGCTAAGATTTCGGCCCCTCTTACTAAGTTGACGAAGAAGAACTTAGTCTTCGCATGGGACTTGGAGTGTGAGCTTGCTTTTCAAAAGCTCAAAAGAGCCCTTACCTCAGCTCCAGTTTTGGCATTACCCGATAGTGGTAAGATGTTTACCGTGTACATGGATGCATGTGGCATGGGGTTAGGAGCTGTTCTGATGCAAGAGGGAAGAGTGATATGTTATGGGGGTAGGCAACTTAAAGTTCATGAGAAGAACTATCCCACTCATGATTTGGAGTTAGCGGCGATCGTCTTTGCACTCAAATCCTGGCGCCACTGTCTTCTAGGCGAAAGGTTTGAGTTGTATACTGATCACAAGTCACTCAAATACCTCTTCTCGCAAAAAGATTTGAATCTAAGGCAGCAAAGGTGGATGGAATTCTTGGCATCTTATGACTTCGAGATAGCTTATACCCCTGGCAAGGGTAATGTTGTGGCGGATGCACTAAGCAGAAGTAGATTGACTTTGAGCCCCTTGTTCATTGAGATGAAGAACTTAGAATTCTTGGCAACCTTTGATTTCACGACGGCTGTTGAGTCGATGACGGGTTCATTAGCATCCCTTGAGCTTAGACCCACACTTCTTGATCAAGTTGGGGCTTCGCAGAAGGAAGATCCACAGATAGTCGAGGTCATGGACAGATTGATTCGTGGTGAGACGTCTAGTCACCTTGCTAGATATACTATTGATGATAAGGGTTGGCTAAGGCGTGATGGAAGGCTATGCGTTCCACAAGTAGGAGAATTGGTGCATAAAGTTCTTGAAGAAGCACATCACTTGAAGATGACTATACATCTGGGAGGAGATAAGATGTATAGAGATATGAAGCGCATTTTCTTTTGGGCCAGAATGAAGAAGGATGTGGAAGAGTATGTTTCAAAGTGCATGGTGTGCCAACAAGTGAAATCCGAGTCAAAGAAACCAGGTGGGCTATTACATCCATTGGAGGTCCCGCAATGGAAGTGGGAGAGTATTTCTATGGATTTTGTGGAAGGATTGCCTAGGTCAAGGAGAGGGAACACAAGCATATGGGTCATAGTTGACAGACTTACGAAGAGTGCTCACTTCATCCCAGTAAAGAGTAAGAGGACCGCATCATGGCTAGCATCTATTTATCTTCGAGAGATAGTGCGGTTGCATGGAGTTCCTTCTAGCATAGTTAGCGATCGTGACCCAATTTTCACTAGCCAGTTCTGGAATAGTTTGCAAGAAGCGATGGGTACGCGATTGAATCTGAGTATAGCCTATCACCCCCAGACGGATGTCCAAACCGAAAGGGTGAATAAAGTTCTAGAAGATCTCTTGAGGCTTTGTGTTCTTGACTTCGGTGGTACTTGGGAAGACCACCTTCCTCTTGTAGAGTTTGCGTATAATAATAGCTATCAAGCCAGCATAGGGATGGCACCATTTGAAGCTTTGTATGGGAGGCCGTGTAGGTCACCATCTTGTTGGTGGGAGACAACAGATATACTTATACTTGGGCCCGATATGATACGGGACACATCCGAGAAAGTTGAATTAGTGAGAAGAAGGATGAAAGCGGCCCAAGATAGACAGAAATCCTATGCTGACAAGCGAAGGGCAGATTTGGAATTCGAAGTGGGAGACATGGTTTTTGTGAAGGTTTCTCCTTTGCGTAATGTGGTACGTTTGGGAGCAAATGGGAAGCTGGCACCAAGGTTCGTAGGACCCTTCCCTGTCATAGAGAGAATTGGAAAGATGGCCTATAAGGTGGAATTGCCCGAGAAGCTAGCCGGAGTACATAATGTCTTTCATGTCTCGCATCTCCGAAAGTGCCTATATGAGTCCGCTGAGGTGGTTGAACCAAGCATTCTTGAAGACATTGAGGTAGAGAAAGAAGCAACCTTGAGAAAGGCTCCGATTCGTATCTTGGGAACGGAGATCAAGAAGCTAAGGAATCGGGAAGTCAAATTGGTGAAGGTTCAGTGGAGTGAAGCCGATGAAGACACAACTTGGGAAACCGAGGAGAAGATGCGTGGGCTTTATCCATTCCTTTTTGAGGGTACATTCTCGACCTCTTTCCTAATTAGCATATCTTTCTTTTTATCCGTGTTTATCCTGTTTATCTTGTTAAACTTGTCATGAGGACCTTAGGTAGAAACCCTTTGGATGAAACTTGTATTTGAAACATGTTATGCTTGATGGTTGCAAGTGGTTGCAAGTGTTTGCACGTGGATACTCGTGGATGCATGATACACATTAGGCACTAAGATTGGCTCACACACTTTCATGTTGCATATGCATGAGTGCTTATACTTATACATGGATGAAACTTGTTATGCTATCACGTGGATGTTGCATATGGATGGATGTTATGTGCACTCATGTAGAGATTATAAATTATGTTAGGAATTTGCATACATATGGACTCATTTCACTAACATACTATGCATTAAAGAGGTTTACTGTATCAGTAACCGCCTGATTTTTGCATTAGATAAGTACATATACACACACACCTTTGCATATGATCATACAGCAATTAGAATCCTTTAAGGACAATGACTGCACGTGGATGATGTTTTGAGTAGATGGATGATGGATGGTAGGATACGTTCTGCCTAACTTGGAGATTTCGCGGACGAAATCCTTTAAGGAGGGGAGAATGTAACAACCGTATTTTTGAATAACATGTTATAACATAAATCAAGGCAGAATTAAACTGAAAAATCTGAATCAAGGGAAACGGGCTGTGCCATTGCGTTCGTCTCGGAAAAATACGCGAAATAGAGTCCGAGTTTTCGAAAATCGGAGTCTGTATGACCGAGATATGGCCTCGCGAAGTTTCACGAAAAATTCAAATTCAAAACAGATTCAAATTTCAGAAATTCAGGGTAGGCGGGAAAAATCCCGCCCAGACCAGGTCGACCTGGGGGTCGACCTGAGTGTCGACCTGGGTGGGACCAGGTCGACTGGGGAGTCGACCCCAGGGTCGACCTAGGGGTCGACCTGCCTGGTCGGACCCAGGCAACCTGGTGCACCTAGTTTGGCTGTTTTGACCTGTTTTGTTGGCTAGTGACGGGATTTGATGGCTCTGATTGAATCTAGGGTTAATCCTATGGCTAATACTATCCTAATCTTCTATAAAAAGACCCCTAAGCCTAGCCTAAATCACCATTATTCAATCCTACAACTAAACTATGTCAAATTTGTTCCTCTCATGGCCTCCACTCTCATGCTAAAATTTCTAAGTTTATTTATATGAGAGATTTTGAGTGCATACAAGTGTTTTCAAGCTTGTATGAGTGTTCTTAGTTTGCATTCAAGTCAAGTTGCAACATTTCTATTTCAAAGAAAGGGTTTTTATTGATTTGGCTCAAGGGTTTTTCATTTGGAGTTTTTATATTTGGGTTTTTTGGTGATTGCATAAGGGCTTCGTCTCAATCTTTATAATAAATATTCATTTGTGTCTTCATAGCATTGTAAGCCCTTTTCTACTTTCTTTTTATTGAACTCTAAAGTTAAATGAATGATGCAAGTTTGGATTAATCATTATGATATGCAAGTTTGGTTGATCATTATGTTATGCAAGTTGGTTTAATCATTATGTGTGACACATGTTGCTATGTTATGCAAGTTTGGGTTGATCATTATACACATGTTATCATGTTATGCAAGTTAAACGTGAGTTTGTGAGCTTAAAGCTTCAAGCTTTATATTAAAGGTTGCATTTTGGCAACATGGAAGTTATCATATCCCTTATGATAACTTGCATGTGAGGCTAAATGCGAACTTCTAGCAACTTCTACATGTCATTTATCACCATGCATCACTTATATGCTAAGTTTGGTTTTATGCATACTTTTGAAGCCTAATGATGCAATATGCAAGTATATGAACATATGTACATTTCATATGCCACCATGTTAAACTTGTGGCTTCAACACCTTTTTGTCATGATTATGCCAAGTTCCCTATTTTATCCTTTATGCGTTGTTGCGACTATGTAAACGATGGGATTACGTTGGGGTTGGGTAACATTATGACATAAACATGGTTTTTATAACATGACGTGATATGTTAGCTTGTAATTATGTTTTGGAAACATAATGGACATGACACTTAGAAAATATGAGTGTGGCCAACTCGAGGTTGGGTTGAGTTTGTAGCATAAATCTACCCGGACCCGTCCGGCTTAACTAGTGGCTACAAACAATAGGACCCAATGTGAGAAGTTGGTCATGTTGTGCTCGAACCCGAGGTTAGACCAAGTTGTGGTGTAAAGCTACCCGGACCCGCCCGGCTTAACTAGTAACCACAACAAGGTCTAATGTGAGAGGTTAAAGCACATTAAGTTAATTAATGCCTCCTGATTAGGGTTAAGTCATGGTCCACTTAATACTTAATCAATTTGGGCTTGATGGGTTAATCGGGGTTAAGTCATGAACCTTGGGTACACTTAACCAATTTAATCCACGTTTGGATCGGGTTAACCACATTTAACCCGTTAAAGAAACCCTAGTGGCGTGGTCCTTTGCAGCAGTAACCCTCTTGATAGTATCATAAGACCCTAGGGACTAGGCTAGGGTGGGGCACGATTACTGGGCTGACATGTAAGCGACCAAAACGACGGCTGAGTAGGTACGCCGGTGTAGGTCCAGGCGGACTATGGTCGTGCACTTAGTCCGGAGTTGGAAAATCAGGCACGGGTACCAGTAGATCTAGACTGTGCATACTTGATTGGTGTTCGAGCTTGACACCCTAGGACTTGATACACCCTAGGGTGGACCTAGCGCAGTTTAACTACATTTCATGTTTGGGCCGTATGACACCGACACTTGACGAGTTAGGCTTATAAGGAGCCGATCAACTAGACCGGGTAGTTTGACCTTGATTTAGGTCACCTCATGATGCTGGGCCAAGCTTGGGCCAAGGGATCAATTCTTGTTTTTACTTGACATGTTAGAATGCTAGTACACCCGTGGTGCAAAACTTAACCTTGATTATGCGATGACACCTTTATCTATCTTGTTAGTTAATCATCATGCCAGTATGTTGTTATCCTTATGTTCATCTCAGCTTCTCATGCCAGTTAACTTTACTAGTTCATGAATAGATGGTAGTTAGGGCTTACCAGTCTTTTTGACTGACCTGTTTTCTTTCACCTCTTTTCTTCCGTTCCCCCCCCCTCAGGTCCTCAGGGTGGGAACATTGGAGCTTAGCTTGGATCTTTATAGCTTGCTTACTGGATTTGCTCATGTACGGTTTTGGACATTGAGCTAGCTATGGTTCATCACTTCACTTTGGGGATAGTACTTTATGTATTTCAGTTTTTCAGTTTATGCTTTTCTCTAGACTTTGTTTGTTGGAAAATAATGACCAAGTACTTTGTTGTAACTTAACTATGGTTTTGAAATGTTAAGTTTTATCCGCTGCTTTACTACTCTGTTTTACTTATATGTTCTGTCTTGTGATATCTGCATGCATGTTTACCTTGTTTAACGCCCCTCCAAAGCTAGTGTGCTTGCAAGAGTTACCCTGGCGGGATTAGAGTGTTACATAGATCGTCAGGGCAGGTCCACCGATGTGGATTATTATGCCTGAACAATACGTTTCCCCGCCCTTTGGGGCGTAAACGAGCTAACGAATGACTCCATCGGACCCGGATCGTCCGATCAAACCGAGGTTCCTCGCAACAGTAACAACCACATAGGTGAAAAGTATATAAATGTCAGGGCTGGTAGGTCACTGACACCACCCTAGCTAGAAAGAAACGCATGCCCTCCCTGAGGTCCTTCTCCCGTTTTTGGTCCATACCGGGGTGTGAGGCTCGCGAATTTACGTTATACACAAAGCTACGCCACACAGGCGGTGCTTTGATCATCACCACAAGACTTTGCTTTTCAACAGAAGCCCTGATCACTGCATCTTAGCATGCCACACGGGAAATTCATGCCATGCAACTGATATCCATCGATATACAACCTCTGAGCTCGTGCATCTCAGAGAAGGGCGTTAAGCAAAAGAATAAATCATCCGCCGCCAAACAGGTGTATATTTAATAGAGATCAATCAACACAGAATAAAATCCAATGTCAGGCACACAGTCCATTTACAAGTCCGTTCTGGGTCCGAACGAAGCCGGAGGCACTAAATACCTCGCAAACCCATCGATCACCACGTACGTCTGGACGATCACCACTCATCATCCATATTTCGGGATGCCTCCCAATCAGGACCTCGGTTACCATCCAAACGAGGTGAAGATCTCCGGTCTTCGACCATCGTCTTCATCTTCGACTTTCAATCGTCGGTCAATTATTTGAAATTAAAATTAACTCGGCCTTTTCAATTAATTCACGTATATTTAGAATTTCAAATCAATTTATTTCAATGGTTAAATTATTCGACAACACCAATTGTGTTCTTTAATGTAATTTTCACACCAAACACATTCGACCATCAAAAGCCACATAAATTGAGCAAATTCAGTTCATTTCCATTCCATATCGTTTATGATATTTTATAACGATTTATCGCTATTTTTATTTATTTTAAAATAGCCAATTTATTCAAAACGGCGCTTCGGGCCATAACGCGGCCGTAGCGCTGTTTTTCTTTAGATTTGATTTACACATATATGAAAATCTAACCGTTGGATCTTCATAAAATTTACATCATTAGAAAGGTCTTTTCAAAACGAATCCAACTGTTCCAGTTTCGGGAAAATCCAGACAATCCAACCGTTGGATTTTTACAAGGTTGGTGCCGGTGGGAAGTTATTTCCAAGGCGAACCCGACGGTTGAGGTTTCGGGAAAATCCAATGGTCGAATTTCCCGCACTAGTTGTTTGAAATCACGGTTTCAAAATACGAACTGCACGGCCTCGTTTCATTTTAATTTTATTTATATTTATATAAATATAGTTCATTCAATGATTTCAATATCGTTTTCACTTCAAATATTTCACTAACGCCTTAAAATTTTGGAAAATTTCGCCATAACCTCCTTTGTACGGGAGGGCTGGGAAAATTCCCAAATAGCCACACGGGCGTCTCATGTCAAAAAGAAAAAGAAAAAGCCAAGCGGCTAGCCAACAGGCTCATAAAATCATCACCCAAACAAAACAGTAAATGTGTACCTATTTGTCGGGCACAAAATTTTATTCCTCTTCTCTAGCCCCTTTGCTATAACCTGTTCAATAAATATGCATGTACATATATACAATTCTTATCATTTATCATTTTCTATTCAACTTCATATTTGATTCCATTTGGTTTAAAAACACCATTCATTCTACTGTTACATGTATAGGCAAAAATCATATCATTAGCTAATTAATGAATATTTCAACTCGTATATATTTATTTGAACGAGTTGCTATTTTTAACACTTCACATTTCAACGATTCATGTATATAATAAAAATGTGATTTTTATTGTAAAACAATTCATTTCAAAACACTATTATTTTATATAGTGTATATATATGTGATAAAAATAGGATTTTTCTTATAAAACAATTTCTTTCAAAACGAGATTATTTTACACAGTTCATATAGTCGATAAAAGGTGATTTTTATTATCAAACAATTTATTTCAAAATATGAATACCATTCAACACATGAATTTCAAATCAACGAATGAATATCGATTCAACACATGAAGGTTTTCTACTGTTTCTATATATAGATAAAAATGTGATTTTTATATTTAAAACGCGAATACCATTCAACACATGAATTTCTATAGTTTCTATATATAGATAAAAATGTGATTTTTTATATTTAAAACGCGAATACCATTCAACACATGAATTTCTAATCAACGAATGAATATCGATTCAACACATGAAGGTTTTCTAGTCAATGAATAAATATAGTTTTAGCAAATGAAAATAATTCAAACACATGAATATTATTCAAAATTTCGACAGCATAACGGCAAGGTAGTTAAAACCGGGACCGTCCCTAGTACGGCCCCTCGCTCTACCTTAAAAGCTCGCGGTTTTTGACACTGGGGATCATGCATCTAGTTCGCACGCAGGCGGCATGTATATATTTATTTCATTTCCACAAACTAATCCTATGTGGTTTCAACCAAATATTTCTCAACCACAAACGGGTATTTTTCAACCACAATCAATCAATATCAACCACAAACAATCCCAAACAACCATTCGTTATCAATCAATTTTCACACCAATCACAATCAATAAATATCGTCCATGGTTTATGGACGAGGGGCGTATATATATATATATATATATATATATATATATATATTTATATATAGCAATTCACTTTTATTTCAACACATATATAATTTTTACAACGCATATATAACTTATACATCGAACATACAACTTATACAACGCTTATACATGAGGTGTACAACGCTTATATAACTCATACATCGACTATATAATTTATACATCGTTGTTTTCCATATTGTTTTAAATCAGAAATCTCACAATGGGTTCCACTCCACCAAAAATAGCAGAAGGCTCAGAAAAATATGCGGTCTCTTCTAAAATGTAGAAGGCGTCCACACGGTCACGATGTTTCATGTTTCATCGAATTTCGTTAACATAGCAAAAATATATGATTTTTCAAAGTTTGCAACGGTTTTAAACTGTTAAAATCAGTTTTAAATTAAAACAGCCGATACCTTTCAGAACTGTTCGAAATTAGGTTTCGATTTTTCGATCAATCCGTGCAATGGTTCCACGATCGGGTTGCGCAGGGTCGAAGAGCTACGTGAGGCGCACGTGCGCCAGGAAGGGGGGTCAACTCGGTGGCTTCTGGTGATGGCGGCGGCGGTTGGAAGCTCGGAACTTTCGAGCTTGATATCTCTTCGAATGATGCACGAAAAATACAAACTACATATGGATTTGAAGATCTTCTTGAGCTCTTCAAAATCTTCAACTAGGGGAGGGGCTAATTTTGCTTGTGGGAGGAGAAACGGAGGAGAGAAGGCACGGGGGGGGGGGGGGGTTTCCGCCGTATATCGCGATCGGGGAGAGAGAAGCGGGGGGGGGGGGGGGTCTGACGTGGACTAATAGATTTTTATTTATTTATAAAGTTTTAAAATCCGAAAATACCCCTTGCCACCCGTGAACACCAATCCAAGCCCAACGACTGTCATCCCTAGTGTTTTACCCCCATTCCGAACACAATGGGATATGTTTCGTAGGCCCATTCGACTGTTTCAGTCAGTTTCCATTCAAATCAAAATATAAAACATTCAATATTTAATTTGAACGTACATTTCAATTTGCCAGGGCCACAAACTAATTTGAAAAATTCCAAAAAAATAAATCTAGCTATGTTTTGACGATACAGTCCCAACAAAACTAGTTTCGTCGAATTCTGAGACCGTTTGCAAAAAGGCCCATTTTTGGTCGGTCCAATTTAACTATAATTGACCAAAACACATTTTCTTTTTCCACGCTCACATATTAGCTTCAAAAATTATGAAATTTGAAACCTAGCAATAAATTCTCATCCCGGATCCAACAAAAGTGGTTTCGTCGAATTCCGAGGTCGTATGCAAAATGGCTATTTTCACGGGCTGTATAAATTCCATATCGACCCTTCCGAAAATTCATTCGGCCATAACTTTTGCTTTCCGCTATGAAAATTTGATTTTTCAGATTCGTTAGTAAGGTATTCACTAACAAATTTAAATATTTTTGGTTTCACTAAAATTCGGATTGTTTTGCACCCGGTACAGCCCGGCAAAGTTTGAATTCAAATTTTGAAACTGCAGCACCTTTTCAAGCCTTGTTTATAATTATAATTAATTATATTCGTTTTCAATTGTCGATTCAACTAACTTTTCATTGCCATTAGCTAAAATATTTATTTTAAATATTTAAAATCCATTATTTTAGCCAATTTAAAAATTTTAAATTGGTTCATATTTTCTGGGTCGTTACAGCACAGAATAAACAACGCAATGCTTTTTGGAAAAATGAAGCTATTATAAGACCCAGGTCCCATCACACAATGCACCGCAAGCCGGAGGATAGCGTTTTACCTTATAATAGCCAAACATGCTTGGAACGTTTAAAACAAATCATTTTGATACTATTACAGTGTAGAGTATATGAAAACAACTTCAAATATAAATGTATCCATCATAGACGACATAATGCCCCATCTCACTATGTCGCCATACAAGGCTCTACAAATAAAACCGAAATGTCACGTGTTGGAAATTGGATTTCTGTCGTGAGTCTAGGCAAGGGATGTACTCCTTTCCTCTTCGAGACACTCTAGCAAATGCCTCGGGACTACACACTTTGGGAAAACCCTGGATCCTCCAAGACCGGTCCTCACTTATGTTAGTGGATTGGCAATTCCTGAACACACATTTCCCTGTCCTATAGGACCTATCCATCGACTCCGTAGAGACCGATATAACTGAGGCGCCTCTCAATCAAACAACCACATAGGTAAAAATATAACAATGATGTCAGGGCTAGTAAAACGCTGACAACACCCATAGCTAGAAAGAAATGTCATGTACTCGTTGGGTTCCCTTATCCCCTTTTTGACTCATACCGAGGTGTGAGGCCCGTAAATTAACGCTATACACAAAGCTATGTTGTATTAAAGTCGTGCTTTGATCATCAACCACAAGACTCTTCTTTTTAACAAAAGCCTTGATCATTGCATCTCAGCATGTCACACAGGCAATTCATGCCATGCGACTGATATCTATCGATATATAACCTCTAAGCTCGTCCGTCTCAGAGAAGGGCGTTAAGAAAGAGAATAAATTCTCCTCCGCCAAATAGATATATATTTAATAGAAATCAATCAACACAGAATAAAATCCAATGTCAGACACACAATCCATTTACAAGTTCGTTCTGGGTCAGAACGAAACCAGAGGCACCTTATTCCTTGTCCCGTATGTCCAAAACAGGAGAGAGGTCCTCGTATATCCGTCGATCTCCAAGTACGTCTAGATGATCACCATTTATTACCTCATCTAGGGCGTATAGCCCAATCAAGACATCAGTAGCCATCCAAACGATGTGAAGACCTCCGGTCTTCAAACACCGTCTTCATCGTTGACTTATCGTCGAATCAGTTATTTAGAATGGGTACAAACCCGGCCTTTCCGAATAACTCGTGTTTATAATAAACAAGTGATATAAGAACACAACATACGCCTCATTCCAATTTTGAATATTATTTTATTCAGATATTCACATTCTTAGGAATTTATTCCCATTAATTTTATCAAATATAAATTCTTTAAAATTTATTCTTTAATCTTCCTTTGGATGTCAATTCAAACCATGTTAAGGTTTTCCAAACTAGTCGGGATTAGCGAACCACATCGAAGTAATCATTTATTTTATTTCCCAGTCCCAACCTATTCATTCCATGGAGCAAAACTGGTATTACCCCATAACTAACACCATGGTGTTATCGGTAAATTTAATTACCATTTCACATTCAAATCTAATTAAAGATTTAACTATCGCTAGGAGCAAAACTGGCGATACTCCATTCTCGATCATTTCCCAAATTTGATAATTTAAATTTTCAATTCCCATTTTCAATCTATTTAAAGATTCATTGAAACTCCACTTAGTTTTAATCTTCCCAAAAATCAATATTAATGATTATTTAACTTTGGAAACACAAACATGCCGCATCGACAATCTACACCGTACTATTGATTTCTGTCGATATATAGCCTCTGAGCTCGTATGTCTCAGAGAAGGGTGTTAAGCTAGAGAATAAATTGTCCACCACCAAACTGATATATATTTAGCAGAGATCGACCATACAGTTCAAAATACAATGACAGACATGTAATCCTGCCTTTAACTAGGTTAAAGAACTAATGTCATTTAAAACACAGTTCACGATAAGCCTAAACCATATTCCATTAATGGAATCTTCACAAAAAAACAAATCAATATATAATCTATATCTATTTTCATATCTGACTAATAATATAAATGGAATAACGGCAAAGCCTTTTAAATTCCATATGTATTAACTGTCTTCCTCCACAGAAGTTCACTTCGATTATTATCAAACCGAATTCCATTCAATTCCAATTTAATATATTAAACTGGAAAACTTTACTTTGGAAAATTCCCGTTAAATCTAAATAAAAAGATTTATAAATTCCAAATCACATTTCACTGTAAATTGGGTTAAAGAACGAATGTCGTTAAAAACACAGTTCACAATAAACCCAATTCACATTCCATTTATTATCGGGTTAAAGAACAAGTGTTATTTAAAACACCATTCACGATAAACCCAAAAATCAATTCCATTTCAATTCCAACGAATATTAATTAATTGGCATACTTCATTAAATCTAAATAGAAAGATTTAATCTTTTCTCAGCTGGGTTTAAGCACAGTGTTAATGAAGACACCATTCACGACAACCCAAATCCCATTTGATATTAAATACAAGGCTCTGAATAGAAAATATATCGGCTTATATTCAATATCAAATTCTGAAATCAACAAATATCGCATTGGAATAATGATATATATATCTTCCAAATTCCTCCACAATGTCCGTATAATCACGGAATCCAATTTCGAAATATTCCGAAGATAATTTCGATTCAAATCCATTCCAATTCATATATTGGAAATTCTGGTTATTTTTAAAACCATTTCAAATCCAATTTATTTATTTTAAAATATTGGATTTATAATTCTAGTTCACAACTAGTTCATTTCGATGAAAATGCATTTTTATCTTTTTAAATATGAATTTTTTTGTCCCAATTCTTTCCAAATCATTTATTATGATTTTACACAAATTATTGATATTTTAATAATTTTACCAAGGCCCGTACAGTCGATTTCCATAAACGGTCATCGAACTACACTTACAACGACCTTTTACAAATTTTATTTGGACATAATTCCAGATCCGACTGTTATATTTCAATTCTCTCATATTCTTTTGGAAAGCTCTTTTCGATATGAACCCAACGGTTCTGGATTTAGGAGAATCCGACGGTCGGATCTCCCGTAATGTCCGTTCGAAGTCAATGGTCGAAATTCGAGAACTGCCACGGTGCGTTCTTTTCAGGCCATTATATATATAATAAATATATTATATATATTTCATCGATTTCCATTTAAAACGTATTTTATAAATCGTTTTAAATTCGTTTTCAAAACGATTTCAACTTCATATTCAATTTCTAATCAAAATTGAATATTCCATATCATCGATATATAAATGATAGTATTTTCAAAACATTAGATTTCGAAATCCATTCCTTTTTCGATATTCATTATAAAAAATGAATAAAATCGAAATAAATATCGTTCAGGTCAAAATGGTGTTAATCTAGTCAACACAGCTTTATATATTTAAATATATTTGTGTCCATTCCAAATCGGACATCAAAATCACATTTTGATGCATTACTGAATATTATTTTAAAATATTCATTATTTTAAAATAACCGTTATTTTAAAATATTCTCTCTTTCTGAAGTGGAATCAGACGCAGTCAATTACCATATAATGTGATTTATATGGATTTCATACACACATGTATACAAACACAATCAAACGAATTCAACCATCATCCAGAGTGTATTCTACACTGCATAAGCATTAAATATAAATGTTCAACGCTTACACAGCTTGTCAACCAATCGGTTGACATACAACTAAATATTGGGATAAGTGCATGTCCAATATCATCCCAATACCCGCGTGGGGTATCAATCAATCAAGCACAGATTTTATTTGTGCAGTTGGGTGATGTGTAAAATTTTATCGTCCCAATCAATGTCAGATAAATGTGTGTACATAAACAAATCATCCTATTTGTAAATGAATATTTATTCTATTCATATACATGTTAAAAATTATATTTTTAACTGTAAAATATTTTAACTGTAAAAATATTTCATTCGATTCCACATCACACAATCAAATTTCACAACACAATCAAACAAACAAACAAGTCGTCCATGGTCTTTGGACGACGTGTGTCGGGTGCTACTAAGCACTGTCTGCATCCAAGTATGTATTTTAACTAGAAAATAAAATAAAAGTGAGAAGTTCTCACCTTTGGGGTCTACTCCTGCATTCTATATTTCTGAACGGTTTGGACTTATATTCGTTTCCAATCGATTCCATCGCAATTTGTTCCACATGATTTTCATTAAAAATCATTCTTTTAACAATGCTACTACATATATAAAAAACACATTTTTATATTAGTGTTTATAGTATAAAAATTATATTTTTATACCTCTAACTTCATAATAAAAATTATATTTTTATTCTATGACTATATAAGTAAAAATCGTATATTATTTTACCAAGGTCCTAATATCTATAAAAATGATTTTACTTAATTCCTTTTCGATTTTCAGCGAAGGGGGAAGGGATGGCGAGACTACGACGGAGATGAGGAGGCTGGGGGATCGCACGAGGTGCTCTAACTGTTTGGAGGCGGTTTGCCCAAGCGGAGGGAGGAAGGGGGGGGGGGGAGGTCTCGCATTGGTAAAAAGTGGGAGAGAAGGGGGCGTTGCTTCCAGGATCAAGGAGGAGTGGGTGCGCGCCTCATTAGAGGTGGGGGCGGTCGGTCGGAGGGTGAGTGGCGCGGTGATGGGAGGCTCTGTCGACGGGGATGCTTTTGTTTTTCTTTTTTCGATTTTAAAAAGGGACGTTCACTGAAGGAGTAAGGAGAGAGAGGAGGGAGTTTTATAATATTTTATGTACTTTATTATATTTAAATTTCAAAAAGCAACATCTTATTTCGAACTCGAAATTGAACCCACCGACTGTCGTCCATAGCTAATTACCTCCATTCCAAACACAATGGGATATGTCTGGTAAGCTGATTCGACTGTTTCGATCAGTTTCCGTCAAAATCAAAATATAAATCTATATATTGAATTTGAACGCACATTTCAATTTATCGAGGCTACATATGGGCCCCTAAAATTCCAGAAAAATAAATCTGGTTATGTTTCGACGATATGGTCCTAACAAAACTAATTTCATCGAATTTGGAGACCGTTTGAAAACTGGCCATTTTTTGGTCGATCCAAATTGACTAAAACTATCAAAACACGTTTTCTTTTGCCACGCTCACATATGAATTTCAAAAATTATAATTTTGGAATCTAGCAATAACATGACATACCGGATCGAACAAAAGTAGTTTCATCGAAAACGGAGGTCGTTCGCAAAATTTCCCTTTTTAAGGGCCAAAATTCCATAGCGGCTATTCTGAATTTTCAACTAGGCATAACTTTTTATTCCCATTATGAAATTTTGATTTTATGGATTTGTTGGAAAGAAATTTTCAAATAGATTCTAATATTTTTGGTTTCACTAAAATCCGGTTTATTTTGAATTCTGTACATTCATTTGAAATTTGAAATTTGAAATCGAAATTTCAAACTACCGCGCCATTTCCAACTCCTTTTATAATTAAAATAAATATTTATATTCCAATTTCAATTCATATACATATATACATTCTAATTCTATTCAAAATAAATTTCTTGATGTTATTATTTAAAATAATGAATTTTAAATATCCAAAATTCATTAAAATTGCCGAAATAAATTTTTTAAATTGGTTCTGATTCTCCGGGTTGTTACAGTCTCCCCCACTTAAAATCTTTTCGTCCGCGAAAAGGAACGGAGATGAAAGTTATTTTACAAACCAACTCACCTTTCATTTTGGCTTCCATTCTTCAACTTTTCAGTTTCTAAGAATTTTCCAATTCTTCAAAAATTTGGCTAGCACCCTAAATTTTCGAAAAATTTCACCATAACCTCCTTTGTATGGGAGCACCGTGAAAATCCCTAAACCACCACACATGCCCTCTCATCTTAAAAAGAAAAAGAAAAAGCCAAGTGGCTAGATAATCGGCTCATAAAATCATCCAAATCCAGGAAATTAGTAAACATGTACCTATTTGTTGGGCATAAAATTTTATTTCTCTTCTCTAGCCTCCTTGCTATGACATGTTCAATGTATGTACATGTATGTGCATGCAATCTCAAACCATTTCTCAATTCAGTTCAAAATTTGATACAATTTGGTTATATGTACCGTTCATTCACATAATGGTTTTATTATATAATAAATAATCATACAACACAACCATCAATTAATTGGTGAATTAACATTTCAAATTCATAATTTTGAAACATAAATAGAAAATCATGTTTTTGATGCTAATTCACAACAATAAGCCCTATCTAATTTTCGTTCATGGATTGCTTTGAGGACAAGACAAATCAGAACACAAACAGAAGAACATTTCATTGCTTATTACAACAATTCCATCAGAATACAAGAATATACAGAGTATGAATAAATATTATACATCTGAGAAATATCAGAGATTTAAAGCACATACATAGCAGTGGAAAATAATACAAAACACAACAGAAGGAGATATACGGATACAGAGCTTTCCAAATATCATTCCAGCTATAAACCAAGATCCTGTGAATATAAATCAGCAAAACCAAAACTACTAGCTGCCTGTGTGGAAAATAGGGGCACCCAGAGTTTAGGTTAAAACAATAAACTCCAGGTCAGTCATGTGACTGGTGTGAGAACTAAAACAATTATTCAAAACTTAACTTTAAAATGGAGTAAATCAAGGGACCACACCGTATAACACAGAACGAGTTTCCTCCCAAGAATACCAGTGCATAGAATAAACAACGCAATGCTTTTTGAAAAAATGAAGCTATTATAATACCCAGGTCCCATCACACAATGCAACTCAAGCCAGAGGATAGGGTTTTACCTTATAATAGCCAAACATGCTTATAACAAATCATTTTGATATTATTATAGTGTAGAGTATATGAAAACAACTTCAAATATAAATGTATCCATCATAGACGGCATAATGCCCCATCCCACTATGTCGCCATACTAGGCTCCACAAATAAAACCGAAATGTCACATGTTGGAAATTGGATTTCCGTCATGAGTCTAGGCAAGGGATGTACTCCTTTTCGCTTCGAGACACTCTAGCAAATGCCTCGGGACTACGCACTCTGGGTAACCCCTGGATCCTCCAAGGCCGGTCCACATTTACGTTAGTGGATTGACAATTCCTGAACACACGTTTCTCGGTCCTATAGGACCTATCCATCGGCTCCGTAGAGACCGATATAACCGAGGCTCCTCGCAATCCAACAACTACATAGGTAAAAATACAACAACGATGCCAGGGCTGGTAAAACATTGTCACCACCCATAGCTAGAAGAAACGTCATGTTCTCCTTGGGTTCCCTTATCCCGTTTTTGCCTCATACTGAGGTGTGAGGCCCGCGAATTAACATTATACACAAAGCTATGCTGTATTAAAGCCGTGCTTTGATCATCAACCACAAGACTCTGCTTTTCAATAAAAGCCTTGATCACAGCATCTCAGCATGCCACACAGGCAATTCATACCATGCGACTGATATCTATCGATATATAACCTCTGAGCTTGTACGTCTCAGAGAAGGGCGTTAAGCAAGAGAATAAATTCTCTGCCGCCAAACAGATATTTATTAAAAGAAATCAATCAACATAGAATACAATCCAATGTCAGACATACAGTCCATTTACAAGTTCTTTCTGGGTCTGAACGAAACCGGAGGCACCTTATTCCTCGTCCCGTATGTCCAATACAGGAGAGAGGTCCTCGCATATCCGTCGATCTCCAAGTATGTCTGGACGATCACCACTTATTACCTCGTCTTGGGTGTACAGCCCAATCAAGACATCAGTAATCATCCGAACGATGTGAAGATCTCCGTTCTTCAACCACCGTCTTCATCGTCGACTTATCGTCGAATCAGTTATTCAGAATGTATATAAACCCGGCCTTTCAGAATAACTCACGTATATAATAAACAAGTGCTATAAAAACACAACATATGCCTCATTCCAATTCTGAATATATTCTTTTATTCAAATATTCACATTCTTAGGGATTTGTTCCCATTAATTTTATCAAAGATAAATTCTTCAAAATTTATTCTTTAATCTTCCTTTGGATGTCAATTAAAACCATGTTAAGGTTTTCCAAACTAGTCGGGATTAGCAAACCACACCGAAGTAATTATTTCCAATCCCAACCTATTCATCCCATGGAGCAAAACTGGTATTACCCCATAACTAACACCGCGGTGTTATCGATAAATTTAATTATCATTTCACATTCAAATCTAATTAAAGATTCAACTATCGCTAGGAGCAAAACTGGAGATACTCCATTTTCGATCATTTCCCAAATTTGATAATTTAAATTATCAATTCCCATTTTCAATCTATTTAAAGATTCATTAAAACTCCACTTAGTTTTAATCTTCCCAAAAATCAATATTAATGATTATTTAACTTTGGAAACACAAACATGTCGCATCGACAATCCACACCGTACTATTGATTTCTACCAGTATATAACCTCTGAGCTCGTACATCTCAGAGAAGGGTGTTATGAAAGAGAATAGATTCTCCGCCACCAAATATGTATATATTTAGTAGAGATCGACCATACAGTTCAAAATACAATGACAAACATGTAATCCTGCCTTTAATTGGGTTAAAGAACTAATGTCATTTAAAACACAGTTCACAATAAACCCAAATCAAATTCTATTAATGGAATCTTCACGGAAAAACAAATCTATATATAATCGATATCAATTTCTGTATCCGACTAATAATATAAATGGAATAACGACAAAGCCTTTTAAATTCCATATGTATTAACAGTCTTCCTCCACAGAAGTTCACTTCGATTATTATCAAATCGAAGTCCATTCAATTCCAATTTAATATATAAATCAGAAAACTTTACTTTGGAAAATTCCCTTTAAATCTAAATAAAATGATTTATAACTTCCAAACCACATTTCACTGTAAATCGGGTTAAAAAGCGAATGTCGTTAAAAACACAGTTCACAATAAACCCAATTCACATTCCATTTATTATCGGGTTAAAGAACAAGTGTTATTTAAAACACCGTTCACGATAAACCCAAATCATATTTGATATTAAATACAAGGCTCTGAATAGAAAATATATCGGCTTATATTCAATATCAAGTTCTAAAATAAATAAATATCGTATTGGAATAACGATATATATATATTCCAAATTCCTTTTATAATTAAAATAAATATTTATACTCCAATTTCGATTCATATAAATACATACGTTCTAATTCTATTCAAAATAAATTTCTAGACGTTATTATTTAAAATAAATCATTTTAAATATTCAAAATTCATTGAACTTGCCGAAATAAAAATTTTAAATTGGTTCTGATTTTCCGAGTTGTTATAATCTCCCCCACTTCTAATCTTTTCGTCCTTGAAAAGGAACGGAGTTGAAAGTTATTTTACTAATCAACTCAACTTTCAGTTTGGCTTTCATCCTTCAACTTTTCAGTTTCTAAGAATTTTCCAATTCTTCAAAAATTTGGCTAACACCCTAAATTTTCGAAAAATTTCGCCATAACCTCCTTTGCACGGGAGCACGGGAAAAATCTCCAAACCTCCACACAGGCCCTATCATCTTAAAAAGAAAAAGCCAAGCGGCTAGCCAATCGGCTAATAAAATCATCCAAACCTAATAAATTTGTAAACATGAACCTATTTGTTGGGCATACAATTTTATTCCTCCTCTCTAGCCTCCTTGTTATGACTTGTTCAATGCCTATACATGTATAGGCATGCAATTTTAATCAATTTTAAATACAGTTCAATATTTGGTCAATTTGGCCCAAATTTACCATACATCTACATGTTGGTTCAAATAAATAATCACACAACACAACAATCAATCAATTAGTGAATTAACGTTTCAAATCCATAATTTTGATACATATAAAAAAATCATGTTTTTGATGCCAATTCAAAACAATAAACCCAATCTAGTTTTGGTTCTCGCACCAGTCAACTGGAAATCTATAGGCACCCCACTTTCAAATCTCGAACACAAATGCTGATGATGTCTAGACTGTCATCAGAATCGTCTCCGGGAGACTAGATTGTGATTCTATATCTATCCAGTACATTTGGGACTTCGTATACACGCTAGCTAGGCGTATATGCAAAATCGTCATATACCAGATTGTCCAAATTCAATATAAAAAATATATTAAAATACGTATAATATGATTTAAATTTTTTAAAAAAACTTTTTTTTTCATTTTTATTTTAAAAAATAACACTCTTTCAACTCATTCTAGGATACTACTGATCCTAACTCTAACGAGTAATTCTCATTGGATATTACTAATCCAATCTCTGATGAATTCTTTTGTATGGTTCTAATGTGTATTGTTCTCGAGCTCTGTAAACCAAAGCTCTAAGACCTTATCCTCGACGCTGGAAGCCGCACCCCCTTCTCTCCCTCCTTTTTCCAATGTGAGACCTCCCCCTTTTCCTCCCACCGCCAACGCAAACCCCCCCGACAGTCGGAGCACCTTACGCGACCCCCCAGCCTCCTCAGCTCCGCCTTTTTCTCGCCATCCCCTCCCCCTTCGCTGAAAATCGAAAAGGTGAGCTTTTTATTTTATTTTATTTTATTTATTTAGCTTAAATAGAATTTAGGGATTAAGTAAAATTAGTTTTATAGATATTAGGACCTTGATAAAATAATATACGATTTTTATTTGTATAGTTATAGAACAAAAATATAATTTTTATTATGAAGTTAGATGTATAAAAATATGATTTTTATACTATAAACACTAATATAAAAATGTGATTTTTATATATGTAGTAGCATTGTTAAAAGAACGATTTTTAATGAAAATCATATGGAACAGATTGCGATGGAACCGACTGGAAACGAATATAAGACCAAACCGTTCGGAAATATAGAATGGTGGAGTAGATCCCAAAGGTGAGAACTTCTTACTTTAATTTTATTTTCTAGTTAAAATATATACTAGGATGCAGACGGTGCAGCAACCGACACCCATCTTCCACAGACCATGGACGACTTGTTTGTTTTTTTGATTGTGTTGTGAAATTTGATTTTTTGATGTGGAATGGAATAAAATATTTTATAGTTAAAATATTTTGTAGTTAAAAATATAATTTTTAACATGTATATAAATAAAATAAATATTCATTTACAAATCGGACGATTTGTTTATGTACACACATTTATCTGACATTGATTAGGATGATAAAATTTTACACATCGCCCAACTACACAAATAAAATCTATGCTTGATTGATTGAAACCCCACACGGGTATTGGGATGATACTGGACATACACTAGTCCCAATATTTAGTTGTATATCAACCGATTGGTTGACAAGCCGTGTAAGTATTGAATATTTATATTTAATGCTTATGCAGTGTAGAATGCACTCTGGATGATGGTTGAATGCGTTTGATTGTTGCTGTATACATGTGTGTATGAAATCCATATAAATCACATTATATGTAATTGACTGTGTCCGATTCCACTTCAGAAAGAAAGAATATTTTAAAATAACGATTATTTTAAAATAACGAATATTTTAAAATAGTATTCAGTAATGGATCAAAATGTGATTTTGATGTCTGATTTGGGATGGACACGAATATATTTAAATATATAAAGCCATGTTGATTAGATTAACACCATTTTGACGTGAACGATATTTATATCGATTTTATTCATTTTTTATAATGAATATCGAAAACGGAATTGATTTCGAAATCTAATGTTTTGAAAATACTATCATTTACATATCTATGATATGGAATATTTAATTTTGATTAGAAATTGAATATGAAGTTGAAATCGTTTTGAAAACGAATTTAAAATGATTTATAAAATACGTTTTGAATGGAAATTGACGAAATATATATAATATATATTATACATGTATAATTGCCCGAATAGAACGTGTCGTACCATGGTAGTTCATGAATTTCGACCATTGACTTCGAACGGGCATTACGGGAGATCCGACCATCGGATTCTCCTAAAACCGGAACCGTTGGGTTCGTATCGAAAAGAGCTTTCCAACGAGTATGAGAGATTTGAAATCTAACGGCCGGATTTGGAATTATGTCCAAATCAAATTTGGAAAAGGTCGCTGTAAGTGCAGTTCGATGACCATTTATGGAAATCAACTGTATGGGCCTTGATAAAATTAATAAAAATATCAATAATTTGTGTAAAATCATAATAAATGATTTGAAAAGAATTGGGATGAAAAAAATTTCATAGTTGAAAAGATAAAAATGCATTTTTATCGAAATGAACTAGTTGTGAACTAGAATTATAAATCCAATATTTTAAAATAAATAAATTGGATTTGAAATAGTTTTAAAAATAACCAGAATTTCCAATATATGAATTGGAATGGATTTGAATCGAATTTATCTTTGGAATATTTCAATATTGGATTCCGTGATTATACGAACATTGTGGAGGAATTTGAAGGATATATATATCATTTTTCCAATATGATATTTGTTGATTTCAGAATTTGATATTGAATATAAGCCGATATATTTTCTATTCAGAGCCTTTTATTTAATATCAAATGGGATTTGGGTTTGTCATGAATGGTTTTATATTCAATATCAAATTCTGAAATCAACAAATATCGTATTGGAATAACGATATATATATCTTCCAAATTCCTCCACAATGTCCGTATAATCACGGAATCCATTATCGAAATATTCCGAAGATAATTTCAATTCAAATTCATTCCAATTCATATATTGGAAATTCTTGTTATTTTTAAAACCATTTCAAATCCAATTTATTTATTTAAAAATATTGGATTTATAATCCTAGTCCACAACTAGTTCATTTCGATAAAAATACATTTTTTATCTTTTCAAATATGGAATTTTTTCATCCTAATTCTTTCCGAATCATTTATTATGATTTTACACAAATTATTGATATTTTTAATAATTTTATCAAGGCTCATACGGTCGATTTCCATAAATGGTCATCGAACTGCACTTACATCGACCTTTCCCAAATTTGATTTGGACATAATTCCAAATCCAACCATTAGATTTCAAATCTCTCATATTCTTTGAAAATCTCTTTTCGATATGAATCCAACGGTTCCTGTTTTAGGAGAATTCGACGGTCGGATCTCCCGTAATGTCCGTTCGAAGTCAATGGTTGAAATTCGTGAACTGTCGCGGCGCAGCGTGTTCTGTTCAGGCCATTATATATATATATATATATATCATCGATTTCCATTTAAAACGTATTTTATAAATCGTTTTAATTTAGTTTTCAAAACGATTTCAACTTCATATTCAATTTCTAATCAAAATTGAATATTCCACATAATCGATATATAAATGATAGTATCTTCAAAACATTAGATTTCAAAATCAATTCCTTTTTCGATATTCATTATAAAAAATGAATAAAATCGATATAAATATCGTTCACGTCAATATGGCATTAATCTAGTCAATACGACTTTATATATTTAAATATATTCGTGTCCATCCCAAATCGGACATCAAAATCACATTTTGATCCATTACTGAATATTATTTTAAAATATTCATTATTTTAAAATAATCTTACTTTAAAATATTCTTTCTTTCTGAACTGGAATCAGACACAGTCAATTACCATATAATGTGATTTATATGGATTTCATACACACATGTATACAACAACAATCAAACGCATTCAACCATCATCCACAGTGCATTCTACAGCGCATAAGCATTAAATATAAATATTCAAAGCTTACATAGCTTGTCAACAAATCGGTTGACATACAACTAAATATTGGGATTAGTGTATGTCCAATATCATCCCAATACCCGTGTGGGGTTTCAATTAATCAAGCATAGATTTTACTTGTGTAGTTGGGTGATGTGTAAAATTTTATCGTCCCAATCAATGCCAGATAAATGTGTATATATAAAAAAATCATCCGATTTGTAAATGAATATTTATTTATTCATATACATGTTAAAAATTATATTTTTAACTATAAAATACTTTAACTATAAAATATTTTATTCCATTCCACATCACATGATCAAATTTCACAACACAATCAAACAAACAAACAAGTCACCATGGTTTGTGTACGACGGGTGTCGGGTGCTACTAAGCACCGTCTACATCCTAGTATATATTTTAACTAGAAAATAAAATTAAAGTGAGAAGTTCTCACCTTTGGGATCTACTCCTCCATTCTATATTTCTGAACGGTTTGGACTTATATTCGTTTCCATTTGGTTCCATCGCAATCTGTTCCATATGATTTTCATTAAAAAACATTCTTTTAAAAACGCTACTACATATATAAAAATCACATTTTTATATTGGTGTTTATAGTATAAAAATCATATTTTTGTACCCCTAACTTCATAATAAAAAATATTTTTTTATTCTATAACTATATAAAAAAACTCGTATATTATTTTATCAAGGTCCTAATATCTTTAAAATTAATTTTACGTAATCCGTAAAATCTATTTAAACTAAATAAATAAAATAAAATAAAATAAAAATCTCACCTTTTGATTTTTAGCAAAGGGGGAGGGGATGGCGAGACTAAGGTGGAGCAGAGGAGGTTGGGAGGTCGCGCGAGGTGCATCGACTGTTGGGGTGGTTTGCTCTGGCTGAGAGAGGAAAGGGGGAGGTCTCACGTCAGAAAAAAGGGGGAGAGAAGGGGGTGCGCGCCTCATCGGAGGTGGGGGCGACCAGTCGGAGGATGAGTGGCACGGTGATAAGAGGCTCCGTCGACGGGGATGCCTTTTTTTTATTTTGAAAAGGGGCGTTAACTAAAGGAGTAAGGAGAGAGAGGTGAGAGTTTTATAATATTTTATATATTTAATTATATTTAAATTTCCAAAAGCAACTTTTTATTTCGAACTTGAAACTGAACCCACCGACTGTCTTTCATAGCTAATTACCCCATTTCGAACACAATGGGATATGTTCGGTAAGCTGATTCGACTGTTTCGATCAGTTTCCATCAAAATCTATATATTGAATTTGGATGCACATTTCAATTTATCGGAGCAACTTACGGACCGCAAAAGTTCCAGAAAAATAAATCTGGTTATGTTTCGACGATACTGTCCTAACAAAACTAGTTTCATCGAATTTGGAGACCGATTGAAAAATGACCATTTTCTGGTCGTTCCAAATTGACTAAAACTGTCAAAACACGTTTTCCTTTGCCACGCTCACATATGAACTTCAAAAATTATGAGTATTGGAATATAGCAATAACATGACATCCCAGATCCAACAAAAGTGATTTCATTGAAAACGGAGGTCATTTGCAAAATTTACCTTTTTAAGGGCCAAAATTCCATAACGACCATTCTGAATTTTCTACTGGGCCTAACTTTTTATTTCCGCTATGAAATTTTGATTTTTTGGATTCATTGGAAAATTATTTTCAAATAGATTTAATTTTTTGGTTTCACGAAAATCCGGTTTATTTTGAATCCTGTACATTCAATAGAAATTTGAAATCGAAATTTCAAAGTACGGTGCCATTTCCAATTCCTTTTATAATTAAAATAAATATTTATATTCCAATTTCGATTCATATAAATATATACGTTTTAATTCTATTCAAAATAAATTTCTTGACGTTATTATTTAAAATAAATCATTTTAAATATTCAAAATTCATTAAAATTGCCGAAATAAAAATTTTAAATTGGTTCTGATTTTACGGGGTGTTACAGTCTCCCCCACTTAAAATCTTTTCGTCCTCGAAAAGGAACAGAGCTGAAAGTTGGCTCACTAATCAACTCAACTTTCAGTTTGGCTTTCATCCTTCAACTTTTCAGTTTCTAAGATTTTCCAATTCTTCGAAAACTGGCTAACACCCTAAATTTTCGAAAAATTTCGCCGTGACCTCCTTTGCACTGGAGCACCAGCAAAATCCCTAAACTGCCACACAGGCCCTCTCATCTCAAAAAGAAAAAGAAAACGCCAAGCGGCTAGCCAGTCGGCTCATAAAATCATCCAAACCAAATAAATTTGTAAACATGTACCTATTTGTTGGGCATACATTTTATTTCTCTTGTCTAGTCTCCTTGCTATGACCTGTTCGACGTATATACAGGTATAGGCATGCAATTGCAATCAATTTTCAATACAGTTCAGTATTTGGTCAATTTGGCCCAAATTTACCATACATCTACATGTTGGTTCATATGAATAATCACACAACACAATCATCAATCAATTAGTGAATTAATGTTTCAAATTCATAATTTTGATACATATACAAAAATCATGTTTTTGATGCCAATTCACAACAGTAAACCCTATCTATTTTGGTTCTCACACCAGTTAATTGGAAATATATAGACATCCCACTTTCGAAACTCGAACACAAATGCTGATAATGTCTAGACTATCATCAGAATCGTCTCCGGGCGACTAGAGTGTGATTCTTTATCTATCCAGTATATTTGGTACTTCGTATACATGATAGTTAGGCGTATATGCAAAATCTATATATACTAGATTGTCCAAATTCAATATAAAATAAATATTCAAATATGTATAATACGATTTAAATTTACAAAACAAACTTTGTTTTCATTTTTATTTTAAAAAATAACACTCTTTCGACTCCTTGGATACTGCTGATCCTATCTCTAACAAGTAATTCTCATTGGATATTACTAATCCAATCTCTGATGAATTCTTTCGTATGGTTCTAATGTGTCTTGTTCTTGATCTCTGTAAACCAAAGCTCTTATACCAAACTGACATAGCCTGACGAAATCTGGTAGGCTTTGCAACCATCCCTTTATCCCCCCATGCAGCAGGTAAAACCCACCATGGCTCCCAGTGGTCCCCCAGTCTCACTTGTTTTACGGCGACCCTCCCGAGCCTCCCTGCCGCAGCCTAACCAACTCTCGCAAGGGACATGTAGGGTAAGAGCCCACTGTTCGCCACCAAACCACATGGTGAGAACCCCCCATCATGACTGCAACAAGGACTTCTCACGAAGAGAAGAGGAAGAACGGATTGCTTTGAGAACAAGACGAATCAGAACACAAATAGAACATTTCATTGCTTATTACAACAATTTCATCAGAATACAAGAATATACAGAGTATGAACAAATAATATACATTTAATAAGTATCAGAGATTATAATACATTACATAGCAATGGAAAATAATACGTAACACAAATGAAAGGAATATACGGATACAAAGCTTTTCGGATATCATTTCAGCTGTAAACCAGGATCCTGTGAATATAAATCTGCAAAATCAAAACTACTAGCCGCCCGTGCGGAAAATAGGGGCACCCAGAGTTTTGGTTAAAACAATAAACTCCAGGTCATTCATGTGACTGGTGTGAGAACTAAAACAGTTATTAACCTTTATTTTAAAGGTCGGTAAATCAAGGGACCATGCTGCATAAAATGGAATGGGTTTACCCCCAAGATTACCAGTGCATAAAACTAACAGCGCAATGCTAAATAAAGAACAATTAAGCTATTATAAGACACAGGTCCCATCACAAAATGCAACGCAAGCCGAAGGATAGAGTTCTACTTTATAATAGCCAAACATGATTGGTACCTTAAAACAAATCATTTGATAGTATTACAATTGCATAGTGTATAAAACTACTTCTAATATAAATGTACCAATCCTAGGCCACATGGGTACGACATATCATGACGCCAATACTAGGCTCTACAATCAAAACCGCAATGTCACGTATTGGAAGTTGGATTTCCGTCGGTAAACCAAGGCAAGGGATCGTTATTACCACATCGAGATGCTCTAGCCCGTGTCTTAGGAAAGTGCGCAGACAAGCCTTGGATCGTCAGGGCCGGTCCACTCGATGTGGATTAAAATGCTTGAAAGCTACGATTCCCCGCCCTATGGGGCGTCAATCTGGTTTGTATAAAGACCATCCATTGGCTCCATAGGGACTGATATAACCAAGGCGCCTTGCTATCCATCATCCACATAAGTAAATCATCTGGGCATGCAAAACCTAGACACCACTCCTATCTAGAAGGAAATGCATGCCCTCCCTGAAGTCCTCTCCCGTTTTTGGTTCACACCGAGGTGCGAGGCTCGCGAATTAACACTACACAAAGCTATGCTATATTAAAGCTGTGCTTTGATCATCAACCACAAGACTCTGCTTTTCAACAGAAGCCTTGATCATTTGCATTTCAGCATGTCATACAGGCAATTCACGCTATGCAACCGATGTCTATCAATCACATAGAATGAAATCCGATGTCAGACACACATCCATTTACAAGTTCGTTCTGGGTCTAAACGAAACCGGGCACACTTTATTCCTCGTTCCATATGTCCAATACAGGAGAGAGGTCCCTACATATCCAGTCGATCTCCAAGTACGTCTGAAACGATAACCACATTTTACCTTGTCTTGGGTGTACAGCCCAATCAAGACATCAGTAATCATCCAAACGTTGTGAAGACCTCCAGTCTTCAACAACCGTCTTCATCCTCAACACATTGTCGAATCAGTTATTCAGAATGGGATAAACCCGGTCTTTTTGAATAACTCGCATATGTAATAAACAAGTGTTATAAAAACAAAACATATGCCTCACTCTAATCCAGAATATTCTTTTATTCAAATATTCTTATACTTTGGGAAAGGTTCCCATTAATTTTATCAAAGATAAATTCTTTAAACTTTTTCTTTAATCTTCCTTTGGATATCAATTCAAAGCAAATTATGGTTTATCCAAACTAGTCGGGATTAGCGATCCTTACCGAATAATCATTTGTTTAATTTCCCAATCCCAACCTAATCATCCCATGAAGCAAAACTAGCAATACTTCATATTTGGTGTTATAGGTAAATACAATTACCATTTCACATTCAAATCTAATTAAAGATTTAACTATCGTCTGGAGTAAAAATGGTGGTACTCCATTCTCGATCATTTCTTGAATTTGATAATTAAAATTATCACATTCCCATTTCAATCTAATTAAAGATTCATTAAAACTCCAATTCAGTTTTAATCTCAAAAATCATTACTTAATAATTATTCCAAATTAAGATACTAATCTTATCTTTAACTGGGTTAAAGAACTAATGTCATTTAAAACCCGGCTCACGATAAACCCAAAATCACATTCCATTAACAATGGAATCTTCAGGAAAACAGATAAATATATAAGATCGATATGAACTTCCATATCCAACCGATAATATAAGTGGAATAACGACAAAGCCTCTTAAATTCCATATATATTAACAGCCTTCCTCCACAGAAGTCCACTTCGATTATTACTAAATCGAATTCCATTCCATTCCAATTTATTTTATTAAATTGGAAAACTTCTTTGGAAAATTTCCTTTAAATCTTAACAAAAGATTTATAAATTCCAAATCATATTTCACTATAAATCGAGTTAAAGAACGAATGTCATTAAAACACAGTTCACGATAAACCCAATTCACATTCCATTTTATTCCAAATAAATATTGATTAACCGGGAACTCCAATAATCTTAATTAAAAGATTTATTCTTTTCATACTGGGTTTAAGAACAGTGTCATTTATAACAGTTCATGACAAACCCAAAATCCAATTTGATATTAAATACTAGGCCCTGAATAGAAAATATATCGGTTTATATTCAATATCAAATACTACAACCAACAAATATCGTATTAGAAATAACGATACAAATATATCTTTCAAATTTCCATAACAATATCTGTATAATCACGAAATCCAACATCGAAATATTCCAAAGACAATTTCGATTCAAATCCATTCCAATTTATATATTGGAAATTCTGGTTATTTTTAAACCATTTCAAATCCAATTTATTTATTTAAAAATACTGGATTATAATTCTAGTTAATAACTAGTTCATTTTGATCAAACTATTATTATCTTTTCAAATATGGAATTTTTCATCCCAATTCTTTCCAAATCATTTCTTACGATTTTACACTATTATTGATATTTCTAATAATTTTATCCAGACCCGTACAGTCGATTTCCATAAACAGCCATCGAACTGCACTAATAACGACCTTTTTCAAATTTGATTTGGACATAATTCAAAATCCAACCGTTAGATTTCACATATCTAGTATTCATTAGAAAGCACTTTTCGATACGAACCTAACGGTTCTGGTTTTAGGAGAATCCGACGGTCGGATCTCCCATAATGTCCATTCAAAGTCAATGGTCGAAATTTAAGAACTGTCGTAGTGCGGCGCGTTCTATTCAGGCCATTATAATATATATATATATATATATATATATATATATATCATTGATTTCCATTTAAAACGTATTTTATAAATCATTCTAAATTCGTTTTCAAAACGATTTCAACTTCATATTCAATTTCAAATCAAAATTGAATATTCCATATCATTAATATATAAATGATAATATTTTCAAAACATTAGATTTTGAAATCAATTCCTTTTCGATATTCATTATAGAAATGAATAAAATTGATATAAATATCGTTCACGTCAAAATGGCGTTATCTAATCAACACAGCTATGTATATTTGAATATATTCGTGTCCATCCCAAATCGGACATCAAAATCACATTTTGATCCATTACTGAATATTATTTTAAAATATTCATTATCTTAAAATATACATTGTTTTAAAATATTCGTTCTTTCTGAACTAGAATCAGACACAGTCAATTACCATATAATGTTGTTTATATGGATTTCATACAACACACATATATAACAACAATAATCAACAATCATCCATCATCCAGATGCATTCTACACTGTATAAGCATTAAATATAGATATTCAATGGTTACATAGCTTGTCAACCAATCGATTGACATACAACTAAACAATTGGGATTAGTGTACGTCAAATATCATCCCAGCACCCGTGTGGGGTTTCAATCAACAAACACTGAATATTATTTGTGCAGTTAGGCGATGTGTAAAATATATCGTCCCAATCCATATCAGTAAAGTGGGTGTTCATAAACAAATCGTCTGACTTCTAAATGAATATTTATTTTATTCATATCAATGTTAAAAATTATTTTTTTAACGATAAAATACTTTATTCAACATATGAATATTCTATTCAGTTCATTTACACAATAAAAATGATATTTTTATTGTTCTAACATATTTTAGAAAATTTTGGCGGCATAACGACGCGATATCGAAATCGGGTAATGTCTAGCATTACCCTTCTCCTGATACTGCCTCACGCCATACACACATAACAATTCTAATTAATTCAATTCACCCAAACAACCAAATTCGACCAAATAATCTAACCAACCAAACTAAACAATCAAACAAGTCGTCCATGGTCTGTGGATGACAGGGAACACTTCATATATGCAGTTATAAAAATAAATAACTGTATAAGAAAAGTAAGGAGTTCTCACCTTTTGGTTCCACTCTGTCGGTCTTTCTTTCTGAACTGTTTGGATTTGTTGGAAATTCCAACGCATCCTTTTCACGCTGTTCATATATAAATGAAAGTCACATTTTTTTATTTGCTATTATATATATCAGAATTGGATTTTCAAACTACCGTGCCATATCCAATTCCTTTTATAATTAAAATAAATATTTATATTCTAACTTCGATTTAAATAAATATATACGTTCCAATTCTATTCAAAATAAATTTCTCATCGTTGAATATTTAAATTAATTCATTTTAAATATTCAAAATTCATTAAAATTGCCAAAATAATTTTTTAATTGGTTTTGATTTTATTTATATATTGGAAAGGATTTGAATCGAAATTGTCTTCGGAATATTTCGATGTTGGATTTTGCGATTATACAAATATTGTTATGGAATTTGAAAGATATATTTATATCATTATTTCCAGTACGATATTTGTTGGTTGTAGTATTTGATATTGAATATAAGCCGATATATTTTCTATTCAGAGCCTTGCATTTAATATCAAATTGGATTTTGGGTTTGTCATGAACTGTGTTTTAAATGACACCTTTCTTAAACCCAGTATGAAATGAATAAATCTTTTAATTTAGATTATTGCAGTTTCAGCAACATTTATTGGAATAAAATGCAATGTGAATTGGGTTTATCATGTACTATGTTTTAACGACATTCGTTCTTTAACCCGATTTACAATGAAATGTGGTTTGGAATTTATAAATCTTTTGTTAAGATTTAAAGGAAATTTTCCAAAGTGAAGTTTTCCAATTTAATAAAATAAATTGAAATGGAATGGAATTTGATTTGGTAATAATCGAAGTGGACTTCTGTGGAGGAAGACTGTTACTATATATGGAATTCAAGAGGCTTTGCCATTATTCCACTTATATTATCAGTTGGATATGGAAGTTCATATCGATTATATATATTGATCTGTTTTCCTGAAGATTCCATTTTTTATGGAATGTGATTTTGGGTTTATCGTGAGCTGAGTTTTAAATGACATTAGTTCTTTAACCTAGTTAAAGATAAGATTAATTTCCTAACTCGGAATAATCATTAAGTAATGATTTTCAAGATTAAAGCTGAATTGGAGTTTTAATGAATCTTTAATTAGATTGAAATGGGAATCTGATAATTTAAATTATCAAATTCAAGTAATGATCGAGAATGGAGTACCACCAGTTTTACTCTAGGTTATAGTTAAATCTTTAATTAGATTTGAACGTGAAATGATAATAGAATTTACCGATAACACTGTGGGGTTAGATATGAAGTATTACCAGTTTTGCTTCATGGGATGAATATGTTGGGATTGGGAAATTAAAAATATGATTACTTCGGTAAGGATCTCTAATCTCGACTAGTTTGGATAAACCATAATTTGGTTTGAATTGATATCCAAAGGGAGATTAATGAATAAATTTAAAGAATTTATCTTTGATAAAATTAATGGGAACCTTTCCCAAAGTATTAGAATATTTGAATAATGGAATATTCTGGAATGGAATGAGGCGTATGTTGTGTTCTTATAGCACTTGTTTATTATATACACTAGTTATTCAGAAAGACCGGGTTTATCCCATTCTGAATAACTGATTCGACGATGTGTCAAGGATGAAGACGGTGGTTGAAGATAGAAGGTCTTCACATCGATTGGATGATTACTGATGTCTTGATTGGGATGTACACCCAAGACAAGGTAAGAAGTGGTGATCATTCCAGACATACTTGGACGTCGACCGGATATGCAAGGACCTCTCTCCTGTATTGGACATATGGGACGAGGAATAAGGTGCCTCCGGTTTCGTTTAGACCCAGAACGAACTTGTAAATGGATGTGTGTCAGACATCGGATTTCATTCTGTGTGATTGATAGACATCGGTTGCATAGCGTGAATTGCCTGTGTGGCATGCTGAGATGCAAATGATCAAGGCTTCTGTTGAAAAGCAGAGTCTTGTGGTTGATGATTAAAGCACAACTTTAATATAGCATAGCTTTGTGTAGCATTGATTCGCAATCCTCGCACCTCGGTGTGAACAAGAAACGGGAGAGCACTTCAGGGAGGGCATGCGTTCCCTTCTAGCTAAGAGTGGTGTCTGGGTTTTGCACGCCCAGATGTTTTACTTATGTGGATGATGGATAGCGAGGCACTTCGGTTATATCGGTCTCTACGGGGCTGATGGATGGTCTTTATACAGACCAGATTGATGCCCTATAGGGCGGGGGAACGTAGTGTTCAGGCATTTTAATCCACATCTAGTGGAACAGCCCTGACAATCCAAGGCTTGTCTGGGCGCTTGCTTGAGACATGAGCTAGAGCGTCTCGAAGCGGTAAGGACGAACCCTTGCCTTGGTTCACAGATGGAAATCCAACTTCCAATACGTGACGTTGCGATTTGGATTGTAGAGCCTAGTATTGGCGACATGATAAATGGTACCCATGCTGTCTAGGATTGGTACATTTATATTTGAAGTTGTTTTATACAATATGCACTTATAATAGTATCAAATGATTTGTTTTAATGTACCAAGCATGATTGGCTATTATAAGGTAAAACTCTATCCTCCGGCTTGCGTTGCATTGTGTGATGGGACCTGAGTCTTATAGTAGCTTCATTGTTCTTTATTTAGCATTGCGCTGTTAGTTTTATGCACTGGTATTCTTGGGGGATAACCCATTACATGTTATACGGAGTGGTCCCTTCATTTACCAAACTTTAATATAAAGATTAATGACTGTTTTAGTTCTCATACCAGTCACATGACTGACCTGGAGTTTATTGTTTTAACCTAAACTCTGGGTACCCCTATTTTCCACACAGGCAGCTAGTAGTTTTGGTTTTGCAGATTCATATTCATAGGATCGTGGTTTACAGCTAGAATGATATTCGGAAAGCTTTGTATCCGTATATTCCTTTCAGTTGTGTTATGTATTATTTTCCGCTGTTGTGTAATGTATTTTAATCTCTGATATTTATCAAATGTATATTATTTGTTCATACTCTGTATATTCTTCTATTCTGATGAAATTGTTGTAATAAGCAGAGGAATGTTCTTCTGTTTGTGTTCTGATTCTTCTTGTTCTCAAAGCAATCCGTTCTTCCTCTTCTCTTCGGAGACCGGGGAAGTTTCGGGTCGTTACAGTTGGTATCAGAGCTTTGGTTTACAGTGTCGGAGAACAAGACACGTTAGAACGAAACGAAAGAATTCATCAGAGATTGGATTAGTAATATCCAATAGGAATGACTCGATAGAGATTGTATCAGTAGTATCCTAGAACGAGTGTTAAGAGTGTATTTTCAAAAATAAAAATGAAAACAAATTTTGTTTTGAAAATTAAATCCAATATATGTATGTGAATATTTATTTTGTATTGAATTTGGACAATCGGGTATATAGAGATTTTGATTATACGTCTGATCCATGTGTATCCGAAGCCTCAAATATACAGGATAGATATAGAATCACACTCTAGTCACCCGGAGATGATTCTGATGAACGGTGTACCATCATTAGCATTTGTGTTCGAGTTTCAAAAGTGGGGTGTTTATATATTTCCATTAGACTAGTGTGAGAAACAAAACTAGATAGGTTTGTTTTTGTAAATTGGCATCAAAAACATGGTTTTTGGATACATACAATCTATAAATTTGAAATGTTATCAACTAATTAATTGATGGTTGTGTTGTTTGATTATTAGTTTAACTAATGAGATTGCTGAAACTAGTATGTACCTGAAATGTAAATTTAGCCAAATCAAGTCAAATTTGAACTAAATTTGTATTTATTGCATTTTCATATATGTACATGTAACGACCCAGATTTTTTGACCATTTAGTTATTATTTAAAAATGTTTTTTTTATTGTTTTGGAAGTTTAAATGGTTTAATTTCAATAATTTTGAATATTTTATGTTATTCCGAAATGGTAGAAATTTAGTGGATCTGCAATATAATGTGAACTGGCAGTATAAAAGGATAAATTTTTAATTAAAAACAGTACATTTACAAAGGAAGTAGTAGCTAACGAACTCGGATTTCGATGAAATCAGTTTCATTAAATCCGAAATGATGAAATTAGGTAACCAACCAAGTTACGTCAAAAATGGCATCCGTATGTGGAAAAGGAAAAATAAATGGCCAAAATTTGAACTAAATTTTGACGGTAATTGGAATTTGCTAATGCTAACGACAAAACTGGAACCTGAGACCTATCCAGGAAAATTCTAAACATAGGATATTAGCTATATATGAAATCTGGGAAAATCCTATAACGGATATAGAAAGTTATTAAGGAAACAAAATTTTAATAAATTATTTGAAAATCTAAACGAACTCCGATTATTGATTTGAATACATAGGATTGAAGTACGTTAAAAACCGGACCAGATGGTGGAAGAATTTCTGAAAACCGTTATCGTTTGATACTCCAACATAAGACCGGAAGGTGTTGAAACTAACACAAAACACTATTTTGAATTTGAATTTAAATTATTTGAAAGTTCAAACAAATTCAAAATTGATATATTTTTATATAGTATTGAAGAGCAAGAAAAATTGAACAACATGGTTGAAAAAGATTTTGGATAAGGTATCAATAAGTAAGTCAAATTAACGTCCGAATAGGGTTGAGAAAACACACTTTACTATTCATAAATTATTAAATTTATTTATAATTTAATTAATTTAAGGATTAATCCTAGCCATCCATTTTCGACCGTTGGATTCGCGCCACCTCAGCAATCCATGTGACTCCTTCGGCTATAAATAGCCCCCCCCCCTCTTCATTTTAAACTCACTCCTCCTCCTCCTCCTCTTTCAAGCTTTGGCAATGGCAGAAATAATAATAAAATATTAGGAAATAGGGAAAAGGGAAGGAAGGGAGAAAGGAGGGCAAGACGGGGAGCTAGGGACTCTTAGGCAGAGGCTTGGGCTTCGCGGGGTAAGTTTTTAAATAATATTTATTTATTTATTTTGTAATATATATATATATATATAATAATTAAAATAGAATTTGTAAAAATAAATATCGGAACATTCTAAGGGTGACAGAGAGGATAGTGTCTAAGGCTTGAGTTTGGAAAATATAGTTTCCTGCTCTCCCTGGATATCCCTAACTGATCCGACGAATGGGATGATTAATTTAAATTTTAAATTTAATTTGAATTTAAAACAGACCAGGGGCATTTTCGTAATTTTTAAACATAAACTTTAAAAGCTTATAACTTTTTCAAAACAAGTCGGATTTGCACGAAACAAGGACCGTTGGATTCTTATCGAAAAATACTTTAAAATGAGTGGAAGCAGATTTTTGATCCGGGTTAAAAATTTTAAGGTATAATTAAATGAATATTTTTAAATATTTTATTTGAAAATTAAATTTAATTAATATTAAAATGGTTTTTCAATTTTAAAAAAATTTGGATATGGCTAGAGATGGGAAAGTATGTTTTTTTAGAAGGACAGGGAAGGTAATTTGGCTAATAACGCAATTAGAAATTAATTAAGATAAAAATAATTTAATTAATTTAATTAAATATATATTCATTTAAATTAGGTAAATATTGTAAATAGCATAACTTTTGCATACATTAACGAAATTTAACGAAACAGGATCCGTTGGGATCGTATGGACGAGCTCTACGCAATGGAACTGACCGCAAGTGGATTGGAGCTCGTTTGGATTTATGGTGAAATTTAACGTCTGAACCAAATCAATGACCGATTATCGTTATTCAACGATAAACCGTCCAAGGTGAGTAAATCTCACTAACTCTGAACACTTTATATTTTTATAAAGTATTTTTAGAACTGATAATTATTGGTTGAATTGCTGAGTGTTGATTGTTTGGTTGAATTGCTAGTCAATTGATTGAAAATACCAATATAGTTATATATATCGTTAACCGATGTTGATTTTATTTATCAGAATACCTCATATTTAAATGAAATTGATGTGAATTATATTGTGTAACATCTGTGGATGCAGGGCAACAGGTCGGAGGAATCCAACTGGATTCCTCAACATTTATTTACCGTTTTTCATATATTCTGATATATGATGTGTTATATCATCTGTTGTTGAACCTGTGTGTTTGGATGATGATTGAACCTTTTGATTTGGTATTTTTATACCATAAGTGATACTAGAAAGTGAAAAGGGATTTTCAAAGTTTATTTTGAAAATAAATTATTTATATAAAATCAATAGATTTTGTATATAAAAGGAAGAGAATTTCATGAGAGAAAATGATTATAGAATCAAAGCATTTGTAAAAAAAAAAAAAAACATATATTGGTGAAATCAAATAGAAGGGAAAATATTGGTGAAATCAAATAGAAGGGAAAATATTGGTGGAATCAAATAGAAGGGAAATATTTGTGAAACGGTTACAAATAGAAATAAAAAGGGAAACATTCGTAAAAGTATTTACAAATGGAATTGAAAAGGGAATATTCATGTAGGGAATAAAGAAAAGTTGACAGAAGTACTTATTTGTTAAATAAATAGAAAAGTTAAAAGAAATATTTATTTATTGAATAAATAGAAAAGTTAAAGGGAATATTTATTTGTTAAATAAATAGAAGCGAAAAGAGAATAGTTATTTATTGAGTAAACGAATAGAAAAAGAATCTATTCAAGGGAGGTAATTCAAAGGAATTATTCCAAAGGAATTATTCAAAAGAGAAAAGTCAAAGGGATTAATTCAAAAGAGATAATCAACTAGAGTTAAACAGTTGGAGTTAAACTGTTAGAGTTAAACAGTTGGAGTTAAACTGTTAGAGTTAAACAGTTGGAGTTAAACTGTTAGAGTTAAACCGTTGAAGTTAAACTGTCAGAGTTAAACCGTAAAGTTAAACAGTTAGAGTTAGTTAGTTAGTTAGAGTTAACCAGTTAGAGTTATTCAGTTAGAGTTATCCAGTTAGAGTTATTCAGTTAAGATTAACCAGTTAGAGTTAATCAGTTAGAGTTAATCGTTTTGAGTCAAATCGAACTAGAGTTATTCAAATATAGTAATCGAATAAGGGTTAATTGAATATTAGTTATTCAATTAGAATTGATCGAATCTAATTATTCGAGATAGAGTTAAAAATAGACAAAGTTATTTAAGGATGAATTTCCATTTAGCACGACTGCTAGCGTAATTCGCAGGGCTGCAGATAGCCTACGGCGGTCGGATGTTTCCTGGGGGAATCAGGCGTAACCATTGTGATCGCTGCGATCTAGAGTCAAGCAAATGGTGTTAAATCAAATAGTAATTAATAAATAGAAGTTAATTAAGTCGAGTTAGTCGAGTATTAGTAAATTAAGTAGGGTTAGTCAAAAAGGGAATTAATCGAATATCACCTATTCGAAGTAGAGTTATGGAATATAGTTTATTCGAAAAGAGTAATCGAATATAGTTCGTTCGAAGTGTGTTAAATCGAATATAGTTATTCGAAGGAGAGAATTATCGAATATGGTTTATTCGAAGTGAGATTTTTCGAATATTAGTTATTCGAAGAAAAGGATTATCGAATATTAGTTATTCGATCAGGGGAATCGAATATAGTTTATTCGAAAGAGAATTATCGGATAGTGATTATTCGAGAGTGAATCATACATGGAAATTCGATTATATCGAATCAAGGGAAGTAATGTTTACTTTCCATTTCAAATCAAGTTTTAATTATCTGTTAATAAAGTAGTTGGTTGTTTATTTATCCAAATTAAGATATGGAAATATATTTAAGTTAACATATTTTGAAAGCATGGAATTATAACATTTATAGTTATAATCAAATGATTCAGTAAAGGAAGTGGATTCATAAATAGAATCCGAGAGTTCGCAAGGAAGTTTCTTAAAGAGTGAAGTTTGAACTCTGTCTATTTCGAAGTTAGAAATGTTGTTTAGTTAAGGTCTGAGAGGTAATTATACCCCAACTTGATTGACTTCATTTTTAACTAAGAAGTGGATAAGGTTCGAGAGTGAAGGGGGTTAAGTGAATTTAGTTAATGAGCGAAATGGTTGGTGTTGACATAGCGATGTTTATTCAAACATCAGTTTAAACCCAATGAAGGAGATTTGGAAATGTCTTCCAAATGAAAAATCAGAAATGTTTTTCTGAATATAGAAAATGAGAAATGGAATTGTTTTCCATTGTTAATAACGTATATTTTCTAAATATAGTAAATAAGAAATATAGGAAAACAAAAATAAGGAAAAGGGTAAATTTATGATAATTTGATGATGAATGATGATTGATCGATAGAATTTCCATCTGGAAATAATATCGTTGTTTGCACACCGACATGTTTTTATTTGATAGTTAAATCACCGACTATCAAAGTTTTGACCATTTTAACGTTGTTAATATGGAGAGACCGGTCGGATTATTATCCAGAGAACCACTCCATATTGGCATAAGCGTTGCGAATCAAGTATGCTGAATATATTGAAGACGGAGTTATGCAAGGGCTATCCTATTTACAGAATAGTGCCTTCGGTTTGTCCAGTCCCAGGACAAACGTGAATGGACGAATGTCTGACAGAGTATACTCAAAGGATCGCGTAAGTTGATCTCTTCAAACGTACTTACGTTTGGCGGCGGAGGAATTCGTTTCTCTTAGCTGTATACCCGTGGTATTTTTGGTGAAATCAATTTGTGATTTGGCGGGTATGACAATGTGGCATTCAAAGTAATGGAGGTGTGATCTGTCAAAAGATACGTTATGACCTCAAGCCTCATCAACCGGGAAATGACAAAAATCGGGCAGGCAGCATGGCTATGTGGGTCGCACCCATTAGGATGTATAATCACCTATCTAGAGAAATTCCAATTGCTTCTTTAATCTATCGATGCTGTCCCATTCGGGAGACGGTTGCTGATCCCAACCGTTGGTGATATACATTCGATACACTCAAGCGAAATGAGTGGTCGGTCATGTGAGGGCCGGGTTGCAAGATGTTCTTGTTGAACCCAGTGTATTCGCCTCTAGAGATACACTATCGGCAGGTGGTCCCATACCTTGTCAAGGTCCGAATCCAATTTCCAATAAGTGCCCGCGAGTTTGATTTGTATACTATATATGTAGAGCGTGAGATGCAAGCGTTCTACTATATTTTAATTACTTGTGATTAGACATTATTATAATATCAGATAATATATGATTTCCAAAGTGTTTTGGGTTATCGTAAGGAAAAAACCGTCCGTGTTTATGTGTGGATTGGTCTTACGATTATCTTTTCTTTCGAAAGGATTTTGAAAGTTAAACCAAATGATTTGAGTTTACTCACACCAGTCCCATGACTGACCCAGAGTTTATTTTGTTTTGTTTTCCCTAAACTCTTGGGTGTCCAAATTTGTACGGGCAGTCAAGTAGTCAGGATTTACAGGTATGCTTGAAGAGCTTGGAGCAGGAGGCTTCAAGATTTTTCTAGCTATTGATTATTCCGCTGTGATGAAAGTGTTGTACTCTGATAATGGTATGATATACATATACTACTTTGATTTCAAGATATGTTGTCTATTATATTTTATTCGTTCCGCTGTGAGATTCGTGTTACTCTGATGTTGTTGTGTTCTTCTTCTTCTGTTCTAATTTTCTATCTTATCTATCCTCACCCTCTAATTTCTTTCTTGGACTATCCGGTAATTTCGACTTTTGATTGTTCGATAAGTGTTATATATCGGATAACCAAGGTCGCTTTTTCCCGGGTCGTTACAGTTGGTATCAGAGCTGAAGGTTAAGTATTACCTTGGCTCTGTGGCGTAACTCAGTAGAGATGGGGTTAGTAATACCCTAGACTGAGTTTGAGTGTATATATACGAGTGAACGTATTTGTTATTTGATATAAAAATGGTCTTATATTGTGGAGATTTATTTGTTGAGTTGTTTATGAGTTCTAGTCGATCAGTTTGATCTACTGTATCGATAGGAGTTTATAAACACTTGAATACGATTGGTCGACACAATATGTTTTGAAAAAAAGGGTAAATGAAATAATTTTACCCAAATTATATTTTGATATAAGCAAAGTATAGATATTTGAAATTATTATAGTATATTGAATGTGTTGGTTGTGATTATAATCGAATAAGATTATAAAATGTGGAATGGTTATGTAAATAACAAATCAAAATTCATATAAGTGAAATATATGAAATCAGATGAATTAAATCTGAATTTAAGTTCAGAATTGGAATTAAAATTGCTAGAATTTGAATAAGCGTTGTAAATGGAATTAAATTGAATAAATGTGAATTTTAAGATCCTGGGAGATTTTAAATTTGTTACAAGCATTGAAAGGGATATTTTGAAATGGATTTCAAAATGAAAGTGTTTAGAAATGATTTTGAAAGTGATATAGTATTGAACTCACTTCGATAACTGGAAAATAAATTCCGATGTTGATCCGGACATCATCGGTGCTCATTTTCGAGTTTGTAAGTGACGGATTACTACCAAAGATTTTGTTTTTAATTGTTTTGAAAAACCGAGTTGTTTTGATATTCCAAAGGGATATTTGATTTTTGGAAAAGGCAAAACTATTTGAAATTCCCAGGTACAGAATATTGAAATAAACACAAATTAAATAGAAATTTGTGAAAGTAAATTTGAAATTGAATTGAAGGCAGTTCAGTGGAAATTGAGTTGAATTGAAATAAAATGGTATCAAGTAGAATTGGACTGGATTAGAGATAAATCTGGGATAGAAATGGATGGTCGAGCAAGAAATTTGAATTGAGATTGGAATTGCAGTTTGATTGAAATTTGGCTTGGTTATAAGCGGATGATCGTGTTGAAGATAAAAGTGTTTGGGAGTTTGATTGGGATGATAGTGGTATATGCTAAATTGATAGCAGAATTGAATGCCGACAAAAAGGTACACGTATATATTCATATGAGTTTGATGAGATTTATGAGCCTGTTTGGCAAGCCACTTGGCTGTTTGATTTTCTTTTGGGTTGAAGAAGGTCTAGAGAGGCGAGTTGGAGTTTGAGCTATTGACCAATACAAAGGAGATGCTGGCGAAATTTTTCAGAAATTTCGAATGTTAGAAAATTTTCAGAATTTTTGAAATTTTCGTTTATGGAAATAAATTAATTAGAATTAATTGGTTTAGTGCAATCGGAGTAAATAAATAATTTTAACCTAGTTATAAAGTTCATTTTTCTACCTTAGCAATTTCGAGGACGAAATTATTTTAAGGGGGAAAGCATGTAACGGCCCAGATTTTTTGACCATTTAGTTATTATTTAAAAATGTTTTTTTATTGTTTTGGAAGTTTAAATGGTTTAATTTCAATAATTTTGAATATTTTATGTTATTCCGAAATGGTAGAAATTTAGTGGATCTGCAATATAATGTGAACTGGCAGTATAAAAGGATAAATTTTTAATTAAAAACAGTACATTTACAAAGGAAGTAGTAGCTAACGAACTCGGATTTCGATGAAATCAGTTTCATTAAATCCGAAATGATGAAATTAGGTAACCAACCAAGTTACGTCAAAAATGGCATCCGTATGTGGAAAAGGAAAAATAAAAGGCCAAAATTTGAACTAAATTTTGACGGTAATTGGAATTTGCTAATGCTAACGACAAAACTGGAACCTGAGACCTATCCAGGAAAATTCTAAACATAGGATATTAGCTATATATGAAATCTGGGAAAATCCTATAACGGATATAGAAAGTTATTAAGGAAACAAAATTTTAATAAATTATTTGAAAATCTAAACGAACTCCGATTATTGATTTGAATACATAGGATTGAAGTACGTTAAAAACCGGACCAGATGGTGGAAGAATTTCTGAAAACCGTTATCGTTTGATACTCCAACATAAGACCGGAAGGTGTTGAAACTAACACAAAACACTATTTTGAATTTGAATTTAAATTATTTGAAAGTTCAAACAAATTCAAAATTGATATATTTTTATATAGTATTGAAGAGCAAGAAAAATTGAACAACATGGTTGAAAAAGATTTTGGATAAGGTATCAATAAGTAAGTCAGATTAACGTCCGAATAGGGTTGAGAAAACACACTTTACTATTCATAAATTATTAAATTTATTTATAATTTAAGGATTAATCCTAGCCATCCATTTTCGACCGTTGGATTCGCGCCACCTCAGCAATCCATGTGACTCCTTCGGCTATAAATAGCCCCCCCCCCTCTTCATTTTAAACTCACTCCTCCTCCTCCTCTTTCAAGCTTTGGCAATGGCAGAAATAATAATAAAATATTAGGAAATAGGGAAAAGGGAAGGAAGGGAGAAAGGAGGGCAAGACGGGGAGCTAGGGACTCTTAGGCAGAGGCTTGGACTTCGCGGGGTAAGGTTTTAAATAATATTTATTTATTTATTTTTGTAATATATATATATATAATAATTAAAATAGAATTTGTAAAAATAAATATCGGAACATTCTAAGGGTGACAGAGAGGATAGTGTCTAAGGCTTGAGTTTGGAAAATATAGTTTCCTGCTCTCCCTGGCTATCCCTAACTGATCCGACGAATGGGATGATTAATTTAAATTTTAAATTTAATTTGAATTTAAAACAGACCAGGGGCATTTTCGTAATTTTTAAACATAAACTTTAAAAGCTTATAACTTTTTCAAAACAAGTCGGATTTGCACGAAACAAGGACCGTTGGATTCTTATCGAAAAATACTTTAAAATGAGTGGAAGCAGATTTTTGATCCGGGTTAAAAATTTTAAGTTATAATTAAATGAATATTTTTAAATATTTTATTTGAAAATTAAATTTAATTAATATTAAAATGGTTTTTCAGTTTTAAAAAAATTTGGATATGGCTAGAGATGGGAAAGTATGTTTTTTTAGAAGGACAGGGAAGGTAATTTGGCTAATAACGCAATTAGAAATTAATTAAGATAAAAATAATTTAATTAATTTAATTAAATATATATTCATATAAATTAGGTAAATATTGTAAATAGCATAACTTTTGCATACATTAACGAAATTTAACGAAACAGGATCCGTTGGGATCGTACGGACGAGCTCTACGCAATGGAACTGACCGCAAGTGGATTGGAGCTCGTTTGGATTTATGGTGAAATTTAACGTCTGAACCAAATCAATGACCGATTATCGTTATTCAACGATAAACCGTCCAAGGTGAGTAAATCTCACTAACTCTGAACACTTTATATTTTTATAAAGTATTTTTAGAACTGATAATTATTGGTTGAATTGCTGAGTGTTGATTGTTTGGTTGAATTGCTAGTCAATTGATTGAAAATACCAATATAGTTATATATATCGTTAACCGATGTTGATTTTATTTATCAGAATACCTCATATTTAAATGAAATTGATGTGAATTATATTGTGTAACATCTGTGGATGCAGGGCAACAGGTCGGAGGAATCCAACTGGATTCCTCAACATTTATTTACCGTTTTTCATATATTCTGATATATGATGTGTTATATCATCTGTTGTTGAACCTGTGTGTTTGGATGATGATTGAACCTTTTGATTTGGTATTTTTATACCATAAGTGATACTAGAAAGTGAAAAGGGATTTTCAAAGTTATTTTGAAAATAAATTATTTATATAAAATCAATAGATTTTGTATATAAAAGGAAGAGAATTTCATGAGAGAAAATGATTATAGAATCAAAGCATTTGTAAAAAAAAAACAAATATTGGTGAAATCAAATAGAAGGGAAAATATTGGTGAAATCAAATAGAAGGGAAAATATTGGTGGAATCAAATAGAAGGGAAATATTTGTGAAACGGTTACAAATAGAAATAAAAAGGGAAACATTCGTAAAAGTATTTACAAATGGAATTGAAAAGGGAATATTCATGTAGGGAATAAAGAAAAGTTGACAGAAGTACTTATTTGTTAAATAAATAGAAAAGTTAAAAGAAATATTTATTTATTGAATAAATAGAAAAGTTAAAGGGAATATTTATTTGTTAAATAAATAGAAGCGAAAAGAGAATAGTTATTTGTTGAGTAAACGAATAGAAAAAGAATCTATTCAAGGGAGGTAATTCAAAGGAATTATTCCAAAGGAATTATTCAAAAGAGAAAAGTCAAAGGGATTAATTCAAAAGAGTTAATCAACTAGAGTTAAACAGTTGGAGTTAAACTGTTAGAGTTAAACAGTTGGAGTTAAACTGTTAGAGTTAAACAGTTGGAGTTAAACTGTTAGAGTTAAACCGTTGAAGTTAAACTGTCAGAGTTAAACCGTAAAGTTAAACAGTTAGAGTTAGTTAGTTAGAGTTAACCAGTTAGAGTTATTCAGTTAGAGTTATCCAGTTAGAGTTATTCAGTTAAGATTAACCAGTTAGAGTTAATCAGTTAGAGTTAATCGTTTTGAGTCAAATCGAACTAGAGTTATTCAAATATAGTAATCGAATAAGGGTTAATTGAATATTAGTTATTCAATTAGAATTGATCGAATCTAATTATTCGAGATAGAGTTAAAAATAGACAAAGTTATTTAAGGATGAATTTCCATTTAGCACGACTGCTAGCGTAATTCGCAGGGCTGCAGATAGCCTACGGCGGTCGGATGTTTCCTGGGGGAATCAGGCGTAACCATTGTGATCGCTGCGATCTAGAGTCAAGCAAATGGTGTTAAATCAAATAGTAATTAATCAATAGAAGTTAATTAAGTCGAGTTAGTCGAGTATTAGTAAATTAAGTAGGGTTAGTCAAAAAGGGAATTAATCGAATATCACCTATTCGAAGTAGAGTTATCGAATATAGTTTATTCGAAAAGAGTAATCGAATATAGTTCGTTCGAAGTGTGTTAAATCGAATATAGTTATTCGAAGGAGAGAATTATCGAATATGGTTTATTCGAAGTGAGATTTTTCGAATATTAGTTATTCGAAGAAAAGGATTATCGAATATTAGTTATTCGAACAGGGGAATCGAATATAGTTTATTCGAAAGAGAATTATCGGATAGTGATTATTCGAGAGTGAATCATACATGGAAATTCGATTATATCAAATCAAGGGAAGTAATGTTTACTTTCCATTTCAAATCAAGTTTTAATTATCTGTTAATAAAGTAGTTGGTTGTTTATTTATCCAAATTAAGATATGGAAATATATTTAAGTTAACATATTTTGAAAGCATGGAATTATAACATTTATAGTTATAATCAAATGATTCAGTAAAGGAAGTGGATTCATAAATAGAATCCGAGAGTTCGCAAGGAAGTTTCTTAAAGAGTGAAGTTTGAACTCTGTCTATTTTGAAGTTAGAAATGTTGTTCAGTTAAGGTCTGAGAGGTAATTATACCCCAACTTGATTGACTTCGTTTTTAACTAAGAAGTGGATAAGGTTCGAGAGTGAAGGGGGTTAAGTGAATTTAGTTAATGAGCGAAATGGTTGGTGTTGACATAGCGATGTTTATTCAAACATCAGTTTAAACCCAATGAAGGAGATTTGGAAATGTCTTCCAAATGAAAAATCAGAAATGTTTTTCTGAATATAGAAAATGAGAAATGGAATTGTTTTCCATTGTTAATAACGTATATTTTCTAAATATAGTAAATAAGAAATATAGGAAAACAAAAATAAGGAAAAGGGTAAATTTATGATAATTTGATGATGAATGATGATTGATCGACAGAATTTCCATCTGGAAATAATATCGTTGTTTGCACACCGACATGTTTTTATTTGATAGTTAAATCACCGACTATCAAAGTTTTGACCATTTTAACGTTGTTAATATGGAGAGACCGGTCGGATTATTATCCAGAGAACCACTCCATATTGGCATAAGCGTTGCGAATCAAGTATGCTGAATATATTGAAGACGGAGTTATGCAAGGGCTATCCTATTTACAGAATAGTGCCTTCGGTTTGTCCAGTCCCAGGACAAACGTGAATGGACGAATGTCTGACAGAGTATACTCAAAGGATCGCGTAAGTTGATCTCTTCAAACGTACTTACGTTTGGTGGCGGAGGAATTCGTTTCTCTTAGCTGTATACCCGTGGTATTTTTGGTGAAATCAATTTGTGATTTGGCGGGTATGACAATGTGGCATTCAAAGTAATGGAGGTGTGATCTGTCAAAAGATACGTTATGACCTCAAGCCTCATCAACCGGGAAATGACAAAAATCGGGCAGGCAGCATGGCTATGTGGGTCGCACCCATTAGGATGTATAATCACCTATCTAGAGAAATTCCAATTGCTTCTTTAATCTATCGATGCTGTCCCATTCGGGAGACGGTTGCTGATCCCAACCGTTGGTGATATACATTCGATACACTCAAGCGAAATGAGTGGTCGGTCATGTGAGGGCCGGGTTGCAAGATGTTCTTGTAGAACCCAGTGTATTCGCCTCTAGAGATACACTATCGGCAGGTGGTCCCATACTTTGTCAAGGTCCGAATCCAATTTCCAATAAGTGCCCGCGAGTTTGATTTGTATACTATATATGTAGAGCGTGAGATGCAAGCGTTCTACTATATTTTAATTACTTGTGATTAGACATTATTATAATATCAGATAATATATGATTTCCAAAGTGTTTTGGGTTATCGTAAGGAAAAAACCGTCCGTGTTTATGTGTGGATTGGTCATACGATTATCTTTTCTTTCGAAAGGATTTTGAAAGTTAAACCAAATGATTTGAGTTTACTCACACCAGTCCCATGACTGACCCAGAGTTTATTTTGTTTTGTTTTCCCTAAACTCTTGGGTGCCCAAATTTGTACGGGCAGTCAAGTAGTCAGGATTTACAGGTATGCTTGAAGAGCTTGGAGCAGGAGGCTTCAAGATTTTTCTAGCTATTGATTATTCCGCTGTGATGAAAGTGTTGTACTCTGATAGTGGTATGATATACATATACTACTTTGATTTCAAGATATGTTGTCTATTATATTTTATTCGTTCCGCTGTGAGATTCGTGTTACTCTGATGTTGTTGTGTTCTTCTTCTTCTGTTCTAATTTTCTATCTTATCTATCCTCACCCTCTAATTTCTTTCTTGGACTATCCGGTAATTTCGACTTTTGATTGTTCGATAGGTGTTATATATCGGATAACCAAGGTCGCTTTTTCCCGGGTCGTTACAGTACATGTATACACATTAAACAGGTCACAGCAAGGAAGCTAAGCAGAGGAATAAAATTGTTTGCCCAATAAATAGGTACATGTTTATTGTATTTCTTGGGATTTTGATGATTTGATGAGCCAATTGGCCATTTCTTTTTGATTGGAGAGGCCTGTGTGGCAGTTTTGGGATTTTTCCGGTGCTCCCGTGCAAAGGAGGTTATGGCGAAATTTTTCGAAAATTTAGGGTGTTAGCAAAAATTTTGAAAAATTTGAAAAGTTCTTAAAAACTGAAAAGTTGAAGAACTTAAGGTTAAGAACTTAAGCCATAATTAAGATAATGAAAGTTGAGTTGATTAGTAAAACAACTTTCAGCTCCGTTCCTTTTCGAGGACAAAAAAGATTTTAAGTGGGGGAGATTGTAACAGCCCAGAAAATCAGAACCAATTTAAAAAAATTTATTTTGGAAATTTTAATGAATTTTGAATATTTAAAATGAACTATTTTAAATATTCAACGACGAGAAATTTATTTTGAATAGAATTGGAACATATATATTTATTTAAATCGAAATTAGTATATTAATATTTATTTTAATTATAAAAGGAATTGGATATGGCACGTTAGTTTGAAAATCCGATTTCTATATATATAATAGCGAATAAAAAAATGTGACTTTTATTTATATATGAACAGCGTGAAAAGGATGCGTTGGAATTTCGAACAAATCCAAACAATTTAGAAAGAAAGACTAACATAGTGGAACCCAAAGGTGAGAACTCCTCACCATATTTTCTTATACAACTATTTATTTTTATAACTGCATATAAGAACTGTTCCCCGTCATCAACAGACCATGGACGACTTGTTTGATTGTTTGGTTTGGTTGATTAGATTATTTGGTTGTTTGGGTGAAGTTAATTGATTAGAATTGTTATGTGTGAATGGCGCGAGCCAATGTCAGGAGAGGGGTAATGCTAGACATTACCCGATTTCGATGTAGCGCCGTTATGCCGCCAAAATTTTCTAAAATATGTTAAAACAATAAAAATATCATTTTTATTGTATAAATGAAATGAATAGAATATTCATATGTTGAATAAAGTACGTTATCGTTAAAAATATAATTTTTAACGTTGATATGGATAAAATAAATATTCATTTACAAGTCAGACGATTTGTTTATGAACATCCATTTTACTGATATGGATTGGGACGATATATTTTACAAATCGCCTAACTGCACAAATAATATTCAGTGTTTGTGGATTGAAACCCCACACGGGTGTTGGGTTATATTTGACGTACACTAATCCCAATTGTTTAGTTGTATGTCAATCGATTGGTTGACAAGATGTGTATGTGTTGAATATCTATATTTAATGCTTATACAGTGTAGAATGCACTTTGGATGATGGATGATTGTTGATTATGGTCGTTATATACGTGTGTTGTATGAAATCCATATAAAAAACATTATATGGTAATTGACTGTGTCTGATTCCAGTTCAGAAAGAATGAATATTTTAGAATAACGAATATTAAAATAATGAATATTTTAAAATAATATTCAGTAGTGGATCAAAATGTAATTCTGATGTCCGATTTGGGATGGACACGAATATATTTAAATATACATAGCCGTGTTGATTTCCATTTTGACGTGAATGATATTTATATCGATTTTATTCATTTCTATAATGAATATCGTAAAGGAATTGATTTCAAAATCTAATGTTTTGAAAATATTATCATTTATATATAATGATATAGAATATTAAATTTTGATTTGAAATTGAATATGGACTTAAAATCGTTTTGAAAAACGAATTTAGAACGATTTATAAAATTCGTTTTAAATGAAAATCGACGAAATATATATATATATATATATATATATACATACACACACACACACACACATTATATATAATGGCCTGAATGAACGTGCCGTGTCACGGCAGTTCGTGAATTTCGACCATTGACTTTGAATGGACATTACGGGAGATCCGACCCTCGGATTCTCCTAAAACCGGAACCATTGGGTTCGTATTGAAAAGATCTTTCTAAAGAATACTAGAGATTTGAAATCTAATGGTTGGATTTGGAATTATGTCCGAATCAAATTTGGAAAAGGTCGCTGTAAGTGCAGTTCAATGGTCGTTTATGGAAATCGATCCTATGGGCCTGGATAAAATTATTAAAAAAATCAGTAATTAGTGCAAAATCATAAGAAATGATTTGGAAATAATTGGGATGAAAAATTCCATATTCGAAAGGATAAAATAGTTTGATCGAAATGAACTAGTTATTAACTAGAATTATAATCCAATATTCTTAAATAAATAAATTGGATTTGAAATGGTATTAAAAATAACCCGAATTTCCGATATACAAATTGGAATGGATTTGAATCGAAATTGGCTTCGAAATATTTCGATGTTGGATTTCATGATTATGCAGATATTGTTATGGAAATTTGAAAGATATATTTATATCGTTATTTCCAATACGATATTTGTTGGTTGTAGTATTTGATATTGAATATAAGCCGATATATTTTCTATTCAGAGCCTTCTATTTAATATCAAATTTAGTTTTCGGTTTGTCTTGAACTGTGTTTTAAATGACACTGTTCTTAAACCCAGCATGAAAAGAATAAATCTTTTAATTAAGATTATTGGAGTTTCCAGTTAATCAACATTTAATTGGAATAAAATGGAATGTGAATTGGGTTTATCGTGAACTGTGTTTTAACAACATTCGTTCTTTAAACTGATTACATTGAAATGTGATTTGTAATTTATAAATCTTTTGTTAAGATTTAAAGGAAATTTTCCAAAGTGAAGTTTTCCATTTAATAAAATAATATGAATGGAACGGAAGGGAATTCGATTTGGTAATAATCGAAGTGGACGTCTATGGAGGAAGACTGTTACTACATATGGAATTTAAGAGGCTTTGTCGTTATTCAACTTATATTATCGGTTGGATATGGAAGTTCATATCGATTATATATACTGATCTGTTTTCCTAAAGATTCCATTATTAATGGAATGTGATTTTGGGTTTATCGTGAGCTGGGTTTTGAATGACATTAGTTCTTTTACCTAGTTAAAGATAGAATAATCATTAAGTAATGATTTTTGAAATTAAAACTGAATTGGGGTTTTAATGAACCTTTAATTAGATTGAAATGGGAATGTGATAATTAAAATTATCAAATTCAAGAAATGATCGAGAATGTAGTACCACCAGTTATACTCCAGGCAATTGTTAATTCTTTAATTAGATTTGAAAATGAAATGGTAACTGAATTTACCGATAACACCGTGGTGTTGGATATGAATTATTACATGTTTTGCTTCATGAGATGAATAGGTTGAGATTGGGAAATTAAACAAATGATTACTTCAGTAAGGATCGCTAATCCCGACTAGTTTGGATAAACCATAATTTGGTTTGAATTGATATCCAAAGGAAGATTAAAGAATAAATTTAAAGAATTTATCTTTGATAAAAATAGTGGAAACCTTTCCTAAAGTATAAGAATATTTGAATAAGGGAATATTATGGATTGGAATGAGGCGTATGTTGTGTTTTTATTGCACTTGTTTATTATATACGCGAGTTATTCATAAAGACCGGGTTTACCCATTCTTAATAACTGATTCGACGATGTATCGAGGATGAAGACAGTGGTTGAAGACCAGAGGTCTTCACATCGATTGGATGATTACTGATGTCTTGATTGGGCTGTACACCCAAGACAAGGTAATAAGTGGTGATTGTTCCAAACGTACTTATAGATCGACCTTTTATGCGAGGACCTCTCTCCTATATTGGACATATGTGACGAGGAATAAGGTGCCTACGGTTTCATTTAGACCCAAAATGAACTTGTAAATGGATGTGTATCTGACATCGGATTTCATTCTGTGTGATTGATAGACATCGGTTGCATAGCGTGATTTGCCTGCATGGCATGCCGAGATGCAAATGATCAAGGCTTCTGTTGAAAAGCAGAATCTTATGGTTGATGATCAAAGCATGGCTTTAATATAGCATAGCTTTATGTAGCATTAATTCGCGAGCCTCGCACCTTGGTGTGAACAAGAAACGGGAGAGGACTTCAGGGAGGGCATGCGTTTCCTTCTCGCTAGGATTGGTGTCTGGGTTTTGCATGCCCAAATGTTTTACTTATGTGGATGATGGATAGTGAGGCGCTTCGGTTATATCGGTCTCTGTGGAGCTGATAGATGGCCTTTATACAGACTAGATTGACGCCCCATAGGGCGGGGAAACGTAGTGTTCAGGCATTTTAATCCACATCGAGTGAACTGGCCGTGATGATCCAAGGCTTGTCTGCGCGCTTGCCTGAGACATGGGTTAGAGCGTCTCGAAGCAGTAAGGACGAACCCTTGCCTTGGTTCACAGACGGAAATACAACTTCCAATATGTGACATTGCGGTTTTGATTGTAGAACCTAGTATTGGCAACATGATATATGGTACCCATGCCGTCTAGAATTGATACCTTTATATTTGAAGTTGTTTTATACAGTATGCACTTATAATAGTATCAAATGATTTGTTTTAACGTACCAAGCATGTTTGGCTATTCTAAGGTAAAACTCTATCCTCCGGCTTATGTTGCATTGTGTGATGGGACCTGAGTCTTATAATAGCTTCAGTGTTCTTTATTTAGCATTGTGTTGTTAGTTTTATGCACTGGTGTTTTGGATGTAAACCCGTTCCGTGTTATACTGCGTGGTCCCTTGATTTACCGAACTTTAAAATAAATATTAATAACTGTTTTAGTTCTCACACCAGTCACATGACTGACCTGTTGTTTTAACCTAAACTATGGGTGCCCCTATTTTCCACACAAACAACTAGTAGTTTTGGTTTTTGCAGACTTATATTCACAGGATCCTGGTTTACAGCTGGAATGATATTCGGAAAGCTCTGTATCTGTATATTCCTTTCAGTTGTGTTATGTATTATTTTCTGCTGCTATGTAATGTATTTTGATCTATGATATTTATCAAATGTATATTATTTTTTCGTACTCTATATATTCTTTTATTCTGATGAAATTGTTGTAATAAGCAATGAAATGTTCTTCTGTTGGTGTTCTGATTCGCATTGTTCTCAAAGCAATCCGTTCTTCCTCTTCTCTTCGGAGACAAGGGAAATTTCGGGTCATTAGAGTTAGTATCAGAGCTTTGGTTATAGAGCTCGGAGAACAAGACACGTTAGAACCAAATGAAAGAATTCATCAGAGATTGGATTAGTAATATCCAATAGGAATGACTCGTTAGAGATAGGATCAGTAGTATCCTAGAACGAGTGTGAAGAGTGTATTTTTAAAAATAAAAACGAAAGCAAATTTTGTTTTGAAAATTAAATCCAATATACGTATGTGAATATTTATTTTGTATTGAATTTGGATAATCGGGTATATAGAGATTTTGAATATACGTCTGATCCACCTCAAATATACAGGATAGATATAAAATCACACTCTATTCGCCTGGAGATGATTCTGATGATCGGTATACCATCATCAGCATTTGTGTTCGAGTTTCGAAAGTGGGGTGTTTATATATTTCCATTAGACGGGTGTGAGAACCAAAACTAGATACGATTATTGTTGTAAATTGGCATCAAAAACATGATTTTTGGATACATAAAATCTATAAATTTGAAATGTTAGTCAACTAATTGATTGATGGTTGTGTTGTTTGATTACTAGTTTAACTAATGAGACTGTTGAAACTAATATGTACATGAAAGGTAAATTTAGCCAAATCAAGTCAAATTTGAACTAAATTTATATTTATTGCATTTGCATATATGTACATGTATATACATTGAACTGGTCATAGCAGGGAAGCTAAGCTGAGGAATAAAATAGTTTTCCCAACAAATAGGTACATGTTTATTGTATTTCTTGGGATTTTTGATGATTTTATGAGCCGATTGTCTAGCCGCTTAGCTGTTTCTTTTTATTTTTGATTGGAGAGGCCTGTGAGGCGGTTTGGGGATTTTCCCGGTGCTCCCATATAAAGGAGGTTATGGCGATTTTTTTCGAAAATTTAGGGTGTTAGCAAAAATTTTGAAAATTTTGAAAAGTTCTTAAAAACCGAAAAGTTGAAGAACTTAAGCCATAATTAAAATAATGAAAGCTGAGTTGATTTGTAAAACAACTTTCAGCTCTGTTCCTTTTAAAGGACGAAAATATTTTAAGTGGGGTTGATTGTAACAACCCGGAAAATCAGAACCAATTTAAAAAAAATTATTTTGGCAATTTTAATGAATTTTGAATATTTAAAATGAATTATTTTAAATATTCAATGACGAGAAATTTATTTTGAATAGAATTGGAACATATATATTTATTTAAATCGAAGTTAGAATATAAATATTTATTTTAATTATAAAAGGAATTGGATATGGCATGGTAGTTTGAAAATCCGATTTCTATATATATTATAGAGAATAAAAAATTTTGACTTTTATTTCTATATGAACAATGTGAAAAGGATGCGTTGGAATTTCAAACAAATCCAAACAGTTCAAAAAGAAAGACTGACGGAATGGAACCCAAATGTGTGAACTCCTCACCATATTTTCTTATACAGAACTGCATATATAAACAGTTCCTCGTCGTCCACAGACCATGGACGACTTGTTTGATTGTTTGGTTGATTAGATTATTTGATTGAATTTGGTTGTTTGAGTGATGTAACGACCCGGGAAAAAGCGACCTTGGTTATCCGATATATAACACCTATCGAACAATCAAAAGTCGAAATTACCGGATAGTCCAAGAAAGAAATTAGAGGGTGAGGATAGATAAGATAGAAAATTAGAACAGCAGAAGAAGAAGAAGAACACAACAACATCAGAGTAACACGAATCTCACAGCGGAACGAATAAAATATAATAGACAATATATCTTGAAATCAAAGTAGTATATGTATATCATACCATTATCAGAGTACAACACTTTCATCACAGCGGAATAATCAATAGCTAAAAAAAATCTTGAAGCCTCCTGCTCCAAGCTCTTCAAGCATACCTGTAAATCCTGACTACTTGACTGCCCATACAAATTTGGGCACCCAAGAGTTTAGGGAAAAAAAAAAAAAACTCTGGGTCAGTCATGGGACTGGTGTGAGTAAACTCAAATCATTTGGTTTAACTTTTCAAAATCCTTTTCAAAATCCTTTTCAAAAGAAAAGATAATCGTAAGACCAATCCACACATAAATACGGATGGCTTTTACCTTACGATAACCCAAAACACTCTGGAAATCATATATTATCTGATATTATAATAATGTCTAATCACAAGTAATTAAAATCTAGTAGAACGGTTGCATCTCACGCTCTACATATATAGTATACAAATCAAACTCGCGAGCACTTATTGGAGATTGGATTCTGACTTTGACAAGGTATGGGACCACCTGCCGATAGTGTATCTCTAGAGGCGAATACACTGGGTTCAACAAGAACATCTTGCAACTCGGCCCTCACATGACCAACCACTCATTTCGCTTGAGTGTATCGAATATATATCACCAACGGTTGGGATCAGCAACCGTCTCCCGAATGGGGCAGCATCGATAGATTTAAGAAGCAATTGGAATTTCTCTAGATAGGTGATTATACATCCTAATGGGTGCGACCCACATAGCCATGCTGCCTGCCCGATTTTTGTCATTTCCCGGTTGATGAGGCTAGAGGCCACGCTTATCTCTGACAGATCATTCACTTTGATTGCCACATCGTCATACTCGCCAAATCACAAATTGATTTCCCCAAAAACACCACGGGTATAAAGATAAGAGAAACGAATTCCTCCGCCACCAAACGTAAGTATGTTTGAAGAGATCAACTTACGCGATCTATTGAATATACTCTGTCAGGCATTCTTCCATACACGTTTGTCCTGGGACTGGACAAACCGAAGGCACTATTTTGTAAACAGGATAGCCCTTGCACATTACTCCGTCTTCAATATATTCAGCATACTTGATTCGCAACGCTTATGCCAATACGGAGTGGTTCTGTGGATAATAATCCAACCGGTCTCTCCATATTAACAACGTAAAATGGTCAAAAACTTTGATAGTCGGTAATTTAACTATCAAATGAAAACATGTCTGTGTGCAAACAACGATATTATTTCCAGATGGAAATTCTATCTATCAATCATCAATCATCATTAATTCTTAAATTAAATTATCATAAATTTATTCTTTTCCTTATTCCTGTTTCCCTATATTTCTTATTTACTATATTTAGAAAATATACGTTATTAACAATGGAAAACATTTCCACTTCTTGTTTTCTATATTAGAAAATATCCTGATCTTATTTGGAAAACATTTCCAAAATTCCTTCATTAGGTTTAAACAGATGTTTGAATAAACATCGCTATGTCAACACAGACCATTATGCTCATTAACTAAATTCACTTAACCACTTTTCACTAACGAACTTATCCACTTCTTAGTTAAAACTGAAGTCAATCAAGTTGGGGTATAATTACCTCTCAGACCTTAACTGAAACAACATTTCTAACTTCGAAATAAACAAAGTTCAAACTTTAACTCTTAAAACCACTTACTTACATAACTCTCGGATTCTATTTACGAATCCACTTCCTTTACGGAAGTCATTTGATTATAACAATGGTGTTATAATTCCTGCATCCGATATATAATAACTTTAATATGACTTTTTCTTTTTAGCTCAAATAAATACACGAACAACTAATTTATCAACTCCTATTCGGTTAACTATAATCTATAACCCTTATTCTATTAACTCTTACTGGATTAACTCTTATTTGGATAACTCGGTTTGATTAACTCATCTTGATTAACTCAACTCGACCAACTTACTTGATCAGCTCAACTTGACTAACTTAACTCAATTAACTCAACTTATTTAACTCAATTTATTTAACTTAATTTGACTATCTATTATCGAATAACTAATATTTGATTAACTTATATTCGACTAACTATGTCTGTTTTTAACTTCATTTTGAATAGCTAATATTTGATTTAACTTCATTCGCTTGACTCTAGATCGCAGCGATCACAATGGTTACGCCTGATTCCCTCAGGAAACATCCGACCGCCTTAGGCTATCTGCAGCCCTGCGAATTTCGCTAGCAGTCGTGCTAAATGGCAATTCCTTTGGATTAACACTTATTCGAATAACTTATATTCGATTTACTCTATTCGATTAAATTAACTCAAATAACTAATATTCGATAAACTCTTTCTCGAATAACTCTTATTTGATTACTATATTTGAATAACTCTAGTTTGATTTGACTCAAATCGATTAACTCTAACTGTTTAACTCTAATCGATTAAATCTAACTGTTTAACTCTAACTGGTTTATTCTAACTGATTTACTCTAACCTTCTAACTAATTAACTATAACTGTTTAACTCTAACTGTTTACCTTAATAGTTTAACTCCAACTGGTTAACTATAACTGTTTAATTCTAATAGATTAACTCTATCAATTTATTCTATTGGATTAACTCCTTTTTCGAATAAGCTGATATCCGATAACTTTACCTTGAATAACTCTTGTTCGATAAATTCTCTTTCGAATGACTCTATTTGGTTACTTTACTCGAGTAACCCATATTCGATAACTCCTTTTGATCAACTCTACGTCCTCATTCAGTTTCAAATATCGATGTTGAAATCGATTCTCATTGCGCTATATAAGTCCTGACTTATATATGTCCTATTTATCCACTGATAAATATTTACTTAATTTATAAATATCATTTATAAATTAATATGCTCCATCCACCTGTTCACTTCTTTATATATATAAGTTCAGACTTATATATATTTATTTATCAAAAGATAAATGATCCCTTTATAATCTATTTGATTTTAAACAAATATTTCCTTTGTAATCTATTTGTTTTCCAAACAAACATTTCCTTTTTATTCTATTTGCAAATAGTTTGCAAATATCTCCTTTTCACATTTTACTTTGATTTTATACTAATTCCATTTCTAAATATCTCTTGTTTATTTAACAATATAAATAATCCCTTTTAATTCTATTTATTTCATAAGTAAATATCTCCTTTTCAATTCTAATTATACATGTTTCCTTTTCAATTCTTGTTTCCGCAAATATTTTCTTTTATATTTGTTTCCACAAATATTTTCCTTTCCTAAATTTCTTGGACTTCTATAATTATTTTCTTTATGAAACTCTTTTCTTTCCATATATAAAATCCATAGATTTTATATAAATAATTTATTTTCAAAATATACATTGAAAATCTCCTTTTCACTTCCTGGTATCACTTATGGTATAAAAATACCAAATCAAAAAGTTCGATCATCATCCAAACACACAGGGTCAACAATAGATGATATAACACATCATATATCAGAATATATGAAAAACGGTAAAATAAATGTTGAGGAATCCAGTTGGATCCCTCCGACCTGTTTTCGTGCATCCACAGATGTTACACAATATAATTCACATCAATTTCATTTCAATATGAGGTATTCTGATAAACAAAATCAACATCGGTTAACGATATATATAACTATATCGGTATTTTCAACCAGCTGACTAGCAGTTTAACCAAACAATCAACACTTAGCAATTCAATCAATATTTATCAATTCTAAAAATACTTTATAAAAATATAAAGTGTTCAGAGTTAGTGAGATTTACTCACCTTGGACGGTTTATCGTTGAATAACGATAATAGGTCATTGATTTGGTTCAGACGTTAAATTTCACCATAAATCCAAACGAGCTCCAATCCACTTGCAGTCAGTTCCATTGCGTAGTGCTCGTCCATACGATTCCAACGGATCCTGTTTCGTTAAATTTCGTTAATGTATGCAAAAGTTATGCTATTTACAATATTTACCTAATTTAAATGGATATATATTTAATTAAATTAATTAAATTATTTTTGTCTTAATTAATTTCTAACTGCGTTATTAGCCAAATTACCTTCCCTACCCTTCTAAAAAATCCTACTTTCCCATCTCTAGCCATATCCAATTTTTTTTTTTTAAAATTGAAAAACCATTTTAATATTAATTAAATTTAATTTTCAAATAAAATATTTAAAAATATTCATTTAATTATAACTTAAAATTTTTAACCCGGATCAAAAATCTGCTTCCACTCATTTTAAAGTATTTTTCGATAAAAATCCAACAGTCCTTGTTTCGTGGAAATCCGACTTGTTTTGAAAAAGTTATAAGCTTTTAAAGTTTATGGTTAAAAATTACGAAAATGCCCCTGGTCTGTTTTAAATTCAAATTAAATTAAAATTAAATTTTAAATTTAAATTTAAATTAATCATCCCATCCGTCGGATCAGTTAGGGATAGCCAGGGAGAGCAGGAAACTATATTTTCCAAACTCAAGCTTTAGACACTATCCTCTCTGTCACCCTTAGAATGTTCTGATATTTATTTTTACAAATTCTATTTTAATTATAATATATATATTTTTTTTTTGAGCAAGACGGATATGTAGCGCGAGACTACATAGCCGATTAATTAGTAATTAGTAATAGTTTTCCAACTGACATACCCAGTTGGTGGTCCAAAATACAACCATCACTCCAGGATTAATACATATCAAGCAACATAGAGTACATATTACATATGCGACTACAGTAGCATGCAGAACAGAGAACCATCAGACATAATTATACAAATATAGCATAGAAAGCCGAAGACGCATTAGCATAAATCATGTAAGCTCCATACTGGATGCCGAGCCATTACTGTCAACAGAGGAAGCGGGAGAAGAGGCCACCGGTAAAGCAAACCTGAACACCGCAGCATGATTGTCTCCAGAACCTGACGATGACATGAAAATATGAAAGATGCGATGACAAATAAGCATGGTCGAACTAGTTTTGTTTTTGAAAATCCTTGCATTTCTTTCATTCCACACACACCAACAATAAACTGCCAGGAAGGTATCAAGCAGTGAACAAGATTCGGATTCCCAGTGATCGAAGAAAGAAGAAATGGTGGGGATGTAGCCAAGTAAGCGGGCACTCGATGCAGCCCAGATTGGGTAGGTAAAGTCACAAGAGAAGAAAAGGTGGTGAATGGTTTCAGCGTGAGAATTGCAGAATGGGCAGTTAGGGTTAGATACAACTTTGCATTTGAACAGTTTGACTCTAGTATTGATCTTCTCATGTATCAAACACCATTGGAGAAAAAGGATTCTTGGAGCCAGTTTGCATTTCCAAAGCCTTGAGAATTTAAACAATCTACCCGAGAAGTTCAAATAGCTATAACATGAAGATACAGAAAAGCCTCGAGATGGAGCGAGAACCCAAACAAAATGATCAACCGAGCTATTTAGTTGGGTGCAGCGAATGAGAGCAAAGATGCTCAGTAGCTGCGAGAGAGTGCGCCAATCAAAAAGTGATCCTGGAACTAAACTAATATGGCCATTGTTAAAAGCATCAACAACAGAAAGCATAGAATTAGTTTGAAGAGAGAAGAGTGAAGAAAAAATGAGAGAAAGAGGTAACTGACCGTGCCAAATATCGTGCCAAAATAAACAAGACGTGCCACCCCCCAAAGAGACATGAAACAGAAATTTAATACGAGAAAGACAAAAAAGAATCCCATGCAAGAAGGGAGAGGGTCTAGAGGAGGGATGATGGTGCAAAACAAGGTGGGGGTTAGAAGAGAAGTAGCGGGCCAGAATCCAATCTCTCCAAATGAAATTTCCAGGGGTGAGGAGTCTCCAGACCCACTTGGCCAACAAAGCCATATTAAAATGGTTAAGATCAAGAACACCGAGCCCCCCCTGATCAAAATTCAAGCATACTGTTCTCCAATTAATTAATTTCTTGATGCTATGACCATTCCAAAGAAATGAACTTCTAATTGAATCAATCTTACAGATTACCCATTTAGGGAGTTTATGAAAGGACATCCAGTATGAAGGAATAGTGGAGAGCACGGATTTAACTAAAGTTACACGGCCCATAGAGGATAATGCATTTGCTTTCCAAGCCGCTAACCTGGTTTCAATCTTGTTAATAAGGGGGAGCCAGTCATTTTTATGAAGTTTAGAGGGTCTGAGTGGCAAACCAAGGTAAGTCATTGGGAATTTCGCAACAATGCAATTGAGGGTGGAAGAAATCAAGTCTCCTAGATAGTCTGACTTACCCAGCATGTATATGACACTTTTATTAAAGTTGATGGAAAGCCCCGATATCAATTCGAAGACGTATAGAAGGATTTTGAGGCAAAGGATATGGGAAGGCTCCGGGGAAGAGAAAATAATGGTATCATCAGCAAATTGAAGATTATTGATGCATAAGGTAGAATTTGGAAGAGAAATTCCAGCCAGGTAACCATGAGAAGAAGCTCTTTTGACCATTTGATTAAACACATCAGCAACAAGCACAAAAATCAGAGGAGAGAGGGGGTCCCCTTGTCTAAGCCCACATTTGGATTTGAAAAGGTTACCAGAAACACCATTCACAGAGACGGATGAGCAACTCGAATTAAGAATATTTTCAATCCATGAACACCATCTATCGGAGAAACCCCTGTGCTTAAAAATGTCCATGATAAAAGGCCAGCTTACCGAATCAAAAGCTTTGGAAAAATCTAACTTAAGAAGAACACCAGGGGTGGACGTGTAATGACAGAAGGAAATCACCTCTTGTGTTGCAGCAATGCAGTCTTGAATATTTCTTCCCAAAATGAAAGCAGATTGTTCAGTACCAACAAGCGTGGCTATAACAGATTGGAGACGATTAGCCAACACCTTGGTGATGATTTTGAAAGTAGTGTTTAGAAGGCTAATAGGGCGGAAGGAAGACAAAGTGTTGGCTCCTGAATGTTTGGGAATGAGGATAATATTAGCGTGGTTAAGTCTGGCAATTGAGGAAGGATCATTATAGAATTCATTACACATCTCAATAATATCGATTTTGACCAAGGCCCAGAAATGCTTAAAGAAAGCTGGGCCAAAACCATCAGGCCCAGGGGCTTTGTCGTCTGACATGTCTTTCAATGCAGCCCAAATTTCTGATTCCGAGAAAGGATAATCAATATGGATAGACGCAGGATTAGGATAGAGAATATCCCACTCAACTGCGGGAGAGCCTGCGTGTGAGCGACCCAGCTGCGATCTAAAGTAAACAGAAAAGAGTGAGAGGATATCATTCTGATCAGAAAATGAGTGACCATCTTTAATGATTTCGAAAATGAATGTTGATCTACGTCTCCCATTGGCCAACCTGTGGAAATATGAAGTATTTTTATCCCCCTCCTCCAGCCATTTGGCTTTGGATCTTTGCTTCCATCCAATTTCTTCTTGCTTCATCAGCCTATCCAACTCTACTTCTAAAGCTCGAAGATTATTGTGCTCAGCCTCTAGAAGTGGGCGTCGCTCTTCCAGTATATTGAGATCAATGATTTCATTTTGAATATCGGAGATGCGAGAGCGAATAGAACCCCATATGTTTTTCGCCCATGGTTTAATGATTTTTCTAAGGGCCCTCAATTTAAGAACAATTTTATGTGATGCTGATACGGCGCCGAAGGGTTGAGACCAAATTGAGTGAATAAAATTATCAAACGAAGGTTCAAGAAGCCATAATCTTTCAAATCTAAAGGGGTGCTTGGTGCATATAGAAATGTCAGAATTCAGCAATATGGGGCAGTGGTCTGATATAATTGAAGCCAGTCCATATACAACAGTCATAGGGAAAAGCTCATCCCAAGCACCATTATATAAAAAACGGTCAAGTTTAACCAATGTTGGGGACTCTCTATGGTTAGACCAAGTGAAGGAGCGGTTACTAATCGGGGGGTCAATCAGGGAACAGTCAAAAATGAAGGAATTAAAATCATCAGAATCCTGGGATAAACTTCCTGAATTTCTATCATAAAAAAATCTGGTAGTATTGAAATCACCTCCGATAACCCATGGGCCAAGGAATTGAGATGCGAGTGAGCTACATTCAGACCAGAGAAGAGATCTTTCGGATGCAACTTGAGGACCATAAATATTAGAGAAGAAGTAAATTTGGTTAGAGGGAATATGACGAAGTGCGACATGAAGGGCAGATGAGTTTTGGATAGACCAACATAATGACCAAATTGATTCATTCCAAGCTGTAATTAAACCTCCGCATGTGTCAGTAGCCTTAACAAAAGTCCAACCAGATAGAAAGGAGCCCCCCACAAGCTTGAAATGATATGGAGAGGGATCGTCAAGCTTAGTTTCTTGAAGAAAAAGAATATCTACTTTAAGAGGAAGTAAAACCAGTCTAATTGCATGGCATTTTGAGGGGTTACCCAGCCCCCTTACGTTCCATGAAACAATTTTCATTTGGCTCCATTGAAACGCTCGAGTTCTAAATCATGCATGGAAATATAGTGTGATTCACGTAAGTTAACACCCATGCAACGTGACATTTTTTTACATAGACTTTTATTAGCAGAAGAAAAAACAACAGGGGTAAATAAACTACCCGAGCCTTCAGGATGATCCTCCCTGTTTCTGAACCTTGCGCTACGCCTGACGATGACTGGTGAAAGGAACTGAGTCCAATTTTCATCACCCATGTTTTGAGAAGTTTCCACAGGGAGGATTTGCTGGAGAGGGAGTATAGGCTGAGGGGGCAACCGGCCATCTTCTGGGACCACAGAAGGAGACGGATCGTCTTGTGGTGACACATTAAGAGGGGCAACAGGTTGAGGATCATCAAGATGAAGAGGGATAATTGGGAGCGGGACAGAAATTGGGAAGGGCGCGGGGATGTTGTGGAAGAATATGTTAGGGTTATAAGGGGGGTTTATGTTTTGCTGTAGGGCTTGGTCAGCTTCGCGGTCAACATTGGGTATGGATAAAGCAAACATGTCATTTGGTGAGATTACATCATAATCCTCAGGGTTGTCATGCATGCATGGGACAATTAGCTCTTCAACATTACCAATAAGCAACGATTCAGGTTTAACACCGGGGTGTTCATGAATGCAGCGCTGCACTTTTAAGAGATGCTTCTTATTGTTGATATTAACCACGAGGAAAGTAATCAAGTCAATTCCCTCAAAAAACTGAATTTTGATGAATAAGCTTCTGTGGTCGAAGTGAGCCCATTCACAGTTATCTAAAGCTACAACTTTTCCCAAAGGGCTTAAAATATTCTTAACCGCGGAAGAATTGTACCTTAAAAATTCAGGAAAACCCACCACCTTTGCCCATGACTCGCATTCTAAGACCGCCTCAGGTTCCCAATCAACTTCAGACCAAGGGTCAAAGAATATAGCTCCACCAGGCTTCGAGAAAATTTTCCAGTGCAAGACTTGATTTTTAAACTCTTCGCTTGGGCAAGAAACGAGGAAAGAGTTGTTTCTATAAATCCATATGGGCCATTCATGATGGTTGAAGGCGGTAGAAAGGATGAAGTGGAGGGATGTGATGCTCCAACCGCCTGAAATCACCGTTCCAACAATGTAGTTTGATGAGTCTTCCATGGCAAAGAAATTCATGTTTTCAGAGTGCAGCGTAGAAGTGTTGGGAGGGGAGAGATTAAGAGCTGGGGAAGGCGTGGATTGCTGACAGCTGGAACGATGTGTGATTTTCTGAGAACTATGAGGTTGATTTGATGCACGAGGGACCCACGTCACAGAAGATGAATCATTCCACTGGACACCTTTACGCACATGCTTTGAGGCGTCTCTAACTATTCTTTTTTTAGGGCAACGTGTACATGAGTGGCCGAAATTTGAACAAAAGAAACAAATTTTGGAATTCCTGCAGGCACTAGCCACGTGTCCTCTGTCTGCGCATTTAATGCAACGACGTTCTCTCTTCAGAAAATTGACTGTATTCTGAATTGAAGAGAAAACAGGTAGAACCGACGGCTTTTTCTCAACCTTACGATCAGGAGGATTCAATGGTGGAGATTTCGCGGCCTCGACATAAGATTTTTTTGGCAGATCATCAGAAAGGTTTTTCAAAGCATCAAAGCGGTTAAAACAGGAGGAGGAGATATGCGGTGTGGCGGATCTAGGGTTTTGGCGAATAGATGATTTGGCAGTGGGAGGATGAACCGGAGGATCAATAGGATATGATGGGACCTGAGGATGATGGGAGGAAGAAGGAGCAGATTTTTGAAAGGTTGAGCGAGAGAGATGTGGGTGATGGAAGGAATGACGAAGAGGAACCGAGGAGGACGACGGAGGGCGAGAGCGAGAGGAAAGAGGAGGACGAGGAGCCGACGGAGGGGGAGGACGATGCACTAAGGGAGGGGGAGGACGATGAACAGAGGGAGAGGGAGGACGATGATCAGAGGGAGGGGAAGGGAGGAGGGGAGGGCGGGGGAGGAACGCAGCACGATATTTAGCAGGGATTGGGAAAGAGAAGCGGAGAGAGTCCGCCATTTTCTATTCTGATATAATATATATATATATATATATATATATATATTACGCAAATAAATAAATATTATTTAAAAACTTACCCCGTGAAGCCTAAGCCTCTGCCGAAGAGTCCCTAGCTCCCCGTCTTGCCCTCCTTTCTCCCTTCCTTCCTTTTTCCCTATTTCCTAATATTTTATTATTATTTCTGCCATTGCCAAAGCTTGAAAGAGGAGGAGGAGGAGTGAGTTTAAAATGAAGGGGGGGAGGGCTATTTATAGCCGAAGGAGTCACATGGATTGCTGAGGTGACGCGAATCCAACGGTCGAAAATGGATGGCTAGGATTAATCCTTAAATTAATTAAATTATAAATAAATTTAATAATTTATGAATAGTAAAGTGTGTTTTCTCAATCCTATTCGGACGTTAATTTGACTTACTTATTGATACCTTATCCAAAATCTTTTTCAACCATGTTGTTCAATTTTTCTTGCTCTTCAATACTATATAAAAATATATCAATTTTGAATTTGTTTGAACTTTCAAATAATTTAAATTCAAATTCAAATTCAAAATAGTGTTTTGTGTTAGTTTCAACACCTTCCGGTCTCATGTTGGAGTATTGTTAGATCAAAATTTGGACCTAACACCCAAATTGTTCTGAAGCTTATAGAGTTTCAACTGAGGAATGAGAAAAAAGGAAATAACACACAGAATTTATAGTGGTTCGGCGTTAACGAGCCTACGTCCACTTTATATATTATAAATTATACTTTGAAAGCTAATACAATCAAGGATTTCTCTCAATATTTCAGTAGTTTGACAACAATGGCGGATTCAGTACTCAATATTGCCAAAAGATCCCAAAAAATGCCAAGTTCTGGGCTATTTATAGCTGATTTTGTCAGGCGGGTCGTGATAACACGTGGCACAGATCGCGAGAACATCGGATCGCATCGCCTCCGTTGAAGAAATAGTCAAATTAGCCGTTGTAGACAGGTGTCGCGATATGCTTGAAAATCGGATCGTGCAGATGGGGAGAATCGGTCCAAATGACGGTTAGGGACACGTGTCGCTAGATCCGTGCGATTCGGATCGCTGAAGACCAGCTCACGCTTGAACGGGTCAGAGGGTTCGCCGCGCATCAATGGATCGGATCGATCAATACTGGGCAACAACATATGCATGGATCGGATCGCATAGAGGCGTCGTTTCGCTGATGGAATTGAGGCGATCCGTCGAGACGCGATCCGATGATGAGCGAGTCGATAGCGTGCGATCCATCAATGGGCGAGTCGATGATGCGATCCATCAATGGGCGAGTCGATGATGCGATCCATCAATGGGCAAGTCGATGATGCGATCCATTCCTTCATATTCTTAGAGAACGTGGTTTCATGCTTTCTTTTTATGAATGATCCTGGGTGGCTTGGTCAAAAAGCGAGCCAACATTTTGCCCCCTCGAAGTATGTATTATCGATGATGGAACATGCTTCGAAGCTATAGAATCGTCTTTTCTCAACGAATCGCGGATCAGAGAACGATTCTCTTTCTGGGATTTTTCAGAATCCTCATTTCTGAATTTATCGACTCGTATCGCAGGCTTGAGTCGCGGTCCGTTAGGGAGAATTTCGTTCCACTCGTGGGTGTGCACTTGAGCCTCGGAACGAAACGGGCTCCTCCTCGAGTCGTGGTGCGCTTTTGGTTCGCGGCCCGCCGGTCTTTCGTGGATCGAATAGGACAAAGATGGGGAGACAAACGGTCGTCCTCTTTGCCTATATAAGCCGACCCTACCCACTTTACTTTCCTTCCTCTTTCTTTCTGCCGTATCGTTTCGCCTGTACTATCCAAGAACGAACCCAAGTTTTTCAACTCTCGAAAATCCAAGCATTCCTTCAATTTTTGGAAAGGTAACTCCACAAAAAGTATTCTTATTCGTGAACGCCGCTCTTTCATGAACTTTCTCGACTGATTTGAGGGAGAAACGATGGAAATTTGCGCTTTTCTGAAGAAAACATCAAAACGCCATGGCCAACTGACGTAGAGCTTGGAGCTCGAGGATGGAAAGGAGAGGAGGAAAACGAAGGAGGAAGAAGAAGAGGGAAGGCCGGTTCGGATCGTGGGCAAGGAGAGGAGAAGATGAAGGCGAGTGGCGAGATGAAAGATCGTGGTGGCAGCAAAGGCGCGTATCGTGGGGGTTATAACGATTCGGGAAGGAGCGATCCCTTTGCCCTGCGATCCGAAAGGGGGCGATCCCTCTGCCTTGCGATCCGAAAGGGGCGATCCCTCTGCCTTGCGATCCGACTCATAGATGACGATGCGAAGAAATTTCAAACTTTAATCGACGCCTTGTCACCATAAAATTCTGAATAGTTAGGCTAGGGCCCTGATGTTGAACTTTCTGAACAAAATGACTACATAATTCGGCTGCATATGACGTCTAATACTTTGATGATATCGATTGCTTTCATATTTTATTTTTAATGCACACACAAGCACACACACCGACACTTGCACACACGGGGGACGGGTAGTGTTAATCTCATTGTTCATATTTTCTCGTCCTAGCAGCAATGTCGAATGATCACTCTTCTTCAAGGTCCGCAACAGAAGCGGAATCCGAGGTTCCTGAACAGTACAACCCTAAAATTCCTCCAATTAATCCGGGAGATGAAGATTCTGGATCTGAGTACGAGGCCACAGAATCAGATCCGTCCAAAAGTACTTCAACTAGCGATGATTCTGAGATGGATGGGCGAGCCCCCGACGAGATTCCTGGCACTCTCGGGATAGATAAATTTTCCGATTCTCTAGCATCTAAACTCGACGATATAAAGCTTAAGAGAATCTGCTTGAGACACGGAATTCCTTGGGATGACGTCTTGACACCCGGTAGCGAAGATAGACCCCACCTAGCTCCGGAAGGATATATGGCAATTAGTCGAACCATGTGCTTGTTAGGAGCTATTCCTCCGTTTCCTTCAATCGCTATCGAAACTTTAAAGCAACTTGGTATTGCTCCGATGCAGCTCCATCCTAATGCTTATGCATCCCTATACGCCCTATATGTTGCGTACGCGGAGATCCTACATGCCGAACTTAAATTCAGAGATTTGACATTCTTCTTTCTTTTCAAGCACCGTTCTTCAGCAACTCCAAATTTCTCTTTCTTCGAATCGGTGGCAAATAGGAAGGTCATGTACGATGGATATAGCAATATAGGAGACCCTAAGTCTGATTGGTTTTATATAAGGAAACAGGCCGGATGTTCACAAAGATGGCTCAAATCAAGTAAACTTTTAAGCTTCTAATCGAATATCTTGTTCAAGAAGTTTAGACATTAACATTCTCCCTTTATCTCAAACAGATCATGTCTTCCCGAAAACGGAGGGTCCACTATACAGCAATCGATTATCCATTCTTTCTCAAAGCAGGTCCGACTTTTTAAGGATCAAAAAATGCATTACTGATGACAATCTTCATAAGCATCGTCTTCTAGACATAAGATTTGGACTTGGCACTGGCGGCAAACCTTATAAGTACGTGCCCCCCACAGAGGGAGAGGGAACTTCACAAGCGATAGAAACAACTAAATTTCGCAAGAGTCCTTCTCCGATAGTCATCCAAGACGATGAAGACTTGAACATATACAGAGGAGATGAGGTCCGCGGTGACGTATCCAAGGAAATTCTTATTTCTGCTCCAATTGAAACCGTTGCTCCCGGTGATTTGACAGAAGAGCAGTTATTTGACGAGCTGAATAAAATCCCTCTACCCGATGAGGTATATACGGAGAAGGACTTTGGAGAAGGGCCTTTCTTCCCTTCTTCTGAAGAGACCATCGCTCCAACTAGAGGACGAGAAACTGGTCAGATGAGCCTGTCTTCAGGCCTGGGTCTGTTAGGGGGAATTATATGGGATGCACACATCACACACACTATCTGACCCTACACTCTTATATCGTGGGTATTCAAAGTTTTAATATGCTCTTCTCTTTTTTGCAGGAACGATGTCCCGCAGGAAATCTTACTCGTATCGTTCTCTTCGTGAGGGCACACCCAGCCTTCGTCCGGATACTGAGTGCTCTCGTGGTCCTTCTCACATGCCGACTTCCTTGAAACCTCGGTCTCCACCAAAGTCAACCTCTACCAGGCCTTCCAATTATTCGGCAGTTCCTACAGGGGGAAAGAAAATTCCTAAAGAGTTAACTCCTCCAAAGAGTGCACCTTCCCACAGCCGGTCGTCCAAAAAGCATCACGAATCTAAAGATAGGGACAAAGATTCATCCAAAGAGACTGAGAAAGAGAGAAGTGACAATGTTCCCTCCAGCCAGCCAGAGTTGGCTGCCCCCGGGTCACGGGATTACGTCCATGGTCCCGAGATCCAAGGTAGGCTGGGAAAGCTGCGGGAACAATTCCCAGACATATTCTTCGACAGGATGGTGTTTGTTCCTGCCTTGGAACCAGTTCCTAAAAATTGGGATAATGAAGTTATCGGGCACATCCGCCACGTGGCCAGGCAATATGAGATGATGAAAAAGCACGCAGTTAACCTTTCAGAAGTCATCCGATCACTTGAAATAGAAGCACACAGGTCTAAGGCGAAACTTGAAAACAACGAAAGGGCCAGGACAAAAATGGAGAAGGACCTGGAAGATGCTCAGTCCCAGCTTGCTTTAGCACGGAGGGACACTGAAAATTATAAGATTGAATTAGAGAATGCCAAGCAGCGCTTTCATTCGGAACTAGACTCCAATAGCCAAGAGAAAATGGCCTTAAAGAAGGAGGTTGAAGATCTCAAAATGGCCAACATCGAGTTGAAAACAGCACAAGGCCATTTTGAAGCTGAGAAGGCTGCTTGGGAGGCAGAAAAAGCGAGTTTAAAAGAAAGTTTGGCCTTGGCTAAAGCAGAAAAGGTGATTTTGAATGACCAGGTCGCGGACGCGGAGAGAGGGCAGCTCTCGCCGAAAAGAATGTTGAAAGTGCCATCGAATTGGCCACTGCTTCTAACAACAAGCTCCTCGAAAGAGAGAAGGAGATCGAGGGGTTTGAAGAGATGATTTTCGATTTCTTTGGCCAGGTTCTCAAAACTCGCAACATCTCATGGATCCCGGATTACCATGTTACTTTGGCCAACTTATGGGATGCCATTGTGGAGGGTGAAAAGCATAGATTGGGGGTCGAAGAAATCAATGAGGATGAATTGATGAAGAGCATCCTAAGGGACAATGAGCTTGAGGACCTGGCAGAGGGTCGCCGCTTGATTCTGGCGGAGATGGAAAAAGAGAGGGCCCTAGCTAAGGGTAAAGGAAAAGCTGATGAGGGCTCGAGTTCGGCTGTGGAGCCCAAGACCTCCGGGGTTGAGGAATACCATCCCGATGATCCATTAATCCCTTTGGGTCGAACTCCCATGGTCATTGGAGCCTCTGCAACTACTCAAGAAGAAGCATCTGCTGAAGATATTTCTCTCTCTTCCCCACAATTCATCAAAGCAATTGTGAATTATCGTCGTCTGGCAGAACAACCAATTGAATTAGTAATGTGTGTTCCTTGTAATACAGGCGGCGAGCCCGTCGACAAGGGTGCTGAAAAAGAGAAAGAAGTGGAGAAGGAGGCTGTCTTGCCAGGTGCTGGTATTGATGTATTGAAGCAGGCCGAGGTCACAACAGCAGAAAGAAGCATCCCGACACCTAGCACTGATGTACCCAAAGATGCTGAGACCATCGAAGCTTTGAAAGACATGGATGGGCGCCATGTAGGTGACGAAGAAGACATTATCGGCGCCAAAAAGGCCGATGATGATGACGAGGAAACCTTGGCCAGCCGAAAAGCCAGGCAAGAGAAAGAGTTGGCTTCGAAGAAGGTGGGAGATGAGGCTTTGGACGTAGTCCCTCTTGCAGAATTCGATCCCAAAACTGGGATGATTGTGAAGATTCAGCCCAAATCCATCAGTCGACAGCTTCACTTTGCAAACCCCGATGACTTCCCGGCTTCCCTTTCTGATAGGAGGGAGAGAAAAGAGGTGGAAGAGGAATCTTCAGAGGAGTCGGATGTTCCCCTCATAGATAAAAGGAAGAGGAAGAAAGGGGATCCATCTGATGCTGACAAGGCGAGGTTGGAGAGGCAGAAGCAAGAGAAGAGGCCAAAGCGTAAATAGGATGTTTGTTGTTTGTTGATATTTTGTTTTTAGGTTTTCGACTGGCCAGGAAGTGTAATTGTGAGACTGGCCCTCACTTTCCTTTCTAGGTTGTTTTTCACTTTGTTGGTCCGCAGTATATAAATAAAAGTTTATCTCTTTTTGCATCCTTGCGTACCTGTATTCAAATAAACTTTCCATGTTTAGTCATAGGCCATCTAATAATAATTAGAAATCAGTCAAACAACAGATAGCCAAGAGAAAATTTTCAGGCTGCATTGCTGCATTAAAGTTCAATATATGTATATGAGTATATGTGCCCCCAATCAGTTGTCATCATAGCACCTGACGGGGGTTCACTAAGAATTGGATAGTCTTGTCGGCAGGTTGCCCCCTATTTCTGAATATGGGGGACTTAGAAGATTTCATAGGATAATTATTCTTGTGGCACCGAATTTCTGATATCTTTCTCAATGCTTAATTACAGAATTCTTTATACTCTCCTGACGGTTGTCAAGGTTAGAGTTTGAATTCAGTGGTTCAGTCGGTCCCCGATCCTTTAGCAGGGAAAAAGTCCTTTCTCAGCGCTCAATCGGAGACGCTTTTATACTCTCTCTCTCTGGAGAGTTAGAGTTCGAGCTCAGTGATTCATTCGCTCCCCGATCCTTCAGCGGGGAAGGAGGTCTTTCTCAGCGCTCAATCGGAGACGCTTTTATACTCTCTCTCTCTCTGGAGAGTTAGAGTTCGAGCTCAGCGATTCATTCGCTCCCCGATCCTTCAGCGGGGAAGGAGGTCTTTCTCAGCGCTCAATCGGAGACGCTTTTATACTCTCTCTCTCTAGAGAGTTAGAGTTTGAGCTCAGCGATTCATTCGCTCCCCGATCCTTCAGCGGGGAAGGAGGTCTTTCTCAGCGCTCAATCGGAGACGCTTTTATACTCTCTCTCTCTCTGGAGAGTTAGAGTTCGAGCTCAGTGATTCATTCGCTCCCCGATCCTTCAGCGGGGAAGGAGCTCTTGCCAAGGCTTTGAGTTCCCCCAAACAATCTACGGGAGGAACGGTTGGCAACAGACTTCGGATACCTGCATTATTCTTTTGATTTCCATAAAAATAAATAGGCAAATAAAGATGCAATAAAGGTAAATGACACACAATATTTTATAGTGGTTCGGTCGAATCATGACCTACGTCCACTTTATAATCTTTTGCTTTAAGGAATCATACTATTCTAGGCAAGTCATGCCTTGTACATGGTTTTTTAACAAAGCAAAAGAATAAATTTGAAACTTTCATGTTAAATATGGCCGTAAATGTTGGGCATTCCACACTCTGGGGATTTCCTTTCCATCTACGGTTACCAGCTTGAAGGTTCCATTATCAAGCTTGCTCAGAATGGAGTACGGTCCTTCCCACTTCGCTCCCATATGAGTTGGGGGTGGGAAGACACATTTCAGAACCAAGTCTCCGGGTTCCCATGTTCGGGCTCGAACCTTTTTGTTGTAATATCGGGCGACCTGTTGTTTGCATCTCAAGGCACGCGGGTCTGCTTCATCTCTCTTTTCTTCGATCATATCCAGGGACTCAAGGAGCAATTCATTATTGGTCATTGGATCATAATAAGTCACCCGGTGAGAAGGTACCTTTATCTCAACCGGGATGACTGCTTCCGTTCCAAAAGCAAGGGAGAACGGGGTGTGTCCTGTTGCCGATTTATAGGTTGTCCTGTAGGCCCATAGTGCCAAGGGCAATTCGTCAGCCCACATGGCTCTAGCCCGCTTCATTCTTCTTTTCAGAATGGACTTAATTACTTTGCCGCTTCGACTTGTCCGTTCGATTGCGGGTGTGCCACAGAGGTGTATCAATTCTCGATGTGGTATTTTTGGCAGAAGTTTATGAATTCAGCGCTATCGAACTGAGTTCCGTTATCCGTTATTACAATCTTTGGAATCCCAAATCGACAGATGATGTTTCTCATGATAAAGTTGATCACTCGTTTGGTTGTGATCGTAGTTGGTGGCTCAGCCTCGACCCACTTAGTGAAATAATCTACGGCCACAATAGCGAACTTTGCTCCACCCCTTGCTATGGGGAGACTTCCAATGATATCAATTCCCCATATAGCGAAAGGCCATGGACTCATCATCGTTTTTAACTAATTAGGAGGTGCTCTAGGTATTTTTGAAAATCTCTGACACGCATCACACAGTCGTGCGTATCTTGCTGCATCCTTGTTTATGGTAGGCCAGAAATAACCATGCCGCAACACCTTTTTTGCCAAAGTTTGCCCTCCGGTGTGGTCGCCACATTCGCCTTCGTGGACTTCTTGCAGCACACGTTTGATGTCATCGTGGGCTACACACCGAAGGAGGGGCATTGAAAACCCTTGTCTGTAAAGAACTCCGCCTTGCAGAACGTATCGGGCGGCTTTACGAATTACTTTACGCCTCTCGCTTTTCTTGGTCGGAAGCGTTCCATCCATCAGGAAATTCTTTAGAGGGGTCATCCAGGACTCCCTTTCTGGTTCCGTATCTAGTAATAGGTCGATTTCCATTTGATCTATGCTAGGGGATCGAAGTACTTCAACGGGGGCTAATCCAGTCACTTCAGGATCGTCGGAACTAGCCATCTTTGCCAACTTGTCTGCCTGCTGATTCTCTGACCGTGGAATATGAGATATGTTGTAGTGATCAAAATCGTTCAGCAATTCTTTCACTTTCTTTAAGTATAAAATCAATCTTGCACTTTTAGCTTGGAATTTTCCAGTGACTTGGTTCACAACTAATTTGGAGTCGCAGAAGATGTTCAGCTTTGTGACTTCTAGTTCCTTTGCAATCTTTAGTCCGGCTATCAGAGCTTCATATTCGGAATCGTTGTTAGTGGCATGAAACTCCATTCGGATTGCATAGGTTATCAATCGTTTCTCGGGGGTTTCAAGCACTATTCCAGCGCCGGATCTTTCGTCATTCCTAGCGCCATCAGTATACAATCTCCAGACATTGGGATCGAAAAGTAATTTTGAAGGATCAACTTCTTCGTTTGCTATATCTTCCTCAGGGACAGTGAACTCTGCTATGAAGTCGGCTATCACTTGCCCCCGAATTGACCGTCTGGGTCGGAAGTTCAAATCAAATTGACTTAGCTCAATATTCCATTTGAGTAACTTTCCAGATGCCTCTGGTCTCTATAGAACTTGCTTGAGTGGATGGTCGGTGTATATGGTGATAGGATGTGCCTGAAAATAATGCCGAAGCTTTCTAGAGGCGATCAGTAAACTATACGCCAACTTTTCTATTCGTGGATAATTACGCTCTGTTGCTGTCAATTTTTTGCTCACATAATACACAGGTCTTTGGACCTTATCCTCTTCCCTTACCAATGCTGAGCTGATCGCATGGGATGACACTGCCAAATACACGAATAAATCCTCGTGATCTATTGGCTTAGATAAAATCGGACGTTTCTCCAAGTGCCTGAGCAAATTCTGAAACGCTTCTACGTAGTCGGGTGTCCATTTGAAGTGGCGTTTTCCTCGCTTTATTAATTCGAAGAATGGGATGCACTTATCGGTAGCCCTGGAGATAAATCTGCTTAGTGCAGCCACTTTTCCGGCAAGGCTTTGCACATCCCTAATTTGCCTAGGTTCCCGAATGTCTCTGATTGTCGCGATCTGGTCTGGATCTCAATACCACGGGAACTGATGACGAATCCCAAGAATTTTCCAGAGGCAACACCGAACGAACATTTGGTTGGATTGAGTTTCATTCTGTACTTTCGAAGAATGCCGAACATCTCTGCCAAGTCAGTAGTGTGTTGAGAAGATTGCTTGGACTTAACCAACATATCGTCGACGTATACTTCCATTGTTCTCCCGATCTGGTTATAAAACATTCTGTTGACTAAGCGTTGATATGTAGCACCCGCATTCTTCAAGCCAAAGGGCATCACCACATAACAAAATAATCCCAGATCAGTGATAAAACTAGTGTGCTCTTGATCTGGAACATGCATCGGAATCTGGTTATATCCTGAATAAGCATCCATAAATGAGAGAAGCTCATGTCCTGCCGTCGAGTCTACCAATTGGTCAATCCGAGGTAACGGGAAACTATCTATTGGACATGCTTTGTTCAAATCCGAGAAGTCAATACACGTTCGCCACTTCCCGTTGGCCTTCTTTACTAGGACTGGATTTGAAATCCAGTCTGGGTAGGTTGAATCTCTGATAAATCCATTACTCTTTAGTTTTCCGACCTCTTCTTTCAAGGCAGCAGACCTCTCCGGGCCCAACATTCGCCTTTTTTGCTTTACAGGAGGATGTTTAGGGTCAATGCTCAAGGAATGGCTCATGATTGATAGGGATATCCCACACATGTCCGCGTGGGTCCAAGCAAATACATCCAAATTGTTTTTTAAGAAATCCGTCAATTCTTTAGCAAGATTCGGACTTAACTGGGATCCAATCTTAAGGACCTTCTCCGGGTCACTGTCATCGATCGGTACATCCACAGTTGTCTCGTTGGGAGTCGCCATTCTGCCCTCGGGTTCTTGATCCTCTCTGGGATCTCTATCCTCGGGCATCTCTCTGGGCGACTCTCCAACGACTATCCTCTTTGGTTGCTATAAGGTCTCCGCCCCCGAAGGGGGAGAGGTGCCTTTAGTTTCAATATCCCCTCCATTACGAAGTAACTTTAGTTCGACAACATAACATGCTCGCGCATCAACTTGATCCCTTCTGACGATACCAATGCCAGCTTCTGTGGGGAATTTCAATAACAAGCGCCAGGGGGCTATACAGGCTCTGAACTTTGCAAGGGCCGGTCGGCCCAAGAAGGCATTGCAGGGCGATTCAACATCCAAAACCACAAAGGGAAGGATTCTCACTCTCTGGCGTTCTCCTTCCCCAAGTGTAACTGGTAACTCTACATAACCCATTGGAGCGGTGGATGCTCCGTTGAATCCACGGATCCATCCTTGGCAAGGCTTCAAGTCTTTTATTTCGAGATTCATCTGGTCAAAGGTCTTTTTGAAAAGAATATTGACGGAACTCCCGTTGTCCACTAGAACCTTATGAACAGTGGCTGGTCTAATGGGTACTGTAATTACAAATGGATCTTCAGTTGGAGCATGGACTCCGATGCTTTCTCATTCTCGGAAAACAACATCATCGGTCATCATCTTTTGCTGCTTCACCAGGATACTGTCCTCGGGGTTGCTACATTCCCCTACCTCGAGGTGTTGTTTGGCCGCATTGACGTATTGATCTAATGCTTTGGAACTGTGCCCGGCGAGATAAAGTCCTCCGATCACGGTATTAATAACAATATTCTTTCCTTTTTGCTGGGCAGTCGGCCTAGCAGCAAGTTGATTCTGGTTCTGATTCGGGGCCTGCACTGCTTGCCCCCTGTCCCTGGGCGTTACTCTGTATTCATCTAACTTTCCTTCTCGAAGCAGCCTTTCGACTACAACCCTTAGGTGACGACATTCATTCGTCGAATGGCCGTGAATCTGATGAAAGAAACAAAACTTCCCTGTTTCACGCTCTTTCTCTGTCGACTCTCTGGGAGGTGGCCTCTTATTCTGGAGGACTTCGTACGCATCCATGAAGATATTTTCCAGAGTATCACTTATTGGTGTATAACTTTCAAAGGCCCTGGGATGAGTCCTTCTATGGGAGTCGTTCCCTCGGTTCCTCTTCCGGTTGTTGCCGTTACCATTATTGTTGTTGTTACCTGGCTGACGACCACCCTGATTCTGATTTCCGACGTTAACTTCAACTTTCCCCGAGCTGTCTCCCGTTTGCTTTATGGCGACATTGCTCTGGATTTCCTCCTTATCACTTGTTTTAGCCTTTCGGTTAGCATATACCTCTTCCCGGCGTAAATGTACGTTGGCTTTCTCGTAGAATAACTCTCTAGTGTGGGGCGGTTTACCTGCCAGATACCTCCCGAATTCAGTGTCCTTATCTACTCCGTCAATCAGTGCTGCGACAACGGTCGGTTCATGGGGATCTTTAACCTCCGTAGCAGCCAAATTGAAACGATCCAGGTACACCTTTAAACTCTCGCCTGGTCGCTGCTTGACAAGGAACAAATCGATCACACTTTTTGTCTTCTGTGCGTAGATACGGAATTGTTCTACGAACTTCTCACTCAACTCCCTGAAGCTAGAAATCGATCTCACCGGCAAGCGAGTAAACCATAACAAAGCTACATCCTCCTGGAATATGGGAAACGCTTTGCACTTTACAGCGTCAGAGGCTGCGGCAGCGGTCATTGACCAAGAGTATCTCATCAGGTGGTGGACAGGATCAGATCTTCCCGCATATCGGTTCATTTGTGGCATGCTGAAACGCCTTGGAAAAGTCGCATCCAAAATATCATCAGTGAAAGGGGTGTGACTGCGGTCGATCCCCCAATCTTCATTCCGTTGTCCACGGCTATCTGCCAGAATCTGGTGGACCATGGCTGCGACATTTGCACTGGTCAAAGGAGGTTCAGGGTCAGTGCCTCTGGCTCGGCGGGGTTCTCTGATCTCTCTTCGGGGAGCAGTTACGAAATCCGGGGCTCGGTTAGGGCTCCGTTGCCCCCTGTTACCATGAGCAGGTGCACGGCGACGAGGCTGAGGTAGTCTGCTATGCACAGGACTGTCCACATCTCGAGCCCTGGGAGCTGCGGCTTGATTGTTCACATTACGGTTTGAGGGCCCAGCCCCCAGTGCTTCTTCTTCCTGTGATGGTTGGGTTCCGAACCGAAGTTGCTCTATGTTCTCGGCTCTCTCATACGGTCTCCGCGGAGGTCTTGGCGATTCCTCAGACGAAGAAGAATATCCCGGAGTGGGTGAACGAACCGGCGGCGTTCTTTGCCTTGTGAGTTCGTCAAGCCTTCTATCCATAGCCGTCAAATTTTGTCGTAGGACGGAACTTTCCTGCCTATGGGCAGCCAACTCATCAAACAATCTATCCCACATTTCGGAGAAGCGAGAGAGATCCCCCTTAGTGACAGGAGGAGCAGGATCATATTGGTCATCATCACTCTCTCTTATGCGCAGAGAGCTCGAGCCGGGTCGAACAGAGGGGCCAGGACGATAGGAGCGGGTCATAGGCTCCTTCCTAGGTCGAGTTGTAGTCTGATCATGAATTCGGATAGCTGCGGTTCGTGGATGGCGACTCGCTTCGCCCCCCTGAGGTCGACTCGCGGTCGTGGTACGCGGAGGATGCAAGGCGTTACCTCGGGATCGAGTAACAACCCCTTCCGCAGTCCGGATCGCTTCGTTTTTGTCGACTTGGAGCGTGGTGTCTTCGTCGGATCGGTTCGCCCCCTACGCCCTGCGATCCAGAGATTCTTCGTTGCCCAGCTCGTGCACACTTTCTTCGATTGTTTCGTTGGTCTGCGAAGCTTTAGATCTTTTTCCAGCCATGATATCCGAATCGCTGGAATCTTCAAAGAAGTGAATAGTGAAACTTTAGGATCGTTTTCTCAGTGAAAGCACCAAAATGTTAGATCAAAATTTGGACCTAACACCCAAATAGTTCTGAAGCTTATAGAGTTTCAACTGAGGAATGAGAAAAAAGGAAATAACACACAGAATTTATAGTGGTTCGGCGTTAACGAGCCTACGTCCACTTTATATATTATAGATTATACTTTGAAAGCTAATAAAATCAAGGATTTCTCTCAATATTTCAGTAGTTTGACAACAATGGCGGATTCAGTACTCAATATTGCCAAAAGATCCCAAAAAATGCCAAGCTCTGGGTTATTTATAGCTGATTTTTTCAGGCGGGTCGTGATAACACATGGCACATATCCCGAGAACATCGGATTGCATCGCCTCCTTTGAAGAAATAGTCAAATTAGCCGTTGTGGACAGGTGTCGCGATCTGCTTGAAAATCGGATCGTGCAGATGGGGAGAATCGGTCCAAATGACGGTTAGGGACACGTGTCGCTAGATCCGTGCGATTCGGATCGCTGAAGACCAGCTCACGCTTGAACGGGTCAGAGGGTTCGCCGCGCATCAATGGATCGGATCGATCAATACTGGGCAACAACATATGCATGGATCGGATCGCATATAGGCATCGTTTCGCTGATATCCTCTAAATTCATTAAAATTTTCTAAAATATTTTTTTTTAAATTGGTTCAGAATGTGCGGGTTGTTACAATCTCCCCCACTTAAAATCTTTTCGTCCTCGAAAAGGAAATGAAGCTGAAGTTGTTTATTTAACTAATTTAATTAATTTTCATTATTTATTTGTTTAATAATTTTATTAGTTGAATTTATATTCACACAACACAATCATCAATCAATTAGTTGATTAAATTTTCAAAAATATATAATTTTTATATATTCAAAATCATATTTTCTAAAATCGAATTATAAATATAATAACAAGTACGTTAATTATAAACTTTCCACTCTGACTCATTCAAGGGCATTGCTAACCCCATCTCTAATGAGTATTCTCATTCTAGGATAATGCTGATCCCATCTCTAATGAGTATTCCTATTGGATATTACAAATCCAACCTCCGATGTGTCTTTTGTTTGGTTCTAACGAGTTGTATCCCAAGTCCAAGCTCTGATACCAGCTGTAACGACCCCGATTTCGCCCAACCCCAATCGATCGCATGATCGATCAAGACCGTTCAAAACCCGCGTACGTTAACTTTGGGCATACAACACATCAGAACAACAACACAGACTTTTATAACATCAATAATAAATGTTACATCAGAGTACAGAATATATCAGAGTACATCAATAAATAATACAGTGGAAGATACATTTACAATAAATTAAATACATTGCAGCAGAACTAATCTCAACGGAAGGCCATCAATATTCTGGACCCAGCTTCAGACTTCAATCCAGGATCCTGCTTAACTATATCTGCAAAAAGCTACTCGACTGCCCGTGTGAAAAGAGGGCACCCGAGTTTGCAAAGTGAAACAAACTACAGGTCAGTCGTGGGACTGGTGTGAGAATTCTAGACTTAACTCACCTAATAAGTAGGCTAATCACAGTTCCACGCCGCTAACACGGAACGGGTTTACTCCATTGGATTGCTAGTGCATAATTAAAGTAAATCGTCAAATAACGTAATGCTTTTTAGAAAAATGAAACCATTATAAGACCCAGGTCCCATCACGCAATGCAACGCACACCAGAGGATAGGGTTTTACCTTATAATAGTCAAAAGATTCTTGATACGTAAAAAAGATATTATTATTAGTGTGTATATATATATTTAAAACATTTCAATATAAATGTATTAACCTTAGACGGCACAGTACCCCATCCTACTATGTCGCCATATATAAGTTTACAATCAAAACCGTGATGTCGTAATGGAAATTGGTTTTCTGTCATGAAATCGAGGCTAGGGATCGTCCTCTTCCAATTCGAAACACTCTAGCAAATGCCTCAGGATCACACCTATAGGGAACCCTTGGATCTTCAGGGCTAGACCCACCTAACGGTAGTGGATTAATTATGCCAGAACACACGTTTCCCAGTTCCTATTAACCTATAGTATTACCACTTCCGGCCTATAAAAACCCGAGATACCTCAATACATAATCCACATAAGTAAAATGCCGGGCTGTGTTAAAGCACTGACACTACCCCTAGCTAGAAAGAAATGTGTGCACTCCCTGTAGTCCTAATCCCGTTTTTGACTCATACCAGGGTGTGAGGCTTGCGAAGTCACGATATACACAAAGCTATGCCTAAAGAGACTGTGCTTTGATTATTTGCATCTTAGCATGTCACATTGTCAGACCCTACCATATTATTGATCATCTACCAATATATATAACCTCTAAGCTCATACGTCTTAGAGAAGGGTGATAAGTAAAGAATAAATTGTAACGACCCAGAAAATCTAAACCAATTTAAAAATTTTAAAATGGCTAAAATAATGGATTTTAAATATTTAAAATAAATATTTTAAATAATAGCGATGAAAACTGAGTTTGAATCGACAATTGAAAACGAATATAATTAATTATAATTATAAACAAGGACTGAAATGGCGCTACAGTTTCAAAAATTGAATTCAAACTTTGTCGAACTGTACCGGGTGCAAAACAAAACGGATTTGAGTAAAACTAAAAATATTTAAGTCTGTTAGTGAATACCTTTCTAACAAATCTAAAAATCGAATTTTCATAACCGAAAGCAAAAGTTATGGCCAAATGAATTTTTAGAACGGTCGCTATGCAATTTATATAGCCAGTGAAATTGGCCATTTTGCATACGACCTCGGAATTCAACGAAACCTCTTTTGTTGGATCCGGGATGTGAAGTTATTGCTAGGTTTCAAATTTCATAATTTTTGAAGCTAGTATGTGAGCGTGGCAAAGTAAAATGTGTTTTGGTCAATTACAGTTAAATTGGATTGACCAGAAATGAGCCTTTTTGCAAACGGTCTCAAAATTCGACGAAACTAGTTTTGTTGGGACCGTATCGTCAAAACATAGCTAGAAATATTTTTCTGGAATTTTTCGAATCAGTTTGAGGCCCTGGCAAATTGAAATGTACGTTCAAATTAAATGTTGAATGTTATACATTTTAATTTGAAGGAAAACTGACCGAAACATTCGAATGGGCCTTCGAAACATATCCCATTGTGTTCGGAATGGGGGTAAAATGCTAGGGACGATAGTCGTTGGGTTTGGATTGGTGGTCACGTCAGAAAACCCCTTATAAAATCTATCGACCAATCAGAATTTAAATAAAAAAAAGGCGGACACTCTCTCTCCCCGACAGATCTGATGGCGGAAAAGCCTTCGAAACTTCCTCCTCCGATTCCGATCGCCACAATCCACGATAGGACGCGCCATCACCCTCCCTCGAAAGCCCTTCGCCTCCTCTTCAAATCCATACCAGCCTCAACCCCTATCTCCCCGTAAATCGTGCGCAGCGGCTCCCTGAAGTTGGCCACTTTCCACCGCCACCACGGCCTGGTCCCACCACCGAACTGCACGAGATCACCGGTGCCGGGAAGGTGATTCGAAGCTCTTCAACGCTGCGTTGGCTGATCATCCTGAAGTGACGCGGATTTCGAGAAAAACTCAAACCTAGTTTTGTGCATCAAAACGAGGTATACGGTTTAGTTTATTTTCAACTGTTTTTACACTTTAAAGTGTTGCAAACTTGTAAAAATTATATCTTTTTTCCATGTGGTTGAAATTCAGTGAAACAAGAGACAACGGGACCGTGAGGACGTCTTCTACATTATAGAAGAGACCGCATATTTTTCTGAGCCTTCTGCTATTTTTGGTGGAGTGGAACCCAAAGTGAGATTTCTAATTTATAAACGATATAGAAAACGACGCTGTATAAATTATATAGTCGATGTATGAGTTATATAAGCATTGTACACCTCTTGTATAAGCGTTGTATAAGTTGTACGTTCGATGTATAAGTTATATATGCGTTGTAAAAATTATATATGTGTTGAAATAGAAGTGAATTGCTATATATATATATATATATATATATATATATATATATATATATATATATATGCCCCTCGTCCACAAACCATGGACGATATTTATTGGTTGTGATTGGTGTGAAAATTGATTGATAGCGAATTGTTGTTTGGGATTGTTTGTGGTTGATATTGATTGATTGTGGTTGAAAAATACCCATTTGTGGTTGAGAAATATTTGGATGAAACCACATAGGATTAGTTTGTGGAAATGAAATAAAAATATACATGCCGCCTGCGTGCGAACTAGATGCATGATCCCCATTGTCAAAAACCGCGAGGTTTTAAGGTAGAGCGAGGAGCCGTACTAGGGACGGTCCCGGTTTTAACTACCCTGCCGTTATGCTGCCGAAATTTTGAATAATATTCATGTGTTTGAATTATTTTCATTTGCTAAAACTATATTTATTCGTTGAATAGAAAACCTTCATGTGTTGGATCGATATTCATTCGTTGAATTGAAATTCATGTGTTGAATGGTATTCATATTTTGAAATAAATTGTTTTACAATAAAAATCCTATTTTTATCACCTATATAAACTATATAAAATAATAGTGTTTTGAAATGAATTGTTTTACAATAAAAATTTCATCTTTATTATATACATGAATTGTTGAAATGTGAAGTGTTAAAAATAGCCACTCGTTTAATAAATATGCATGAGTTGAAATATTCATTAATTAGCTAATGATATGATTTTTTTTTTGCCTATGCATGCAACATTAGAATGAATGGTGTTTTTAAACCAAGTGGAATCAAATATGAAGTTGAATGGAAAATGATAAGTGATAAGAACTGTACATATATACATGCATATTTATTGAATAGGTTATAGCAAAGGGGCTAGAGAAGAGGAATAAAATTTTTGTGCCCGACAAATAGGTACACATTTACAGTTTTTTTTGGGTGATGATTTTATGAGCCTGTTGGTTAGCCGCTTGGCTTTTTCTTTTTCTTTTTGACATGAGACGCCCGTGTGGCTATTTGGGAATTTTCCCAGCCCCTCCCGTACAAAGGAGGTTATGGCGAAATTTTCAAAAATTTAAAGGCGTTATTGAAATATTTGAAATGGAAACAATATAGGAATTTTTGAATGAACTATATTTATATAAATATATAAATATAAATAAAATTAAAACGAGACATGGCCGTGCAGTTCGTATTTTGAAATCGAAACTTCAAACGATTAGTACGGGAGATCCGACCATCGGATTTTCCTGAAATCGCAATCATTAGATTCGCCTTGGAAATATCTTTCCAACGGCACCAACTTTGTAAAAATCCAACGGTTGGATTGTTTGGAATGTTTAATTCAAATATGAAGAAAAACAGCGCCAGAATCAATTATATTTATATATATATATATAAATATAATTATATTTAATCGAATAACGACGCTGCAGTTCGTATTTTGAAATCGAAACTTCAAACGATTATACCGGGAGATCCGACCGTCGGATTTTCCCGAAACTGGAACCGTTGTATTCGTTTTGAAAATATCTTTCTAATGATTTAAATTTTGTGAAGATCCAACGGTTAGATTTTCAGATATGTGTAAATCAAATCTGGAGAAAAATAGCGCTACGGCCGCGTTATGGCCCGAAGCGTCGTTTTAAATAAATTGGCTATTTTAAAATAAATAAAAATAGCGATAAATCATTTTGAAATATTATAAACGATATGGATGTGATTTAGATATTAGCTGAAGGTTGGCTAAGTCGAATGGTTTCCTGGATGTTGATCTGATGTTGGTTTCGGCCTTCGGGGTTAATATTTGGGAAATCGTTCTTTACCGATTGACGGTTAGTGACTAATGAATTGAAATGATGCATGTATATGTTAGTGTTGCACTTGTTTATTATATATGTGAGTTGCTCAGAAAGACCGGGTTTATCCCATTCTGAATAACTGAATCGACGATAAGTAATCGAAGATGAAGACGGTGGTCGAAGATCGGAGATCTTCACCTCGTTTGGATGGTAACCGAGTCCCTGATTGTGAGGCATCCTGAAATATGGATAATGAGTGGTGATCGTCCCGACGTACATGGTGATCGATGGGTTTGCGAGGTATTTAGTGCCTCCGGTTTCGTTCAGACCCAGAACGGACTTGTAAATGGACTGTGTGTCTGACATTGGATTTTATTCTGTGTTGATTGATCTCTATTAAATATACATTTGTTTGGCGGCGGAGAATTTATTCTTTTGCTTAACGCCCTTCTCTGAAATGTACGAGCTCAGAGGTTGTATATCGATGGACATCAGTCACATGGCATGAATTGCTAGTGTGACATGCCTAAGTGGCAAATGATCAGGGCTTCTGTTGAAAAGCAAAGTCTTGTGGTGATGATCAAAGCACCGCCTGTGTGGCTTAGCTTTGTGTATAATGTGAATTCGCGAGCCTCACACCCCGGTATGAACCAGAAACGGGAGAAGGACCTCAGGGAGGGAATGCGTTTCTTTCTAGCTAGGGTGGTGTCAGTGACCTACCAGCCCTGACATTTATTTACTTTTCACCTGTGTGGTTGTTGCTGTTGCGAGGCGCCTCGGTTTGATCGGACGATCCGGGTCCGATGGAGTCATTCGTTGGCTCATTTACGCCCCAAAAGGGCGGGGAAACACAGTGTTCAGGAATTTTAGTCCACATCGGTGGACCGGCCCTGTCGCTCCAAGGGCCCACCTGAGTCTAGGTCCTGTGGCTCGGGCTAGAAAGTCACGAATTCGGTAAGGACTATCTTTTGCCTTGGTTCATGAGGGAAATCCAATTTCCCAATACGTGACTGTGCGGTTTTGATTGTATACCTATATATGACGACATAGTGGTATGGGGCATTAATGCCGTCTATGATTGATAGTTATGATTTGAAATTGTTTTTGAAACATATAAACACTAGCAATAATATCAAATGCCTTTGTTTTATTCGTATCAAGCATATTTTGGCCGTTATAAGGTAAAAACTCCATCCTCCGGTTTGCGTTGCATTGTATGATGGGAACTGAGTCTTATAATGGCTTCATTTTTATAAAAAGCATAGCGATGTTTAAAAGAATGACTTGTTTTAAAGCACTGGCAATCCAATGGAGTAAACCCGTTCCACGAAAGTGGCGTGGTCTTGTGATTAGCCATATTATAAATGTGTTGGGTAGATTTCTCATACCAGTCCCATGACTGAATCGTAGTTTGTTTCACTTTCAAACTCGGGTGCCCCTTTTTCTACACGGGCAGCCTTGTATTCAGGTAGCTGGCTTTCTCTGGATAGCTGGAGCTGAAGATGGATTCTATCATTTATCTCTTTTTATGCTATTCAGCTCCTATTGTACATATTTTGTTTGTATCCGCTGTAGACATATATGTATAGTTGAACTGTATTTGTACTAAGTAAGATCCTGTATACTGTGTAACTCTGATGATTACTTTTATCCAGTATATTCTATTGTTCATTATTTGGTGTATTTATTTAATTCTGTTCTGCTGTTATCTGTTTATGTGTTATATTCCACGGATTACCCTTGCCGCCGTCTGTACGGGGTTTGGGGTTGTCTCATTTGGTATCAGAGCCTTAGTTAAGCTTAGTTCTGAAATATAACATATTAACGAACTCGTCAGAAATAGAACCAGTAATGTTCTAGGATGGGTAACTCTATACAGATAGGATCAGTAATATCCTAGTATGAGTAAAGCATAATGGAATTACACCTCGATAGACACATTTACATTTGAAGTATGTGTTTATATATTTTAAATTATCTTTTCTGTGACCTGACACTTGATCTGCTAATTGCAGAAGTACTAGAAAAATGAGCGTCAGAAACAGGAGAAATGCAGAACCCGATCTAGAGGCTCTATTAAAAAGATATCGAAATCTAAACGGAGCACAGTTCTCGGGCAATGAATCTATTATTCAGACTCAAGCTTGGATGAGTTCTGTCGAAATAATTTTTGAGCGTATCCAGCTGAGAGATGACCAGAAACGGTTACTAGCATCTTGGGCGCTCAATGAAGAAGCTATAATCTGGTGGGAAACAATCATCAAAGATAATCCAGAAGGTGATATCACCTGGGATAGATTCAAAATGATTTTCTTAGAAAGATTTACTCCTCCCGAAGCAACTGAGCGATTATGTGATGAATTTTCTTATTTGATACAAGGTGATATGACCATCCCAAAAAATCATAAGAAATTCAACGAACTTGCTCACTTTTCTCCTCATCTGATACAAGATCCAAAGAGGAAAAATCTGAGATTTATTCATGGCCTGCAAAGGAGATATCAGAATAGTGTACTGAGGAGTGTGAAGCTTCCTTTTTCAGAAATGATATACATGGCATATCAGTATGAAGATCTCCATAAGAAAGGAATGTTGCGCGACGAAGAAGAAGTCAGTTCTAGTGACAAAGCAGAGTCGGAAACTGATATTCCTGAAGCCAGTACGAGATCTGAGGTCGTTAGGAAGCCCAGTGCCAAGAGGAAAAGGGCTGAATCTGGGAAAGAACCTGTAACGACAGCGGTATGCAGTAACTGCAATAGGCAAGGACATCTCTCGATAAGTTGCAGATCTCTAAAGAAACAAGTAAAGGATGGGTCTAAATCCGGTAAGAGGTTACAAGAGAAAAGAGGATGCCATAAGTTCCATCAGGCTGGGCATATTGCGAAAAACTGCCCGCTATCTCAGAAATCTGAAGCAGTACAAGTGAATGAAGTGGCAGAAGTGCCTGCATCTTCGTCTGCTCAGGAAAGGTCTGATGTTTTAGAAGGCACGCTCAATGTCAAGAACATTCCAGTTAAAGTACTGTTTGACACCGGCGCGTCACGAAGCTTTATTGCAAAGAGTGCAGTCAAGAAATTGGATTTGAAATTGAAGAAGCTCAAAGAACCAATGTCTGTTCAAAATCCAGTTGGGGGTTCCATCGGTCTCAGTTGGGTTTGTGGAGTGCCTGTCTCTTTTTCTTGCTATAAATTCCCTACTATCTCTATCGTCATGAATTTTAATGAATTCGATCTTATTCTGGGATTGGATTGGCTAACCAGATATGAGGCGGAGGTTAGATGCGCCGAGAGAGTTGTTAAGGCCAAGGCACAATCGGGGAATTATATAACCATACCATGTGAAGGCCCGACATCAAATAGAAAGGACTTCTGGGCAGCTCTCGATGTTTCCCCTGCTCAAATAGAAAACATCCCAGAAGTCACAGAGAATATTCCTGAACTCATCAAAGACATTCCTGTCGTCAAGAACTATGCGGATGTGTTCGAAGAAGTTGTTCGCTTACCTCCGCAGAGAGAAATAGATTTCAAAATTGCTTTAATTTCGAATGCAAGACTGGTAGTTCACGCTAATCGAAGAATGTCCTTGAAAGCGAAAGAGAAAGAGGAATTAGACAATCAAACACGACAGCTAGTATGGAAAGGTCTGATCAGGCCTAGTTTCTCTGATTGGGGAGCAGTAGTGGTTTTTGTCCCAAAATCTGACGGTACTCTACGGTTATGTGTGGATTATCGTGATTTGAACAAGCAGACAATAAAGAACAAATATCCATTACCGTGAATAGATGATTTGTTGGATCGTCTAAATGGAGAACAAGTATTTTCACGAATGGACCTAGCTACAGGCTTCCATCAACTTCGAATTGCCGAAGAGTGTGTTCCAATGATAGCATTCAGAGGTCCAGACTTGTTCTACGAGTGGTTAGTAATGTCGTTCAGCTTATGTAACGCTCCAGCTTACTTCGTCGATCTGATGAATAGAGTGTTCAGAGGAGTTTTGAATAAATTTGTTCTGGTTTTTATTGACGATATTCTAATCTTCTCTAAATCAAAGGCCGAACATGAAAAGCATCTGGAACAGGTTCTAGAAATTCTGAGATGGAATGTATTAAAAGCCAAATTTTCCAATTGTATCTTCTGGCAAGATGAAGTAAAATTTCTAGGCCACGTCGTATCGAAAGAAGGAATCGCTGTGGATCCAAGCAAAATCACAGCTATTCAGAATTGGAAACAGCCCAGTACCCCCACTGAAGTCCGCAGTTTTCTCGAATTGGCTAGCTATTACCGGAAGTTCATTAAAAACTTTTTGAAGATATCTGGTCATTTAACGAAGCTTACGAAGAAGCATTCTAAATTCAAATGGACTCCAGAAAGTGGGGAGGCTTTCGAAGAGCTAAAGTTAAGACTAACGACAGCTCCAGTGTTAACCATCATCGATGGCAACCAGGATTTGAAAGTCTGGACTGATGCTTCTAGAGAAGGCCTTGGCGCAGTGTTAATGCAAAGGGGTCAAGTGATTGCTTATGCTAGCCGTCAACTGAAGCTGCATGAGAAAACTATGTAACTCATGATCTTGAGTTATTGGCGATAGTATTCACTTTGAAAATCTGGGGACACTATCTTCTGCGTGAGAGATTTGAACTGTTTACAGATCACCAGTCGTTAAAGTACCTGTTCACTCAGAAAGACCAGAATTTGAGGCAGCAACGTTGGCTAGAGTTCCTTGCAGCATACGACTTTGAGATTATATACACTCCAGGGAAAGCCAATGTCGTGGCCGATGCGCTGAGCCGAAAGAATGTAATGATCGCCAGCTTTATTATCACGACTTCCTTGATTGACAAAATATCTATTCTTCAGAAGGAGGATAACTTTATTAAGGATATGATTAAAAGGATTCAGAAAGGCGAACCCTCGTGTTTTCAAATAGATAACGAGGATACCTTGAGGTTGAAAGGAAGGATTTGTGTTCCTGATATCCCAGAGTTAAAAAGGGAAGTGTTAGACGAGTGTCACAAGTACAAGCTGAGTATCCATCCTGGTGTAGCCAAAATGTATAACGATCTCAAATGAACATTCTGGTGGAAGGCTATGAAAAGAGATGTTTCAATATATGTTAGCCGATGCCCTACTTGCCAGCTAGTCAAAAGCGACCAACAGAAATTGGCTGGATTGTTACAACCGCTAGAAGTTCCTGGTTGGAAGTGGGAACATATCTCTATGGATTTCGTTGATGGTCTGCCCAGAACCAGAAAAGGGAATGACAGTATTTGGGTGATCGTAGATCGCTTCACGAAGACCGCCCATTTCATACCTGTCAGATCAAACAGAACTGCTCAGAGTCTGGCGCAGATATACTTCAAGGAAATAGTTAGACTTCATGGAGTGCCGCTCAGTATAGTCAGTGAAAGAGATACAATATTCACTAGCAAATTCTGGGAGGCGTTTCAAGTCGAACTGGGAACGAAGTTGAACTTAAGCACCGCTTATCATCCTCAGACAGACGGTCAGACTGAGAGGGTGAATCGTATTTAGAAGATCTACTGCGGGCTTGTGTTATAGATTTCGGTGGATCATGGGAAGACCATTTACATTTGGCTGAATTCTCATATAACAACAGCTACCAGGCGAGTCTGACAATGTCGCCATTCGAAGAATTGTATGGTAGACCGTGCCGATCTCCTGCTTGTTGGGTCGAACCCGGTAATAGACTTGTGTTGGGTCCTGATATGATCCGAGAAGCCGCCGACAAAGTCGATTTTTTTAAGAAGCGATTACTCGCCGCTCAAAGCCGACAAAAGAGGTATGCCGATAGGAGAAGAAGAGATATATCCTTTGTTGTTGGCGACTATGTATATCTGAAAGTATCGCCGATGAGAGGAGTAATCCGGTTCGGTAAAACGGGGAAATTGGCGCCCAAATTCATTGGCCCGTTTCCTATTCTGGAACTGATCGGAACTCTCGCTTATAGGGTCAAATTGCCTGACTGGTTGCCTGGAGTTCATGATGTATTTCATATATCTCAACTTCGAAAGCACGTTCATGATCCAGACTTGATCGTGGAAGAAGCAGCTCAGCAGGTATTGAAATTACTCCAGAATTAGCTGTGAGAAGAGAGCCGCTAAAGATCATCGGCAAAGAAACCAAAGAGCTGAGGAACAAGAAGGTTCACTTAGTCAAAGTGCAATGGAGTGGAGATCCGCGAGATTGTAATTGGGAAACTGAGGAGAGCATTCAGAAAGCTTATCCTAGATGCCAAGTGGATATCTCTGATTGACTCCGGTGCAAGGTACATTTACCGTACTTTGCGTTACCACTTAGTGCTCTATTCTATTGTTATTTTCTTTCCATGGATATGCACTTTTAACTCTATAGTCTGAATGACTTTAAAAGAGAATAGGAATTAATTTGTATGATTTTGAAAAGTTAAAAACAATTTGATTGTTGGTTGTGTTGGGTGACTGTAAATTTGATCAATTGAATTACTGAAACAATAGTTAATTTAATCAACGATAGAATTATGGCAAAATTTTTCGAAAATTCCGGGTGTTAGCCAAAAGTTTTGAAGCATTTGAAAATTCTCAGAAACTGAAAAGTTGGAGAATTGAAGCCAGATCGAACGTAGAGTTGATTAATCAAACCACTTTCGACTTTGTTCCTTTTCGGGGACGAAAAGTTTTAAGTGGGGGAGATTGTAACAACCCAGAAAATCTGAACCAATTTAAAATTTTTAAAATGGCTAAAATAATGGATTTTAAATATTTAAAATAAATATTTTTAATAATAGCGATGAAAACTGAGATTGAATCGACAATTGAAAACGAAGATAATTAATTATAATTATAAACAAGGCCTGAAATGGCGCTGTAGTTTCAAAAATTGAATTCAAACTTTGTCGGACTGTACCGGGTGCAAAACAAAACGGATTTGACTGAAACCAAAAATATTTAAATCTGCTAGTGAATACCTTTCTAACGAATCCGAAAAATCGAATTTTCATAATGGAAAGCAAAAGTTATGGCCAAATGAATTTTCAGAAAGGTCGCTATGGAATTTATATAGCCCGTGAAATTGGCCATTTTGCATACGACCTCGGAATTCGACGAAACCACTTTTGTTGGATCCGAGATGTGAAGTTATTGCTAGGTTTCAAATTTTATAATTTTTGAAGCTAGTATGTGAGCGTGGCAAAGGAAAATGTGTTTTGGTCAATTATAGTTAAATTAGATCGACCAAAAATGGGCCCTTTTGTAAACGGTCTCAGAATTCGACGAAACTAGTTTTGTTGGGACCGTATCGTCAAAACATAGCTAGAAATATTTTTCTGAAATTTTTCGAATCAGTTTGAGGCCCTGGCAAATTGAAATGTACGTTCAAATTAAATATTGAATGTTATATATTTTAATTTGAAGGAAAACTGACCGAAACATTCGAGTGGGCCTTCGAAACATATCCCATTGTGTTCGGAATGGGGGTAAAACGCTAGGGACGACAATCGTTGGGTTTGGATTGGTGGTCGCGTCAGAAAACCCTTATAAAATCTACCGACCAATCAGAATTTAAAAAAAAAAAGAAAAAAAAAAGAAAAAAGGCGGACACTCTCTCTCCTCGATAGATCTGAAGGCGGAAAAGCCTTCGAAACTTCCTCCTCCGATTCCGATCGCCGCAGTCCACGATAGGACGCGCCACCACCCTCCCTCGAATGTCCTTCGCCTCCTCTTCAAATCCATACCAGCCTCAACCCCTATCTCCCCGTAAATCGTGCACAGCGGCTCCCTAAAGTTGGCCACTTTCCGCCGTCGCCACGGCCTAGTCCCACCACCTAACTGCACGAGATCACCGGCGCCGGGAAGGTGATTCGAAGCTCTTCAACGCTGCGTTGGCTGATCATCCTAAAGTGGCGCGGATTTCGAGAAAAACTCAAACCTAGTTTTGAGCACCAAAACGAGGTATACGGCTTAGTTTATTTTCAACTGTTTTTACACTTTAAAGTGTTGCAAACTTGTAAAAATTATATCTTTTTGCCATGTGGTTGAAATTCAGTGAAACAAGAGACACAAGGACCGTGAGGACGTCTTCTACATTATAGAAGAGACCGCATATTTTTCTGAGCCTTCTGCTATTTTTGATGGAGTGGAACCCAAAGTGAGATTTCTAATTTATAAACGATATGGAAAACGACGATGTATAAATTATATATTCGATGTATGAGTTATATAAGCATTTTACACCTCTTGTATAATCATTGTATAAGTTGTACGTTCGATGTATAAGTTATATATGCATTGTAAAAATTATATATGTGTTGAAATAGAAGTGAATTGCAATATATATATATATATATATATATATATATATATATATATACACACACACACATACGCCCCTCGTCCACAAACCATGGACGATATTTATTGGTTGTGATTGGTGTGAAAATTGATTGATAGCGAATGGTTGTTTGGGATTGTTTGTGGTTGATATTGATTGATTGTGGTTGAAAAATACCCATTTGTGGTTGAGAAATATTTGGTTGAAACCACATAGGATTAGTTTGTGGAAATGAAATAAAAATATACATGCCGCCTGTGTGCGAACTAGATGCATGATCCCCATTGTCAAAAACCGCGAGGTTTTAAGGTAGAGCGAGGAGCCGTACTAGGGACAGTCCCGGTTTTAACTACCCTGCCGTTATGCTGCCGAAATTTTGAATAATATTCATGTGTTTGAATTATTTTCATTTGCTGAAACTATATTTATTCGTTGAATAGAAAACCTTCATGTGTTGAATCGATATTCATTCGTTGAATTGAAATTCATGTGTTGAATGGTATTCATAATTTGAAATAAATTGTTTTACAATAAAAATCCTATTTTTATCACCTATATAAACTATATAAAATAATAGTGTTTTGAAATGAATTGTTTTACAACAAAAATTTCATCTTTATTGTATACATGAATTGTTGAAATGTAAAGTGTTAAAAATAGCCACTCGTTTAATAAATATGCATGAGTTGAAATATTCATTAATTAGCTAATGATATGATTTTTTTTGCCTATGCATGCAACATTAGAATGAATGGTGTTTTTAAACCAAATGGAATCAAATTTGAAGTTGAATGGAAAATGATAAGAAATGTATATATGTACATGCATACTTATTGAACAGGTTATAGCAAAGGGGCTAGAGAAGAGGAATAAAATTTTTGTGCCCGACAAATAGGTACACATTTACTGTTTTGTTTGGGTGATGATTTTATGAGCCTGTTGGCTAGCCGCTTGGCTTTTTCTTTTTCTTTTTCTTTTTGACATGAGACGCCCGTGTGGCTATTTGGGAATTTTCCTAGCCCCTCCCTTACAAAGGAGGTTATGGCGAAATTTTCCAAAATTTAAAGGTGTTAGTGAAATATTTGAAGTGGAAACAATATAGGAATTTTTGAATGAACTATATTTATATAAATATATAAATATAAATAAAATTAAAACGAAACGTGGCCGTGCAGTTCGTATTTTGAAATCAAAACTTCAAACGATTAGTACGGGAGATCCGACCATCGGATTTTCCTGAAATTGCAACCGTTGGGTTCGCCTTGGAAATATCTTTCCAACGACACCAACTTTCTAAAAATCCAACGGTTGGATTGTCTGGAATGTTTAATTCAAATCTGAAGAAAAACAGCGCCAGAATCGATTATATATATATATATATATATATATATATATAATTATATTTAATCGAATAACGACGCTGCAGTTCGTATTTTGAAATCGAAACTTCAAACGATTTTACCAGGAGATCCGACCGTCGGATTTTCCCGAAACTGGAACCTTTGGATTCATTTTGAAAAGATCTTTCTAATGATGTAAATTTTGTGATGATCAACGGTTAGATTTTCAGATATGTGTAAATCAAATCTGAAGAAAAACAGCGCTACGGCCGCGTTATGGCCCGAAGCGTCGTTTTAAATGAATTGGATATTTTAAAATAAATAAAAATAGTGATAAATCATTTTAAAATATTATAAACGATATGGATGTGATTTAGAAATTAACTAAAGGTTGGATAAGTCGAATGGTTTCCTGGATGTTGATCTGATGTTGGTTTCGGCCTTCGGGGTTAATATTTGGGAAATCGTTCTCTTACTGATTGACGGTTAGTGACTAATGAATTGAAATGATGCGTGTATATGTTAGTGTTGCACTTGTTTATTATATACGCGAGTTGCTCAGAAAGACCAGGTTTATCCCATTCTGAATAACTGAATCGACGATAAGTAATCGAAGATGAAGACGGTGGTCGAAGACCGGAGATCTTCACCTCGTTTGGATGGTAACCGAGGTCCTGATTCGGAGGCATCCCGAAATATGGATAATGAGTGGTGATCGTCCCGACGTACGTGGTGATCGATGGGTTTGCGAGCTACTTAGTGCCTCCGGTTTCGTTCAGACCCAGAACGGACTTGTAAATGGACTGTGTGTCTGACATTGGATTTTATTCTGTGTTGATTGATCTCTATTAAATATACATCTGTTTGGCGGCGGAGAATTTATTCTTTTGCTTAACGCCCTTCTCTGAAACGTACGAGCTCAGAGGTTGTATATCGATGGACATCAGTCACATGGCATGAATTGATAGTGTGACATGCCTAAGTGGCAAATGACCAGGGCTTCTGTTGAAAAGCAAAGTCTTGTGGTGATGATCAAAGCACCGCCTGTGTGGCGTAGCTTTGTGTATAATGTGAATTCGCGAGCCTCACACCCCGGTATGAACCAGAAACGGGAGAAGGACCTCAGGGAGGGCATGCGTTTCTTTCTAGCTAGGGTGGTGTCAGTGACCTACCAGCCCTAACATTTATATACTTTTCACCTGTGTGGTTGTTGCTGTTGCGAGGCGCCTCGGTTTGATCAGACGATCCGGGTCCAAAGGGCGGGGAAACGCAGTGCTCAGGAATTTTAATCCACATCGGTGGACCGGCCCTGTCGCTCCAAGGGCCCGCCTGAGTCTGGGTCCTGTGGCTCGGGCTAGAGAGTCACGAATTCAGTAAGGATTATCTTTTGCCTTGGTTCATGAGGGAAATCCAATTTCCCAATACGTGACTGTGCGGTTTTGATTGTATACCTATATATGACGACATAGTGGTATGGGGCATTAATGCCGTCTATGATTGATAGTTATGATTTGAAATTATTTTTGAAATATATAAACACTAGCAATAATATCAAATGCCTTTGTTTTATTCGTATCAAGCATATTTTGGTCGTTATAAGGTAAAAACTCTATCCTCCGGTTTGCGTTGCATTGTGTGATGGGAACTGAGTCTTATAATGGCTTCATTTTTATAAAAAGAATAGCGATGTTTAAAAGAATGACTTGTTTTAAAGCACTGGCAATCCAATGGAGTAAACCTGTTCCACGAAAGTGGCGTGGTCCTGTGATTAGCCATATTATAAATGTGTTGGGTAGATTTCTCATACCAGTCCCATGACTGACTCGTAGTTTGTTTCACTTTCAAACTCGGGTGCCCCTTTTTCTACATGGGCAGCCTTGTATTCAGGTAGATGGCTTTCTTTGGATAGCTAGAGCTGAAGATGGATTCTATCATTTATCTCTTTTTATGCTGTTTAGCTCCTATTGTACATATTTTGTTTGTTTCCGCTGTAGACATATATGTATAGTTGAACTGTATTTGTACTAAGTAAGATCCTGTATACTGTGTAACTCTGATGATTACTTTTATCCAGTATATTCTATTGTTCATTATTTGGTGTATTTATTTAATTCTGTTCTGCTGTTATCTGTTTATGTGTTATATTCCACGGATTACCCTTGCCGCCGTCTATACGGGGTTTGGGGTTGTCTCATAAATTCTTCACCACCAAACAGAAATATATAATCAGTAGCGTTCAACAAATATAGTAGAAAGGAATACAATGTCAGACACGTAATCCATTTACAAGTCCACTCTGGGTCTGAGCGAAACAACGTGTCCATCGATCTCCAAATGCGTTTGGATGATCATTACCAAATACCTTGCCTTGGAAGGCCAATCCCAACTCAAGATACCTGTCATCATCATCCCAACGATGTGAAAACCTTCAGTCTTCAATCACCGTCTTCATCTTCGACTCTTGATCGTTGTGATGATTATTCAGAATGGGTTAAACCCGGTCTTTCTGAATAACTCACGTATTTTGGGATTAAAAAGCAAATATCGGAAAACCACACATTACGCCACATTCCAACTCAGAATTTTCTTTTAATAAGGTATTCAATTTAAAAGATTCTCGTTAATTTTATCAAAGATAAACACTGAAAATAAAATCTGTAAATCAATTTCCGAAATATGGAATTTCACAGAAATCAAATCAATACATAATCGATATAAATTTCTGTATCGGACTAATAATATAAATGGAATAACGGCAAAGCCTCTTAAATTCCATATATAATATCAATCTTCTTTTACAGAAGCCCATTTCGATTATTACCAATCGAATTTCCACTTAATTCCAATTTAGTATATTAAATTGAAAACTTGATTTTTAGAAAATGCCCTTTTTAAATCTATAAAATAGATTTATAAATTCCAAATAATAATTTCAATGTAAATTGGATTAAAGGACAAATGTCATTTAAAACATCGTCTACGATAAATCCACTTCACATCTCAATTTATTTCATATCACAAAATATAATTGCAAATGCTAGTAATCTTTTAAAAACAAATTTTAAAATAATCATAAAAATATTCTTTATATAAAGACTCTAAATGAGAGTATTATTTATGTTACAAATTCTTTCTTTTACAAATATTCTTTGTTTTGACATATAGTTGATTAAAAATATATTGTGAAAGTATATGCACTTTATATAAAAAGGATTTCTAATGTAAAAATATTCTTATTTAAAAGAACACCTAAATCGAAATGCGACTCTAACATTTACCATATAATTTGGGTTACATGGATTTCACACACATAATATATATATGATAATAACAGCAAAGCCATCAAATCATCCATCTACATCCAAAGTTTAAATTCCACTGTGTAGGCATTAAAATTAAATAATAACGCTCATCGCAGCCTGTCGATCTAACGATCAACATATAACTAAATATTGGGATTAGTGTATATAAATTTTCATCCCAACACCCGTGTGGGGTTTCAACCAACAAACAAATAATAAGCTAATTTGTGCACTTGGGCGATGTGTGAAAAATTATCGTCCCAATCACATACACAATTCGGTTAACTTGTGAATGGAAGTGTAATACACAATACATATAATGATGACAAGAAAATATCTCTATTGTAATGCATGAATAAACATAATAACTTTGTCCCTATTGACAATTTCTATTTCGCTAGTTTAAACTCTAAACAAAAATGGTTATTTTGTTTGGCAATTCTAATGAGACAAAAGGATAAATATTTTGATTTAACTAACCTATCTTGACAAGTATATATCTTTCCAAACATATATATATATATATATATATATATATATATAAATTGCTTCAACTAATTCATTTTGACAAAAATGAATATTTCTGACAAAATGTATAATTTGGTTTAACTAGTATAAATTGACTAAAATGAATAATTATTTCTAACTAATGTAAATTAACAAAAATTAATAATTGGTTTTAACTAATATAAATTTACAGATATGAATAATTTGTGTTTCAATTCTAATAAAATATGCCAATGCTATATTTTGTTTCATTCTTTTAATTTAGACGAAATGAGTGTTTTTGTCTATTTTACTTTAATGATAAAAATGTGAATGTTTAGTCATTAAAATGTAACTTTTAAATTCTATCCTTTATTTAAAACAATCTTTATTCATATCAAAATTATAAATCAAGAATATAATTTTCAATCTGATGGTTTGTTTGTATTAATGAACTGCAAACAAAGATGAACTTTATTTTAACGTTTTATTTGCAACAAGGAATGCAAATAACAAATGTAACTTTTATTTTTATTTAAAAGTATATTTGAGTGAATGTAAAAAGAACCTCATTTCCAAAGTGTATTTACATAAAAGAAACAAATTTTATTTAAATGAGTATTTGCATTTATGAATGCAAACAAAGAATAGATTTGTTTACAAATTATATTTACATTAGTGTATGTAAATAAAAGAACAAAATTTCTTTTCAAAATATATTTTAAACAAATTCTATTAAATGTATAAAAGTGTGTACATTTGTGTTGGCAAATGTAGATAAAGGAAATAGACTATAGTTTCATTGAATATTTGCATTGATAAATGCAAATATAAGAATAAACTTTAATTCCAATGCATATATGTATTGATAAAAGCAAACAAAGAAATAAACTGTATTTTCAATATATTTGTATGTATTCGCATTGGTGAGTGCAAATGAATAATTTGTTTCAATATACATTTGCATTGGTAAATGCAAATAAAAGAACAATTTCTATTTACTATATATGTTTGCATGGCTGAATGTAAATAATAGTACAAACTTTATTTTCAAAACATGTCTACATTTTTGAACACAAAATAAAGAACCAAATTTTGTTTTCAATATATGTTTTATTTTCTAGTTTTATTGGTGTTGTCGAACAAAAGTAAAAATGTACTTTTTATTTTCAAGTTATGTTTGCATTGTGAGATGCAAATGAGAAAAATGAATTTTATTTCATGCTATATTTGCATTGAAACGTGCAAACGAAAAGCAACCTTTTTATTTCTATGTTTATTTGCATTGAAAAATATGAATAAAATATCTACCCAATTTCTATGTAACTTCTGAAAATAATTTCTTATTTACATAAAAAAAAAATGTAAACAAAATTGTTACTTTTATTTCAGTAATCAAGTTTTGATAAAAATGATATTTTCAATTCAATAATCAGATTTTGACAAAAATAAAAATTTCAATCCAATAGTCAAGTTTTGACAAAAGTGATATTTTCATTTCACTAATAAAGTTTTGGCCAAAAATGTTTACTAATAAAGTTTGGCCAAAAATGTATCTCTTATTTCAATACTTATGCTTTACCCAAAATGTTATTTTTATTTCAATATTAATTATATTGAAAATGTAATCATTCTACTTCAATTTTAATTACATTGAAAAATGTAATCATTTTATTTCAATTTTGATTACATTGAAAAATGTAATCTTTTTATTTCAATTTTATATACGTTGAAAAATGTGATCTTTTTAATTTATTTCTAATTACATTAAAAATGTTAACTTTTTGATTTATTTCTAACATTTCAACAAAAACAAATAAAAGGATAACTTTGTTTTTTTTCTGACAATTCTAACATAAACAATTTTCATATGAATCATTCATTAAAAATGTGATTTTTTATTTTATGTTTTCAACACTTTTATTTCAACATGAACAATTCTCATATGAATAATTCTTTTCATTAAAAATAATATTTTTAATGTATCATGTTTTCATTTCAAATAGGTGAACATTTTTAATCTATTCTATATATACGATAAAAATGTAAATTTTATCGCTAACATTGTTTCAATTCAAACAAATGAACGTTTTATGTTTTTATTGTAATTCATAAACCGTGTTCTAAATGTAAACAAACATAAATAGGATTTTTATTAGTTAGCCAAATTCTGTCGTAATGTAAACAAATAAAAATATATTCTATTTGTTGTTCATATTCTATTGTAAATAAACAAATAAAATAATATTTTATTTGTCGTTCAAATCTTATTGCAAAGTAAACAAATAAAAGTAAGGTTTTATTTGTTGTTCATTTTCTGTTGCAAAGTAAACAAATAAACAAAAATAAAGTTTTTATTTGTCGATCAACTTCTAATGTAATATAAACGAATAAAAATAAGTTTTTATTTGTCGATCAAATTCTATTGTTCATCTCAGAATAATAAAAATAATATTTTTAAAATAAATTTGAATAACTTGATCTGAATAAAATATGATTTAAATCTAAATTTAGATTTATTTTCTAATCGCAAATAAAATTCAACCATGTATGAGATTTCAATGCGGATCTAGCAGAACATGAACAACAAACAAACCACCAACAAAAATCAACCATTCATCAATCACAGAACATTTCAAATCTGAATTACATCACAATACAATTATTTGTAATGCAAGAAAAATAACTTATAATTAATTAAATAATAAAATTCAGGATTCTCACATTGATATGGCTAAAAATTCGACTGTCTCAGAATCAGCTCTGGTCTGGGCCATCGCGAATATCTCGGAAAGAAGAGTCCAACGCAACTGACGGTTCGTCAATCAGCCCTCGTATGAAAAAGATATTGATTTTTAAAGATTGCATAAATTAAATATTTAAATAAATAAAAAAAAAATTAAAGTAAGGACCTTCTTCCTCCTCGTTCTAGTCACGGCCGAACCCATCATCGTCCCCCAATCTTCCTGTGCGTGCCTCCTAGGGTCACCCAGGCGCCGATCAAACTCCACCACATCGTTGCTCCGCCCGCGAGCCACCACCGCCCAGAAGCCCAGCCAACTCGGCCTCCTCCTCGCCTCGAAAATCGAACTCGAACGCCCCTACTTCCTCGCCAGAATTCGCGAAATCCGTGAACTGAAAACTGATCTTAACCATATGGATTTGTAGAGCTCTCCGTCCTCTTCGATTTGGTATATTATTTGTCAATTTTCATAGAACGGATTGGAAGAAATCGATGTTTGAAAATGGGAGATTTCTGGTCATAGAAAGGAATAGGTGGCGGCTGCGTTTTTTCTAGGGTTAGGGTTAAATTTTTATATTATTTTATTATTAAATCATTGAAAAACATGTTATAAAGGTGAAAATGCGGGCTGTCTCCGAATTGGGCTTGCTTACTGTCGATTAACGTTTTGAGTCCTTCTGAACACAATGGGACGGGTCTCGGGGTCCAATTCTGAAATATGTAGAAAGTTTTATTTAAAATCCCATTAAAATTTAATTAATTAAATATTGACCGTACATTTAAATATGCCGGGGCCACATATGACCTCGGAAAATTCTAAAAAAAATATTTTTAGCTTTCTTATGACGATATGAATCCAACAAAGTTATTTTCGTCGAATTCTGAGGCTGTTTGAAAAAGGCTATTTTCAGGTCGTTTAAATTTAACTAAAGGGTGCGTTTTTTAGAGGTCCCTATTAAGTTTCAAAATATAAAAAAAAACCCGCTCATAAACTTATTGTAAATTAGGTCCCTATTTTTTGAAAAGTCATAAAAAAATATAAAAAAATCACATAAATTCGTATTTAAATAAAACATGTAAACACTAAAAAATTCAGAACAAAAAACCATCAAAGAAGGCGTCAAAAATCAAAAAAAAAAAAAAAAAAAAAAAGAAATTTCCAGTTAAATGCATAATAGTATGCACATATATCACTTTCCTGCATACATCCGTGCATATTTTTCACTACATACATCTTCGTTGATTTTTATTCATGCAAATAAATGCATACATGTGCGCAAAAATTTCAAATACTTGCATACATTTGTGCAGGTTTATTTTCATATTTTAATCTGAAAACAGCTTACATAAAAGTTGCATACATATATGCAATTATCAGTAATAATTGCATAAATGTATGCAACTATTTTTTTTCGATTTCCGTAGATTCCTGACATTAGTTCCATATTTTAGAATTTTTATTTTTATTTTTTTTATGAACGTACGCACATTTTTTTTAAAAAAATACAAAAAGGCTGAAAAAATAAAATAGGGGGCCGGTTTAAAATTTTCAGAACTTTGTTTTTTTTTTATAAATTAGGTCCCTACTTTTTATCCTATAAAAATGTTGCACACATGTGTGCATTTTTTTGAGAAATTTGCACATTTGGATGCAAATAAAAATGAACTGAAAAATTATGTTAAATCTATCCGTTGGAAGAACTGCAATAATTGCATATATGCATGCAATAAAATCAAAAAGGTGCATAATATTATGCATTTAACTGCAGTTTTTTCTGTTTTTTTGCTGTTTTCTTCTTTCTGACATTATTTTTGTTGTTTTTTGAACTGAATTTTTTTTATAATGCGTAATATATTTTATTACTAATTTACGATTTTTTTTAATTTTTTTAATGATTATTTTATAAGTTTTGAAAACAGGGACCTAATTTACAATAAGTTTATGACCGGATGTGAGCCTAATTAAGTTTCAAAATAGGGATGTGAGCCTAATATTCACTTAACTAAAATAGTCAAAACACATTTTCTTTCGCCACGCTCACATATTAATTCGAAATATTCTGAAAATTGAAATCTAGAAATAATTTGACATTCCGATTCCAACAAAAGTGGTTTCGTCGAAAACAGAGGTCGTTTGAAAAATGACTATTTTCAAGGCCAATATATTTAATATTAAAAATACATTTTTAAACAAATAAATTCTGAAACTCAAAATATCTAAGTGTTTATACTTTTCAAATGCAGAAACATTATTCCAGACTCAATGGAAGTGGTTTTGAGTCGAAATTCCTTCATATGTGAAAAGTAGCCTTTCAGGCCATATATATTATATATATAAATTCTACAGCGACCTTTCTAAAAATTGAATTGGCCATAACTTTTGATTTCCGCTATGAAATTTCAATTTTTCAGATTCGTTAGAAAGATATGATTAAAAGATTTAAATATTTCTGGTTTCACTCAATTCTGATTTATTTTGAGTCCTGTACATTCAGTTAAAGTTCAAAATCAAAATTTCAAACTACCGCGCCATTTCGATGAGACGACCCGATTTCCCGTTCTCACGGAAACAAGGTTATCTTTTGGAATATAACACAGAAACATATAATAGCAGAACAGAATTAAATAAATACACCAGAATGAACAACAAAATATACTGGATAAAATAATCATCAGAGTTACACAGTACAGGATCTTACTTAGTACAAATACAGTTCAGCTATACATAAATGTCTACAGCGGAAATAAACAAAATATGTACAATAGGAGCTGAACAGCATAAAAAGAAATAAATGATAGAATCCATCTTCAGCTCCAGCTATCCAGAAAGAACCAGCTAAACCTGAATACAAGGCTGCCCGTGTAGAAAGAGGGGCACCTGAGTTTGAGAGTGAAACAAACTACGAGTCAGTCATGGGACTGGTATGAGAAATCCACTCAACACATATATAATTGGCTAATCACAGGACCACGCCACTTTCGTGGAACGGGTTTACTCCATTGGATTGCCAGTGCTTTAAAACAAATCTTTCTTTTAAACATCGCTATGCTTTTTATCAAAAATGAAGCCGTTATAAGACTCAGTTCCCATCACACAATGCAACGCAAACCGGAGGATAGAGTTTTTACCTTATAACGGCCAAAATATGCTTGATACGAATAAAACAAAGGCATTTGATATTATTGCTAGTGTTTATATGTTTTGAAAACAATTTCAAATCATAACTATCAATCATAGACGGCATTAATGCCCCATACCACTATGTCACCATATATAGGTATACAATCAAAATCGCATCGTCACGTATTTGGAAATTGGATTTCGGTCATGAACCAAGGCAAAAGATAGTCCTTACCGACTTCGAGACGCTCTAGCCCGCCCCTCAGGCAAGTACTCAGTCAAGCCTTTGGATCGTCAGGGCCGGTCCACCGATGTGGATTAAAATTCCTGAACACTGCGTTTCCCCACCCTTTGGGGTGTAAACGAGCCAACGAATGACTCCATCGGACCCGGATCGTCCGATCAAACCGAGGCGCCTCGCAACAGCAACAACCACATAGGTGAAAAGTATATAAATGTCAGGGCTGGTAGGTCACTGACACCACCCTAGCTAGAAAGAAACGCATGTCCTCCCTGAGGTCCTTCTCCCGTTTTAGGTTCATACCGGGGTGTGAGGCTCGCGAATTCACGTTATACACAAAGCTACGCCACACAGGCGGTGCTTTGATCATCACCACAAGACTTTGCTTTTCAACAGAAGCCCTGATCACTGCATCTTAGCATGCCACACAGAATAAATCCTATGTCAGACACACAGTCCATTTACAAGTCCGTTCTGGGTCTGAACGAAACCGGAGGCACTAAATACCTCTCAAACCCTTCGATCAACACGTACGTCTGAACGATCACCACTCATTATCCATATTTCGGGATGCCTCCCAATCAGGACCTCGGTTACCATCCAAACGAGGTGAAGATCTCCGGTCTTCGACCATCCTCTTCATCTTCGAATTTCAATCGTCGGTCGATTATTCGAAATGAGAATTAACTCGGCCTTTTCAAATAATTCACGTATATTTAGAATTTCAAATCGATTTATTTCAATGGTTAAATTATTCGACAACACCAATTGTGTTCTTTAATGTAATTTTCACACCAAACACATTCAACCATCAAAAGCCACATAAATCAAGCAAATTCAGTCTATTTCCATTCCATATCGCTTACGATATTTTATAACTATTTATCGCTATTTTTATTTATTTTAAAATAGCTATTATATTCAAAACGACGTTTCGGGCCATAACGTGGCCGTGGCGCTGTTTTTCTTCAGATTTGATTTACACATATCTGAAAATCTAACCGTTGGATCTTCACAAAATTTACATCATTAGAAAGGTCTTTTCAAAACGAATCCAACGGTTCCAGTTTCGGGAAAATCCGACGGTCGGATCTCCCGGTACAATCGTTTGAAGTTTCGATTTCAAAATACGAACTGCAGCGTCGTTATTCGATTAAATATAATTATATTTATATATATAAATAAATATAATCGTTTCTGGCGCTGTTTTCCTTCAGATTTGAATTAAACATTCCAGACAATCCAACCGTTGGATTTTTACAAGGTTGGTGCCGTTGGAAAGATTATTCCAAGGCGAACCCGACGGTTGAGGTTTCGGGAAAATCCAATGGTCGGATTTCCCGCACTAGTCGTTTGAAATCACGATTTCAAAATATGAACTGCACGGCTTCGTTTCATTTTAATTTTATTTATATATTTATATAAATATAGTTCATTCAACAATTTCAATATCGTTTTCACTTCAAATATTTTTCTAACACCTTAAATTTTGGAAAAATTTCGCCATAACCTCCCCTGCACCGGGAGCATCGGGAAATCGCAAATAGCGTTCCCGGTCCTTCTAATCTCAAAAAGAAAAAGAAAAAGCCAACAGGCTCAAAATCATCACCCAAACAAATCAGTAAATGTGTACCTATTTGTCGGGCACAAAATTTTATTCCTCTTCTCTAGCCCCTTTGCTATAACCTGTTCAATGAATATGCATGTACATATATATACAGTTCATATCATTTTTTCATTTTCTATTCAACTTCATATTTGATTTCTATTTGGTTTAAAAACACCATTCATTCTAATGTTACATAAATAGGTGCAAATCATTTCATTAGCTAATTAATGAATATTTCAACTCATATATGTTTATTTTGAACAAGTGGCTATTTTTAACACTTCACATTTTAACGATTTCTTACATTCAATAAAAATGTGATTTTTATTGTAAAACAATTCTTTTCAAAACACTATTTTTCTATATAGTTCAAGTTGGTGATAAAAATGGGATTTTTATCATAAAACAATTATTTCAAAATATGAATACCATTCAACACATGAATTTCTAAACAACGAATGAATATCAATTCAACACATGAATGTTTTCAATAGTTTTTATATATAGATAAAAATGTGATTTTTATTATCGAACAATTTATTTCAAAATATGAATACCATTCAACACATGAATTTCTAAACAACGAATGAATATCAATTCAACACATGAATGTTTTCTATACCATGAATAAATATAGTTTAAGCATATGAAAATAATTCAAACACACAAATACTATTCAAAATTTCGGCAGCATAACGGCAGGGTAGTTACACCGGCACCGTCCCTAGTACGGCTCCTCGCTCTACCTTAAAACCTCGCGGTTTTTGACAATGGGAATCATGCATCTAGTTCGCACGCAGGCAGCATGTATATATTTATTTCATTTCCACAAACTAATCCTAAGTGGTTTCAACCAAATATTTCACAACCACAAACGGGTATTTTTCAACCACAATCAACCAATATCCATAACAAACAATCCCAAACAATCATTCAATTTTCACAACAATTTCAACCAATAAATATCGTCCATGGTTTGTGGACGAGGGGCGTATATATATATATATATATATATATATATATATATATATATATATATATAGCAATTCACTTTTACTTCACACATATATATAATTTTTAAATCAGAAATCTCACCAATAGCTATCCAACTGCACGACTCTTCCTTATCGAAATCTTCGCCTTTTGTCGCTTTCGCCCGTATTCTCTACATATGTAAAAATAGAATTTTTACTATGCTATTCAATATATAAAAATCGAATTTTGACTTCGCTATTCAATATATAAAAATATGATTTTTACTTCGACTTTCAACATATAAAAATATGATTTTTACTTCGACTTTCATCATATAAAAATATGATTTTTACTTCGACTTTCAACATATAAAAATATGATTTTTACTTCGACTTTCATCATATAAAAATATGATTTTTACTTCGACTTTCAACATATAAAAATATGATTTTTACTTCGACTTTCATCATATAAAAATATGATTTTTACTTCGACTTTCAACATATAAAAATATGACTTTTCCTATTTAATATTTAAACCATTTTTAAAAACAAAATCAGTTTATTTCTTTAAAACAAATCAGTTTTTAATACTTTAAAAACAAAATCAGTTTTATTTCTTTAAAAACAAATCAGTTTCCTTTTCGAAATAAAATCAGTTTTTATAATTTAAAACAAAAATCAGTTTCTATTCTTTATAAAAATTCAGTTTTTATTCTTTTAAAAAGAACAGTTTTTATACTTTTAAAAAGAACAGTTTTTATATTAAAAAAACAGTTTTTATACTTTAAAAAAAAGAACAGTTTTTATACTTAAAAAAAACAGTTTTTATACTTTTAAAAAAATAACAGTTTTTATACTTTTAAAAAAGAACAGTTTTTATACTTTTAAAAAAAGAACAGTTTTTATACTTTTAAAAAAAGAACAGTTTTTATACTTTTAAAAAAGTCTGGACGGATGCGTCTAGAGAAGGCCTTGGAGCAGTGTTAATGCAAAGAGGCCAAGTGATTGCTTATGCTAGCCGTCAACTGAAACCGCACGAGAAAAACTATGTAACTCATGATCTTGAGTTATTGGCTATCATATTCTCTTTGAAAATCTGGAGACACTATCTTCTGGGCGAGAGATTTGAACTGTTTACAGATCACCAGTCGTTAAAGTATCTGTTCACTCAAAAAGACCTGAACTTGAGGCAGCAACGTTGGCTGGAGTTTCTTGCAGCATATGACTTCGAAATTATATATACTCCAGGGAAAGCCAATGTCGTGGCCGATGCGCTGAGTCGAAAGAATGTAATGATTGCCAGCTTTATTATCACGACTTCCTTGATGGATAAAATATCTATTCTTCAGAAGGAGGATAACTTTATTAAAGATATGATCAAAAGGATTCAGAAAGGCGAACCCTCGTGTTTTCAAATAGATAACGACGAGACCTTGAGATTAAAAGGAAGGATTTGTGTTCCTGACATCCCCGAACTCAAAAGGGAAGTGTTAGACGAGTGTCACAAGTCCAAGCTGAGTATCCATCCTGGCATGGCCAAAATGTATAACGATCTCAAAAGAACATTCTGGTGGAAGGCTATGAAAAGAGATGTTTCAATATACGTTAGCCGATGCCCTACTTGCCAGCTAGTTAAAAGCGACCAACAGAAATTGGCTGGACTATTGCAACCACTAGAAGTTCCTGGCTGGAAGTGGGAACATATTTCTATGGATTTCATTGATGGTCTGCCCAGGACCAGAAAAGGAAATGACAGTATTTAGGTGATCGTAGATCGTTTCACGAAGACCGCCCATTTTATACCTGTCAAATCAAATAGAACCGCTCAGAGTCTGGCGCAGATATACTTCAGGGAAATAGTTAGACTACATGGAGTGCCACTCAGTATAGTCAGTGATAGGGATACAATATTCACTAGCAAATTCTGGGAAGCATTTCAAGTCGAGCTGGGAACGAAGTTAAACCTAAGCACCGCTTATCATCCTCAGACAGACGGTCAGACTGAGAGGGTGAATCGCATTCTAGAAGATCTATTGCGGGCTTGTGTTATAGATTTCGGTGGATCATGGGAAGACAACCTGCATTTGGCTGAATTCTCTTATAACAACAGCTACCAGGCGAGTCTGACAATGTCGCCATTCGAAGCATTGTATGGTAGACCGTGCCGATCTCCTGCTTGTTGGGTCGAGCCTGGAAATAGACTTGTGTTGGGTCCTGATATGATTCGGGAAGCTGCCGACAAAGTCGATTTTATTGAGAAGCGATTACTCGCCGCTCAAAGCCGACAAAAGAGCTATGCCGATAAAAGAAGAAGAGATATATCCTTCGAAGTTGGTGACTATGTATATTTGAAAGTATCGCCGATGAGAGGAGTTATCCGGTTCGGTAAAACTGGAAAGTTAGCACCCAAATTCATTGGTCCGTTTCCTATTCTGGAACAGATTGGAACTCTCGCATATAAAGTTAAACTGCCTGACTGGTTGCCTGGAGTGCATGATGTATTTCATATATCTCAACTTCGAAAACACGTTCATGATCCAGACTTGATCGTGGAAGAAGCAGCTCAGCAGGATATTGCAATTACGCCAGAATTAGCCGTGAGGCGAGAGCCGCTAAAGATTATCGGCAAAGAAACTAAAGAGCTGAGGAGCAAGAAGGTTCACTTAGTCAAAGTGCAATGGAGTGGAGATCCACGAGATTGTACTTGGGAAACTGAGGAGAGCATTCAGAAAGCTTATCCTAGATGCCGAGTAGATATCTCTGATTGACTCTGGTGCAAGGTACATTTACCCTACTTTGCACTACCATTCAATTCTCTATTCTGTTGTTATTTCCTTTTCATGGATGTGCACTATTTATTCTATACTCTGAATGATTTATAAAAGAATATAGGAGTTGATTAGTATATTTTTAAAGGTTAAAAACAATTGGATTGGTTGTTGTGTTGTGTGATTGTACATTTATCAAACCACTTTCGACTTTATTCCTTTTCGGGGACGAAAAGTTTTAAGTCGGGGAGATTGTAACGACCCAGAAAATCTGAACCAATTTAAAATTTTTAAATTGGCTAAAATAATGGATTTTAAATATTTAAAATAAATATTTTAAACAATGGCGATGAAAACTGAGTTTGAATCGACATTTGAAAACGAATATAATTAATTATAATTATATATAGAATTGAAAATGGCGCGGTAGTTCGATAATTCGATTTCAAACTTCAATTGAATATACCGGGTGCAAAACAATCCGGATTTTAGTGAAACCAAAAACATTAGGATCTAATTGGTAATATCTTTCTAACGAATCCGACCAATCGAAATTTGATAGCGGGAATCAAAAGATATGTCCAGTTGAAAATTCTGAATAGTCGCTATGGAATTCAGGCCCTTAAAAATGGACATTTTGCAGATGACCTCGGATTTCGACGAAACCACTTTTGTTGGGTCCGCAGTGTCAAGTTATTGCTAGGTTTCAAATTTCATAATTTTTCGAATCAATATGTGAGCGTGGCAAAAGAAAACGCGTTTGACCAGTTTCTGTTGATTTTAATCGACTAGAAATTGGCCATTTTTCCAACGGTCTCAGAATTTGACGAAACTAGTTTTGTTAGGACCGTATCGTCGATACGAAGCTAGAAAATATTTTTCTGGAATTTTTCTAGTCCGTATGTGACCCCGGTAATTTGAAATGTGCATTTAAAATTCAATATAATGTTTTAAATGAAAATTCAAAAGGAAACTGATTGTAACGATCAAATCAGCTTGCGATACATATCCCATTGTGTTCGGAATGGGGGTAAAACGCTATGGGCGACAGGCGGTGGGCCTCGTTTCGAGGTCGTGGGTAAAAGTCAACTTTATGCAATTAAATTAAATAAAAAATAATAATAATATATATTATATATTTTCCCTCCCTCCCTTTATTCTCCTTCCTGGCCCCCCGAAGTTCATTTATACAGAAAAAAAAAATAATAAAAAAAAAGAGAAAACCTAGACATCAAGCCGCCGCCCATCTCGAACACCATACTGAAGCATCGACGCCATCATCGCGACCCCCCCCCCCCCGAAGCATCGACGCCATCAGCGCAACCCCCGAAGCCCCAAATCGCGCGAACTTCGACGAAGAGGAAGACACCGCTGACCGCACCACTCCAGCACCTCCTGCCGCCGACGTCTCCAAACCCCCCCTTCTTCTTCGCAGCAAAGTAAGCTGATTTACTTTTAATTCTATTAAAACAGATTTTTTTTAGGATATAAACTGATTTTATAATGATTTAAAACTGTTTTTTTATATAAAACTGAATGTTTAAAAGATTATAAAAACTGTTCTTTTTTTTTTATTTTTTTATTTTTTTTCTGTATAAATGAACTTCGGGGGGCCAGGAAGGAGAATAAAGGGAGGGAGGGAAAATATATAATATATATTATTATTTTATTTTTTTTATTTTTTTATTTAATTTAATTGCATAAAGTTGACTTTTACCCACGACCTCGAAACGAGGCCCACCGCCTGTCGCCCATAGCGTTTTACCCCCATTCCGAACACAATGGGATATGTATCGCAAGCTGATTTGATCGTTACAATCAGTTTCCTTTTGAATTTTCATTTAAATCATTATATTGAATTTTAAACGCACATTTCAAATTACCGGGGTCACATACGGACTAGAAAAATTCCAGAAAAATATTTTCTAGCTTCGTATCGACGATACGGTCCTAACAAAACTAGTTTCGTCAAATTCTGAGACCGTTGGAAAAATAGCCAATTTCCAGTCGATTAAAATCAACAGAAACTGGTCAAACGCGTTTTCTTTTGCCACGCTCACATATTGATTCGAAAAATTATGAAATTTGAAACCTAGCAATAACTTGACACTGCGGACCCAACAAAAGTGGTTTCGTCGAAATTCGAGGTCATCTGCAAAATGTCCATTTTTAAGGGCCTGAATTCCATAGCGACTATTCAGAATTTTCAACTGGACATATCTTTTGATTCCCGCTATCAAATTTCGATTGGTCGGATTCGTTAGAAAGATATTACCAATTAGATCCTAATGTTTTTGGTTTCACTAAAATCCGGATTGTTTTGCACCCGGTATATTCAATTGAAGTTTGAAATCGAATTATCGAACTACCGCGCCATTTTCAATTCTATATATAATTATATTCGTTTTCAAATGTCGATTCAAACTCAGTTTTCATCGCCATTGTTTAAAATATTTATTTTAAATATTTAAAATCCATTATTTTAGCCAATTTAAAAATTTTAAATTGGTTCAGATTTTCTGGGTCGTTACAATCTAACTCCTTTATATTTAAAATTAAATTTATTCATTTTAACTTCGATTAAAATAAATTCTAGCCATTATTATTAATAATAAATTATATTATATCATCTAAATTCATTAAAATTTTCTAAAATAATTTTTTTTAAATTGGTTCAGAATTTGCAGGTTGTTACAGTTTTGCACGCCTAGATGTTTTACTTATGAGGATGATGGATAGTGAGGCGCCTCGGTTATATCGGTCTCTGCGAAGCTAACGGTTGGTCTTTATACAAAGCAGATTGACGCCCCATAGGGCGGGGAAACGTAGTGCTCAGGCATTTTAATCCACATCGAGTGGACCAACCCTGACGATCCAGGGCTTGTCCGCGCGCTTGCCTGAGACACGGGCTAGAGAGTCTCGAAGCGGTAAGGACGATCGCTTGCCTTAGTTCACAGACGGAAATCCAACTTTCAATACGTGACATTGCGGTTTTGATTGTAGAGCCTAGTATTGGCGACATGATATATGGTACCCATGCCGTCTAGGATTGATACATTTATATTTGAAGTTGTTTTACGCACTTTGCACTTATAATAACGTACCAAGCATGTTTGGCTATTATAAGGTAAAAATCTATCCTCCGGCTTGTGTCGCATTGTGTGATGGGACCTGAGTCTTATAATGGCTTCATTGTTCTTTATTTAGCATTACGTTGTTAGTTTTATGCACTGGTATTCTTGGGGGTAAACCCCTTCCGTATTATATGGCGTGGTCCCTTGATTTACCCGACTTTAAAATAAAGATTAATAACTGTTTTAGTTCTCACACCAGTCACATGACTGACCTGGAGTTTATTGTTTTAACCTAAACTCTGGGTGCCCCTATTTTCCACACAGGTAGCTAGTAGTTTTGGTTTTGCAGATTTATATTCACAGGATCCTGTTTACAGCTGGAATGACGTAACGACCCGTGTTTCTGACAGTCAAATATTTAATTTAATTTATTATTTTAAATATTATATTTGGAATATTTGTGGATTTTTAATATTTAAATCATTATTAAAAATAACATCGAACGATATATGTTTGAAAATGGCGTGCAGTTTTCAATATGGAGTTTTGAACATCAATCGAATATACAGAATCCGATATAAGTCGGATTTCTGTGAAACAAGAAACGTTGGAACCGTATTGACGATAATTTTCATATGAATGGGAAAAATCCAGATTTCGTATTATAAATTATAAGTTATGGCTAAATCAAAATTTGAAATAATCGCTATGGAAATTCATTATTTAATTATAGGCCTTTAAAATGGCCCTTTTGCAAACGGTCTCTGTTTCCGATGAAACCAGTATCATTAGGACCGTAACGTTAAACTATTGTACGGTGTTGAATGGCATGGCAAACCGATGTCATATGTGACCATGTCAGCCACAAACGCCCGTACAATTTCTATAGCGTGTAATTAATTTAATAAAGAGATATTTGAGTATAACTTGAGCAGACGATCGAATTAGGCCGTGAAACCAATTCTGTTGAGTTCGTATCTTCGATTATAGCCAGGACAGGTATATAGTTTGTTATTTTTAGAGATCAGGTAATTTGGCGTCTAAAATGGCATCGCGGTGCACGTAAAAGTAGCCTACCGGGGAAACAGTCTCAGAATGCGACGAAACTGGTGCCGTTGGGTTTGTATTGAAGAATTATTTTAGGATTTCAAAGTTTCAAGTTGATTGGATTTATATAGTGATCGTGGAAAATTGAAACGCGTGTTTATTTCTGGTTTTATAAAGGAAAATTTCCCAAACGATGTCAGAATTCGATGAAACTTGTCCCATTGGGTTCAGAATATTTTTTTATACCAAGATTAGTTTTTTTGTCAGAAAATAGAAATCGTACATAGTGGTTTTTAACACGATTTCTCCACGACGACGTTCCATACATTTTAATATTTATGTTTTAATCTAGTAAAACTTTTCACTGTTTCCTCGTTTTCCTTGCGCTCCACATCGTTGCATTCCTTGCGCACCGATCCATCTAGTACCTTGCCTACCAAACTACAATAAAATAATGAACCCTGCCGACCAAGGTAATTAAACAAAAAGTAAAATTATTTCAGTAGCGTGCCCCTACACCATCGTCTCGTATATATACTTAACCATTTTGTCCACTTTCTCTTCAACTGCAAAACTTCCAAACCACAAACAAGATCAAAACCCCTCAACATTTACACAATACAGAGTGTCCTTAGAAGCAGCAAAGAGGTGCAGGCCAGGTGGTTTGACTTGGAGCTGGGGAGACATCGGTGATGTGTGATCGAGCTGAGGTGGAGACAGTGGGGTATGTTTCGAACATGGTTGTAGTGTTTGGTGACGAAGAGAATCAGATCAGACCAGGGTGTGGGGTCAGGCCGGAGACGCTTGGGTGGACTGCCGAGGCAGTATGGGTGCAGATGGGTACTTATGCGTTGGGGAAGTGACGGTGTACTTCATGTTGGTGATAGGAGCGCATGCATGTGGGGGGTGGGGACATTCAGGTACGACAGAAATGGAGTGGGTTTCGAAAACAATTCCTATCGAAGACAGAACGAAGGATGCATGCGAGAAGATGTGGAAGTAACAGTGGAAGGCATTTTGGTGAAGATCTGGGTTGGCCAGGAGGTCTCGAGGGATGAGGCATTGCGGTTTAAAGTGGGAAGAGGAGGGGGAAGCGCGGTTGTAAAGAAAATAGAGAGGAGAAGAGGCGTTTTAAAATGCACAGTAGTGGGATGACTTTCGAATTATAACAGGTAGAAGACGAACATTGTTATATAATATTATATATATAATTATGCCTAGTATATATAACGTGAATAGCCTAGAACGTGACCACCGTAGATAACACGTGTACAACATGGCCTTGTTGTTATAATACGCGAAATTTTAGTATTATATTTTTGCTTAAGTTAACGTCATGGCCACTTTTGACATCAGCTACAGGAAATTAAAATGTGCCTAAGTGTTAATTTTCGGTCCCTAATTGAGTTTAAACTCTACTATTAATTTATGATTTCGAATGTGCTTTTATTTATATAATATATATTTATACGTATAAAACGTAAAGGACTGGAAAGATTGAGTTCGAAACGCCTAATCAAGGATTTATTTGGTAAGATTAGTCTAAGTTAATAGTATATATTTAAGAAAGATATAAATAAGTTATTAGTCAAAAGCTAATATAAAATGCCTGATGCGTTCCAAGCATGGGTATACGAATAAGTAAAGTAGCCTATATACTTGGCTAATCTTGAATTATCAATGTAAATGGGTATTAAGTTATTTGTAGTATTACATTAAAGGGGTGTCTAACAAAGACTGAAAGGTCCATGCGTAGACACGTGACTACCGGTTTGTCTTTGTGAGGAATGATTCACGTCCCCTGGTTTTCAAATATTAAAAGATTAAATTTACACAAGTAGGTTATTAACTAAAGTTAGAAAGTCAGGTGAATTCCCAGCGTTGCTGATCCTATTTGAAGCCATGCCTAAGTATATAGTGTGATGTGCCTGAACAAAGTACTGTGGCCTCCTCGAAAGTATGAATTTTCCCATGTATTAAGCTTTAATATGTAATATATAACATGTGGGATGTTTTAAATGTGCCTAGTCTTTTTGCTGCCTAACTGACGTTAACAACAAACGCAACCAAGATTAGTTAATAAATTATTTGAGTTTTAATAATATAAAAATTTAAAGTGGCCGCATTAAATTCATACTATGGTCATATAGTGACGAAGTCGGATGAAACAAGAGACGAAGGAACCATATTGGCGAGCATTACATTTCAAAGTTGGTCTGGACAGAGCTGGACGCATCTGGATGTTTTAATTAAATTAAACACCTGTTTAATTTAATTAAATCAAACCATTTTGACAGCAAATGAAATCAAGGTGAGTTAAACTCACTCAATGTTCCCATTTATATTTTATATAAATTGGGTTTTCATTTTATGTGCTCTACTTGCCAATGGTTGACTATTTGCTAGTTATATATTTAATTGCTGATTTAACCGATGAAATTAAACTGTCGTTTAATTTCAGTGAAATACCAAATCGTTATTCTAACGATTTGTTCCAATAAAGGTGACTCACCTTGATTAGTCACGTTTATAAAATAAATGTGTTTGAATTGTTTGAATGAATTGAATTGCTTGTGAATTCGTTGGTGTTAATGGTCGTTATTTATTATTATCCGTTAAATGAAACTGAATGATCTGTTTGGGGATAACCATTTGTATACAGGGAAGAACAGGTTGGGGGGATCCAACCGGATTCCTCAAATATATTATTTATTTTCATATTATCATATATGAACTGTCATGATTGAAATATTGAGTTTGGTAGTGACCATTGAATGAAAAGTGGACCTGTGTGGTGTTTTAACCAATGGGCTATATTGGATGAGTAATCGGTAGTGAATGGCCTTAAGGAGATGATATCGATTTTACTGTCAGGTAAATTGATAGAACTGAAGTTATAAAATTTATTTTATAACTAAAGATAAATTTTGAAATATATATTTTGAATAAAGGTTTATAAAAAGAATAAATATATATTATTTATTATTTAAGTTAATAATTGGTTTTATAAAGACAAATGCTGATGGTAATCAGATTTAGAAATAAGTGAATAGAAATCAACCTAACGGTTAAATTTGGATAATGGTTTTGTTAAGAATCAATTTAATGGAATTATCTTAATTAATTAATTATATTATAAATTAATTAAAAAGGAGAAATGAATTGAATCGGTTAATGAGATAACCGGATTTAAGTTGACTAAGTTAACATTTTTAACTGGGATTGACCATTAAATTAGTTTGTATTGAATTAACCCAATAGAAGAGTTTAATGAATATTGTTTATATTTTAACAAGATTTTAAAAAGGGATTTATTAGTTATTTTAGTAAATTAAGGAATTAACTACTAATGTAGTTAATGATTGAATAAATTATTATTATTATTATTTTGAAAATTACTTTTCCATGGGAATTCATTTAAAAAGTAGTCTAAGTGAAAAGAAATCCAGTTGATCGGTGAAAGAAGTTTATCAACAGGTTTTGTTTAAGCCTAAGTTTTATAACAAAATTATAAAAAAAAGGATTTTTAAGTATATATTATAGCTTAAATATATGTCACTTAATTATTTGAATTAAGTAAAAAGGAAATTGAGATAAAAGGTTTTATAATAAACCAGAGTTATATGAAAGAGGTTTGAGGCGTTATATCGTTAATTCTAAATTAACGTTATTTAAGAATGTGATTAAATGAAAGTGGGAGATTAGAATGAGATATTGGGTATTGGGATTTCAACTTACATTTAACTTCAGATATGAACGTTGTTGACTAAGGTCTGAGAGGTAATTAAAATACCCCAACTTGGGCGACATCAGGATTAACTGAGGATGATATTAGTTGAAATGGGAAAGTAAGTTGGTAATGATTTATTATTTCCATTAAAGAAATAATAAGGTGATGTTTAATGAAGATTTAGTAAAATATAAAACGATGATTCCAAAGAGAAAAAAGAAACATAAGGGGATTGCGTTGAATTATAGCGACGTTTTAGAGCGAGAAAGGAAACGGAAAGTTTTGATTTATTTTATCAAAATAACATCAGTTTACGAGTAATAAGTTAAAGTGATTTTCCAATATTATATAATATAAAAATGTGGCTAATGTTTTGTAAGTGGATAGAGACAACTGACTTTCCTAAGGATTGAAAAGAATTTGTGTAAAGAAAATCTTAAGTTAAGCAAGAGGTGAAAAGTTATAATTGTAATAGCGAGATATTTATGGGTTTTAAATTTACATTTGTTTTAATCAATAGGCCAAGGGATGCCGAATATTGAACCAGTAAACTCATTGGATTGTCATGATTGAAACACTGATTATTTTGATAGTTAAATCACCGAGTATCAAATCTGTCCAATACGATTGTTGGTACGGAAAGACCGGGATCGAATATATATTTGAAACCATTCCGACCAACAAATACGTGAAGGTATCAAGAGATGATCGAGATGGAGCATTGAAGACCGTGTATCTTCATTAAACGGAAGAACCACTATTAATCTCTGGGATTGCAACCAGAGATAAAATGTGGTTCTTTCGTGGTTGAAATCTACGGGTTGCAAGGACTTCTCGCTACTAATCCCTGGGGTGATTCTTATATGGGATGCAGTAGGAGAGTACCTTCAGTTCATACTATTCCTGGATGACTTGTATGGATGGATGTTTGACAGAGTATTTCCAAAGGAATTACGTACGTTGATTTCTTCAAACGTATTTCTGTTGATGGCGGAGAAGGCCGTACACTTTCTCTTAGCTAAACCGCAGAGTATTTTTGTGGATGTCATTTAGTTATATCTAGCGGATCTGACGATGTGGCATCCAAAGTGAGTGATGACCAAGTGTCAAAGGTTAATCTAAACCTCAAGCCTCAACAAACAGTAAATGACAAAAAATTTGGGCAGGAAGCATGGCTATGTGGGTCGCTCCCATTAGGGTGTATAAACACCTATCTAGAGAAAATCTTATTTGCTTCTTTAATCTATTTCGATGCTGTCCCTTTTTGGGAAACAGTGGTTTGAGCCCAACCGTTGGTGATATACATTCGATACACTCAAGCAAAATGAGTGGTCGGTCATGTGTGGGCCGGGTTGCAAGATGTTCTTGTTGAACCCAGCGTATTCACCTTTAGAGATACACTATCGGCAGGTGGTCCCATACCTTGCCAAGGTCGGAATCCAATCTCCAATAAGCGCCCACGGTTTCGATTGTATACTATATATGTGGAGCGTGAGATGCAAGTGTTGTATATAAAGATGTTGTATACACAATTATATGATTTTTGTTTGATGATAACAACCAAATATATTTTATAAATGTGTTTGTTACTGTACTGTTCTATATTTACATCACAGACAGGAATGTAATATTTATATTTAAATAAAATACATCTATACAGAAATTCAAATATTTACTCTATTTTATTTAAAATATAAATATTATATTTCTAACATGAAAACAGTACATCTTTTTTAACTCCACTATTTAATCACTTCACATATTTGTACTTACAAATAAACAAAATAGAATATACAAATCTGTTTGACAACAATGAAATAATATCTTTTATTTCAAACAAGATTTTGTTTATTACAAATAATCAGTACAATCACTTTTTCATATACATTAGCTCCTCACTATGACACTAATACATTCACTCAGTTTTCATTTCATATATACAATTCCATTTACACAGATTCATATATATTTACACAGACACACTGACACTCTTCTTATTTTCACTGTCTTCTGTCTTTTATCTTTTGTCTTCACAGCACTTCACAGTCAGTCCAGTAATCATCACCTGTCACATGAAATAGAAACACACAGTACACTGCAATAGAAATAATACTAAACACATGCGAATATAATTTTTATTTTTAATTTTTTTTTATTTGCCTCAGTTTTCTGGTGTGTTTCTCATCATTTTTCATGACTTGATCTGATTCATCTGTGTCTAGACAGACAGTTTGTATATGTACAGGGACAGGAAAATTTTCTGATCGACTGCATATATACACGTGTATAGATATACACGTGTGCACTGACTCGCCGATCAGTGTGCAACTAAGGAGTAGCCACGTGGACCATCTCGACTCAGCATACACATGACAACAATTCAATGTAAATGATCAACATGGAATAACTTTCAAAGTCAACAGCAAAAACAACTTTCAAAGCTCAAACATGTCAAGTGTTTTCAGCAAGCAAAGAGCATGGAGCAAGAATATACACACATACATGGTGCAGCTCACAAATGTATGCACAAGTACACGTGAAAGAAGAAAGTCAAGTCAACAAAATGTTCGAGCAAGTGATGCAACAACATAATATACACAGCTACGAAGATGTGGCAACAAAACAGTTTCAGGGCAGTTTTCATGGTTGTTACAGCGTGGAACAAAGCTATGATCATCATCAACAAGGTTCAGCAACACTTATCAAGTGAAGCGTGGAACAAAGCTATGATCATCATCAACAAGGTTCAGCAACACTTATCAAGTGAAGCGGCATGGTCATAAGTGCAACTACAACACAAAAAGGAGGACAAGACTTCAAAATGTGATTCAAGCAACTATAGTTGCAACAACAATGGTCAGTGCTCTCAAGTATGTGAAGTATAGAAGAATGCAAGTGAACATATACATATTCATGATCAAGTGGACAAGGCAGTAATGTTTTCAGGTCAATATTTGTGTGACATGCATTAGAAATGGGAAAACAGCATGAACAATGAAATATACAAGAGTATATATGCAAAGATCATATCAAGGCACAATGAACAACTCAGTAAATAATGAAATCAGTTTCAGCATACATGTACAAGTGTGTCAGTTACAACTACCATGGTCAAGACAGTGGCGTTATTTATGTGTGGATAGCATGTACCAGTTAATATGATAAACATGAAGTGCATCAACAAATTCAGGGTGATACAGCATATACGAGAACATGGTCCATTGGGTAAGAATGAAGTATGCAGTACAAAGCAAGAAATAACTGTATTTCCAGAATTGCAGAAAATCAGCAGGGAGTTTTTGTTGAAAATTCACAAATGATTTTGGGAAAGCATTCAATCAGTGTTCAACATATAAGGAATGCATTCATCACACAAGAATGATAATGCAAAACAAATCAGTAAAGATGTTACAGCAGTTCAATGTACATTGTGCAAACACAAAACTGGATAGTATTGAAGTGGTCAAGACCAAGCAGTGAAACATGGCATGATCAGCTCACTTTATATAAATAGAAATGCAATCTACATGTCTGCTAGATCGATGGTGTGCATTGCATATACAAGCAACATTTTCTGGAAAAAAAATTTTAATCATGGCAAATTTCAGCAAGAAATTTTCAGAAATTCTTTCAAATTTGGCAAGTGATTATAGGTTGAATCACAAATAACATGGAAGACCAGATTTCGTATTATATATTTCCAGAAATCAGATTGCGTTAAAAGGGGAAAATGAATTATTTCCAGTTTGCAGAAAATCAAATTTTGGCAAGAAATTATCTCGGCAACTTATTCATTAAGTCATACTTCACGAAATCAGAGTTATTTTAGGGTTTCGATTACCCTATATATTTTCTACACATACATTCATCACTGGCATTCGAAGGAGACAAAACACGATTAAATTCAAGGAACAGAGAATCAAAATATTCAAATTCACTCACAGTTTCCAGAAGCGTTTCGATTGAGAGAAAGAGAATCCCAAATCCATCCACCAAATCAGAGAATATCCAGTCGAAGATTCAAGCCACTCGAGATTAAAGGGACACACAATTTCATCAAGCAACCGATCGATTTGGGTAGAAAGCTGAAACCCTAGTTTTTGATTCCACCGCTGCCATTTTTAATCTCCAGAGCAAAAGCAAAAGTGATCGGGCAAATAAACAAATGGGCCGACCAAGATGAAAAGGGGCTTTGGATTTGTTTAAAGGGGATGACCCCTTATATTTAAACTCCTCTATTCATTTTAATAAGGGTTTCTTTTGATTTTATGTTTTGTTGTAATTTTTCAATTTCTTTCGTAATCAAACGAACAGTTCCTAGCATCTGTAAAATACTAGGAAATCAGTCAGGGTGTGACTGACAGTTGACAGAGTCTGTAAAATCTGGTTTACTGGTTACGGGGTCGTAAACAGGGGAATCTGATCGAGGGTATATCGTTCAGTCTGTGGTTTTGAGCGTAGGGTTAGAATAGGAGCAGGGTTTGCGTGTGTACATGGTCTTGTATGCGGGATATGTTCTTTCACCTAGTAGAAACCTTAGAAATGCAGCAGTAGGCAGGGTTTTGCCGAAGCTGGGTATATCTGTGTGTGATTTACTTTTTGCATTTCTTTTTCTGTAATATTCTGTAATCTGTTTATTATTATATATATCTCGTTAGATTTTCAATTCAGTTAAAAATAGTGAAAAACCCTATTCACCCCCCCTCTAGGGTTATTCTAGATCCAACAAGTGGTATCAGAGCAGGTATTCTGTTTAACTCTAGAGAAATGATGTTCAGTAGCTGTCAGTCCTCTGGGGATCAGTCCAGTCATATTCCATTTATTTTCAATGGTACCAATATTTTAAATTGGAAATTAGAAATCGAATTATATTTAAAATCTATTGATATGAAATGTTGGGATACTGTTATTAATGGTTATGATATGGTCAATAGGAACGAGATTGAATTTAATTCTCGTGCTATTCACACTTTGTATTCTTATATTGATGATGTCCAATATAACCTCATCTCTCATTGCCTGACTGCGCAGGAAATATGGAATTTTCTCGATATGAAGTATGGAAAGATTGACAATAGCAGCTCAAAATCCAAAATGGACAACACAGATTAAGATCTATGCTCAGGAGAAGAAACAAATGAAAATTCAAGTAGATCAGACGATGGAGACTCAACAGACAATGAGACTGAGAGCTTCTCATATGAAGAGTTGGTTTATATGTGTATTGATTTAACAAAAATCGTTGACAAACTCCATCATAAAAACAAATCTTTAAAATTGAAAAATCATGAGTTAAATAGCAAAATTAACTGTTTGGAATCAGAATTTACAAATGCCATGAAATTAGAAAATTCTGACTGTGACGGTTGTTTGAAATTGAAAACTGACCTTGTTCATCTCAATAAAAATATTCAAAGGCTTAAAGAGGAAATTTTGATTTTAAAAGATAACGAGGTTGAGCTAAAAGATTCAAACAGTTCTTTGCAAAAAGAATTTAATAATTTTAAGGCTATCAAGAATTCCAAACATGAAATTGCTGAAAAAGAAAGCTTGTTGAAAAGTGATTTAATTTTAAACGAGCTTGAAAAAGAGATTGAAAATTTCGAGAAACTTGAATTTGAAAATCAAATTAAATTTGAATCTGAAATCATTGAGTCCAAGACCAAAATCAAACTTCTTGAAAACGAAAATTTGTTTCTGAAACAAAATGATACTGAAAGGAGAAAGATCAGCATTAATCATTGTTCAAATCTGATAAAAGAAAATTCTGATCTTAAATCCAAAATTCAACGATTAGAATCAACTTTGGGTAAATTTTCTAATGGGGAAAAATCGTTGAAAATGATGTTACAAAACCAATTTTCGGTTAGTCATAAACTAGGTCTTGGTTTTGGAAAGACAAATGTTTTTGAAAATTTAAATTCTTGGGATTCTAAAAATCCTTCAAATTGCTACAAGAAGGGTCGTTCTGAAAATCTGAATTTTGAAAATACGAAAAGGTTTTTAAGTCACAACAGAAATGAGAACTTGTTTTATAATAAATCATTTATACATTCTTCGATCCCAAAAGGAAATAAAACGGGCTTTGTTAAACTCAAACAGAGTTGGGTTCCTAAGGGTACAAAGGTAAATTCAGATGGTTTGTTATACAGACAGGCTTGGGTACCAAAAGTAGTAAACACATTTCAGAGTGGTTTTACAAATTTTGTTAAACCACTTAACCCCCTAAACTGTTAGATACCAGAGGAGGCTGAGGAACTGCTTTGCTAAAGAGAAACTGAATTCAAACTGCGTCATATCATCAGGTTATTCATAGTTCCTTAGCCAAGACTGTTGAGTTAGAGATTCTGATTTACACTGGATTCTGGTATGATCCCTAAACTCACCTCTGTAAATATTTTCTATTTTTTTTTGTCTATTTCTTCTTCTTCTCCCTTCTATCTCTTTCTTCTGTCTATTCTGATTTGATTTATCACTGCCATATTTTTCTTGTGCTTCTTGAATTGCAGTATTCATGATATTCTGGAAATTTGTTTTACGTGTATAGAACTTTGATGTTTTTAATTATATCCAGATCTTGTACTTAATCTTGTAAATATCTGTAATTGTTTTGAAGTATATTTTTATTTCTGAATTCATAACAGTGTTGATGTATACGTACCATATCTTGAACACTATTAATTTGAATTCTAAAATTTTGAAGATCTGAAGAATTAATGAAATTTCACACACTTATGCTGTTTTGAGTTTCTTTCAATTAATTTTGGAAACACTTAAAATATTATACTCATTACAGTACACTCTGTTATTTATCAGTTGCGATAATTTCTTTAATTTTTTCAGATTGGCTTAGACAATTTTTAATCTGTCTTGAATCATTGCTTACATCTTGAAATTCACCGATATTCATGACCATCTGGTTTTTACTTTTATTTTTTGTTTGAGATCATTTGAAATTTTTGATATTTTGAATCTCACACACCTCTCAAATCTGAAGTTACTAATTATGTGTGATTGATTCATTGTATCTCAAGATTTACATATGTACAAATGATTTCAAATAAACCATTATTTTTGGTTCATGAATTATTATTCAGTCTTGACGTAAATGATCAGAAATCTCTCTTGGGATTGTCAAAAATATTTGTGAAAACTCTTTTGAAATATGGTCATAGATATCATTTTTATTTTATGATTATTTGATTTGGATATATATTTGTTTAAAATCATTTGAAGTTATTTATTTATTGTATCTCACACATTATTTTGAATCTGAAATATAACCTGGTGTGATTGATTCGTTTAATACTAATACTTTCACTTTTCCTCAAATGATTTAAAATAAAGTATATTTTTAATCTGGGATCATGGAATATTTTTTTGTGACCATCATCTTGACTTGTTTGCTTGGAAGCTGTCTTTGTATTGCTCTGATACAGGCCTTAGATAACTGCTTATTTTTGATCTGTCTGCTGCTCTGTGCTAAATTTGTCTGCTTGGGCTTTAAATTTCTGATGTCTGTGATATCATAGATTGTCTCCAGTGTCATGTTAAAATCTTCAGTAATAGAGACACCAAGTGGTATCAGAAGTGCCTTATATTTGTTTCACTCATTTGTACTTAGATTCTAATCTTCACCTTGTATAGATCTACACACTCTTTTTTGCCTTATGCCAGTTAATCCCTCTTGTGTTGTATAGATCTTTTGAAATTCCTCTTGTAGTTGACTTCCAATTTTAAAATTATTTATTATTCATTCAGAAATTGAAATCAATATCCGAATTGAACTGTATTTATAATTCATCAAAACATATTATCCGAATTCGAAATTGTGATGAAATTGTGACTGCATTATATTTCACAACAAGAGAGGATTTGATTTAAATTTTTTCATGATGGTTTAACGTTTATTATAATATCTTTGAACTGGCAATTATTTCACGACCATCTTCATTACCTATCATCATTGTGCCATCCATCATTTTTTTATATAAATGTGGAGTTTTTTTTTAATCATCTTGTTTTAAAACAGTGAAAATTATGTGTGATAGAAATGGGACTATATTATTATTTAGAATTATTGATAATTGAAAATTTTCAATAATTTCGGTACAGTCGAGCTTATTTCATAATATAAATAATTTAGAAATTTATTTCACAATCCATTTCTGTACCTACCACAGTTCTATCATCCATATTGGTTTCATATACCGAGGAGTTTTTTTTTCTTTATATAACTGAAAATAATAAAAATATAATTAATATATAGGAGTGTCTCTAACCTCATTTAAAAATCCAAGCTTTGGTTATGCATGGTTATGAGACATCTTATAATTTAAGCTGTGACTGATCTCATTTAAAAATCCAAGCTCTGGTTATGTGTGGTCAGTGTGCTCTTAAATAAAAAAAAGGAAATAAAGTGCTAAAAATAGAAATAAATTTAAAATTCTCCTCTGAGTATAAAAACCAGCCTATCAATCCATCTTCCAATCTGTGAAATGTGTTAAAATCTTATGACGTATTATGATTTGTTGATTGATAGGTATTGGGATTTGAGATTATTCGATTTTCTCACTTAAATTGAATTATTTATTATAGTCCAAATCCATCACTGTTTTTTGTGCTTTATTTTTTCCTTTGAAAATAATTGGAAATAATTTGTTTTTTTAACTCTCTCCTCTCCATTTTATATAAAATTCATCGCATATCCGTCACTCTCTAAAATGTGAAATATGCCACCAGTTGTTAGAATATTATGATTTTTGTTTGTCTGATTGAAATTTATGATGATCGTTCTTCCTCTTAAGCTGAAATTATATTTTTAGTCAATTTTCATCTGTATTTTAAAGTCTGTATCCTTTTGATGATAACAAAAGGGGGAGAATGGATTAGATTTTGATTTATGAGTGAATATTTTATAAATATCTGAGTGAATATTTTATAAATATCTTTAATTTTGAAAATTTATTCATACATTTCACTCATGCACAGTTATAGGGGGAGTTTCTGTTGTAGGGGGAGCATTTAAATAGGAGGAGTTCAAATATTCACGAACAAACACATTTATTATATTCAAAAATCTTTTATTTGTTTGTCATCATCAAAAGGGGGGAGATTGTTGTATATAAAGATGTTGTATACACAATTATATGATTTTTGTTTGATGATAACAACCAAATATATTTTATAAATGTGTTTGTTACTGTACTGTTCTATATTTACATCACAGACAGGAATGTAATATTTATATTTAAATAAAATACATCTATACAGAAATTCAAATATTTACTGTATTTTATTTAAAATATAAATATTATATTTCTAACATGAAAACAGTACATCTTTTTTAACTCCACTATTTAATCACTTCACATATTTGTACTTACAAATAAACAAAATATAATAGACAAATCTGTTTGACAACAATGAAATAATATCTTTTATTTCAAACAAGATTTTGTTTATTACAAATAATCAGTACAATCACTTTTTCATATACATTAGCTCCTCACTATGACACTAATACATTCACTCAGTTTTCATTTCATATATACAATTCCATTTACACAGATTCATATATATTTACACAGACACACTGACACTCTTCTTATTTTCACTGTCTTCTGTCTTTTATCTTTTGTCTTCACAGCACTTCACAGTCAGTCCAGATCATCACCTGTCACATGAAATAGAAACACACAGTACACTGCAATAGAAATAATACTGAACACATGCGAATATAATTTTTATTTTTAAATTTTTTTATTTGCCTCAGTTTTCTGGTGTGTTTCTCATCATTTTTCATGACTTGATCTGATTCATCTGTGTCTAGACAGACAGTTTGTATATGTACAGGGACAGGAAAATTTTCTGATCGACTGCATATACACACGTGTATAGATATACACGTGTGCACTGCCTCGCCGATCAGTGTGCAACTGAGGAGTAGCCACGTGGACCATCTCGACTCAGCACACACATGACAACAGTTCAATGTAAATGATCAACATGGAATAACTTTCAAAGTCAACAGCAAAAACAACTTTCAAAGCTCAAACATGTCAAGTGTTTTCAGCAAGCAAAGAGCATGGAGCAAGAATATACACACATACATGGTGCAGCTCACAAATGTATGCACAAGTACACGTGAAAGAAGAAAGTCAGGTCAACAAAATGTTCGAGCAAGTGATGCAACAACATAATCTACACAGCTATGAAGATGTGGCAACAAAACAGTTTCAGGGCAGTTTTCATGGTTGTTACAGCGTGGAACAAAGCTATGATCATCATCAACAAGGTTCAGCAACACTTATCAAGTGAAGCGGCATGGTCATAAGTGCAACTACAACACAAAAAGGAGGACAAGACTTCAAAATGTGATTCAAGCATCTATAGTTGCAACAACAATGGTCAGTGCTCTCAAGTATGTGAAGTATAGAAGAATGCAAGTGAACATATACATATTCATGATCAAGTGGACAAGGCAGTAATGTTTTCAGATCAATATTTGTGTGAAATGCATTAGAAATGGGAAAATAGCATGAACAATGGAATATACAAGAGTATATATGCAAAGATCATATCAAGGCACAATGAACAACTCAGTAAACAATGAAATCAGTTTTAGCATACATGTACAAGTGTGTCAGTTACAACTACCATGGTCAAGACAGTGGCGTTATTTATGTGTGGATAGCATGTACCAGTTAATATGATAAACATGAAGTGCATCAACAAATTCAGGGTGATACAGCATATACGAGAACATAGTCTATTGGGTAAGAATGAAGTATGCAGTACAAAGCAAGAAAATAACTGTATTTCCAAAATTACAGAAAATCAGCAGGGTGTTTTTGTTGAAAATTCACAAATGATTTTGGGAAAGCATTCAATCAGTGTTCAACATATAAGGAATGCATTCATCACACAAGAATGATAATGCAAAACAAATCAGTAAAGATGTTACAGCAGTTCAATGTACATTGTGCAAACACAAAACTGGATAGTATTGAAGTGGTCAAGACCAAGCAGTGAAACATGGCATGATCAGCTCACTTTATATAAATAGAAATGGAATCTACATGTCTGCTAGATCGATGGTGTGCATTGCATATACAAGCAACATTTTCTGGAATTTTTTTTTTAATCATGGCAAATTTCAGCAAGAAATTTTCAGAAATTCTTTCAAATTTGGCAAGTGATTATAGGTTGAATCACAAATAACATGGAAGACCAGATTTCGAATTATATATTTCCAGAAATCAGATTGCGTTAAAAGGGGAAAATGAATTATTTCCAGTTTGCAGAAAATCAAATTTAGGCAAGAAATTATCTTGGCAACTTATTCACTAAGTCATACTTCACGAAATCAGAGTTATTTTAGGGTTTCGATTACCCTATATATTTTCTTCACACAGATTCATCACTGGCATTCGAAGGGGACAAAACACAATTAAATTCAAGGAATAGAGAATCAAAATATTCAAATTCACTCATAGTTTCCAGAAGCGTTTCGATTGAGAGAAAGAGAATTCCAAATCCATCCACCAAATCAGAGAATATCCAGTCGAAGATTCAGGCCACTCGAGATTAAAGGGACACGCAATTTCATCAAGCAACCGATCGATTTAGGGAGAAAGCTGAAACCCTAGTTTTTGATTCCACTGCCGCCATTTTTAATCTCCAGAGCAAAAGCAAAAGTGATCAGGCAAATAAACAAATGGGCCGGCCAAGATGAAAAAGGGCTTTGGATTTGTTTAAAGGGGATGACCCCTTATATTTAAACTCCTCTATTCATTTTAATAAGGGTTTCTTTGGATTTTAGTTTTTGTTGTAATTTTTCAGTTTCTTTCGTAATCAAACGAACAGTTTCTAGCATCTGTAAAATACTAGGAAATCAGTCAGGGTGTGACTGACAGTTGACAGAGTCTGTAAAATCTGGTTTACTGGTTACGGGGTCGTAAACAGGGGAATCTGATCGATGGGATATCGATCAGTCTATGGTTTTGAGCGTAGGGTTAGAATAGGAGCAGGGTTTGCGAGTGTACATGGTCTTGTATGCGAGATCTGTTCTATCACCTAGTAGAAACCTTAGAAATGTAGCAGTAGGCAGGGTTTTGCCGAAGCTGGGTATATCTGTGTGTGATTTACTTTCTGCATTTCTGTTTCTGTAATATTCTGTAGTCTGTTTATTATTATATATCTCATTAGATTTTCAGTTCAGTTAAAAATAGTGAAAAACCCTATTCACCCCCCTTCTAGGGTTATTCTAGATCCAACAGCAAGCGTTCCCATAGATTGTTATTCACTTGTATTTAGACATTATTATAATATCAGGAAAAATATTGATTTCAAAAACGTTTCCGGTTATCGTAAGGTAAAAAGAGTCCGTGCTTATGTGTGGATTTGGTCTTACGATTATCCATTTTCTTCCCAAGGATTTTAACTTTAAAATCAAGCTGTGTGTTACCTAAATATTGTGCGAGTTTTTTTCTCACTCTGGTTCACCAGACTGACCCGGTATTTTGTAAATGCTCGGGTTAGCCCGGGGTGTACAGGTTCAGGTTATCAAATGCTGTGAAGAGACGAGCTGGAAGAGTCCAGACGTATGATATTATATAGCTACTATTCCGCTGTGTGTTGTATCTGGAATAGATTTCTATAACTGTCCAGAGATGTTGATGTACTCTGATATTGTAAGTATTTTAAAGCTCTCAGTAAAGTTTTATTTCTGTATTATATTTTGTTCCGCTGCGATGTGAGACTCTGATTCTGTGTTGTGGTGTTTCTTCTTCTTCTATTCTAATATTTCTTTCTTTCTTATCTCACCCTCTAACTTCTTTCTAATAATGTTCCAATGTTTTCGGTGTTTGGAAGGTCGGCATGAGTTACGGTAAAAGTATTTATGTTGATTTTCGGGGCCGAAAATCTCTGGGTCGTTACAGTGGTATCAGAGCTATTGGTTTAGTAATAACCTTGGCTCTGTGATGTAACTCAATAGAGATTGGGTTAGTAATACCCCATATCGAGATTGAGTGTATATATATGAAAGCGTATTTGTAAATTTTACATACAAAGGTTTTGTACTGTACAGTTGATCGGTTCAAGTGTTGAGAAGCATAGAACTGACCATGGATATAGGATTGTTTTGAAAAGAGGGTAAATGAAATAATTTTACCCAAATTACATTTTATATAGAAAAGAAATAATTTTATCAAATTATAGAGATGATAGTGTGTTTGATGTGTTTAATCGATTTGAATGGAATTCAAATCAGATTGAAATTTTGAATTGAAATTTAACTTGGTTAAGTGCAATTACAATTCAGAATGATATTGTAATTGAATTAAATAAATTAGAAATTAAACGAATGAATAATAATCAAATATGTGGAACCAAAATAAATGTTAATATTGAATGTGGATTCAATTGATTTGGCTGATTTGGTTGTGTATTGATTGTGAAATTTGAAATGTTTGTTATTGGATGGTAGACGTTTTTGAATGAAATAATCAACGATTTAATGAAGTCGAATAAATTATAAACTAAAGGATAATTTCCGGTATAATTAAACTGGAATAAAACTACATATGAATTGGAATTTATGATTAAACCTTGTATTCGATGCTATGTGTTTGATTCTAAAATTGGTATAGTTATACCAGTTGTTCAATTAAATATTATTTAAGAATTTCATTTTTTGGCTACTCATATGTGAATTGAGTTAAGTACAGGTGCCAGATGGATAGGTAGATTAATATTGGTTGAGAAAATCGCATATACGTTAAGCAAATATGCTCAATAGCACTCGTAAAAGGTACGCTTATGCAAAAATATGAAATTTTGATTTTTGTTTCCCGACCTTGTGGGTCGAGGCATATGTAATAACCCGGAAATCTAGGCCAATTTAATTTTTTTTATTTTGGCAATTTTAGCGAATTTTGAATATTTGAAATGAATTATTTTAAATAAAAACGACGAGAAATTTAGTTTGAATGGAATTAGAACGTATATATTTATATAGCTCGACATTAGAATATAAATATTTATTTATATATATATAAAAGGAATTGAAAATGGCGCGGTAGTTCAAAAATTCGATTTCAAATTTCAAATGAATGTACATGATTCAAAATAAACCGGATTTTAGTGAAACCAAAAATATTAGAATCTACTTGTGAATATCTTTCCAACGAATCCAAAAGATTGAAATTTCATAGCGGGAATCAAAAGTTATGCCCAGTTGAAAATTCAGAATAGTCGCTATGGAATTCAGGCCCTTAAAAATGGAAATTTTGCAAACGACCTTGGATTTCGACGTAACCTCTTTTGTTGGATCCATGATGTCAAGTTATTGCTAGATTCCAATTTTCGTAATTTTTCGAACCAATATGTGAGCGTGGCAAAGGAAAAGGTGTTTGACCAGTTTTAGTTGATTTTAATCGACTGGAAAATGAACATTTTTCAAACGGTCTCAGAATTTGACGAAACTGGTTTTGTTAGGACCGTATCGTCAATACGAAGTTAGGAAATATTTTTCGGGAATTTTTCGAGTTAGTATGTGACCCCAGTAAATTGAAATGTGCATTTAAAATTCAATATAAAGATTTATATTTTGAATTAAACGAAAACCTATCAAAACGAACGAATCAGCTTATGATACTTATCCCATTGTGTTCGGAATGGGGGTAATTAGCCATAGGCGACAGTCGTTGGGCGTTGTTTGGAGATCGATAGAAAAGTCAACTTTTTGAATTTAAATAGAATAAAATAATAATAAATAAATATATTATCTCCTTTATACTAGTCAAAGCCCCCCCTCGTTTTTAGATCTGAGCCCAAAATAAAAAAAAGAAGGGAGAAGAGCTGCCGTCGCTCCTCCCGTCAGAGCGCCACCGCGCCACAGGGGCGGCCACCGCCTCGTCTCCCCCTATCTCCTCCTATCCTCCTCTATTCTCTCTCCTCGCGTGCGCCCCCTCCTCTGCGGAAACCCCTAACTCCACCCCACAACGAAAACCCACCACGCCACCTACTGAAGCCCCACCTACCTCCGACGAACCCTCGGCAGACCCCGCGCACCCCCTACTTCCGACCAGACCTCGTGATCCCCTCTTCCCCTTTGATTTTCTGATGATCCCCTCACCGATCAATGCAGTCTCTCGCCTCCCCTGCCACGCAACACGACGGTGAAACCCCCGCCTTCGATTTCGACTATAAGCCCCTTTTTCTTATTTGTTTTTATTTTCAAAATTATATATGTATTAAAAATATGATTTTTATATTTGTAAAGTAATAAAAATTTGATTTTTATGATGGAAAAAAATATGATTTTTGTTAATGTAGTGAATTAAAAATATAATTTTTATATGATGTGAAGATTAAAAATATAATTTTTATAATATGGAAAGGTTAAAAATGTAATTTTTATACTGGTGGCAGAATAAAAATATGATTTTTATATAGTAGAGATCATAAAAATATAATTTTTATCCATGGAGTGATAATATAAAAATGTGATTTTTATATATGTAGCGAGCACGGACGACGAAAGTGACAAAAGGCGAGCATGGCGAGATGTTCTACATATGAAGAGTCGTGGTGAATTGGTTTAGCTAGTCGGTGAGAATTTCTCACTTTAAATTTTCTTTTCTAGTTTAAAATATATATTAGGATGCAGACGGTGTTTAGTAGCACCCGCCAGCCGTCGTCCACAGACCATGGACGGCTTGTATGCTTGTTTGTTTGATTTTGATGTGTAGTTGATTGTGTGATGTAAAATGAAATAAAATATTTATATAGTTGAAATAAAATATTTTATAGTGGAAAATATTTTATAGTTAAGAATAGAATTTTTAATGTGTATATGAATTGAAATAAAAATAAACAAATCAGACGCTTTGTTTATATACACACATTTGACTGATATTGATTGGGACAATAAATTTTACACATCGCCCAACTGCACAAATAAAATCTATGTTTGATTGTTTGAAACCCCACACGGGTATTGGGATGATATATGACGTACACTAATCCCAATAATTAGTTGTATGTCGATCGATTGATCGACAGACTGCTATAAGCGTTGAATATTTATATTTGATGCTTATACAGTGTACAATGCACTTTTGGATGATGGTTGATTATTTGTCGTTGTTGATATATACATTCGTTGTATGGAAGTCTATAGAAATAAAATCTATGGTAATTGATTGGGCCTCATTCTAGTTTTGAAATAGAATATTTGAAGAGAACTATTTGAATAAAATATTTGAATAGAAATATTTGAAATAGAATATTTGAAAATAGAAATATATGAAGCTGTGTTGATTAGATTGACGCCATTTCGACATGAACGATATTTATATCGATTTTATTCATTTTATAAGGAATATCGAAAGTGATTTCAAAATCTGATATTTTGAATAAAATTGAAATTCAAATTGAAATTGAATAGAATTGAATTCGAATTGAAATTAAATAGAATTGAATTCGAATTGAAACTGAATAGAATTGAAAACAAATTGAAATTTAATAGTAATGAATTCGAATTGGAACTGAATTAATTTGAAATTCAAATTGAATTGAAAACGAACTGAAATTGAATTAAAAATCGATTTGAATTGAAATCAATTTGAAAGGAATTTAAAACGAATTTATAAGGAAAAAATTCAACTTTGATTTGAATTTGAAATGAAGTTGAAATCATTTCGAAAACGAATTTAAAACGATTTATAATATACGTTTAAAAGGAAATCGATGAAGTATATATTATATGTATTATATATATAATATAATGGCCTGAATAGAACGCGCCGCGCCGCGGTAGTTCGTGAATTTCGACCATTGACTTCGAATGGATATTGCGGGAGATCCGACTGTTGGATTCTCCTGAAACCGGAACCATTGGGTTCGTATCGAAAAGAGCTTTCTAACAAAAATTAGAAATTTGAAATCTAACGGTTGGATTTGGAATTATGTCCAAATCAAATTTGAAAATGGTCGCTGTAAGTCCAGTTCGGTGGCCGTTGTTGGAAATCGACTGTACGGGCCTTGATAAAATTATTAAAAATATCAATAATTTGTGTAAAATCATAAGAAATGATTTGTGAAGAATTGGGACGGAAAACTCCATATCTGAAAAGATAAAAATAGATTTTTATCGAAATGAACTAGTTTTGAACTAGAATAGTAATTTATTTATTTTAAAATAAATAAATTGGATTTGAAATGGTTTTGAAAATAACCAGAATTTCCAATAATATCATTGGAATGGATTTGAATCGAAATTTTATTAGAAATATTTCGATGTTGGATTTCGTGATTATACAGATGTTGTTATGGAAATTTGAAAGATATATATATCGTTATTTCCAATACGATATTTGTTAGTCATAGAATTTGACATTGAATATAAGCCGATATATTTTCTATTCAGAGCCTTGTATTCAATATCAAATGTGATTTGGGTTTGTAGTGAATGGTGTCTTCATTAACACTGTTCTTAAGCACAACTGAGGAAAAGATTAAATCTTTTTATTTAGATTTAATGAAGTGTACCAATAAAATAATATTTAACTAGAATTGAATTGGTATTGATTTTTGGGTTTATTGTGAACAGTGTTTTAAATAACACTTGTTCTTTAACCCGATAATTAATGGAATGTGATTTTGGGTTGTCGTGAACGGTATCTTCAATAATACTGTTCTTAGACCCAAAGGAGTTAAGAAAATCAGAAACTAACTGGAGTTTAGTTATGTTGAATGGTTTCTGGGGTATTGATCTGATGTTGGTTTCGGCCTTCGGGGTTAATAGTTAGGGAATTGCTCACTTGCTAATTTACGGTTATGGACTGATTGAAATGTGATGTGATTTTCGGGTTTATCGTGAACCGTGTTTTAAATGACACTGATTCTTTAACCCAAGTAAAGATAAAAACTAAGTTGAGTGTTAATGAATCTTTAATTAGATTGAAAAAAGATCTAGAATGGAGTATCACCGGTTTTGATCCAGGCGATGGTTAAATCTTTAATTAGATTTGAACGTGAAATGGTAATTGAATTTACCGATAACAACGTGGTGTTAGATATGAAGTATTACCAGTTTTACTTCATGGGATGAATAGGTTGGGATTGGGAAATAAAATAAATGATCACTTCGGTGTGGTTCGCTAATCCCGACTAGTTTGAATTGATATTCAAAAGTAGATTAAAGAATAAATTTAAAGGATTTATCTTTGATAAAATTAATGGGAACCTTTCCCTAAGAATGTGAAATTTAGGAACTAACTGTCAGTTAGCTAAGTGGAATGGTTTTCTGGATATTGATCTGATGTTGGTTTCGGCCTTCAGGGTTAATATTTGGGGAATTATTCTCTTGTTAATTTACGGTTAGTGACTGATGAATTGGAATGAGGCGTATGTTGTGTTTTACGCTTGTTTATTATATACAAGAGTTCTTCGGAAAGACCGAGTTTATCCCATTCTGAATAAGTGATATGACGATAAGTCGAAGATGAAGACGGTGGTCGAAGACCGGAGGTCTTCACGTCGTTTGGGTGATTACTGATGATCTTGATTGGGCCGTACACCCAAGAGGAGGGAATCAGTTAGTGGTCGTCCAGACGTACTTGGAGATCGATGGATATGCGGGGTACTAGGTGCCTCCGGTTTCGTTCAAACCCAGAACAAACTTGTAAATGGACTGTGTGTCTGACATAGGATTTCATTCTATGTGACTGATATCGGTTGCATGGAGTGGTTTGCATGTGTGGCATGCTAAGATGCAAATGATCAAGGCTTCTGTTGAAAAGCAAAGTCTTGTGGTGATGATCAAAGCACCGCATGTGTGGCGTAGCTTTGTGTAACGTTGATTCGTGAGCCTCACGCCCCGGTGTGATCGAAAAACGGGAGACGGACCTCTGGGAGGACATGCGTTTTCTTCTAGCTAGGAGTGGCGTCAGTGCTTGAACTGGCTGACGAGTTTGACTCATGTGGTTATTGGAATTGGACGCGCCTCGGATATATTGGTCATTCTCGAACCGATGGAGTCATTTAGTTGGCTCACCTACACCCCCAAAGGGCGGGGAAACACAGTATTCAGGATTACGTCTAATCCACATCGGTGGACCGGCCCTGTCGCTCCAAGGTCACTCGAGCTCTGACCTGAGACATGGGCTAGATTGTCTCAAATCGGTAAGGACTATCTTTTGCCTTGTATCACAGATGGAAATCCAACTTCCAATACGGGACATGTGCGGTTTTGATTGTAGAGCCTAGTATTGGCGGCATGATATATGGTACCCATGCCATCTATAATTGATATTTATGATTTGAAATTGTTTTGACACTATACACTTATAGTAATAATAAAATATGAAATTTCACGTATCAAGCATTCTCTGGCTATTATAAGGGAAAACCCTATCCCCCGGCTTGCGTTGCATTGTGTGATAGGACCTGGTTCTTATAATAGCTTCATTGTTCTTTATTTAGCATTGCGCTGTTGTTTTAATCATTGGTATTCTTGGGAGGAAACCCGTTCCGTGTTATACGGCGTGGTCCCTTGATTTACCGAACTTTAAAATAAAGATTAATAACTGTTTTAGCTCTCAGACCAATCCCATGACTGACCTGGAGTTTATTGTTTTAACCTAAACTCTGGGTGCCCTTATTTTGACACAGGCAGCTAGTAGTTTTGGTTTTTCATATTTATATTCGCAGGATCCTGGTTTACAGCTGGAATGATATCCGGAAAGCTTTGTATCCGTATATCTCCTTCAGTTGTGTATTGTATTATTTTCCGCTGCTATGTAATTTATTGTAATCTCTGATATTTATTGAATGTGTAATATTTATTCATACTCTGTATATTCTTGTATTCTGATGAATTATTGTAAAATACAATGAAAGGTTCTTCTGTTTGCGTTCCGATGTGGCTTGTCCTCGACTCAATCCGTTCTTTCCTAACCGGGGAAGTTCGAGTCGTTTCAGCTGGTATCAGAGCTTTGGTTTACAGAGCTCAGAGAATAAGATACATTAGGACCAAACGAAAGAATTCATCAGAGATTGGATTAGTAATATCCAATGGGAATGACTCGTTAGAGATAGGATCAGTAGCATCCTAGAACAAGTGTGAAGAGTATGTTTTTAAAATGAAAACAATTTTTGTTTTGAAATTTAAATCGTTGTATACGTATTTGAATATTTATTTTAAATTAATTTGGACAATCCAATATATAAAGATTTTGCATATATGTCTTGCAAATGTGTATTCGAAGTTTTAATGTATTGGATAGGTATAGAATCACACTCTACTTGCCTGGGGATAATTCTGGTGACGGGGCACCATCGCCAGTATTTATACTCGAGCGACGAAAGTGAGATTTCTATATATTTCCATTAGACTGGTGTGAGAACCAAAACTAGATAGGGCTTACTGTTGAGATTTGGCATTAAAATCGGATTTTTTGACTATATATCAAAATTATGAATTTGAAATGATAATCAACTAATTGATTGCTGATTGTGTTGTCTGATTATAGTTTGATTAATTAAAATGTTGAACCTTTAGCCAAATTGAACCAAATAGTAAATTGTATTGGAAATTGGTCGCATTTGCTTGCATATACATGTACTTACATTGAACAGGCCATAGCAAGGAGGCTAGAGCAGAATAATAAAATTGTTTGCCCGACAAATAGGTACATGTTTACAATAATTTACTGTTTTGTTTGGGTGATGATGATTTTATGAGCCGATTGGCTTTTTTTTTCTTTTGAGTTGAGAAGGCCATGGGAGGCTATATGAAATATCCCGAAGTCCCCGGTGCAGGGGAGGTTATGGCAAAAAATTTCAAAAATTTAGGGTGTTAGCCAAATATTTGAAAAAAAATTTGAAAAGTTCTTAGAAACTGAAAAGTTGAAGAACTTAAGCCATAGAGAAAATAATGAAAGTTGAGTTGATTTGTGAAACAACTGTCGGCTTCGTTCCTTCTCGGGGATGAAAAGTTTTAAGTGCGGGAGATTGTAATAACCCGGAAATCTGAGCTAATTTAAAATTTTATTTTGGCAATTTTAGCGAATTTTGAATATTTAAAATGAATTATTTTAAATAAAAACGATGAGAAATTTAGTTTGAATGGAATTAGAACGTATATATTTATATAGCTCGACGTTAGAATATAAATATTTATTTATATATATAAAAGGAATTGAAAATGGCACGGTAGTTCGATAATTCGATTTCAAATTTCAAATGAATGTACATGATTCAAAATAAACCGGATTTTAGTGAGACCAAAAATATTAGAATCTATTTGTGAATATCTTTCCAACGAATTCGAAATATTGAAATTTCATAACGGGAATCAAAAGTTATGCCTAGTTGAAAATTCAAAATAGTCGCTATGGAATTCAGGCCCTTAAAAATGGAAATTTTGCAAACGACCTCGGATTTCGATGAAACCACTTTTGTTGGATCCATGATGTCAAGTTATTTCTAGATCCCAATTTTCGTAATTTTTCGAACCAATATGTGAGCATGGCAAAGGAAAAGGCGTTTGACCAGTTTTAGTTGATTTTAATCGACTGGAAAATGGCCATTTTTCAAACGGTCTCAGAATTTGATGAAACTGGTTTTGTTAGGACCGTATCATCAGTACAAAGGTAGGAAATATTTTTCGGGAATTTTTCGAGTTAGTATGTGACCCCAGTAAATTGAAATGTGCGTTTAAAATTTAATATAAATATTTATATTTTAAATTAAACGAAAACCTATCAAAACAATCGAATCAGCTTACGACACTTATCCCATTGTGTTCGGAATGTGGGTAATTAGCTAGAGGCGACAGTCGTTGGTCTTTGTTTGGAGATCGATAGAAAAGTCAACTTTTTGAATTTAAATAGAATAAAATAATAATAAATATATTATCTCCTTTATACTAGTCAATGCCCCCCCTCGTTTTCAGATCTGAGCCCGAAATAAAAAAAAGAAGGGGGAAGAGCTACCATCGCTACTCCCATCAGAGCGCCACTGTGCCACAAGCGCGGCCACCGCCTCGTCTCCCCCTATCTCCTCCTCTCCTCCTCTATTCTCTCTCCTCGCGTGCGCCCCCTCCTATGCGGAAACCCCTAACTCCACCCCACAACGAAAACCCGCCGCGCCACCTACTGAAGCCCCACCTACCTCCGATGAACCCTCGGGAGACCCCACGCACCCCTACTTTCGACCAGACCTCGCGAGCCCCTCTTCCCCTTCGATTTTCTGATGATCCCCTCACCGATCAATGAAGTCTCTTGCCTCCCCTGCCACGCAACACGACGGTGAACCCCCCCCCGGCCATCCATTTCGGCTGTAAGCCCCTTTTTCTTATTTGTTTTTATTTTCAGAATTATATATGTATTAAAAATATGATTTTTATATTTGTAAAGTAATAAAATTTTGATTTTTATGATGGAAAAAATATGAGTTTTGTTAATGTAGTGAATTAAAAATATAATTTTTATATGATGTGAAGATTAAAAATATAATTTTTATAATATGGAAAGGTTAAAAATGTAATTTTTATACTGGTGACAGAAAAAATAATATGATTTTTATATAGTAGAGATCATAAAAATATAATTTTTATCCATGGAGTGATAATATAATAATGTGATTTTTATATATGTAGCGAGCACGGACGACGAAAGTGATAAAAGGCGAGCACGGCGAGATGTTCCACATATGTAGAGTCGTGGTGAATTGGTTTAGCTAGTCGGTGAGAATTTCTCACTTTAAATTTTCTTTTCTAGTTTAAAATATATACTAGGATGCAGACGGTGTTTAGTAGCACCCAACACCCGTCGTCCACAGACCATGGACGGCTTTTATGCTTGTGTGTTTGATTTTTATGTGTAGTTGATTGTGTGATGTGAAATGAAATAAAATATTTATATAGTTGAAATAAAATATTTTATAGTGGAAATTATTTTATAGTTAAAAATATATTTTGTAACGTGCATATGAAATGAAATAAAAATAAACAGATTGGACGATTTTCTTATATACACACATTTGACTGATATTGATTAGGACGATAAATTTTACACATCGCCCAACTGCACAAATAAAATCTGTGTTTGATTGTTTGAAACCCCTCACGGGTAATGGGATGATAAATGACGTACACTAATCCCAATAATTAGTTGTATGTCGATCGATTGATCGATAGACTGTTATAAGCGTTGAATACTTATATTTGATGCTTATACAGTGTAGAATGCACTTTGGATGATGGTTGATTATTTGTCGTTGTTGATATATACATTCGTTGTATGGAAGTCCATAGAAATAAAATCTATGGTAATTGACTGGGTCTCATTCCAGTTTTGAAATAGAATATTTGAAGAGAACTATTTGAATAAAATACTTGAATAGAAATATTTGAAATAGAATATTTGAAAATAGAAATATATGAAGCCGTGTTGATTAGATTGACGCCATTTTAACGTGAACGATATTTATATCGATTTTATTCATTTTATACGGAATATCGAAAGTGATTTCAAAATCTGATATTTTGAATAAAATTGAAATTCAAATTGAAATTGAATAGAATTGAATTCGAATTGAAATTGAATAGAATTGAAAACGAATTGAAATTGAATAGCATTGAATTCAAATTGGAATTGAATTAATTTGAAATTCAAATTGAATTGAAAACGAACCGAAATTGAATTAAAAATCGAATTGAATTGAAATCAATTTGAAAAGAATTTAAAACGAATTTATAAGGAAAAAATTCAACTTTGATTTGAATTTGAAATGAACTTGAAATCATTTCGAAAACGAATTTAAAACGATTTATAATATATGTTTAAAAGGAAATCGACGAAGTATATATTATATATATTATATATATAATATAATGGCCTAAATAGAACGCGCCGCGCCGCGGGAGTTCGTGAATTTCGACCATTGACTTCGAATGGATATTGCGGGTGATCCGACGGTCGGATTCTCCTGAAACTGGAACCGTTAGGTTCGTATCGAAAAGAGCTTTCTAACGAAAATTAGAAATTTGAAATCTAACAGTTGGATTTGGAATTATGTCCAAATCAAATTTGAAAAAGGTCGTTGTAAGTGCAGTTCTATGGCCGTTGGTGGAAATCGACTGTACGGGCCTTGATAGAATTATTAAAAATATCAATAATTTGTGTAAAATCATAAGAAATGATTTATGAAGAATTGGGATGGAAAACTCCATATTTGAAAAGATAAAAATAGATTTTTATCGAAATGAACTAGTTTTGAACTAGAATAGTAATTTATTTATTTTAAAATAAATAAATTAGATTTGAAATGGTTTTGAAAATAACCAGAATTTCCAATAATTGCATTGGAATGGATTTGAATCGAAATTGTCTTCGGAATATTTCGATGTTGGATTTCATGATTATACAGATGTTGTTATGGAAATTTAAAAGATATATATATATATATATATATCGTTATTTCCAATATGATATTTGTTAGTCATAGAATTTGACATTGAATATAAGCCGATATATTTTCTATTCAGAGCCTTGTATTCAATATCAAATGTGATTTGGGTTTGTAGTGAATGGTGTCTTCATTAACACTGTTCTTAAGCCCAGCTGAGGTAAAGATTAAATCTTTTAATTTAGATTTAATGAAGTGTACCAATTAAATAATATTTAATTGGAATTGAATTGGTATTGATTTTTGGGTTTATCGTGAACAGTGTTTTAAACAACACTTGTTCTTTAACCCGATAATTAATGTAATGTGATTTTGGGTTGTCGTGAACGGTATCTTCAATAATACTGTTCTTAGACCCAAAGGAGTTAAGAAAATCAGAAACTAACTGGAGATTAGTTAAGTTGAATGGTTTCTAGGGTATTGATCTGATGTTGGTTTCGGCCTTCGGGGTTAATAGTTAGGGAATTGCTCACTTGCTAATTTACGGTTAGGGACTGATTGAAATGTGATGTGATTTTGGGGTTTATCGTGAACCGTGTTTTAAATGACACTGATTCTTTCACCTAGGTAAAGATTAAAACTAAGTTGAGTTTTAATGAATCTTTAATTAGATTGAAAAAAGATCGAGAATGGAGTATCACCAGTTTTGCTCCAGGCTATAGTTAAATCTTTAATTAATTTTGAACGTGAAATGGTAATTGAATTTACCGATAACACCGAGGTGTTAGATATGAAGTATTACCAGTTTTATTTCATGGGATGAATAGGTTAGGATTGGGAAATAAAATAAATGATCACTTCGGTGTGGTTCGCTAATCCCGACTAGTTTGAATTGATATTCAAAAGTAGATTAAAGAATAAATTTAAAGGATTTATCTTTGATAAAACTAATGGGAACCTTTCCCTAAGAATGTGAAATTTAGGAACTAACTGTAGGTGAGCTAAGCGGAATGGTTTTCTGGATATTGATCTGATGTTGGTTTCGGCCTTCGGGGTTAATATTTAGGGAATTATTCTCTTGTTAATTTACGGTTAGTGACTGATGAATTGGAATGAGGCGTATGTTGTGTTTAACACTTGTTTATTATATACGCGAGTTATTCAGAAAGACCGGGTTTATCCCATTCTGAATAACTGATACGATGATAAGTCAAAGATGAAGACGGTGGTCGAAGACCGGAGGTCTTCACGTCGTTTGGGTGATTACTGATGATCTTGATTGGGCCGTACACCCAAGAGGAGGGAATTAGTTAGTGATCGTCCAGACGTACTTGGAGATCGATGGATATGCGGGGTACTAGGTGCCTCCGGTTTCGTTCAGACCCAGAACGGACTTGTAAATGGATTGTGTGTCTGACATAGGATTTCATTCTAGGTGATTGATATCGGTTGCATGGAGTGGTTCGCCTATGTGGCATGCTAAGATGCAAATGATCAAGGCTTCTGTTGAAAAGCAAAGTCTTGTGGTGATGATCAAAGCACCGCCTGTGTGGCGTAGCTTTGTGTAACGTTGATTCGCGAGCCTCACGCCCCGGTGTAATCCAAAAACGGGGGATGGACCTCAGGGAGGGCATGCCTTTTCTTCTTGCTAGAAGTGGCGTCGGTGCTTGAACTGGCTGACGAGTTTGACTCATGTGGTTGTTGGAATTGGAGGAACCTCGGATATATCGGTCGTTCTCGAACCGATGGAGTCATTTAGTTGGCTCACCTACGCCCCCAAAGGGCGGGGAAACACAGTGTTCAGGATTTCGTCTAATCCACATCGGTGGACCGGCCCTGTCGCTCCACGGTCACTCGAGCTCTGACCTGAGACATGGGCTAAATTGTCTCGAATCGGTAAGGACTATCTTTTTCCTTGGTTAACAGATGGAAATCCAACTTCCAATACGTGACATGTACGGTTTTGATTGTAGAGCCTAGTATTGGCGACATGATATATGGTACCCATGCCGTCTATGATTGATATTTATGATTTGAAATTGTTTTGACACTACACACTTATAGTAATAATAAAACATGAAATTTCACGTATCAAGCATTCTTTGGCTATTATAAGGGAAAACCCTATCCCCCGGCTTGCGTTGCATTGTGTGATAGGACCTGGGTCTTATAATTGCTTCATTGTTCTTTATTTAGCATTGCGCTGTTGTTTTAAGCACTGGTATTCTTGGGAGGAAACCCGTTCCGTGTTATACGACGTGGTCCCTTGATTTACCGAACTTTAAAATAAAGATTAATAACTGTTTTAGTTCTCACACCAGTCCCATGACTGACCTGTAGTTTATTGTTTTAACCTAAACTCCGGGTGCCCTTATTTTGGCACGGGCAGCTAGTAGTTTTGGCTTTGCAGATTTATATTCGTAGGATCCTGGTTTACAGCTGGAATGATATCCGGAAAGCTTTGTATCCGTATATCTCCTTCAGTTGTGTATTATATTATTTTCCGCTGCTATGTAATTTATTGTAATCTCTTATATTTATCGAATGTGTAATATTTATTCATACTCTGTATATTCTTGTATTCTGATGAATTGTTGTAAAATACAATGAAAGGTTCTTCTGTTTGCGTTCCGATGTGGCTTGTCCTCGACTCAATCCGTTCTTTCCTCACCGGGGAAGTTCGGGTCGTTTCAGTATATATATTATTTTTTTCCTGCGATATCGCAGATGTCACTCCGTGCAAGGGAGACTCTACCGAATTTTTCTGGGAATTTAATATGTTAGAAATTTTTCAATATTTTGAAAAATATTTACTTATGGTATTAAAATGGTTTTTTGATGGGATTTGAAAATTAATGGGTTAGTAACGTTCTTTCCTACCTTAGCAATTTCGAGGACGAAATTAATTTAAGGGGGAAAGAATGTAACGACCCGTGTTTTTGGCAATCAAATATTTAATTTAATTTATTATTTTAAATATTATATTTGGAATATTTATGGATTTTTAACATTTAAATCATTATTTAAAACAAGATCGAACGATATATGTTTGAAAATGGCGTGCAGTTCGCAATATGGAGTTTTGAACTTCAATCGAATATACAGAATCCGATATAAGTCGGATTTATGTGAAACAAGAAATGTTGGAACCGTATTAATGATAATTTTCATATGAAAGGGAAAAATCCAGATTTCGTGTTATAAATTATAAGTTATGGCTAAATCAAAATTTGAAATAATCGCTATGGAAATTTGTTATTTAATTATAGGCCTTTAAAATGGCCCTTTTGCAAACGGTCTCTGTTTCCGATGAAACCAGTTTCATTAGGACCGTAACGTTAAATTATTGTACGGTGTTGAATGGCGTGGCAAACCGATGTCGTATGTGACCACGTCAGCCACAAACGCCCATTTAATTTCTATAGTGCGTAATTAATTTAATAAAGAGATATTTGAGTATAACTTGAGCAGACGATCGAATTAGGCCATGAAACCAATTCCGTTGAGTTCGTATCGTCAATTATAGCCAGGACAGGTATATAGTTTGTTATTCTTAGAGACCGGGTAATTTGGCGTCTAAAATTGCATCGCGGTGCACGTAAAAGTAGCCTACCGGGGAAACAGTCTCAGAATGCAACGAAACTGGTGCCGTTGGGTTCGTATTGAAGAATTGTTTTAGGATTTCAAAGTTTCAAGTTGATTGTATTTATCTAGTGATCGTGGAAAATTGAAATATGTGTTTATTTCTGGTTTTATAAAGGAAATTTTCCCAAACAATGTCAGAATTCGACGAAACTTGTCCCATTGGGTTCAGAATATTTTTTTATACTAAGATTAGTTTTTTAGTCATAAAACAGAAATCGTATGTAGTGGTTTTTAACGCGATTTCTCCACGACGATGTTTCATACATTTTAATATTTATGTTTTAATCCAGTAAAACTTTTCGCTGTTTCCTCGTTTGCCTTGAGCTCCACACCGTTGCATTCCTTGCGCACCAATCCATCCAATACCTTACCTGCCAAATTACAATAAAATAATGAACTGTGCCAACCAAGGTAATAAAAAAAGTAAAATTATTTCAGTAGCGTGCCCCCACACCATCATCTCGTATATGTACTTAACCATTTTGTCCACTTTCTCTTCAACCGCAAAACTTCCAAACCACAAACAAAATCAAAACCCCTCAACATTTAAACAAGACAGAGCGTCCTTAGAAGCAACAAAGAGGTACATGCTAGGTGGTTTGACTTGGAGCTGGGGAGACATCGGTGATGTGTGGTCGAGATGAGGCGGAGACAGTGGGGTATGTTTCGAACATGGTTGTAGTGTTTAGTGACGAAGAGAATCAGATCGGACCAGGGTGTGGGGTCAAGCCGGAGACGTTTGGGTGGACTGCCGAGGCAGTATGGGTGCAGTTGGGTACTTATGCGTTGGGGAAGTGACGGCGCAGTTCATGTTGGTGATAGGAGCACATGCATGTGGGGGGACATTCAGGTATGGGAGAAATGGAGTGGGTTTCGAAAAGAATTCCTATCGAAGACAAAACGAAGGATGCATGCGAGAAGATGTGGAAGTAACAGTGGAAGGCAGTTTGGTGAAGATCAGGGTTGGCCAGGAGGTCTCGAGGGATGAGGCGTTGCGGTTTATAGTGGGAAGAGCAGGGGGAAGCGCGGTTGTAAAGCAAATGGAGAGGAGAAGAGGCGTTTGAAAACGCACAGCAGTGGGATGACTTTCGGATTATAACAGGTAGAAGAGAACGCTGTTATATAATATTATATATATAATTATGCACAGTATATATAACGTGAATAGCCTAGAAAGTGACCACCGTAGATAACATGCGTATAACATGGCCTTGTTGTTATAATATGCCAAATTTTAATGTTATATATTTGCTCAAGTTAACGTCATGGCCACTTTTGACATCGGCTACAGGAAATTAAAATGTGCCTATGTGTTAATTTTCGGTCCCTAATTGAGTTTAAACTCTGCTGTTAATTTATGATTTCGAATGTGCTTTTATTTATATAATATATATTTATATGTATAAAACGTAAAGGACTGGAAAGACTTAGTTCGAAACGCCTAATCGAGGATTTATTATGTAAGGTTAGTCTAAGTTATTAGTATATATTTAAGTAAGATATAAATAAGTTATTAGTCCTAAGCTAATATAAAATGCCTGATGCCTTCCAAGCACGGGTATACGAATAGGCATAGTAGCCTATATACTGGCTAATCATGAATTATCAATGTAAATGGGTATTAAGTTATTTGTAGTATTACATTAAAGGGGTGTCTAACGAAGTCTGAAAGGTCCATGCGTGGACACGTGACTACCGGTTTGGCTTTGTGAGGAATGATTCACGTCCCCTTGGTTTTCAAATATTACAAGATTAAATTTACATAAGTAAGTTATTAATTAAAGTTAGAAAGTCAGGTGAATTCCCAGAGTTGCTGATCCAATTTGAAGCCATGCCTAAGTATATAGTGTGATGTGCCTAAACAAAGTATCGTGGCGTCCTCGGAAGTGTGAACATGCCCATGTATTAAGCTTTAATATGTAGTATATAACGTGTGGGATATTTTAAATGTGCCTAGCCTTTTTGCTGCCTAACCGACGTTAACAACCAACACAACAAAGATTAGTTAATAAATTTTTATTTGAGTTTTAATAATATAAAATTTTAAAGTGGCTGTATTAAATTCATACATCGGTCATACAGTGACGAAGTCGGATGAAACAAGAGACGAAGGAACCATATTGGCGAGCATTACATTTCAGAGTTGGTCTGGATAGAGCTGGATGCATCTGGATGCTTTAATTAAATTAAACACCTATTTAATTTAATTAAATCAAACCATTTTGACAGCAAATGAAATCAAGGTGAGTTAAACTCACTCAGTGTTCCCATTTATATTTTATATAAATTGGGTTTTCATTTTGTGTGCTCTGCTTGCCAATGGTTGACTGTTTGCTAGTTATATATTTAATTGCTGATTTAACCGATGAAATCAAACCGTCGTTTAATTTCAGTGAAATACCAAATCGTTATTCTAACGATTGGTTCCAATAAAGGTGACTCACCTTGATTAGTCACGTTTATAAAATAAACGTGTTTGAATTGTTTGATGAATTGAATTGCTTGTGAATTGGTTGGTGTTAATGGTCGTTATTTATTGTTATCAGTTAAATGAAACTGAATAATCTGTTTGGGGATAACAATTTGTATACAGGGAAGAGCAGGTTGGGGGATCCAGCCGGAATCCTCAAATATATTATTTATTTTCATATTATCATATATGAACTGTCATGATTGAAATATTGAGTTTGGTAGTGACCATTGAATGAAAAGTTGACCTGTGCGGTGTTTTAACCAATGGGCTATATTGGTTGAGTAATCGCTAGTGAATTGCCTTAAGGAGATGATATCGATTTACTGTCTGGTAAATTGATAGAACTGAAGTTATAAAATTTATTTTATAACTAAGCATAAGTTTTGAAATATGTATTTTGAATTAAAGTTTATAAAAAGAATAAATATATATTATTTATTATTTAAGTTAATAATTGGTTTTATAAAGACAAATGCTGATGGTAATCAGATTTAGAAATACATGAATAGAAATTAACCTAACGGTTAAATTTGGATAATGGTTTTGTTAAGAAACAATTTAATGGAATTATCTTAATTAATTAATTATATTATAAATTAATTAAAAAGGAGAAATGAATTGAATCGGTTAATGAGATAACCGGATTTAAGTTGACTAAGTTAACATTTTTAACTGGGATTGACCATTAAATTAGTTTGTATTGAATTAACCCAATAGAAGAGTTTAATGAATATTGTTTAGATTTTAATAAGATTTAAAAAGGGATTTTTTTTATTTATATTAGTAAATTAAGGAATTAACTACTAATGTAGTTAATGATTGAATAAATTATTATTATTATTATTATTGAAAATTACTTTTTCATGGGAATTCATTTAAAAAGTAGTCTAAGTGAAAAGAAATCTAGTTGATCGGTGAAAAATTTATTAATAGGTTTTGTTTAAGCCTGAGTTTTGTAACAAAATTATAAAAAAAGGATTTTTAAGCATATATTATAGCTTAAATAAATGTCACTTAATTATTTGAATTAAATAAAAAGGAAATTGAGATAAAAGGTTTTATAATAAACCAGAGTTATATGAAAGAGGTTTGAGGCATTATATCGTTAATTCTAAATTAACGTTATTTAAGAATGTGATTAAATGAAAGTGGGAGATTAGAATGAGATATTGGGTATTGGGATTTCAACTTATATTTATCTTCAGATATGAACGTTGTTGACTAAGGTCTGAGAGGTAATTAAAATACCCCAACTTGGGCGACATCAGGATTAACTGAGGATGATAGTAGTTGAAATGGGAAAGTAAGTTGGTAATGATTTATTATTTCCATTAAAGAAATAATAAGGCGATGTTTAATGAAGATTTAGAAAAATATTAAATGATGATTCCAAAGAGAAAAAAGAAATATAAGGGGATTGCGTTGAATTATAGCGACGTTTTAGAGCGAGAAAGGAAACGGAAAGTTTTGATTTATTTTATCAAAATAACATCAATTTATGAGTAATAAGTTAAAGTGATTTTCCAATATTATATAATATCAAAATGTGGCTAATGTTTTGTAAATGGATAGAGACAACTGACTTTCCTAAGGATTGAAAAGAATTTGTGTAACGACCCGGATTTTTCCCGACCCGATCGATCACAAAATCGACCAAGACCGTTCAAATCCCGCGTACGTTAACTTTGGGAATACAACAACATCAGAACAGATAACAAAGACTTTTATAACATCAATAATAAATGTTACATCAGAGTACAGAATATATCAGAGTACATTAAATATAATACAGCGGAAGGTAAAATTACAATAATTAATACAATACACAGCGGAAGACTTTAATGCTCTGGACACAGCTTTAAGCTTCGATCCAGGTTCCTGCTGAAGAGATAAAGATATCTGCAAAAAGCTACTCGACTGCCCGTGTGGAAAGAGGGCACCCGAGTTCGCAAAGTGAAACAAACTACGGGTCAGTCATGGGACTGGTATGAGAAATCTAACTAACTTAACTAATAAGAAGGCTAATCACAGGACCACGCCGCTAACGTGGAACGGGTTTACTCCATTGGATTGCCAGCACATAAGATAAGTAAATCGTCAAATAACGCAATGCTTTTTAGAAAAATGAAACCATTATAAGACCCAAGTCCCATCACACAATGCAACGCAAACCGGAGGATAGGGTTTTACCTTATAATGGTCAAAAGATGATAAATACGTAAAACGATATTATTATTAGTGTGTATATGTTTTAATAAAAACATTTCAAAATAAATGTATCAATCCTAGACGGCATGGGTACCATATATCATGTCGCCATACTAGTTATACAATCAAAACCGCATGGGGCGTATTGGAAATTGGGTTTCCATCATGAGTCAAGGCTAGGAACGACCTCCTGACCGATTTGAGACACTCTAGCAATGCCTCAGGATCACACCTACGAGCAACCCTTGGATACAACAGGGCCTGTCCATAAATAACGTTAGTGGATTAGTTATGCCTGAACACACACATCCCGGTCCTATTGAACCTATAATACGGCCGTTGGCGACCGCAAAAATCCAAGTACTCGAAAATTCCATCATCCACATAAGTAAAATGTCAGCGCTGGTAGGTACCTGACACCACTATAAGCTAGAAAGAAACGTGTGCACTCCCTGCGTTCCCTTGCTCCATTTTAGACTCTACCGGTGTCTGAGGCTCACGAAGTCACGCTACACAAAGCTATGCCAAAATAGGCTATGCTTTGATCATCCCACAAGTCCTGCTTTGCAACAAAGCCTTGATCATTTGCATCTTGGCGTGCCACGTTGACATTTCACGCCATGCAATTCATAACTATTAACACACAACCTCTAAGGGTGTTTAGCAAGAGAATAAATTCTACGCCACCAACGGTTGTATATTAATAGAAATCAATTTACAAAAAATGAAATTCAACGTCAGACATGCATCCATTTATAAGCTTATGCTCTGGGTCTGAGCGAAAGCCAAATCCGTACGAATCAACACTACGTCCGAATAACTACCACTTAATCCCTGTCCTGGGTGCAAATCAGTCCAGAGCATCAGTAGTCCTCATCCATTCGATGTGAAGATCGCCGGTCTTCAACCACCGTCTTCATCTTCGACTCTTGATCGTAGTAGTAATTATTCAGAATGGGTTAAACCCCGACTTTCTGAATAACTTGCGTATTTTATAATTGAAAATCAAGTGTTATAAAACACATCCAACGTCTCATTCCAATTCAGAATATTCTTTTAATAGAATATTTATAATAAAGGGAAAGATTCCCATAAATTAAATCAAAGATAAATTCTTATAAATTCATTCTTTTAAACATTCATTAAAACTCCAATTTGATTTTAATATCAAAAATCATTGTTAAATGATTATTCAATTCTTAAGGAATTAACCTTGTCTTTAATTGGGTTAAAGAACCAATGTCTTTTAAAAACATTGTTCACGGTAAACCCAAAGCCATATTCTATTAAATATGAAATTTTCACAGAAATCAAGTCAAAACATAATCGATATAAATTCCTGTATCGGACAGATAATATAAATGGAATAATGGCAAAGCCTTTTAAATTCCATATATAGTATCGGTCTTCTTTTACAGAAACCTATCTCTATTATTATCAAACTGAATTTCCACTCAATTCCAATTTAATTTATTAAATTGGAAAACTTTGCTTTAGAATCTTTCTTTTAAATCTTAACAAAAAATTTAAAATTTTACATCATATTTTCACTGTAAATTGGATTAAAGAACAAATGTCGTTTAAAACATAGTTCACAATAAACCCAATTCACATATCATTTCATTTCAATTACAAAATATAATTGAAACTCTAAAAATCTTAATTAAGAGATTTAATTTTTAGTTAAAAACTAGTTTACTTCAATAGAAATATATTTTCTATTCTTTTGTCCATCCTAGAACGGACATAGAAATCATCATTTTAAAATTTGTTAAATCTTATTTAAAATATTCATTATCTTAAAATTATTCTTTAATAAAAGATTCTTTATATAAAATATCCTTTATAGTGCAGTATTCTTTATTTTAAGAGATATTATTTTATAATGTTCTTTATTCCAAATATTCCTTATTTTTAAAAGATATTCTTTATTTAAAAGAAATCCTGAATTGGAATGTGACTCACTCAGTTACCATATAACTTTGGTTATATGGCTTTCATACATTCATGTACATGACAATAAAAATAAATAATCATCAGACATCCATTCACATCCAAAGTGAAGTTTATAACTGGGTGAGTATTAAAATAAAATCATAACACTCATCGCAGCTTGTCAATCTATCGATCAACATCAACTAAACATTGCGACTAGTGTATGTCAATTCATCCCAACACCCGTGTGGGGTTTTCAGCCAACAACAGTTCATAAAATATAAATGATTGGTTAAAGAATTCAACCAATTTAATTCTGCTAACATATTGATGATAAAGGAAATAACACGTTATAATAATCCTAATGTTGAGCAAAAATATATTTTACTCATATAGTCTCCCTATACATTTCTATTCTTTCAGATATTAGCATTAGGAATGTGTTTTTAATGTGAAACATATTTCATAGTGAAATATGTATATTTTCAAATCTTTCAAATATTAACATTAACAATGTGTTTTTAATGTGAAACATATTTCATAGTGAAATATGTATACTTTCTAATCTTTCAAATATTAACATTAACAATGTGTTTTTATTGTGAAACATATTTCATAGTGAAATATGTATACTTTCTAATCTTTCAAATTTTAACATTAACAATGTGTTTTTAATGTGAAACATATTTCACAGTGAAATATGTATACTTTCTAATCTTTCATTTGCAATAGAGAACATAACTAAAAAATGTATTATACTCTCTACGCTATATTTGCATTGCAAATGCAAATAAAAGGTTAACTTTTATTCCTAAGGTTTATTTACATTAGATTGTACAAATAAAAGATGCGCTTTTATTTCTATGTAATATTTGTATTGAAAACTACAAATAAAAGAATGAATTTTATTTCGATGTCATATTTGTGTTGGAAATACAAATACAAATATGAACCTAAACCCTATGTTAATATTTTGTGTCAAAGGACAAAATTAAAAAGACATTCATTTTTTTTATGTGTATTTGTGTTAAGAACACAAATATATAAAGATGATTTATTTTCTATGTTTATATTTGTATTGAAAACATAAGTAAAAAGAATGACTTTAATTACAATGTACATTTACATTTGTGAAGGTACATAAAAGAATAAACTTTGTTTTCAATGCATACTTACATTTGTAAATGTAAATAAAAGAATAAACTTCATTTCCAATATTTATTTGCATTAGTGAATGCAAATAAAAGAATAAATTTTGTTTTCAACATATATTTGCATTGGTGAATGCAAATAAAATAGTATATTTTATTTTCAATTCTAGGATAACAAAAAAGGGTATTTTATACTAACATGAAGTTTATAACTAAAATGACACATTTCATATCACATGACATTTATAGTTAAAATGACAATTTTTAATCTAATACAACATTTTATAACAAAATGTTGTTTTGTTTCTTGTGTAACATTTTTAACAAAAGTGTACCTTTACTTCCAAATACAAAATTTTAAACAAAAATGTCTTTTTATTTATAATGCAACCTTTCTAGCAAAATGGAGTTTTAAATCTAACGTTACATTTTATAACAAAAATGTACTTTTAATCTCATGTAACATTTTATACGAGAATGTATTTTTAAAGCTAATGTAACATTATCTAAATAAAATGATGTATATAATTTCAACCTTTAAATGAAAACATAACCACATTGAAAATGTAGTCTTTTTATTGAAAACAAAAAAATGTAATCTTTTAAATGAAAACAAATAACAAAAAAAAATGTAATCTTTCTGTTGAAAACAAATTGACATAATAAAATGTAATATGTCTACTCTTTATATTACTTCTAACATGTCAACAAAAATGTAACCTTGAAATCAATTCTTTTTATTGTCTTTAATTTGACAATAAAAATAAATACATCTTTAAAATCTATTCTCTTTATTGTCTTTAATTCGGCAATAAAAATGTATCATTAAAATTTCTACTTTTTATTGTAAGCAATGTTACAAAAAAAAAAGTCATCTTTTAATTCCGTTCCTTTTAATGTAAATAATATTACACAAATATATATTCATATTTTTGTTGAAAAACTAGTTCAACAAAAAGACATAAAAATGTTCGTTCTATTTTTGTTGAAAATCTAGTTCAACAAATATAACAAAAATGTTTGTTTCAATTTTGTTGCAAATTCTGTTTTAACAAATATCACAAAAATGTTTGTTTCCATTTTAACAATCATGTCCACATGGTAATTATATCGAATTGGAAAAATATTCTAATTCAATAAAAAGAAACAACGTAATCTTTTAATCTGAATCTACAACTTAAATAAATAAATAAATAACAAGGAAATTTGTTTGTTTGGACAAATTTATCCAATTCAAAACCGTAACCAAAATGATATTTTGGCAATTTAATGTCAAGTAAATTAAACACAACAAATAGAATATTTCCAATTGGTATAAATTTATAAACTAATCCAATTCACGAAAAACAAGATTATATTTTTAATTGGATTAAAATTTACAGTTTTAATCCAGTTTACACAACACGACCATATTTATCAGATTCGAACAGATCAGATCTACATAAAATATAAAACAAATCAATCACCCAGAATTTCATCACATCACTGAACAGATTTGCCAACATACATACAATTATTTATCAGCGAGAATAATGAATAATTAAATTAAAAATATTTAGAAATCACACATTCGTTCGCGAAGTTGTCAAAATTTCAACCGCTTAGAATTACCCCTTTTGCAGTCTATGATTGTAGAGCTTCGTCGTACGATTCCACAGGATCTGAAATTATCGAATTTCGTGTACTTACGAATTAATTATTGTCAAAATACGATTGATAATTAAACTTTAAAATTAAATTAGTAAAGTAATTAAGGTTTTTAAACCTTATTCTTCCTCTGATTAATTCGGCCGTAAGCTTTTGCAATTGTTCAATCCTAGGGTTAGATTTTGGTTCCAATCCGTTCCACTTCGACTCGATCAGAACTCGCCACGCCAGGGAGCACGGAAAGGCGAGCAAGGGGGGCCCACAATGGCTGAACTCGGTGGCGTGTAGGGGGAGGCCGACGGTTGAGACGACCCGATTTCCCGTTCTCACGGAAACAAGGGCTATCTTTGGAATATAACACAGAAACAGATAATAGCAGAATAGAATTAAATAAATACACCAGATAATGAACAATAAAATATACTGGATAAAAGTAATCATTAGAGTTCCATAGTATACAGGATCTTACTTAGTACAAATACAGTTCAGCTATACATAAATGTCTACAGCAGAAATAAACAAAATATGTACAATAGGAGCTGAACAGCATAAAAAGGAATAAGTGATAGAATCCATCTTCAGCTCCAGCCATCCAGAAAAAGAACCAGCTAAACCTGAATACAAGGCTGCCCGTGTAGAAAAAGGGGCACCCGAGTTTGAAAGTGAAACAAACTACGTGTCAGTCATGGGACTGTTATGAGAAATCCACTCAACACATATATAATTGGCTAATCACAGGACCACGCCACTTTCGTGGAACGGGTTTACTCCATTGGATTGCCAGTGCTTTAAAACAAATCTTTCTTTTAAACATCGCTATGCTTTTTATAAAAATGAAGCCATTATAAGACTCAGTTCCCATCACACAATGCAACGCAAACCGGAGGATAGAGTTTTACCTTATAATGGCCAAAATATGATTGATACGAATAAAACAAAGGCATTTGATATTATTGCTAGTGTTTATATGTTTTGAAAACAATTTCAAATCATAACTATCAATCATAGACGGCATTAATGCCCCATACCACTATGTCGCCATATATAGGTATACAATCAAAACCGCACAGTCACGTATTTGGAAATTGGTTTTCCGTCATGAACCAAGGCAAAAGATAGTCCTTACCGAATTCGAGACAATCTAGCCCATGTCTCAGGAACAGCCGCAACTGCCCCTTGGAGCGACAGGGCCGGTCCACCGATGTGGATTATTATGCCTGAACACTACGTCTCCCCGCCTTTTGGGGCGTAAACGAGCCAACGAATGACTCCATCGGACCCGGATCGTCCGATCAAACCGAGGCGCCTCGCAACAGCAACAACCACATAGGTGAAAAGTATATAAATGTCAGGGCTGGTAGGTCACTGACACCACCCTAGCTAGAAAGAAACGCATGCCCTCCCTGAGGTCCTTCTCCCGTTTTAGGTTCATACCGGGGTGTGAGGCTCGCGAATTCACGTTATACACAAAGCTACGCCACACAGGCGGTGCTTTGATCATCACCACAAGACTTTGCTTTTCAACAGAAGCCCTGATCACTGCATCTTAGCATGCCACACAGGCAATTCACGCCATGCGATTGATGTCCATCGATATACAACCTCTGAGCTCGTACGTCTCAGAGAAGGGCGTTAAGAAAAAGAATAAATTCTCCGCCGCCAAACAGATGTATATTTAACAGAGATCAATCAACACAGAATAAAATCCAATGTCGGACACACAGTCCATTTACAAGTCCGTTCTGGGTCTGAACGAAACCGGAGGCATCAATTCCTCGCATACCCGTACAATCAACAATATGTTTGGACGGCTACTACTTCAATTCCTTCATGGTAGCTACTCCAATCACGAGCATCAGTAGCGCCCATCCATCCAATGTGGAGATCGTCGGTCTTCAGTCGTCTTCGACTCTTCGACTTCTCAACGTCGATCGATTATTTGAAATGAGATAAACTCGGCCTTTTCAAATAACCCACGTATATTTAGATTTTCAAACCAATTAATCATAGGGTTGAACTATTCAACATTCACATTACAGTTATTTAGTTATAATTTTCACGTCAAATACATTCAACCATCACATATCAAGCAAACACAACAAAATTGGTTTATTTTCACTCTATATCGTCTATAGCACTTAATAACGATATATCGCCATTTTTATTTAATTTAAAACGGCCATATTTAATTAAACGACGTTTCAGGTCGTGCCGACGCACTGGCGCTGCTTTCTACTAATTTTGTTTTACACATATAGGAAAATCTAACCGTTGGATCTTCACAAATTTTACATCATTAGGAAGGTCTTTTCAAAACGAATCCAACGGTTCCAGTTTTAGGAAAATCCGACGGTCGGATCTTCCACACTAACCATTTGAAGTTACGATTTCAATTTACGAACTGCAGCGTCGTTATTCGATTTAATTTAATTATATTTATATATATATATATAAATATAATCGTTTCTGGCGCTGTTTTTCACTAATTTTGAATTAAACATTCCAGACAATTCAACCGTCGGATCTTCACAAAGTTGGTGCTGTAACACCCCGCCTCCGCTAGGGTCACGCGCAAAGGAATGCACTAGCTTTAGAGGGGCATTATTGGTAAACATGCACAGAAATATCACAAGACAGAACATATAAAATAGCGGAAGTAAAATCGAACTTTCATAAACATGAATACATAAGGTCTAAAGCCTTTTACATCAGAGTACATCAAAACCTGTCTTGCAATAGTAAAGAAGCATAAAGACTTTTTCATAAATTATTCCCCAAATAAAAACAGTAAAGTAGCCATAGCCAGGAAAAGTCCAAGCCATCCATGATGACCTTCAAGCAGAAGAAGTCCGAACTAAACAGCAGTGTTTCCTCCCTGTAACCTGGGGGGGGGAACGGAAGAAAAGAGGCGAAACAAAACGGGTCAGTCAAAAAGACTGAGTAAGCCCTATCTACTGTTAGTATAAAAACTAGTAAAGTTAACTGACATGAGAAACTGAGATGAACATAAGCATGATAACAAGATAGATAAGCTAAACAAAAATAACAGGATGAACTACTGAACTTAGATAAACTAGGGTGTCGTGATAAACTACGGTGTCAAGATAAAACAAGGTATCACATTGTCAGGTTTCTATCAAGTATAATATCCCAAGATATCTATCGCGTATAACGTCCCATGGCATCTATCCTGTATATCTGCTCTGCACCTACCGTACGAGTACCCCAACTGTATTACGTGTTATCCGTGAATGACCCTTACTCAAAAGTCGTGTAATGGTCCATGTCAACCTAATATGCCGCGTATATAGGTTACTCAACTCACATGTTTCTTTCCATGTATAAGTTCAGTCCTTTGCCGTAGGCTGTACGGGCTTTCCCATGTAAACGGTTTATCCTTGAAGTTGTTTTGGACTGCAACCCTTGATCTAGTTGTGTTTCCTTACCATGAACTATCGCGCGTCCACTTAGGATTTATGCCACCTAGGACCGCTAGGGATTATGCTACCTAATGAACGTTTCCGTGTCTCGGTTTGGGTTTTGGCCACCTAGGACCACTAGGGATTACGCCACCCGTCAACCGCGCCCTTGATCCCACGTATGTATCGTGAATCGTTTTCCATGTCTAGATGCACATGTTCCCCAATGTGCCATCCGAGTTCCGTGCCAGGGAAAATCAAGAAATACGGAACTCGGTCGGGAGCTTTAAATCGTCTGCCGATGCAGATATCAAGGTCTGTTTTTGTACCCGTGGCTATGGTCCCACGTGACCCCTCCCTCAACTACTGAAAGGCAATCCAAGAAAAATCATGTATAAGAACCACTCCACGGCCCCACTATAGCCCACTTTCCTACGGGCCAACCTCACCCATGACTCGATAGCAAGCACATGGTCTGTTGGGGGTTCCCTGCCTTTCCGCACGTACACGATTAACTAAAGATGGTAGGTAGTCGGCGATGCGCTATCCAGGGCAAAAACAAGAATCGTCGACTCCACGCTAATCCATCCCAGTCTTTAGGTTGCTCGCATAGCAACCAAGGCATACTCTTGGTCCTTCTAACGCAGACCTTAACCTCTCATGGGCCTAGTATAATTACCTGGCAGCCCACAGAGGGATCCCAAGAATATCCTCACGTCCCCCGAAGCTTCCACTTCGGCACCCAGTGCGCTGGAGCTTTTATCCAAGTCAGATAACTTGCTCCCCCTCGTATACTAAGTGATGACCTACCGTATCAGGTTACTCATCGTTTTGAGAATTAGTCCTATGTCCTTAGCTAAGAATTATTACTTAGTTACCCTTAACTAAGGTTTACCACTTAGCTTCCTTTCCCGTTATCCTTGATTAACCACGGTTTTCTACCTAGTTCTTCTAGCTATGGTTTGTCTATTGGGTTAAGTGTTATCATTCAAGTCCATGACTTAACCCGCCCACGAATCACGTCAAAGATTGGCTATGTATTTAAGTTCAAGACTTAGTCCCACAAGTTGGTTAAGTGTACCCAGAGGCTCATGACTTAACCCTATCAAGTCAAATTGGTCAAGTACTAGCTTACCTTAATCCTATCGGATTATCTTGCTTGATCGATTAAGCATAGATTATCTTAACCCCATCAATTTATCGAGTCGGATTGGTTAAGTATAGGTTGACTTAACCCCATCCTCTAATCGTACTACAATGGTTAAGTATATTCTAAAAAGGTCTTGTGACTTGACCTTATCAGGTCCGCGTATTAGATTGGTTAAGTGTAAGTTACTTAACCCCATCAAATCATCATGTATAATTGGTTAAGTATAAGTTGCTTAACCCCATTAAATTATCACGTTAAGTTGGTTAAGTATTGGTTACTTAACCTCATTGAATTACCGAGTTTAAATTGGTTAAGTGTTTAACTTAACCCCATCGAATTACCGTGTTTAGATTAGTTAAGTGTGGATTACTTAACCCCATCTAATTACCGTGTCGGATTAGTTAGGTGCAAATTACTTAACCCCATCCCCTAACCATCTTGTATGGTTAAGTGTCATTAAGAAAACTTACTTAACCTTGCCAAATTATCATGTTGGATTGATTAAGTGTTGGTTAACTTAATCCCCGTCCACTAGTCGTATAAAAATGGTTAAGCGTCATTAGGCAAATCAAATCACTTAACCTACCCAACCTTGTCATGTTTTGTTAAGTATCATTAGCCTAACCTATTTACTTAACCCATTTACCCATGTCATATTTGGTTAAGAGTCATTAATCAAATTAACTTAACCCTATCATGTGGCATTAATTACTTAATGCACCCCAACCTCTCACATTAGACTTTGTTGTGGTTACTAGTTAAGCCGGTCGGTTCCGGGTAGCTTTACACCACAACTTAGTCTAACCTCGGGTTCAAGCACAACATGACCAACTTCTCACATTGGGTCCTATTGTTTGCAACTACCAGTTAGACCGGTCGGTTCCGGGTAGTTTTACGTTGCAAACTCAACCCAACCTCGAGTTGGCCACTTTCATGTTTAGTCTAGTGTCATGTTCATAGTCAAGTTTTCAAACAATTGGGTAGACGTAACTTAATAGGTAAATTCCCAATGGGTAGACCTAACTTAATAGGTAAATTCCCAAGCTTATGTTTTTATGCATACTTACATGTCAACTTCCATGTTATACTTCAAGTCATGTTTTCAAGTATAAACACATGTCATATTTAACGTTACATGTTGTCATGTTTATACCCATTTACCCAAGTCATATTCATGTCATTATGTTTCCCCATAATGTGACCCCAACGCTTTTTAAACTAGCATATACGTTCGCAACAACGTGATGGATTAAAAGAAGAGACTTGGCAAAGGAATGACAAAAATGGGTATTAAGCCACAAGTTAATCATGGTGGCAAATGAGGCACAAATGTGTTCATTAGCTTGCATGTTACATTCTTAAGCCTCAAAAACATGCATCAACCCAAACTTGGTACATAAGCGAATCATGGTGACAAAAGACATGGAATGATGGCTAGAAACTCGCATATATCATCATATAAGGATTATGACTTCATATGCAAGTTGACATAATGATTATGAAGATTCTCATGTTGCATAATGCAACATTTCAACATAAAGGTTGTGGCTTTTAGTTCATAAGATCAAGATAATGACTTCATAAACTTGCATAACATGATAGCATGCATCATTCTAATTAATCAAACCCAAACTTTCAACATGAACATTTAACTTCATAGTTAATATCTAAGAGTAGGGAAGGGCTTACATAGCTATGAAGGCACAAATCGAAATGCAAAACAAAGATTTTGATGAAGCCTATGCATGCCATCACCCAAAAACCCAAAGATGAACACTCCAAATCAACAAAAATACCATCTTTATGAACAAAGATCAAAGCTTTTGCCTTGAAATCAACTTGAGAAGCTCTCATACTAACATAGGGACTCTCTAATACTCTCATGATTATGAAACCTCTCATAGAAATGAAGTGGAGGCTAGGATAGTTGAGTGGAGGCCATGAGAGTAGCAATTTTGCCATAGTTTAGTTGCATGAATGAATAATGAGGGTTTAGGGGTAGGTTAGGGGCTTATTTATAGATTAGGCAAGTGTTTTAGGCCATAGGATTAAACCTCGATTCAATCCAAGCCACCAAAGTATGTCTTGGGGAAGAAGTCAAGTGTAGGAACCATCTAGGGCCTTTAGATTAAAGATGAACCATGAGAACCATCCAAATGCAAAATCTGCATTTGAGCGAATCGGCCCACGGGTTGACAGCCAAACACCCTGGATTAACCCCTAGTCGACCCAGCAGGCTCGGGTCGACCTCAAAAATCGGCCTGTTCGGTTATTCCCCTCTCCCAATTCGCTGTTTCGAACATGTTTGCATATTTATTTATTTAATTTTCAATTATATATATATATATCAATATATATATATTTCTCTGCGCAACCCATTTCACATAATTAAGTATCCTTTAATTTGGGAATTTTTCGTGAAACTTCGCGAGGCCGTATCTTGGTCATACGGACTCCGATTTTCGAAAACTCGGACTCTATTTCGCGTATTTTTCCGAGACGAACGCACTGGCATAGCCCGTTTCACCTGATTCAGAATTTAAAATTAAATTCTGCCTTGATTCTCGTCTTAGTCATGTTATCGAAATACGGGTTGTTACATTCTCCCCACCTTTTAGGATTTCGTCCCCGAAATCTCCAAGTTAGGAAGAACATATCCTACCGTCCATCATCCATCTACTCAAAACATCATCCACAAGCAACCATTGTCCTTAGATGATTTCTAATGCTGTATGAATATATGCAAGACGTGTGTGTACATGTTCCTTAGCTAATGCTAATGATCAGGCCTGAATAATCTTTCTAATGCAAAAATATGTATAGTGCCATGTATCCAACGTGTATGCAAATAGTCCTAGTCATATAGATACTATATGCGTGCACAATCATTCATTCATATGCAACAACCGCATGATAATACACTCGATTTCATCCATAAACAAGTATAAATACTCGTGCATATGCAATATGAAATGTGACCGAGTCAAGCTAGTATCTAATGTGTATTCGCGCATCCACGAGAAACCACTTGCAACCACTTGCAACCATATCAATCATAACATGTTTCAAATACATTTTTACATCCATAGGGTTCTACCTAGGATTCCCTGAAACATGGTCGAGAAGATAAACAAGACAAACTCCTTACGGGGTTTGTAACAGAAAATAGGACCGAGAGGATGTCCACAAAAGATAGCCTACAAGTAAGCTCTACCGAAAACAGGGATCAAGAATATACTCCCAAAAAGAGATATCATGAGCGTATCTAGTCTTTGACCATCAAAGTCGTCTTTCCTAAGCTTAATTCCATCGTGCCTTGACCGTCTTTTAACTTCACGATTTCGCAGCTTCTTATTTCCTGTTTCCATAACATGAGCTAGAACTCATTTCTTTGTCGCCTCTCGTTCCACTTGCACTTATCCTTTTCCTAGAATACTTGACGCAAACATGACTGCGTACTCATGACCTCATGCAAGCTTTCCAAAATTCACTAGTGAATTTCGGACCTCGTACCACAAGGTATTCCACATAGAAGAACTTTCTCTTGAAAGTAAACAGATGCCAACCAGGTTATCAAGCGCACTTACTTGGGTGATTTCCATAACCTGTGCATAAGTGAAATAAACCATCCGTCTTATCGGCGAACACCACTCGATCGGGCTTCAAATTTCCAATAAAGGCATCAAGGGATTCTAAGTAATTAATCATGACCGAACCCAAAAAGGTTACACGAGACTTCGAGGGTATTACCAAGGCTAGTCAAAGAGTCTAACTACCCTCCTATCAAAACCGAGAGTGGCACCCCTTACTGGATAACCACTTCATCCATAACCGAGGCATGTTATTCTCAAATCCAAAACAAGTCATGAATAAATGGACCGGTTCTCCACAGGACTTGAGACAAAAATGGGATTCTCTATTATGCTAGTACTTAAGGTGTAGAGACTCAACTATCGAAGCAAACTTAAATGATGCGGGGATCAAAACAAAGTCTTGGCGGGATGATAGAAAAGAAGAGCTAAACTTTTAATAAGATCGTTACCCTCCTTCCGAGGTACCCTAGAAATAAGAGCATACTATTACCCTCCCGATGATCTTGTCCTTGTCCCATAATACTTAACTATCCACCCCGTTTTACCATGCCAAAGGTACTCTCTCGTCATGGGTTTCATTTTTCATCTTTCTCCCTCCTTTGAGGACTAAGCCATACCAACTAGTTGCTCATCCTTAAGCTCGTATCCTTTATCCTCTTTCTCACAATCCTTTCTTATAACGCGGCCACTGGTCTCTCGAGAACCACCTCCATCGCATGGAAAGCACTTTCGTAGATAGAAAAGACTAGTCGCAGTTAAAACCACTGTGACTACAGATGGAGGAAAGAAAGGAAAAGAGATTCAATTAAGGAAACAAGGATAGTGCTAATGGCCTTTGGGGAATAGCCTTTTTCTTTTAAAAGAAAATTTTCTTGAAAAATGCTTCTTTATAAACGATTTTCAAATAGTTTTCAGAAGGTCTTTAAAAACTTTTGCCCAGTCTGGTAACCTTCTGCTCTGATACCAAATGTAACACCCCGCCTCCGCTAGGGTCACTCGCAAAGGAATGCACTAGCTTTAGAGGGGCATTATTGGTAAACATGCACAGAAATATCACAAGACAGAACATATAAAATAGCGGAAGTAAAATCGAACTTTCATAAACATGAATACATAAGGTCTAAAGCCTTTTACATCAGAGTACATCAAAACCTGTCTTGCAATAGTAAAGAAGCATAAAGACTTTTTCATAAATTATTCCCCAAATAAAAACAGTAAAGTAGCCATAGCCAGGAAAAGTCCAAGCCATCCATGATGATCTTCAAGCAGAAGAAGTCCGAACTAAACAGCAGTGTTTCCTCCCTGTAACCTGGGGGGGGAACGGAAGAAAAGAGGCAAAACAAAACGGGTCAGTCAAAAAGACTGAGTAAGCCCTATCTACTATTAGTATAAAAACTAGTAAAGTTAACTGACATGAGAAACTGAGATGAACATAAGCATGATAACAAGATAGATAAGCTAAACAAAAATAACAGGATGAACTACTGAACTCAGATAAACTAGGGTGTCGTGATAAACTACGGTGTCAAGATAAAACAAGGTATCACATTGTCAGGTTTCTATCAAGTATAATATCCCAAGATATCTATCGCATATAACGTCCCATGGCATCTATCCTGTATATCTGCTCTGCACCTACCGTACGAGTACCCCAACTGTATTACGTGTTATCCGTGAATGACCCTTACTCAAAAGTCGTGTAATGGTCCATGTCAACCTAATGTGCCGCATATATAGGTTACTCAACTCATATGTTTCTTTCCATGTATAAGTTCAGTCCTTTGCCGTAGGCTGTACGGGCTTTCCCATGTAAACGGTTTATCCTTGAAGTTGTTTTGGACTGCAACCCTTGATCTAGTTGTGTTTCCTTACCATGAACTATCGCGCGTCCACTTAGGATTTATGCCACCTAGGACCGCTAGGGATTATGCTACCTAATGAACGTTTCCGTGTCTCGGTTTGGGTTTTGGCCACTTAGGACCACTAGGGATTACGCCACCCGTCAACCGCGCCCTTGATCCCACGTATGTATCGTGAATCGTTTTCCATGTCTAGATGCACATGTTCCCCAATGTGCCATCCGAGTTCCGTGCCAGGGCAAATCAAGAAATACGGAACTCGGTCGGGAGCTTTAAATCGTCTGCCGATGCAGATATCAAGGTCTGTGTTTGTACCCGTGGCTATGGTCCCACGTGACCCCTCCCTCAACTACTGAAAGGCAATCCAAGAAAAATCATGTATAAGAACCACTCCACGGCCCCACTATAGCCCACTTTCCTACGGGCCAACCTCACCCATGACTCGATAGCAAGCACATGGTCTGTTGGGGGTTCCCTGCCTTTCCGCACGTACACGATTGACTAAAGATGGTAGGTAGTCGGCGATGCGCTATCCAGGGCAAAAACAAGAATCGTCGACTCCACGCTAATCCATCCCAGTCTTTAGGTTGCTCGCATAGCAACCAAGGCATACTCTTGGTCCTTCTAACGTAGACCTTAACCTCTCATGGGCCTAGTATAATTACCTGGCAGCCCACAGAGGGATCCCAAGAATATCCTCACGTCCCCCGAAGCTTCCACTTCGGCACCCAGTGCGTTGGAGCTTTTATCCAAGTCAGATAACTTGCTCCCCCTCGTATACTAAGTGATGACCTACCGTATCAGGTTACTCATCGTTTTGAGAATTAGTCCTATGTCCTTAGCTAAGAATTATTACTTAGTTACCCTTAACTAAGGTTTACCACTTAGCTTCCTTTCCCGTTATCCTTGACTAACCACGGTTTTCTACCTAGTTCTTCTAGCTATGGTTTGTCTATTGGGTTAAGTGTTATCATTCAAGTCCATGACTTAACCCGCCCACGAATCACGTCAAAGATTGGCTATGTATTTAAGTTCAAGACTTAGTCCCACAAGTTGGTTAAGTGTACCCAGAGGCTCATGACTTAACCCTATCAAGTCAAATTGGTCAAGTACTAGCTTACCTTAATCCTATCGGATTATCTTGCTAGATCGATTAAGCATAGATTATCTTAATCCCATCAAATTATCGAGTCGGATTGGTTAAGTATAGGTTGACTTAACCCCATCCTCTAATCGTACTACAATGGTTAAGTATATTCTAAAAAGGTCTTGTGACTTAACCTTATCAGGTCCGCGTATTAGATTGGTTAAGTGTAAGTTACTTAACCCCATCAAATCATCATGTATAATTGGTTAAGTATAAGTTGCTTAACCCCATTAAATTATCACGTTAAGTTGGTTAAGTATTGGTTACTTAACCTCATTGAATTATCGACTTTAAATTGGTTAAGTGTTTAACTTAACCCCATCGAATTACCGTGTTTAGATTAGTTAAGTGTGGATTACTTAACCCCATCTAATTACCGTGTCGGATTAGTTAGGTGCAAATTACTTAACCCCATCCCCTAATCATCTTGTATGGTTAAGTGTCATTAAGAAAACTTACTTAACCTTGCCAAATTATCATGTTGGATTGATTAAGTGTTGGTTAACTTAATCCCCGTCCACTAGTCGTATAAAAATGGTTAAGCGTCATTAGGAAAATCAAATCACTTAACCTACCCAACCTTGTCATGTTTTGTTAAGTATCATTAGCCTAACCTATTTACTTAACCCATTTACCCATGTCATATTTGGTTAAGAGTCATTAATCAAATTAACTTAACCCTATCATGTGGCATTAATTACTTAATGCACCCCAACCTCTCACATTAGACTTTGTTGTGGTTACTAGTTAAGCCGGTCGGTTCCGGGTAGCTTTACACCACAACTTAGTCTAACCTCGGGTTCAAGCACAACATGACCAACTTCTCACATTGGGTCCTATTGTTTGCAACTACTAGTTAGACCGGTCGGTTCCGGGTAGTTTTACGTTGCAAACTCAACCCAACCTCGAGTTGGCCACTTTCATGTTTAGTCTAGTGTCATGTTCATAGTCAAGTTTTCAAGCAATTGGGTAGACGTAACTTAATAGGTAAATTCCCAATGGGTAGACCTAACTTAATAGGTAAATTCCCAAGCTTATGTTTTTATGCATACTTACATGTCAACTTCCATGTTATACTTCAAGTCATGTTTTCAAGTATAAACACATGTCATATTTAACGTTACATGTTGTCATGTTTATACCCATTTACCCAAGTCATATTCATGTCATTATGTTTCCCCATAATGTGACCCCAACGCTTTTTAAACTAGCATATACGTTCGCAACAACGTGATGGATTAAAAGAAGAGACTTGGCAAAGGAATGACAAAAATGGGTATTAAGCCACAAGTTAATCATGGTGGCAAATGAGGCACAAATGTGTTCATTAGCTTGCACGTTACATTCTTAAGCCTCAAAAACATGCATCAACCCAAACTTGGTACATAAGCGAATCATGGTGACAAAAGACATGGAATGATGGCTAGAAACTCGCATATATCATCATATAAGGATTATGACTTCATATGCAAGTTGACATAATGATTATGAAGATTCTCATGTTGCATAATGCAACATTTCAACATAAAGGTTGTGGCTTTTAGTTCATAAGATCAAGATAATGACTTCATAAACTTGCATAACATGATAGCATGCATCATTCTAATTAATCAAACCCAAACTTTCAACATGAACATTTAACTTCATAGTTAATATCTAAGAGTAGGGAAGGGCTTACATAGCTATGAAGGCACAAATCGAAATGCAAAACAAAGATTGTGATGAAGCCTATGCATGCCATCACCCAAAAACCCAAAGATGAACACTCCAAATCAACAAAAAATACCATCTTTATGAACAAAGATCAAAGCTTTTGCCTTGAAATCAACTTGAGAAGCTCTCATACTAACATAGGGACTCTCTAATACTCTCATGATCATGAAACCTCTCATAGAAATGAAGTGGAGGCTAGGATAGTTGAGTGGAGGCCATGAGAGTAGCAATTTTGCCATAGTTTAGTTGCATGAATGAATAATGAGGGTTTAGGGGTAGGTTAGGGGCTTATTTATAGATTAGGCAAGTGTTTTAGGCCATAGGATTAAACCTCGATTCAATCCAAGCCACCAAAGTATGTCTTGGGGAAGAAGTCAAGTGTAGGAACCATCTAGGGCCTTTAGATTAAAGATGAACCATGAGAACCATCCAAATGAAAAATCTGCATTTGAGCGAATCGGCCCACGGGTTGACAGCCAAACACCCTGGATTAACCCCTAGTCGACCCAGCAGGCTCGGGTCGACCTCAAAAATCGGCCTGTTCGGTTATTCCCCTCTCCCAATTCGCTGTTTCGAACATTTTTGCATACTTATTTATTTAATTTTCAATTATATATATATATATATATATCAATATATATATATTTCTCTGCGCAACCCATTTCACTTAATTAAGTATCCTTTAATTTGGGAATTTTTCGTGGAACTTCGCGAGGCCATATCTTGGTCATACGGACTCCGATTTTCGAAAACTCGGACTCTATTTCGCGTATTTTTCCGAGACGAACGCACTGGCATAGCCCGTTTCACCTGATTCAGAATTTAAAATTAAATTCTGCCTTGATTCTCGTCTTAATCATGTTATCTAAATACGGGTTGTTACAGGTGCCGTTGGAAAGAAATCTCCAAGGCGAACCCAACGGTTGAGGTTTCGGAAATATCCAATGGTCGGATCTTCCGCACTAGCCGTTTGAAATCACGGTCTCAAAATATGAACTGCACGGCCACGTTTCGATTTAATTATATTTATATTTATATATTTATATAAATATAGTTCATTCAATGATTTCCATATCGTTTTCACTTCAAATATTTTTCTAACACCTTAAAATTTTGGAAAATTTCGCCAGAACCTCCCCTGCACCGGGAGCATTGGGAAATCGCAAATAGCGTTCCCTGTCCTTCTAATCTCAAAAAGAAAAAGAAAAAGCCAAGCGGCTAGCCAACAGGCTCATAAAATCATCACCCAAACAAAACAGTAAATGTGTACCTATTTGTCGGGCACAAAATTTTATTCCTCTTCTCTAGCCCCTTTTGCTTTAACCTGTTCAATAGATATGCATGCACATATATACAATCTCTAACATTTATCATTTTCCATTCAATTTCATATTTGACTTGCTTTGGTCTAAAAACACCATTCATTCTAATATCCCATGCATAGGCTAAAATCGTATCATTAGCTAGTTAATGTATATTTCAACTCATGCACGTTTATTCAAACCAGTGGTTATTTTTAACACTTCACATTTCAAAGATGATAATTTTGGCGAACTAAAGTAGATTTCAACACATGACTATTTTATTTAGTTCCTATGCATGTTAAAAATAATATTTCTACCACAAATATTTGTTTCAACGTCTGCATATCTTTAGTATATCACACATATGATAAAAACGATATTTTTATCATTTAAAATATTTATTCAACCAATGTGTGGTTTCAACATTTCATAGTTTCAATAAAAATGTAATTTTTATCGTTCAATCTTTTTATTCAACACATGAACCTTTCCACTACACACACTTCTCAACAAATGAGTATTTCCACACATGGACAATTTATTTATGTTGTTCATATTAGAAAGATGGGATTTTTATGATTGAAAGTATTTATATAAGGCGAATATTTTTCATGTTTCATATATATATAAAAATGTGATTTTTATTGTTTATACACTTCATTCATTCACAAATGAATTTTATTTTCACACAACACTTTTCAACACATGAATATTTCCACTCATGGACATAGTTTCAATATATGGCTTTAATTTCTATGCATGCAAATAATTTCAACATATGAAAATAATTCTAACACACAAAGATTATTCAAAATTTCGGCAGCATAACGGCAGGGTAGTTAAAACCGGCACCGTCCCTAGTACGGCTCCTCGCTCTACCTTAAAACCTCGCGGTTTTTGACAATGGGGATCATGCATCTAATTCGCACGCAGGCGGCATGTTTATATTTATTTCATTTCCACAAACTAATCCTATGTGGTTTCAACCAAATATTTTCCAATCACAAACGGGTATTTTTCAACCTCAATCAATTCAATATCAACCACAAACAATCCCAAACAACAATTTGCCGTCAACCAATTTTCACAACAATTTCAACCAATAAATATCGTCCATGGTTTGTGGACGAGGGGGCATATATATATATATAAATATTTATATATAGCAATTCTCTTTTATTTCCACACACATATATATATATATAAAAAGAAATTGAAGAGTGAGAAATTCTCACCAATAGCTATCCAACTTCACGACACTTCCTTAGAGAAATCTTCGCCTTTCTGTCGCTTTCGCCCGTATTCTCTACACATGTAAAAATCGAATTTTTATGATGCTATTCAATATATAAAAATCTGATTTTTACTTCGACTTTCAATATTTAAAAATCTGATTTTTCTTTCGACTTTCAATATATAAAAATCTGATTTTTCTTTCGACTTTCAATATATAAAAATCTGATTTTTTTCTTTTTTAAATTTCTAATCTCCTTCTATTTTAAATCTTAAAATAAATTAGTTTATAAATCATTTTAAAAATCAGTTTTTAATACTTTTTAAAATCAGTTTTAATGTGTTTTTTTTATAATCAGTTTTAATACTTTTTAAAACCAGTTTTAATACTTTTTAAAACCAGTTTTAATACTTAAAAAAAAACAGTTTTAAATCCTTATAAAATCAGTTTTAAATTCTTTTTAAAAACAGTTTTAAATCCTTATAAAATCAGTTTTTAAATCTAATAAAAATCAGTTTTTACTCCTTTAAAAAAAAATCAGTTTTTACTCCTTTCTATATAAAAAAAAAGAAAACAGTTTTATTACAGAATAAAAAAAAAGATAAAATAAAATAAAATACTCACCGACCTGCGAAGGGGGGGGGGGGGAAGAAGAGGGCGGCGTCGGCGACAGGTTGTGGTGGTCGGAGGTGTCGGCGTCGAGGCTTCAGGGCGGCGGCTTCGATTTGCATCGACTGGGGGCGTCGCGATGATGGCGCTGGAAGGAGGAGGTCGGACGGAGGGGGGCGTCGCGATGATGTTCGTCGGCGTCGAGGTCAGGGGGGGCGGCGGCGATTTGATTTAGGTTTTTTTTTTTGTTTCTGGTAATGAATCGGGGGGGGGGGGCAAGCAGAAGAAAAGGTGGGAATTATTTATTTATTTATTTAATTTTTTGCAAAAAGGTTGACTTTTACATACGACCTCGAAACGAGGCCCACCGCCTGTCGTCCATAGCGTTTTACCCCCATTCCGAACATAATGGGATATGTATTGCAAGCCGATTTGATTGTTACAATCAGTTTCCGTTGAATTTTCATTTAAATCACTATATTGAATTTTAAACGTACATTTCAAATTACCGGGGTCCCATACTAACTAGAAAAATTCCAGAAAAATATTTTCTAGCTTCATATTGACGATACGGTCCTAACAAAACTAGTTTCGTCGAATTCTGAGACCGTTTGAAAAATGGCCAATTTCCAGTCGATTAAAATCAACTAAAACTGGTCAAACGCGTTTTCCTTTGCCACGCTCACATATTGATTCGGAAAATTATGAAATTTGAAACCTAGCAATAATTTAACATCACGGATCCAACAAAAGTGGTTTCGTCGAAATCCGAGGTCGTTTGCAAAATGTCCATTTTTAAGGGCCTGAATTCCATAGCGACTATTCAGAATTTTCAACTGGACATATCTTTTGATTCCCGCTATCAAATTTCGATTGGTCAGATTCGTTGTAAAGATATCATCAATTAGATCCTAATGTTTTTGGTTTCACTAAAATCTGGATTGTTTTGCACCCGGTATATTCAATTGAAGTTTGAAATCGAATTATCGAACTACCGCGCTATTTTCAATTCTATATATAATTATAATTAATTATATTCGTTTTCAAATGTCGATTCAAATTCAGTTTTCATCGCCATTATTTAAAATATTTATTTTAAATATTTAAAATCCATTATTTTAGCCAATTTAAAAAATTTAAATTGGTTCAGATTTTCTGGGTCGTTACAATCTCCCCCACTTAAAACTTTTCGTCCCCGAAAAGGAATAAAGTCGAAAGTGGTTTGATAAATCTACAATCACACAACACAACAACCAATCCAATTGTTTTTAACCTTAAAAAATATACCAATCAAAACCCCTTTTCAAAATCATTCAGCCTATAGAATTTAAAAATGCACATCTATGAAAAGAAAATAACAATAGAGTAGAGAATTGAATGGTAATGCAATGTAGGGCAAATGTACCTTGCACCGGAGTCAATCAGAGATATCTACTCGGCATCTAGGATAAGCTTTCTGAATGCTCTCCTCAGTTTCCCAAGTACAATCTCGCGGATCTCCACTCCATTGCACTTTGACTAAGCGAACTTTCTTGCTCCTCAGCTCTTTGGTTTCTTTGCCGATAATCTTTAGCGGCTCTCGCCTCACAGCTAATTCTGGAGTAATTTCAATATCCTGCTGAGCTGCTTCTTCCACGATCAAATATGGATCATGAACGTGCTTTCGAAGTTGAGATATATGAAATACATCATGAACTCCAGGCAACCAGTCTGGCAGTTTTACCTATAAGCGAGAGTTCCAATCCGTTCCAGAATAGGAAACAGACCAATGAATTTGGGTGCTAACTTTCCAGTTTTATCGAACCGGATAACTCCTCTCATCGGCGATACTTTCAAATATACGTAGTCGCCAACTTCAAAGGATATATCTCTTCTTCTTCTATCAGCATAGCTCTTTTGTCGGCTTTGAGCGGCGAGTAATCGCTTTTTGATAAAATCAACTTTGTCGTCAACTTCTCGAATCATATCGGGACCCAACACAAGTCTATTTCCAGGCTCGACCCAACAAGCAGGAGATCGGCACGGTCTACCGTACAATGCTTCGAATGGCGACATTGTCAGACTCGCCTGGTAGCTGTTGTTATAAGAGAATTCAGCCAAATGCAGATGGTCTTCCCATGATCCACCGAAATCTAGAACACAAGCAAGCAATAGATCTTCTAAAATGTGATTCACCCTCTCAGTCTGACCGTCTGTTTGAGGATGATAAGCGGTGCTCAAGTTTAGCTTTGTTCCCAGCTCGACTTGAAATGCCTCCCAGAATTTACTAGTAAATATTGTATCTCTATCACTGACTATACTGAGCGGCACTCCATGTAGTTTAACTATTTCCCTGAAGTATATCTGCGCCAGACTCTGAACAGTTCTGTTTGATCTGACAGGTATAAAATGGGCGGTCTTCATGAAGCGATCTACGATCACCCAAATACTGTCATTTCCTTTTCTGGTCCTGGGCAAACCATCAATGAAATCCATAGAAATATATTCCCACTTCCAGCCAGGAACTTCTAGCGGTTGTAATAATCCAGCCAATTTCTGTTGGTCACTCTTGACTAGCTGGCAAGTAGGGCATCGACTAACATATATCGAAACGTCTCTTTTCATAGCCTTCCACCAGAAAGTTCTTTTGAGATTGTTATACATTTTGGCCACACCAGGATGGATACTCAGCTTGGACTTGTGACACTCGTCTAACACTTCCCTTTTTAGCCCAGGAACGTCAGGAACACAAATCCTTCCTTTTAACCTCAAGGTCTCGTCGTTATCTATTTGAAAACACGAGGGTTCGCCTTTCTGAATCCTTTTGATCATATCTTTAATAAAGTTATCCTCCTTCTGAAGAATAGATAATTTGTCAATCAAGGAAGTCGTGATCATAAAGCTGGCGATCATTACATTCTTTCTGCTCAGCGCATCGGCCACGACATTGGCTTTTCCTGGAGTATATATAATTTCAAAGTCATATGCTGCAAGAAACTCCAGCCAACGTTGCTGCCTCAAATTTAAGTCCTTCTGAGTGAACAGATACTTTAACGACTGGTGATCTGTAAACAGTTCAAATCTCTCGCCCAGAAGATAGTGTCTCCAGATTTTCAAAGAGAATATGATAGCCAATAACTCAAGATCATGAGTTACATAGTTTTTCTCGTGCGGCTTCAGTTGACGGCTAGCATAAGCAATTACTTGGCCTCTTTGCATTAACACTGCGCCAAGGCCCTCTCTAGACGCATCAGTCCAGACTTTTAAATCTTGGTTGCCATCGATGATGGTTAACACTGGAGCTGTGGTTAATCTCAACTTCAGCTCTTCGAAAGCCTCCTCACTCTCTTGAGTCCATTTGAATTTAGAATGCTTCTTTGTAAGCTTCGTTAAGTGACCAGATATCTTCGAAAAGTCTTTAACGAACTACCGGTAATAGCTAGCCAATCCGAGAAAACTGCGGACTTCCGTGGGAATACTGGGCTGTTTCCAATTCTGAATAGCTATGATTTTTCTTGGATCCACAGCGATTCCATCTTTCAATACGACATGGCCCAGAAATTTCACTTCATCTTGCCAGAATATACATTTGGAAAACTTGGCTTTTAATACATTCCGTCTGAGAATTTCTAATACTTGTTCCAGATGCTTTTCATGTTCGGCCTTTGATTTAGAGAAGATTAGAATATCATCAATAAAAACCAGAACAAATTTATTCAATACTCCTCTGAATACTCTGTTCATCAGATCGACGAAATAAGCTGGAGCGTTACATAAGCCGAACGACATTACTAACCACTCGTAGAATAAGTCGGGACCTCTAAATGCTGTCATTGGAACACACTCTTCGGCAATTCGAAGTTGATGGAAACCTGTAGCTAGGTCCATTCGTGAGAATACTTGTGCTCCATTTAATCGATCCAACAAATCATCAATCCGCGGCAATGGATACTTGTTCTTTATCGTCTGTTTGTTCAGATCACGATAATCCACACATAACCGTAGAGTACCGTCAGATTTTGGGACAAACACCACTGCTGCACCCCAGTCAGAGAAACTAGGCCTGATCAGACCCTTCCATACTAGCTGTCGTGTTTGATTGTCTAATTCCTCCTTCTCTTTCAAGGACATTCTTCGAATAGCGTGAACTACCGGCCTTGCATTTGGAATTAAAGAAATCTTGAAATCTATTTCTCTCTGCGGAGGTAAGCGAACGACTTCCTCAAACACATCCGCATAATTCTTGACGACAGGAATGTCTTTGATGAGGTCAGGAATATTCTCTGTGACTTCAGGAACCTTTCCTATTTGGGCTGGAGAAACATTCAAAGCTGCCCAGAAATCTTTTCTATTAGCAGTTGGGCCTTCACATGGTATGGTTATATAATTCCCCAATTGGGCCTTTGCTTTAACCACTCTCTCAGCGCATCTAACTTCCGCTTCATATTTGGTTAGCCAATCTAATCCCAGAATGATATCGAATTCATCAAAATTCATGACGATAGAGATAATAGGGAATTTATAGCAAGAAAAGGAGACAGGTACTGCACAAATCCAACTAAGAATGATAGAACCCCCGACCGGATTCTGGACGGTCATTGGTTCCTTGAGCTTCCTCAGGTTCAAATCTAGTTTCTTAGCGGCACTCTTTGAAATAAAGATTCGCAACGCGCCTGTGTCAAACAATACTTTAACTGGAATGTTTTTGACAGTAAGCATGCCTTCTAAAACATCAGACCTTTCTTGACTATCTGAGGGTGCTGAGGTTTCTGCTACTTCATTCACTTGAACTATTTCAGTCTTTTTCAACTGCCAGCAATCTTGTTTTACGTGACCATCCTGATGGCAGAGATTGCATTTTCTATTTTCTTGAAGCTTTCCACCCGATTTAAACCCATCATTTTTTCGTTTCTTCGAGGATTTACAATTTCCTTGCAAATGCCCTTTCTTATGGAAGTTATTGCATATGGCAGTCGTTGCTGGTTCTTTTTCGGATCTGGCCCTTTTTCGATTTACTTCGGGCTCCTTACCGACTTCAGACATTGTACTGGCCTCATGATGATCAGTTTCAGACTCAATTCTATTACTGGAGCTGACTTCCTCTTCGTACTATAGCATACCTTTCTTATCTAGATCTTCATATTGATAAGCCATATAAATCATTTCTGAAAAAGGAAGCTTCACATGCCCCAATACTTTATTCTGGTATTTCCTTTGAAGTCCGTGAATAAATCTCATATTTTTCCTCTTTGGATTTTGAACTAGATGAGGGGCAAAGTGAGAAAGTTCATTGAATTTCTTATGATATTCAGGAATGGTCATGTCACCTTGTATTAGATAAGAAAATTCATCACATAGTCGTTCGGTCGCTTCGGGCGGAGTAAATCTTTCTAAGAAAATCACTTTGAATCTGTCCCAGGTGATATCACCTTCTGGATTATCCTTAACAACTGAATCCCACCAGAACAAAGCTTCGTCTTTGAGTGCCCAGGAGGCCAGTAATCTTTTCTGGTAATCCCTAAGTTTTAACGCTTCGAAGATTTTCTCAGCCGAACGAATCCAAGCTTGTGTCTTCATAATCGCTTCTTCACCCGTAAAGGGTTTTCCACCCAGATTTCTATACTTCATGAATAGAGCTTCTATATCCGGGTCAGTATTACTTCTTCTGTTTCTGGCACTCATTTTCTAGTTCTTCTGCAATTAGCAGATCAAGTGTCAGGTCACAGAAAAGATAGTTTAAAATATAGAAACACATACTTCAATGTAAATGTGTCTATCGAGGTGTAATCATTCTGCTTTACTCATACTAGGATATTGCTGATCCTATCTGTATTGAGTTACCCGTCCTAGAACACTACTGGTTCTATTTCTGACGAGTTCGTTCAAATGTTATATTCCAGAACTAAGCTTAACCAAAGCTCTGATACCACGATGAGACGACCCGATTTCCCGTTCTCACGGAAACAAGGGCTATCTTTGGAATATAACACAGAAACAGATAATAGCAGAACAGAATTAAATAAATACACCAGATAATGAACAATAAAATATACTGGACAAAAGTAATCATCAGATTTCCACAGTATACAGGATCTTACATAGTACAAATACAGTTCAGCTATACATAAATGTCTACAGCAGAAATAAACAAAATATGTACAATAGGAGCTGAACAGCATAAAAAGGAATAAGTGATAGAATCCATCTTCAGCTCCAGCCATCCAGAAAAAGAACCAGCTAAACCTGAATACAAGGCTGCCCGTGTAGAAAAAGGGGCACCCGAGTTTGAAAGTGAAACAAACTACGAGTCAGTCATGGGACTGGTATGAGAAATCCACTCAACACATATATAATTGGCTAATCACAGGACCACGCCACTTTCGTGGAACGGGTTTACTCCATTGGATTGCCAGTGCTTTAAAACAAATCTTTCTTTTAAACATCGCTATGCTTTTTATAAAAATGAAGCCATTATAAGACTCAGTTCCCATCACACAATGCAACGCAAACCGGAGGATAGAGTTTTACCTTATAATGGCCAAAATATGATTGATACGAATAAAACAAAGGCATTTGATATTATTGCTAGTGTTTATATGTTTTGAAAACAATTTCAAATCATAACTATCAATCATAGACGGCATTAATGCCCCATACCACTATGTCGCCATATATAGGTATACAATCAAAACCGCACAGTCACGTATTTGGAAATTGGTTTTCCGTCATGAACCAAGGCAAAAGATAGTCCTTACCGAATTCGAGACAATCTAGCCCATGTCTCAGGAACAGCCGCAACTGCCCCTTGGAGCGACAGGGCCGGTCCACCGATGTGGATTATTATGCCTGAACACTACGTCTCCCCGCCCTTTGGGGCGTAAACGAGCCAACGAATGACTCCATCGGACACGGATCGTCCGATCAAACCGAGGCGCCTCGCAACAGCAACAACCACATAGGTGAAAAGTATATAAATGTCAGGGCTGGTAGGTCACTGACACCACCCTAGCTAGAAAGAAACGCATGCCCTCCCTGAGGTCCTTCTCCCGTTTTAGGTTCATACCGGGGTGTGAGGCTCGCGAATTCACGTTATACACAAAGCTACGCCACACAGGCGGTGCTTTGATCATCACCACAAGACTTTGCTTTTCAACAGAAGCCCTGATCACTGCATCTTAGCATGCCACACAGGCAATTCACGCCATGCGATTGATGTCCATCGATATACAACCTCTGAGCTCATACGTCTCAGAGAAGGGCGTTAAGCAAAAGAATAAATTCTCCGCCGCCAAACAGATGTATATTTAACAGAGATCAATCAACACAGAATAAAATCCAATGTCGGACACACAGTCCATTTACAAGTCCGTTCTGGGTCTGAACGAAACCGGAGTCACCAATTCCTCGCATATCCGTACAATCAACAATATGTTTGGACGGCTACTACTTCAATTCCTTCATGGTAGCTACTCCAATCACGAGCATCAGTAGCGCCCATCCATCCAATGTGGAGATCGTCGGTCTTCAGTCGTCTTCGACTCTTCGACTTCTCAACGTCGATCGATTATTTGAAATGAGATAAACTCGGCCTTTTCAAATAACCCACGTATATTTAGATTTTCAAACCAATTAATCATAGGGTTGAACTATTCAACATTCACATTTCAGTTATTTAGTTATAATTTTCACGTCAAATACATTCAACCATCACATATCAAGCAAACACAACAAATTTGGTTTATTTTCACTCTATATCGTCTATAGCACTTAATAACGATATATCGCCATTTTTATTTAATTTAAAACGGCCATATTTAATTAAACGACGTTTCAGGTCGTGCCGACGCACTGGCGCTGCTTTCTACTAATTTTGTTTTACACTTATAGGAAAATCTAACCGTTGGATCTTCACAAATTTTACATCATTAGGAAGGTCTTTTCAAAATGAATCCAACGGTTCCAGTTTTAGGAAAATCCGACGGTCGGATCTTCCACACTAACCATTTGAAGTTACGATTTCAATTTACGAACTGCAGCGTCGTTATTCGATTTAATTTAATTATATTTATATTTATATATATATATATATAAAAATATAATCGTTTCTGGCGCTGTTTTTCACTAATTTTGAATTAAACATTCCAGACAATTCAACCGTCGGATCTTCACAAAGTTGGTGCCGTTGGAGAGATATCTCCAAGGCGAACCCAACGGTTGAGGTTTCGGAAAAATCCAATGGTCGGATCTTCCGCACTAGCCGTTTGAAATCACGGTCTCAAAATATGAACTACACGGCCACGTTTCGATTTAATTATATTTATATTTATATATTTATATAAATATAGTTCATTCAATGATTTCCATATCGTTTTCACTTCAAATATTTTTCTAACACCTTAAAATTTTGGAAAATTTCGCCATAACCTCCCCTGCACTGGGAGCATCGGGAAATCGCAAATAGCGTTCCCGGTCCTTCTAATCTCAAAAAGAAAAAGAAAAAGCCAAGCGGCTAGCCAACAGGCTCATAAAATCATCACCCAAACAAAACAGTAAATGTGTACCTATTTGTCGGGCACAAAATTTTATTCCTCTTCTCTAGCCCCTTTTGCTTTAACCTGTTCAATAGATATGCATGCACATATATACAATCTCTAACATTTATCATTTTCCATTCAATTTCATATTTGACTTGCTTTGGTCTAAATACACCATTCATTCTAATATCCCATGCATAGGCTAAAATCGTATCATTAGCTAGTTAATGTATATTTCAACTCATGCACATTTATTCGAACCAGTGGTTATTTTTAACACTTCACATTTCAAAGATGATAATTTTGGCGAACTAAAGTAGATTTCAACACATGACTATTTTATTTAGTTCCTATGCATGTTAAAAATAATATTTCTACCACAAATATTTGTTTCAACGTCTGCATATCTTTAGCATATCACACATATGATAAAAACGATATTTTTATCATTTAAAATATTTATTCAACCAATGTGTGGTTTCAACATTTCATAGTTTCAATAAAAATGTAATTTTTATCGTTCAATCTTTTTATTCAACACATGAACCTTTCCACTACACACACTTCTCAACAAATGAGTATTTCCACACATGGACAATTTATTTATGTTGTTCATATTAGAAAGATGGGATTTTTATGATTGAAACTATTTATATAAGGCGAATATTTTTCATGTTTCATATATATATAAAAATGTGATTTTTATTGTTTATACACTTCATTCATTCACAAATGAATTTTATTTTCACACAACACTTTTCAACACATGAATATTTCCACACATGGACATAGTTTCAATATATGGCTTTAATTTCTATGCATGCAAATAATTTCAACATATGAAAATAATTCTAACACACAAAGATTATTCAAAATTTCGGCAGCATAACGGCAGGGTAGTTAAAACCGGCACCGTCCCTAGTACGGCTCCTCGCTCTACCTTAAAACCTCGCGGTTTTTGACAATGGGGATCATGCATCTAATTCGCACGCAGGCGGCATGTTTATATTTATTTCATTTCCACAAACTAATCCTATGTGGTTTCAACCAAATATTTTCCAATCACAAACGGGTATTTTTCAACCTCAATCAATTCAATATCAACCACAAACAATCCCAAACAACAATTTGCCGTCAACCAATTTTCACAACAATTTCAACCAATAAATATCGTCCATGGTTTGTGGACGAGGGGGCGTATATATATATATATATATATATATATAGCAATTCACTTTTATTTCCACACACATATATATATATAAAAAGAAATTGAAGAGTGAGAAATTCTCACCAATAGCTATCCAACTTCACGACACTTCCTTAGAGAAATCTTCGCCTTTCTGTCGCTTTCGCCCGTATTCTCTACACATGTAAAAATCGAATTTTTACGATGCTATTCAATATATAAAAATCTGATTTTTACTTCGACTTTCAATATATAAAAATCTGATTTTTCTTTCGACTTTCAATATATAAAAATCTGATTTTTCTTTCGACTTTCAATATATAAAAATCTGATTTTTTTTCTTTTTTAAATTTCTAATCTCCTTCTATTTTAAATCTTAAAATAAATTAGTTTATAAATCATTTTAAAAATCAGTTTTTAATACTTTTTAAAATCAGTTTTAATGTGTTTTTTTTATAATCAGTTTTAATACTTTTTAAAACCAGTTTTAATACTTTTTAAAACCAGTTTTAATACTTAAAAAAAAACAGTTTTAAATCCTTATAAAATCAGTTTTAAATTCTTTTTAAAAACAGTTTTAAATCCTTATAAAATCAGTTTTTAAATCTAATAAAAATCAGTTTTTACTCATTTAAAAAAAATCAGTTTTTACTCCTTTCTATATAAAAAGAAAAGAAAACAGTTTTATTACAGAATTAAAAAAAATAAAGATAAAATAAAATAAAATACTCACCGACCTGCGAAGGGGGGGGGGGGAAGAAGAGGGCGGCGTCGGCGGCAGGTTGTGGTGGTCGGAGGTGTCGGCGTCGAGGCTTCAGGGCGGCGGCTTCGATTTGCGTCGACTGGGGGGCGTCGCGATGATGGCGCTGGAAGGAGGTCGGACGGAGGGGGGCGTCGCGATGATGTTCGTCGGCGTCGAGGTCAGGGGGGCGGCGGCGATTTGATTTAGGTTTTTTTTTGTTTCTGGTAATGAATCGGGGGGGGGGGGGGGGCAAGCAGAAGAAAAGGGGGGGAAAATATATATATATTTTTATTTATTTATTTAATTTTTTGCAAAAAGGTTGACTTTTACATACGACCTCGAAACGAGGCCCACCGCCTGTCGTCCATAGCGTTTTACCCCCATTCCGAACACAATGGGATATGTATCGCAAGCCGATTTGATTGTTACAATCAGTTTCCGTTGAATTTTCATTTAAATCACTATATTGAATTTTAAACGTACATTTCAAATTACCGGGGTCCCATACTAACTAGAAAAATTCCAGAAAAATATTTTCTAGCTTCATATTGACGATACGGTCCTAACAAAACTAGTTTCGTCGAATTCTGAGACCGTTTGAAAAATGGCCAATTTCTAGTCGATTAAAATCAACTGAAACTGGTCAAACGCGTTTTCCTTTGCCATGCTCACATATTGATTTGGAAAATTATGAAATTTGAAACCTAGCAATAATTTGATATCACGGATCCAACAAAAGTGGTTTCGTCGAAATCCGAGGTCGTTTGTAAAATGTCCATTTTTAAGGGCCTGAATTCCATAGCGACTATTCAGAATTTTCAACTGGACATATCTTTTGATTCCCGCTATCAAATTTCGATTGGTCAGATTCGTTGTAAAGATATCATCAATTTGATCCTAATGTTTTTGGTTTCACTAAAATCTGGATTGTTTTGCACCCGGTATATTCAATTGAAGTTTGAAATCGAATTATCGAACTACCGCGCTATTTTCAATTCTATATATAATTATAATTAATTATATTTGTTTTCAAATGTCGATTCAAACTCAGTTTTCATCGCCATTATTTAAAATATTTATTTTAAATATTTTAAATCCATTATTTTAGCCAATTTAAAAATTTTAAATTGGTTCAGATTTTCTGGGTCGTTACAACGGTGGGTTTAGGTGTGGCTTTGGGTGCATGGTTCGAGGAGCACAGGTCACCAGAGGAGATCCGACCGTATGCAATCGAAGAGAGGAGAAATCTCTTCAAAGTGATATAGAGTTTGGATTTTAATTTGGGAAGAGGGAGGAGATTTTGGTGGAGAATGAAGGGTGCTAGTCGTCCATTGATCTTAGGGGTGGCGGCTGGTTGAAGAAACGTGAATAGTGTTCCTTAGGGTTTTTTTTCATTATTTATATTATTTAATGCAAATTTTACAATAAAATCCATATGTTTCAAACTGAATCAAATTCAGTCCAACAGAAAGTGTCACTAGAAAATAGCCTATGTTCCGAACGCAATGGAATGGGTTTCGTCAGCCCAATCGGTCGTCTCAGCCCACTTTTATTTAATTTAAAATATAAATAATTTATTTAATTAATTCTATCGTACAATTAAATTCACCGGGGCCACATACGACCTCTAAAAATTACAGAAAATATATATTTGGCTTTGTTATGACGATACAGTCTTAACGAAACTAATTTCATTGAATTCTGAGACTGTTTCAAAAATGGCCATTTTCAAGCTGATTAAATTTGACTAAAAAGGTCAAAACACGTTTTCTTTCACCACGCTCGCATATTAATTCGGAAAATTTTGAAAATTGAAACCTAGTAATAATTCGACATTCCAGTTCCAACAAAAGTGGTTTCGTCGAAAACAGAGGTCGTTTGAAAATTGACTATTTCCAAGGCCAATATATTATATTCAAATATATATAAATTCTACAGTGACTTTCCTAAATTTTAAATTGGACATAACTTGTGATTTATATAAAACGAAATTTCAGTTTTTCAGATTCGTTAGAAAGATATGGTTAAACAGATTTAAATAATTTTGATTTTACTGAAATCCGATTTAATTTGAATCCTGTACAGTCAGTCAAAGTTCAAACTCAAATTTTCAAACTGCAGCGCTGTTTTAAACTCCTTTTATAATTAAATTAAATTTATTCGTTTTAACTTCGATTAAAATAAATTTCTAGCCATTATTATTTAAATAAATTATTTTATATTCTCAAAATTCATTAAAATTTTCTAAAATAAAAATTTTTAATTGGTTCAGAATTTGCGGGTTGTTACAATCTCCCCCACTTAAAATCTTTTCGTCCTCGAAAAGGAAATGAGGTGAAAGTTGTTTATTGAACTAATTCAATTTCATCCTTTTATTGTTTTCAATATTTTTATTTGTTGAATTAATATTCACACAACACAATCATAAATCAATTAGTTGATTAAATTTTCAAATATATATAGCTTTTATATATTTAAAAATCATATTTTCTAAAATCGAATTATATATTTTTACAAATACGTTAATTATAAATTTTTCACTCTGAACTCATTCTAGGGTATTGCTAACCTTATCTCTAATGAGTTATCTCATTCTAGGATATTGCTGATCCTATCTCTGATGAGAATTCTTATTGGATATTACTAATCCAACCTCTGATGAATCTTTTGTTCAGTTCTAACGAGTTGTACCCCAAAGATTCGAGCTAACCAGAGCTCTGATACTAACAATAACGACCCAGATTTTGCCCGACCCGATCGATCACAAAATCGACCAAGACCGTTCAAATCCCGCGTACGTTAACTTTGGGAATACAACAACATCAGAACAGATAACAAAGACTTTAATAACATCAATAATAAATGTTACATCAGAGTACAGAATATATCAGAGTACATTAAATATAATACAGCGGAAGGTAAAATTACAATAATTAATACAATACACAGCAGAAGACTTCAATGCTCTGGACACAGCTTTAAGCTTCGATCCAGGATCCTGCTAGAGAGATAAAGATATCTGCAAAAAGCTACTCGACTGCCCGTGTGGAAAGAGGGCACCCGAGTTCGCAAAGTGAAACAAACTACGGATCAGTCATGGGACTGGTATGAGAAATCTAACTAACTTAACTAATAAGAAGGCTAATCACAGGACCACGCCGCTAACGCGGAACGAGTTTACTCCATTGGATTGCCAGCGCATAAGATAAGTAAATCGTCAAATAACGTAATGTTTTTTAGAAAAATGAAACCATTATAAGACCCAAGTCCCATCACACAATGCAACGCAAACCGGAGGAAAGGGTTTTACCTTATAATGGTCAAAAGATGATAAATACGTAAAACGATATTATTATTAGTGTGTATATGTTTAAATAAAAACATTTCAAAATAAATGTATCAATCCTAGACGGCATGGGTACCATATATCTTGTCGCCATACTAGTTATACAATCAAAACCACATAGGGCGTATTGGAAATTGGGTTTCCATCATGAGTTAAGGCTAGGAATGATCTCCTGACCGATTTGAGACACACTAGCAATGCCTCAGGATCACACCTACGGGCAACCCTTGGATACAGCAGGGCCGGTCCACAAATAATGTTAGTGGATTAGTTATGCCTGAACACACGCATCCCGGTCCTATTGAACCTATAACACGGCCGTTGGCGACCGCAAAAATCCGAGTACTCGAAAATTCCATCATCCACATAAGTAAAATGTCAGCGCTGGTAGGTCCCTGACACCACTATAAGCTAGAAAGAAACGTGTGCATTCCCTGCGTTCCCTTGCTCTGTTTTAGACTCTACCGGTGTATGAGGCTCGCGAAGTCACACTACACAAAGCTATGCCAAAATAGGCTATGCTTTGATCATCCCACAAGGCCTGCTTTGCAACAAAGCCTTGGTCATTTGCATCTTGGCGTGCCACGTTGACATTTCACGCCATGCAATTCATAACTATTAACACACAACCTCTAAGGGTGTTTAGCAAGAGAATAAATTCTCCGCCACCAACGGTTGTATATTGATAGAAATCAATTTACAAAAAATGAAATTCAACGTCAGACATGCATCCATTTATAAGCTTATGCTCTGGGTCTGAGCGAAAGCCAAATCCGTACGAATCAACACTTCGTCCAGATAACTACCACTTAATCCCTGTCCTGGGTGCAAATCAGTCCAGAGCATCAGTAGTCCTAATCCATTCGATGTGAAGATCGACGGTCTTCAACCACCGTCTTCATCTTCGACTCTTGATCGTCGTAGTAATTATTCAGAATGGGTTAAACCTGGACTTTCTGAATAACTTGCGTATTTTATAATTGAAAATCAAGTGTTATAAAACACATCCAACGTCTCATTCCAATTCAGAATATTCTTTTAATAGAATATTCATAATAAAGGGAAAGATTCCTATAAATTAAATCAATGATAAATTCTTATAAATTCATTCTTTTAAACATTCATTAAAACTCCAATTTGATTTTAATATCAAAAATCATTATTAAATGATTATTCAATTCTTAAGGAATTAACCTTGTCTTTAATTGGGTTAAAGAACCAATGTCTTTTAAAAACATTGTTCACGATAAACCCAAAGCCATATTACATTAAATATGGAATTTTCACAGAAATCAAGTCAAAACATAATCGATATAAATTCCTGTATCGAACCAATAATATAAATGGAATAACGGCAAAGCCTTTTAAATTCCATATATAGTATCGGTCTTCTTTTACAGAAACCTATCTCGATTATTACCAAACTGAATTTCCACACAATTCCAATTTAATTTATTAAATTGGAAAACTTTGCTTTAGAATCTTTCTTTAAAATCTTAACAAAAGATTTATAAATTTTACATCATATTTTCGCTGTAAATTGGGTTAAAGAACAAATGTCGTTTAAAACATAGTTCACAATAAACCTAATTCACATATCAATTCATTTCAATTACAAAATATAATTGAAACTCTAAAAATCTTAATTAAGAGATTTAATTTTTAGTTAAAAACTAGTTTACTTCAATAGAAATATATTTTCTATTCTTTTGTCCATCCAAGAACGGACATAGAAATCATCATTTTATAATTTGTTAAATCTTATTTAAAATATTCATTACTTAAAATTATTCTTTAATAAAAGATTCTTTATATAAAATATCCTTTATAGTACAGTATTCTTTATTTCAAGAGATATTATTTTATAATGTTCTTTATTCCAAATATTCCTTATTTTTAAAAGATATTCTTTATTTAAAAGAAATCCTGAATTGGAATGTGACTCACTCAGTTACCATATAACTTTGGTTATATGGCTTTCATACATTCATGTACATGACAATAAAAATAAATAATCATCAGACATCCATTCACATCCAGAGTGAAGTTTATAACTGGATGAGTATTAAAATAAAATCATAACACTCATCGCAGCTTGTCAATCTATCGATCGACATCAACTAAATATTGGGACTAGTGCATGTCAATTCATCCCAACTCCCGTGGGGGGTTTTCAGCCAACAACAGTTCATAAAATATAAATGATTGGTTAAAGAATTCAACCAATTTAATTCTGCTAACATATTGATGATAAAGGAAATAGCATGTTATAATAATCCTAATGTTGAGCAAAAATATATTTTACTCATATAGTTTCCCTATACATTTCTAATCTTTCAGATATTAGCATTAGGAATGTGTTTTTAATGTGAAACATATTTCATAGTGAAATATGTATATTTTCAAATCTTGCAAATATTAACATTAACAATGTGTTTTTAATGAAATATGTATACTTTCTAATCTTTCAAATATTAACATTAACAATGTGTTTTTAATGTGAAACATATTTCATAGTGAAATATGTACGCTTTGTAATCTTTCAAATATTAACATTAACAATGTATTTTTAATGTGAAACATATTTCATAGTGAAATAAGTATACTTTCTAATCTTTCATTTGCAATAGAGAACATAACTAAAAGATGTATTATACTCTCTACGCTATATTTGCATTGCAAATGCAAATAAAAGGTTAACTTTTATTCCTAAGGTTTATTTACATTAGAGTGTACAAATAAAAGATGCAATTTTATTTCTATGTAATATCTGTATTGAAAACTACAAATAAAAGAATGAATTTTATTTCTATGTCATATTTGTGTTGGAAATACAAATACAAATATGAACCTAAACCCTATGTTAATATTTTGTGCTGAAGGACAAAATTAAAAAGACATTCATTTTTTTTATGTGTATTTGTGTTAAGAACACAAATATATAAAATGATTTATTTTCTATGTTTATATTTGTATTGAAAACACAAGTAAAAAGAATGACTTTAATTACAATGTACATTTACATTTGTGAAGGTACATAAAAGAATAAACTTTGTTTTCAATGCATACTTACATTTGTAAATGTAAATAAAAGAATAAATTTCATTTCCAATATTTATTTGCATTAGTGAATGCAAATAAAAGAATAAATTTTATTTCCAACATGTATTTGCATTGGTTAATGCAAATAAAAGAGTATATTTTATTTTCAATTCTAGGATAACAAAAAAGGGTATTTTATACTAACATGAAGTTTATAACTAAAATGACACATTTCATATCACATGACATTTATAGTTAAAGTGACAATTTTTAATCTAATACAACATTTTATAACAAAATGTTGTTTTGTTTCTTGTGTAACATTTTTAACAAAAATGTACCTTTATTTCCAAATACAACATTTTAAACAGAAATGTCTTTTTATTTATAATGCAACCTTTCTAGCAAAATGGAGTTTAAAATCTAACGTTACATTTTATAACGAAAATGTACTTTTAATTTCATGTAACATTTTATACGAGAATGTATTTTTAAAGCTAATGTAACATTATCTAAATAAAATGATGTATATATTTTCAACCTTTAAATGAAAACATAACCACATTGAAAATGTAGTCTTTTTAATGAAAACAAAAAATGTAATCTTTTAAATGAAAATAAATTACAAAAAAAAAATGTAATCTTTCTGTTGAAAACAAATTGACATAAAAAATGTAATCTTTTATGTCTACTCTTTATATTACTTCTAACATGTCAATAAAAATGCAACCTTGAAATCAATTCTTTTTATTGTCTTTAATTTGACAATAAAAATAAATACATCTTTAAAATCTATTCTCTTTATTGTCTTTAATTCGACAATAAAAATGTATCATTAAAATTTCTACTTTTTATTGTAAGCAATGTTACCAAAAAAAGTCATCTTTTAATTCCGTTCCTTTTAATGTAAATAATATTACACAAATATATATTCATATTTTTGTTGAAAAACTAGTTCAACAAAAATACATAAAAATGTTTGTTCTATTTTTGTTGAAAATCTAGTTCAACAAATATAACAAAAATGTTTGTTTCAATTTTGTTGCAAATTCTCTTTTAACAAATATCACAAAAATGTTTGTTTCCATTTTAACAATCATGTCCACATGGTAATTATATCAAATTGGAAAAATATTCTAATTCAATAAAAAGAAACAACGTAATCTTTTAATCTGAATCTACAACTTAAATAAATAAATAACAAGGAAATTTGTTTGTTTGGACAAATTTATCCAATTCAAAACCGTAACCAAAATGATATTTTGGCAATTTAATGTCAAGTAAATTAAACACAACAAATAGAATATTTCCAATTGGTATAAATTTATAAACTAATCCAATTCACGAAAAACAAGATTATATTTTTAATTGGATTAAAATTTACAGTTTTAATCCAGTTTACACAACACGACCATATTTATCAGATTCGAACAGATCAGATCTACATAAAATATAAAACAAATCAATCACCCAGAATTTCATCACATCACTGAACAGATTTGCCAACATACATACAATTATTTATCAGCGAGAATAATGAATAATTAAATTAAAAATATTTAGAAATCACACATTCTTTCGCGAAGTTGTCAAAATTTCAACCGCTTAGAATTACCCCTTTTGCAGTCTATGATTGTAGAGCTTCGTCGTACGATTCCACAGGATCTGAAATTATCGAATTTCGTGTACTTACGAATTAATTATGGTCAAAATACGATTGATAATTAAACTTTAAAATTAAATTAGTAAAGTAATTAAGGTTTTTAAACCTTCTTCTTCCTCTGATTAATTCGGCCGTAAGCTTTTGCAATTGTTCAATCCTAGGGTTAGATTTTGGTTCCAATCCGTTCCACTTCGACTCGATCAGAACTCGCCACGCCAGGGAGCACGGAAAGGCGAGCAAGGGGGGCCCACAATGGCTGAACTCGGTGGCGTGTAGGGGGAGGCCGACGGTGGGTTCAGGTGTGGCTTTGGGTGCATGGTTCGAGGAGCACAGGTCACCAGAGGAGATCCGACCGTATGCAATCGAAGAGAGGAGAAATATCTTCAAAGTGATATAGAGTTTGGATTTTAATTTGGGAAGAGGGAGGAGATTTTGGTGGAGAATGAAGGGTGCTAGTCGTCCATTGATCTTAGGGGTGGCGGCTGGTTGAAGAAATGTGAATAGTGTTCCTTAGGGTTTTTTTTCATTATTTATATTATTTAATGCAAATTTTACAATAAAATCCATATGTTTCAAACTGAATCAAATTCAGTCCAACAGAAAGTGTCACTAGAAAATAGCCTATGTTCCGGACGCAATGGAATGGGTTTCGTCAGCCCAATCGGGCGTCTCAGCCCACTTTTATTTAATTTAAAATATAAATAATTTATTTAATTAATTCTATCGTACAATTAAATTCACCGGGGCCACATACGACCTCTAAAAATTACAGAAAATATATATTTGGCTTTGTTATGACGATACAGTCCTAACGAAACTAATTTCATTGAATTCTGAGACTGTTTCAAAAATGGCCATTTTCAAGCTGATTAAATTTGACTAAAAAGGTCAAAACACGTTTTCTTTCACCACGCTCGCATATTAATTTGGAAAATTCTGAAAATTGAAACCTAGTAATAATTCGACATTCCAGTTCCAACAAAAGTGGTTTCGTCGAAAACAGAGGTCGTTTGAAAATTGACTATTTCCAAGGCCAATATATTATATTCATATATATATAAATTCTACAGTGACTTTCCTAAATTTTAAATTGGACATAACTTGTGATTTATATAAAACGAAATTTCAGTTTTTCAGATTCGTTAGAAAGATATGGTTAAACAGATTTAAATATTTTTGATTTTACTGAAATCCGATTTAATTTGAATCCTGTACAGTCAGTCAAAGTTCAAACTCAAATTTTCAAACTGCAGCGCAGTTTTAAACTCCTTTTATAATTAAATTAAATTTATTCGTTTTAACTTCGATTAAAATAAATTTCTAGCCATTATTATTTAAATAAATTATTTTATATTCTCAAAATTCATTAAAATTTTCTAAAATAAAATTTTTTAATTGGTTCAGAATTTGCGGGTTGTTACAATCTCCCCCACTTAAAATCTTTTCGTCCTTGAAAAGGAAATGAGGTGAAAGTTGTTTATTGAACTAATTCAATTTCATCCTTTTATTGTTTTCAATATTTTTATTTGTTGAATTAATATTCACACAACACAATCATAAATCAATTAGTTGATTAAATTTTCAAATATATATAGCTTTTATATATTTAAAAATTATATTTTCTAAAATCGAATTATATATATTTACAAATACGTTAATTATAAATTTTTCACTCATTCTAGGGTATTACTAACCTTATCTCTAATGAGTTATCTCATTCTAGGATATTGCTGATCCTATCTCTGATGAGAATTCTTATTGGATATTACTAATCCAACCTCTGATGAATCTTTTGTTCAGTTCTAACGAGTTGTACCCCAAAGATTCGAGCTAACCAGAGCTCTGATACTAACAGTAACGACCCAAATTTTGCCCGACCCGATCGATCACAAAATCGACCAAGACCGTTCAAATCCCGCGTACGTTAACTTTGGGAATACAACAACATCAGAACAGATAACAAAGGCTTTTATAACATCAATAATAAATGTTACATCAGAGTACAGAATACATCAGAGTACATTAAATATAATACAGCGAAAGGTAAAATTACAATAATTAATACAATACACAGCAGAAGACTTCAATGCTCTGGACACAGCTTTAAGCTTCGATCCAGGATCCTGCTAGAGAGATAAAGATATCTGCAAAAAGCTACTCGACTGCCCGTGTGGAAAGATGTGAAAACCCGTAACTTCCCCGTAAAGGAAAGCGTCGGATAGTTCGAGAACAAACCACAACAGAACACATATAGAAGAACATTTCATTGTATATCACAACAATGCATCAGAATACAAGAATATACAGAGTATAAATGAATATTACACAGAAATATCAGAGATTTAAATTACATTTAAATACATAGCAGCGGAAAATAATACAATGCACAACTAGAAGAGATATACGGATACAAAGCTTTCCGGATATCGTTCCAGCTGTAAACCAGGATCCTTTGAATATAAATCTGCAAAACCAAAACTACTAGCTGCCCGTGTCAAAATAGGGGCACCCAGAGTTTAGGTTAAAACAATAAACTCCAGGTCAGTCATGTGACTGGTGTGAGAACTAAAACAGTTATAATTCTTTATTTTAAAGTTCGGTAAATCAAGGGACCACGCCGTATAACACGGAATGGGTATCCTCCCAAGAATACCAGTGCATAAAATAAACAGCGCAATGCTAAATAAAGAAAAATGAAGCTGTTATAAGACCCAGGTCCCATCACACAATGCAACGCAGTCGAGGATAGGGTTTTCCCTTATAACAGCCAAAGAATGCTTAGTACGTTTAAAACAAATCATTTGATACTACTATGAGTGTATAGTGTATAAAACAACTTCAAATCATAAGTATCAATCATAGGCGACATGAGCGTCCCATGCCACTATGTCGCCACATATAGGTTTACAATCAAAACCGCAATGTCGTATTGGAAGTTGGGTTATCATTTATGGTATGAACCGAGGCTAGGGATCGTCCTCAACCGATTCGTGACTCTCTAGCCCAAGCCACAGGCAAGCGCGCAGGCAAGCCTTTAGATCGTCAGGGCCGGTCCACCGATGTGGATTATTATGCCTGAACACTACGTTTCCCCACCCTATGGGGTGTAAGTGAGCCAACTAAATGACTCCATCGGTTCGAGAACGACCGATCAATCCGAGGCGCCTCGCAACAGCAACAACCACATAAGTCAAACTCGTCAGGGCGTGTAAAACCACTGATGCCACTTCTAACTAGAAAGAAACGCAAGTCCTCCCTGAGGTCCGTCTCCCGTTTTTGGTTCATACCGGGTGTGAAACTCGCGAAGTAAACGTTACACAAAGCTACGCCACAAAGGCCGTGCTTTAATCATCACCACAAGACTTTGCTTTTCAACAGAAGCCTCGATCAATTGCCTCCTAGGCATGCCACACAGGCAATTCACTCCATGCGGTTGATATCCATCAATATATAACCCCTGAGCTCGTACGTCTCAGAGAAGGGCGTTAAGCAAGAGAATAAATTCTCCGCCGCCAAACAGATATATATTTAATAGAGATCAATCACACTGACTAAAATATAATGTCAGACACACAGTCCATTTACAAGTCCGTTCTGGGTCTAAACGAAACCGGAGGCACCTAGTACCTCGCATATCCATCGATCTCCAAGTACGTCTGGACGATCACCAACTATTTCCATCTTCTTGGGTGTACAGCCCAATCAAGATCATCAGTTATCACCCAAACGACGTGAAGACCTCCGGTCTTCGACCATCGTCTTCATCTTCGACTTATCGTCGTATCAGTTATTCAGAATGGGATAAACCCGGTCTTTCCGAATAACTCGCGTATATTTTAAATAAGTGTTACACAAACACAACATACGCCCCATTCCAATTCATCAGTCACTAACCGTAAATTAATCAAGAGAATAATTCCCCAAATATTAACCCCGAAGGCCGAAACCAACATCAGATCAATACCCAGAAAACCATTCTGCTTAGCTAACCGACAGTTAGTTTCTAAATTTCACATTCATAGGGAAAGGTTCCCATTAATTTTATCCAAGACAAATTTCTTGAATTTATTCTTTAATCTATTTTTGAATATCAATTCAAACTAGTCGGGATTAACGAAACTTACCGAAGTAATCATTTGTTTTAATTTCCCAATCCCAACCTATTTATCCCATGAAGTAAAACTGGTAGTACTTCATACCTAACACCACAGTGTTATCGGTAAATTCAGTTACCATTTCACGTTCAAATCTAATTAAAGATTTAACTATCGCCTGGAGAAAAACTGGTGATACTCCATTTTCGATCATTTCAATCTAATTAAAGATTCATTAAAACTCCACTTAGTTTTAATCTTCGACTGGGTTAAAGAATCAGTGTCATTTAAAACATGGTTCACGATAAACCCAAAATCACATTCCATTAATTATCGGATTAAAGAACGAGTGTTATTTAGAACACTGTTCACGATAAACCCAAAAATCAATATCAATTCAATTTCAATTAAATATTATTTAATTGGTACACTTCATTAAATCTAAATAAAAAGATTTAATCTTTTCTCAACTGGGTTAAAGAACAGTGTTAGTGAAGACACCATTCATGACAAACCCAAATCACATTTGATATTCAATACAAGGCTCTGAATAGAAAATATACCGGCTTATATTCAATATCAAATTCTACGATTAACAAATGTCGTATTGGAAATAACGATATAAATATATATCTTTCAAATTCCCATAGCAGCATCTGTATAATCACGAATTCCAACATCGAAATATTCCGAAGACAATTTCGATTCAAATCCACTCCAATGCAATCATTGGAAATTCTGGTTATTTTTAAAACCCTTTTTCAAATTCAATTTATTTATTTAAAAATAAATAGAATTATATTTCTAGTTCAAAACTAGTTCATTTCGATAAAAACCTATTTTTATCTTTTCAAATATGGAGTTTTTCATCCCAAATCTTCACAAATCATTTCTTATGATTTTACACAAATTATTACTATTTTTAATAATTTTATCAAGGCCCGTACAGTCGATTTCCTTCAACGGCCATCGAACTGCACTTACAGCGACCTTTTTCGAATTTGATTTGGACGTATCTCCAAATCCAACCGTTAGATTTCTAATTTCTAATATTCGTTAGAAAGCTCTTTTCGATACGAACCCAACGGTTCCGGTTTTAGGAGAATCCAACGGTCGGATCTCCCGTAATGTCCGTTTGAAATAAATGGTCGAAATTCACGAACTGCCGCGGCGCGGCGCGTTCTATTCAGGCCATTATATTATATATAATATATATTTCGTCGATTTCTATTTAAAAAGAATTATATAAATAGTTTTAAAATTCGTTTCAAAAGCAACTTCAACTTCCATTTCAATTCAAATCAAAGTTGAATTCTTCTTTATAAATTCGTTTTAAAATTCATTTCTTTTCAATTCAAATTTCAATTCAATTTGAATTCATTTCAATTCGCTTCCAATTCAATTTGAATTCGTTTTCAATTCATTTCGAAATCGTTTTCAATTCAATTCATTTCGAAATCGCTTTCAATTCAATTCATTTCGAAATCGTTTTCGATTCAATCCATTTCGAAATCGTTTTAAATTCAATTCATTTCGAAATCGTTTTCAATTCAATTCATTTCGAAATCGTTTTCAATTCAATTCATTTCGAAATCGTTTTCAATTCAATTCATTTCGAAATCGTTTTCAATTCAATTCATTTCGAAATCGTTTTCAATTCAATTCATTTCGAAATCGTTTTCAATTCAATTCATTTCGAAATCGTTTTCAATTCAATTCATTTCGAAATCGTTTTCAATTCAATTCATTTCGAAATCGAATAAAATCGATATAAATATCGTTCACGTCAAAATGGCGTCAATCTAATCAACACGGCTTCATAAATTTCTATTTTCAAAATAGTTGTTATTATCAAAATATTTCGTTCAACACATGACCAATCTCAATGGATGAGTACTGTCAACACATGAACTTTTATTTTATATTGATAAAGATGTAAATTTTATTACTAAAATATTTCGTTCAACACATGACCAATCTCAATAGATGAGTACTGTCAACACATGAACTTTTATTTTATAATATTCTTTATTTTTCAAATTGGAATGAGGCCCAATCAATTACCATATAAAGTTAATTATATGGATTTCCATACAACACATGTATATAATAGCATTGAAAAATAATCAACCATCAACCAAAGTGCACTACACTGTATAAGCATCAAATTTAGACATTTAACGCTTATAGCAGCTTGTCAATCAATCGATCGACATATTTAATCAATCAGGATTAGTGAACTTCAAGTTTCATCCCAACACCCGTGTGGGGTTTCAAACAATCAAACGCATATTTTATTTGTGCAGTTGGGCGATGTGTAAAATTTATCGACCCAATCAATGTCCTTCAAATAGGTGTACATAAACAAACCGTCTGGTTTGTAAATGAATATTTATTTATTCACATTCACGTTAAAAATTATATTTTTAACGACAAAACATTTTATTCCAACATATGAATTTCTATTCAGTTCATTCTTTAAATAAAATGATATTTTTATTTTTCTAACCTATTTTAGAAAATTTCGGCGGCATAACGGCACGATACTAGAAACGGGACAAGGCCTAGCCTTATCCCCGGTCTAGTGAAGGCCCACGCCATTCACACATCAATCAAATTCACCAAACAACCAAATTCAAATCAAATCATATAACTAAGCTATGCAACCAAACAAACAAGTCCATGGTCTGTGGACGATTGTGTCGGGTGCTACTAAGCACCGTCTGCATCCTAGTATATATATATATAAATAGAAATGAAATTGAAAGGTGAGAAATTCTCACATATAGCTATCCTAGCTCCACGGCACTTCATTGATATAAATCTTCTTCGTTCTCGCCTTTTTGTCACCTTCGTTGTCCGCTTTCACTACATATATAAAAATCACATTTTTATATTCTCTATTGTATAAAAATCATATTTTTATAACTATGCTATATGGATAAAATTCTATTTTTACAACGGTGTTTATATAATAAAGATTATATTTTTATTTCGAAGTTCAATATATAAAAATCATATTTTTAATTCGAAGTTCAATATATAAAAATCATATTTTTAATTCGAAGTTCAATATATAAAAATCATATTTTTAATTCGAAGTTCAATATATAAAAATCATATTTTTAATTCGAAGTTCAATATATAAAAATCATATTTTTAATTCGAAGTTCAATATATAAAAATCATATTTTTATTTCACTACACATATAAAGGTGATATTTTTAATTCTCTATATGAACAAAAATCATATTTTTACCACTTCTATATAGTAAAGATTATATTTTTAATACTTTAAAAATATAAAAATCATATTTTTATTAATTTAAAAATATAAGAATCATATTTCACTCCTTCTACTTAATAAAATTCCGGCTTTTCTATTTTCAAAATATGATCTTTTCTATTCTAAAAAAGATGTGATCTTTTTCTATTTAAAGTTTAAATCTTTTCCTTTTTAAAAATTCAAATCTTCTTCCCTTTTTAAAATCTTAGAATAAAATAAAATCAGTTTTATTTCTTTTTAAAAAAAATCAGTTTTATTTCTTCTTTTTAAATACAGTTTTATTTCTTTTTAAAAAAATCAGTTTAAAAAAAAAATCCTAAAAATCAATCAGTTTTAAAAATCCACTATTTATATAAAATAAAAATAAATTAAAAAAAAACTTACAGGGGTGGGGCGTCGGCGGTTGTTGGTGGCGCGCGGGACCAGGGTGCGGCGCTGGCGAGGCCAGGTGGCGGCGGAGGACGGTGCTCCGGTCTAGGGCGGCGGTTTTGGTGAGGGGAAGGGATCGCGATAGGAAGGGGGGGGGGGAGAAAGGGGTGCGCGGTTGTCGAGGTCTTCGAGGGGGGGGACTGATCGGAGCCGCGTCCGCTCCGGTGGCGCGATGGCCAGCGCCTGGCGGCGCGTTTCCTCTCCGCCCTTTTTTTTTTCCTGAATGATTTCTAATTTTAGTTTTTAACGGGGGGGCTGATATAAGGAAGAGAAAAGGGTTTTTTTTATTTAATTAATTTAATTTTCCACCCAAAAAGCAACTTTTATTTTCGACCTCAAAACGGGGCCCACCGCCTGTCGTCCCTAGCTAATTACCCCCATTCCGAACACAATGGGATATGTATCGTAAGCTGATTCGATTGTTTTGATCAGTTTCCGTTGAATTTACTCTTAAATCACTATATTGAATTTTAAACGTACATTTCAATTTACCGAGGTCACATACTAACTCGAAAAATTCTATAAAAATATTTTCTAGCTTCGTATTGACGATACGGTCCTAACAAAACTAGTTTCGTTGAATTCTGAGACCGTTGGAAAGATAGCCAATTTCCAGTCGATTAAAATCAACTGAAACTGGTCAAACGCGTTTTCCTTTGCCACGCTCACATACTGATTCGAAAAATTATGAAATTTGGAATCTAACAATAATTTGACATCACGGACCCAACAAAAGTGGTTTCGTCGAAATCCGAGGTCATTTGCAAAATGTCCATTTTTAAGGGCCTGAATTCCATAGCGACTATTCAGAATTTTCAACTGGACATAACTTTTGATTCCCGCTACGAACTTTTGATTTTTCGGATTCGTTGGAAAGATATTCACTATTAGATTCCATTATTTTTGGTTTCACTAAAATCCGGATTGTTTTGCACCCGGTACATTCAATTGAAGTTTGAAATCGAATTATCGAACTACCGCGCCATTTTCAATTCTATTTATAATTATATATAAATATTTATATTCTAACGACGACGCGTATAATATATACGTTCGAATTCTATTCAAAATAAATTTCTCGTCGATATTATTTAAAATAATTCATTTTAAATATTCAAAATTCGCTAAAATTGCCAAAATAAAAATTTTAAACTGGCCCAGATTTTCGGGTTGTTACAATCTCCCCCACTTAAAACTTTTCGTCTCCGAAAAGGAACAAAGTCGAAAGTGGTTTAACAATTCAACTCAACTTCGATTGTTTTGATTACGGCTTAAGTTCTTCAACTTTTCAGTTTCTAAGAACTTTTCAAAAATTTCAAAAATTTGGCTAACACCCTAAATTTTCGAAAAATTTCGCCATAACCTCCCCTGCAATGGGAGCATCGGGGAATTTCAAATAGCTTCCCCGGTCCTTCAGATCTCAAAAAGAAAAAGAAAAAGCCAAGCGGCTAGCCAATAGGCTCATAAAATCATCATCACCCAAAAAAAACAGTAAATTATGTAGTAAACATGTACCTATTTGTCGGGCAAACAAATTTTATTCTCTGCTCTAGCCTCCTTGCTATGACCTGTTCAATGATATATATGTATATGCAATCAAATGCAACCAATTTTCAATATAATTCAATATTTGATGCAATTAGGCATAATGGTTCAAAATTAGCAAACAAATAAACAAACAACACAAACATCAATCAATTAGTTGATTTAACGTTTCAAATTGATAATTTTGATATATACAAGGAAAATCATGTTTTGATGTCAAATCACAACAATGTGTTCTAACTATATTAGTTTTGGTTCTCACACCAGTCTAATGGAAACATATAGAAATCTCACCTTCGAAATACGAAAATAAATTCTAATGATGATGCGTCAATCATTAGGATCATGTCCGAGCGACTAGAGTGTGATTCTATATCTATCCAATATATTAAAATTTCAAATACACGTGGATCAGACGTATACGCAAAATCTTTATATACTGGACTGTCCAACTCAATATAAATAGATAATCAAATACGAATAATTGATTTAAATTTTCAAAACAAAATTTGTTTTCATTTGAAAAATATACTCTTCACACTCGTTCTAGGATACTACTGATCCCATCTCTAACGAGTCATTCCCGTTGGATATTACTAATCCAGTTTCTGATGAATTCTTTCGTACGGTCCTAATGTGTCTTGTTCTCTAGCTTTGTAAACCAAAGCTCTGATACCAACTGTGAAAACCCGTAACTTCCCCGTAAAGGAAAGCGTCGGATAGTTCGAGAACAAACCACAACAGAACACATATAGAAGAACATTTCATTGTATATCACAACAATGCATCAGAATACAAGAATATACAGAGTATAAATGAATATTACACAGAAATATCAGAGATTTAAATTACATTTAAATACATAGCAGCGGAAAATAATACAATGCACAACTAGAAGAGATATACAGATACAAAGCTTTCCGGATATCGTTCTGAAACGACCCGAAATTTCCCCGTAAAGGAAAGCGTCAGATAGTTCGAGAACAAGCCACAACAGAACGCATATAAAAGAACATTTCATTGTTATTACAACGATGCATCAGATTACAAGAGTATACAGGGTATAAATGAATAAATATTACATAGAAATATCAGAGATTTAAATTACATTTAGATACATAGCAGCGGAAAAATAATACAATACACAACTAGAATGAGATATACGGATACAAAGCTTTCCGGATATCGTTCCAGCTGTAAACCAGGATCCTGTGAATATAAATCTGCAAAACCGAAACTACTAGCTGCCCATGTCAAAATAGGGGCACCCAGAGTTTAGGTTAAAACAATAAACTCCAGGTCAGTCATGGGACTGGTGTGAGAACTAAAACAGTTATAATTCTTTATTTTAAAGTTCGGTAAATCAAGGGACCACGCCGTATAACACGGAACGGGTTTCCTCCCAAGAATACCAGTGCATAAAACAACAGCGCAATGCTAAATAAAGAAGAATGAAGCTATTATAAGACCCAGTTCCCATCACACAATGCAACGCAAGCCGGAGGATAGGGTTTTTACCTTATAATAGCCAAGGATGCTTGATACGTTTAAAACAAATCATTTGATACTATCATAAGTGCATAGTGTATAAAACAACTTCAAATCATAAGTATCAATCATAGGCGGCATGAATGCCCCATCCCACTATGTCGCCATACTAGGCTCTACAAATAAAACCTCAGAATCACGTATTTGGAAATTGGGTTTCCATCTATGAGCCGAGGCAAAAGATAGTCCTCAACCGATTCGAGACGCTCTAGCCCGTGTCTCAGGAATAGCCGCAACTGCCCCCTGGATCCTCAGGGCCGGTCCACCGATGTGGATTATTATGCCTGAACACTACGTCTCCCCACCCTATGGGGTGTAAGTCTGGTCCGTCTGCCGACCAGAATGCATCGGCCAAAACCGATATAACCGAGGCGCCTCGCAACAGCAACAACCACATAAGTCAAACTCGTCAGGGCGTGTAAAACCACTGACGCCACTTCTAGCTAGAAAGAAACGCATGCCCTCCCTGACGTCCTCTCCCGTTTTTGGTTCACAACCGGGGTGCGAGGCTCGCGAATTCACGTTACACAAAGTTGTGCCACACAGGCTGTGCTTTGATCATCACCACAAGACTTTGCTTTTCAACAGAAGCCTCGATCAATTGCCACTTAGGCATGCCACACAGGCAATTCACTCCATGCGTTTGATATCCATCAATATATAACCTCTGAGCTCGTACGTCTCAGAGAAGGGCGTTAAGCAAGAGAATAAATTCTCCGCCGCCAAACAGATATATATTTAATAGAAATCAATCACACAGACTAAAATCCAATGTCCGACACACAGTCCATTTACAAGTTCGTTCTGGGTCTGAACGAAACCGGAGGCACCTAGTACCTCGCATATCCATCGATCTCCAAGTACGTCTGGACGATCACTAACTGTTTCCATCTTCTTGGGTGTACAGCCCAATCAAGATCATCAGTAAGCGCCCAAACGACGTGAAGACTTCCGGTCTTCGACCACCGTCTTCATCTTCGACACCATGTCGAATCAGTTATTCAGAATGGGATAAACCCGGTCTTTCTGAATAACTCGCGTATATATTATAAAAGTGTTACACAAACACAACATACGCCTCATTCCAATTCAGAATATTCTTTTATTCAAATATTCCTATACTTTGGGAAAAGTTCCCATTAATTTTATCCAAGATAAATTCTTTAAATTTATTCTTTAATTTGCTTTGAATATCAATTCAAACTAGTCGGGATTAGCGAACCACACCGAAGTAATCATTTATTTTATTTCCCAATCCCAACCTATTCATCCCATGAAGTAAAACTGGTTATGCTTCATATCTGACACCACGGTGTTATCGGTAAATTCAATTACCATTTCACGTTCAAATCTAATTAAAGATTTAACTATCGCTTGGAGTAAAACTGGTGATACTCCATTTTCGATCTTTTCAATCTAATTAAAGATTCATTAAAACTCCACTTAGTTTTAATATTTCTCTGGGTTAAAGAATCAGTGTCATTTAAAAACACAGTTCACGATAAACCCAAAATCACATTCATTAATTATCGGGTTAAAGAACGAGTGTTATTTAAAACACTGTTCACGATAAACCCAAAAATCAATATCAATTCAATTCCAATTAAATCTCATTTAATTGGTACACTTCATCAAATCCAAATGAAAAGATTTAATCTTTTCTCAACTGGGTTCAAGAACAGTGTTAGTGAAGACACCATTCACGACAAACCCAAATCACATTCGATATTCAATACAAGGGTCTGAATAGAAAATATATCGGCTTATATTCAATATCGAATTCTACGACTAACAAACGTCGTATTGGAAATAACGATATAAATATATATCTTTCAAATTTCCATAACAACCCCTGTATAATCACGAATTCCAACATCGAAATATTCCGAAGACAATTTCGATTCAAATCCACTCCAATGCAATCATTGGATATTCTGGTTATTTTCAAAACCCTTTTTAAATTCAATTTATTTGTTTAAAAATAAATAGAATTATATTTCTAGTTCAAAACTAGTTCATTTCGATAAAAATCTATTTTTATCTTTTCAAATATGGAGTCTTTCATCCCAAATCTTCACAAATCATTTTTTATGATTTTACACAAATTATTACTATTTTTAATAATTTTATCAAGGCCCGTACAGTCGATTTCCATCAATGGCCATCGAACTGCACTTACAGCGATCACTTTCGAATTTGATTTGGACGTATCTCCAAATCCAACCGTTAGATTTCAAATTTCTAACATTCATTAGAAAGCTCTTTTCGATACGAACCCAACGGTTCCGGTTTTAGGAGAATCCGACGGTCGGATCTCCCGTAATGTCCGTTTGAAATAAATGGTCGAAATTCGCGAACTGCCGCGGCGCGGCGCGTTCTATTCAGGCCATTATATTATATATAATATATATAATATATATTTCGTCGATTTCTATTTAAAACGAATTATATAAACAGTTTTAAATTCGTTTCAAAAGCAATTTCAACTTCCATTTCAATTCAAATTAAAATTGAATTCATCTTTATAGATTCGTTTTAAAATTCATTTCTATTCAATTCAAATTTCTATTCAATTTGAATTCGTTTTCAATTCAATTCATTTCGAAATCGTTTTCAATTCAATTCATTTCGAAATCGTTTTCAATTCACTTTGAATTCGTTTTCAATTCAATTCATTTCGAAATCGTTTTCAATTCAATTCATTTCGAAATCGTTTTCAATTCAATTCATTTCGAAATTGTTTTCAATTCAATTCATTTTGAAATTGTTTTCAATTCAATTCATTTCGAAATCGTTTTCAATTCAATTCATTTTGAAATCGTTTTCAATTCAATTCATTTCGAAATCGTTTTCAATTCAATCATTTCGAAATCGTTTTCAATTCAATTCATTTCGAAATCGTTTTCAATTCAATTCATTTCGAAATCGTTTTCAATTCAATTCATTTCGAAATCGTTTTCAATTCAATTCATTTCGAAATTGTTTTCAATTCAATTCATTTCGAAATCGTTTTCAATTCATATCGATATAAATATCGTTCACGTCAAAATGGCGTCAATCTAATCAACACGGCTTCATAAATTTCTATTTTCAAATATTCTATTTCAAATATTTCCATTTCTAAACTGGAATGAGGCCCAATCAATTACCATATAAAATTAATTATATGGATTTTCACACAACACATGTATATAATAGCATTGAAAAATGATCAACCATCAACCAAAGTGCACTACACTGTATAAGCATCAAATATAGATATCTAACGCTTATTACAGCCTGTCAATCGATCGATCGACATATTTAATCAATTAGGATGAGTGAACTTCAAATTTCATCCCAACACCCGTGTGGGGTTTTCAAACAATCAAACACAGATTTTAGTTGTGTAGTTGGGCGATGGGTAAAATTTATCGTCCCAATCAATGTCAGTCAAATCAGTGTACATAAACAAACCGTCCGGTTTGTAAATGAATATTTTATTTTGTTCACTTCACTATTTTCATATTCACGTTAAAAATTATATTTTTAACGATAAAACATTTTATTTCAACCTATGAATTTCTATTCAATTCATTTATTCAATAAAATGATATTTTTATTTTTCTAACATATTTTAGAAAATTTCGGCGGCATAACGGCACGATACTAGAAACGGGACAAGGCCTAGCCTAATCCCCGGTCTAGTGAAGGCCCACGCCATTCACACATCAATCATATCAATTTTATTATGCAAACCACAAAATTTGGAGTAAGAGTCTAACCTAGCCTTACTCCTTCGCCTTATAACGGCGCACGTCTAATCCTAACCAATTTATCGATTCGATTTTTCACACCACAAACCACATTCAAACCAATATCACAATCAATAACCAAACAGCCAAACAAACAAGTCCATGGTCTGTGGACGATTGTGTCGGGTGCTACTAAACACCGTCTGCATCCTAGTATATATATATATATCTATATAACTAGAAAAGAAATTGAAAGGTGAGAAATTCTCACATATAGCTATCCTAGCTCCACGGCACTTCTTTGATAGAAATCTTCATCGCTATCGCATCTTCGTCATCTTCGTTGCCCGTAGCCACTACATATATAAAAATCGAATTTTTACTTCGCTATTCAATATATAAAAATCACATTTCTAATTCGAAGTTCAATATATAAAAATCATATTTTTATTTCGAAGTTCAACATATAAAAATCATATTTCTAATTCGAAGTTCAATATATAAAAATCATATTTTTATTTCGAAGTTCAACGTATAAAAATCATATTTTTATTTCGAAGTTCAACATATAAAAATCATATTTCTAATTCGAAGTTCAACATATAAAAATCATATTTCTAATTCGAAGTTCAATATATAAAAATCATATTTTTATTTCGAAGTTCAACATATAAAAATCATATTTCTAATTCGAAGTTCAACATATAAAAATCATATTTTTATTTCGAAGTTCAACATATAAAAATCATATTTCTAATTCGAAGTTCAACATATAAAAATCATATTTTTATTTCGAAGTTCAACATATAAAAATCATATTTTTATTTTTAAAACATTCCTATATATTTTCAAAACCTTGTGATATATACATATTCAAAACTTTGTGATATAGATATATTTTCAACAATGCTAATTTTTATATTTAAAAATCATTTCAAATTTATATTTTCTATTTAAAGTTTTAACCTTTTTCTATTTAAAGTTTTAACCTTTTTCTATTTAAAGTTTTAACCTTTTTCTATTTAAAGTTTTAACCTTTTTCTATTTAAAGTTTAAAATAAAAAAAATCAGTTTCTTTTTCCTTTTAAAAATCAGTTTCTTCTTTCTTTTAAAAATCAGTATCTCTTTTTCTTTTAAAAATCAGTATCTCTTTTTCTTTTAAAAATCAGTATTTCTTTTTCTTTTAAAAATCAGTATTTCTTTTTCTTTAAAAAAAACAGTATTCTCTTTACTTTTTAAAAAAAAACAGTATTCACTGAATTTAAAAATAAAAATAAAAGAAAAATAAAATAAAATCACTTACAGCTCTGCGAAGAAGGGGGGGCGTCGTCTTCGTCAGCGGCAGGTGGTTGCGGTGGTGGGGGCTTTGCTGATGGCGATGGCGGCGAGATGCTGGGGAGGCGGCGGCGGTTTTCGATCGGGAACGGGGTTGCAGTTTGGGGATTTGCGACTGAGAGAGGGAGAAGGGGGTTCGACAGCGGGTTAGGCGAGAGGGGGGGGGGAGATCGGAGCGACGGTGATGTTTGGATGGAGGGCGGCGATGGCCTGTCGCGGGTGGAGGCGCGATTAGGTCTTACGGTTTTTTTTTCTTTTTCGTTTTGATTCTGAGGAATGAACGGGGGGGGGGGGGCAGAGATAAGGGGAAAAGTTTTTTTTTTAATTATTTATTTTATTATTTAATTATTTTATTCCTTAAAAGTTGACTTTTACATATGACCTCGAAACGAGGCCCACCGCCTGTCGTCCATAGCGTATTACCCCCATTCCGAACACAATGGGATATGTATCGCAAGCTGATTCGATTGTTACAATCAGTTTCCTTTTGAATTTACATTTAAATCGCTATGTTGAATTTTAAACGTACATTTCAAATTATCGGGGTCACATACTAACTAGAAAAATTCCTGAAAAATATTTTCTAGCTTCGTATTGACGATACGGTCCTAACAAAACTAGTTTCGTCGAATTCTGAGACCGTTAGAAAAATGGCCAATTTCCAGTCGATTAATACCAACTGAAACTGGTCAAACGCGTTTTCCTTTGCCACGCTCACATATTGATTCGAAAAATTATGAAATTTGGAATCTAGCAATAACTTGACATCACGGTCCCAACAAAACTGGTTTCGTCGAAATCCGAGGTCATTTGCAAAATGTCCATTTTTAAGGGCTTGAATTCCATAGCGACTATTCAGAATTTTCGACTGGACATATCTTTTGATTCCCGCTACGAACTTTTGATTTTTCGGATTCATTGGAAAGATTTTATCAATTAGATCCTAATGTTTTTGGTTTCACTAAAATCCGGATTGTTTTGCACCCGGTACATTCAATTGAAGTTTGAAATCGAATTATCGAACTACCGCGCCATTTTCAATTCTATTTATAATTATACATAAATATTTATATTCTAACGACGACGCGTATAATATATACGTTCTAATTCCATTCAAAATAAATTTTCTCGTCGATATTATTTAAAATAATTCATTTTAAATATTCAAAATTCGCTAAAATTGCCAAAATAAAAATTTTAAACTGGCCCAGATTTTCCGGGTTATTACAATCTCCCCCAGTTAAAACTTTTCGTCCCCGAAAAGGAACAAAGTCGAAAGTGGTTTGATTAATCAGCTCAACGTTCATTGTTTTTCATTACGGCTTAAGTTTTCAACTTTTCAGTTTCTAAAACTTTTCAAATTTTTCAAAAATTTGGCTAACACCCTAAATTTTCGAAAAATTTCGCTATAACCTCCCCTGCACCGGGAGCATCGGGGAATTTCAAATAGCTTCCCCGGTCCTTCAGATCTCAAAAAGAAAAAGAAAAGGCCAAGCGGCTAGCCAATAGGCTCACAAAATCATCATCACCCAAACAAAACAGGAAATTATGTAGTAAACATGTACCTATTTGTCGGGCAAACAAATTTTATTCTCTGGCTCTAGCCTCCTTGCTATGACCTGTTCAATGATATACATGTATATGCAAGCAAATGCGACCAATTTTCAATACAATTCAATATTTGATTCAATTAGGCATAATGGTACAAAATTACCAACCAAATAAACAAACAACACAAACATCAATCAATTAGTGAATTAGAGTTTCAAATTCATTATCTTTGATACATATACAAAAAATCATGTTTTTGATGCCAATTCACAACAATGTGTTCTAACTATATAAGTTTTGGTTCTCACACCAGCTTAATGGAAATATATAGATATCACACCTTCGTCACTCGAAAATAAATAATGGTAACGCTGCAGCATTATCAGAATCATCCCCGGGCCACTAGAATGTGATTCTATATCTACCCAATATATTAAAACTTTGAATATACGTTTGCAAGGCGTATATGCAAATTCTTTATATACTGAATTGTCCAAAATCAATATAAATAACTAATCAAATACGAATAATTGATTTAAATTTTCAAAACAAAATTTGTTTTCATTTTAAAAATATACTCATCACACTCGTTCTAGGATACTACTGATCCCATCTCTAACGAGTCATTCTAATTGGATATTTCTAATCCAATATCTGATGAATTCTTTCGTATGGTTCTAACGTGCCTTGTTCTTTGAGCTTTGTAAACCAAAGCTCTGATACCAAAATGAAACGACCCGAAATTTCCCCGTAAAGGAAAGCCTCAGATAGTTCGAGAACAAGCCACAACAGAACGCATATAAAAGAACATTTCATTGTTATTACAACGATGCATCAGATTACAAGAGTATACAGGGTATAAATGAATAAATATTACACAGAAATATCAGAGATTTAAATTACATTTAGATACATAGCAGCGGAAAAATAATACAATACACAACTAGAATGAGATATACGGATACAAAGCTTTCCGGATATCGTTCCAGCTGTAAACCAGGATCCTGTGAATATAAATCTGCAAAACCGAAACTACTAGCTGCCCGTGTCAAAATAGGGGCACCCAGAGTTTAGGTTAAAACAATAAACTCCAGGTCAGTCATGGGACTGGTGTGAGAACTAAAACAGTTATAATTCTTTATTTTAAAGTTCGGTAAATCAAGGGACCACGCCGTATAACACGGAACGGGTTTCCTCCCAAGAATACCAGTGCATAAAACAACAGCGCAATGCTAAATAAAGAAGAATGAAGCTATTATAAGACCCAGTTCCCATCACACAATGCAACGCAAGCCGGAGGATAGGGTTTTTACCTTATAATAGCCAAGGATGCTTGATACGTTTAAAACAAATCATTTGATACTATCATAAGTGCATAGTGTATAAAACAACTTCAAATCATAAGTATCAATCATAGGCGGCATGAATGCCCCATCCCACTATGTCGCCATACTAGGCTCTACAAATAAAACCGCAGAATCACGTATTTGGAAATTGGGTTTCCATCTATGAACCGAGGCAAAAGATTGTCCTCAACCGATTCGAGACGCTCTAGCCCGTGTCTCAGGAACAACCGCAACTGCCCCCTGGATCCTCAGGGCCGGTCCACCGATGTGGATTATTATGCCTGAACACTACGTCTCCCCACCCTATGGGGTGTAAGTCTGGTCCGTCTGCCGACCAGAATGCATCGGCCAAAACCGATATAACCGAGGCGCCTCGCAACAGCAACAACCACATAAGTCAAACTCGTCAGGGCGTGTAAAACCACTGACGCCACTTCTAGCTAGAAAGAAACGCATGCCCTCCCTGACGTCCTCTCCCGTTTTTGGTTCACAACCGGGGTGCGAGGCTCGCGAATTCATGTTACACAAAGCTATGCCACACAGGCTGTGCTTTGATCATCACCACAAGACTTTGCTTTTCAACAGAAGCCTCGATCAATTGCCACTTAGGCATGCCACACAGGCAATTCACTCCATGCGTTTGATATCCATCAATATATAACCTCTGAGCTCGTATGTCTCAGAGAAGGCGTTAAGCAAGAGAATAAATTCTCCGCCGCCAAACAGATATATATTTAATAGAAATCAATCACACAGACTAAAATCCAATGTCCGACACACAGTCCATTTACAAGTTCGTTCTGGGTCTGAACGAAACCGGAGGCACCTAGTACCTCGCATATCCATCGATCTCCAAGTACGTCTGGACGATCACTAACTGTTTCCATCTTCTTGGGTGTACAGCCCAATCAAGATCATCAGTAAGCGCCCAAACGACGTGAAGACTTCCGGTCTTCGACCACCGTCTTCATCTTCGACACCACGTCGAATCAGTTATTCAGAATGGGATAAACCCGGTCTTTCTGAATAACTCGCGTATATATTATAAAAGTGTTACACAAACACAACATACGCCTCATTCCAATTCAGAATATTCTTTTATTCAAATATTCCTATACTTTGGGAAAAGTTCCCATTAATTTTATCCAAGATAAATTCTTTAAATTTATTCTTTAATTTCCTTTGAATATCAATTCAAACTAGTCGGGATTAGCGAACCACACCGAAGTAATCATTTATTTTATTTCCCAATCCCAACCTATTCATCCCATGAAGTAAAACTGGTTATGCTTCATATCTAACACCACGGTGTTATCGGTAAATTCAATTACCATTTCACGTTCAAATCTAATTAAAGATTTAACTATCGCTTGGAGTAAAACTGGTGATACTCCATTTTCGATCTTTTCAATCTAATTAAAGATTCATTAAAACTCCACTTAGTTTTAATATTTCTCTGGGTTAAAGAATCAGTGTCATTTAAAAACACAGTTCACGATAAACCCAAAATCACATTCATTAATTATCGGGTTAAAGAACGAGTGTTATTTAAAACACTGTTCACGATAAACCCAAAAATCAATATCAATTCAATTCCAATTAAATCTCATTTAATTGGTACACTTCATTAAATCCAAATAAAAAGATTTAATCTTTTCTCAACTGGGTTCAAGAACAGTGTTAGTGAAGACACCATTCACGGCAAACCCAAATCACATTCGATATTCAATACAAGGCTCTGAATAGAAAATATATCGGCTTATATTCAATATCGAATTCTACGACTAACAAACGTCGTATTGGAAATAACGATATAAATATATATCTTTCAAATTTCCATAACAACCCCTGTATAATCACGAATTCCAACATCGAAATATTCCGAAGACAATTTCGATTCAAATCCACTCCAATGCAATCATTGGATATTCTGGTTATTTTCAAAACCCTTTTTAAATTCAATTTATTTGTTTAAAAATAAATAGAATTATATTTCTAGTTCAAAACTAGTTCATTTCGATAAAAATCTATTTTTATCTTTTCAAATATGGAGTCTTTCATCCCAAATCTTCACAAATCATTTCTTATGATTTTACACAAATTATTACTATTTTTAATAATTTTATCAAGGCCCGTACAGTCGATTTCCATCAATGGCCATCGAACTGCACTTACAGCGACCTCTTTCGAATTTGATTTGGACGTATCTCCAAATCCAACCGTTAGATTTCAAATTTCTAACATTCATTAGAAAGCTCTTTTCGATACGAACCCAACGGTTCCGGTTTTAGGAGAATCCGACGGTCGGATCTCCCGTAATGTCCGTTTGAAATAAATGGTCGAAATTCGCGAACTGCTGCGGCGCGGCGCGTTCTATTCAGGCCATTATATTATATATAATATATATAATATATATTTCGTCGATTTCTATTTAAAACGAATTATATAAACAGTTTTAAATTCGTTTCAAAAGCAATTTCAACTTCCATTTCAATTCAAATCAAAATTGAATTCATCTTTATAGATTCGTTTTAAAATTCATTTCTATTCAATTCAAATTTCAATTCAATTTGAATTCGTTTTCAATTCAATTCATTTCGAAATCGTTTTCAATTCAATTCATTTCGAAATCGTTTTCAATTCACTTTGAATTCGTTTTCAATTCAATTCATTTCGAAATCGTTTTCAATTCAATTCATTTCGAAATCGTTTTCAATTCAATTCATTTCGAAATTGTTTTCAATTCAATTCATTTCGAAATCGTTTTCAATTCAATTCATTTCGAAATCGTTTTCAATTCAATTCATTTCGAAATCGTTTTCAATTCAATCATTTCGAAATCGTTTTCAATTCAATTCATTTCGAAATCGTTTTCAATTCAATTCATTTCGATATCGTTTTCAATTCAATTCATTTCGAAATCGTTTTCAATTCAATTCATTTCGAAATTGTTTTCAATTCAATTCATTTCGAAATCGTTTTCAATTCATATCGATATAAATATCGTTCACGTCAAAATGGCGTCAATCTAATCAACACGGCTTCATAAATTTCTATTTTCAAATATTCTATTTCAAATATTTCCATTTCTAAACTGGAATGAGGCCCAATCAATTACCATATAAAATTAATTATATGGATTTTCACACAACACATGTATATAATAGCATTGAAAAATGATCAACCATCAACCAAAGTGCACTACACTGTATAAGCATCAAATATAGATATCTAACGCTTATAACAGCCTGTCGATCGATCGATCGACATATTTAATCAATTAGGATGAGTGAACTTCAAATTTCATCCCAACACCCGTGTGGGGTTTTCAAACAATCAAACACAGATTTTAGTTGTGCAGTTGGGCGATGTGTAAAATTTATCGTCCCAATCAATGTCAGTCAAATCAGTGTACATAAACAAACCGTCCGGTTTGTAAATGAATATTTTATTTTGTTCACTTCACTATTTTCATATTCACGTTAAAAATTATATTTTTAACGATAAAACATTTTATTTCAACCTATGAATTTCTATTCAATTCATTTATTCAATAAAATGATATTTTTATTTTTCTAACATATTTTAGAAAATTTCGGCGGCATAACGGCACGATACTAGAAACGGGACAAGGCCTAGCCTAATCCCCGGTCTAGTGAAGGCCCACGCCATTCACACATCAATCATATCAATTTTATTATGCAAACCACAAAATTTGGAGTAAGAGTCTAACCTAGCCTTACTCCTTCGCCTTATAACGGCGCACGTCTAATCCTAACCAATTTATCGATTCGATTTTTCACACCACAAACCACATTCAAACCAATATCACAATCAATAACCAAACAGCCAAACAAACAAGTCCATGGTCTATGGACGATTGTGTCGGGTGCTACTAAACACCGTCTGCATCCTAGTATATATTTATATCTATATAACTAGAAAAGAAATTGAAAGGTGAGAAATTCTCACATATAGCTATCCTAGCTCCATGGCACTTCTTTGATAGAAATCTTCATCGCTATCGCATCTTCGTCATCTTCGTTGCTCGTAGCCACTACATATATAAAAATCGAATTTTTACTTCGCTATTCAATATATAAAAATCACATTTCTAATTCGAAGTTCAATATATAAAAATCATATTTTTATTTCGAAGTTCAACATATAAAAATCATATTTCTAATTCGAAGTTCAATATATAAAAATCATATTTTTATTTCGAAGTTCAACATATAAAAATCATATTTTTATTTCGAAGTTCAACATATAAAAATCATATTTCTAATTCGAAGTTCAACATATAAAAATCATATTTCTAATTCGAAGTTCAATATATAAAAATCATATTTTTATTTCGAACTTCAACATATAAAAATCATATTTCTAATTCGAAGTTCAACATATAAAAATCATATTTTTATTTCGAAGTTCAACATATAAAAATCATATTTCTAATTCGAAGTTCAACATATAAAAATCATATTTTTATTTCGAAGTTCAACATATAAAAATCATATTTTTATTTTTAAAACATTCCTATATATTTTCAAAACCTTGTGATATATACATATTCAAAACTTTGTGATATAGATATATTTTCAACAATGCTAATTTTTATATTTAAAAATCATTTCAAATTTATATTTTCTATTTGAAGTTTTAATCTTTTTCTATTTAAAGTTTTAACCTTTTTCTATTTAAAGTTTTAATCTTTTTCTATTTAAAGTTTTAACCTTTTTCTATTTAAAGTTTAAAATAAAAAAATCAGTTTCTTTTTCCTTTTAAAAATCAGTTTCTTCTTTCTTTTAAAAATCAGTATCTCTTTTTCTTTTAAAAATCAGTATCTCTTTTTCTTTTAAAAATCAGTATTTCTTTTTCTTTTAAAAATCAGTATTTCTTTTTCTTTAAAAAAAAACAGTATTCTCTTTACTTTTTAAAAAAAACAGTATTCACTGAATTTAAAAATAAAAATAAAAGAAAAATAAAATAAAATCACTTACAGCTCTGCGAAGAAGAGGGGGCGTCGTCTTCGTCAACGGCAGGTGGTTGCGGTGGTGGGGGCTTTGCTGATGGCGATGGCGGCGAGATGCTGGGGAGGCGGCGGCGGTTTTCGATCAGGAACGGGGTTGCGGTTTGGGGATTTGCGACTGAGAGAGGGAGAAGGGGGTTCGACAGCGGGTTAGGCGAGGAGGGGGGGGGGGGGGGAGATCGGAGCGACGGTGATGTCTGGATGGTGGGCGGCGATGGCCTGTCGCGGGTGGAGGCGCGATTAGGTCTTACGGGTTTTTTTTTTCTTTTTCGTTTTGATTCTGAGGAATGAACGGGGGGGCCAGAGATAAGGGGAAAAGTTTTTTTTTTATTATTTAATTATTTTATTCCTTAAAAGTTGACTTTTACATATGACCTCGAAACGAGGCCCACCGCCTGTCGTCCATAGCGTATTACCCCCATTCCGAACACAATGGGATATGTATCGCAAGCTGATTCGATTGTTATAATCAGTTTCCTTTTGAATTTACATTTAAATCGCTATATTGAATTTTAAACGTACATTTCAAATTATCGGGGTCACATACTAACTAGAAAAATTCCTGAAAAATATTTTCTAGCTTCGTATTGACGATACGGTCCTAACAAAACTAGTTTCGTCGAATTCTGAGACCGTTAGAAAAATGGCCAATTTCCAGTCGATTAAAACCAACTGAAACTAGTCAAACGCGTTTTCCTTTGCCACGCTCACATATTGATTCGAAAAATTATGAAATTTGGAATCTAGCAATAACTTGACATCACGGTCCCAACAAAACTGGTTTCGTCGAAATCCGAGGTCATTTGCAAAATGTCCATTTTTAAGGGCTTGAATTCCATAGCGACTATTCAGAATTTTCGACTGGACATATCTTTTGATTCCCACTACGAACTTTTGATTTTTCGGATTCGTTGGAAAGATTTTATCAATTAGATCCTAATGTTTTTGGTTTCACTAAAATCCGGATTGTTTTGCACCCGGTACATTCAATTGAAGTTTGAAATCGAATTATCGAACTACCGCGCCATTTTCAATTCTATTTATAATTATATATAAATATTTATATTCTAACGACGACGCGTATAATATATACGTTCTAATTCCATTCAAAATAAATTTTCTCGTCGATATTATTTAAAATAATTCATTTTAAATATTCAAAATTCGCTAAAATTGCCAAAATAAAAATTTTAAACTGGCCTAGATTTTCCGGGTTATTACACATTCCAGCTGTAAACCAGGATCCTGTGAATATAAATCTGCAAAACCAAAACTACTAGCTGCCCGTGTCAAAATAGGGGCACCCAGAGTTTAGGTTAAAACAATAAACTCCAGGTCAGTCATGTGACTGGTGTGAGAAATAAAACAGTTATAATTCTTTATTTTAAAGTTCGGTAAATCAAGGGACCACGCCGTATAACACGGAACGGGTTTCCTCCCAAGAATACCAGTGCATAAAACAAACAGCGCAATGCTAAATAAAGAAAAATGAAGCTGTTATAAGACCCAGGTCCCATCACACAATGCAACGCAGTCGAGGATAGGGTTTTCCCTTATAACAGCCAAAGAATGCTTAGTACGTTTAAAACAAATCATTTGATACTACTATGAGTGTATAATGTATAAAACAACTTCAAATCATAAGTATCAATCATAGGCGACATGAGCGTCCCATGCCACTATGTCGCCACATATAGGTTTACAATCAAAACCGCAATGTCGTATTGGAAGTTGGGTTATCATTTATGGTATGAACCGAGGCTAGGGATCGTCCTCAACCGATTCGTGACTCTCTAGCCCGAGCCACAGGCAAGCGCGCAGGCAAGCCTTTAGATCGTCAGGGCCGGCCCACCGATGTGGATTATTATGCCTGAACACTATGTTTCCCCACCCTATGGGGTGTAAGTGAGCCAACTAAATGACTCCATCGGTTCGAGAACGACCGATCAATCCGAGGCGCCTCGCAACAGCAACAACCACATAAGTCAAACTCGTCAGGGCGTGTAAAACCACTGACGCCACTTCTAACTAGAAAGAAACGCAAGTCCTCCCTGAGGTCCATCTCCCGTTTTTGGTTCATACCGGGTGTGAAACTCGCGAAGTAAACGTTACACAAAGCTACGCCACAAAGGCCGTGCTTTGATCATCACCACAAGACTTTGCTTTTCAACAGAAGCCTCGATCAATTGCCTCTTAGGCATGCCACACAGGCAATTCACTCCATGCGGTTGATATCCATCAATATATAACCCCTGAGCTCGTACGTCTCAGAGAAGGGCGTTAAGCAAGAGAATAAATTCTCCGCCGCCAAACAGATATATATTTAATAGAGATCAATCACACGGACTAAAATCCAATGTCAGACACACAGTCCATTTACAAGTCCGTTCTGGGTCTGAACGAAACTGGAGGCACCTAGTACCTCGCATATCCATCGATCTCCAAGTACGTCTGGACGATCACCAACTATTTCCATCTTCTTGGGTGTACAGCCCAATCAAGATCATCAGTTATCACCCAAACGACGTGAAGACCTCCGGTCTTCGACCATCGTCTTCATCTTCGACTTATCGTCGTATCAGTTATTCAGAATGGGATAAACCCGGTCTTTCCGAATAACTCGCGTATATTTTAAATAAGTGTTACACAAACACAACATACGCCCCATTCCAATTCATCAGTCACTAACCGTAAATTAATCAAGAGAATAATTCCCCAAATATTAACCCCGAAGGCCGAAACCAACATCAGATCAATACCCAGAAAACCATTCTGCTTAGCTAACCGACAGTTAGTTTCTAAATTTCACATTCATAGGGAAAGGTTCCCATTAATTTTATCCAAGACAAATTTCTTGAATTTATTCTTTAATCTATTTTTGAATATCAATTCAAACTAGTCGGGATTAATGAAACTTACCGAAGTAATCATTTGTTTTAATTTCCCAATCCCAACCTATTTATCCCATGAAGTAAAACTGGTAGTAATTCATACCTAACACCACAGTGTTATCGGTAAATTCAATTACCATTTCACGTTCAAATCTAATTAAAGATTTAACTATCGCCTGGAGCAAAACTGGTGATACTCCATTTTCGATCATTTCAATCTAATTAAAGATTCATTAAAACTCCACTTAGTTTTAATCTTCGACTGGGTTAAAGAATCAGTGTCATTTAAAACACGGTTCACGATAAACCCAAAATCACATTCCATTAATTATCGGATTAAAGAACGAGTGTTATTTAGAACACTGTTCACGATAAACCCAAAAATCAATATCAATTCAATTTCAATTAAATATTATTTAATTGGTACACTTCATTAAATCTAAATAAAAAGATTTAATCTTTTCTCAACTGGGTTCAAGAACAGTGTTAGTGAAGACACCATTCACGACAAACCCAAATCACATTTGATATTCAATACAAGGCTCTGAATAGAAAATATACCGGCTTATATTCAATATCAAATTCTACGATTAACAAATGTCGTATTGGAAATAACGATATAAATATATATCTTTCAAATTCCCATAACAGCATCTGTATAATCACGAATTCCAACATCGAAATATTCCGAAGACAATTTCGATTCAAATCCACTCCAATGCAATCATTGGAAATTCTGGTTATTTTTAAAACCCTTTTTCAAATTCAATTTATTTATTTAAAAATAAATAGAATTATATTTCTAGTTCAAAACTAGTTCATTTCGATAAAAACCTATTTTTATCTTTTCAAATATGGAGTTTTTCATCCCAAATATTCACAAATCATTTCTTATGATTTTACACAAATTATTACTATTTTTAATAATTTTATCAAGGCCCGTACAGTCGATTTCCTTCAACGGCCATCGAACTGCACTTACAGCGACCTTTTTCGAATTTGATTTGGACGTATCTCCAAATCCAACCGTTAGATTTCTAATTTCTAATATTCTTTAGAAAGCTCTTTTCGATACGAACCCAACGGTTCCGGTTTTAGGAGAATCCGACGGTCGGATCTCCCGTAATGTCCGTTTGAAATAAATGGTCGAAATTCACGAACTGCCGCGGCGCGGCGCGTTCTATTCAGGCCATTATATTATATATATATTATATATAATATATATTTCGTCGATTTCTATTTAAAACGAATTATATAAATAGTTTTAAAATTCGTTTCAAAAGCAACTTCAACTTCCATTTCAATTCAAATCAAAGTTGAATTCTTCTTTATAAATTCATTTTAAAATTCATTTCTTTTCAATTCAAATTTCAATTCAATTTGAATTCATTTCAATTCGCTTCCAATTCAATTTGAATTCGTTTTCAATTCATTTCGAAATCGTTTTCAATTCAATTCATTTCGAAATCGTTTTCAATTCAATTCATTTCGAAATCGTTTTCAATTCAATTCATTTCGAAATCGTTTTCAATTCAATTCATTTCGAAATCGTTTTCAATTCAATTCATTTCGAAATCGTTTTCAATTCAATTCATTTCGAAATCGTTTTCAATTCAATTCATTTCGAAATCGTTTTCAATTCAATTCATTTCGAAATCGTTTTCAATTCAATTCATTTCGAAATCGTTTTCAATTCAATTCATTTCGAAATCGAATAAAATCGATATAAATATCGCTCACGTCAAAATGGCGTCAATCTAATCAACACGGCTTCATAAATTTCTATTTTCAAAATAGTTGTTATTATCAAAATATTTCGTTCAACACATGACCAATCTCAATGGATGAGTATTGTCAACACATGAACTTTTATTTTATATTGATAAAGATGTAAATTTTATTACTAAAATATTTCGTTCAACACATGACCAATCTCAATAGATGAGTACTGTCAACACATGAACTTTTATTTTATAATATTCTTTATTTTTCAAATTGGAATGAGGCCCAATCAATTACCATATAAAGTTAATTATATGGATTTCCATACAACACATGTATATAATAGCATTGAAAAATAATCAACCATCAACCAAAGTGCACTACACTGTATAAGCATCAAATGTAGACATTTAACGCTTATAGCAGCTTGTCAATCAATCGATCGACATATTTAATCAATCAGGATGAGTGAACTTCAAGTTTTATCGACCCAATCAATGTCCTTCAAATAGGTGTACATAAACAAACCGTCTGGTTTGTAAATGAATATTTATTTATTCACATTCACGTTAAAAATTATATTTTTAACGACAAAATATTTTATTCCAACATATGAATTTCTATTCAGTTCATTCTTTAAATAAAATGATATTTTTATTTTTCTAACCTATTTTAGAAAATTTCGGCGGCATAACGGCACGATACTAGAAACGGGACAAGGCCTAGCCTTATCCCCGGTCTAGTGAAGGCCCACGCCATTCACACATCAATCAAATTCACCAAACAACCAAATTCAAATCAAGTCATATAACTAAGCTATGCAACCAAACAAACAAGTCCATGGTCTGTGGACGATTGTGTCGGGCGCTACTAAGCACCGTCTGCGTCCTAGTATATATATAAATAGAAATGAAATTGAAAGGTGAGAAATTCTCACATATAGCTATCCAAGCTCCACGGCACTTAATTGATATAAATCTTCTTCGTTCTCGCCTTTTTGTCACCTTCGTTGTCCGCTTTCACTACATATATAAAAAATCACATTTTTATATTCTCTATTGTATAAAAATCATATTTTTATAACTATGCTATATGGATAAAAATTCTATTTTTACAACGGTGTTCATATAATAAAGATTATATTTTTATTTCGAAGTTCAATATATAAAAATCATATTTTTAATTCGAAGTTCAATATATAAATATCATATTTTTAATTCGAAGTTCAATATATAAAAATCATATTTTTAATTCGAAGTTCAATATATAAAAATCATATTTTTAATTCGAAGTTCAATATATAAAAATCATATTTTTAATTCGAAGTTCAATATAAAAAAATCATATTTTTATTTCACTACACATATAAAGGTGATATTTTTAATTCTCTATATGAACAAAAATCATATTTTTACCACTTCTATATAGTAAAGATTATATTTTTAATACTTTAAAAATATAAAAATCATATTTTTATTACTTTAAAAATATAAGAATCATATTTCACTACTTCTACTTAATAAAATTCCGGCTTTTCTATTTTCAAAATATGATCTTTTCTATTCTAAAAAAGATGTGATCTTTTTCTATTTAAAGTTTAAATCTTTTCCTTTTTAAAAATTCAAATCTTCTTCCCTTTTTAAAATCTTAGAATAAAATAAAATCAGATTTATTTCTTTTTAAAAAAAATCAGTTTTATTTCTTCTTTTTAAATACAGTTTTATTTCTTTTTAAAAAAATCAGTTTTAAAAAAAAATCCTAAAAATCAATCAGTTTTAAAAATCCACTATTTATATAAAATAAAAATAAATTAAATAAATTAAAAAAACTTACAGGGGGGAGGGCGTCGCCGGTTGTTGGTGGCGCGCGGGACCAGGGTGCGGCGCTGGCGAGGCCAGGTGGCGGCGGAGGGCGGTGCTCCGGTCTAGGGCGGCGGTTTTGGTGAGGGGAAGGGATCGCGATAGGAAGGGGGGGAGAAAGGGGTGCGCGGTTGTCGAGGTCTTCGAGGGGGGGGGGGACTGATCGGAGCCGCGTCCGCTCCGGTGGCCCGATGGCCAGCGCCTGGCGGCGCGTTTCCTCTCCGCCTTTTTTTTTTCCTGAATGATTTCTAATTTTAGTTTTTAACGGGGGGGCTGATATAAGGAAGAGAAAAGGGTTTTTTTATTTAATTAATTTAATTTTCCACCCAAAAAGCAACTTTTATTTTCGACCTCAAAACGGGGCCCACCGCCTGTCGTCCCTAGCTAATTACCCCCATTCCGAACACAGTGGGATATGTATCGTAAGCTGATTCGATTGTTTTGATCAGTTTCCGTTGAATTTACTCTTAAATCACTATATTGAATTTTAAACGTACATTTCAATTTACCGAGGTCACATACTAACTCGAAAAATTCTATAAAAATATTTTCTAGCTTCGTATTGACGATACGGTCCTAACAAAACTAGTTTCGTTGAATTCTGAGACCGTTGGAAAAATAGCCAATTTCCAGTCGATTAAAATCAACTGAAACTGGTCAAACGCGTTTTCCTTTGCCACGCTCACATACTGATTCGAAAAATTATGAAATTTGGAATCTAACAATAATTTGACATCACGGACCCAACAAAAGTGGTTTCGTCGAAATCCGAGGTCATTTGCAAAATGTCCATTTTTAAGGGCCTGAATTCCATAGCGACTATTCAGAATTTTCAACTGGACATAACTTTTGATTCCCGCTACGAACTTTTGATTTTTCGGATTCGTTGGAAAGATATTCACTATTAGATTCCATTATTTTTGGTTTCACTAAAATCCGGATTGTTTTGCACCCGGTACATTCAATTGAAGTTTGAAATCGAATTATCGAACTACCGCGCCATTTTCAATTCTATTTATAATTATATATAAATATTTATATTCTAACGACGACGCGTATAATATATACGTTCGAATTCTATTCAAAATAAATTTCTCGTCGATATTATTTAAAATAATTCATTTTAAATATTCAAAATTCGCTAAAATTGCCAAAATAAAAATTTTAAACTGGCCCAGATTTTCGGGTTGTTACAAAAGAGGGCACCCGAGTTCGCAAAGTGAAACAAACTACGGATCAGTCATGGGACTGGTATGAGAAATCTAACTAACTTAACTAATAAGAAGGCTAATCACAGGACCACGCCGCTAACGCGGAACGGGTTTACTCCATTGGATTGCCAGCGCATAAGATAAGTAAATCGTCAAATAACGCAATGTTTTTTAGAAAAATGAAACCATTATAAGACCCAAGTCCCATCAGACAATGCAACGCAAACCAGAGGAAAGGGTTTTACCTTATAATGGTCAAAAGATGATAAATACGTAAAACGATATTATTATTAGTGTGTATATGTTTAAATAAAAACATTTCAAAATAAATGTATCAATCCTAGACGGCATGGGTACCATATATCTTGTCGCCATACTAGTTATACAATCAAAACCACATAGGGCATATTGGAAATTGGGTTTTCATCATGAGTCAAGGCTAGGAATGATCTCCTGACCGATTTGAGACACACTAGCAATGCCTCAGGATCACACCTACGGGCAACCCTTGGATACAGCAGGGCCGGTCCATAAATAATGTTAGTGGATTAGTTATGCCTGAACACACGCATCCCGGTCCTATTGAACCTATAACAAGGCCGTTGGCGACCGCAAAAATCCGAGTACTCGAAAATTCCATCATCCACATAAGTAAAATGTCAGCGCTGGTAGGTCCCTGACACCACTATAAGCTAGAAAGAAACGTGTGCATTCCCTGCGTTCCCTTGCTCTGTTTTAGACTCTACCGGTGTATGAGGCTCGCGAAGTCACGCTACACAAAGCTATGCCAAAATAGGCTATGCTTTGATCATCCCACAAGGCCTGCTTTGCAACAAAGCCTTGGTCATTTGCATCTTGGCGTGCCACGTTGACATTTCACGCCATGCAATTCATAACTATTAACACACAACCTCTAAGGGTGTTTAGCAAGAGAATAAATTCTCCACCACCAATGGTTGTATATTGATAGAAATCAATTTACAAAAAATGAAATTCAACGTCAGACATGCATCCATTTATAAGCTTATGCTCTGGGTCTGAGCGAAAGCCAAATCCGTACGAATCAACACTTCGTCCAGATAACTACCACTTAATCCCTGCCTTGGGTGCAAATCAGTCCAGAGCATCAGTAGTCCTAATCCATTCGATGTGAAGATCGACGGTCTTCAACCACCGTCTTCATCTTCGACTCTTGATCGTCGTAGTAATTATTCAGAATGGGTTAAACCTGGACTTTCTGAATAACTTGCGTATTTTATAATTGAAAATCAAGTGTTATAAAACACATCCAACGTCTCATTCCAATTCAGAATATTCTTTTAATAGAATATTCATAATAAAGGGAAAGATTCCCATAAATTAAATCAATGATAAATTCTTATAAATTCATTCTTTTAAACATTCATTAAAACTCCAATTTGATTTTAATATCAAAAATCATTATTAAATGATTATTCAATTCTTAAGGAATTAACCTTGTCTTTAATTGGGTTAAAGAACCAATGTCTTTTAAAAACATTGTTCACGATAAACCCAAAGCCATATTCCATTAAATATGGAATTTTCACAGAAATCAAGTCAAAACATAATCGATATAAATTCCTGTATCGAACCAATAATATAAATGGAATAACGACAAAGCCTTTTAAATTCCATATATAGTATCGGTCTTCTTTTACAGAAACCTATCTCGATTATTATCAAACTGAATTTCCACACAATTCCAATTTAATTTATTAAATTGGAAAACTTTGCTTTAGAATCTTTCTTTAAAATCTTAACAAAAGATTTATAAATTTTACATCATATTTTCACTGTAAATTGGGTTAAAGAACAAATGTCGTTTAAAACATTGTTCACAATAAACCTAATTCACATATCAATTCATTTCAATTACAAAATATAATTGAAACTCTAAAAATCTTAATTAAGAGATTTAATTTTTAGTTAAAAACTAGTTTACTTCAATAGAAATATATTTTCTATTCTTTTGTCCATCCAAGAACGGACATAGAAATCATCATTTTATAATTTGTTAAATCTTATTTAAAATATTCATTACTTAAAATTATTCTTTAATAAAAGATTCTTTATATAAAATATCCTTTATAGTGCAGTATTCTTTATTTTAAGAGATATTATTTTATAATGTTCTTTATTCCAAATATTCCTTATTTTTAAAAGATATTCTTTATTTAAAAGAAATCCTGAATTGGAATGTGACTCACTCAGTTACCATATAACTTTGGTTATATGGCTTTCATACATTCATATACATGACAATAAAAATAAATAATCATCAGACATCCATTCACATCCAGAGTGAAGTTTATAACTGGGTGAGTATTAAAATAAAATCATAACACTCATCGCAGCTTGTCAATCTATCGATCGACATCAACTAAATATTGGGACTAGTGTCTGTCAATTCATCCCAACACCCGTGTGGGGTTTTCAGCCAACAACAGTTCATAAAATATAAATGATTGGTTAAAGAATTCAACCAATTTAATTCTGCTAACATATTGATGATAAAGGAAATAGCATGTTATAATAATCCTAATGTTGAGCAAAAATATATTTTACTCGTATAGTTTCCCTATACATTTCTAATCTTTCAGATATTAGCATTAGGAATGTGTTTTTAATGTGAAACATATTTCATAGTGAAATATGTATATTTTCAAATCTTGCAAATATTAACATTAACAATGTGTTTTTAATGAAATATGTATACTTTCTAATCTTTCAAATATTAACATTAACAATGTGTTTTTAATGTGAAACATATTTCATAGTGAAATATGTACACTTTGTAATCTTTCAAATATTAACATTAACAATGTGTTTTTAATGTGAAACATATTTCATAGTGAAATAAGTATACTTTCTAATCTTTCATTTGCAATAGAGAACATAACTAAAAGATGTATTATACTCTCTACGCTATATTTGCATTGCAAATGCAAATAAAAGGTTAACTTTGATTCCTAAGGTTTATTTACATTAGAGTGTACAAATAAAAGATGCAATTTTATTTCTATGTAATATCTGTATTGAAAACTACAAATAAAAGAATGAATTTTATTTCTATGTCATATTTGTGTTGGAAATACAAATACAAATACAAATATGAACCTAAACCCTATGTTAATATTTTGTGTCGAAGGACAAAATTAAAAAGACATTCATTTTTTTATGTGTATTTGTGTTAAGAACACAAATATATAAAATGATTTATTTTCTATGTTTATATTTGTATTGAAAACACAAGTAAAAAGAATGACTTTAATTACAATGTACATTTACATTTGTGAAGGTACATAAAAGAATAAACTTTGTTTTCAATGCATACTTACATTTGTAAATGTAAATAAAAGAATAAATTTCATTTCCAATATTTATTTGCATTAGTGAATGCAAATAAAAGAATAAATTTAATTTCCAACATGTATTTGCATTGGTTAATGCAAATAAAAGAGTATATTTTATTTTCAATTCTAGGATAACAAAAAAGGGTATTTTATACTAACATGAAGTTTATAACTAAAATGACACATTTCATATCACATGACATTTATAGTTAAAGTGACAATTTTTAATCTAATACAACATTTTATAACAAAATGTTGTTTTGTTTCTTGTGTAACATTTTTAACAAAAATGTACCTTTATTTCCAAATACAACATTTTAAACAGAAATGTCTTTTTATTTATAATGCAACCTTTCTAGCAAAATGGAGTTTAAAATCTAACGTTACATTTTATAACAAAAATGTACTTTTAATTTCATGTAACATTTTATACGAGAATGTATTTTTAAAGCTAATGTAACATTATCTAAATAAAATGATGTATATATTTTCAACCTTTAAATGAAAACATAACCACATTGAAAATGTAGTCTTTTTAATGAAAACAAAAAATGTAATCTTTTAAATGAAAACAAATTACAAAAAAAAATGTAATCTTTCTGTTGAAAACAAATTGACATAAAAAATGTAATCTTTTATGTCTACTCTTTATATTACTTCTAACATGTCAACAAAAATGCAACCTTGAAATCAATTCTTTTTATTGTCTTTAATTTGACAATAAAAATAAATACATCTTTAAAATCTATTCTCTTTATTGTCTTTAATTCGACAATAAAAATGTATCATTAAAATTTCTACTTTTTATTGTAAGCAATGTTACCAAAAAAAGTCATCTTTTAATTTCGTTCCTTTTAATGTAAATAATATTACACAAATATATATCCATATTTTTGTTGAAAAACTAGTTCAACAAAACTACATAAAAATGTTTGTTCTATTTTTGTTGAAAATCTAGTTCAACAAATATAACAAAAATGTTTGTTTCAATTTTGTTGCAAATTCTGTTTTAACAAATATCACAAAAATGTTTGTTTCCATTTTAACAATCATGTCCACATGGTAATTATATCGAATTGGCAAAATATTCTAATTCAATAAAAAGAAACAACGTAATCTTTTAATCTGGATCTACAACTTAAATAAATAAATAACAAGGAAATTTGTTTGTTTGGACAAATTTATCCAATTCAAAACCGTAACCAAAATGATATTTTGGCAATTTAATGTCAAGTAAATTAAACACAACAAATAGAATATTTCCAATTGGTATAAATTTATAAACTAATCCAATTCATAAAAAACAAGATTCTATTTTTAATTGGATTAAAAATTACAGTATTAATCCAATTTACACAACATGACCATATTTATCAGATTCGAACAGATCAGATCTACATAAAATATAAAACAAATCAATCACCCTGAATTTCATCACATCACTGAACAGATTTACCAACATACATACGATTATTTATCAGCGAGAATAATGAATAATTAAATTAAAAATATTTAGAAATCTCACATTCGTTCGCGAAGTTGTCAAAATTTCAACCGCTTAGAATTACCCCTTTTGCAGTCTATGATTGTAGAGCTTCGTCGTACGATTCCATAGGATCTGAAATTATCGAATTTCGTGTACGTACGAATTAATTATGGTCAAAATAAGATTGATAATTAAACTTTAAAATTAAATTAGTAAAGTAATTAAGGCTTTTAAACCTTCTTCTTCCTCTGATTAATTCGGCCCTAAGCTTTTGCAATTGTTCAATCCTAGGGTTAGATTTTGGTTCCAACCCGTTCCACTTCGACTCGATCAGAACTCGCCACGCCAGGGAGCACAGAAAGGTGCGCAAGGGGGGCCCACAATGGCTGAACTCGGTGGCATGTAGGGGGAGGCCGACGGTGGGTTTAGGCGTGGCTTTGGGTGCGTGGTTCGAGGAGCACAGGTCACCAGAGGAGATCCGACCGTATGCAATCGAAGAGAAGAGAAATCTCTTCAAAGTGATGTAGAGTTTGGATTTTAATTTGGGAAGAGGGAGGAGATTTTGGTGGAGAATGAAGGGTGCTAATTGGACATTGATCTTAGGGGTGGCGGTTGGTTGAAGAAACATGAATAGTGTTCCTTAGGTTTTTTTTTTCATTATTTATATTATTTAATGGAAATTTTACAATAAAATCCATATGTTTCAAACTGAATCAAATTCAGTCCAACAGAAAGTCTCCCTAGCAAATAGCCTATGTTCCGGACGCAATGGAATGGGTTTCTTCAGCCCAATCGGTCGTATCAGCCCACTTTTATTTAATTTAAAATATAAATAATTTATTTAATTAATTCTATCGTACGATTAAATTCACCGGGGCCACATACGACCTCTAAAAATTACAGAAAATATATATTTGGCTTTGTTATGACGATACGGTCCTAATGAAACTAATTTCGTTGAATTCTAAGACTGTTTGAAAAATGGCCATTTTCAAGCTGATTAAATTTGACTAAAAAGGTCAAAACACGTTTTCTTTCGCCACGCTCCCATATTAATTCGGAAAATTCTGAAAATTGAAACCTAGTAATAATTCGAGATTCCGGTTCTAATAAAAGTGGTTTCGTTGAAAACAGAGGTCGTTTGAAAATTGACTATTTTCAAGGCCAATATATTATATTAAAATATATATAAATTCTACATCGACTTTCCTAAATTTTAAATTGGACATAACTTGTGATTTATATAAAACGAAATTTCAGTTTTTCAGATTCGTTAGAAATATATGGTTAAACAGATTTAAATATTTTTGGTTTTACTTAAATCCGATTTAATTTGAATCCTGTACAGTCAGTCAAAGTTCAAACTCAAATTTTCAAACTGCAGTGTTGTTTTAAACTCCTTTTATAATTAAATTAAATTTATTCATTTTAACTTCGATTAAAATAAATTTCTAGCCATTATTATTTAAATAAATTATTTTATATTCTCAAAATTCATTAAAGTTTTCTAAAATAAAAATTTTAAATTGGTTCAGAATTTGCGGGTTGTTACAATTTGTGTAAAGAAAATCTTAAGTTAAGCAAGAGGAGAAAAGTTATAATTGTAATAGCGAGATATTTATGGGTTTTAAATTTACATTTGTTTTAATCAAAAGGCCAAGGGATGCCGAATATTGAACCAGTAAACTCATTGGATTGTCATGATTGAAACACTGATTATTTTAATAGTTAAATCACCGACTATCAAATCTTTCCAATACGATTGTTGGTACGGAAAGACCGGGATTGAATTTATATTCGAAACCATCCGACCAACAAATACGTGAAGGTATCAAGAGATGATCGAGATGGAGCATTGAAGACCGTGGATCTTCATTAAACGGAAGAACCACTAATAATATCTGGGATTGCAACCAGAGATAAACTGTGGTTCTGTCGTGGGTGGAATCTACGGGTTGCAAGGACTTCTCGCTACTGATCCCTAGGGTGAATCCTATATGGGATGCAGTAGGAGGGTACCTTTGGTTCATCCTGTTCCTGGATGACTTGTATGGACGAATGTTTGACAGAGTATTTCCAAAGGAATTACGTACGTTGATTTCTTCAAACGTATTTCTGTTGATGGTGGAGAAGTGGTCGTACACTTTCTCTTAGCTAAACTACAGAGTATTTTTGTGGACGTCAATTAATGATATCTGGCAGATCTGACGATGTGGCATCCAAAGTGAATGATGACCAAGTGTCAAAGGTTAATCCAAACCTCAAGCCTCAACAACCGGTAACTGACAAAAAAATCGGGCAGGCAGCATGGCTATGTGGGTCGCTCCCATTAGGGTGTATAATCACCTATCTAGAGAAAATCTTATGTGCTTCTTTAATCTATTTCGATGCTGTCCCTTTTCGAGAAACAGTGGTTTGAGCCCAACCGTTGGTGATATAGATACACTCAAACGAAATGAGTGGTCTGTCATGTGTGGGCCTGGTTGCAAGACGTTCTTCTAGAACCCAGTGTATTCGCCTCTAGAGATACGCTATCGGTAGGTGGTCTCCAATAAGCGCCCGCGGTTTCGATTGTATACTATATATGTGGAGCGTGAGATGCAAGCGTTCCCCTAGATTGTTATTTACTTTTATTTAGACATTATTATAATAACGGGAAAGATATTGATCTCAAAAATGTTTTTGGTTATCGTAAGGTAAAAACGGTCCGTGTTTATGTGAGGATTTGGTCATACGATTATCCATTTTCTTCCCAAGGATTTTAACTTTAAAATCAAGTTGTGTGTTACCTTAATACTACGCGAGTTTTTTTTTCTCACTTTGGTTCACCAGACTGACCCGGTATTTTGTAAATTCTCGGGTTAGCCCAGGGTGTACAGGTTCAGGTTATCGAACGCTATGAAGAGACAAGCTGGAAGAGTCCAGATGTATGATATTATATAGATACTATTCCGCTGTGTGTTGTATCTGGAACAGATATTTATAACTGTCCAGAGATGTTGATGTACTCTGATATTGTAAGTATTTTAAAGCTCTCAGTAAAGTTTTATTTATATATTATATTTTGTTCCGCTGCGATGTTAGACTCCGGTCTGTGTTGTGGTGTTTCTTCTTCTTCTATTCTAATATTTCTTTCTTATCTCACCCTCTAACTTCTTTCTAATAACGTTCCAGTGTTTTCGGTGTTTGGAAGGTCAGCATGAGTTACGGTAAAGGTATTTATGTCGATTTTCGAGGCTGAAAATCTCTAGGTCGTTACAAATGATATTCGAAAAGCTCTGTATCCGTATATTCCTTTCAATTGTGTTATGCATTATTTTCTGCTCCTATGTAATGTATTTTAATCTCTGATAGTTATCAAATGCATATTATTTGTTCATACTCTGTATATTCTTGTATTCTGATGAAATTGTTGTAATAAGCAATGAAATGTTCTTTTGTTTGTGTTCTGATTCGTCTTGTTTTCAAAGCAATGTGTTCTTCCTCTTCTCTTCGGAGACTGGGGAAGTTTCGGGTCGTTACAAGAATAAGCCAATTCAATCGGAGCCGGGGCAGCATCTCGTTGTCTCCATTGTTTTGGGCGAATAAACAATAGAAATGTGGTCCTATTTATAGCCTCATGCCAACGAATCAGGTTAAGGACCAAGTTCAGGTTCAGAGAATGGATCTGGCTGGATCCCCGGGTGGGTCAAACCCCGGGTCGACCCGAGGGCGGACACCCCCTTGTGTAGGTCGACCTTCATATGGCGTGGCTTGACCCCTAACGGGCCGATCTCAGTTTCCTGCTCTACGATTTTGAATTATTTTTAATATTCTAGACTAGTTTGTTAATATATATTTGTTTATATGTAATGAACCACAAATCCGTACTATCCGAGTTGACTAAATACACCGCACATCTAACCCAAATTGCATAGAAATATGAATCATTAATTGAAAGAAGGTAGGGGATGAGAAATAGAAAGAAAGAAATATTAGAATAGAAGAAGAACAGAAATAACAACACAGAATCTCACATCGCAGCGGAATAAAATATAATATATAGAACAACTTTTGAAATACAAAATTTTAACCGTATATACATATACATACCATTTTCAGAGTACAATACAACACAGTTGAAAATAATACTGGATAACTAACGCTGAAGCCTCCTGCTCCAAGTTCCTCCAAATATATCTACAAATACCTAAACTACTTGATTCCCCATACAAATATGGGGACTGCCCATACAAATTTGTGCACCTAAGAGTTTAGTGTAAAACAAAACAAAATAAACTCTGGGTCAGTGATGGGACTAGTGTGAGTAAACTCCAACCACTTGATTTAACTTTTTAAAAATCCTTTTTTTAAAGAAATGATAATCGAAAGACTGATCTACACATAAACATGGATGGTTTTTACCTTACGATTACCTAAAACATTCTTTAAAATCAACACTTGTCTGATATTATAATAGTGTCTAAAACAAGTAAATAACAATCTAGTAGAACGCTTGCATCTCACGCTCCACATATATAGTATACAATCAAAACCGCGGGCACTTATTGGAGAATGGATTCCAACTGGCAAGGTATGGGACCACCTTCCGACAGTGTATCTATAGAGAGGAATACACTAGGTTCAACAAGAACATCTTGCAACCCAGGCTAAACATGACCGACCCCTCACCTTACTTTAGAGCACCGAATGTATTATAACCAACAGTTGGGATCAGCAACCATTCCTGTATGGGACAACATCGATATATTTAAGAAGAAAAAGGAATTTCTCTAGATCAAGGGACAATACACCCTACTTGGCAGCTAACCACTTAGCCATGCGACCTACTCGATTTTATAACATTTCCCGGTTGCTAGGCTTGAGGTTACGATTACTTGATAGCACCATCACTTTCAATGCCACATTTTCAGATCTGTTAATCACCAATTAATTTCCATAAAGATATTCTGGATATTATGCTAAGAGAATAAATTCTCCTCCACCAGATGTATATTTGTATAGACTAACATATGTGATCGCTGAAAATACTCTGTCAGACATTCGTCCATACACATTCGTTCTGGGATTGAACGAAACTGAAATAAATCCATCTTAGGCAATTTCTACCTAGGATTAACAGAAAAATCCCTTGCACTTCACTCCGTCTTTGATAGTCTATATAATCTGATTCGTAACACAACTGCCAATACGGAGTGGTTCTCGGATAAAAATCCAACCGGTCTCTCCATATTGACAACGATATTGGCCGATACTTTGATAGTCGGTTATTTAACTATCAAAGAAGAATAAACAAACATTCATCCAGAACATCAAACAATCACTGGGCCCCTTAATTAATATTTCGTTACTTAAATTCCTTCTCCATTTCCTTATCGATATTTGTTAACACGATATTTTCAATAATCATCCTGCCCTCTTACGCTATTGGGAAAGCATTTCTCATATGTCGTCTTATTTTATTTTTTATACATAGAAAATACCTTCTATTTATATTTGGAATTCATTTCTAATTACTCCTCTTTCACGACCCTTCATTTGTTTCTATACCAAGAAAATATTTATTTTTATATTTCCAAAATCCCACTTACTTGGGTTAAAACAAATTTTGTGTAAAACATTATTACAACAACCCAAAATATTGCACTCACAACATTTTATTCAAACATTGATCTTCGAGACTGAGTCTTGTTATTTATCTATTAAAATTGAAATCAATCAAGTTGGGGTATAATTACCTCTCAGACCTTGACTGAATAACAGACAAGACCAAGATGGGGTATAATTACATCTTAACTTCAAAACAGACAAGACCAGTTGCCTCGAATAATCAACACAGTAGAATCCAATTATTGATTTTTAATGTTTACATGTTTCTCTTTTTATTTTTACCAGATTTAATTATAGATTTCCTTTTTTTAAATATTATATTTTAAATTCGTTTCCTTATCGAATTCAATATATATTGATATATAGATTTTCTAGTTATCCAATTTTCTTAAAAATATTCTAACTTCTTAAATTTTTGGAAAATTTTGCCATAACCTCCTTTGTACGGGTCGCTCGGTACAACTACAAAATGCTTCTTTGGGCCATTTCCATTCAAAAAGAAAATCAAAAATCCAAGCGGCTTGCCTACTCGGCGCATAAAATCTCATATGGAATTTTAACATGTACCTTTTTGTTGGGCACTAAATTTATAAACTTTATTCTCTTCATTCCATACCTGTTTAACACATATACGTCCATCTAATTTATTCCAACTCAATCTGGTCATTTTAAATCAGTTTGCTAATTTATCTTTAATTAGCTCTTTTGCTTATTTCTCTTTTAATTTGAACATCTCATGTTCAAATATATTTTAATTAATTATAAACCAATCGAATTCCCTTTTCAACTTAAGTTATATATTTTATTTCAAATATAAATTACAAACCCCTTTTTCTTATTCAAAGTCTAATATCGATTCAAAATTCCATTTTACAAATTATTCTTCAAATTAGTTAATTTTATTCAACAATTAAAAATCTGATTTCTATTTCAAAAATCAGTTCATTACTATATTTGAGTTCAGGTATATTTTATAACTCAAATCTGGATTTTTCTAATGGAAATTTTGATTTTATTTGTATAAAATCCTTTTATTTATCTAAATAAACCGTTATGACTTTATAATGGTTATGGCATTGTTTTTTTGAAAATTTGATTTTGACATAACTCAAAATCTATAAGACGAAATCCAGAGTTTTCTCTTCCATTAGAAAATTGTTATCGAATCGGTTCTAACGATTCTTATTTCAAAGAATTTCGACTTAAATTGAGTTATATGTGCTTAATTGAAGATCAAAACACCAATTTACGAACTACCGCGTTGCGGCGAGTTCGTTTTAATTATATTTATATGTATAAACATTTAAACTTCATTTATAATAAATTTCAACTCCATTCTAATATATTTTAATATATATATTAAACCAATTTTCCCAATTCAACTTAATATTCCGATTATATATAATCGTCGATTTTTTATTTACTCGATTATAAATTTATTTATCTCAATTGGCTATATTAAAATCCCAATTTCTTTATAAATAATTTATTTATAAAATTCGATATAATCGAATTCCAAATTTAACTCACTTAGATTTAAATTGATTTAGTTTATATTCCGAATTCCAGAATAAAATTTATCTTTCCCTTTTTTGGAATGATTTCCTGTTCACTGTTAAATTCCTATTTGAATTTATACTTCTAAATTATCAATTGATAATGTAACAGTCCACATCCGTTAAGGTCACTCACAAAGGGAATGCCTTAACTTCAATGGAGCATTATGGGTACTGGAACAGAAATATTACAAGACAGACATATGTAAAACAGCGGAAGGTAAAGTAGAAGTACTTCAAATCATTTATTAAATATAATTGTTTAAAATAAAAGCCCATCAACTTTCAAATACCCAATTACATAGCTAAAATATCTATCTTTCTCAAAAACAAAGAAGTATGAAAATAAATTGTAGTATTCCCCAATAAAGCAAAGCAAGCCATAGCCAATAGAGATCGAAGCAGGACATGAAAGAGCCTTGGAGCTTGGTAAGATCTGAACTAAGCTATATTTCCATGCTGCTAACCTGGGGGGGAATGGAAGAAAAAGAGGCGAAACAAACCGGGTCAGTCATAAAGACTGAGTAAGTCCTAGTGGCTTTCAGCATAAAAACAGGTGAAGATAATATGGCATGAATAAACTGAAAGTAAACATAAGCATGATGACAAGGTAAGCTACAGACACGATGAATCAAGTATAATATTCTATGCTTCCTATCAAGAGTATCATCACAAGGTTCCTACCAAGTATCACATTGCAAGGTTTCTATTAAGTATAACATCGCAAGATTTCTAAGCTTCACCATTTCACTATTTTCCTTGATTTCTTATATTCCCTGCACCACCTAACTAGCGTTTCAATTAGTTTACTAAGTTTTAATTACAAGATAAGTGATCCCCCATAACCCACATGATAGTTCTATAGGTACATATCCCACGATGAGGGTCCCACCTCATATTGACAGTTTCATGTCCCCAACGCACCTAACTTAATTGATCGGCCCTTACTTACAATGTTTCATATGTGTTATATACTAAGGTTATCCCAACCCCATAGTTGTGGTAGCCTTTAGGACTACATCTAATATGAGGATTTTCACCTCAACCAGCCCAATTGCCATAAATGTGTTAGATGTATCCTTACTACCCTAATCGATCGGCTCCTATTCGACCTAGTTCTTGCGGCCCCCTACTCGTAGATACCTGTGCTGGTCCCACCCTAGGATGTATCAATCCGTAGGATGGCAACCCCGACACCCTTTTTGATGCACAGCTTTATATCTACTGATGCCCAGTCATATTATGGTTAATATTCCTTAATTCATTCATTATGACGAACGAATCGTGACCTCTCACATTAGTTCTAACCATACCCACGTCTTATTATGGTTAATATTCCTTAATTCATTCATTATGACGAACGAATCGTGACCTCTCACATTAAACAGTGCACTTTGTGGCCACTAGATTTGTCGGGCGGTTCCGAGAAGATTTATACCACAAACTGAGTCTAACCTCGTGTCATAAATCGTTATGCCTACAATTCGACCTTTGACCTCTCACATTAGACTAACACTTTGTGGCTACTGGATTTACCAGGCGGTTCCGGGCAGATTTACAACACAAACTGAGACTAACCTCATGTCAAAGGTTCACTAATGGTTGTATTCCCTCCAAAACGCCAATATCAGTTCATGTGTTTAACATATAGAAATGTTCATGTTCATGTTCAAGTCAATTATCCAATACACAGTCATTTTCATGTTTCAAATTCCCAACTTTACATATTAATAAACATATGCCCAAGTCCCAAAATTACATGCCAATTATATATATATATATATATATATATATATATATATATATATATATATATATATATATATATACACCCGATTCTAGTCAGTTTACATACGTCCAATTCTTGCCTATTTATATGTATGCCAGGTTTATGCCATTTTACCCATATCAAGTTCTAGCCAAGATTACTTGTATCAAGTTTCATGTCCAAATAAACCCAAATCAAGATTCATGATGTAGTTATCTCAAACTATAATCCTTTTTATTTCAATACACGGCAGTTACCCAAATTCATATTTATGCCAAATATCAAGTTTACAATTACTTTTACATTCAAAGTCCCAATTCTACTTATGCCCAATCATAAACTTAATCTTTTGATTTACGTTGGCCCGAACTCGTGATTTGATTTACAAGCTAATTCATTATGCCCACTTCATGCCAATTTAATTATGCCAATGGTCAAACTTGCAATTTCAATTATGTTGACAATACCCCAAATTTCCAATTTCATGTTATGCCATCAATTTTACCAAACATATATATATCCAATATAGACAACATTCCCATATTTCCCCGTATTCAATCGTACGCAAATCGAGGTTTAGGCCTAGGTCCGAAATTGACCTAGGTTCATCTAAAGAAAATAAATAGGGGAAGATAGAATTTGTATAACAATCAGCATAAAGAGAAAACTGGCATAAAAACATCATCTCTGGCATAAAAGATAGATCTTGATAATAATATCAATATGAATCAAGAAAAACTGATTTACAATAGGCTGAATAGATCATAAGCTTGACATGAGAACGAACATAGAAAAGTCCCAAAACTCAAGATTCAAGAAGTAATTGAAATAGATCTAAATCAATAAACATACTTAAATCCAATTCCACTTTATTCCATGGCCATATTGCAATTTAAATGCTTAAATCTAAAAACAACTAGAACTTACAGAGCATGGCAAATGAATTAAGAACTGTATTTGTTGTAAAAATGTCGCGGCGTTGTTGATTTATTGTCTTGAATCATTGTGGAAGCCTTGTTCTTTGAATTGAATTGAGTTTGAATGTTTGTACTTTGATTTGGAGACGGCGGCCATGGTTCAAGAGGTATTTTAGCAGCATAATGGTGTAAGAATGATTTGATATGAATTAGGTTAGGTCTAAGGGTGTATTTATAGGGGTAGAAACTAGTTTAGGTCCTTAGATTAACCCCAGAATCAATCCGGACCATCAAAACACGTCTCAGGCTTCAAAAATGAGTTCTGGGTCAAAACAGGCCGACCATCAGGTTTTCTGCTCGTCCTGGGCGCACCTGCCAAGTGCGCCAATGCAAAATTGCATGGGTGCACTTCCCAAGTGTGCCAGTGCAATTTTTTTCTGGCGCCCTTCCAAAGTGCGCCAGTGCATTCTGGCCGGTTTCTGGTTTTTCTGCACAACTTCATTCGTCCATATCTTCTTCGTACAGTATCCGTTTTATGCAAACTCGGACTCTATTTCAAGCAGAATTCCGAGACGAACGCAATGGCGTAGCCCGTTTCCCTTGATTCTTATTTTAAAATATAATTATACCCTGATTTCTAGTTTTAACATGTTATTAAAATTCGGGTTGTTACATTCTCCCCTCCTTAAAGAATTTCGTCCCAAAAATCTTCAAGTTAAGAAGAATGTGTCCTACCATCCAATCATCCATCTACTCAATCATCAATCACAGGCATCTATTGTCCTTAAGAGATTTCTAATGCTGTATGAACATATGCAGAAAGTGTGTGTATATGTTCCTTATCTAATGCAACTTATCAGGCCTGATTGATCTTCTTAATGCAAAATAAGTTTAGTGCCATGAGTCCAACATGCATGCAAATAGTCCTAGTCACACTAACACTATATGTGTGCACAGACATCCATCCATATGCAACATCCACATGGTAACATATTCAAATTCATCCATAAACAAGTATAAACACTCATTCATATGCAATATGAACGGTGACGGAGCCGATCTAGTGCCTAATGTGCGTGTATATGCATCCACGAGAAACCACTACCAACCGCTTGCAACCACTTGCAACCATCAATCATAACATGTCTCAAACACATGTTTACACCCAATTGTTCCTACCTAAAGATAAAGTCGAACGATAGAAGCAAGTAAAAACTTTGTTCCCATTAGGTAGTGTCAAAACTGGAAATCTATGTCACATATATACTGATTAGGAGAAGAACTCCCTAAGCACCAGCCCGAAGACCGAAATCAACATCAAGCTGACACCCAAAGAGTTACTCAACCCAACGGACATCCTCAAGCCCCAACATGTATTACTAACAGATGATCCCTATGGGGTTTTGCAACAGAAATAGGATTGAGAATAGGACCGAGAGATTGTACTTTAAAGATAACATACAAGTAAGCTCTACAGGAAAAGAGGGATTAAGGATATACTCTTAAAAAGAGATATGATGCGCGTGTCTAGTCTTCAATCTTCTAAGTCGCATTTCCTTGAGCTTAACTCCATTCTGCTTTGACCGTCTTTAGCTTCACAATTTCGTAGCTTCTTAATTCCCATTTCCAAAATATGAGTTGGAACTCATTTCACTGTCGCCTCTCGTTCCACTTTCACTTATTCTTTTTCTAGTATGCCCAACTTAAACATAACTGCGTACTTAGGGTTTCATGTAAGCTCTCCAAAATTCACTAGTGAATTGACTTACTAGAAGGCATTCCACATAAAAGAATTATCTCTTGAAAATAAACAAATGCCAACCATGTTCCCAAGTGTACTTACTAAGGTGATTTTCTATAACTCATGCATAAGCGAAATGAACCATCCAACTTAGTGGCGAACACTATTCGAGCGGATTGATAAATGTATCAAGAGATTCTAGGTAACTAAGCATGGCAGAACCCTAAGGGTTACACTAGACTTCGAGGGTATTACCAAGGCAAGTTAAGAGTCTAACTACCCTCTTTTCATACTCGAGAATGATATCATTTCTGGATAACCACTCCATCCGTAGAAACAACCCACAGCCCAAAGACATAAGCATTACTTCTAAAATCAACATTTAGCATAGACATTCTCAAATCCAAACAAGTCATGAATAAATGAGCCGATTCCCCAACAGGATTTGAGACAAAAATGGGACCCTCTACTATGCTAGTATTAAGGTGTAGAGACTCAACTATCGAAGCAGAATCAAAAAGGATGCAATGTACAAAAACAAAGTTCCCATGGTATGATAGAAAATAAAAGATAAACTTTTAACAGAAACGTTACCACCTCTTCTTAGGTACGCTAGTAGTGAGAGCATACAATTGCCCTCTCGATTATCTTGTCCTTTGCCCTTGTCCTTGTCCTCTAATACTTAACTACATGTCCTTTTTTACCATACTAAAGATACTCTCTCTTGTCGTGGGTTCTATTATTCTTTCACTTTGGCCTCTTTCCTTTCACCTTTTCCTCCTTCGTGGATTAAGCCATATCATCAAGTTTCTCATCCTTAGGCTTGTGTTCTTTATCCTTCTCTTGCTATCCTTGTATAGCTTGTTGATAAGTTTCTCGAAAGCTACCTCCATCGCATAGCAACCCTACAAAGCTTGAAATAAGATTAGACGCAGATGGAACTACTGCGGCTACAGATGGAAGTTGGGCACTTCTTTGCCCTCCTACATGTGTCGTACACCTACAAAACTATGGTGAAAAAGAAAAAGAGAAGAAACTCAAGGAGAGAATCAAAAGATAGTGCATATGGCTTTGGGGAATATGCCTTTCAAATAAAACAAGACTTTTCTTAGAAAATGCTTCTTTGTAAACGGTTTTTGAAAATAGTTTTCAGAAGGTTTTAAAAACTTTTCCCAGTCCGGTAACCTTCTGCTCTGATACCAAATGTAACACCCCACATCCGTTAAGGTCACTCACAAAGGGAATGCCTTAACTTAAATGGAGCATTATGGGTACTGGAATAGAAATATTACAAGACATACAAATATAAAACAGCGGAAGGTAAAATAGAAGTACCTCAAATCATTTATTAAATATAATTGTTTACAATAAAAGATCATCAACTTTCAAATACCCAATTACATAGCTAAAATATCTGTCTTGCTCAAAAACAAAGAAGCATGAAAATAAATTGTTGTATTCCCCAATAAAGGAAAGCAAGCCATAGCCAAGAGAGATCCAAGCAGCACATGAAAGAGCCTTGGAGCTTGGTAAGATCTGAACTAAGCTGTATTTCCACCCTGCGAACTTGGGGGGGGGGAATGGAAGAAAAAGAGGCGAAACAAACCGGGTCAGTCATAAAGATTGAGTAAGTCCTAGTGGCTTTCAGCATAAAAACAGGTGAAGATAATATGGCATGAATAAAATGAAAGTAAACATAAGCATGATGACAAGGTAAGCTATAGGCACGATGAATCAAGTATAACATCCCATGCTTCCTATCAAGAGTATCATCACAAGGTTCCTACCAAGTATCACATTGCAAGGTTTCTATTAAGTATAACATCGCAAGATTTCTAAGCTTCACCATTTCACTATTTTCCTTGATTTCCTATATTCTCTGCACCACCTAACTAGCATTTCAATCAGTTTACTAAGTTTTAATTATAAGATAAGTGATCCCCCATAACCCACATGATAGTTTTATAGGTACATATCCCACGATGAGGGCCCCACCTCATATTGACAGTTTCATGTCCCCACCGCACCTATCTTAATTGATCGGCCCATACTTACAATGTTTCATATGTGTTATATACTAAGATTATTGTAACAACCAGAAAATCTGGGCCAGTTTAAAATTTTTATTTTGGAAATTTTAGCGAATTTTGATTATTTAAAATGAATCATTTTAAATAATATCAACGAGAAATTTATTTTGAATATATTTAGAACGTATATATTATATAGTTCGTCGTTAGAATATAAATAATTATTTACAATTATAAAAGGAATTGAAAATGGCGCGGTAGTTCGATAATTCGATTTCAAACTTCAATTGAACGTACCGGGTGCAAAACAATCCGGATTTTAGTGAAATCAAAAATAATGGAATCTAATTGATGATATCTTTCCAATGAATCCGAAAAATCGAAATTTCATAGCGGGAATCAAAAGATATGTCCAGTTGAAAATTCTGAATAGTCGCTATGGAATTCAGGCCCTTAAAAATGGAAATTTTGCAAACGAACTCGGATTTTGACGAAACCACTTTTGTTGGGTCCGTGATGTCAAATTATTGCTAGATTCCAAATTTCATAATTTTTCGAATCAATATGTGAGCGTGGCAAAGGAAAACACATTTGACCAGTTTTAGTTGATTTTAATCAAAGGGAAAATGGCCATTTTTCAAACGATCTCAGAATTCGACGAAACTAGTTTTGTTAGGACCGTATCGTCAATACGAAGCTTGAAAATATTTGTCTGGAATTTTTAGAGTTCGTATGGGACCCCAGTAAATTGAAATGCGCGTTCAAATTCAATATATAGAGTTATATGTTGATTTTGACGAAAACCGATCGTAACGTTCGAATCAACCTACGATACATATCCCATTGTGTTCGGAATGGGGGTAATTAGCTATGGACGACAGGCGGTGGGCCTCGTTTCGAGGTCGAATAAAAAGTCAACTTTTTGAATTTTAAAATAAAATAAAATAAATAAATAAAACCTCTCTCCTGCCCCCTTATCTTCATTCTGGCCCCCCCGATTCATTTCTGAACGAAAGAAAAAAAAAAGAAAAAAATTCAAATCGCGTCGCCCCCCCCGATCAACGCGCCGCCACCAGCGATGGCGTGGGCCACCGCCGCTCCTCCCGCTTCGCCTTCCTCCTCCCTTGCCCCGCGACAGCCCCCTGGCCCACATCGAACGCCACCCGCTCCACCTCGCCCTCCCCCTCCTGTCGACGCTCCAACACCTCCACCGCAGCCTCGTCGAGCTGCGCCACCGTCCAGGCGCGCCGACGCCGTCCTCCAGGCGGAGCCCCACTCCGACTGCACCTCCCCCTCGCGCGATTCTCTCCTCCTCCCTCTTCAACAGCAAAGTAAGTTTTTAATTAACTATTTTAAGTTATTTTAAATACTCAGTTTTATTATGAATGAATTTTCAGAGATTATTATATGCTAGAGAAAAAAATATGATTTTTATCATATGTGAAATATAAAAATATAATCCTTTATGTTGAAGAAAATATAAAAATATAATCTTTTATATTGTAAAAAGATAAAAATATGATTTTTACATGGTAGGAACTATAAAAATATAATCTTTATGAAATATAGAGTATAAAAACATCATCTTTGTATATGTAGCGAAATAAAAATCTGATTTTTATTATATATACATAGAAATAAAGAGGTGACTTTTATAGTGAGGAAATAAAAGCGAAATCTATATTTTTGAAAGGATGAAGTCTTTATAGTTGAAAAGGAGAAATCTTTATAGTTGAGAAGGCGAAATCTTTATTTTTATAAAGGCGAAATCTTTAATTTTATAAAGGCGAAAGCTTTATTTTTATAAAGGCGAATTCTATATTTTTATAAAGGCGAAATCTATATTTTTGAAATGGAATTTTTATCTATAGGACATCGTAGTAAAAATACGATTTTTATATATTGAATAGTGAAGTAAAAATTCGATTTTTACATATGTAGTGGCTACAACAACGAAGATGACAAAAATGCGATAACGATGAAGATTTCTATCAAAGAAGAGTCAAGATGATTGGATAGCTATCTGTGAGAAATTCTCACCTTTCAATTTAATTTTTCTAGTTATAAATATATACTAGGATGCAGACGGTGTTTAGTAGCACCCGACACCCGTCATCCACAGACCATGGATGGCTTGTTTGTTTAATTGTTTGGTTGTGTAGTTGGTTAGGTTATTTGGTTTGAATTGAATTGTTGGGTGAAATGAAATTGATTTGATTGATGTGTGAATGGCGTGGGCCTTCACTAGACCGGGGATAAGGCTAGGCCTTGTCCCGTTTCTAGTATCGTGCCGTTATGCCGCCGAAATTTTCTAAAAATAAGTTAGAAAAATAAAGATAACATTTTATTTAATAAATGAACCGAATAGAATATTCATAGGTTGAATAAAATAGTTTGATCGTTAAAAATATAATTTTTAACGTGAATGTGAATAAATAAATATTCATTTACGAACCGGACGGTTTGTTTATGTACACCTATTTGAAGGACATTGATTGGAACGATAAATTTTACACATCGCCCAACTGCACAAATAAAAATCTGTGTTTGATTGCTTGAAACCCCACATGGGTATTGGGATGATATTTGACGTACACTAATCCCGATTGTTTAGTTGTATGTCGATCGATTGATTGATAGGCTGTTATAAGCGTTGAATGTTTATATTTGATGCTTATACAGTGTAGAATGCACTTTGGATGATGGTTGATTATTCATCGTTGTTGATATATACATGTGTTGTAAAAAATCCATATAATTAACGTTATATGGTAATTGATTGGGCCTCATTCCAGTTTTAAAATAGAAATATTTGAAAAAGAAATATTTGAAATAGAATATTTGAAAATAGGAATATATGAAGCCGTATTGATTAGATTGACGCCATTTTGACGTGAACGATGTTTATATCGATTTTATTCATTTTATAATGAATATCGAAAGTGATTTCAAAATCTGATATTTTGAAAAGAATGGAATATAAACGAATTCGAATTGAAATTGAATATAAACGAATTCTAATTGAAATTGAATAGAAATGAATTCGAATTTAAATTGAATATAGAAACGAATTTGAATTAAATTAAATTTAAAACGGATTCGTATTGAATTGAATTGAAAAGAAAATGAATTCAAATTGAATTAAAATCGAATTTGAATGGAAATCAATTTGGAAGGATTTAAAATGAATTTAAATTGGAATATTCAATTTTGATTTGAATTTCAATATGAAGTTGAAACCGTTTTGAAAATGAATTTAAAACGATTTATAGAATACGTTTTAAAGGAAATCGACGAAGTATATATTATATATATTATATAATGGCCTGAATAGAACAAGTCGCACCGCGGCAGTTCGTGAATTTCGACCATTGACTTCGAACGGACATTACGGGAGATCCGACCGTCGGATTCTCCTAAAACTAGAACCGTTGGGTTCGTATCGAAAAGATCTTTCTAACGAATATTAGAAATTTGAAATCTAACGTTGGATTTGGAATTATGTCCAAATCAAATTTGGAAAAGGTCGCTGTAAGTGCAGTTCGATGGCCGTTGATGGAAATCGACTGTATAGACCTTGAAAAAATTTATTAAAAATAGTAATAATTTGTGTAAAATCATAAGAAATGATTTGTGAAGAACTGGGATGAAAAATCCCATATGTGAAAAGACAAAAATAGATTTTTATCGAGATGAACTAGTTTTGAACTAGAATTATAACTCTATTTATTTTTAGATAAATAAATTGAATTTGAAATGTTTTTGAAAATAACCAGAATTTCCAATGATTGCATTGGAATGGATTTGAATCGAAATTGTCTTCAGAATATTTCGATGTTGGATTTCGTGATTATACAGATGTTGTTATGGAAATTTGAAAGATATATATATTTATATCGTTATTTCCAATACGATATTTGTTAGTCGTAGAATTTGATATTGAATATAAGCCGATATATTTTCTATTCAGAGCCTTGTATTTAATATCAAATGTGATTTGAATTTGTCGTGAATGGTGTCTTCATTAACACTGTTCTTGAACCCAGTTGAGAAAAGATTAAATCTTTTTATTTAGATTTAATGAAGTGTACCAATTAAATAATATTTATTTGGAATTGAATTCGAATTGATTTTTGGGTTTATCGTGAACAGTGCTTTAAATAACACTCGTTCTTTAACCCGATAATTAATGGAATGTGATTTTGGGTTTATCGTGAACCGTGTTTTAAAATGACACTGATTCTTTAACCCAGTTAACGATTAAAACTAAGTGGAGTTTTAATGAATCTTTAATTAGATTGAAATGATCGAGAATGGAGTATCACCAGTTTTTCTCCAGGCGATAGTTAAATCTTTAAATAGATTTGAACGTGAAATGGTAATTGAATTTACCGATAACACCGTAGTGTTAGATATGAAGTATTACCAGTTTTACTTCATGGGATGAATAGGTTGGGATTGGGAAATTAAAACAAATGATTACTTCGGTAAGGTTCGTTAATCCCGACTAGTTGAATCAAAATTCAAAAGAAGATTAAAGAATAAATTCAAGGAATTTACCTTTGATAAAATAAATGGGAAACTCTCCCTATGAATGTGAAATTTAGAAACTAACTGTCGGTTAGCCAAGCAGAATGGTTTTCTGGATATTGATCTGATGTTGGTTTCGGCCTTCGGGGTTAATATTTGGGGAATCATTCTCTTGATTAATTTACAGTTAGTGACTGATGAATTGGAATGAGGCATATGTTGTGTTTGTGTAACACTTATTTAAAATATACGCGAGTTATTCGGGAAGACCGGGTTTATCCCATTCTGAATAACTGATACGACGATAAGTCGAAGATGAATACGATGGTCGAAGACCAGAGGTCTTCACGTCGTTTGGGTAATTACTGATGATCTTGATTGGGCTGTACACCCAAGAAGATGGAAACAGTTGGTGATCGTCCAGACGTACTTGGAGATCGATGGATATGCGGGGTACTAGGTGCCTCCGGTTTCGTTTAGACCCTGAACGGACTTGCAAATGGACTGTGAGTCTGACATTGGATTTTAGTCTGTGTAATTGATTTCTATTAAATATATATCTGTTGGCAGCGGAGAATTTATTCTCTTGCTTAATGACCTTCTCTGAGACGTACGAGCTCAGGGGTTATATACTAATGGATATCAATCGCATGGAGTGAATTGCCTATGTGGCATGCCTAAGTGGCAATGGATCGAGGCTTCTGTTGAAAAGAAAATTCTTGTGGTGATGATCAAAGCACGGCCTTTGTGGCGTAGCATTGTGTAACGTTTGCTTCGCGAGTTTCGCACCTCGGTTGTGAACCAAAAACGGGAGAGGACCTTAGGGAGGGCATGCGTTTCTTTCTAGCTAGGGTGGTGTCAGTGACCTACCAGCCCTGACATTTATATACTTTTCACCTGTGTGGTTGTTGCTGTTGCGAGGCGCCTCAGTTTGATCGGACGATCCGGGTCCGATGGAGTCATTCGTTGGCTCATTTACGCCCCAAAGGGCGGGGAAACGCAGTGTTCAGGAATTTTAATCCACATCGGTGGACCGGCCCTGACGATCCAAAGGCTTGACTGAGTACTTGCCTGAGGGGTGGGCTAGAGCGTCTCGAATCGGTTGAGGACTATCTTTTGCCTCGGTTCATAGATGGAAACCCAATTTCCAAATACGTGACTTTGCGATTTTGATTGTATAACCTATATATGGCGACATAGTGTTATGGGGCATTCATGCCGCCTATGATTGATACTTATGATTTGAAGTTGTTTTATACAATATGCACTTATAATAGTATCAAATGATTTGTTTTAAACATATCAAGCATTCTTAGCTATTATAAGGTAAAAACCCTATCCTCCGGCTTGCGATTACATTGTGTGATGGGAACTGGGTCTTATAATAGCTTCATTTTTCTTTATTTAGCATTGCGCTGTTTGTTTTATGCACTTGTATTCTTGGGAGGAAACCCGTTCCGTGTTATACGGCGTGGTCCCTTGATTTACCTAACTTTAAAAATAAAGATTAACTGTTTTAGTTATCACACCAGTCACATGACTGACCTGGAGTTTATTGATTTAAGCTAAACTCTAGGTGCCCCGATTTTGACACGGGCAGCTAGTAGTTTTGGTTTTGCAGACTTTTATTCACAGGATCCTGGTTTACAGCTGGAACGATATCCGGAAAGCTTTGTATCCGTATATCTCCTTCTAGTTGTGTATTGTATTATTTTCCGCTGCGATGTATTTAAATGTATTGTAATCTCTGATATTTCTGTGTAATATTCAATTATACTCTGTATATTCTTGTAATCTGATGCATTATTGTAATATACAATGAAATGTTCTTCCGTCTGCATTCTACTTTGTCGTGTTCTCAAAACAACTCGTTCTTTCTCTTCTCTTCGGAGACCGGGGGAGTTCGGGTCGTTTCATCGTGGTATCAGAGCTTTGGTTTACCAAGCTCAGAGAACAAGGCACATTAGAACCATACGAAAGAATTCATCGGATGTTGGATTAGTAATATCCAATTAGAATGACTCATTAGAGATGGGATCAGTAGTATCCTAGAACGAGTGTGAAGAGTATATTTTTTAAAAATGAAAACAATTTTTGTTTTGAAAATTTAAATCAACTATTCGTATTTGATTATTTATTCTATATTGATCGGGACAATCCGATATATAAAGATTTTGCATATATGTCTTGCAAACATGTATTCGAAGTTTTAATGTATTTGATAGTTATAGAATCATACTCTAGTTGCCCGGGGATAATTCTGGTGATGGGGCACCATCGCCAGTATTTATTTTCGATTGACGAAAGTGAGATTTCTATATATTTCCTATTGACTGGTGTGAGAACCGAAACTAGATAGGATTTATTATTGTGATTTGGCATCAAAAACATGATTTTTGTATATGTATCAAAATTATGAATTTGAAACTATAATTCACTAATTGATTGATGTTTGTGTTATTTGTTAAATTGTTTGATAATTTTGAACCATTATGCCTAACTGATTCAAATATTGAATTGTATTGAAAATTAGTCGCATTTGCTTGCATATACATATACTTACATTGAACAGGTCATAAAAAGGAGGCTAGAGCAGAGAATAAAATTTGTTTGCCCGACAAATAGGTACATGTTTACTACATAATTTACTATTTTGTTTGGGTGATGATGATTTTATGAGCCTATTGGCTAGTCCCTTGGCTTTTTCTTTTTCTTTTTGAGATCAGAAGGCCTGTATGGCAATTTCGGGATTTTCCCGTGGCTCCCGGTGCAGGGGAGGTTATGGCGAAATTTTTTGAAAATTCTGGGTGTTAGCCAAATTTTTGAAAATTTGAAAATTCTCAAAAACTGAAAAGTTGGAGAATGGAAGCCAAATAGAACGTAGAGTTGATAGATCAAACCACTTTCGACTTTATTCCTTTTCGGGGACGAAAATTTTTAAGTGGGGGAGATTGTAACAACCCGAATATCTGGGCCAGTTTAAAATTTTTATTTTGGCAATTTTAGCGAATTTTGATTATTTAAAATGAATCATTTTAAATAATATCGACGAGAAATTTATTTTGAATATATTTAGAACGTATATATTATATAGTTCGTCGTTAGAATATAAATAATTATTTATAATTATAAAAGGAATTGAAAATGGCGCGGTAGTTCGATAATTCGATTTCAAACTTCAATTGAACGTACCGGGTGCAAAACAATCCGGATTTTAGTGAAATCAAAAATAATGGAATCTAATTGATGCTATCTTTCCAATGAATCCGAAAAATCGAAATTTCATAGCGGGAATCAAAAGATATGTCCAGTTGAAAATTCTGAATAGTCGCTATGGAATTCAGGCCCTTAAAAATGGAAATTTTGCAAACGAACTCGGATTTCGACGAAACCACTTTTGTTGGGTCCGTGATGTCAAATTATTGCTAGATTCCAAATTTCATAATTTTTCGAATCAATATGTGAGCGTGGCAAAGGAAAACGCGTTTGACCAGTTTCAGTTGATTTTAATCAACTGGAAAATGGCCACTTTTCAAATGATCTCAGAATTCGACGAAACTAGTTTTGTTAGGACCGTATCGTCAATACAAAGCTAGAAAATATTTTTATGGAATTTTTAGAGTTCGTATGGGACCCCAGTAAATTGAAATGCACGTTCAAATTCAATATATAGAGTTATATGTTGATTTTGACGAAAACTGATCGTAACGTTCGAATCAACCTACGATACATATCCCATTGTGTTCGGAATGGGGGTAATTAGCTATGGACGACAGGCGGTGGGCCTCGTTTCGAGGTTGAATAAAAAGTCAACTTTTTGAATTTTAAAATAAAATAAAATAAATAAACAAAACCTCTCTCCTGCCTCCTTATCTTCATTCTGGCCCCCCCGATTCATTTCTGAATGAAAGAAAAAAAAGAAAGAAAAAAAAATCAAATCGCGTCGCCCCCCCCCCCCCCCGATCAACGCGTCGCCACCAGCGATGGCGTGGGCCACCGCCGCTCCTCCCGCTTCGCCTTCCTCCTCCCTTGCCTCACGACAGCCCCCTGGCCCACATCGAACGCCACCCGCTCCACCTCGCCTTCCCCCTCCTGCCGACGCTCCAACACCTCCACCGCAGCCTCGTCGAGCTGCGCCACCGTCCAGGCGCGCCGCCGCCGTCCTCCAGGCGGAGCCCCACTCCGACTGTACCTCCCCCTCGCGCGATTCTCTCCTCCTCCCTCTTCATCAGTAAAGTAAGTTTTTAATTAATTATTTTAAGTTATTTTAAATACTCAGTTTTATTGTGAATGAATTTTCAGAGATTTTTATATGCTAGAGAAAAAAATATGATTTTTATCATATGTGAAATATAAAAATATAATCCTTTATGTTGTAGAAAATATAAAAATATAATCTTTTATATTGTAAAAAGATAAAAATATGATTTTTACATGGTAGGAACTATAAAAATATAATCTTTATGAAATATAGAATATAAAAACATCATCTTTGTATATGTAGCGAAATAAAAATCTGATTTTTATTATATATACATAAAAATAAAGAGGTGATTTTTATAGTGAGGAAATAAAAGCGAAATCTATATTTTTGAAAGGATGAAGTCTTTATAGTTGAAAAGGAGAAATCTTTATAGTTGAAAAGGCGAAATCTTTATTTTTATAAAGGCGAAATCTTTATTTTTATAAAGGCGAAATCTTTATTTTTATAAAGGCGAATTCTATATTTTATAAAGGCAAAATCTATATTTTTGAAATGGAATTTTTATCTATAGGACATCGTAGTAAAAATACGATTTTTATATATTGAATAGTGAAGTAAAAATTCGATTTTTACATATGTAGTGGCTACAGCAACGAAGATGACAAAAATGTGATAACGATGAAGATTTCTATCAAAGAAGAGTCAAGATGATTGGATAGCTATCTGTGAGAACTTCTCACCTTTCAATTTAATTTTTCTAGTTATAAATATATACTAGGATGCAGACGTTGTTTAGTAGCACCCGACACCCGTCATCCACAGACCATGGATGGCTTGTTTGTTTAATTGTTTGGTTGTGTAGTTGGTTAGGTTATTTGGTTTGAATTGAATTGTTTGGTGAAATGAAATTGATTTGATTGATGTGTGAATGGCGTGGGCCTTCACTAGACCGGGGATAAGGCTAGGCCTTGTCCCGTTTCTAGTATCGTGCCGTTATGCCACCGAAATTTTCTAAAAATAAGTTAGAAAAATAAAGATAACATTTTATTTAATAAATGAACCGAATAGAATATTCATAGGTTGAATAAAATAGTTTGATCGTTAAAAATATAATTTTTAACGTGAATGTGAATAAATAAATATTCATTTACGAACCGGACAGTTTGTTTATGTACACCTATTTGAAGGACATTGATTGGGACGATAAATTTTACACATCGCCCAACTGCACAAATAAAAATCTGTGTTTGATTGCTTGAAACCCCACACGGGTATTGGGATGATATTTGACGTACACTAATCCCGATTGTTTAGTTGTATGTCGATCGATTGATTGACAGGCTGTTATAAGCGTTGAATGTTTATATTTGATGCTTATACAGTGTAGAATGCACTTTGGATGATGGTTGATTATTCATCGTTGTTGATGTATACATGTGTTGTAGAAAATCCATATAATTAACATTATATGGTGATTGATTGGGCCTCATTCCAGTTTTAAAATACAAATATTTGAAAAAGAAATATTTGAAATAGAATATTTGAAAATAGGAATGTATGAAGCTGTATTGATTAGATTGACGCCATTTTGACGTGAACGATGTTTATATCGATTTTATTCATTTTATAATGAATATCGAAAGTGATTTCAAAATCTGATATTTTGAAAAGAATGGAATATAAACGAATTCGAATTGAACTTTAATATAAACGAATTCGAATTGAAATTGAATAGAAATGAATTCGAATTTAAATTGAATATAGAAACGAATTTGAATTGAATTGAATTTAAAACGGATTCGTATTGAATTGAATTGAAAAGAAAATGAATTCAAATTGAATTAAAATCGAATTTGAATGGAAATCAATTTGGAATGATTTAAAATGAATTTAAATTGGAATATTCAATTTTGATTTGAATTTGAATATGAAGTTGAAACCGTTTTGAAAATGAATTTAAAACGATTTATAGAATACGTTTTAAAGGAAATCGACGAAGTATATTATATATATATTATATATATAATATAATGGCCTGAATAGAATGCGCCGCGCCGCGGCAGTTCGCGAATTTCGACCATTGACTTCGAACGGACATTACGGGAGATCCGACCGTCGGATTCTCCTAAAACCGGAACCGTTGGGTTCGTATCGAAAAGAGCTTTCTAACGAATATTAGAAATTTGAAATCTAACGGTTGGATTTGGAATTATGTCCAAATCAAATTTGGAAAAGGTCGCTGTAAGTGCAGTTCGATGGCCGTTGATGGAAATCGACTGTACAGGTCTTGAAAAAAATTATTAAAAATAGTAATAATTTGTGTAAAATCATAAGAAATGATTTGTGAAGAACTGGGATGAAAAATCCCATATGTGAGAAGACAAAAATAATTTTTTATCGAGATGAACTAGTTTTGAACTAGAATTATAACTCTATTTATTTTTAAATAAATAAATTGAATTTGAAATGGTTTTGAAAATAACCAGAATTTCCAATGATTGCATTGGAATGGATTTGAATCGAAATTGTTTTCGGAATATTTCGATGTTGGATTTCGTGATTATACAGATGTTGTTACGGAAATTTGAAAGATATATATATTTATATCATTATTTCCAATACGATATTTGTTAGTCGTAGAATTTGATATTGAATATAAGCCGATATATTTTCTATTCAGAGCCTTGTATTTAATATCAAATGTGATTTGGGTTTATTGTGAATGGTGTATTCATTAACACTGTTCTTGAACCTAGTTGAGAAAAGATTAAATCTTTTTATTTAGATTTAATGAAGTGTACCAATTAAATAATATTTAATTGGAATTGAATTCGAATTGATTTTTGGGTTTATCGTGAGCAGTGTTTTAAATAACACTCGTTCTTTAACCCGATAATTAATGGAATGTGATTTTGGGTTTATCGTGAACCGTGTTTTAAAATGACACTGATTCTTTAACCCAGTTAACGATTAAAACTAAGTGGAGTTTTAATGAATCTTTAATTAGATTGAAATGATCGAGAATGGAGTATCACCAGTTTTGCTTCAGGCGATAGTTAAATCTTTAATTAGATTTGAACGTGAAATGGTAATTGAATTTACCGATAACACCGTAGTGTTAGATATGAAGTATTACCAGTTTTACTTCAGGCGATAGTTAAATCTTTAATTAGATTTGAACGTGAAATGGTAATTGAATTTACCGATAACACCGTAGTGTTAGTTATGAAGTATTACCAGTTTTACTTCATGGGATGAATAGGTTGGGATTGGGAAATTAAAACAAATGATTACTTCGGTAAGGTTCGTTAATCCCGACTAGTTGAATCAAAATTCAAAAGAAGATTAAAGAATAAATTCAAGGAATTTACCTTTGATAAAATAAATGGGAAACTCTCCCTATGAATGTGAAATTTAGAAACTAACTGTCGGTTAGCCAAGCAGAATGGTTTTCTGGATATTGATCTGATGTTGGTTTCGGCCTTCGGGGTTAATATTTGGGGAATCATTCTCTTGATTAATTTACGGTTAGTGACTGATGAATTGGAATGAGGCGTATGTTATGTTTGTGTAACACTTATTTAAAATATACGCGAGTTATTCGGGAAGAACGGGTTTATCCCATTCTGAATAACTGATACGACGATAAGTCGAAGATGAAGACGATGGTCGAAGACCGGAGGTCTTCACGTCGTTTGGGTAATTACTGATGATCTTGATTGGGCTGTACACCCAAGAAGATGGAAACAGTTGGTGATCGTCCAGACGTACTTGGAGATCGATGGATATGCGGGGTACTAGGTGCCTCCGGTTTCGTTCAGACCCAGAACGGACTTGTAAATGGACTGTGTGTCTGACATTGGATTTTAGTCTGTGTAATTGATTTCTATTAAATATATATCTGTTGGCGGCGGAGAATTTATTCTCTTGCTTAACGCCCTTCTCTGAGACGTACGAGCTCAGGGGTTATATACTGATGGATATCAATCACATGGAGTGAATTGCCTATGTGGCATGCCTAAGTGGCAATGGATCGAGGCTTCTGTTGAAAAGCAAAGTCTTGTGGTGATGAACAAAGCACGGCCTTTGTGGCGTAGCTTTGTGTAACGTTTGCTTCGCGAGTTTCGCACCTCGGTTGTGAACCAAAAACGGGAGAGGACCTCAGGGAGGGCATGCGTTTCTTTCTAACTAGGGTGGTGTCGGTGACCTACCAGCCCTGACATTTATATACTTTTCACCTGTGTGGTTGTTGCTGTTGCGAGGCGCCTCGGTTTGATCGGACGATCCAGGTCCGATGGAGTCATTCGTTGGCTCATTTACGCCACAAAGGGTGGGGAAACACAGTGTTCAGGAATTTTAATCCACATCGGTGGACCGGCCCTGACGATCCAAAGACTTGACTGAGTACTTGCCTGAGGGGCGGGCTAGAGCGTCTCGAATCGGTTGAGGACTATCTTTTGCCTCGGTTCATAGTTGGAAACCCAATTTCCAAATACGTGACTTTGCGATTTTGATTGTATAACCTATATATGGCGACATAGTGTTATGGGGCATTCATGCCGCCTATGATTGATACTTATGATTTGAAGTTGTTTTATACACTATGCACTTATAATAGTATCAAATGATTTGTTTTAAACGTATCAAGCATTCTTGGCTGTTATAAGGTAAAAACCCTATCCTCCGGCTTGCGATTGCATTGTGTGATGGGAACTGGGTCTTATAATAGCTTCATTTTTCTTTATTTAGCTTTGCGCTGTTTGTTTTATGCACTGGTATTCTTGGGAGGAAACCCGTTCCGTGTTATACGGCGTGGTCCCTTGATTTACCTAACTTTAAAAATAAAGATTAACTGTTTTAGTTCTCACACCAGTCACATGACTGACCTGGAGTTTATTGTTTTAACCTAAACTCTGGGTGCCCCTATTTTGACACGGGCAGCTAGTAGTTTTGGTTTTGCAGATTTTTATTCACAGGATCCTGGTTTACAGCTGGAACGATATCCGGAAAGCTTTGTATCCGTATATCTCCTTCTAGTTGTGTATTGTATTATTTTCCGCTGCGATGTATTTAAATGTATTGTAATCTCTGATATTTCTATGTAATATTCAATTATACTCTGTATATTCTTGTAATCTGATGCATTGTTGTAATATACAATGAATTGTTCTTCCATCTGCGTTCTACTTTGTCGTGTTCTCAAAACAATTCGTTCTTTCTCTTCTCTTCGGAGACCGGGGGGAGTTCGGGTCGTTTCAATTATCCCAACCCCGTAATTGTGGTAGCCTTCAGGACTACATCTAATATGAGGATTTTCACCTCAACCAGCCCAATTTCCATAAATGTGTTAGATGTATCATTACTACCCTAATCCATTGGCTCCTACTCGACCTAGTTCTTGCGGCCCCCTATTCGTAGATACCTGTGCTGGTCCCACCCTAGGGTGTATCAATCCCTAGGATGGCAACCCTGACACCCTTTTAGATGCACAACTTTATATCTACTGATGCCCAGTGGCTAAATTTTCCACTCCGGAATAAGTGCACGCCCGTAATCCGTCGGAACCTGCACCGCTGCATCCCCTGCCGCCGTTTTGACCGCTTACAATCAGCCCAGTAATCGTGCCCCTCCCTGCCTAGCTCACGGTACCGTTGATACCTAATGTGGGTTACTGCTGAAACGGGTCCCGCTACTAGGGTTTTCCTAGGGTCTATTCGTACACCCCACATGTTGGTTAAGTGTTATCTATTTAACTTAACCCCACCCCCCATCATGATAACGTGGTTAAGTGTTCTCTCTTGCGTTACTTAACCCTACACCGTGTCTTGTTATATCGGTTAAGCGTTCTCCCCTGTGTTAACTTAACCCTTACCACACATCACGTTAGATTGGTTAAGTGTATGTTAACTCAACCTCATCCACTAGCCATTTTATAATGGTTAAGTGTTACCCTCGTGTATTTAATTAACCCTACCACACATCAGGTTATATTGGTTGGGTGTTATCAACCCATTCAAGTTAAACCAACCCATTTTACTTAACCCTCCCATTCGTCAGATTGCATTAGTTAAGTGTTTCAAGTAATTCATGGTTGAACCCGCCCACGTATCATGTTATGTTGGTTAAGTATCATCTATATGTTCAAGTTGACTTAACCCTGTCACGTGTCATGTTATATTGGTTAAGTTTCATTAGTCTAGTCATATTACTTAACCCACCCATTCATGTCATATTGGTTAAGTGTCATTAGCCTAGTCATATTACTTAACCCACCCATTGGTCTGATTAACAGTTATGTTGGTTAAGCCCATATTTATAAGTTTTACATGTTCTTAACTCATACCGGTTAGGTCCACATTTACATGTCAAATTTCCATGTCATCCCTCCTAACCCTCTAACCATACCCACATCTTATTATGGTTAATATTCGTTAATTCATTCATTATGACGAACGAATCATGACCTCTCACATTAGACCGTGCACTTTGTGGCCACTGGATTTGCCGGGCGGTTCTGGGCAGATTTATACCACAAACTGTGTCTAACCTCGTGTCATAAATCGTTACGCCAACAATTCGACCTTTGACCTCTCACATTAGACTAACACTTTGTGGCTACTGGATTTGCCGGGCGGTTCTGGGCAGATTTACACCATAAACTGAGTCTAATCTCGTGTCAAAGGTTCATTAATGGTCGTATTCCCCCCAAAACCCCAATATCAGTTCATGTGTTTAACATATAGAAATTTTCATGTTCGTGTTCAAGTCAATTATCCAATACACAGTCATTTTCATGTTTAAAATTCCCAACTTTACATATTAATAAACATATGCCCAAGTTCCAAAATTACATGCCAATTTATATATATATATATATATATATATATATATATATATATATAACCAGTTTACATACGTCCAATTCTTGCCTATTTATATGTATGCTAGGTTTATGCCATTTTACCCATATCAAGTTCTAGCCAAGGTTACATGTATCAAGTTTCATGTCCAAATAAACCCAAATCAAGATTCATGATGTAGTTATCCAAAACTATAATCCTTTCTATTTCAATACACGCTAGTTACCCAAATTCATATTTAAGCCAATTATCAAGTTTACAATTGCTTTTACGTTCAAAGTCCCAATTCTACTTATGCCCAATCATAAACTTAATCTTTTGATTTAATTTACATAGGCCCGAACTCGTGATTTGATTTACATGCTAATTCATTATGCCCACTTCATGCCAATTTAATTATGCCAATGGCCAAACTTGCAATTTCAATTATGTTGACAATACCCCAAATTTCCAATTTCATGTTATGCCATCAATTTTACCGAACATATATATCCAATATAGACAACATTCCCATATTTCCCCGTATTCAATCGTACGCAAATCGAGGTTTAGGCCTAGGTCCGAAACTGACCTAGGATCATCTAAAGAAAATAAATAGGGGAAGGTAGAATTTGTATAACAATCAGCATAGAAAGAAAACTGGCATAAAAACATCATCTCTGGCATAAAAGATAGATCTTGATAATAATATCAATATGAATCAAGAAAAACTGTTTTACAACAGGCTGAATAGATCATAAGCTTGACATGAGAACGAACATAGAAAAGTCCCAAAACTCAAGATTCTAGAAGCAATTGAAATAGATCTAAATCAATAAACATACTTAAATCCAATACCACTTTATTCCATGGCCATATTGTAATTTAAATGTTTAAATCTAAAAACAACTAGAACTTACAAAGCATGGCAAATGAATTAACAACGGAATTTGTTGTAAAAATTTCGTGGCGTTGTTGATTTATTGTCTTGAATCATTGTAGAAGCTTTGTTCTTTGAATTGAATTGAATTTGAATGTTTGTACTTTGATTTGGAGACGGCGGCCATGGTTCAAGAGGTATTTTAGCAGCAAAATGGTGTAAGAACGATTTGATATGAATTAGGTTAGGTCTAAGGGTGTATTTATAGGGGTAGAAACTAGTTTAGGCCCTTAGATTAACCCCAGAATCAACCCGGACCATCAAAACACGTCTCAGGCTTCAAAAATGAGTTTTGGGTCAAAACAGGCCGACCAGCAGGTTTTCTGCTCGTCCTGGGCGCACCTGCCAAGTGCGCCAATGCAAAATTGCATGGGCGCACTTCCCAAGTGCGCCAGTACAATTTTGTTCTGGCGCACTTTCCAAGTGCGCCAGTGCATTCTGGCCGGTTTCTGGTTTTTCTACCTAACTTCATTCGTCCATATCTTCTTCGTACGGTATCTGTTTTACGCAAACTCGGACTCTATTTCAAGCAGAATTCCGAGATGAACGCAATGGCGTAGCCCGTTTCCCTTGATTCTTATTTTAAAATTTAAATATACCCTAATTTCTAGTGTCAACGTGTTATTAAAATTCGGGTTGTTACAGATAATTTATTTCACTTAATTTATAAACGTCGTTTATAAATTTAGCTTCCTTGTTTTATAATTTAAAACAAGTTTCCATTTCAAAATATATTTGAAACTCAATTCATTTTATATTCTGAATTCCAAAATAAAAACCGTCGTTTCCTTTTTAAAATGATTTCAGATTCTATTTCTAAATTCTTACTTGAATTTAATATTTCATATTATCTCTTGATAATTAATTCCTTACATTTATATACACCATTTATAAATTTTCTTGTTTTATACATTTAAACAAGTTCAATTTTGAAATCTATTTAAAACCAAAATATTATTTCGGAATATTCTATTCATTATAACCTATCTATATAAATATAGAATCTATTTTTTATCTAAATTTATACTTCTATTTTAATCTAATCCTAATATTTTTATAAAACTATTTATTAAATTAAATTCGATCTAATCGAATTCAAATCATAAATCAATATGGATTTATTTAATCCAAATTATATTCTGAACATCAGAATAAATTTCATTGTTCCCCTTTTTTTACACGATTCTCAATCCCTACTTTAAATTCATATTTGAATTTAAATATTGAGTTATCCAAATGATAATTTTTCCATTTCATTTATAAACACCATTTATAAATTCTCTTCAATTTCCTACATTATTTAATTTATAAACATCGTTTATAAATTCAGTACTGTTTTATTATTCAAAACAAGTTAATATTTATATAGCCCATTCAAAATATCAAATTCTATTTTTAAAAGAAATAGATTTTCCCCTTTAAATCTCAGAATCTCTTTTCATGATATCTATATATTTTTATAAATGAACATTTAGGCCCTATGACATTTTAAACATCTAAAACACCTAATTATCAATCATGGGTTCTTCAACACATCATATATGATAATATATATGAAAACAAATCAATAATAATATTTTTGAGGAATCTAGTTGGATCCCTCCAACCTGTTTTCCCAGCATCCACAGACGTTAGCCAACATAAATAATACCCATCCTGCTTTGAGGCAGGATATCACGGTATAGAGGGTCATCCACTACCATAGCATGGGGTGTATATGGTTATCCGCTAATGATATTGCGGGCATCCGCCAATGATACTACAGGAAATTTCCACCCACCTATATATATATATATATATATATATATATATATATATATATATATATATATAAAACACAAACACCAATCCTATATAACTAATAATATTAAAAATAGCCAATAATATTTAAATGCATCAAAACATTCAACGAACAATTATTTTTAACTGATAAAAATAATTCTAAATAAAATCTAAGTGAGATTTACTCACCTTGATTTTATTTATTGAAATAGCGGTCTGGTTTCCGATTACATTAAACAGATGTTTACTTCGATCGAAATCTCCCACTAGTTCCATTCAATCCCGCAATGCATATAATCCTTTTTACGATCGCAACGCAACTCGTTTTGTTGAAACCTGTTATAGAACATGTATGAAATTGATATGGTCTACACAAGTATTTAATGAATGAAATTGTCTTTACTTCATTAATAAATTAATTAACCTTAAAATATTTGTATTACCTTCCTAACCTACTGCTATGACTTCCATCTACTCCAAAGCTATCAGTACATGCTTGAACCAAGACCTGTTACTTCGTTGTCTCAACTTTAAACATCATTGCCATATCCAATTTTCGCAAGCTACAGCAACCATAAAGCTCAACTAAGGCTTAAATCCCTCTGCTTCTTTACAGTTCAGCTCTTCCTCCCTTGACAAACATCGCTTGTTTCCACATCTTTAAAAAACCACGCTACTCCTACTCTTCCTCAAATCTAAGGCATAACAACAGACAACAATTTTCGTCACTCGCATGCTAAAACCACAAACAACTCCATCACTCAATTTTTTATCTGAGCTCCTCCTTATAACCTCCTAAACCCAACGAAAATGGCAGGGACCACTTCCCTTTCACGCAAGCCATTATTCCCTTGCCCAATCCTTAAATTCGAACAATCAAGATCACTTCAGGCTTCATGAAATACATCAACAGTGAACTCGCGGAAAGAAAAGAAATCGAACAGAACCAAAAAAACTCACCACCAACGTTACTTGCCACCATACTCTTCTAAGCACCGCTAGGATTCGATTATTACAGTCGTGACTTCTACTTTGTTGAGCTACAGGATGCGATTGTACTTGATTTCGAATCCCACCAAACCCCTTTCATGTACTCGCCTTCATCCCATAATCTTAACGCCACCTTCCAATCCAAATCCGATGTCACCCCAAGCCGACTAATCGATGCCCTAGGTCCACGCACCAAATCGAGATCCATCTAAAGCATCACATACGCCCTTCCCTTTAGCCTCGATTGGAAATGGTTCCGATTTGTTATTGTTTTTGGGTTCAAATTGGATTTTTTATTTGTTGAAGAATATTGACGGAAGAAAAGAACGGGTTCAATTTATGTTACGGCTGTGAATGAAGGAAAATGAGAAGGGAATGGCTTATTAAATAGAAAAGGGGAAACAAAGTGTGTTCAAGAATATAAGTAGGTGGTGTCTCCAGGAAGCTAAGAAATTTTATCTATTTGTAAACTTATCATCCTCACGTATCAAATTAAACCGTTCAAATATAATTTAAATTCAAAACAACCAATTTAATAGAAAACAAATTATTATTATTATTATTATCGTCTATATTTCAAATAGAATTTATATTCAACATTTGAACCATTCTGATTCAGTTTTTAATTTCAAATTGAATTATTTTAGATTTTCGTATTACAATAATTATATATATTTGAAATAAATCATAATCGATTTCTAAATCGATAACTTAATATAAAAATTCATTTATATTATCATTTCAATATTTGAAACAGTATTAAATATTTAAAATAAATCGTTCAAGAATCCAATTCGTTACATTCTTCCCCTTAAAATAATTTCATCCCCGAAATTACTAAGGGAGGAAAAATGTTATAAACCAAGTTAACTTTTCAAAAACTTATTAATGTTGTAACACAACCTTTCCAATTTCTACAACTTTGGTTCTACCAAACCTTTTGGTTTTTGTTCATATTGCAAATCATCTAAACTCTTATTCATTTAATCTGAACGATTTATAATATATTCACATCTAATTCATATTCAACTCATATGAATTTAAACTCATTCGGACTGATTCTAAATAAATTTATTCACCTCGATCCATTTAACTTGCTTAACTTAAACTTAAATTCCAACATTCACATCCTAGGGTTTTTATTTCAAATCAATTTGATATAATGTAAATATATACATATATATTTCTATCTCAAATTCAAAACATTTGAATTTTCAAATCAACTTGTTACTTTCGAACAAATTTCCATCAAAAAATTTCTAAGGTAGCAATCCATCACTTTGAAACTTGAAAATGAATGCTGATGATGTCGCGATCATCATCAAAATTATTTTCCTACGATTGTAGTGAGTTCAACGCTTTAACACTTTTAAAAACCATCTAAAATGATTTTTATTCAAAACCCTCCAAAAAAAAACTATATTATTCGAATATTACTTCAGAAAAATATTTTCCAAAACACCCAAGATTTTAAACTTCAAATTCTGGTTTGCATCGACTTCTAGTTCATCTCATTTATATATATCGTTCATATACAAGTTATATTTGGTTATAGATAACCATTTCAATTTTATAATCTCATTTGATTATAATAACTACCAACTCATCCACATAATATAATAATTTCAGATTTTTTTATTCTATATCAAAATAGAATTTTGGGTAAAATTATTTCATTTACCCACTTAAAAACAATATTATGTCAATTTCTCTGTTCAAGTATATAGAAATTCCTATCGACTTCGTGGCGTCCCATGATTCGACCAGAATTCTAAGCCACTCAACAGACAAGCCAACACAATATAAAATAATTTTTATATCAATTAACAAACACACGCTCTCGTATATATATACACTCAACTCATTCTTGGATACTACTGATCCTATCTTTAATGAGTAAAACCCTACCAAAGACTAGGTATTCGCTCAACCTAAGCTCGGATACCACTGTAACAAATCGCAAACCCGTACTATCTGAGTTGGCTAAATACACCACACATCCAACCCAAATTGCACGGAAATACGAATCATTGAATGAAAGAAGTTAGAGGATGAGAAATAGAAAGAAAGAAATATTAGAATAGAAGAAGAACATAAATAACAACACAGAATCTCTCATCGCAGTGGAATAAAATATAATATATAGAACAGCTTTTGAACTACAAAATTTTAACTGTATATACATATACATACCATTTTCAGAGTACAACACAACATAGTGGAAAAATAATACTGGAGACTAACGCTGAAGCCTCCTGCTCCAAGCTCCAAGCTCCTCCAAATATATCTGTAAATACCTGAACTACTTGACTTGCCGTACAAATTTGGGAACCTAAGAGTTTAGGGTAAAACAAAACAAAATAAAATCTGGGTCGGTCATGGGACTGGTGTGAGTAAACTCCAACCACTTGATTTAACTTTTAAAAATCCTTTTTTAAAAGAAATGATAATCGTAAGACCGATCCACACATAAACATGGATGGTTTTTACCTTACGATAACCCAAAACATTCTTTAAAATCAATACTTGTCAGATATTATAATAGTGTCTAAAACAAGTAAATAACAATCTAGCAGAATGCTTGCATCTCATGCTCTATATATATAGTATACAATCAAAACCGCAGGCACTTATTGGAGAATGGATTCCAACTGGCAAGGTATGGAACCACCTTCTGTCAGTGTATCTCAAGAGAGGAATACATCAGGTTCAACAAGAACATCTTGCAACGCAGGCTAAACATGACCAGCCCCTCAGTTTGCTTGAGATTACCGAATGTATTATCACCAATGGTTGGGATCAACAACTGTTCCCACAAGGGACATCATCGACAAATTTAAGAAGCAAAAGGAATTTCTCTAGATCAGGTGACAATACACCCTACTTGGCAGCTAACCACTTAGCCATGCGACCTACCCGATTTTATACCATTTCCCGGTTGCAAGGCTTGAGGTTACGATTACTTGATAGAACCATCATTTTAAATGCCACATTGTCAGATCCGTTAATCACTAATTAATTTGCACAAATATATTTTGGATATTATGCTAAGAGAATAAATTCTCCGCCACCAGATGTATATTTGTACAGACCAACATATGTGATTGCTGAAAATACTCTGTCAGACATTCGTCAATACACATTCGCTTTGGGATTGAATGAAACTGAAGGCACAATTTCCATAAATTCATCTTAGGTAATTTCTACCTAGGATTAATAGAAAAAGACCTTGCACTTCACTCCATCTTTGATTGTTTTATAATCTGATTCGTAAAGCTATTGCCAACACGGAGTGGTTCTCGGATAAAAATCCAACCGATCTCTCCATATTGACAACGATATTGGCCAATACTTCGATAGTCGGTTATTTAGTTATCAAAGAAAAATAAACAAACATTCATCCAGAACACCAAACAATCACTGGGCCACTTAATTAATATTTCATTTCTTAAATTCCTTCTCCATTTCCTTATCGATATTGGTTAACATGATATTTTCAATAATCATCCTGCCCTTTTATGCTATTGGGAAAACATTTCTCATATATCGTGTTAGTTTATTTCCTATACTTAGAAAAAACCTTCTATTTATATTTGGAATTCATTTTCAATTACTCCTCTTTCATGACCCTTCATTTGTTTCTATACTTAGAAAACATTTATTTTTATATTTCCAAAATTCCACTTACTTAGGTTAAAACGAATGTTGCGTAAAACATCGTTACAACAACCCAAAATATTGCACTCACTAAATCTTATTCAAACATTGATGTTCGAGACTGAATCTTGTTATTTATCGGTTAAAAATGAAATCAATCAAGCTGGGGTATAATTACCTCTCAGACCTTGACTGAATAACATCTTAACTTCAAAATAGTCAAGACCAGTTGCCTTTAATAATCAACACCGTAAAATCCAATTATTCATTTTTAAATGTGTATATGTTTCTCATTTTATATTCGTTTCCTTATTGAATTCTATATATATTGATATATTGATTTTCTAGTTATCCAATTTTCTTAAAAAATATTCGAACTCCTTAAATTTCCGAAAATTTCGCCATAACCTTCTTTGTACGGGTCACTTGGTACAACTACAAAATGCCTCTTTGGGCCCTTTCCATTCAAAAAGAAAATCAAAAAGCCAAGTGGCTTGCCGATTCGGCGCCTAAAACCTCATATGGAATTAAAACATGTACCTTTTTGTCGGCACTAAATTTATAAACTTTATTCTCTTTATTCCATACCTGTTTAACACATATACGTCCATTTCTAATTTATTCCAATTCAATCTACTCATTTTAACTCAATTTGCTAATTTATCTTTAGTTAGCTCTTTTTCTTATTTCTCTTTTTATTTGAACATATCACGTTCAAATATATTTTAATTACTTATAAACCAATCGAATTCCCTTTTCAACTTATGTTATATATTTGATTTCAAATATAATTTACAAACCCCTTTTTCTTATTCAAAGTCCAATCTCGATTCAAAATTCCATTTTACTAATTATTCTTCAAATTAGTTAATTTTATTCAACAATTAAAAATATGATTTATGTTTCAAAAATCAATTCATTACTCCATTTGAGTTCAAATATATTTTATAATTCAAATCCGGATTTTTCTAATGGAAATTTGGATATTATTTGTATAAAATCCTTTTATTTATTTAAATAAACCGTTATGGTTTTATAATGGATATGGCGTTGTTTTTCTGAAAAATTGATTTTGACATAACTCAAAATCTATAAGACGGAATATAGATTTTTCTCTTCTATAAGAAAACTGTTATCAAATCGGTCCTGATGATTCTTATTTCAAAGAATTCTGACTTAAATTGAGTTCAACGTACTCAATTGAAGTTCGAAACACCAATTTACAAACTACCACGCTATGGCAAGTTCGTTTTAACTATATTTATATGTATAAACGTTCAAACATTGTTTATAATAAATTTCAACTCCATTCTAATATATTTTAATATATATTAAACCAATTTTCCCAATTCAACTTAATATTCCGATTATATATAGTCGTCGATTTTTCATTTACTCGATTATAAATTTATGTATCTCAATTTGCTATATTTAATTCCCAGTTCCTTTATAAATAATTTGTTTACAAAATTCGATATAATCAAATTCCAAATTTAACTCACTTGGATTTAACTCGATTCAGTTTATATTCCAAATTCCGGAATAAAATCTATCGTTCCCTCTTCGGAATGGTTTCCAATTCCCTTTTAAATTCATATTTGAATTTATACTTCTAATTTATTAATTGATAATTTATTTCACTTAACTTATAAACGTCGTTTATAAATTTAACTCCCTTGTTTTATAATTTAAAACAAGTTTCCATTTCAAAATATATTTGAAACTCGGTTCATTTTATCTTCCGAATTCCGGAATAAAAACCATCGTTTCCTTTTCGAAATGATTTCAAATTCTATATTTAAATTCTTACTTAAATTTAATATTTCAAATTATCTATTGATCATTAATTCATTACATTTATAAACACCATTTATAAATTTTCTTGTTTTATACATTTAAACAAGTTCCATTTTGAAATCTATTTGAAACCAGAATATTATTTTGGAATATTCTATTCATTATAATTTATCTATATAAATATAGAATCTATTTTTTTATGTCTAAATTTTGAACTTCTTTTTTAATCCAATCCTAATATTATTTTGAAAATATTTATTAAATTAAATTCAATCTAATCAAATTCAAATCATAGATCCATATGGTTTTATTTAAAAAAATTAAATTCTGAACATCATAATAAATTTCTTCGTTTCCCTTTTTAAACAATATTTTCAATCCCTACTTTAAATATTAAATTATCCAAACGATAATTTTTCCATTTCAGTTATAAATACCATTTATAAATTCACTTCAATTTCCTGCATTATTTAATTTATAAACATCGTTTATAAATTCAATACTGTTTTATTATTCAAAACAAGTTAATATTTATGTTGCCCATTCGAAATATCAAATTCTATTTTTAAAAGAAATAGATTTCCTCCGTTAAATCTCAGAATCTCTTTTCACGATTTTTTTATATTTTTTAAATGAACATTTAGGCCCTATGATATTTAAAACATCCAAAACACCTAATTATCAGTAACGGGTTTTTCAACACATCATATATGATAATATATATGAAAAAAAATCAATAATAATATTTTTGAGGAATCTAGTTGGATCCCTCCAACTTGTTTTCCCTACATCCACAGACGTTAGCCAACATAAATAATACCCATCCTGCATCGAGGCAGGATATCACGATATAAAAGGTCATCCACTATCAAAGCGAGGGGCGTATAGGTCATCCGCTAATGATACTGCGGGCATCCACTAATGATACTGCAGGAAATATCCAACCACTAATCCTATATAAATTAGCCAGTAATAATTAAATGCATCCAAACAATCAACAAACAATTATTTTTTTCAGATAAAAATGATTCTAAATAAAATCTGAGTGAGATTTACTCACCTTGATTTTATTTATCGAAATAGCGGTTTGGTTTCCGATTACATTAAACAAGTGTTTACTTTGATCGGAAACTCCAACTGGTTCCATTCAATCCCACAATGCATATAATCCCTTTTACGATCGTAACGCAACTTGTTTTGTTGAAACCTGTTATAGAACAAGTATGAAATTGATATGGTCTACACAAGTATTTAATGAAAGAAATTGTATTTACTTAATTAAAAAATTAATTAACCTTAAAATATTTTTATTACCTTCCTATCCTACTGCTATGACTTCCATCTACTCCAAAGCTATCAGTACATGCTTGAACCAAGACATGTTACTTCATTGTCTCAACTTTAAACATCATTGCCATATCCAATTTTCGCAAGCTATAGCAAACATAAAGCTCAACCAAGGCTGAAACCCCTCTGCTTCTTTACAGTTCGGCCCTTCCTCCCTTGACAAACATCGCTTGTTTCCACATCTCCAAAAAACCACGCTACTCCTGCTCTTCCTCAAAACCATTGCTTAACAAGAGACAACAATTTTCATCACTCGCATGCTAAAACCACAAACAAATCCATTGCTCAATTTTTGATCCGATCTCCTCCTAATAACCTCCTAAACCCAACAAAAATGACAGGGACCACTTCCCTTTCACGCAAGCCATTATTCCCTTGTCCAATCCTCAAATTCGAACAATCAAGATTGCTTCAAGCTTCATGAAATACATCAAAGTAAACCCGCGGAAAGAAAATAAATCGAACAAAACCAAACAAACTTACCACCAACGTTACTTGCCACCATACTCTTCTAAGCTCTGCCAGGATTCAATTATTACAGTCACGACTTCTACTTTGTTGAGCTACAGGATGTGACTGTACTTGACCTCGAATCCTACCAAAGCCCTTTCATAAACTCGCCTTCAGCACATAATCTTAACGCCACCTTCCAATCCAAATCCGATGTCACCCCAAGCCGACTAATCGATGCCCTAGGTCCATGCACCAAATCGAGATATATCTAAAGCATCACATACGCCCTTCCGTTTAGCCTCGATTCGAAATGATTCCAATTTGTTATTGTTTTTGGGTTCGAATTGGGTTTTTAATTTGTAGAAGAATATTGAAGGAAGAAAAGAACGGGTTTGATTTATGTTGTTGTTGTGAATGAAGGAAAATGAGAAGGGAATGGCTTATTAAATAGAAAAGGGGAAACGAAGTGTGTTTAAGAAGATAAGTAGGTGGTGTCACGAGGAAGGTAAGAAATTTATCTATTTGTAAACTTATCGTCCTCACGTATCAAATTAAACCATTCAAATATAATTTAAATTCAAGACAACCAATTTCACAGAAAATAAATTATTATTATTATTATCATTTATATTTCAAATATAATTTATATTCAACATTTGAACCATTCTGATTCAATTTTAAATTTCGAATTGAATTATTTTAGATTTTCGTATTACGATAATTATATATATTCGAAATAAATCGTAATCGATTTCTAAATCGATAACTTCAATATTTAAAACAATGTTAAATATTTTAAAATAAATTAATCAAAAATCCGGGTCGTCACATTATATGTATACAATCTTCAAAGCTTAATAACTTCTTCATACGATATCCATTTTATGCAAACTTGAAGCCTATCTTAAGCAGAATTCCGAGACAATTGCAATGGTACGTTCTGGTTCCCTTAATTCCTAATATTATATTAAGTATTCTTTAGTTTATCGTTATAATGTCATTTAAAATTATGAGGTGTTACAACTACCATATCTTTTCCATAAGTCTAACCTTCGAGTGCGTTATGAGGAGGGGTCAGAATTCAAGTTCTGGCGACTGGACAAAATTACACAATCTGAAATAACCCTGCTTATATTGTTCTGTTACATTATCTTGTTTATTAGGTTGCTTGGGTTAATAACACACAAGGTTTTACACACACGTCATACTCATCTATCCCCAATAGGTCAACCTAATATAGTATATATGTAGCTACCCCCAATATCAAGGTACTTTCCATTGTAACCTCCTCGCATGGTCTACACCGTCTTGCCACGGAAGTATATGCAACTCTCAACCTACGCCAGAGCGACATATGGACTCTTTATAAAGCTACACCACGTTCCGCATAGAACTACCATCATCATGCTACGAGGAGTACTAACTGCCATATCCAAACTCCTCGGCCATGCTCAGTCTTAACATAAAGTAATGCCTTAGCGTCTACGGTACACCAACCGGTGTGGCATTTATGTATCTAAACCCTTACACATACGTACTGCCTACTGTACCCCGAGTTCAGCAATAAGTTTGCATCTGAATTAGTGGAACTTGATCGAGCCTTTCCATATTAGTATATGTCTGCTAAGGAGGCCTAAAGTATAGATATCAAAACTATGGTCTGCACTTATATGGTGGCTATGGTCTGACCTCGACATCTCTCTCAACTAGTGAAAGACTACATCAAGAGCTAAGTGGCGTGGCCCTAGCAAATAGTCTACATCAAAATTGGTGTGTTCTACAACCAAAGTCTCGATAATGAAAGATGATGGTCTATAGTTTTAGCACTAGTCTTTCTGTGTCATAATGACTTCCGATGATAGGTATCCGACAATTACTATCCTGCATTGGTCAAGATCCAGCCTATCTGTAGGCAAAATCGTTGAATCACCTAACGCTACCCAACAACCTTTTGACTTCCAAACTACCGTTATCATCAAGGTATACATACTGGGTGGTTTCGCACAGACGTTGAGACGACCCCAAGACCCGTACGGACGGTATTAAGGGTAATCTTTGGAATATAACATATAAACAGTAAAGGCAGAACATAAATAAATCTTTACACAGATAATGAACAGCAAAATACACTGGATAAATATAATCATCAGAGTTACACAGTGTACAGGATCATACTTAGCAAAAAATACAGTTTTCCGTTCAATATAAAATGTCTGCAGCGGGTCAAACATAATGTACATGATAATAACTGAAACAGTAAAGAGAAATGATAAAGTCCAGCTCCAGCTCCACAGTATCCAGAATGAGTCTGCTAAAACCTGAATACAAGACTGCTCGTATAGAAATAAGGGCACCCGAGTTTGCAAAGTGAAACAAACATCGAGTCAGTCGTGGGACTAGTATGAGAAATCTATTTGACTGTTTAAACAACAACACTAAGGCAAATCATAGGACCACGCCACTTTCGCGGAACGGGTTTACTCCAGTGATTGCCACTACACTAAAACAAAGTAAATTCTTTAAATAACGTAATGCTTTTAAAAAGAATGAGGTCGATATAAGACTCAAGTCCCATCACACAATGCAACACAAACCGGAGGATAGAGTTTTACCTTATATTGGCCAAAATATGCTTAATACGTGTAAAGCAAAATCACTTGATATTATGACTAGTGCATATATGTTTCGAAGGCAAATTCAATCATAAATATCAATCATAGGCGACATGAGCGTCCCATGCCACTATGTCGCCAAATATAGGTTTACAATCAAAACCGCACAATGTTGTAACACCCCACACCCGCTACGGTCACTCACTAAGGGAATGCCATAACATCGGTGGAGTATTTTAAGTGAATATAGAACAGAAAAATTACAACAAGACAGATATAAGTAATACTTGAGAATTTAAAACGTCATTTCATTTCAGCGGAAAGTAAAACATGTTTGGTTACACCAAAACCATAAATAAGAGTCAAGTACATAATATCCATCCTGATAAAAACGAAAGTACATAATCCCACTACATAACCTAATAGCCATAATAGAAAAGATAAACTGAGCTTTACATCCACGGTCCAAGCTCCAAAAGATAGATAAAGCAGTCTGATCAAAGCCCACTAGTGCTAGGCCCACTCTGAAAACCTAAGGGTTGGGAAAAAGATAAAGAAACAACGGGGTCAGACATAAGTCTGAGTGAGTCCTATAACCCTAACAATACAATCATTAAAGTAATTAGGGTATGATATAAACAAGGTACGGTACCTCTGGGGATAATGACTACACTAAGTAGCCAACTAAACACAGGACGTACTAAGATAACCGAAAAGACGCATTTATCCACCCAAGGATAATTACTGGATTACACCACCCTAGATCTACCCACCCAAGGGTAATTCCTACACTGCACCACACCAGTCATTCCTAACTTAAAGGTTGATCCCACCCATGGACTTATAAAATTAACTTAATAGTTCTCGCGTACCCCTAGGTGACTAAGTAGACGCCTCGGCGCCCTACAATCCACTAGGTGTACACACTACTCCCCATTCGATCGGCTCCCTAACGTAGATACCCGTGCTGGCCCCACCGTGGGGTGTACCATTCCCCAACGTGGCAACCTGATAAAACTAACGGTGCATGGCTTATATCTACACGATGCAACAATGTCTTATTTACCAACCCGGGTCCACACACGCATATGAAACCCGTTGGTCATGCGTTGCCACCGCTAACCCATTTTGGCCTCTTATAGTCTAGCCCAATATGCGTGTCCCGTCACTCGACTAGAGTCGAGCCCACTAAGATACGTTTGGGATATTGGTTGAAATGGGCCCCCCACAAGCTACCACCTAAGCTTGTTATTTTATCTAGTGTATCCCACTTAACCCCTTTTATAATCATGCCCACCTACATGTTAAGGTTTGGTTAAGTCATCTAATCATATATCAATTGCCACTTAAGGCACCCACTAGATTTCCACATGCCACCCAAAGCACTTACTTAACCCTTTACCCATGTTTAATTACATGTTCCTCTTTGGTTAAGTATTCTAATCGTATTTTCTATTGCCACCCAAGGCAACCCACTAGATTTCCACATGCCACCCAAGGCACCCACTTAACCCCTCATTTCCCTCTACATGCTAATATGGTTAAGTGTTTCTTAATTAATTAAGATCATGACCTCATAAAGACCTCTCACATTAGACCATCTTTTATGACTGCTGGATATGCCGGTTGGTTCCGGGTAGACTTCTGTCATAAAAAGGTCTAACCTCGTGTCTTTACTTTAATCACGTATTTAATTTATGACTAAGACCTCTCACATTGGGCCAATCATTTGTAGCTGTTGGATGGCCGGTCGGTTCCGGGCAGACTTCCGCTACAAAAGGGTCCAACCTCGTGTCTTAGTTGATTAATTACACCTAATTAATCGCCCCCATAATTTGAATTAATTATGCCTAATTAATTACACATTTTTAAGAATATGGGTAGACCTAACTCAATAGGTAAATTCCCAATTCCATAGTATGGGTAGACCTAACTTAATAGGTAAATTCCCAACTCCATAATATGGGTAGACCTAACTTAATTGGTAAATTCCCAATTACGTCCATTTAATTTGTGGTATGATTAATCATACCCATTTCACATCATTTTATTAACATGCATATTAACCCCATCGTTCCCCACGTAGTTCGTTCTCATAACACAACATAATAAAGGGAAGATTCATCACAAAGGTCATGGGTTTAGCAAACATAGCATGTAACATTATCATGGGTTCAAAAGGTGTCAACTTGCATATATGAACATATATTAAACCCAACTAGTATTTAACCCAAACTTGCATTATGCATATCATAAAAGAGACAACTTGCATATGAACTTGCACATAAACTTGCATATGAACTTGCATCATAACTTGCATATGAACTTGAACTTGCATCATAACTTGCATATGAACATGTATCATAACTTGCATATGAACTTGCATCATAACTTGCATATGAACTTGCATCATAACTTGCATACGAACTTGCATCATAACTTGCATATGAACTTGCATCATAACTTGCATATGAACATGTATCATAACTTGCATATGAACTCGCATCATAACTTGCATATGAATATGTATCATAACTTGCGTATGAACTTGCATCATAACTTGCATATGAACATGTATCATAACTTGCATATGAACTTGCATCATAACTTGCATATGAACTTGCATCATAACTTGCATATGAACTTGCATCATAACTTGCATATGAACATGCATCATAACTTGCATATGAACTTGCATCATAACTTGCATATGAATATGTATCATAACTTGCATATGAACTTGCATAACATGCCATACTTAGAGACAAACTTGCATATATTATGCATATCATAAAAAGAGACAAACTTGCGTAAAACCAAACACTTAGCATGCATAAAACCAAATACTTAGCATGCATAAAACCACATACATAGCATGCATAAAACCAAATACTTAGCATGCATAAAACCAAATACATAACTTGCATAACATGTTACATATAGACTTGCATATAATCTCCCATATAGCTTGCATAACATGTTACATATGAATCAATGTTCAACATAGTGTTTTGCATCATAAAACATAGCATTAAACTTGCATATAGCACACAACATACACTATACTAAACTTGCATAAACACATTGATTCCACAAACATAGCCATATCTTATCATATCCTATCATAATCAATTTAACAATTGATTGTTAAGTCTATAGAAACTCACCACTAAACTCCAATAAGCAAACCCTTGCCACAAATCACCCAAAAACTCTAGCCTTGAACATAAAGCTTGCAACTTGATGATGAATGCAAGCCAATGATCACTCATACAACTCAAAGATGCTTGTATGCACATGAAAGCCTTCATAGAAATAGTTTAGAAATAGGATGGAGGCTAGGGTTTTGAGTGGAGGCCATGATCATAGAAAATTTTGGCATAGTTTAGTTAGGAGATAGGATTATGACCATTTAGGGCTAGCTTAGGGTCTTATTTATAGGATTAGGCAAGTGTTTTAGGCCATTAGATTAACCCTAAATTAGATTAGGACCCTTAGATTTCGGAACCTTCCAGAAACCAGCCCTAAGACCAAGCCCAAACCCCAAACTGGTGCACCCAACCACAGAACTCTCTAGAAACTGTGCAGGTTTCCTGTCCCGACACGGGCGCACTTCCCAAGTGCGCCAGTGTAAAAATGTGTTGGCGCACTTCACAAGTGCGCCAGTGCATTTTTGTGTTGGCGCACTTCACAAGTGCGCCAGTGCATTCTTGCTTGTTTTCGGTTTTTCTGCCTAACTTCGTTCGTCCATATCTTCTTCATACGGACTCCGATTTTCGAAAACTCAGACTCTATTTCGCGTATTTTTCCGAGACGAACGCAATGGTGCAACCCGTTTCCCCTAATTCCCACATCTGGGATTAGTTATTCTTTAATTTGTGAATTTTAGCATTAACCGAAATTCGGGGTGTTACATTCTCCCCTCCTTAAAGGATTTCGTCCCAGAAATCTCTAAGCTAAGGAGAATGCATATCCTACCATCCAAACAACCATCTACTCAATCCATCAAACACGGGCATCCATTGTCCTTAAAACAGTTTCTAATGATGTATGAGCATATGCAAAAAGTGTGTGTATATGTTCCCTATCTAATGTATGAACATATGCAAACCATGATAGTGCCATGCATCCATTATGTATGCGAGAGAACCCTATCGACACATACAATATCTACATGAGTGCACAATCATTCACCAAAATGCATCATCCATATGATAACACAATCATTATACATCCATAAATATAGCTTTCTACACACAATTTTATGCAATATGCCATATGAAGTGATTGAGCCGATCTAGTGTCTAGAGTGTGTGTATATGCATCCACGAGCAACCACTAGCAACCACTTGCATCCACACGCATCCATCAAACATAACATGTCTCAAACACATGTTTCAACCATAGATTTACCCTATCTAAAGGTCATAGGTACTAGCTAGAGGATATACTAAAGATAAGATAAGTATTAGACAAGCGATAAAGGAGAAGTTAAAAGACATACTCTCAAAAAGAAATGGGTACAAAGAACGCATCTTCACTTCCATCTCCCAAGTAGCATTGCTTTCGTCATCTCCCCATTGCACTTTAACTAGCTGGACCTCTCGATTCCTCAATTTCCTAGTCTCTGACCCAAGGATGCGAGTAGGAGCTCATCTAATAGTCGCATCCCGCTCTACTTCCACTTCTCTAAGCAAGCTCAGCTCTACAACCTCTGCGGTCTCATGCAAGCACTTCCTCAAATGTGATACATGGAATACATCATGAACACCACTAAGTCTGTCGGGCAACTCCGCCCTATATGCCATCCGCCCAATCCTTTCCTTAATAGGAAACGGCCCAACAAACCTCGGTGCTAACTTCCCAACGGACCCAAAGCGAACAACATTTCTCAACGGAGATACTTTGACAAAAACCATGTCCCCAACCTCAAACTCAAGATCCGTCCTTCTCCGATCCGCTTAAGATTTCTGTCTATCTTGCGCTGCCTTCATCCTTCTTCGAATCAAATCAATCTTCTCTGAAGTCTCTCTAACCATATCTCGCCCAAGCAAGATCTTATCCGTAGATTCCCACCAACATGTAGGAGATCGACAAGGCCTTCCATAAAGAGCTTCGAAAGGTGCCATGCCAATACTAGACTGAAAGCTGTTATTGTATGCGAACTCCACCAAAGGAAGATGTTCTTCCCATGTACCTCCAAAATCCAAGATACAAAGCCTCAAGAGATCTTCTAAGATACGGTTCACCCTCTCGGTCTAACCGTCCGTCTGAGGATGATATGCGGTGCTCAAACACAACTGAGTCCCTACCGCCTCTTGCAAACTTCTCCAAAACTCACTAGTGAAGATAGGATCTCGATCACTCACAATGCTGGATGGTACGCCATGCAATCTAACAATCTCTCTAACATAGACTGAAGCAAGCCATGGAGCGGTCCTCTTACTCTTCACGGGTATAAAATGGGCACTCTTGGTAAGTCTGTCTACCACAACCCAAATTCCCGTATTGCCCTTCCTCGATCTCGGTAACCCATCGATGAAATCCATCGAGACACTATCCCACTTCCATTGCGGAACTTCCAATGGGTGTAGCAACCCACCGGGTTTCCTTTGCTCCGCTTTAACTTGTTGGCACACTAAGCATCTAGCCACATACTCGGCTACATCTTTCTTCATACCGGCCCAGAAGAAAACTCTCTTCATGTCTTAGTACATTTTGTCTCCATCGGGATGAATAGTCATTCTTGAACGATGTGCATCATCCAAAATAGCCTTCTTTAAACCCTCATCTTGCGGTACACAAAGTCTACCGTCTCTATGCAACCATCCCCTATCATCTATGGTGTATCTACCCAAATGGCTGGACGACTCCCCCCTTATAAGCTTCTCTACCAACTCAACCAACTGTGGGTCGTCTCGCTGAGCCTCGCCAATCCGCCCCAAAAAAGTAGGCCTAACCTCCAAGGAGGCTAGCAAACCCGGTACAAAGTCAACGGAAGGTCTAAAGTCAAACATAGAATTAAACTCCAAGCTTCGCCATTCCACGAACAATGGATTCAAAGACAGCCTTTTTCTGCTCAAGGCGTCTGCCACCACGTTACCCTTGCCAAGGGTATACGCTATCTCAAACTCATAGGATGCTAAGAATTCCATCCACCTTTGTTGTCTTAAGACAATGCGCTCAAAGAGTCTCCAACACTTCCCTAAGATGTAGGGCATGCTTTTCTCCACTTCTAGAGAAAATCAGGATATTCTCCCATGCAAAATCGTCACAACTATCCATCTCTCACGCAGACCACCCTAGTCGAACTCGACATCCCCCAAATGCAAGCCCCAAAGGCCTAAACCAATATCAGACAAACACCCAAGGGATACCTCCTTCGAATTCAGACGACCTACGTGAGATGATACTAGTAAAAACGGCTAAATAATTAAGCCCTTGTCCAACTCTGGATGTCCTTGCCAGTCTCGCTCCAAAACCACCGTTTATCCCATAACGGGCTTTGCTCAACCTATTGAGCACATACGAAAACTTATTTCGCTCCTAGAAAAGACCAAGATGTCATCCACCAAGATCATCACGAACTTATTTAGGTACTCCCTGAACACCCTTCTCATCAAATCAACAAAGTATGCGGAGGCGTTCGTCTAACCAAATGGCATCACCAGCCACTCATAAAACCATCCGGAGTCCTAAAGGCAATCTTCTCTATACTATCCTCAGCCACTCTCAACTGACGAAACCCCGTGGCTGAGTCCAACTGCGAAAATACTGAGGCGCCAACCAACTGATCAAAGAGATCATCAATCCTCGGCAATGGGTGTCTATTCTTCTTTGTGAGTTTATTTAGTTCTCTTTAGCCTACACAAAGTCTGAGGGACCCATCCTCCTTCGTAGCAAAAACTACTGGAGCACCCCACTCTGATATACTTTGTCTTATGGACCCCTTCTCAAGCAACTCCCCTACTTGCTTATGGAGTTCCCTCCTCTCGCGAGGAGCCATGTGGCGCACTGGTAAAGATACAGGTTTAGCATTGTCTACTAGATATATTCGGAAGTCAATCTCCCGCTCCGGAGGTAAGCCCTTCACCTCCTCAAACACATCCGAGTATTCCCGGACCACTCTAACAGATCGCAAACTCTCGACCGACGTGTCAAGCGATTCTATATAACTTAGCATAACAGATTCCATGGGATTACAAGAGATCTCGAGAGTGTTACCCAAGCGTGTCATAAGCCTAACAACTCTCCCTTCAAAATCAAGAACGGCACCCCTACTGGATAACCAGTCCATGCCCAAACTAACCCATAGCCCGTGAAGCCCAAAAAGCATCACATCTAAACTCAACGCTAAGTACAGAAACTTTCAAAACCAAACACATCATGGAGCCCCAATTGGGTTTGAAACAACTAAGGGATCATCTACCAAACTGGTGTCTAAGTGCAGTGACTCAACTAACAATGATGAGATAAACGAACTCGATGCATCAGAATCTAATAAAGTTTGAACTGGATAATAAAGAAATCCAAATTCCAACCTAGACGGTCCTATCCCCATTTGGTACACTAGCCGCGAGGGAATACAACTACCCTCCAGGAGATTCCATACCTTGCCCATGCCCCTTTGGACAATCCTAATATGGTGTCCCATTCCTCCAAAAGGATAACTACTCGCCTTCTTCTTCCCATTCTCCACTCGTAACCTCCTACCAATGAGGTTTCATCCTTCATTAACCAAACAACTATTTGAGCCTTCCTCCCATCGTCTATCCAATAGATACCTACCAGTCCTCCTCCTTATTGAACCAACTTCTAATCCGACTAATGTCTAAGTCCCTTGAAGTGGTTTTCCGTTCTTATCTATCTTAGAAAGGTCATCTATACGCGGAGGGGAAACTCAAAACGAGAGAGGAAGAGATTCAAAACGGAGAATTCGAAAGATATAGATATGGCTATTGGGGATTATGCTTTTCTTTCAAAAACTTTTCTCTTAAAAGACATGTTTTTGAAAATACTCCTTTCAAAAATATTCTTAGAAAATAGTTTTTCAAAAAAATTTATCTGTTCTGGTAACCTTAAGCTCTAATACCACGTGTAACACCCCACACCCGCTACGGTCACTCACTAAGGGAATGCCATAACATCGGTGGAGTATTTTAAGTGAATATAGAACAGAAAAATTACAACAAGACAGATATAAGTAATACTTGAGAATTTAAAACATCATTTCATTTCAACGGAAAGTAAAACATGTTTGGTTACACCAAAACCATAAATAAGAGTCAAGTACATAATATCCATCCTGATAAAAACGAAAGTACATAATCCCACTACATAACCTAATATCCATAATAGAAAAGATAAACTGAGCTTTACATCCACGGTCCAAGCTCCAAATAATAGATAAAGCAGTCTGATCAAAGCCCACTAGTGCTAGGCCTACTCTGAAAACCTGAGGGTTGGGAAAAAGATAAAGAAACAACGGGGTCAGACATAAGTCTGAGTGAGTCCTATAACCCTAACAATACAATCATTAAAGTAATTAGGGTATGATATAAACAAGGTACGGTACCTCTAGGGATAATGACTACACTAAGTAGCCAACTAAACACAGGACGTACTAAGATAACCGAAAAGACGCATTTATCCACCCAAGGATAATTACTGGATTACACCACGCCAGATCTACCCACCCAAGGGTAATTCCTACACTGCACCACACCAGTCATTCCTAACTTAAAGGTTGATCCCACCCATGGACTTATAAAATTAACTTAATAGTTCTCGCGTACCCCTAGGTGACTAAGTAGACGCCTCGGGGCCCTACAATCCACTAGGTGTACACACTACTCCCCATTCGATCGGCTCCCTAACGTAGATACCCGTGCTGGCCCCACCGTGGGGTGTACCATTCCCCAACGTGGCAACCTGATAAAACTAACAGTGCACGGCTTATATCTACACGATGCAACAATGTCTTATTTACCAACCCGGGTCCACACACGCATATGAAAACCGTTGGTCATGCGTTGCCACCGCTAACCCATTTTGGCCTCTTATAGTCAAGCCCAATATGCGTGTCCCGTCACTCGACTAGAGTCGAGCCCACTAAGATACGTTTGGGATATTGGTTGAAATGGCCCCCCCACAAGCTACCACCTAAGCTTGTTATTTTATCTAGTGTATCCCACTTAACCCCTTTTATAATCATGCCCACCTACATGTTAAGGTTTGGTTAAGTCATCTAATCATATATCAATTGCCACTTAAGGCACCCACTAGATTTCCACATGCCACCCAAAGCACTTACTTAACCCTTTACCCATGTTTAATTACATGTTCCTCTTTGGTTAAGTATTCTAATCGTATTTTCTATTGCCACCCAAGGCAACCCACTAGATTTCCACATGCCACCCAAGGCACCCACTTAACCCCTCATTTCCCTCTACATGCTAATATGGTTAAGTGTTTCTTAATTAATTAAGATCATGACCTCATAAAGACCTCTCACATTAGACCATCTTTTATGACTGCTGGATATGCCGGTTGGTTCCGGGCAGACTTCTGTCATAAAAAGGTCTAACCTCGTGTCTTTACTTTAATCACGTATTTAATTTATGACTAAGACCTCTCACATTAGGCCAATCATTTGTAGCTGCTGGATGGCCGGTCGGTTCCGGGCAGACTTCCGCTACAAAAGGGTCCAACCTCCTGTCTTAGTTGATTAATTACACCTAATTAATCGCCCCCATAATTTGAATTAATTATGCCTAATTAATTACACATTTTTAAGAATATGGGTAGACCTAACTCAATAGGTAAATTCCCAATTCCATAGTATGGGTAGACCTAACTTAATAGGTAAATTCCCAACTCCATAATATGGGTAGACCTAACTTAATAGGTAAATTCCCAATTACGTCCATTTAATTTGTGGTATGATTAATCATACCCATTTCACATCATTTTATTAACATGCATATTAACCCCATCGTTCCCCACGTAGTTCGTTCTCATAACACGACATAATAAAGGGAAGATTCATCACAAAGGTCATGGGTTTAGCCAACATAGCATGTAACTTTATCATGGGTTCAAAAGGTGTCAACTTGCGTATATTAACATACATTAAACCCAACTAGTATTTAACCCAAACATGCATTATGCATATCATAAAAGAGACAACTTGCATATGAACTTGCACATAAACTTGCATCATAACTTGCATATGAACTTGCATCATAACTTGCATATGAACATGTATCATAACTTGCATATGAACTTGCATCATAACTTGCATATGAACTTGCATCATAACTTGCATATGAACTTGCATCATAACTTGCATATGAACTTGCATCATAACTTGCATATGAACATGTATCATAACTTGCATATGAACTTGCATCATAACTTGCATATGAATATATATCATAACTTGCGTATGAACTTGCATCATAACTTGCATATGAACATGTATCATAACTTGCATATGAACTTGCATCATAACTTGCATATGAACTTGCATCATAACTTGCATATGAACTTGCATCATAACTTGCATATGAACTTGCATCATAACTTGCATATGAACATGTATCATAACTTGCATATGAATATGTATCATAACTTGCATATGAACTTGCATAACATGCCATACTTAGAGACAAACTTGCATATATTATGCATATCATAAAAAGAGACAAACTTGCATAAAACCAAACACTTAGCATGCATAAAACCAAATACTTAGCATGCATAAAACCACATACATAGCATGCATAAAACCAAATACTTAGCATGCATAAAACCAAATACATAACTTGCATAACATGTTACATATAGACTTGCATATAATCTCCCATATAGCTTGCATAACATGTTACATATGAATCAATGTTCAACATAGTGTTTTGCATCATAAAACATAGCATTAAACTTGCATATAGCACACAACATACACTATACTAAACTTGCATAAACACATTGATTCCACAAACATAGCCATATCTTATCATATCCTATCATAATCAATTTAACAATTGATTGTTAAGTCTATAGAAACTCACCACTAAACTCCAATAAGCAAACCCTTGCCACAAATCACCCAAAAACTCTAGCCTTGAACATAAAGCTTGCAACTTGATGATGAATGCAAGCCAATGATCACTCATACAACTCAAAGATGCTTGTATGCACTGTTGTATATAACGCAGTTGTATACACAATTATATGATTTTTGTTTGATGATAACAAACAAATATATATTATTATAAATGTGTTTGTTATTGTAATGTTTTATATATACAACACAGATAGGAATATAATATTTGAATTGAATATTATATTTCTAACATTCAAACAGTACAACACTGTATAACTCCACTATTTAAACATTCACTGTATATTGTACTTGTATATAAACAGAATATAATAGACTAGTTCGTTTGACAACAATAAAATGATATTTTATTTCAATCAAATTTGTTTATTACATATATTTGTACAATTCTCTCACAGCTCCCCAGTACAGTTCATTCATTGTCACTCAGTCATACATACACACAACATATACACAGTTACATTTCATATATATCCATTTTCACTTGTATATACAGACTCATACATTCATTGACACCACACACTGTCTTCTTATCTTCAGCTTTCAGTCCAGTCATTGTCAGTCCAGTCATCACAGTCAGTCCAGTCATCCCAGCTTACCTGTCACACATGAAACAGAAACACACAGTACACTGCAATAGAATTTATACTGAATATACATGCAAATATAAATTTTAATTTTAAAATTTTGTTTGCCTCAGTTTTCTGGTGTGTTTCTCATCATTTTTCATGACTTGATCTGTTATATGAATATAGCACTAGCACGATACATGTATACACATACATGTGTATGTATATACACATATTTCAGTGCAGGGACAGGAAAACACATCTGATGGCTGCATGTACACACGTGCATAAATATACACGTGTGCACTGCCTCGCCAATAAGTGTTGCAACTGAGGAGTAGCCACATGGACCTGCTCGACTCAGTGCAAAATGTAAATACTGCATGAAACGAAGCCAAGCGCCAAAACCAAAAGCATGGAACAACATATAATACAGCTCAGTTCAAAGGAACAAAGCTACTCAAGTATCATGACAACACAGATTGGTTCAGGTTCAAGGGTGCAACTACACAAATGAGTCGAGGCAGACCATTTATTATAGCAACATGAATATGGAGCAGCATGGAAATGTTGGTGTGTATGGATAAACAAAAATGTCAAGCAGGGTGTTCTCTCCAGCAAGATGCCAAGAAAGTATACATTGTACAACACAATTACATGGCAGATCAGTAGCATGATGAAGCGAGTTCAGAGTAATGGTGAATGGGCAACAAAAGCAAACACATATTCATGGTGACAGGTAGTATGTGCAACTAAATGTTCAGCAGGTTTTATAATGGTCGAGCAAAGCATGCTCATGACACAAGGTAGCAGCAAATTCAAGTGTTCAAATGCAACTCCACACACATAAAGTCAAAATGATCAGTTCAGCATGAACAAATAATGGCTCGGCACTACAATGATCAACCACAAATGTAGCATGGTGAATGAAGGTCAAAACAACTCAAAGTGGTCGAGCACAAGTACAAATGGTGCATCATGACAGCTGTGCAAACACACATGGGTGTGCATACATGTGCCACACAACAGCATGTTCACAACAGAGCACATTTTCATGAAAGTGATATAACAAAGCAAACTGATACATAAATAGCATGGTTCATGGTTCAGCAATTCAGGTGGCCACAGCATGGCAATAAACACATGAAGGATATGCAAGAAACATCATGGATGATCAAATGGACATGCACAAGCATACAAGGACTTCAGCAAATATGCACAAAACAGTTCAATACATGTGAAGCTCAAATGTAGCAACACAGCATGGTGACAAATGCAAACAGCTCAAGTGCCAGAGAGGAATGGAGTATGGAAGTGCTTATGCACAAAACTCAGGTTTCCAAATATATAATGTTTGCAAGGCAATTTCAAATTTAACAGTGGGGGCCAAGAATTGTTTTAATTCCTAAAACCATACATGAAATTCAGGATGACAAACATGCAAGGATAAATACAGCAGATATTTTCCAGAGAACACGCAAGTTCTTTAAATAATTCCAGAAAATCACATGAAGAATATTTGAGCATGTTTTTAAATCAAGTTTCCAGAAATATTTTTTTCTTGGGCAGAAAATTAAGCTGAGAAAAAAATTAGAGGGCCAGCAAATTTTGTTTCACATTCAAGGCCAATTGAATTTCAATTATAAGGCAACAAATCGAGTATGATATCCACGCTAGACTTCTTTATATCAAAGCCGATTAAATTCGCTCAAGCCAATTTGTCAAAAGAGGAAACCATGGCAACAGAAATCACGCAAGTTTAAATGCCAAGAATTCATATTCAATTTCAGTGCCGAATTTATCAAAAGCAAAGCAAATCAAAAGGGGAAACATCTGCAATCAGCCAAATCACTCGAGGGAATCAGAGCAATTAAAGGATGTTATAATCCTATATACCCACACCAATTCATCACTGGCCTTATCGAAAAAATCAACATAAAAATCGAGAGCAAAAATCAGAGGAAATTTTTTAAAAGAACTCACAAGTTTTTCGATCGCCAGAGAGGGACAATCAATCGACGAAGAAGCAACTCAACGCATTGGAGAAACCACGCATCAATTCTTGCAGCAATCGATTCAGATTTGGGTCTCTCCAAAAACCCTAGAGGCCGCCATTTTTAATTTCCAGAACACAAGAGGATCGGACAAATAAAAGATAAAGGGGCCGGCCTATTTTTATGGGCTAAGCTTTCTTTTAAAATAAAAAGGGGATAACCCTCTTTATTTAATTCCTTGGGTTTCAATTCCTTCTAATTTGTTTTTATTTTTGGTTTTAATTCGAGTTGTAAATTCAAACAATCATCTGAACAGTTTTCTAGTGTCTGTATAAACTAGAGTTAATCAGTCAGGGTGTTGACTGCCAGTCTCAGAGTCTGTAAAATCCGGGTTACGGATTACAGGGGTGTAATTCGGGGAAATCTGATCGAGGGGATATCGATCAGTCTATGGTTTTGAGCGTAGGGTTAGAATAGGAGCAGGGTTTGCGAGTGTACATGGTCTTGTATGCGGGAGATGTTCTATCACCTAGTAGAAACCTTAGAAATGCAGCAGTAGGCAGGGTTTTGCCGAAGCTGGGTATATCTGTGTGTGATTTATTTTCTGTATTTCTATTTCTACTATATTCTATGATCTGTTTTTTATTTTAATATCCTGTCAGTTTTTCAATCCTGTTTAAAAACTATGAAAAACCCTATTCACCCCCCCTCTAGGGTTATTCTAGATCCAACAAGTGGTATCAGAGCCAGGTTATTTCATTAACCCTAGAAACATGGATCCTAGTTGTCAGTCTTATGAGAGTCAGTCCAGTAATATTCCAATTATTTTTAAGGGAACAGATTTTTCAATTTGGAAATCAATTTTCGAATCATATTTAAAATCTGTTAATCTTGATTATTGGAATATTATTGAAAATATGGAAGATATGTCAAATAAGACGAATAAGGTTTTAAATGCTCAAGCTATGCATATTTTATATTCTTATCTTGATAATAATCAGCTTGACTTTATCTCTCATTGTTTAACTGCGCAGGACATCTGGAAAACTCTCAACGCGCGGTATGGAAATTCTGACAACTCCTCAAAACCCTCAACTGCCAACTCAAATTCAGATCTGTGCTTAACTGGAACTATTCATGTGGATTCAGACGATGGGGACTTATCATATGACGATCTGGTATCTCTTTGTAATAATTTAACAAGAACTGTTGATCGTCTCAAACGGAAAAACAAGTCTTTGAAATCTGAAAATTCTGAGTTGACCCACAATAACAATTTGTTGAAATTAAAATTTGAAAACTCTGACTGCAAAAATTGTATGGTTGTGAAAACTGATTTAGCTCAACTTGATGAACATTCTGGAAAGCTCGAAAATAAAATTTTGTTTTGAAAAATCTCGAAGATGAGTTGACTCATAAAAATAACGCTTTGCAGAAGGAGTTGGATAAGATTAATTTAGAACATGAAATTTTTGAAAAGGAAAATTTGGTGAAAACGGATTTGATAGTGAAAGAGCTTGAATCTGAAATTGAAAAATTCAAGAATGTTGAAAAACTTGAATTGGAAAAACAAAAACTTTTTGAAGCTGAGATTTCTGAGTCCCAAGCCAAAATCAAATTGCTTGAAATTGAAAATTTGGTTTTGAAAGTTGATTCTGAAAATTGTAAGATCACTAAAAATCATTGTTCAGATTTAATGAAAGAAAATGATGATCTTAAAAATAAAATTCAACGGCTTGAATCAACTCTGAATAAATTTTCAAATGGAGAAAAATCTTTGAATATGTTGTTGAAAAATCAATTTTCTTCTGGTCATAAAAATGGTCTTGGTTTTGGGAAAAGAAATGATTTTGAAAGTTTGAACTCTTGTGATTTCAAAAACTCTTTAAACTGCTTCAAGAAGAGTCATTCTAAAAATTTGAATTTTAAAAATTCCAAAAGTTTTTTGAATCACAATCGAGATAAGAATTGGTTTGATAAAAATTCATTTTGGATCCCGAAAAGAAATAAAATGATTTTTGGAAAACCTAAACAAATTTGGGTTACAAAGGGAACTCTAATTGATTCTAACGGATTGTTATATAAGCAGGTTTGGGTACCTAAAGCTATGAATACAACTGTGAGTGGTTTTACTAATTTTGTTAGACCACTCGATCCTTTAAACTGTTAGGTATTGATGGTGGCTAAGGAACTGCTATGCTGAAGGGAAATTTGAAATCAAGCTGGTCTATAATTCTGCATCATTTACAGTTCCTTTAGCCTAGATCTGATGAGTTAGAGATCCACAACGTCTTCTATGAATCAGGTATGATTTCTAATCTCATCCTTGTAAATATTTTTTTTTCATTATTTATTTCTTCTTCTTCTACCCCTTTCTTCTTTTATTTTCTTCTATTTGTTTTTATTTGATTTGTCACTGCCATATCTCTTTGTTTATTCTGTGTTTCTTAAACTTCCAATTGCAGTTCTCATGACTTTCTGGAAATTCATTTTATTTGAATAAAACTCTCTTGTTTATAATCATTTCCAGATTCTGAATTTAATCTTGTAATTATCTGCAATTGTTTAGAAGTTTATTTTTGAATTCATAACAGTGCTGAAGCATTCATGTCATATCTTGAACACTGTTAATTTGAATCCTAAATTTTTGAAGATCTGAATAATTAATGAAATTTCACACACTTATGTTGTTTTGAGTTCCTTCCAATTCATTTTGGAAACGCTTAAAGTATTATACTCATTACAGCACTGTTACTTCTCAGTTGTGATGATCTCATTAATTTTTTTTATTGGCTTGATTATTTCTGACTTGAAAAATATTTGGGTTGAATCAGTGATACATCTTGAATTTCATCCTTATTCATGATTATTATGATTGAAATTAGTTTTGTTTGAAATCATCTGAAATTCCTGATATTGTGAATCTCACACACCACTTAAATCTGAAACTATTAACCTTGTGTGACTGATTCATTATATTTCAAAACTTGACATTGATTCAAGTAATTTCAAATAAATTATTTTTGGATCATGAATATCTATCAAACCTGATGTAAATGATCTGTTTTTTTTTCTATGGGTTTGTCAGAAATACTTGTGAAAATTTCTTTGAAAATATGGTCTTAAAATTCTCTATTATTTCATGGTTATTTGATTTTAATATATGTTTGTTTAAAATCATTTGAAATTATTGATTTATTGAATCGCACACATTTCTTGAATCTGAAATATAATATTGTGTGGTTGATTCATTAAATCCTGATATATTCACATTTCTTCAAATGATTTAAAATAAACTTAATTTTATAATCATGGATCATGGAATATATTGCTTTTGTGACCTTCAGAAACATCATCTTGACAAGTATGGTTTGAAACTATGTTCTGTGTTGATCTGATACTGTTTTGAAAAATGTTTGTTCTGGAATCACATGCTTGCTGCTCTGATACATGTACATAATCTATTATCTCATCTGTTTGGGCTTGGTACTTAATAATTCTTTTTGTTTATGACATTCTTGTTCAGTATCATGTTAAAATTCCCCGTAAATAGAGACACCAAGTGGTATCAGAAGCACTTATTTTTGTCTCACCCATCTGTACTTAGATTCAAATCTTCACCATGTATAAATCCACAATTTTTTTTGTCTTGTACACATTTTTTCCCTCTTGTCGTGTATAGATCAACATATTTCTCTAGTATTTGATTTTCAATTTTAGAATTATATATTAATTATTCTTTCAGAAATTGAAATCAATATCCAAAATTGAAATGTATTTATAATTCATCAAAATTATTATCAGTTTTTTGAAATTGTGATGAATTGTGACTGCAGTGTACTTCACAACAAGGGGAGATTTTATTTGTTTTTTTTTTCATGATGGCTGAATACTAATTATAATATCTTTGAACTGGCAAATATCTCATGACCATCTCCTTTATCTATCACCCGTCTGCCATCCGTCATGATTTTATATTGGAGAGTTTATTTTTTTTTTAAAAAAAAAAAGAAAAATCATCTTGTTTTAAAACAGTGAAAATTATTTGTGATAGAAATGGGACTATATTATTTTTCAGAATTAGTGTTAATTGAAATTTTCAATAATCCCGGTACAGTCGAGCTTATTTCATAATATAATTAATTTAGAAATTTATTTTCACAGTCCATTTTCTACCATTCATATATTGGTTCTACATACTGAGGAGTTTTTTCTTTAAATGCTAAAAATAATAAATATAATCAATATATAAGTGTGTCTCTAACCTCATTTAAAAATCCAAGCTCTGGTCATGCACGGTTAAGAGATAACTTATAATTTAAGCTGCGACTGATCCCATTTAAAAATCCAAGCTCTGGTTATGCGTGGTCAGTGTGCTCTTAAAAAAAAAATAGAAATAAATTTTGAAATTCTCCTCTGAGTATAAAAGCCAGTCTATCAATCCATCTTCTATTCTGTGAAATATGTTGAAATTTTATGACGTATTATGATTTGTTGATTGATGTGTATTGGGATTTGAGATTATTGGATCTTGTCACTTAAGTTGAACTATTGATTATAGTCCAAATCCATCACTGTTTCTGTTCTTTATTTATAAAAATCCTTTGAAAATAATTGGAAATGAATTGTTTTAAAACTCTCCCCATTTTATATAAAACTCATCGTAAATCCCTCATTCTCTACAATGTGAGATATGCCACCAGTTCTTAGTTTATTATGATTTTTGTTTGACTAATTGAGATTTATAATGACCATTCCTCCTCTTAAGCTAAAATTATATTTTTTTTTTGTCATTTTTCATCGATATTTTAAATTCTATATCCTTTTGATGATAACAAAAGGGGGAGAATGGATTAGATTTTGATTTATGAGTGAATATTTTATAAATATTTTAATTTTGAGAATTCTGAATCCTTTTACATTCTTTTCACTCATGCATAGTTATAGGGGGAGTTTCTGTTGTAGGGGGAGCTAATAAATAGGGGGAGTTCAGAATTCACTGTCAAACACATTTATTGTAATCAAAATCTTTTATTTGTTTGTCATCATCAAAAGGGGGAGATTGTTGTATATAACGCAGTTGTATACACAATTATATGATTTTTGTTTGATGATAACAAACAAATATATATTATTATAAATGTGTTTGTTATTGTAATGTTTTATATATACAACACAGATAGGAATATAATATTTGAATTGAATATTATATTTCCAACATTCAAACAGTACAACACTGTATAACTCCACTATTTAAACATTCACTGTATATTGTACTTGTATATAAACAGAATATAATAGACTAGTTCGTTTGACAACAATAAAATGATATTTTATTTCAATCAAATTTGTTTATTACATATATTTGTACAATTCTCTCACAGCTCCCCAGTACAGTTCATTCATTGTCACTCAGTCATACATACACACAACATATACACAGTTACATTTCATATATATCCATTTTCACTTGTATATACAGACTCATACATTCATTGACACCACACACTGTCTTCTTATCTTCAGCTTTCAGTCCAGTCATTGTCAGTCCAGTCATCACAGTCAGTCCAGTCATCCCAGCTTACCTGTCACACATGAAACAGAAACACACAGTACACTGCAATAGAATTTATACTGAATATACATGCAAATATAAATTTTAATTTTAAAATTTTGTTTGCCTCAGTTTTCTGGTGTGTTTCTCATCATTTTTCATGACTTGATCTGTTATATGAATATAGCACTAGCACGATACATGTATACACATACATGTGTATGTATATACACATATTTCAGTGTAGGGAAAGGAAAACACGTCTGATGGCTGCATGTACACACGTGCATAAATATACACGTGTGCACTGCCTCGCCAATCAGTGTTGCAACTGAGGAGTAGCCACATGGACCTGCTCGACTCAGTGCAAAATGTAAATACTGCATGAAACAAAGCCAAGCGCCAAAACCAAAAGCATGGAACAACATATAATACAACTCAGTTCAAAGGAACAAAGCTACTCAAGTATCATGACAACACAGATTGGTTCAGGTTCAAGGGTGCAACTACACAAATGAGTCGAGGCAGACCACTTATTATAGCAACATGAATATGGAGCAGCATGGACATGTTGGTGTGTATGGATAAACAAAAATGTCAAGCAGGGTGTTCTCTCCAGCAAGATGCTAAGAAAGTATACATTGTACAACACAATTACATGGCAGATCAGTAGCATGATGAAGCGAGTTCAGAGTAATGGTGAATGGGCAACAAAAGCAAACACATATTCATGGTGACAGGTAGTATGTGCAACTAAATGTTCAGCAGGTTTTATAATGGTCGAGCAAAGCATGCTCATGACACAAGGTAGCAGCAAATTCAAGTGTTCGAATGCAACTCCACACACATAAAGTCAAAATGATCAGTTCAGCATGACCAAATAATGGCTCGGCACTACAATGATCAACCACAAATGTAGCATGGTGAATGAAGGTCAAAACAACTCAAAGTGGTCGAGCACAAGTACAAATGGTGCATCATGACAGCTGTGCAAACACACATGGGTGTGCATACATGTGCCACACAACAGCATGTTCACAACAGAGCACATTTTCATGAAAGTGATATAACAAAGCAAACTGATACATAAATATCATGGTTCATGGTTCAGCAATTCAGGTGGCCACAGCATGGCAACAAACACATCAAGGATATGCAAGAAACATCATGGATGATCAAATGGACATGCACAAGCATACAAGGACTTCAGCAAATATGCACAAAACAGTTCAATACATGTGAAGCTCAAATGTAGCAACACAACATGGTGACAAATGCAAACAGCTCAAGTGCCAGAGAGGAATGGAGTATGGAAGTGCTTATGCACAAAACTCAGGTTTCCAAATATATATTGTTTGCAAGGCAATTTCAAATTTAACAGTGGGGGCCAAGAATTGTTTTAATTCCTAAAACCATACATGAAATTCAGGATGACAAACATGCAAGGATAAATACAGTAGATATTTTCCAGAGAACACGCAAGTTCTTTAAATAATTCCAGAAAATCACATGAAGAATATTTGAGCATGTTTTTAAATCAAGTTTCCAGAAATATTTTTTTCTTGGGCAGAAAATTAAGCCAAGAAAAAAATTAGAGGGCCAGCAAATTTTGTTTCACATTCAAGGCCAATTGAATTTCAATTATAAGGCAACAAATCGAGTATGATATCCACGCTAGACTTCTTTATATCAAAGCCGATTAAATTCGCTCAAGCCAATTTGTCAAAAGAGGAAACCATGGCAACAGAAATCACGCAAGTTTAAATGCCAAAAATTCATATTCAATTTCAGTGCCGAATTTATCAAAAGCAAAGCAAATCAAAAGGGGAAACATCTGCAATCAATCAGCCAAATCACTCGAGGAAATCAGAGCAATTAAAGGATGTTATAATCCTATATACCCACACCAATTCATCACTGGCCTTATCGAAAAAATCAACATAAAAATCGAGAGCAAAAATCAGAGGAAAATTTTTAAAAGAACTCACAAGTTTTTCGATCGCCAGAGAGGGACAATCAATCGACGAAGAAGCAACTCAACGCATTGGAGAAACCACGCATCAATTCATGCAGCAATCGATTCAGATTTGGGACTCTCCAAAAACCCTAGAGGCCGCCATTTTTAATTTCCAGAACACAAGAGGATCGGACAAATAAAAGATAAAGGGGCCGGCCTATTTTTATGGGCTAAGCTTTCTTTTAAAATAAAAAGTGGATAACCCTCTTTATTTAATTCCTTGGGTTTCAATTCCTTCTAATTTGTTTTTATTTTTGGTTTTAATTCGAGTTGTAAATTCAAACAATCATCTGAACAGTTTTCTAGTGTCTGTATAAACTAGAGTTAATCAGTCAGGGTTTGACTGTCAGTCTCAGAGTCTGTAAAATCTGGGTTACGGATTACAGGGGTGTAATTCGGGGAAATCTGATCGAGGGGATATCGATCAGTCTATGGTTTTGAGCGTAGGGTTAGAATAGGAGCAGGGTTTGCGAGTGTACATGGTCTTATATGCGGGAGCTGTTCTATCACCTAGTAGAAACCTTAGAAATGCAGCAGTAGGCAGGGTTTTGCCGAAGCTGGGTATATCTGTGTGTGATTTATTTTCTGTATTTCTGTTTCTACTATATTCTGTGATCTGTTTTTTATTTTAATATCCTGTCAGTTTTTCAATCCTGTTTAAAAACTGTGAAAAACCCTATTCACCCCCCCCCCCTCTAGGGTTATTCTAGATCCAACATGCACATGAAAGCCTTTATAGAAATAGTTTAGAAATAGGATGGAGGCTAGGGTTTTGAGTGGAGGCCATGATCATAGAAAATTTTGGCATAGTTTAGTTAGGAGATAGGATTATGACCATTTAGGGCTAGCTTAGGGTCTTATTTATAGGATTAGGCAAGTGTTTTAGGCCATTAGATTAACCCTAAATTAGATTAGGACCCTGAGATTTCGGAACCTTCCAGAAACCAGCCCTAAGACCAAGCCCAAACCCCAAACTGGTGCACCCAACCACAGAACTCTCTAGAAACTGTGCAGGTTTCCTGTCCCGACACGGGCGCACTTCCCAAGTGCGCCGGTGTAAAAATGTGTTGGCGCACTTCACAAGTGCGCCAGTGCATTTTTGTGTTGGCGCACTTCACAAGTGCGCCAGTGCATTCTTGCTTGTTTTCGGTTTTTCTGCCTAACTTTGTTCGTCCATATCTTCTTCATACGGACTCCGATTTTCGAAAACTCAGACTCTATTTCGCGTATTTTTCCGAGATGAACGCAATGGTGCAACCCGTTTCCCCTATTTCCCACATCTGGGATTAGTTATTCTTTAATTTGTGAATTTTAGCATTAACCGAAATTCGGGGTGTTACAAATGTCGTATTTGGAAATTGGATTTCCATCTATGAACCTAGGCAAAAGATAGTCCTCACCGATTCGAGACTGTTTAGTCCGAGTCTCAGGTTCAGAACGCATCGACCCTAGGCTCTTCAGGGGCGGTCCACTCGATGTGGATTAAATAAAACCCTGAACAGTACGTCTCCCCACCCTATGGGGCGTAAATGAGCCCACTGACTCCATATCCGAGGCGCCTCGCAACAGCAACAACCACATAGGTGAAAAGAATATAAATGTCGGCCAGTTTAAGCACCGACACCACCTCTAACTTGAAAGAGACGCATGTCCCCCCTGAGTCCTTCTCCCGTTTCTGGTTCATACCGGGGTGTGAGGCTCGCGAATCCACGTTATACACAAAGCTTGTCCACAAAGGCCATGCTCTGATCATCAACCACAAGACTTTGCTTTGCAACAGAAGCCTTGATCATTGCCACTTAGGTATGCCACACAGGCAGTTCACTCCATGCGACTGATTTCCATCGATATATAACCTCTAAGCTCGTACGTCTCAGAGATGGGCGTTAAGCAAGAGAATAAATTATCCGCCGCCAAACAGATATATATTTAACGAAGATCAATCAGCACAGAATAAAATACAATGTCAGACACACCATCCATTTACACGTCCGTTCTAGGTCTGAACGAGACCAGAGGCACCACTCCTCGCATATCCGTCCAATCAACACATACGTCCAAACGGCTACTACTTCAGTCCCTTCAAGGTAGCTACTCCAATCAGGAACCTCAGTAGCGCCCATCCATCGGATATGAAAATCGTCGGTCTTGAACCGTCTTCACATCTTCGATTTCGAATCGTCGATCAATTATTTGAAGTGAGGATTAACTCGGCCTCTTCAAATAATTCACGTATATTTAAAATTTAAATCGATTCTTTTCATGGTCAAATTATTCGACATTCACGTTTCGGTCCTTTAGTATAATTTTCATATCAAACACATTCAACCATCAAATAACAAGCAAACCAAGTAAAGTTGGTTTATTTTCACTTCATATCTCTTATAATATTTTATAACGATTATTCGCCATTTTTATTTATTTAAAAATGACCATATCTAATTAAACGACATTTCAGGTCGCATCGTGCCACTGGCGCTGTTTTTCTCTAAATTTGTATTACACATATCTGAAAATCTAACCGTTGGATCTTAACAAATTTTATATCCTAGGAAATATCTCTCAAAAGCGAACCAAACGTTTCTAGTTTCGTCAAAATCCGATGGTCGGATCTTTCGGTATAATCGTTTAAGAGTACGATTTCAAAACGCAAACTGCACGGACTTATTTCGTTTTAATTTAATTTATATTTATATACATATATAAATATAATTCATTCGATGATTTCAATATCGTTTTCACTTCTAAAATTTCACTAACGCCTTTAAATTTTGGAAAATTTCGCCATAACCTCCTTTGTACGGGAAGGGTCGGGAAAATCCCCAAACAGCCACATGGGCGTCTCATCTCAAAAAAGAAAAGAAAAAGCCAAGTGTCTAGCAAACAGGCTCATGAAATCATCACCCAAACAAAGCGGTAAATGTATACCTATTTGTCGGGCATAAAATTTTATTCCTCTTCTCTAGCCTCTTTGCTATAACCTGTTCTAATGAATATGCATGTATATGTGTGCAATTCTAATCACTTACCAAATTTTCAATTTAGTTTCATACTTGATTCGATTTAATTTCACCATTCAATCACATGTTGCATACATAAGTTAAAAACCATAACATTATCTAATTAATGAATATTTTCACTCATGCATATTTATTCGAACAAGTGGTCATTTTTAACACTTCACGTTTCGTTTAAAAATGATATTTTTATCGAACTAAAATGTATTTCAACACATGACAATTTTCTTTAGTTCCTATACACGTCAAAATAATATTCATGTTAAAGAAATATTTGTTTCAACACTAGTATATTTTTAGCAAGTCATACACGTGATAAAAATGATATTTTTATCATCAAAAATATTTATTCAACACATGAATGTTTTAACACTTCATATTCTCAATAAAAATGTAATTTTTATCGTTCACTTCATATACTCAACACATGAGTCATTTTCAACACACAAATAACCCAAAACATGAATATTTCCACACATGGATATTTTATATGGTTCTGACATATGATAAAGATGTGATTTTTAATGTTAAAACAATTTATTTATAACACGTATATTTTATCTAGTTCATGTATATAATAAGAATGTGATTTTTATTTTTCAAAGAATCTATTTAAACACGAATGTCATTCCACACATGAATTTCAATTCAACGGATGAATTTGTATTCAACACACGAATGCACTCTACACATGAATTTATTTTTCAACACATGAATAGGGTTTCAACACATGAATATAAAGTTCAGCAAATGAATATGGTTTCAACACATGAAAATAAAGTTCAACAAATGAATATGGTTTCAACACATGAAAATAATTCTAACACATGAATATTTCAAGAAATTTCGACAGCATAACGACAGGGTAGTTAAACCGGCACCATCCCTAACGACGGCTCCTCGCTCTACCTTAAAACCTTGCGGTTTTTGACAATGGAGATTCATGTATCTAGTTCGCACGCAGGCGGCATGTTTTATTTCTTTTATTTTCACAACTAATCCTATGTGGTTTCAACCAAAGTAATTCTCAACACAAACGGGTATTTTTCAACCACGATCAATCATTCACAACCACAAATAATCAACCAATTTCCACACCAATCACAACCAATAAATATCGTCCATGGTTTGTGGATGAGGGGCGTATTTATATATATATATATATATTAATTTTCACTTTCATTTCACCACATTTCAATGCATATATGTTTCAAACAACGCTTGTACAATTTATACATCGCTCATACAACTTATACAACACATGTACATGAGGTATACAATGCGTATATAATTTATACTTCGCTTATATAACTTATACAACACGCTTTCTTTTCAGTTTTGAATTTAGAGCTCTCACATTGGTTTGTCGCTTTGCTAAAAATAGATACGATGTCAGAAAAATCCGCGGTCTCTTCTAGAATGTAGAAAGCCTCCTTGCGGCCACGGTGTTTCCTGTTTCATCAAATTTCTTCAATACACGATAAAGATATGATTTTTCAAAGTTTGCAACATTTCGTAGCGCTTTAAAAGCGCTATAAAACAGTTTTTAATAATAAAGGCAGCACCTTTATAACTGTTCAAAACTTGATTCGAAGAAATCGCGAAATCCGGGAAGAACTGGGATGATCGGCGGCTGTGGCGTGGAAGAGGGGGGTGAGAGCTTCAAGGCGTTGGTGGTTTGGTCGTGGATGGTGGCAGATCGGAGCGGCGACGGCGCTGGAAAGAGGCCGACTTCGTGGCTTCGATTCAGGCGATGGCGGCGAGGGTTCTGGTCGTGGGTGGGTCGGATCTGACGAGGGGAGGGAGGCGCGTCGACGGAGGTAGGTGGCACTGGCTGGAAGTGCCTGTAGCGGCGGCGACGGAGGAGAGAAGGGAGGAATGAGGTGGATCGTCGGTATCGGTTGTGAGCACGGGGGTTTCACGTTTTTTTTATTTTTAAAATTATGGAAGAAAAATTCTGATTGGCCCAGGCTTTATTTAAATTTTTAAATAGTGTTTTCACATATGGACACCAATTCAAACCCAACGACTGTCGCTCCTAGCTAAATACTCCCATCCCGGACACAATGGGATATGCTTTGTTGGCAATTTCGATCGTTACAGTCAGTTGTTTCTCAAATTAAAGTATAAAACATTCAAATTCTGTTTTGAACGTACATTTTAGTTTGCCGGGGCCACATACTGCTTCTAAAAATTCCCGAAAAATTTATCTAGCTATGTTGGGACGATACGGTCCCAATAAAAAACTGGTTTCGTCGAATTCTGAGACAGTTTGTAAAATGGCCTTTTTCTGGTTGACCTGATTTGATTGAAATCGACCAAACACATTTTCTGCTGCCACGCTCACATATTGATTTCTAAAATTATGGAAAATTCAACTTAGCAATAAATTGACATCTCGGACCCAACAAAAGTGGTTTGGTCGAATTCCGAGGTCGTTTGCAAAATCACTATTTTCAAGGGCTATATTAACTTCACAGCAACCTTTCTGAAAATTGATTTGGCCATAACTTTTATTTCTGCTATGAAATTTCGATCTTTCAGATTCGTTAGAAAGATATTCTCCAACAGATTTAAATATTTATTGTTTCGCTGAAATCCGATTTATTTCGCATCCTGCACATTCAGTCAAAGTTTGAATCCAAATTTTCAAACTGCAGGGTCGTTCAGGCCTTGTTTTATAATTAAAATAAATTTTTATATTCTAACTTCAATTCAAATAACTTTTTAATCGTTATTTTTCAAAATAAATCATTTTTAAATATTCAAATTCACTATATTAGCCAAATTAAAAAATTTAAATTGGCTCAGATTTTCCGGGTTGTTACAATCTCCCCTACTTAAAACTTTTCGTCCTCGAAAAGGAAACAACAGTAAAGTAGGAAACAAGACGGAAAATGTAAGTATTGTAAATGTACCTTGCACCAGGAATAGTCAGAGATGTCCACTCTGCATTTGGGATAAGCTTGCTTAATGCTCTCTTCAGTCTCCCAAGTACAGTCTCTAGGATCACCGCTCCATTGCACTTTAACTAAGTGAACCTTTTTGTTCCTCAGCTCTTTGGTTTCTTTGCCAATGATCTTTATCGGCTCTCTTCTGACTGCCAATTCTGGAGTAATATCCAAGAACTCTTGAGATGCTTCTTCCGCAACTGAGTCCGGATCATGCACATGTTTTTTGAGTTGAGACACATGAAATACATTATGTACACCAGGCAACCAGTCAGGTAGTTGAACTCGATAAGAAAGTGTTCCAATTCGTTCTAGAATAGGAAAGGGACCAATAAATCTCGATGCCAACTTCCCAGTTTTTCCAAATTTGATTACTCCCCTCATCAGAGAAACTTTAAGATAAACATAATCGCCAACTGCATATGACAAATCTCTTCTTCTAGGATCCGCATAACTTTTCTGTCGGCTTTGAGCGGCTAGTAATCGTTTCCTGATGAGATCGACTTTGTCCGAAGCATCATGAATCATATCTGCACCCAATACAAGTCTATTTCTAGTTTCAACCCAACAGGCGGGAGATCTGCAAGGTCTGTGATATAATGCTCCAAACGGTGACATTTTCAGGCTCGCTTGATAACTGTTGTTGTATGAGAATTCTGCCAAATGTAAATAATCTTCCCACGATCCGCCATAATCAATAATGCAAGCCCGCAGTAAATCTTTAAGTATTCGGTTCACCCTCTCAGTTTGGCCGTCTTTCTGAGGGTGATAAGCGGTACTTAGATTTAGCTTCGTTCCCAATTCTGTCTGGAATGCTTCCCAGAATTTTCTAGTAAAAAGTGGGTCTCGATCACTGATTATGCTGAGCGGCACTCCATGTAACTTAACAATTTCTTTGAAGTAAATCTGAGCTAAACTTTGAGCGGTTCTGTTGGATCTGACAGGTATGAAATGGGCGGTCTTTGTGAAGCAATCTACGATCACCCAAATACTGTCATTACCTTTCTTTGATCGGGGCAAACCATCGATGAAGTCCATAGAAATGTGTTCCCACTTCCAACCTGGAACTTCCAAGGGTTGTAATAATCTGGCTAGTTTTTGCTGATCGCTCTTAACTAGTTGACATGTGGGGCACCTTCTAACATATATGGAGATGTCTCTTTTCAACGACTTCCACCAGAATGTTCGTTTAATATCATTGTACATTTTGCTAACCCCTGGATGGATACTCAGTTTGGACTTGTGACACTCATCCAGTACTTCTCTTCTGAGTTCTGGAATATCTGGAACACAAATTCGTCCTTGTAACCTCATAACTCCTTCGCTATCAAGCTGGAAATCCGAAGCATGTCCTTCACGAATTCGCTGGCTCATTCCTTTAATAAACTTATCGTCTTTTTGGAGAACAACGATCTTATCATTCAATGAAAACGTAAAGATAAAACTGGCGAGGATTTCAGTCTTTCTGCTGAGCGCACCTGCTATTACATTGGCTTTTCCCGGAGTGTACAAAATTTCAAAGTCGTATGCTGCCAGGAATTCTAACCATCACTGTTGTCTCAAGTTCAGATCTTTTTGAGTGAAGAGATACTTCAAAGATTGATGGTCAGTAAATAGTTCGAACTTCTCCCCCAATAAGTAATGTCTCCAGATTCTCAAAGCAAACACAATGGCTAGCAACTCAAGATCATGAGTCGCATAGTTCTTTTCATGCGGTTCCAGTTGGCGGCTAGCATAAGTGACCACTTGGCCTCTTTGCATTAATACTGCGCCAAGACCTCTAATAGAAGCATCAGTCCATACCGTCAAATCCTGGTTGCCGTCAATAATTGTTAATACTGGAGCAGTTGTCAATTTCTGTTTCAGTTCTTGGAAAGCTTCCTCACAATCTGAAGTCCACTTGACTTTTTCATGCTTCTTTGTAAATTTGTTAATGCACCGAATGTCTTTGAAAAATCCTTAACGAATTTCCGATAGTAACTAGCCAATCCAAGAAAACTCCGAACTTCTGTGGGGTTAGTAGGTTGTTTCCAGTCTTGAATCACTGTAATTTTGCTTGGATCTACAGCAATCCCTTCTTTTGATACAACATGGCCAAGGAACTTAACTTCATCTTGCCAGAAGATACACTTAGAAAATTTAGCTTTCAAGATGTTCTTCCTCAGGATTTCCAACAATTGTTCTAAATGTTTTGCATGCTCGCTTTCTGACTTAGAGTAGATTAAGATGTCATCAATGAATACCAGAATAAATTTATTCAAGACGCCACGAAACACTCTATTCATTAGATCGACGAAGTATGCTGGAGCATTACACAAGCTGAACGACATTACTAACCATTCGTAGAATAAATCAGGACCCCTAAAGGCTATCAAAGGGACACAGTCTTCGGCTATACGTAATTGGTGAAAACCTGTAGCAAGGTCCATTCTGGAGAATACTCGTGCTCCATTCATTTGGTCTAACAAATCATCGATTCGCGGCAATGGATATTTATTCTTCAGTGTCTGCTTATTGAGATCTCGGTAATCAACACAAAGTCGTAGAGAACCGTCAGATTTCGGGACAAACACTACTGCTGCTCCCCAATCTGAAAAGTTTGGCCTGATAAGACCTTTCCAGAGCAATTCTCGAGTTTGGTTGCCCAATTATTCTTTTTCTTTAGGAGCCATTCTTCTAATTGAATGAACCACTGGTCTGGCATTCGGGATTAGATCGATTCTGAATTCTGTTCCTCTTTGCGGAGGTAAGTTCTGGACTTCTTCAAACACATCCGCATAGTTTTTAACAACTGGAATCTTTTCTAATGAAGTGGGAATAACCTCTAAAGCAGACCAAAATTCTTTTCTATCTGGATCTGAACCATGGCATGGTATATATATACTCCCGAGCTTCGTTTTAACTCTAACGATTCTTTCGGCGCATTTAACTTCGGCCTCGTATTTAGTTAGCCAATCCAGTCCAAGAACGATATCAAATTCCGACAAATTCATAACTATCAAATCGAATGAAAAACGATAATAAGAGTAAGCAACAGACACCTTGCAATATAGACTGAGAGCAAGGGAACCTCATGTTGGATTGTGCACATTAATTAATTCTTTAAGATTCCTCAGTTTTAACTTCAACTTCTTAACCACGTTGCTTGAAATAAAGCTTCGTGACGCGCCCATGTCAAATAGTACTTTAACTGGAATATTTTTGACAGTAAGCATGCCTTCTAAAACATCTGGCCTTTCCTGACTAGTTGAGGGTGCTGGAGTTTCTGCCACTCGATACACATATACTGCTTCGGATTTGTTTGAGAACCGACAATCCTTTGCAAGATGACCAGTCCCATGGCATTGATCGCATTTCCTATTCTCTCGAAACTTGTTCTTGGATTTAGATTCATTCTTCCTTCGTTTCTTTATAGATCCACAATTTCTGGTCAAATGCCCTTGCTTGTTGCAGTTATTGCACATGGCAGTCGTTGCTGGTTCTTTTTCTGGTTTGGCCCTTTTTTCGATTGACTTTGGGGTTCTTACTGACCTCAGACTGCGTACTTGCCTCTGGGCAATCAGTTTCAATTTCCCTTTTTTCGCTAGAACTGACTTCATCTTCGTCGCGCAACATACCTTTCTTATCGAGATCCTCATACTAGTGAGCCATGTATATCATTTCAGAAAAAGGGAGCTTCACATGTTTTATTACATTATCCTGATATTTTCTTCTAAGCCCATGAATAAACCTCAGATTCTTCTTCTTCGGATTTTCAATTAGATGAGGGGCAAAATGAGAAAGCTCATTGAATTTCTTATGATACTCTGGAATATCCATATCTCCTTGGATCAGATAATAGAATTCATCACATAACCGCTCAGTTGCTTCTGGAGGAGTAAATCTATCACTGAAAATCTCTTTAAATCTATTCTAGGTAATATTACCTTCTAGATTATCTTTAACGATTGAATCCCACCAAAACAAAGCTTCGTCTTTGAGTGCCCAAGATGTCAGTAATCTTTTCTGATCATCTCTCAGCTTTAAACCTTCAAAGATTTTCTCAGCAGTACGAATCCAAGCTTGTGTTTTAATAATAAATTCTTCGCCCAAGAATGGTACTCCACCCAGATTTGTATATTTCACAAATAGAGCTTCTATATCTAGGTCTGTATTCCTTGTCCTGTTTCTAACGCTCATTTTCTGGTGCTTCTGCAAATGGCAGAGAAAGTGTCAGGTCAACAGAAATGGTATTGTAAAGCATAGAAACAAATACTTTAGATGTAAATGAGTCTATCGGGGTGCATTTCATTCTGCTATACTCATGCTAGGATATTACTAATCCTATCTGTAATGAGTAATTCGTCCTAGAACACTGCTAGTTCTATTTCTGACGAGTTCGTTAATATGTTATATTCCTGAGCTAAGATTAACCTGGCTCTGATACCAACTGAGACGACCCCAAGACCCGTACGGACGGTGTTAAGGGTAATCTTTGGAATGTAACATATAAACAGTAACAGCAGAACAGAAATCAATCTTTACACAGATAATGAACAGCAAAATACACTGGATAAATATAATCATCAGAGTTACACAGTGTACAGGATCATACATAGCACAAAATACAGTTTTCAGTTCAATATAAAATGTCTGCAGCGGGTCAAACATAATGTACATGATAATAACTGAAATAGTAAAGAGAAATGATAAAGTCAAGCTCCAGCTCCACAGCTGTCCAGATTGAGTCCGCTAAAACCTGAATACAAGGCTGCCTGTGTAGAAATAAGGGCACTCGAGTTTGCAAAGTGAAACAAACATCAAGTCAGTCGTGGGACTAGTATGAGAAATCTATTTAACTGTTTAAACAACAACACTAAGGCAAATCATAGGACCATGCCACTTTCGCGGAACGGGTTTACTCCAGTGATTGCCACTACACTAAAACAAAGTAAATTCTTTAAATAACGTAATGCTTTTAAAAAGAATGAGGTCAATATAAGACTCAAGTCCCATCACACAATGCAACGCAAACCGGATGATAGAGTTTTACCTTATATTGGCCAAAATATTCTTAATACGTGTAAAGCAAAATCACTTGACATTATTACTAGTGCATATATGTTTCAAAGGCAAATTCAATCATAAATATCAATCATAGGCGACATGAGCATCCCGTGCCACTATGTCACCAAATATAGGTTTACAATCAAAAACGCACAATGTCGTATTTGGAAATTGGATTTCCATCTATGAACCGAGGCAAAAGATAGTCCTCACCGATTCGAGATTGTCTAGTCCGAGTCTCAGGATCAGAACGCATCGACCCTAGGATCTTCAGGGGCGGTCCACTTGATGTGGATTAAATAAAACCCTGAACAGTACGTCTACCCGCCCTATGGGGCGTAAATGAGCCCACTCACTCCATATCCGAGGTGCCTCGCAACAGCAACAACCACATAGGTGAAAAGAATATAAATATCGGCCAGTTTAAGCACCGACACCACCTCTAACTAGAAAGAGACGCATGTCCCCCCCTGAGTCCTTCTCCTGTTTCTGGTTCATACCGGGGTGTGAGGCTCGCGAATCCACGTTATACACAAAGCTTGGCCACGTAGGCCATGCTCTGATCGTCAACCACAAGACTTTGCTTTGCAACAGAAGCCTTGATCATTACCACTTAGGCATGCCACACAGGCAGTTCACTCCATGCGACTGATTTCCATCGATATATAACCTCTGAGCTCGTACGTTTCAGAGAAGGGCGTTAAGCAAGAGAATAAATTCTCCGCCGCCAAACAGATATATATTTAACGAAGATCAATCAACACAGAATAAAATCCAATGTCAGACACACCGTCCATTTACACGTCCGTTTTGGGTCTGAACGAGACCGGAGGCACCACTCCTCGCATATCCGTCTAATCAACACATACGTTCAAACGGCTACTACTTCAGTCCCTTCAAGGTAGCTACTCCAATCAAGAACATCAGTAGCGCCCATCCATCCGATATGAAAATCGTCGGTCTTGAACCGTCTTCACATCTTCGATTTCGAATCGTCGATCAATTATTTGAAGTGAAGATTAACTCGGCCTCTTCAAATAATTCATGTATATTTAAAATTTAAATCGATTCTTTTCATGGTTAAATTATTCGACATTCACGTTTCAGTTCTTTAGTACAATTTTCATATCAAACACATTCAACCATCAAATAACAAGCAAACCAAGTAAAGTTGGTTTATTTTCACTTCATATCGCTTATAATATTTTATAACGATTATTCGCCATTTTTATTTATTTAAAAATGGCCATATCTAATTAAACGATGTTTCAGGTCGCGTCGTGCCACTAGCGCTGTTTTTCTCTAAATTTGTTTTACACATATCTGAAAATCTAACTGTTGGATCTTAACAAATTTTATATCGTTGGAAAGATCTCTCAAAAGCGAACCCAACGTTTCTAATTTTGTAAAAATCCGATGGTCGGATCTTTCGGTATAATCGTTTAAGATTACGATTTCAAAACGCGAACTGCACGGCCTTATTTCGTTTTAATTTAATTTATATTTATATACATATATAAATATAATTCATTCAACGATTTCAATATCGTTTTCACTTCTAAAATTTCACTAATGCCTTTAAATTTTGGAAAATTTCGCCATAACCTCCTTTGTGCGGGAAGGGTCAGGAAAATCCCCAAACAGCCACACGGGCGTCTCATCTCAAAAAGAAAAAGAAAAAGCCAAGTGGCTAGCCAACAGGCTTATGAAATAATCACCCAAACAAAGCGGTAAATGTGTACCTATTTGTCGGGCACAAAATTTTATTCCTCTTCTCTAGCCTCTTTGCTATAACCTGTTCTAATGAATATGCATGTATATGTGTGCAATTCTAATCACTTACCAAATTTTCAATTCGGTTTCATACTTGATTCGATTTAATTTCACCATTCAATCACATGTTGCATACATAAGTTAAAAACCATAACATTATCTAATTAATGAATATTTTAACTCATGCATATTTATTCGAACAAATGGTCATTTTTAACACTTCATGTTTCATTTAAAAATGATATTTTTATCGAAATAAATTATATTTCAACACATGACAATTTTCTTTAGTTCCTATACACGTCAAAATAATATTCATGTTAAAGAAATATTTGTTTCAACACTAGTATATTTTTAGCAAGTCATACACGTGATAAAAATGATATTTTTATCATCAAAAATATTTATTCAACACATGAATGTTTTAACACTTCATATTCTCAATAAAAATGTAATTTTTATCGTTCACTTCATATATTCAACACATGAGTCATTTTCAACACACAAATAACCTAACACATGAATATTTCCACATATGGATATTTTATATGGTTCTGACATATGATAAAGATGTGATTTTTAATGTTAAAACAAATTATTTATAACAAGTATATTTTATCTAGTTCATGTATATAATAAGAATGTGATTTTTATTTTTCAAAGAATCTATTTAAACACGAATGTCATTCCACACATGAATTTCAATTCAACGGATGAATTTGTATTCAACACACGAATGCACTCTACACATGAATTTATTTTTCAACACATGAATAGGGTTTCAACACATGAATATAAAGTTCGACAAATGAATATGGTTTCAACACATGAAAATAAAGTTCAACAAATGAATATGGTTTCAACACATGAAAATAATTCTAACACATGAATATTTCAAGAAATTTCGACAGCATAACGGCAGGGTAGTTAAACCGGCACCATCCCTAACAACGGCACCTCGCACTACCTTAAAACCTTGCGGTTTTTGACAATGGAGATTCATGTATCTAGTTCGCACGCAGGCGACATGTTTTATTTCTTTTATTTCCACAACTAATCCTATGTGGTTTCAACCAAAGTAATTCTCAACACAAACGGGTATTTTTCAACCAAGATCAATCATTCACAACCACAAATAATCAACTAATTTCCACACCAATCACAACCAATAAATATCGTCCATGGTTTGTGGACGAGGGGCGTATATATATATATATATATATTATATTTCACTTTCATTTCACCACATTTCAATGCATATATGTCTCAAAAAACGCTTGTACAATTTATACATCACTCATACAACTTATACAACACATGTACATGAGGTATACAATGCGTATATAATTTATACTTTGCTTATATAACTTATACAACACGCTTTCTTTTCAGTTTTGAATTTAGAGTTCTCACATTGGTTTGTCGCTTTGCTAAAAATAGATATGATGTCAGAAAAATCCGCGGTCTCTTCTAGAATATAGAGAGCCTCCTTGCGGTCACGGTGGTTCCTGTTTCATCAAATTTCGTCAATACACGATAAAGATATGATTTTTCAAAGTTTGCAACATTTCGTAGCTCTTTAAAACACTATAAAACAGTTTTTAATAATAATGGCAGCACCTTTATAACTGTTCAAAACTTGATTCGAAGAAATCGCGAAATCTGGGAAGAACTGGGATGATCGGCGGCTGTGGCGTGGAAGAGGGGGGTGAGGGCTTCACAGCGCTGGTGGTTTGGTCGTGGATGGTGGCAGATCGGAGCGGTGGCGGCGCTGGAAAGAGGCCGACTTCGTGGCTTCGATTCAGGCGATGGCGGCGAGGATTCTGGTCGTGGGTGGGTCGGATCTGACGAGGGGAGGGAGGCGCGTCGACGGAGGTAGGAGGCGCTAGTTGGAAGTGCCTGTAGCGGCGGCGGCGGAGGAGAGAAGGGAGGAACGAGGTGGATCGTCGGTATCCGCTGTGAGCACGGGGGTTTCACGTTTTTTTCATTTTTAAAATTATGGAAGAAAAATTCTAATTGGCCCAGGCTTTATTTAAATTTTTAAATAGTGTTTTCACATACGGACACCAATTCAAACCCAACGACTATCGCCCCTAGCTAAATACCCCATCTCGGACACAATGGGATATGTTTCGTTGGCCATTTCGATCGTTACAGTCAGTTATTTCTCAAATTAAAGTATAAAACATCAAAATTCTGTTTTGAACGTACATTTTAATTTGCCGGGGCCACATACTACTTCTAAAAATTCCCGAAAATTTTTTCTAGCTATGTTGGGACGATACGGTCCCAACAAAACTGGTTTCGTCGAATTCTGAGACCGTTTGTAAAATGGCCTTTTTCTGGTTGATCTGATTTGACTGAAATCGACTAAACACATTTTCTGCTGCCACGCTCACATATTGATTTCTAAAATTATGAAAAATTCAACTTAGCAATAAATTGACATCCCGGACCCAACAAAAGTGGTTTCGTTGAATTCCGAGGTCGTTTGCAAAATCACTATTTTCAAGGGTTATATTAACTTCACAACGACCTTTCTGAAAATTGATTTGGCCATAACTTTTGATTTCTACTATGAAATTTCGATCTTTCAGATTCATTAGAAATATATTCTCCAAAAGATTTAAATATTTCTTGTTTCGCTGAAATCCGATTTATTTCGCATCCTGCACATTCAGTCAAAGTTTGAATTCAAATTTTCAGACTACAGGGTCGTTCAGGCCTTGTTTTATAATTAAAATCAATTTTTATATTCTAACTTCAATTCAAATAACTTTTTAATTGTTATTTTTCAAAATAAATCATTTTTAAATATTCAAATTCACTATATTAGCCAAATTAAAAAAATTAAACTGGCTTAGATTTTCCGGGTTGTTATAGACCTAATCTGTGCAAGTGTAGCCTGAGCACTACCATCGCACAGAGGAACCCCACGGAGTACCCTACCATGTCCCTTGGATGTTGTGTGCTTCCTTCTAGTCCCGTAGAGCCAGCAAGTAGTATATCAATAGAAGAATTAGATGGACATGCTCTTTTCCTGTCTCCAGACACCTCGATGACCAACCCCATTTGGTTCTTCACCTTCAAATGTATGGACTGGTCCAAGCGCATCACACCGTCGTGTTATTAGATCCTATGTCTAATATTTTAATCATGCGCTTTTCTTATCTTATCATATTTCCAATCAACTTGATTGTCTACTGTAACAACCCGGAAATCTGGGCCAGTTTAAAATTTTTATTTTGGCAATTTTAGCGAATTTTGATTATTTAAAATGAATTATTTTAAATAAAAACAACGAGAAATTTATTTTGAATTGATTAGAACATATATATTTAAATTCGTCGTCGTTAGAATATAAATAATTATATATAATTATAAAAGGAATTGAAAATGGCCCTACAGTTCGATAATTCAATTTCAAACTTCAATTGAATGTACCGGGTGCAAAATAAACTGGATTTTAGTGAAACCAAAAACAATAGGATCTAATTGATAATATCTTTGCAACGAATCCGAAAAATCGAAATTTCATAGCGGGAATCAAAAGATATGTCCAGTTGAAAATTCTGAATAGTCGCTATGGAATTCAAGCCCTTAAAAATGGAAATTTTACGAGTGACCTCGGATTTCGACGAAACCGCTTTTGTTGGGTCCGTGATGTAAAGTTATTGCTAGGTTTCAAATTTCATAATTTTTCGAATCAATATGTGAGCGTGGCAAAGGAAAACGCGTTTGACCAGTTTCAGTTGATTTTAATAGACTGGAAATTGGCCATTTTTCAAACGGTCTCAGAATTCGATGAAACTAGTTTCGTTAGGACCGTATCATCAATACGAAGCTAGAAAATATTTTTCTGGGATTTTTCTAGTTAGTATGTGACCCCGGTAAATTGAAATGTACGTTTAAAATTCAATATAATGATTTAAATGTAAATTCAACGGAAACTGATCGAAACGGCCGAATTGGCTTACGAAACATATCCCATTGTGTTCGGAATGGGGGTAGTTAGCTAGAGACAATAGTCGGTGGGTTCGATTTAGGGTTCAAATGGAAAAGTAACTTTTAGGGATTAAATAATTAAAATAAAAACATCTTGGTCAACTCCTTTCTGTCTCCTTACCCGACCCTCCCTTCACGTTTCCTCCTTCCGATCAAAACAAAAAAAAACCGTTGCTCAGGAAATAGCGACCCCCCCTTCCTCCCCGTTCGCCGCCGCCGCCAGGCAAGCGCCCCCCCTAATCGCGCCGACGCGCGAGGCAACCCCCCTTCCATCGAAGACCACAGCGACATCCCCCCCTTCCCTCCTACCGCCAACCACCGCGAAGCCCCCCTCCGCCGATTTGAAGCTGCCCCCTGAACTCGAATCGCCCCCTCCTCCATCCCCTGACCGACGCGAAGAGCCCCCCTCTCCAGTTTTCGTCTGTAAGTTTTTTTAATTTTATTTTATTTATTTTTCAATTTTCAGTTATCGTTCTATTTGATTTTAAAACAGATTTTTTATTTGATTTGAAAACTGAAATCTATTTGATTTTAAATTTGATTTTTAAAATAAAAAAAGGGGGTTTTTAATTAGCTAAAGATACGATTTTTTTTAATTGTTTAAAAATATAATTTTTATCGTATGTAAAGATAGAAAATATAATTTTCATATTGAATAGATAATAAAAATATAACCTTTCATATTGTAGAAGGAAAAAATATGATTTTTACATAGTGGGAACTATAAAAATATAATCTTTATATGATAGAGAATATAAAAATATCATCTTTGTATATGTAGAGAAATAAAAATTCGATTTTTATATATTGAATAGCATAGTAAAAATTCAATTTTTATATATTGAATAGCATAGTAAAAATTCGATTTTTATATATTGAATAGCATAGTAAAAATTCGATTTTTATATATTGAATAGCGTAGTAAAAATTCGATTTTTATATATTGAATAGCAAAGTAAAAATGTGATTTTTACATATGTAGAGAATACGGGCGAAGAAAGTGACAAGAGGCAGAACGATGAAGATTTCTACCTAAGAAGAATCGTGGCGTTGGATTATCTATTCTGTGAGAACTTCTCACTCTTTAATTTTTTTTCTAGTTATATATATACTAGGATGCAGACGGTGCTTAGCAGCACCCGACACCCGTCATCCACAGACCATGGATGGCTTGTTTGTTTAATTGTTTGGTTGTGTAGTTGGTTAGATTATTTGGTTTGAATTGAATTATTTGGTGAAATGAAATTGATTTGATTGATGTGTGAATGGCGTGGGCCTTCACTAGACCGGGGATAAGGCTAGGCCTTGTCCCGTTTCTAGTATCGTGCCATTATGCCGCCGAAATTTTCTAAAAATAAGTTAGAAAAATAAAGATAACATTTTATTTAATAAATGAACCGAATAGAATATTCATAGGTTGAATAAAATAGTTTGATCGTTAAAAATATAATTTTTAATGTGAATGTGAATAAATAAATAGTCATTTACAAACCGGACGGTTTGTTTATGTACACCTATTTGAAGGACATAGATTGGGAAGATAAATTTTACACATCGCCCAACTGCACAAATAAAAATCTGTGTTTGATTGCTTGAAACCCCACACGGGTATTGGGATGATATTTGACGTACACTAATCCCGATTGTTTAGTTGTATGTCGATCGATTGATTGACAGGTTGTTATAAGCGTTGAATATTTATATTTGACGCTTATACAGTGTAGAATGCACTTTGGATGATGGTTGATTATTCATCATTGTTGTTATATACATGTTTTGTAGAAAATCCATATAATTAACATTATATGGTGATTGCTTGGGCCTCATTCCAGTTTTAAAATAGAAATATTTGTAAAGAGAAATATTTGAAAATAGGAATATATGAAGCCGTATTGATTAGATTGACGCCATTTTGACGTAAACGATACTTATATCGATTTTATTCATTTTATAATGAATATCGAAAGTGATTTCAAAATCTGATTTTTAGAAAGAATGAATTTGAATTGAAATTGAATAGAAATGAATTCGAATTGAAATTGAATAAAAATGAATTCAAATTGAAATTGAATAGAAATGAATTCAAATTGAAATTGAATAGAAATGAATTCGAATTGAAATTGAATAAAAATGAATTCGAATTGAAATGAATAATAATGAATTCGAATTGAAATTGAATAAAAATGAATTCGAATTGAAATTGAATAAAAATGAATTCGAATTGAAATTGAAAATAAATGAATTCGAATTGAAATTGAATATAAATGAATTCGAATTGAAATTGAATAGAAATGAATTCGAATTGAAATTGAATAGAAATGAATTCGAATTGAAATTGAATATAAATGAATTCGAATTGAAATTGAATTGAAATCGATTTGAAATGAATTTAAAACGAATTTATATTGGAATATTCAATTTTGATTTGAAATTGAATATGAAGTTGAAACTGCTTTGAAAATGAATTGAAAAATGATTTACAAAGCACGTTTTGAATTGAAATCGACGAAGTATATATTATATATATATATAATATAATGGCCTAAATAGAACGCGCCGCGCCGCGGCAGTTCGCGAATTTCGACCATTGACTTCGAACGGATATTGCGGGAGATCCGACCATCGGATTCTCCTAAAACCAAAACCATTGGGTTCGTATCGAAAAGAGCTTTCTAACGAATATTAGAAATTAGAAATCTAACTGTTGGATTTGGAATTATGTCCAAATCAAATTTGAAAAAGGTCGCTGTAAGTGCAGTTCGATGGACGTCGATGGAAATCAACTATACGGGCCTTGATAAAATCATTAAAAATATCAATAATTTGTGTAAAATCATAAGAAATGATTTGGGAAGAATTGGGATGAAAAACTCCATATTTGAAAAGATAAAAATAGAATTCTATCAAAATGAACTAGTTTTGAACTAGAATTAAAAATCTATTTGTTTTTAAATAAATAAATTGAATTCGAAAAGGGTTTTAAAAATAATCAGAATTTCCAATGATTGCATTGGAGTGGATGTGAATCGAAATTGTCTTCGGAATATTTCGATGTTGGAATTCGTGATTATACCGATGTTGTTATGGAAATTTGAAAGATACATATTTATATCATTATTTCCAATACGGGATTTGTTAATTGTAGAATTTGATATTGAATATAAGCCGATATATTTTCTATTCAGAGCCTTGTATTGAATATCAAACGTGATTTGGGTTTGTCGTGAATGGTGTCTTCATTAACACTGTTCTTGAACCCAGTTGAGAAAAGATTAAATCTTTTTATTTAGATTTAATGAAGTGTACCAATTAAATAATAATTAATTGGAATTGAATTGATATTGATTTTTTGGTTTATCGTGGATAGTGTTTTAAATAACCCTCGTTCTTTAACCCGATAATTAATGGAATGTGATTTTGGGTTTATCGTGAACTGTGTTTTAAATGACACTGATTCTTTAACCCAGTTAAAGATTAAAACTAAGTGCAGTTTTAATGAATCTTTAAATAGATTGAAAAGATCGAGAATGGAGTGTCACCAGTTTTGCTCCAGACATTAGTTAAATCTTTAATTAGATTTGAACGTGAAATGGTAATTGAATTTACCGATAACACCCTAGTATTAGATATGAAGTATTACCAGTTTACTTCATGGGATGAATAGGTTGGGATTGGGAAATTAAAACAAATGATTACTTCGGTAAGGTTCGTTAATCTCGACTAGTTGAATCGAAATTCAAAAGCAGATTAGAGAATAAATTCAAGGAATTCATCTTGGATAAAATTAATGAGAACCTTTCCCTATGAATGTGAAGTTTAGAAACTAACTGTCGGTTAGCTAGGCAGAATGGTTTCCTGGATATTGATCTGATGTTGGTTTCGGCCTTCGGGGTTAATATTTGGGGAATTATTCTCTTGATTAATTTACGGTTAGTGACTAATGAATTGGAATGAGGTGTATGTTGTGTTTGTGTAACATTATTTAAAATATACACGAGTTATTCGGGAAGACCGGGTTTATCCCATTCTGAATAACTGATACGACGATAAGTCGAAGATGAAGACGATGGTCGAATACCGGAGGTCTTCACGTCGTTTGGGTGATTACTGATGATCTTGATTGGGCTGTACACCCAAGAAGATGGAAATAGTTGGTGATCGTCCAGACGTACTTGGAGATCGATGGATATGCGGGGTACTAGGTGCCTCCGGTTTCGTTCAGACCCAGAACGGACTTGTAAATGGACTGTGTGTCTGACATTGGATTTTAATCCGTGTGATTGATCTCTATTAAATATATATCTGTTTGGTGGCGGAGAATTTATTCTCTTGCTTAACGCCCTTCTCTGAGACGTACGAGCTCAGGGGTTATATATTGATGAATATCAAACGCATGGAGTGAATTGCCTGTGTGGCATGCCTAAGTGGCTATTGATCGAGGCTTCTGTTGAAAAGCAAAGTCTTGTGGTGAAGATCAAAGCACAGCCTGTGTGGCACAGCTTTGTGTAACGTGAATTCGCGAGCCTCGCACCCCGGTTGTGAACCAAAAACGGGAGAGGACCTCAGGGAGGGCATGCGTTTCTTTCTAGCTAGGGTGGTGTCAGTGACCTACCAGCCCTGATATTTATATACTTTTCACCTGTGTGGTTGTTGTTGTTGCGAGGCGCCTCGGTTTGATCGGACGATCCAGGTCCGATGGAGTCATTTGTTGGCTCATTTACGCCTCAGGGCGGAGAGACGTATTGTTCAGGCATAATAATCCACATCGGTGGACCGGCCCTGACGATCCAAGGGCCCACCTGAGTCTGGGTCCTGCGACATGGGCTAGATTGTCTCGAATCGGTAGAGGACGATCCCTGGCCTCGATTCATAGATGGAAATCCAATTTCCAAATACGTGACTTTGCGGTTTTATTTGTAAACCAATATATGGTGACATAGTGGCATGGGACGCTCATGTCACCTATGATTGATACTTATGATTTGAAGTTGTTTTATACACTATGCACTTATAATAGTATCAAATGATTTGTTTTTGAACGTATCAAGCATTATTGGCTATTATAAGGTAAAATCCCTATCCCCCGGCTTGCGTTGCATTGTGTGATAGGACCTGGGTCTTATAATAGCTTCATTTTTCTTTATTTAGCATTGCACTGTTTGTTTTATGCACCGGTATTCTTGGGAGGAAACCCGTTCCTTGTTTACGGCGTGGTCCCTTGATTTACCTAACTTTGAAAATAAAGACCAATAATTGTTTTAGTTCTCACACCAGTCACATGACTGACCTGGAGTTTATTTTTTTAACCTAAACTCTGGGTGCCCCTATTTTGACACGGGCAGCTAGTAGTTTTGGTTTTGCAGATTTATATTCATAGGATCCTGGTTTATAGCTGGAACGGTATCCGGAAAGCTTTGTATCCGTATATCTCCTCTAGTTGTGTATTGTATTATTTTCCGCTGCTATGTATTTAAATGTAATTTAAATCTCTGATATTTCTGTGTAATGTATATTCATTTATACTCTGTATATTCTTGTAATCTGATGCATCGTTGTAATATACAATGAAATGTTCTCCCGTCTGCGTTCTTCTGTGGCTTGTTCTCGAACTATTCGCGCTTTCCTTCTCGGGGAAGTTACGGGTTTTCACAGTTGGTATCAGAGCTTTGGTTTACAAAGCTTAGAGAACAAGACACATTAGAACCATACGAAAGAATTCATCAGATATTGGATTAGTAATATCCAATTAGAATGGCTCGTTATATATGGGATCAGCAGTATCCTAGAACGAGTGTGAAGAGTATATTTTTAAAATGATAACCAATTTTGTTTTGAAATTTAAATCAATTATTCGTATTTGATTATTTATTCTATATTGATCGGGACAATCCGATATATAAAGATTTTGCATATATGTCTTGCAAACGTGTATTCAAAGTTTTAATATACTGGATAGTTATAGAATCCTACTCTAGTTGCCTGGGGATAATTCTAGTGATGGGGGCACCATCGCCAGTATTTATTTTCGTGCGAGGAAAGTGAGATTTCTATATGTTTCCTATTGACTGATGTGAGAACCAAAATTAGATAGGGCTTATTGTTGTGATTTTGCATCAAAAATCTGATTTTTGGACTATATATCAAAGTTATGAATTTCAAATGATAATTCACTAATTGATTGATGTTTGTGTTGTTTGTTTAATTGTTTGATAATTTTGAACCATTATGCCTAACTGAATCAAATATTGAACTGTATTGAAAATTAGTTGCATTTGCTTGCATATACATGTACTTACATTGAACAGGTCATAGCAAGGAGGCTAGAGCAGAGAATAAAATTTGTTTGCCCGACAAATAGGTACATGTTTACTACATAATTTACTGTTTTGTTTGGGTGATGATGATTTTATGAGCCTATTGGCTAGCAGCTTGGCTATTTCTTTTTCTTTTTGAGATCAGAAGGCCTATATGGCGATTTCGGGATTTTCCCGTGGCTCCTTGTGCAGGGGAGGTTATGGCGAAATTTTTCGAAAATTTAGGGTGTTAGCCAAATTTTTGAAGAATTTGAAAATTCTCAGAAACTGATAAGTTGGAGAATGAAAGCCAGATCGAATGTAGAGTTGATTAATCAAACCACTTTCGACTTTGTTCCTTTTCGGGGACGAAAAGTTTTAAGTGGGGGAGATTGTAACAACCCGGAAATCAGGGCCAGTTTAAATTTTTTATTTTGGCAATTTTAGCGAATTTTGATCATTTAAAATGAATTATTTTAAATAAAAACAACGAGAAATTTATTTTGAATAGATTAGAACGTATATATTTATATTCATCGTCGTTAGAATATAAATAATTATATATAATTATAAAAGGAATTGAAAATGGCCCTGCAGTTCGATAATTCAATTTCAAACTTCAATTGAATGTACCGGGTGCAAAATAAACTGGATTTTAGTGAAACCAAAAACAATAGGATCTAATTGATAATATCTTTCCAACGAATCCGAAAAATCGAAATTTCATAGCGGGAATCAAAAGATATGTCCAGTTGAAAATTCTGAATAGTCGCTATGGAATTCAAGCCCTTAAAAATGGAAATTTTACAAGCGACCTCGGATTTCGACGAAACCGCTTTTGTCGGGTCTGTGATGTAAAGTTATTGCTAGGTTTCAAATTTCATAATTTTTCGAATCAATATGTGAGCGTGGCAAAGGAAAACGCGTTTGACCAGTTTTAGTTGATTTTAATCGACTGGAAATTGGCCATTTTTCAAACGGTCTCAGAATTCGACGAAACTAGTTTTGTTAGGACCGTATCGTCAATACGAAGCTAGAAAATATTTTTCTGGGATTTTTCTAGTTAGTATGTGACCCCGGTAAATTGAAATGTACGTTTAAAATTCAATATAATGATTTAAATGTAAATTCAACGGAAATTGATCAAAATGGTCGAATTGGCCTACGAAATATATCCCATTGTATTCGGAACGGGGGTAGTTAGCTAGAGACGACAGTCGGTGGGTTCGAATTGGGATTCAAATGGAAAAGTAACTTTTAGGGATTAAATAATTAAAATAAAAACATATTGGTCAACTCCTTTCTCTCTCCTTACCCCCCCTTCACGTTTCCTCCTTCAGATCAAAAAAAAAAAACCGTTACTCAGGAAATAGCGCCCCCCTTCCTCCCCGTTCGCCGCCGCTGCGAGGCAAGCGCCCCCCCCCCCCCTGATCGCGCCGACGCGCGAGGCAACCCCCCTTCCATCGAAGACCACAACGACATCCCCCCTTCCTCCTACCGCCGACCACCGCGAAGCCCCCCTCCGCCGATTTGAAGCAGCCCCCCCTGAACTCTAACCGCCACCTCCTCCATCCCCTGACCGACGCGAAGAGCCCCCCCCCCTCTCCAGTTTTCATCTGTAAGTTTTTTTAATTTTATTTTATTTATTTTTCAATTTTCAGTTATCGTTCTATTTGATTTTAAAACTGATTTTTTATTTGATTTGAAAACTGAAATCTATTTGATTTTTAAAATAAAAAAGGGGGTTTTTAATTAGCTACAGATACGATTTTTTTTAATTGTTTAAAAATATAATTTTTATCGTATGTAAAGATAGAAAATATAATTTTCATATTGAATAGATAATAAAAATATAACCTTTCATATTGTAGAAGGATAAAAATATGATTTTTACATAGTGGGAACTATAAAAATATAATCTTTATATGATATAGAATACAAAAATATCATCTTTGTATATGTAGAGAAATAAAAATTCGATTTTTATAAATTGAATAGCATAGTAAAAATTCGATTTTTATATATTGAATAGCATAGTAAAAATTCGATTTTTATATATTGAATAGCATAGTAAAAATTCGATTTTTATATATTGAATAGCATAGTAAAAATTCGATTTTTATATATTGAATAGCATAGTAAAAATTCGATTTTTATATATTGAATAGCGAAGTAAAAAATGTGATTTTTACATATGTAGAGAATACGGGCGAAGAAAGTGATAAGAGGCAGAACGACGAAGATTTCTACCAAAGAAGAATCGTGGCGTTGGATTAGCCATTCTGTGAGAACTTCTCACTCTTTAATTTCTTTTTCTAGTTATATATATACTAGGATGCAGACGGTGCTTAGCAGCACCCGACACCCGTCATCCACAGACCATGGATGGCTTGTTTGTTTAATTGTTTGGTTGTGTAGTTGGTTAGATTATTTGGTTTGAATTGAATTGTTTGGTGAAATGAAACTGATTTGATTGATGTGTGAATGGCGTGGGCCTTCACTAGACCGGGGATAAGGCTAGGCCTTGTCCCGTTTCTAGTATCGTGCCGTTATGCCGCCGAAATTTTCTAAAAATAAGTTAGAAAAATAAAGATAACATTTTATTTAATAAATGAACCGAATAGAATATTCATACGTTGAGTAAAATAGTTTGATCGTTAAAAATATAATTTTTAACGTGAATGTGAATAAATAGTCATTTACAAACCGGACGGTTTGTTTATGTACACCTATTTGAAGGACATTGATTGGGACGATAAATTTTACACATCGCCCAACTGCACAAATAAAAATCTGTGTTTGATTGCTTGAAACCCCACACGGGTATTGGGATGATATTTGACGTACACTAATCCCGATTGTTTAGTTGTATGTCGATCGATGGATTGACAGGCTGTTATAAGCGTTGAATATTTATATTTGATGTTTATACAGTGTAGAATGCACTTTGGATGATGGTTGATTATTCATCGTTGTTGATATATACATGTGTTGTAGAAAATCCATATAATTAACATTATATGGTGATTGATTGGGCCTCATTCCAGTTTTCAAATAGAAATATTTGAAAAGAGAAATGTTTGAAAATAGGAATATATGAAGCCATATTGATTAGATTGACGCCATTTTTACGTAAACGATATTTATATCGATTTTATTCATTTTATAACGAATATCGAAAGTGATTTCAAAATCTGATTTTTAGAAAGAATGAATTCGAATTAAAATTGAATAGAAATGAATTTGAATTGAAATTGTATAAAAATGAATTCGAATTGAAATGAATTCGAATTGAAATTGAATAGAAATGAATTCGAATTGAAATTGAATAAAAATGAATTCGAATTGAAATGAATAATAATGAATTCGAATTGAAATTGAATAAAAATGAATTCGAATTGAAATTGAAAAAAAATGAATTCGAATTGAAATTGAAAATAAATGAATTCGAATTGAAATTGAATAGAATGAATTCGAATTGAAATTGAATAGAAATGAATTCGAATTGAAATTGAATATAAATGAATTCGAATTGAAATTGAATTGAAATCGATTTGAAATGAATTTAAAACGAATTTATATTGGAATATTCAATTTTGATTTGAAATTGAATATGAAGTTGAAACCGCTTTGAAAATGAATTGAAAAACGATTTATAAAGCACGTTTTGAATTGAAATCGACGAAGTATATATTATTTATATTATATATATAATATAATGGCCTGAATAGAACGCACCGCGCCACGGCAGTTCGCGAATTTCGACCATTGACTTCGAACGGATATTGCGGGAGATCCGACCGTCGGATTCTCCTAAAACTGAAACCATTGGGTTCATATCGAAAAGAGATTTCTAACGAATATTAGAAATTAGAAATCTAACGGTTGGATTTGGAATTATGTCCAAATCAAATTTGAAAAAGGTCGTTGTAAGTGCAGTTCGATGGCCGTTGATGGAAATCGACTGTACGGGCCTTGATAAAATCATTAAAAATATCAATAATTTGTGTAAAATCATAAGAAATGATTTGGGAAGAATTAGGAAGAAAAACTCCATATTTGAAAAGATAAAAATAGATTTCTATCGAAATGAACTAGTTTTGAACTAGAATTAAAACTCTATTTGTTTTTAAATAAATAAATTGAATTCGAAAAGGGTTTTAAAAATAACCAGAATTTCCAATGATTGCATTGGAGTGGATGTGAATCGAAATTGTCTTCGAAATATTTCGATGTTGGAATTCGTGATTATACCGATGTTGTTATGGAAATTAGAAAGATATATATTTATATCATTATTTCCAATATGACATTTGTTAATTGTAGAATTTGATATTGAATATAAGCTGATATATTTTCTATTCAGAGCCTTGTACTGAATATCAAATGTGATTTAGGTTTGTCGTGAATGGTGTCTTCATTAACACTGTTCTTGAACCCAGTTGAGAAAAGATTAAATCTTTTTATTTAGATTTAATGAAGTGTACCAATTAAATAATAATTAATTGGAATTGAATTGATATTGATTTTTGGGTTTATCGTGGATAGTGTTTTAAATAACCCTCGTTCTTTAACCCGATAATTAATGGAATGTGATTTTGGGTTTATCGTGAACTGTGTTTTAAATGACACTGATTATTTAACCCAGTTAAAGATTAAAACTAAGTGGAGTTTTAATGAATCTTTAAATAGATTGAAAATATCGAGAATGGAGTGTCACCAGTTTTGCTCCAGGCGTTAGTTAAATCTTTAATTAGATTTGAACGTGAAATGGTAATTGAATTTACCGATAACACCCTGGTTTTAGATATGAAGTATTACCAGTTTACTTCATTTGATGAATAGGTTGGGATTGGGAAATTAAAACAAATGATTACTTCGGTAAGGTTCGTTAATCTCGACTAGTTGAATCGAAATTCAAAAGGAGATTAGAGAATAAATTCAAGGAATTTATCTTGGATAAAATTAATGAGAACCTTTCCCTATGAATGTGAAGTTTAGAAACTAACTGTCGGTTAGCTAGGCAGAATGGTTTCCTGGATATTGATCTGATGTTGGTTTCGGCCTTCGGGGTTAATATTTGGGGAATTGTTCTCTTGATTAATTTACGGTTAGTGACTGATGAATTGGAATGAGGCGTTGTGACGGCAAGGAATTTCGCTCGGTCCGAACCAGTCGCTAAACCGATCCCGGCCGTTCGAAACGCCCTATCGTTTGAGAACACAACAAAACGGAACGCATACAGAAGAACGTTTCACTGTATATTACAACAATGCATCAGATTACAAGAATATACAGAGTATAAAAGAATATTACACAGAAATATCAGAGATTTAAATTACATTTAAATACATAGCAGCGGAAAATAATACAATACACAACTAGAAAGAGATATACGGATACAAAGCTTTCCGGATATCGTTCCAGCTGTAAACCAGGATCCTGTGAATATAAATCTGCAAAACCAAAACTACTAGCTGCCCGTGTCAAAAAGGGGCACCCAGAGTTTAGGTTAAAACAATAAACTCCAGGTCAGTCATGTGACTGGTGTGAGAACTAAAACAGTTAATCTTTATATTTTAAAGCTAGGTAAATCAAGGGACCACGCCGTATAACACGGAACGGGTTTCCTCCCAAGAATACCAGTGCATAAAACAAACAGCGCAATGCTAAATAAAGAAAAATGAAGCTGTTATAAGACCCAGGTCCTATCACACAATGCAACGCAAGCCGGGGGATAGGGTTTTCCCTTATAACAGCCAAAGAATGCTTGATACGTTTAAAACAAATCATTTGATACTATTATAAGTGCATAGTGTATAAAACAACTTCAAATCATAAGTATCAATCATAGGCGGCATGGGTACCATATATCATGTCGCCATATATAGGTTTACAAATAAAACCGCAAATGTCACGTATTTGGAAATTGGATTTCCGTCTATGAACCGAGGCCAGGGATCGTCCTCTACCGATTCGAGACGCTCTAGCCCGTGTCTCAGGCAAGCGCGCAGGCAAGCCTTGGAGCGACAGGGCCGGTCCACCGACGTGGATTATTATGCCTGAACAATACGTCTCCCCGCCCTTTGGGGCGTCAATGAGCCAACGAATGACTCCATCGGACCCGGATCGTCCGATCAAACCGAGGCGCCTCGCAACAGCAACAACCACATAAGTCAAACTCGTCAGGGCGTGCAAAACCACTGACGCCACTTTTTAGCTAGAAGGAAACGCATGCCCTCCCTGAGGTCCGTCTCCCGTTTTTGGTCCATACCGGGTGTGAAACACGCGAAGTAAACGTTACACAAAGCTACGCCACAAAGGCCGTGCTTTGATCATCACCACAAGACTTTGCTTTTCAACAGAAGCCTCGATCAATTGCCACTTAGGCATGCCACACAGGCAATTCACTCCATGCGTTTGATATCCATCAATATATAACCCCTGAGCTCGTACGTCTCAGAGAAGGGCGTTAAGCAAGAGAATAAATTCTCCGCCGCCAAACAGATATATATTTAATAGAGATCAACCACACGGACTAAAATCCAATGTCAGACACACAGTCCATTTACAAGTCCGTTCTGGGTCTGAACGAAACCGGAGGCACCTAGTACCCCGCATATCCATCGATCTCCAAGTACGTCTGGACGATCGCCAACTGTTTCCATCTTCTTGGGTGTACATCCCAATCAAGATCATCAGTTATCACCCAAACGACGTGAAGACTTCCGGTCTTCGACCACCGTCTTCATCTTCGACTTATCGTCGTATCAGTTATTCAGAATGGGATAAACCCGGTCTTTCCGAATAACTCGCGTATATTTTAAATAAGTGTTACACAAACACAACATACGCCTCATTCCAATTCATTAGTCACTAACCGTAAATTAATCAAGAGAATAATTCCCCAAATATTAACCCCGAAGGCCGAAACCAACATCAGATCAATATCCAGAAAACCATTATGTTTGGCTAACCGACAGTCAATTTCTAAATTTCACATTCATAGGGAAAGGTTCCCATTAATTTTATCCAAGATAAATTCTTTAAATTTATTCTTTAATCTCCTTTGAATATCAATTCAAACTAGTTGGGATTAGCGAACCACACCGAAGTGATCATTTATTTTATTTCCCAATCCCAACCTATTCATCCCATGAAGTAAAACTGGTTATACTTCATATCTAACACCACGGTGTTATCGGTAAATTCAATTACCATTTCACGTTCAAATCTAATTAAAGATTTAACTATCGCCTGGAGTAAAACTGGTGATACTCCATTCTCGATCTTTTCAATCTAATTAAAGATTCATTAAAACTCCACTTAGTTTTAATCTTTGACTGGGTTAAAGAATCAGTGTCATTTAAAACACAGTTCACGATAAACCCCAAGTCACATTCATTAATTATCGGGTTAAAGAACGAGTGTTGTTTAAAACACTGTTCACGATAAACCCAAAAATCAATATCCATTCAATTCCAATTAAATATTATTTAATTGGTACACTTCATTAAATCTAAATAAAAAGATTTAATCTTTTCTCAACTGGGTTCAAGAACAGTGTTAGTGAAGACACCATTCACGACAAACCCAAATCACATTCGATATTCAATGCAAGGCTCTGAATAGAAAATACATCGGCTTATATTCAATATCGAATTCCACGACTGACAAATGTCGTATTGGAAATAACGATATAAATATATATCTTTCAAATTTCCATAACCACACCTGTATAATCACGAATTCCAACATCGAAATATTCCGAAGACAATTTCGATTCAAATCCACTCCAATGCAATCATTGGAAATTTTGGTTATTTTCAAAAACATTTCAAATTCAATTTATTTATTTAAAAATAAATAGAATTATAATTCTAGTTCAAAACTAGTTCATTTCGATAAAAATCTATTTTTATCTTTTCAAATATGGAGTTTTTCATCCCAATTCTTCTCAAATCATTTCTCATGATTTTACACAAATTATTACTATTTTTAATAATTTTATCAAGGCCCGTACAGTCGATTTCCAACAACGGCCATCGAACTGCACTTACAACGACCTTTTTCGAATTTTATTTGGACATAATTCCAAATCCAACTGTTAGATTTCAAATTTCTAATATTCGTTAGAAAGCTCTTTTCGATACGAACCCAACGGTTCCGGTTTCAGGAGAATCCGACGGTCGGATCTCCCGTAATGTTCGTTTGAAATAAATGGTCGAAATTCACGAACTACCGCGGCGCGGCGCGTTCTATTCAGGCCATTATATCATATATATATAATATATATAATATATATTTCGTCGATTACTATTTAAAACGAATTATATAAATAGTTTTAAAATCATTTCAAAAGCTATTTCAACTTTCTTTTCAATTCAAATCAAAATTGAATTCTCCTTTATAAATTCGTTTTAAAATTCATTTCTATTCAATTCAAATTTCAATTCAATTCGAATTCATTTCAATTCACTTTCGATTCAATTTGAATTCGTTTTCAATTCAACTCATTTCGAAATCGTTTTCAATTCAATTCATTTCGAAATTGTTTTCAATTCAATTCATTTCGAAATCGTTTTCAATTCAATTCATTTCGAAATCGTTTTCAATTCAATTCATTTCAAAATATTCGATTTCGAAATCACTTTTCAATATTCATTTTAAAATGAATAAAATCGATATAAATATCGTTCACGTCAAAATGGCGTCAATCTAATCAACACGGCTTCATAAATTTCTATTTTTAAATATTCTATTTCGAATATTTCTATTTTAAAACTGGAATGAGGCCCAATCAATTACCACATAAAATTAATTATATGGATTTTCACACAACACATGTATATAACAGCATTGAAAAATGATCAACCATCAACCAAAGTGCACTACACTGTATAAGCATCAAATAAAGATATCTAACGCTTATAACAGCCTGTCAATCAATCAATCGACATATTTAATCAATCAAGATGAGTGAACTTCAAATTTCATCCCAACACCCGTGTGGGGTTTTAAACAATCAAACACAGATTTTAGTTATGCAGTTGGGCGATGTGTAAAATTTATCGTCCCAATCAATGTCATTCAAATAAGTGTACATAAACAAACCATCTGGTTTGTAAATGAATATTTATTTATTCACTTCACTATTTTCATATGCACGTTAAAAATTATATTTTTAACGATAAAACATTTTATTTCAATCTATGAATTTCTATTCAATTCATTTACACAATAAAATGATATTTTTATTTTTCTAACATATTTTAGAAAATTTCGGCGGCATAACGGCACGATACTAGAAACGGGACAAGGCCTAGCCTTATCCCCGGTCTAGTGAAGGCCCACGCCATTCACACATCAATCAAATCAATTTATTTCACCCAACAATTCAATTTCAAATCACATCATATAACTAATCTATGCAACCAAACAAACAAGTCCATGGTCTGTGGACGATTGTGTCGGGTGCTACTAAGCACCGTCTGCATCCTAGTATATATATATAACTAGAAAAAGAAATTGAAAGGTGAGAAATTCTCACTTTTAGCCATCCTAGCTCCACGGCACTTCATTGATTGAAATCTTCAACGCTATCGCCTTTTTGTCACCTTCGTTGTCCGCTTTCACTACATATGTAAAAATCGAGTTTTTACTTCACTATTTAATATATAAAAATCGAATTTTCAATTCGAAGTTCAATATATAAAAATCGAATTTTTAGTTCAAAGTTCAATATATAAAAATCATATTTTTAATTCGAAGTTCAACATATAAAAATCATATTTTTAATTCGAAGTTCAACATATAAAAATCATAATTTTAATTCGAAGTTCAACATATAAAAATCATATTTTTAGTTCGAAGTTCAACATATAAAAATCATATTTTTAATCCGAAGTTCAACATATAAAAATCATATTTTTATTCCGAAGTTCAACATATAAAAATCATATTTTTATTCCGAAGTTCAACATATAAAAATCATATTTTTATTCCGAAGTTCAATATATAAAAATCATATTTTTAATTCGAAGTTCAACATATAAAAATCATATTTTTAGTTCAAAGTTCAACATATAAAAATCATATTTTAATTCTGAAGTTCAACATATAAAAATCATATTTTTATTCTGAAGTTCAACATATAAAAATCATATTTTTATTTTCTAAACAGTACTAATTTTATATTATACTATGTTTTTATATTTTCAAAACTATGCCTATTTTTATTTGAAAAACAATAATATTTTATTTAAAAAAACAATTCTATTTCTACTTTGAAAACCATTTCATTTTACCAATTTAATTTAACACACCTAATTTTATTTTATTTTCAAAAACACATTTAAAAACAATGTTAATTTTCTTTTATTTAAAAACCCTGTATATGTTAAATAAAAGAATCAGTAAAATTAAATAAAGAAATAAACCTTTCTTCCACCTTCAGACCCGTTCAAACGGATTTACTCCCCGCCGCTGACTTCTTTGACCAAGAACCGCCGCCTCCCTGTCAGACCAGCCGTTGATCAGCCCCCTCCACCTTGCTCGTCATCGAAATCCGCACCTTAGGCTCCCTCTTCTGACCAACTCGAGATCCCCCAGGAGCCGCTACTTCACCTCCAACGCCTCGACTTAGCGGCGGCGGAGTCTTGGGCATCTGGGCGTCGAATAGGAGATGAGATGATGGGGGTTAAAGCGGAGGGGGTCGCGGGGTTGGAGTCGACGGCCTGGGGAGGGTTGCGACGTCGTCATCGACGATGGAGGGTGGATCGAGATCGGGTTTTGGGGTTTTTTTTTTCTTTTGTTTTTTTTTTTCTGAATTGTGACGGGGAAGGAAGGAGAAAAAAAAGGGGGGGGGGTATATGAAAAAGGATTTATATATTTAGTTTAATTTTAATTTATTTTCTTCTTATAGTTGACTTTTGTCCCGAACCCCGAATCGATCCCAACGAATGTCGCTACTTGCTAATTACCCCCATTCCGAACACAATGGGATATGTATCGCAGGCCAATTTGATCGTTATGATCTGTTTTCATTAAATTTACATTTTAAATCTATATATTCAATTTTTAACGTGCATTTCAAATTACCGGGGTCTCATACGAACTCTATAAATTGCAGAAAAATATTTTCTAGCTTCGTATCGACGATACGGTCCTAACAAAACTAATTTCGTCGAATTCTGAGACCGTTAGAAAAATGGCCAATTTCCAGTCGATTAAAATCAACTGAAACTGGTCAAACGCGTTTTCCTTTGCCACGTTTACATATTGATTCGAAAAATTATGAAATTTGGAATCTAGCAATAACTTGACATCACGGACCCAACAAAACTGGTTTCGTCGAAATCCGAGGTCGTTTGCATAATGTCCATTTTTAAGGTATATATATTATATAAAATATATATAAATTCTATAGCGACTATTCTGAATTTTCAACTGGACGTATCTTATCATTTCTAAAGTGAAATCCTAGTTTGTTAACTTCGTTAGAAAGATCTTGTTCATCAGATTCAAATATTTCTTGTTTCGTCCAATTCTGACTTATAACGAATTCTGTATATTCAATTGAAATTAGAAATCGAATTTTCGAACTACCGCGCCATTTCAGGCTCGTTATATAATTAAAATAAATTTATTCATTTTAACTTCGTCGAAAATAAATTTTCTCGTCGATATTATTTAAAATAATTCATTTTAAATAATCAAAACTCGCTATAATTGCCAAAATAAAAATTTTAAACTGGCCCAGATTTTCGGGTTGTTACAATCTCCCCCACTTAAAACTTTTCGTCCCCGAAAAGGAACAAAGTCGAAAGTGGTTTGATTAATCAACTCTACGTTCGATCTGGCTTCCATTCTCCAACTTTTCAGTTTCTGAGAATTTCCAAAATTTCAAAAATTTGGCTAACACCCTAAATTTTCGAAAAATTTCGCCATAACCTCCCCTGCACCGGGAGCATCGGGGAATTTCAAATAGCTTCCCCGGTCCTTCAGATCTCAAAAAGAAAAAGAAAAAGCCAAGCGGCTAGCCAATAGGCTCATAAAATCATCATCACCCAAACAAACAGTAAATTATGTAGTAAACATGTACCTATTTGTCGGGCAAACAAATTTTATTCTTCTGCTCTAGCCTCCTTGCTATGACCTGTTCAATGATATATATGTATATGCAGGCAAATGCGACTAATTTTCAATATCGTTCAATATTTGATACAATTAGGCTAAATGGTTCAAAATTATCAAACAATTAAACAAACAACACAAACATCAATCAATTAGTGGATTAACGTTTCAAATTCATAATTTTGATGTATAGTCAAAAATCAGATTTTTGATGCCAAATCACAACAATAGGCCCTATCTAACTTTGGTTCTCACACCAGTCTAATGGAAATATATAGATATCACACCTTCGTCACACGAATATAAATTCTGACGATGAGTACTCAACCATCAGAATCATCTTCAGGCCACTAGAGTATGATTCTATATCTATCCAATATATTAAAACTTCGAATACACGAGGATCAGACGTATACGCAAAATCTATATATACTGGATTGTCCACACCAATATAAATAAATAACCAAATACGAATAATTGATTTAAATTTTCAAAACAAAACTTGTTTTCACTTTTATTTTAAAAATTTACTCTTCACACTCGTTCTAGGATACTACTGATCCTATCTCTAACGAGTCATTCTAATTGGATATTACTAATCCAATATCTGATGAATCCTTTCGTACGGTTCTAATGTGCCTTGTTCTCTGCTTTGTAAAACAAAGCTCTGATACCAACTGTGACGGCAAGGAATTTCGCTCGGTCCGAACCAGTTGCTAAACCGATCCCGGCCGTTCGAAACGCCCTATCGTTTGAGAACACGACAAAACAGAACGCATACAGAAGAACGTTTCACTGTATATTACAACAATGCATCAGATTACAAGAATATACAGAGTATAAAAGAATATTACACAGAAATATCAGAGATTTAAATTACATTTAAATACATAGCAGCGGAAAATAATACAATACACAACTAGAAAGAGATATACGGATACAAAGCTTTCCGGATATCGTTCCAGCTGTAAACCAGGATCCTGTGAATATAAATCTGCAAAACAAAAACTACTAGCTGCCCGTGTCAAAATAGGGGCACCCAGAGTTTAGGTTAAAACAATAAACTCCAGGTCAGTCATGTGACTGGTGTGAGAACTAAAACAGTTAATCTTTATATTTTAAAGCTAGGTAAATCAAGGGACCACGCCGTATAACACGGAACAGGTTTCCTCCCAAGAATACCAGTGCATAAAACAAACAGCGCAATGCTAAATAAAGAAAAATGAAGCTGTTATAAGACCCAGGTCCTATCACACAATGCAACGCAAGCCGGGGGATAGGGTTTTCCCTTATAACAGCCAAAGAATGCTTGATACGTTTAAAACAAATCATTTGATACTGTTATAAGTGCATAGTGTATAAAACAACTTCAAATCATAAGTATCAATCATAGGCGGCATGGGTACCATATATCATGTCGCCATATATAGGTTTACAAATAAAACCGCTAATGTCACGTATTTGGAAATTGGATTTCCGTCTATGAACCGAGGCCAGGGATCGTCCTCTACCGATTCGAGACGCTCTAGCCCGTGTCTCAGGCAAGCGCGCAGGCAAGCCTTGAAGCGACAGGGCCGGTCCACCGACGTGGATTATTATGCCTGAACAATACGTCTCCCCGCCCTTTGGGGCGTCAATGAGCCAACGAATGACTCCATCGGACCCGGATCGTCCGATCAAACCGAGGCGCCTCGCAACAGCAACAACCACATAAGTCAAACTCGTCAGGGTGTGTAAAACCACTGACGCCACTTTTTAGCTAGAAGGAAACGCATGCCCTCCCTGAGGTCCGTCTCCCGTTTTTGGTCCATACCGGGTGTGAAACACGCGAAGTAAACGTTACACAAAGCTACGCCACAAAGGCCGTGCTTTGATCATCACCACAAGACTTTGCTTTTCAACAGAAGCCTCGATCAATTGCCACTTAGGCATGCCACACAGGCAATTCACTCCATGCGTTTGATATCCATCAATATATAACCCCTGAGCTCGTACGTCTCAGAGAAGGGCGTTAAGCAAGAGAATAAATTCTCCGCCGCCAAACAGATATATATTTAATAGAGATCAACCACACGGACTAAAATCCAATGTCAGACACACAGTCCATTTACAAGTCCGTTCTGGGTCTGAACGAAACCGGAGGCACCTAGTACCCCGCGTATCCATCGATCTCCAAGTACGTCTAGACGATCACCAACTGTTTCCATCTTCTTGGGTGTACAGCCCAATCAAGATCATCAGTTATCACCCAAACGACGTGAAGACTTCCGGTCTTCGACCACCGTCTTCATCTTCGACTTATCGTCCTATCAGTTATTCAGAATGGGATAAACCAGGTCTTTCTGAATAACTCGCGTATATTTTAAATAAGTGTTACACAAACACAACATACGCCTCATTCCAATTCATTAGTCACTAACCGTAAATTAATCAAGAGAATAATTCCCCAAATATTAACCCCGAAGGCCGAAACCAACATCAGATCAATATCCAGAAAACCATTCTGTTTGGCTAACCGACAATCAATTTCTAAATTTCACATTCATAGGGAAAGGTTCCCATTAATTTTATCCAAGATAAATTCTTTAAATTTATTCTTTAATCTCCTTTGAATATCAATTCAAACTAGTCGGGATTAGCGAACCACACCGAAGTGATCATTTATTTTATTTCCCAATCCCAACCTATTCATCCCATGAAGTAAAACTGGTTATACTTCATATCTAACACCACGGTGTTATCGGTAAATTCAATTACCATTTCACGTTCAAATCTAATTAAAGATTTAACTATCGCCTGGAGTAAAACTGGTGATACTCCATTCTCGATCTTTTCAATCTAATTAAAGATTCATTAAAACTCCACTTAGTTTTAATCTTTGACTGGGTTAAAGAATCAGTGTCATTTAAAACACAGTTCACGATAAACCCAAAGTCACATTCATTAATTATCGGGTTAAAGAACGAGTGTTGTTTAAAACACTGTTCACGATAAACCCAAAAATCAATATCCATTCAATTCCAATTAAATATTATTTAATTGGTACACTTCATTAAATCTAAATACAAAGATTTAATCTTTTCTCAACTGGGTTCAAGAACAGTGTTAGTGAAGACACCATTCACGACAAACCCAAATCACATTCGATATTCAATGCAAGGCTCTGAATAGAAAATACATCGGCTTATATTCAATATCGAATTCCACGACTGACAAATGTCGTATTGGAAATAACGATATAAATATATATCTTTCAAATTTCCATAACCACACCTGTATAATCACGAATTCCAACATCGAAATATTCCGAAGACAATTTCGATTCAAATCCACTCCAATGCAATCATTGGAAATTTTGGTTATTTTCAAAACCATTTCAAATTCAATTTATTTATTTAAAAATAAATAGAATTATAATTCTAGTTCAAAACTAGTTCATTTCGATAAAAATCTATTTTTATCTTTTCAAATATGGAGTTTTTCATCCCAATTCTTCTCAAATCATTTCTCATGATTTTACACAAATTATTACTATTTTTAATAATTTTATCAAGGCCCGTACAGACGATTTCCAACAACGGCCATCGAACTGCACTTACAGCGACCTTTTTCGAATTTGATTTGGACATAATTCCAAATCCAACCGTTAGATTTCAAATTTCTAATATTCGTTAGAAAGCTCTTTTCGATACGAACCCAACGGTTCCGGTTTTAGGAGAATCCGACGGTCAGATCTCCCGTAATGTTCGTTTGAAATAAATGGTCAAAATTCACGAACTGTCGCGGCGCGGCGCGTTCTATTCAGGCCATTATATTATATATATAATATATATAATATATATTTCGTCGATTACTATTTAAAACGAATTATATAAATAGTTTTAAAATCGTTTCAAAAGCTATTTCAACTTTCTTTTCAATTCAAATCAAAATTGAATTCTCCTTTATAAATTCGTTTTAAAATTCATTTCTATTCAATTCAAATTCCAATTCAATTCGAATTCATTTCAATTCACTTTTGATTCAATTTGAATTCGTTTTCAATTCAACTCATTTCGAAATCGTTTTCAATTCAATTCATTTCGAAATTGTTTTCAATTCAATTCATTTCGAAATCGTTTTCAATTCAATTCATTTCGAAATCGTTTTCAATTCAATTCATTTCAAAATATTCGATTTCGAAATCACTTTTCAATATTCATTTTAAAATGAATAAAATCGATATAAATATCGTTCACGTCAAAATGGCGTCAATCTAATCAACACGGCTTCATAAATTTCTATTTTTAAATATTCTATTTCGAATATTTCTATTTTAAAACTGGAATGAGGCCCAATCAATTACCACATAAAATTAATTATATGGATTTTCACACAACACATGTATATAACAGCATTGAAAAATGATCAACCATCAACCAAAGTGCACTACACTGTATAAGCATCAAATAAAGATATCTAACGCTTATAACAGCCTGTTAATCAATCGATCGACATATTTAATCAATCAGGATGAGTGAACTTCAAATTTCATCCCAACACCCGTGTGGGGTTTCAAACAATCAAACACAGATTTTAGTTGTGCAGTTGGGCGATGTGTAAAATTTATCGTCCCAATCAATGTCATTCAAATAAGTGTACATAAACAAACCATCTGGTTTGCAAATGAATATTTATTTATTCACTTCACTATTTTCATATTCGCGTTAAAAATTATATTTTTAACGATAAAACATTTTATTTCAAACTATGAATTTCTATTCAATTCATTTACACAATAAAATGATATTTTTATTTTTCTAACATATTTTAGAAAATTTCGGCGGCATAACGGCACGATACTAGAAACGGGACAAGGCCTAGCCTTATCCCCGGTCTAGTGAAGGCCCACGCCATTCACACATCAATCAAATCAATTTATTTCACCCAACAATTCAATTTCAAATCACATCATATAACTAATCTATGCAACCAAACAAACAAGTCCATGGTCTGTGGACGATTGTGTCGGGTGCTACTAAGCACTGTCTGCATCCTAGTATATATATATATAACTAGAAAAAGAAATTGAAAGGTGAGAAATTCTCACTTTTAGCCATCCTAGCTCCACGGCACTTCATTGATTGAAATCTTCATCGCTATCGCCTTTTTGTCACCTTCGTTGTCCGCTTTCACTACATATGTAAAAATCGAGTTTTTACTTCACTATATAATATATAAAAATCGAATTTTCAATTCGAAGTTCAATATATAAAAATCGAATTTTTAGTTCAAAGTTCAATATATAAAAATCATATTTTTAATTCGAAGTTCAACATATAAAAATCATATTTTTAGTTCGTAGTTCAACATATAAAAATCATATTTTTAATTCGAAGTTCAACATATAAAAATCATATTTTTAGTTCGAAGTTGAACATATAAAAATCATATTTTTAATTCGAAGTTCAACATATAAAAATCATATTTTTAATTCGAAGTTCAACATATAAAAATCATATTTTTATTCCGAAGTTCAACATATAAAAATCATATTTTTATTCCGAAGTTCAACATATAAAAATCATATTTTTATTCCGAAGTTCAATATATAAAAATCATATTTTTAATTCGAAGTTCAATATATAAAAATCATATTTTTAATTCGAAGTTCAACATATAAAAATCATATTTTTAGTTCAAAGTTCAACATATAAAAATCATATTTTTATTCCGAAGTTCAACAAATAAAAATCATATTTTTATTCCGAAGTTCAACATATAAAAATCATATTTTTATTTTCTAAACAGTACTAATTTTATATTATACTATGTTTTTATATTTTCAAAACTATGCCTATTTTTATTTGAAAAACAATAATATTTTATTTAAAAAAACAATTCTATTTCTACTTTGAAAACCATTTCATTTTACCAATTTAATTTAACACACCTAATTTTATTTTATTTTCAAAAACACATTTAAAAACAATGTTAATTTTCTTTTATTTAAAAACCCTGTATATGTTAAATAAAAGAATCAGTAAAATTAAATAAAGAAATAAACCTTTCTTCCACCTTCAGACCCGTTCAAACGGATTTACTCCCCGCCGCTGACTTCTTTGACCAAGAACCGCTGCCTCCCTGTCAGACCAGCCGTTGATCAGCCCCCTCCACCTTGCTCGTCATCGAAATCCGCACCTTAGGCTCCCTCTTCTGACCAACTCGAGATCCCCCAGGAGCCGCTACTTCACCTCCAACGCCTCGACTTAGCGGCGGCGGAGTCTTGGGCATCTGGGCTTCGAATAGGAGATGAGATGATGGGGGTTAAAGCGGAGGGGGTCGCGGGGTTGGAGTCGACGGCCTGGGGGGGGGGGGTTGCGACGTCGTCATCTACGATGGAGGGTGGATCGAGATCGGGTTTTGGGGTTTTTTTTTCTTTTGTTTTTTTTCTGAATTGTGATGCGGAAGGAAGGAGAAAAAAAGGGGGGGTATATGAAAAAGGATTTATATATTTAGTTTAATTTTAATTTATTTTCTTCTTATAGTTGACTTTTGTCCCGAACCCTGAATCGATCCCAACGAATGTCGCTACCTGCTAATTACCCCCATTCCGAACACAATGGGATATGTATCGCAGGCCAATTTGATCGTTATGATCTGTTTTCATTAAATTTACATTTTAAATCTATATATTCAATTTTTAACGTGCATTTCAAATTACCGGGGTCTCATACGAACTCTATAAATTGCAGAAAAATATTTTCTAGCTTCGTATCGACGATACGGTCCTAACAAAACTAATTTCGTCGAATTCTGAGACCGTTAGAAAAATGGCCAATTTCCAGTCGATTAAAATCAACTGAAACTGGTCAAACGCGTTTTCCTTTGCCACGTTTACATATTGATTCGAAAAATTATGAAATTTGGAATCTAGCAATAACTTGACATCACAGACCCAACAAACTGGTTTCGTCGAAATCCGAGGTCGTTTGCAAAATGTCCATTTTTAAGGGCTATATATTATATAAAATATATATAAATTCCACAGCGACTATTCTGAATTTTCAACTGGACGTATCTTATCATTTCTAAAGTGAAATCCTAGTTTGTTAACTTCGTTAGAAAGATCTTGTTCATCAGATTCAAATATTTCTTGTTTCGTCCAATTCTGACTTATAACGAATTCTGTATATTCAATTGAAATTAGAAATCGAATTTTCCAACTACCGCGCCATTTCAGGCTCGTTATATAATTAAAACAAATTTATTCGTTTTAACTTCGTCGAAAATAAATTTTCTCGTCGATATTATTTAAAATAATTCATTTTAAATAATCAAAACTTGCTATAATTGCCAAAATAAAAATTTTAAACTGGCCCAGATTTTCGGGTTGTTACAGGCGTATGTTGTGTTTGTGTAACACTTATTTAAAATATACGCGAGTTATTCGGGAAGACCGGGTTTATCCCATTCTGAATAACTGATATGACGATAAGTCGAAGATGAAGACGATGGTCGAAGACCGGAGGTCTTCACGTCATTTGGGTGATTACTATTGATCTTGATTGGGCTGTACAACCAAGAAGATGGAAACAGTTGGTGATCGTCTAGACGTACTTGGAGATCGATGGATATGCGGGGTAATAGGTGCCTCCGGTTTCGTTCAGACCCAGAACGGACTTATAAATGGACTGTGTGTCTGACATTGGATTTTAGTCCGTGTGATTGATCTCTATTAAATATATATCTGTTTGGTGGCGGAGAATTTATTCTCTTGCTTAACGCCCTTCTCTGAGACGTACGAGCTCAGGGGTTATATATTGATGGATATCAAACGCATGGAGTGAATTGCCTGTGTGGCATGCCTAAGTGGCTATTGATCGAGGCTTCTATTGAAAAGCAAAGTCTTGTGGTGATGATCAAAGCACAGCCTGTGTGGCACAACTTTGTGTAACGTGAATTCGCGAACCTCGCACCCCGGTTGTGAACCAAAAACAGGAGAGGACCTCAGGGAGGGCATGCGTTTCTTTGAAGCTAGGGTGGTGTCATTGACCTACCAGCCCTGACATTTATATACTTTTCACCTGTGTGGTTGTTGCTGTTGCGAGGCGCCTCGGTTTGATCGGACGATCCGGGTCCGATGGAGTCATTCGTTGGCTCATTTACACCCCAAAGGGCGGAGAGACGTATTGTTCAGGCATAATAATCCACATCGGTGGACCGGCCCTGACGATCCAAGGGCCCACCTGAGTCTGGGTCCTGAGACATGGGCTAGATTGTCTCGAATCGGTAGAGGACGATCCCTGGCCTCGGTTCATAGATGGAAATCCAATTTCCAAATACGTGACTTTGCGGTTTTATTTGTAAACCTATATATGGTGACATAGTGGCATGGGACGCTCATGTCACCTATGATTGATACTTATGATTTGAAGTTGTTTTATACACTATGCACTTATAATAGTATCAAATGATTTGTTTTTAAACGTATCAAGCATTCTTGGCTATTATAAGGTAAAAACCCTATCCCCCGGCTTGCGTTGCATTGTGTGATAGGACCTGGGTCTTATAATAGCTTCATTTTACTTTATTTAGCATTGCGCTGTTTGTTTTATGCACCGGTATTCTTGGGAGAAAACCCGTTCCGTGTTTACGGCGTGGTCCCTTGATTTACCTAACTTTGAAAATAAAGATCAATAACTGTTTTAGTTCTCACACCGGTCACATGACTGACCTGGAGTTTATTGTTTTAACCTAAACTCTGGGTGCCCCTATTTTGACACGGGCAGCTAGTAGTTTTGGTTTTGCAGATTTATATTCACAGGATCCTGGTTTACAGCTGGAACGGTATCCGAAAAGCTTTGTATCCGTATATCTCCTCTAGTTGTGTATTGTATTATTTTCCGCTGCTATGTATTTAAATGTAATTTAAATCTCTGATATTTCTGTGTAATGTATATTCATTTATACTCTGTGTATTCTTGTAATCTGATGCATCGTTGTAATATACAATGAAATGTTCTCCCGTCTGCATTCTTCTGTGGCTTGTTCTCGAACTATCCGCGCTTTCCTTCTCGGGGAAGTTACGGGTTTTCACATCCACACTCTATCTTGTATTTAAGTTATCACGTTTTTCCTCCAACCCTTTAAATCTATAAGGATTGAGCCCCTATTACTTATTAATTCAGTGATATAACTTAGCTCATTTAAGTACATTAATAAGCATACCACATGTTATTCCCTTGATTGTAACTAATGACAGTAATCTACAATCTCTTTATATTGTTACCATGTAATTTATTGTCTAATTTCACAGTTCCAATAACATGTTCTACTTAATATATAATTAAGCATATTTTATCTCAATCCATTGTTTTCTATTAACATGTCACTTATTATATATATATGATTAAATATAACTTATTTTATTCCATAAGTTTACCCCATTCTTCCTTATTTAATCATACCCTCATCTTGCACTGTCATTCCATTTAGTTTTTGTTTATTTATTAACTTCGTTCTCTTAACTAAGGTTTATTAACAAGTTTCCCTTTTTATTAATTATAACACATGTTATAATTCTACTTGTCCCTAGGACAAGCCTACCTATTATATAACATCCTTATTAATATAGCTAATTGTAATATGTTATATTCCTCGTTTGTCACATTTTTCTTTGGTACTTTGCATTAATCAAACTTTTACTGTTGTAAGTTTATCGCTTTATTGTCTTATGCATTTTTCACACATACCATTTATGTTCATATATTTATATATGTTTAGGCACAAGACCCCTCATATTAAATTGACCACTTGTGGATGTTGGATTTGCTGGGTGGTTCCCAGCAGGCTTCTACCATAAGTTGAATTTAACCTCGTGTCTTAATGCGGTTATAATTTTCTAATTACTGTAATTTTACTTTATACAATTTAGGCTTGTTTATTATTTCTCATTATTCCAAATTTTTGTGTAATTCTTTTTACAATAGTTTGGCATAATAATATTCGTAAGCAATTATTTATGTTTATTCCAAATTCCATAATCACAGCATGTGCAGTAATTTTCAATTCAGACAGGTGATAAATGAAAACATGCTTTATACAACAGAAATATTCTCAACGGATTCTAATCTCAATTACCACAATTAATCAAAATTTCACTATAACTTGATTTACAATATTCAATTAACATGTTATTAGTAATATATCTATATACAACAGTAATACTTTCAACATATTCCAAACAGGTTTAATACCCAATTTCCATAATTATCAATTGTTCAATAGGTTAAATATAATAGGGAATACAAATGATATATATGTCGTTATTTAAAATGGTATAATTTAGATATACTCACCTAACAGCTTTCCGATCCATGAATCTGATCGAGATTTGATGTTTTGTGGCATTCCCAACTGAATTCATTATCAAAAACAACACAGATTCACAAATAGATACTAATAGAAGAGGAAAAGAGAAAGAAATCTATATAACCAGATTCAAGGACTTACCTCATGTTGATCAGAATTTTGGACACATATTTGTAGATTTTACTTTTTATCTTCAAATCTTGAATCAGAATTACATAAACTAGTATTCTAATTTTCTGAAAAGATTTGGAAAGAAAAGAGAATGGCAGAGCCAGGGCATCATCTCAAACAATATGATATTTAGGCTAGGCCATACTAGTTTATTTATAGTACAAGAAAGTTTGAACCGTCAGATTAAATTTATAAAAATCTGAAATGTACACGTCATATATTACACGTCACATAACACATCTGGACCACACTCGGGTGGACCCCTGGGCCGACCCACTTTTCGATAGGTCGACCCTTGGATCGACCCGTGGACAATGGGGTCGATTAATCTGGGTCCAGGCCGTGCTTGTTTGACGCTATTATTGTTATACTTAACGTTGATTATTTGCCCATTTTACTTCCTTTGATTTATTTTATACATGTTATACATTATTACTAAGTTGGAATTTCACTTATATACGTATATGTGTATATATACATACATATATATATATATATGTGTGTGTATGGGTGGTCTGAACGGTTAAGGAGCATCCTTTGCCTTGGTCATTGATGGAAATCCAACTTCTAATACGAACCTTGCGTTTTCAGTTATAAACTAATTTGGCGACATAATAGGATGGGTATTATGTCATTTATGATTGATACATTGATTTTTTAAAATTGTTTTCCAAACATTGCACTAGTAATAATAAATGAGAAATTTCACGTATCATGCATGTTCTGCTATTATAAGGAAAAACTCTATCTTCCGACTTGCGCTTGCATTGTGTGATGTGACCTGAGTCTTATAATAGCTTCATTTTCCAAAAGCACTACGAGTTTTTATGATTGGTATTCATGTAAAGAAATCCTGTTCCATGATATACGGCGTGGTCCCATGATTTAGCCAACTTTAAAATAAAATAGCTGTTTAGGTTCTCATACCAGTCCCATGACTGACCTAAAGTTTATTGTTTTTCACCTAACTCTGGGCAACTATTTTTTCCACTTGGACAACTAGTAGTTTTGGTCTTGTAGATATTTATAAAATAGGATCTTGGATTTTGGCTAAGCTATACTCTGAACTATTTCGTGTCTTCCAATGTATATATTTATGTTTATGCTGTGTTGTAATTTATTATTCTCTCTGATATTTTCCGTTGTGTATCGATTATCTATACTCTGGTATATATTCTTGTACTTTGATTTAAAAATTTGGTAATTGTAATGAAATGTTCTTTCATGTTCTGTTTCGATGTGTTGTACCCCATAACGATCTGCCTTCGAGAACGTTTTGAGTGGGCTAACCACCAGCTTGAAGCGGGTTCAAAATCGGGTCATTACAGAAGTATTTTACAAAAACAAAACTAAAATATCAGCAATTTTACTGAATAATTCCTGATATTTCAGCAATTATTCACCCGCATTTTAGTTAAAACACACATGAATTATTGTTGATATATCAGCAATAACTCATATACAGTTATTGATATATCAACAACTATTTTTAAAAATGATGAAAGGCTTCTGAATAATTGTCGATATATGAGTAATTATTTTATATAATTGCTGATATATTAGCAACTATTATTCAGTTTATGGAAGGCTGCGAATAATTACTAATATATTAGCAATTAATGTATATAATTGCTGATATATCAGCAACTATTTTACAGTTAATGTAAAACTGAGGCGGATGAAAAATAACAATAAAGTCTACAATTATTAATATAAATTGATGGTTTATTAGCAACAATTTTATAGTTGATGTAAATAATTGGAAAAGTTGCAGCAATATCAACAACTATTGCAAATAGTTGCATTATTTATTGCAATTTACTAGAACGTGCAAATTTTTTTGTAGTTTTAATGCATGAATACGATGATGATTATGTGATGAATTTAATTTTGAATTTTATTAAAAAAAATCATTTTTTTGCTGAATTTTTAATGAATTTCGAAAAAAAATAAGGGATCTAATTTATAAAGTTATTAGACAAAGAGGTTTTTTGTATTTTGAAACATAACATGGACCCGAGCCAAACTATCCGTATATACACACATACGAATATGATCTTAATGTAAAATTGTGTTTTAAATATATTTGAGTTAAAAATGTAAATAGTTATGAAAAATCATTATTTATTCATTAAAATAGTTTTAATGTTGTACATATTATCTATTGTAAAATAATGAAGTCTAAACAATTTTGAGGTTAAAAATGTAAGTTTTGACAAAGAGTTCCGTAAAATGAACAATTAAATGGAAAATGTAACATTTTGTGTCAATATGTTAAAATTTTGTGTTAACTTTATTTATAAAGGATCTATACTATGTTGTATAATTTTTAGTAAGTTAAACCTTATCAAATTTGTAAATATTGATGTTAAACAATGTAATATAGTGTTATAATTGGCTTACAACGTGTAACATAACCTAAAATGAATTAATTAGGTAAACTGATTAGACTTAGTTTAATTGGACCTTCATTTAGGCCCAAAAAGCTAATTAGCAAAAGAATTATCTAGATAGAAGAAAACTGTGCTCCTTTCTACTATTAGTAGTTATTCTTCTCTAGAACAAAATTACATTAAAGAGAAATTTACAACTACTCCTTCCAAATTCCAAACCCAACCAAAACCCAAATTAAAAGCAACAACTATGTTGCAAAACCAAATGATATGAAGGCAGTCATCTTTCAAAACCACGGATTTATTCTATCTTGTTTTAGATTTGTGAATTTTATCCTACTGTACATTCAAATCTCTTTGCATGTTATTGTAATGGTTTCAACATGTTCTTTAAAGCATTCTTAAGCTAAAAAACCTCAAATTTGCATCCGATTCTCACTTTTATTTTGCAAAATCGCCAAAGAGTTGAGTATTCTCATACTTTCTAGTTGAATCATAAAGATTGTGTAGTTAATGTTGATTTCACTTCACTGTAAATTCAGTTTACTAATTTCTGAAGTTTACATTCAAATTTGTACTTCTTTCCAAATTTGAAAGCTCATATCTCTCTTGTTTTTTGTCTTATTTGTGTCAGACTTTTTTAAATTGATAGTATTATCGTTGAAGTATAGCCACATTTTCAGGTCATTTCCACCCCATAAATTATAGAAACTTATTGTCAAATTTTGAGTCAGAGCATGCTTTCCTCGGCTATTTGCAATGAAATTTAGCTGAGTCCAACTTATTGATCTTATATCTCTCCTGTTTCTTGTCGAATTGTTTTCATTATTTATTGTAGGTGGCATTTTCAAAATGTACGCATATAAAATTTCAAAGCTTTTACGATACTGTAACTAGCTGAAAACTTACATGGAAATTTGGAATTTGAGCATATTTTGCTCCAACTGTTTTCAGTGAAATCTGGCTTTATGTCCAACTTTATGACCTTATATCTCTCTCACTTCTTATCGAATTATATTCATACTTTTTGGTTGAAAGTATAGTGATGAACAATTATCTTGTAAAATTTCAAATCTTTTATACTTTGTAACTATTCGAAAACTTGTCAGGAACTTTGAATCGAAGCATATTTTGCTCTAGCTGTTTACAGTTAAATTTGGTCACGAGTCCAAGTTTGTGGCTTTATTTCTCTTTTGTTTACAATCTTATTATGTTTATTCTTTTTCGATTGAAGGTACTAATTTTAAACTATATGAATTTAAAATTTCAAGGTTTTTAGAACTCTGTAACTAGTTGAATAATTGTCTGGAATTTTGAATCGGAGCATGTTTTGCCTTAGCCGAAAATTTCTGAGTTGCTTCACATGGATTCTTATAGAAAAATTTCGATGTTGTTTTAGATTGGAATAAACCTAAATAGAAAACAGTCAATATCACTAATCCGTGTTTCAGACTGGTAAGTTTTATGTGATTTTTGTATGTTAATTTCATGAATGATTTTGTGAATTTGTTGACACTATGCACATTTTTATAAGTCAATTTTTAGAGTTTGTTGCTATATACACTATTGCTTTAAAATAAATGTTTCTAAGTATTTTTAAAACTATAATTATCTCAATGCTATATAATAGACAATATTTTGCAAAATATAGAGATTTTCGAAGAAACAAATTCCAAATGATTTCAAAATTATTTTAAAGACTTATTTTCTTGGACCAAGTATTTTCAAATCGAAAACTACACATTTTTACATCTTTAAGAGAACTAGGAAATGATCTAAATAATATAATAAACTATGTAATATGAGACACGTTGGTTAATTTTATCAGTTATTTCTAGACTTATTCAATTGAAGTTATTTTTCAATTTTGAAGTAGGCTGACTAATAATAAATTTATAAGTGAAATGTAGAGTACGGGATTTGTTTTCACTATAAAGATTACTGTTTGGGAGTCTGTGACACATCTTATTGTTGTTATTGCCAATACTTGGACTATTTGGTCAAATACAAAAATATGAAGCTATTGGGCTAATCACAAAATATTTGGCCTTATTTGAGTCTATTGGTCTCCTATAAATAGTACCTAGTAGGCTGTTGGGCCACTTATTGGACTGTTAGACACTTTTTACATAGCAATTGGGCTAATCATTAGACTATTGGGTCTTATTCTTTACATTGTTGCTTTTCTAGATTTCTTTACATTGATTTCTAGAATTTAGATGATTTATAAATGTTTTCATCTAGGACTATCAATGGATACCCAAAATATTCGAAATTCATCCGCATCCGAAAAGAGGATAAATATCTAATATCTAGAAAAACAAATGCGGATGCGGATATAGGCATATCTACATTCAAAAATTATCCGTCCATTTTTTTCCTAATTATAGCTTAAATTTTGTGTATTTTAACATAATTTAATATAATAATCTATTATTTTGTAATGTTAAAAGTCTATAAAACGCATGCTAATTGCTTAAAATTGTATATTATCATTAAGTATATTTATTTTTAGCATTTTTGGTAATCAACTTGGTTGAAAAAGCTTTATATTTAGCTAAAAATTCATTTATGTTCATTGATTTATTAACCGTTGGCAGAGCAGATAATTATCTGATATCCTCCGTATCTGCGGATGTAGATACTCGACATCCGAAAACGATTTTGGATGCAGATGCAGATATGGCAGTATCCTCATCTGAAAGTATCTGTTTACAGCCCTATTTTCATCATGGTTATTGATGTTAGTTATCTATATAGCATGAGCATTATCATTTTATTTATTTATGGTGATTTCATTCCTATTGATTCGAACTCTTGATTAGGATCCACCTATTATTGTTGTGATAATTTCCATCTTGTTTTCATGTGTTATATAATTACATACCGTTAGCTTAGCCATTGTGCTTAGCAATTTATTATCGATGGGACCCTTTATACCTTGTGATGATTAGTTGAAACTTGCTCATATAATCTATGACATCGAGAATTTGTGTCTTCACTTCTCTTTCGAGTTGTTAGCCTTTTCTAGGATATTAACTTTCATTAATTATATCCTAACTACTTTATTTTAGATTGGCTGACATGTGTATTACACGGGTCAGACCGAGTTTTACAGGTTCACATACGTAGTAGATACTAGTTTATTCAGCTTCTACATATGGATTTCTTATCACTTTTTGGATGCTTAGAAGTGTTTTGGTCTAATCGTTTACTTGTTCTACTTTTATGCTCTGATGTGTACTATATTCTTTTTGACTCGATGTACTTGTACGTAGTTTGTGTAACCACATACTCTTGTGTGATACTATGTATTGTATTGTAGTTGTATCCGTGTATATAGTTGTGTTTGCTATTCTATGTTACTTTTATAATTATGTTTTGTTTAGGATTGATCATCTCACCGACATGGTATTATATTAGGAAAGAATTAAATATGTCGGTCTACATGAGATAAGAAAAAAAAGGACATTAAGTCAATGTACATGATACTTGTTGAATGCAAGACTCACATATGGTCACCCTAACTAGCCCTATTCTCTGCACTAGCAGACATTATTACCTTGTAATATTTGTTGTCGGTGTGGTTCTTCGAATGTTATGTCACAGCATGGTATTAGAGTTGAATTCTGAATGAAACATTATAAACAATGGATAATATACAAAAAAAAAACACATCAAGGTATAGTATGAGTGTTAACATCACCCCTAATTGAAGTTGTCCTTAATCGAATCTTTAAGCTTTTCATGTCCCTTGGAGGTAGGTATAAGCGGGAATATGTCTAGGAATGCAATTTTAAATTCGTATTATTCCATTTGTTGAATTTAATTAATAATATCCTACTCAGATGACTATTCTTATCTTCTTTTAATCTTTCACTTAGCGGCTGAAAAGGATAAAGGAGACTTCTTAGGTGTTGGGCAAACCAGCGAACCACGCCTATAGGACATCTATTGTCTACTGACCATATGTTGATGCTTATCTGGATCACTCAACCTCTAGCTCACTCTTCTCCTCTGTGCAACTCCATATTTATGCATATGTGCAGTGATTTTTCCCATCTTGGTGGTAAGCTGTTTAAAGGCTTGGAGTCTCTATTAGAGGTTCATGCATGGCTCCGTACGTGTGAGTGCATCGTTAATCGCATGGATACATCCAACCACCACTTTGTCCTTGTTATAAAAGGCATGTTGCAAGAACGTATATTGGACTAGTATGAGTTGCTTGTTGTTGAGGTTTATGAGTTCACCCTTGAGTGGAAACTGTAACGACCCGCAAATCCGTGCTATCTGAGTTGACTAAAAACACCACACGTCCAACCCAAATAACACAGAAATACGAACCATTAATAGAAAGAAGATAGAGGATGAGAAATAGAAAGAAAGAAATATTAGAATAGAAGAAAAAAAATGAAGATCACAACTCACAGCGGAACGAATAAAATATATTATATAACATAACTTTTTGAAATACAAATCAGTAACTTTATATACATACCATCATCAGAGCACAACAGTCATTTCTGGAACAGTTATAAACACCTGTTTCCAGATACAAACAAGGTTCACAGCGGAATATATGATAGTCTATATCTAACTGGTGAAGCCTCCTGCTTCCAGCTCCTCCAATCGAATCTGTGAAATCCCGACTACTTGACTGCCCGTACAAATTTGGGCACCCTAGAGTTTAGGGAAAACAAAACAAAATAAACTCTGGGTCAGTCATGGGACTGGTGTGAGTAAACTCCAACCACTTGTTTAACTTTCAAAACCCTTTCGAAAGAAAAGATAATAGTAAGACCAGCCCACACATAAACATGGACGGTTTTTACCTTACTATAACCCCAAACACTTTGATACGAAAATCCAGTGATATTATAATAATGTCTACATCAAGTAGATAACCAAATAGCAGAGCGCTTGCATCTCACGCTCCACATATATAGTATAAAATCAAAAACCGCATGGCGCTTATTGGAGATTGGATTTCCAACATGACAAGGTATGGAACCACCTTCCGCTAGTGTATCTCTAGAGAGGAATACACTGGGTTCAACAAGAACATCTTGTAACCCGGCCCACACATGACCGACCACTCATTTCGCTTAAGTGTATCGAATGTATCTCACCAACGGTTGGGATCAGCAACCGTCTCCCGACTGGGACAGCATCGAATAGAATAAGAAATTAAATGAACCTCTAGATAGGTGATTATACATCCTAATGGGTGCGACCCACATAGCCATGCTGCCTACCCGATTTTTGTCCTTTCCCGGTTGTTGAGGCTTGAGGCTACGAATACTTACCATTCATTGATAGCACAATCACTTTGAATGCCACATTGCCAGATCCGTTAATCACTAGTTGAGTTTGCACAAATATCCTGGATATTATGCTAAGGGATAAATCCGTTGCAACCATATATATTCATACAGACCAACCCATTTGATCATTGGAAATACTCTGTCAGACATTCGTCCATATACGTTCGTTCTGGGACTGAACGAAACCGAAGGCACTATTTCTATTAATAGAAAGAGTCCTTGCACTTTACTCCGTCTTCAATATATTCAGCATACTTGGTTTGCAACGCTTATGCCGATACGGAGTGGTTCTTCGGATAATAATCCAACCGGTCTCTCCATATTGACAACGATGGTCAAAAACTTCGATAGTCTGTGATTTAACTATCAAATAAAAACAAGTGTTCATCCAACATATCAAACAAATCACTGGGCTCTTTAATTAATATTTCATTAATTAAATCACTTCTCTATTTTCTCTATCAATATTTGTTAACCAAATATTTCCAATAACCATATTGGTCCTTTACGCTATTTGGAAAGCATTTCCCAATATCACTTCCTTTATTTTCTATATATTAGAAAATATCTCTATTTGCAATTGGAAACAATTCCAATCACTTATCTCTATCCCGACTATTTTAATTATACTCGGGAAATATTTACTTGTTATATTTCCAAAATCCCATCACTTGGGTTTAAAACGAATGTTGTGTAAAACATCGTTACAACAACCCAAAATATTTTATTCAACTAACTCTTTTTCAAATACTTCTCTTCGAGACTGGATCTTGCTATTTATCCATTAAAAATGAAATCAATCAAGTTGGAGTAAAATTACCTCTCAGACCTTAACTGAAAACATCCTCAACTTCAAAACGGCAAAACCACTTACCTCGAATAAACACACTATACAATCCAATTACCCATTTTTAAAACATGTATAAAGTTCGCTTTCTATTTCCAATTTATAGATTTCCCTTTTTGTTTACAATATTCGAATTTTTATATTCACTTATCTATCGAATTCTATACGTCGATATAATGATTTCTAACTATCAAAATATGTTTAAAATATTCTAACTCCTTAAATTTACGGAAAATTTCGCCATAACCTCCCCTGTATCGGGAGCATCGGGAAATTTCAAATAGCTTTCCCGGTCCCTCTTATCTCAAAAGAAAAAGAAAAAGCCAAGCGGCTAGCCGATACGGCGCATAAAACCTCATATATGAATTTAAACATGTACCTTTTTGTTGGGCACACAAATTAAAATCTTCATATACTTCATCATGTACCTGTCTAACACATGTTCACCTGTTTTCAATTCAATTCAATACCATTTAATCATTTGAATTCAGTTTCGCCCATTTATTCTTTAATTAGTCATTTTGCTTATTTCACCTCTTTGTTGAACATAACATGTTCAAACAAAAAATTTAACTTGCTCACAACCAAATTTAATTTTTATTTCAATTCTAGTTCTCTTTTCTATTTCGAATATAAATTTTCAAATCGAATTCACTTATTTAAGGCCCAAGATTAATTCAATATCTCATTTACTAATTCCTATTTGAATTAGGTAAATTCTATTCAAAGTCAAAAAAAATCTGATTTCTGTTTCAAAATCAAATTCATTACTTCACTTGAGTTCACATATATTTTATAACTCAAATCTGAAATTTTCTAAATAGAAATTCGGATTTTATTTGCTTAAAATCCTTTTATAAAATGAAATAAACCGTTATGGTTTTTAAATAGTTCTGGCGCTGTTTTTCTGAAAATTTGATTTTGACATAACTCAAAATCTATTCGATGACATCCAGATTTTTCTCTTTCATTAGAAAACTATTGTCAAACCGGTCCTGACGTTTCTTGTTTCAAAGAGATCCGACTCCAATTGAGTCCTGTATACTCGATTGAAGTTCGAATCGCTATTTTTCGAACTGCAGCGCTGCGGCGAGTTCGTTTTAATTATATTTATATATATAAACCTTTAAACTTTTCTAAAATGAATTCAACTCCATTTAACTCTATTTGAATTTCTTGATTCAAATTCCAATCTCACTTTTATTTGAATTCTATATTCAAATTCCAATTCCTTTTCTATTTGATATTCAAATTCAATACTTGAATTTCTATTTGAATTCCCTATATTCAAATTCTATGTTTGAATTCATTTGAATTCTCTTATTCAAACTCTATATTTAAATTCCATTTGAACTTCTATATTCCAATTTCTATATTTGAATTCTATTGAAATTCAAATTTTCAAACTCCTTTTTAAATTCTATATTCAAAATTCCATAGTTTAAAACCCATTTGAATTTCATATTCAAATCCCATAGAATAAATCCTATTTGAATTCAATTTGAATCTCTTATATTCAAATTTCATTTTCCATTTCCATTTGAATTCTAATATTCAAATTCATCTCCAACCCTATTTGAATTCTAATATTCAAACTTATTTTTAACACCATTTGAATTTCTTCACTCAAATCCATTTGAATTCCCTTGAATTCAAATTCTATTTCAAAACCATTTGGATTTCCTATTTTGAAATCCTATTTGAAATTCTATTTCCAATTCTACTTTGAAAATCCTATTTCAAAGTTTATTTCAAATTCTATTTTGAAATTCTACATGCAAATCTCTATTTGAATTTCTTTATTCGAATTCCTTTGAATTCAAATTTTATTTTAATTCCTTGAATTCAAATTCTATTTTTCGTTCTAACTTCGTCTATTCAAATTCTATTTGAACTTCTATTTGAATTTCTAATATTCAATCTCCTTTTAAAATTCGAATATTTAAACTCCTTTTCTAATTCTACTATTCAAATGTTATACTCAAATTTCATTTGAGTTATATATTTAAAAATTTCATTTCACATCCTATTTTGAAATTTCATTTCAAATTCCAATTTCTCACTTGTATTTCTATTTCTGAATTATCAAATGATAATTCTTTTCACTTCATTTATAACTTCGTTATAAAAGAACTATTTATAGACTTCGTTTAAAAAGAAACTACTTGTTTTATTTTTCAAAAAAACAAGTTTATATTTTCATTTCCATTTAAAATTTAAATTCTATTTAAAAATAGAATTTTCCCTTTTAAAATCTCAAATATCCTTTTAATTGGCCCAGTGATATTTAAACCAATCAAATCACCTAAATTTCAATCATTTGGTTTTTAACACATCATATATGAATATATATGAAATCAAACAAACAACAAACAAATAATATATTTTTGAGGAATCCAGTTGGATTCCTCCAACCTGTTTTCCTGCATCCACAGATGTTAGCACATAAATAATACCCATTCTGCTTCGTGGCAGAATATCGTGGTATAGAAGGTCATCCACTAATCATAGCGTGGGGCGTATAGGGTAATCATCCGCTATGAAACTGCGGGCATCCGCTAATGAGACTGCGGGAATCCAACCAATCAATCAACCCAATATATATATATATAATAGCCTAAATAACTAATATATATAAAGCAAGCAGAAAAATCCAAACGAGCAACAACAATTATTTTTAACGAAATAAAAATAATTATAAATAAAAGGTGAGTGAGATTTACTCACCTGGTTTTATGATTTCGATTTATTCTGATTCCATCCTATTCCAATGTGAAGCATTTCTCGATACGATCTCAACATACTTTATTCCATCTGATTCTCTTCTTCCTCGCTGCTAACCTCCTTAAAGGCCTGTTGCTTTTCTTCCTAGAATCGAACACTTAATTCCCTTCTAACTTGGCCACTACATCACCTGCTTGCCAACCGAGGATATAACCGACTGTTTCAACTTCACTTGCCCTCAAACTCACGCATCTCAACTCACGCATCTCTTTACACAAGACAATCAAACTCCCTTTTGTTCAATTCACTTCCAGCGTTAGCATCCCCCAACAATTCACAGTATTCCATTACTCAAACCGCACCCCTCAACTACATCTACAACCAAAATCCTACTACTGATACCAATCGATGATTCCCTCCCTTGAAGCCCGTGCTCAATACCCAACAGCCACCGTTCTGCTCACATCCCCTTTTTAACACCCAGGTCGTCCAAAACCAAAGTCCAAGACTCACGGTAACACCACTTCGAACATCACTAACCCATCATCGCACCCCTTTCCGAAATCGCGAGCTCCCCCTGGGTGGTTTCGAGCTTCTGAGGGCTCAAAAAAATCAATCACAGTTTGCGATTTTGTTTAGATTTCATTCTTCATTTTTTTTTTATTGGAGTCCGCTTTTGATTACCGAGGAAAAGAAATGGAGGAAAGGGAAATCCAATTGTCAGTGGTTTTTGAGATAGAAAGGAATACGAGGGCGAGCTTGAATATATACACGCGAATGAGGGAACAAATCGTACGAGGAAATAAAAATCATGTTTCTTAGGTCTTTAAGGAGGGAGACATTACGGAAATGAGCATTAAAGGAGGAGAAAGAACAGTTTGCTCGAGAAAACAAAGCAGTTGCGTGATTTGATAAATTAGGTCGGCCTGCCTACTTAAGGACAACCTTATAAATATAAAATAAATTTTAATTTTAATTTTAATTTAATAACTTAAATTATCTCATGGTCCCCGAACCATTATTTTCACTTGACGATCGACATCTCTAAGTTATACTGATATTCTGAAATTAACGAATCTGATTCTACAATTAAATTTGACTATATAGAAAAGATAACGATTTAAATTAACGATTTAAACTAAATTAGATTCAACATATAAATCGATTCCAAACAATTCAATTTATCGAAAATAAATTATTATTATCGTTCTAATTCAATACAGAATTTTATATTAGTCAACTGAATTGTTTCAATTCAGTTTTAACTCTGAATTCACTTGTTACCATTCATATCAAATATATAAAATTCATTTGCATTTATAATTCGGTATTTAAAACAAATTTAAATGTTCGTTATAAATCGACGAAAAATCCGGGACGTTACATTCCTTCCCCCTTAAAAGAATTTCGTCCCCGAAATTACTAAGGCAGAAGAAATGCTACTAGCCTATTACTTTCCACTTATGTTGAAACTCCACTCCTTATTTCAATAAATTTTATTCTAACAAAACATTTGGTTTCTCATTCACATGCATTCAAATTGATTCTAAATCAATTTATTTACTTGATTTATTTAACTTGTTTTAAGTTAAATTTTAATTCCAGAATTCAAATTCCTGGGTTTTTTATCCCAAGTCCTTTTGAGATAATATATAAATATGAACATAAATTTATTCCTATCACAAATTCAAAACATTTGAATTTTCAAACAGATTTCCAACAAAATTTTCTAAGGTAGAAATCCATCACTTAGAAACTCGAAAATGAACACTGATGATGTTGCAATCATCATCAGAATTATTTCCCAGCCACTGAAGTGAGTTCAGTGCTTTATTATTTCAAAATCCATCTAAAATGATTTTCTTTCAAATCCTTTTAAAACAAATCTATATTATTTTAATATACTTTGAAAAAATATTTTTCAACTTCCCAGGATTTTGAATTCTTAATTCTGGTTTGAATTTAATTCTAATTTATCTCATTTGTATATTTAATTTCTATACAAATTCTATTTTGGTTATAAACAACCATTCCAATTTTTATAATCTCGTTTGATTATAATCCTAACAATCAACACATCCATATAATATAATGATCTCAAAAATCATTCTTTCTATATCAAAATATAATTTTGGGTAAAATTATTTCATTTACCCACTTTAAAACAATATCGTGTTCAATCTTCTGTTCAAGCGTTTAGAAATTCCTATCGACTTCGTGGCGTCCCACTATTCGATCAGAATTCATAAACCACTCAACAGACTAGCCAACACAATATAAAATAACCTTTATATCAGTTTACAAATACGCTCTCTCGTATATATACACTCAACTCATTCTAGGGTACTACTGACCCTATCTCTAATGAGCACATGCCACACAAGCCTAGGTATTCGCTCAACCTGGCTCTGATACCACCTGTAACGACCCGCAAATCCGTGCTATCTGAGTTGACTAAAAACACCACACGTCCAACCCAAATAACACAGAAATACGAACCATTAATAGAAAGAAGATAGAGGATGAGAAATAGAAAGAAAGAAATATTAGAATAGAAGAAAAAAACGAAGATCACAACTCACAGCGGAACGAATAAAATATATTATATAACATAACTTTTTGAAATACAAATCAGTAACTTTATATACATACCATCATCAGAGCACAACAGTCATTTCTGGAACAGTTATAAACACCTGTTTCCAGATACAAACAAGGTTCACAGCGGAATATATGATAGTCTATATCTAACTGGTGAAGCCTCCTGCTTCCAGCTCCTCCAATCGAATCTGTGAAATCCCGACTACTTGACTGCCCGTACAAATTTGGGCACCCAAGAGTTTAGGGAAAACAAAACAAAATAAACTCTGGGTCAGTCATGGGACTGGTGTGAGTAAACTCCAACCACTTGTTTAACTTTCAAAACCCTTTCGAAAGAAAAGATAATAGTAAGACCAGCCCACACATAAACATGGACGGTTTTTACCTTACTATAACCCCAAACACTTTGATACGAAAATCCAGTGATATTATAATAATGTCTACATCAAGTAGATAACCAAATAGCAGAGCGCTTGCATCTCACGCTCCACATATATAGTATAAAATCAAAAACCGCATGGCGCTTATTGGAGATTGGATTTCCAACATGACAAGGTATGGAACCACCTTCCGCTAGTGTATCTCTAGAGAGGAATACACTGGGTTCAACAAGAACATCTTGTAACCCGGCCCACACATGACCGACCACTCATTTCGCTTAAGTGTATCGAATGTATCTCACCAACGGTTGGGATCAGCAACTGTCTCCCGACTGGGACAGCATCGAATAGAATAAGAAATTAAATGAACCTCTAGATAGGTGATTATACATCCTAATGGGTGCGACCCACATAGCCATGCTGCCTGCCCGATTTTTGTCCTTTCCCGGTTGTTGAGGCTTGAGGCTACGAATACTTACCATTCATTGATAGCACAATCACTTTGAATGCCACATTGTCAGATCCGTTAATCACTAGTTGAGTTTGCACAAATATCCTGGATATTATGCTAAGGGATAAATCCGTTGCAACCATATATATTTATACAGACCAACCCATTTGATCATTGGAAATACTCTGTCAGACATTCGTCCATATACGTTCGTTCTGGGACTGAACGAAACCGAAGGCACTATTTCTATTAATAGAAAGAGTCCTTGCACTTTACTCCGTCTTCAATATATTCAGCATATAGGTTTGCAATGCTTATGCCGATACGGAGTGGTTCTTCGGATAATAATCCAACCGGTCTCTCCATATTGACAACGATGGTCAAAAACTTCGATAGTCTGTGATTTAACTATCGAATAAAAACAAGTGTTCATCCAACATATCAAACAAATCACTGGGCTCTTTAATTAATATTTCATTAATTAAATCACTTCTCTATTTTCTCTATCAATATTTGTTAACCAAATATTTCCAATAACCATATTGGCCCTTTACGCTATTTGGAAAGCATTTCCCAATATCACTTCCTTTATTTTCTATATATTAGAAAATATCTCTATTTGCAATTGGAAACAATTCCAATCACTTATCTCTATCCCGACTATTTTAATTATACTCGGGAAATATTTACTTGTTATATTTCCAAAATCCCATCACTTGGGTTTAAAACGAATGTTGTGTAAAACATCGTTACAACAACCCAAAATATTTTATTCAACTAACTCTTTTTCAAATACTTCTCTTCGAGACTGGATCTTGCTATTTATCCATTAAAAATGAAATCAATCAAGTTGGGGTAAAATTACCTCTCAGACCTTAACTGAAAACATCCTCAACTTCAAAACGGCAAAACCACTTACCTCGAATAAACACACTATACAATCCAATTACCCATTTTTAAAACATGTATAAAGTTCGCTTTCTATTTCCAATTTATAGATTTCCCTTTTTGTTTACAATATTCGAATTTTTATATTCACTTATCTATCGAATTCTATACGTTGATATAATGATTTCTAACTATCAAAATATGTTTAAAATATTCTAACTCCTTAAATTTCCGGAAAATTTCGCCATAACCTCCCCTGTATCGGGAGCATAGGGAAATTTCAAATAGCTTTCCCGGTCCTTCTTATCTCAAAAGAAAAAGAAAAAGCCAAGCGGCTAGCCGATACGGCGCATAAAACCTCATATATGAATTTAAACATGTACCTTTTTGTTGGGCACACAAATTAAAATCTTCATATACTTCATCATGTACCTGTCTAACACATGTTCACCTGTTTTCAATTCAATTCAATACCATCTAATCGTTTGAATTCAGTTTCGCCCATTTATTCTTTAATTAGTCATTTTGCCTATTTCACCTCTTTGTTGAACATAACATGTTCAAACAAAAAATTTAACTTGCTCACAACCAAATTTAATTTCAATTTCAATTCTAGTTCTCTTTTCTATTTCGAATATAAATTTTCAAATCGAATTCACTTATTTAAGGCCCAAGATTAATTCAATATCTCATTTACTAATTCCTATTTGAATTAGTTAATTCTATTCAAAGTCAAAAAAATCTGATTTCTGTTTCAAAATCAAATTCATTACATCACTTGAGTTCACATATATTTTATAACTCAAATCTGAAATTTTCTAAATAGAAATTCGGATTTTATTTGCTTAAAATCCTTTTATAAAATGAAATAAACCGTTATGGTTTTTAAATAGTTTTGGCGCTGTTTTTCTGAAAATTTGATTTTGACATAACTCAAAATCTATTCGATGACATCCAGATTTTTCTCTTTCATTAGAAAACTATTGTCAAACCGGTCCTGAGGTTTCTTGTTTCAAAGAGATCCGACTCCAATTGAGTCCTGTATACTCGATTGAAGTTCGAATCGCTATTTTTCGAACTGCAGCGCTGCGGCGAGTTCGTTTTAATTATATTTATATATATAAACCTTTAAACTTTTCTAAAATGAATTCAACTCCATTTAACTCTATTTGAATTTCTTGATTCAAATTCCAATCTCACTTTTATTTGAATTCTATATTCAAATTCCAATTCCTTTTCTATTTGATATTCAAATTCAATACTTGAATTTCTATTTGAATTCCCTATATTCAAATTCTGTGTTTGAATTCATTTGAATTCTCTTATTCAAACTCTATATTTAAATTCCATTTGAACTTCTATATTCCAATTTCTATATTTGAATTCTATTGAAATTCAAATATTCAAACTCCTTTTTAAATTCTATATTCAAAATTCCATAGTTTAAAACCCATTTGAATTTCATATTCAAATCCCATAGATTAAATCCTATTTGAATTCAATTTGAATCTTTTATATTCAAATTTCATTTTCCATTTCCATTTGAATTCTAATATTCAAATTCATCTCCAACCCCATTTGAATTCTAATATTCAAACTTATTTTTAACACCATTTGAATTTCTTCACTCAAATCCATTTGAATTCCCTTGAATTCAAATTCTATTTCAAAACCATTTGGATTTCCTATTTTGAAATCCTATTTGAAATTCTATTTCCAATTCTACTTTGAAAATCCTATTTCAAAGTTTATTTCAAATTCTATTTTGAAATTCTACATGCAAATCTCTATTTGAATTTCTTTATTCGAATTCCTTTGAATTCAAATTTTATTTTAATTCCTTGAATTCAAATTCTATTTTTCGTTCTAACTTCGTCTATTCAAATTCTATTTGAACTTCTATTTGAATTTCTAATATTCAATCTCCTTTTAAAATTCGAATATTTAAACTCCTTTTCTAATTCTACTATTCAAATGTTATACTCAAATTTCATTTGAGTTATATATTTAAAAATTTCATTTCACATCCTATTTTGAAATTTCATTTCAAATTCCAATTTCTCACTTGTATTTATATTTCTGAATTATCAAATGATAATTCTTTTCACTTCATTTATAACTTCGTTATAAAAGAACTATTTATAGACTTCGTTTAAAAAGAAACTACTTGTTTTATTTTTCAAAAAAACAAGTTTATATTTTCATTTCCATTTAAAATTTAAATTCTATTTAAAAATAGAATTTTCCCTTTTAAAATCTCAAATATCCTTTTAATTGGCCCAGTGATATTTAAACCAATCAAATCACCCAAATTTCAATCATTTGGTTTTTAACACATCATATATGAATATATATGAAATCAAACAAACAACAAACGAATAATATATTTTTGAGGAATCCAGTTGGATTCCTCCAACCTGTTTTCCTGCATCCACAAATGTTAGCACATAAATAATACCCATTCTGCTTCGTGGCAGAATATCGTGGTATAGAAGGTCATCCACTAATCATAGTGTGGGGCGTATAGGGTAATCATCCGCTATGAAACTGCGGGCATCCGCTAATGAGACTGCGGGAATCCAACCAATCAATCAACCCAATATATATATATATATATATATATATATATATAAAAAAAATAGCCTAAATAACTAATATATATAAAGCAAGCAGAAAAATCCAAACGAGCAACAACAATTATTTTTAATGAAATAAAAATAATTATAAATAAAAGGTGAGTGAGATTTACTCACCTGGTTTTATGATTTCGATTTATTCTGATTCCATCCTATTCCAATGTGAAGCATTTCTCGATACGATCTCAACATACTTTGTTCCATCTGATTCTCTTCTTCCTCGCTGCTAACCTCCTTAAAGGCATGTTGCTTTTCTTCCTAGAATCGAACACTTAATTCCCTTCTAACTTGGCCACTACATCACCTGCTTGCCAACCGAGGATATAACCGACTGTTTCAACTTCACTTGCCCTCAATTTCACGCATCTCAACTCACGCATCTCTTTACACAAGACAATCAAACTCCCTTTTGTTCAATCCACTTCCAGCGTTAGCATCCCCCAACAATTCACAGTATTCCATTACTCAAACCGCACCCCTCAACTACATCTACAACCAAAATCCTACTACTGATACCAATCGATGATTCCTTCCCATGAAGCCCGTGCTCAATACCCAACAGCCACTGTTCTGCTCACATCCCCTTTTTAACACCCAGGTCGTCCAAAACCAAAGTCCAAGACTCACGGTAACACCACTTCGAACATCACTAACCCACCATCGCACCCCTTTCCGAAATCGCGAGCTCCCCCTGGGTGGTTTCGAGCTTCTGAGGGCTCAAAAAAATCAATCGCAGTTTGCGATTTTGTTTAGATTTCATTCTTCATTTTTTTTATTGGAGTCTGCTTTTGATTACCGAGGAAAAGAAATGGAGGAAAGGGAAATCCAATTGTCAGTGGTTTTTGAGATAGAAAGGAATACGAGGGCGAGCTTGAATATATACACGCGAATGAGGGAACAAATCGTACGAGGAAATAAAAATCATGTTTCTTAGGTCTTTAAGGAGGGAGACATTACGGAAATGAGCATTAAAGGAGGAGACAGAACAGTTTGCTCGAGAAAACAAAGCAGTTGCGTGATTTGATAAATTAGGTCGGCCTGCCTACTTAAGGACAACCTTATAAATATAAAATAAATTTTGATTTTAATTTAATAACTTAAATTATCTCATGGTCCCTGAACCATTATTTTCACTTGACGATCGACTTCTCTAAGTTATACTGATATTATGAAATTAACGGATCTGATTCTACAATTAAATTTGACTATATAGAAAAGATAACGATTTAAATTAACGATTTAAACTAAATTAGATTCAACATATAAATCGATTCCAAACAATTCAATTTATCGAAAATAAATTATTATTATCGTTCTAATTCAATACAGAATTTTATATTAGTCAACTGAATTGTTTCAATTCAGTTTTAACTCTGAATTCACTTGTTACCGTTCATATCAAATATATAAAATTCATTTGCATTTATAATTCGGTATTTAAAACAAATTTAAATGTTCGTTATAAATCGACGAAAAATCCGGGACGTTACAGAAACAGGTCAAGGAATGTTTCGAGCTCAAATTCATTCCTAAGTCCGAGAAGGCCAGTTTAGCTAGACGTTCCTTGAGTTCCAAATATGGTTACGAGCATGTCAGCACTTCTTGCGAGAAGAATCTCAAGTTTGTTTTGGACCTCAAGAAATGTTTGAAGAAATCTCTTATGTTGCAAATTAAGCTATCCTTTGAAGAATTGGTTGATGCAGTGTTTAATTTTGAATGATTAAAATGGAAAAGGACCATTGCGACAAAGCCGAGATTTGTAAGAATCCAAACAAAAATGAATATCCTTTTCACAAATCTAATCCATTTACACCAAAGAAGAATAAAAAAACCATTTGTCCCTGTTGTAATGACCCGCAAATCCCTACTATCTGAGTCGACTAATAACACCACACATCCAACCCGAATTGCACAGAAATACGAATCATTATCAGAAAGAAGTTAGGGGATGAGAAATAGAAAGAAATGTTAGAAGAGAAGAAAACAAAGAAGACAAATCTCACAGTGGAACGAATAAAATATATTATATAACATATCTTTTGAAATACAAATCAGTAACTTTATATACATACCATCATCATAGCATAAGAGTTATTCCTGGAACAGTTATAAACACCTGTTTCGGGATACCACATAGCACACAGCGGAAATATGATAGTCTATAGCTAACAGATGAAGCCTCCTGCTTCAAGCTCCTCCAAGTGAATCTGTAAAATCCCGACTACTTGACTGCCTATACAAATATGGGCACCAAAGAGTTTAGGGAAAACAAAATAAAATAAACTCTGGGTTAGTCATGGGACTGGCATGAGTAAACTCCAACCATTTGTTTAACTTTCAAAATCCTTTCGAAAGAAAAGATAATAGTAGGACTAGCCCACACATAAACATGGACGGTTTTTACCTTACTATATCCCAAAACACTTTGATACGAAAATCCAATGATATTATAATAGTGTCCAAATTAAATAAATAACAATCTAGCGGAACGCTTGCATCTCACGCTCCATATATAATATAAAATCAAAAACCGCAAGGCTCTTATTGGAGATTGGATTCCGACTATGATAAGGTATGGAACCACCTTCCAATAGTGTATCTCTAGAGAGGAATACACTGGGTTCAACAAGAACGTCTTGCAACCTGGCCCAAACATGACCAACCACTCATTTCGCTTGAGTGTATCGAATGTATATCACCAACGGTTGAGATCAACAACCGTTTCCCGAATGGGACAGCATCGAATAGAATAAGGAATTAAATGAATTTCTCTAGATAGGTGATAATACACCATAATGGGAGCGACCCACATAGCCATGCTGCCTGCCTGATTTTTGTCATTTCCCAGTTGCTGAGGCCTGAGGCTACGATTACTTGCAATTCATTTATAACACAATCACTATCAATACCACATGGTTAGATCCGTTAATCATTAATTGATTTGCATAAATATATTCTAGATATTATGCCAAGAGAATAAGTTCTCCGCCACCATGTATATTTATATAGACCAACATATGCGATCATTGGAAATACTCTATCAGACATTCGTCCATTTACGTTCGTTCTGGGATTGAATGAAACTGAAGGCACCATTTCTATTAATAGAAAAAGTGCTTGCACTTTACTCCATCGTCGATTATCTTCATATAATCTGATTCGTAACATTACTGCCAATACAGAGTGGTTCTCGGATAATAATCCAACCGGTCTCTCCATATTGACAACGATATTGGAAAACACTTCGATAGTTGGTTATTTATCTATCGAAGAAAAACAAACATTCATTCATCACATCGAACAATCACTGGCCCCGTTAATTAATATTTCATTAATTAAATCATTTCTCCGTTTCCTTATCAATATCTGTTAACTCAATATTTTCCATAATCATCTTGTTGGCCTCTTACGCTATTTGAAAAACATTTCCACATGTCGCCTTCTTTTATTTTCTATACTTAGATAATATATGCTATTTATAATTGGAAAACATTCCAATTACTTATCTCTTCCACGACCATTCATTTATTTCTATACTCAGGAAATATTTATTTTTATATTTTCAAATTTCCACTTACTTGGGTTGAAACGAATGTTGTGTAAAACATCGTTACAACAACCCAAAATACTGCATTCAACTAACTCTTATTCAAACATTTCTCTTTGAGACTGGATCTTCCTATTTATTGGTTCAAAATGAAATCAAACAAGTTGGGGTATAACTACCTCTCAGACCTTGACTGAAAACATCCTTAACTTCAAAACGGACAAGACCACTTACCTCGAATAATCAACATCATAAAACCAATTATTCATTTTTAAACCCGCATACGTTTCTCTTTCTAATTTTATCAGATTTAATTATAGATTTCCCTTTTGTTTATAACATTCTATTTTAATTTTGTTTCCTTATCGAATTATATATGTATCCAAATATCGATTCATAGTTATCAAAATCTCTTAAAAATATTCTAATTCCTTAAATTTCCAGAAAATTTCGCCATAACCTCCTTTGTACCAGTCGATAGTTCAAACCTCAACTCACCTCTCTAGGCCTTTCCATTTAAAAAGAAAATCAAAAGGCCAAGTGGCTCGCCGATTCGGCACATAAAACCACATATGGAATTTAACCATTTACCTTTTTGTCGGGCACACAAATTATAATCTTCATATACATCATTTCATACCTATCAAACCCATATACTTCCATTCCTAATTTATTCCAACTCAATCTGATCATTTTAACCCCATTCGTTAATTTATTCTTTAATTAGCTTGTTTGCTCATTTCATTTTTTATTTGAACATATCACGTTCAAATAAAATTTTAACTTTATTATTACCAATCAAATCCCATTTTCAATTCAAATTTCATATTCGATTTCGAAAATGAATTTACAAACCAGTTTTCCGATCCAAAGTTCAATTCCGATTTTAAATTCCATTAATTAATTTTTCTTCAAATTAGTTAATTCAATTCAACAATTAAAAATCTGATAGTTGTTTCAAAAATCATTTCACTTACTTCACTGGAGTTCATATCTCCAGTCTGGAATTTTCTAATGGCAACTCGGATTTTATTTACTAAACTCCTTTTATTTATTTAAATAAACTGTTATTTTAAATAAACTTATATTTTTCTGAAAATTTGATTTTGACATAACTCAATATCTATTCGACGAAACCCATATTTTTCTCTTCCCTTAGAAAACTATTATCTAATTGGTCCTGACGGTTCTTGTTTCAAAGAATTCGGACTTAATTTGAGTTCTATATACTCAATTGAAATTCGAAACGCCAATTTACGAACCGTTGCGCTGCGTGGAGTTCGTTTCAATTATACTTATATATATAATCGCTTAAATTTCGTTTATAATAAATTCAACTCCATTCTGAAATATTTTTAATATATATCAAATCAGTTTCCCAACTCAACATAATATTTTCGATTATCTATAATTGTAAATTTTTTACTCGGTAATATATTTATTTATACTTCAAACTTCTATATTTAATTCCAATTCCTTTTATAAATAAATTATTTATAAAATTCGATATAATCGAATTTCAATTATAAACCTGTTGAATTCTTCTCAATTCAGCTTATATTCCGAATTCCGAAATATAATCAATCGTTTTGTTTCAAAACACTTCCCAATTTACTTTTAAATTCCTATTTGAATTTAAATGGTTTAAATTATCCAAATGATAATTTATTTCACCAAATTTATAACACTATTTATAAATTCAACTTCCTTGTTTCATATATTTAAACAAGTTCCCTTTTCAAATTTCTATTTGAACTCCATCCCTTTGATATTCTGAATTATGGAATAAAAATTGTTGTTCCCTTTCGAATGATTTCAAATTCTATTTTTAAATTCATATTTGAATTTAAATATTCAAATTATCTCTTAATAATTAATTTATTATATTTATAAACACCATTTTGTAAATTTCCTTGTTTTATATTTAAATAAGTCTATTTCGAAATCTATTTATAATAACTTATATATAACACCCAATTTATTTTCATATTCAATTTGACTTCTATTTAAATATATTCGAATTAATCGAATTCAAATCATAAATCCTTATGGATTTATTTTAATTCAATTTATATTCTGAACATCAGAATAAATTTCATCGTTTATTTGTTTAAAACGATTTCCCCATTTTTATTTTTAAATTCACATTTGAATTTAAATATTCAAATTATCCAATGATAATTTTTCCACTATATTTATAAACACCGTTTATAAATTCAGTTCAATTCAATTCCCCGATTATCGAATGCAAATCATTCCATTTCATTCATAAACACCATTTATAAATTTACTTAAATTTGTTATTTAATTTATAAACACCATTTATAAATTCAATACTTGTTTATATTTTTCAAAAAAAGTAAATATTCCTTAGCCTATACGAAATTCAAATTCTATTTTAGAAAAATAGAATTTTCCTTTTAAATCTAAAAATCCCTTTTCACAATATTTTTATAAATTAACATTTTTGCCCCGTGATATTTAAACATCCAAAACGCTCAATTATCAAATCACGGGTTTTATAACACATCATCCTTGATAATATATATGAATACAAACAAATAATAATAGTTTTGAGGAATACAGTTGGATCCCTTCAACCTGGTTTCCTACATCCACAGATGTTAGCCAACATAAATAATACCCATCCTGCTTCTGGGCAGGATATCGCGGTATAGAAGGTTATCCAGTATCATAGCGTGGGGCGTATAAGGTCATCCGCTAATGATACTGCGGGCATCCGCTAATGGTGCTACGGGAAATATCCAACAACTAATATATATGTAATAACGAAAAACACCAAGCCTAAATAACTAATATATTTATATAGAATAGCCACAAAAAATTTAAATGCATCCAAGCAACCAACAAATTATTTTAACGATAAAATACATTTAAATAAATTTCCGAATGAGAATTACTCAATAGGTTTTATCTTTGTGACTTATCATTAATTTCATCTAATTTTAAATGAGTGTTTAAAATTAGACAAAAATCCCCATTAGCCCTAAATTATTCCAATGCGAGGTCTACGCCTATGAGAACCCAACGGACTTCATTTTCATGTAATCATGACCGCATATGAACAATATAAATTTATCACAAATTTATACTTTTATTTAATTAAAAACAAATTATAAAATTAATAACTTCCTTTATTAAATTTAAATTACCTAATTAGCTCCTTAATTCCTTGTCTATAATTAATCTTCTAAACTTACTGACCATTTCAGTTTAACTATCTAAAGTATATTGTTACATAACATGATTCTCTAATGACTAGTAAAAATATTAATTTAGTTAACTAAGTCATTACCTTATTTAAGAACCACTTAGGTTCCAACAAAAGAGGAGGTTGAATCTGACTTGCTCCTTTCCAATTGAACATCAGAAACCTGAACATAGATTTCTTCCCTTTTCTCATTCACGATTTCTTCCTCTCGACACAACTACAGCAGACCCAATATTTCTGAGCATCGTACCCCTTTCAAACTTCTCCAGAGATGCCAAACTCAATAACAAATCCAACGATGACCAAACATTCCCTTTTTTCCGATCAGCTCTGCCCCCAAAACCGTAGTCTAAGAAACGTGGTTTCCAAAATTGGATGATGCTGCTCGCATTGCACCTCGATGCCTTGAATGGAACCCTTACCTCAGCTCGACGCAACTACCCTCCTCGTTATGACCGCGACCGTTGTCTGATGAGAACTTCGAATGCCCTAACCCACTATCGAGCTTCAAGTGCCCTAACCCTCTATCGAGCTTCACGAATCAGCGGTATTCTGATGATCGCGATCCCCCAACATGAAATAAAGGTAACCCTAAAACTGAAATCGAGCTTCATAATACTGCTCGAACTCGAGAGTGGTATACGGTTTTCGATTTGAAGCTATAAAAGAAGATGAATGGGATTTGATTCGAGCGACCACTTACTTTTAAAGAGGAATGAATTTAAAGATAAAAGAGTAGTGGCCATTTTCATTTCAAAGCATTGTTCGATTTCCTTTTCTGAAGAGCAAAGTAAAACAAAGAGGGAGAAGTCGCGGAATTAAATAGAGAGGAATACTTCATTGTTAAGGAATAGGCCTGCGTTTTCATAGTTTAGGGTAGGTGAAGTACAATCGAATATTATTTTATTTGATCTACATTAAATTTTGATTAGATGTAAAGAGATTTTTATCCTTTTTAAATAGATTTCGATTTGATTTCAAGCCTATCCAAAATAAAATATCTCGGGGTCCATTAATTGGAAATCACGAACCGCTATTCTAGCATGTATATATACTGACATTTAAATGAAATAACGGTATTCTAAGCTCAACAGAATATATTATGAAATTTGATTTGAACATATATACCATATTAAATTAATATAATATTAATTTAAATTCAGAAATAATCAGGTTCTTCGATAATAAATTATTTTTATTATCATTTATATTCAAACACCATTTCTAAAAACCATTTTAATCACTTTGACTCCGGTTTTAATTTCGAATTAAATTATTTCAGATCCCGTATTTCGATAATTATTTATATTCAAAATAAACCATATTTTGATTATTAAATTGATAACTAAATATAAAATCGATTTATATTATCACTTAATATTTAAAACAATATTAAATATTTAAAATAGATCGACCAAAAATCCGGGTCGTTGCATTCTTCCCCCTTAAAAGAATTTCGTCCTCGAAATTACTAAGGTAGGAAAAATGATCAAACCTTATTAACTTTTCAAAATTCGCTTATGTTGAAACTCAACATTTCATATTTCTACAAAATTTAGTTCAACCAAAACTTTTGGTTTCTATTTACATGCATTCAAATTGATTCTAGATCAAATTTTCCACTTCTATCCTTTTAACTTTCTTTAAGTTGAATTATATTTTCATAATCCAAATTCCCGGGATGTTATTTCAAATCCATTTAAAATCACATAAATATATACATATTTACTTCCATTTCAACTTCAAAACATTTGAATTTTCAAACCCAACTAGTTTTCTTTCAAACAAATATCTATCAAAACTTTTCTAAGGTAGCAATCCATCACTTAGAAACTCGAAAATGAACACTGATAATGCTGCAGTCATCATCAGAAATATTTTCCAGCCACTAAAGTGAATTTAGTGCTTTATCACTTTCAATATCCATCTAAAATGATTTTGATCCAAAAATCCTTTCAAAAAAAAGCTATATTATTTTAATATACATTAGAAAATATTTTCAAACTTCCTAGGATTTAAATTATAAATTTTGGCTTGAATTCAATTTTAATTCATCTCATTTGTATATTTGATTTATATACAAATACTACTTTGGTTATATATAACAATTCAAATTTTTATAATCTCGTTCGATTGTAATTCTAACAATCAACACATCTGTAACACCCCGTGTATTTTATAATAGTGAGATTCACAAATTAAAGTATAAATAATTTCAAATCAAAGAATTAAGGGAAACGGGATACGCCATTGCGTTCGTCTTGGAATTCTGCTTGAGATAGAGTCCGAGTTTGCGTAAAACGGATATCGTATAAAGAAGATATGGACGGACGAAGTTGGGCGAAAAACCAGAAAACGGGTCAGAATGCACTGGCGTACTTGGGAAGTGCGCTAGAACAAAAATGAACTGGCGCACTTGGGAAGTGCGCCAGTGCATTTTTGGCCTGGCGCACCTGCCAGGTGTGCCCAGGTCAGAATAGGCTGGCTGGTCAGGTCTTGGCTGGCCTAGTCTGTGTTTGGTCGATTTTCTAAGCCTTGCCTTGTCACTAGGGCTAGGTGTCAGCTCCAGATTGGCCTCTCCTTCAAACGAACGGCTATTATTGAATCAAGCTCCATCGACGGTCTAAAACAACTCACAAACATTATAAAAAGGACCTAAGACCTAGCCTAAATCATACTATTTCATTTTAGCCTCAGGCCGCCGCCATTAAACCTAGAGCTCTGAATTAAAAATACAAAGAATAAAATTATAGAAGATGGAGGACGATTCTTGAAGGCTACAACTAGAAGCTACAACAACTATGACGCTTTAGACAATGAATTTGGGACTATTTGATTTGGGATTTTTATTTGGATTATTTGCTTCATATTGTAAGTTCTATGTTACTTTTTAGGCAAAAACGCTAAAACAATATGGACATGCCATGAATTGAAACCGGATTTAGGAACTATTGTTAATCCATTGTTTATATTGTTTATCTTTGAATTATAATTTGGGGATATTGCTATGGCAACGTTGCAAGTTAAACTTGTCATGATTTTGATGTTGTTATGAATCACTTGGGCTTAATTGTTTGGCAAGTTGGACTAATACATGTCCATGGAATCACTATGTTTATTGAAATCTTTATGTTGATTAAACCATGCCTATGATGCTAATTAAACCATGGCTATGACTATTGATGGAATTATGCCTGTGATGTTAATATACCCATCATGATTAATGAAAAATTGGTATTGTTAGGTTATGATGAAAAGGTGGAATTATTATGTTTATAATGTTAGATATGTTAAAAATGCTAAATTGGAATCATTATGTCTATAATGTTAATTGAGAATCATTATGTTAAAAACACTAAATTGGAATCATTATGTCTATAATGTTAGTTGAGAATCATTATGTTAAAAACGCTAAATTGGAATCATTATGTATATAATGTTAGTTCAGAATCATTATGTTAAAAATGCTAAATTGGAACCATTATGTTTATAATGTTAGTTGAGAATCATTACGTTAAAAACGCTAAATTGGAATCATTATGTCTATAATGTTAGTTGAGGATAATTATGTTAAAAATGCTAAGTTGGAACCATTATGTTTATAATGTTAGATGAGAATTATTATGATAAATTGGAATCATTATGTCTATGAGAATTATTATGTTAAAAATGCTAAATTGGAATCCACTATGCCTATTAGGATTACTATGCCTTTAATATTTCATTTTTATAATAAAAATATTATTATGCCCGCAATGATTATTATGCCTATGATGTAAAGTTGAAATCATCATGTTAAATTAAGTTGGAATCATTACTATGCCAAGTTATCATCATACTAGTATTGAAACCATGTGATATGTTATAGCCTGTTTATTATGCAAGTGATGTTGGAATTGTCAGATATGCCTATCACATGTTTGGTGTTATTCCCCTTTATCTCTTGAATTGTTTATGCTTGTGAACGAAGTACGTTTATATACGTTGGGAATACGATTGGGTAGAATAGGCAAAACTTGAATTAATTATAAGCATAAACAGTGAAATTTGGCATAAGTAGAACATGAAATATGGCACGAAAACTTGACTTGAACATGCCATAACTTGACTTTAAACATGCCTTAGTTGGGCACGAAGTTGATATATGAACGTGATGTGGAAATAGCAAAATCTGATAAGAACATGGGCATGACTTTAGAAAACAAGAAAGTGGCCAACTCGAGGTTGGGTTGAGTTTGTAGTGTAAATCTTCCCGGAACCGCCCGGCAAATCTAGTTGCTACAAACAATAGGATCCAATGTGGGTAGTTGGTCACATCGCGCTTGAAACCCGAGGTTGGGTTGAGTTCGTAGCGTAAACCTGCCCGGAACCGCCCGGCAAATCCAGTGGCTACGAACAATAGGATCCAATGTGAGTGGTTCGGTGCATTAACGAATCAATTAATGCCAATTAGGGTTAAGTCATGAACATGAAAAGACAACTTAACCAACTTGAACACGATTTGTAGGGCTAAGTCATGAACTTGAAAACGACAACACTTAGCCAACTTGACATGACACGTAGGCGGGTTAAGTCGTGAACTAAAATGACATACTTAACCATCTTGACATGACTAGACTGGAAAAGGATTAAGTCACGAATTACATGACTTAATCTGTTAGGCGGGTTAGGTCACGAATTACATGACCTAATCTATTAGGAGAAACCCTAGACACGACCCCTTTCAGCAGTAACCCTCTAGAAGTATCAAGGTACCCTAGGGCTAGGCCGGGTGGGGCACGATTACTGGGCTGATTGTAAGAGGTGAGCGATGGCAGTGGGGTACACCAGTGTAGGTTCAGTGGACTACAGTCGTGCACGTATCCGGGGCAGACACTGGGTATCCGTAGATTTATCTGTGCATCTTGAATCGTGTCAGGGGTTGACACCCTAGGGCTGATACACCCGAAGGTGGACCTAGCACAGGTGACTACATTCGTGATTAGCCGTATGACACGGACACTTGACGAGCTAGAACTTGTAGGGTAGCCGATCGACTAGATAATCGCTCCGTAGGACCCTGTACTTGGGTCAGACCCCGTTTCAGGGTCATTTCATTATATTGGGCCGTGGGATTTATTTCGTGATTAACTAGTGACATGGGCTTAGTATACTAGTACGGTCGATGCAACGAATCTTGAACTTGTGTTGCTTTATTTGACTTGTCTTGACTTATCATGATCACCTTAGTCTATCTTGTCCACCTTGACACCATTCTCAAGTTTAGTTCCAGTTCATACATGACATGATGTTTTAACCGTCTTTACACTGAAAGTCACTAGAACTTACTCAGTCTTTATGACTGACCCTTTTCCTTTCGCCTCTTTTTCTTTCGTTCCCCCCCAGGTTCTCAGGGAGGGAATACCGCAGCTTGACCAGTTTTCACATCCAACTTGAAGAGAAAGAATGTATTGCTTGGATCTTTTCCGTTTTGGACTATGGCTTTGGACAACAATTAGGGATTTTTGCAGTTTATTTATGTTTTCTTTATGCTTCTTTAAATAATGTAATCAAGACAGATATGATTTTGGAAGTATTGTAAGACAATTATGGCATGGTTTGTGTAACACGTATTTTGATAAAATAAAAGTTGTTGTTTTCCGCTGTTCAAAAATATGTGTTCTTATATCTGTCCTGTATATCTGTGACTTATACTTATAAACCTCCACCAAAATTAGGGCATTCCCTTTGAGAGTGACCCTAACGGAGGTGGGGTGTTTCACTTGGTATCAGAGCATAGGTTTACCAGATAAGATAAAAGTTTCGAAAATTTATTTTCAAAGGAAAATTTAAATAAGCATTTTTAAAAGATAAAATATTATTTTATTTTAAAAAGGCAAAGTCCCCCAAAGCCATAGGTGTTATCTCTTATCTTTCGTTTTGAATCTATCCTTCTTGTTTCAGCATGTCCGAAGAACTTAACTTGCCAGAGGGTGTACCAATACCTAGTTGGTTTAGACGGTTCTTAGAAGCAAGGGCCACCCAGCCAGGTCCTACCGTTCTTCCTCCCCCAGCTGCAGGAAATCATCCAGCTGCAGCAGCACCTCTTCCTCCACCTCCTCCGCGGGGAAACACTTTTGCTAAGATATGTAAAGATTTTAAGGCTATGGGAGGAAAGGACTTTCATGGAACTGAGTCCTTCGTGGCAGCTAGGAATTGGTTAAAGGAAACCGAGGACTTATTCGTCATCTTTGAGGTAGAAGATAAGCAGAAAGTACAACTGGCAGTGTGGCTACTAAAGGGCGAGGCTTCCTACTGGTGGGAAGTCACTAATGCAGAAAGACCAGTGGAAACATGGGAGGACTTTAGGGCAAGGTTTGAGGCTAAATTTCTCTCAGAAGCTGAAAGGAGTCTTCAGTTGGAAAAATTCTTATTTCTTAAGCAAGGGAATATGACAGTCAAAGAGTATGTTAATCAATTCGATGAGCTGGCTATGTTCGGACTGGACCTAGTCAACACCCTGCATAAGAAGGCTCTCCGCTTTGTCAAAGGGTTGAATGAGCCATTACACAGTTTGGCCATGACCCATATACCCATGGGAGCTACGTATGAAAGGTTGGTGCAGATGGCATTGCTGAACGAGGAAGATAAGGGCAAGAAGGAGACAGAGGCAGAAAACTCTCAAGGAAAGAAAGAGGTCAAGCCCAACGATTCTAAGAATAAGAAGGTAGACTCCGAGAAAGGAGGCAAGAACAACAACTCACGTGATAAAAGGAAATGCAATTACTGTAGTACGGAAGGGCACATAGCCAAGGATTGTAGAAAGAGGAAGAGAAAGCAAGGTGAATGTTTTCATTATGGGAAGACTAGACACATCAGCAGAGACTGCCCTGAGAAGCAGACCGGACCTTCTGGCGGTACATCGTTAACTTATTCTAGATGCTTTGTTTTATCTTATTTCTCTCCTCGATCCTATCTTGAGAACCATAGTTAGAATCTTTTTGGATGTAAACATGTAATTGAAACATGTTATGATTGCAAAATGGTTGTAAGTGGTCGCAAGTGGTTGCTCGTGGATGCATGAATACACATTAGGCACTAGATCGGCTCAAACACATTTTCATCTTGCACATGCATGAGTGTTTATTTTGGAAACTTGGTTGTGCTATCATTTGGTTGTTGCATATGATTGAATGTTCGAGCACTCATGTAGAAATTATGAATTATAATAGGAAAAATTTGCATACATATTGGATTCATTTCACTAAACATATTTTGCATTTAGAAGATCAATCAGGCCTGATCATTAGCATTAGCTAAGGAACATATACACACACTCTTCGCATATGATCATGAAGCATTAGAAGTCTTTTAAGTACAATGGATGCTCGTGTTTGATGGATGAGTAGATGGATGTTTGGATGTACATTCTTCCTGAACTTGAAGGTTTCGGGGACGAAATCCTTTTAAGTGGGGGAGAATATAACACCCCGTGTATTTTATAACAGTGAGATTCACAAATTAAAGTGTAACTAATTTCAAATCAAAGAATTAAGGGAAACGGGATACACCATTGCGTTCGTCTCGGAATTCTGCTTGAGATAGAGTTCGAGTTTGCGTAAAACGAATATCGTATAAAGAAGATATGGACGGACGAAGTTGGGCGAAAAACCAGAAAACGGGTCAGAATGCACTGGCGCACTTGGGAAGTGCGCCAGAACAAAAATGAACTGGCGCACTTGGGAAGTGCGCCAGTGCATTTTTGGCCTGGCGCACCTACCAGGTGCGCCCAGGTCAGAATAGGCTGGCTGGTCAGGTCTTGGCTGGCCTGGTCTGTGTTTGGTCGATTTTCTGAGCCTTGCCTTGTCACTAGGGCTAGGTGTCAGCTCCTGATTGGCCTCTCCTTCAAACGAACGGCTATTATTGAATCAAGCTCCATCGACGGTCTAAAACAACTCACAAACATTATAAAAAGGACCTAAGACCTAGCCTAAATCATACTATTTCATTTTAGCCTCAAGCCGCCGCCATTAAACCTAGAGCTCTGAATTAAAAATACAAAGAATAAAATTATAGAAGATGGAGGACGATTCTTGAAGGCTACAACTAGAAGCTACAACAACTACGACTCTTTAGACAACGAATTTGGGACTATTTGATTTGGGATTTTTATTTGGATTATTTGCTTCATATTGTAAGTTCTATGTTACTTTTTAGGCAAAAACGCTAAAACAATATGGACATGCCATGAATTGAAACCGGATTTAGGAACTATTGTTAATCCATTGTTTATATTGTTTATCTTTGAATTATAATTTGGGGATATTGCTATGGCAACGTTGCAAATTAAACTTTTCATGATTTTGATGTTGTTATGAATCACTTGGGCTTAATTGTTTGGCAAGTTGGACTAATACATGTCCATGGAATCACTATGTTTATTGAAATCTTTATGTTGATTAAACCATGCCTATGATGCTAATTAAACCATGGCTATGACTATTAATGGAATTATGCCGATGATGTTAATATACCCATCATGATTAATGAAAAATTGGGTATTGCTAGGTTATGATGAAAAGTTGGAATTATTATGTTTATAATGTTAGATATGTTAAAAATGCTAAATTGGAATCATTATGTCTATAATGTTAATTGAGAATCATTATGTTAAAAACACTAAATTGGAATCATTATGTCTATAATGTTAGTTGAGAATCATTATGTTAAAAACGCTAAATTGGAATCATTATGTCTATAATGTTAGTTGAGAATCATTATGTTGAAAATGCTAAATTGGTACCATTATGTTTATAATGTTAGTTGAGAATCATTACGTTAAAAACGCTAAATTGGAATCATTATGTCTATAATGTTAGTTGAGGATCATTATGTTAAAAATGCTAAGTTGGAACCATTATGTTTATAATGTTAGATGAGAATCATTATGATAAATTGGAATCATTATGTCTATGAGAATTATTATGTTAAAAATGCTAAATTGGAATCCACTATGCCTATTAGGATTACTATGCCTTTAATGTTTCATGTTTATAATAAAATTATTATTATGCCCGCAATGATTATTATGCCTATGATGTAAAGTTGAAATCATCATGTTAAATTAAGTTGGAATCATTACTATGCCAAGTTATCATCATACTAGTATTGAAACCATGTGATATGTTATAGCCTGTTTATTATGCAAGTGATGTTGGAATTGTCACATATGCCTATCACATGTTTGGTGTTATTCCCCTTTACCTCTTGAATTGTTTATGCTTGTGAACGAAGTACGTTTATATACGTTGGGAATACGATTGGGTAGAATAGGCAAAATTTGAATTAATTATAAGCATAAACAGTGAAATTTGGTATAAGTAGAACATGAAATATGGCACGAAAACTTGACTTGAACATGCCATAACTTGACTTTAAACATGCCTTAGTTGGGCACGAAGTTGATATACGAACATGATGTGGAAATAGCAAAATCTGATAAGAACATGGGCATGACTTTAGAAAACAAGAAAGTGGCCAACTCGAGGTTGGGTTGAGTTTGTAGTGTAAATCTGCCCGGAACCGCCTGGCAAATCCAGTTGCTACAAACAATAGGATCCAATGTGGGTAGTTGGTCACATCGCGCTTGAAACCCGAGGTTGGGTTGAGTTCGTAGCGTAAACCTGCCCGGAACCGCCCGGCAAATCCAGTGGCTACGAACAATAGGATCCAATGTGAGTGGTTCGGTGCATTAACGAATCAATTAATGCCAATTAGGGTTAAGTCATGAACATGAAAAGACAACTTAACCAACTTGAACACGATTTGTAGGGCTAAGTCATGAACTTGAAAATGACAACACTTAGCCAACTTGACATGACACGTAGGCGGGTTAAGTCGTGAACTGAAATGACATACTTAACCATCTTGACATGATTAGACTAGAAAAGGATTAAGTCACGAATTACATGACTTAATCTGTTAGGCGGGTTAGGTCACGAATTACATGACCTAATCTATTAGTCGAAACCCAAGACACGACCCCTTTCAGCAGTAACCCTCTAGAAGTATCAAGGTACCCTGGGGCTAGGCCGGGTGGGGCACGATTACTGGGCTGATTGTAAGAGGTGAGCTACGGCAGTGGGGTACGCCAGTGTAGGTTCAGTAGACTACGGTCGTGCACGTATCCGGGGCAGACACTGGGTATCCGTAGATTTATCTGTGCATCTTGAATCGTGTCAGGGGTTGACACCCTAGGGCTGATACACCCGAAGCTGGACCCAGCACATGTGACTACATTCGTGATTAGCCGTATGACAAGGACACTTGACGAGCTAAAACTTGTAGGGGAGCCGATCGACTAGATAATCGCTCCGTAGGACCCCGTACTTGGGTCAGACCCCGTTTCAGGGTCATTTCATTATATTGGGCCGTGGGATTTATTTCGTGATTAACTAGTGACATGGGCTTAGTATACTAGTACGGTCGATGCAACGAATCTTGAACTAGTGTTGCTTTATTTGACTTGTCTTGACTTATCATGATCACCTTAGTCTATCTTGTCCACCTTGACACCATTCTCAAGTTTAGTTCCAGTTCATACATGACATGATGTTTTAACCGTCTTTACACTGAAAGTCACCAGAACTTACTCAGTCTTTATGACTGACCCTTTTCCTTTTGCCTCTTTTTCTTTCGTTCCCCCCCAGGTTCTCAGGGAGGGAATACCGCAGCTTGACCAGTTTTCACATCCAGCTTAGAGAAAGAATGTATTGCTTGGATCTTTTCCGTTTTGGACTATGGCTTTGGACAGTAATTAGGGGATTTTTGCAGTTTATTTATGTTTTCTTTATGCTTCTTTAAATAATGTAATCAAGACAGATATGATTTTGGAAGTATTGTAAGACAATTATGGCATGGGTTGTGTAACACGTATTTTGATAAAATAAAAGTTGTTGTTTTCTGCTGTTCAAAAAAATGTGTTCTTATATCTGTCTTGTATATCTGTGACTTATACTTATAAACCTCCACCAAAATTAGGGCATTCCCTTTGAGAGTGGCCCTAACGGAGGTGGGGTGTTTCAACATCCATATATAATAATTTCAGAAAATTATTCATTCTATAACAAAAATAGAATTTTGGGTAAAATTATTTCATTTAACCATTTTAAAACAATATCGTGTTCAATCTTCTATTCAAGTATTTACAAACTCTTATCGACGTCGTAGCATCCCACGATTCGATTAAAATTCATAAACCACTCAACAAACTAGCCAACACAATATAAAACAGTTTTTATATCAATTAACAAATATGCGCTCTCGTATATATGCACTCAACTCATCCTAGGGCACTACTGACCCTATCTCTAATGAGCACAACCCCGCCAAGCTTAGGTATTTGCTCAACCTAAGATCTGATACCAAATGTAATGACCTGCAAATCCGAACTATCTGAGTCGACTAATAACACCACACGTCCAGCCCAAATTGCACAGAAACACGAATCATTATTAGAAAGAAGTTAGGGGATGAGTAATAGAAAGAAATGTTAGAAGAGAAGAAAAGAAAGAAGACAAATCTCACCGCGGAACGAATAAAATATATTATATAACATATCTTTTGAAATACAAATCAGTAACTTTATATACATGCCATCATCAGAGCAAAAGAGTTGTTCCTGGAATAGTTATAAACACCTATTTCTAGATACCACATAGTACACAACGGAAATATGATAGTCTATATGTAACACCCCGTGTATTTTATAACAGTGAAATTCACAAATAAAAGTATAACTAATTTCAAAACAAAGTATTAAGAGAAACGGGATAAGCCATTGCGTTCGTCTCGGAAAAATACGCGAAATAGAGTCCGAGTTTTCGAAAAACGGAGCCCGTATGACCAAGTTATGGCCCGACGAAGTTTCAGAAAATTCAAATTTCGAAAACAGAATTTAAATTCAGCTCAATCAAAGCAGGTGGGAAAATTCCCGCCCAAACCCACAAGGTCGACCTGGGGGTCGAAACTAGGGTCGACCTGGGATTCGACCTGGGTGTCGACCTGCCCAGGCAGGTCGACTCCCCAGTCGACCTGGGGGTCGACCTGGGAGTCGACCTGGCCCCTGAGCCAGGTCGAACCCAGCCCACCCTGGCTGGCCTAGTCTGTGTTTGGTCGATTTTTTGAGCCCTACCTTGTCACTAGGGCTAGGTGTCAGCTCCTGGTTGGTCTCTTCTTTGAACGAACAGCTATTATTACACCAAGCTCCATCGACGGTCTAAATCAACTCAGAAACTCTATAAAAAGGACCTAAGTCTAACCCTAATTCACATAAACTAAAATGGAGATGAGACCGTCATGCTGCTGAGGAGGGACCGAAGATAGCCGTCAGAAAATAGAGGGACAATTAGGAGATAAATCAAAAGCTTAAAGCAACGTTAATCAAATTAAAGCAACGCCTACAAAAAGGATAGCATCTCCAAATTCAGAATTCAGATTCCTGAATTGATGATTCGTCATACGCTGTAAGTAGAGTGCTATTCCGATGTGAATTAAATAATTGTGTTGATTTGTGTAATGTAAGAAATGGAATTGTGGCGATAATAATTTACATTTGTATGTCGCTTTGATGCTAAACGATTTGGGAATATTATGATATACGATTGGATATTTGCAAGTACGCGATTTGCGTTGAAAGTTAACAACGAAATGGAATTATGGTGATAGTAACTTATGTTTACATGTTATTTTGATTTGGCAATGCTATGGTGTACGATTTGATTCATATAAGTATATGGTTTATGTTGACAACCACATGTTGTGGAATTTTAATTGGGATTCAATGCAAGCATATGATTCAAATTGAAAACTACATGTTTGTGGTGGTTATTTACAACACCCATTTGATAATTGCAAGTGTATAATTCATGCTGAAAATAACAACTATATGTTGTAATAGTTTATTTGAAATTCATGCAAGTCTATGATTTATTGTTATGCCAACATGATGTATAATTCTATGGTCACCTTTAGTGTAATTTGATCCACTTAAGTATCATGATTCATATGAAAGTTATGTTGGAATTGGCATCATAGTTCAAGTATAAAAATCATGATTTTGTGATAGTGACAAAAGCAAGCGTCTTTGTAAGCTTGTATTAATTTTATGAACATGACTAAGCTATTTTTGTTATTATGCCTATTTAAAAACATGTTTTCTAGGCTTATGTTATCATATGATAATATATTTGGCACATAAGTTACATTAGAAATTACACTAGAATTACATCCCACTTACAAGTTGCATAGATAAGGATAAAAACCATGATTATATGATTCATGTTCAATTATGTTTATGCCATGACTATATGAATAGAAGGACTCATGTTCAATTATGCCATAATTATATGATTAGAATGGTTCATGTTTAAGTATCATTTATGCCATGACTACACGAATAGAATGATTCATGTTTTGTTTATACCATGATTATGTGAATAGAATGATTCATGTTTAAGTATTGCTTATAGTATATGTTGTTACAATTGCAAGTTCACATGTGCCTACCTTATGTTAATTTAATCGTTATGTTGCAAGTTCATGCGTTCACACTCCCCTTTTTATGTTACCTTATAAACATCATGTTATAAGCCTCCCCTTTTCATATGGCTAAATTGGGTTTAAGTATAAAACCCAACACACCTTACATTTGAGCGAACGTGTAAAACGGGGGTAATGACGTTTGGGCTAAAATATAGAACATATGTGTTGGCATGTTCGACGCATGCCAACAACCTTGAAAAACAATTAAGTGGCATAAATAAATCTTAATCAATAAAGATGAATTTTAATAATGGGCCGCAAATATTTACATATAAAAAGAAAAGAGACAAAATATGTAAATGTAGAAAATACGATGTGTTTAACCCGAGGTTGGATTGAGTTGTGATGTAAACCTGCCAGGAACCGTTCGGTTGTCCAGTAGTCACAACAATACCTATCCAATGTGGGTGGTTAAACACGGAGCCCAATAAGGACCCGAGGTTAGACTGAGTTGTGGCGTAAGACTGCCCGGACCCAACCGGCAACAGGCAGCCACAACAATACCTGTCTAATGTGAAAGGTCAAGGCTTTAATAAGACAATTAAGGCTGAGTCAGGATTGATAGGATTAAGTAAATTAAGACTTAATCAAAATAGAACATGCTAAATTAAACAGACTGATTGGGGGTTAGGTTTATAAAACACTTAACCAACTTAGCATGTTGGCTAGAAATAGAAAACCTAGTAGCGGGGGACCCTTTTCAGCAGTAACCCTACAAGGCGTATCATGATACCCTGAAACTAGGCAGGGTGGGGCACGATTACTGGGCTGACTGTAAGAGGTCAAATCGACGACGGTGGTGTAGCAGTGTAGGTTCTAACGGGGTGCGGGCGTGCACACACTCCGGCGCAGAAAAATAAGGCACTGGGAACCAGTAGCATACCTGTGCATTCTAAGGTTGTGTCGGGCCGCCACCATGGGACTTGATACACCCCATGGTGGGACCAGCATAGGTAACTACAACATCGGGGGCCGTAAGACACATGTAACTATGCGAGTAGGAGCCGATCATCATAAAATGGATCACTTCACCCTGATTATGGGGTGCCTGTTGGGAACTAGTTTATATGGGTACAGAGATTAATATGGGGTACGATAGTATATTCGACCATAGACAACTTAACTTGGTTTATGGTGCTTTCCCATTTCTAGTTTATACTTATCATACCCAGTTCTTTATTCATAGACTGAATAGTCCTAGACTTACTCAGGCTTTATTTCTGACTCTACTTTTCTTTCGTCTTCTTTTCTTCCGTTCCCCCCCCCCCAGGTCCACAGGGAGGGAATACCGCAGCTTGACCAGCCTTCATATCCAGCTTGAGGAGAAAGAATGTATTGCTTGGATCTTTTCGTTTTGGACTATGGCTTTGGACAGTTATTATGGGGCTTTTGCAGTTTATTTATGTTTTCTTTATGCTTCTTTAATAATGTAATCAAGACAGTTATGAAGATGTTATGTTTTTTTGGAAATGTTGTAAGACAATTATGGTATGGTTGGTGTAACACGTATTTGAATGAAATAAAAGTTGTTTTTTTTCCGCTGTTCTAAAATATGTGTTATTATATCTGTCTTGTATATCTGTGATTTATACTTATATACCTCCACAAAAATTAGGGAATTCCCTTTGAGAGTGACCCTAACGGAGGTGGGGTGTTTCACTTGGTATCAGAGCATAGGTTAACCAGATAAGATGAAAAGTTTTGAAAATTTATTTTTCAAAAAGAAATTTAAAGAAGCATTTTTAAGATGAAATATTATTTTATTTTAAAAGGCAAAGTCCCCCCCAAAGCCATAGGTACTATCTCTTATCCTTCGTTTTGAATCTATCCTTTCTGTTTCAGCATGTCTGGAGACCTTACTCCCCAGCTGCTGACGCTTTCACTTCTCCTTCTCCATGTAAACCAGCAAGCGGAAGAGTCCTAGAGTAGGAAGACGAATAATAGTCGAACAAGAAAGGATCGTAACAGTAATGACATGAAACGTGAAAAAAGGAAATGTTATTTCTGCGCAATTCTTGGGCATCTGGAGGGAGACTGCAGGAAGAAGAAGAGGAGGATGAGTGCTACTTGCTTTCAGTGTAGGGAGACATGCCACTGGGCTAGGGACTGCCCAAGGAAGAAGGAGACAAAGGCGGAAAGCTCTCAAGGGAAGAAAGAGGGTTTACAGCTTAAGAAGACAGACTTTAAGAAGGGCGGGAAAGACAACAAGTCCCAAGAGAAGAGGAAGTGTAAATTCTGTGGCAAAGTGGGGCACTTAGTGAAAGATTGCCGGAAAAAGAAGGCCAAGATGAACGGCGGGTGCTTTTCTTGTGGTGAGACAGGCCACATGGCAAAGGACTGCCCAAAGAAACGAGGACAGGGGCAGAGGGCTGGATCCACTTCAGGGGCACAAGTTCATGTGCTAGAGGCACCACCTCTACAACAGCGAGGTATAAATACTTCTGTAGAAAGTGTAGTTTATCTTTATGGTCACCCCGTTCGCACTTTATTTGATTCTGGCGAATCACACTCCTTTATTTCGTCTGCTTTAGTAGAATCTCTGCACCTAAAAACTAGTATGGTAGAGGACCCCTTAATTGTTTCAAACCCAATTGGGGGCCCAGCTCATTTGTCTATGATCTGTTTGGGATTGAAAATTTCTATTCTAAGCGTAGAATTTAAATGTAGTGCCTTTGTTTTGGGATTTTCGGGATATGGTTTGATTTTGGGCATGGATTGGCTATCCAGTAATGGGGCCATCCTTGATTGTGAGAAAAGGGTTGTTAGGCTCCTAACCCAGCTCGGTAATACTTCGGAGATTTCTTGTAATCCCTCGTATGCGGTTATGCTTAGTTACCTTGAATCGCTAGATGCCTCCGTTGAAAATTTGCAATCGGTTAGAGTGGTCCGGGAATATCCGGATGTCTTCGAAGAGGTGAAGGGCTTGCCTCCGAAGCGGGAGATAGACTTCCGTATATATCTTGTAGATAATGCAAAGCCCGTTGCGTTGCCCGTTAGACACATGGCTCCACGGGAAAGGAAAGAGCTCAGTAAACAGATTAAAGAGCTTCTAGAAAAGGGGTTCATTAGGAGGAGTATTTCAGAATGGGGCGCTCCAGTGGTGTTCGCTACAAAGGCGGATGGTTCACTCCGTCTATGTGTTGACTATAGTGAGCTCAACAAGCTAACGAAAAAGAATAAGCACCCTCTCCCTAGAATTGACGATCTGTTTGATCAGCTTGTAGGAGCGTCTGTTTTCTCCCAACTCGATTTAGCAACCGGTTTTCATCAGCTAAGGGTGGCTGAAGATAGTATCGATAAAACGGCATTCAGAACCCCAGACGGCTTCTTTGAATGGCTTGTCATGCCTTTCGGCTTGACAAATGCACCTGCTTACTTCGTGGACCTGATGAGTAGAGTATTCAGAGATTTCCTCAATAAGTTCGTAGTGGTCTTCGTAGACGATATCCTTATCTTCTCAAAGAATGAAGAGGAACATGCTCAGCACTTAAGGGCAATCATGGAAACTCTGCAAGTCCATCAGCTAAAAGCCAAATTCTCCAAATGCCACTTTTGGAGAGAAGAAGTGAGGTTCCTTGGGCACATAGTATCCAAACAAGGGTTAGTAGTAGACCCTGCTAAGGTAGTGGAGGTACAGGATTGGAAGACACCAAGGAGTGCAACTGAGGTCCGAAGTTTTCTAGGACTAGCAGGTTTCTATCGAAAGTTCATTAAGGATTTTGCAAAAATCTCAGCTCCGCTCACGAAGTTGACCAAGAAGAATCTAGTGTTTAATTGGGACTTGGATTGCGAGTTTGCTTTCCAGCGACTGAAAAGGGCTCTTACAACAGCCCCAGTTTTGACATTGCCAGATGGAAGCAAGATGTTCACTGTTTATACAGATGCATGTGGGACAGGGCTAGGCGCTGTCTTAATGCAAGAAGGAAGGGTAGTAGCTTATGGCAGGAGACAATTGAAAGTGCACGAAAAGAACTACCCGACCCACGATCTTGAATTAGCTGCCATCGTCTTTGCACTCAAGTCTTGGCGACACTATCTCCTAGGTGAGAAGTTTGAACTTTACACTGACCATAAATCATTGAAATACCTTTTCTCGCAGAAAGATCTTAACTTGAGGCAACAGAGGTGGATGGAGTTTCTTGCCTCGTATGATTTCAATATCTCCTACACTCCGGGCAAAGGCAACGTAGTGGCAGACGCGTTGAGCCGAAAGAAACTGACCTTAAGCCCACTGTTTGTTGAAAGACAAAGCCTAGAGTTTATAGCCAGCTTCGACTTTAGGCCTTCCTCCGATTTTGTACCAGGCTTGCTAGCATCGCTCGAAGTACGCCCGACTTTAGTGGACTCGATAGGGACAACACAACGCGAGGACCCTCAGCTTGTGGAGACGATTGATAGGCTAATTAGGGGTCAGACTTCAAGTCACATCAACAGATACTCCATCGACGATAAGGGTTGGCTAAGGCGAGACGGAAGACTATGCGTCCCACAGACAAGGGATTTAGTAAAGAAGGTCCTCGAGGAAGCACATCACTCCAAGATGACGATACACCCAGGCGGCGATAAAATGTACAAGGACATAAAAAGAACTTTCTTCTGGAACGGCATGAAAAAGGACGTGGAAGAATTCGTTTCTAAGTGTATGGTGTGCCAACAGGTTAAGGCGGAACATAAAAAGCCTGGCGGTCTGCTACATCCTCTAGAGGTCCCGCAGTGGAAGTGGGATAGCATCTCAATGGACTTCATCGATGGGCTGCCTAGGTCTAGAAGAGGCAACACTAGCATTTGGGTAATAGTGGATAGGCTTACTAAAAGCGCCCACTTTTTACCTGTCAAAAGCAGAAGAAATGCCTCATCTCTAGCATCTCTTTACCTCAAGGAAATCGTTCGACTCCATGGAATACCATCCAGCATTGTTAGCGACCGAGACCCTATCTTCACTAGTGAGTTTTGGCGGAGTCTGCAAGAAGCAGTAGGCACACAGTTATGCTTGAGCACATCCTATCATCCCCAAACCGACGGCCAAACAGAAAGAGTGAACAGAGTTTTGGAGGACCTTTTAAGATTGTGCATCCTTGACTTCGGAGGGACATGGGAAGACCATCTTCCTTTGGTAGAATTTGCCTACAACAACAGCTATCAAGCAACCATCGGAATGGCGCCCTTCAAAGCTTTATATGGAAGACCGTGCCGATCGCCCACTTGTTGGTGGGAGTCTACTGATAAGCTCATACTTGGACCAGATATGATCCGAGAGACTTCAGAAAAAGTAGACTTAATACGAAGAAGGATGAAGACGGCCCAAGACAGACAAAAGTCCTACGCCGACAAGAGAAGGACCGACCTTGAATTTGAGGTTGGGGACAGAGTTTTTCTTAAGGTATCTCCGCTAAGGAACGTTGTTCGTTTTGGAACCACAGGAAAGCTAGCACCAAGGTTCGTAGGGCCATTTCCTATCATTGAGAAAATTGGGAAAATGGCCTATAGATTAGAGCTACCCGAAAAATTGGCCGGAGTTCACAACGTCTTTCACGTTTCACATCTCCGAAAATGTCTACATGAGTCTGCTGAAGTGGTGGAGCCAAATATCCTAGAAGAAGCTGAAGTGGAACGCGAAGCAACCGTAAGGAAAGTTCCAATCTGCATATTAGGAATGGAAGTGAAGAAGCTATGCAACCGCGAAGTCAAGCTCATCAAAGTTCAGTGGAGCGACGCCGAAGGAGATGCAACTTGGGAAACTGAAGCTAAAATACGCGCAGCCTACCCTTTTCTTTTTGAGGGTACATCTTTGATCTTTCCTTTTTCCTTAAGTTGAGCTTTTATCTATCTTTTTAGGTATATCTCCTCGACCTTATCTTTTAGGTAGAAACCCTTTGGATAAAAACATGTAATTGAAACATGTTATGGATGATGATTGCAAGTGGTTGCAAGTGATTGCTAGTGGTTGCTCGTGGTTACATATACACACACAATCTAGGTTTTAGATCGGCTCAATCACTTCATATTGCATATGCATATATGTTTGCATTCGTATATGGTTGAACTTTAATATGTTGTCATATGGATGTTGCATTTGTATGAATAATTGTGCACTCATGTAGAATCATGAATAAGAGGATTTGCATACATAATGGATTCATAGCACTTACATAATTTGCATTAAGGAGGCTAACTGAATCAGTAGACCGCCTGATTTTGCATTAGATAAGTACATGTACCCACACCCTTCGCATATTATCATGAAGCATTAGAAGTCTTTTAAGGACAATGGATGCTCGTGTTTGATGGATGAGTAGATGGATGTTTGGATGTTAGGATGTACATTCTTCCTGAACTTGAAGATTTCGGGACGAAATCCTTTTAAGTGGGGGAGAATGTAACACCCCGTGTATTTTATAACAGTGAAATTCCCAAATAAAAGTATAACTAATTTCAAAAAAAAAGTATTAAGAGAAACGGGATACGCCATTGCGTTCGTCTCGGAAAAATACGCGAAATAGAGTCCGAGTTTTCGAAAAACGGAGCCCGTATGACCAAGTTATGGCCCGACGAAGTTTCAGAAAATTCAAATTTCGAAAACAGAATTTAAATTCAGCTCAATCAAAGCAGGGGGGAAAATTACCGCTCAAACCCACCAGGTCGACCTTGGGGTCGACCCTAGGGTCGACCTGCCAGGCCAGGTCGACCTGGGAGTCGACCTGGGTGTCGACCTGCCCAGGCAGGTCGACTCCCGAGTCGACCTGGGAGTCGACCTGGCCCCTGAGCCAGGTCGAACCCAGCCCACCATGGCTGCCTTAGTCTGTGTTTGGTCGATTTTTTGAGCCCTGCCTTGACACTAGGGCTAGGTGTCAGCTCCTGGTTGGTCTCTTCTTTGAACGAACGGCTATTATTACACCAAGCTCAATCGACGGTCTAAATCAACTCAGAAACTCTATAAAAAGGACCTAAGTCTAACCCTAATTCACATAAACTAAAATGGAGATGAGACCGTCATGCTACTGAGGAGAGACTGAAGATAGCCGTCAGAAAATAGAGGGACAATTAGGAGATAAATCAAAAGCTTAAAGCAACGTTAATCAAATTAAAGCAACGCCTACAACAAAGGATAGCATCTCCAAATTCAGAATTCAGATTCCTGAATTGAAGATTCGTCATACGCTGTAAGTAGAGTGCTATTCCGATGTCAATTAAATAATTGTGTTGATGTGTGTAATGTAAGAAATGGAATTGTGGCGATAATAATTTACATTTGTATGTCGCTTTGATGCTAAACGATTTGGGAATATTATGATATACGATTGGATATTTGCAAGTACGCGATTTGCGTTTAAAGTTAACAACGAAATGGAATTGTGGTGATAGTAACTTATGTTTACATGTTATTTTGATTTGGCAATGCTATGGTGTACGATTTGATTCATATAAGTATATGGTTTATGTTGACAACCACATGTTGTGGAATTTTAATTGGGATTCAATGCAAGCATATGATTCAAATTGAAAACTACATGTTTGTGGTTGTTATTTACAACACCCATTTGATAATTGCAAGTGTATAATTCATGTTGAAAATAACAACTATATGTTGTAATAGTTTATTTGAAATTCATGCAAGTCTATGATTTATTGTTATGCCAACATGATGTATAATTCTATGGTCACCTTTAGTGTAATTTGATCCACTTAAGTATCATGATTCATATGAAAGTTATGTTGGAATTGGCATCATAGTTCAAGTATAAAAATCATGATTTTGTGATAGTGACAAAAGCAAGCATCTTTGTAAGCTTGTATTAATTTTATGAACATGACTAAGCTATGTTTGTTATTATGCCTAGTTAAAAACATGTTTTCTAGGCTTATGTTGTTATCATAATCATATGATAATATATTTGGCACATAAGTTACATTAGAAATTACACTAGAATTACATCCCACTTACAAGTTACATAGATAAGGATAAAAACCATGATTATATGATTCATGTTCAGTTATGTTTATGCCATGACTGTATGAATAGAAGGACTCATGTTCAATTATGCCATAATTATATGATTAGAATGGTTCATGTTTAAGTATCATTTATGCCATGACTACACGAATAGAATGATTCATGTTTTGTTTATAACATGATTATGTGAATAGAATGATTCATGTTTAAGTATTGCTTATATTATATGTTGTTACAATTGCAAGTTCACATGTGCCTACCTTATGTTAATTTAATCGTTATGTTGCAAGTTCATGCGTTCACACTCCCCTTTTTATGTTACCTTATAAACATCATGTTATAAGCCTCCCCTTTTCATATGGCTAAATTGGGTTTAAGTATTAAACCCAACACACCTTACATTTGAGCGAACGTGTAAAACGGGGGTAATGACGTTTGGGCTAAAATATAGAACATATGTGTTGGCATGTTCGACGCATGCCAACAACCTTGAAAAACAATTAAGTGGCATAAATAAATCTTAATCAATAAAGATGAATTTTAATAATGGGCCGCAAATATTTACATATAAAAAGAAAAGAGACAAAATATGTAAATGTAGAAAATACGATGTGTTTAACCCGAGGTTGGATTGAGTTGTGATGTAAACCTGCCCGGAACCGCCCGGCTGTCCAGTAGTCACAACAATACCTATCCAATGTGGGTGGTTAAACACAAAGCCCAATAAGGACCCGAGGTTAGACTGAGTTGTGGCGTAAGAATGCCCGGACCCAACCGGCAACAGGCAGCCACAACAATACCTGTCTCATGTGAGAGGTCAAGGCTTTAATAAGACAATTAAGGCTGAGTCAGGATTGATAGGATTAAGTGAATTAAGACTTAATCAAAATAGAACATGCTAAATTAAACAGATTGATTGGGAGTTAGTTTTATAAAACACTTAAGCAACTTAGCATGTTGGCTAGAAATAGAAAACCTAGTAGCGGGGGACCCTTTTCAGCAGTAACCCTACAAGGCGTATCATGATACCCTGGAACTAGGCAGGGTGGGGCACGATTACTGGGCTGACTGTAAGAGGTCAAATCGACGACGGTGGTGTAGCAGTGTAGGTTCTAACGGGGTGCGGGAGTGCACACACTCCGGCGCAAAAAAATAAGGCACTGGGCACCAGTAGCATACCTGTGCATTCTAAGGTTGTGTCGGGTCGCCACCATGGGACTTGATACACCCCATGGTGGGACCAGCATAGGTAACTACAACATCGGGGGCCGTAAGACACATGTAACTATGCGAGTAAGAGCCGATCATCATAAAATGGATCACTTCACCCTGATTATGGGGTGCCTGTTGGGAACTAGTTTATATGGGTACAGAGATTAATATGGGGTACGATAGTATATTCGACCCTAGACAACTTAACTTGGTTTATGGTGCTTTCCCATTTCTAGTTTATACTTATCATACCCAGTTCTATATTCATAGACTGAATAGTCCTAGACTTACTCAGGCTTTATGTCTGACTCTACTTTTCTTTCGTCTTCTTTTCTTCCGTCCCCCCCCCCCCCCCCCCCAGGTCCATAGGGAGGGAATACCGCAGCTTGACCAGCCTTCATATCCAGCTTGAAGAGAAAGAATGTATTGCTTGGATCTTTTCGTTTTGGACTATGGCGTTGGACAGTGATTATGGGGCTTTTGCAGTTTATTCATGTTTTCTTTATGCTTCTTTAATAATGTAATCAAGACAGTTATGAAGATGTTATGTTTTTTTGGAAATGTTGTAAGACAATTATGGTATGGTTGGTGTAACACGTATTTGAATGAAATAAAAGTTGTTTTTTTTTCGCTGTTCTAAAATATGTGTTATTATATCTGTCTTGTATATCTGTGATTTATACTTATAAACCTCCACCAAAATTAGGGCATTCCCTTTGAGAGTGACCCTAACGGAGGTGGGGTGTTTCACTATAGCTAACAGGTGAAGCTCCTGCTTCAAGCTCCTCCAAGTGAATCTGTAAAATCTCGACTACTTGACTACCCATAAAATATGGTCACCCAGGAATTTAGGGAAAACAAAACAAAATAAACTCTGGGTCAGTCATGGGATTGGTGTGAGTAAACTCCAACCATTTGTTTAACTTTCAAAATCCTTTCAAAAGAAAAGATAATAGTAAGATCAGCCCACACATAAACATGGACGGTTTTTACCTTACTATAACCCAAAACACTTTGATACGAAAATCCAATGATATTATAATAGTGTCTAAATCAAATAAATAACAATCTAGCGAAACGCTTGCATCTCATGCTCCATATATAATATAAAATCAAAAACCACAGGGTGCTTATTGGAGATTGGATTCCGACTATGACAAGGTATGGAACCACTTTCTGATAGTCTAACTCTAGAGAGGAATATACTGGGTTCAACAAGAATGTCTTGCAACTCGGCCCACACATGACCGACCACTCATTTCGCTTGAGTGTATCAATTGTGTATCACTAGCGGTTGGGATCAGCAACTGCTCTCCGAATGGGACAACATCGAATAGAATAAGGAATTAAATGAATTTCTCTAGATAGGTGATAATACACCCTAATGGAAGCGACCCACATAGCTATGCTGCCTGCCCGATTTTTGTCATTTCCTTGTTGTTGAGGCCTGAGGATACGATTACTTGCAATTCATTTATAACACAATCATTATGAATGCCACATTGTCAGATCCGTTAATCATTAGTTGATTTGCATAAATATATTCTGGATATTTTGCAAAGAGAATAAATTCTCCGCCACCATATATATTTATACAGACCAACATATGCGATCATTGGAAATACTCTATTAGACATTCGTCCATTTACGTTCGTTCTGGGATTGAATGAAACCGAAGGCACCATTTCTATTAATAGAAAAAGTCCTTGCACTTTACTCTGTCTTTGATTATCTTCATATAATCTGATTTGCAACGTTACTACCAATACGGATTGGTTCTCGGATAATTGTCCAACCGGACTCTCTATATTGACAACGATATTGGCAAAAACTTCAATAGTCGGTTATTTAACTATCGAAGAAAAACAAACATTCATTCATCACATCAAACAATCATTGGCCTTGTTAATTAATATTTCATTAATTAAATCATTTCTCTATTTCCTTATCAATATCTGTTAACTCAATATTTTCCCTAATCATCTTCTTGGCCTCTTACGCTATTTTAAAAACATTTCCACATATCGCCTTCTTTTATTTTCTATACTTAGAAAATATATTCTATTTACAATTGGAAAACATTCCAATTACTTATCTCTTCCACGGCCATTCATTTATTTCTATACTCAGGAAATATTTATTTTTATATTTTCAAATTTCCACTTACTAGGGTTAAAACGAATGTTGTGTAAAACATCGTTACAACAACCAAAAATACTGCATTCAACTAACTCTTATTCAAACATTTCACTTCAAGACTGGATCCTGCTATATATCAGTTCAAAATGAAATCAAACAAGTTGGGGTATAACTACCTCACAGACCTTGGCTAAAAACATTCTTAACTTAAAAATGGACAATACCACTTACCTCGAATAATCAACATCATAAAACCAATTATTCATTTTTAAACCCGCATACATTCCTCTTTCTAATTTTATCAGATTTAATTATAGATTTCCCTTTTATATAACATTCTATTTTAATTTTTTTTCCTTATCGAATTCTATATGTATTGATATATCGATTCATAGTTATCAAAATCTCTTAAAAATATTCTAACTCCTTAAATTTCCGGAAAATTTCGCCGTAACCTCATTTGTACTGGTCGATAGTTCAAACCTTAACTCGCCTCTCTAGGGCATTTCCATTTAAAAAGAAAATCAAAAAGCCATGCGGCTTATCGACTCGGCGCACAAAACCACATGTGGAATTTAACAGTGTACCTTTTTGTCGGGCACACAAATTATAATCTTCATATACTTCATTCCATACCTGTCAAACCCATATACTTCCATTCCTAATTTATTCCAACTCAATCTAATCATTTTAACTCAATTCACTAATTTATTCTTTAATTAGCTCGTTTGCTCAAATCATTTCTATTTGAACATATCATGTTCAAATAAATTTTTAACTTGCTTATTACCAATCAAATCCCATTTTCAATTAAAATTTCATATTCGATTTCGAATATGAATTTACAAACCCCTTTTCTGATCCAAAGTTCAATTTCGATTTCAAATTACATTAAGAAATTTTTCTTCAAAGTAGTTAATTCAATTCAACAATTTAAAACCTGATTTTTGTTTCAAAAATTATTTCACTTACTTCACTGGAGTTAATATCTCCAGTCTGGAATTTTCTAATGGCAATTCGGATTTTATTTCCTTAAAATCCTTTTATTTATTTAAATAAACCGTTATGCTTTATAATGGTTCTGGCGCTGTTTTTCTGAAAATTTGATTTTAACATAACTCAATATCTATTCGACGAAATCCAGATTTATCTCTTCCATTAGAAAACTATTATCTAATTGGTCCTGACGGTTCTTGTTTCAAAGAATTCCGACTTCATTTGAGTTCTATATACTCAATTGAAATTCGAAATGCCAATTTATAAACTGCCACGTTGCGGCGAGTTCGTTTTAATTATATTTATATATATAAATGCTTAAACTTCATTTATGATAAATTCAACTCCATTCCGATATATTTTTAATATATATCAAATCAGTTTCCAAATTCAACAAATTATTTTCGATTATCTATAATTGTAGACTTTTTCTTACTTGGTAATATATTTATTTATACTTCGATCTTCTATATTTAATTCCAATTCATTTTATATATAAATTATTTATAAAATTTGATATAATCGAATTTCAATTATAAACCCGTTGAATTCTTCTCAATCCAGCTTATATTCCGAATTCCGAAATATAATTAATCATTCTGTTTCAAAACACTTCCCATTTAACTTTTAAATTCCTATTTGAATTTAAATGGTTTAAATTATCCAAATGATAATTTATTTCACCCAATTTATAGCACTATTTATAAATTCAATTTTCTTGTTTCATATATTTAAACAAGTTCCCTTTTCAAATTTCTATTGGAACTCCATCCCTTTGATATTCCGAATTGCAGAATAAAAACTGCTGTTCCCTTTCGAATGATTTCAAATTATATTTTTAAATTCATATTTGAATTTAAATATTCAAATTATCTCTTGATAATTAATTTATTATATTTATAAACACCATTTTATAAATTTCCTTGTTTTATATTTAAACAAGCCTATTTTGAAATCTATTTAAAACCAAAATCTTATTTTGGACAATTCTATTTATAATAACTTATATATATATAACACCCAATTTATTTTCATATTCAATTTAAGTTCTATTTAAGTAAATTAGAATTAATTGAATTCAAATCATAAATCCTTATGGATTTATTTTAGTTTAATTTATATTCTGAGCATCAGAATAAATTCCATCATTTATTTCTTTAAAATGATTTCTCTATTTCTATTTTTAAATTCACATCTGAATTTAAATATTCAAATTAACCAGTGATAATTTTTCCACTTTATTTATAAACACTGTTTAAAAATTCAGTTCAATTCAATCCCCTGATTATCCAATGCAAATCATTCCATTTCATTTATAAACACCGTTTATAAATTTACCTAAATTTCCTGTATTATTTAATTTATAAACACCGTTTATAAATTCAATACTTGTTTGTATTTTTCAAAACAAGTAGATATTACTTAGCCCATTCGAAAGTCAAATTCTATTTTAGAAAAATATAATTTTCCTTTTAAATCTAAAAATCTCTTTTCACAATATTTTTATAAATTAACATTTTTGCCCAATGATATTTAAACATCCAAAACACTCAATTATCAAATCACGGGTTTTATAACACATAATATATGATAATATATATGAATACAAACAAACAATGATATTTTTGAGGAATCCAGTTAGATCCCTCCAACCGGCTTTCCTGCATCCACAGATGTTAGCCAACATAAATAATACCCATCCTGCTTCTGGGCAGGATATCGCGGTATAGAAGGTCATCCACTATCATAGCGTGGGGCGTATAGGGTCATCCACTAATGTTACTACGGGCATATGCTAATCATGCTGCAGGAAATATCCAACCACCAATATATATGTAATAACCACAAACACCAAGCCTAAATAACTAATATATTTATATAGAATAGCCACAAAAATATTTAAATGCATCCAAGCAGCCAACAATTTATTTTAACGATAAAATAAATTTAAATAAATTTTCGAATAAGAATTACTCACCTGATTTTATTTTTGTGACTTATCATTGATTTCGTATAATTTTAAATGAGTGTTTAAAATTAGACAAAAATCCCCATTATCTCCAAATTATTCCAATGCGAGGTCTAAGCCTATGAGAACCCAACGGACTTCATTTTCATGTAAACTCTATTGCATATGAACAATATAAATTTATCACAAATTTATACTTTTATTTATTTTAAAACAAGTTATAAAATTAACAATTTCCTTTATTAAATTTACATAACCTAATTAGCTACTTAATTCCTTTTCTATAATTAATCTTCTAAACTTACTGACCATTTCAGTTTTATTATCTAAAGTATATTGTAACATAACATGATTCTCTAATGACTAATAAAAATATTAATTTAGTTAACTAAGTCATTACCTAACTTAAGAATCACTCAGGTTCCAACAAAAGAGGAGTTGACATTAGACTTCCTCATTTCCAATTGAACATCAGGAACACGAAAGTAGCTTTCTTGCCTTTTCTCATTCACGATTTCTTCCTCTCAACACAACTACAGCAGACCCAATATTTCTGAGCATTGTACCCCCCTTCAAACTTCTCTAAAGATGCCAAAATCAATAACAAATCCAATGATGACCAAACATTCTCCTTTTTCCGATCAGCTCTGCCCCCAAAACCGTAATTTAAGAAACGCGGCCTCCAAAATTGGATGAAGCTGCTCGCATCACACCTCAATGCCTTGAATGGAACCCTTACCTCAGCTCGACTCAATTACCCTCCTCGTTACGACCGCGACCGTTGTCTGATGAGAACTTCGAATTCCCTAACCCACTGTCGAGCTTCAAGTGCCCTAACCCTATATCGAGCTTCACGAATCTGCGGTCTTCTGATGATCGCGATCCCCCAACATGAAATAGAGGTAACCCTAAAACTGAAATTGAGCTTCATAATACTGCTCGAACTCAAGAGTAGTACACGGTTTTCGATTTGAAGCTATAAAAGAAGATGAGTGGGATTTGATTCGAGTAGCCATTTTCTTTTAAAGAGGAATGAATTTAAAGATAAAACAACAGTGGCCATTTTCATTTCAATGCATTGATCGATTTCCTTTTCTGAAGAACAAAGTAAAACAAAGAGAAAGGGTCGCGGATTTAAATAGAGAGGAATACTTCATTATTAAGGAATAGGCCTGCGTTTTCATAGTTTAGGGTAGGTGAAGTACAAGGGAATTTAATTTGATTTGATCTACATTAAATTTTGATTAGATGTAAAGAGATTTTTATCCTTTTTAAATAGATTTCGATTTGATTTCAAGCCTATCCAAAATCAAATATCTTGGGGTCCATTAATTGGAAATCACGAACCGCTATTCTAGCATGTATATATACTGACATTTAAATGAAGTAACGGTATTCTAAGCTCAGTAGAATATATTATGAAATTTGATTTGAATGTATATACCATATTAAATTAATATAATATTAATTTAAATTCAGAAATAATCAGATTCTTCGATAATGAATTATTTTTATTATCATTTATATTCAAATACCATTTCTAAAAACCATTTAAATCATTTTGACTCCGGTTTTAATTTTGAATTAAATTATTTCAGATCCCGTGTTTCGATAATTATATATATTCAAAATAAACCATATTTTGATTATTAAATTGATAACTCAATATAAAATCGATTTATATTATCATTAATATTTAAAACAATATTAAATATTGAAAATAGATCGACTAAAAATCTGGGTCGTTACACATATCTCTCATTCTAGTGCAACCCTCCTACTCGTAAGTTGTGTTTCAATCATGGTTCAAATTATCATTTCATTCGGGGATATCCTGAGCCGGTCATTTGCTGCAATTTCAAAAAAGAGGGATAATAGTTTTTCAAGTCCCCTAATTATTCTAAGCATCCTCTTTCAGGAATGCTTAATATAGAGGATGCTTCAAATGGACCTTTGCAGTCTTGAGGTGCATTTCATTCTGTTCTTGAGGATTTCTTATTATTCCATGATTGTTATATTCAAGTTCTATTCGATATGGGTGGTTTGTATTCATTCATATTGAAGGAAGTTGTTGACATTATACCATTGGATATTTCTTTTCTTGATAGGATTCTACAACCCTAATCATGTTATGTGAAGATATTGAGATATTTATTTATAGATTTCATTTCCATGCGAATCTGCACTTGATTCATTTCCTTGACTTTGATATGATTTTGGTTATGGACTGGCTCATTTGATACAAAGCAAGAATCCTTTTTATTGGGAGAGTTCTATATCTTTGACATCCCTATTTTCTTACTTAGCTATCTCTTGTACTTTAGGACATCGATTATAATTGTGTTGCATCACTATTTTCTCTTAATCCCATGACGAGGATGACATATCTTCGACTCCATTCGTTTGTGACTTTGCTGATACACTGGAGACTGTTTTGGGTTTTCCACCCAAGTTGGTCATTGAGTTCTGCACGACCTATTCTAGGTGCACAACAAGCTAGTTGTCCTCTTACTAAGATGTCGACTAAAGAGAATGAGGAACTCGAGAAGCAACTATTGAGCTTGAAGAAAAAGAGTTTATCCAGTCCAATTCTTCACGTTGGGGTACTACGGTGCTATTCGTGGAGAAATCTAATGGAACTCTCAGGCTTTGCATTAATTATCGCAATCTTAACATGTAAACAATCAATAATTGTTAACCATTACCAAGGATCAACAACATGTTTGACCAGTTGAGGGGGCAAAGGTCTATTCTCGACTTGACCTTGTCATAGGCTCTCACCAGTTGTGAGTTACATGAGACAACATTCCTCTCACAACATTCTACACTCATTGTGGTTCTTATGAGTTCCCCATCATGCTATTCAGTTGGTAAATGTCCTAAATTATTTCGTCGATCTTGTGAAACAAGTATTCTGGGAATATCTTGATAAGTTTGTTCTAGAATTCATTGATGACATTCTTGTGTATTCTAAGTCTGAATCCATCGAGCTCAACATTTGAGAGTTGTGTTGAGTATTCGTCGACAGCATCAACTCAAGGCCAAATTCTCCAATTGCCATTTTGGGATAATAAGGTCAAAATTATCATCCATGTTGTATCATCCAATGGTATTTCAGTTAATCCTTCAAGGATCGAGGCCATCCAAAATTGGAAGAGAACCAAGAGCGTCTCAGAGATTTGTAATTTCCTTGGATTGGTGGTTATTACTTTTTATTCATTAAGGACTTTTACTGCCTCATGTTTCTTCTAACTAGCCTTACTAGAAAATGCATTTTTTAGTTAGTCCAAAAAATGTGAAGCTTCCTTTTAGAATTTAAAGAAGCTTCTTACTCATGCATCTATTCTAGTGGATCCGAAAGGGAACCAAGATCTTATTATTTATATCATACTAGTCATAGCGGCCTTCATGCTATGCTAATGCAAAAGTGATCAGGTGGTTGTCTGTGCATCTAGGAAATTGAGTCTAAATGAGATTTGGTAGCCATCCGATGATTTGAAGTTAGTCGTTATTCTCTTTTCATCGAAGATATGGCACCATTATCTTTTAGGAATAATTTCATTCCTTATATCGATCATAAGGCCCTCAAGCATCCATTCACCCAAAAGGATATGCAACACCAACGTTGGCTTGAATTCCTCGCTTTCTACAACTTTGATATCTGGTATACCCAAAGAAAGGGGAATCGAATTGCAGACACATTATGTTGTAAGCATTCAGTTTTAGTTTCCATGATGCTTGCAGAATAGAACATCTTAGAGACTCCTCCTTATTGTGGTATTCTAGATGTACTTCGTCTTTAAATTCTCTGATTTTATTATTCAATATGAATACATGATCTAGCATATTAGATCATATTTTCAGTCTGAGTCCATGACGAGGAGTTAAGGAATTTCATTGTTCTCTTCGTAGAAGAACAATTTAGTCGTGCCTTCTAAATTTGATCCTAAGCAGGGCATTCGATCTGAATGTCGTTGTACTAAGTATATTATCCATTCTAGCAGCAACAAGATGCATGTTATATGCATCTTCTTTATTACTGGGATGACATAAAGAAATATGCGACAAGTTATGTGAGTAATATTGTATACTTGTAATGTCACTAATACAATTATGTTTTCTATGATATCATAAGCTCTGTCTCTTTTTTGTCGATGATCAAAGGGGAGAAAATATAGCTTATATGTTGGGAGGGCACAAAGGGAGTAAATAAAAATAAAAATATAATTTATCTATATTTTATTATATATATAGCTTGTCATCATCAAAAAGGAAGAAATTGTTATAACCTTTATTTTTTGGTATTTTGATTATGACAACTATATATCGACAAAATCATTTACTGACGTTTGTTATAAGAGAAAAGGGGAAGAATACAACTTAAATACCAGAAGATTCAATGACAAGATATATTAGTATATTATTATAATTAAGTTGGTATTTAGTTAGATTTAATGTTAGGATCTGTCCTATTATATATATATATATATATATTTCAAGTTTAAATTATAAAGTTCGAAGCACAAATGAACATTTACATGTGCAACAGGTGATTATTTCAAAATTTTAGCTGGCTAGTAGCTGAATTATTCAAACTTTTTAGTTTGAATATTCAACTGGCTAAATCATTGAAATAGCCGGCTGAATAACAAGTTTTTGTACATATGCACACTATTTTAAAATTACAGGCATTTTTTAGCTAGTTGAATTCTAAGTTCAGTCCACTAAACCAAAGGGTTACAACTTTTCAAAGTTACATAATTCTTTAATTCAAGAGTTAAGACTATATCTTTTAATCAAACCTTTTCATGAATGATTGCAATCTTTTATTCAATATAGATAAACTCCAGAATCATTTGTTTCAATGATTAAACTTTCTTGATCTTAATATTCATTAATTCTGAGATTACTCTATAAAGTACTCTCTCGTGCTCTCAATTTTGATACGTTGTGATTATAAATAATTTCCTCGTTAATTCTTCGTATACTTAGCGAGATATACACACACACACACACATATTCAAGGAGAAGATTATAGAAAGATTGTACTATATAGTGACTTATTTGTGTTGTTTAGAACACAAAAATAGTCAAACAAACAATTGTGTTGGTTGAAGCCCTGTTCCGCTTCTTGAATTCCTCTTCAGCAACTGAGGCGAAATCTTGTTCAACTGTTCAGGTGTTGTAATACCTATTCCTATGTGTTAACTGAAGGTTGTTGACTAGTTGAAATTCCAAAAGGAGTCTAAGACTAGACGTAGGATGTTGCTCCAACCAATATTAAATTCTTTTGTGTTATTTACTTTTTATTTACTACGGTTATATCATTTACTATATCTTCATCATATTGCTAATTACCTGAATTTCCATATTACTTGATCCGATCGACTTTTCAAATTAAATTTTAAACATGTGCGTATATGTGATAAACTCGGTATATGTAGATAGGAATTAAACCATTCAAGCCTTATTTAGTTTAAAATTTGTTGCTTCACGCAGATTCATAACATGAATGGAAATCATTTGATTTTTAATATACGCATTCACGTTATTAAATTATTGAAAACTTTAGAAGAGAAAATTTTCCATGATTTTGTTTTTTATTTCTGTAAAGAAACTTATTTTAGTTTAGGAAATTTTCCATGATTTAGTATAAGTCGAAAGCCAATTATTTTAATAAGTATAAAATATGTAACATATTATATTCATAAAACCTTTAGAGTGTTTTTTGACACCGTCTGATAAGTATTGCGCATTATTGTTATATGAGTAGTTTCTTTTAAAACAGAACGAACATCTATGTTGATCGTATATAATATTTTTTGATTTCGTCCTTATATTGGAAAAGTTATGAATACAATAACGTAACTAAATTTGGTAAATCATTTAATTTTAAATGGTACTTAAAATTTTGACAGTGCTTCCGTTATGTTTGCTATGTACACGCACTTGTTTAATTTCAGGGAACTAAATTGAAGTGCTGCCGAAATTTTGTTAAATTGTTTAAATTGAAAAGATTTACGTGATTTACTTATGTTATTGTATTTATAATAGAAGGTGGGGTGACCTATCAGTAAAGTGTTAATGACCAATTAATATAAAACTTTACCCATAAAATTGTTTGAATAAATTGTCAATGCACTTTTGATTTATATCATACTTTTAAATTAGTACTTAGGGGAAATGAAAAATTAATTTACTAATTGAAGCTGGATTTATCGACAAAAAAGGAAAATGGGGGCTCACTAAGTGAATATTTTAATAATGGTGCTCGCGTACTTATTGATTTCACTTTAAGTAATAATGGAAATGACGAAGAAATTTGTTGTCTATATGGTACATGCAATTATTAAAGCATTTGATACCATAAATGGTTATAGTTCATTTGCATTAGTGTAGTTTCATACCGAAATATTTGATTTAGGATCGTCATGGAGTATTGTTAGCATCTAACCATGTACAACTTGAGGAGGTGGTGAGTAATGAAATTTCTTCGACTAATCTCACAGAACATATTTTAGGAAAAAGAGAGCGGTGTTCCTATTTCTTATTGGGATGTTTTCATTCACACACATACGATGAGTCAGAACTATGATTTAGGCATAGTTTCATATTCCTTGGATCATGATGAAAAAACAAATGCCGCATTTGTAAGTATAATACAATTAACTTAAAAGTTATAAGTTTATTAAAATAATGTTATGTAAAATTTAGTTGTCTTTTGCATTACGACAAAAATTCCAGCAAGCACAGGCGGAGAACAATGGACGAGCTGATTTGACCACTGATGAGGAGGATACATTTATTAAGTTCTCACGGTTCTATAGACCTGTAACAGGCGCTATTGATTTAGGAACCTAGCAGCAGTTTTAAATTAGATTTATGTTAATTATGATTATAATATTAGAAACATTATGACAATTTTTTTATCGTAGCTAAGACAGCTCAGAAAGCGTACCAGAGGCCTGAAGACAAAGAGGAGATTGCACAACTATGAGCCTAGATCGTCGAGCTTGAGAAGCGTGATCAACGCTGTGATGTGCAAATAGAGCGGTTGAAACAACATTTTGGCAGAGTTTATAGTGCAGTATATGAGGTTCCTTTCGATTGGAAGTTCCAGAGTGTACATTGTGTGACTTGATGTATGTTTTGTTATATGTACAAATACTCCGGGTGAGGATTTGGTGGGTACATTGTATTGGATTGTATATATTATTGTTGGTTCGAATTTTTGTTTAAATGTTGGTTTGAATAATGATTTGTAAGTTGGTTTGGATGACGTTAGTTTGTTATGTTTTATTGGATGTTGTATGCATTGGATTATATTGTGTATATTGGATTGTATATTGTGTTTTGTAGTATACATATGATTATTGTTGTATATGCTCGAAACGAATCTTTATGGCATATAAAGATGAAAATGGGGTGGGCCTAAGGTCCAAACTCAGTTGATCTGCTTCTGATTTTGCCCATTTAGACCTGCCCCAAAGGGTCTTCGAAGAGTGTAGACCCATAATATGCTTTGAGAGGCCGGATTTAGAGTCGAATTTGGGACACGGCTAACCTATCCCAACCCGACCCAGATTAATGAAACATTATTAAGCTGCTTTGTAACTATAATGATTACTTATCAATCTTTTTACAAATACATGGTTATAACATCAATATTATGAGAAGTATCATTGCCTCACCTGGTTAAAGAATAGGAGCAGGATGCAAGATGTCACGGATTCAATTCTATTGGACTCGTTTGTCAGGATAGTGTGGTTTACTATCCAATTTGTATATAAGTGCCAAATTTCAAAAAAAAAACATGAACATTATATACTTTCAATGAATATGCTATACATTTTTTATAGTACTTAAGTGCATCAGTGACAATTATACAATAACAAATGCATACATTCTGAACTATTATCATACAACTCATTTTATATATTCTTTTACCATTGCATACACATTATTAGTTATATTTAATTTATCATTTAACGATAAAAAATATACATAAATAAAATTGTATATATTGGTACCCAATTTCATTGGGTATTAGGGTGGATCGGGTATACCCTGAGGGCCCGTACAGGGTCCGGATATGAAAAAAATTCCAAACTCGTAATGGGTCTAGGGGTGGGGGAGATATAGGGAGAGGTTCAGAAATCTCAAGGCAGGTTTGGGCACAAAAAACTTTGCCTAACCTGTCTCATAAACATCCCTGATAGTATATATGTAATTGTGGGTAGTTGGAAGTAAGCAGATCTAAATTCTAAAAGAAAAAAAAATCAAACTTTCAATGGGTTGTAACGACTATCAACGACTTACAGGTCGTCTATTACCAATGGCTTCCAATAGCATTTTCCAACAATTTCTATTGTATTTCCACGGCTATTTGGTTAATAAGATTTATCATGTGTTCAAATTTTTTTATTTTCAAATTTTTTCGTTAATGGCCATTGGAAAATTCTCATTGGCACCGTTGGAAAACGATACGAAACGTTGATACATATACCAATGGTTGGTAGCCGTTGGAAACCATCGTTCTTCTTGTAATGTCATCACATGAAATATCAAATTTCTCAATGCAGGGTACATGTTAACTTAGTTTAAAATCCCTTGGTCCAAATGTAGTAAAAGGAACGATCTAGGAAAGTTATATAGCATATTGGTGTCGTGCTTATACAAAGTGCAAACACATTGAAGTCTGCCATGGAAACTGAGAACATTATTAGATAGGTAAAAACATTCGGTTTGAAACTTAAGCCCACTCAGATAATATGTAGGACACTGTAAGCACAAGTGGTGCAGCTTATATAAAAGGATATAATGGAGCAATACACAAGAAAATCAAATTATATATATATACATGTTAACCTGCTTCTAGCCTCATGACCCAGATGTTGTAAAATGTACGGTCTAGAAAAAAGTCAGCAAGCATTCCGATCAATGGGTCATTCCTAAAAATGGTTCAAAGCATTCACGATCCATCTTCACGAGTCAAAGGCTAAAAAGTGCAGTAAACAAAACAGACGCATGTATTGAGACAATATGGATTAGGTCGGTTAGTTTATGGATCAATTGCAAAGACATCGATCGTTCAAGATCCGATCAGTCGTGGCATATATGGGTCGTATGTGAAGACATGATTCGTCCCTGATCCATGACATGGATCATGCATAAGATCTGTACACGTGGAAATGTGTGAATCTGAGGCTCCATCTCATGGAGCGCATGTCATTAGTGGTTTCTTCATGCAGATGGTTATATCGCTGATAAAAATGTAAGTGATGGGGCGCAGTTACTAATGTTATTGTATGGATCATATACGGATTGCATGGGCCATGTACATGTGTGGAATGTATAATCATGTAAGGATTGCATGGATCATGGCACAGATGCATGGATCGTGGCACACAGACATGGATCGCGTCACCAATAATGGATCGGGATGAAGCTTTGAATCATCGTTCATCTGGTGAGTCGCAATGTGTCTAGTGGGCCATGATATAAATGATGGATTGTTGTGTCAACAAAGTGGGGGTGAGAATAAAGCAGCCTTCCTAGAATGCAAGTAATTCACGCAATGGATAATCCCAATGCAGTGAAGCGCATGATCCATGCATGCGAACGACGTCATATCATATCATAGATTGCTAGTCACTATGAGTGGACCGAGTATGCATCACTACAAACTCTCGAACACTCCTACCTTCGCCTATAAATACTGGACCACTTCATTCATAAAAGGGGTTAGAATTTCTTCTGTCGAAGTTCAACCATTAGTGATCTCAAACATTATTTCCTCCAGAATCCATCGAACTTCTTCGCCGAGCTCGATTATCGAGATAAATCTGATAATCATTGCTATTCATGGAATTCGAGTGGATTTCTATAGTCGAATTAGAGAATCAATTGTAAATCATTGAGAATCATTGTAATTAGATATCGAACTTGTAATTCGTAATGGAGAAATCAATGAAGTGTGCATTTAAAGTGGACGTAAGCCTAAATAGCGGCTGAACCACTATAAATCATGTGCTCTACTTTAATTTTCTATTGTTCACTGCATTTAATCTTGTTTTTCTATAATTGAAAGGTGTTTCTACACCTTTCTAAGTGTTAGCTCGTTTTCGGTGTTAACATTTTGGCACCTACCGTGGGGATCGAACCCACGACCACAAGGTTAAGATCCTTGATTTGGAAGTTTTGAAGCTTGTTCTTTTACGATAGATTCGCAAGGTCTAAAGGCAAGTTCGTTGAAGGGATGTCTTCAAAGACTATAAGGTTATCTGACATTATGGAACCTTCAAAGAAGACCAATAAATCCGCGAGACTTTATAAAAATGCTGCTGATGATACCACAACCTGTCCCATAACTAACAATCCAATTGTTTCTCAAACTCTGGGAGGTGGTGTAACTCAGGGAGAATTACATGATGTTGTAGCCGGTTTGAACCAGAAAATGGAAGCCTCAATTAAATCCTTGATGGATTAAGTTGGATGCTTTCCTAACCGCTTAAACCAATCTTGCAAATCGCCGAGATCAAATTGACTTGCAAGAGAATGCACATTCATCCACTTCGGATCGCTGCATGAACTTGGGTGAAAAAGAGAATCATAGTTTCCATGTCGAGAAAGCAGACGAGTCAGACAAAATGTCAGTGTCAAATGGAAGGAACGACATCGATGTTGACAACTCCAAGGTGAATGCTGACATGCTCAAGCAATCCCAATCAAGAGAGAATCATTCCAGAAAAAGTGCTTCTAAAAAAATTGCAAGTTCTACAAAAGGGGCACCTCCCCAAGCTGGAGTTAAAGGGGCCCAGTTCATTAACCATGATCGCTTGCCTAGACAAGCATTCAAGAAAAGGACTGGCGTCTGCCGCGTGAAACAATGCGATGAGGAGGACTACATTTCAGAAATGATCAAGAAAATTATGAAAGATATTTTGGCAAGAAAGGAAGACGAAAGTGAGCGGAACCTTGTTCCAAGAAAGACTCCTTTTACTGAGAGGATTCGGTGTGCTGTATTTCCAAAGAAGTTTGTCCCTCCAATCATGCCTGAATAATGAAATTAGTCATCCCAATTTGTTTTTGTACAAATATGAACGGCATATGAATGGTGCGATGGGGACATACGAGATCAAGTGTCTTTACTTCCCCATCTATCTGGAAGGAGTAGCCTCGCTACGATGCACTAAGCTACCACCAAAATCCATAGATCAATTCTCCGACTTGGCAAGGGAGTTTAGAGAACAATTCAGTTTTACACCTCGAAGGCCAAGGATATCATGTCGATGTTAGGACTGGATCAAAACCTAGGAGAGTCGGTAAAGGTTTTTCTTAATTGCTTCAATACCGCTGTGACAGAGAGTGATAATACGGAGCCCAAGATGATAATAATGGCATTAGTTCAAGCTTGGAAAGTGGGTAAAGATGAAAGAGCTGAATACACTTGAGAAGTTCTACAAAAAGGCTGATAAGTGCATAAGGTTGGAAGAAGCCCCTCACACTACCCAGAGTGCGGCTGGATGTAATGATGTGGAAGATAAGAAGGATGCCATGGGCCAGAAGAGGGAAAACGAAGACAAAGGAAAAGAGGAAATTTATAATAGAAAGATTCGTTATTTCGAACCCGAGGATTTGACCCCGTTAAGTGATGCTGCGGAAAACATCTTCTTTGCCACCAAAGATGTAGGATTTTATCTGAAACCACCATGATTAAGAGTAGGAGATAAGGCAGCGAATTCTAGATGATTATGCCACTTTCACAACCAACCTGGTCATAGCACTAATGAGTGTCGACATTTGAAGAACTTAATCGAGGACTTGATCAGAAAAATAAGTTTTAACAGTATGTCAGAAAACCACAAGCAACGGATACCTATCCTACCGCTCAAGGATAAGTTCAAGCTAATGACAGTTGATGGAGTTCAAATGCCCAGAGCATGGAATAATGACCATTTGGGTCAAAACTTTACTTAAAGCATTGTTCAATTCTTTTGAAACTTGTTGTAATTTTTCTCACAAGTATAGGTCACCCATGCTTAATGGACGTATTGTAATTGAACAATGACTACGTCATTTTTTAAATAATAATAAGTCTTCATCTTCTTTATTTCAATTGTGTCAATATCTCAAAAGTTGCTAAAAGTCGATGTAACGTTACAGATTATCGGAAAAGCGCTTGTTTTCTCATGACCCGGCAAGACCTCATGACCCCTACATGACATTCAGACAAAGACATCCCAAGTGCCGAGTGTCATAAACATCACTTTGCATATATGCGAGGATGAAACACATCTTCTTATGGATCGAAAGGGGAAGTCATTAAGAGTCAAGTGGTGAAAGAAGGAGCAAGCAAGAATAGTGAAAAAAAGGCCTCCCCAAGTATGGCACTCAACAAGATCGCCAGAGCCAGATTTACTAAGCCCGATTGCGACGAATGTTGAGCAAAAAACAAAGATCTCTCCGAAGGCTCCCAAGGATGTCTTTGACACCTGATTTATTCAGTTGGATTGTAGACAAACGTTGGTCTAAACTAAAGACATCTTAGGGGAACCTAATGAATTCTCCGATGTCTAATTTACTTGCCCGGAATGTCGACGAACTTTGAAATAAACCAAAGACCTCTTCGGTGGCAACCAATGAAGTCTCTGATGCCTGATTTATTCGTCTAGATTGTAGATGAACATTGGGCTCAACCAAAGACCTCTCCGGAGCACCCAATGAAGCCTCTGACGCCAAATTTATTCGACTGGATTGCAAACGAATATTGGCGTGAACAGAAGACCTCTCCGGGGGCACCCAATGAAGTCTTCAACACCTGATTTACTTCGTCGAATTGTAGACGAATGTTGGGAAAAATCAAAGACCACTCTGGGGGAACCCAATGAAGTCTCTGACGCCTGATTTAATCAACCGAATTGTAGACAAACACTGGGCTAAACCAAAGACCTCTCTGGGGGCACCCAATGAAGTCTCCGATGTCTGATTTATTCGGCTAGATTGTAGATGAACGTTGGGCTAAAACAAAGACCACTCCAGGGGCACCCAATGAAGTCTTCGATGCCTGATTTATAAGGCTAGATTATAGACGAATATTGGGCAAAACAATAGACGTCTCCGGGGTCACCCAATGATATCTCCAACGCCTGATTTATTCGATGGGATTGTAGATTAACATTGGTCTAAACCAAAGACCTCTTCGGGGCACCCAATAAATTGGTAAAACCGATTCGCTCGATACATCAATGAAATTGGACTAAATAAATATAAGACCTCCCCAAGAAGGGGAACAAAAACTAAAGACCTCCCCAAGAGAAGGCACTTGATCAACTAACAAAGATAGGTTTCCTAATACATTCGCAAGCTCAGAAGCTCTAAACATGCTGGTGCGAACACAAAGATTTTTCCAACAAAGCCAAAATTCTAGTGCATCAACCAGAATCAAGGAAACTTGGCAATGTTGATCACATCTAGCTTTTGCAGTTCGTGATGACCTGTGGTACGGGGGAAACACAACCACGTTGGGTGGAACATTGCTTAGAAAGCATACCATAAGCTCACCACGGCAGTGCAGTACAAGAGAAAGATTTGCACTCGATAAAGAAACAAATACACTTGGGAGCTTATGAGCTAAAGTGTACAACAAACAAAGGACCTCACCCTAAGAAGCTTGGCCAAAAGTTCTCGCCTTCAAAAGTGAGGAATCTGATAAGTTGACAAGATCGATATGCTCGATATATCAATAAAACTCATTAAACCGATAAAGTTCAATCTTGGAAATCCAACTGGCAACATTAACTAGTTGCGAGCCTCAGAAAGGAGGAGAGGTAGATACATTGGTTAAGTCGAATCAAAAGCGATCTCTTACAAGAATGAATTCCTTTATTGAGTAAACCTAGAGTCTCTCAATGCAAAGGCTTCCTCATCTTCAAAGCTCCAACCATAAATATATCAAAGAACCGGATGACGTTCTGCTTTAAAAAGAAAAGAAAAACTAAGGATAAGTGATGCTCAAAAGGTGACTATGCGAACATGGCATTCCTCGAATCCAATAAAACAATAACTCTTCCTAAGGAATTTAATATAATATCCATTAATGGTGTCAACATGGGATATAAAAGGAAGATCAGTGAGATCGAGCATTAGTCATGCGCTAGGGACAAGCCGTCATGGAGTTGAGATCCAAATTTTATATATCCTAGAATAATCCATGGTATGCGGGTAGAATACCCAAAATGGTATCAAACACCATTGGAAGAAATAACATACCATGAGGCTACAATATACAAAAGGAATCCTAGCATAATAGATACTGCCATAATAGAATAAAAGGCAACCCCAGAGTGTTGAAAAAGTCAATATGTGCTAAAATAGTGATAATGCAAGAAGCGATTCATTTCCGCACATCATTTAATTGCAAGGCTTAGCCCCTAGGCTCACAGTTCTAAGAATTAATGCTGCAAAAACAGAACGCAAATTGCCATTTTAACGCAACTTATTAAGCATTTCACATGAGCCACTCAATTTATTGGAAATTCTATGGTCAATGCCACCCATAAGGATCGACAGAAAATATGGGATATGCTAACTGGGGTGTGAAACCCCACGTTCATTAATGTCACTCTTTATCATAATGCATTAAGTTTTGTGAAGTGTTATAGGTAAACAATAACAGAAACATTATAAGACAGATATAAAATAACAGCGGAATTAAAACTTTATTTAATAGAAAAGCTTCGCGGTTCAAACACAATTACATAATAAGTCTGTAATACTGAAAACATAAAACTTCTGCCTTGTACAAAAAATCATCATCAGAGTACATTAATACATGAAAAGAGCATAATCCCTAAAATATAGCTCTAGTAGAGAAGATACGAAATCAAGCAGTACATCTAAGCATCTCCAATCAGAAAAGAAGAATCCTTATCAACCTTGAGTACTCCCACCCAGAGAACTTGGGGGGAAGAGAAAGAAGAGGAAACGAAATGGGTTAGAAATAAAGTCTGCCAAGTCCCGTTACTTTTAGCATATAAACAAGTAAAACCATTATGACTGGCATATAAGTTGGAGAGAAATTAAAGTGTCATAAGGCAGGTATATTAAGGTAAAAAGGATAAACAGAACAGAACATGCATTGCGCTTCTTTAATACTTTTCTCCCTACAGCAATACTAGCATAATAAGAACAAGGTGATCCCAATAAGTAGAAGATGGCAGACTTAGGTGTACTTCTAGTGAAAGGTTTTTTATCCCATACAATAACTGACAGCCCAACAAAACTGACAGGTGTTACTCCCAACGACAATAACGGGCTCCTAAACAAGCAAGATTATATATACCCTAATTACTATCCCCAGTCAAACGACTCCCTAACTCGAAGATACCCTGTGTTGGCCCCACAGTAGGATGTATCACTTCCTAAAGTGGCAACCCTATGTTTACAAGATGTGCACAAACCATATCTACAGATGTCACAACTTCTTATCTTCCCTAGCAAGCGGACCCATGCACGCACATAACTCCGTTGGAACGTGACGACAAATACCCTAACTCAAGTGACCTCTTACAATCAGCTCAGTAAGCATGCCCAGACCCTGACCTAGTTCGGGGTTCTCCGTTTCATACCAAAATGGGTTATTGACTGAAACGGGTCCCACACACCAAAAGATACAAGATTCCCCCTAAGCTTGTATCCCCACTACTAGGATTTAACAGGTTATGCCTACTGGATTATCAAGATTGAATAACCCCAACTGATTAAGTTTGTGGGCCTATATATATAAATATTACCCACCGCCACAAGATTTACTTAATCCCCATTGTTTCAAGCAAGTTTACTTAACCCCTACTCAAGTTAACTGGTTCATGTAATCCTTATGGATTTAAACAGGTTAACTATTACTAGTTCATCACCATTCATTCATTTATGGTTATAATGCGCTAGACCTCCCACATTAAGTCTACAACTTGTGGATGCTGGATATGTCGGTTGGGTCCAGGCAGAATTCTTCCACAAGTCAGACTTAACATCGTGTCTTAGCACGTCATGTGTTTATGCACTTAGATCCCTTACATTAGATTTTGTGGACGCTGGTTTTGTTGGGCGGTTCCGGGTAGACTTCTACCATAAGTGTAATCTAACCTCGTGTCTAAGTGCGGTTACAGTTTCCAATTACTGTAAATCTAGGCATTATCATTATTAACCAATTATCATGCTTATTAAGCCCCAAATCCCCGTATGATTCACGATACAAGTTATGCCACAGATTATGGCTTAGATAAAGATATAAATTATGCCTCCAAACCGCAAGTTTTGGTTTAAGGTACAAATTATGCCCCAAAATTCCCAATCATGATTTACAATGTGAATTATGCCCCCAAATCAATCATTCTCAATTTCGTGCATTCGCGTGTTTCAGTGATAGGCCTAGGCTCGAAGGTAGCCTGGCTATAAAACAAAATGGGAAAGAGGGAGAGAAGAGAAGAAGAATAGGCATAACTAATAAAAACTGGCATATGATGATAGAATTAGTCATACTAACAGAATATGCATAGTGACTTGATTAGGCAAACTAATATAATAGGCATATCATGAACAAGCATATGAGATCTAAACAGTTAATTAGGTGAGCAAGTAATGGCAGATCTGTTATAATTCAAATTATTAACAGGTATAGGCTTAGATCCAAACTTATAGGCATTTCAAGATAACATTTTAGGTGTTTATATCTAAAAGCAACATAAACTCATTGTTCTTGGATCTAAAGAACACAGATTTGATTGTTGATGTTCTGGCACATATCTTTAAATATGTATAACTTGCTGTTGAAGAAGAATAGATTATTTTACTCTGAACTGGGGCTGCACCTCGTTGTCGCCATTGATTTAGGTTAATAAAACAATGGGATTAAGGTCCTTCATGTAGCCTAGGGTCAACGATTCTAGTCAAGAAATGAGTCTACGTTCAGAAAATGAATTCTACCCATATCGAGGGGGGTCGACATGGGTGTTGACACCCTTGTGTTGGGGTCGACCCATGGATTGACAACCCTTAGGTGGAGTCGACCCCTAATGGTCTGAACTCCTACCCAAGCCTGCGTCTTCTGATTTTAGATTAATTTGAACCGTTTTGAATTATTTTGTATACATGTATATAATTCTCTTATGCTTATACAAACTTCTAACCTTAATATTTTCTTTATACAATGTCCATTTTACGCAAATTTGGAGTCTATCTTTAGTAGAATTCCGAGAAGAACGCAATGGAATAATCCGTTTTACTTAAATCTTTATATTTAATTAAGTATTCCTTGGTTTATCATTATAGTGTTCTTGAAAATTATGGGGTGTTACATTCTCCCCTACTTAAAGGATTTCATCCCCGAAATCTCTACGTTCAGAAGAACATATATTCTAACATCTATCATCCATCTACTCATCCATCAATCATAGGCATCCACTATCCTTAAAAGATTTCTAATGCTTATATGAGCATATGCAAAGGCATGTGTATATTTTCCTATACTAATGTGAAAGATCAGACGGTCCACTGATTCAGTTGACCTCCTTAATGCAATGTGTTAGTGCCATGAATCCAACATGTATGCAAATATTCCTATTATAAGATGTAAGTTCTATATGTGTGTGCAATAATTCATCCAAATGCAATATCCATATGATGATATACCCACTTTCATCCATTAAAAGAAAAAAATGCACACATATCCATATGCAATATGAGAGTGATTGAGCTGATCTAGTGCCTAATGTGTGTATATAAATCCACAAGCAACCATGTTAGCCGGCTTCTTGATTATGCTATCAAGGGTACCGATATTCGTAATTAGATGGACAAAGACTTACACATCTAAGTTCAGTGCAAACACACCTCGGCTCGTGAGTTCATGATGCGACTCGTAGACTCCCTCTTGGAACCCCGCTCGTGAAAACCCATCGTCTATGATTCATGACTTATCATAGAAACCCATTCGATGTCCATAGCCATGACCTGATCGTGGTCCAGTCCTGTGCCCCATTCATGAGTCAGCTTCACGATCCAGCTTGCCCCCCACATCACGAACCGGCTTCACCCTCAGGAAAGAGAGACCAAGACTTAGTCATCCACAAACCGAAAACTAAGGATCTTGCAACACGTATCCACAACGGCCATATTGACTACATCTCCACTCACTCACGAATGGGTCCAAGATTCTCGAGACTGGTGCCACATGTCTTCATGAATCTCTTGTAGAAACAACCTATAAATAGCCAAACACTTGGCATTTTTCAGAATCTTTTTGGCAATTAGGGGCTCTGATTCCACCATTATCATACTCCATCACTTTTAATCAGTAGTATCTCAAAATTATTGAGTGAATTATCATTGTAAAAGTGTGATCGAGAGAAAATATTGATTGTATTTGCATTCAAACGTATAATCAAAGTCATATAAAGTAGGCATAGGCTCTTTAACGCCGAACCACCATAAGTTTGGTGTGTTTGTTGCATTTTAATTCATTTCTAGTTATAATTCTTAGCAATTCTAAACAATTTGGGTGTTATAACCACTTTTTGGTCTAACATTTTGGTGCTTTAACTGAGAACTGAATTCTCAGCCTGTCGGATTATTGCTCTACTGTTTGGATTTTCAAGTCCGAAGAAAATATTTTGCATTTCCACTATTTCATTTCTGAAGATTTCAGCAAAGTCAAGACGTTATAGCTGCAAAGAAATCCAGGGACTCACGTTCTTCTCAAGCAAACGAAGCTAACGAAGAGAGAATTTAGGAGCAAACTAAAGTGAACTCCCCTGCTCGTGGCTCGTGGGGGGAAAACTGACCTTAGGAGGAGACCATGAACCGCTCCCACGACCTGGCCAGGAACCACCTCCGTGAGCTAAACACGAGTCGTTCCCAAGACGTGGTCACGAGCCACTCGCAAGAGGCGGTCACGAACCGCCCTCACCAAGCGGCCATGACTCGACTTGGAATGGAAATTGTGGCTCACTCCACCCATGCCGAAGCATCTGCTCGACCTGGCTCAAGTGCTCTGAATCCAACTGTGGATGTTAATGACCAGTTACATGCCTTTTTTCTAGTAACAGAAAGATATTTTTCTCGTGTACTCGATATGTTGGGAAGGACAAATGATGAGTTGGCATCTCAAAGGCGCAAGAGTTCTTTACTGTGGCAGAATATGACTGCGATGAGCACACAAATCGACGAACTCCAGAGACAGAGGACACCTTCACTGACTCATCGCTTTACTCCCGACTATTCCTCCTCATCAAAAGAGCCTCCAAGACACCCACGACGACAATTAGAAAGGCCAGAGAACATAGAGCAGCTTCAATTTGGATCCCTTCCTTCTCGAGAAGAAATGACACTTAACCTGGGACCTGATAACCGTAACTTTAAAAATCCCATTCTGCCTGCAGGAAGACCTATAATACTACATAGGGATCAGGGCGCTGATGACCTTATTCAGAATCAACTATTACTACCCCTCATCGTGTGATTGACTGTTTCCATAGGAGGCAAGGAAGCTCTGCTCAGGCCTCAGACTTGGGGTAGTACATCGAAGAGATATCGAGGGCCCCGCAGGGTAAGAAGTGCTGATCCAGAATCCACCTTGACTAATGCTGACGTTGAGGCAATAGTGAGGTAGATCATGACACACAGCCGTGGACAAAGAAACAAGGATTGGGGTATAGACCAAAGTCATATGACATTCACTGATGATATATTATAAGTTCCATTCCCGAGGAGGTTCAACATGCCAACTATGAACCGTTATTCAGGCATGACGGACAACATGCCAACTATGAACCGTTATTCAGGCATGATGGACCCGATTCAGCATTTAATAAGATATTCACGGTATATGAATACTGTTGTTGCTCCCGACGCAGTGAAGTGCAAAGCATTCCCGATCTTTATAGAGGATATGGCTTTAATGTTATTTACATGCTTTCCTGCTCGATCGATCTCCAACTTCAAGGAATTGAGCGAAAGATTCATAAATCAATTCCGACTCCATGCTCAAAGGTCCAAAAACACCATTGAACTATCACTCATCAAGCAGCGTCCTGATGAAACTCTAAGGTCGTATTTGGACCGCTTTAATTTAGCAGTCATGGAGGTTAGGGACCCTCACGAGCAATATGTCCTAATGGCATTAATTGATGGGGTTGATAAAGATACGGAGTTCGGCAAATACTTAGCTGGAAAACCACCATTGACCTGGGAAATATTCTATGAAAAAGCCAATATCCGCCTACGCCAAGAGGAATTGTATACTAGTTGAAAGAGGAAAGCCATGGATAGGGAAGATATATAGAGCAATGGGGCCATCAAACAGTCTGGAGATAGCTCTGGGAAGGTAGAGGTCAATGTGGGAAATAAGAATCAAGGTAATGTCCGTCAAGCTAGAAACGGCAACAAAAGGAAGAATCAAGGAAACGATTCACAGAAGAGACCTTGATTCAGGACTTTTGAAAACTTCACACCGCCAAATGATACATTGGAGAATATTTACCTGGACACGTAAAATGTTCTTCAGTATAAGAGGCCTCCACCATGGAATCTACGGAGAAAGAGCATGAAACAGGAAAATTCTGCCTTCTCCATCAGACTCATGGTCACTCCACCAACGAGTGCCTTTATTTGAGAGACGTTGTTGAAAAACTGCTTCTAGAAGGAAAGTTGGACAAATACAAGGTTGTTCCAAGAAATAGAGGGAAAGTTGGATAGGCCCAAATCAAAATCAACCCGCTTCAAGGCACACAACTCAGCAGAAGGGAGAGAATATTATTATCAACATTATAGTTAGAGGACCTCATCTAGCTGGACACAGCTTCAAGGCAATGGATCAATATGTAAATGCAACTAAGCACTTTGAAGTAGGGGAGTGCAGTAATCCTGAGGATATCACCTCGATAAAAAAATAGAAAACGATGTCTGAAGATGTCATATTTCATTATAGAGATAGTATTGGAGTTCATTCCCCTATCGAAGACCTCTTAGTGATCACAACCACTACTGCTCCCACTTTAGTCCACAAGGTCTTAATGGACAATGGAAGTTCAGTTAATATTCTATTTAAGAAAGCGTTTGATCGAATGAAGCTTGAAGCAAAGGAATTGAAGCCCTGCAATGGATGGATATGCGGCTTCAGTGGAGCCTCATCATCTCCCATCGGATTTGTATAATTTCCTATAAACCTGGGGGAAGGAGATCATCGAAGAGTGAGAATTCTCCCATTCGTACTTTTGGATATTGAATCACCATATAACAATTTTTTGGGCCATCCCTAGCAGAATTCAGGGCTTGCATTGTGCCCTAGTGTCTATTGTTGAAATTCCTAACAGTTGCGGGAGTAGGAGTAGTTAGGGGTGATCAAGTCACTGGACAAGCTTGCTATATAGCAGAGTTAAAATTGTTATGCAAAGGAAAAGACCCCCAAAGTAGGACTCGTTATAGCAATTAAAGAAGATGACCCTGAAGGAGTCTCCCAGAGAGCACTCGAGGACATAGATCCCAGAGAGGACGAGGAATCCAAGGGCAAATTGGTGACACCTAATGAAACGACTGAGGATAACCTGATCGATGATCATGACCCAGCAAAGGTTTTGAAGATCGAATCCTAGCTAGATCCTCTTCGAGCAAAAGGATTGACTAACTTTCTAAAGGCCAACTTAGATGTGTTTGACTGGACCCATGCTGACATGTGTGGGATATCCCCCTCAATTATGAGTCACTCGTTGAACATCAACCCAAAGCATCCACCAGTCAAACAGAAAAGCCGAATGCTTGGCCCGAAGACGTCAATTGCCTTGAAGCAAGAAGTTGAGAAGTTAAGAAGCAACAGATTCATTAAAGATTCAACTAACCCATAATGGATCTCAAATCCAGTTTTGGTCAAGAAGGCCAACGGAAAATGGCGCACCTGCATTGATTTCTCAGATTTGAATAAAGCTTTCCCAAAGAACAATTTTCCTCTCCCTAGAATTGACCAATTGGTGGATTAAACAGTGGTCTATGAACTTCTCTCCTTTATGGATGCATACTCGGGGTATAACCAAATCCCCATGCATGTTCCGGACTAGGAACATACTAGCTACTTCACGGATTTGGGACTGTACTACTATGTGGGATCCCCGTCGGTTCAAAGAACGCCGGAGCAACATACCAACAGTTGGTGAATCGAATATTCTACAATCAGATTGGGAAGGCAATGGAAGTGTATGTTGACGACATTCTACTGAAATCTAGACAATCGCCCAACATACCGCTGACCTAGCAGAAATGCATGATATCCTTTGATGATACTAAATGAAGCTCAATCCTCTGAAGTGATCATTTGCAGTTGCTTCTAGAAAATTCATAGGCTTTATCGTTAGCTCACGTGGGATTGAGATTAATCCAGACCAAATCGCGGCAATCAGGAATATCCAAGAACCAAGACAGATTAAAGACGTGCAGAGCCTCGTCGGAAAAGTTGCCGCATTGATTAGGTTTATTTCTAAAGCTATGGATAAGTGCATTCCATTCTTCGACTTGATAAAGCGAGGAAAGCGCAATTTAAAATGGACTCCCGATTGTGTGGAAGCCTTTCAGAACCTGTCGACTCATCTGGAAAGACCCTCGATATTGTCCAAGCTAGTTGATCATGAAGATCTGTTCATATACTTGGCAGTGTAATCCCACGCAATAAGGTCATCTTTGGTAAGGGAAGAAGACTAAGTCCAGAGACCTGTGTACTACATAAGTAAGAAGCAAGCAATAGTAGAGCGAAACTACCCGAGAATAGAAAAACTTGCATATAGGCTACTGATCGCATCTAAGAAGCTCCGCCACTATTTTCAAGCTCACCCCATCACCATATACACCGACCATCCGCTCCGACAAATCTTGCAAAGACCGGAGGCATCAGGAAGGCTACTCAAGTGGAATATAGAGTTAAGTCAGTTCGATTTGAACTTCCATCCCCGAAGATCGATAAGGGGGCAAGTGTTAGTTGACTTCATGGCGAGTTCATTATTCCTGAGGAAGACGAAGCGAGTGAAGAAGCTGGTCCCTCAGAACAACCGTTCAACCCTAACACCTAGAAGAGGTATACTAACGGTGCCAAGAATGATAGACGGTCTGGAGCCGGAGTTGTACCAGTAACTCCTTAAGGGAGACCGGTTTACTATGCTCTGAGATTAGAGTTTCATGCCACTAACAACGACTCCGAGTACGAATCCCTGATTGTCAGGCTAAGGCTTGCAAAGTAATTGGGGATAACGAGGTTGGATATCTTTTGCGATTCCTAGATCGTCGTAATTCAGGTCAATAAGGAGTTTTAGGCCAAGGGGCCAAGACTTGTATCTTATTTGAAAGAAGTGAGAAAATTGCTGGATAGTTTTGAACACTACAGCATAACCCATATTCCCCGATCAGAGAATCAGAAGGCAAATAAGTTGGCCAAGTTGGCTAGTTCTGATAGTCCTGAGGACACAGAGATGGTCCGATCAAAATATTGCAGTCTCCAAGTGTCGACCAGATGGAAATTGATCTGGTACTTGAAATTGAACCGGAAAGGGAGTCGTAGATGACACCCCTAAAGAATTTCCTGATGAATGGAACACTTCCAACCAAGAAAAGTGAAAGGCATGTTGTTATTCGAAAAGCCTCTAGATATGTCATGCAAGGCGAAGTCCTCTACAGACAAGGGATCTCATGCCACTCCTCCGGTGTATAGCCAATGACGACAACGAGCGGGTAATGAGTGAAGTTCACAAAGGTAAATGTGGTGACCACACCGGAGGTCAAGCATTGGCTAAGAAGATATTACGATATGGTTATTTCTATCCTAACGTGAATAAAAATGCAGCTAAGTATGCACGATGTTGCGACAATTGCCAGAGATTTTCTAAGATCTTTAGGGCACCTCCCAGTCGATTAAAGACGAAGATGAGTCTAAGGACCTTCGCTGTCTAGGGAAATGATATTACTAGGAGATTACCAATCACAAAAGGCAGAGAAAAATTTGCAATCGTAGCCATAGATTACTTTACGAAATGGGTCGAAGCGGAATCGTTGACCACGATCACAACTAAGCGAGTGATAAACTTCATCGTCAGAAATATTATATGTTGATTTGGGATCCCAAAGATTATCATAATAGGTAACGGGACCTAATTTGATAGCACCGAGTTTGGAGACTTCTGCCAGAAATATCGTATAGAGAAAAGGTACACCGCAGTCAAATGAACAAGTAGAAGCAGCAAACAAAGTAATTAAGTCCATTTTGAAGAAGTGACTAAAGCAGGCCAGAGCCATATGGGTCGACGAGTTACCCTTGGCATTGTGGGCCTACAGAACAACTTATAAATCAGCAACGGGGCACACCCCCTTTTCCCTCGCTTTCGGGTCAGAAGCAGTCATCCCAGTCGAATTAGAAGTACTGTCCCATAGATCTACTTACTATGACCCGATGACTAATAATAAACTACTACTCGAATCCCTGGATATGGTTGAAGAAAAAGAGACGAAGCGGACTTGCGTGCCGTGAGACACGAGTAGCAGATCGCCCGATATTACAATAAGAAGGTCCGAGCTCGAACCCGGAGACTTGGTTCTAAAGCGTGTCTTTCCACCACCAGTACATTTGGATCTGAAATGGGAAGGACCATATGTCATCCTACGAAGGCTTGATAATGGATCTTTTAAGCTAGGGATTGTGGACGGAGATGAAAACACCAGATTGTGGAATGCCCAACATTTGCTGCATTACTTGACATGAAATTGTCATTTTTACTCTTTTGTTTTTAGGACCATGTAAAAAGACATGACTTTCCTAGAACAGTCTAGTTATATAAGAAAAAGATTATAAAGTGGATGTAGGTCATGATTCGATCGAACCGCTATAAAAATACCGTGTGTCATTTAACTTTATCGCACCATTTCTTATTCACTCTTTCATTCTTTACTCGTATGATCTATCATAATTGTGATATTTTTATAAAAACTCACGATGATCTCGAAACACATAATTCAAAGGACCTCCTATCAAATCAAAAGGAAAAGAGGGAAATAAAGTAAATGATGCAACATCAAGGTCTCTAACTCTTTAAACTTGGAAAAGAAATAAACGACAAGGAAATGAATTGTCCATGAGGCGTGAAGGTGCACCACAATTAAACGAATGCCTCAACTCCACTCTACCCTTGGCATCCAATGAGAGAGTATAAAGGTGCCAGGGACTAAGTGTCGTGAATGAACTCCTACCCCACTGAAGGATTAGGCGGCAAACTGGAAGCTGAGTTCGAAATCTATCCTGGGCATACGACAGGAAAGTATAAAGGCATTTTGATTTAATGCCATGAAAGGGCTCCTATCCCGCTGAAGGACCGGGAACAAGAATGAAAGCAGAGCCCGAACCCCTCATTCCCGGACATGGGATGCAAAACTTATCCGATCCTAATCAATTCTCAACAAGCCCAAGTCAGACATCATGTTAATGATTGATTGGGGGCATACACACCATACATATATATGCGTAGTGCAGTTTCAAATTTTTTCATTGCTAGAATGGTTCATGATGTGATTTTAACTTAGTTATGATCTGAATGTTCATGTATGACTAAATATGATAAACTCGCAGGTACATAATAATGCGAAAGAAACAAGATTCCATTTACAAATCGTAGTACTAAAACCTAGTCAAAATGTGAGGGCCACTGTCACAATTACATCATAAGGCTAGAAGAAATTTAAAACGAGAAAAAATAGACAAGCTCTACTTACGTTTCGAAGACTGCCTCGGTTCCTTTTCTTTCTTCTGATTATCCGGCTCCTTCTTGTTAGAATCAGATTTGTCGTGCTTTTTCCTCTTCTTCTTCTTATCCGAAGGAGGATCTTGTGGAACATCAGAGCATTGGTATGCAAATTGTATAGTTATCGACTTGGAGGAGAGCTTTATGATAAGCCCAGATCTGAGAGCGGCTGCAGAGAGAGGTGGAACATTTAAAGATCCTTCCTCGACTTTAATTCTCAGTTGCTCATCCTTTTTGGCCTTCATATCGGCTAAGGTCAGATTATCATCATCCTTAGTCTCTCCTATGATACCAACATCATCTCCTTCATCCTCGTCATCACCTTTGGTATCCTTCAAAGCTCCAATGATTTCAGCGTACATAGGAACATCATTGCTCGATAGCACAATGGCCTTCTCGGTCGCTTCAACCTCGGTTTGTTCATGGGCTTTAAGGACCATAGGGTTTGATGGTACGGTGACTTTCTCGACCTCTGCTTGCTTTGCTACAGTCCCCTCGGTTGGCTTGGCACCTACATTATGAGAAGCAACTGTTATTAATTTAGGAGAAAATGTCGTCTTCTCAATTGTTTGCTCCATAATACGACGACAAGTTATAACAGTTTTGACAAATTGTGGAGAGAATGTAGAGATACCTTCCGATGACTGCTCATTCAGCGTTGCAATAGAGACCCCACCAGGTTGGAGAATAGGAATTTTAGAGATTAACGGGTCATTGGGGCTATACTCCTAGGTACAGAAGTCTTGAGCTCCATGGCTGAGCCTGAACCTCCATCAACCTTATTCTTGCCCTTGAGCTTAAGCCTCTCATCCTCCATCGACTCTTTAATTTGACGTCTGGCCTCTGCTAAAACATTAGGCTCTTCACCTCTGAGGAAGGTCTTCATAAGCTGATCCTCATCGACAGTCTCGACCTTTAAGCGTTGCCTCTCGCTTTCAACAATCTGGTCTCATACATCAACTAAAGTGGAGGGATAGTTCTTGATCCAGGAAATGTCTCGGGTTTGAATGACCTAAGAGAAAAATTCCATTAATAATTCATCGAACTCTTCTATCTCTTGCTCACCTGTGGCAAGTTTAGCGGTAGCATTCGAATCAGACTCAAGAGCTTCATTAGCATGTCCTTCTACAAGAACTGCTCTACCCTCAACATGAGAAAGTTTAACTTTTAAGACTGCCATTTCTTTCTCCAAGCAGCCTTTTCTACGGCAAAGCGGTCCTACAATGTTTTCAGCTCGGCATTAACCGATTGGAGATCTTCTATTTCCTTTTTCATAGCTATACACTCTTAGCTGTTCGAATCAAGCTCAAGGTGGAAACGTTTCTTCGCATCTTCTAACTGTGTTTTGTAGCTTTTGGCATCCCTCTGAGCTAAGGCAAGAAGAGATCGAGTATCATCGAGTTGTTTCTCAGCCTTGTCCCTGGCCTTGATATCGCGTTCAGCCTTTTCATTAAATTTGGCCACATCTATTTCCAGATGATGGATACCCTCTGAGAGCTTGTTGGCATGCTTCTTCATTGCTCTATATTGAGTAGCCAAGTGGCATGCTTGGTTAACGACTTCTATATCCCAATCATCAGAAGCCGGTTTAAGGTCTGAAAATAAGAGCATCTTTTCAAAATAGATGTCAGGGAACTGCTTTCGGATACATTCCAGCTTTGCCTTATTTTCAGAGGTAAGGATCACCTCCTGGGTAGCGGTAACGTATAGGTCGCGTTGACCTGAGGGGACAAGGGATATCTTCTCTTTTTCCAAATCTTTGATTGGATCCTTGTGCTTATCCTTGGGCTCATGGTGCTTCATGGAGGATTTATCCTGAGGAGGAATACCCTTCGGGGGAGTCAGAGTTTTGGAAAGTTGTCTACCTCCCGCATGTGGCACTTGATGACCATGATGTTTCTCGGGATCTTGCCTTGAGGGAGAACGAGAGTGTGAGGAATGAGGCTGATGAGATTCATAGTGTTTCTTACTATCTCTTCCCTGACTATCACTGTGATCATGCTTGGTTATGGGATTGAGTCCGGGCGTGTACTCATGAAGTTCTTGATGAGAATAGGAGCGGCGACGAGGCATTTTTCTTGCAAAAGTAACAAGCAAGTAAAAGAACCATTAATACCTGTGGTGTATGAACGTTGTGATATGTTATACATGTGATATGTGTGCCCCTTGCGATTCCCCCTAACAGACCAGGGTCTAGAGCTAGGCTCATTTGTATAATTTCCTTTTCTTTGACTGGAGTGAATTCTTCCTCGGAGATAGAGAAGAATGGTTCCTCTCCAAAATCCTCAGATGTATAAATGTCATTCGACAGGGGGAGCTTGTCTAAATCCCCATATATTTGTTCTTCTGTTAGAGAATCATGAGTCGAGGGTTTAGTCGGTGGTGGTGTTTTTTGAGATGAACCACATTCAGGAAAAAAAGCATCCTTATGTTCATTGGTTCGAACTTCACCTCCTTTGTATACGTTCATCTCTTCGTCATCTTGAACATCCATAGGCGAAAGACTTTTAGGAAATTTGATTGCCTTTGTAGCTTCCGTGGCCACTTCCCCATCAGTAGGGGGCATGCTGCTTGATCCCCCAATCACCAGAGTAGGGGCACAAACTTATAAGACCTACCATCCTTACCAAGCTCGATTCTTACATCAAGGAGATGATGTTTGTGAAGGTCCTCACGGGTTATACACGTCTTAATTCTACAAAAATATGAGTTTCTTTTTACAAGGCGGGATAAGCGATCTTCATACACTTTGCCTTCTTGCTTCTGGGGTTAGAACTATATAGAAAAATAAGATATTAGTGTTTCAATTATGCAGTTAAGACAAACACTGAAGGATTTAGAACCTACTTGACTGTAACCACCTCCTCGCATACCCAGCTTGATGTTTTCTGTAGAACCATTTGGATTTTGCAACGCCTAAGTTACCGTGACCATCCGTCATGTAACACTCCACATCCGTTAGTGTCACTCACAGAGGGAATGCACTATGTTCTGCGAAGTATTATAGGTAAAATATGTAGATAAATTACAAGACAGATAAATAAAGCAGTGGAAAAGTGAATAAAACTTTATTTCATTTATAAACAGCTTGTACAAAGATTGTTTTCCAACTACAAAGTATCTATCTTGTTTAACAAAATAAAGAAGCATAAATATACAATGATATTCCCCAATGAAACATGCATTATCTTTTGATTCTCTGTTTGAGTCCTTGTTTCCTTCTTTCTTGAATCTTTGGGGATCCTGGCTTTTTGGGAGGTAACCTCATCGAAGGGCGAAGTGGTGCCCGACTTCCATCTATAGCCGTAATAGTTTCACCTGCGGCTAGTTTTCTTTCAAGCTTTGTAGGGTTTTCTTTACGATGGAGGCAGCTTTCGGGAGATTTGTCAACATGATTACACAAGGAAGAGGATGAGGAGTCTGGCTAAGGGGCACAACCCAAGGATGAGGAATTCATGGATATGGACTCGGCTCATGAAGGAGGAAGGAATTATAAAATCTAAGACAAGAGGAAGTAGCTTTTCTATGGTATAATAGGGTATATAATTAAGAACAAGGTCAAGGAAGAGGGAAAGGATTTTCAGGAGGACGAGTGCGAGCCTTCACCACCAGAATACCTGGGAGAGAGATAGTAAAAGTCTCCATTGGAAAAGTTTAGCTTTTCATTTGATCAACCTGTTAGTACTCTTTTGATCTTAGCGCTTCGCATTCATTTATACCTGCTTTCAAAGTTGAGTCTCTGCACCTAGGTACTTGTATAGTAGAATATCCCAGTTAGTCTCAGATCCAAATAGGTGGTTCGGCCTGTTTACCTTTGGTCTGTAGGGATTTGAGAACAGCCACATTAAGTGTTGAGTTTAAGCGTAATGTTTTGGTTCCATGGGCTATGAGTTGATCCTAGGCATGGGTTGGTTGGCTAGTAATTCTGAAAAATTAGACTTTTTGACTTGCCTTGGAAATACCCTCGAGATTATGAGGATAGGCTTAGCTATCTAGAAACGCTTAATACATTTATCGACGATTTGCAATCAATTAGAATAGTCCATGAGTACGCAGATGTTTTGATTAGGTTAGGGGTTTACCCCTAAAAAGGCGGGATAGGCTTTCGCATATATCCAGTTGACAATGAAAAGCCAGCTATCCGATCAATGACAGTTTTGGAAATGCAGGTCAAGAAGCTTCACAATCGTGAAGATTAACTAAATAAGGTACGATATAGAGAAGCTCAAGAAGATGCGACTTAGAAGACTGAAGACTAGATACGTGCATCATACCCTTTTTCTTAAGGGTATATCCTTTCTCTAAGAGTTTTATGCCTACTTGTTTCTGGCTTTAGAGGATATCCGCTAGGACGTATCATCGATGCTTAAGGTAGAAGCCAATGGATGTAAACATGTATTTGAAACATGTTATGATTGATGGTTGCAAGTGGTTGCTCGTGGATGCATATACACACCAAATGCGCTAAAACGACTTAGTGACTTTCATATTGCATTCGCATATATGTATTTGCTTAACTGATTTAACTTGATATGTTATCATATGGATTTTGCATATGGATGAATGGCTATGCACACATGTAGTATTTACATAAATAGGGATGTTTGCATACAAGATTGGACATATGGCACTGACATAATTCGCATTAAGGAGGTCAACTGAATCAGTAGACCGCCTGATTTTGCATTAGATAAAGACATATACACACACTATGCATATGAACATGAAAGCATTAGAAATATTTTTAAGGACAATGAATGCCTGTGATTGAATGGTTGAGTAGATGGGTGATTGGATAGTAGGACACATTCTTCCTAACTTGAAGATTTCGAGGACGAAATCCTTTTAAGAGGGGGAGAATGTAACGCCCCGTAGTTCTGTAACATTAAGTTTCACAAATTAAAGTATAATTTAATTTTAGAAGAAGAATTAAGGGAAAACGGGTTATGCCATTGCGTTCATCTCGAAATTCTGGTTGAGATAGAGTCCGAGTTTGCATAAATCGGCCTCTGTATGAAGGAGTTATGGCCTTTCGAAGTTCCAGAATAAAATTTAAAATTCAAACAGCTCGCTTTCACGTTCAAAATTCGAAAATAAGCTCAAACTGGGCTGGACAGGAAAATTCCCGCCCAGGGACCAGCAAGACCATAGGATCGACCATAGTGTTGAACTGGTCACCCCCAGGTCGACCATAGTGTCGACCTGGGTGTCGACCTGCCTGGTCGGCCTGATTGGGTCCTGGCTCGAATTTCTGGGCCTGACCTTGTCACTAGGGCTGAATTGTCTTCTTTTGATTGGCTTCTCTATAGAACAGATGGCTTTGATTAACCCTGGCTTCATCGACAGCTCTAATTAACTTGTAACTCTATAAAAACACCCTAGGTCTCCAACTAAAATTCACACAAAAATGAGAACTTGAGCCGCCATGATGTCAGAAGAAAACTAAGGAGAGCCTCCGCTCAAAAAGAGACGAACAACAATTCAAGAAACAAAAGTCTAATCTAATTTCTACGCAACGTTTTCTACTCCAAGGGAAAGCTTTGCAAATTCAGGATAACAGAAAACAGAAAACAAGTTTCAGCACCCGTTGTAAATATAGTGGTTTTCTGAATATGAATAGAAATTGCGATGTGATTCGATGTAAATGAAATTGGGGTTTTACTATTGTAAAATATTGATGTAATTCTGTGTATTACATTGATTATGTCATATTTTGTATTGGGTGTTTGTGGCATAAATTGGTTGGTGCGAGCCTATTGACATTTGTATATGAAAATAAATATCACTTGCAAGTTTGTAGTAAAAACTAGAATTGACATCTTTATGTTATGTCGTTAACATGGTTAGCATATATTCTTTTTAGGCCTAAGTTGAGACTCATGTAAACATGTTCCAAGTTGAAACCTTTTATGCCTACACGACTCAAAACCTTTGTATACATTATTATGATTATTTAGTGATAATTGGGTTTATGCAAGTACCTTTTGGTTACACAAATTATACTAGTTTCATGTTGAAATAGGCTACTTGATGTAAAGTTAGTCTACACCTTTGGGTTATGTCAAAAAGTGGACATTTATATGCTAGTTTGGTGTTTGACATTATGCCTAGTTATATGTGTTTGAAACCATGTTTAAACAAGTTTAAAAGTACGCCATTTCATGTGACACCAATTTAGTTATATCCTTATTGAATGCAAGTTCACATGACCCACAATCTATGTTAGTGAAAACGCTTTGTTGCAAGTTCATGCGCCACACACTTTTATGTATTCTAGAACAATTCATGGTTCTGTGCTTCCCTTTTTTTTATGTTTATGAGTTGAGCTGAAATGTTAAGCCCAACATATTTTATAATGCTGCGTATGTACAAACGGGGGAAACAAACGTTGGGTTTAAAATAAAATACATGTATTGGCATGTCTGACACATGCCAATGACTAGTGACATTTAAAGCGGTATAAATTGTTATACCCAAAATTAGTGAATTTGGATAATTGGGCCATAAACATTTACATATAAAAATAAAAAGAGACAAATATGTAAATCTAGAAAATACGAGCATGCTTAACCCGAGGTTGGATGGAGTTGTGATGTAAACCTGCCCGGACCCGCCCGGCTGTCCAGTAATCACGACAATACCTATCCAATGTGAGAGGTTAAGGCATTGATCCCAATAAAGACCCGAGGTTAGACTGAGTTATGGCGTAAGACTGCCCGGAACCGACCGGCATACAGGCAGCCACAACAATACCTGTCTAATGTGAGTGGTTGGTGTTTTAATAAGACAATTAAAGCTAAGTTAGGATTGGTAGGGTTAAGTTAACTAAAACAATTAACCAACTTAACATGTTAACAAGACAAGACTCGTAGGGGTTAAGTAACTAAGAAAACATTTAGCCAATTTAACATGTTAACTAAACTAGAAGGTGAGGTTAAGTAAAAGTTAATACACTTAACCAATTTAACATGTTAACTAAACTAGAAGGTGAGGTTAAGTAAAAGTTAATACACTTAACCAATTTAACATATTAACTAGACTAGAGGGTGAGGTTAAGTAAATTCAGGACAGTTAACCGTTATAATCTGATAATTAGATAAGTGGGTGAGGTTAAGTAAATTTAGAGTACTTAACCATTATAACATGTTAGCTAGCTAAGTGGGTAAGGTTAAGTAAATACACTTAGCCAATTTAATATGTTAGCTGGACTAAAGGGTGGGGTTAAGTAAACTTAGAACACTTAACCATCATAGTGTTATAAATTGAACAGGGTTAATTTGAAACATGAAGGGACAATACCTAACCATTAGAAAATGTTAATTAAACAGATGTTAGGGTTAAGTTAACTAAGGGAACATTTAACCGTTATAACATGTTAGTCAAAACAGATGGGCAAGATTAGGTTAGGGGACACTTAACCAATACAAGATGAATGGGTTGGGTTAAGTAATAAGAAATATTTAACCAATATAACTTGGTTTGTGATAGGGTTAAGTCAACATGAACTACTGATAACACTTAGCCAGTTTAATGTGACAAAGGAAGGGATTAAGCTAACCTAAATTGACCAATGACACTTAACCAATCCAACTTGAAGAGAAAGAGGGCTTAGTAGTAAACCCTAGTTAAGAAACAATCGAGAACGGGAGCTAAGTTGAAATCCCCAGTTAAAGAAACTAATTGATAAACCTTAGTTAACAAGATTTATGGGAAAAGAAACTAAGTGGTAAACCTTAGCTGAGAACAACTAAGTAATAACTCTTAGTCCAGAAAACTAAGCCGGACCATAATAGATGAATAACCCGATATGGTAGATCATCGCTTAACAAGTGCATGAGAAGGAGCAAACATTTATCCGATTTTGGAAAAGGCTCCAACGGACTGGGTTTAGAAGCACGTAGCTTCGGAGGACGTAAGGTTACTCTTGGTATCCCCCTGTGAGGTTGCAGATGATCCTCCTGGGCTCACAGAGGTTAAGGTCTGCGTCAAAAGAACCAAGGGTATGCCTTGGTTGCAATTTATGGCAACCTAAAGACTGCGATGGACCAGCGTGATTCGACGAGACCAGTAGCCTTGTGATAGCGACTCGTCGTCTACCTACCATCTTGAGTCAATCGTAGTACGCATGCGGAAAGGCAGAGAACACCCAACAGACCATATACTTGCTATCTAGTTATGGGTGAGGCTGGCCAATAGGAATTGGGGCATAGGTGGCAGGAGTATAGATCTCGTGCTTGATTTTCTTGGATTGCCTTTCATTAGTTGAGGGAGGGGTCACGTGGGACCATAACCACTGGTAGAAAAACAGATCTTAGCATCTGCGTCGGCAGATATCTGAAAGCTCCCGACCGAGTTCTGTGTTTCTAGAATAGCCCTGCCACGGGACTCGGGTCGCACATTTTAGGACATGTGCATCTAGTCAGCGATAAACGATTCGCGACACTTACGTGGGGAAAGTTTAGAAACATATACCACTCTAGGTAGTGTGTCCTAGACTAGGGGCATTGTTCGACAGGCAGCATAATCCCTAGTGGACCTAGGTGGCATAAATCCAGAATCCGAGAAGTATTAGACAAGTCGCATAAACCCTAGTTGAATCTAGGGAACGCTCGATAGAAAATTCTAGATTAAATCTAGGTAATAAATAAATGTGCGCCTGATGGCAACCACTGTTACAGGGACTGGTATGACGTTACCATTTTATACAGATTACTAGTTGGGATACTAGTTAGGTGGTGCAGAGATTAGTATGGGGTGCGATAGTAATTTCGATTCTAAACTGTTTTGCCTTAGTTTATGGTATTTTCCCATTTTCAGTTTATGCCTGTCATGTCCTTTTCCTTATTCATATACCGAAGCACCACTAGACTTACCAGGCTTTATGTCTGACTCTATGTTTTCTTTCGTCTTCTTTTCTTCCGTTCCCCCCCCCCCCCCCCCCCAGGTAGTCAGGGAGGGAATAGCTCAGATTTGTATGGACCTATTACTCTTTCCAAGCTAGAAGACTCTTTGATGTGCTGTATTGGACTCTCTTTTCCACCGCTATGGCTGGCTAATGTTTCATTGGGGAATATCATTGTATATTTATGCTTCTTTATTTTGTTAAACAAGATAGATACTTTGTTGTTGGAAAACAATCTTTGTACAAGCTGTTTATAAATGAAATAAAGTTTTATTCACTTTTTCGCTGCTTTATTTATCTGTCTTGTAATTTATCTGCATCTTTTACCTATAATACTTCACAGAACTTAGTGCATTCCCTCTGTGAGTGACACTAACGGATGTGGGGTGTTACACGTGGTATCAGAGTTGAAGGTTACCGGATCAGATAAAAGATTTGAAAATTTATTTTCAAAATGGATTTAAAAGAAGCATTTTCAAAAGAAAAGTTTTGTTTTAAAGGCATATTCCCTAAAGCCATATGCACTATCTTTTGATTCTCTGTTTGAGTCCTTGTTTACTTCTTTCTTGAGTCTCTAGGGCTCCTTGCTTTCTGGGAGGTAACCTCATCGAAGGGCGAAGTGGTGCCCGACTTCCATCTATAGCCGTAATAGTTTTACATGCGGCTAGTTTTCTTTCAAGCTTTGTAGGGTTTTCTGTACGATGGAGGCATCTTTCGGGAGATTTGTCAACATGATTGCACAAGGAAGAGGATAAGGAGTCTGGCTAAGGGGCACAACCCAAGGATGAGGAATTCATGGATATGGACTCGGCTCACGAAGGAGGAAGGAATTATAAAATCTAAGATAAGAGGAAGTAGCTTTTCTATGGTATAATAGAGTATACAATTAAGAACAAGGGCAAGGACGAGGGAAAGGATTTTCTGGAGGACGAGTGTGTGCCTTCACCACCAGAATACCTGGGAGAGAGATAGTAAAAGTCTCCATTGGAAAAGTTTAGCTTTTCATTTGATCAACCTGTTAGTACTCTTTTGATCTTAGCGCTTTGCATTCGTTTATACCTGCTTTCATAGTTGAGTCTCTGCACCTAGGTACTTGTATAGTAGAATATCCCAGTTAGTCTCAGATCCAAATTGGTGGTTCGGCCCGTTTACCTTTGGTCTATAGGGATTTGAGAACGGCCAAATTAAGTGTTGAGTTTAAGCGTAATGTTTTGGTTCCATGGGCTATGAGTTGATCCTAGGCATGGGTTGGTTGGCTAGTAATTCTGAAAATTAGACTTTTTGACTTGCCTTGGAAATACCCTCGAGATTATGAGGGTCAGTTAGGCTTAGCTATCTAGAATCGCTTAATACATTTATCGATGATTTGCAATGAATTAGAATAGTCCATGAGTACGCAGATGTTTTGATTTGGTTAGGGGTTTACCCTTAAAAACGCGGGATAGACTTCCGCATATATCCAGTTGACAATGAAAAGCCAGCTATCCGATCAACGACATTTTTGGAAATGGAGGTCAAGAAGCTTCACAATCGTGAAGATTAACTAAATAAGGTACGGTACAGAGAAGCTCAAGAAGATGTGACTTAGAAGACTGAAAACTAGATACGTGCATCATACCCTTTTTCTTAAGGGTATATCCTTTCTCTAAGAGTTTTATGCCTACTTGTTTCTAGGTTTAAAGGTATATCCTCTAGGACGTATCATAGATGCTTAGGTAGAAACCAATGGATGTAAACATGTATTTGAAACATGTTATGATTGATGGTTGCAAGTGGTTGCTCGTGGATGCATATACACACCATATGCGCTAAAACGACTTAGTCAATTTCAGATTGCATTCGCATATATGTATTTGCTTAACGGATTTAACTTGATATGTTATTATATGGATGTTGCATATGGATGAATGGCTATGCACACATGTAGTATTTACATAACTAGGGATGTTTGCATACATGATTGGACACATAGCACTAACATAATTCGCATTAAGGAGGTCAACTGAATCAGTAGACCGCCTGATATTGCATTAGATAAAGACATATACACATACTATGCATATGAACATGAAAGCATTAGAAATATTTTTAAGGACAATGAATGCCTGTGATTGAATGGTTGAGTAGATAGGTGATTGGATAGTAGGACACATTCTTCCTAACTTGAAGATTTCGAGGACGAAATCCTTTTAAGAGTGGGAGAATGTAACACCCCATAGTTCTGTAACATTAAGTTTCACAAATTAAAGTATAATTAAATTTTAGAAGAAGAATTAAGGGAAAACGGGTTACTCCATTGCATTCATCTCGAAAATCTGCTTGAGATAGAGTCCGAGTCTGCATAAATCGGACTCCGTATGAAGGAGTTATGGCCTTCCGAAGTTCCAGAATAAAATTTAAAATTCAAACAGCTCGCTTTCACGTTCAAAATTCGAAAATAACTCAAACTGGCCTGGGCGGGAAATTTCCCGCCTAGGGACCAGGTCGACCATAGTGTCGACCTGGTCAACCCCAGGTCGACCATAGTGTCCACCTGGTCACCCCAGGTCGATCATAGTGTCGACCTGGGTGTCGACCTGCCTGGTCGGCCTGGTTGGGTCCTGGCTCGAATTTCTAGGCCTGACCTTGTCACTAGGGCTGAGTAGTCTTCTTTGGATTGGCTTCTCTTTAGAACGGATGGCTTTGATTAACCCTAGCTTCATCGACGGCTCTAATTAACTTGCAACTCTATAAAAACACCCTAGGTCTCCAACTAAAATTCACACAAAAATGAGAACTTGAGCCGCCATGATGTCAGAAGAAAACTAAGGAGAGCCTCCGCTCAAAAAGAGACGAACAACGATTCAAGAAACAAAAGTCTAATCTAATTTCTACGCAACGTTTTCTACTCCAAGGGAAAGCTTTGCAAATTCAGGATAACAGAAACCAGAAAACAAGTTTCAGCGCCCGTTGTAAGTATAGTGGTTTTCTGAATATGAGTAGAAATCACGATGTGATTCGATGTAAATGAAATTGGGGTTTTACTATTGTAAAATATTGATATAAATTCTGTGTATTGCGTTGATTATGTCATATTTTGTATTGGGTGTTTGTGGCATAAATTGGTTGGTGCGAGCCTATTGACATTTGTATAAGAAAATAAATATCACTTGCAAGTTTGTAGTAAAAACTAGAATTGACATCTTTATGTTATGTCGTTAACATGGTTAGCATATATTCTTTTTAGGTCTAAGTTGAGACTCATGTAAACATGTTCCAAGTTGAAACCTTTTATGCCTACATGACTCAAAACCTTTGTATACATTATTATGATTATTTAGTGATAATTGGGTTTATGCAAGTACCTTTTGGTTACACAAATTATACTAGTTTCATGTTAAAATAGGCTACTTGATGTAAAATTAGTCTACCCCTTTAGGTTATGTCAAAAAGTGGACATTTTTATGCTAGTTTGGTGTTAGACACTATGCCTAGTTATATGTGTATGAAACCATGTTTAAACAAGTTTAAAAGTACGCCATTTCATGTGACACCAATTTAGTTATATCCTTATTGAATGCAAGTTCACATGACCCACAATCTACGTTAGTGAAAACGCTATGTTGCAAGTTCATGCGCCACACACTTTTATGTATTCTAGAACAATTCATGGTTATGTGCTTCCCCTTTTTTTTTATGTTTATGAGTTGGGCTGAATTGTTAAGCCCAACATATGTTATAATGCTGCATACGTACAAACGGGGGAAACAAACGTTGGGTTTGGAATAAAATACATGTATTGGCATGTCTAACACATGCAAATGACTAGTGACATTTAAAGCGGTATAAATTGTTATACCCAAAATTAGTGAACTTGGATAATTCGGCCATAAACATTTACATATAAAAATAAAAAGTGACAAATATGTAAATCTAGAAAATACGAGCATGCTTAACCCGAGGTTGGATTGAGTTGTGATGTAAACCTGCCCGGACCCGCCCGGCTGTCCAGTAATCACAACAATACCTATCCAATGTGAGAGCTTAAGGCATTGAGCCCAATAAAGACCTGAGGTTAGACTGAGTTGTGACGTAAAACTTCCCGGAACCGATCGGCATACAGGCAGCCACAACAATACCTGTCTAATGTGAGTGGTTGGTGCTTTAATAAGACAATTAAAGCTAAGTTAGGATTGGTAGGGTTAAGTTAACTAAAACACTTAACCAACTTAACATGTTAACAAGACAAGACTCGTAGGGGTTAAGTAACTAAGAAAACACTTAGCCAATTTAACATGTTAACTAAACTAGAAGGTGAGGTTAAGTAAAAGTTAATACACTTAACCAATTTAACATGTTAACTAAACTAGAAGGTAAGGTTAAGTAAAAGTTAATACACTTAACCAATTTAACATGTTAACTAAACTAGAAGGTGAGGTTAAGAAAAAGTTAATACACTTTACCAATTTAACATATTAACTAGACTAGAGGGTAAGGTTAAGTAAATTCAGGACACTTAACCGTTATAATCTGATAATTAGATAAGTGGGTGAGGTTAAGTAAATTTAGAATACTTAACCATTATAACATGTTAGCTAGATAAGTGGGTAAGGTTAAGTAAATACACTTAGCCAATTTAATATGTTAGCTGGACTAGAGGGTGGGGTTAAGTAAACTTAGAACACTTAACCATCATATTGTGATAAATTGAACTGGGTTAAGTTGAAACATGAAGGGACAATACCTAACCATTAGAACATGTTAATTAAACAGATTTTAGGGTAAAGTTAACTAAGGAAACACTTAATAGTTATAACATGTAAGTTAAAACAGATGGGCAAGATTAGGTTAGGGGACACTTAACCAATACAAGATGAATGGGTTGGGTTAAGTAATAAGAAATACTTAACTAATATAACTTGGTTTGTGATAGGGTTAAGTCAACATGAACTACTGATAACACTTGGCCTGTTTAATGTGACAAAGGAAGGGGTTAAACTAATCTGAATTGATCAATGACACTTAACCAATCCAACTTGAAGAGAAAGAGGGCTAAGTAGTAAACCCTAGTTAAGAAACAATCGAGAACGGGAGCTAAGTTGAAATCCCTAGTTAAAGAAACTAAGTGATAAACCTTAGTTAACAAGATTTATGGGAAAAGAAACTAAGTGGTAAACCTAAGCTGAGAGCAAATAAATAATAATTCTTAGTCCAGAAAACTGAGTCGATCCATAATAGATGAATAACCCGATATGGTAGATCATCGCTTAACAAGTGCATGAGAAGGAGCAAACATTTATTCGATTTCGGAAAAGGCTCCAACGGACTGGGTTTAGAAGCACATAGCTTCGGGGGACATAAGGGTACTCTTGGTATCCCTCTTTTAGGTTGCAGATGATCCGCCTGGGCTCACAGAGGTTAAGGTCTGCATCATAAGAACAAAGGGTATGCCTTGGTTGCAATTTAAGGCAACCTAAAGACTGGGATGGACCAGCGTGATTCGACGAGACCAGTAGCCCTGTGATAGCGACTCGTCGTCTACCTACCATCTTGAGTCAATCGTAGTACGCATGCGGAAAGGCAGAGAACTCCCAACAGACCATATTCTTACTATCTAGTTATGGGTGAGGCTGGCCAATAGGAAAGTGGGGGCATATGTGGCAGGAGTATAGTTCTCGTGCTTGATTTTCTTGGATTGTCTTTCATTAGTTGAGGGAGGGGTCACATGGGACCATAACCACTGGTAGAAAAATAGACCTTAGCATCTGCATCAGCAGATATCTGAAAGCTCCCGACCGAGTTCCGTGTTTCTAGAATAGCCATGCAATGGGACTTGGGTCGCACATTTCAGGACATGTGCATCTAGACAGCGATAAACGATTCGCGACACTTACGTGGGGAAAGTCTAGGAACATATACCACTCTAGGTAGTGTGTCCTAGACTAGGGGCATCGTTCTACGGGTAGCATAATCCCTAGTGGACATAGGTGGCATAAATCCTGAATCCGAGAAGTATTAGACAAGTCGCATAAACCCTAGTTGAATCTAGGGAACGCTCGCTAGAAAACCATTGATTAAATCTAGGTAATAAATAAATGTGCGCCTGATGGCAACTACTGTTACAGGGACTGGTATGACGTTACCATTTTATACAGATTACTAGTTGGGATACTAGTTAGGTGGTGCAGAGATTAGTATGGGGTGCGATAGTAATTTCGATTCTAAACTGTTTTGCCTTAGTTTATGGTATTTTCCCATTTTCAGTTTATGCCTGTCATGTCCTTTTCCTTATTCATATACCGAAGCACCACTAGACTTACCAGGCTTTATGTCTGACTCTATGTTTTCTTTCGTCTTCTTTTCTTCCTTCCCCCCCCCCCCCCCAGGTAGTCAGGGAGGGAATAGCTCAGATTTGTATGGACCTATTACTCTTTCCAAGCTAGAAGACTCTTTGATGTGCTGTATTGGACTCTCTTTTCCACCGCTATGGCTGGCTAATGTTTCATTGGGGAATATCATTGTATATTTATGGTTCTTTATTTTGTTAAACAAGATAGATACTTTGTTGTTGGAAAACAATCTTTGTACAAGCTGTTTATAAAGGAAATAAAGTTTTATTCACTTTTCTGCTGCTTTATTTATCTGTCTTGTAATTTATCTGCATCTTTTATCGATAATACTTCACAGAACTTAGTGCATTCCCTCTGTGAGTGACACTAACGGATGTGGGGTGTTACACGTCGAGACCTATTCGAAGGGATCGACTCGAAGAAAATAAAGTTCGAGGTTGTGGAGCGATGGTTAAAATGGAAATAAAATTATAAGTCCTTATACACTAGCTCGGTTTCCAGAATCTCTGCGTATGCAATGTACAATGTGTATAGGGAAGCCTAAGCGTTAGGGTGAAGCTGCATAGGAGCAATGTGTAGTCATCTCAAAAAATCAAAACAATAGGAGGAAACAGAGGAATGGCGCCTACCGAGCACATGACCTTGATGATACCCATATACCCTTCCAGAGCAGAATGGGGTCTGTCCTCTTTCTCCAGGGTCTTCACGTCATTCCAGAGGATCCCATGTCTTAAGCAATTTTTTTAGCTTTATATCATCCAATTTGGAGGCTAGCGAATCATTCGTCTTGTCTAATTTCTGAAAACCCTCAAGCTTATCAGGAGCCCGATCATCCTCTTCATCCTCAAGCGACGTGCTTTTAGAAGATGTGGGTTCCACACCAATATCTGTTTCATAATCATATCCAGAACTATTCCAATTCGGGTCCGATGGAAGTACGTCAGGATTATAATGGCTTGACGATTTTGGATCTATAATTTTCTCTGATAGTCTTGTTCAGCATCTGTCAGACTATCTGTTTTGTTGATGAACAAATACAGGAGAGAATTAGAGCATAAATACCCATGAACCCCGTGTGTGCAAGTATATGCAGTACTAAAAAGAAAAGCACACTACAACAAAAACACCATATTAAACTTTAATTTTACAATGGTGGTAAAAGCACTGTTGTAATAAAAAAAAATTACAACTGTCAATTCCCTAAAGTAGTAATAAACGTATTTTTAACAACTTTTTATTTTGTTAGTTGTAATAGATGTTTATTACAAACTTCATGTTTATAATATCTATATTTGATAACTAATTATATTAATATTTAATAATAATTAATATAAACTTAGGAATCAATAATATTTATTAATTATTATTAAATAATTAATATTTAATAAGTAGTAATTTATTTTTAATAGTTAATGTATGATAACTACTAATTAACCAATAATTAGTAACATACATTATAAGCTTTTAATGATTATTAAACTATTATATCTATGTAGAAATAAGTAAAAGTTAAATTATAACTATTATTATTAAGTAATATTTGATTTGGTAGTAACTATTTCAGAAATTTTAATAAATATAATTTTGGCAACTAATAACAATTTTGGCTACTATATAATAATAATTAATTTGAAATATTAAATAAATATAATTATTAATGAATAGTAATTAGCTTTTAATTATTACTATTAAATATTTAATGATTGATAATTGGTAATATATACTGTTAGACCAAAAAATGGTCCTAACACCCAATTGATCGTATTTTGCAGAGAATATTGAGGAATCATGAACTAAAAACAAGTAAAGTCAATCTACACACGAAATTTATAGTGGTTCGGCATTAATGAGCCTACATCCACTTCATAGTTTCTCATTTCATTCATGGATTACAATTACAAGGAATTTAATCACTCAATCATTCAAATACAATGAATAATTCTCTCCGAATTCATTGATTTTCATTGGAGAAGAAGGTGGTTATTGGTGGGGGAATTCGGCCATGGCTACCATGTATGAATCAAATGCCAAAAGTCCCTTTAAATGGCCATGTTGTGGTGTATTTATAGCTGTAGAGAAGCTCTGGGCAGTTCCGGTTCGGATGGGCCACGTGGCGTGACCGGAGGAGATTTCAGAAGTAGTGGAGAACGTGGAAAAGTGGCTACCAGGTCGTGCTTTGCCAAGTGGAGTCCGATCCGCAATTGTAGGAGTCGGTTATGCCAAGAGAAGAGGTCAAACTCCATGTGTAGAAGCAGGTCCAATCGGTTCGGATCGGACCCGAACCGAATCAGTTGTTCGAGCAGAATGCCTGCACGCACTTCTGTACAGAATACTTCAGGCGGTTCGGGTAGAGGGTACTCCGATCCGATCCGGGGAAGGGGATCCGATCCGATCCGAATGGAAGGATCCGATCCGATCCGATTCAAAAGGAGGGATCCGATCCGATCCGATAGGGGGATCCGATCCGGTGACATTTGCATGTATAATTCAAATTTTCCATCTTTCTATCACTCCATCCAAGTGATCGCCAATCAATGTAAGTTCATACTCAAGTCCCTGGCTTTGGGTAGCCTGGTCACAAAGCAGGCTAACATTTTGCCCCCCAAAGTACATCTTATCGCAGATGGGATGTGCTTTGATTAAGTCAAGATAAATCTTTTTAGAACGTCATCCACCCTTGAGGAGGTTTTATTAGATTGTTGCGTTACTTCCATGGGTGCTAGTTAGTACAAATTCTATGGAAGGAGTAGTCGAAATGATCGGGTAACTGTTTTAAACATCGTCGAATCAAGATGTTGATCTCCTTCATGATAAGTCATATAAGGTCGTTGGCTCTTGTGTGAGATCGTGCATACACGGGACATTGCTAAACGACTTCGTTCCCCAAACGAGTCAAGTGTATTATCGATTCAGGGTTTCTTTTACACATAAGTCAATGTATGAACTAGATATCCAAATCATGTGGTAGTATAAGAATCTTCTGGCCTTGAGCTAGTATTTAGACTGTTGGGATAGACCACATCATACTTGGTGCATGCGTCTTTCATTTGCGCTCGTCTTGGGACTATCCGGACATCAGGATAGTAATCAGATCATACTAAAAGAAATCCACGAACAAGTTCATCATAATCGTAAGGCAGTAAAGGAGTTCTCCACATTCTCTAGTTGATAGAGTTGTAGATCAATTCTTTGAAGTCATGCTTGACCCATTAGTTGGCTTACTTAGACGGTCAAGATGAATCATGTCATATTCCAGAGATATAAGGTATATGTTCTGAATCAAGCATCGAGTAAGGGTCATGTTCAAAGTCAGTTTGTCAGTTGAATCTCGTGCTCCCAACATCAGTGGAGGAAAAGCGAAGTCAATGCTCATGCCCTCAGCGTCGGTGGGGGTTGGACCAGGTCAATCGGACATCCAGTCTGTAAGCCTTTGAACTTTCTTTCTTCACATCGGGTTGGAGCTGCAGGTTCAGCAATCTTAGTCACCCTATGTCGTTATGTGCACATTCCCAAGTCATCAAGGGTTGGAGATGTATATGCGAATAGTCGAATCACATTCGCGTCGGGGTCAACCCATCTGTTTAGCCAGAAAGCAGTGATCGCCTTATTTAGTATATCAGCAAACTTAGATACTCTCCTCGCATCAGCTGCAGAGTTAAGTAAGCTCGTCAATCTTGCAAGTGAGCGAACATCGTTAGTGAGTTATTCGAGCTCCTTCGTTCACGCTTTGGCATAATCCGAAATAGCCATCATAGTCTTGTTGAGTCTATCTCCCATGCTTGGTTCCATTAAGCTTGACAATCAAGACCACGGGCCCGATTAATGACATTGGTCATTTCCAGAATTGTAAAATCCTGTTAGTCTTTCCTGGGGCTTTTCTTTTTCCTTTATTATTTCAAGAGTCAGATGGTGCTCCATTCTATCGTGAAGACATTGAGATCATCCATTTCAACATTAGCACACTCTTATTGCACGAATCTGTCTGTCTCAGGATAGGATTTCCAACGTTTCTAGGAGAATCTCATGGTAAAGAGATACCGAGGTTTGTTTCAGAGGTGAATCTGCCAAGTCCTCTTGGTGGGTCTCGATGCAAAGAGATTTTGAAGTTTGAGATATCCAGAATACCGGATACTACAGCAATCAACGCTATATATGGTCCAGGTCGATTTACCGATGCCATTGTGGCGGTGATTCTTTCAAGGAATGCATGCAGGGTCTCACCTGATCTCTGTTGAAGCATCAATTAATGTTGCCAATTTGGCCCTCATCTTTGAGAAGTTGTCGCTAATTACCTAATTTTAGCGCTAGTGCCCCCAGTATGAAGTCTTAAATTGGATCGAAGCCGGTTTCTGGCTTCTTGGTTGCGCATATGTAATAGCCGTCAATCAGGGCTTCTGTTTTTTAAGTCTGGATGGTGATCCGCTACTTGGATGCATGCAGGTTGTTCTTGAGGAGCCATTCTTCTTCTTATAGTCTGGGTTATTGTGAAGCTCAGATAATCGTAAATGTGCCAAAAGCTGGCAGATAGTCAGATGATGATGTTCGAAGCTCTTATCTTGTACTCCCCATCCATGGGGATTTTACTAAACGGTGGTCATCAAATCCACGTATTCTCTGAATTCATACTCCCTCATCGAGCTGTGAGTTAGAGTTTGATAGAAAATGATTTGTTCGTGTCTGACTCATGTTAGTTTTGGATCTCCCATCCAAGCTCTGAGGATTGGGGTCGAATTGCGATATGTCAAATTATTTCCACTTCGAATGCTTCTACTTTCCCCCTTCATGAGGAGCCTCATGTTGAGGTTGAGCTGGGTTTTAAACATTCCTCCGAATTGGAGCAAAGGCTGGTCGGGCTTCGTTTAATTTTTCGGTGGCTCTTACATATCCATCGTTTTCATCCAAAATGTTACAGTCGGAAGTTGCATGCTACAAATGCCTGTGAGGAGGTTGGTTGCATCTTGTTTCATTAAAGACGACTATGCCAACTCGTCCTAGGGTCCCATATGATCTGGACCATGGAGCAAGGAGTGTTTGAGCCAAGTTCATTGTCGCTTGAATTTCCATGGTGCTCGCTCCAGCGAGTCAGCCGTAGTTACTCGGCCTTCCGTTTATCCAAGTAAAAAAGTTATCCATCATTTTCTGTCGTTTTCAGAGAAGTTTGTCTCACTGAGCCATCTGAGTTCACAAATTAGCAAGGGTACCATCCATTTCATATCTAGCTTGACATGCTGAGGGATCATCACAAGAAGAAATCTGCTACCTTCCTTCGATCCTAGCGCCTTCTGCGCGCCTATATCCTCAGCACGGAAGAAATTTCTATCTTCCTTCTTCTTAGCTTTTGAGTCTGAGTGTCAGGCAATTCGCCTCCTCGCAAGTTAGGAGACAAAGCAATGGCATCTCCCTTTACATGGGGTCTTTCAACCGGGATGTCGGTCCGGACTAGCAAATGGACGTTCACTCTGCATCCATTTCGTGGTCCTCAAGCAGCCTGTCAAGATCGAGGTATAAGTTAGACACAGACATATAACATTTATGAATATTTTCAGCAGTGCGGCCCCAGTCCAGGGGTAATGGATAAAGGTTGGCAGTTGTATCACATCCCTTTTAAATTTAGACGTGGATGCACGGAAGGGAGACATTGTTTTCAAAGCTTATGTGATTGAGTTATCCAAGTGCTCGAGTTACCGTGTTTTCTATTCAATATATTTGCGAGGTAGCACTCGTCGTTGCACTTGGGCTATGGCCAGTCACACATGGGTGTGTATGTTGATTTGATATATCACACTTAGGACCTCCTTTCGGTGATTGCATTGAGTCGTGTGGGAAGCTTAGCATTAGAAGTCGACGTCATTCCTTCAAACACGACCCCTTTGTTGTTGTATGCGAGTATCCCTTGTGTCTTTGCTTTGTATCTGTACATAATCTTGCAATTCGAAAAAGAATAGTCAGCTTAGTCTTGCAAGCTACTAAGTCAATCTTTAAGTCACAAGCAATTGTAGCTCGAAATGAAAACATGTTGAGTGCTAATCTATCTAGCATAGAATTATTAAATGTCAAAGTGTCAGGTGTCGTAGTTTGGAGGTATAGTGTCTGTAGCCTCCATTTAACTTTGAAACACGGGTCGCGTCCGAAGCGTGTTTGAAGTTAATTCAGAAATCTATGTCCGTGCCCCCAGCGTTGATGGGAGCCGGATTAAGTCATTCGGATGTCCGATCCGTAAGTCTTTTATAATCCTGTCCTCAGTCGGAGGGCAATGAAGATTGCATGCACATCGCAGCATTGTCCTTTATACTCTCTCCCAAGTCGTGAGAGTTAGAGTTATGGACGTCGCGGTTCGTCCTTTATACTCTCCCAAAGTCAGTTTGGGTTAGAGTTGTGGATCGAGTGGTCTTAAATCTTGGCGCGCCTGTCACACTCGTCCTAAGTTTATACTCATATCCAAGCTCTGAGGATTAGAGTTAGTCGGGCAAACAGTCGGGTCACATTTGCCTTGGCATTGTCCCTTTGCTCCCATGTCAAGGGCAAAGGTCGCCATCAGGGATGGTCGGTTCACGTCCCTGTTGATTTTATACTCCTCCCATCGGAAGCATGGGAAAGAGTTAAAGATGTTGTTGGAGAGTGGTCGAGTCATACTCATCCTCGTCTTAACATTTCCCTTTTGCCCCCACATCGAAGGCAAAAGTTATGTCGTTCATGTGATCGTGCCCCTGTCATTTTTTCACTCTTCTCGTTGGATCAGGGGATGGAGTCATAGAACTGCTAAGTGGTTATGTCACACCCGTGTATATCTCTATGTCGTGTCTGGCAAATTAAAGGCTAGATGTTGAGGATGCCTCATTTGTATGCCTATGCATAGATATGTTGAAATCATGTGCATATATTCGCTTTCCCCCTACTTCAAGGGCAAAAGGTCCGTGAATGAATGGTCGAACTTCATTTATGTCAGGTTGTTGGCATCAGGAGGGAGAATAGTTGAATCACGTTCGTCAAAGCTTTACATTCCTCCGACTAAACCATGGAAGGAGTAGTTGGCACCAAACTTCGGGTACCTGCATCATTCATATCGCATGAGTTAGTCATGTCCATAACTCAGGCAGCATGTAAAAGTAAATTGTATGATTGAAAAGTAAGCATATCAAGGGGCAGTGCTGCCTCCTTTAACGGATCGAGCCATGTAGACGGTCGAACTGCATCCATCCGGAATCGGATTCCGACGTTGAACGTCAATGCACAATTATCTTGAGGTCTTCCACGTGTAAGCCAATGAATGAATGGTCACCTCGGATCCATCCTAAGCTATACAACTTCTCTCAGGTGAAGGACGTGGCTCTGTAAACGAGCAGTTCAATCGGGCTCGTTACGGCAATGCTCCATAATTATTCCTGTAGGTGCTCAAAGTTTGATCGGTACCAGATTCGGGGTACCTACATCATCCATATATAAATTCATCTGAGTTAGTTACATCAATAACTCATAAAGCACAGAAATATAAGAGTCATGGTTAAAAAGTAATCCTGTTAAAGGAATGGATATCATTCTGTGCGAAGATGGCATTGCACGCTCTTTGCAGGTCCATTTTTCCTCACTACATCTCTGTCAGGGGATGGCTGTCAAAATCTTTAACTGGAGATGAACGTCTTTTCAAACCGTTGTGGGGTGGCGGTCCTAAGAATGAACAAACCTTGATTAAGGACTTGGAGTGACAAAGGCAACTAGGTAAATACTATAAGCGAATGATGAGGTTGCATCTTATTTGAATCGCCTTCTTGCCCCCATGCTAAGGGCAAGGATTGAGTATAAGGGAGTCATGGCTGCTAGGGGGATAGTCATATCTCATCCATCCGCAGATATGCCTTTAGTCCCACGTTGGGAATAAGATCTAATGCACAGATAATCAACCAGCACCCAGGCTTAAGTGCTCTAAACCTTTTAACTTGCCACCTCTATCGAGTAGCATCTCCTAATTAGCTAAATAGCAGGCTCTTCTAGTAACATGGTCGCCATGGACCATTCCCATTTCATCTTTCATTAGGAATTTTAGCAATAGATACCAGGGTGCAATGTAAGCTCTAATCGCCGCTAGAGCTGGTCAGTTTAGACCTTAGTCAGATAAACTTGACTACAATAGCGTGGCTTCCAAGGCTTGAAGTAATGTTCACGTTTTCTATCACAATTTATGTATGAAGTCGAGAGCTAACGGTTGATTCATATTTGTTTTGATCTCGAACTCTCATCTCTTGACAAAGGTCATATGGTGACTGGAGAGCAGTCAAGTTGCTATCATCCGAGCAAAGATTCATATGTCCAATCATGGCCTGCAGGGGTTCAGCTGTTACCAATCGTTGGGAACCAAAGTATGTTGACCTAACCCTTATTCGATGGAAATCAGTCTTCCTCTATGCGATTGACAGCAAATAGCCATTGCAAAGGTTAGCTATGTTCTTCGGGAGGTGAGACGCAGGACATTTTATTCATCACATCATACAATTGAAGTGTAGCTTTGGGATGTTGGGATCTTTAGCTGCTTTCTGGTATCCCACTATTGACAATCATGGTCACTAAGATCATATGAATCATCTTTGAAGTAGTGTTCGAACTGTTCTATATAACTGTCATTCGATGCTCCGCCGATTGGACAAGTTTAAGTCATATAAATGGGATGGTCACTACTCATTAGGGAACAACATCAGTTGCATTGTTGAAATCTACACTATCGGTGTTCCAGAAGATGAGGCTACTATTAGACAATCATTATCTCGTATACTGTCGTTGTTAGCGAGCTGAATCTGATTGACAGCTCCTCCCATTGAATGGCATCGGCAAATAGAGGCTATGGCTTCTGGAGGAATCCTAGTCGTTGCCATTTGGTTGTCATATTCTTTGACTATCCACCTTATCTTCATTAACAAACTTTGATGACTACTGTTGGTCAAAATATACGTCGAGCCGAAGGCGAGACGTGATCCGAGCCGAAGGCGAGGCCGTCAGCGGGTCCGGGCGCAGCGCCGGCGGGGGTCCGGGGCCCCGCAGTCCCGGCGGCGATCGACCTAACCGGTTAGGTCGAAAATGTGGGCACCGCACGATTTTTTCGATTTTGGAAGATGGAGCCTTTTCTGAAATGATCTTAAAAATGTATTTTTTCCAAAAATAGCTGTTTCGGGTCGGATCGGATCATGCCTTCAAATTTGCGGTTCGGAGATTGTCTTCAGGTCGGGTCGGATCGGACTAGTTCCTCCGAGCCGGATCGGAGACGTCATTAGCTAGTCGGTTCGGTATATATGAAAGAGCCGGTTCAGATCTCCTCCTCCTGTTCGGATCGGTCTTCCCTACCCTGCATCTCCACTTTCCTGCGGTTCGGGTCGTGGCACCCTCTTCGGTTCGGTTCGGAGATGCATCATTGGGTCGGGTCGGGGTATCAACAGCAGTTGGATTCGAATCCTGCTCAACAAGTCGGGTCGGAGCACTGTCCCCGGGTCGGTTCGTGGTGCCACTCCTTTATGGCTCGGGTCGGGGGTACACATCCGATCCGAGGATAAATCTTGCCAGGAACTTGAAGTACTTGGCTCTCTTTCGAGGTGATAGGGGATCGGGTCAGATTGAGGTGTCAGTATCGGGTCGGTTCGGCTCCGATCCGACCCGGGCACACTTGAACCAGTGACTGGAATGAAACTTGCAGCCTTCTTGTCATCTTGTTCTGTACTCAATTCATTTCTGCGAGAAGCCCGTCGCTTTTTATCTTTTCTTGTAGGCATGGAAAACGTGGATTATCTCTTCGGATTTGGTGATCCAAACAATAGAATAATAATCCAGAAAGCTGAGGATTCAATCTTCTCAGTGAAAGCACCAAAATGTTAGACCAAAAAATGGTCCTAACACCCAATTGATCGTATTTTACAGAGAATATTGAGGAATCATGAACTAAAAACAAGTAAAGTCAATCAACACACGAAATTTATAGTGGTTCGGCATTAATGAGCCTACATCCACTTCATAGTTTCTCATTTCATTCATGGATTACAATTACAAAGAATTTAATCACTCAATCATTCAAATACAATGAATAATTCTCTCCGAATTCATTGATTTTCATTGGAGAAGAAGGTGGTTATTGGTGGGGGAATTCGGCCATGGCTACCATGTATGAATGAAATGCCAAAAGTCCCTTTAAATGACCATGTTGTGGTGTATTTATAGCTGTAGAGAAGCTCTGGGCAGTTCCGGTTCGGATGGGCCACGTGGCGTGACCGGAGGAGATTTCAGAAGTAGTGGAGAACGTGGAAAAGTGGCTACCAGGTCGTGCTTTGCCAAGTGGAGTCCGATCCGCAATTGTAGGAGTCGGTTATGCCAAGAGAAGAGGTCAAACTCCATGTGTAGAAGCAGGTCCAATCGGTTCGGATCGGACCCGAACCGAACCAGTTGTTCGAGCAGAATGCCTGCACGCACTTCTGTATAGAATACTTCAGGCGGTTCGGGTAGAGGGTACTCCGATCCGATCCGGGGAAGGGGATTCGATCCGATCCGAATGGAAGGATCCGATCCGATCCGATTCAAAAGGAGGGATCCGATCCGATCCGATAGGGGGATCCGATCCGGTGACATTTGCATGTATAATTCAAATTTTCCATCTTTCTATCACTCCATCCAAGTGATCGCCAATCAATGTAAGTTCATACTCAAGTCCCTGGCTTTGGGTAGCCTGGTCACAAAGCAGGCTAACATATACATAACAATTAACGAATAATTAGACTTCATGCATTGGATAAAGTTTGTAAATAGGTCATGCTCCTTCTCAAATAATCCCACTCGTCGTCATTTAGCTGTTGGAATTTTTGGACTAACCGTCGAATCTTAACTATCAAGCCTTGATGATCATTGTTGGACACTGCGCTACAGCACGGGTTTGGGGGCATCGCCCCCAAACAAATTTTTTTTTAGGCCTTTTTTTAAAATTTAGACCATACCCGATTTTTTTTAATATACATTTTGGCTTCAAATATCGAGAGTTTTAACAATGAAATATTACGTAGGTTAGAAAACAATGAAACATTACAACTTTTTTTGTTAGTGGTAAAAGATGCTTTTGACTCCAAAACAAAATCTCATTTTTGGCTCTAAAACAAAAAATTTAGCGGCAAACGTAAATTTTTAGCGCCAAACACAAACATTAACATATGTTTACCGCTTATCTCCTTGGTCAAAATTTACTTTCCCCAAATTTATGTTTCTTCGTATTCCTTCTTCTTCCTCATCGAAAATTCTCGATCAAGCCAGCCCCATCACCTGAAAGTCGGAGCTCCACTTTCGGATTAAACCTCCGACTGGCTTTACCCTCTGCCCTTGAACACCCTCCTCTCAGCCCTGTATTGCAATTGTCATTGCTCCTCCTACTGCCTTGTTCCTCCTCACAATAGATCTGCACCAGAAAGCAAGTCGCCATCGCTCCCTAGATTCCCCTCGCCTAAACCGACCACACATCTGGGACCTATGCCTGAGCCACTGACCAACTGGGCAGCCTTGTCAGAGTTGGATTTAGTTTGCTTCCCTTTGTTTCGATACTGCACCCACTCGTCAATTCTGGAACTTCTAAGTGTGTGTCTGCCATTGCTGGTTCATATGGATACATTGCTCCAGGTATCTTTTTTTTAATACATTATCAATAGACAAAGAATATCCTTCAGTAAATTCATATTCTGTATCCTGAAATTAGATGCTTCATTTTATACAGTTTCTCAATTCTTTAACTCAAATAAGAATCGAATGACCAATGAGTGAGACACTAGATGCATTTTTGACATGAAAGATTGTGTTATCCATAGTTGTTTATGTGTAGTGTTACGTCTACAAGCTGATATTGGGATAATTTTAAGTGCATGTCAGCTCCTTACAATTAGTCAAAACTGCTTACAAGCAATTTTTTTGAAGTGAGTCATGCTTGTTAACTTATTCAATGTTCTTAGTCATTAGGGTAAGTTGTGCGAATACAATTACAGAAGTGGTATCTTGTAGACTACTTTTATGCTACTTATAAGATGCATTATAGATGTAAACATATTGGAATTTGTTTGTAACCCCTAGTCTTTACTCGTAAATAGTTATGGCACCAAAATATATTGAAAGGGGACTAGAAATTCTGCGTGGAAAATCTAAAAATTTGAGAATTCTCAAGGCACAAAAGAGCGAGAAAGGAACAGTTTCATTAGGACAAGTTACAGATGGTTGTTTAATACAAAACTCTAATGATATAAGACTCCTAAAGATATAAAACTTGAACTGAAATCAGAGACCATTCCAGATGAAAATGCAACTCATCATGCTGAGTTTGCTTGGCTTTGTGTCAAACATGTCAAGAGTACTACTATAGTCATTGATAAGATTCGTTTTTCTTTGATGTTAGTGTATCACTATGAAGACAATTCAGTAATATCGTTTCATGTTTTAAATCCTATGGCATTAAGCAGCAATCAAAACTTCAATTTGAAATAGCTCTCATACAAAACAAAAGTAAAATGGCACCCCTCTTTCGTAGCATACATACATAAGGAGGATCAAATGGAACCCTTCTTTCATAGCATACTACTGTCCATCACAAATTTTGTTTAAATATTAGTTGTTTGCCTCTTTTCCATATTTCCTTATTATTCTTTCTGTACCAGTTGAAGTAAATGATCATAGCATCGAGGGTCATGTAGAAGATATTCTTTTTCTCATTCCACTGATTTGTTTGACTAATTTTCAAGGTATTTATTGCATACTAACATGATCATTTATGTCGTGTGATGGAAATTTTATTTGCTGGTCTAGTTATAATTATTGGTAGTGGTATTGTCATTATTACCACATATAATTTGAATGATTTGGAGCTGTGTTAAGCCATGTTCTTTTCTATATTATGCCAACTTATGAATCCATTTTGATATTTAGAAGGATAGATGTAACCCATTTCCAATTTTGTTGCATCTCATGTATCCATAAATCTTTATCTCAACAATTCATTATTTCAAATTTTGTTGCATCTCATGTATCCATAAATATATTTTTTCATTTGAAAGAAGATTTATGCCATCTAATATAAGTTTGCATTTGTAAGGCAGCAAGAAATATTATTAACAACAAAAACTATACAAAGTTCTGTACAAATAACTCTACATACTACAACCAATATAGAGAAAAAAACAATAGCATAAAACAATCTGCACTAAAAAAAATTCTATACTGGCCATGAGTACCAATTCCACAACTAATCATAATCACTTCATCACTTCCAGTTCTGATTGAAAATAGCAAGCAACATAAAATCTTCAACCAAATTTCAATATCCTTAGGATCTTCTTGTGGATTACTGTGTAAACTTCATTATAACTCAAAGAACTTCCACCAAAAATCCTTCCATTACGCTGAACCCTAATTTCTAGCAAGAAAATCTTAAGAATTTTCAGTAACGCCATACTCTTATTCGTCCTCCATCTAGTTGCTTTGAAAACATTAAACCATTGAATTTTACTATCATTCGAAGGCCTGTAGAATCGTCCAGTTGCTAGCAATCTACTCCAAATCAAATATACATAATTGCACTCAAAGAACAGATGAGTGTTAGTCTCTGATTCAGATCTACATAATACAAAAACACTATCTGAAATAACACCCATAGAGAACAGCTTATCCTTTGTATTTATAGCACTAGACATGACCTTCCTTTAGAAAAAATTAGATTTTGTTGAAGATTTCATGTTCCAAATTTTGTTTTGCCAAGGAAACGTAGGCTTTTCACCTTGCAAAACATTATAAACATGTTTGATAGTGTGAAATTTGCCCATCCAAGCCAATTTAAAATCAATACTGAACTTAAAACTTTCCTTAATCTCAGTCCATAAATTCCTTAAAATAGAAGAACTGTTGTAAGGCAGAATCAGTACACCATCAACAATATAATCATCAACCACAGTAGTCTCAGGGATACCACTATTTCTCCTTATATTGTAATCCACTATATTACTAAGAATGATACCTCTACCAGCCCAAGGAGAATTCCAAAAAGATAACCTTTTATTGGTAATGGAATTACATTGAACTAGTGGAAGAAAAAATACATCTTAACTTCAAAATGTGCCTTCAGCTCTAGCTACAGTTTTGAGGAATAGCCATAGTCCAAAATTCCTTCTTTCCAATCAATTTCATTTTCACAAACTTTGTCCAAAGACTCCCATTATCAGAAAGTAATTTTTGAAAATAAACTGATATAGCAGCTTTATTCCAATGCAGTAAATTAATAATGCCTAAACCCTCATTGTTCTTACCATCATACAGCTTGGAAAAAGATATTGGAATTAGCTTTTTGCAAAAGGATTTCCATGCCATAAAAAATTATTCATAGCACTAACGACCATATTTACCAATTTCACTGGAAGGATGAAATGCCTAGTATAATAATTTGTCATAGAAGTAATGATGGACTGAGTAATGGTAAGCCTTCCAGCTTGCGATAGTTTACATGAAGGCCAAAGATTCATCTTCTCAATAATTTTTTCATACATAGGCATACATTTAGCTTCTGAAACCCTAGAAGTGAAGAGAGGAAGTCCTAAATAAACTATATCAGAAGGTAATTCACTTAAACCTGATTTAAAAATTAGATCATCCTTCAGATTCAATGGTAAACCAGCAATCTTAATGTGTGACTTACTCACATTAATATGAAGACCAGTAATCTCATGAAAGACTTGCAAGGTTGAAAGAATGCACTGAATGTTACTGAACGTAGGCTTGGTGAAAATAATTAGATCATCTACAAATAAAAGATGTGTGATAAGAGGATTCTTGCAGCGAGGATGCAAATCTAACCTTTTGAGCTTCACTTGATTGATGAGTAAAGAATTAAGGAGCTCCATAACAATGATGAAAAGTTGTGAGAAGATTGGATCCCCTTGCCGCACACCCCTTTTTCCATTGAAAAAACCATGAAGACTGCCATGCCTTGAAATAGAGAAGTTTGGAGGTTATATGCAAGTATGAATGCAGGCTAAGAATGGGAGTGGAAAATTCATTCTTGATAAAATGGATAAAATTACATCCCAATTAACAGTATCAAGTTCCTTCCTTATGTCCAATTTAATCATGCATCTAGGAGAGATGTTCTTTCTATCATAACCAAGTAGAACCTCCTGAGTAATTAAGATGTTATCACTAATGGATTTACCACTAACAAAAGCTGATTGATTTATTGAAATAATGTCAGGCAGAACCAGTTGAAGTCTATTGGCTAGAACTTTTGAAATGATTTTAGAAAATACACTACAACACGAGATTGGTCTGAAATCTGAAACCAAAGTAGAATGTTCAATTTTAGGCACCAAGGTAATAGCTGTTGCAATTAAACTTGTTGGCAAATAATTCTCCAGAAAAAATATTGAACAGCTTCCACAATGTCAGAACCAATAGTAGCCCAACATTTTTGCAAAAATATGCATTGTAACCATCAGGTCCACCACTACTATTAGGATATAAATTTAACATTGCATTTTTAATTTCCTCCTTAGTAACAGTAGGAATCAATTCATAAGATTGCAGATTGGATATAGTTGGAAGAACCACTTGAAATAACAGCTGTATGTTAGTTGGAACTAGAGATTGAGGAGCTAGAACTGATTTAAAATACCTTACAAATGCATCATCTATATCAGCCTGTGTAGAAAAAATATTACCATCAAATCCTTAATCATGAACACGTATCCCTGGCTTTACTGACTTTTAAGGAGTTATGAAAGAATTCTAAATTCTTGTCCCCCTCCTGTTCCTTCCTATAGCACAAACTTTGCTAGCCACTTGCAATTCCCATTATGCAAATTGAAGGCTCTCAAATTTCATTTAAGGATTTGGTCTTTATTTCATTTTGGCAAAGGTTCAAAGCAATCATCTTTGTTGAGGAACGAGCTCTTTATAGTGCAGCATAGATTAAATGAATGTCCTACTTATCTTCAACTTCAAAAGCAAGAGGTAGACTTACAATTTAAACTAAAATCTGCTTTGGATTGGGAATTGCAAGTAGCTAGGCAAAGTTCATGCTATAGGAAGGAACAGGAGGGGAACAAGAATTCAGAATTCTTCCATAACTCCTTAAAAGTCAGTAAAGCCAGTGATACTGTGTTCATGATTAAGGATATTGATGGTAATATTTTTTCTACACAGGCTGATATAGATGATGCATTTGTAAGGTGTTTTAAATCAGTTCTAGCTCCTCAATCTCTAGTTCCAACTAACACACAGCTATTATTTCAAGTGGTTCTTCCAACTATATAGTCTACCTCTTGCTTTTGAAGTTGAAGATAAGTAGGACATTCATTTAATCTATGATGTACTATAAAAAGCTCATTCCTCAACAAAGATGATTGCTTTGAACCTTTTCCAAAATGAAATGAAGACCAAATCCTTAAATGAAATTTGAGAGCCTTCAATTTGCATAACAATCTGCTCATAGGATTGCCTCCAATGAAATTAGACCAAACCTGCAAAAGAATATTAGCAAAATCTGTGTGCAAAAACCAGAAATTAAAAAATTTAAAAGAGGACGTCCCTTTTCCAATGACATCATCAACTTCCCAATTTGAAGAAATGGAAAATGATCAGAAATAGAGGAGGTAAAATTTGATAGAATGCATTAGGCCAAAGATTGATGAATGAGGAATTGACAAAAATGCGATCCAATTTACATAAAATAGGAGAACTAGAGTGATTTATTTTGGAACAAAAATAATTGAAACCAAAGCTACTAAGAGGGATAAGCTTGGAATGGATAATAGCTTGGTTAAGAGGAGCAATATCATTGATAGAAAGAGCGCAACCTCCAAACTTTTGATTAAAGGAATACATATAGTTAAAATCACCGCCAACAAGCCAAGGAAGAGATTGAGATTGAATATGATGAAGAGAGTTTAGGAAGATAAGTCTCAAAGATACTGCATTATGAGCATAAACAGAAGTTAAAAAGAACACATTATTAGAGGAATGTGAAGACATTGATAGTGAATATATTGATCAGAGGATGATAATTTAGTTAACTGAAAAAGATGGGATTCGCAATGTTAATAAACGACCAAAACTAGCTTCAGAAAGATTATGATCAGATTTCCAAGCAGGAGAGATGAATGAAGCAGCTTTGGGAGTTGAAATTAAATCCATTTTTGTTTCAGAAAGACAGAGCAAATGAACATTCTATTGACAAATATAATTTCTTATCTCACATTGCTTAGAGAAGAATTCATTCCCCTAACATTCCAAAAACATAATTTGTGCATTATCATCTTAAACTTAGAGAACATGCCTATGGAGTTGGATGCTTCCTAGTATTCCTTTTTGACTTGTATTTTAGACTGCCTGAAGGCATAACATCTTCAGAATTAAAATCCATGCCCGCATCAAGATCATCAATATCAAATACTTCCTTCTTAAGCTTTTTTCCTGCCTTTTTTAGATTTACTTGCAGATTTTCAAGAGAAATCTTCCAAATCCTTATCAGAGGTTGTGGAATCTTTATTGACATTGATATTACTATTGGAGTTATTAGAGGAATTTGGAGGAGGAAGGATGAAACTTGAAGGAGGGGCAAGATGTGAGTAAGGAGATGAAGATGAACCAGCAGACAAAGAAACATGTAACAACCCGTATTTTCAATAACCTGTTATAACATAAATGGAGGCAGAATTAAACTGTAAAATCTGAATCAAGGGAAACGGGCTATGCCATTGCGTTCGTCTCGGAAAAATACGCGAAATAGAGTCCGAGTTTTCGAAAATCGGAGTCCGTATGACCAAGATATGGCCTCGCGAAGTTTCACGAAAAATTCCCAAATTAAAGTATACTTAATTAAGTGAAATGGGTTGCGCAGAGAAATATATATATATTGATATATATATATATATATATATATATATAATTGAAAATTAAATAAATAGATATGCAAAAATGTTCAAAACAGCGAATTGGGAGAGGGGAATAACCGAACCGGCCGATTTTTGAGGTCGACCCAAGCCTGTTGGGTCGACTAGGGGTTAATCCAGGGTGTTTGGCTGTCAACCCGTGGGCCGATTCGCTTAAATGCAGATTTTGCATTTGGATGGTTCTCATGGTTCATCTTTAATCTAAAGGCCCTAGATGGTTCCTACACTTGACTTCTTCCCCAAGACATGCTTTGATGGCTTGGATTGAATCTAGGTTTAATCCTATGGCCTAAAACACTTGCCTAATCTATAAATAAGACCCTAACCTATCCTAAATCCTCATTATTCATTCATGCAACTAAACTATGGCAAAATTTTACCTCTCATGGCCTCCACTCTCTTCATAAAATTTCTAAATGGTTTCTATGAGAGATTTTCCATGCATACAAGTGTTTTCAAGCTTGTATGAGTGTCATTAGCTTGCATTCAAGTCAAGTTTCTATCTTTGCATCATAAAGCAAGGGTTTTGATCATTTTTGCTCAAGGGTTTTTATGTTAGAGCTTGCATTTTGGGTCTATTTGATTGCATAAGGGCTTTGTCATATCTTTTGTGCCTTCATAGCAATGTAAGCCCTTTCCCTACTCTTAGATATTAACTATGAAGTTAAATGTTCATGTTGCAAGTTTGGGTTTGATCATTGAGTATGATACATGCTATCATGTCATGCAAGTTTATGAAGTCATTATCTTGATCTTGTGAGCTAAAAGCTACAACCTTTATGTTGAAATGTTGCATTAGGCAACATGAGAACCCTCATAACCTTTATGTCAACTTGCATATGAAGTCATAACCCTTATATGATGATATATGCGAGTTACTAGTCATCATTCCATATCTTTTGTCACCATGATTCGCTTATGTGCCAAGTTTGGGTTTATGCATGTTTTGAGGCTTAAGAATGTAACATGCAAGTTAATGAACACATTTGTGCCTCATTTGCCACCATGACTAACTTGTGGCTTAATATCCATTTTTGTCATGCCTTTGCCAAGTCTCTTCTTTTAATCCATTACGTTGTCGCGAACGTATATGCGAGTTTAAAAGCGTTGGGTTATGTTATGGGTAATTTCTAATGACTTGAAAATACAACTTGAAAACATGACTTGAAATATAACATGGAAGTTGACATGTAAGTATGCATAAAAACATAAGCTTGGGAATTTACCTATTAAGTTAGGTCTACCCTTTGGGAATTTACCTACTAAGTTAGGTCTACCCAAATGCTTGAAAACTTGTAACATGTTTTGGGAAACATGATGGACATGACACTTAGATAATATAAGTGTGGCCAACTCGAGGTTGGGTTGAGTTTGCAACGTAAAACTACCCGGAACCGACCGGCCTAACTAGTAGTTGCAAACAATAGGACCCAATGTGAGAAGTTGGTCATGTTGTGCTTGAACCCGAGGTTAGACCAAGTTGTGGTGTAAAGCTACCCGGAACCGACCGGCTTAACTAGTAACCACAACAAAGTCTAATGTGAGAGGTGAAGGTGCATTAAGTAATTAATGCCACATGATAGGGTTAAGTTAATTTGATTAATGACTCTTAACCAAATATGACATGGACAAATGGGTTAAGTAATTTGATTAGGCTAATGATACTTAACAAAACATGACAAGTTTGGGTAGGTTAAGTAACTTGATTTGCCTAATGACACTTAACCATTTTTATATGACTAGTGGATGGGGTTAAGTTAACCAACACTTAATCAATCCAACGCGATAACTTGGTAAGGTTAAGTAAGTTTTCTTAATGATGCTTAACCGAAAAATACGGTTAACGAATGGGGTTAAGATTAGACTCAACTAGTCTAAACATGGAAATCGGATGGGGTTAAGTTAGCCTAGACTTAATTAATCCCACTTGGTAGTTTAATGGGGTTAAGTTAAACACTTAACTAATCTAAACATGATGAATTGATGTGGTTAAGTGACCTATACTTATCCAATCTAACTCGTTAATTTATTGTGGTTAAGTTAACCAATACTTAACCAATATAACGTGAAAACATGATAAGGCTAAGTAATGAATCACTTGAATACACTTGACCGATTTGACTACGTAAATTGATAGGGTCAAGTTAATATATACTTAACCAATCTAGAATGATAATTGGACGAGGTTAAGTCGTGAATTGCTTAATATACTTAACCAATTTGAGCATGGTTTGTAGGGTTAAGCCTTGAACTTGGATACTTAGCCAATTTTGACAGGATTTGTAGACGGGTTAAGTCATGAACTTAAGTGACACTTAATCCATTATGTAAACCCTAGCTCTGAGGATTAGGTGGATAACCGTAGTTAACAAGGATAACGGGAACAATGCTAAGTGGTAAACCTTAGTTGAAGAATAACTAAGTAATGATTCTTAGTCAAGGAAATTTAGACCAGTTCATAGATAGATGAGTAACCTGATACGGTAGGTCATCGTTTAAGTATACGAGTAGGAGCAAGTATCTGATTTAGATAAAGGCTCCAGTGAACTGGGTAACGAAGCAGCGGCTTCGGGGAACGTGAGGATATTCTTGGTATCCCTCTATGAGCTGCCAGGTGATTATACTAGGCTCATGAGAGGTTAAGGTCTGCGTTAGAAGAACCAAGAGTATGCCTTGGTTGCTATACGAGCGACCTAAAGACGGGGATGGATAGGGGATAGTCGACGATACACGGTCGTACCCTAGATAGCATTTCATCAGGCTACCTACCATCTTTGGTCAAGCGTGTACGTACGGAAAGGCAGAGAACACCCAAAAGACCATAATTGCTATCTAATTATGGTTGCGGTAAGGCTTGGATGTGGGTTGGCCAGTGTTGTGTTCTCATACAGGATTTATCCTGTCTTGTCTTTCACTAGTTGAGGGAGTGGTCTCGTGGGACCATAGCCACGTATAAGAAAAACAGACCTTAGCATCTGCATCGGCAGATAAATCGAAAGCTCCAGACCGAGTCCTGTATTTCTTGATTTGCCCTGTGACAGGACTCGGATGGCACGATGTGATACATGTGCATACAGTCATGGAAAAGCGATTCACGATGAATGCGTGGGAAAAAGGGCGCGGTTGGCGGTTAGCGTAATCCCTAGTGGCCCTAGGTGGTTGAACCCAAACCGAGATACGAAAACGTGCAATAGGTAAGCATAATCCCTAGCAGCCCTAGGTAGCATAAGTCCTAGTTGAACAAACAATAATTCATGTTGGAAGACCCTAGCTAGGTTTAGGGTAACAGTCCAAACCGATCTTAAGGATCATGGAACTATGTTAAAGGAATATAGAATCTCATGAGAAAGCCCGTATGGTCTACGGCAAGGGACTGAACATTTACATGGAATAAAACATACAAGTTGAGTAACCTATATATGCGATATATTAGGTTGACATGGACCATTACACGACTTTTGAGTGGGGGTCATTCTTGGTTAACACATGACACGGTGGGGATACTAGTACGGTAGGTGCAGAGCTAAAATACAGGATAGATATCATGGGGCGTTATACGTGACAGATATCTTGGGGATATTATACTTGATAGAAACCTGACGATGTGATACCTTGTTTTATCTTGACATCGTAATTTATCATGACACCTTAGTTTATCTGAGTTCAGTAGTTCATCCTGTTATTTGGATTTAGCTTATCTATCTTGTTATCATGCTTATGTTCATCTCAGTTTCTCATGTTAGTTAACTTTACTAGTTTTTATGCTAATAGTAGATAGGGCTTACTCAGTCTTTTTGACTGACCCGTTTTGTTTCGCCTCTTTTCTTCCGTTCCCCCCCCCCCCAGGTTGCAGGGAGGAAATACTGTTGTTTAGTTCAGACTTCTTCTGCTTGAAGGTCATCATGGATGGCATGGACTTTTCTTGGCTAATGGCTACTTTACTGTTTTTACTTGGGGAATAATTTATGAAAATGTCTTTATGCTTCTTTACTATTGCAAGACAGGTTTTGATGTACTCTGATGTAAAAGGCTTTAGACCTTATTTATTCATGTTATGAAAGTTTGATTTTACTTCCGCTATTTTACATGTTCTGTCTTGTGATATTTCTGTGCATGTTTACCAATAATGCCCCTCTAAAGCTAGTGCATTCCTTTGCGAGTGACCCTAGCGGAGGCGGGGTGTTACACGTGGTATCAGAGCAGAAGGTTACCAGACTAGGCAAAAGTTTTTAAAGACCTTCTGAAAACTATTTGAAAAAAAAACCGTTTACAAAGAAGCATTTTTCAAGAAAATTTTCTTTTAAAAGAAAAAGGCTATTCCCCAAAGGCCATTAGCACTATCCTTGTTTCCTTAATTGAGTCTCTTTTCCTTTCTTTCCTCCATCTGTAGTCACAGTAGTTTTAACTGCGACTAGTCTTTTCTACCTACGAAAGTGCTTTCCATACGATGGAGGTGGTTCTCGAGAGACCAGTGGCCGCGTTATAAGAAAGGATCGTGAGAAAGAAGGATAAAGGATACGAGCTTAAGGATGAGCAACTTGTTGGTATGGCTTAGTCCTCAAAGGAGGGAGAAAGATGAACAATGAAACCCATGACGAGAGAGTACTTTTGGCATGGTAAAACGGGGCGGATAGTTAAGTATTATGGGACAAGGACAAGATCATCGGGAGGGCAGTAGTATGCTCTCATTTCTAGAGTACCTCGGAAGGAGGGTAACGATCTTGTTAAAGGTTTAGCTTTTCTTCTCTATCATCCCGTTAGGACTTCGTTGTTCGTATCATTTAAGTCTGCTTCGATAGTTGAGTCTCTGCACCTTAAGTACTAGCGTAATAGAGAATCCCATTTTTGTCTCAAAGTCCTATTGGAGAATCAGTCCATTTATACATGACTTGTTTGGATTTGGGAATGTCTATGCCAAGTGTTGAGTTTGGAAATAATGCTTATGTTTATAAGCTATGGATGGATTCTAGGGACGAAGTGGTTATCCAGTAGGGGGTGCCACTCTCGGTTTTGATAGGAGGGTAGTTAGACCTTTTGACTAGCCTTGGTAATGCCCTCGAAGTATCGGGTAACCTTTTTGAGGTTCTGTCATGATTAGTTACTTAGAATCCCTTGATGCCTTTATTGGAAATTTGAAGCCCGATCGAGTGGTGTTCGCCAATAAGACGGATGGTTTACTTCATTTATGCATGGGTTATAGAGATCACCCTAGTAAGTGCGCATGATAACCTGATTGACATCTGTTTACTTTCAAGAGAAAGTTCTTCTACATGGAATGCCTTATAGTATATAAACGAGATCCAAGATTCACTAGTGAATTTTGGAAAGCTTGCATGAGATCATGCGTACGCAGTCATGTTTGCGTCAAGTATTCTAGGAAAAGGATAAGTGCAAGTGGAAAGAGAGGCGACGAAGAAATGAGTTCCAGCTCATGTTATGGAAACAGGAATAAGAAGCTACAAAATCGCGAAGTTAAAAGACGACTTTGATGGTCAAAGACTAGATACGCGCATGATATCTCTTTTTGGGAGTATATCCTTGATCCCTGTTTTCTGTAGAGCTTACTTGTAGGCTATCTTTTGTGGACATCCTCTCGGTCCTATTCTCCGTTACAAACCCTGTAAGGAGTTTGTCCTGTTTATCTTCTCGACCCTGTTTCAGGGAATTCTAGGTAGAATCCTATGGATGTAAACATGTATTTGAAACATGTTATGATTGATATGGTTGCAAGTGGTTGCTCGTGGATGCACGAATACACATTGGATACTAGCTCGACTCGGTCACATTTCATATTGCATATGCACGAGTATTTATACTTGTTTATGGATGAAATCGAATGTATTATCATGCGGTTGTTGCATATGAATGAATGATTGTGCACGCATATAGTATCTATATGACTAGGACTATTTGCATACATGTTGGATTCATGGCACTATACATATTTTGCATTAGAAAGATTATTCAAGCCTGATCATTAGCATTAGCTAAGGAACATGTACACAAACGTTTTGCATATATTCATACAGCATTAGAAATCATCTAAGGACAATGGTTGCTTGTGGATGATGTTTTGAGTAGATGGATGATGGATGGTAGGATATGTTCTTCCTAACTTGGAGACTTCGGGGACGAAATCCTAAAAGGTGCGGAGAATGTAACAACCCGTATTTTCAATAACCTGTTATAACATAAATGGAGGCAGAATTAAACTGTAAAATCTGAATCAAGGGAAACGGGCTATGCCATTGCGTTCGTCTCGGAAAAATACGCGAAATAGACTCCGAGTTTTCGAAAATCGGAGTCCGTATGACCAAGATATGGCCTCGCGAAGTTTCACGAAAAATTCCCAAATTAAAGTATACTTAATTAAGTGAAATGGGTTGCGCAGAGAAATATATATATATTGATATATATACATATATATATAATTGAAAATTAAATAAATAAATATGCAAAAATGTTCAAAACAGCGAATTGGGAGAGGGGAATAACCGAACCGGCCGATTTTTGAGGTCGACCCTAGCCTGCTGGGTCGACTAGGGGTTAATCCAGGGTGTTTGGCTGTCAACCCGTGGGCCGATTCGCTCAAATGTAGATTTTGCATTTGGATGGTTCTCATGGTTCATCTTTAATCTAAAGGCCCTAGATGGTTCCTACACTTGACTTCTTCCCCAAGACATGCTTTGATGGCTTGGATTGAATCTAGGTTTAACCCTATGGCCTAAAACACTTGCCTAATCTATAAATAAGACCCTAACCTGTCCTAAATCCTCATTATTCATTCATGCAACTAAACTATGGCAAAATTTTACCTCTCATGGCCTCCACTCTCTTCATAAAATTTCTAAATGGTTTCTATGAGAGATTTTCCATGCATACAAGTGTTTTCAAGCTTGTATGAGTGTCATTAGCTTGCATTCAAGTCAAGTTTCTATCTTTGCATCATAAAGCAAGGGTTTTGATCATTTTGGCTCAAGGGTTTTTGTGTTAGAGCTTGCATTTTGGGTCTATTTGATTGCGTAAGGGCTTTTTCATATCTTTTGTGCCTTCATAGCAATGTAAGCCCTTTCCCTACTCTTAGATATTAACTATGAAGTTAAATGTTCATGTTGCAAGTTTGGGTTTGATCATTGAGTATGATACATGCTATCATGTCATGCAAGTTTATGAAGTCATTATCTTGATCTTGTGAGCTAAAAGCTACAACCTTTATGTTGAAATGTTGCATTAGGCAACATGAGAACCCTCATAACCTTTATGTCAACTTGCATATGAAGTCATAACCCTTATATGATGATATATGCGAGTTACTAGTCATCATTCCATATCTTTTGTCACCATGATTCGCTTATGTGCCAAGTTTGGGTTTATGCATGTTTTGAGGCTTAAGAATGTAACATGCAAGTTAATGAACACATTTGTGCCTCATTTGCCACCATGATTAACTTGTGGCTTAATATCCATTTTTGTCATGCCTTTGCCAAGTCTCTTCTTTTAATCCATTACGTTGTCGCGAACGTATATGCGAGTTTAAAAGCGTTGGGTTATGTTATGGGTAATTTCTAATGACATGAAAATACAACTTGAAAACATGACTTGAAATATAACATGGAAGTTGACATGTAAGTATGCATAAAAACATAAGCTTGGGAATTTACCTATTAAGTTAGGTCTACCCTTTGGGAATTTACCTATTAAGTTAGGTCTACCCAAATGCTTGAAAACTTGTAACATGTTTTGGGAAACATGATGGACATGACACTTAGATAATATAAGTGTGGCCAACTCGAGGTTGGGTTGAGTTTGCAACGTAAAACTACCCGGAACCGACCGGCCTAACTAGTAGTTGCAAACAATAGGACCCAATGTGAGAAGTCGGTCATGTTGTGCTTGAACCCGAGGTTAGACCAAGTTGTGGTGTAAAGCTACCCGGAACCGATCGGCTTAACTAGTAACCACAACAAAGTCTAATGTGAGAGGTAAAGGTGCATTAAGTAATTAATGCCACATGATAGGGTTAAGTTAATTTGATTAATGACTCTTAACCAAATATGACATGGACAAATGGGATAAGTAATTTGATTAGGCTAATGATACTTAACAAAACATGACAAGGTTGGGTAGGTTAAGTAACTTGATTTGCCTAATGACACTTAACCATTTTTATATGACTAGTGGATGGGGTTAAGTTAACCAACACTTAATCAATCCAACGCGATAACTTGGTAAGGTTAAGTAAGTTTTCTTAATGACGCTTAACCGAAAAATACGGTTAACGAATGGGGTTAAGATTAGACTCAACTAGTCTAAACATGGAAATCGGATGGGGTTAAGTTAGCCTAGACTTAATTAATCCCACTTGGTAGTTTAATGGGGTTAAGTTAAACACTTAACTAATCTAAACATGATGAATTGATGTGGTTAAGTGACCTATACTTATCCAATCTAACTCGTTAATTTATTGTGGTTAAGTTAACCAATACTTAACCAATATAACGTGAAAACATGATAAGGCTAAGTCACGAATCACTTGAATACACTTGACCGATTTGACTAAGTAAATTGATAGGGTCAATTTAATATATACTTAACCAATCTAGAATGATAATTGGATGAGGTTAAGTCGTGAATTGCTTAATATACTTAACCAATTTGAGCATGGTTTGTAGGGTTAAGCCTTGAACTTGGATACTTAGCCAATTTTGACAGGATTTGTAGACGGGTTAAGTCATGAACTTAAGTGACACTTAATCCATTATGTAAACCCTAGTTCTGAGGATTAGGTGGATAACCGTAGTTAACAAGGATAACGGGAACAATGCTAAGTGGTAAACCTTAGTTGAAGAATAACTAAGTAATGATTCTTAGTCAAGGAAATTTAGACCAATTCATAGATAGATGAGTAACCTGATACGGTAGGTCATCGTTTAAGTATACGAGTAGGAGCAAGTATCTGATTTAGATAAAGGCTCCAGCGAACTGGGTAACGAAGCAGCGGCTTCGGGGAACGTGAGGATATTCTTGGTATCCCTCTATGAGCTGCCAGGTGATTATACTAGGCTCATGAGAGGTTAAGGTCTGCGTTAGAAGAAACAAGAGTATGCCTTGGTTGCTATACGAGCGACCTAAAGACGGGGATGGATAGGGGATAGTCGACGATACACGGTCGTACCCTAGATAGCATTTCATCAGGCTACCTACCATCTTTGGTCAAGCGTGTACGTACGGAAAGGCAGAGAACACCCAAAAGACCATAATTGTTATCTAATTATGGTTGCGGTAAGGCTTGGATGTGGGTTGGCCAGTGTTGTGTTCTCATACAGGATTTATCCTGTCTTGTCTTTCACTAGTTGAGGGAGTGGTCTCGTGGGACCATAGCCACGTATAAGAAAAACAGACCTTAGCATCTGCATCGGCAGATAAATCGAAAGCTCCCGACCGAGTCCTGTATTTCTTGATTTGCCCTGTGACAGGACTCGGATGGCACGATGTGATACATGTGCATACAGTCATGGAAAAGCGATTCACGATGAATGCGTGGGAAAAAGGGCGCGGTTGGCGGTTAGCGTAATCCCTAGTGGCCCTAGGTGGTTGAACCCAAACCGAGATACGAAAACGTGCAATAGGTAAGCATAATCCCTAGCAGCCCTAGGTAGCATAAGTCCTAGTTGTACAAACAATAATTCATGTTGCAAGACCCTAGCTAGGTTTAGGGTAACAGTCCAAACCGATCTTAAGGATCATGGAACTATGTTAAAGTAATATAGAATCTCATGGGAAAGCCCGTATGGTCTACGGCAAGGGACTGAACATTTACATGGAATAAAACATACAAGTTGAGTAACCTATATATGCGATATATTAGGTTGACATGGACCATTACACGACTTTTGAGTGAGGGTCATTCTTGGTTAACACATGACACGGTGGAGATACTAGTACGGTAGGTGCAGAGCTAAAATACATGATAGATATCACGGGGCGTTATACGTGACAGATATCTTGGGGATATTATACTTGATAGAAACCTGACGATGTGATACCTTGTTTTATCTTGACATCGTAATTTATCATGACACCTTAGTTTATCTGAGTTCAGTAGTTCATCCTGTTATTTTGATTTAGCTTATCTATCTTGTTATCATGCTTATGTTCATCTCAGTTTCTCATGTCAGTTAACTCTACTAGTTTTTATGCTAATAGTAGATAGGGCTTACTCAGTCTTTTTGACTGACCCGTTTTGTTTCGCCTCTTTTCTTCCGTTTCCCCCCCAGGTTACAGGGAGGAAATACTATTGTTTAGTTCGGACTTCTTCTGCTTGAAGGTCATCATGGATGGCTTGGACTTTTCTTGGCTAATGGCTACTTTACTGTTTTTAATTGGGGAATAATTTATGAAAATGTCTTTATGCTTCTTTACTATTGCAAGACAGGTTTTGATGTACTCTGATGTAAAAGGCTTTAGAACTTATTTATTCATGTTATGAAAGTTTGATTTTACTTCCGCTATTTTATATGTTCTGTCTTGTGATATTTCTGTGCATGTTTACCAATAATGCCCCTCTAAAGCTAGTGCATTCCTTTGCGAGTGACCCTAGCGGAGGCGGGGTGTTACAAAACATTATGAGGAATTTGAAAACCGAAAGAATCATTGTAAGAGGAAGAATGATTAGATGAATTAAGAGGTATGTCAGCAGAGGTGGATGGCTTGTTGGATTGATCTTCGAGGATAGAGAAAGGGTTGCTCACATGAAATTCATTATCAATTTCATCATTACACATAGAAACAGAAACTTACTTGCCTTTATCCTTTTTTCGTTTTAAAGAATTTCCAAACACTGCATCCTTCTTATGATCTACACAATTACCATTCCCATCAACAATCACAACGTTATGGTTGTCTCTCCCCAAAAGAGAATTATTGTTATCCATTTGAACATCATTATTATTCTGCTCCTCAACGTTAGCATTACCAACAATTTCCACAACCTTATCCAAAGCATCATTTACATCTTTCTCCCCGTTAGTGCTATAAGTGCTTGTCTTTATCCTCTAGTACTGCTTATTTTTATTACCAACTTTATTCCATTCAAACCGATTAATATCATCATGCTGCTTATTCCTGGACAAAATAGGATTGATATTAACAGGAACTTGCTTATTCACCATTACCTCTTCAGATTGTAAATTTTGCACATCATCATTCCTTTTCAATAACTCACACCATTTAGTTTCATGTCCAAATTTTTTGCAATGAGTGCAAATACGTGGACGCCAGTCATAGGAAATCATAATTGGAGGACATTTATCACCCAAACGATCCATAGGAATACATTCAGGTAATTCTGTGTCAGGTGATATCTCAACTAAAACTTTGGCATACCTCAGCCTTTGCATCTCTCTGTGCTAGAATCAAAGCAAATCAGTCTGCCAACATAGCATGCTAACTAGTTAATCCCCACCAAGGTCCATAGAAGCAAAGGAATCCAGTGAAGATGGATCCAAATGGGCACTTTCCTGATCTAAGATTGGGCACCACCAAGACTTGGATCCCATCTTGTAATGATTAACATTCTTCCTCTAATAAAGATCGGATCAGCTTGCAAGACTTTTTCTCTATCAAATTCATTCGAAAAATTTAAGTAGAAATTAATTCCATCAGACTTAATATCTACTTCACCCTGAAGTTTCCACACATTACATAAAACATTAACAACAGTCAAATATGACAGTGATCCATCAAGAAAGAAACCAACCAGACAGCTATTCCAATATTTCAAACCTTCCTGTCTAACAACTTCTGGAGGATCTTTTGGTAGTCTATCTTTAGCTATCTCAAAATCAAAAGGTTTATAACAACCAGCATTTTGAGGTAAGGAATTGAATAGAGAGAGGTAATCAATCTTTGCTTTAGAAGATGAGGTATGGTTGGCCAAATTTGATCCAGCCGGATTGGAATTATATCTAGGATCAGGATTTACATTACTATTACCAAGATTAAGAACAGGATTAGGATCAGGGACAGAAACAGGGACAGGGTTAGCATAAGAATTAACAGGATTGACCACAAAATTATCAACAGAAAAGATAGCAGGATTATCAACAGTATTAACATCAGGATTGACAGTAGAATTAACAGGAATAACATTAGGATTGATATTAACATTCTTATCAACAAAAGAATCACAATTGTCAACAGACTTGGAAAAAGAATTTGTATCAACGGCAGATTTACAAGTAACACCTTCATTATTAACAGATAAAGAAAGAGCATAAGATGTATTCGAAGAAATACCAGAACGAGAACCATCACATGAATAATTGTGAACAGAATGATTGTCAGCATTAAAAGAAATACCATTACAATCAGTGTCAACAGAATTAACAGAAATACCTCCCAAAAGATGATTACCAACATTTGACGAATCAGGAGATACAGCAGAAAAGGTTGACGACGCAAAGCCAGAGGAGGAAGATGACAAAGGTGGAGGATCAGGGAGAGGATGAGGACGAGTTCGAAGAGGAGGGAAAGAAGATGAAACAGGAGTGGAAAAGGATGAATCAAGAAAGGAAGGGGAAGATGACGATGCTATGACTAGGGTTTTCAATTTTAAGATGCAAGGAAGTATTGCATTTGTACTTTTTATACCAGGATATTTATTTGTATGTATAATTCAGCATTGTAGGTTTCAGAGGCAAATGAGCTTTGTAGATTTTAGAGGCAATTCCTGATGTGAATAGAAGATATGAGGATAGCATTAGGTGGAGGCCAATTATATTTCAGAGACAGGTGATCTTTGTTGATTTCAAAGGAAATTGAACCTTGTAATTGGGTTAAAGGCTTTCAAAGGAAAATGAGGAGGACTATTGTAATTTTATACGTTTTTATATGGTATACGATTTGTATTTTGGATATAAAGTTGTGATTTTTATCAATCAATGGATCATGATGCCGTTAAACTTAAATCTATTTCTTATTTTATTAGTTTTTTTTGTTGCACATATATAATATATAGATATTTATGTATATAATTTGTGGATATATTACAACTGTAAAATAAAAGTTGTAAAAAAATATATCACAACGATTATAAACAGTAATAAAATTTATGACAATAATGGTGCATAACTGTAGTAATAAAGTTTATTACAACGGTGGAAAAAAGTTGTAAAATATACATATTACAATGGTGTTGCAACGGTGCAAAAAAGTTGTAAAAGATTTTAGTCTGTTACAACTTCTTAATACACGATGATTAGCCCACCAATGTAAAATGTATATTACAATGGTTTTCCACCGTTGTAATAGGTTTATTTTGTTGTAGTGGCATAAAGTTAGGAAAACGAGTATGAAATTGGTCGTTGCATGCTGTTAAGTTACGAATTTGTCACGTTTAGAAAGTATGTCTCGAAGGCTCTAACCTAACTATTCGCCGATTTGTCCTAGTCTTAATTGAGTCTCAGCTAAATTATACGCTGCCATGTTTGATTAATCAACTCTAATTAATCAGGAATGAATTATAGGTTAAGGATTGGTTCGAGGAGAGTCAAATTTTGTAATCCCATGGTTCGGCTCGTGAAGGAAGAAAGACTCGAGCCAGGCATCGGATCGCGATAGATATTGACTTGTGTTTAGGCCTTGCTCTCAAGGGAGTTGCGATTCGTGTGTCGAGCAAGCTCGTGATTCCAGGGTTAGAATGTGCAACCACACCATCTTGTATTTGATCAGCTCATGGGATCTCATCACGAACCGTCTCCATCTATTATTCCATGACCCGACCAGCTATCCTCTTCACGAACCGAATCGCTAGAGCACCGCTTTCCTCCAACTCTCCCACTTTCTATCTCCACGAGCAGGTCCATAACTGTCGTACTGCCTCAGCCGAACACCCATCACGAGCCATGTTGCTGGAATCTGGCCCAGCATCATCACCGTCTTTTACAACTTCCACAACTCGATTAATCTCCCTGCGAGCGAACCCGTAATAACCAAAGTATTCTCACACCACTCCTACAAACTGCCATCAAGCAAATCTCAACAAATTCCTATTCCCTTAAGAATCCTCTCATGAGTCAGTCAGCACACGCCCATCGGGTTACCGCTCAAGAACGGCTAACGCCGCCGACAATGGCAATGACTCCAATAGTAGCGACATTTGATATCTCAAGGGGGGAGGACCAGGATATGAATAAGACTCATCTTGAATTCGTGAATCACAATGCATGAATTAGGGACAAGAAGTTGGATACCTATTAATCGGATTTAGGAAATTGTGATTCGGCTTTTTAGGAAAATAAGTTTTCGAATGAAATTGATTTCATAGTGGTAAGAAAATAAATGAAAATATCTTAAGTAAACTAAAAAATAGACCTTTGGTATACCCCGATTCGGCCCACATACGAAAGTGAATCGGTGGGCTCTTGGAGCTTGGCCCGTTGGTAATACAGTTAGCACAGAGGTGAACCTCACCAGCTGCTCGCTAAGGACCACAGACCGGTTTGATGATATCAAAGAGGCCCACCACTTACTAACGAATGGCACATGATCCAGTTTAACGATCAAGCTATTGAGGAAAATTTGGAATTTTACCTAAAAAACCACTCATAGTCTGCTTCAAACTTCAAGGTTCAGGAGTCAGTTAATGAATAGGGAATAATTGGAAACTCAATTTACTACTTATACTCGTCTAGAGATATCACAAAACATTATTTCACGAAGAAACGCGACTTCGTGAAGCGATGTGACCATACAAGTGGATACGACTGTTAGTGTTCACCATTTTGGGAACAAACATATAAACAATTTCGAAGCACGTTCCATCCTTGATAAAACATACTTCGAGGGGGAAAATTTTTAGTTAGCTTCTTGATCAAGCTACCAAGAGTACAGATATTCATAATTAGACGGACGAAGACTTACACATCTAAGTTCAGTATAAACACATCTCGTCTCGTGAGTTCATGATGCGACTCGTGGAATCCCTCTTAGAACCCCGCTCATGAAAATCCATCATCTCTGATTCGTGACTTATCGTAGCGACTCGTTCATGGTCCGTAGCCACGACCCAATCGTGGTCCAGTCCCGTGCCCCACTCATCAGTCAGGTTCACGATCCAGCTCTCCCGCTTGCATCACGAACCTGCTTCACCCATAGGAAAGAAAGACCAAGACTTGGTCATCCACGAACTGAAAACTAAGGATCTATCAACTATCCACAATGGTCATATTGACCACTTCTCCACTCACTCACGAATGGGTCCGAGATTCTCGGGATTGATGCCACATGTCTTCACGATCCGCTTGTAGAAATCACCTATAAATAGCCCAATACTTGTTTTCAGGATCTGTTTGGCAATTAAGAGCTTTGATTCCACCATTATCATACTCCATTACTTCTAGTAAGTAGTATCTCGAAATTATTGAGTGAATTATCATTGTAAAAGTGAGATTGAGAGAAAATATTGATTGTACTTGCATTCAAACGTATAATCAAAGTCATATAAAGTGGACATAGGCCCTTTAACGTTGAACCACTATAAATTTGGTGTGTTTGTTGCATTTTATTTCATTTCTAGTTATAATTATTAGTGATTCTAAACAATTTTGGGTGTTATAACCACTTTTTGGTCTAACAAACCACTAGCAAACACTTGCATCCATCAAACATAACATGTCTCAAACACATGTTTATGTCTATGGGTTTCCTTCCTAAAGGTCGAAGATTCGATCAATAGGATATACTTAGATGATAGAAGCAAGCATGAATAAAAACTTTGGAAAGGAAGTTAATAACTGTAACACCCCACCTCCGTTAAGGTCACTCACAAAGGGAATGCCTTAACTTTGGTGGAGCATTTTAGTAAACAGAACATAAACTTACAAGACAGATAAAACAGTACTTGAAAATTTTAACTTTATTACAGCGGAAACAGAAATCAATATGGTTACACCCTTTCAAATCTCAGAATTCAAGTACAAAATATCAGTCTTGTACAAAAGCCTTCAAAATGCATGGTTTAAAATCATAATCCCCATAGAACGGAAGCTATACAGAGCCAAGCCATACTTTAAGCACTTCAAGCAAAGAGAAATCCGGATCAAGCTAAAGTATTCCCTCCTTGGATAACCTGGGGGGAGAAACGGAAGAAAGGAGGCGAAACAACAAGGGTCAGACAAAAAGTCTGGCAAGTCCAGTGACTTTCAGCATATGAACAGATAATAATATGACATGAACATAAAACTGGATGAGAGATAACTGTAACATGTGTAGCAGATATAACAGAAGAACAGAATGACATAAACTATTGATTTACACTTCTCTGCACTAATACTAGTATAACAGAATTAGGTGTCACCCTAATGTCTAAACTGAAACAGGAACGGGTACAGAATAATTTAACAGAAACAGAATGCTAATAATGGGCCTTTACTACCCAATCAGAAACAGACAGAAGCAGAAACAGATTAATCCCTACGGAAACAGAATGTAGAATTAGGTGTACACTAGTAATGGGCCTTTACCACCCGAACAGACGGTACCACGCAGAAACAGACAGGTGTTACCACCCAACAGAAACAGACGGTACCAACAGAAACAGACAGAACTAAGTGTACCCTAAAACCCTACCCCAAGCGATCGGCTCCCTAATACATAAATATCCTGCGTCGGCCCCACAGTAAGGTGTATCACTCCCTAAAGTGACAACCAATTGGAATAGAACTATTTACAGATGTCACGGCGTCTTACATCCTCAGAGGCAGACCGGGATCCATGCACGCACATGACCCGGTTGGAACGCACCATCAACTCCCCTCGCCATTATCAGAATGAACCGCTTATAATTAGTTCAGTAAGCGTGCCCGGACCCTACTTACTGTTGGGTCAATGTTTTGATACCAGAAAGGGTTACTGACTAATATGGGTCCCAAACAACAGATGACACAAGTAATTCCCCTCCTAACCTTGTGTCCCCAGACTAACAGATTTCAGTTTAACTTGTCTACAAGTTTCAGACATACAAATTTTAGATTAACTAGTTCACAGATCAGACAATCAAGTTAACAGGTTTTCAGACTAACGGATCAGATGTTCGGATTAACAGGCTTGCAGATTAACTGGTTCCAGATTATCTAACTTTGTATTGGGCCTACGGATTCATGAAACGGGTTCATCAGATTCATTGGTCCAATTGGTTTAACCTTACCCAACACGTTTTAGACATCATAATTATCTCAGATTTTCATTAATTAAATATTAATGCCCAAACCTCTCACATTAGACTGACAGTTTGCGGCTACTGGTTAGGCCGGTTGGTTCCGGGCAGGTTTCTATCGCAAACTGAGTCTAACCTCGGGTTTCAAGCACGTTATGACTAACTTCTCACATTAGAACCTATTGTTTGCGACCACTGGAATATGCCGGGCGGTTCCGGGCAGAATTACGCCGCAAACTCATTCTAACCTCGAGTTAGCCATGTTTATCTTTGCGGCCAATTAATTAATGATTTACCATTTATACCCACGCCTAATATACATGTCAATTATTCATAACTATAGCCAATTCAGATTATGTCAATAGCGGACTAATTATACCAACTCAACAACTATAGCAGATAACAGATTTCTCAGGTTAGGCGACTTAGCAGATTAAGCAAACTAGCAGATTTAGTATTTTCAACAGACTTAGCAAATGACAGATTTGGCAGATGAACAAATCTAGCAGACTAGGAAGTAGAGCAGAACTAGCAGATTAAGCAATATAACAGAACTAGCAGATTAGGCAATGTAACACAACTAGCAAATTAGGCAAATATAACAAATTTACTTATTTCTTAAAGTTTCATACCTTGCCTAATTATAAACCTTGCCTAAGTTCACGTGCATAAATAATAGTCTTGATTCACAATATTATCATATACCCTATGTTTGTATTAAATTTACATAGCACAGATTATGGTCATAAATTTACCATATATCATATGTTCCAAATTTTTATTAAACTTGCATAGTATAGAAGATCCATATAATTTATACCAAATATAGCCATAGATTACTATGCATGTCATATATCCCAAAGGTCCCTTACTTAGGTGTTTATTTACATTAATAGATATCCTACTTTCATGTAAATCTTTAAACCTAGGCCATATTCTCTTTATCCTAAATCATGTGTTCAATACAGTCTATATTTATGTTTAATTATATACCTTTTTATGTCATGTCCACAAATCATATGTTCAATACCTTTTTATGTTATAAATATAACATGTCCAATCATATGTCTCAGATTCATGTTCTAGCTACAGTCCATATTCTTTCCTCAAATTAGTCACCTATTGGTCATGCCCAATTTATGCATCATTCATTTTACTGTCCCAAACATTTTAGCGCATGTTAATCTCTTATGAGATTGGCTCAGGCTCGTAGTAGCCTGGCTATAGAACAGAAAGAGGAAAGAGGTACAGAATAAGATAAATCAAATCAGAACATAACAGATATAATCTCAGATTCAGATTCACAATTCATGTCAAAATCATAATTAATGTTTATAGCGGAAAATAACTGTACTTGCCTTAATTGGATTAAAGAAAGAACTCTAGTTGTTGTAGAACCGTTGCAGAAGCTCTAATCTCTAATTGAATTTAGGTTGATGTTGATTGTCTTCTAGTTTTGATTCCAGCAGAGTAGCAACGCCATTTTTATTTTTAATTTAGAACAGAGGCAGAGTAGAAGCAGAATAGAATTGTGTGCAGAGAAGGCTAGGTTTGGGGCTATTTAAATAGGTTTAGGCAGACGAATCTAGACAGAAAACGAGACCAGATACATCAGAACGCACCCAGGCAAGAAAGCAGATTCGGGAGGCAGGTCGACCCCCAGGTCGACACTAGGGTCGACTCTAGGGTCGACCCCCTGGGGGTAGGTCGACTCTAGGGTCGACTCTGGGGTCGACCCCCTGGGGGCAGGTCGACTCTAGGGTCGACCCCCTAGGGGCAGGTCGACTCTAGGGTCGACTCCCCAGTCGACCTGGTCTGTGCTGTTTAATTTTTTTCTGAACTTTGGAAGGCCATAACTTGGTCATATGGACTCCGATTTACGAAATTTCGGACTCTATTTCGCGTATTTTTCCGAGACCAACGCAATGGCACAGCCCGTTTCCCTTGATTCTGATTTTATATTTTAATTATACTCAGATTTGTAATTCTTAAGTTCACAGAAAATACGGGGTGTTACATTCTCCCCTCCTTAAAGGATTTCGTCCCCGAAATCTTCAAGTTAAGAAGAATGTGTCTTACCATCCAATCACTCATCTACTCAGTCAACATCCACAGGCATCCATTATCCTTATAGACTTCTAATGCTTCCATGTTTAAATGCACAGTGTGTGTATATGTCCCTATCTAATGCAAAATCAGGCGGTCCACTGATTCAGTTGACCTCCTTTAATGCAAACCATGATAGTGCCATGCGTCCATTATGTATGCAATTTTCCTGCTCGATACATATCACTTCTATATGAGTGCACGACCATTCAGTCATATGCAACATCCATGTGCTGAGTCAATCATTTTGCATCCACAAAATTTAAAAATGCTCACCAATCCATATGCAGTATGAGAGTGTTTTCGAGCCGATCTAGTGCCTAGTGTGTGTATATGCATCCACGGGCAACCACTAGCAACCACTTGCATCCACTTGCAACCATCAAACATAACATGTCTCAAACACATGTTTACACCCATTAGTTTCTACCTAAAGTTCGAAGATTCGATCGATAGGATACAATCGAATGATGGAAGCGAGTACAGATAAGTCAAAGACTTGGTTCCCATTAGACATTGGTTGAGAAAATAATTCCCCTAAGTATCAACCCCGAATACCGAAATCAACATCAGATTGACACCCAGAGGATCACCTCCTTTAGCTAATGTCAAAACTGGAAAGCAGAATTATTCAAATATTTACAGACTACTGGTATAGATCAGATTCCCTAATGATTCTTAGGAAGCTAAGCATGATAAAAAAAATCATATCCCACAAAAACTCAGAATGTATGCGTCATACTTGACGTCTAACACAAATATCCCTCAAACCCCAATCTCAAACAGATGAGCCATAACCCTTATGGGTCTGAGTCTACAGCGGAATTCAGAAATAATACAAGTATTAGAGTGCATAGTATCGATTACAAAATCAAAATACCAGAATCATAAAAAGTCTTAACTCCATAATCAGATAAAGAAATTAAACCTACTATAGAAATTTTCCTATTTCTATCCTAGCCACTAGCCTCGAGAGTGTTTGCCTGTCCTCCTTGCCCTCGTCTCTTCGGGCAGTCCCTAGTGAAGTGTCACATCTCTCCACAGTTGAAGCAAGCGCCTTTCCTTTTTCTGCAATCCTTGTTCAGATGAGTCGAGCTCCCACAAGTAAAGCACTTTTCCCCTTCTTATCTTCAGTCTTTTCATCCTTCTTTTGTGTTTCCTTTTTGGGCCCCGCTTTCTTATTCTGTGGTTCTTCCTTCTTTGTCTCTTTCGGGCCCTTGTCTTCCTCGTGCAGTAGTGCCATGTCCACCAATATCTCGTAAGTCGCTCCCATGGGTACATGACTCATGGCTAGGCTGTGCAATGGCTCGTTCAATCCTTTAACAAAGCGGAGAGCCTTTTTATGCTGAGTGTTGACTAAATCCAATCTGAACCTCGCTAGTTGGTTGAACTGGTTGACGTATTCCTTGACCGTCATACTTCCTTGCTTAAGAGATAAGAACTTCTCCAGTTGTAAACTCCGTCAGCTTGCGAGAGAAATTTTGTCTCAAACCTTGTTCTGAAATCCATCCATGTCTCAACCAGCCTCTCGGCGTTAGTGACTTCCCACCAGTAGGAAGCTTCGTCTTTGAGCAGCCATATCGCCAACTGTACCTTCTGCCTATCGTCGACCTCGAAGATAACGAATAGATCCTCAGTTTCTTTGAGCCAATTCCTCGCTTCTACGAATGATTCAGTTCCTTTGAAATCCTTCCCACCCGTGGCCCTAAAATCTCTACAGATCTTTGAGAAAGCAATTGCACAAGGAGGGGGTGGGGGAGGGGGATCATTTGCTGGACCTGCAGCGGCGGTCCTAGCCTCAAGATATTGACGAAAACAACTAGGTACATGAACACCCTCTGGTATCTCGGATGCTTCAGACATGCTGAAACGAAAAAGGAAAGGTTCAATACAAAAAGGACTGAAAGAAAGATATATGGCTCTCGGGGATTATGTTTTTCAAAATAAGCTTTATTTTTGAAAATACTTCCTTTTAAAACCTTTTTGGAAATAGCTTTCAAAAACTTTTATCTAATCTGGTAACCTTTAGCTCTGATACCAAGTGTAACACCCCACCTCCGTTAAGGTCACTAACAAAGGGAATGCCTTAACTTTGGTGGAGCATTTTAGTAAACAGAACAGAAACTTACAAGACGGATAAAACAGTACTTGAAATTTTTTAACTTTATTACAGCGGAAACAGAAATCAATATGGTTACACCCTTTCAAATCTCAGAATTCAAGTACAAAATATCAGTCTTGTACAAAAGCCTTCAAAATGCATGGTTTAAAATCATAATCCCCATAGAACGGAAGCTATACAGAGCCAAGCCATACTTTAAGCACTTCAAGCAAAGAGAAATCCGGATCAAGCTAAAGTATTCCCTCCTTGGATAACCTGGGGGGAGAAACGGAAGAAAGGAGGCGAAACAACAAGGGTCAGACAAAAAGTCTGGCAAGTCCAGTGACTTTCAACATATGAACAGATAATAATAATATGACATGAACATAAAACTGGATGAGAGATAACTGTAACAGGTGTAGCAGATATAACAGAAGAATAGAATGACATAAACTATTGCTTTACATTTCTCTGCACTAATACTAGTATAACAGAATTAGGTGTCACCCTAATGTCTAAACTGAAACAGGAACGGGTACAGAATAATTTAACAGAAACAGAATGCTAATAATGGGCCTTTACTACCCAATCAGAAACAGACAGAAGCAGAAACAGATTAATCCCTACGGAAACAGAATGTAGAATTAGGTGTACACTAGTAATGGGCCTTTACCACCCAAACAGACGGTACCACGCAGAAACAGACAGGTGTTACCACTCAACAGAAACAGACGGTACCAACAGAAATAGACAGAACTAAGTGTACCCTAAAACCCTACCCCAAGCGATCGGCTCCCTAATACGTAAATATCTTGTGTCGGCCCCACAGTAGGGTGTATCACTCCCTAAAGTGACAACCAATTGGCACAGACCTATTTACAGATGTCACGGCGTCTTACATCCTCAGAGGCAGACCGGGATCCATGCACGCACATGACCCGGTTGGAACGCACCATCAACACCCCTCGCCATTATCAGAATGAACCGCTTATAATTAGTTCAGTAAGCGTGTCCGGACCCTACTTACTGTTGGGTCAAAGTTTTGATACCAGAAAGGGTTACTGACTAATATGGGTCCCAAACAACAGATGACACAAGTAATTCCCCTCCTAACCTTGTGTCCCCAGACTAATAGATTTCAGTTTAACTTGTCTACAAGTTTCAAACATACAAATTTTAGATTAACTAGTTCACAGATCAGACAATCAAGTTAACAGGTTTTCAGACTAACGGATCAGATGTTCGGATTAACAGGCTTACAGATTAACTGGTTCCAGATTATCTAACTTTGTATTGGGCCTACGGATTCGCGAAACGGGTTCATCAGATTCATTGGTCCAATTGGTTTAACCTTACCCAACACGTTTTAGACATCATAATTATCTCAGATTTTCATTAATTAAATATTAATGCCCAAACCTCTCACATTAGACTGACAGTTTGCGGCTACTGGTTAGGCCGGTTGGTTTCGGGCAGGTTTCTGTCGCAAACTGAGTCTAACCTCGGGTTTCAAACACATTATGACTAACTTCTCACATTAGAACCTATTGTTTGCGACCACTGGAATATGCCGGGCGGTTCCGGGCGGAATTATGCCGCAAACTCATTCTAACCTCGAGTTAGCCATGTTTATCTTTGCGGCCAATTAATTAATGATTTACCATTTATACCCACGCCTAATATACATTTCAATTATTCATAACTATAGCCAATTCAGATTATGTCAATAGAGGACTAATTATACCAACTCAACAGCTATAGCAGATAACAGATTTCTCAGGTTAGGTGACTTAGCAGATTAAGCAAACTAGCAGATTTAGTATTTTCAACAGACTTAGCAAATGACAGATTTGGCAGATGAACAAATCTAGCAGACTAGGCAGTAGAGCAGAACTAGCAGATTAAGCAATATAACAGAACTAGCAGATTAGGCAACGTAACACAACTAGCAAATTAGGCAAATATAACAAATTTACTTATTTCTTAAAGTTTCATACCTTGCCTAATTATAAACCTTGCCTAAGTTCACGTGCATAAATAATAGTCTTGATTCACAATATTATCATATACCCTATGTTTGTATTAAATTTACATAGCACAGATTATGGTCATAAATTTACCATATATCATATGTTTCAAATTTTTATTAAACTTGCATAGTACAGAAGATCCATATAATTTATACCAAATATAGCCATAGATAACTATGCATGTCATATATCCCAAAGGTCCCTTACTTAGGTGTTTATTTACATTAATAGATATCCTACTTTCATGTAAATCTTTATACCTAGGCCATATTCTCTTTATCCTAAATCATGTGTTCAATACAGTCTATATTTATGTTCAATTATATACCTTTTTATGTCATGTCCACAAATCATATGTTCAATACCTTTTTATGTTATAAATATAACATGTCCAATCATATGTCTCAGATTCATGTTCTAGCTACAGTCCATGTTCTTTCCTCAAATTAGTCACCTATTGGTCATGCCCAATTTATGCATCATTCAATTTACTGTCCCAAACATGTTAGCGCATGTTAATCTCTTATGAGATTGGCTCAGGCTCGTAGTAGCCTGGCTATAGAACAGAAAGAGGAAAGAGGTACAGAATAAGATAAATCAAATCAGAACAGAACAGATATAATCTCAGATTCAGATTCACAATTCATGTCAAAATCATAATTAACGTTTATAGCGGAAAATAACTGTACTTGCCTTAATTGGATTAAAGAAAGAACTCTAGTTGTTGTAGAACCGTTGCAGAAGCTCTAATCTCTAATTGAATTTAGGTTGATGTTGATTGTCTTCTAGTTTTGATTCCAGCAGAGTAGCAACGCCATTTTTATTTTTAATTTAGAACAGAGGCAGAGTAGAAGCAGAATAGGTTTGTGTGCAGAGATGGCTGGGTTTGGGGCTATTTAAATAGGTTTAGGCAGACGAATGTAGACAGAAAACGAGACCAGATACATCAGAACGCACCCAGGCAGAAAAGCAGATTCGGGAGGCAGGTCGACCCCCAGGTCGACACTAGGGTCGACTCTAGGGTCGACCCCCTTGGGGCAGGTCGACTCTAGGGTCGACTCTAGGGTCGACCCCCTGGGGGCAGGTCGACTCTAGGGTCGACCCCCTGGGGGCAGGTCGACTCTAGGGTCGACTCCCCAGTCGACCTGGTCTGTGCTGTTTAATTGTTTTCTGAACTTTGGAAGGCCATAACTTGGTCATATGGACTCCGATTTACGAAATTTCGGACTCTATTTCGCGTATTTTTCCGAGACGAACGCAATGGCACAGCCCGTTTCCCTTGATTCTGATTTTATATTTTAATTATACTCAGATTTGTAATTCTTAAGTTCACAGAAAATATGGGGTGTTACAAGAACATACCTTTGAAAAGAAAATAGTACGAAGCGTGAATCTTGTCTTCAGTCTCCTGATTTGCATCCCCTTGGTTGTCTCCCCACTGAACTTTCATCAACTTGACTTCCCAGTTGCGTAGCTTCTTAACTTTTGATCCAAGAATACGGGTAGGGACCCGTCTAACTGTCGCTTCCCTTTCCACTTCTACTTCTTCAAGCACATTTGGTTCAACTTTTTCTATGGTATCATGCAAGCACTTCCTTATATGAGAAACGTGGAAAACATCAATAACGCCAGACAGTCTCTTTGGTGGCTTTACGCTATAGGCCATTCGCCAATCCTTTCTGTTATTGGAAATGGCCCTACAAACCTTGGTGCCAATTTCCCAACAAATCCAAAATGAACTACGTTCCTCAAAGGTGATACCTTGATGAAAACCATGTTTCCTACCTCAAACTCAATATCGGTCCTTTTCTGATCTATGTAGGACTTCTGCCTGTCCTGAGCTATCTTCATGCGTATGTGGATAAGGTCAATCTTCTTTGAAGTTTCTCAAATCATCTCAGGTCCAAGTAGAAGTCAATCTGTAGACACGCACCAAAAAGCTAGTGATTTACAGGGTCCTTCATACAATTCTTCGAAGGGTGCCATGCCAATACTAGCCTGGTAACTATTGTTGTAGGCGAACTCTACTAAAGGAAGATGTTCTTCCCAAGTCCCTCCAAAGTCTAGGATACACAGTCTTAAAAGATCCTCAAGAACTCTATTTACCCTCTTCATCTACCCATCGGTCTGACGGTGATAAGCAATCCTCAAACATAACTCTGTCCCTAATGTCTCTTGTAATCTCCTCCAAAACTCACTGGTGAATATGGGGTCACGATCACTCACAATATTAGAAGGTACTCCATGCAGACGGACTATCTCACGAAGTTAAATTGATGCCAACCATGATGTTGTCCTTTTACTCTTAACCAGAATAAAATGAGCGCTCTTAGTAAGCCTATCAACTATAACCCAAATACTAGTGTTGCCTTTCCTTGAACTATGCAAACCATCAATGAAATCCATAGATATGCTCTCCCATTTCCATTGTGGGACTTCCAAAGGATGAAGTAAACCAACAGGCTTCTTTTGCTCAGCTTTGACTTGCTGACAAATTAAACATTGAGAAACAAATTCTGCCACATCTTTCTTTATTCCAACCCAAAAGAAAACCCTCTTCATATCTCTATACATCTTATCACCACCTGGATGAATAGTCATCTTAGAATGATGGGCTTCCTTAAGGACTGTCTTAAACAAGCTCCCAACTCGGGGAACACAAAGTCTTCCATCTCGTCGCACTCTGTATCGTCCGTGGAATATCTACTGAGGTGACTGGAAGTCTCCCCTCTATTGGGCAAATCCAAGATATGTGCTAGCTGTGGGTCCTCTCGCTGCGAAGTATCTGATCCAATAGAGTAGGTCGCACCTCTAATGATGCCAATAAACTAGGTGTAAACTCAATGGAGGGTCTAAAATCAAAAGTCAGCGTAAACTCCAAGCTTTTCCTCTCCACAAATAGAGGACTCAAGGTGATCCTTTTCTTACTCAATGCGTCTGCTACCACATTACCCTTGTCAGGGGTATAAGCAATCTCGAAATCATAGGACGCTAGGAACTCCATCCATCTTTGTTGCCTTAAACTGTGATCCTTCTGCGAGAACAAGTACTTGAGAGATTTATGATCAGTGTACAACTTGAACTTCTCTCCTAGTAGATAATGACGCCAAGTCTTAAGCGCGAATACTATGGTAGCTAACTCTACGTCATGGGTAGGGTAGTTATTTTCATGAAATCTTAGCTGTCTACCTCCATCACACACTACCCTTCCCACTTGCATTAGAAACGCACCAAGCCCTGTACTGTAGGCATCAGTGTATACTGTGAACACCTTGTTCCCGTCGGGCAAGGTCAAGATTGGGGCAGTTGTCAAAGCCCTCTTCAATCACTGAAAAGCCTCGCCATAATCTATATCCCAAAAAAACATCAAATTATTCTTCGTCGGCCTGGTGAGTCGGGCTGATATCTTTGCGAATTCCTTGATGAACATCCCGTAATAGCCTGCTAACCCAAGAAAACTTCTCATCTCCGTTACATTTTTTGGGAACTGCCAATCTTTTACTGGAACTATCTTCGTGGGATCTACTGCTATACCATCTTTAGAGAACACATGCCCTAGAAATCTCACTTCTTTTCTCCAAAAATGGCATTTGGAAATTTTTTCCCTAAGCTAGTGCGCACGGAGAGTTTTCAAAACCTCCCTTAAATGTCGGGCATGCTCTTCCTCATTCTTCAAGAAAAATCAAGATGTCATCAACAAAGACTGCAACAAACTTATTTAGAAACTGTTGAAACACCCTACTCATCAGATCAACAAAATAGGAGGGTGCATTCGTCAACCCAAAAGGCATAACGATCCACTCAAAGAAACCATCTGGAGTTCTAAAAGTGATCTTGTCTATACTATCCTCGGCCACCCTCAACTGATGAAACCCCATGGCCAAATCTAACTAAGATAAAACAGATGCACCAACAAGCCAGTCAAACAGATCATATATCCTCGAAAGTAGGTGCCTATTCTTCTTAGTGAGTTTATTCAACTCTTTATAATCCACGTATAAGCAAAGTGAACCATCCGCCTTAGTAATGAATACTACTGGAGCACCCCATTCAGATATGCTTATCCTAATAAATCCTTTCTCAAATAGCTCCCCTACTTGGTTGCTGAGCTCCCACCTTTTTCTTGGAGCCATATGGCACACATGCAATGCAACTAGTTTTGCATTGTCCACTAAGTATAAATGAAAATCGATCTCACGCCTCGAAGGTAAGCCCCGAACCTCCTCAAAAACATCAGGATACTCACAAACTACTGGTACAAATCATACATCATCGATAGATGCATCAAGCGCTTTAGGAAACTAAGCATGATAGACCCATTAGGGTCACAAGAAACCTCGAGGGTCCTCCCATGGCAAGTCAAAAGTCTAACGACCCTGTTCTCATAATCCAGAATGGCACCATACATGGCTAGTCAATCCATCCCTAGAATCAAACCATAGCCCATGAAACCAAGCACGTATGCGTCACACTCAAACTCGACGCCTAGCAAAGATATTCTCAAACCCTGACAAATCATAGACAAATGAGTCGTACCACCAATTAGGTTTGAGACAACAACGGGATCCAAAACAATACTAGTACTAAGGTGCAGAGACTCTACCACAGAATCAGATATAAAAGAATGTGAAGAGCCAGAGTCAAAAAGAGTTCTAACAGGATGATTGGAAAGAGAAATCAAACCTTCAATGGAAACTTTCCTACCTCTATCTGGCGCACTAGCCACGAGAGCATGTACCTGCCCTCCAGAAGATCATGCCCTTTGACCCTATCCTTGCCTCTTCGGGCGATCCATGACAAGATGTCTGACCTCTCCACAATGGAAACAAGCGTTCTTTCTTTTCTTATAATCTTTGATCGTATGAGCCTTATGTATGCAATGATGACATTTCCTCTTATCTCGAGCTTTCCCATTCTTATTACCCTTCTTTTGTTGTTGTTGTTCTTTCTTAGGCCACACTTTCTCGTTTTGTGTTTCCTCAACCTTAGCATCTTTCTTTTCACCTTTATCTTGCTCATGCATTAATGCTATATTAATGAGTTTCTCAAAAGTTGCCCCCATTGGAATATGAGACATAGCCAACCCATGAAGGGGTTCATTCAATCCTCTAGCAAAACCTTAAGGCTTTCTTGTGCGGGGCATTTACTAGCTCCAAACCAAATCTCGCCAGTTGGTTAAACCTATTAACATACTCATTCATAGATACGGGTCCTTGCTTAAGTCCTAAAAACCTTTCCATTTCCATGATTTGCTCATCTTGAGAAAGAAACTTCATTTTGAATATCTATTGGAAATCATCCCAAGTCTCCGCTGGACGCCGTGCTTGTGTCACTTCCCACCAGAATGAGGCCTCGTCTTTCAGCTGCCAAACGGCCAACTGAATCTTCCTATGGTCAACAACTTCGAAAATTCTAAAAAAATCTTCCATCTCTTTAAGCCAATTCCTTGCTTCTACAAAAGTCTCAGTTCGTTGGAATGGCTTTCCGCTCATAACACATAAGTCTTTGCATATCTTATAGAAATTATCGGCATACGTATTACGAGGAGGAACAGCGGGTGCAGCTGGGGGAGGAGTGTCTGCTTGACCTCCAATAGGCATCGCGGCCCCAAGATACGTACGGAACCAACCCGATATCGTAACGCCCTCGGGAATATTGGGTTCCCCAGACATGCTGAAAAGAAAAAGGAAAAAGGGATTCAAACAGAGAATCGAAAGATATTTACTATGGCTTTGGGGAATATGTTTTTAAAGATAGACTTTTCTTTTGAAAATGCTTTCTTTTAAAACCTTCTTGAAAACAATTTTCAAAATCTTTTATTCGATCTGGTAACCTTCAGCTTTGATACCAAATGTCAAAACCCCACGTCTGTTAATCTCACTCTTTGTCAGAATGAATTAATTTTGTGAAGCATTTAGGGTAAACAGTAACAGAAACATTACAAGATAGATATAAAATAATAGCGGAATTAAAACTTTATTTAATAGAAAAGCTTCATGGTTCAAACCCAATTACATAATAAGTCTGTAATACTGAAAACATAAAACTTCTGCCTTATACAAAAAATCATCATCAGAGTACATTAATACATGAAAAGAGCATAATCCCCAAAATATAGCCATAGTAGTGAAGATACGAAATCAAATAGTACATCTAAGCAGCTCCAAGCAGAAAAGAAGAATCCTGATCAAGCTTGAGTACTCACACTCTGAGAACCTAAGGGGGAAACGAAAGAGAAAGAAGAGGAAACAAAATGGGTTAGAAATAAAGTCTGGCGAGCCCAGTTACTTTTAGCATATAAATAAGTAAAACCATCATGACCGGCATATAAGTTGGACAGAGATAACAGTGTCATAAAGCAGGTATATCAAGGTAAAAAGGGTAAACATGAAAGAACATGCATTGCGCTTCTCTAATACTTTTCTCTCTGCAGCAATACTAGCATAACAAGATGATCCCAACAAGTACAATATGGTAGACTTAGGTGTACTTCTAGTGAGAGGTTTTTACCACATGCAATAACTGGTAGCCCAACAAAATTGACGGGTGTTACTCACAACGATAATAATGGGATCCTAAACAAGCAAGAATAGATGTACCCTAATTACTACCCCCAATCGATTGGCTCTCTAACTTGTAGATACCCAGTGATGGCCCCTTAGTAGGATGTATCATTTCCTAAAGTGGCAACTCTTTGTTTACAAGATGTGCACAAACCATATCTACAGATTTCATAGCGTCTTGTCTTCCCTAGCAAGCGGACCCATGCACGCCCATGACTCCGTTGGAACGCGCCGTCAAACACCCTCATTCATGTGACCTCTTACAATCAGCTAAGTAAGCGTGCCCAGACCCCGACCTAGTTTGGGATTCCCCGTTTGATACCAAGATGGGTTACTAACTGAAATAGGTCCCATACACTAGATGATAACAGCTTCGTCCTAGGCTTATATCCCCACTACTAGGATTTCAACGGGTTATGCCTATTGGTTTATCAAGATTACATAACCCCAACAGGTTAAGTTTGTGGGTCTATATACGTTACTACCAAAATTCTCTTAGCATAAGATGGCAGTCAAGGGATGTTGTATGAGTATAAACATGGAAGAAAGAACCCAAGAGCAACACAAACCAGCACCTTTCAATAAGAAAGGATTTCAAGACCTTTAGAATGGCAACAAAGTTCACCTGGCAGGGTCCATCCAGTGGGGACTACCCAAAGGAGGGTTCCATGATGAAAATAACCTATGACAAGGATCCGGAAAGAGGAAAGCACAGGCTCCGCTTACCGAAACCCCGAAGGAATATCGAGATCAACCCACCTAACACCGACACACAGGAGAAAGAAGAGTATCAGACCAATACATAAAGATTGTCCAAGGCCGATTTCTGAGAATCGACTTCATGTATAACGAAGGGCTACCTTCACAAGTGACCGAAATATCACCGGAAGCCACCTTCTGGAGAACAAAACCATCTCAAAAGTTTTACTAAAAAGTTAAACCAAGACCCAAGCAGGGATACCGGCTACCCGTACTAATCCACCTAGTATTTAAACCAGCAACGGTTTCAAACTGGCAGGTATCTACGTACATCATGAGGACATACTCCTCTAAGTACTCACGATAAAGCCGAAGGTCTACATCCGGAAGCTTACGTATGAGAGCCGGAAGCTACTACTGGATGTTCAAACATCGTCTGCAAATCGCCATGACAACAAATCGGTGCTAGTATCGGGGAAGCCCAAGTCATCCGGAACTCTCACTTCGAAGGTCATAATCGACACCACAAGGACAACCGAGAGCCAGACCCCCGAGACCAGGAGGAAAAAGTAGATAAAAAAGGCTTGTGCGTGCCCAATAGTCTAACAATGAAAGGACCCTGGATTCTCTATAAATAGGACCCCAGGAGTCACATAGAGGGGGGCAAACTTTTTATTCCTCAAATCAGTCAGTCTCTCATAAGGAGGAGAAAATCATCAATTCTTGTAATATAACTACAATTAATAAATGGAGAATTTCTAGTCTTAAGCATCTTATGATTTGATAATCTTTTTGTGCCATAATGATGAAACAGGGAGTTAACACTAACTTTACTGATGAGAAGATCAATCGGGATACCGTTGCTATGGAGAAGGAACTCTGTAAATATACAGAGTCACTTTCCCTTTCCTCAAGGGATTGCCATGATAGATCAACACTCTGACGATTAGCCTAACATTTCCTGACCCTTGAAAAATGAGTTCATCTGTGGGTTCATAAATTGACCTTCGACGTGATTTTGACCACTCCTCGGTGTTTGTCAAAGTGGAATGATCACTGAAGTCAATGAACGTCATATTGCCTTCTTCCCCGAGGTCGAAGGAAGTGTTAGCATGTTTTCTTCTTATTACAGATTGTTGCACCATCATGATGACTTGGAGGATATCAATCTCATAAATCTTAGTATTATTAATCTAGATAACCTTCCAAAAATCAGTTCGGAATACTCTCTCACAATACGAACAATACCCATCCCTTGGGAATAAGATAATTACTCATTAGAGTTGAGGTTCTTATACCCAGGGGAAGGCAGTCTAGCTTAGATTTACAGATCTCAAAACATATTTCGATAAATCTTAGTCATTATTGTGTCAGATCCTGTGGCCATGCTACTTATATATTAAAATTCGGGTGTTGACGAGAAATATCATTAACATTTTGGCGCTAGAGGGAGGGCCCTGAAACTCTGACCTTGCGGTTAATTTGTTAAAGTTAATTTTGTGTATTTATTGCTTCATGGCAGGAAAGATGAAATCAAAAAGATTGGAGTATCGAAACAAAGAGCAGTTTCCCAATGCTACCCTTGAAGGAAATGAAGGTCCAGTGCTTAACCCAAATAATAAAGAGAAGGGAACCACGTTCGATCCACAAAAACTGCTAGACTCAAACGCAATGGAAGATAATGTTGCAAGAATCTTGGTCTTGGAAACGCAACTTCAAGAAATGCAGGCTTAGGTCAACGCCGTCCAGGCACAAAAATCCTAAAGTCTCATCAAATCTAGTCAGAGAGAGACGAATGAATCTCCTAAAAGAAAAGCTCCCATTCAGCAGTCAGAAGCAAAAGAGAAGCTTAAGGCAACCTTTTCCAAGATGAAGAGGCCCCACCTGACGGGAATAGATCATTAATGAAATCAGTGCGAGCAGGAACAATGCGGGAGCTCCACCTCCAAAGGCTACGATCCCAAGAGAATGAACTATGACAACGCAGAAGCTTACATCAAATATCTAACTCAGAAAACCATTAAGGACTTGTTGGGAAGTAAGGGGAAGAGGACCCAAGATGACAGAGTAAACGACAATGAAAGAGTAGCTCCATTCATCGACGAAATTATGAACACCATAATACCACCGAGAGTGAAAGTTCCAACCATAAAGTACTCAGGACAACTGATCCCGATGATCATCTGATGGCTTTCGACAGCCAGATGGATCTTTGTAACGCTTCTGGAGCCGTCAGATGTCATCTTTTCCTGGTTAACTTTCAAGGGGCAGCGGCGAAGTGGTATCGCCAGTATAGGGAAAACACCATTTACTCGTGGAAACAATTCTTTTACGAATTTTCCGCGCAGTTCTACATCTGCAAAGATCCCACTGTAGACTATATAGTAATTGCTAACATCAAGGGAGTCTCTCGGGGATTATTTGGAAAGGTTCAACATTGAAGCCTTAAAGGCAAGGACATGAATGATCGTGACAAGCTGATTGTCGTACACTCAAGGCTAATTGAAAACACCCCTTTTTAGAAGGAATTATATATTCATGGCTGCAAAGACCTGCAAGACTTCCATTTCCAAGCCGATAAGTTTATTCGCATGGATGAACTGTACTTTACAAAGGGGAAGTTCTGGCCTCGAGGGGAAGGATGAAGGCCGAACTTTGGACGAAAGCTACCGAAAGGAAATCAAAAGAGGATGAGGTGGGAAGGTTCTAACACTAACTCGGTTATCCTGAACAGGCCCATCTCATATGTGTATGCCATCGCAAAAGAAAGGGTCAATAACTTCCCCATCTCGTTCAAAGCCAAAAATTGCCCTGAACTTCATTTCGGTGGTAAATATTGCAAATTCCACAAAATCAACAAACATAAGACTGACGAGTGCAAGGTATTGGACGCGATTATCCAAAAACTAATCCGAGAGGGACATCTGAAGAATTTTTTTTAAACAAGACAACATCAGCTCATCACGCAAGTGGACATCAGAAGGTTTCTGTGAATGCGATAGGAGATGCTACGGAGGAAAGCAACCTAGATTTAGGGCCACCCGTAAACCGAATCAACGTGATTCATGGAGGGACACACCCTGCCGAAAGCTGTCCAAAAGCCAGAAATCAGTACTGAAAGAAGCCATAAAGGGAATCTTCCCTATTCAAGAGGAACCATCATAGAAGAACACACGTTATGCTCTTAAGGTGCACAAACTGGTGGTCTCTCCAGAAGAAGTGAAAAAAGGGTTCCATCACCCACATAGTGACCCCCTTGTCATAACGGCGTAGATAGGGCTTTCGGTTGTTTCTAAAACCTGGTGGATTTTGGAAGCGCTGTCAATGTCATCTTCAAACACGCCTTCGATCAGATGGGAATTTCCGAGAAGAAGCCGGAACCTAGCAACGAACTAATCTTCGAGTTCAACAACAAGGGGTCAACTCCGCTGGGTCAAATCAGCCTCATGGTTCAAGTGGGACTATCCCTGCTTCATAGGACTTTTGAAATCGTTGTGATTGATCAACCGTCCTATTACAACGCCTTCTTTGGACGACCAGCTTTAGAGGAAATGGACGCCTTCGTCTCTTCCAAATATCTCATGTTAAAATTCCTGACCAAACAGGGAAGGGGTACCATCAATGGAGAATAGTTTAGCTCCTCCGAGTTGTACATAGCAACGGTTGAAAAATACAAAAGGGATTGATCTTTGTATTTTGATTCTTCTACTGTTACCATGCCTTCGGCTAGGGGATTCTTATGTTCCTTATTCGAAGCTAAGAAAAAAATAAATAAGACTGACAAACATACTAATGGTAGGTACGCTTTTTTGAAAAGGAAGAGGAAAGGATCCAATGAAGTAAGCCCGGCTGAGGAACGAGAAATCATCATAGATTTGGACTATAGAGGAGACATCCAAAGAATAAAACCAATGGAAGAAGTGGAAGAAGTTAACGTGGATTCAAAGGACAAATCGAAGGTCGTCGGCATAGGGAGAAGGTTAATGGAGCCCCTCAGAAGTGACTTAATCTGGTTCCTACAGCTTAACAAAGATGTATTGGCTTGGACCCACTCAGACATGATTGGTATCAACCCTTCAATCATGAGCCATGCCTTAAATATTGACCCTTCGGTAACCCCGGTCCGACAAAAGAAGAGACAATATAATAGAGACCGGATAGAGGCCTTGAAAGAGGATGTCAAAAGGTTGGAAACTAGTGGGTTTATCCAAGAGGTTCTTTACCCGAAATAGCTAGCCAATCTTGTGCTAGTGAAGAAGTCCAATAGGAAGTGAAGGATGTGTGTTGATTACAGATTTAAACAAGGCTTGTCCAAAAGATTGCTACCCTCTTCCACGGATTGACCAGTTGGTTGATGCCATGAGTGGTCACAAGATATTATCCCTCATAGATGCTTACTTGGGATACAACCATATTTTGATGCACAAACCCGACGAGGAACATACAAGCTTTATCGCTGACTAGGGAACGTTTTGTTATAAAGTAGTGCCCTTTGGTTTGAGGAATGCAGGGGCAATATACCAAAGACTAATGAATAGGATGTTACAAGAGCAAATAGAGCGCAATATGGAGGTATATATGGATGACATACTAGTGAAGTCTACCGAAACAGAGAACCATCTTAAGGATCTGGAGGAAACATTCGAGGTCTTAAGAAGTTACCAAATGAAGCTAAACCCTCAGAATTTTTTTTTAGAGTTCAGTCCAGAAAGTTTTTGGGGTATGTGGAAAGTGAGAAGGGGATTGAAGCTAGCCCTGACCAAATACAAGCTATTAATAATATAGAGGAACCTAAAATTGGTAAGGAAGTCATGAGCCTAAACGGGAAGGTGGCAGCCCTCGACGGGTTCATTTCCAAAGCCACCGACAAATGTGTTCATTTGTTCGATGTTATGAAGAAAAAGTGGAATTTGAATTGAATGAACAGTGTAAGAAGGCATTCCAGGAATTAAAAATTTATATGGGAATGGCTCCGATTTTATCCAGTCCCGAGAAGGGAGAAGATCTATACCTATATATGGTTTTTTCAAAACGTGCGGTAAGCTCAGTCTAATAAAAGAGAATGATGGGACTTAGCATCCCATCTGCTACGTAGCCGAAGGCTAAAGGACGCAGAAACCCGATACCCTGTTATAGAGAAGTTAGCATATTACTTGATCCTAACCGCACGAAAGCTCATAGGTTACTTCCAAGCTCACCCTATTAGGGTCTTAACTAGCTTTCTGCTCAAGCAAGTGTTCAGCAAACCGAAAACCTCGGGGAGGCTTATTAAATGGGGTGTCGAGCTTAGCCAATATGAGATTAAGTTCTTTCCTCAGGCAGCAATTAAAGGACAATCTCTCCTAGATTTCATGAACAAGTGCACGAGCTTCATTTCAGAATAGTCAATTAAAGGAAATAACTTAAAAAATAAATGGCAAATCTATGTAGATGAAGCCTCCAACGAGCAAGGAACAATGGCAGGCTATGTTATAATTACCCTTGATGGACACCTCTTGCATTATGCCATGAAGTTAGGACTTCCGTAAACCAACAACATGGTCGAGTATGAATCAATGATAGCTGGCTTGAATCTATCACTACAGTTAAAGATATCGCGAATAGAAATCTTTAGTGACTCATAATTAATGGTAAACCAAATAAAACAGACATATCAAACAAAGGATAAGTGGTTGATCCTATACATGAAAAGGCTACTGAAGATGCTTTCCCTATTTGAGGACTTCTCAGCTCATCAGTTACCCCATCGGTAGAACTCCCAAGTGGATTCACTAGCTAAATTGGCCAGCTCCTGAAACATGAATAGTGCCGGTGGGATATCAGGAAACGCCTAGCATCGAGCAAGAAGAATGGGAAACAGGTAAAGAATTACCAACGTTAACCAGATCCCAAGCCTTAACAAAGGAGACAAAGGAAACCAAGAAAGAAACTTCAAAAGGGAACCCCCCATAACAGAAACAAACCGCCAACAGGATACCACATGGAAGACTCCCATAGTAGACTACCTTCGAAGAGGAACCTTACCCCTTAGTAAGTAAGATGCGAGAAAGATAAAACACCAAGCTCCTACATTCGTGATTATAAATGACGTACTCTGTAAAAAGGGACATTCACTTCTTTACTTGAGGTGTGTAAATTCCAAAGATGGACCTAGCCTTTTAAAAGAAGAACAGGAAGGATGGTGCAGGGACCATTCCAGTGGAATTAAGTTGGCCAAAAGGGTCATGCGACAAGGTTATTATTAACCATGTATGGTTAGTCAAGCAGTTGAGTACGTCAAGAGATGTGAAAAATGTCAGAAGTACTCAAAGGTGCAACGGCTTCCTCCTAGTGAACTAACCACTATATCAAGCCCCTGGCCATTCGATGTATGGGGAATAGATTTAATTAGGCCCTTACCACTCACCAAGGGTGGAGCTAAATACGCTATAATAGCTATCAACCACTTCACTAAGTGGGTGGAGGCAGAACCCCTTCTGACTATCACATCCAAAAAGGTATTAAGATTCATAATAAAAAATATTATTACCCGCTTCGAAATTCCTCACAAAATCATATCGGATAATGGAACACAGTTTGAGAGCGAAAAGTTCACTCTATTCTATGAGAAAAATGGAATCACTAAAAGTTTCTGCTTAGTAGCCTACCCGAAAGCTAACGAAGCGGTGGAAGCCGCCAATAAGACAATTAAGACAATCTTTAAAAAATGCCTAAATCAAGCCAAAGGAAATCGGGAAGAAGAGTTGCCTTTAGTGCTATCGGAGTACTGAACTTCTACTAAAACAGCCACAGGACACACCCCCTTCTCCCTAACATATGGACGTGAAGCTATACTTCTAGTTAAGGTTGAAATCCCATCATATAGGAGGATAGCATACGCGTTTGACCCAACCAAGAGTTAAGGAAGGAATCACTAGACCTGATACAAGGACTAAGACATGAGGCTGCAATCAGAACCGCTGAATATCAAAGGAGGATTATAAAATACTACAATTCAAAGGTCAGAGCTAGAATTTTCACTAAACGTGAATTAGTGCTGTGAAGGGTGATGGCTAAGACTAAGAACCCAGCAGATGAACCTCTTGGTCCAAATTGGGAAGGACCCCTGGTCGTTCATCAAGAAGTTATGCCCAGAACATATCGGCTATGCAGACCCAACGACGATCTCGTTCCGAGAACATGGAACTCGGAACATCTAAGACCATATTTCTCAACTGTTAAGGAATAAGGAACAGGAATTTCCTTCAAAAGATAATTAAACAGCAAAGGGCACGGAAACCCTTCCAATGACTCAAGGGTGGACCGAAAGGGGGTCGAGTCAAAAAAAAAGGATTAAATCCCTCGCCTTCAGCAAATTGGTCGGGGCGAGGTATCCCCCAAAGGGGGACAGTGTGTTAGTCTTTATCCATGCCCGAATCAGAGGGGGCAGGGTTAAAGCATGAAAAGCGTAAGCCTCCATTTCACACCATAAATAGTTGTGGCAGTGCATCTAAATTTAGCACGCCCTACCTCTGCTCGCAGAAGAGTACGCCCTACCTTTGCTAGAACAAAGCATGTCCTACCTCTGCTCGTAGAAAAGCACGTCCTACCTCTGCTTAGGTTCTGCGTTACCCGTAGAAGGGAACGTAAACCCCTATAATCTCCTAGAATGGTTAGGATAGGGCACCCCTCGAAGGGGGTGGTGTATAAGTCTCGGTCAGAACCTATGATGGTCCGTATAGAGCGTCAAAAGAGTAAACCTTAGTTATATGTCTACATGGTCCTGTCTAAGTTTGTAACACCTTATCATCACCAACAATGGTCAGGGTAAGGCGCCTCCTGGAGGGAGGTCGGGTAAGTCCTTGTGCCTTGCTTGTGTATAAGCTAGCCAAGCGCTCCGAACACACAGACCCAGAGAGTGGCCAATAAAGCACGTACATCCTCTGCTTTTGCATCAAAAACCCAAGGAGGGGCTTAAGAAGCACGTACAACCTCTACTTCACCAATCGAATCCAAAAGGGATACCGAAACAACAAATACCTAAGGGGGTTCCGGTCTTCTATTATTAAATACCCGAATCTGGGTCGATTCGGCGCTTCACAAGTACCAAAGGGGGTTCCGGTCTTCTATTATTAAATACCCGAATCTAGGACGATTTGGCGCTTCACAAATACCAAGGGGGTTCCGGTCTTCTATTATTAAATACCCGAATCTGGGTCGATTCGGTGCTCCACAAATACCGGAGGGGGTTCCGGTCTTCTATTGTTAAATACTCGAATCTGGTTAGATTCGTCGCTTCACAAATACCGGAGGGGGTTCCGGTCTTCTATTATTAAATACCCGAATCTGGGTCGATTCGGCGCTTCACAAATACTGGAGGGGGTTCCGGTCTTCTATTATTAAATATCCGAATCTAGGTCGATTCGGAACTTCGCAAATATCGGAGGGGGTTCTGATCTTCTACTATTAAAGACCCGAATCTAGGTCGATTCAGCGCTTCACAAATACCAAAGGGCGTTCCAGTCTTCTACTGTTAATACCCGAATCTAGGTGGATTCGGCTATTTGTTAATATCAGAAGGGTTTCCGGATTTCAATCTTTAAAATACCCGATCTGGATGAATTCGACCCTTTGTTAATGCCGGAAGTATTCCCGGTCTTTAGTCTTTGAATCTCTGAATCTGGTTAGGATTCAACTTTTCGTTATTATTACAGAAAGGAATTTCTGTTCTTCGGTTTATATCAATGCCCGAATTTGGGTCAGTTCATTTCTCCACAAACGCCAAAAATGAACCTCTTTGCCGAGATCCATGTCGTAACCCATCATTAAAAGACAGCTGGCAACTAAATAGGAGAGAGCTCAGAAAGAGAAGCTTGACCTGGAAAGTCGAAGACACCCCTTCACTAAGGGGGTGACAAATGTTACTACCAAAATTCTCTTAGCATAAGTTGGCAGTGAAGGGACGTTGAATGAGTATAAGTATGGAAGGAAGAACCCAAGAGCAACATAGACCAATACCTTTCAAGAAGAAAGGAGTTCAAGACGTTCAGAACGACAATAAAGTTCACCTGACAGGTTCCATTCAACGTGGACTACCCAAAGGAGGGTTCCATGATGAAAAATAACCTAAGGCAAGGATCAGGAAAGAGGAAAGCATAGATTTCGCTTATCGAAACCTTGAAGGACTATCAGGATTAACCCACTTAACGCCGACACATAAGAGAAAGAAGAGTATCGGACTAATACATAAAGATTGTCCAAGGCCGACTTCTAAGAATCGACTTCATGTACAATGAAGGGCTACCCTCTCAATTGACAGAAATATCAATGAAAGCCACCTTCTGGAGAACCAAAATGTCTCAATTTTTTTACCGAAAGGTTAAACAAGACCCAAGCAAGGATGCATGCTACCCGTACTAATCCACCTAGTACCTAAACCATCCACGGTTTCAAATTGGTAGGTTTCTACGTACATCATGAGGACAGGATCCTCTAAGTACTCACGATAAAGCCGAAGGCCTGCATCCGGACACTTACGTCTAAGAGCCAACGCCCGAAAGCTGCTACCAGAGGTTCAAACATCGTCCGCAAATTGCCATGGCAACAAACTCGTGTCAGTCTCGTGGAAACCCATATCGTCTGGAACCCTCACTTCGAAGGCCGTAATTGGAACCATAAGGACAACCGAGGGCCAGACGCCCGAGATCAGGAGGAAAAAGTGGCCAATAGAAGCCCGTGCAGGCCCAATAGTCTAACAATGGAAGGACCTCGGATTCTCTATAAATAGGACCCCAGGAGTCACGTAGAGGGGGGACGAACTTTTTATTCCTCAAATCAGTTATTCTCTCCTAAGGAGGAGAAAATCATCAATTCTTGTAATACATCTACAATTTATGAATGGAGAATTTTTGTGTCTTAAGCATCATGCGATTTTATAATCTTTTTGTGCAAGAATGATGAAACAAGTAGTTAACACTAACTTTACTGACGAGAAGATCAATCGAGATACCTTAGCTATGGGGAAGGAACTTTATACGAAGTCTCTTTCCCCTTGCCTCAAGGGTTTGCCATGACTGATCGACGCTCTCATGATGAGCCTAAAATTTCCTGAACATTGAAAAAGGAGGTCATTTGTAGGTTATTAACTTGATCTTCGACGTGATTCTGACCACTCTCTGGTGTTGGTCAGACCTGGAACGATCATTGAAGTTAATGAACATCATATTGCCTTCTTCCCCGAGGTCCAGGGAAGTGTTAGCTTGTTTTCTTCTTATTACACTACGTCACACCAACTTCATGACTTAGGGGGCTATCAATCTCATAAATCTTAGTATTATCAAGCTAGATAACCTTCCCAAAAATCAGTTCGAAATACTCTCACACAATAGGTACAGTACCCATCCCTTGGGACTAATATAATTACTAATTAGAGTTGAGGTTTTTATACCCAGGGAAAGGCAGTCTAGCTTAGATTTATAGGTCTAAAAATGTATTTCGATAACTCTGATTCATGGCGGTGTCAGATCCCATGGACACACTCTTATATCTCATAATCTAGGTGTTGACGAAAAATATCGTTAACAATATATATAAATATTACCTACCGCCACAAGTTTTACTTAACTCTCCCACTGTTTCAAGCAAGTTTACTTAACCCCTACTCAAGTTAACTGGTTCAAGTAATCGTTATGGATTCAAATAGGTTAAGTATTATTAGTTCATCAACATTCATTCATTTATGGTTATAATGCGCTAGACCTCCCACATTAAGTCTACAACTTGTGGATGCTAGATATGTCGGTTGGGTTCAGGAAGACTTCTTCCACAAGTCAGACTTAACCTCGTGTCTTAGCATGTCACGTGTTTATGCACTTAGACCCCTCACATTAGATATACCACTTGTGGACGCTGGATTTGTCAGGCGGTTCTGGACAGACTTTTAACACAAGTGTAATATGACCTCGTGTCTAAGAGTGGATACAGTTTCCAATTACTAAAAATCTAGGCATTTTCATTGTTAACCAATTATCATGCTTATTATGCCCCAAATCCTCGTCTGATTCACGATACAAATTGTGCCATAGATTAAGGCTTAGATCAAGATATAGATTGTTCCCCAAAATCCCAAGTTTTGTTTCAAGGTACAAATTATGCCTCAGAATTCTCAATCATGTTTTGCAATATGAATTATGCCCCAGATTAATCAGTCCCAATTATTCCCAATTTCGTGCATTCACATGTTTCAGCGATAAGCCTAGGCTCGAAGGTAGCCTGGCTATAAACCAAAAAGGGAAAGAGGGATAGAAGAGAACAAGAATAGGCATAGCAAATAAAAACTTGCATATGATGATAGAATTGGTCATACTAACAGAATAGACATTGTAACATGATCAGGAAAACTAATATAATAGGCATATCATGAATATGCATATGAGATCTAAACAGTAAATTATGTATACAAGTAATAGCAGATCTGTTATTATTAGGCTTCTTTTTAGTAAAAGACGCAACGGGCCAAATCGAAGCTGAAACGCGCAACCAATCAAGTTAGACAGATCGCATTCCAGGAAGCCCAATAGAAGCTCGGCCCAAAGAAGCCATGCATCAGACCAATCAAGCCAATATCTCACTCCAGAAGATTCACTCTGCTAATCCATTGAGAGAACTGCTATCGAACAGTGAGTATCGACCGAATATTTCAGGTCTACATGAAATATCCAACTGAGCTGTTCAAATGCTTGGCCCGACTCTCAAGGAAGAAAAGGCGGTCAACCACATCTAGACTAAGCTCTATTTTTGATACACCTCACTATGGATGCCACCGAAGCCGCAACTTCCAAGAATACTATTTATGGATAGTGGAACCAGTTTTCCAGCCGATATTCTATCCAGGGGGGGCTCCATGCATCCAAGTCTTCCTAGAAAGGATGGTCCACGTCACAACAGACCAAGTTTCCATATCCACCTATAAATACTTCAAAGCTTAAAGAGGAAAGGGACCAGACCGGATCTTTTTCGGCTCATACTTCTTCTTCCCAGAAAAGCATTATCTAGAAGAGAAAATAGCTATCTTCTTTCTTTTCTCCAAATAGAAAAAGCATTGTACTTGTAATCTAAAGCAGAAATAACATATAAAGTGGACGTAGGCACAATCTTTGCCGAACCACTATAAAAAGACTATATGTTTTCCCCATTTCCTTTACTTTTTTTGTATTTTATAATCAATATTCGTGTGCTCTTCACACGATTGGGGGTTGAACATCACTAGTGACCAACTTTTGACGTCAACACTTTGGCGTGCCAGGAAGGGGAGGTTTTCCTTAGTTCATGGCGAACAAACGAAAGAACGATACAACATCCTCTCGTCCCGCAAACGTTAATGCAGCCGATACTAATGCTGCAGACGCAAGCTACGAGGTTTCCTCTCATGAAGATATGTCTCGATTTCTTACCAGGGATGACATGGATGAAATCATGGTCGATTTCACAGACCATGTGACATCTCAGGATAAACTCCTCGAATGACAGCAGCAGTTGATGGATCACTTTCTTGGTCGACTGGAGACAAGATTGAACGCTTCAAATCAATTCCTCCACTGGTTGGGACTGGGACAAAAACCGATCCTTAGTCTGCACAGAATCAGGCCACTGATTAGCCTACACCTTTATTTCATCCTAGTTTGGTCCCACCAACCGATCGATCACAACCAGGAATACCGCTTCCAGCGACCAGCGCAACTGCAGCAGTAGAACCTTAGGAGGCTCGCGATCAAGATCTAGATCGGTTAAACACTTTGCCTCCACTCTTAAGAATAGCTCGACCTGTTGAACCAGTCAAACAACCACCGGGTCCATTAGAATCAATGGCATTCCCATTGCAACCCGGAATCTTACCACAGACCAGTCTAACCACTCTTCTACTTCAGCGAAGAGGTGGTGCAGCCTTCCCTTCGAACTTGGGAAGCCACCCCCCTATACTGGTCCACATGGTAGCAGAAGAAAATGCTACCGTAGACCCAATTAACCTCGCTCTGAACATCACATGCTATGCTGGATCAGCCTAGGCCCTCTGTTATGGGTACGGCCCGACCCACTACTCCTCAAGTTCAAGAGGGGCCATTTCCCCAGAACCACCTACTAAATCTCACCTTCCATCACACCTTTGTTCAACTCTCAGAAGATGGGCCCAGCCAATGGCCGCCCTTCCGAGCATGCTTTTGGTAGATACTCTCACTAAAGTTCTCCTAGATGCTGAGCTAAATTTATGGCAATGATTCCTCGGAGATGGAAGCCGGCTTGCAAGCTTCATCCGATGCTTTACTCGGGGAACTTCCTCGTAGCAAGACATAGATAATGTCAATCGCAGCCCCTTAACCAGGGAAATCAGAAACTTCTGAAACTCTCAGGACTTCAAGTTTGCAGCTGCGAGCCATACAACGGCCGCACTGAGCCAACCATCCACCTCATGCGATAAATGCGACATATGGAAGTACTTGGCGCATCGGCCAACGTCATGGCTAAGTGCTTCCCACTTTTTCTTACAGACATAGCCGGAATGTGGTTTCGGCAACTGACAACGGAGTCGATCAGCAGCTCGAACACTCTGGTCACCCACTTCATCGAACAATTCAGAGTACATATCTCTCGACCAAAGAGCGTTATGTTCTTATCCACCATCAAGCAGCGATCAGGAGAAAAGCTCAGATCCTTCCTCGAAAGATTCAATGCAGCAGTAACTTCAGTCGATCGGCCTGAGCCGTCGATGGTACTTATGGACGCCATTGCATGAGTTTAGAATCGATCAGAATTTTAAATCTCTTTAACCAAAGATCTCCCCCAAGGATATAGCTGATTTTTATTACGAGGCCGAGCGATTCCTCCGACAAGAAGATGCCAGCATTGAGATGGAGAGCCTAGAGGTCTTAGCCGCCAAACAAAAAGGTCCATCCCACAGCAGCGATCAAAATAAAGGAAGAGGAAAGACCCCGGAAAAGGGAGAGCATCATGTGCGACCTCGAATCAAAAGTAAGTACAATCAGTACACAAAACTCAATTCCTCTATGCTCGATATCTACCTGAACATACGAGGGTCCCTGCCCACTCCGAGACCACCTCGACGAGAGCCAACATAGATGGAGCTCGATTCCGGCAAACATTGCATATTCCACAATGTAGCTGGACATAGCACCAATGAATACTGGAATTTGCGTGATCTCATTGAGGATCGAGTCCGAAAAGGAGAGCTTCCCGAATATGTTAAAAATCGTTTCCCTGCTTGCCGCCACGAGAAAGCGACCGACAAAGACCCCCACGGGTCCAGTAGCCCATCTGCTGAAGGAGCCCTGAACCACTATAAATAAGACCCTAAGGGTCATGTTTGGGGGATCGATTTTCTTTGACACTTGTACTCTTAAAAATAAACTTGGAACTGAGATTAATCCAAGGATTCTCCCTATTACATCTATGTACTCCCACCGAAAGTTTAATGAAAATGTATCTTCTTATAAGAAACTTGCTCTGTAAGTGTATATTGTTATTTTATAATCATCACTGTTGCAGTTTATTGTTCATTCTCCAGATAAGCATGGATTCCCATCCAACATGTCCTCGAATAGTAGAATATACTTTGCTTTCTGAGTTTAGATCCATTCTGATAATCCTTAGCGATCCCATACCTCCAAGCTTCGATATTTAGGGTGGAGATCCGATTTATCCTGAAAGATAGGCCGAACCGCCTATTTTCCCTTTAGATCCGTTCTTGTTGACCCATCTTCGGCGTTGACGAAAAATATCGTTAACATTTTTGCACTAGAAGGAGGCATGAACCTCCGACCTTGTGGTTCCCCTTTTCACAGTCCCACCTGTGCCATCCTGTCCCGAGTTGGATAAAACCTTGATGAGGCAAACATTATGGGTTAAAAATCTCTACCAGTTGCTTACAGATTTCCTGTGGCAGGGACAAGTATTGACGAGCCATGGGAAACCGAAAGGTTCATATTAGAAACTCTCCATATCCAAGAGGAAGAGAAGAATATAGAACCCTATAACCATGATCGATGGAGCATTATACCTTTCCATGTGGGACCAACTCCCATCTTTGCCCTTTAACAATCCTCGACGGAGAGATATAAATCCTTTCTCCTTTCCAAAGAAGCGATCCTCACAAAAGCTAGAGGAACCATATTCAAGCAAAGCATTGAAAGAAATTCTATCCCTCTGACTGATAAAAAGTATGAAAGAGATATATCCCCGTGCCAAAGGGCAGTAAAAAGGAAATGTAGAGATAAAGAAGGAATGACCAAATTGAGTAATAAAAAAGGCCAAAATGCAACAGCAAAAGAAGAATTTTGAATCAAGATTACCAAAGTGTTGTAATCTCACAATATCGATTGAGGGTATTTATTTCTTGACTAAACATGAGTTAAACTTTTGGACGTCGCCCAAGAAGAAACCCAAGAATGATGCTAAGAGAGAATGGATCGTATTTCCACTACCATATGGTAAATGGGCATGAAACAAACCATTGCAGAGTTCTACAGGGGATGATCATCAAGTTCTTAAACCAAGGAAAATTACAAAGTTATGTAAAGAAAGCATAGGAGGTCACGCCGCTGAAACCTTCTTGAAATAGTACGGAAAGGATTATTCTCCCAGTTGCAAAGGAGAGAAACTCTACAAATAAAATGTCCAAGGAAGGGTCAAGTCACAAATGGATAAAAAGAAGAAAAACCCTTGTCAACACTAAATTAGTCCGGCAAGGCATCCCCCGGTGGAGGATGGTGTGTTAGTCTTTCCCCATGCCCAAATCAGAGGGGGCACGATTGAAGCATCAAAAGCGTAAGCCTACGTTTCACACCAGAAACGATCGTGGCAGTGCATCTAAAATTAGCATGTTCTGCCTCTGCTCGCAGACGAGTACACCTTGCCTCTGCTAGTAATAAGCATGTCCTACCACTGCTCGCAGAAGAGCACATCCTACCTCTGCTTATGTTCTGTGTTACTAGCAGAAGGAAATGCAAACCCCTATCATCGCTTACGATGGTCAGAATAGGGCACCCCTTGGAGGGTGTGGCGTATAAGCCTCTATCAGTCCCTGCGATGGCCCGTGTAGAGCATCAAAAGAGTAAACCTTAGTTCTGTGCCTACGAGGGGCCCTTCTGAGTTTCTAAGACCTTATCACCACCTACGATGGTCAACGTAAGGCATCTCCTGGAGGGACGTCGGGTTAGTCCTTGGACCCTGCTTATGGATAAGCTAGCTAAGCGCGTCAGATGCACGAGCCCAGAGAGTGGCCAACAAAGCACGTACATCATCTGCTTTGACACCAAAAGCCCAAGGAGTGGCTCTGGAAGTACGTACAACCTCTACCTCACAAATCAAATCCAAATGAGATACCGAAACAATAAATACCGGAAGAGGTTCCGGACTACTATTATTAATACCCGAATCTGGGTCGAGTCGGGGTTTCACAAATACCGAAGGGGGTTCCGGTCTACTATTATTAATACTCGAATCTGGGTCGATTAGGCATTTCACAAATACTGGACCGAGTTCTAGTCTTCTATTATTAATATTCGAATCTGGGTCGATTTGGCACTTCGCAAAAACCGGAGGGGTTCCGACCCTCAATATATCAATACCGAAATCTGGGTCGATTCGGCTCTGTACAAATACCGAAGAGGGTGCCGGTCTTCTACATATTGACATCCGAATATGGGTTGAAAAGACCCTTTGCAAGAATTGGAAGAAGGCTCCGACCGTCAGTATATGATTTTCCGAAGATCTCCAAAGTAATTATCTCAAATTGAAGCAACCATAGGTATGCCCACAAAATTTGAAAGTTGACGAAAAGCTCATCATAAAAAACAAAGCCAAACAAAAAGGGTTGTATCTTCTCTTACTAAAAGAAAACCTCTTAGATCGTTCATTATGCAAACAATTCTTACTCATGTTTCATACCAACAGTTATTTACATATCAAACATTGTCAATACGCAGGTTTATTCACCAAAAAGATACATTCTCAGTACCCGAATTATAAGTATGACTATGTGTCACCATTACAAAATGTTATTGAATATCTAGGTCCTCTCCATCCTCAGGCAAAGGAGGGTCAATGGCATGACGAGACGCAACGCTTAGTAGATTGTTAAGTCTTCGTACTTTCCTGCTCGTTTCGCCAAATGATCGGAAGGTTTAATCTGAAGTTTCAAAGCTCTATTGTAAGCCCTACATATTTCCCTAAGAGACTTATTTTCCTTTTCCAATTCAAAAACATTTATAATCAAATCATGATTTTCTTCTTGTAAATGTCTAATCAGGTCGACATACCAAACGACACGGTCGTGAGAATCCTTAACTAATTTAGTATTATAAATTCCTTTCATCTCAGCTACCACTCTTTTACACCATTCAGAAATAATTGTTTCCTTTAACCTTGGAGGAGGGTTATTCAAATAATAACACTTTTGAAGAGAGGGTGCCTTATGAGCTGTGGCAACGCTAGGAGGCGAAGATCCCGTCATTATAGGGTTATTCTCGAAACAATGTTCCCACGTCACACACTTTGTAGTAACATTGTTTAAATAAATTTACAAGTTGACGATAGATCGACGTAGACTCCTTAGCTCATCCTCGAACTCGATAGAGGGTTTATTCTTTATGTATGTCCTCATTCCAAGAATAGTCCTATCCTGTTCCCCTAACAAAATTTTCAAAGCATTAATTCTTTCATTCAAATACTAGATGGTTAAACTCTGACGGAAAATCTGCCTTCCTTGAGACATAGAAGTTTGTTTTGTTGACAAGGGCGCTTCACCCTGAGGTGGCGGATCTCTACAAGGATTTACCTACTTGCAAGAACAAAGAAAAATAGTCCATATTATGTATTTTTTGGTCTATAAAGAATGAAACCCCTTCTTCTTATAATATTTGCGCGAATTAAACCCAAAACCAATCTACTATGACATATAGGGGAACCCCATATAAATGTTTCATAGGTTGTAGAACTAAGTTTACAAGTGTGTCACCCGCCCTACATAAAAACGATTTGTTCTTTTTGTTGCCTAACTTTTCTTGAAGCAGGAAAACAAGTTTTCTCTTGTCTATTGTAATGACAGGAGACCATTCGAAGTCAGATATGCAAAAAAAACTCTAGAGTAAGAATTATACCTGAGGGGAAGGGACTTCATGGTCAACAGCTTTCTTTCCTCCCGAAAGACCGAAGGGGTCACCATCTCTAGGCAACGATGATTCAAAATTGTGGACAAAATGCTTGCCTAGGCAGCTGCCATCTCTGGGACAATTATCCTCATTCTCCTTATTATTATCAACAGAAGCAAGAGTCTCCCCTTCCTCGCCTAAATCATCTGAGAGACAGTCAATATATAAAAGGTCATCAATTGTAGGTTCACTCCTCGATGGCACTTCGATTCCTTCCTCACCCAACTTAATCCTTTCCATAAACCGATCTTGGATGAAAGGAATGTGGGAGGTTCGGAGTTCAGGAAGGTTCTGAAGATTGTTGGAAAGAAGGTGAAATAGGGTATCTTTATAGCAGTCGGATTTAATCTGTGGGAGGTGGACTTGCAAGAAATTAGAAATCATGTCCTCGGGTGCATAAATTATCTGAGCGGCACGAGAAAGCTTTTCATCCTTCTATCGAAGCTCATCAGCATGGGTAACCACATCGTCCGCCATCTGGTGCTCTAAGATCGACATGACTCCTTGTCAGGTGTTACCTCCCTAGACTGTCTCTCTTTCACCAAAGCTAACTCAGCATGTTCCAAGGAAGCCTTCAACCTCTCACACTTGTCGCTCAGGACTGTGTGTGCTCCTCCCCTCCCCTCCCAAAGCCGAGTAATTTCAATAACAGAGGAAAAAAGAATGAGCTTAGAAAACTGGCATTCCTTAATAGTCTGGAAAATTAGAAGCATTCAGCATATAGTTGGAATAAGTGGGAAGCCCGAAGTAAAAAAGAAAATCTTGTACCTAAGCTGTCGATTCATCAAACGCTAATAAAAATCCATTGTATTAGAAGAAGGGGAAGGCAATGAAATATCAGAAAATTCTGGTCCAGAAAGAATAAGTTTTACAAGATCAGTAAAATCTATCAGAAAATCAGGGAGCCACGAAGGTCCAGCAATCTGAGAAGCGGAAGTATGCGGCGTGGCACTTACACCTGCTCCGGGCGTACCTAGAAGAAGTGATGGAAAAACACCACTTCTTGTTTCCCTACCGAAGACCCTCCCGGAAATCACGAAAGTCGAAATATTGAGCTTCAATCACTTAGCTGGCAGATCGACAGGAAATTCGGCTAGTCTCTAAAGAGCAGCCACGGTAGTTCGATTCAAGGCATCGGTAAGAATAAGGGCTTCTAAAACTGAAACTCCTAGTCAAACGAAAGGTTGGGGAAAAAGTCGAGACATGAAACGTTAATTCCAAAAGGATCTCCATAAAGAAACTATCGAATCAACAAAACATACCTAGAAATAAAGGAGCCGAGGGAGCGAACACTTCTGAACATGCCAATAAACGTTTAGAGCCAGGAAGACAGACAGGTGGGCACCCCCAATACCTTTTTCCGTTAGGAAGAAGGTTATAAAGATACAGCTTGTCCTTGGTTAGTAAAGTGGACCGACTTGGCGGCATTTCGAGTAGTTTCAAAATAAGCTCAGATACGCGAGATTTGCTCTTGGTTAAGGACTCCCCCTCAGAAGCAAAATCTGAAAGAAGGGAATTAAGGATACATTATAAATGGAAAAGTAACCACTTGCGAAGGGTTAAGAAGACTTACTATGATCAGCAAATTGGCCAGAAATACCGGCAGAACATTTAATAAAGAAGAATTGATCCTCCCAAGGTATAGCCTTGCCCGCACCGTCACTGACAATCTTCCGCAAAGGGGTAGCATGGAAAATGGAGAACTCAACACCCCTTGAAAAACGCATCAGATGTCGAGCGAGGTTCGAAGTAAGAGAAGCCTAACCTGATTCCAGAACAAGTAGTTCCGGGCGTAAGAGTAGTGTGTAAGTGCTTGGTAGAAACTGAATGGGTGCAATTTCTAAATCCTGCAAAATTCGAAACACAAAAGAAGAAAAAGGAAAGAAGCCTCCATGCCAGATATGTACGACTGAGTAGGCAAAGTATCCTTCAGGAGGATGCATAATGTATGGTAGGTAGCATGAATAACCTTCACATTGTCCATTCCAAAGCTGGTAAGAATGTATTTTACTTCATCTTGAAAAGTAATCAGCGATTTCTTCAAGAGAAGAGACTTCCCCCTCCGAGAAAGATCACAAGCATCAATGGATGATAAACCGAAACTCCTTTTATCAGACATAGTGTTGCCAGATGATATAATTTCGTAAACATATAAAAGTCTATATCCCATTCATTAGAATAATCGAAAGTGATAACATATAAACCTATTAGTAATGGATAGTCAGAATAGTGAATGTTGTGATAATCCTACACACCATTCCAGTCATTAATTGAATGAATAGATGCTTTTACGCAATTCATGTCCCAAATCCTAGAATTTATATATCGGGATAAAGGCGCATGGGCGGATTGCCATGAATTGCCTCTTAGGTTATTAAAATACGAACAATTTGTACCCAATATACAAAACCCTAAACGAATTTAAGCAAAACATTTCAACCCCTCGATTAAAGATTAAAACTGAGATATTTACTAAAGGTTTAAGCACTGAGTTTCGTACAATAAGCTTCAATTCCTCAATGAACAAATAATCTGGTTTGAGAAATTAATGTTGCAGGTAAAAAGTGAAGAAGAAACAGTGGTAATTGTGCAAGGATATTTACTCGAATCCCCGCCGCACAAACAAGGACCAGTCAACGTTCTCCTGCCAAGGAAGATCAAAAGACTCCGATATGACATTTCGAAAAAGACGAAGAGTTTGACTTGGAAAGCCGAAAATACCCCTTCACTAGGGGGCAAATGTTACTACAAAAAAAACAAATAGTGGAATAAGTTGGCGGTGAATGGGTATCGGGTGACCGGAAGCTCACTAAAGGCTCGACAGAAAGTGGGGCCAAATACTAGGAAGGTCCAAGAGTAGGAAGAAATAACCCGAAAAGCCACATCAACCAAAACCTTCCTAGGGGAAAGGATCGTAGGAACTATGGGGTGTAACCGAAAGGATCTATCCTCCAGGGTTAATCCGACAAAATCCTTCTGGCATTATCAGTTTAATAGAAGATTCTGTAACAAAGAGTCATCCTAATCCAAAACCAAGAATGTCAAAAGCAATAAACTCGTCGGGTGAAGCCAGGTGATACAATTTCATAAACATATAAAAGTCTATATCCCTCTCATTAGAACATTCAAAAGTGATAACATATAAACCTATTATAATAGATAGTCATAATAATGAATGTTATGATAATCCTACACACCATTCCAGTCATTAATTGAAAGAATAGATGCTTTTATGCAATTGCGTGTCCCAAACCCTAAAATTATTATTTGGAGAAAAAGGCGTATGGACAGACTGGCATTCATTGCCTCTCAAGTTATTAAAATACGAACAATTTGTACCCGATATGCAAAACCCTAAATGAATTTGAGAAAATCAATTCAACCCCTCGATTAAAGATTAAAACAGAGATACTTACCAAAGGTACAAGCAGTGAGTTTCCCACAATAAGCTTCAAGTTCTCAGTGAACAAATAATCTGGTTCGAGAGATTAATGTTGCAGGTAAAAAAGTGAAGAAGAAGCATTGGTAATTATGTAAGGATGTTTACCCGAATCCCCACCGCACAAACAAGGACCAATCAATGTTCTCCTGCCAAGGAAGATCAAAAGACTCCGAAATGACACTTCAAAAAAGATGAAGAGTTTGACTTGGAAAGACGAAAATACCCCTTCACTAGGGAGAAATGTTACTACCAAAAAAATAACAGTAAAACAAGCTAGCGGTGAAGGGGTATCGGGTGATCAAAAACTCACCGAAGGCTCGACGGAAAGTGCGGTCAAATACTAGGAAGGGCTAAGAGTAGGAAGAAATAACCAGAAAAGCCACATCAACTGAAACCCTCATATGGGAAAGGATCGTAGGATCTATGGGGTGTAATCGACATGATATATCCTCTAGGGTCAATCCGACAAAATCTTTCTGACAGTATCAGTTCGACAGAAGATTCTGTAACCAAGGGTCATCCTAATCCAAAACTAAGAAAGTCAAAAGCAATAAACCCGTTGGGTGAAGCTCAAATGGACCTTTGGTAATGACCTGCCGAAGAGCCGATACACCTGAGGCAAGGGCATCGAAGGCACTAAACTAAGAAAACGCAAATATCATCTAGAACCAGCTTCGGGGCATTTGCCATATGAATACCGGATGGCAAAATCCACAAATAAAATAGAAGTGACACCAGAAGCCCCCCCCCCCCCCTTCGAGGATCCAGGGTACTTCAAAAGAACTCTGTCAAAGAACTAACCGGGACCTAAGCAGAGATACGGGACCCATACTAATCCACCTAGTACTGAAGCCTGCAGCGGCTTTGAACCGGCGGTTATCAACATACACCATGAGGTCAAGCCCCTCTAAGTATTCACAATAAAGCCCGAATCCTACATCCGAGAGCCTACATTCAGGAGCTGCTGTCAAGGATTCAAGTACCATCCAAAGACCATAACTAATACTCTAAAGACGGCCGGAAGTCAAGCGCTTGAAACCAAGGATAAAGCAACCGGCAAAGACCCCCACAGGCCCAATAGCCCATCTGCGGAAGGAGCCCTGAACCACGATAAATAAGACCCCATGGGTCACATTTGGGGGATCGATTTTCTTTGACACTTGTACTCTTAAAAATAAACTTGGCGTTGAGATTAATCCAAGGATTCTCCCTATCACATCTATGTACTCCCACCGAAAGTTTAATGAAAAGGAATCTTTTTATAAGAAAGTTGCTCTATAAGTGTATATTGTTATTTTCTAATCATCACTTTTACGGTTTATTGTTCGTTCTCCAAATAAGCATGGATTCCCATCCCAACATGTCCTCGAATAGTAGAATATACTTCGTTCTCTGAGTTTAGATCTGTTCTGATAATCCTTAGCGATCCCATACCTCCAAGCTTCGATATTTAGGGGGGAGATCTGATTTAGCCTGAAAGGTAGGCCGAACCGCCTGTTTTCCCTTTAGATCAGTTCCTGTTGACCCATCTCCGGTGTTGAAAAAAAATATCGTTAACAATAGTGTTCTTGATGTTGGATCTAGAATAACCCTAGAGGGGGGGTGAATAGGGTTTTTCACAGTTTTTAACAAAATTAAAAACATAACGAGATAAATAATAATAAACTGATCACAGAATATAGCAGAAACAGAAATGTAGAAAATAAATCACACAAAGATATACCCAGCTTCGGCAAAACCCTGCCTACTGCTGCATTTCTAAGATTTCTACTAGGTGATAGAACAGTTCCCGCATACAAGACCATGTACACTCGCAAACCCCTGCTCCTATTCTAACCCTTCGCTCAAAATCCTAGACTGATTCAAACCCCTGAATCAGATTTTCCCCAGATTACAAATCCGTAACCTGTATTCCTAGATTTTACAGATTCTAGTACTGTCAGTTAACTCCTAACTGAAACTCCCCTAGAGTTTTACAGACCTGGAACTGTATGTTTGTTTTTACAGATAAACAACACAAATTGAAAAACAAAAACAAAACAAGAATAAACCAAAAAGAAAACCCTAGGAGTTAACTTTAAAAAGGGTCATCCCCTTTTAATTTAAAAACACATATGCCCTTTAGTTTAAAAACTTAGGCCGGCCCATTTTCTTTTCTTGCTTCATTCTTCTGCCCGATTCCTCTTTTGTTCTAAAACTCAAAAATGGCGGCGGCGATTAGAAACTAGGGTTTCTGATAAATCCTCCAAATCCAGATCGATCTGTTGATGATTTTGTTTCAGTGATGCCTTGAATCGAAGGATGCTTTAAGTGTTTTGATTTGAGAATTGCTCAAAAAAAAACGATTCTAGGGTTTCTCGTCTTTGCCCCAAATCGATTGCGATAGCTCCAGATAGATGAATTCTGGTTCTCTGATGAACTTCAGTTCTTCGATGGATATCTTCACGTCTGATATCGGATTTTCTGGTGGTCGAAACTTGGTAAGATTTCTGATTTTAATTCTTTGGTTGCTCGGTTAATTTGCTTGGTTTCGATCGATTCTTGCCAGTGATGAATGGTTGTGTTTATAGGATTTAGAAATCCTTTAATTGAGCTCTGATTTCACTGAATGACTGGTCTGATTTGTGGTGCGATTTTTGCTCCTTTTATTTACTTGCGTGATTGATTCTTGAATGAACTTGGACATGTTCATGACATTCGAATTCATTTCCCTTTGCATGATTTCCTTATTGAATTTTGAAAATACCTTGCCAATAAAAAACTGTTGCCTTTTGTGTTGAATCGGCTTTGAGATGATTTTGTGATGTTTCCTCTTGTGACTGTCTCGGTTTAGAAATGGATTTCTTGTGTGAGTAAATCTGGACAACAAATTGATTCTTCGAAGCAGATTTTACGTTGCCCTTTAAATGAATCATTTCAAAAAAAAAATAAGATGAAAACTTTTCCATAAAATGATTAGTCGATTTCAGGAAAGTTTTTAAACCTCTGCCTAATCAACAAAAATGCTTGAGATTTTTGGCATGAAATCTTTTGCCAAATCTGGAAACAAAATCTTGCCTAAAAACTGATTTTCTGAAAGTATATTTCTTGTATTGGTTCCTGTTGACATGCACATTGATTTTTCCATGCTCCATTTACTGGATCATTCATGCATGTTATTCTCTTAGTTTTGCATTCACACACCTCGAATGTAGACATTGATACATGAAGTAATCCATGTAATTAAGCTCCACTTGATACATGCTACACCATATAGCCTGAAGATATCAATCTTGTTTGCTGAACATTTTGAACCTCATTCCTGCATTGATACTTGAATTGTTTTGATGCATCATTCTGACTTGAGCTTCAACATACATTGTGCTCCATCTTTTTGAAATGCTGTGTCGACAAGCTTGCCACAAATACATGCATTGTTGTGTCACTTGGGTATCATGATACATACATTGACCTGTTCAAACAATAATGTTTAAATTCCTCTATGCACTGTAATGTATTTTCTCATCCATACTTGCATATTTCCAAGCTAAGATCACTTCTGTCTTTAAGAAGTTTGCTGCTGCCATAAATATTGTGATCATTGCGCTTGTTCATTTCATTTTTATGTTGACTTGAACATTGCTGGAAAAAAAATCATCATACTATTGAGTTGCCTTGTACTATGTTTGTCATGCTGAACCTGTCTTGATCACAAATGTACATGCATTTTGTCCATTGTCATACTTGTTTGGTTTGACCATGTTTTTCTGGCTTTATGTACTTTGCTGTGTCATGTGTGTGCATCATCTTGACCACATGCTCTGGCCACTTTGTGCTCAATCATCTTGTCATGCCGTAGCACCAAGTTTGAACCTGCTCTGTTTGTGAATATCTTTGCCATGCAGCACTTGTGTTCACTGATTTGCTAGTACTGTGCATATTATACACCTGTCTTTAGCATGCTTGAAATGCCTGTTCATATTTGATGTCACACTCGACCTTGTATTTGACCAAACTTGTATCATTTCTTTTACTGTTGCATATGCCTCCTTTGGAAAACAAAGTTGCTGAGCATTTTTATTTTGCTGTTTCGGTCAAAAATGATGTTCCATGCATATAGTCCATTTGTACATGTTCTTGATCACTTAAGTTATGCTGAACCAATCTGGAACTGTATGCGCTGCCATGCTTGTGTATTTCCATTTGCACACCTGCCATTCAAGTAATTCTGCTGTGTTGTCTTGGTATGTTTTTGCTATTTTCACCATGCATGCTTGACTGACTTCTTGAACTGAGCCTTATGACCTATGTAGTCCATTGTGTTGATCATTTTCTCGACCGTATATTTTGTGCCTTCTTGCTCGACTCATGAGTTTGCAGTTTTGACTTGTATTTTTCTGAAAATGTCCACTTTGATTTCTCTTTTGGATTTTCTTATAAATATGACACAAAAAAAATTAGCAGACTACTACACTGTGTTGAGGCTGGTCAGGATTAGCTAGTTTGACGCTGGTTCTGATCAGCAAACCAGTGTAGTATGTTGAGGCTGATACAAATCAGATCGAGTCAGAAAAATGATGAGAAACACACCGAATACTGAGGCAAATAAATTTTCAAAATAAAATATATCTACCTAGAAATTTGAAATTATTTCTGTCTTGGATACTGTGTGTGTTTCTATTTTACGTGACAGGTAAGAAGACTGGACTGACTGAACTGGACAGAAGACTGAAGAACAAAGATAGAAGAGAGACAAAGGATGAAGACATTATTGAGCCAGTGTGTGTATATGTCAGTCAATGTGTATGTATATAAAACTGTATAACAGAGTGAAGTGTTGTAGTCATTCTGTAGTAAAGGAGCTGTATATGAAATTGTATTTGATATGTAATGCAGAGATGTACAAATAGTGGAGTTATAAAAAATTTGTACTGTTTGAATATTGAAATAAAATATTATATTTAAATAAAATACTGTGTTAATATTTGAATGTCTGTACAGTAGTATTTCACTTAAATATAAATATTATATTCTTGTTTGATGTGAATATAAAACAGTACAGTGACAAACACATTTAAGATAATATATACTTGTTTGTTATCATCAAACAAAAATCATATAATTGTTATATACAACTACGTTATATACAACAATCTCCCCCTTTTGATGATGACAAACAAATGAAAAGATTTTGAATATAATAAATGTGTTTGTTCGTGAATAGTGAAACTACCCCTATTTGAATGCTCCCCCTACAACTAAACTCCCCCTAGAACTGTGTATGAGTGAAACAAACGAATTTAATAAATTTCCAAAATTAAAAATATTTATAAAATATTCACCCATAAATCAAAATCTCAATCCATTCTCCCCCTTTTGTTATCATCAAAAGGATTCAGAATTTTAAAATATAGATGAATAGTGACTAGAAATATAATATCAGCATAAGAGGAAGAACAATCATCATAAATCACAATCAGTCAAACAAAAATCATAATATTCTGAGAACAGTTGGCATATTTCACATTGTAGAGAATGAAGGATTTACGATGAATTTTATATAAAATGGAGAGAAAGAAAAAAATTGATTTCCAAATATTTTCAAAAGAATTTTATAAAAATGAAAAACCAGTGATGGATTTGGACTTATAATTATAAATTCAATTTAAATGACAATATCGAATAATCTCAAATTCCAATATCTATCAGTCAACAAATCATAATACGTCATAAAATTTCAACACATTTCACAGATTAGAAAGATGGATTGATAGGCTGGTTTTTATAAACACCAAGAAGAATTTCAAATAAATTACAATTTACAGCACAATTTTCCTTTTTCTTTTTATTTTATTTAAGAGCACACTGACCACGCATAACCAGAGCTTGGATTTTTAAATGAAGTCAGTCGCAGCTTAAATTATAAGTTGTCTCTTAACCATGCATGACCAGAGCTTGGATTTTTAAATGAGGTTAGAGACACACTTATATATTTAATATATATATTTATCATTTCAGCTTTTTTTTTAAAAAAAAAAGAAAAACTCCTTGGTATAAAACCAATATATGGATGATAGAAAATGTGGTAGGTACAGAAATGGACTGTGAAATAAATTTCTAAATTAATTATATTATGAGATATGACCAACTGTACTTGGATTATTGAAAGTTTTCAATCATCACAAATTCTGAATAATAATATAACCACAATTCCATCACAAATATTTTCACTGTTTATTCAATATGATTTTTAAAAAAAATTAAACTCTCCACAAAAAAAAAAATTATCATGGATGGCAGAATGATGATAGATAATGAGGATGGTCGTGAAATAATTGCTAGTTCAAACATATTATAATAAATATTCAACCATCATGAAAATCCACATAAAATCTCCTTTTATTATGAAATATATTACAGTCATAATTCATCACAATTTCAAAATCTGATAATAATTTTGATGAATTCTAAATGCAGTTTGTAACACCCCGTATGTTAAATAACTTGTTATAACATAAATCAGAGCAGAATTAAATTTAATATTCTGAATCAGGGGAAACGGGCTGTGCCATTGCGTTCGTCTCGGAAAAATACGCGAAATAGAGTCCGAGTTTTCGTAAATCGGAGTCCGTATGACCAAGTTATGGCCCGTCAAAGTTTCACGAAAAATCAAAAACGAAAACTGCTCATGTTTTGAGGCCCGGGATGAGTTTTGGGCTGTTTTTTTTTGGGCCCTAAATGGTTCCTACACTTGACTTCTTCCCCAAGACATGCTTTAAAGGCTAGGATTGGTTCTAGGGTATATCCTATGGTCCTAAAACATCTAACTAATCTATATATACACCCTAATACCCCCCTTATCCTTACCAAAAATAGATCTAAGGCCATTATGCCACCACTTAGAAAATTGGAGAGCCTCCACTAAAAATCCTAAGAGGGTTTGCAAGCTAATCTACATCTTCTTCTACTTAATCATTGGGATTTGCTTCATTTAACTTGCTAATCTTGTTTTGGTGAGCTTCTATCCCCTTAATAATCAATTATTGAATTGATTATGATAAGATGTGATAAAGTATGGCTATGTTTGTGGATCCATATATTTATGCAAGCTTGATGTAGTGAATATTATGTGTTTTGCAAGTTATATGCCTTATGTCATGCAAGTTTCATAATATGTAATCATGATATTTTTATGCAAGTTGTTTCATGATGTTTATGATGCAAAACACTAAGTGAATATGGATCCATTATGCAAACATGTTATGCAAGTATGTGAGTACTTATGCAAGTCATGTATATGCTTATATGCATGTTTAACATCTTATGCAAGTATATGAATGTTTATGCAAGTTATGTATATGTTGAAATGCAAGTTTAACATAATATGCAAGCCTATGCAAGTATGTGAATGTTTATGCAAGTTATGTATATGTTGAAATGCAAGTTTAACATAATATGCAAGCCTATGCAAGTATGTGAATGTTTATGCAAGTTATGTATATGTTGAAATGCAAGTTTAACATAATATGCAAGCCTATGCAAGTATGTGAATGTTTATGCAAGTTATGTATATGTTGAAATGCAAGTTTAACATAATATGCAAGCCTATGCAAGTATGTGAATGTTTATGCAAGTTATGTATATGTTGAAATGCAAGTTTAACATAATATGCAAGCCTATGCAAGTAATGCAAGTTTAACATAATATGCAAGCCTATGCAAGTATATGAATGTTTATGCAAGTTATGTATATGTTGAAATGCAAGTTTAACATGATATGCAAGCTTATGCAAGTATATGAATGCTTATGCAAGTATGTGAGTGCTTATGCAAGTTAAGTATATGCTAAAATGCAAGTTCTACATGTTATGCAAATCACATGTATGATGATATGTAAGTTCATATGCAACATGTTATGCAAATCACATGTTTGATGATATGTAAGTTCATATGCAACATGTTATGTAAGACACATGTTTGATAATATGCAAGTTTGGGTTGAATATAGTTGGGTTAATATATGCTCATATATGCAAGTTGACATCCTCTTAACCCATGACAAAGTTGTATGCTAAACCCATGATAGTTGTGATGGATCTTCCCCTTTATTATGTCATGAAATGAGAACGATTTACATGGGGAAACGATGGGGTTGGTAAATATGTTAATTAAAGCATGGTTGGGTATGATTAAGCATACCATAAAAAATAAATTACCATAAGTGGGAATTTACCTATTGAGTTAGGTCTACCCCATGGGAATTTACCTATTGAGTTAGGTCTACCCATGTTATGGAAAACTTGATATTAATTAGGAATAATTAATATGGGGGTGATTAATTAGGTGTAATTAATCGACTAAGACACGAGGTTGGACTCATTTGTAGTGTAAAACTGCCCGGACCCGACCGGCTTAACCAGTTGCTACAAATGTCAGCCCAATGTGAGAGGTCTTAGCCATAAATTAAATACGTGATTAAGGTAAAGACACGAGGTTAGACTCTGTTATGACGTAAGACTGCCCGGACTCTACCGGCTTAACCAGGCGGTCATAACAGCCAGTCTAATGTGGGAGGTCTTTATGGGAGATCACGGTCTTAATTAATTAAGAAACACTTAACCATATTAGCATGTAGTGGGACATGAGGGGTTAAGTGGGTGCCTTGGGTGGCATATAGTAACTAGTGGGGGTGCCTTGGGTGGCATGAGGAAACTAGTGGGTTGCCTTTGGTGGCAATAGAAAATACGATAAGAATACTTAACCAAAGTGGAACATGTAACTAAACATGATTAAAGGGTTAAGTAAGTGCCTTGGGTGGCATGGGGAAATCAAGTAAGTGCCATGGGAGGCATGTGGGAATCAAGTAAGTGCCTTGGGTGGCATGTGGGAATCAAGTAAGTGCCTTGGGTGGCATGCGGAAATCTAGTGGGTGCCTTAAGGGGCAGTTGTAATATAATTGGATGACTTAACCAAACCTTAACATGTAAGGGGGCATGATTATAAAAAGGGGTTAAGTGGGATGCACTAGATAAAATGACAAGCTTAAGTAGTAGCTTGTGGAGGGGGCCCATTTCAACCAATATCCCAAACGTATCTTTGTGGGCTCGACCCATGTCGAGTGACGGGACACGCATATTGGGCTTGATTATAAGAGGCCAAAACGGGGTAGCGGTGGCAACGCAAGTCCAACGGGTTTCATATGCGTGTGTGGGCCCGGGCTGGTAGATAAGCCGTTGTTGCATCGTGTAGATATAAAGCCGTGCACCGTTGATAGTATTGGGTAGCCACTTTAGGGGAGTGATACACCCCACTGTGGGACCAGCACGGGTATCTACGTTAGGGAGCCGATCGCTTGGGGTAGTGGGGTACACCTAGTAGAGATAGGGGCAGACGGCACCTATGTAGTCAACTAGGGTACATGAAACTACTGGTTATATCTATCTTTGATATCCTTGGGTGGGATCAACCTTTGAGTAGGAGTGACTGGTGTGGTGCAGTTAGTAATTATCCTTGGGTGGGTAGATGTGTCTTTACGGTTATCTTAGTTCGTCCTGTGTTCGTGGGCAACTTAGTGTAGTCATTATCCCCAAAGATACCATACCGAGTTCATATCATACCCTAATTACTTTAATAATTGTATTATTAAGGAGATAGGGTTCACTCAGGCTTATGTCTGACCCCCGTTGTTTTTATCTTTTTCCTTCAGGTCCTCAGGTTGGGCCTAGTGCTAGTGGGCTTTGATCAGTTTGCTTTATCTATCTCTTGGAGCTTGGACCGTAGATGTAGAGCTCAGCTTATCTTATCTTTTCTGTTATGGCTATTTGTTATGAGTAGTGGGATTATGTACTTATTTTATTCAGGATGGATATTTTGTACTTGACTCTTGTTATGGTTTTATGATGTAACCAAACATGTTTTACTTTCCGCTGCTATGAGATGATGTTTTAAATTTTCAAGTATTACATTATATCTGTCTTGTTGTAATTTTACTGTTCTATACTCACTAAAAATACTCCACCGATGCTATGGCATTCCCTTAGTGAGTGACTATAGCGGGTGTGGGGTGTTACACAGTTCAATTTGGATATTGATTTCAATTTCTGAATGAATAATCAATAAATAATTTTAAAATTGAAAATCAATTACAAGAGTAATATGCTGATCTATGCATGACAAGAGGGGAAAAATACATATATACAGCAAAAAATATGCAGCACTTTTAAACTGATACCACATGGTGTCTCTACAAAGTGAAAAATCAGAACAGATGGATGTGACAAATATAAGGCGCTTCTGATACCAAATGTTCTTGCTTTCTCAAGGATTTTAATGACACCCTGGTGGCAAAACAATGGTACCTCAGTCAACAGAAAAGACTTAATTACAAAGCAAGCAACTCAAGCACACAAATTTCATTTATCAGAACACGATAAATCTTTGATACCAAATCAAGCAGTCCTCAAAAAAATATTTACAAATCAATTTCTTATAAACAGAGCAGCATGATTCCAAAACAAACAAAAAACAGTATCAGAGCTGGTTCCTTTTATCAAAGTAGCAAGCAGATTAAATCAAGTAATTTCCAAACCATTTTTCAAATCAATATCAGAGAAAATCAAGAATCAATTCATGTCAGACTTGTCAGGATGATTGTCATAACAGACAGTCCATGATTAAGATTAAAATACTGTTTACTTGAAATCATTTGAGGAATATGAACATATCAGAATTTAATGAATCAATCACACCAGATTATAAATTTTTAATTTGAGATATGTGTGAGATTCAATAAATCAATAATTTCAAGTGATTTTAAACAAACAAATAATTAGATCAAATAATCATGAAATAGAAGTGAATTTCAAGACCAGATTTTCAAAGGAATTTTTCACAAAATTTCTAAGAGTGATTTTAGATCATTTACATCAAATTTGAAAATATTCATGATCGGGATAATTTATTTGAAATCACATGAATCAATGTAAAGTTTTGGGATATAATGAATCAGTCACACAAGATTGACAATTAAAAAAATAAGAGGTGTGTGATATTCAAAATATCTAGAATTTCAGATGATTTCAAACAAACATATTTCAATATAATGATCATGAATAAAGATGAATTCCAAGATGTATCACTGATACAAGCCAATCTGAAAATCAATGAAATTATCACAACTGATAAATAACAGAGTGCTGTAATGAGTATAATATTTTGAGCTTTTCTAAAATGAATTAGAATAAACTCAGAACAGCAAAGATGTGTGACATTTCATTAATTATTCAGATCTTCAACAATTTAGAATTCTAGTTAACAGTGTTCAAGATATGATATGAATGCATCAACACTGTTATGAATTCAAAAATAAAAAAATCAAAAACAATTGCAGATATTTACAAGATTAAATTCAGGATATGGAAATGATTAACACACGATGATTTTATACAAATAAAGCATATTTCCAGAAAGACCATGAATTCTGCAACTGGAAGTTTAAGAAGTACAGACAAAGAAGAATATGGCAGTGTCAAAACAAAAAAAAACAGAAGGAGATAGAGGAAGAAACAAAAACAGACAATAAAAATAAAGAGAATATACAAAGGTGAGTTTAGAGATCATACCAGAATCCAATGTAAAGCAGAATCTCTAACTCAACAAATGTTGGCCTAAGGAACTGTAAATGACACAGAATTATAGACAATCTTGATTTCAAATTTCTTCTCAGCACAGCAGTTCCTCAGCCTTCACTGGTACCTAGCAGTTGAGTGAATTAAGTGGTCTAACAAAATTTGTAAAACCACTCTGAAATACGTTTACCACTTTTGGTACCCAAACCTGTTTGTATAACAAACCATCAGAATTAACCTTTGTACCCTTAGGAACCCAAATCTGTTTAAATTTAGTCAAAGTTGTTTTATTTTTATTCGGGATCCAAGATTGTTTAAATGGTTTATTATAAAACGATTTCTCATCACAATTTTGATTCAAAAAACCTTTGAAATTTTCAGAGTTCAAATTTTCAACGTAGTTCTTTCCAAATCAATTTGAGGGATTTTTCAAATCATTTGAATTTTGTTTTCCAAAAACATTATTCTTCCCAAAACCAAGACCACGTTTATTTCCAACAGAAAGTTGGTTTTTCAACAACATATCCAAAGATCTTTCACCGTTTGAAAATTTAGATAGAATTGTTTCAAGTTGTTGAATTTCAGTTTTAAGATCATCGTTTTCTTTTATTAAATCTGAACAGCGACTTTTAGTGATCTTACATCTTTCAAACTCAGATTTCAAAACCAAATTTTCATCATTAAGCAATTTGATTTTGGTTTGGGACTTAGCCATTTCAGAATCAAAATGTTTTCGACTTTCAGATTCAAGTTTCTTCCAATTTTCAATTTCGATTTCAAGCTTTTTCAAAATTAGATCTGTTTTCAACAAACTATCATTTTCAGCGTTTTCATGTTTGGAATTTTTGATAGCCTTGAAATTTATAAATTCCTTTTGTAAACAATTGTTTGCATCTTTTAGCTCAATCTCGTTATCTTTTAAAATTAAAATTTCTTCTTCAAGCCTTCGAATATTATTATTGAAATGAACGAGATCAGTTTTTAATTTCAAACAATTTTCACAATTAGAATTTTCAAATTTCACGACATTTGACAATTTCGATTCCAAACAATTCATCTTGTTGGTCAACTCAGAATTTATAGATTTCAGAGATTTATTTTTCGATTGGAGTTTGTCAACAGATTTGGTTAAATCAACACAAAAATAAACCAGATCTTCATATGAAAAATTTCTTATCTCATCATCTGTTGAGTCTTCATCAGCTGATTCATCTGTTGAACAAAGATCTGAATCTGAGTTGACAGTTGAGGGTTTTGAGAAGTTGCTGTCGTTTCCATATCTTGTAGTTAGAGCTGTCCAAATTTCCTGCGCAGTTAAACAATGAGAAATCAGACTGTATTGATTATCATCTAGGTGAGAATACAGAATATGTGTAGCACGAGAATTAGAAGCTTTATGTAAAATGTCAAACCCATTGATAACAACATCCCAACATTTAATATCAACAGATTTTAAATAAAATTCCATTTCGGATTTCCAATTTAAAAAATCTGTTCCAGTGAAAATAGTTGGAGATGAACTGGACTGACTCTCTTTGGACTGACAGCAAGGGTTACCCATGACTCTAGAGTTAATGAAATTACCAGGCTCTGATACCAATTGTTGGATCTAGAATAACCCTAGAGGGGGAGTGAATAGGGTTTTTCACAGTTTTTAACAAAATTAAAAACTTAACGAGATAAATAATAATAAACTGATCACAGAATATAACATAAACAGAAATGTAGAAAATAAATCACACAAAGATATACCCAGCTTCGGCAAAACCCTGCATACTGCTGCATTTCTAAGATTTCTACTAGGTGATAGAACAGTTCCCGCATACAAGACCATGTACACTCGCAAACCCCTGCTCCTATTCTAACCCTACGCTCAAAATCCTAGACTGATTCAAACCCCTGAATCAGATTTTCCCCAGATTACAAATCCGTAACCTGTATTCCTAGATTTTACAGATTCTAGTACTGTCAGTTAACTCCTAACTGAAACTCCCCTAGAGTTTTACAGACCTGGAACTGTATGTTTGTTTTTACAGATAAACAACACAAATTGAAAAACAAAAACAAAACAAGAATAAACCAAAAAGAAAACCCTAGGAGTTAACTTTAAAAAGGGTCATCCCCTTTTAATTTAAAAACACATATGCCCTTTAGTTTAAAAACTTAGGCCGGCCCATTTTCTTTTCTTGCTTCATTCTTCTGCCCGATTCCTCTTTTGTTCTAAAACTCAAAAATGGCGGCGGCGATTAGAAACTAGGGTTTCTGATAAATCCTCCAAATCCAGATCGATCTGATGATGATTTTGTTTCAGTGATGCCTTGAATCGAAGGATGCTTTAAGTGTTTTGATTTGAGAATTGCTCAAAAAAAAACGATTCTAGGGTTTCTCGTCTTTGCCCCAAATCGATTGCGATAGCTCCAGATAGATGAATTCTGGTTCTCTGATGAACTTCAGTTCTTCGATGGATATCTTCACGTCTGATATCGGATTTTCTGGTGGTCGAAACTTGGTAAGATTTCTGATTTTAATTCTTTGGTTGCTCGGTTAATTTGCTTGGTTTCGATCGATTCTTGCCAGTGATGAATGGTTGTGTTTATAGGATTTAGAAATCCTTTAATTGAGCTCTGATTTCACTGAATGACTGGTCTGATTTGTGGTGCGATTTTTGCTCCTTTTATTTACTTGCGTGATTGATTCTTGAATGAACTTGGACATGTTCATGACATTCGAATTCATTTCCCTTTGCATGATTTCCTTAATGAATTTTGAAAATACCTTGCCAATAAAAAACTGTTGCCTTTTGTGTTGAATCGGCTTTGAGATGATTTTGTGATGTTTCCTCTTGTGATTGTCTCGGTTTAGAAATGGATTTCTTGTGTGAGTAAATCTGGACAACAAATTGATTCTTCGAAGCAGATTTTACGTTGCCCTTTAAATGAATCATTTCAAAAAAAAAAAATAAGATGAAAACTTTTCCATAAAATGATTAGTCGATTTCAGGAAAGTTTTTAAACCTCTGCCTAATCAACAAAAATGCTTGAGATTTTTGGCATGAAATCTTTTGCCAAATCTGGAAACAAAATCTTGCCTAAAAACTGATTTTCTGAAAGTATATTTCTTGTATTGGTTCCTGTTGACATGCACATTGATTTTTCCATGCTCCATTTACTGGATCATTCATGCATGTTATTCTCTTAGTTTTGCATTCACACACCTCGAATGTAGACATTGATACATGAAGTAATCCATGTAATTAAGCTCCACTTGATACATGCTACACCATATAGCCTGAAGATATCAATCTTGTTTGCTGAACATTTTGAACCTCATTCCTGCATTGATACTTGAATTGTTTTGATGCATCATTCTGACTTGAGCTTCAACATACATTGTGCTCCATCTTTTTGAAATGCTGTGTCGACAAGCTTGCCACAAATACATGCATTGTTGTGTCACTTGGGTATCATGATACATACATTGACCTGTTCAAACAATAATGTTTAAATTCCTCTATGCACTGTAATGTATTTTCTCATCCATACTTGCATATTTCCAAGCTAAGATCACTTCTGTCTTTAAGAAGTTTGCTGCTGCCATAAATATTGTGATCATTGCGCTTGTTCATTTCATTTTTATGTTGACTTGAACATTGCTGGAAAAAAAAATCATCATACTATTGAGTTGCCTTGTACTATGTTTGTCATGCTGAACCTGTCTTGATCACAAATGTACATGCATTTTGTCCATTGTCATACTTGTTTGGTTTGACCATGTTTTTCTGGCTTGATGTACTTTGCTGTGTCATGTGTGTGCATCATCTTGACCACATGCTCTGGCCACTTTGTGCTCAATCATCTTGTCATGCCGTAGCACCAAGTTTGAACCTGCTCTGTTTGTGAATATCTTTGCCATGCAGCACTTGTGTTCACTGATTTGCTAGTACTGTGCATATTATACACCTGTCTTTAGCATGCTTAAAATGCCTGTTCATATTTGATGTCACACTCGACCTTGTATTTGACCAAACTTGTATCATTTCTTTTGCTGTTGCATATGCCTCCTTTGGAAAACAAAGTTGCTGAGCATTTTTATTTTGTTGTTTTGGTCAAAAATGATGTTCCATGCATATAGTCCATTTGTACATGTTCTTGATCACTTAAGTTATGCTGAACCAATCTGGAACTGTATGCGTTGCCATGCTTGTGTATTTCCATTTGCACACCTGCCATTCAAGTAATTCTGCTGTGTTGTCTTGGTATGTTTTTGCTATTTTCACCATGCATGCTTGACTGACTTCTTGAACTGAGCCTTATGACCTATGTAGTCCATTGTGTTGATCATTTTCTCGACCGTATATTTTGTGCCTTCTTGCTCGACTCATGAGTTTGCAGTTTTGACTTGTATTTTTTCTGAAAATGTCCACTTTGATTTCTCTTTTGGATTTTCTTATAAATATGACACAAAAAAAATTAGCAGACTACTACACTGTGTTGAGGCTGGTCAGGATTAGCTAGTTTGACGCTGGTTCTGATCAGCAAACCAGTGTAGTATGTTGAGGCTGATACAAATCAGATCGAGTCAGAAAAATGATGAGAAACACACCGAATACTGAGGCAAATAAATTTTCAAAATAAAATATATCTACCTAGAAATTTGAAATTATTTCTGTCTTGGATACTGTGTGTGTTTCTATTTTACGTGACAGGTAAGAAGACTGGACTGACTGAACTGGACAGAAGACTGAAGAACAAAGATAGAAGAGAGACAAAGGATGAAGACATTATTGAGCCAGTGTGTGTATATGTCAGTCAATGTGTATGTATATAAAACTGTATAACAGAGTGAAGTGTTGTAGTGATTCTGTAGTAAAGGATCTGTATATGAAATTGTATTTGATATGTAATGCAGAGATGTACAAATAGTGGAGTTATAAAAAATTTGTACTGTTTGAATATTGAAATAAAATATTATATTTAAATAAAATACTGTGTTAATATTTGAATGTCTGTACAGTAGTATTTCACTTAAATATAAATATTATATTCTTGTTTGATGTGAATATAAAACAGTACAGTGACAAACACATTTAAGATAATATATACTTGTTTGTTATCATCAAACAAAAATCATATAATTGTTATATACAACTACGTTATATACAACACTTGAAAACTACGGGGTGTTACATGGGGCATCGCTAATTATTATATGAGTCGGACTAAACCTAAAATTTTCACAAGATAAATTGCCAGGTATGCACCGTTTATAAATATTGAATGTTGTGTAGTAATAGTTCAAAAGGATGATGCTTAAAAATCGCAGTCCAAAATTTAAACTGACAAATCTCAAGTGTCATCAGCAAGAAAATGAAGTGTTTTATCAGCATAAAATGCATCTAATGATTCATAAACTCTCATATGAAACTGTCTCACGTTTATAACACATTTGAATTTGTAAATGATTCTCATAATCTGTTTCCTTTTATTGGACTAACCCGTTATTGTCTTAAGCCATGGACAATGAATTCGCTATCAAATGAGCGCAAAAAGCACTTCGTTACAGGTTCTCTAGACGAGTATACGTACCAATAGAGACTTTCTAATATCAAGCACAGACATTCAGTCATCCTGATTAGGTCTAAAATAAAATAAATAGCCTAGAGAGCAGGATATATGTGAATCGCTAGCATCTCAAATTGCTAAAATGCGAAGGTTGATGACCAAAAAGCATTGATAGTTTAACATCAATTAAGCTCAAAATACCAGAAGTCAAAAGCTACTTGCAAATTCGAGCTCAAGTTTCCAAGTCCAACAAATATCATATTGCACCAAACCTTGAAGCTACTGCAACGAGTCAAAAGGCGGGCGATCAGCAAATTCCTCTTTCCCCGACAATTTTGCGTCAGATTCGAGAATGTCAAACTGAATGCATGCTTGATTAAAAACAAACTAAGTTTTCACAGAAGGGCATCCCTTCGGCGAATTGTCAAGAGGACGGGGAACAGGAAGAAACTGATTTGTTTCCAACCCAGAAGTTGTAGTCACTCTAGCCTCAGAAACTTGAATTGAAGCTCCAATTTGAGCAAAGTGATGTCCACTCCAGAACGATAACTGATCGTCTGTTTGGTATTCATTATACACATGGAATCTCGTTTTCAAACAACTTACAGGTACACATTTCATAAAATGTGAACCGTCGTGTAAAAATATAAGAATTATTAAAGGTGAAGCTTGAAATCTGAAGTCGACATGTGTCGATTAACAAATCTCAAGCATCGTCGCGAATCCTAATTAGTATGTTGTGTTAATACAAACAAAGTTCAACAAGTCATAAGTGGTTGAACGAAACAACTTAGCGTAAACACTTCGCTTAAGACAAGAAATTCACCATATTTCATTTTCAATAATAGAGCTAATTCATCTTCGATGTGGGAAATCGATGACGAAATAATCTCCCGAATTGGTGTAAAGATTTACTTGTTTCACGATAGTTAGCAAGGAGAAGCAAGCTCGATATGTTCAGTCATATTTCAAGTTTGATCGACTCAAATAGCTCCAACGATTAACTCGAAGACCAACAACCCATCGATCATTTGCAAACCTAAAGCCAAAGGTCATGCGTGGAATTAGGCTTAGAAAACTACGATCGAAGCAAACTCAATGACCAAAGGCAACAAGACTTGATCCATCATACAACCAAGGCATGCGATCCACAAAGAAGTCGTGATCTATTTAGCACACTACCCATAAGAAAATTGCAACCGGGTTTTATTACTCCAAACCACAAGTCACTATATAAAAATTTGAAGCACAATTCGTTAAAATATGCAATCAATGAAGAAGTTTACATATCACTCTAAAACCCTGAGCAACCGACGTGCCAATAAACCAATTCAACATGAAATGTGAAAGCGATTGACACCTATAATAATTGACGGTGACAAAGAAACGAGTTGGTCAATGATGAAGCAGTGATTCTTGGAATAAGTGATTTTCTCCAAATATTCAGACCATGAAAATTCGTCTCCAGCAAATGAAAAGAATAACATGACCGATCCATCATAATTCACGTGCTTCGATCCATTCAAAGCAGATTGATCGCGATCCATCGGCAGTCATAAGAACCATTCACTTCGAAGCACACCTTCTCTTCGATGATGTATGCTTCGATGGGAAAATGTTAACTTGGTTTAAAAACCCTTGGTCCAATTGTAGTAAAAGGCATGATCTAAAGAAGTCGTATAGCATATTGATGCCTCACTTACACAAAGAGCAAATACATTGAAGTCCACCATGAAAACCGAGAACATTATTAGATAGGTATAACATACGGTTTGAAACTTCATCCCACTTAGAAATTATGTTGAACATAGTAAGCACAAGTGGTGCAGCTTATATAAAAGAATATAATGGAGAAATACACAAGCAAATCAAATTACAACATACATATATATATATACATACATATATATCCACACACACACACATACATACATGTTAACCTGCTTCGAGCATCATGACCCAGATGTTGTAAAATGCACGGTCCAGTAAAAGCCAGCATGCATTCTGATCAATGGGTCGTTCCTGAACATGGTTCACAATCATTCACGATCCATCTTCACGAATCAAAGGCTAAAAAGTGCGAAAAACAAAACAGATGCATGGATCGGGCCAATATGGATCAGGTCGGTTAGGTTGATGAATCGATTGCCAAGGACATGGATCATTCATGATCCGATCAGTCGTGGCATATATGGGTCATATATGAAGACATGAAACATTCCCGATCCATGACATGGATCGCGCATAAGATATATATACGTTGAAACGTGTGAACCCAAGGCTCCAGCTCATGGAGCGCAGGTCATTAGTTGTTTCTTCATGCAAATGGGTAGATCGCTAATAAGCATGTGAATGATGGAATGCAGATACTAATGTCATTGTATGGATCGTGTACGAGTTGCATGGACCGTGTACATGTGTGGATTGTATGGATTGTGTACGGATTGGATGGATCATGGCACAGAGACATGGATCGCGTCACCAACAATGTACCAGGACGATGCTTTGAATCATGGTTCATTAGGTGGATCGCAATGTATTTAGTGGGTCATGATATAAATGATTGATCGTGGTGTCAACAAAGTGGGGTGCGCATATAGCAGCCTTCTTGGAACGCAAGTGATTCACGCAATGGATCAGCCTAATGCAGTGAAGCGCACGATCCATGCATGCGAACGACGTCATATCAGATCATGGATCGCTAATCACTATGAGTGGACCGAGTACGCTTCACTACAAGCTCTCGAACACTCCTATCTTCGCATATAAATACTAGACCACTTCTTTCATAAAAGGGGTTAGAATTTCTCTCGCCGATGCTCCGCCGTTAGTGATCTCAGGCATCTCAAACATCATTGTCCTCCATAATCCATCGAATTTCTTCATTGAGCTCGATTATCGAGATTAAGTCCGATATCATCATTATTCGTGGAATTCAAGTGCATTTCTACGGTGGAATCAGATAATCAATTGTAAATCGTTGAGAATCGTTGTAATTCGAGATTAAACTTGTATTTGTAATGGAGAAATCAATGAAGTATGCATTCAAAGTGGACATAGGCCTAAATAGCGTCTGAACCACTATAAATCGTGCGCTCTCTTTTACTTTTCTATTGTTTACTGCTTTTAATATGATTTTTTTGCAATTGAAAAGTGTTTCTACACTACTCTGGGTGGTAGCCCGTTTTTGGAGTTAACAATACTTATTTCAAACGAGAAACAAGTAAATGAAGAAGTAAAAATCTAGGAAAAATAGATCTAGAAGTAGAAAATTCACAAAACCAGAATGACTATTTGTCTGTATAACTAACAAATTACAAAATTTCAGACGTAGTGTTTGAATTCAATATTCGTATTGTCTTGATACTTTGATCGCATATATAAATATCCTTTAAAGTGCATGCCAAGCAGTTTCATTTGGCTAACATGGTGATAGCTAGAATTGTTCTACGCAGTATATATATATATATATATATATATATATATATATATATATATATGTGTGTGTGTGTGTGTGTGTGTGTGTGTGTGTGTGTGTGTATACAACTTTGCTACAATACCCGAACTACTTTTGGGTATTTTACTTAAGAGAGAAAAATCCGGGACCCTACATCCTAATTTTAAGGTTGAATTCAAGTAATTCATGGGTGTTCCCTACATATTTATCTCACATTAGGGTATTTTGCCCTATTTTCATTCGGGTAAAATAGCATTTTTGATGTATATATGTGGATGATTTCGCTCATGCATCCCCATTTCTCTTTATGAAGGTTCGTAATATACTAGTACATTTAATCTATTCAAAATGAACACTGTAGTTTAATGGCTATATAAAGAGTTATCTTCTTTATTCATATATCATTTGTACTGTAAACACAATCGATGTCAAATACATATAAATTTTCTACAGTAATGGTGGTGTGTTTATTTCACTTTATTATAATATTCTGTACACAGTCACACATAACATTAAATAACATAATTATAATTATGCACACGGAGTTGGAATGATCTTTCCAATTTTAGTCAAATTGACATATTCACACTTTGATGTCGTGCTACCTCCACCTGCTTTAACCAAGTTGATGTCCTGCAGTAGTATCCTTTGACAAGGAAAGCTCTTGCTACATTCAAAATCCGTAGCTATATTTGAAGCACTAGTTCCTTTAACGTTTATGTAGGATATGTCACTAATTTGTACTGCTGATTTCTGCGGGATGAATAAACAAAATGGTAGAGAAAACAATTATATAAAGATATATAAAGTGACAGGACCAATATACTATATGTTGTGAGGTTTTGGATTCCAAACCTGTTGTTGACAAGGTTCACTGGAATCGCAGTAGTTTTGATCTATGATTATTGGATTTTCCACATTGTTCAAGTTGATATTCTGGAATTTGATGTTTTTTGCATAGCCACTTCCTCCCTGTTAATTAATATCCCATTTCATATTTAGAAATTTGGAAATTATCAAATCCTTAGTGCATGCGTGCATGCACATGTTATACGTGTTAGAATTTTTTGGGAGGAAGAGGAATAAATTAATGAGAAAAAGGAATATTTGGAAAAGAGGAAAACTTTTAACTGCTTTATTACTTTTTTCTTTTCTTAATTCTTCCTTCATGCATACATACAAATGAGATAAACTCTTATTTATAACATACAATAGAACCTTCTAGATTTGTAATATTCTAGGAATATCTTTTCCTAATTAATAGCAACATTAAAACCTCTCATAAAACCTAAATAGCAAATTACCATTTATCTTGACCTTTCTTAAATATGTCACTAATTAATGTTTCCTATTAAAAACCAAGTTTATTTTCAACAATACGATGCATGCATGGGCTAAGTGTATTACATGACATTCCTCTCAATTTACCATTAAAAAAAATGGAAATAATCACATTAGAAATGTAATCATACAAAGTTCAGCGTCACCATACAAAAGAAATGAAAATTATAAAAACTGGTTTTTAATTATTATTTTTTCCCTTTTTCTAAGAAATTGAGAAGTATGCATCATGCTATGTGGCAAGTGCTTCCCATAATCTACTTAAAGTAAATACCTGCCAAGTCTTGATTCTTAATCCATTAGTTGTTCCTTTCAACTGGGCGGTATCAATAGTCACGTCAGATACAAAGTTTGCCTGGTTGTTTTGCCCAAGACTCCCAATACTGCGTTGTATTGTAACCCAGTAATTTTCATACCAACGCAAATATGCGCCACTTTGAAACCTCGATATTTGTTCTGTTCAAGTAAAATAAAAGTAGCGTCATACCTGATTCCGTGCCCTGGTCCACAAACTATGTTCCTTGCTTTCACTCCATGGGCTCCATCCACAATTGAAATACAGTCATCACCTTCAGAAATTCAGTGATTAGTGTGTAAAATTAGAAACCCTACAATGTCTGTAAGGCGGTTAATTTCAAAAATACCCTATATATTTACCTGTTGCAATGTTGCATTGGTCTAGAACTATGTTTTGAGTGCTTGTGATGTGAATCCCATCAGTGTTAGGGCTGGATCCGGGTGCACTTATGGCAATATACGATGCATTTACATTCGAGCATTTCTCGAATTGGAGGTGTATTTGTTGGCTATTTTTTATGTTTAGGTGTGCAATTTGCAGGTTCTTGCTTGAATAGAATGTTAATGCCTGTTAAATCAAATTTTCGAGCAGCTCATTACAAATGCAAGTGTTGATTACAATGACAGCATTTGTATATATGAATTCAAAAACTTACCGTTGGAGCAACTGTGCAGGGCTGCAAATTAAGAAAAAAAAAAAAAAAAAAACAGCCTAATGAACTGAAAATAACACTGTGTTTAGGTAAACTGAAAAGCATAACAAAGTAATTATTGTACTTTGGATTTATCAATTTTGCACGAGTTCTTCCACCAAATTTGGCCATTTCCATTGATAGTTCCTCCACCTCCTACTTGAAGATTGTTTACACTTTGGAATAATATCCAGTGCATCGTGTTTCTCCCCCAAATTGATCGGTCAGTAGGAGCCTGTATTGTCCCGCTTATCTGTAAATTTTTTCCCCATATAACTCGAGTAAAAAACTAAACATTCAAATACACGCACATATATACACACACACACATATATACTAGTTAAAACTTACAGTTACTGTGACATTTGATCTGCATGGACCAGAGAAGGTTACTGGTTTAAGAAGGTAAGTTTTCCCTGATGGCACTACCAAAGTGGCGGGAGCTGTGGAGGAACATACTTTTGACCAAGCACTCTGAAATGCCTAGAAATTTAAGATACAGATATTAATCATCACATTTTACTCAACGACATTGCACACTTTTTACTGGAATTATGCCTAAAAGCATCAACCAAGCACCCAGTCAACATTCTTATCACTTCACCATAGGAAATGTTAGCCTGATACTCCAAATACAGACATAGGCACAGCCACACATACACACTCCTAATATAAATATGACACAATATAGTTTTTGGTGGATATACAATTCTTATCATTATAGGAAATGCAAGAAGTGAATTTGATGGTAACCCTTCCAACTCCTAAGAGAAGTGCAAGCTTTTAAATTCACTCACTTTATCATTATATTGTTGCAAATTATATTACCGTACCTTAGTAGCGTCACTTCCATCGCCTTTCGCACCATAATCATCCACGTTAACATTTACTGATGTTAACTGGGAGTCGTCAAATGTATGATCTTGATCATTCACCATTTTTATGAGAATATTTTTATCAACTTCAATTGGTACTCTCTGGTTAATTATGTTATAGAAAGAAGCATCATTATTATCATTGCTCAAGCAAGAGGAGATGCAAAAGAAAAGGAAGAAGAGAGAAAGCGAAAGAAACCATTTTGATCCCATTTTCAGAATATGTGCTTGAAAACAAGAGAGAAATGCAAGTAATATGTAAAACTTAAAAGTTTTTTGTTATGGATAACAGAATATGAGATGTTTATTTATAGACTGCAGTTTAGGCCCTCTTGCTTGTATCACTTAAAATTTGATTGCGACTAAACAAAAAGTTTGACATTGATTTGGATTTTAAACTCCAAGGGAGAAGCATATAAGGTTTACGTCTCCTTGAATTTTGACGTCATTTCTTGTGATTGATTTAAGTTATTCGTGTTTGTTCCATGCATGAATGCTGCAAATTTTACCCTTTTTTTTCTCTGTATTGTGAATAAATTATGAATACTTGAGCTATTTTCATCATAAGGAAAAGCCACGATATATAGAACATAAATTTTAGGCAAAAAGTGCACCCAGTTTTTAATTACATGCCTTTTTACATTACATATATAGTAAAGACTTTTAGCTGACATCGATTTGGAGTTATCAAATTGAGAAGTATGAAGCTAAGATATGAACAAAGAGTATGTACGACACGAAAAGGGATTGAATTAATTAAAATCATGCATGAATTAAGTTAATGAAAATAAACCAAAAACCCTGTAACTTTCCCGTAGTTATTGCCACGAAGCAATGCTATAATATAAGACGTATCAATGGCTAACCGGCCTGTTATTATGTCTTTTCTCGTGAACATGAAGTTTCTTTATGTTTGATAACAGTCAGAAATGTGTGCGTATGTTTTGTTCATATCAGATAAAGACCGAAGAATGGTATATAAACACTGTGGATTTTGTACGTTAGTGATATGTGTTATGTGGTACAGAAACAGAACCAGAATTATAAATTTGAGATATCAAAGGGATTACCTAATCGTGGAGAAAATGCATGTATATCAAAGGAACACAGAATGCAAAAGCAAAACAAAACTGAATTACCCTGACTTCTTTGTTATACAGAATTAAAGAAACGCTCGTTGATATGTAAAGCGAATGATTCTACAAATATAAGCCACAGATGCAACCTTACTGACTCACACATTCACATCTATGAGATATTAAAAGGATTTAGCTTACATATGGAGAGAAAAAAAAATCATACTAGAGTCTAGATACATCTCGATGAGCATTCCAATTAATGAAAATACACCTATGTTAAAATACTATCTACATAAGACTAATGGAAATGAAGTATATGTTGTTTTATGTTGTTTTCTCGTTTTCTCAATGACACAAAAAGCATAAATAAACAAATATATGTTGTTTTCTCGTTTTCTCGGTTGAGATTCATGTTCGATAATTAGAACCACTGCAACTTTTATATGTGATGATACATGGTAGCCATCATACTCTGGTAATTAATTAATATTCCGATTATAACAAGTGATTTGATGAATTCAAATAGATAAAGCACTTAAAATCCGCAGCTTCAATGCTTTTCATTCGAGTTGTCATTGTTGATTGTCCTCATTTTGCTAATCTGGATTTAGGTAGAGGAGTTAGGTTATAGTATTTGTTAAGATTAAGCAGTTAAGACTATATATTGACCTTAAATGCAGATATCTATTCACATTCTGTGTCTTCAACATGAAGTATCTATTGCGTACATGTCATCTTGGACGCCCCACATTTAGTTTAACTAATTAAGCTGGCATAATAATTGTGATGAGAATATACGGCAGATCTATCTTGAGGTCATTGAACATCATGCAGGGCGCTACAGCTTTACATGTATATATCCAATGTTTTGTTTATACTCATTTTTGAAAGGTTGAATGATCAACAACAAACTTTTTTATTTGATTTCAACTACTAAACTCTCATTAGGAACTAATTTTTTATTCCCCCCCAATTTGTTTTTATAGATCATATACGAATTTTTCTAATTATAACAGATTATGTGACTATATTTGTAAAATGGAAAAACAATTTCTCTTTAAGTTATTTAATTTATAACAGATTATGGTACTGTACCCCACTGCTTGCTGACCCGGTTCCAACACGACTAACACAGCCTGAAAGAAGCTGCTCGTCCGCCTTGCTGCATAGACACGCAAAAGTAAACAAGTCATACAGCCAATTGTATCGGACGTTGTGGCTGCTAAAAGCATGACTTCTTGTATAATCGGCCGGCAACATTGAATGCCAAGCTTGCGCCTAGTGCATGTTTAACTGAGAAGCAAGTCGGCCATGCGATCTCACTACCTTTATGGATGTCTTCTAACAACCTGTGCTATCAGATCGACACCCATGTATGCTTCCAGCCTGTTCAACTGTGCAATCTGTACCATCCGTTCCCATTACAGTTACTATAAATACCCCATGTCATATAACATCAAAGAATTGAAAACAAGCTTGTTTTCAAGCTCAGAAATCATTCTTTAAGCAAGGAAAACCCTAAGCTCTTAAGATTAACAACTTTTTAGTCTTAAGTGTTTAATTTTTGTTGTCCTCTATAATCGTATCTAGTTGTAATAGATAAATACAACGCGGTTGATGTATGCAATTTAACCGAACCACTCTACAACTTTATTTTATTTTATTTTATTTTATTATTATTATTATTATTATTATTATTATTATTATTATTATTATTATTATTATTATTATTTTGTGAGTTTGTGTACTTATATACACATATTGATTACTTATAATCCTATGTACACATATTGGTGGTAGTAGATAAATATAATTGATAAACTCCATTAAAATCGGAAAAGCTCAAAAAGTATTATTATCACTTAATGAATCTTACAGAAGTCTCGGTCCAATGTATATACGAAATACAGTACATACAATCAAAATAATATCCGAAAGTAAAAGGCCCAATATTAAAGCCCAAAACAGAAATAGTAAACTAAACACAATATATACAAACATATGTACGTATTAACACTAACAAACTTAACATCCCCCCTCAAGATTGACTTGGAGAAAAATGAGAAAGAAGCCAATCTTGGAGCATAAAACCAATGTTGTTCAACACCCAATGGTTTAGTCATTACGTCAGCTAACTGCATAGTTGTGTTAATATGAGATAGTGCAACAAAATTGCTCTTGATATGATCCCGTATGTAGTGACAATCCATTCTTAAGTGTTTTGTTCTTTCTTGAAAAACTTCATTTTCAGCAATGTATTGTGCAGACTTGTTATCACAAAATAAAGAAATAGGCTTAGAAATATTTACCAATAATTCTAGCAACAGCCATTCTATCCAAACCACTTCACTTGTTGTTTGACTCATTGCTCTATATTCTGCCTTAGTTGAGCTTTTTGAATTAACTTTTTGCTTCTTCGTCTTCCATGAAATTAGAGAATCACCCATAAAACAGGAAAACCAGTGAGTGACTTTCCTGTGCAACTCCCTCAATCAGCATCACTATAAGCCTTAATCTGCAATCCAATGTTAGCTGCATAAAACAATCCATGATTTAAAGTACCCTACAAATACTTCAGAACATGTAATGCTGCTGAGAAACGTGGAGTCCTTGGGTCTTGCATAAACTGACTAAGTTGTTGCGCAACATATGAGATATAAGGTCTTGTTATATTCAGATAAAGTAGTTTTCCTATTAACCTTCTATATATTTCTGGGTTTGACAAATTTGTCCCTTTAATAGTACTCAGCTTCAAGACTTTTGGAAGTGGGAATGGTGCAGTCTTAGAATTTTCCATATTTGTAGAACTGATCATGTCCCATATATATTTTCTTTGATTTAAAAGAATACATTTACTTGTTCTGCTAACTTCAATTCCAAGGGAAAAAGTAAGTCCTCCAAATCCTTAATTGTAAAAGCTTGATGTAATGCCTTCTTTACTTCTGATATAACCTGAATACTTGTTCCAGTAACTAGCAAATCATCTACATAGCATACTATAATAGTGAAATCATTTCCATCAGACTTGCTAAATAATGAACAGACTTATTTGGATTAAATAAAACCAAGACTAATAAGAAAATTCTTAAGCTCTTTATTCCACTGTCTAGCAGCCTGTTTAAGACCATAAATTGACATTTTTAATTTTCATACTTGGCCAGGTTTTTCTTTTATATAACCAGGAGGAGGTCTCATGTATAACTCTTTATCAATAAAACCATGCAAAAGGCATTATTTATATCTAACTGATGTAAATGCCAACTGTATGTTGCTGCTAAAGCAATTATAATTCTAACTATTGTAAATCTAGCAACTGGACTAAAGGTATATTAAAAATCTTTACCTTTAATTTGCTTATCCCCCCTTGCTACAAATCTGGCTTTACATCTCTCAACATCTCCATTCTTCAAAAAAATTGTATTGTATACCCATTTTCTTCCTATTGTAGTCCTGTCAGATTGTAAATCCATCCCAAGTTTGATTCTTTTCCATTGCATCAATCTCTTTTTGCATTGCTTCTACCCTTATAGGATCCCCCTTTGCTTGATTGTATGACACAAGCTCTTTTGTTGACAACATTTTGCTGAGATTATTCAAAGCTTTAGAATTTAAATGTGATAATGATGGTTCTGTATAAACATTGAAACTCATAGAAGTGGATGAAGAATCATGTGGTGTAGATAATGGTTTAGTACACTAAACCTCGAAGTCTTTAAATTTGGAAGGTAGTTTTGTAGGTCTGATTGATTTTCTTCGTGGAGGAATTGGAGAAATGACAGATTCATTCTATATATTTATATCAGAACTTTGTTGTTGAAATTGAGTTGAGGAAGAAGGCTCTTCTGAATTTATATCATCGTTGTCCATGATGACAAATTGGAGGATCCTTACTCTTCTGCGCTCTCCTTCACCTAATTCTACGGGTAAATCTACCGCCCCAATTGGGGAAGTTGAAGATCGTTGAAGCCATGAATCCATCCTTCGTACAGCTTTACATCTTTCATTTCTAATTTCATTTGATCGAAAGCCTTTTTAAATAGGACTTTCTTGACTATCGCGGGTCCAATGATGGTAGTTATTACTAATGGACCGGTGCTCGGTGCTTCGACTCCAACACTCTCTTTTTCTCGAAAGACAACGTCAACGGTTGTTGTCATTTGATGTTTTACTGGTACGGTTTCTTTGAGGTTGCTACATTCCCCTATTTCTGGATGTTTGGCTGCATTAACGTACTGCTCCATTGTTCTATTACTGGACCCAGCTGGATGTGGTCCCCCAACTATGGTATTTATAATAATATTCTTTCCGTTCTACTGAGTTGTGGGCTTAGAAGCAGATTGATTTTGATTCGGGGCTTGTCCTCCTTGCCCCGTCTCATAGGGCGACCTTGTACTCATCCAACTTTCCTTTTTGAAGCAATTTTTCAATAACGTCCCTTAGATGGCAAAACTCGTTAGTAGAGTGGCCGTGAATTCCATGAAACAAACAAAATTTCCCGGTTGCGAGCTCCTTCTCAGTGGAGTCCATGGGCGAAGGTTTCTTGTATTGCATGACATTATAAGTATCTAGATAAATGTTCTCTAGAGTGTCGCTCAACGATGTGTAATTTTCGAAAGTTTGAAATCGAGGCCTTTTTCTAGAGTTGTTCTATCAATCTCTAATCTTTTTTCCACCGTTTCTATCCCAATTTTTATTTCCTACATTTTTGTTGTTGATGTTTACCTCGACCTTCCTTGAATTGTCGTCGGACTGTTTCACAACAAAATTACTTTGAATGTCTTCCCTGAAAGCACCATCATATTTTCTTTTTTGATTGGCATATATTTCCTCCCACCGCAGGCGAATATTTGTCTTTTCATAGAACGAATCCCTTGTCAATGGCAGTTTTCCAACTAGATATCCCCCGAACTCTGTGTCTGGATCGACCCCATCTATTAATGCCATCAAAGTGGTTGGCATATGTGGGTTTCTTACTTTAGTAATGCTAGGTTAAAGCGGTCTAAATACGACTTCAAAGATTGACCAGATGGCTTCTTGATTCTGGACAGTTCAATGACGCTTTTAAATTTTTGGGCATGGAGTCGGAAGTGGTTCATAAAACAATCTCTTAGTTCTTTAAAGCTTGATACCGATTGGGGAGGGAGTCGAGTGAACCACATCAACACAACATCTTCAAGATATATCGGGAAGGCTTTACATTTCACCGCGTCAGGCGGCATTCATATACCTTGCAGAGCTCATCAAATGTTGTCTTGGATCGGTTCTTCCTCCATATCGATCCATTTGTGGAAGATTAAATCATCAGGGAAAATAGAAGTCCAGGATGTCATCGGTGAATGAGGTGTGGCTACGTTCAATACCCCAGTCTTCATTGGTGTAATGTCGGCTATCAGCCATGATCTGGCGCATCATCGCTTCTACCTCGGTATTGGTTAAAGTTAGTTCAGGATCCACACTCCTAGTTCTTCTAACAGGCCATGTTCCTATATCGGGTGAAGTTCTTTAGTTCTGGGCTACAGCCGAACTTCCTTGCCCTCTACGATCCCGGTCGTTCACAGGACGATTGGACTGGAGAAGTTGTCCTTGAGTAGGATTAGTGATGTTGGGATCTCTGGGAAGGACGTCAGATCCTCGCATTGATAAAAGTATTGGTTCTCTTAGGCTAGGGTCATTAGGTCCGAGAACACGGGTCGCGTCCTCGTGAGATCCCAATGATGAAATGCTAACTAGTCAAGATTCTCGGGCCTTTCATATGGCCTGCTCCGACGTAGACGATCTTCGTATGAAGATGATGAATGATCCGTAGTAAGAAGATAAGTTAGAGAGGGAGTTCCTCATCTACAAAGTTCACTTATTTCCCTACTCATAGCTTTCATGTTTTCTCGCATAAGAGCGCTATCGCGTTTATGGACCTCTAAAGCAGCCCTGGTGTTATCTAGCATATCGAGTAAGCACGAGAAATGAATGTGTGTGACGGGTGCAGAAGGAGTAGGATGATTACTTGTTGTCGTGGCTGGCATTGGAGCATCTACAGGAGCTCGAGTAAAAGTACCAGCCTCTTCCATATTTGGTTCGGATCGAGCCACCACTGCATCTACGGTTCGGATCGGGGGGTACTACCAGGAATGTTTAGGTTTCCAGTTCGGTTCGGGTTTGTATCTTCCGCTCGGTTCGGACTGTCGACTTCGGATTAGATCGGTGATGCTCTCCCGGACCGGTTCGGTCCTGAACTTTGTCCCCTCTATCTGGTGACAACCAAGGCTTGTTGATCTTCACCCATCTCGTTTTTCCGAGCAACTTGTGGTTCTTTTCCTTTTGCTTTAGTCATGAAATCCAATTCTTTTGAGATTTAACCAAAGAAAGCTTCAAAGATACTAGAAAAATGGAATAACTCATTCAGATTTGGGAATCCAAATAGTAGAACAATAATCCAAAGCATTGAAAATTCAAAGTTCTCAGTAAAAGAACCAAAATGTTAGATCCAAAAGTGGTTCTAACACCCAATTGAATGATAATTCTAAGAAAAAGAAAAAGAAAAACGACAAGAACACACGATTTATAGTGGTTCGGCCTTAAAAAGCGTACATTCACTTTATACTTCTTTGATTGATGATCTGAATACAAATACAATGCTAATTCTCACTCATTCTCACTTATACAATTGATATTCTCTCTTTAATTTCTAGAATTGTACTCCAAAAGTTTGGACGTAATATGAATGAAGCAAAGAAATTCAGTGGTTAAGGAGTTTGAGTTGATAATTTGCCAAAAAAGATCCCTCAAAATGGTGCTTTGTGGGGATATTTATAGGCTTAAACTCGGTCCGGTTCGAAGGCCATGTAGGGTCCATCCAGCACGTTTCGGGCTCGGGTGCTACAAGATGAGGACAACACATTGAGAACATTAGATAGTGGAATGTAACCACTCCGGATTTGAAGGAAAGTGGGGTGTAACTGTTGTAGTTTTAACCCTCGGTTCAGATCGGTTGAGAGAATAGGGTTCGGATAGGACACTTGCATACTGAACCGACCCAAGCAAGTTATCTGGAATTGATCTTCTTAGCTTATGCGTAACAGAGAGAGGGGCTCAGTTTGAGGGGACCAATCCGATCTGGATCCCTGCTGTTCATTCTTCTCTTGAACACATCCATCAGTTAATTCTTTAGCATTGTGTAGCCTAACCACAAAGTAGGCTAACACATTTGATGTCTCTTATAAGCATCAGAATGCTTATTCTAAACGATTTGTCTTCATGGTTGCTTTCAAATTCATCCAGACCCATAATATCTCATTATGGTTCAATTATCACTAAACAATATACTAAATTTTCATTCAAAATACACGAATTCGTCAAAAACACCTAGTTTCCATCAATCCTCGATTAATCGTTAGTCCGTCTAACGGTTTTTACGATCTTGATTACTCCATAATTTCCATGCAACCATTTGTTAAAAATAACTTTCAAGCTCCATTGGTAACTAGTAGCTAAAAATAATCTTCGATGCCCTACTCACCGGAACTAGGCATAGCCCATGCTTACCGCCTAACGTTTTTTTTACGATCGCAATTACTCCACAATTTCCATGCAACCGTTTGTTAAAAAAACTTTCAAGCTCCACTGGGAACTAGTTGTTAAGAATAAGCTTCGATGCCCCATTCACTAGAACTAGACATAGGTCAAAATACAACGTAACTAAACTGTATCTTGCTAGCGCTCTCGCGGTTTGCTCTACCCCTATTTTCCATGGTCGAATGTATATAAACATGCATACAATTAATAATCAGTATGCTATGTTTTCTCCTCCTACAATTAATAATCAATAGTTTACCTTATCCTAACATGATATCATTTACACAAGGTTCTTATTAGATCTAACATTTGATACCGAATCCAGTGCCCATATATAGTCAACTAATGTTTTTGGAAAAGCAAATCTTCTGTACCTAAAATCTTATGTTTCCTTGTACTCAACCAATCAGCACTCCCTATTTTAAATTTTTTGCAATTAAGCCAGAGATTAAAAAAGTGTTTAACTGCAAAAAGGTGGAATTCAAGAGGTCATGATTGGTTGGAAGCAGGGAGATAGGAGATTTTAGGTAAGGAGATTTCATTTCTGTTTTTGGATAGACATTGTAGTCTGTTGATAGGAAGATAGGGGATTTTAGGTGAGAGGATTGTAAGGGGTGATCAATCCCTTTTAGCGGAAAAACCTGAATAGGTTCTTGCAATGATGTGATAAAACAAACAAGTTGAAATGAATTTAAATCTCAATTCACAGAAAAAATAAAGGCAACAGAGAACACACAAATTTATAGTGGTTCCAGTATCGCGAGATAGTGTACGTCCACTTCATTGGAGAAGATATTTTATTAATATTCAAGAGATTACAGAGTTTTTAAAGTAGAGCAAAAGAAATGAAGAATACAAATGTTCTCACATATCATGTCATAGCATCCTCTGTGTCTTTCTTTATATAAAGGAAAACGTTTCTTGGGGATGAATTAATTTGATTTATGTAAATAATCAAATCATGGAAGGCTAATATTCCCATTAATTTGATTGTCATATGATTGATTGATAACTTCCTATTTTCTCCATCAATCAATCCTTTTTCCAGTTTTTTTCTTTCCATTTCTTTTTCATGAAACATGGCAGCAAATTAGATGGTGAATATCTCCAATATCCCTTATTCATTAATATTCCTTCCATTTCTTTCCATTCATTTTTGGCACAAAACGGGTAACGAAATTACCACGAATATCTCCAAAAATCTAATTGATATTTGGAAATATTGTATCACCAAATTCCAGTAATCTCCACCTTGATACAATATCTCATGCAACCTAGATACTTCAATGTAAATGCTATCCAATGAGTTCCTGCAAAATCCACCCCTCATTGCACTTTGTTAGTGAACTACGGCAAGGCCACCGCCCACCAACAAAGTGTTGGAAGCATTCAAAAAAACAAGGTAGACATTGTGCAACCAACTCCTATCTCTTTATACAAGAAGAATACCATATCTTCTCTTGACTTCAACTAAGTCACTCTCTTCCCTATTGTGCCACCATGTGGCACCTAGCACTTCATCAAGTGAATCAAGTTCGAGCAATGCTCGAACTTAGTAGCAGGTAATGCCTTCGTAAATATGTCTGTTGCATTTTCATTTGTGTGAATCTTCTGAAAACGAACTAACTTCTCCTCATTCATAAAGATCTGGAAAGACTCTCTTACCTCTATAAGCTTTGTTCTAGAACTAAAAGCCAGATTTTCAGCTAAATGAATTGCACTTTGACTGTCACAATTCACCAAACAAGCATCTTGCATGAGGCCTAAATCACACAATAACTTCTTCAAATAAAGTTCCTCCTTAATTGCCTCAACTGCAGCTATCAACTCTGCCTCTGTAGTAGAAAAAAAACTATAGTTTACAACCTCGCTCTCCAACTAATAGTTGTTCCTCCAAGTGTGAACACATAGCCTGAGGTTGACTTCCTTCTATCTCTATTTCCAGCATAGTCTGAATCACAGAATCCAACCAAGTTGAAATCCTTATTTCTGCCGTAAAAAACAAACCCATAATCTGATGTTCCTCTAAGATATCTAAAAATGTTCTTCACTGCCGCCCAATGCGATTTTTCTGAATTTGCCATATATCTACTAATTAATCCAACAGCTTGAGCAATGTCAGGTCTAGTGCACACTATAGCATACATCAAGCTACCTACTGCACTGGCATAAGACACCTTCTTCATATAGGCCTTGTCCTTTTCTGAAAGCTGTATATGCGAAGGCATGGGTGTACTGATAGCCTTTGCACCATCCATGCTAAAATGAGCAAGCACCTTTTGAATACATTCATTTTGAGTAAGTCTCAAATCTCCAAGCTTTCTATCTCTTTGGATTTCCATCCCCAAAATTTTCTTTGCTTCTCCAAGGTCTTTCATATCGAATTCCGCTTTTATTTTCAACTTCAACGCATCAATTTCATCTTTATCCTTGGAAGCACTCAAAATATCATCCACATACAAAAGTAAATACACCCAATTATTATTCTTTAAATGCTTGAAATAAACACATGCATCTTTAGTACTACGATTAAAACCATATGAAAGAATAAAAGAATCAAACCTTTTGTACCATTGTTTAGGAGACTATTTTAGACATTAAAGAGATTTCTTCAACTTGCATACCCAATTTGACTTTCCATCTACAATAAATCCTTTTGGCTGCTTCATGTAAATTGTTTCCTCTAAATCACCATGCAAGAAAGCGGTCTTCACATCAAGTTGTTCTAACTCCAAATCATAAGCGGCAACTATTGCAAGTAGGATTCGAATTAAACTTTTTCTAACAACCGAAGCAAATATTTCATCATATTATAACCCCTTTCTTTGTGAAAACCCTTTGGCTACTAATCTTGCCTTGTATCTACCATCATCTTTTACCTTGAACACCCACTTGCAACCTATGGCTCGGCTTCATTGAGGTAGTGGTACCAAATCCCAAGTCTTGTTCTTTTGCAAAGTCTAAATCTCCTCTTCCACAACGCAATTCCACTTCGAGTTGTCACACGACTACATGGCTTCTTCAAGGCTCAATGGTACATCATGAATTACATGTAAAGCATACTCAAACTGATCATCAAGGCTCAAATTTGCATACTGCCAATCTCCATATCTAATTGGAGCTCTCTTTGGTCTCTTACTAGCCAGAATGACTATATCGCCCGACTCTCCTTCAGCTCCACCTTGAGCTGAATCATCTCTAGCTTCATGACCATCACCATCACTACTAAAGGAAATCTGTGGACTATCATGTGATGTATCATCAACGACTCCACCACTATTATCAATAGTGATAGCTCTATTTCGGGTTTTGAAAACTGGGAATCTCGGTCTTTTCAACATTCTCATCAACTGAGTCTAAACCCTCTGATAAACCTTCCAAAGGTTTGAACATAGCTGACTCATTAAAAGTTAAATGTCTGGAATGTATAACATTCTTCGTAATTGGATTCCAAATTCTATATCCTTTTACGCCATCTGTTTAGCCAAGAAAAACACATTTGGAGGCCCTAGGCTCCAATTTGTCATGTCCTGTATTATGGACATAAACTGGACATCCAAATATATGAAAATAACTTAATAAAGTGTTTTTACCTCCCCATACCTCATTTGGAATCTTCCAATCAATGGCTGAGCATGAAATCCGATTAATAATATGTGCTGCAATCGAAACAGCTTCAGCCCAAAAACCCTTAGACACACCCGCAGTCAATATCAAGCAACGGGCCTTTTCAAGTAGAGTCCTATTCATTCTCTCAGCAACCCAATTGGATTGCGGATCACCAGGTGTAGTAAAATGTCTTCTAATATCAAGCTGTCTGCAGTAGTCGAGGAACTCTTTGGAGACATATTCGTCACCATTGTTGGGTCTAAGAATCTTCAATTTCTTTCCTGTTTGGTTTTCAACAAGAGCCAATCAAACCTTAAACTTCTCAAATACTTCTGACTTAGCTTTCATTACATACACCTGAACCTTGCGTGATTAGTCATCAATGAAGGAAACAAAATAATACGCTCCACCAATAGAAGCTGTAGAGCATGGCCTCCAAACATCTGAATGCACATAATCAAGTACCCTCATAGAAGTATGCACGCCATCACCAAAAGAAACTCTGGTTTGCTTTGCCAATACACACTCCTTGCAAAAGTCCGACTTGTTAAAGATTTCTCCCTTGATCTTTTTCTTCTTACGAAGCAACTCTAAGTTCTTCTCCGAAGTATGACCTAATCACATATGCCAAAGCTTGGTAGCATCCAAACTTTTAGAACTATCGACTCCAACACATAATTCTCCATGGACAGTGATACCCATTAGCAAATACAGATTTCGCACCGTAACTCCCTTGATCAATACAAGTGCCTCTCTAGAAACTCTCAAACTGAAACGACCCAAACTAGCCCGTTCAGGAAAGCCCGAATTGAGTTGAGAATACGACAAATCAGAACACAAACAGAAGAATATTCATTTCTTACTACAACAATTACATCAGAATACAACAATATAACAGAGAATGAATAAATGTTATACATCAGAAAAATATCAGAGATTTAAATTACATTAGCAGCGGAAAAATAATACATAACACAACTGAAACAGATACACGGATACAGAGCTTTCCGAATATATCTCCAGTTGTAAACCAGGATCATATAAGAATAAATCTGCAAAACCAAAACTACTAGATGCCCATGTGGAAAATAAGGGCACCTAGAGTTTAGGTTAAAACAATAAACTCCGGGTCAGTCATGTGACTGATGTGAGAACTAAAACATTTATTTAAAACTTTACTTTAAAATAAAGTAAATCAAGGATCACGCTGTATAACACGGAACGGGTTTCCTCCCAAGGATACCAATGCCTAAACAAACAACGCATTGCTTTATGGAAAAATGAAACTATAATAAGACTCAGCTCCCATCACAGAATGCAACGCAAGCGGAGGATAGAGCTTTACCTTATAATAGCAAAATATGCTTGGTACGTTCAAAAAAAATATCATTTTGATACTATTATAGTGTAAAGTATACGAAAACAACTTCAAATATAAATGTATCAATCATAGACGGCATAGTGTCTCATCCCACTATGTCGCCATATTAGGCTCTACAAATAAAACCGAATATCACGTATTGGAAATTGGATTTTCGTCATGAGTCTCGGCAAGGGATTTACTCCTAGCCGCTTGGAGACACTCTAGCAAATGCCTTGGGATTGCACACTCTGGGCAATTCCTCGATCCTCCAAGGCCGGTCCTCTCTTACATTTGAGGGTTGGCAATTTCTAAACACATGTTTCCCTATCCTATAGGACCTATCCATTGGATCCATAGTAATCGATATATCTGAGGCGCCTCGCAATCCAAAAACCACATAGGTAAAAATAATAAATGTCTGGGCTCCATACCATGACACTACCCATGGCTAGAAAGAAACATCATGTCCTCCTTAGGTCCCTTATCCAATTTTTGACTCATACTGAGGTGTGAGGCTCGTGGATTAACGCTATACACAAAGCTATGCTATATTAAAGCCGTGCTTTGATCATCAACCACAAGACTCTGTTTTTCAATAGAAGTCTTCACTACACCAAAAGGGAAAATTAGATACATTTGATTTTCTTGATTTGAAACACCATTATAGTGCTGTCAGGCTTAATACACTTTTAAAGTATTTCTTTTTGTAATTAAGCGTTCCTAAGTTATTTTATTAATTTTTTTAATGAAAACATTTTGTCCTCAAAACGTAACAGTTTGGAGGCCCGCGTTAGTAAAATAATCCATCTATCTCTATACCGTTCCAATTCCCAAAAAATCTATACAGCCGAAAATATTCCAATCAAAGGATTACCGTTCCAAAAGACCTAATCGGCCATTTCTCTAGGTCAATTTAAATCGTCTCTTCAAATTACTTCTTTTATGTCGAGCATCCATCCTTTAACTGAGCATCCTTCATCAGGCTCGATCTTCTTACGCGGCACGTGCTCATCGATCTAATCCAAAAAACCTAAGGTAATATATATAAACTGCAATAAAATTTGATTTCTTCAGCTATGTAGATTTGGATGATGATTTCTTCTACCATGGTTTCTTTTTGTAACTCTATTTGATATTTTATCATATTGGTTCTAATTAGAACGTGGATATTATATAAAAAAAGAAGTAATGAATTAGTTGTTTCTTTCGGTTGAATTTCCTTTCAATACGTCTGTCCGAATTAAAAAGGAATCTTCGGCTAGCATCGTTACATTTGTGTTGCTTTATCCTTTAGAGAATGATGTTTTTGATAATAGTTTATTTGGAGCTACCTCGACAATTGCAAGTAATTATCAGTAGTTTTTTATTTGGGATGAGTCGCCTGAATCTTATAAGCTGCCATCACTAATTTCAGTATCTTGCCTAAGGCAGAAAATAGATGGCGAAATTCTATTATGGAAAAGAAAACCTGCCTTTCTACTGTTACAGAAGACTTTCTGTACTTACTTTTGATTATATGCTATATATTCTCTGGTTGTTCTTTTGGCGATAGGTGGAGATATTTGGTTTGATTTTTTTTTTTTGAAAGTTCTCTAGTGTTGATGTTGTTTGAGTCATATTGTAAGATGTTGATGTTGTTTGAGTCATATTGTAAGATGTTGATGTTGTTTGAGTCATATTGTAAGATACCAGGGAAGGTTTTATCAGAGACATCTTAAGTGTGTATTGTGGTTGGTGATGAAGAAGTAGGCAATATGTGTTCGCCTAATGTTTGAATCTCAACTGTGTTGCGTGTCGCTATGACGATGCTTTGATCAGAACGCTAGAGTCGTATGTTTTTTGTTGCAGTATATTTGATCTTTTGTGCATTTCTCTAATGCAAGTAATATTAAAGAGAATCTTAGTAGTACCAAAAGAAAAGGTGATTTGCTGATGACTAGTGCAAATATGTAAAACATTAATCAATTTTACTTGGCAAAATCTATTTCCGCCCCATTAATTTCCTTTCCCACCCAATCAGTTTAAAAAAAGAACAAACACCCCACATTTTCCCGTTGACACCCCCATTGTCTTACCATATTACCCTTGTTCATAAAAAACACACTTCAAAAAATAAGCGTCTTCCTCCTCAACCAACCCCCTTCAAAACCTAAATTTACTCATTTCGCCTTAAAAATTAGCTTCTTCCATAAATTAATATGTCAAACTATTTGCCAATGTCAAACTATTTTGACAGCAATTGTGCCATTTACTATCAAGTAGCTGACAGCATGTTAACCTATTATGCCATTTACTATCTTGCGTTTGTACCAATAAATAGCATTGCTAATAGCATTTACTATCAAGTTGAAGTTTAATTCTTGTTCATGTATGTCTTGTTTATGTATGCCATTTGCTATCAAGTTGAAGTTTAATTTTTACTGAGGAATCACAGTCTAGTTCATCCCTGCTTTATCATTCAGCTCTATAGTAGAACGTGAGGAACCATGTTACATGCAGACGTGGTTATAGCTGACAACAACGAGATTGGCGGGTAAAGTTGTTACTAATATACTGTCGTTTAAAGGGTAAAGTTGTCATTTAAAATTGAAATGTTTTGATGGGGTGGCAAAAGAAATTAACAGGGTGGGAACAAAATTTGCCATTTTATTTACCATAAACTTGGAAATATCTAATATCATGTAGCAACGGATACGGCGTATGGGGTTGATTAAACTTCGGACTTTGGAAATATCATAAATCTGCCTAGTTCCCTTGAATAACTTACTAAAATATAAGCTTACACTTCACACTGTTAATTGATATATAACTATGTACACATTGGTGATGCTTTTAGCATTTAACAAAAGAAAATGCAGACTATAAATAAGGAGCGCTACATCAATAAGTTTTCTATTTTCTTATGACTTCCTTATTTTGAATTGTATACATCCTACAGGAGGGCTACATCTTCATGTGCAAAACAGCGTACAACAGAGAGCAAAACCATTAAGTTGTTTAATTTGAAAAATTCATATTCGAGTGAGTGAAAATTACACAATTATTGATAACATATAATGAGTGGTTGTCTAATTGAAAAGTCCAAAATTTCCGCTAATCAAGTGTCAAATAGAAGTGCTTGCATGTATTATTAGGAAATTTATTCATATGTGTACTAATTAACAATGCATGAAACAACACAGTGTATGCCATGCTTGCACTAATTTACAATATGCATCGCTTCACTGTTTATGATTTTTTGTGTTACACTTTCAACGGGATCCTATGCTTTTTGATTCCTCTCTCTCATCAGTGTGCTATTCTTTTTTGGATTTTAGTTTTACTGCGTATGGCACCCAACGTCCGTTAATGTCACTCACAAAGGGAATGCATTAAGTTTCGTGAAGCATTTAAGTAAACAGAACAGAAACATTACAAGATAGATATAAATTTTTTGCAGCGGAATAAAAACAACTTTTATTAATCATATAGCATGGTTACACCATACGTCTGAAAATATATAAACTTTGTTCATCATTAAAACTTCTGTCTTGTACTTTAAATATCAGAGTACAATAATAAAGAAAGCATAATCCCCAAATCATAAGCCATAGTAATAAAGATAGAACCTTGAGCAATACATCTAGAAGCTCCAAGCAAGATGATAGCAGAATCCTGACTAAGCCTGAGAATTCCCTCCCTTGAGAACCGGGGGGAGAAATGGAAGAAAGAAGGAGAAACAAAAAGGGTAAGACATAAAGTTTGGCGAATCTAGTTACTTTTAGCTAGTAAATAAATAAAAGTAACATGATAGGCATATAAAGTGGAAAAGGGAAACCATACAATAACAGGTGTGACAAGGCAGAGAGGTTAAGGTGTAAATGCTTCTAATGATTCTTCTGCACCATTACTAGTATAATAAAGATGAGATGATCACTTCCACTATAAGTTGGTAGACTTAGGGCATACAACCGAGTATACCCTAACCACTACTCTAATCGACCGGCTCCATACTTTGTAGATATCCCATGCTGGCCCCACATTAGGGGGTATCAGTTCCCTAAAGTAGCAACTCAAGATGTGCACAGGCATACCTACTGGTGTCACGATCGTCTTGTCCCCCGCCGCCCGGCCCATGCACGCACATGTCCCCGGTCGGTTTGCGCCGTTTACACCACCCGTCACATTTTGGATCTCTTATAATCAATCAGTAAGTGTGCACCTCCTCCGTCAAGTACGGAGGTCTTTACTTGATACCACTTCGGGAACTGACTGAAGTTAGCCCTACACAATATGATAGAAGCTCTCCCCTTTGTCTTGTAACCCCACTAGATTTTCTACTGACTATGTATACCCTAAAAGGGTGATCTTTAATTATATAGCCCTATACTAGTTATGTATACCCTAAAGAGTGATCTTTAATTACATAACTCCCAAACAATATGAAACAAGCTCTCCCCTTTGTCTTGTATCCCCACTAGGCTGTCCAATGACTATGTATACCCTAAAGGGTGTTCTTTAATTACATAGCCCTATACCAGTTGTGTATGCCCTAAAGGGTGATCTTTAATTACATAACTCTATAATGATTATGTTTGTGGGCCTATATATACAAATATTACCCACCAACCCAAGATGTACATAACCCTCCCATTGATTCAAGCATGTTTATATTATGGTTAAGTTTGTGGGCCTATATATACTAATATTACCCATCTACCCACGATTTACTTAACCCTCCCACTTTGTTTAATCAAGTTTACTTAACCTCAACTTAAGCCTAAGTTCACACAATCCCTATGGATTTGATTTGGTTAAATATTCCAATTCATTATCATGTCCATTTATGGTTTATAATGGGCTAGATCTCCCACATTAAGCCAACAACATGTGGATGCTGGATATGCCGGTCGGTTCCGGGCAGTCTTATTCCACAGTTGGGCTTAACCTCGTGTCTTAGCCTAATTCGTATTTACGTACTTAGACCTCCCACATTAGGTTCAACATTAGTGGTTGTTGGATATGCCGGTCGGGTCCGGGCAAACTTCCGCCACCAATGTAACCTAACTTCGTGTCATAAGTACAATTACAATTCTTAATTGTAATTACTAAACATTCAATTTCTGATTTATTTATTTATAAATTATTCCTTTCCTTTTATAGGTGTCAATACCTATTTTAATGATAATTTGAATTACATATCGATTCAAATAAAGATTACATGCCAATTATAAATCCCTTTACCCCCATTCCCTTAACTAACGTACTCGCACGTATTTTGGTGGCATCTAGGCTATAAAGTAGCCTAGCCATAACAATGAGAAGGGAATATGATAAAGGTGATAATTTCAACACATATTGACATAACATACTGACATGATAACAAAGGGAAAGAACATGTAATTATCATAACGGTGTGGATTTATAAAACTGATAATTTGTGGCAATTCCTAAAATATCAAATCAAGCATAATGAGATCTTAATGTCTCCAAATTGGATCTAGCATAATTAGGGTGACATGAAGATGGATTCATATGTAAAGTTCACAACAGATCTAGATTGATCACAATAAGGGGATTCATATAAACAACCAGATCCAACTGTCCAATTGAGTAAATGTAACATGTCCAGTTTACAATAGATCTAGATTTAACATTAGGTGTCCAATTACCTAGATCTAGCATAGTAAGGGTGACATAGCAACATGTTTAGATCAAAAGGTAGATTAACATGAAGGTCTAGATCCAAATAGCGTCCCAATTTTCCAAACTAATAGATGTACTTCTCAAAACATGGTTACAAGTCAAGATCCATATAAACATCATAATCGAATCACCACAATTATATTAGATCTAAGGAATTAGATTTGTCATGACATAAGATAAAATTTCATATTAACACAAAATCATACTTTACAACATAACCAATTCATTGTCTGTCAAACCATACTTTTATTTATCTAAACCTAAAAGTAATCTAGAAACTCACAGCGTTAGGTTTAGAGATTTGAGAAAGACTGGATCTAGAATTTGATTTGCTAAGAAGTTGTTGTCGAAATTATGATCTTCTAATTTGACTTGATGGAGAAGAAAGGCTAGTCTTAATTTAGATTAGAGCAACATGGAGGCGCCACGGATGAAAACAATGAGATTAGGGTTAGGTTAGGTGTTTATTTATAGGTGTATTCAGACTTTTAGATTAGATCAGGAGCCATAGGAATCGTCATTTCATCCGACCAATAGAAAATAGCCATGTTACCAAAAAAACAATCATTAACCAATAAAAATGCACCATGTATGCAACATGATGCGCAACAGCAGGGTGTTGACACCCACACGTCATATATATATATATATATATATATATATATATATATATATATATATATATATATATATATATATTATTTTCAACCATTTTTCCAATTAATCCTCCAATTAACCCTTTTCACACTAAACCGCTTTTTAATTGAACTGCGTTCACACTAAGCCACTTTTTAGCCGTTCCCCTAAAACAAAAATAGGGCGTTGGCGGAGATCGAACTTTGTACACCTTGTATGCAAATCACATGCTCTAACCAACTGGGCTACTTAGTCTTCTGTTAAGAAGACTTAGGACAATGGTATCCATTATTCTTTTATCATTCCTCTTTTTTTCATGTTTTGTTGCAATATTTAATTAAAAGATATCTTTTTCATTCTAAATCGGTTTTCTGCAAACCAAAGGTCTAAATTGATTAGAAAATCGCTACGAACGCAATGACGCTAATTTCGTGACCAAATTCTTGAAGCTCTTCAAATTTTCCTTTTTATTTCTATTTAATTGTCCGCATGCATTTATTCGCATTTCTTGTATTGCATTTAGTTTCTTTTATTAATCTTTTTCCTTCATTTCGCTACTTGAACTTATTACATGCAATGTTATTGTCATTATTTAACTTTTCTCTTAAATATATCTATGTATATAATATATATACATATTTCCACATTTTTAATTTCATTAAAAATGTGGGGTGTTACATTCTCCCCACTTAAAGGATTTCGTCCCTGAAATCTCTAAGTTGAGAAGAATGTATCCTACCGTCCATCATCCATCTAGTCATCCATCATCCACAAGCATCCATTGTCCTTAAAAGATTTATAATGCTCTTATGAATATATGCATAGGTGTGTGTATATGTACCAATACTAATGCGAAGATCAAACGTTCTACTGATTCAGTTGACCTCCATAATGCAATGTATGTTAGTGCCATGAATCCAGCATGTATGCAAATAATCCTATTATAACATGTAAGTTCTATATGTGTGCACACTCATTCGTCCAAATGCAACATCCATATGATGATACATCCACGAGGAAAAAGAAAAATGCCCACACATCCATATGTAGTATGAGAGTGATTGAGCCGATCTAGTGCCTAATGTGTGTGTATATGAATCCACAGGCAACCACTAGCAAACACTTGCATCCACTTGCATCCATCAAACATAACATGTCTCAAACACATGTTTACATCCAAAGGTTCCCTATCTAAAGCTCGAAGATTCGATTGATAAGACACAGACGAATGATAGAAACAAGTAAAAAAGCTTTGGAAAAAGAATAGTCTCCCAAGTCGCATCCTCGCTCTTCTCTACTTTTACTTCCTTCCGCATGTTTGGCTCCACTTCGTTGTACTCCATTTTATCGCCACTTGGATGAATAGTCATCTTAGAATGATGGGCTTCCTCATGGACTGTCTTTAATTGGTTTCCCATCCTGATATGATTCACCTATCAAACCTCTTCCCAAGTAGCTCACTTACTTGCTTATCAAGTTCCCTATTTTCTTTTAGGAGTCACATATCGTACAGGCAATGCAACTGGCTTTGCATTATCCACCAAGTATATTTGAAAACCAAACTCGTGCCTTAGGGTAAACCCCGAACCTCATCAAAAACATTAGAATAACCTCGGACTATTAGAACAAACTGCAAATCATCGATAGATGCATCAAGACACTCTAGGAAACTTGTAACACCCCACATCCGTTAGTGTCACTCACAAAGGAATGCACTAAGTTCTGTGGAGCATTTAGGGTAAAAGATGCAGATAAATTACAAGACAGACAGAAATTAAACAGCGGAAAATAAAACTTTGCTTTATTGATAAAATAGTTTGTACAACGATTTCTTTATAATATCAGAGTATCATCTGTCTTACAAAATAAAGAAGCATAAAAATACATTTATATTCCCCAATGTAGCAAGAACCAGCCATAGCATCTGAAAAGAGAATCCAAGCAAAACTTCGACAAATCTTCAAGCTGGGAAAGAGTGACAGTCCAACTTAACCTGAGCTATACTATTCCCTCCTTTACTACCTGGGGGGGAACGGAAGAAAAGAAGACGAAAGAAAAACAGAGTCAGACATAAAGCCTGAGTAAGTTCAGTAACTTCTAGCATGTGAACATGGAAAAACAAAACGACATGAATTAACTGAATACAAGATAACACCATGATGATAGGGTTGGCAAGATTTGACAAGATAATCACAAGATATGCTTAGATAAGATAAACTGGATATGCTCAAATACTTTCGCCGCTTCGCTATTTCCTTGTTATACTGGTTTCTATATCTCTGCACCACCTAACTAGTGTCCCAACTAGTAACGATAACGTGATCCCAATCCCTGTAGTTTCCATTGCCTTCAGGCATACATTTATTATTTATTACCTAGATCTAATCTAGGGTTTTCTATCAAGTGCTTTCTAGATTCAACTAGAGTTTACACTATCTGCTGAATGCTTCTCGGATTCAGGGTTTATGCCACCTAGTCCAACTAGGGATTATGCTACCTGTCGAACGATGCCCCCAAGTGTAGGACACACTACCTAGAGTGGTATATGTTCCTATACTTCCCCACGCATGTATCGCGAATCGCTATCGCTTGTCTAGATGCACATGTCCTGTAATGTGCAGCCCGAGTCCTGTGGCAGGGCCAATCAAGGAATACAGAACTCGCTCGGGAGCTTTCAGATATCTGCCGATGCCGATGCTAAGGTCTGTTTTTGTTCCAGTGGCTATGGTCCCACTTGACCCCTCCCTCAACTAATGAAAGGCACACCTTGAAAAATGAGAACTATACGCAGGCCCCCGGTGCCCCACTATCCTATGGCCATCCTCACCCATAACTAGATAGCAAGTATATGGTCTTTTGGAGTTCTCCACCTTTCCGCTTCACGTATCTCGATTGACTGAAGATGGATGGTAGACGACGAGTTGCTATCACAGGGCTACCGTTTTTCTCGCTGAATCACGCCGGTCCATCCTAGTCTTTAGTTTGTCATATATTGCAACCAAGGCATACCCTTGGTTCTTCTACCGCAGACCTTAACCTCTGTGAGCCCAGGAGGATCATCTGCAACCTCACAGAGGGATACCAAGAGTACCCTCACGTCCCCTCGAAGCCTTGGGCTTCGTAACCCAATTCGTTGGAGCCTTCACAGACGGACATTCGCTCCTTCCCGTGTTATACTAAGGATTACTACTTAGTTCTACTAACTAAGGTTTACCACCTAGTTTCTAGATCGTTGTTTTCTTAACTAAGGTTTACTACTTAGCTCCTTTTAACTAAGGTTTACTACTTAGTTCTCTTTCCCGTCAAATTTGGATTGGTTAAGTGTCATTAGTCATTTCAAGCTAACTTAACCCTCTTCATTTATCCTGTTAAACTGGTTAAGTGTTATCAGTAATTTCATGTTAACTTAACCCTATCACAAACCAAGTTATATTGGTTAAGTATTTCTCATTACTTAACCCTACCCGTTCATCCTGTATTGGTTAAGTGTTCCTTCTTAACCTAACCTTGCCCGTTTGTTTTAACTAACATGTTATTAATGGTTAAGTATTATCACTTCATGTTTTAGACTTAACCCTATTCCTTTATCACAATCTGATGGTTAAGTGTTCAAGTTTACTTAACCCTACGGTCTAGCCCAGCTAACATATCAAATTGGCTAAGTATATTCGATTTTACTTAACCCCAACCTCTAGTCTAGTTAACATGTAAATTTCCCCACCTTCTAGTTAACATATTAATTTGGCTAAGTGTTTTCTAAGTTACTTAATCCCTACAAACCTTGTCTTGTTACCATGTTAATTTTGGTTAAGTGTCCCTATGGACTTAGCCCTCCCATTCTAGCTTAACTGTGTTAAGTTGGTTAAGTGTTCCTATGGACTTAACCCTCCCATTCTAGCTTAACTGTGTTAGGTGTCTGTATGAACCTAACCCCACCCACCGGTCTGGTTATCATGTTGAATTGGTTAAGTGTCTTAGTTAACTTAACCCTACCATTCTTGTTCTAGCTTTAACTAAATAAATTAAAGCCGCTACCGCTCACATTAGACAGATATTGTTGCGATTACTGGATGTGCTGGTTGGTTCCGGGCAGGTTTACATCGCAACTCAGTCTAACCTCGGGTTAGGCCTACTCGTGTTTTCTTAGTTCAAAGGGTTTTGATTAAATTTCAAATCAGGTTTTGAATGTAACCATCCCGTCCGTCGAATCAGTTAGGGATAGCCAGGGAGAGCAGGAAACTTGTATTTTCCAAACCCAAGCCTAGACACTATCCTCTCTGTCACCCTAGAACTTTTTGGTGTATTATTAAAAGAGATGTCGTTAATAAACCTTTAATTTGTCTAAATTCACATTTTTCTCATTTAGGACAAATCCTATAAGTAAATTATTCCTAATTTACTTATTTCATAATTTCTCTTTTAATGTAAATTGTCAACATTCATTCTTATGGCCCATTTTCCCCTCTATATCATATTTATGCTTTTTGGTATGTAAACTATACCAAATTAAATGTCGCTAACCATGATTTTACTAAACCTGACGACTTACTCCCAACTATGGCCAATTTCCAATTTATGCCAATATACTTATCATACCAATTTAGCTAATCCAATTCTGATTTAACATTCTAATTACAGTTTATGTCAAACTAGACTTATTATTCTAGTTCACAATTCATGTAAATGCTAGATTTACAAGTCAATACTAGATTCAAATTACCCATCCTATAATTCATGTCAAATTTATCCAATTTGCATTTCTATGAACATGCCATAATACATGTTCCCAATTTATGCCAATTTCCAAGTTCAAAACTACATTTTTAGTAAATTCGTATTCCCACCGTTCGTATAATCGTGATTCAATCTAGATTATAGATAAATCTAGATTCGTAGAAAATAGGGAATAAACCAAAGATGCTATGCAAAAGATAGACATAATAACTGGCATAAAAAGGGTTGAATAACGATGTAGGTTCAAGAACATGGGTAGACCTAACTTAATAGGTAAATTCCCAAGGCCTAAAACCAAAGAAAACCAAGAATAGACAGAATAGAGACGTAGGTTCAAGAACATGGGTAGACCTAACTTAATAGGTAAATTCCCATGGTCTAAACCGAAGAAAACCAATAATAGGCAGAATAGAGAATCAGGTTTAGACCTAATTTCACAGTCACAAGACTTAAGCAACACTTTCCTAGTCATGAATCATAGGTGTTTAGTCACAGTTGTCCTTGTTATGTCATAGGCAGTAGTTTATATTTCCTAACCAAAGGCATAAGCTTGTATTCATAGTCAAAGGAAATAATTCTCATAGTCACAGTCACAGTCATAAGCAATGTCCATAGTCATAGGAAATGTTCATAGTCATAGGCAATGTTCATAGTCAAAGAGGCATATGGTTCTAAGGTCCATAGTTTCATAGTCACAGTCTTATTTGTCCTCGAATCATAACAGTTCTTAATTAGGTCCAAAGAAATAGGCACTGATTCGAATAGAAAGAATTGGCATACTCTTTTATTCCTTTAATTTCATGTCATGAAAAGAGAAACGTTCAAATCTAAGAAGTAACTGACTTACAGAAATTAGATTAGATTCGTAGAAAAACAGTCGTTGAAGTCGTTTGAATCTTCACTTGAAATCCTAGCTTGACTTGAACCTCTTCTTGAAAGTTTTGAGCAGCATTTCCTCGTCTTGATTTATTATATATATTATTTTACTCACTTATTTATTCATTTCTCAGAGGCAGCATAAGGAAAGAAAAGAATTGTGAATAGAGAAGGAGACCAGGGCTGTTTATATAGTTTAGAAGTCAACGAATCTGGTCAGAATGGCGTCCGGATACAGAGGAACAAACCAGGTTCAGAAAACCGGAAAAAGCGAGGGGGGGGGGTCGACCCCCAGGTTGACTACCCAGTCGACCTGGGTGCCTTGGGCGGGAAAATTCCCGCCCAGCCCAATCTGGGTCTATTTTTCGAATTTAAACTCGTTTTCTGACCTGTTTTTAAATTTGAACTTCGCTGAATCTTCCGGAGGCCATATCTTCCTCATACAGACTCCGATTTACGCAAACTGGACTCGTTTTCATGCAGAATTCCGAGACGAACGTAATGGCGCAGCCCGTTTCCCTTGATTTTGATTTTAATATTCAATTCTGTCTTGATTTGTGAATCTTAGTGTTACAGAATTACGGGGTGTTACACTCTCCCCCACATAAAAGGATTTCGTCCCCGAAATCTTCATGTTAGGAAGAATGTGTCCTACCATCCAATCACCCATCTACTCAACCATTCAATCACAGGCATTCATTGTCCTTAGAAAGATTTCTAATGCTTACATGTTCATATGCATAGTGTTTGTATATGTCTTTATCTAATGCAAAATCAGGCGGTCTACTGATTCAGTTGACCTCCTTAATGCAAATCATGTCAGTGCCATGCGTCCAATCATGTATGCAAGCATCTCTAGTCATGTAAATACTACATGCGTGCACAGCCATTCATCCATATGCAACATCCATATGATAACATATCAAGTTCAACTTACAAACAAATACATATCTTTAAATGCAATATGAAAGCGTCCGAACTTGATCTAGTGCCTAATACGTATGCATATGCATTCACGAGCAACCGTTAGCAACCACTTGCAACCATCAACCATAACATGTTTCAAATACATGTTTACATCCATTGGCTTCTACCTAAGGATCGAAGATACGACCTAGAGGATATACTTTGGAAAGAGAGAAACAATTATGCGTAAAGCTCCTAAAAGAAAGAAATCGAGGATGCACCCTTAAGGAAAAGGGTATGATGCTAGTATCTAGCCTTCTTGAGCTTTACTCCACTGTATCCTAACTAATTTAACTTCACGATTGTGAAGTTTCTGACCTCCATTTCCAAAATAAACAGATGTCAATTACGGTACCAAGTGTATGTACTAAGATGATTAGAGGTCTCCCTCTTATCCACCATGTCATAACTATAAAGGTCGAAAGGTTACTACATGCTTTTTAGAGTGCCTGCCACAACTATTCATCTCTCACGCAAACCATCCTAGTCGAATTCGACATTCCTCAAGTACAAGCCCCAAAGGCCTAAACCAATATCAGACAAGCACCCAAGGAATATCTCCTCCAAATTTAGACGATCTACGTGAGATGATATAAGCAAACTCGATAGCTATTCTCAAATCCCTACTAACCAAAATAATAAACTGGTCGGACCACCAATTGGATTTGAGACTCTAGTGGGATCTTTCTACTATACAAGTACTATGGTGCAGAGACTCAACTATGGAAGTTGATATGAACAAATGCGAAGTGCTAAAACCAAAGGAAAGAGTATGAACAGCAAAACTAGACTCTTCCAACAGAACTTTACTACCTTTCTCCTAGGTACGCTTGGTGGTGAAGGTATGTACTTGCCCTTCTGAAAATCTTGCCCTTATCCTTAACTATATGCCCCTATCATACCCTAGTAAAGATACTTCCTCTTGTCTTAGGTTTTATAATTTTCTTCCTCCTTCGTGAGCTAAATCTACATCCATGAATTCCTCATCCTAGTGTTGTGCTCCTCCTCATCCTCTTCCGTGTGTAGTCATGTCGACAAATCTCTCGAAAGCTGCTTCCATCGTACAAAAAACCCTATAGGCTTGAAAGAAAACTGGTCGTAGGTGAAACTTCTACGGTTATAGATGGAAGTTCGGGCACTATTTTTCCCATCGATGAGGTTACCTCCTAGAAAGCCAGGAGCCCCAGAGACTCAAGAAAGAAGGAGACAAGAATTCAAACAGAGGAAGAGAAGATAATGCGTATGGCTTTGGGGAATATGCCTTTAAAACAAATCTTTTCTTTTGAAAATGCTTCTTTTAAAACCGTTTTGAAAGTAATTTTTCAAATCCTTTATCTGATCTGGTAACCTTCAGCTCTGATACCATGTGTAACACCCCACATCCGTTAGTGTCACTCACAAAGGGAATGCACTAAGTTCTGTGGAGCATTTAGGGTAAAAGATGTAGATAAATTACAAGACAGACATAAATTAAACAGCGGAAAAAAAACTTTGCTTTATTGATAAAATAGTTTGTACAACGATTTCTTTATAATATCAGAGTATCATATGTCTTACAAAATAAAGAAGCATAAAAATACATTTATATTCCACAATGTAGCAAGAACCAGCCATAGCATCTGAAAAGAGAATCCAAGCAAAACTTCGACAAATCTTCAAGCTGGGAAAGAGTGACAGTTTAACTTAACCTAAGCTATACTATTCCCTCCTTTACTACCTGGGGGGGGGGGGGGACGGAAGAAAAGAAGACGAAAAAAAAACAGAGTCAGACATAAAGCCTGAGTAAGTTCAGTAACTTCTAGCATGTGAACATGGAAAAACAAAACGACATGAATTAACTGAATACAAGATAACACCATGATGGTAGGGTTAGCAAGATTTGACAAGATAATCAAAAGATATGCTAAGATAAGATAAACTGGATATGCTCTAATACTTTCGCCGCTTCGCTATTTCCTTGTTATACTGGTTTCTATATCTCTGCACCACCTAACTAGTGTCCCAACTAGTAACGATAACGTGATCCCAATCCCTGTAGTTTCCATTGCCTTCAGGCATACATTTATTATTTATTACCTAGATCTAATCTTGGGTTTTCTATCAAGTGCTTTCTAGATTCAACTAGAGTTTACGCTATCTGCTGAACGCTTCTCGGATTCAGGGTTTATGCCACCTAGTCCAACTAGGGATTATGCTACCTGTCGAACGATGCCCCCAAGTGTAGGACACACAACCTAGAGTGGTATATGTTCCTATACTTCCCCACGCATGTATCGCGAATCGCTATCGCTTGTCTAGATTCACATGTCCTGTAATGTGCAGCCCGAGTCCTGTGGCAGGGCAAATCAAGGAATACAGAACTTGGTTGGGAGCTTTCAGATATCTGCCGATGCAGATGCTAAGGTCTGTTTTTGTTCCAGTGGCTATGGTCCCACTTGACCCCTCCCTCAACTAATGAAAGGCATACCTTGAAAAATGAGAACTATACGCAGGCCCCCGGTGCCCCACTATGCTATGGCCATCCTCACCCATAACTAGATAGCAAGTATATGGCCTTTTGGAGTTCTCCGCCTTTCCGCTTCACGTATCTCGATTGACTGAAGAAGGATGGTAGACGACGAGCTGCTATCACAGGGCTACCGTTTTTCTCGCCGAATCACGCCGGTCCATCCTAGTCTTTAGGTTGCCATATATTGCAACCAAGGCATACCCTTGGTTCTTCTACCGCAGACCTTAACATCTGTGAGCCCAAGAGGATCATCTGCAGCCTCACAGAGGGATACCAAGAGTACCCCCACGTTCCCTCGAAGCCTCGGGCTTCGTAACCCAATTCATTGGAGCCTTCACAGACGGACATTCGCTCCTTCCCGTTTTATACTAAGGATTACTACTTAGTTCTACTAACTAAGGTTTACCACTTAGTTTCCAGAATCGTTGTTTTCTTAACTAAGGTTTACTACTTAGCTCCTTTTAACTAAGGTTTACTACTTAGTTCTCTTTCCCGTCAAATTTGGATTGGTTAAGTGTCATTAGTCAATTCAAGCTAACTTAACCCTCTTCATTTATCCTGTTAAACTGGTTAAGTGTTATCAGTAATTTCATGTTGACTTAACCCTATCACAAACCAAGTTATATTGGCTAAGTATTTCTCATTACTTAACCTTACCCGTTCATCCTGTATTGGTTAAGTGTTCCTTCTTAACCTAACCTTGCCCGTCTGTTTTAACTAACATGTTATTAATGGTTAAGTATTATCACTTCATGTTTTAGACTTAACCCTATTCCTTTATCACAATCTGATGGTTAAGTGTTCAAGTTTACTTAACCCTACGGTCTAGCCCAGCTAACATATCAAATTGGCTAAGTATATTAGATTTTACTTATCCCCAACCTCTAGTCTAGTTAACATGTAAATTTCCCCACCTTCTTGTTAACATGTTAATTTGGCTAAGTGTTTTCTTAGTTACTTAACCCCTACAAACCTTGTCTTGTTACCATGTTAAGTTATGTTAAGTGTCCCTATGGACTTAGCCCTCCCATTCTAGCTTAACTGTGTTAAGTTGGTTAAGTGTTCCTATGGACTTAACCCTCCCATTCTAGCTTAACTGTGTTAGGTGTCTGTATGAACCTAACCCCACCCACCGGTCTGGTTATCATGTTGAATTGGTTAGGTGTCTTAGTTAACTTAACACTACCATTCTTGTTCTAGCTTTAACTAAATAAATTAAAGCCGCTACCACTCACATTAGACAGATATTGTTGCGATTACTGGATGTGCCGGTTGGTTCCAGGCAGGTTTACATCGCAACTCAGTCTAACCTCGGGTTAGGCCTACTCGTGTTTTCTTAGTTCAAAGGGTTTTGATTAAATTTCAAATTAGATTTTGAATGTAACCATCCCGTCCATCGGATCAGTTAGGGATAACCAGGGAGAGCATGAAACTTGTATTTTCCAAACCCAAGCCTAGACACTATCCTCTCTGTCACCCTAGAACTTTCTGGTGTATTATTAAAAGAGATGTCGTTAATAAACCTTTAATTTGTCTAAATTCACATTTTTCTCATTTAGGACAAATCCTATAAGTAAATTATTCCTAATTTACTTATTTCATAATTTCTCTTTTAATGTAAATTGTCAACATTCATTCTTATGGCCCATTTTCCCCTCTATATCATATTTATGCTTTTTGGTATGTAAACTATACCAAATTAAATGTCGCTAACCATGATTTTACGAAACCTGACGATTTACTCCCAGTTATGGCCAATTTCCAATTTATGCCAAGATACTTATCATACCAATTTAGCTAATCCAATTCTGATTTAACATTCTAATTACATTTTATGTCAAACTAGACTTATTATTCTAGTTCACAATTCATGTATATGCTAGATTTACAAGTCAATACTAGATTCAAATTACCTATTCTATAATTCATGTCAAATTTATCCAATTTGCATTTCTATGAACATGCCATAATACTTGTTCCCAATTTATGCCAATTTCCAAGTTAAAAACTACGTTTTTAGTAAATTTTCTTATTTTGCCCAAATCGTATTCCCACCGTTCGTATAATCGTGATTCAATCTAGATTATAGATAAATCTAGATTCGTAGAAAATAGGGAATGAACCAAATATGCTATGCAAAAGATAGACATAATAACTGGCATAAAAAGGGTTGAATAACGACGTAGGTTCAAGAACATGGGTAGACCTAACTTAATAGGTAAATTCCCAAGGTCTAAAACCAAAGAAAACCAAGAATAGACAGAATAGAGACGTAGATTCAAGAACATGGGTAGACCTAACTTAATAGGTAAATTCCCAAGGTCTAAAACCGAAGAAAACCAAGAATAGACAGAATAGAGAATCAGGTTTAGACCCAATTTCACAGTCACAAGACTTAAGCAACACTTTCCTAGTCATGAATCATAGGTCTTTAGTCACAGTTGTCCTTGTTATGTCATAGGTAGTAGTTTATATTTCCTAACCAAAGGCATAAGCTTGTATTCATAGTCAAAGGAAATAATTCTCATAGTCACAGTCATAGTCATAGGCAATGTCCATAGTCATAGGCAATGTTCATAGTCATAGGCAATGTTCATAGTCAAAGAGGCATATGGTGCTAAGGTCCATAGTTTCATAGTCAGTCTTATTTGTCCTCGAATCATAACAGTTCTTAATTAGGTCCAAAGAAATAGGCACTGATTCGAATTGAAAGAATTGGCATACTCTTTTATTCCTTTAATTTCATGTCACGAAAAGTGAAACATTCATATCTAAGAAGTAACTGACTTACATAAATTAGATTAGATTCGTAGAAAAACAGTCGTTGCAGTCGTTTGAATCTTCACTTGAAATCCTAGCTTAACTTGAACCTCTTCTTGAAAGTCTTGAGCAGCATTTCCTCATCTTGATTTATTATATATATTATTTTACTCACTTATTTATTCATTTCTCGGAGGCAGCATAAGGATTGAAAAGAATTGTGAATAGAGAAGGAGATCAGGGTTGTTTATAAGGTGTAGAAGTCAACGAATCTGGTCAGAATGGCGTTCGGATATAGAGGAACGAACCAGGTTCAGAAAACTGGAAAAAGCGGGGGGGGGGGGGGGGGGGTCGACCCCCAGGTCGACTACCCAGTCGACCTGGGTGCCTTGGGCGGGAAAATTCCCGCCCAGCCCAATCTAGGTCTGTTTTTCGAATTTGAACTCGTTTTCTGACCTGTTTTGAAATTTGAACTTCGCTATATCTTCCTCATACGGACTCCGATTTATGCAAACTCGAACTCGTTTTCATGCAAAATTCCGAGACGAACGTAATGACGCAGCCCATTTCTCTTGATTTTGAATTTAATATTTAATTATGCTTTGATTTGTGAATCTTAGTGTTACAGAATTACGGGGTGTTACAAAACTAAGCATAACCGATCCTTGTGGGTCACAAGAAATTTCGAGGGTCCCCCAATGACAAGTTTGAAGATTAACGACCCTCCTCTCACCGCCCAGAATGGCCTCATATGTGGTAAGCCAACCCATCCCTAGAATCAACCCTTACCCCATGAAAAAGGATGTGCGTCGCACTCAAACTCAACGCCTAACACAGATATTCTCAAACCCCGACAAATCACGGATAAATGAGCCAAACCACCAATGGGGTTTGAGACAATAATGGGATCCACTACCATATTAGTAATTAAGTGCAGAGATTCAACTACAGAACTAGATACGAACGAATGCGAATGCGCCAGAATCGAAAAGAGTTCTGACCAGTTGGTTGGAAAGAGAAATCAAAACCTTCCATGTAAATTTCCATACCTCTATCTGGTGTACTGGCCACGAGAGCATTCGCTTGCCCTCAAGAGGTTCCTGTCCTTTGACATTGCCCTTTCTTCCTTGGGCACTCCCCCATAATAGTGTCCAACCTCTCCACAAACGAAGCAAGCATTCTTCCTTTTCCTGCAGTCCTTGGCCAAGTGACCCTCTTGTCCACAACTATGGCACTTCCCCTTATCCTTAGCCTTGTCATTTTTTTCCGCCCTTCTTCTGTTGTTGTTGTTGTCATTTCTTGGGCCATACCTTTTTCTCATCCTTGTGTTGTGCCCCTTAGCCCTAACTTCCTTATACTCCTTTTTACCCATGTTTGTGTAACAAGCTAACAAGCCTTTTGAAAGGTGCCTTCAACACACGGAAATCCTTACGAAGCTCGAGAAAATTAACTGCAGGTGAAACCACTGTGGCTGCGGATGGAGGTTGTAACACCCCGCCTCCGCTAGGGTCACTCGCAAAGGAATGCACTAGCTTTAGAGGGGCATTATTGGTAAACATGCACAGAAATATCACAAGACAGAACATATATAAATAGCGGAAGTAAAATCAAACTTTCATAACATGAATAAATAAGGTCTAAAGCCTTTTACATCAGAGTACATCAAAACCTATCTTGCAATAGTAAAGAAGCATAAAGACTTTTTAATAAATTATTCCCCAAGTAAATCAGTAAAGTAGCCATAGCCAAGAGAAGTCCAAGCCATCCATGATGACCTTCAAGCAGAAGAAGTCCGAACTAAACAGCATTGTTTCCTCCCTGAAACCTGGGGGGGGGGGGAACGGAAGAAAGGAGGCGAAACAAAACGGGTCAGTCAAAAAGACTGAGTAAGTCCTATCTACTTCCAGTATAAAAACAGGTAAAGGTAACATGACATGCATAAACTGAAAGTAAACATAAGGATAACTACAAGATAGATAAACCAGGATAGCCGGTTGAACTACTGCGGCAAGGTAAAATAAGGTATCATGATATACTACGGTGTTATGATAAGTCAAGGTATCACATCGTCAGATTTCTATCGAGTACATTATCCCAAGGTATCTACCCCGTCTAACATCCCACGGTATCTATTATGTATATTCTTCCTAGTTCTAACATGTATATTTGCTCTGCACCTCTCGTACTAGTATCCCTACCCGCGTCATGTGTTAACCATGAATGTCCCTTGCCCCATGTCATGAAATGGTCCATGTCAACCTAATATATCGCATATATAGGTTACTCAAATCATATGTTTCTTTCCATGTATATAAGTTCAGTCCTTTGCCGTACTTCGTACGGGCTTCCTCATGTCGTATTATCCTTGAAACCGTTTGGGTTGTCACCCTTGTTCTAGCTAGGCTCTTCCATATGAATCATCGTTTGAACTACTAGGACTTACGCCACCTAGCACCAGTAGGGATTACGCTTACCTATTGCACGCTTTCGTATTTCGGTTTGGGTTAAACCACCTAGGCCACTAGGGATTACGCTAACCCTCAACCGCGCCCTTTTTCCCACGCATTCATCGTGAATCGTTTTTCTATAACTGTATGCACATGCATCACATCGTGCCATCCGAGTCCTGTCACAGGGCAATACCAGAAATACAGGACTCGGTCGGGAGCTTTAGATTTATCTGCCGATGCAGATACTAAGGTCTGCTTTTCTACACGTGGCTATGGTCCCACGAGACCCCTCCCTCAACTAATGAAAGGCAACACAAGAGAAAATCTTGCATGAGAACTACACTCCGGCCAGCCCAAATCGTACGGCCTACCTCACCCATAATTAGATAGCAATTATGGTCTGTTGGGTGTTCCCTGCCTTTCCGTACGTACACGCTTGACTCAAAATGGTAGATGATCGACGAACTTGCTATCTCGGGCACCTTATGTATTCGTCGACTCACTGCTATCCACCCCAGTCTTTAGGTCGCTCGCATAGCAACCAAGGCATATTCTTGGTTCTTCTACCGCAGACCTCAACCTCTCGTGAGCCTAGTATAATGACCTGGCAGCTCACAAAGGGATCCCAAGAATATCCTCACGTTCCCCGAAGCCGCTGCTTCGTTACCCAGTCCGTTGGAGCCTTTATCTAAATCAGATAGCCTGCTCCTTCACGCATACTTAAACGTTGACCTAACGTATCGGGTTACTAATCTATCAAAGAAATGGTCCAAATTTCCTTGACTAAGAATTATTACTTAGTTTCCCTTAACTAAGGTTTACCACTTAGCCTTATCTCCATAATCCTTGTTAACTATGGTTATTTACCTAATCCTCCGAATTAGGGTTTACCTAATGGGTTAAGTGTCACTTAAGTTCATAACTTAGCCCGTCTACAAACCATGTCAAAATTGGCTAAGTATCCAAGTCCAAGACTTAACCCTACAAACCATGTGTCAAGTTGGCTAAGTATATTAAGCAATCCATAACTTAACCTCGTCTAATTATCATTTTAGATTGGTTAATTATATAAATTAACTTGACCTTGTCAAATTACCGAGTCAAATCGGTCAAGCGTATTCAAGTGATTCGTGACTTAGCCTTATCATGTTTTCACGTTAGATTGGTTAAGTTTAGATTAACTTAACCTCATCAAATTAACGAGTTGGATTGGTTAAGTATAGGTCACTTAACCTCATCAAATTAACGAGTTGGATTGGTTAAGTATAGGTCACTTAACCTCATCAAATTAACGAGTTGGATTGGTTAAGTATATGTCACTTAACCTCATCAAATTAACGAGTTAAATTAGTTAAGTGTTTAACTTAACCCCATTAAATTACTAAGTTGGATTAATTAAGTCTAGGCTAACTTAATCCCATCCGATTACCATGTTTAGATTAGTTAAGCCTAATCTTAACCCCATCCATTAACTGTATTATACGGTTAAGTGTCATTAAGAAAATTTACTTAACCTTATCACGTTATCGTGTTGGATTGATTAAGTGTTGGTTAACTTAATCCCGTCCACTAGTCGTATAAAAATGGTCAAGTGTCATTAGGCAAATCAAGTTACTTAACCTACCCAAGCTTATCATGTTTTGTTAAGTATCATTAGCCTAATCAAATTACTTAACCCATTTGTCCATATAATATTTGGTTAAGCCTCATTAATCAAATTAACTTAACCCTATTATGTGGCATTAATTTAATTAATGCACCCTCAACCTCTCACATTAGACCTTGTTGGGGTTACTAGTTAAGCCGGGCGGGTCCGGGTAGATTTACACCACAACCTAGTCTAACCTCGGGTCTTAAGCGCGACATGACCAACTTCTCACATTGGGTCCTATTGTTTGCAACTACTAGTTAGGCCGGTCGGTTCCGGGTAGTTTTACGTTGCAAACTCAACCCAACCTCGAGTTGGCCATACTTATATTATCTAAGTTCATCATGTTTCCAAAACATGTTACAAGTTTTCAAGCATTTGGGTAGACCTAACTTAATAGGTAAATTCCCAAAGGGTAGACCTAACTTAATAGGTAAATTCCCAAGCTCATGTTTTTATGCATACTTACATGTCAACTTCCATGTCATCTTTCAAGTCATATTTTCAAGTATAAACACATGTTCATGTTTATCTAACTACCCAAAATCGTGTTTTCCCAATGCAAGCAAAGCGAGTCAACATAGTAAGGATACTATGTCACATATTGGTCTCAAAACATGCATGATGCCAAAAAGGGCTTGGCTTCCACATGCATAACATCATAAAGGGATTGGCCATAAACATGCATAGTGTCATAAGGTAATTTGGCCACAAACATACATATTATCAAAAGGGGTTTGGCCATAAACATGCACAACTTAAAAAGGGGGGATTGGCCACGAGCATGCACAATCTCATAAAGGATTTGGCCACAAACTTGCATGTTAGCATAAGGGGTTTGGGTTCATAAACATGCATAAGCCCCAAAATCTTGTCTTAGCCAATGTTTCACACGTAAAGTGGTTCCTAAAGGTTCATGCTAGCATTTCATGCATAAAGATCCAAACTTGCAAGTTAAACTAGGTTATGCATCGCATGAGAGGCATGATTAAGTCACTCACATGGCCTAAGATCATAAATATGAACACAAGAGGCATGGTAAGGTTCATATAGGTTCGCATAATCATGTTTAGCCTCATTTTAACCCATGTCATTATCAAAACTACCGTTTCCATCTAAAAGTAGCTAGAACTTACATAGTTAGGCCTAGGGAAAGGAGCATGAATCATCTTGGCTAAGAAAGGTGCCTCCTTTGTAGAAGAATCGTCATGGAACTCGCATAGCAATGTTGATTTGGCCTTGATTTGGTGTAGCAAGCTTGCACCCTTTGATTTGAACTTGATTTGGATGCATAGGCTCTAGGGATTTGAGATGGAGGCCATGATCAAAATTGATTTTGGCAGCATTTAGTTGCTAGGTTTGATTTTTAGGGATTTAGGTTAGGTTTAGGGTCTTTTTATAGAGGTTAGGATAGTTTTAGGCCCTTAGATTAACCCTAGGATAGATTAGGACCATCAGATCCCGGAAGTTTCCAGAATCAGCCCAAGAACAAGACCAGGTGAGCCAAACAGGTGCACCAGGCAACTTGCCCCGGCCACCCGCTGTCAACAGGCAAGTCGACAGGGCTGTCGACTTGGTCTTGGCCCAAGTCGACATGCCTGTCGACATGGCCTAGGCGGGGAAACTTCCCGCCTAGCCCCAGATCTGATTTCCAAAACTGTTTTCCGAAATTCAAATTCCCAGAAATCTTCTTTGGGCCTTTAACGGGTCATACGGACTCTGATTCTCGAAAACTCGGACTCTATTTCGCGTATTTTTCCGAGACGAACGCAATGGCACAGACCGTTTCACTTGATTCAGAATTTATAATTTAATTCTGTCTTGATTCTTGATTTAACGTGTTATCGAAAAATACGGGTTGTTACATTCTCCCCACCTTTTAGGATTTCGTCCCCGAAATCTCCAAGTTAGGAAGAACATATCCTACCATCCATCATCCACCTACTCAAAACATCATCCACAAGCAACCATTGTCCTTAGATGATTTCTAATGCTGTATGAATATATGCAAAACGTGTGTGTACATGTTCCTTAGCTAATGCTAATGATCAGGCCTGAAAAATCTTTTGAATGCAAAAATATGTTTAGTGCTATGAATCCATCATGTATGCAAATAGTCCTAGTCATATATGCGTGCACAAACATTCAACCATATGCAACATCCGCATGATAACACATTCAATTTCATCCATAAACAAGTATAAATACTCGTGCATATGCAATATGAAATGTGACCGAGTCGAGCTAATATCTAATGTAAATTCGTGCATCCACGAGCAACCACTTGCAACCATTTGCAACCATATCAATCATAACATGTTTCAAATACATGTTTACATCCATAGGGTTCTACCTAAGATTCCCTGAAACAGGGTCGAGAAGATAAAAAGGACAAACTCCTTACGGGGTTTGTAACAGAAAATAGGACCGAGAGGATGTCCACAAAAGATAGCCTACAAGTAAGCTCTACAGAAATCAGGGATCAAGAATATACTCCCAAAAAGAGATATCATGCGCGTATCTAGTCTTTGACCATCAAAGTCGTACTTCCTTGTGCCTTGACCGTCTTTGTGATTCCGTAGCTTCTTATTTCTTGTTTCCATAACATGAGCTGGAACTCATTCCTTCGTCGCCTCTCGTTCCACTTGCACTTATCTTTTTTTTTCTAAAATACTTGACGCAAACATGACTGCGTACTCATGATCTCATGCAAGCTTTTCCAAAATTCACTAATGAATCTCGGACCTCGTACCACAAGGTATACCACATAAAGGAACTTTCTCTTGAAAGTAAACAGATGCCAACTAGGTTATCAAGCGCACTTACTAAGGTGATTTCTATAACCCATGCATAAGTGAAATAAACCATCCGTCTTATCGGCGGACACCACTCGATTGGGCTTCCAATTTCCCATAAAGGCATCAAGGGATTCTAAGTAACTAACCATGACCGAACCCAAAAGGTTACACGAGACTTCGAGGGTTAGTCAAGAGTCCAACTACCCTTCTATCAAAACCGAGAGTGGCACCCCTTACTGGATAACCACTTCATCCCTAGAATCCATCCATAACCGAGGCATGTCATTCTCAAATCCAAAACAAGTCATGAGTAAATGGACCGATCTTCCAATAGGACTTGAGACAAAACGGGATCCTCTACTACGCTAGTACTAAGGTGTAGAGACTCAACTACCGAAGCAGACTTAAGTGATACGAACAACGAAGTCCTAACGGGATGATAGAGAAGAAAAGCTAAACCTTTGACAAGATCGTTACCCTCCTTCCGAGGTACTCTAGAAATGAGAGCATACTACTGCCCTCCAAATGATCTTGTCCCTGTTCCATGATACTTAACTATCTATCCCGTTTCACTATGCCAAAGGTACCCTCTCGTCATGGGTTTCATTGTTCATCTTTCTCCCTCCTTTGAGGACTAAGCCATACCAACAAGTTGCTCATCCTTAAGCTCGTATCCTTTATCCTTCTTTCTCACGATCCTTTCTTATAACGCGGTCACTGGTCTCTCGAGAACCACCTCCATCGTATGGAAAACACTTTCGTAGGTAGAAAAGACTAGTCGCAGTTAAAACTACTGTGACTACAGATGGAGGAAAGAAAGGAAAAGAGACTCAATCAAGGAAACAAGGATAGTGCTAATGGCCTTTGGGGAATAGCCTTTTTCTTTTAAAAGAAAATTATCGTGAAAAATGCTTCTTTGTAAACAGTTTTCAAATAGTTTTCAGAAGGTCTTTAAAAACTTTTGCCCAGTCTGGTAACCTTCTGCTCTGATACCAAATGTAACACCCCGCCTCCGCTAGGGTCACTCGCAAAGGAATGCACTAGATTTAGAGGGGCATTATTGGTAAACATGCACAGAAATATCACAAGACAGAACATATATAAATAGCGGAAGTAAAATCAAACTTTCATAACATGAATAATTTATTAAAAAGTCTTTATGCTTCTTTACTATTGCAAGACAGGTTTTGATGTACTCTGATGTAAAAGGCTTTAGACCTTATTTATTCATGTTATGAAAGTTTGATTTTACTTCCGCTATTTATATATGTTCTGTCTTGTGATATTTATGTGCATGTTTACCAATAATGCCCCTCTAAAGCTAGTGCATTCCTTTGCGAGTGACCCTAGCGGAGGCGGGGTGTTACAGAGGTTAGGCACTTCGTTGCCCTTCGACATGTGCTAAACATGCCTACGGCATCATGGCGAAATGAGGACACCTTTTGAGAAGAATCGGCTCCCCAGACAAAAAGGAAAAAAGGAACCAAATGGAGAATCGAGAGAAATTACATATGGCTTTGGGGATTTTTTTTTCAAAATAGGCTTTTCTTTTGAATATACTTTCTTTTAAAGCCTTTTTTAAAATAATTTTTGAAAACTTTATCCAATCTTGTAACCTTCAGCTCTGATACCAATGTGTCACCCCACGTCCATTGATGCCACTGACAAAGGGAACGCATTAAGTTTCGTGAAGTGTTTTAGTATATAGAACAGAAACATTATAAGACAGATATACATTTTTTGCAGCGGAATAAAACAACTTTTATTAATCATAAAGCATGGCTACACCATATGTCTGAAAATACGTAAACTCTGTTCATCATTAAAACTTCTATCTTGAACTTTAAATATCAGAGTACAATAATAAAGAAAGCATAATCCCCAAATCATAAGCCATAGTAGGAAAGATAGAACCTTGAGCAATACATCTAGAAGCTCCAAGCAAGATGATAGCAGAATCCTGACTAAGCCAGAGAATTCCCTCCCTTGAGAACTTGGGTGGAGAAATGGAAGAAAGAAGGAGAAACAGAAAGGGTAGGACATAAAGTCTGGCGAGTCTAGTTACTTTTAGCTAGTAAATAAATAAAAGTAACATGATAGGCATATAAAGTGGAAATGGGAAACCATACAATAACAGGTGTGACAAGGCAGAGAGGTTAAGCTGTAAATGCTTCTAAAGATTCTTCTGCACCATTACTAGTATAATAAAGATGAGATGATCCCTTCCACTATAAGTTGGTAGACTTAGGACATACATCCGAGTATACCCTAACCACTAACCTAATCGATTAGCTCCCTACTTTGTAGATATCCCATGCGGGCCCCACATTAGGGGGTATCACTTCCCTAAAGTAGCAACCCAAGATGTGCACATGCATACCTACTGGTGACGGTCGTCTTGTCCCGCTCCGCCCGGCCCATGCACGCACATGTCCCCGGTCGGTTTGCGCCGTCTACACCACCCATCATGTTTTGGAACTCTTATAATCAATCAGTAAGCGTGCCCCTCCTCCGCCAAATACGGAGGTCTTTACTTGATACCACTTCGGGAACTGACTGAAGTGGGCCCCACACAATATGATACAAGCTCTCCCCTTTGTCTTATATCCCCACTAGATTTTCCACTGACTATGTATACCCTAAAAGGGTGATCTTTAATCATATAGCCCTATACTAGTTATGTATACCCTAAAGGGTGATTATTAATTACATAACTCCCACACAATATGAAACAAGCTCTCCCCTTTGTCTTGTATCCCCACTAGGCTTTCCAATGACTATGTATACCCTAAAGGGTGATCTTTAATTACATAGCCCTATACCAGTTGTGTATACCCTAAGGGTGATCTTTAATTACATAACTCTATAATGGTTAAGTTTGTGGGCCTATATATACAAATATTACCCACCAACCCCAGATGTACATAACCCTCCCATTGATTCAAGCATGTTTATATAATGGTTAAGTTTGTGGGCATATATATACTAATATTACCCACCTACCCACGATTTACTTAACCCTCCCACTTTGCTTAATCAAGTTTACTTAACCTTAACTTAAGCCTAAGTTCACACAATCCCTATGGATTAGATTCGGTTAAATAGTCCAATTCATTACCATGTCCATTTATGGTTTATAATCGGATAGACCTCCCACATTAAGCCTACAACATGTGGATTCTGGATTTGCCGGTCGATTTCGGGCAGTCTTATTCCACAATTGGGCTTAACCTCGTGTCTTAGCCTAATTCGTATTTACGTACTTAGACCTCCCACATTAGGTTCAACATTAGTGGTTGTTGGATATGTCGGTCGGGTCCGGGCAGACTTCCGCCACCAATGTAACATAACCTCGTGTCATAAGTACAATTACAATTCTTAATTGTAATTACTAAACATTCCATTTTTGATTTATTTATTTATAAATTAATCCTTTCCTTTTATAGGTGTCAATACCTATTTTAGTGATAATTTGAATTACATATCAATTCAAATAAAGATTACATGCCAATTATAAATCCCTTCACCCCCGTTCCCTTAACTAACATATTCGCATGTATTTTGATGGCATCTAGGCTATAAAGTAGCCTAGCCATAACAATGAGAAGGGAATACGATAAAGGTGATAATTTCAACACATATTGACATAACATACTGGCATGATAACAAAGGGAAAGAACATGTAATTATCATAACGGTGTGGATAAATAAAACTGATAACTTGTGGCAATTCCTAAAATATCAAGTCAAGCATAATGAGATCTTAATGTCTCCTAATTGGATCTAGCATAATTAGGGTGACATAAAGATGGATTCATATGTGAAGTTCACAATAGATCTAGATTGATCACAATAATGGGATCCATATAAACAACCAGATCCAACTGTCCAATTAAATAAATGTAACATGTCAAGTTTACAATAGATCTAGATTTACCACAATAAGGAGATTCATATAAACAACTAGATCCAACTGTCCAATTGAGTAAATGTAACATGTCAACTTTACAATAGATCTAGATTTAACATTAGGTGTCCAATTACCTAGATCTAGAATAGTAAGGGTGACATAGCAACATGTTTAGATCAAAAGGTTGATTAACATGAAGGTCTAGATCCAAATAGCGTCCCAATTTTCCAAACTAATAGATGTACTTCTCATAACATGGTTACAAGTCAAGATCCATATAAACATCATAATCGAATCACCACAATTATATTAGATCTAAGGAATTAGATTTGTCATGACATAAGATAAAATTTCATATTAACACAAAATCAAACTTTACAACATATCCAATTCATTGTTTGTCAAAGCATACTTTTATTTATCTAAACATAAAAGTAATCTAGAAACTCACAACGTTAGGTTTAGAGATTGGAGAAAGAACGGATCTAGAATTTGATTTGCTAAGAAGTTGTTGTAGAAATTCTGATCTTCTAATTTGACTTGATGGAGAAGAAAGGCTAGTTTTAATTTAGATTAGAGCAGCATGGAGGCGCCATAGATGAAAACAATGAGATTAGGGTTAGGTTAGGTGTTTATTTATAGGTGTGTTCGGACCTTTAGATTAGATCAGTAGCCATAGGAATCGTTCGTTTCATCCGACCAATAGAAAATAGCCATGTTGCGAAAAAAACAATCATTAATCGATAAAAATGCGCCATGTATGCAACATGATGCACAACAACAGGGTGTTGACACCCACACGCCATATATATATATATATATATATATTCTTTTCAACCATTTTTCCAATTAATCCTTTTCACACTAAACCGCTTTTTAATTGAACTGCGTTCACACCAAGTCACTTTTTAGTGGTTCCCCTAAAACAAAAATATGGCGCTGGTGGAGATCGAACTTTGTACCTCTTGTATGCAAATCACATGCTCCAAACAACTGGGCTACTTAGTCTTCTGTTAAGAAGACTTAGGACAATGGTATCCATTATTCTTTTATCATTCCCTTTTTTTTTATGTTTTATTGTAATAATTAATTAAAAGATATCTTTTTCATTCTAAATCGGTTTTCTGCAAACCATAGGTCTAAATTGATTAGAAAATCGCTACGAATGCAATGACGCTAATTTCGTGACAAAATTCTCGATGCTCTTCAAATTTTCCTTTTTATTTCTATTTAATTGTTCGCATGCATTTATTCGCATTTCATGTATTGCATTTAATTTCCTTTATTAATCTTTTTCCTTCATTTCACTGCTTGAACTTATTACATTCAATGTTATTGTCATTATTTAATTTTTCTCTTAAATATATCTATGTATATAATATATATACATATTTCCAAATTTTCATTAAAAATGTGGGGTGTTACATTCTCCCCTACTTAAAGGATTTCGTCCTCAAAATCTCTGAGTTAAGAAGAATGTATCCTACCGTCCATTATCCATCTAGTCATCCATCATCCACAAGCATCCATTGTCCTTAAAAGATTTATAATGCTCCTATGAATATATGCATAGGTGTGTGTATATGTACCAATACTAATGCGAAGATCAGGCGGTCTACTGATTCAGTTGACCTCCATAATGCAATGTATGTTAGTGTCATGAATCCAACATGGATGCAAATAATCCTATTATAACATGTAAGTTCTATATGTGTGCACACTCATTCGTCCAAATGCAACATCCATATGATGATACATCCATGAGGAAAAAGAAAAATGCCCACACATCCATATGCAGTATGAGCGTGATTGAGACGATCTAGTGCCTAATGTGTGTATATGAATCCACAGTCAACCACTAGCAAACACTTGCATCCATCAAACATAACATGTCTCAAACACATGTTTACATCCATAGGTTCCCTATCTAAAGCTCGAAGCTTCGATCGATGGGACACAGACGAATGGTAGAAACAAGTACGAATAAAAGGCTTTGGAAAAAGAAGTTAAGAACATAGGGAAAGGGTATGAAGCATGATCTTTATTTTCAGTCTCCCAAGTCGCATCCTCGCTATCATCTCTACTTTTACTTCCTTCCGCAAGTTTGGCTCCACTTCCTCGAACTCAATTTTATCGCCACTTGGATGAATAGTCATCTTAGAATGATGGGCTTCCTCAAGGACTATCCTTAATTGGTTTCCCATCCTGATATGATTCACCTATCAAACGTCTTCCCAAGTAGATCCCTTACTTCCTTATCAAGTTCCCTATTTTCTTTTAGGAGTCACATGTCGTACAGGCAATGCAACTGGCTTTGCATTATCCACCAAGTATATTCGAAAACCAATCTCGTGCCTTGAGGTAAACCTTGAACCTCATCAAAAACATCAGAATAACCCCGGACTACTAGAACAGACAGCAAATCATCGGTATATGCATCAAGAGACTCCAAGAATCTAAGCATAACCGATCCTTGTAGGTCACAAGAAATTTCGAGGGTCCCCCATTGACAAGTTAGAAGCTTAACGACCCTCCTCTCACCGCCCAAAATGGCACCATATGTGGTAAGCCAACCCATCCCTAGAATCAACCCTTTGCCCATGAAAAAGGATGTGCGTCGCACTCAAACTCAACGCCTAACACAGATATTCTCAAACCCCGACAAATCATGGATAAATGAGCCAAACTGCCAATGGGGTTTGAGACAATAATGGGATCCACTACCATACTAGTAATTAAGTGCAGAGATTCAACTACAGAACTAGATACGAACGATTGCGAATGCGCCAGAATCGAAAAGAGTTCTGATCGGTTGATTGGAAAGAGAAATCAAAACCTTCCATGTAAACTTTCCTACCTCTATCTGGTGTACTGGCCACGAGAGCATTCGGTTGCCCTATAGAGGTTCATGTCCTTTAACATTGCCCTTGCTTCCTTGGGCACTACCCCATAATAGTGTCCAACCTCTCCACAAACGAAGAAAGCATTCTTCCTTTTCCTGCAATACTTGGCCAAGTGACCCTCTCGTCCACAACTATGGCACTTCCCTTTATCCTTAGCCTTGTCATTTTTTTTCGCCCTTCTTCTGTTGTTGTTGTAATTTCTTGGGCCATACCTTTTTCTCATCCTTGGGTTGTGCCCCTTAGCCCTAACTTCCTTATACTCCTTTTTACCCACGTTTGTGTAACAAGCTAACAAGCCTTTTGAAAGTTGCCTCCATTACATGGAAATCCTTACGAACCTCGAGAAAATTAGCCGCAGGTGAAACCACTACGGCTGCGGATGGAGGTTAGGCACTTCGTTGCCCTTCGACATGTGCTAAACATGCCTACGACATTATGTCGGAATGAGGACACCTTTCGAGATGAATCGGCTCCCCGGACAAAAAGGCAAAAAGGAATCAAGTGGAGAATCGAGAGAAATTACATATGGCTTTGGGGAATTTTTTTTCAAGATAGGCTTTTCTGTTGAATATACTTTCTTTTAAAACCTTTTTGAATTCGAAAACTTTATCCAATCTGGTAACCTTCAGCTTTGATACCAAGTGTGACACCCCACGTCCGTTAATGTCACTCACAAAGGGAATGCATTAAGTTTTGTGAATCGTTTTAGTAAATAGAATAGAAACATTATAAGACAGATATAAAATTTTTGTAGCGGAATAAAAACAGCTTTTACTAATCATAAAGCATGGTTACACCATATGTTTGAAAATACATAAACTCTGTTCATCATTAAAACTTCTGTCTTGTACTTTGAATATCAGAATACAATAATAAAGAAAGCATAATCCCCAAATCATAAGCCATAGTAGCAAAGATAGAACCTTGAGCTATACATCTAGAAGCTCCAAGCAAGATGATAGCAGAATCCTGACTAAGCCTGAGAATTCCCTCCCTTGAGAACCTGGTGGGAGAAACGAAAGAAAGAAGGAGAAACAAAAAGGGTAAGACATAAAGTCTGGCGAGTCTAGTTACTTTTAGCCTATAAATAAATAAAGAAAACATGATAGGCATATAAATTGGATAAGGGAAACCATACAATAACAGGTGTGACAAGGCAGATAGGTTAAGGTGTAAATGCTTCTAATGATTCTTCTACACCATTACTAGTATAATCAAGATGAGAAGATCCCTTCCACTATAAGTTGTTAGACTTAGGGCATACATCCGAGTATACCCTAACCACCAAACTAATTGATTGGCTCCCTACTCTGTAGATATCCTTTGCCGGCCCCATAGTAGGGGGTATCACTTCCCTAAAGTAGAAACCCAAGATGTGCACAGGCATACCTGCTGGTGTCACGGTCGTCTTGTCCCCCTCTTCCCGGCCCATGCACGCACATGTCCCCGGTCGGTTTGCGCCGTCTACACCACCCGTCACGTTTTGGATCTCTTATAATCAGTCAGTAAGTGTGCCCCTCCTCCGCCTAGTACGGAGGTCTTTACTTGTTACCACTTCGGGTTACTGACTGAAATGGGTCCCACACAATGTGATACAAGCTCTTCCATTTGTATTGTATCCCTACTAGGTTTTCCACAGACTATGTATACCCTAAAAGGGTGATCTTTATTTACATAGCTCTATACTAGTTATGTATACCCTAAAGGGTGATCTTTAATTACATAACTCCCACATAATATGATACAAGCTCTCCCCTTTGTCTTGTATCCCCACTAGGCTTTCCACTGACTATGTATACCCTAAAGGGTGATCTTTAATTTCATAGCACTATACCAGTTGTATATACCTTAAAGGGTGATCTTTAATTACATAACCCTGTAACTGTTAAGTTTATTGGCCTATATATACAAATATTACCCACCAATCCAAGATGTACTTAACCCTCCCACTGGTTCAAGCATGTTTATTTAATGGTTAAGTTTGCAGGCCTATATATACTAATATTACCCACCTACCCAAGATTTACTTAACCCTCCCACTTTGCTTAATCAAGTTTACTTGACCTCTACTTAAGTCTAGGTTCACACAATCCCTATGAATTAGATTTGGTTAAGTAGTCCAATTCATTACCATGTCCATTTATGGTTTATAATGGGCTAGACCTCTCACATTAGGCCTACAACATGTGGATGTTGGATATGTCGGTCGGTTCCGGGCAGTCTTATTCCATAGTTGGGCTTAACCTCGCGTCTTAGCCCGATTCGTATTTACGTACTTAGACCTCCCATATTAGGTTCAACATTAGTGGCTGCTGGATATGCTGGTCGGGTCCGGGCAAACTTCCGTCACCAATGTAATCTAACCTCGTGTCATAAGTACAATTACAATTCCTAATTGTAATTACTAAACATTCCATTTTTGATTTATTTATTTATAAACTAATCCTTTCCTTTTATAGGTTTCAATACATATTTTAATGATAATCTGAATTACATATCAATTCAAATAAAGATTACATGCCAATTATAAATCCCTTTTCCCCCGTTTCCTTAACTAATGTATTCACACATATTTTGGCGGCATCTAGGCTATAAAGTGGCCTAGCCATAACAATGAGAAGGGAATATGATAAAGGTAATAATTTCAACACATATTGACATAGCATACTGACATGATAACAAAGGGAAATGACATGTAATTATCATAACAGTGTGGACATATAAAACTGATAACTTGTGGCAATTCCTAAAATATCAAATCAAGCATAGTGAGACCTAAATGTATCCTAATTGGATTTAGCATAATTAGGGAGACATAAAGATGGATTCATATGTAAAGTTCACAACATACCTAGATTGATCACAATAAGGGGATTCATATAAACAACTAGATCCAACTGTCCAATTAAATAAATGTAACATGTCAAGCTTACAATAGATCTAGATTTACCACAATAAGGAGATTCATATAAACAACTAGATCCAACTGTCCAATTGAATAAATGTAACATGTCAAGTTTACAATAGATCTCGATTTAACATTAGGTGTCCATTTACCTAGATCTAGCACAGTATGAGTAACATGTTTAGACCAAAAGGCAGACTAACATAAAGGTCTAGATCCAAATAACGTCACAATTTTCCAAACTAATAGATGTACTTCCATTATAAAATGGTTCCAAGTCAAAATCCATATAAACATCATAATCAAATCACCATAGTTATATTAGATCTAAGAAATTAGATTTGTCATGACATAAGATAGAATTTCATATTAACACAAATCATACTTTGCAACATACCCAATTCATTGTCTGTCAAAGTATACTTTTATTTATCTAAACCTAAAAGTAATCTAGAAACTCACAGCGTTAGGTTTAGAGATTTGAGAAAGAACGGATCTAGAATTTGATTTGCTAAGAAGTTGTTGTAGAAATTCTGATCTTCTAATTTGACTTGATGGAGAAGAAAGGCTTGTTTTAATTTAGATTAGAGCAGCATGGAGGCGCCATGGATGAAAACAATGAGATTAGGGTTAGGTTAGGTGTTTATTTATAGGTGTATTAGGACCTTTAGATTGGATCAGGAGCCACAGGAATTGTCCACGTCATCCGACCAATAGAAAATAGCCATGTTGCAAAAAAAAAAAAAACAATTATTAACCAATAAAAATGCGCCATGTGTGCAACATGATGCGCAGCAGCAGGGTGTCCTCCAATTAACAATTTTCACACTAAACCGCTTTTTAATTGAACTACGTTCATACTAAGTCATTTTTTAGTCATTCCCCTAAAACAAAAATATGGCGCTGGCAAAGGTTGAACTCTGTACCTCTTGTATGCAAGTCACATGCTCTAACCAACTGAGCTACTAAGTCTTTTGTTAATAAGACTTAGGACAATGGTATCCATTATTCTTTTCTCATTCCTTTTTTTTTCATGTTTTGTTGTAATATTTAATTAAAAGATATCGTTTTCATCCTAAATTGGTTTTCTGCAAACCATAGGTCTAAATTGATAGAAAATCGGCACGAACGCAGTGACGCTAATTTCGTGACCAAACTCCCGAAGCTCTTCAAATTTTCCTTTTTATTTCTATTTAATTGTTCGCATGCATTTCTTCGCATTTCATGTATTGCATTTAATTTCTTTTATTAATCTTTTTCCTTCATTTCACTGCATGAACTTATTACATGCAATTTTATTATCATTATTTAATTTTTCTCTTAAATATATCTATGTATATAATATACATACATATTTCCACATCTTTAATTCCATTAAAAATGCGGGGTGTTACACTGCGTTTTCACTTATCAGTTGGATGTTTGATATTGATGTTGAGTGTAAATGCACATACACAACATATAAACCATCATTGGTTTGTCAACAATCATGTCTTTGGATCGTCCTTGTTTTCAGCAATACCCCACGTGTAGGGTACGGGCGGTATTAAATAAAATAATTTTGGATATCTTATTAAAACAAGAAGTTAAGTTAAACAGGAACATTGAGAAGAATTTAGACCACCACAAACAGGGGATATATATATCCATGTTTTATTATTTAACAATAAATGGAAGAAAGAAAATATTTAGAACCTCGGTCATGACATGAGAAGAAAAGGGTTCGACAGGTCCACCCCAACTAATCTCAGCCTAAGTAAAATTGCAGTATATGTTATTTTATGAACGACTTAGCATAATATTTTTATACTAACATTGGTTCCACTAGCATTGCAGGTGCAATAAACATATACTCGGTGGAGACGTTGGTGTGACGGCAAGGATGTTGGGAATGGATAATGCTGGTGATAGAAATGCAAATCAGAATGGGAATGAGAATTGTCCAGAGAATTATATGCCTTGGTGTTTTTATAAGAATAGAGGAAAAAATGGAACAAGAGGATCAGGTCAAAATGCAAATATGTGGCCAAAGGAGTAAGTACCATAATATATACTAGAATTTCCTTATAGGAAAGGGGCAAGATGCAGCTCTGGATCAAAGGTTTCCATTAATAAATAACAATCAAATGGCTGAAGCGATTCCAAGCATAGTTAGTGGTGGTCCCTAGATCATAGTTTGGAGGTTGTAAATAGGAATCTGTTCACTTTGAATACAGATTTCAAGCTTTCGACGCTGAAAATGTACGACTGAAAGACAAATCTGACAATTCATCTAACTAGATGCATCTGACATAATAAAGTGATGGACGCTTCTGGGGAGGCAGTTGCATAGTGCTTTCGATTGCACTTGAGGGACTTAGCAGCGATGTGTGTTAGGAATATTTTTTAAGAGAAGAAGAAGGAATTTTTGAGAGAATTATTTTAATGAGGAGGAAATTTTCATTGCTTTCCTTTTGATTACAAATTTTGATTGCCTACATACATCAGCTTGATTGCCTTACTTTTATAATGCAGTGCATTCTCTAGGGTATTCTGGGAATGCATTATCTATAATATCTAAAATAGGAATTCTAGATTTTCCCTTTTATTCAATTAATTAATACAATTGCTAATTTAACAATACAATTAATTATTTCCTGAAAAGCCAAGATTATTTCCAATATTCCCCCGTAAGCTTGGGTTTTGAACTCCAAGAAGATCTCACAATCTTTTAAAATTATCTGGCTTTAATGCTTTTGTGAAAATATCAGCAACTTGATTATTTGTTTTGCAAAAATTCAGCTGCACCTCTTCATTTTCAATTGCTTCTTGAATGAAATAATGTTTGATGGCTATATGCTCTGTTCTTCCATGATGGACTGGATTCTTAGTTATAGTAGTGGCTGATTTGTTGTCACAATGGATAGTCACAGCTTCTTGTTTCTCACCAAAATCATTTAGTATTTTCTTCAACCATATTGCTTGTTAGGTAGCTAGACCAGCTGAAATATATTCAGCTTCTGCAGAAGATTGAGCAACTGTTTGTTGCTCCTTCGAACACCAAGAAAATGCTCCTGATCTAAGCGAAAACACATATCCAGAAGTGCTTTTCATGTCATCTATACTTCCTGCCCAGCCACTATCGCAAAACCTAATTAAATTAGTTTCAACATTATTTTCATATTTGATCCCATAGTCCAAAGTGCCTTGAATATATCTCAGCACCCTTTTTGTTGCACCTAGATGGATATGACTAGGATCATTCACGAAACGAGAAAGTAGGCTGGCTGCAAACATGATGTCAGGTCTTGTATTAGTAAGGTAAAATAAATTACCAACTAGACTTTTGTAGTAACTAGCATCAGTCTTCCTTCCCCCATCTTCTTTTTTTAGTTGTTCATTCACAACTAGCGGTGTATTAATCGGATTACACCCAAGCATCCCAAACTTTCTCAATATTTTCTCAGCATATTTCTTTTGACAAATAAAAACTCCATCATCACCTTAAGAGATTTCTATTCCAAGGAAAAAATGCAGCAAACCCAAATTGTTCATTTCATATTACTTCATCATTTCTTTTCTAAAATCTTCAATCAACTTTAAATTGTTTCCGGTATAAATTAAATCATCTACATAAAGTGCAATAATTAGAATATCATCCATACCTTGCCGTTTGACATACAAAGTAGGCTCATTCTTGCTCTTCTCAAAGCCTTTTTCCATGAAGTAATTGTCAATATTGCTATAACATGCTCGTGGTGCTTGTTTTAGCCCATAAGCGCTTTCTTTAGTTTGTAAACTTTTCCTTCTTGTCCTTCAATCTCAAATCCTTGAGGCTGCTCCACGTAAACCTCTTCTTTCAATTCTCCATTCAAGAATGCCGATTTTACATCTAACTGATATAATTTCCATCCTTTTTGGGATGCAAGTGATATTAAAGCTCTAATGGTGTCAAGACGTGCCACTGGAGCGAATGTCTCTTCGTAGTTAATATCATGCTGTTGAGAATAACCCATTGCAACAAGTCTCGCTTTGTTCTTTTGAACTGAACCTTTTGGATTATGCTTCACTTTGTAGATCCGTTTTACTCTAGTGGTTTCTTTATCTTTTGGCTTATAAACCAACATCCATGTTTTGTTCCTTTCAAGTGCATACATCTTGTAACACCCCGTATTTCTGTTAATACTAATATTCACAAATTAAAAGAATTAATATTGAGAATTTGCACGAAATAGCCTTAAAAAGGCATATAACAAATTTGAGATATGTGAATTGCATTAAAAGGCGAAAAATGGAATTAAGACATTAATTGGAAAATTAATGTGTAGAAATGGTCATAAGTTAATTATGGATTAATTTGAATTCATGAATAGGTGCGTGTGTAAATATATATATATATATATATATTTATATATATATGGGCAATTAATGTAAACATGAATAGAAGTTTATTAATTTGCTGAGTGTTTGCTGAGTCACTTCTGACTCATTGCTGAGTCAATAAGATAAACCCCATCTGGTCTGAATGGCTGCGGTTATTTCTAGGTTAAATCTAATGGCCTAAATGAATCCTAAACATCTATAAATAAGTGGGTAGATTCTAACCCTAAATCACTTGAAAAATTGGAGAGCTACCGACATGCCGTTGCCATGGAGTTCAGCATAGCCGTCACAAACTAAAGAAGAAGAAGGCCTAATCTACAAACTAAATCTACTCAAATCAAATCAAAAGCTCTCTCTCTTTCTATTTCTCTTCTTTAAAATTGTGAGTATGATGAATCTCACAATATTATTATAAAATAATTTGATTAAGTTATGAATGGATCACAAGAAAGTGATATGAATTGTTATGTATTTGTAAATTATGTTGTGGATCTCTTGTTATGCTATTATGTTATCATATATATGTTTTTATGTTGTAGTGATTATGTTGTAAATAATCCTATGCTATGTCATATGTGATTAATCATGCTATGCTATGTTATAAATCATGTTATGCCATGTTGTAAATCATGCTATGCTATGTTGTAAATCATATCATGCTATGTTGCAAATTATGATATGCTATGTTGTAAATCTTATATATGTTGTAGATCTCATATTATCACACATGTTGAAATACTTATGTTATATGATAATGATGTCATGTTAAGTTGTGTTGAATCATACAAGTTGTAAAATCATGATGTTAGTATTTATGTGAATTGGATCATGTTTAAAGTTTGTGTTTTTTTTATAATAGACCTTGATTATGGGAATTTGCCTATTGAGTTAGGTGTACCCATATACATGAATCTACAAATTAATTGGATCTTGAATATGGGAATTTGCCTATTAAGTTAGGTGTACCCATATACATGAATCTATGATTAAATGAATTTTGATTTTTGGGAATTTGCCTATTGAGTTAGGTGTACCCATATAAAACCATATTGTTAATGATGTTGATTCGCACATGTCCTATACAAGTTTATGAAATTTGATCAAAATCATATTATGTGAATTATGAATAAGTTGACACCCTTAGATCCATGACATGTATAACCTTATGCAAGTTGTAATGTATGCAAGTTTTACCCCTTGTTATGATTTATTTAGTCATATATATATTGTTGTTGTGAATATTTTCTTTTATGCTATGAGCTAGACTAATCGGGTCTAGCATACATTTTGCGAATAAACGTTCAAACGTGGGGTAGGGGTAGGGGTAATATTAGGAAATTAATAAATTGGGGTGCAATTGATATGATTTTGCATGCCTTAAATGGATGTCCATAATTGAGTCAATTATGGACATTGTTAAATTTGGAATTAATTAATAAATCAAGTAGGGAATTATTAAAATTGGGGAAAGTGGATTATTAATAATCATCAATGCTTAGGACACGAGGTTGGACCCGTTTGTGACGTAAACCTGCCCGGACCCGCCCGGCAAATCCAGTAGTCACAAATGTCGGCCCAATGTGAGAGGTCCTAGGTCCAAACTAAAGCATAACAGTTGTAAAGACACGAGGTTAGACTCTTTTATGGTGTAAGACTGCCCGGACCCGCCCGGCAAATCCAGCTGCCATAAATGCCAGTCTAATGTGAGAGGTCTTTATGTGGTTATGGCCTTAATGAATTAAGAAATACTTAGCCAGATAATCATGTAAGGTGGGACATGGGGGTTAAGTAGGTGCCTTAGGTGGCATGAGGAATCTAGTGGTTGCCTTTAGAGGCATTTGAAAAATGATTAGACTTAACCAAATACACATGTAAATGAACATGACTAAGTGGGTTAAGTGGATGGACTATTGGGACAAGCTTAGGTGGAATGCTTGTGGGAAATAATGGGGGCCATTTCAACCAGTATCCCAAAACGTATCTTTGTGGGCTCGACCCAAGTCGAGAACGGGACACGCATACTGGGTTTGACTATAAGAGGCCAAAACAGGGAGCGGTGGCAACGCAAGTCCAACGGGTTTCATATGCGTGTGTGGACCTGGGCTGGTAGGTAAGACGTTGTTGCATCGTGTAGGTATAAGCCGTGCATCTCCGTTATATCGGGTTGCCACTTTAGGGGAATGATACACCCCACTGTGGGGCCAGCACGGGTATCTACTAGTAGGGAGCCGATCGAAAAATGGAAAGTGGGGTACACCCAGTGGAGATAGGGGAAGGCGGCACCTATGTAGTCAGCTAGGAGTACGTAAAGCCATTAAGAAAGTTTCTAAGTGAAGCTAAGTGGAATCAATCTTTAGGGTGACTGGTGTGGTGCAGTATAGTGTTTATCCTTTAGTATTTAGGAGCGCCTATAATGTTGCCTTTAGCTATTGTCTATGTCCTTAATTTGCTCTTTCATAGACATTTCCTTGTTTTCCAGCTTATGCCTTAGTCCAGTTATTTTGATAATAGTATTGTAGAATTATCATACTCGCCAGACTTTATGTCTGACCCCCCCCCCCCCTCTTTTTCATCTTTTTCTCCCTTCAGGTCCTCAGGTTGGGCCAAGTTCCAGTGAAGTCTGATTGGATTGCTTATCTCTTGGAAAGCTTGGACTGCTGAAGTAAAGTCCAGCTTGTTATCTTTCTTTTTAATGGCCATTTATGTAATGGGATTATGTACTTGTTTTATCAAGATAGATATTGTACTTGACTTTGATTATGGTGTTATGATGTAATCAAACATGTTTTGACTTCTGCTGCAATTGAAATAAAGTTTTTAAATTTCCAAGTACTATTTTATATCTGTCTTGTTGAAATTTTACTGTTCTATATTCACCTAAAACCTCCATAGAAGTTAATGCATTCCCTTTGTGAGTGACATTAATGGACGTGGGGTGTTACACGTGGTATCGGAGCTTAAGGTTACCAGAACAGATAATTTTTTTAGAAAAACTATTTTTCTAAAGTATTTTTGGAAGAAGTGCTTTCAAAAACATGTTATTTAGAGAAAGTTTTTATGAAAAACATAATCCCAAATAGCCATATCCTTATCTTTATCTTTCGAATTCTCCATTTTGAAACTTTCCTTTTTCGTTTCAGCATGGCTGAAGATCTTAATCTCCCCGAAGGTGTGACGGTTCCAGGGTGGTTTAGGAGATATTTGGAGGCTAGGGCCACCACTGCAGGCCCAGCAGATGTTCCTCCACCCCCAGTTGCACCCATTCCTCCTCCTCCTCGTGTTGACACTTTTGCAAAGACGTGCAAGGAATTTAAGGCTATGGGAGGAAAAACTTTTCAAGGGACTGAGACGTTTGTGGAGGCCAGAGACTGGCTTAAGGAGACTGAGGAATTGTTGGATATCTTTGAAGTGGAAGATGGGAGGAAAGTCCGTTTAGCTGCTTGGTTAATGAAGGGAGAGGCCTCGTTTTGGTGGGAGGTCACTAATGGGGAACGTCCAGTTGATTCATGGGCGGATTTCAGACGAAGGTTTGAGGCAAAGTTTCTTTCAAGGGAAGAAGAGAATTTAAATATGGAAAAATTCCTGACATTAAAGCAAGGGAGCTTATCAGTGAAGGAGTATGTCAATAAATTTAATCAGTTAGCAAGGTTTGGCTTGGAGTTGGTGAACACGCCAGAGAAGAAAGCTTTGAGGTTCGTTAGAGGCTTGAATGAACCGTTGCAAGGGTTGGCTATGACCCACATCCCTATGGGAGCCACCTTTGAAAGGCTAGTAGAAATAGCACTTATGCATGAGGATAAGGCAGTTGAAAAGAAATGGGATCAGAAGAAACCCCAACAGCAAAATAAGAAGGGTGGTAAAAACAATAATGGCAAAGGGAAGAAGAGATGCTTCAATTGTGGGATGCCTGGCCATCTCAGCAAAGATTGTAGAAAGAAAAAGAAGACTGGTTGTTTTCATTGTGGAGATGCGGGACATTTGGTGAAGGACTGCCCAAAGAAGGGGCAGAGGGCAGGGTCTACCTCGGGAGGACAGGTGCAGGCTCTTATGGCACCAGGGCAGGCAAGGGGGCAAGTTCAGGCTATTGCGGCCCCACCGCTGCAAGAAAGAGGTAGAACAATTTCTGTTGAAAGCTTAGTTTTTCTGTTTGATCATCCTGTCCGTACCTTATTCGATTCTGGCGCATCTCATTCGTTTATCTTTGCATCATTAGTTGAATTACTGCACTTGAACACCAGTTTAGTAGAGGATCCCTTGGTTGTTTCAAATCCAATTGGGGGTTCGGCTCATTTGACCATGATATGTTTGGATTTGAAAATCTCTATACTTAGCATTGAATTTAGATGTGATGCTTATGTATTGGGCTTCATGGGCTATGGGCTAATTTTAGGAATGGATTGGTTATCTAGAAATGGGGCCATTCTTGATTGTGAAAGGAGAGTAGTTAGGCTTGTGACTCGCCTTGGTAATGCTCTCGACATCTTTTGTAGTCCCATAAATTCCGTTATGCTAAGTTATCTTGAATCGCTTGACGCGTCTGTAGAGAATCTGCGAACGGTAGAGGTGGTCCGGGAATATCCGGATGTGTTTGAGGAGGTGAAGGGCTTACCTCCAAAGCGGGAGATAGACTTTCAAATTTATCTTGTGGATAATGCTAAACCCGTATCTTTGCCAGTGCGCCACATGGCTCCTCGTGAAAGGAGGGAACTCAATAAGCAAGTGAAGGATTTGCTTGAGAAGGGGTTCATAAGACGTAGTATATCGGAGTGGGGTGCTCCAGTAGTATTTGCTACAAAGGCAGATGGGTCCCTTAGACTTTGTGTGGACTATAGAGAACTAAACAAGCTTACTAAAAAGTACCGACTCCCACTGCCGAGGATTGACGATCTCTTTGATCAGTTAGTTGGCGCCTCAGTGTTTTCTCAGTTGGACTTAGCCACTGGCTTTCATCAACTGAGAGTGGCTGAGGATAGTATAGATAAGACTACTTTTAGGACTCCTGACGGATTCTATGAATGGCTAGTGATGCCCTTTGGTTTGACAAACGCCCCAGCATATTTTGTTGATTTGATGAGTAGGGTGTTTAGGGAGTACCTTAACAAATTCGTGGTAGTCTTTGTGGATGACATCTTAGTCTTTTCTAAGAATGAAGAAGAGCATGCCCTACATCTTAGGGAAGTGTTGGAAACCCTTCGAGCGCATAACCTTAAGGCAAAATTTTCTAAGTGTCACTTCTGGAGGAAAGAAGTACGGTTCTTAGGGCACGTGGTTTCCGAGGAAGGGATAGCAGTGGATCCCGCAAAGGTGGTGGCCATCCAAGATTGGAAGGTCCCTAAAAATGTAACCGAAGTAAGAAGTTTCTTGGGGTTGGCTGGCTATTATAGGAAGTTTATCAAAGACTTCGCAAAAATATCAGCTCCATTAACACGGTTAACGAAGAAGAACCTGGTTTTTACGTAGGACGAAGATTGTGATGATGCGTTCCAACGTTTAAAGAGAGCCTTAACTTCAGCCCCAGTCTTAGTGCTGCCAAACGGGAATAAACCGTTTACCGTCTATACTGATGCTTGTGGGACGGGACTTGGCGCGGTCCTCATGCAAGAGGGAAGAGTAATAGCCTATGGTGAAAGGCAGTTGAGGGTTCATGAAAAGAATTACCCTACGCATGACCTTGAGTTAGCCGCAATTGTTTTCGCGCTTAAGTCTTGGCGTCACTATCTTCTTGGTGAGAAATTCGAACTGTTCACTGACCACAAATCATTAAAATACTTATTCTCTCAAAAGGATTTGAATTTAAGGCAGCAACAGTGGATGGAATTCCTAGCCTCCTACGATTTTGGAATAGCATATACCGCGGGCAAGGGTAACGTGGTAGCAGATGCCTTATGTAGGAAAAGGTTGTCCTTGAGTCCATTGTTTGTTGAACGACGAAGCTTAGAATTCATCTCCATGTTTGACTTTAGACCCTCCGTTGACCTAGTACCTGGTTTGTTAGCATCCTTGTAGGTTGGACCTACACTTCTAGGACGAGTTGGTGAGGCACAGCAAGACGACCCCCAGTTGGTTGAGATAGTAGAAAAGCTCAAAGGAGGGGAGTCGTCTAGCCATCTTCGTAGGTATACCCTAGACGATAAGGGTTGGTTACGAAGGGATAATAGACTTTGTGTACCACAAGACGAAGACATAAGGAAGGCCATTCTTGATGATGCTCATCGCTCAAAGATGACCATTCATCCCGGCGGAGACAAGATGTACAAAGATATGAAGCGGGTTTTCTTTTGGGCCGGTATGAAAAAGGATGTGGCCGAGTACGTCGCTAGATGCTTGGTGTGCCAACGAGTAAAAGCGGAACAAAAGAAACCCGGTGGGTTGCTTCACCCATTGGAAGTTCCACTATGGAAATGGGAAAGCGTCTCAATGGATTTTGTGGATGGATTACCAAGATCAAGGAAGGGTAATACGGGGATTTGGGTTATAGTAGATAGACTTACTAAGAGTGCCCATTTTATTCCCGTGAAAAGTAAGAGGACTGCTCCGTGGTTGGCTTCTGTATACATTAAAGAGATAGTTTGTTTGCACAGTATTCCTTCTAGTATAGTAAGCGACCATGATCCCATCTTCACTAGCGAATTTTGGAAGAGTTTACAAGAGGCGGTAGGGACTCAGCTATGTTTGAGCACCGCAAATCATCCTCAGACGAACGGCCAGACCAAGAGGGTGAATCGTATTCTAGAGGATCTTTTAAGGCTTTGTATCCTAGACTTTGGGTGTACATGGGAAGAGCACCTTCCATTGGTAGAATTCACATATAATAATAGCTTTCAGTCTAGTATTGGCATGGCACCTTTCGAAGCTCTTTATGGAAGGCCTTGCCGTTCGCGTACATGTTGGTGGGAATCTACCGATAAAATCCTACTTGGGCCCGATATGGTTAGGGAAACCTCAGAGAAGATTGATTTGATTCGAAGGAGGATGAAAGCAGCACAAGATAGGCAGAAATCGTATGCTGATAAGAGGAGGACAGATCTTGAGTTTGACATTGGGGACATGGTTTTTATCAAAGTATCTCCGTTATGGAATGTTGTTCGCTTTGGGTCCGTTGGGAAATTAGCGCCAAGGTTTGTAAGGCCGTTTCCTATAAAAGACAGGATTGGGAAGATGGCGTATAGGGTGGAGTTGCCTGAGAAACTTAGTGGAGAACACGACGTATTCCATGTATCACATTTGAGGAAGTGTTTGCACAAGACCGCGGAGGTGGTAGAGCCGAGCTTGCGTAAAGAGGTGGAAATAGAGCGTGATGCAACAATTAGACGAGCTCCTACATGCATTCTTGGGTCGAAGATCAAAAAGTTGAGGAATCGAGAGGTCAGACTAGTTAAAGTGCAATGGGGAGATGATGAGAGCAACACTACTTGGGAGACAGAAGGGAAGATGCGTTCGCTATACCCTTTTCTTTTTGAGGGTATGTCTTTTAATTTCTCCTTTATCGCTTAGCTTATCTTATCTTATCTTTAGTATGTCCTCTCATTAGTATCTTTGACCTTTAGTTAGGATAATCCTATGGTTGGAACATGTGTTTGAGACATGTTATGTATGATGGATGCAAAATGGATGCAAGTGGTTGCTAGTGGTTGCTCGTGGATGCATATATACACACACTTTATGCACTAGATCGGCTCAGTCACTACATATTGCATATTGCATAAATGAATGTATTTAGTTTAATGGATGTATAATGGTTGTACCATCATATAGATGCTGCATTCGGTTGAATGGATGTGCACACATATAGAAGTAGTTTGTAAGAAATTAGGATCTTTTGCATACATAATGGATGCATGGCACTATCATGAATTGCATCAAGGAGGTCAACTGAATCAGTGGACAGCCTGATTTTGCATTAGATACGGACATAGACACACACTGTGCATTTAAACATGAAAGCATTAGAAGTCTATAAGGACAATGGATGCCAGTGTTTGTTGATTGAGTAGATGGTTGATGATAGGATATAAACTTGAAGATTTCGGGGTCGAAATCCCTTAAGGAGGGGAGAATGTAACACCCCGTATTTCTGTTAATACTAATATTCACAAATTAAAAGAATAAATATTGAGAATTTGCACGAAATAGCCTTAAAAAGGCATATAACAAATTTGAGATATGTGAATTGCCTTAAAAGGCGAAAAATGGAATTAAGACATTAATTGGAAAATTAATGTGTAGAAATGGTCATAAGTTAATTATGGATTAATTTGAATTCATGAATAGGTGCGTGTGTAAATATATATATATATATATATATATATATATGGGCAGTTAATGTAAACATGAATAGAAGTTTATTAATTTGCTGAGTCACTTCTGACTCATTGCTGAGTCAATAAGATAAACCCCATCTGGTCTGAATGGCTGCTGTTATTTCTAGGTTAAATCTAATGGCCTAAATGAATCCTAAACATCTATAAATAAGTGGGTAGATTCTAACCCTAAATCACTTGAAAAATTGGAGAGCTACCGACATGCCGTTGCCATGGAGTTCAGCATAGCCGTCACAAACTAAAGAAGAAGAAGGCCTAATCTACAAACTAAATCTACTCAAATCAAATCAAAAGCTCTCTCTCTTTCTATTTCTCTTCTTTAAAATTGTGAGTATGATGAATCTCACAATATTATTATAAAATAATTTGATTAAGTTATGAATGGATCACAAGAAAGTGATATGAATTGTTATGTATTTGTAAATTATGTTGTGGATCTCTTGTTATGCTATTATGTTATCATATATATGTTTTTATGTTGTAGTGATTATGTTGTAAATAATCCTATGCTATGTCATATGTGATTAATCATGCTATGCTATGTTATAAATCATGTTATGCCATGTTGTAAATCATGCTATGCTATGTTGTAAATCATATCATGCTATGTTGCAAATTATGATATGCTATGTTGTAAATCTTATATATGTTGTAGATCTCATATTATCACATATGTTGAAATACTTATGTTATATGATAATGATGTCATGTTAAGTTGTGTTGAATCATACAAGTTGTAAAATCATGATGTTAGTATTTATGCGAATTGGATCATGTTTAAAGTTTGTGTTTTTTTTATAATAGACCTTGATTATGGGAATTTGCCTATTGAGTTAGGTGTACCCATATACATGAATCTACAAATTAATTGGATCTTGAATATGGGAATTTGCCTATTAAGTTAGGTGTACCCATATACATGAATCTATGATTAAATGAATTTTGATTTTTGGGAATTTGCCTATTGAGTTAGGTGTACCCATATAAAACCATATTGTTAATGATGTTGATTCACACATGTCCTATACAAGTTTATGAAATTTGATCAAAATCATATTATGTGAATTATGAATAAGTTGACACCCTTAGATCCATGACATGTATAACCTTATGCAAGTTGTAATGTATGCAAGTTTTACCCCTTGTTATGATTTATTTAGTCATATATATATATTGTTGTTGTGAATATTTTCTTTTATGCTATGAGCTAGACTAATCGGGTCTAGCATACATTTTGCGAATAAACGTTCAAACGTGGGGTAGAGGTAGGGGTAATATTAGGAAATTAATAAATTGGGGTGCAATTGATATGATTTTGCATGCCTTAAATGGATGTCCATAATTGAGTCAATTATGGACATTGTTAAATTTGGAATTAATTAATAAATCAAGTAGGGAATTATTAAAATTGCGGAAAGTGGATTATTAATAATCATCAATGCTTAGGACACGAGGTTGGACCCGTTTGTGACGTAAACCTGCCCGGACCCGCCCGGCAAATCCAGTAGTCACAAATGTCGGCCCAATGTGAGAGGTCCTAGGTCCAAACTAAAGCATAACAGTTGTAAAGACACGAGGTTAGACTCTTTTATGGTGTAAGACTGCCCGGACCCGCCCGGCAAATCCAGCTGCCATAAATGCCAGTCTAATGTGAGAGGTCTTTATGAGGTTATGGCCTTAATGAATTAAGAAATACTTAGCCAGATAATCATGTAAGGTGGGACATGGGGGTTAAGTAGGTGCCTTGGGTGGCATGAGGAATCTAGTGGTTGCCTTTAGAGGCATTTGAAAAATGATTAGACTTAACCAAATACACATGTAAATGAACATGACTAAGTGGGTTAAGTGGATGGACTATTGGGACAAGCTTAGGTGGAATGCTTGTGGGAAATAATGGGGGCCCATTTCAACCAGTATCCCAAAACGTATCTTTGTGGGCTCGACCCAAGTCGAGGACGGGACACGCATACTGGGTTTGACTATAAGAGGCCAAAACAGGGAGCGGTGGCAACGCAAGTCCAACGGGTTTCATATGCGTGTGTGGACCCGGGCTGGTAGGTAAGACGTTGTTGCATCGTGTAGGTATAAGCCGTGCATCTCCGTTATATCGGGTTGCCACTTTAGGGGAATGATACACCCCACTGTGGGGCCAGCACGGGTATCTACTAGTAGGGAGCCGATCGAAAAATGGAAAGTGGGGTACACCTAGTGGAGATAGGGGAAGGCGGCACCTATGTAGTCAGCTAGGAGTACGTAAAGCCATTAAGAAAGTTTCTAAGTGAAGCTAAGTGGAATCAATCTTTAGGGTGACTGGTGTGGTGCAGTATAGTGTTTATCTTTTAGTATTTAGGAGCGCCTATAATGTTGCCTTTAGCTATTGTCTATGTCCTTAATTTGCTCTTTCATAGACATTTCCTTGTTTTCCAGCTTATGCCTTAGTCCAGTTATTTTGATAATAGTATTGTAGAATGATCATACTCGCCAGACTTTATGTCTGACCCCCCCCCCCCTCTTTTTCATCCTTTTCTCCCTTCAGGTCCTCAGGTTGGGCCAAGTTCCAGTGAAGTCTGATTGGATTGCTTATCTCTTGGAAAGCTTGGACTGCTGAAGTAAAGTCCACCTTGTTATCTTTCTTTTTAATGGCCATTTATGTAATGGGATTATGTACTTGTTTTATCAAGATAGATATTGTACTTGACTTTGATTATGGTGTTATGATGTAATCAAACATGTTTTGACTTCTGCTGCAATTGAAATGAAGTTTTTAAATTTCCAAGTACTATTTTATATCTGTCTTGTTGAAATTTTACTGTTCTATATTCACCTAAAACCTCCATAGAAGTTAATGCATTCCCTTTGTGAGTGACATTAATGGACGTGGGGTGTTACACGTGGTATCGGAGCTTAAGGTTACCAGAACAGATAAATTTTTTAGAAAAACTATTTTTCTAAAGTATTTTTGGAAGAAGTGCTTTCAAAAACATGTTATTTAGAGAAAGTTTTTATGAAAAACATAATCCCAAATAGCCATATCCTTATCTTTATCTTTCGAATTCTCCATTTTGAAACTTTCCTTTTTCGTTTCAGCATGGCTGAAGATCTTAATCTCCCCGAAGGTGTGACGGTTCCAGGGTGGTTTAGGAGATATTTGGAGGCTAGGGCCACCACTGCAGGCCCAGCAGATGTTCCTCCACCCCCAGTTGCACCCATTCCTCCTCCTCCTCGTGTTGACACTTTTGCAAAGACGTGCAAGGAATTTAAGGCTATGGGAGGAAAAACTTTTCAAGGGACTGAGACGTTTGTGGAGGCCAGAGACTGGCTTAAGGAGACTGAGGAATTGTTGGATATCTTTGAAGTGGAAGATGGGAGGAAAGTCCGTTTAGCTGCTTGGTTAATGAAGGGAGAGGCCTCGTTTTGGTGGGTGGTCACTAACGGGGAACGTCCAGTTGATTCATGGGCGGATTTCAGACGAAGGTTTGAGGCAAAGTTTCTTTCAAGGGAATAAGAGAATTTAAATATGGAAAAATTCCTGACATTAAAGCAAGGGAGCTTATCAGTGAAGGAGTATGTCAATAAATTTAATCGGTTAGCAAGGTTTGGCTTGGTGTAGGTGAACACGCCAGAGAAGAAAGCTTTGAGGTTCGTTAGAGGCTTGAATGAACCGTTGCAAGGGTTGGCTATGACCCACATCCCTATGGGAGCCACCTTTGAAAGGCTAGTAGAAATGGCACTTATGCATAAGGATAAGGCAGTTGAAAAGAAAGGGGATCAGAAGAAACCCCAACAGCAAAATAAGAAGGGTGGTAAAAACAATAATGGCAAAGGGAAGAAGAGATGCTTCAATTGTGGGATGCCTGGCCATCTCAGCAAAGATTGTAGAAAGAAAAAGAAGACTGGTTGTTTTCATTGTGGAGATGCGGGACATTTGGTGAAGGACTGCCCAAAGAAGGGGCAGAGGGCAGGGTCTACCTCGGGAGGACAGGTGCAGGCTCTTATGGCACCAGGGCAGGCAAGGGGGCAAGTTCAGGCTATTGCGGCCCCACCGCTGCAAGAAAGAGGTACAACAATTTCTGTTGAAAGCTTAGTTTTTCTGTTTGATCATCCTGTCCGTACCTTATTCGATTCTGGCGCATCTCATTCGTTTATCTCTGCATCATTAGTTGAATTACTGCACTTGAACACCAGTTTAGTAGAGGATCCCTTGGTTGTTTCAAATCCAATTGGGGGTTCGGCTCATTTGACCATGATATGTTTGGATTTGAAAATCTCTATACTTAGCGTTGAATTTAGATGTGATGCTTATGTATTTGGCTTCACGGGCTATGGGCTAATTTTAGGAATGGATTGGTTATCTAGAAATGGGGCCATTCTTGATTGTGAAAGGAGAGTAGTTAGGCTTGTGACTCGCCTTGGTAATGCTCTCGACATCTTTTGTAGTCCCATAAATTCCGTTATGCTAAGTTATCTTGAATCTCTTGATGCGTCTGTAGAGAATCTGCGAACGGTAGAGGTGGTCCGGGAATATCCGGATGTGTTTGAGGAGGTGAAGGGCTTACCTCCAAAGCGGGAGATAGACTTTCGAATTTATCTTGTGGATAATGCTAAACCCGTATCTTTGCCAGTGCTCCACATGGCTCCTCGTGAAAGGAGGGAACTCAATAAGCAAGTGAAGGAGTTGCTTGAGAAGGGGTTCATAAGACGTAGTATATCGGAGTGGGGTGCTCCAGTAGTATTTTCTACAAAGGCGGATGGGTCCCTTAGACTTTGTGTGGACTATAGAGAACTAAACAAGCTTACTAAAAAGAACCGACACCCACTGCCGAGGATTGACGATCTCTTTGATCAGTTAGTTGGCGCCTCAGTGTTTTCTCAGTTGGACTTAGCCACTGGCTTTCATCAACTGAGAGTGGCTGAGGATAGTATAGATAAGACTGCTTTTAGGACTCCTGACGGATTCTATGAATGGCTAGTGATGCCCTTTGGTTTGACAAACGCCCCCGCATATTTTGTTGATTTGATGAGTAGGGTGTTTAGGGAGTACCTTAACAAATTCGTGGTAATCTTTGTGGATGACATCTTAGTGTTTTCTAAGAATGAAGAAGAGCAAGTCCAACGGGTTTCATATGCGTGTGTGGACCCGGGCTGGTAGGTAAGACGTTGTTGCATCATGTAGGTATAAGCCATGCATCTCCGTTATATCGGGTTGCCACTTTAGGGGAATGATACACCCTACTGTGGGGCCAGCACGGGTATCTACGAGTAGGGAGCCGATCGAAAAATGGAAAGTGGGGTACACCTAGTGGAGATAGGGGCAGGCGGCACCTATGTAGTCAGCTAGGAGTACGTAAAGCCATTAAGAAGGTTTCTAAGTGAAGCTAAGTGGAATCAATCTTTATGGTGACTGGTGTGGTGCAGTATAGTTTTTATCCTTTAGTATTTAGGAGCGCCTATAACGTTGCCTTTAGCGATTGTCTATGTCCTTAATTTTCTCTTTCATAGACATTTTCTTGTTTTCCAGCTTATGCCTTAGTCCAGTTATTTTGATAATAGTATTGTAGAATTATCATACTCGCCAGACTTTATGTCTGACCCCCCCCCCCCCTCTTTTTCATCTTTTTCTCCCTTCAGGTCCTCAGGTTGGGCCAAGTTCCAGTGAAGTCTGATTGGATTGCTTATCACTTGGAAAGCTTGGACTGCTGAAGTAAAGTCCAGCTTGTTATCTTTCTTTTTAATGGCCATTTATGTAATGGGATTATGTACTTGTTTTATCAAGATAGATATTGTACTTGATTTTGATTATGGTGTTATGATGTAATCAAACAAGTTTTGACTTCTGCTGAAATTGAAATAAAGTTTTTAAATTTCCAAGTACTATTTTATATCTGTCTTGTTGAAATTTTACTGTTCTATATTCACCTAAAACCTCCATAGAAGTTAATGCATTCCCCTTGTGAGTGACATTAATGGACGTGGGGTGTTACACATCTCTTCTTGCATTGCCTTCCTCCAAGCATCTTCCTTAACCACTTCTTCAAAATTTTCTGGTTCCATTGCGCAATAGCTGCACCTAGCAAAAATATCATCCAAACTCCTCATTTTTATTGAGGTTGAGCATGGAGATGATGAATTATGGCTTGCTGAGGATGAAATGCTAGATGGAGATTTTGGTGTAGACGAATCGCATTGGTTATTTGCAAGTGTAGTTGGATTTTGTTCTAAAATCATTGCTGGAACGGTTTTATCATCCACTTTCTCCTTTTGCCAATTCCAAGATGTCTTCTCATCAAATACAATATCTCTACTGATGATTACTTTCTTTGTCTTCAAGTTGTAAAGTCTGTAGCCCTTTGACACAGAACTATAGCCAATAAAAATGCATGTTTCACTTGCTTCTTGAAGCTTTGTCCTTTTTTCTTTAGGAATTTGAGCATAGCAAACACTCCCAAAGACTCTAAGATGATTCACTAAAGGCTTTCTTCCACTCCTCGCTTCAAACGGCGTCATATTCCATACAGCTTTTGTTGGACATCTATTTAGCAAATACACAGTTGTGTTTACAGCCTCGGACCAAAATTCTTTAGGCATGCCTTTCTCAAAAACATTGATTTAGCCATCTCCATCACTGTTTGATTCTTCCTTTCGGATACACCGTTTTGCTGAGGTGTATACCTAACGGTTAGTTGCCTCTCCACACCTTGTTTTTCATAAAATTTATCAAAATCATTGGAGTTATACTCCTTTCCCCTTTCACTTCTCAAAACTTTTATGGACCTTCCACTTTGTTTCTCAACAAAAGCTTTAAACTTCTTAAATACAACAAACACTTCAGATTTTTGTCTCATAAAATAAACCCATGTCATGCGGGTCAAATCATCAATGAATAAAATAAAGTACCTGCTTTGAGCATGAGATAATGTGCTCATAGTACCACATACATCCTTGTGTACTAATTCCAACACTTCTTTGGCTCTCCTTGATCCTTCCTTTGGAAACGGTTGCCGATGATATTTGCAAAGTACACAACCTTCACATACTCCATGTTCTTCTTTTTTTATTGTTGGCAACCCGTACGCCATCTTCTTTTGTGAAATCAATGTGAGAATATTGTGGTTTAAGTGCCCAAGTCTCTTATGCCATAAACAAGTGTCGTCTTCCTTTTTTGCTATGAAGGTATGATTTTTCTCATAATTGAGATGGAGGGGAAAGCTTCTGTTGTTTTTCATTTTTATTACAGTAGTAGCTTTTCCTTTTGAATCGAAGATTTTACATTCTCGATTCTCAAATTTAAGAGAATAACCATGCTCTAAAAGTTGTTCAATGCTCAACAAATTTTCAACTAATTTAGGAACGTAAAAGGTATCATGAATAACTTTACTTCCCTGCTTTGTTGCAACTCGAATGCTGCCTTTGCCTTCAACTTCAACATACTCTCCATTGCCAAGTTTAACTTTCGAACCAAATAAAGGATCTACGTCAATGAATGCATTTTTGTCTCCTGTCATATGATTGCTACATCCGCTGTCCAGGTACCATATATTCTTATATTCTTCAGTTGCCTTTTGACAAGCAAAGAACAAGCTCCCTTCCATATCTTCCGCTCCGGCAAATGCTGTGTTTTGTGGCTTACCAATGCGACAGTCCTTTTGAATGTGCCCGAACCTTTTGCAATTATGACATTGTGGCTTTCCTTTGTTCCAGCAATTCTTTTCTTTATGAGAGCTTTTTTTGCAAATTACACACCATTTATTTGTTCCTTCATCACTTCCTCTTCTGCCATAGGTGCCTCGACCTCTTCCGCGTGAATTTCATCCTCTTCCTTTGCCAAACCTGCCACCTCTAGAAGACTCGCCATTATATTGCTTTATTGTTTTGTCATTGTTTAATTGAGTGGTGAGTTTGGACTGAAATACGTTTTCAGCCGTCTTTTCCATACGGCGTAACAACCTTTGCTCGTAGGATCTAAGTGAACCCATCAAGCCTTGAACGGTCATGTTTGACAAATCTTTGGTTTCTTCTATAACAACCACCATAGGGTCAAATTTTTCAGTTAAGCTTATCAAAATTTTATCAGCGATTCTATGATCGTCAATTATATCTCCATGAAACTTCATTTGATTCACTAATTCGGACAGCCTATTAAAATACTCATTCAAACTTTTATTTTCTTTCATTTTTTCATTTTCAAAATCTCTCCTAAGAGATTGAAGTTTGACAGTTCTCACTTTTGAATCCCCTTCAAAATCTTGTTGCAAGATTTCTCATGCTTCCTTGGCTGCTTTTGCTCTAATAATTCTTAGGAATATGGTGTTTGACACTCCTCTTTGAATCATTCCAAGAACTCCAGCATCTGTTATTCTTTTCTTTTTTAATACTTCAGTTTGGGCTGTTGTACATTTTGCCGCAGCTGTTGAGTCTTCATATCCTTATTTGATAAACTCCAAGACATCCAAGGAGGTGAACAAAGTCTCCATTTTTACTGCCCAAAAAATCATAATTTTCTCCTTCAAATAAAGGAACTTGGACATTGCTATAGGTGGAGTTGATGCTTGCTGAAGAATTGCTTGGAAAAGCCATTTCTTTACACTTTATTTTTTTATTGCAAGGGTCTAGAGCTTTGGTATCACTGTTCGGAATATTTTTTTTAAGAGAAGAAGAAGGAATTTTTGAGAGTTAATGAGGAGGAAATTTCATTGCTTTCCTTTTGATTACAAATTTTGATTGCCTACATACATTAGCTTGATTGCCTTGCTTTTATAATGCAGTGCATTCTCTAGAGTGTTCTAGGAATGCATTATCTAGAATATCTAAAATAGGAATTCTAGATTTTCCCTTTTATTCAATTCATTAATACAATTGCTAATTTAACAATACAATTAATTATTTCCTGAAAAACCAAGATTATTTCCAATAATGTGGTTTAAATAACTGGAGAATGAGTCCATAGGCAATGGTGGACATTGCTTTCTTGTATTTGTATGTGAGACTAATACGGTTTTCTTTCTTTCTTTCCTTAATAGGCTTAAGATGCCTGAAAAGGTTAGACTAAGCCTTGAGGAATGTAATCAATGATAGAAGAATAGATATAGCTGAAAGGTAAAGGGATGATAAATAAAACAAAATTAGGTATGTATTGAGAGTTCAAGTTGTCCTCATCATGACCATGACCCTTTTTTTCACTGTGTTTCTCTTTGGTGCCATATTGATGGATGAATATATAATGAAATATTTTTTCATTATATGTTACAAAATGCAGAGCTGAAGGTGTTTGGTATCAAACGTGCATGTGCTAGGATAGTGACACATGCTTGTAAATAAACATTACACCTTAGTAGTAAAATTTCTTATTTTCAGAGATCAAATGTGGGATAATTGCATTCAAACACTATCGATGTCTGTTTTTAACTGTATTATTAAAGTGAATGCACATACATGCATGAGGATCAAGTGCTTGTAATTGATTTTAGGCATATGGAAGTTGTTTGGAATGCCTTTGTAAAATCTTATAAATTTATGTAATTAACACATATTCCTTGTACGACATGTAATTGATTTCATGCATTTTTGGTGAAATTAAAGCATTAGTTTATTTCATATGATGAAAGGCAGAGTAGTTACCAAACATAATTAGGCAGACAGTTACCAAACATATTTTCAATTCTACACAAAAGTCATATGATGAATTGCTCATTCGAGTATTTTGTGCTAAGCTGTTGATGCCTATAGCTCTGTTTCCTCTTCGTCGATATCGCGGTTCAAGAAGTATGGGTATGTTATTCCGTTCCTAATTTGAGAATGGTGTTTGAAAAATATGCTACTTATGATGTTTGAATAATATTGAGTAAAATTTTGTAAAGATCAAATCTTTGCATTTCTATGTTAGTCCTCTCAGGTTATATTACAAGTTCTACACTTGGATGTTGAATAAGCTCTTTTCTAAATTATAATATTAACTGCAGATTAATCATCTTCATCGAAAGATGAGAGTTATTTTAATCAGCTCAAATTATGGACTCCTCAGGAGTGATACAGATTCCCGATGAAAAGAAAATAATTAAACAGCTGACTGGGAAGCACGATGATACACATCTTCATGCAGTGGTAAGAGCTGGAAACTTGGCAGAAATAAAAGATTATATTTTAGAAAATGACGAAGATGAATTGAAGGATTTACTTAGTAAGCAAATTCAAGAAGGAGGGACTGCACTTTATGTTGCTTATGAGATTGGGGGTTTAGATACAGTGAAGGAGATAATTAAGTATTATAATCTTGAAATAGCCGGGTTAAAAGCGAAGAATAGTTATGATGCGCTTCATGTTGCAGCTAAACAAGGAAATTTAGGTACTGATCTTTCACATAAATGTTTAACTGTATCAATACATGGTTCTTTTAGGTAGCCTTTATCAATAGCTCTCGAATTTCAAATCCATTTCATAGAGGTAAACGGTGCATACATGTATAATTTATACTTGGTAGCGAGAATCTGCCTTATGATCCCACAGATGATTACATGTATAAATAAATGGTGCTTGCATGTTTGGACATGTGTTGTTTTCCTTCTTCTTCCTCTTTTTTTCCCCTCTTTTTTGTTTTTTTCGATTTTTCTTTTATTTCTGATTGTTCTTCTTTTTTCTCCATGCACACATTGATATGCAATAACAAATCAAATGTGATTCATATGGGTGGGCATTGTGAAAGGGAGGCAAAAAATTATCAAGGAAAGCATATTTTTGAGCTCTTCTTAACAATTTTTTTTTGTGCATTTTTTTATTTCACCATTAACCCCTCTTAACATTTTCTGAAGTTTTTTTACATTGCCCTTCATATGGAATGTTCCCCTGTTGTTTGCTCTGCAAACTTTGGACTTATTCCAATTGTAATGGAGGTGCAGAAGCATTGGCTTTATCTATGCATGTATGTATTTATAAAATTTTTGTGTAATATGATTTTATATATGAAAATCATATTAAGGATGATAAATTCTAAAACTTATTTTATATATATATGAAAATCTCTGCAGAATTGAATTGAATCTTTTAGAGTGTAACATTAAGATCACATGCATGGCATATAAATATATGAAAATTTTATCAAATGACACTTAGTGCATGCTATCTTATTGGAAATAATCTTGGCTTTTCAGGAAACTAATAATTGTATTGTTAAATTAGCAATTGTATTAATGAATTGAATAAAAGGCAAAATCTAGAATTTCTATTTTAGATATTCTAGATAAGGCATTCCTAGAATACTCTAGAGAATGCAGTGCATTATAAAAGCAAGGCAATCAAGTTGATGTATGAATGCAATCAAAATTTGTAATCAAAAGGAAAGCAATGAAAATTTCCTCCCCATTAAAATAATCCTCTCAAAAATTCCTCCTTCTTCTCTTAAAAAATATTTCTAACAGTGGTATCAGAGCCCTAGATCCTTGCAATTAAAAAAAAAAAAGTGCAAAGTAATGGCTTCTCCAAGCAATGCTTCAGTAAACATCAACTCCACCTATAGCATTGTCCAAGTTCCTTTATTTGAAGGAGAAAATTATGATTTTTGGGTAGTAAAAATGGAAACTTTGTTCATCTCCTTGGATGTCTTGGAGTTCATCAAGCAAGGATATGAAGACTGAACAGCTGCGGCAGAACGTACAGCAGCTCAAACTGAAGTATTAAAAAAGAAAAGAATCACAGATGCTGGAGTTCTTGGAATGATTCAAAGAGGAGTGTCAAACACCATATTCCCAAGAATTATGAGAGCAAAAACAGCCAAGGAAGCATGGGAAATCTTGCAACAAGAGTTTGAAGGGGATTCAAAAGTGAGAACTGTCAAACTTCAATCTCTAAAGAGAGATTTTGAAAATGAAAAAATGAAAGAAAATGAAAGTTTGAATGAGTATTTTAATAGCCTGTCCGAATTAGTGAATCAAATGAAGTCTCATGGAGATATAATTGACGATCGTAGAATAGTTGATAAAATTTTGATAAGCTTAACTAAAAAATTTGATCCTATGGTGGCTACTATAGAAGAAACCAAAGATTTGTCAAACATGACCGTTCAAGGCTTGATGGGTTCACTTAGATCCTACGAGCAAAGGCTGTTACGCCGTATGGAAAGGACGGTTGAAAATGCATTTCAGTCCAAACTCACCACTCAATGCAACAATGACAAAACAATAAAACAAAATAATGGCGAGTCTTCTAGAGGTGGCAGATTTGGCAAAGGAAGAGGAAGAAATTCACGCGGAAGAGGTCGAGGCACCTATGGAGGAAGAGGAAGTGATGAAGGAACAAATAAATGGTGTGGAATTTGCAAAAAAAGCTCTCATGAAGAAAAGGATTGCTGGAACAAAGGAAAGCCACAATGTCATAATTGCAAAAGGTTCGGGCACATTCAAAAGGACTGTCGCCTTGGTAAGCCACATAACACAGCATTTGCCGGAGCGGAAGATATGGAAGGGAGCTCGTTCTTTGCTTGTCAAAAGGCAACTGAAGAATATAAGAATATATGGTACCTGGACAGCGGATGTAGCAATCATATGACAGGAAACAAAAGTGCATTCATTGACATTGATCCTTCATTTGGTTCGAAAGTTAAACTTGGCAATGGAGAGTATGTTGAAGTTGAAGGCAAAGGCAGCATTGGAGTTGCAACAAAGCAAGGAGGTAAAATTATTCATGATACCTTTTATGTTCCTAAATTAGATGAGAATTTGTTGAGCATTGGACAACTTTTAGAACATGACTATTCTCTTCAATTTGAGAATCGAGAATGTAAAATTTTTGATTCAAAAGGAAAAGTTGTTGCTGTAATAAAAATGACACAAAACAGAAGCTTTCCCCTTCATCTCAATTATGAGAAAAATCATAGCTTCATGGAAAAAAAGGAAGACGACACTAGTTTATGGCATAAGAGACTTGGGCACTTAAACTACAATAGTCTCACATTGCTTTCACAAAAGAAGATGGTGTACGGGTTGCCAACAATAAAAAAAGAAGAACATGGAGTATGTGAAGGCTGCGTACTTGGCAAACATCATCGGCAACCGTTTCCAAAAGAAGGATCAAGGAGAGCCAAAGAAGTGTTGGAATTAGTACACACGGATGTATGTGGTCCTATGAGCACATTATCTCTTGCTCAAAACAGGTACTTTATTTTATTCATTGATGATTTGACCCGCATGACATGGGTTTATTTTATGAGGCAAAAATCTGAAGTGTTTGTTATATTTAAGAAGTTTAAAGCTTTTGTTGAGAAACAAAGTGGCAGGTCTATAAAAGTTTTGAGAAGTGACAGGGGAAAGGAGTATAAATCCAATCATTTTGATAAATTTTGTGAAGAAGAAGGTGTAGAGAGGCAACTAACCGTTAGGTATACACCTCATCAAAACGGCGTATCCGAAAGGAAGAATCAAACAGTGATGGAGATGGCTAAATCAATGTTGTTTGAGAAAGGCATGCCTAAAAAATTTGGCCCGAGGCTGTAAATACAGCTGTGTATTTGCTGAATATATGTCCAACAAAAGTTGTATGGAACATGACGCCGTTTGAAGCATGGAGTGGAAGAAAGCCTTCAGTGAATCATCTTAGAGTCTTTGGGAGTATTTGCTATGCTCAGATTCCTAAAGAAAAAAGGACAAAGCTTCAAGAAGCAAGTGAAAGTTGCATTTTTATTGGCTATAGTTCTGTGTCAAAGGGCTACAGACTTTACAACTTGAAGACAAAGAAAGTAATCATCAGTAGAGATGTTGTATTTGATGAAAAGACATCTTGGAATTGGCAAAAGGAGAAAGAGGAGGATACAATCATTCCAGCAGTAATTTTAGAACAAAATCCAACTACACTGGAAAATAACTAATGTGATTCATCTACACCAAGTTCTCCATCTAGTACTTCATCCTCAGCAAGCCATAATTCATCATCTCCATGCTCAACCCCAATAAAAATGAGGAGTTTGGATGATATTTTTGCTAGGTGCAACTATTTCGCAATGGAACCAGAAAATTTTGAAGAAGCGGTTAAAGAAGATGCTTGGAGGAGGGCAATGCAAGAAGAGATGGATGCACTTGAAAGGAACAAAACATGGATGTTGGTTGATAAGACAAAAGACAAAGAAACCATTGGAGTAAAATGGATCTACAAAGTGAAGCATAATCCAGATGGTTCAGTTCAAAAGAACAAAGCGTGACTTGTTGCAAAGGGCTATTCTCAACAGCCCGGTATTGACTACGAAGAGACATTCGCTCCAGTGGCACGTCTTGACACCATTAGAGCTTTAATATCACTTGCAGCCCAAAAAGGATGGAAGTTATATCAGCTAGATGTAAAATCGGCATTCTTGAATGGAGAATTGAAAGAAGAGGTTTACGTGGAGCATCCTCAAGGATTTGAGATTAAAGGACAAGAAGGAAAAGTTTACAAATTAAAGAAAGCGATTTATGGGCTAAAACAAGCACCACGAGCATGGTATAGTAATATTGACAATTACTTCATGGAGAAAGGCTTTGAGAAGAGCAAGAATGAGGCTACTTTGTATGTCAAACGGCAAGAAATCTCTCAAGGTGATGATGGAGTTTTTATTTGTCAAAAGAAATATGCTGAGAAAATATTGAGAAAGTTTGGAATGCTTGGGTGTAATCCGGTTGATACACCGCTAGTTGTGAATGAAAAGATAAAAAAGGAAGATGGGGGGAGGAAGGTTAATGCTAGTTACTACAGAAGCCTAGTTGGTAATTTATTTTACCTTACTAATACAAGACCTGACATCATGTTTGCAGCCAGCCTACTTTCTCGTTTCATGAATGATCCTAGTCATATCCATCTAGGTGCAACAAAAAGGGTGCTGAGATATATTCAAGGCACTTTGGACTATGAGATCAAATATGAAAATAATGTTGAAACTAATTTAATTGGGTTTTGCGATAGTGACTGGGCAGGAAGTATAGATGACATGAAAAGCACTTCTGGATATGTGTTTTCTCTTGGATCAGGAGCATTTTCTTGGTGTTCGAAGAAGCAACAAACAGTTGCTCAATCTTATGCAGAAGCTTAATATATTTCAGCTGGTCTAGCTACCCAACAAGCAATATGGTTGAAGATAATACTAAATGATTTTAATGAGAAACAAGAAGCTGTGACTATCCATTGTGACAACAAATTAGCCATTGCTATAGCTAAGAATCCAGTCCATCATGGAAGAACAAAGCATATAGCCATCTAACATCATTTCATTCGAGAAGCTATTGAAAATGAAAAGGTGCAGCTGAATTTTTGCAAAACAAATAATCAAGTTGCTGATATTTTCACAAAAGCATTGAAGCCTGATAATTTTAAAAGATTGCGAGATCTTCTTGGAGTTCAAAAACCAAGCTTACGGAGGAATGTTTGAAATAATCTTGGCTTTTCAGGAAACAAATAATTGTATTGTTAAATTAGCAATTGTATTAATGAATTGAATAAAAGGCAAAATCTAGAATTCCTATTTTAGATATTCTAGATAAGGCATTCCTAGAATACTCTAGAGAATGCAGTACATTATAAAAGCAAGGCAATCAAGTTGATGTATGAATGCAATCAAAATTTGTAATCAAAAGGAAAACAATGAAAATTTCCTCCTCATTAAAATAATCCTCTCAAAAATTCCTCCTTCTTCTCTTAAAAAATATTCCTAACATATCTCAATTTCCCACACAAACATATATATCAGTCAAAGAAACTATTTTTTCTTTTATATTTATTTGCTATCGTGTCTGATCTATGTCCTTGTATATTACACGCATTTATTATTGTATTTTATTATGCAACCCACTATTCTGGTTTTCTAAAGAAAATGGAAATGGTTACGCTATCTTTTACTGTTGATATATGACTGCTATAATTGATTTAGTTTTATCATACTTGCTAATTATTGTATGTGTCGATAATGTTTACTTTTGAATTCTTGATGAGTATCATCGATTTCTTCATTAACATTCTGTTCTTGCTGTATATTATACTTGCTATTTTACAAACATTCCACGGTTATTTTCTTTTTGCAGCAATGTCAACAAGTACTATTAAGGAAACTAATGGAGGAGATTCTATGTCGATAATGGACGGAAATCCTCTGAAAAAGAATAAGTTTAACTGAAATGGCTTCGTTGTTGGTCCTTACGCAACTCAGCTTCAAAGTTCTATTGGTGATCTTGTGAGAATTACGTACCGATCGATCGGATTTGCTAAGTAGAAATCAGTTCCAAAAATGATATTTGGAAGAACTTATTGGTCAAAATATTTTTCTTTCTGAATATATTATACTTAAGCACTCACTATAGGATGATCATTTTATTGTAATGAAATTTGTACCAATAATTGCAGAAAAAATACGAAGTGCCTCACTATATTAAAAAAAAAGCATTCACATTTTACCTTTCTTTATTTGGAAAAAAGGATGACAAATAGCTTGAACAAGAAAAAAACTGCTTCTGGCCATTCCCGAGGTCGCAATAGTGCTGCAATGATGGAGGATAAAATGGTATGTCATCTTTCCGTTTCTTTATTTTTCATCCTTACCTTTCTTTATCTTTTTTGAGATTTGTGTTATTTGAATCTTAGCCTGACTTTTTCAATGCAATTGTCTTATGCCATACAAAGATTATGAAATACAAACTATTTCTTGTATATTGTTTGTGGGTGTGTACCAAACATCGAGCTGTGATGTTTTGACAAGAAATAGATCATAACCATTAAGTAGCAAAATAAAGTAGCTGTTGATTCATCTAGTATTGTTACTACTAGCAGCAGCTGCTGCTACTATTAGTACTGATACTACTACTATCGTTATTACTATAATTATTAGGTAGATATAGTTGATCATATGTTCTAGGTTTCTAGTAGAGCTTTCCCTTGGAAACTGAAAATTCTATTTATCAAAACATATAGGAAGTTACTTCCACGTGTATCATTTTATAGTTAAAATATGATGCTTGCTATCTATTTTCATGCTTAACAGATTGTTCTGTTAATTTTTTTTGGTTCCAAATTTATTGCAATGGTAGGCTTTTTAAATTTTAGCCTGATTAGGAATCTTAAATATATTGTTTGATGTACTTCTGTTCTGGTTTAGCAGTAAATGTACTGTGTGTTAGTTTCTCCACTACTTGGATGTTCATTTTTTCCTGTTTTATTTACCACTTTCTTAAGCATTGAAGCTAGCAGATGACAAAGTAAATTTCGAACCGCGACTTTCTCTTCATCTATTTGGGCTCTGTTTTTCTTTTTGGTCACTGTACTTATTTAGGTATTCGTGTTTTCATAGCATAGTTTTTTTTTTCAAATCCATGCTTTTGGATTTTGATATTGGTTAGCTGATTGTTTCTACTATTGATCTTTGGATCTGTGTAGGTTTCTCTTGTTTTTATGGCGTGCTTGAAATCATTGATTTTTGCATGAGCCAATGTTGCAGGAGTGCGTGTTGATTTTTGCGAATGTGATTATTATGGATATTAACATATATCATAATGGCATGAGGGGGGTATTTCAATTGATTGGCTTGTTGAGGTACGTAGATCTTGTAGTTTGTCGTACCCTTATTTTTATTATGTTAGTATAATGGCCAATCTGTATAATGACCGGTGATTTTCTTTGTTTAGGCTTGTGATGCACACGCTACAACTGATGACACTAATGCACAAAACGGCACACAGGAATGACAACTTGGTGGCACACATGCAAATAATACACGTCCTAAAAGGGTCACAAGGAAACCAGCGAAGCTGCTGGATTAGAGAATCACATGGCTATTGCAATTGGTTATTAGCTAGCTACTTTTTCTGCTATTTAGAAGTACCTTTTTTCCTTTCTGTTATTTTCTGAAGTTTTGGCGCTGCTGTGTATGTTTTGGCGCCTAAAACATAGTGCCACGTCCTCAGGTTTGTTAGAGGAGCAATGCTATAAGTATGTACTCATGTGAATGAAAGGATATAGAAGAATTTATTTGCAAACTTTTCTCTCATTTACCTTTCTTTTCCAACTTAATTCGTCCCCTGCTACCCTCTCCTTTCTTTGCCAACATCCAGAATGCTTTAGCGAATGATGCACAGGCGCAGGAAATAATCAAGCAGCTAGCCGCAGGTACGAACCCTAACACTAAGCTTCAATTTCGCAATAAACTGTTATTTTGGGGAAATCGTATTTACATTCCTGACAATGATGAGCTAAAAAATCAAATTATCGATGAGTTGCACGCATCTAAAACTGGCGGTCACTCCGGCATTAAAGCAACAATTGCCCGAGTTTCCAGCAACTTTTACTGGCCAAAGCTCGCCGCATCAGTCCATGACTTCATCGGCAACTGCCATACGTGCCTACAAACAAAGCCGGACAACACACCCTATAAAGGACTGCTTCAGCCGCTTCCGATTCCAGCTCAAATATGGGAAGATATCACAATGGATTTTATTACACATCTGCCTCCGTCATTTGGTCGAACGTCAATTTGGGTAATAGTTGATCGACTCTCTAAGTATCTGCATTTCTGTGCTTTTCCCACGTCAGTGTCCGCTCCACAATTAGCATCTTACTTCTTGCAAGAATATGTACGACTACACGGGTTTCCGTGCTCCATTATTTCAGACCGAGACCGTTTGTTTACTAGTCAGTTCTGGAAAGAATTATTCCGCCTGCATGAAACAAAACTGCAAATGAACAGCGCTTACCAACCGCAAACGGATGGTCAATCGGAAGTAGTTAATCGCTGCCTAGAGACATATTTGCGTGCAGTTGTAGGTGATAGACCAAAAAACGGTTCAAGTGCTTACCGTGGGCAGAATGGTGGTATAACACAACAAAACACTCTTCAATCGGCATGTCTCCTTTTCACGTGGTTTACGGCAGACCACCTCCCATCCTTGCAGATTATATTAACTCTTCTACTGTTATACCAGAATTACAGGGTTGGACTGCTTCACGTAATACTTTACTGAACCTGATAAAATCCAACCTTCAACGAGCCCAACAGCGGATGAAGACACAGGCGGATTTGCACCGTAGTGATAAGCAATTCGAAGTAGGATCATGGGTTTTTCTTAAGCTACAGCCATATCGCCAACAAACTATACGGAATAATCATCACAAACTCCTCAAAAAATACTATGGACCATTTCAGATTATAGAGAAAATTGGCAAAGTAGCCTATAAACTGTTACTACCACAAACAGCCCGCATTCACCCTGTTTTTCACGTCTCTTTGCTGAAAGCCTGCCCACATCCAGATGCTTCAGAACCTCTGCCACTACCATTAAACATTGTTGACCATTACAGCGACCTTGAGGACAAGGTCGAACTTGATGGGGTGGGCATTGATGCACACGCTACAACTGAAGACACTAATGCACACAACGACACACAGGAAGGACAATTTGGTGGCACACATGCAAATAATACACGTCCTAAAAGGGTCACAAGGAAACCAGCGAAGCTGCTGGATTAGAGAATCACATGGCTATTGCAATTGGTTATTAGCTAGCTACTTTTTCTGCTATTTAGAAATACCTTTTTTCCTTTCTGCTATTTTCTGAAATTTTGGCGCTGCTGTGTATGTTTTGGCGCCTAAAACATAGTGCCACGTCCTCAGGTTTGTTAGAGGAGCAATGCTATAAGTATGTACTCATGTGAATGAAAGGATATAGAAGAATTTATCTGCAAACTTTTCTCTCATTTACCTTTCTTTTCCAACTTAATTTGTCCCCTGCTACCCTCTCCTTCTTCTTCCTCTCACCTCCTTTCTCAGATCCATACCAGCTTGTTATGGGTATTCCAATTAATTGGCTTTTTAAGGTACGTGCTTATTTCAATATATTTTCCAAGTTGGTATATTGACAAGTGACCATCTTTTTTATGTTGAAATACCCATTTAGATAGAATTATTAGTCAATGCAAATATTTTCTATGCTGAAATAGCCATTCAGATAAAAATTGTTGTCAAGTAAATGGAACAAGAATTATATAAAACATTTAATTTGACAACCACCACCTGAATAGATTTATTTTTTAATTTAGCGCAAGTCCATGGCATACAGACTTGGTGTGCTTTCTTCATGTCCGGACATGCAGGCTATATTAGCAACTTTAAAAACATCTTCCTGGTCGCTGACATAGTCTCTTGTTTATAGTTGTACGAAACTTTGAGGACATCGTCCATGTTCATAAATTGAATGTTGCTGACATAGTCATAATATGAATTACTTTTTGCACCCTTTTCATTGTTTGTAAACAAAAAATGTTATAGGGGAGTGGCATTTATGGAGGACATAATAGGATGAGACTTTCCTTGATGCTGTGAACATATTTTCTCCCATAAAAATGTGTTTGCCACATTAGACCTGTAACTCATGAACCACCATGCTATATTTAAACATTCTATGCTCGTATAAATAATATGCATAACATCGGATGCAAATATTAGTTTTTTCTTTATACAGAAGATATAGCTCGCTATTGACTTCTAATTAATATCAAAATTAAATTAATTTATATGAAGTCATCTTTATCTGCTTCAGATAATCTAACAATTTCTAACTTCTAATTATTTGCTTGACTTGCAGGTGAAGAGACAATTATTGGTTATATTTGCATGTTTTTTCTAAGTGCTTGAACTTATTAGATTAGCAGTAGGTCATTTTTTTTAATAGCAGACATCACTTTATGTGTAACTCTTTGTTGTGTATTAATATTGTCTTGAGATTGATTAATTTGTTTTAACAATTAAGATTTGACTATATTACATCTTTGAAGCAAATTTATGGTTATCAAAAATAAGCTATTATTGATAATTAATATTCGTATTTATGTTACAGATATCGATAGTATCAATTGTATATTTATGGTTGAAACACTCAATAAGTGTTGCAGATTTTGAACTTGAAACACTCATTGAGTGTTGCAAATTATTATCTTGAAACACTGCCGAAGTGTTGCAGATTATCAAATTGAAACACTTCCCAAGCGTTGTAGATTATCAAATTGAAACACTCACCGAATGTTGTAGATTATCAACTAGAAAACTAACCCAGTGTTGTAGATTATCAAACTGAAACAACTGCTAAGTGTTTCAATTTTTTAATCTGAAACACTTACCAAGTGTTTCAATTTGTCAATTTGAAACATAATATAGGTGTTTCAAAAATCTGCAAAATACAAATCTGCAACACCTAAAAAGTGTTTCTAAAAAATTTAGCAACATTTATTTACCGTTTCAAATTAGGCATTTTGGTGTTGTGTGTAACAACCCGTATTTCGATAACATGTTAAAACGAGAATCAAGGCAGAATTTATTTTTAAATTCTGAATTAAGTAAAACGGGCTATGCCATTGCGTTCGTCTCGGAAAAATACGCGAAATAGAGTCCGAGTTTTCGAGAATCGGAGTCCGTATGACCCGTTAAAGGCCCAAAGAAGATTTCTGGAAATTTGAATTTCGGAAAACAGTTTTTGAAATCAGATCTGGGGCTAGGCGGGGAGTTTCCCGCCTAGGCCATGTCGACAGGGCTGTCGACAGGCCTGTCGACTTGGGCCCAGACCAAGTCGACAGCCCTGTCGACTTGCCTGTCGACAGGGGGTGGCCGGGGCAAATAGCCTGGCGCACCTGTTTGTCTCACCTGGTCTTGTGCTTGGGCTGGGTCTGGAAGCTTCCGAGATCTGATGGTCCTAATCTATCCTAGGGTTAATCTAAGGGCCTAAAACTATCCTAATCTCTATAAAAAGACCCTAAACCTAACCTAAATCCCTAAAAATCAAACCTAGCAACTAAGTGCTGCCAAAATCTTCATTGATCATGGCCTCCATCTCAAATCCCTAGAGCCTATGCATTCAAATTGGGTTCAAATCAAAAGGTGCAAGCTTGCTACACCAAATCAAGGCCAAATCAACGTTGCTATGCGAGTTTCATGGCGGATCTTCGTCAAAGGAGCCACCTTTCTTCGCCAAAACGGTTCATGCTCCTAGTCCTCTTGCCATGCTATGTAAGTTCTAGCTACTTTTGGGTCAAAACGGTATTTTTAATGTTGACATGGGATAAAATGAGGCTAAACATGATTATGCGAATCTATATGAACCTTACCATGCCTCTTGTGTTCATGTTTATGATTTTAGGCCATGTGAGTGACTTAATCATGCCTCTCATGCTATGCATAACCTAGTTTAACTTGCAAGTTTGGATCTTTATGCATGAAATGCTAGCATGAACCTTTAGGAATCACTTTACTTGTGAAACATTGGCTAAGACAAGATTTTGGGGCTTATGCATGTTTATGAACCCAAACCCCTTATGCTAACATGCAAGTTTGTGGCCAAATCCTTTATGAGATTATGCATGCTCGTGGCCAATCCCCTCTTTTAAGTTGTGCATGTTTATGGCCAAACCCTTTTTGATAATATGCATGTTTGTGGCCGAATTCCCTTGTGACATTTTGTGTGTTTGTGGCCAAAACCCTTTTTATGACACTATGCATGTTCGAGGCCAATTTGTAGTCATAGTATTCCTACTATGTTGACTCGTCTATACTTACGTTGGAAACACGTTTTGGGGTTAGGTTAGACGAGCGTGAATATACATGAGAAACTTAACTTGAAGTTCCATGAAATATGATGTGAAACATGATTTGGGTTAAATGGGTATAACATGACAACATGCAACATTAAATATAGCATGTAAGTTAACATGTAAATATGCATAAAAACATGGGCTTGGGAATTTACCTATTAAGTTAGGTCTACCCATTGGGAATTTACCTATTAAGTTAGGTCTACCCAATTGCTTGAAAACTTGACCATAAACATGACACTAGGCTAAACATGAAAGTGGCCAACTCGAGGTTGGGTTGAGTTTGTAGCATAAATCTACCCGGACCCGCCCGGCTTAACTAGTAGCTACAAACAATAGGACCCAATGTGAGAAGTTGGTCATGTCGCGCTTAAGACCCGAGGTTAGACTAGGTTGTGGTGTAAATCTACCTGGACCCGCCCGGCTTAACTAGTAACCACAACAAGGTCTAATGTGAGAGGTTGAGGGTGCATTAATTAAATTAATGCCACATAATAGGGTTAAGTTAATTTGATCAATGAGGCTTAACCAAATATGATATGGATAAATGGGTTAAGTAATTTGATTAGGCTAATGATACTTAACAAAACATGATAAGCTTGGGTAGGTTAAGTAACTTGATTTGCCTAATGACACTTGACCATTTTTATACGACTAGTGGACGGGATTAAGTTAACCAACACTTAATCAATCCAACACGATAACGTGATAAGGTTAAGTAAATTTTCTTAATGACACTTAACCGTATAATACAGTTAATGGACGGGGTCAAGATTAGGCTTAACTAATCTAAACATGGTAATCGGATGAGGTTAAGTTAGCCTAGACTTAATTAATCCCACTTGGTAATTTAATGGGGTTAAGTTAAACACTTAACTAATTTAACACGATGATTTGATGAGGTTAAGTGACCTATACTTAACCAATCTAACTCGTTAATTTGATGAGGTTAAGTTAATCTATACTTAACCAATCTAACATGAAAACATGATAAGGCTAAGTCACGAATCACTTGAATACGCTTGACCGATTTGACTCGGTAATTTGACAAGGTCAAGTTAATTTATATAATTAACCAATCTAAAATGATAATTAGACGAGGTTAAGTTATGGATTGCTTGATATACTTAGCCAACTTGACACATGGTTTGTAGGGTTAAGTCTTGGACTTGGATACTTAGCCAATTTTGACATGGTTTGTAGACGGGCTAAGTTATGAACTTAAGTGACACTTAACCCATTAGATAAACCCTAATTCGGAGGATTAGGTAAATAACCATAGTTAACAAGGGTAATGGAAATAAGGCTAAGTGGTAAACCTTAGTTAAGGGAAACTAAGTAATAATTCTTAGTCAAGGAAATCTGGACCATTTCTTAGATAGATTAGTAACCCGATGCGTTAGGTCAACGTTTAAGTATGCGTGTAGGAGCGGGCTATCTGATTTAGATAAAGGCTCCAGCGAACTGGGTAACGAAGCAGCGGCTTCGGGGAACGTGAGGATATTCTTGGTATCCCTCTGTGAGGTCGCAGATGATCATCCTGGGCTCACAAGAGGTTGAGGTCTGCGGTAGAAGAACCAAGAATATGCCTTGGTTGCTATGCGAGCGACCTAAAGACTGGGGTGGATAGCAGTGAGTCGATGGATACATAAGGTGCCCGAGATAGCAAGTTCGCCGATCATCTACCATCTTGAGTCAAGCGTGTACGTACGGAAAGGCAGGGGACACCCAACAGACCATAATTTGCTATCTAATTATGGGTGAGGTAGGCCGTAGGATGTGGGCTGGCCGGAGTGTAGTTCTCATGCAAGATTTTCTCTTGTGTTGCCTTTCACTAGTTGAGGGAGGGGTCTCGTGGGACCATAGCCACGTGTAGAAAAGAAGACCTTAGTATCTGCATCGGCAGATAAATCTAAAGCTCCCGACCGAGTCCTGTATTTCTTGTTTTGCCCTGTGACAGGACTCGGATGGCACGATGTGATACATGTGCATACAGTTATAGAAAAGCGATTCACGATGAATGCGTGGGAAAAAGGGCGCAGTTGAGGGTTAGCGTAATCCCTAGTGGCCTAGGTGGTTTAACCCAAACCGAAATACGAAAGCGTGCAATAGGTAAGCGTAATCCCTAGTGGTGCTAGGTGGCGTAAGTCCTAGTAGTTCAAACGATGATTCATATGGAAGAGCCTAGCTAGAACAAGGGTGACAGTCCAAACGATTTCAAGGACAATACGACATGAGGAAGCCCGTACGAGGTACGGCAAAGGACTGAACTTGTATACATGGAAAGAAACATATGATTTGAGTAACCTATATATGCGATATTAGGTTGACATGGACCATTACACGATTTTGAGCAAGGGACATTCATGGTTAACACATGACGCGGGTAGGGATACTAGTACGAGAGGTGCAGAGCAAACATACATGTTAGAACCAGGAAAAATATACATAATAGATACCGTGGGATATTAGACGGGGTAGATACCTTGGGATAGTATACTTGATAGAAACCTGACGATGTGATACCTTGATTTATCATGACACCGTGGTTTATCACGATACCTTAGTTTAGCTTGCTACAGTAGTTCAGTCTGTTACCCTGATTTAGTTTATCTATCTTGTAGTCATCTTTATGTTTACTTTCAGTTTATGCATGTCATGTTACCTTTACCTGTTTTTATACTGGAAGTAGATAGGACTTACTCAGTCTTTTTGACTGACCCGTTTTGTTTCGCCTCTTTTCTTCCGTTCCCCCCCCCCCCCCCAGGTTTCAGGGAGGAAACAATGCTGTGTAGTTCGGACTTCTTCTGCTTGAAGGTCATCACGGATGGCTTGGACTTCTCTTGGCTATGGCCATTTTACTGTTTTTACTTGGGGAATAATTTATGAAAAAGGTTTCATGCTTCTTTACTATTGCAAGACAGGTTTTGATGTACTCTGATGTAAAAGGCTTTAGACCTTATTTATTCATGTTATGAAAGTTTGATTTTACTTCCGCTATTCATATATGTTCTGTCTTGTGATATTTCTGTGCATGTTTACCAATAATGCCCCTCTAAAGCTAGTGCATTCCTTTGCGAGTGACCCTAGCGGAGGCGGGGTGTTACATTTGGTATCAGAGCAGAAGGTTACCAGACTGGGCAAAAGTTTTTAAAAACCTTCTGAAAATTATTTGAAAAACTGTTTACAAAGAAGCATTTTTCAAGAAAGTTTTCTTTTAAAAAGAAAAAGGCTATTCCCCAAAGGCCATTAGCATTATCCTTGTTTCCTTGATTGAATCTCTTTTCCTTTCTTTCCTCCATCTGTAGTCACAGTGGTTTTAACTGCGGCTAGTCTTTTCTATCTACGGAAGTGCTTTCCATGCGATGGAGGTGGTTCTCGAGAGACCAGTGGCCGCGTTATAAGAAAGGATAGTGAGAAAGAGGATAAAGGATGCGAGTTTAAGGATGAACAACTTGTTGGTATGGCTCAACCCAGAATGAGAGAGAAAGATGAACAATGAAACCCATGACGAGAGGGTACCTTTGGCATGGTGAAACGGGACGGATAGTTAAGTATCATGGGACAAGGACAAGATCATTAGGAGGGCAATAGTATGCTCTCATTTCTAGGGTACCTCAGAAGGAGTGTAACGATCTTGTTAAAGGTTTAGTTTTCTTCTCTATCATCCCGTCGGGACTTTGTTTGGATCACCGCATCTTTTGAGTCCGCTTCGATAGTTGAGTCTCTGCACCTTAGTACTAGTGTAATAGAGGATCCCGTTTTGTCTCAAATCCTATTGGAAGATCGGTCCATTTATTCATGACTTGTTTGGATTTGAGAATGTCTGTGTCAAGTATTGAGCTTGGAAATAATGCTTATGTTTATAAGTGTGGATGGATTCTAGGGATGAAGTGGTTATCCAGTAAGGGGTGCCACTCTCGGTTTTAGAAGGAGGGTAGTTAGACTCTTGGCTTGCTTTGGTAATACCCTCGAAGTCTCGTGTAACCTTTTGGGGTTCTGTCATGGCTAGTTACCTAGAATCCCAGGATGCAGTGTTGGTTATCCGTTTGAATAGAATTCGCCGCCAAGGCGGATGGTTCGTTTCGATTATGTATGAGTTATGGGAATCACCCTAGTAAGGACTCTTGGCAACTTGGATTGGCATCGGAAAACGAGATCCAGAATTCACTAGTGAATTTTGGAGAGCTGGCTTGAGTACGTAGATATGGTTGAGCCAAGTATACTAGGGAAAGAATAAGTGCAAGAGGAACGAGAGGCGACGAGGAAATGAGTTCCAACTCATGTTATGGAAACAGGAAGTAAGAAGCTACGAAATCGCAAAGACGGTCAAGGCACAAGGAAATTGAGCTTAAGGAAGTACGACTTTGATGGTCAAAGACTAGATACGCGCATGATATCTCTTTTTGGGAGTATATCCTTGATCCCTGTTTTCTGTAAGAGCTTACTTGTAGGCTATCTTTTGTGGACATCCTCTCGGTCCTATTTTCTGATACAAACCCCGTAAGGAGTTTGTCCTGTTTATCTTCTCGACCCTGTTTCAGGGAATCTTAGGTAGAACCCTATGGATGTAAACATGTATTTGAAACATGTTGTGGTTGATATGGTTGCAAATGATTGCAAGTGGTTGCTCGTGGATACGCGAATACACGTTAGATACTAGGTTGACGCGATCACACTTCATGTTGTATATGCACAAGTATTTATACTTGTTTATGGATGAAATTGAATGTGTTACCATGTGGACGTTGCATATGGATGAATGTTTGTGCACGCATATAGTATCTATATGACTAGGACTATTTGCATACATGTTGGATTCATGGCACTATACATATTTTGCATTAGAAAGATTATCCAGGCCTGATCATTAGCATTAGCTAAGGAACATGTACACACACGTTCTGCATATATTCATACAGCATCAGAAATCATCTAAGGACAATGGTTGCTTGTGGATGATGTTTTGAGTAGATGGATGATGGAGGGTAGGATATGTTCTTCCTAACTTAGAGATTTCGGGGACGAAATCCTAAAAGGTGGGGAGAATGTAACAACCCGTATTTCGATAACATGTTAAAACGAGAATCAAGGCAGAATTTATTTTTAAATTCTGAATTAAGTAAAACGGGCTATGCCATTGCGTTCGTCTCAGAAAAATACGCGAAATAGAGTCCGAGTTTTCGAGAATCGGAGTCCGTATGACCCGTTAAAGGCCCAAAGAAGATTTCTGGAAATTTGAATTTCGGAAAACAGTTTTTGAAATCAAATCTGGGGCTAGGCGGGGAGTTTCCCGCCTAGGCCATGTCGACAGGGCTGTCGACAGGCCTGTTGACTTGGGCCCAGACCAAGTCGACAGCCCTGTCGACTTGCCTGTCGACAGAGGGTGGCCGGGGCAAATAGCCTGGCGCACCTGTTTGTCTCACCTGGTCTTGTGCTTGGGCTGGGTCTGGAAGCTTCCGAGATCTGATGGTCCTAATCTATCCTAGGGTTAATCTAAGGGCCTAAAACTATCCTAATCTCTATAAAAAGACCCTAAACCTAACCTAAATCCCTAAAAATCAAACCTAGCAACTAAGTGCTGCCAAAATCTTCATTGATCATGGCCTCCATCTCAAATCCCTAGAGCCTATGCATTCAAATTGGGTTCAAATCAAAAGGTGCAAGCTTGCTACACCAAATCAAGGCCAAATCAACGTTGCTATGCGAGTTTCATGGCGGATCTTCGTCAAAGGAGCCACCTTTCTTCGCCAAAACGGTTCATGCTCCTAGTCCTCTTGCCATGCTATGTAAGTTCTAGCTACTTTTGGGTCAAAACGGTATTTTTAATGTTGACATGGGATAAAATGAGGCTAAACATGATTATGCGAATCTATATGAACCTTACCATGCCTCTTGTGTTCATGTTTATGATTTTAGGCCATGTGAGTGACTTAATCATGCCTCTCATGCTATGCATAACCTAGTTTAACTTGCAAGTTTGGATCTTTATGCATGAAATGCTAGCATGAACCTTTAGGAATCACTTTACTTGTGAAACATTGGCTAAGACAAGATTTTGGGGCTTATGCATGTTTATGAACCCAAACCCCTTATGCTAACATGCAAGTTTGTGGCCAAATCCTTTATGAGATTATGCATGCTCGTGGCCAATCCCCTCTTTTAAGTTGTGCATGTTTATGGCCAAACCCTTTTTGATAATATGCATGTTTGTGGCCGAATTCCCTTGTGACATTTTGTGTGTTTGTGGCCAAAACCCTTTTTATGACACTATGCATGTTCGAGGCCAATTTGTAGTCATGGTATTCCTACTATGTTGACTCGTCTATACTTACGTTGGAAACACGTTTTGGGGTTAGGTTAGACGAGCGTGAATATACATGAGAAACTTAACTTGAAGTTCCATGAAATATGATGTGAAACATGATTTGGGTTAAATGGGTATAACATGACAACATGCAACATTGAATATAGCATGTAAGTTAACATGTAAATATGCATAAAAACATGGGCTTGGGAATTTACCTATTAAGTTAGGTCTACCCATTGGGAATTTACCTATTAAGTTAGGTCTACCCAATTGCTTGAAAACTTGACCATAAACATGACACTAGGCTAAACATGAAAGTGGCCAACTCGAGGTTGGGTTGAGTTTGTAGCATAAATCTACCCGGACCCGCCCGGCTTAACTAGTAGCTACAAACAATAGGACCCAATGTGAGAAGTTGGTCATGTCGCGCTTAAGACCCGAGGTTAGACTAGGTTGTGGTGTAAATCTACCCGGACCCGCCCGGCTTAACTAGTAACCACAACAAGGTCTAATGTGAGAGGTTGAGGGTGCATTAATTAAATTAATGCCACATAATAGGGTTAAGTTAATTTGATCAATGAGGCTTAACCAAATATGATATGGATAAATGGGTTAAGTAATTTGATTAGGCTAATGATACTTAACAAAACATGATAAGCTTGGGTAGGTTAAGTAACTTGATTTTCCTAATGACACTTGACCATTTTTATACGACTAGTGGACGGGATTAAGTTAACCAACACTTAATCAATCCAATACGATAACGTGATAAGGTTAAGTAAATTTTCTTAATGACACTTAACCGTATAATACAGTTAATGGACGGGGTCAAGATTAGGCTTAACTAATCTAAACATGGTAATCGGATGAGGTTAAGTTAGCCTAGACTTAATTAATCCCACTTGGTAATTTAATGGGGTTAAGTTAAACACTTAACTAATTTAACACGATGATTTGATGAGGTTAAGTGACCTATACTTAACCAATCTAACTCGTTAATTTGATGAGGTTAAGTTAATCTATACTTAACCTATCTAACATGAAAACATGATAAGGCTAAGTCACGAATCACTTGAATACGCTTGACCGATTTGACTCGGTAATTTGACAAGGTCAAGTTAATTTATATAATTAACCAATCTAAAATGATAATTAGACGAGGTTAAGTTATGGATTGCTTGATATACTTAGCCAACTTGACACATGGTTTGTAGGGTTAAGTCTTGGACTTGGATACTTAGCCAATTTTGACATGGTTTGTAGACGGGCTAAGTTATGAACTTAAGTGACACTTAACCCATTAGATAAACCCTAATTCGGAGGATTAGGTAAATAACCATAGTTAACAAGGGTAATGGAAATAAGGCTAAGTGGTAAACCTTAGTTAAGGGAAACTAAGTAATAATTCTTAGTCAAGGAAATCTGGACCATTTCTTAGATAGATTAGTAACCCGATGCGTTAGGTCAACGTTTAAGTATGCGTGTAGGAGCGGGCTATCTGATTTAGATAAAGGCTCCAGCGAACTGGGTAACGAAGCAGCGGCTTCGGGGAACGTGAGGATATTCTTGGTATCCCTCTGTGAGGTCGCAGATGATCATCCTGGGCTCACAAGAGGTTGAGGTCTGCGGTAGAAGAACCAAGAATATGCCTTGGTTGCTATGCGAGCGACCTAAAGACTGGGGTGGATAGCAGTGAGTCGACGGATACATAAGGTGCCTGAGATAGCAAGTTCGCCGATCATCTACCATCTTGAGTCAAGCGTGTACGTACGGAAAGGCAGGGGACACCCAACAGACCATAATTTGCTATCTAATTATGGGTGAGGTAGGCCGTAGGATGTGGGCTGGCCGGAGTGTAGTTCTCATGCAAGATTTTCTCTTGTGTTGCCTTTCACTAGTTTAGGGAGGGGTCTCGTGGGACCATAGCCACGTGTAGAAAAGCAGACCTTAGTATCTGCATCGGCAGATAAATCTAAAGCTCCCGACCGAGTCCTGTATTTCTTGTTTTGCCCTGTGACAGGACTCGGATGGCACGATGTGATACATGTGCATACAGTTATAGAAAAGCGATTCACGATGAATGCATGGGAAAAAGGGCGCGGTTGAGGGTTAGCGTAATCCCTAGTGGCCTAGGTGGTTTAACCCAAACCGAAATACGAAAGCGTGCAATAGGTAAGCGTAATCCCTAGTGGTGCTAGGTGGCGTAAGTCCTAGTAGTTCAAACGATGATTCATATGGAAGAGCCTAGCAAGAACAAGGGTGACAGTCCAAACGATTTCAAGGACAATACGACATGAGGAAGCCCGTACGAGGTACGGCAAAGGACTGAACTTGTATACATGGAAAGAAACATATGATTTGAGTAACCTATATATGCGATATTAGGTTGACATGGACCATTACACGATTTTGAGCAAGGGACATTCATGGTTAACACATGACGCGGGTAGGGATACTAGTACGAGAGGTGCAGAGCAAACATACATGTTAGAACCAGGAAAAATATACATAATAGATACCGTGGGATATTAGACGGGGTAGATACCTTGGGATAGTATACTTGATAGAAACCTGACGATGTGATACCTTGATTTATCATGACACCGTGGTTTATCACGATACCTTAGTTTAGCTTGCTACAGTAGTTCAGTCTGTTACCCCGATTTAGTTTATCTATCTTGTAGTCATCTTTATGTTTACTTTCAGTTTATGCATGTCATGTTACCTTTACCTGTTTTTATACTGGAAGTAGATAGGACTTACTCAGTCTTTTTGACTGACCCATTTTGTTTCGCCTCTTTTCTTCCGTTTCCCCCCCCCCCCCAGGTTTCAGGGAGGAAACAATGTTGTTTAGTTCGGACTTCTTCTGCTTGAAGGTCATCACGGATGGCTTGGACTTCTCTTGGCTATGGCCATTTTACTGTTTTTACTTGGGGCATAATTTATGAAAAAGATTTCATGCTTCTTTACTATTGCAAGACAGGTTTTGATGTACTCTGATGTAAAAGGCTTTAGACCTTATTTATTCATGTTATGAAAGTTTGATTTTACTTCCGCTATTCATATATGTTCTGTCTTGTGATATTTCTGTGCATGTTTACCAATAATGCCCCTCTAAAGCTAGTGCATTCCTTTGCGAGTGACCCTAGCGGAGGCGGGGTGTTACATTGTGCTTGATCATTTGCATCTCAGCATGCCACACAGGCAATTCACGCCAAGCGTTTGATGTCTATCGATATATAACCTCTAAGCTCGTATGTCTCAGAGAAGGGCGTTAAGCAAGAGAATAAATTCTCTGCTGCCAAACAAATATATATTTAATATAAATCAATCAACGCAGAATAAAATCCAATGTCAGACACACATCCGCCTACAAGTTCGTTCTGGGTCTGAGCGAAACCGGAGGCACCTTATTCCTTCTCCCATATGTCCCATACAGGAAAGAGGTCCTCGTATGTCCGGTCGATCTCCAAGTGCGTCTGGACAATCACCGCTTATTACCTCGTCTTGGGTGTATAGCCCAATCAAGACATCAGTAATCATCCAAACGATGTGAAGACCTCAGGTCTTCAACCACCATCTTCATCGTCGACTTATCGTCGAATCAGTTATTCAGAATGGGTATAAACCCGGCCTTTCTGAATAACACGTGTATATTATAACCAAGTGCTATAAAAACACAACATATGCCTCATTCCAATTCTGAATATTCTTTTATTTAAATATTCATATTCTTTGGGAAAGGTTCCCATTAATTTTATCAAAGATAAATTCTTTTTAATTTATTCTTTAATCTTCCTTTGGATATTCAAAAGGTTTATCCAAACTAGTCGGGATTATCGAGCCATACCGAAGTTATCATTTGTGTAACGACCCGCATTCTGCGCATCAAGGGATCGTAGAATATTTATTTCATTCTCATGCGAAGTCATATAGCCATGTGACTTTGGGAGACAACTATTGGGGCCATTTCTCATGTTCATGATTTTTGCCGATTTTTAAATAACCGTTCTGCCCCTAGCTGATCTTGTTTCATCCATAACTTTTGATTGGTAAGGATTTTTGAACTAAAACGACTTCCATTAGACTCGGATGATGGTTTACAATTTAGTAGAGTGGTCACATTAGCTAAACGGACTCACCGTTTGGGAGATATGGCTGAAACAAGATTTAGAAGATGAAAAACAACTTAACCGGGCCTAATTTGGGTGATTAGCAAGAGGGCCCATAACCTATTTCGGGATTAGGGTTATGGGGAGGCTGAGAACAGTTAGGAAACGATTTTTATTTCATTTTTCAGCCGCCTAAAACATTACCCTAACCCTAACAATGGCCTCTAACACCCAAATCACCTTCTAATCACCATTTAATCAAGTTTTAGCCTAATCTACATCTAATCAAGGCAAATTAGCATCAAATTGGAAACAGAGCTGCTGTGTTGCACAGGAATTCGACCCAAATCAGAGATATTTTCAGATCTAAGTGTTATATGTGGCTAAGATGAGTGATTAGCACTGTTTCTACACTAATTACGGCTAATTAGGGGTGATTAGTGTCAATTAACAAAATTACACATGATTAATTTCTGAAAAAATGTTTAGAAATTCTTAAATACTGTTTTAGACCTCTGTTGGAAGTTTGGGTTAATTTGGTTAAGTTTTGTTAATCCTATCATTAGATTTGCTTAAACATACTTAAGGGGAAAATATGGGTTTTGGGTATGTTTGATAGATTTTGACATATCAAATTGTTGTTTTGGTGTTTGTGGTCAATTCTATATGTTGCTATGACTGTATGGTATGCTTGGTGATTGATTAGAACAGTTATAATGGTCGAAAACGCCGTCGTGTGGCGTAAACAGTTGTTGGAAAAGTTGTAGGAAATAGTGCAGGATTTTGACCTGAACCGGATCGGATCGATAGGGGGCGAACCGACCTGCTCATGGAGTATTTCACGACCCGATCCACCTCTCAGGACTGCTGCATCAGGAACAAGAGAGTGCGACCGAACTGATGCACCACAAGTGAACTGTCATGAATCGATGAGCTCGACCTGACTCGGAGTGATGCTTGCATATCCAACACGACCCGCTACTCCGAACCGAACCAGTGTGGCACCACGACCAGGTTGGAGCACCACGGTTTGACCTGGTGGAAGGAGCACGAATCGACCCGACCTTGGCATGATGAGACGACCCAACCCAAACGGGGTAGATGACTACGAACTGAACAAGGAGAAGAGAACCGATCCGAATGGAAGCTTATTTCTGAACCGATCCGAAGGAGACCAAAATCTGAGATGCAGAGGTAGTCCAAATGGGAAGTAGAACTCATGATCCAAATGGGAACCAACGAGTTAACTTCATGATTTGGACTTTGCTGCGGGGCGTGTGCTAAGGAGTTGTCGACGTCCATAGCTTCGATTCACCACCAAGAGAAGATTGTTAGGCTACGGATCACTGCAGTGGGGTAGATATTACTCCATGGGGGCAGAGTGATCGTAGCATGGCTATGAGCCAGTGCAATGGAGTCGTCATGACTTCATGGGGCAGAGTGGACATTGCAAGGACTAGTGGCTATGGATCAGTTCAATGGAGTCGCCATGGCTCCATCGGGCAGAGTGATCATAGCAAGGATTTTGGTGATCAAAGAAGTGGATATCGTATGCTTTACGCACTGAGTGAGAGATGTGAGGATGGTTACTATGCTTGATTGTTTGATATCACTATGACATGCACACCCCTTCCCCATTATATATACACCCTATGTTAGTGTCACCTTAGAGTATTGTACTTCTTATTGTGCTAACTCTTTGGTTGTAGGTCCAGGTTCAGGTATGGTTTAGTATACCTGTTATTGTTCTGTTTTGCTTATAGCTCATAGACTTTTGTCTGACCCAAAGTTTTATGTCTCTTCTTATTACTCCTAGTGCTCTTAAACGGGCAGACTATAGACACAGGTTGGCTGGTTATGCACGAGTAGCTGATCCGGAGATGAGCAGGAGGCTCCCACGTACGATATATATATATATATATGTATATATATATATATATTCTCCCTATGTCACTGCAGGTCACTACTTTGGGCATTAGTAGTGTACCTTTCTTATTTATCTTTAGAGACAGTTTAAAAAGTTGAAATAATGATGATGTGAAACATGAGCTGTATTTTGAATTTCGTCTGCTATGATGATTATAGTTTAGTTCTCAGCTTATGTACTGTCTCCTCTGTTTTATGTCAAGTATGTTATTATTCTATTTCATTCCATTCGCTGTGAGACATTCTACAGGTTCCTTGTTAATTCAAATTCCCTTATGTCCTTTCTTTGACGACCGTCCCGTGGTGGTTGGACATTGGCACAACGCACTTTCATTGGAAATATCAATCGGTGCGGGACGGGCCTTCACATTTGGTATCAGAGCTCTAGGTTGCGTAGTTAACCTAGGGAAACACACCAGGGAGAGGTAGTACGTATACGAGAGCGCGTATTTGTGATATTTTGGTTTTCAAAAGTTACATATATATATACTATTAGTATATTTAAGGGTGGAGTTGCACTGCACTAGGACCACTAAAGAGATGGTTAATCGTTTTCCCCTTACAGATTGAACGATGAGCCGATATACTAGGGGTACTGGTAGAGGAGCTAATAATGGGAATGCTCCTGATATAAGGACGATGTTCACTGACCTCATGAGAGATATGCTTAGGGATGTTCAAAGGGCAGCTCCTAATGCTGCAAATGGTGGTGGTGCAGCGGTGCAGGCGCCTAGAGCCGATTTCGCCAAGCTTTGCAAGGATTACACTAGTCTTGTGGGAAGCCGTTCCACGGAATGGAATCGGGTACAGAAGCACATGATTGGCTCGATAGTTGTGAGCATATCTTCGAGGATCTGAGAATTGAGGACGCGATGAAGAGGAAGCTAGCATCCCGTCAGCTGCAAGGACAGACTACGAATTGGTGGAATGCTATTAAGGCAGCCACTCCCGAGGATCAAGTTACATGGGATCAATTTAAAGCTCGCTTTAGTGATAAGTTTATCCCAGCTGCTCAGAACGGAATTGTTTAGGAAGTTCTTGGAACTTAAGCAGAATGTTAGAGTAGTCTCGGAATATATTGTTGAGTTCGATACTTTATCGAAGTGTGGATTATCCCTTATTGACACTTCCGAGAAGAAGAATGAGAAATTCATAAGTGGTCTAGATCAGTACTTAGGGGAAAGGCTTATAAACCATATTGATGAGACTTTTGAATCGATTGTTGGGAAAGCATGGTGGTCAGAGAGCCTTCATCCTAAACCCAAGACTGAAGTCGCTGTTGCGTATGCAGAGGGGCCAAAGCCGCAAGCAAGCGGTGAAGGCAAGAATAATTCTCAGAATAAAAGGAAGCAGAGTCAGAACCAAACTAAGGATGGTGAGAAAAAGAGCAAGAAAGATGTTAAATGCTTTAGTTGTGGCAAGAAGGGCTATTATGCTAAAGAATGTCGAGCAAAGCCAGCGGACAGGAAGTGCTTCAACTATGGCCAAGTGGGACATCACAAGGATAAGTGTCTGCAACCCCTAAAAAATAGCAGATTGTGAAAGCATATGCTCTTAATGTTGTTCCTTCTTCGTCGAATGCCCCAACTGCGGCGGAGAAAGGAAATAATGTCGTTATCCAAGGTATGCTTTATGTTTATATTGTTCCTGTTCGAGTATTGTTTAATACCGGGGCTTCCCGTTCCTTCATATCTAGTGACCTGGTAGATAAGTTGGGATTGGAGCCCGAGATAGTCAATAGACTTTTAGCGGCGACGAACCCGATTGGTGGTTCGACTAGCCTTAGTATGATTTGTCATAATGTGGTCTTATCGAGTCATTGATGCATGTTTGTTTTTGATTGCTTTGTTTTAGGCTTTACTGGGTTTGGCATTATTTTGGGAGTCGACTGGCTCCAAAGGTATGGGGTGGTGGTAGATTGTGAGACCTATTTGGTGACAGTTAGAGCGGATGATGGGCAGAGGGTAGTGTCTGGTGGTCTACCTAGTGATGGGTAATGGCTAGTTTTCTAAATTCCCTCGACATCCCGCATGATGAGTTGTCAGATGTTCCCGTGGCTGGCCAGTATCCGGACATCTTCGAGGAAGTGACCGGACTTCCACCACACCGAGAGATTGAGTTCCGTATTGATTTAGTGAAAGATGCCAGACCTATAGTGATGCCACTTCGTCGTATGGCGCCAAGGGATTAGCGAGGGCTCGGGGTGCAAATAAGCAATCTTTTAAAGAAGGTATTTATCAGAAGAAGTGTCTCCGAGCGGGGAGTACCAGCTGTGTTTGCTACCGAGGCAGATGGTTCCCTTCGATTATGTGTGGATTACCGCGAGTTGAATAAGGTGACGAGGAAGAATGAGTATCCTCTACCGCGGATAGATGATTTGTTTGATCAATTGAGTGGCGCGAGATTGTTCTCCCAGTGGATCTCGTCATAGGTTTTCATCAGCTTAGGGTGGAAGCTGAGAGTTTAGCTAAAACGGCCTTTCGGACGCCGTCTGGATTCTATGAGTGGTTGGTCATGCCATTCGGGTTGACCAATGCACCAGCATATTTTGTGGACCTTATGAATAGAATATTCCGAGACTAATTGAATAAGTTTATTCTTGTGTTCGTAGATGATATCTTGGTTTATTCAAGGACAAAGGAAGAACACAAGGAACGCTTAAGAGTAGTGATGGAGGTGTTGAGAAAAAACCAATTGAAAGCAAAGTTCTCTAAGTGCCACTTCTGGAGGAGGGAATTGAGATTCTTAGGCCATGTTGTTTCAGAGAATGGTATTGCCATGGACCCTACGAAGGTGGCTACGGTACAAGATTGGTCTATGCCCAAGAGTGCAACAGACGTAAGAAGTTTTTTGGGATTGGCTGGATATTATTGTAAGTTTATCCAAGACATCTCCAAGATAGTAGCACCGTTGACTCAGTTGACCAAGAAGAATCAAGCTTTCGTTTGGGATGAAAAGTGTGAGAATGCATTCAAGAGTCTAAAGGAAAAGTTGACGTGTGCATCAATGTTAGTCATTCCTAAAGGGAATGAAGCGATGATAGTATACACGGATGCATGTGGTACCGGACTCAGTGCTGTATTGATGCAAGGAAGTAGGGTTGTAGCTTATGCTAGTCGGCAACTGAAACTGCATGAGAAAAGATATCCTACCCATGATTTAGAGTTGGCATCGATCGTGTTCGTATTGAAGATGTGGAGACATTATCTCTTGGGAGACAGATTCGAGTTGTTTACCGATTATAAATCGTTAAAGTATCTTTTATCTCAGAAGGATCTAAATCTCCAATAGCAAAGATGGTTAGAATTCTCGGCTTCCTATGATTTCGATATCGCATATACACCAGGAAAGGACAATGTGGCAGCTGATGCATTAAGTAGAAGACATGCCAGTTTAGAGGCTATGTTTCTTGAGTGGAAGCAACTGGAATATATCGCAGGGTATAATTTCAGACCAAAGTGCGAATTAGATCCAGCAATGTTAGCAAGTTTGACGATCAGACCCACTTTGATTGAGAGGATTGGTTCCAGTCAGAAGAACGATCCTAACCTGTTGGAAATCATCTCCAAGTTAGAGATGGGTATCGACGAGGAGATGAACAAGTATGGGCTTGATCGAGATGGATGGCTTAGAAAGAATGGAAAGTTAGTTGTACCCAATGTGAGTGGATCGAGAGATGAAGTGCTAAGAGAATGTCATCACTCAAAACTGATTATACATCCCGGTGGTAACACAATGTATCGAGACATGAAGCAGACCTACTACTGGGAAGGGATGAAAAGAGACATTGGGAAGTTTATATCCAAGTGCATGAACTGCTAGCTAGTTAAAGCTGAGCAAAAGAAGCCTAGTGGTTTGTTGCAACCATTAGAAATTCCAGAATGAGAATGGGAACAAGACTCAATGGATTTCATTGATGGGTTACAAAGGACTAGATCGGGCCATGATAGCATTTGGGTGATTATGGACCGATTGACCAAGAGTGCAATGTTTATACCCGTCAAGTCGAATAGAATAGCAGCGAAGTTAGCAGAACTGTATATGAAGTGGGTAGTGAGTTTCATGGAGTACCTAAAGGTATTGTGAGTGACCAAGACCCGTTGTTTACTAGTGGGTTTTGGAAGAGCTTACAAGAGGATTTAGGGTCAGAATTATAGCTCAGTACCGTGTATCAGCCTCAAACTGACGGTCAGACAGAAAGGGTGAATCGAGTATTAGAAGATCTCTTGAGAGCTTGCATATTAGATTTTGGTGGATCATAGGATGACCATTTGCATCTAGTAGAGTTCGCATATAATAATAGCTATCAGTCCAGTATTGGTATGGCTCCATATGAAGCTTTGTATCGAAGACCGTGCAACTCACCATCATGTTGGTTAGAAACCGGTGAGAAATTTGTGCTTGGGCCAGATGTGATAAGAGAAACCTCAGATAAGATCAAGGTTATTCAACAGCGAATGAAGGCTGCCCAAGATAGGCAGAAAAGTTATGCTGATAAGAGGAGAAGAGATCTGAAGTTCTCCGTTGGCGACCTAGTATTTGTCAAGATCTCTCCATTAAAGAATGCTATTCGATTTGGAAGGAGAGGGAAGCTGGCGCCAAGATTTATTGGTCCATTCCCAATCCTCGAGCAAGTTGGGAATTTGGCATGCAAAGTTGAATTACAAGAGAAGATGGCAGGAGTTCATAACGTATTTCATGTTTCCCAGTTAAGGAAATTCGTGCACGACCCCGATATGACTATTTCACCTGATCAGTTGGATGATATCGAAGTAGAACCCTAGGTGGTTGGGAACCGCAAGACGATTCGTATTGTCGAGCAAGATACAAAGCAACTTCAAAGGAAAGCAGTGAATCTAGTCAAAGTTCAGTGGGGTGAGAATGAGTATGATTGTACTTGGGAGACAGAGGAGAGCAGTAGGAAGACGTATACAGAACTCTTTGCCTGGTAAGATTTTAATTGCAATTTAGTTTTCCGCATGCTAGGATAGACTTGTTTGTTGTTTTATATGTTTGGTTGTTGTGAATGGTTGGTAGGCATGCGGGATACTTTACTTATTTCTTAGTTAAGGAATTTCGGGGGCGAAATTTCTTAAGGGGGGAAGAATGTAACGACCCACATTCTACGCATCAAGGGATCATAAAATATTTATTTCTTTCTCATGCGAGTCGTATAGCCATGTAACTTTGGGAGACGACTATTGAGGTCATTTCCCATGTTCATGATTTTTGTCGATTTCTAAATGACCGTTTTGCCCCTAGCTGATCTTGTTTCGGCCATAACTTTTGATTGGTAAGGGTTTTTGACTTGAAACTACTTCCATTAGATTCAGATGATGGTTTATAATTTTGTAGAGTGGTCACATTAGCCCAACGGACTCACCGTTTGGGAGATATGGCTGAAACAAGGTTTAGAAGGTGAAAAACAGCTTAACCGGGCCTAATTAGGGTGATTAGCAAGAGGGTCCATAACCCATTTCAAAATTAGGATTATGGGGAGGCTGAGAACAGTTAGGAAATGATTTTTATTTCATTTTTTAGTTGCCTAAAACATTTCCCTAACCCTAACAATGACCTCCAACACCCAAATCACCTTCTAATCACTATTTAATCAAGTTTTAGCCTAATCTACATCTAATCAAGACAAATTAGCATCAAATTGGGAATAGAGCTACTGTGTTGCATAGGGATTCGACCCAAATCAGAGATATTTTCAGATCTATGTGTTATTTGTGGCTAAGGTGTGTGATTAGCATTGTTTCTACACTAATTACGGCTAATTAGGGGTGATTAATGTCAATTAACAAAATTATACATGGTTAAATTCTGGAAAAATGTTCAGAAATTCTTAAACACTGTTTTAGACCTATGTTGGAAGTTAGGGTTAATTTGGTTAAGTTTTGCTAATCCTATCATTAGATTTGCTTAAACATGCTTAAGGGGAAAATATGGCTTCTGGGGATGTTTGATTCGTTTTGACATATCAAATTGTTGTTTTGGTGTTTGTGGTCAATTCTATATGTTTCTATGACTGTATGGTATGCTTTGTGATTGATTAGAAAAGATAGAATGGTCAGAAACGACGCCGTGTGGCGTAAACAATTGCTGGAAAAGTTGCAGGAAATAGTGCAGGATTTTGACCCGAAACGGATCGAATCGGTTGGGGGGGCGAACCGACCCGCTCGTGGAGTATTTCACGACCCGAGCCACCTCTCAGGACTGCAGCATCAAGAACCAGAGCGCGCAACCTAACTGATGCACCACAAGTGAACTGTCACGAATCGAGGAGCCTGACCCGACTAAGAGTGATGCTTGCATATCCAACCCGACCCGCTACTCCGAACCGAACCAATGTAGCACCACGACCAGTTTGGAGCACCACGGTTTGACCCGGTGGAAGGAGCACGAACCGACCCCACCTTGGCATGATGAGACGACCCGACTCGAATGGGGTAGATGACCACGAACTGAACAAGGAGAAGAGAACTGAACCGAATGGAAGCTTGTTTCCAACCGGAGGAGACCAAAACCCGAGATGTAGAGGTAGTCCAAATGGGAAGTAGAAATCAGGATCCAAATGGGAACCAACGAGTTAACTTCATGATTGGACTTTGCTGCAGGACGTGTGCTAAGGAGTTGTCGATGTCCATAGCTTCGATTCACCACCGAGAGACGATTACGGATCACTGCAGTGGGGGTAGTTATTACTCCATAGGGCAGAGTGATCGTAGAATTGCTATGAGCTAATGCAGTGGAGTCGTCATGACTTCATGAGGCAGAGTGGACATAGCAAGGCCTAGTGGCTATGGATCAGTGCAGTGGAGTCGCCATGACTCCATGGGGGCAGGTGATCATAGCAAGGATTTGGGTGATCAAAGCAGTGGATATTGTAAGCTTTACGCACTGAGTGAGAGATGTGAGGATGCTTGTTATGGTTAATTGTTTGATATCACTATGACATGCACACCCCTTCCCCGTTATCTATAAACCCTATGTTAGTGTCGCCTTAGAGTATTGTACATCTTGTTGTGCTAACTCTTTGGTTGCAGGTCCAGGTATGGTTTAATATACCTGTTATTGTTCTGTTTTGCTGCTTATCACTCATATCAGACTTTTGTCTGACCCAGAGTTTTATGTCTCTTTTTATTACTCTGGGTGCTCTTAAACGGGCAGACTAGAGACAGGTTAGCTGGTTATGCACGAGTAGCTGATTAGGAGACGAGCAGGAGGCTCCCACGTATGATATGTATATTCTCTCTGTGTCGCTGTTGGTCACTACTTTGGGCATTAATAGTGTACCTTTCTTATTTTTCTTTAGAGACAGTTTTAAAAGTTGAAATAATGATGATGTGAAACATAAGCTGTATTTTGAATTTTCGTTGCTATGATGATTATGGATTAGTTCTCAGTTTATGCAATGTTTTGTCTGTTTTATGTCAAGTATATTATTATTATTATATCTTATTCCATGTGCGAGACATTCTACAGGTTCCTTATTACTACAAATTCCCTTCTTTCCTTTCTTTGACGACCGTCCCGTGCTGGTTGGACATTGGCACAGCGCACTTTCATTGGAACTGTCGATCGGTGCGGGGCTGGCCATCACAATTTGTTTAATTTTCCAATCCCAACCTATTCATCCCATAGAGCAAAACTGGTAATACTCCATATCTAACACTATGGTGTTATCGGTAAATTTAATTACCATTTCACGTCCAAATCTAATTAAAGATTTAACTATCACTTGGAGCAAAACTGATGATACTCCATTCTCGATCATTTCCCAAATTTGATAATTTAAATTGTCATATTCATATTTCAATCTAATTAAAGATTCATTAAAACTCCTTTAGCTTTAATCTTCCCAAAATTCAATATTAATAATTATTTAACTTTGGAAACACAAACACGTCGCATCGACAATTTACACCGTACTATTGATTTCTACCGATATGTAACCTCTAAGCTCGTACGTCATAGAGAAGGATGTTAAGAAAAAGATTAAATTCTCCGCCACCAAACAAATATATATTTAGCAGAGATCAACCATACAGTTCGAAATATAATGTTAGACATTTAATCCTGTCTTTAACTAGGTTAAAGAACTAATGTCATTTAAAACACAGTTCACAATAAACCCAAATCACATTCCATTAATTATGGAATCTTCCTGAAAAACAGATCAATATATAATCGATATCAATTTCCGTATCCAACTAATAATATAAATGGAATAACGACAAAGCCTTTTAAATTCCATATGTATTAATAGTCTTCCTCCACAGAAGCTCACTTCGATTATTATCAAATTGAATTCCATTCAATTCCAATTTAATATAATAAATTGAAAAACTTTACTTTGGAAAATTCCCATTAAATCTTAATAAAAAGATTTATAATTTCCAAATCACATTCCACTGTTAATCGGGTTAAAGAACAAATGTCGTTAAAAACACAGTTCACAATAAACCCAATTCACATTCCATTTTATTCCAATTAAATGTTAATTAACTGGAAACTCTAATAATCTTAATTAAAAGATTTATTCTTTTCATACGGGGTTTAAGAGCAGTGTTATTTAAGACACCATTCACGACAAACTCAAAATCCAATTCTTTTATTCAATTCCAATAAAATATTAATTAATTGGAAACCTTCACTAAATCTTAAAATAAATATTTATTCTTTTTCTCAACTAGGTTTAAGAACAGTGTTAATGAAGACCCCATTCACGACAAACCCAAAATCCAATTCAATATTAAATACGAGGCTCTGAATAGAAATTATATCGGCTTATATTCAATATCAAATTCTGAAATCAACAAATATCGTATTGGGAATAATGATACATGTATCTTCCAAATTCCTCCACAGTATTCGTCTAATCATGGAATCCAATATCGAAATATTTCGAAGATAATTTCGATTCAAATCCATTCCAATTCATATGTTGGAAATTCTGGTTATTTTTAAAACTATTTCAAATCCAATTTATTTATTTAAAAATATTGGATTATAATTCTAGTTCATAACTAGTTCATTTTGATAAAAATATATTTTTATCTTTACAAATGTGGAATTTTTCACCCAAATTCTATCCAAATCATTTATTATGATTTTACACAAATTATTGATATTTTTTATAATTTTACAAAGGCCCATACAGTCGATTTCCATAAACGGTCATCAAACTGCATTTACGGCGACCTTTTCCAAATTTGATTTGGACATAATTCCAAATCCAGCCGTTAGATTTCAAATTCCTTATATTCATTGGAAAGCTCTTTTCGATACGAACCCAGTTGTTCGGTTTTAGGAGAATCCGACGGTCTGATCTCCCGTAATGTCAATTCAAAATCATTGGTCGAAATTAGCAAACTGCCGTGGCACGACGCGTTCTATTCAGGCCACTAAATATACATTACATATATTTCATCGATTTCTATTTAAAACGTATTTTATAAATTGTTTTAAATTCGTTTTCAAAACAATTTCAACTTCATATTCAATTTTAAATCAAAATTGAATATTCCATATCATTTATATATAAATGATAATATTTTCAAAACATTAGATTTTGAAATCACTTCCTTTTCGATATTCATTATAAAAATGAATAAAATCGATATAAATATCGTTCATGTCAAAATGGCGCTTAACTAATCAACACAGCTTTATATATTTAAATATTTTCGTGTCCATCCCAAATCGGACATCAAAATCAGATTCTTATCATTAACTGAATATTATTTTAAAATATTCCAAATTTTTAAGATATTCATTATTTTAAAATATTTGTTCTTTCTGAATTGGAATCAGACACAGTTAATTACCATATAATGTTATTTATATGGATTTCATACAACACATGTATACAACATCAATCAAAATCGATCATCCATCATCCAGAGTGCATCACACAATTGCATAAGCGTTAGATATAAATTATTAATGCTTACAACAGTATGTCAACCCATCGATTGATATACAACTAAGTATTGGGATTGCTGTATGTCCAACATCATCTTAATACCCGTGTAGGGTTTTCAAACAACAAATACTGATTATTATTTGTGTTGTTGGGCGATGTGTAAAATATATCATCCCAATCAATATCAATCAATTGTGTGTACATAAACAAATCGTCCGATTTGTAAATGAATATTTATTTTATTCATATACATGTTAAAAATTATATTTTTAACTATAAAATATTTGTTCCAACATATGAATATTTTATACAGTTTATTTATACAATAAAAATGATATTTTTATTGTTCTAACATTTTTAGAAAATTTCGGCAACATAACAGCGCGATACTAGAACCGGGATAAGGTCTAGCCTTATCTCTCGCCTAATACTGGCTCACGCCATACGCATACCAATTCTAACCGATTCATTTCAATTCCCAAAGCAAATTCAAACAAATAAACCAATCAACCATACAAACATGGTTTCAAACAAAGGTGTCGGGTGCTACTAAGTATCATCTGCATCCTAGTATATATATTTAACTAGAAAATAAATTAAAGTGAGAAGTTCTCATCTTTGGGATCCACTCCTCTTGTTCTATTTCTGAATTTCTGAACCATTTGGATTTGCCGGAAATTCCAACGCAATCCTTTCCACGTTGTTCATAGTAAAAATCACATTTTTAATATGATGTTTATATATTTAAAAGTCACATTTTTATATTGCTATATATACATAAAAGATCACATTTTTATATAACTAAATATTGAATTTTTTTATATAACTAAAAATTGAATTTTTTTTACATAACTAAAAATCGAATTTTTATATTGCTACAACATACATAAAAATTATATTTTTCTTATTGCTACATATACAAAAATCGTATTTTATCTAGCTATCATATATATATATATATATATATATATATATAAATTATTCTTTTAAAGTGCTTCGTATATAATAAAAATCATATTTTTATTTCGCTTTATATATAATAAAAATCATATTTTTATTTCGCTCTATATATAATAAAAAAATCATATTTTTATTTAATGAAAAATCTTATTTTTCTAATCTAAGAAATCATATTTTCTATTTACAAACAAAATATTTATTTCAATTCAAGGAAATCGTATTTTTCATTTCAATGAAATCATATTTTTCATTGACTTAAAAATACAATCTTTTTATTAATGAAAATTAAATCTTTTTATTTAAAAAATCTATTCTTTCCTACATAAAATCTAATTTTTCAATATAAAATCTAATCGTTCTAAATATAAAAATCTAATCTTTTTAAATATAAAAATCTAATCTTTTTAAATATAAAAATCTAGTCTTTTTATTATTAAAAATCTGTTTGTTTTATTATTAAAAATCATAATTTTCATGTGAATAAAAATTCAACTTTTATATATAAAAAATCATACGTTTCATATATTTAAAATCTTATCTTTATATATTTTTATATACATAAAAATCAGAAAAGAAAACCAATACAATTCATATAAAAAAAACTGAAAAGAAAACAATGTCTTTCTATATTAAAAATCACCTTTACTTCCTTTGTAGGGGACCCCATGGTGTGCTAACATGGCTAGGGGGAGGAGGCGAGGGTTCACATGGTAGGGGGAGGCGATGCGCGGCCTTTGTTGTCGGCAGTGACTAGTGGGGTTGTGGAGCGAGGTCTGGGTTCGTTTGTCGCGCGAGGCTAAGCGGGAAGTAGGAGGATTGGAGGGGTTTGGGGGTGGGGAGTGGGACCTAAGGCGCGGTGGTGTTGGCGATCCGCCGGGGGGCGGTGGCTAATCGACGTAGGTTAGGTTTTTTTATTTTCTTTTTATTCGATCTGAGAGAACATGGAGGAGGGAGAGATAAAGAGGGGCCCAATATATATATTTTATATTATTATTTTTTCCTTTAATTCTCCAAAAAGTAAGATTTTAATTTGAACTCGAAATCAACCCCTTCGACTGTATTCCCTAGCTAAGTACCTCATTCCGGACACAGTGGGATATATCCGGTAAGCTGATTCGACTATTTTGATCATTTTTCCTTAAAATTACACTATAAATTAATATAACTTTCAAAATTGGTTTAACGTACATTTTAATTCACCGGGGCCACATACTGGCTCCAAAAATTCCAGAAAAATAAATCTAGCTATGTTTTAACGATACGGTCCTAACAAAACTAATTTCGTCGAATTTGGAGGCTGTTTGAAAAATGGCCATTTTCCAGTCGATTAAATTCAAACTGAATTGACCAAACACGTTTAAATCCGCCAGGCCCACGTATTGATTCCAAAAAATATGAAAACTGGAATCTAGCAATAATTTGACATTTCGGAACCAACAAAAGTGGACTCGTCGAAAACGGAGGTCGTTTGCAAAATCTCTATTTTTAAGGGCAATATATTATAAAAAATTCCATAGCAACTCTTTTGAATTTTCAACTGGACATAACTTTTTATTCCCATTATGAAATCTGGATTTTTCAAATTTGTTGGAAAGATGTTTTCAAACAGATTCAAATATTTCTGGCTTTACTAAAATCCGGTTTACTTTGAATCATGTACATTCATTTGAACTTGAAATCGAATTTTCAAACTACCGCGCCATTTCCAATTCCTTTTATAATTACAATAAATATTTATATTCTAACTTCGATTTAAATAAATTTATACATTCTAATTCTATTCAAAATAAATTTCTAGTCATTATTATTTAAAATAAATCATTTTAAATATTCAAAATCCTTTAAATTAGCCAAAAAAAAAATTGGTTCTGATTTTCTGGGTTGTTACAATCTCCACTACTTAAAATCTTTTCGTCCTCGTAAAGGAATAGAGCTGAAAGTTGTTTAACTAACCAACTCAACTTTCAGTTTGGCTTTCATTCTTCAACTTTTTGGTTTTTAAGATTCTCCAATTCTTGAAAATTTTGGCTAACACCCTAAATTTTTGAAAAATTTCGCCATAACTTCCTTTGTACGGGGAGATATTTAAAACCGCAACTAGCCACGCAGGGCCCTCATCATCCAAAAAGAAAAAGAAAAAGCCAGTCGACTCAAAATCATCAAAACCCGATAAATTAGTAAACATGTACCTATTTATCGGGCATACAATTTTATTCCTCTTCTTAGCTTCCATACTATAACCTGTTCAATGTATACACATGTATATGCATGCAATTCCAAGCAATTTTCAAGTCAGTTCAATATTTGATTCAATTTGGCTTAATGGTTCAAAATTTAATTAATCAAACCAATTATCAAATAACACAATTAGCAATCAGTTAGTTGATTATCGTTTCAAAGACATAACTTTACTATGTAGTCAAAAATCATATTTGTAGTGCAAAGTCACAAAAATAAATTCTAACTATGTTTGGTTCTCACACCAGTCAATTGGAAATATATAGAAATCCCACTTTCGAAACTCGAATACAGAAGCTGATGATGTGGCCACATCATCAGAATCATCCCCGTGTGACAAGAGTGTGATTCTATATCTATCCAGTATATTAAAACTTCGAATATACGTCTGCAAGGCGTACATGCAAAATCTTTGTATACTCGACTATCCAAATTCAATATAAAATAAATATTCAAATATGTATAAAATTGTTTAAATTTGTTTTCATTTCTTATTTTAAAAACACTACTCTTGACACTCATTCTAGGATACTACTGATCCTATCTCTAATGAGTCATTCTCATTGAATATTACTAGTCCGATCTTTGATGAATTCTTTCGTTCTATTCTAATGTGTCTTGTTCTCGAGCTCTGTAAACCAAAGCTCCGGTACAAAAATTAAACGACCCAAACTCGCCCTTTCGGGAAAGCCCAGATTGAGTTGAGAACACGACAAATCAGAACATAAACAGAAGAACATTTCATTGCTTATTACAACAATTACATCAGAATACAAGAATATAACAGAGAATGAATAAATATTATACATCAGAAAAATATCAGAGATTTACATTACAATAGCAGCGGAAAAATAATACATAAAACAACTGAAATAGATACACGGATACAGAGCTTTCCGAATATATCTCCAGTTGTAAACCAGGATCCTATAAGAATAAATCTGCAAAACCAAAACTACTAGCTGCCCATGTGGAAAATAGGGGCACCCAAAGTTTAGGTTAAAACAATAAACTCCAAGTCAGTCATGTGACTGATGTTAAAACTAAAATAGTTATTTAAAACTTTACTTTAAAATAGAGTAAATCAAGGGACCACACTGTATAGCACGGAACGGGTTTCCTCCCAAGGATACCAGTGCCTAAACAAACAACACAATGTTTTTTTGGAAAAATGAAGCTATTATAAGACTCAGGTCCCATCACACAATGCAACGCAAGCTGGAGGATAGAGTTTTACCTTACAATAGCCAAACATGCTTGGTACGTTTAAAACAAATCATTTTGATACTATTATAGTGTAAAGTATATGAAAACAACTTCAAATATAAATGTATCAATCATAGATGGCATAGTGCCCCATCCCACTATTTTGCCATATTGGGCTCTACAAATAAAACCGAATATCACGTATTGCAAATTGGATTTCCGTCATGAGTCTGGGCAAGGGATGTACTCCTAACCGCTTCGAGGCACTCTAGAAAATGCCTCGGGACTGCACACTCTGGGCAACCCCTGGATCCTCCAAGGTCGTTCCTCTCTTACGTTTGAGGATTGGCAATTCTTGAACACACGTTTCCCGGTCCTATAGGACCTATCCATCGGCTCCGTTGTAACCAATATATTCGAGGCTCCTCGCAATCCAACAACCACATAGGTAAAAATAATAAATGTCTGGGCTCCATACCATGACACCACCCATAGCTAGAAAGAAACGTTATGTCCTCCTTGGGTCCCTTATCCGGTTTTTGACTCATACCGAGGTGTGAGGCTCACGAATTGACTCTATACGCAAAGCTATGCTATATTAAAGGCGTACTTTGATCATCAACCACAAGACTCTGCTTTTCAACAGAAGCCTTGATCATTTGCATCTCAGCATGTCACACAGGCAAGTCACGCCATGCGACTGATGTCTATCGATATATAATCTCTGAGCTTGTACGTCTCAAAGAATAGCGTTAAACAAGAGAATAAATTCTCCGCCGCCAAATAGATATATATTTAATAGAAATCAATCAACACAGAATAAAATCCAATGTCAGACACACATCCATTTACAAGTTCGTTCTGGGTCTGAATGAAACCGAAGGCACCTTATTCCTCATCCCATATGTCCCATATAGGAGATAGGTCCTCGCATATCCAGTCGATCTCCAAGTACGTCTGGACGATCACCACTTACTACCTTGTCTTGGGTGTACAGCCCAATCAAGACATCAGTAATCATCCAAACGTTGTGAAGACCTCCGGTCTTTAACCATCGTCTTCATCGTCGAATTATCGTCGAATCGGTTATTCAGAATGGGTATAAACCCGGCCTTTCCGAATAACTCGCGTATATTATAAACAAGTACTATAAAAACACAACATATGCCTCATTCCAATTCTGAATATTCTTTTATTTAAATATTCATATTCTTTGGGAAAGGTTCCCATTAATTTTATCAAAGATAAATTCTTTTAAATTTATTCTTTAATCTTTCTTTGTATATCAATTCAAACCAAAATAAGGTTTATTCAAACTAGCCGGGATTATCGAACCATACCGAAGTGATCATTTGTTTAATTTCCCAATCCCAACCTATTCATCCCATGGAACAAAACAGGTAATACTCCATATCTAACACCACGTGTTATCGGTAAATTTAATTACCATTTCATGTCCAAATCTAATTAAAGATTTAACTATCGCTTTGAGCAAAATGGGTGATACTCCATTCTCGATCATTTCCCAAATTTGATAATTTAAATTATCATATTCACATTTCAATCTAATTAAAGATTCATTAAAACTCCTTTAGTTTTAATCTTCCCAAAAATTAATATTAATGATTATTTAACTTTGGAAACACAAACATGTTGCATCGACAATCTACACCGTACTATTGATTTCTGCCAATATATAATCTCTAAGCTCATACGTCTTAGACAAGGCTGTTAAGCAAGAGAATAAATTCTCTGCTGCCAAACATATATATATTTAGCAGATATTAACCATACAGTTCGAAATACAATGTTAGACATGTAATCCTGTCTTTAACTGGGTTAAAGAACTAATGTCATTTAAAACACAGTTCACGATAAACCCAAATCGCATTCCATTAATTATGGAATCTTCACGGAAACAGATCAATATACAATCGATATCAGTTTCGTATCCGACTAATAGTATAGATGGAATAACGACAAAGCCTTTTAAATTCCATATGTGTCAACAGTTTTCCTCCACAGAAGCTCACTTCGATTATTATCAAATTGAATTCCATTCAATTCCAATTTTATATATTAAATTGGAAAACTTTACTTAGGAAAATTCCCATTAAATCTTAATAAAAAGATTTATAATTTCCAAATCACATTCCACTGTTAATCGGGTTAAAGAACAAATGTCGTTAAAAACACAGTTCACAATAAACCCAGTTCACATTCCATTTTATTCCAATTAAATGTTAATTAACTGGAAACTCTAATAATCTTAATTAAAAGATTTATTCTTTTCACACGTGGTTTAAGAACAGTGTTATTTAAGACACCATTCACGACAAACCCAAAATCCAATTCTTTTATTCAATTCCAATTAAATATTAATTAAGTGGGAACATTCAATAAACCTTAAAATAAAGATTTATTCTTTTTCTCAACTGGGTTTAAGAATAGTGTTAATGAAGACAACATTCACGACAAACCCAAAATCCAATTCAATATTAAATACAAGGCTCTGAATAGAAATTATGTCGGCTTATATTCAATATCAAATTCTGAAATCAACAAATATCGTATTGGGAATAACGATATATATATATATATATATATCTTCCAAATTTCTTCACAATATCTGTCTAATCACGGAATCCAATATCGAAATATTCTGAAGATAATTTCGATTCAAATACATTCCAATTCTTATATTGAAAATTCTGGTTATTTTTAAAACTATTTCAAATCCAATTTATTTAAAAATATTGGATTATAATTCTAGTTCATAACTAGTTCATTTTGATAAAAATATATTTTTATCTTTACAAACATGGAATTTTTCACCCAAATTCTTTCCAAATCATTTATTATGATTTTACACAAATTATTGATATAATTAATAATTTTACAAAGGCCCGTACAGTCGATTTCCATAAACGGTCATTGAACTGCACTTACAACGACCTTTTCCAAATTTGATTTGGACATAATTCCAAATCTAACCATTATATTTCAAATTCTTACATTCGTTGGAAAGCTCTTTTCGATGCGTACCCAACAGTTCCGGTTTTAGAAGAATCCGACGGTTGGATCTCCTATAATGTCAATTCGAAGTCGATGATCGAAATTCGCGAACTGCCATGGCACAGCGCATACTATTCAGGCCATTAAATACATATAATATATATATTGTATATATTTCGTCGATTTCTATTTAAAACGTATTTTATAAATTGTTTTAAATTCGTTTTCAAAACGATTTCAACTTCGTATTCAATTTTAAATCAAAATTGAATATTCCCTATCATTAATATATAAATGATAATATTTTCAAAACATTAGATTTTGAAATCACTTCCTTTTCGATATTCATTTAAAAAATGAATAAAATCGATATAAATATCGTTCATGTCAAAATAGCGTTTAACTAATCAACGCGGCTTTATATATTTAAATATTTTTGTGTCCATCCCAAATCGGACATCAAAATCAGATTTTTATCATTAACTGAATATTATTTTAAAATATTCCTTATTTTTAAGATACTCGTTATTTTAAAATATTTGTTCTTTTTGAATTAGAATCAGACACAGTCAATTACCATATAATGTTATTTACATGGATTTCATACAACACGTGTATACAAGATCAATCAAAATTGATCATCCATCATCCAAAGTGCATCACACAACTGCATAAGCGTTAAATATAAATAATTAACGCTTACAACAACTTGTCAACCCATCGATTGACATACAACTAAATATAGGAATTAGTGTGTGTCCAATATCATCCCAATACCCGTGTAGGGTTTTCAAACAACAAACACTGATTATTATTTGTGCCGTTTGGAGATGTGTAAAATATATCGTCCCAATCAATATCAATCAATTGTGTGTACCTAAATAAATCGTCCGATTTGTAAATGAATATTTATTTTATTTATATACACGTTAAAATTATATTTTTAACTATAGAATATTTATTTCAATATATGAATATTTTATATAGTTCAGTTATATAATAAAAATGATATTTTTATTGTTCTAACATTTTTAGAAAATTTCGGCAGAATAACGGCGCGATGCTAGAACCGGGATAAGGTCTAGCATTATCCCTCGCCTAATACTGGCTCGCACCATACACATACCAATTCTAATCGATTCATTTCAATTCCCAAACCAAATTCAAACAAATAATCCAATCAACCAAACAACCAAACAAACATGGTTTCAAACAAAGGTGTCGGGTGCTACTAAGCACCGTCTGCATCCTAGTATATATATTTAACTAGAAAATAAATTAAAGTGAGAAGTTCTCACCTTTGGGATCCACTCCCCCAGTTCTATTTCTGAATTTCTGAACCATTTGGATTTGCTCGAAATTCCAACGCAATCCTTTCCACGCTGTTCATAGTAAAAATTACATATTTAATACGATGTTTATACATTTAAAAGTCAAAATTTCATATTGTTATATATATATATATATATATATGAAAGATCACATTTTTATATAACTTAAAATCGAATTTATTTACATAACTGAAATCATTTTTTTATATAACTAAAAATCGAATTTTTATATAACTAAAATTCGAAATTTTATATAACTAAAAATTAAATTTTGATATTACTTCAACATACATAAAAATCATATTTTTCATATCGCTACATTTACAAAAATCATTTTTTTATCTAGCTATCATATATGTAAAAATTATATTTTTAAAATGCTTTATATATAATAAAAATCATATTTTTATTTCGCTTTATATATAATAAAAATCATATTTTTATTTCGCTCTATATATAATAAAAAATCATATCTTTATTCAATTAAAAATCTTATTTTTCTAATCTAAGAAATCATATTTTTTACTTACAAAGAAATCATATATTTCAATTCAAGGAAATCATATTTTTCGTTTCAATAAAATCATATTTCTCATTAACTTAAAAATCAAATCTTTTTATTTTAAAAAATCTATTCTTTTCTATATAAAAATATACTCTTTTCTATATAAAATCTAATCTTTTCAATATAAAGTCTAATCTTTTTAAATATAAAAATCTAATCTTTTTAAATATAAAAATCTAATCTTTATAAATATAAAAATCTAATCTTTTTAAATACAAAAATCTAATCTTTTTATTGTTAAAAATCTAATCTTCTTATTATTAAAAATCATAACTTTCATGTGAATAAAAATCCTACTTTTATATATAAAAAATCATACCTTTCATATATTTAAAATCTTATCTTTATATATTTTTATATACATATAAATCAGAAAAGAAATTTCAATTCAATTCATATAAAAAACTAAAAAGAAAAAAAAGTTTTTCTACATTAAAAAAATCACCTTTTCTTCCTTTGCATGGGACCCCACGGTGTGCTGACGTGGCTAGGGGAGGAGGCGGGGGTTCAGATGGTACGGGGAGGCGGCGTGTGGCCTCTGGTGTTGGTGGTGGCCAGTGGGGTTGTGGCACGAGGTATGGGCTCGTCTGTCGCGCGAGGCTAAGCGGGATGAAGGAGAATGGGGGACGGAGGAGGTCAGAGGGGTTTGGGGGGGCTGAGGCGCGGCGGCGCTGGCGATCCACCAGGAGGCGGCGAGTGATCGACGTAGGTTAGTTTTTCCTTTATTTTCTTTTTATTCGATCTGAGAGAACGTGGAGGAGGGAGAGATAATGAAGGGGCCCAATATATATATTTTATATTATTTTTTTTTCCTTTATTTCTCCAAAAAGTTAGATTTTAATTCGAGCTCGAAATCAACCCCACCGACTCTCGTCCCTAGCTAAGTACCCCCATTCCGGACACAATGGGATATGTATGGTAAGCTAATTCGACTGTTTCAATCAATTTTCCTTAAAATTACAATATAAATTAATATAACATTCAAAATTGATTTTAACGTACATTTTAATTTTCCGAGGCCACATACTAGCTCCAAAAATTACAGAAAAATAAATCTAGCTATATTTTGACGATATGGTTCAAATAAAACTAATTTCGTCGAATTTGGAGGCCGTTTGAAAAATGATAATTTTCCAGTTGATTAAATTCAAACTGAATTGACCAAACACGTTTAAATCCGCCATGCCCACATATTGATTTCAAAAATTATGAAAATTGGAACCTAGCAATAATTTGACATTCCTGATCCAACAAAAATGGTCTCGACGAAAACGGAGGTCGTTTGCAAAATCTCTATTTTTAAGGGCTATATATTATATAAAATTCCATAGCGACTATTCTGAATTTTTAACTGTACATAACTTTTTATTCCCATTCTGAAATCTGGATTTTTCACATTCGTTGGAAAGATATTTTCAAACAGATTCAAATATTTCTGGTTTTACTAAAATTTGGTTTATTTTGAATCATGTACATTCATTTGAAATTTGAAATTTGAAATCGAATTTTCAAACTACCGCGCCATTTCCAATTCCATTTATAATTAAAATAAATATTTATATTCTAACTTCGATCTAAATAAATTTATATGTTCTAATTCTATTCAAAATAAATTTCTATTCGTTATTATTTAAAATAAATCATTTTAAATATTCAAAATCCATTAGATTAGCCAAAATAAAAAAAAATTAATTGGTTCCGATTTTCCAGGTTGTTACACAAACCTTCTTTGACAATGCTTATCTTGCATCCTAATGATGCCAATTGGCGTATTGATATCAAAGACTTCTGAAAACCTGGGACATAGCGAACATTTGAAAGTGTGCGAATAATCCCATCATACGTGCAAATGCGAACTGAACCAACTCCCATAGACTTGCATGTAGCATCGTTCCCCATAAGGATAGAACTTCCTTCTTTGGCATCGAAGGAAGAAAAATAATCCTTATTAGGAGTCATGTGAAATGATGCTCCAAAATCTAGAATCCAGTAGTATGCAACATCTGATACAACCACTGTCAACAAATCGCTACCTCTTTCTCCATCGCAATAGATGAAGAACCATCAGTCTACTTCTCCAAATCTGGACAGTCTCTTCTCCAATATCCTGGTTTCTTACAATTATAGGACATTCCATCTTTAGACTTACTCCACGAATTAGGCTTCTTAGAATTGGAAAGCCCTCTATTATTCTTCACTTTCTTCTCTGCTCTTCCTCTATCAACAAATAAGCCTGAACTACTACTTCCTCCACTGCTATCACCAAAACCAAAACCTTTCATTTGATTTGTCAACTCTTCACTAAGCAAACCTGTCTTCACATCATCTAATTTCAATGTGTCTCTACCATAGATAAGGCTGTTAGCAAACCAGTGTATCGCTCTGGAAGCGAACACAACAGAACTATTGCTTTTTGTTCTTCATCAATTTTCAACTCAACAGACTTCATTTTCATCAACAGTTCATTAAACACACTTAGGTTTATCTTAATTGAAGAACCTTCCTTTATCTTATAAGTGAAGAAAGACTTAAATAGGATCAAACAGTTAGTTAGGGATTTCTTCATGTAGAGGTCCTCCATCTTCTTCCAAATGCCTCTAGCTGTTGTCTCCTGACTGATTTCAGAAATTACATTCTTTCCCATAACAAGTTGAAGAGTAGTAAAGGCTCATTCTTCCATCTCTTCTAATTCCATTGATGAAATATCAGCAGGATATGCCTTTGTATCAAATACTACTCGATGAACGCGATTTCTTCTCAAAACTGCTTTCATCATCCACTGCCACTTTTCAAAATCTCCTTCACCATTCCACTTCTATATCGTCAACTGTGATCCTGACGCGACATAGAAGCCTCTAACGTATGGAGCAACTACTGGCACTGACGTATTATTTATATTGTTTTCATCTCCTTCTGTCATTCTACCAAACACCTTCTTTGCGAATCTAGCTTTGATACTGGTTGTAAGGGGTGATCAATCCCTTTCAGTGGAAAAACCTCAATAGGATCTTGCAATGATGTGATAGAACAAACAGCTTGAAATGAATATCAATCTCAGATCACAGAAAAAAATAAAGGCAACAAAGAACAAACAAATTTATAGTGGTTCCACTATCGCGTGATAGTGTACGTCCACTTCAATGGGGAAGAGATTTTATTAATATTCAAGAGATTACAGAGTTTATAAAGTAGGGCAAAAGAAATGAAGGATACAAATGTTCTCACATATCATATCATAACATCCTCTATGTCTTTCTTTATATAGAAAAACGTTTCATGGGGATGAATTAATTATATTTATGTAAATAAATCAAATCATGGAAGGCTAATATTCCCATTAGTTTGATTGTCATATGATTGATTGATTGATAACTTTCTATTTTCTCCATCAATCAATCCCTTTTTCCAATTTTAATTTCTTTCTGTTTCTTTTTCATGAAACATGGCAACAAATTAGATGGTGAATATCTCCAATATCATGTATTCATTAATATTCCTTCCATTTTTTTCCATTCATTTCTTTCATAAAACAGGTAACAAAATTACCATGAATATCTCTAAAAATCTAATTGATATTTGGAAATATTGTATCACCAAATTCCAATAAGGATTTCATTTCTATTTTTGGACATATAGTTGTCAGACATGGTAGTCTGTTGGTATCTAATTTAAAATTTAAACATAAACATATGGAAATGGACATAGGAAGCAACATCAATATAGCATCCAGATAAGCAACATATTATACAACAGATAATTTTTGTAAAATGCTTATTTTCCACCTACATCTATCTATGTATTGCATCAAAACTATTTAATATGTTGAACAAAACAACAATAACTAACAAAAACTGTACATATTCCTAGTATTTCGCTGCATATCTATTAAAAAGAAGGCAAATACAACATACATATACACATGTTGTCCCCATCTACATATGTTAGCACAAAATAACGTTTGTTCTTACCAGGTGTAACATATTTGTTATAGTGAAAATTAGTGAAGGCAAATACAACATACATATACACATGTTGTCCCCATCTACATATGTTAGCACAAAATAACGTTTGTTCTTACTAGGTGTAACATATTTGGTATAGTGAAAATTAGTGTCACATCCCCATTAAGTTTCAAAATAAGGATCACATCCGATCATAAACTTATTATAAATTTAGTCCATGTTTTCATTTTTACGTGTTATTCATAATATTTGCATGCATGTATGCATGAAGGAATATTTGCATACATGTATACAAATATTTTGAATTTTTGCATACATGTATGCAACTATTCTGATGAATAGTTGCATACACATATGCAAATATTCTGAACGAATAGTTGCATACATGCATGCAAATATTTTGAATTTTTGCATACATGTATGCAACTATTCTGATGAATATTTGCATATATATATATATATATATATGCAAATATTCTGAATGAATATTTGCATATATGTATGCAAATATTCTAAATTTTTGCATACATGTATGCATCTATTCTGAATGAATATTTGCATACATGTATGTAAATATTCGTTCAGAATAGTTGCACAGATGTATGCAACTATTCAAAATATTTACATACATGTATGCAACTATTTTGAACGAATATTTGCATACGTGTAGGCAAATATTGTGAATTTTTGCATACATGTATGCAAAGTGAATTTTTGCATACATGTATGCAACTATTCTGAATGAATATTTGCATACATGTATGCAAATATTCTGAACTGTTGCATACATGTATGCAAATAAAGTTGAACTAACGTTGATGAATTGTTGCATAAATATATGCAATTTTTCTAAATAGAAAAATACGGACCTAATTTACAATAAGTTTATGACCGGACTTGTGCCTAATTTTTAAACTTAATAGGGACCGGTGCCAAACGGACCCTTTGGTATATCCATTCTGATAAAAATAGGAAATAAATGTGTTAACACACATACAACAGAAAAAAGGGCATTCTTTCAGAGCCAAAATAAAACTAACACTAGAAAAACCTACAACAGAGGAGTCCCTTAAACTAAAGCTCTTTGACAACTTCAATACCCATAGTTTTAGCAGTACCAATAATGGACTTAGAAATGGCCTTAAGGAAGAGATGCTGGGACCCTGGACCAGTCTGCTTCACCTTGGCAATTTCATAAACATGCTTCAGGGTGATTCTTGATGCCACAACATGCCCAGGCCTTGAACTGCCATGTTCGATCCCAGCAGCCTTCTTCAAATACCGTCTAACCGAAGGCGATTTCACTGTGAACTCGAATGTATTGTCCTTGTATGCTATTATTTTCACCCCCGTCGGTGTGTCAGGTTTGTACTTTTGGGTCCTGCCATTGAAGTCCTTGCAGAATGCCATTAGCTTTAAACGGTACTGCCCTAAGGTTGGGCCTACTGGTGGGGCGGGTCGAGCTCCCCCGGATGGAACGGTTAAGCGGATTGTAGCTGACAGCGCCCTTCGTACTGCTACGTCTTTGAGTACCGACATCCTTTCTCTCTGAAACCGTGTATTACAAATTTGATTGAATAATTAACTTCCAAGTGCTATTTGGTACCAAGATGCAAAGAGATTCTAGTTGTGACAAATGAAAGGAAGTTCATCGTTTTAGCTCACATTTCAAAATTTACAACAAATTTAAACCCATTTCAAAACGTATTTTAGATACAAACGTGTGTCTGTCTTGGTGCTTGATTTTTAATTTATATTAATTGGATGGACGACTTGCTTTGTAGAAATATAGTAAAATTTAAGTTATATACAGAACAGTTATGCTTTGAATATATAAGCCTATACTGTAAGTTATATTCAAACGTTGTTGTCTCGGTTTTTATGGAGGTCCCGTTTATTGATCAAGATTTGTCAACCACCTCTCAACAATGAGGATAGGACTACATACAATTTGTTCATCTCATGTCCCTCATGCAGAAGCCTTGTGCAGTAGGTAAATGATGATGACACTAATTTAACCATTTGTATTGAAGCAACAAGAAATTGATATGAAGTTTATGGAATGATAAAAATACCTATTCCTAATGATTTGGTTCTAATATCATTAGAAACGAATGACCATACCTCTAAAGATCAAGTTAAATTATGTAGTTGCTAATGACCATTTTGTGTGGTCATGACTATTAGATTGTATTATAGAGTTGCATGATGTTCATGTCATTGTATTGGTTTCAAAAAGCATTGCATAGTGTTGGAGAATTTCCAATTCAGCCCAAACCATAATCAATTCAAGAGAAATTAAAATGACAAACAAACTGAGATTGCGGAAGTGTATCGGAATCCATTGATTCAATCTGAATGAAGTTATGATCTTCCAAGAATACCGTTCCTTCCGTGTTTGGATATTTCTTTCTAACGGGGGGAAAAGAAAAATGAGAAGTGCACGTATTCTCGAGGACCCAACGACTTCTTATTGACTGATAAAAATCAGTTATTTTATATTTACAATTTAGCCTCTCAATAAATTGTAGATATCATTTATTGTTTATACCTTAATTATAATAGCAATGTACATTTAACATATGTGCCCAAATAAAAGAAAATTAATCCAACAATCTCCCACTTGGGCAACATATGTTTACTTATAAACATACAACCTTATGAGCTCAAAATATGCTATTAAATAAAGGTAATCTTTAACAATCTCGTCCAACAACCATATTTATATAGGATCATAGTGGTTTTTTCCGTATTAATCATGACTAAACCCATCAGTGGTCACATACATATATATAGTTAAATGACATAGATCAATTCAGAATACGTAGCATGAAAATCACATGTAATGTGAATCAAACACGTATATATTTCAGTTGGTCCTCCTTAACCATAAGTGAGGTCAGAATCAAAATAGTAAGTAGAGTAATGAATTGAATACTTTACTTCTAATCCGAAAACCGAATACATAAATGTATTAAGGCAAACATAAAGCATATAAAATACAAACTCCCACTAAATCATGATATCCTCCAACAGTACAACACCCATAAGAGTTGTGTGCTCATGAAAGACCTTGGGTGGTAAAACTTTTGTGAGAGGATCCGCTATCATGAAGATTTGTTCCAATATGCTCTATAGAAACATGTCCACTCTAAACTCTCTCTTTCACAACCAAGAATTTTATATCAATATGTTTTGACTTAGTTGAGCTTCTATTACTATTAGAATATAGCACTGCTGACTTATTAACACAATATAGCTTCAATGGTCTTTCTACATTTTCCAAAATGCACAGCCTAGTGACAAAATTACATAGTCATATTCCATGGTTTGATGCTTCATAACATGCTACAAATTCTGCTTCCATGGTAGAAGAAGTTACAAGTGTCTGTTTAACACTTTTCCATGATATAGCTCCTCCAACCAATAGATAAATATAGCCTGATGTAGACTTTCTACTATCTTGACATCCCGCAAAATCAAAATCAAAATATCCAATGACCTCCAAATGATCTGATCTTCTATAAGTGAGCATGTAATCTTTTATTCTCTGAAGATAACTCATAACCCTCTTGGTTGCCTTCCAGTGGTCTATATCAGGGTTGCTTAAGTATCTGCCTAACGTACCAACAATGTATGCAATATCTGGACGTGTACATACTTGAGCATACATTAGACTCCCAAAAACCGAAGTATAGGGAATCTTTTGCGTTTGTTGAAATTCAAGATTGCTTTCAGGGCACTGGGTAAGACTGAATTTATCTCCTTTAGCGACAGGGGTATCTCCTGGTTTACAGTCTTGCATGCCAAACCTTTTGAGTACTTTATCAATATAGCTCTTTTGTGACAATACAAGAATGCCTCGAGAATGATCTCGAAGTATCTGAATACCCAATACAAAAGAGGCGTCCTCAAGATCTTTCATCTCAAAATGTTTGGATAGAAATTTCTTAGTTTCGTGCAATAAGCCTATATCGTTAGTAGCAAGCAAAATGTCGTCGACAAATAGATACAGGAATATAAGTTTACTCCCACTGAACTTATGATACACACAGTCATCAACAATATTCATCTCAAAACCAAACGAGATGATCACTTGAAGAAATTTGTGATACAATTGACGAGAAGCTTGCTTAAGTCCATAGATGGATTTTGTTAATTTACAAACCATATTCTTTGGATCTCCCAACACAAAGTTTTCTGGTTGTACCATATAAATTTTCTCATCAATGTCTCCTTGAGAAACGCTGTCTTAACATCCATCTGATGTAACTCAAGATCAAAATGGGCAAAAAGTGCCATAATCATCCTAAAAGAGTCTTTCGATGAAACTGGAGAGAAAGTCTCTAGAAAATCGATGCCTTCTTTCTGAGTAAAACCTTTTGCAACAAGAAGCGCATTATACCTCTCCACATTACCTTTTGCATCCCTCTTGGTTTTGAATATCCGTTTACAACCAATTGGTTTTGCACCTTCTGGTAACGGGATAAGTTCCCAAACTTTATTGTCTTGCATTGATTTATACTCCTCATTCATGGCATCTATCCATTTTGAGAATTAGAACTTTTCATGGCTTGATGAAAGTTGATTGGGTCATCTTCCATCATCCCATTGTCATTCTCTTGCTCTTGGAGAAATACAATATAATCATCTAAAATAGTACTTCTCCTTTCTCTCACGTACCTTCTTAATGGAACTAGTTCTTGAGGTTGTTGAGTTTGTTCTTCGGGAATAATAATTTCATTTTGAATAAGGGGTTGTATAACATTATCTTGTTGAGGTTCTGGATACACTTCTTGATCAATGACAGATGTAGGAAACTGAACATTGTCAAAAGTGATAATAGGAACTGGATTTGAATCCAAGTCCTCCTCAAAAGTAATGTCTTTAACTTTATTTCTCCCCCCAAACTCAATATCCTCAAAGAATATTGCAGTTCCCATCTCAAAAATATTCCTAGCTATGGGATCATAAAACTTATAGTCCCTAGAACGCTCAGAATAACCAACAAAGTAGCTAGTCACTGTTTTGGAATCCAGTTTCTTTTCATGTGGCCTATAAGGCCTTGCCTTAGCTGGACATACCCAAATGTGAAAGTGCTTTAGACTAGGCTTTCGACCTGTCCAAAGCTCATAAGGTGTTTTTGTAGCTGCTTTAGTTGGTACCCTGTTGAGAATATAAGCTGGCGTCTTTAATGCTTCTCCCCAGAGAGACTCAGGTAAGGTGGAATGAGCAATCATACTCCTTACCATATCCTTAAGAGTTCGGTTTCGTCTTTCAACAACACCATTCATGTTAGGTGATCCTAGCATGGTGTGTTGTGGGACAATACCGCATTCCTCTAGGAATCTAGCAAACGGTTCTAGATGTTGTTCACCTGAGCCATCATATCGACCATAACACTCACCACCACGGTTAGATCTAACAATTTTAATCTTTTGGTTGAGTTGATTCTCAACTTCAGCTTTATAAGCTTTGAACACATCCAGTGATTGTGACTTTTCATGAGTGAGATATAGGTACCCATAACCTGAGTAATCATCTATGAATGTTATGAAATATTGTTGGCCTTTCCAAGATGCTGTAGGGAAAGGCCCACGAATATCTGTATGAATTAATTATAAGATGTCTGAAGATCTGTTGGCACCCAATCTTTTAGTTTTGGTCTGTTTTACCCTGATGCAATCTACACAAACATCAAAGTTTGTGAAGTCAGGGGATTCTAAAATGCCATTAGACACTAAGTGCTCAACTCTACTTTTTGAGATATGACCTAAGCGCTTACACCATAAAGATGCTGAATTTTCTTTAGTTAATTTATGCTTAGTACCGCGTAATTCAACATGCAAGGTTTCGTTATAGGATGCAACTGTTTCTAACAAATAAAGATTGTCATAAGCATTTAAATAACCAGTTCCAACAACATTTGAATTCAAAGACAAAGTAAACTGATTGTTTCCAAATGAACAACAATATCCAAATTTTCCCAACACAGAAACAGAAACCAAATTTCGTCTAAATGACGGTACAACAAAAATGTCTTTTAAATCCAAACAAAAACCAGTTTCTAATAACAATCTAAAATGTCCAATTGCTTCTACTTCTACCGATTGTCCATCGCCCACAATGATGTGCCTTTCACCATCAGTTGGCTTTTGGTAGCTCAAGCAACCCTGCATAGAAACACTTGTATGAGTAGTAGCACCAGAATCTATCCACCGAGTGTTTCTAGGTATTGAAGATAAATTTACCCTAGAACAGACCAAAGTAAGAAACGTACCTTTCCAGCACCCCTAAAAGCCTCAGATATGCCACGTTTGATAATCATAAGACTCCTGCGATTTGAACGGTCCCACATCTCAAAAATTCTCCTTTCTTCTAAGGATCTAGTATCAGTAAGAGAAGCAGGTTGATCCATCCTTAATGCAAGGTCTAGATCCATGCAGCCCAGAACAATTAAAATGTTCTCCTTCTACTCCTTAAAGTTATTACCATTAAGGACCGGTACTGAATTTAGATTAGCAGGAACAGTAGAACCAACTGAAAAGAGAACATGACAACTATATAAATAATGTGCTCATATAATTAAGAATCCATATGAAACAATAAATTAAAATATTGGTTAATCCCATCTCAAGATACCAAACACATCATTAATATCAAGTCTTTAGACAGTAATATTAACTGTAAATGGTGCTCTTGTTGTAACGATCAAATATTGATAATAAGTTTTGTCAAACAATATGCAATCTTTGGATAAACATATTGCTCATATAAAATACCTTATAATTATCACATATTTATCGCCACAAGAATGCATGAAGTTCGGCCAAATATTAATTCACCTTTGGGCTTGTTAATAAACGCATGAACTACATACACACAACTATTTTGATATTCAATTAAATTAATCTACAAAAAAGTGATCACTTTGGTGATATTTTGTTTCAATTAATCCATTAAAATATCAAATTCGCACGAAAACCAAATTTGAATTTATTTAGCCTTACTTGAATTATGTTGATAACCAAACTTTACATTTGTTCATTTCAAGTGTCGTAATACTGCAACTCTATGTAGAAGTTTGGCTTTTCTACACATGATTCATATGCCATTTAAACCAAAATAATAATACTTTGCTATCACTATGTAAATAGACTAGGCATGTATTTATGTATACAGTGGTTTCTAAATTAAAAGTACATGTGCATGGGCTATTAGACTCATGAATCATTTCTGAACTCAAAGACATCTGTCACCCTTTTTTTATGTCATACTTAAACTATATCCTATTCTCAGAACTGGTGACAGAATGATCAATTCTTAAACTATATAAAACTAATCATTCTCATTCGTAACAATGCATCTCAATGTGTACTTTACTGAAACAGTCATGTTGAAAGATTTATACCCAAATGGACATACAAAAATATAATATACCAGTCATAAGAAAATAAAATCAACCCCGTATATTTCATTTATATGAATGTGTATTCTAGCCTGTTGATTAAAAAATGGCATAAACGCCTGCATACTGGAATGAAAGAAAAAACAGTACACTTTCAATGTGTACTATATGTACAAGTTAGAATAGTCTGAATGCAAATTATATTTAACAGTCAACGCCTCATACCAAAAGCCAAAAATACCAAAATGCAGAACCATATGGAACGCGCCTGTTATTTCCAACACATTATTTAGGAGCACAAAATTCCAAAATGCAAAGACGTGCATGTTGGATCGATTTCATGCGCTAGAATGGTTGTAAAATTATTATACTAAATCCTTATGAATTAATTTAGGGTTTTCTCTGATACCAATTGTTGGAGAATTTCCAATTCATCTCTAACCCTAATCAGTTCAAGAGAAATTAAAATCACAAACAAACGGAGATTGCGGAAGCGTACCGGAATCCATTGATTCAATATGAATGAAGTTGTGATCTTCCAAGAATATTGTTCCTTCTGTGTTTGGATATTTCTTTCCGACGGGGAAAAAAGAAAAATGATAAGTGTACATATTCTCGAGGACCCAACGACTTCTTATTGACTGATAAAAATCTATTATTTTATATTTACAATTTAGCCCCTCAATAAATTGTAAATATCATTTATTGTGTATACCTTAATTATAATAGCAAGGGACAATTAACTACAAGGACAAAGGCCCATTAAAATTTATCCATAAGGACAACCACCTAATATTTTATCCATAAGGACAATACACTAAAATTAAATTTCGGCTGATGCTTCCATCTTCTCCCTCTGTCGCGTATCTCGATTTCATCGTTTATCACGAAATCACAAAAATCACGAAATCATAAATCGATGAAATCACAAATATCATAAGACATTAGAATCGAAATTCTCAATCGATGACAAAAATCACGAAATCAAAATCACGACAAAAAATCAGCCGAAACAGAAACCCTAGAAACAAAAAAATTGTCGAACAACAAAAATCCATTGGAAATCACAAGTGAATTGAATAAAAATATTTTTCAAATGATGGAAAACACAATTGAAGAAGTCGAAATTGTTGAAACAATTTTTTCGTGATTGGAAATGTTTTTTTTTCGTTAATATTATAGCAGTTCGTAGGTATCATTTTTCCTATTTTAACTTTAAAATATAGCAGCAGTTTTTAGGTATCATTTTTCTATATTTCTAGTTATCATTTTTACTGTAGTTTATGTGAAATGTTAAACATCACATCAGTTTGAAGGTATCATTTTTATACTTTTAAGGTATCATTTTTAGTGTAATTTCTCTGGTATGTTAAACATTAGTGCAGTTTGAAGGAATCATTTTTATATTTTTTTAAGGTATCATTTTTAATGTAATTTATATGTTATGTTAAACATCACAGCAGTTTTAGGATATCATTTATATATTTTTTAAGGTATCATTTTTACTGTAGTTTATGTGTTATGTTAAACATCATAGCAGTTTTAAGGTATTATTTTTATATTTTTTAAGGTATCATTTTTTTTGTAATTTCTGTGTTATGCTTATATACATCTTTTTTTTACCTACAATATTAAAAAACTGATATCCATGAACTGTGAATATGAGAAAAACTTTAGGTTAGCCCTACCAACTTATAAAACTGATAACAGAACAAAAAATCACATGAAAAAACAATTAACATAGTTAAAATAGTAAACTGATACTTAAGAAAATAGGAAACTGATACCTAAAACCTGATTCAATGTTTTGAAGTAAAACTAATGGAAAAAATGTTTACATCAAAGTTTAATTGAATAAAATGAAATTAGTTCGACTGAGTTACAAAATTGATGCAACAGTGCAACTGCAAAATTAACACAACAACAAAATCACATGGAAAAAACACATAACACAGTTAAAACATGAAAACTGATACTTAAAAAAATAGAAAACTGATACCTACAAACTGCATCAATGTTTTAAAGAAAAACTAATGCAAAAAATGTTTACATCACAGTTTGATTGTATAAAATTAAATAAATTCGACTGAGTTAAAAAGTTGATGGAATAATATAACTTCAAAATTAACACGGCAATAAAATCACATGAAAACAACACTTAACAAAGTTAAAACAGTAAAAATGATACCTAAAATATTATAAAAATGATACCTAAATACTAATGCAATGTTTTGAAGATAAAAAAATCACAGTTTGATTAATTAAAATGAAATAATTTCGACGTAGTTTCAAAACTGATACAACAATATAACTTCAAAATTAACACAGCAACAAAATCTCATGAAAAAAACATATAATATAGTTAAAACAGTAAAAATGATACCTAAAAAAATAGCATACTGATACCTAAAAACTGCTGCTATGTTTTAAAGTTAAAACATGAAAAATGATACCTAGAAAAATAGAAAAATTATACCTAAAAACTACTGCTATGTTTTAAAGTTAAAATGGGAAAAATGATACCTAAAAAAATAGAAAAATGATACCTACGAACTGCTACACTATTAACGGAAAAAAAAAGCATTTCCGATCACTAAAAAATTGTTTCAACAATTTCGACTTCTTCAATTGTGTATTGCATCGTTTGAAAAATATTTTTATTCAATTCACTTGTGATTTCCAATGGATTTTTGTTGTTCGACAATTTTTTTTATTTTCTAGGGTTTCTATTTCGAGAGATTTATGGATTCGAATTTTTAGGTTCGATTGCAATTTCGAATCTGATGTCCTTTTGATTTTCGTGATTTATGAATTGTTATGGATTCAAATTTTTGTGATTTTTAGATTCGATTGTTTTAAAGATGGAGCGGACGTGAATCGGGAGCGGAGGAAGAAGAAATAAGCGCACGTGAAGAAGAAGAGAAACGGTGAATTGTCCTTCTGAGTAAAATTTTAATGGGCTGTCCTTATGGATAAAAAGGCCTTCACTTTTGTCCTTATATATATTTTCCTGTAATAGCAATGTACATTTAACATATGTGCCCAAATAAAAGAAAATTAATCCAACACATAGTATTAGTGGTCTTATCAATACACAAATATACAACTCCCTAAGAATAATTTGTTTTAAGAGCAGTTAAATTTGTTCACACTACTTTTTGTGGTAGTGTGAACAAAACATTGCCTTTAATTGGTGGAAATATGAGGATTCCATATGGGTTTCCCTGATTTCCACCAACTAGGGTCGGTGTTTTGTTTACACTACGACAAAAATTGTGAACAAAGCCGACCTCGTCATTTAATCATTTCCAGTCATCATTTCATAGAAATAATTCGGGCCTTCGTCAACATCTGTAACGACCCAATTTTTGGACTAGTTCTTATAATCTATAATTTATAGATTATACTGGTAATTTAATTTAATTAAATAAATAGGGTTTATATATCTGGAAAATACTAGGATAATTCCATATATACATTGATAATTTAAAACCTTTTAACCAATGTATATATATGTATAGATAAAAGAGGTAATTAATGTTTCATCAATTTGTTTTATCTTTTAATTTGTTTTAACACATATGTGTACTAGATTACTTCTTAGTAAAGGAAAACAAATCAAGATATTCATTAATGCATGTTATTCATTTAATTTGAGAATATTGATAATGTAAAATTCATTTATAATTTTTATTCTAAAAATTGTAAGTGTACATTCTAACTTGTTTATTGTTTTGGCAAGTTTGTTTACAATAAAACTTATTTTAAAAAAAAAATCAAAAAAATATAGATTAAAATCTACTTGAAAATAAAATAAAATTTCACTTCATATATAAGTATATAATGGACATACATATTTCCATTGATGTACAACTAGAACCTGGCTACTTGACATTTCTAATCAATATGGCATTACTATTTCAAATCAATATATATGCTTGCACATGTAACATGCACAGCAAGATCACTTAGAATGTAAGTTTGCAAACCTTTCTTGTATTGTTCATTTGGATATAGGCACCTGCGCATATTTTACATCAAACACATGGGTATTTGTGTAGCATAGGAATGCCTACATGTATATGCCATTGTTTTCTCAAATCTACATATATAAATGCTTATGTACTTGGGGTGCAGCAAAGAACATAACTTGGTAGTGTTGTTTAGGATCAAAGTTTAGAAGTCTATATCCATCACCCTTTCACCTCAGTGCTGCTACATATATCCATCCTATAACCACTCTAAGCTAGCCTCTGCATCCTATTGTTATCTACACTATACAAAAATTAGTCCTAAAACCCATCGGCACATGACTGTGAACAGTTTTGTACGTCACTTCATAACTGACCATTGCACACAACCCTTTCAATCAAGCAAGCCTTCATCATTTTCGATGGTTGCTGCAAGCTATATACCCTCATGCCTACGTATATGCATATTCCCTTAACACCTCCCTCACTTAAGGCCTGCATTTTTCTTCTATAAATGCACTGCTAAATCTACTTGAACAAATAAACCAGTTCACTTGAAAACTAAAAATATGAATGGCCGAAACATGAGGCGACACAAGGGTAAACAGGGCACTGAAATTTGGAAACAAACTGGACAAGAAATACAAAGGCAGGAGTAATATATAGGTGAGTAAACTTTAATATTCTTCTTCCAATTCTAGCTTAAAGTTGGCGTATGTCTTCATGTAGTTTAGAAATATAACATCACAATACACGACTGCTCTTGTTTGGTTGAAATTGTGCAATTAATGAAAACAGAGAATGAAATAGTGAAAAGGACAGCGAACTACATATTGTGTGAGTAAGCACTTAAAAATTTCAAAACTATTTTATATTTAACTCTTAGAGCACTCCCACCAGCTTCTTCATTTTTGAGCGTGAATCGCTTATTTAGAGCGTTGATCCACCCTGTTGTTCCAGCAGCCGAGGGGGGAGACGCTGCGATTTTATATTTTTTAAAAAAAATTAAACACTAAACGGTTTTCTGAAAACCGTTTAGTCTTTAAACGGTTTTCAGAAGCCCATTTTCGGATAATTTTTTTTTTTTACTCGAAAATGCCTTAAACGGTTTTCTGAAAACCGTTTAAGGTCTAAACGGGTTTTTTGCCTGTCGCCGCTTCAAATTGTGAAATGGCGAGCGTCGCCATTTCACTTTCCTCCCCACGCGCTTCCCGCTACTGCTGGACAGCGGCTTCAACCTTTTGTTCCCCATTTCAGCTGCTCCCCACGCTGCTGGGAGTGCTCTTAGAATTTAAACTATATGTATGCTGAGTGTTATCATATGTAATGGAATTGGTGAAGGGTTAAAGGTAGTCAGCTCAATATTTAAAAGAGTTTGAATTCTTTTGAGGAACAGGACATAAAACATTTGTAATATATGGTGAGTAAACCCTCTAAACACTGTTTTATATTTAAATGGGTGCAAGCCATATGAATTTCGATATGTACCTTAGAGCGTATTCAAATACTGAGGGTAATCAGAAGATTAAATTACTACAACTAGTATCTTAAAAGTTTGGAACAACCTGAAAGAAGGCAAAATAGCAGAGAACAAAAATTGTGAGTGAATAACCCAAACCTCTCTACTATTTTATATTGATCTTGAGTAAATTAAGGTTATATGTATGCTGATACGTTGATTAATTCAAATATTGAGGTGGTTAAGGAGGTAATCTCCGAAATAGAGGAGGGTTTAAACAAACTAGGTAAATATATATATAAAGGACAGTAAAACATTTTTTTAACGATGCATCATTGCCACTACAAGTTAACTTTAGCTATATATACATATATATATATATATATATATATATATATATATATATATATATATATATATATATATATATATATGATAGAAAGAAACTAGTTAATGTTGTGTACTGGCCTGTGTGCACAATTTATTTGAACAAATTAATGTTCTGTTTCATATTTATAACGTGATGATGTGTTGGACTGATTTTTTTTCAACAGTATATATAAATACAAAGAAACAATGTTCAAAACCAAAAGTAAAACCAAGAGAAGGAAGGAGATCAAGGAAGTGGCATGTTAAAGACTTGCAGCAGGAAGTATGGGCGTGAACTAGGTCAGCCATCAAAACGTGGACCCTATAAACAAAACAAAATAATAATAATAGACAAGGGTATATTAGACCTACGGAAAATGGGAAATGAAACCTTCATTAATCAGAAATCTCAAAGTAACTTTTGACTGAGGTTGCATGAGTTTAGTTCCATGTGCAAATATGATAAGTCCAATTCAAAATCTATAGAATAACAGGGCAAATAACAGAAATAATATTTACTTCTCGGTAGTCTGTCCTGAAAAAGAAAAACATATAAATGTTTTCCATGCAAACTATGAGAAATACGGATATAATATTCCCTGTATAAAGGTTGGAAACTGGCAAATACATAAGACCACAAAGTGGCGAATGAAATGGTAAGCGACCGACAATAAATTCAAGCCTCAAGGATTACTGTAGTACAAACTTGGCGATAGGAATTCTTGCAAATTTAAATAACAACAATACCCGTTAGCGAGTACGGTCAGGTTCGATCGACCGAAGTCTGGTGATGATCGGGAAACCATGACGGCGATGCAAGATGTTTTGAGGAGACACGTATCAATTTGAAGTTTCGGATGAGGCTTGAAATTTTCATACAGTGGCTTAAATCGATGTTAGCGGTAGAGATGAGTACAAGGCGGCATTCGTGATATGAGGGGATGACTAGAACGAGGGGGTGGTGATGACATTCCTTGTGCAGGTGCACGGGTAGTTAGTGCACAAAGGGAATGTAAGGAGCAATTCACAAAGTAGTTTCCGAGTGATTCGAACAATTATTTTCAGTGGCACGCAAAGGTAAAATACTGACTTTATATCATAAGAACTTATGCTAGATTAAACTAGATGATATTCCTCCATTCGAGCCAATTAAAACCTGCTGCTTGCATTACAGTGCACTGCCACGACTTGTGCTTGCTTGTAGCAATGCTACTTCAAACTTATATTCATTCCCTGCTTATATTTCAACTGATTCCTTTTATACCCACTTTAGTGCCATTCACCATCTCGTTTTTCCCGTCTGTGTTGAAATACACTATTGCTATTTTGTTCATGTGCCATTTGTGCACAGGGCCTGATTTGTGCGTGTTCCCCTGTGAAGGTTCAGGGTGTTGTGGTTCAAGAAGTGCTAGTATACGTGTGCATAAGGAGAATGGTTGTATATTTGTTCTGAGGTTGAGTTCGGATGGGGGATTGGAAGTTGTGGCGAGCGCGGTGGAGGCGAGGTAACCCCTGGAGTGAGCGTGCATGTATACAGTACACAGGAAGGATGAACAGTAGGATCGTAAGCCAAGGCCAGTTAGCATTTAAAGAAGTATGAAAAGATGAACACTCAAATTTTGAGGCTTCAGGCTGCTAATGATGTATGTTACTCACATTTTGGACTATATTGCGAGAAGAATGGGCTGAAATTGGTTCATTGTTGTTGCGTTGGACAATCACCACACTATTAGGCTTTGGGCTTAAAAATAAATTAAAATCATTTCATAAAGTGTTTAATCAATTAAACCTCCTTCTTAAAATATAAACGTATTTGTACATAATATCAGAAGTGGAAGTCCGACTCACAAAATGTACAACGAACAACATAAGGCACCTATGCGGAAATAAAACTATATTAGGTCGAGGAAATTCATGTTACATAAATTAATCAAATTTAATTTATATTGATATGAAGGAAAATAAAACAAAGGATCAGAAACTCTTTAGTAATTACGGAAATAGACTGTGTCGTGTGAACTAAAGTTAAAAGCCCCAAATATTTGATATCTATATTCGTAGAAAACAAAAGAAAGGTTTAAATAACATCAGCATATTTATTTCCAATGAATTTGAAATAAATATGATGTGGGATTAACCGTTACTCGAGATCCTATATTCCAAAACTATTATTAGATTGGAATTTATACGTCGAATCATCATTGAATGTTATTGTTGTAATGAATGACTGTTGTTAATTATCTGTTGATGAATTAAACCTAAACTAGTTTAAAATGAAACATTGACATGCTTTATTATATTTTAATCGTCGTGTACTGACTACTATTCTGAAATTAAAAAATAGACTTATACAAGTAATTAATTTGAATGGACGTTGTATATGATTTGAAATAATTTAAACAAGTTTTACTTGATCACACTGTTTACATTTGATAGTTAAAACACCAGCTATTAAAGGAATATTCCCTACGCATTAGTTCAAAGAGACCGGGATGGGAACTTGCAGGCGTATAAAGACGGAGCATTGAAAACCGATGATCTTCATGATCGGAAGAACTACTCGTTGAATTTCTCTGGTCTAGTCCACCAGAGTTATTTTGACTTGTGATTCTATCTTGATTGAAATCTTCGGATTGCAAGGACTAGTCGCTACTAATCCATGGGGTAATTCTAATATTGGATGTAGTAGGAGAATACATTCGGTTCATCATGTTTCTGGATGACTGGTATGGACGAATGTCTGACAGAGTATTTCCTAAAAACCACGTACGTTGATTTTTACTAATATACCAAGTTGATGGCAAAGAATGTACCTTCTTTTACATCTAGAGTATATTTGTGGACGTCAATTAGTGATTTGGCGGATCTGACGATGTGACATTCAAAGTGAATGATGGCCAGATATTCTAAAGTTAAATTATTACCTCAAACCTCATCAACCGGGAAATGACAAAATTCGGGTAGGCAACATGGCTATGTGGGTCGCTCACATTAGGGTGTATAATCACCTATCCAGAGAAATTTCTTTTTGCTTCTTTAATCTATCGATGTTGTCCCTTTCGGGAAACGGTTGTCGATCCCAATCGTTGGTGATATACATTCGATACACTCAAGCGAAATGAGTGGTCGGTCATGTATGGGCCGGGTTGCAAGACGTTCTTGTTGAACCTAGTGTATTCGCCTCTAGAGATACACTATCGGCAGGTGGTTCCATATCTTGTCATTGTCGGAATCCATTATCCAATAAGCGGCCGCGGTTTTGATTATACACTATATATGTGGAGCGTGAGATGCAAGTGTTCTGCTAGATTGATATTTATTTGTATTTAGACATTATTATAATATCAGGTGATATATATGATTTTCAAAAATGTTTTGAGTTATCATAAGGTAAAAACCGTTTGTATTTATGTGTGGATTTAGCCTTACGATTATCCTTTCTTTTGAAAAGATTTTTGGACTTTAAAATCAAGTTGTCTAAAACCATTTACTCACACCAGTCTCATTACTGACCCAGAATTTATTTTCTATGTTTTCCCTAAGCTCTTGGATGCCCAAATTTGTACGGGCACTCAAGTGGTTTTAGGATTTTACAGATTCACTTGAAGGAATTTCAAGCAGGGTCTTCAATACTAGATATATAAAGTTTATTTCCACTGTGTTATGTATGAGTGGTACTTTGATGATGTATGTAAGTAAATACAGTTTTGTACTTCAAAATGTTATATAATATATTTTGTTCGGTTCCGCTGTGAGACTCGTTATACTCTGATTCTGTTGTGTTATATTCTTCTTTTTCGTCTATTCTTTCTTTCTTTCTATTTCTCACCCTCGAACTTCTTTCTATTAACGATCTGTTAATTTCTGATGTTTGATTAGCCGATATGTGATACAGAATATGTATTAGTATCGATAATCAGGGTCGAAAACTATTGGGTCGTTACAACAACAATGTTTGTACAATTATGGTTGTAATAAATGTATTTTAGTTTTTTCCCTTTACTATTTTGAGCACCATTGAGTCAATAGGCGAGAAGAGCATCACTGATTTGAAGAAAGCAGAGGAGATTCGAATACATGGCCAACTAGTTTTTTTTCTTCTTTTTTTTTTCTTTTTATAATCTGGTGTCGAATTCTCCAATCAATTTGAGAAGGCTTACCTGCATGATAAACTGAGTGTGGGATGAAGTTAGATGAGCTGGATTAATATAATTGTTGGACTTGTAAATTTAGAAGAGCAATTTTCATTTGTGGCCCAATTTTTTTTAATCCCACTTTTAGCCTCCTTTTGCAAAATATTACAAATATAGCCCCCTTTTAGCCACATAAGCCTTGAGCGGGCCAAGGCATGAATAAAGGATTGCGCCAGTATTTTTTTTAAAAAAAATTCTTTGGGGCACGATCCAGGATTGCGCCCCATGAGATTTACAGAGAGCTTCCAGAGCTCTGTAAATTCTCATATCCTGAGGCGCAATCCAAGATTGCACCCCGAGAGATTTACAGAGGCACCAACCCTCTTAAATTCCCCTTCAACTACCACACCCCAATCACTTTCCCTTTCTTCCTCAAAACTTTACAAATTCCTTCACAAAAACTTACCTTATAACCATTTTTTACTTCTACTTTATAAAAATTGGAAATCAAACATTGGAGAATTTGTTCTATTTAGCAGGATTTAGCTCAAATTCAAAGGTACGTTCAAAAATTCTCTTATTCTCATACATTGAATGTTATACGATTGGGTCTCCCCAAGTTTAGTTCTATCATTATGTAGGATGGATGAATGGGTAATTGGTGACGAGACTTTATCAGAGAACTGGGAAAGTTTGATGTCAGACGTGTATGATAGCATTCATCATGTTGATGCTACGCCACAAGCTCCATTGTCACCAATTGTTCATCGACCGGGTAGGGAAATTTGTCCCGATCCAGAAATGTCCGAAATTGTTGAACTCGCAGACCATCTTTGTAACACCCCACACCCGCTAAGGTCACTCACAAAGGGAATGCCTTAACTTCGGTGGAGTATTTAAGTGAATATAGAACTGAAGAATTACAACAAGACAGATATAAGTAATACTTGAAATTTAAAACATCATTTCATTGCAGCAGAAGGTAAACATGTTTGGTTACATCTCAAAAACCAACAAGAGTCAAGTACAAAATATCCATCTCGTTAACGCATAAGTACATAATCCCACTACATACTAATAGGCATAATAAAAAAGATAACCGAGCTTTTCTTCAAGAGTCCAAGCTCCAAAAGATAGATAAAGCAATCTGATCAAAGCCCACTAGTGCTAGGCCCACTCTGAGAACCTGAGGGTTGGGGAAAAAGATAAAAACAACGGGGTCAGACATAAGTCTGAGTGAGACCTATAACCTTAACAATACAATCATTAAAGTAATTAGGGTATGATATAAACCTGGTACGGTACGACTGGGGATAAATGACTGCACTAAGTAGCCAACTAGACTTAGGATAAACTAAGATAACGGTAAAGACGTGCCTATCCACCCAAGGATAAATACTACACTGCACCACACTAGATCTACCCACCCAAGGGTAATTCCTACACTGCACCACACCAGTTCTACCCACCCAAGGGTAATTCCTACTTAAAGGTTGATCCCACTAAGTGTACTTAGTAATTTTTAATAGTAGTTTCGTGTACCCCTAGCTGACTACATAGGTGCCGTCTGCCCCTATCTCCACTAGGTGTACCCACAACTTAGTAATTTTATTAGTAGTCTCGTGTACCCCTAGCTGACTACATAGGTGTCGTCTGCCCCTATCCCCACTAGGTGTACCCACTACTCCCATTCGATCGGCTCCCTAACGTAGATACCCGTGCTGGCCCCACAGTGGGGTGTATCACTCCCCAAAGTGGCAACCCGATAATCAATGGTGCACGACTTATACCTACACGATGCAACAACGTCTTACCTACCAGCCCGGGTCCACACACGCATATGAAACCCGTTGGACTTGCGTTGCCACCGCTAACCCGTTTTGGCCTCTTATAGTCAAGCCCAGTACGCGTGTCCCGTCCTCGACATGGGTCGAGCCCAATAAGATACATATGGGTTACTGGTTGAAATGGGCCCCCACAAGCTACCACCTAAGCTTGTCATTTGTTTCTAGTGCATCCCACTTAACCCTTTTTAATAATCATGTCCACTTACATGTTTAAAGTTTGGTTTAAGTCATCTAATCATATATCAATTGTCACTCAAGGCACCCACTAGATTTTCCCATGCCACCCAAGGCACTTACTTGATTTCCACATGCCACCCAAGGCACTTACTTAACCCTTTAATCATGTTTAATTACATGTTCCACTTTGGTTAAGTATTTTAATCTTATCTTCCATTGCCACCCAAAGCAACCACTAGATTTTCCCTATGCCACCCAAGGCACTTACTTAACCCTTTAATCATGTTTAATTACATGTTCCACTTTGGTTAAGTATTTTAATCTTATCTTCCATTGCCACCCAAGGAAACCACTAGATTTTCCCCATGCCATCCAAGGCAATTACTTAACCATTTAATCATGTTTAATTACCTGTTCCACTTTGGTTAAGTATTCTAATCGTATTTTCTATTGCCACCCAAGGCAATCACAAGATTTTTCCACATGCCACCCAAGGCACCCACTTAACCCCTCATGTCCCTCTACATGCTAATATGGTTAAGTGTTTCTTAATTGATTAAGAACGTAACCGTTGTAAAGACCTCTCACATTAGACTATCTTTTATGGCAGCTGGATTTGCCGGTCGGGTCCGGACAGCCTTACGCCATAACCGAGTCTAACCTCGTGTCTATTCACTTGTCACGTATTTAGTTTGTGCCTAAAACCTCTCGCATTGGGCCAATCATTTGTAGCCGCTGGATTTGTCGGTCGGTTCCGAGCAGTCTTACGCTACAAAAGGGTCCAACCTCGTGTCTTAGTTGATTAATTACACCTAATTAATCACCCCCATATTTCGAATTAATTTTCCCTAATTAATTCCAATTTTAACGATGTACATATTTGACTCAATTATGTCCATCTACTTTATGGTATGCATAATCATACCAACATCACACCATTTCATTAACATGTATATTAACCCCATCGTTCCCCACGTAATTCGCCAACATGACATAAAAGGGAAGATTCATCACAAATACAATGGGTTCAACTTGCATAACATGAACATCAACACGGGTTTAAAGGTGTCAACATGCATATAGCATCAACCCAACTAGCATAAATAATCAACCCAAACTTGCATGAATCACATATGTCATAAAGAGGTTAACTTGCATATGTATGCATATCATAATAAGGTGTAAACTTGCACATATTACTTGCATATCATCAAACACCAAACTTGCATAACATGTCATATATTAACATGCATATAATCAAACACCAAACTTGCATAACATATCATATATGAACTTGCATATAATCATACACCAAACTTGCATAATCATGGTGTCATAATGGATCAATGTTTATCATAGCAATTTGCATAACTAGCATCATGAACACATAGCCTAACACTTGCATAACTTGCATAACATCATGATCATGTAGCATATAACTTGCATAACTTGCATAACATCATGAACATGTAGCATATGACTTGCATAACTTACATAACATCATGAACATGTAGCATATGACTTTCATAACTTGCATAACATCATGATCACATAGCATTTGACTTGCATAACTTGCATAACATCATGAACACATAACACATAACTTGCATAACATCACAAACACATAGCATATGATAACATAATCTTGCATTGATCCACATTCATAGCCATTACCTCATTATATCCTATCATAATCATTTCAACAATTGGTCATTAAGGCTATAGAAAACTCACAACTTTTTGATTAGCACTTTAATGAAGAAGATTAAGTTGCTAGAGTTGATTAGAAGTTGATTTGAGAAGCTTTCCTCCTCTTTAATTTGTTGGTGGCTCCTCCTAGTTGCATTTTGACGGCATAACGACGTTGTCTCCAATTTTAGTATGAATTAGGGTAGTCTTAGGGTGTATTTATAGAATTAGGATGTAGTTTAGGCCCTTAGATTAACCCTAGATTAGGTTAGAGCCGTCAGATCTCGTCACAAGCCACCAGACACAGCCCAAAAGCCAAACTGATGCACCCAGGTCACCTGGGCTTGACCAGGGAGGTCGACCCCCAGGCCGACACTAGGGTCGACTCCCCAGTCGACCTGGTGGGCAGGTCGACTCCCCAGTCGACCCCCAGGTCGACCCACTAGGTCTGGCGGGAATTTTCCTGCCACTTCTGAAATTTGAAATTTCTGTTTTTAAATCTGTTTTTAAATTTTCTGAAACTTCTTCGGGCCATATCTGGGTCATACGGACTCCGATTTTCGAAAACTCGGACTCTATTTCGCGTATTTTTCCGAGACGAACGCAATGGCATAGCCCCTTTCCCCTGGTTCAGATTTTTAAATTTAACTCTGCCCTGTTTTATATTATAGTAAGTTTTTCAACATACGGGGTGTTACATTCTCCCCTACTTAAAGGATTTCGTCCCCGAAATCTCTATGTCAAGAAGAACGTATCCTACCAACCAAACAACCATCTACTAAACCATCAAACACTGGCATCCATTGTCCTTAGAGTTTCTAATGCTGTATGAACATATGCAAAGAGTGTGTGTATATGTTCCCTGTCTAATGCAAAATTAGGCGGTCTACTAATTCAGTTGACCTCCTTAATGCAAACCATGATAGTGCCATGCATCCAATATGTATGCAGAAGAACCCTATCGACACACACTATCTCTACATGTGTGCACAACCATACACCAAAATGCATCATCCATGTGATAATACAACCATTATACATCCATTAATATAGCTACCTACACACAATTTTATGCAATATGCAATATGAAGTGATTGAGCCGATCTAGTGCCTAGAGTGTGTGTATATGCATCCACGAGCAACCACTAGCAACCACTTGCATCCACACGCATCCATCAAACATAACATGTCTCAAACACATGTTTCAACCATAGGTTTTCCCTATCTAAAGGTCAAAGGTACTAATGAGAGGACATACTAAAGATAAGATAAGCACTAGACAAACGATAAAGGAGAAGTTAAAAGACATAACCTCAAAAAGGAATGGGTACAATGAACGCATCTTCGCTTCTGTCTCCCAAGTAGCATTGCTCTCATCTTCTCCCCTTTTCACCTTGACTAGTCGAACCTCTCTGTTTCTCAACTTCCTAATCTCTGACCCAAGGATGCGGGTAGGAGCTCGTCGAATAGTCGCATCACGCTCTACCTCTACTTCTCTAAGCAAGCTCGGCTCTACCACCTCTGCGGTCTCATGTAGGCACTACCTCAAATGTGACACATGGAATACGTCATGTTCCCTATGCAACCGAACTATCTCTCGAAGATAAACTGAAGCTAGCCATGGAGCAGTCCTCTTGCTCTTCACGGGTATGAAATGGGCACTCTTAGTAACTCTGTCTACCACAACCCAAATTCCCGTATTACCCTTCTTCGACCTAGGTAACCTATCAATAAAATCCATCGAGACGCCATCCCACTTCCATTGCGGAACTTTCAACGGGTGAAGCAACCCATCGGGTTTCTTTTGCTCCGTCTTTTACCTGTTGGCACACCAAGCATCTAGCGACATACTCGGCCACATCTTTCTTCATATCGGCCCAAAAGAAAACTCGCTTCATGTTTTGGTACATCTTATCCCCACCGGGATAAATGGTCATCCTAGAACGGTGTGCATCATCAAGAATAGCCTTCCTTAAACCCTCGTCTTGCGGTACACAAAGTCTACCGTCTCTACGCAAGCACCCCCTATCGTCTAAGGCACACCTACTCAAATGGCTGGACGACTCCCCTTTTATGAGCCTCTATACCAACTCAACCAACTATGGGTCGTCCCTCTGTGACTTGCCAATCCATCTCAAAAGAGTAGGTCTGACCTCCAAGGATGCTAGCAAACCGGGTATAAAGTCAACGGAAGGTCTGAAATCAAACATCGAGATAAATTCCAAGCTTCGTTGTTCCACGAATAATGAACTCAAGGACAACCTTATTCTGCTCAAGGTGTCCGCCACCACGTTACCCTTACTGGGGTGTACGCTATCTCGAAATCATAGGATGCTAAGAACTCCATCCGCCTTTTCTGTCTCAAGGCTATGCGCTCGAAGAGTCTCCAACCCTTCCCTAAGATGTAGGGTATGCTTTTATCCACTTCTGGAGAAAACCAGGATATTCTCCCATACAAAATCGTCACAACTATCCATCTCTCACGCAGACCATCCTAGTTGAACTTGACGTCCCCCAAGTGCAAGCCCCAAAGGCCTAAACCAATATCAGACAAACACCCAAGGGATACCTCCTTCGAATTCAGACGACCTACGTGAGATGATACTAGTAAAACGGCTAAATGATTAAGCCCTTGTCCAACTCTGGATGTCCTTGCCAGTCTCGCTCCAAACCCACCGTTGATCAAATAACTGGCTCTGCTCAACCTATTAAGCACATACGAAAACTTATTTCACTCTTCTTCACTCTTAGAAAATACTAAGATGTCATCCACAAAGACCACCACGAACTTATTAAGGAACTCCCTGAACACCCTCCTCATCAAATCAACAAAGTATGCAGGGGCGTTTGCCAAACCAAATGGCATCACCAGCCACTCATAGAAACCATCCGGAGTCCTAAAGGCAGTCTTGTCTATACTATCCTCAGTCACTCCCAACTGATGAAACCCCGTGGCTAAGTCCAACTGTGAAACACTGAGGCGCCAACCAACCGGTCAAAAAGATCATCAATCCTTGGCAATGATTGTCGATTCTTCTTTGTGAGCTTGTTAAGCTCTCCATAGTCTACACAAAGTCTGAGGGACCCATTCGCCTTCGTGGCAAAAACTACTGGAGCACCCCACTCCGATATACTTCGTCTTATGAACCCCTTCCCAAGCAGCTCCCCTACTTGCTTATGGAGTTCCCTCCTCTCACGAGGAGCCATGTGGCGCACTGACAAAGATACTTGCTTAGCATTTTCCACCAGATATATTCGGAAGTCTATCTCCCGCTTCGGAGGTAACCCCTTCATCTCCTCAAACTTATCCGAGTACTCCCGGACCACTCTAACAGATCGCAAACTCTTGACCGAAGCGTCAAGCGATTCAAGATAACTTAGCATAACAAAATCTATGGGATTACAAGAGATCTCGAGAGTGAAACCCAAGCGGGTTATGAGCCCAACAACTCTCTTTTCGCAATCAAGAACGGCACCATTACTGGATAACCAGTCCATGCCCAAAATCAACCCATAGCCCGTGAAGCCCAAAACAAAAGCATCACCTCTAAACTCAACGCTAAGTATGGAAATCCTCAAACCCAAACATATCATGGACAAATGAGTGGAGCCCCCCATGTGGCGCCCTGCCCCGCACCAACCGACATTTACACCAAAAGTGCGTTGTACACATGTCCAGTTAGCACGGAACGGGTCGTCAGAAGGAAAAAGAAGAAGGAAATGAACATACAAAGAACCTGTAGAATGTCTCACAGCGCATAGAACAAAATATAATAATAGCATACTTGACATAAAACAGGAGAGACAGTGCATAAGCTGAAAATCGGAACTAAACATCATAGCAGCGGAAATTCAGAATACAGCTTATTACAACTTTCAAACTGTCTCAAAGCAAAAGCAAGATAAATGAGGTACACTACTAATTCCCAAGTAGCAACCACCAACGACACAGGGAGAATGTGTGTATATATATCATACGTGGAAGCCTCATGCCCGCCTCCGAATCAGCTACTCGCGCATCACCAGCTAACCTGTCTCTAGTCTGCTCGTGTGAGCACCCAGAGTAATAAGAGGAGACATAAAACTCTGGGTCAGACATAAAGCCTGGTATGAGCGATAAGCATCTAAAGTGAACAATAACAGGTAGACTAAAACATACCTGACCCTGGACCTGCAACCAAAGAGTTAGCACTACATACTGTACAACACTCTAAGGTATCATATCAAACAGTGTAAAGATACTGTAACACCCCGAATTTCAGTTAACACTGATATTCACTAATTAAAGAATTAATAATCTCAGATGTGAGAATCAGGGGAAACGGGTTACGTCATTGTGTTCGTCTCGGAAAAATACGCGAAATAGAGTCCGAAATTTTGTAAATCGGAGTCCGTATGACCCGGTTAAGGCCCAAAGAAGTTTTCGGGAAATTTGAATTTCGAAACATGCAGAAATGGGGGCCAGGCGGGAAAACTCCCGCCCAGCCAAGTCGACTTGGCTGTCGACAGGGCTGTCGACTTGCCTGTCGACATACCTGTCGACTTGGCAGTCGACAGGGCTGTCGACTTGCCCTGTCGGCTGATTCTGGCCTGGGTGCACCTGATTGAGTTTTGGGCTGGGTTGGAGTGCTTGGGACGAAATCTGACGGACCTAAACTAACCTAGGGTTAATCTAAGGGTCTAAAACACAACCTAATCCTATAAATACACCCTAAGACTACCCTAATCCATACTAAAAATAGAATTTGTGCCATCAAGCCGCCAAAATGCAACTTAGAAGGAGCCTCCACTAATTTGTGAAGAGGATTGCAAGCTAATCAACTACTAATCCACCTCTACTTCAACTCTAGCAACTATCTAAGGAGCTAATCTTGGAGTTTGTGAGTTTCTATCACTTTAATAACCAATTGTTAAACTAAGTAGATGAGATGTGATGAGATCATATGGTTTTGCTTGCGGATCAATGGGTTTTAGGCCATATGTTATGGTGCTAGTTTGCTAATCACTATGTTTAACACTTATTCATGATGACACTATGTTTATGCAAGTTAAGTGTTTGGGTTTATGCATGTTAAGTGGTGGGTTTTATGCATGCTAAGTAGTTTGGTTTTATGCATGCTAAGTGTTTAGTTTTATGCAAGTTATGATGCAAGTTCATATGCAAGTTATGATGCAAGTTCATATGCAAGTTTGTCTCTTTTTATGATATGCATAATATATGCAAGTTTGCCTCTATGTATGACATAAGTACATGTGCAAGTTCATCCCTTTTAGACCTATGACATGTATGCAAGTTGACATCTTTATGATAGGTCTATGACATGAACATTTATGCAAGTTACCATCTTTATGACATATGTGATTCATGCAAGTTTGGGTTGGTTATTTATGCAAGTTGGGTTTATGGTCATATATGCAAGTTGGGTTTATGGTCATATATGCAAGTTGACACCTTTTAAACCCATGATAATGCTAATGATATGCTAAGTTGAACCCATTGTGTGTATGATGAATCTTCTCTTTTAAAGTATGTCATGTTAACGTATTTACGTGGGGACGATGGGGTAAAAATTAATGAACACATAAAATTGTGTGAAGTGGGTATGATTAAACATACCATAAAGTGGATGGACATAATTGGGAATTTACCTATTAAGTTAGGTCTACCCATATTATGGAATTGGGAATTTACCTATTGAGTTAGGTCTACCCATATTCTTAAATATTTGTAATTAATTAGGGATAATTAATACAAATTATGGGGGTGATTAATTAGGTGTAATTAATCTACTAAGACACGAGGTTGGACCCTTTTTGTAGCATAAGACTGCCCGGAACCGACCGGCAAATCCAGTGGCTACAAATGATTGGCCCAATGTGAGAGGTCTTAGTCATAAACTAAATACGTGACAAGTGTAAAGACACGAGGTTAGACTCTGTTATGGTGTAAGGCTGCCCGGAACCAACCGGCATATCCAGCTGCCATAAAAGACAGTCTAATGTGAGAGGTCTTTACAAAGGTTACGATCTTAATTAATTAAGAAACACTTAACCAAATTAGCATGTAGTGAGGCATGAGGGGTTAAGTGGGTGCCTTGGGTGGCATGTAGTAACTAGTGGGGGTGCCTTGGGTGGCATGTAGTAACTAGTGGGGGTGCCTTGGGTGGCATGTAGTAACTAGTGGGGGTGCCTTGGGTGGCATAAGGAAACTAGTGGGTTGCCCTGGGTGGCATTAGAAAATACGATGAGAATACTTAACCAAAGTGAAACATGTAATTAAACATGATTAAAGGGTTAAGTAAGTGCCTTGGGTGGCATGTGGGAATCAAGTAAGTGCCTTGGGTTGCATGTGGAAATCTAGTGGGGGCCTTAAGTGGCAATTGAAATATAATTAAATGACAAGCTTAAGTAGTAGCTTGTGGGGGCCTTAAGTGGCAATTGAAATAAATTTAAATGACAAGCTTAAGTAGTAGCTTGCGGGGGCCTTAAGTGGCAATTGAAATATAATTAAATGACAAGCTTAAGTAGTAGCTTGTGGGGGCCTTAAGTGGCAATTCAAATATAATTAAATGACAAGCTTAAGTAGTAGCTTGTGGGGGCCTTAAGTGGCAATTGAAATATAATTAAATGACAAGCTTAAGTAGTTGCTTGTGGGGGCCTTAAGTGGCAATTGAAATATAATTAAATGACAAGCTTAAGTAGTAGCTTGTGGGGGCCATAAGTAGCAATTGAAATATGATTAAATGACAAGCTTAAGTAGTAGCTTGTGGGGGCCTTGAGTGGCAATTGAAATATGATTAGATGACTTAACCAAACCTTAACTTGTAAGTGGGTATGATTATAAAAGGGGTTAAGTGGGATGCACTAGATAAAATGACAAGCTTAAGTAGTAGCTTGTGGGGGCTCATTTCAACCAATATCCCAAACGTATCTTTGTGGTCTCGACCCAAGTCGAGGACGGGACACGCATATTGGGCTTGACTATAAGAGGCCAAAACGGGGTAGCGGTGGCAACGCGAGTCCAACGGGTTTCATAGGCGTGTGTGGACCCGGGCTGGTAGGTAAGACGTTGTTGCATCGTGTAGGTATAAGCCGTGCACCATTGATTATCGGGTTGCCACTTTGGGGAGTGATACACCCCACTATGGGGCCAACACGGGTATCTACGTTAGGGAGCCGATCGCTTGGGAGTAGTGAGTACACCTAGCGGAGATAGGGGCAAACGGCACCTATGTAGTCAGCTAGGGGTACAAGAAACTACTGGGTAAAATTACTAAGTACACTTAGTGGGATCAACCTTTAAGTAGGAATTACCCTTGGTGGGTAGAACTGGTGTGGTGCAGTGTAGGAATTATCCTTAGGTGGATAGGCGCGTCTTTACGGTTATCTTAGTTCATCCTAAGTCTAGTTGGCTGCTTAGTGTAGCCATTTATCCCCAGTCGTTACCGTATATCAAGCTTATGTCTTACTCTGGTTACTTTAATGATTGGATTGTTAAAGTTATAGGACTCGCTCAGACTTATGTCTGACCCCGTTGTTTTTATCTTTTTTCCTAACCCTCAGGTTATCAGAGTGGGCCTAGCACTAGTGGGCTTTGATCAGACTGCTTTATCTCTCTTTTGGAGCTTGGACCGTGGATGTAAAGCTCAGTTTATCTTTTCTATTATGGCTATTAAGTTATGTAGTGGGATTATGTACTTTTGTTTTATCAGGATGGATATTATGTACTTGACTCTTGTTTATGGTTTTGGTGTAACCAAACATGTTTTACTTTCCGCTGCAAACAAATGATGTTTTAAATTCTCAAGTATTACTTATATCTGTCTTGTTGTAATTTTTCTGTTCTATATTCACTCAAAATACTCCACCGATGTTATGGCATTCCCTTAGTGAGTGACCGTAGCGGGTGTGGGGTGTTACACATGGTATCAGAGCTTAAGGTTACCAGAACAGATAAATTTTTTAGAAAACTATTTTCTAAGAATATTTTTGAAAGGAGTATTTTCAAAAACATGTCTTTTAAGAGAAAAGTTTTTGAAAGAAAAGCATAATCCCCAATAGCCATATCTATATCTTTCAAATTCTCCGTTTTGAATCTCTTCCTCTCTCGTTTTGAGTTTCCCCTCCGCGTATGGATGATCTTTCTAAGATAGATAAGAATGGAAAACCACTTCAAGGGACTTAGACATTAGTCGGACTAGAAGTTGGTTCAAGAAGGAGGAGGACTTGTAGGTACCTATTGGATAGACGATGGGAGGAAGGCTCAAATAGTTGTTTGGTTAATGAAGAGCGAAACCTCATTTTGATGGGAGGTTACGAGTGGAGAATGGGAAGAAGAGGGCTAGTAGTTATCCTTTTTGGAGGAATAGGACACCTTATTAGGATTGTCCAAAGAGGCAAGGGTAAGGTACGGAATCTCCTGGAGGGTAGTTGTATTCCCTCACGGCTAGTGTACCAGATGGGGATAGGACCGTCTAGGTTGGAATTTGGATTCCTTTGTTATCTGGTTCGAACTTTATTCTGACGCGTCGAGTTCGTTTATCTCATCATTGTTAGTTGAGTCACTGCACTTAGACACCAGTTTAGTAGATGATCCCTTAGTTGTTTCAAACCCAATTGGGGCTCCATGATGTGTTTGGGTTTGAAAGTTGCTATACTTAGCGTTGAGTTTAGATGTGATGCTTTTTGGGCTTCACGGGCCATGGGTTAGTTTTGGGCATGGACTGGTTATCCAGTAGGGGTGCCGTTCTTGATTTTGAAGGGAGAGTTGTTAGGTTTATGACCCGCTTGGGTAACACTCTCGAGATCTCTTGTAATCCCATGGAATCTGTTATGCTAAGTTATCTAGAATCGCTTGACAAGTCAGTCGAGAGTTTGCGATCTGTTAGAGTGGTCCGGGAATACTCGGATGTGTTTGAGGAGGTGAAGGGCTTACCTCCGGAGTGGGATATTGACTTCCGAATATATCTGATAGACAATGCCAAACCAGTATCTTGGCCAGTGTGCCACATGGCTCCTCGTGAGAGGAGGGAACTCCATAAGCAAGTAGGCGATTTGCTTGAGAAGGGGTTCATAAGACGAAGTATATCGGAGTGGGGTGCTCCAGCAGTCTTTGCCACGGAGGCGGATGGGTCCCTCAGACTTTGTGTAGGCTAAAGAGAACTAAATAAACTCACAAAGAAGAATAGACACCCATTGCCGAGGATTGATGATCTCTTTGATCAGTTAGTGGGCGCCTCAGTATTTTCGCAGTTGGACATAGCCACGGGGTTTCGTCAGTTGAGAGTGGCTGAGGATAGTATGGAGAAGACTGCCTTTAGGACTCCGGATGGTTTTTTTATGGGTGGCTGGTGATGCCATTTGGTTTGATGAATGCCCCCGCATACTTTATTGATTTGATGAGAAGGGTGTTCAGGGAGTACCTAAATAAGTTCGTGATGGTCTTTGTAAATGACATCTTGGTCTTTCCTAGGAGCGAAATAAGTTTTCGTATGTGCTCAATAGGTTGAGCAAAGCCAGTTATGGGATAAACGGTGGTTTTGGAGCGAGACTGGCGAGGACATCCAGAGTTGGACAAGGGATTAATTATTTAGCCGTTTTTACTAGTATCATCTCACGTAGGTCGTCTGAATTCGAAGGAGGTATCCCTTGGGTGTTTGTCTGATATTGGTTTAGGCCTTTGGGGCTTGCACTTGGGGGATGTCAAGTTCGACTAGGATGGTCTGCGTGAGAGATGGACAGTTGTGATGATTTTGGATGGGGTAATATCCTGGTTTTCTCTAGAAGTGGAGAAAAGCATGCCCTACATCTTAGGGAAGTGTTGGAGACTCTTCGAGCGCATAGTCTTAGGGCAGCAAAAGTGGATGGGATTCTTAGCATCCTATGAGTTTGAGATAGCGTATACCCATGGCAAGTGTAACGTGGTGGTGGACGCCTTAAGTAGAAAAAGGTTGTCCTTGAGTTCATTGTTCGTTGAACGACGGAGCTTGGAATTTATTTCGATGTTTGACTTTAGACCTTCCGTTGACTTTGTACCCGGTTTGCTAGCCTCCTTGGAGGTTAGGCCTACTCTTTTGGGGAGGATTGGCGGAGCGCAGCGAGACGACCCATGGTTGGTTGAGTTAGTAGAGAAGCTCATGAGGAGGGGGAGTCGTCCAGCCATTTGAGTAGGTACACCCTAGATGGTAAGGGGTGGTCGCGTAGAGACGGTAGACTTTGTGTACCGCAAGGCGAGGGTTTGAGGAAGGCTATACTTGATGATGCACATCGGTCGAAGATGACCATTCATCCCGGTGGGGACAAGATGTACCAAGACATGAAGCGAGTTTTCTTTTGGGTCGGTATGAAGAAAGACGCGGCCGAGTATGTCGCTAGATGCTTGGTGTGCCAAAAAGTAAAAGCGGAGCAAAAGAAACCCGATTGGTTGCTTCACCCATTGGAGGTTCCGCTATGGAAGTGGGATAGTGTCTCGATGGATTACCGAGATTGAGGAAGGGTAATACGGGAATTTGGGTTGTGGTAGATAGACTTACTAAGAGTGCCCATTTCATACCCGTGAAGAGCAAGAGGACTGTTCCAAGTCTAGCTTCAGTTTATATTCGAGAGATAGTTCGGTTGCATAGGGAACATGACGTATTCCATGTGCCACATTTGAGGAAGTGCCTACATGAGACCGCAGAGGCGGTAGAGCCGAGCTTGCTTAAAGAAGTAAAGGTAGAGCGTGATGCAACTATTCGACGAGCTCCTACCCGCATCCTTAGGTCAGAGATTAGGAAGTTGAGAAACAGAGAGGTTCGACTAGTCAAAGTGAAAAGGGGAGAAGGTGAGAGCAATGCTACTTGGGAGACAGAAGCGAAGATGCGTTCGTTATACCCATTCCTTTTTGAGGGTATGTCCTTTAAACGTCTCCTTTATCGTTTGTCTAGTGCTTATCTTATCTTTAGTATGTCCTCTCATTAGTACCTTTGACCTTTAGATAGGGTAAACCTATGGTTGAAACATGTGTTTGAGACATGTTATGTTTGATGGATGCATGTGGATGCAAGTGGTTGCTTGTGGATGCATATATACACACTCTAGGCACTAGATCGGCTCAATCACTTCATATTGCATATTGCATAAAATTGTGTGTAGGTAGCTATATTAATGGATGTATAATGGTTGTGTTATCACATGGATGATGCATTTTGGTGAATGATTGTGCACTCATATAGAAATAGTATGTGTCGATAGGGATCTTTCGCATACATATTGGATGCATGGCACTATCACGGTTCGCATATTTTCATACATTAGATAGGGAACATATACACACACTTTTTGCATATGCTCATACATCAGTAGAAATTGTTTTAAGGACAATGGATGCCCGTGTTTGATGGATTGAGTAGATGGTTGTTTGGATGGTAGGATATGCATTCTCCTTAACTTGGAGATTTCGGGGACGAAATCCTTTAAGGAGGGGAGAATGTAACACCCCGAATTTCAGTTAACACTGATATTCACTAATTAAAGAATGAATAATCTCAGATGTGAGAATCAGGGGAAACGGGTTACGTCATTGTGTTCGTCTCGGAAAAATACGCGAAATAGAGTCCGAAATTTTGTAAATCGGAGTCCGTATGACCCGGTTAAGGCCCAAAGAAGTTTTCGGGAAATTTGAATTTCGAAACATGCAGAAATGGGGGCCAGGCGGGAAAACTCCCTCCCAGCTAAGTCGACTTGGCTGTCGACAGGGCTGTCGACAGGGCTTTCGACTTGCCTGTCGACATGCCTGTCGACATGCCTGTCGACATGCCTGTCGACTTGGCAGTCGACAGGGCTGTCGACTTGCCCTGTCGGCTGATTCTGGTCTGGGTGCACCTGATTGAGTTTTGGGCTGGGGTGGAGGGCTTGGGACGAAATCTGTCGGACCTAAACTAACCTAGGGTTAATCTAAGGGTCTAAAACACAACCTAATCCTATAAATACACCCTAAGACTACCCTAATCCATACTAAAAATAGAATTTGTGCCATCATGCCGCCAAAATGCAACTTAGAAGGAGCCTCCACTAATTTGTGAAGAGGATTGCAAGCTAATCAACTACTAATCCACCTCTACTTCAACTCTAGCAACTATCTAAGGAGCTAATCTTGGAGTTTGTGAGTTTCTATCACTTTAATAACCAATTGTTAAACTAAGTAGATGAGATGTGATGAGATCATATGGTTTTGCTTGCGGATCAATGGGTTTTAGGCCATATGTTATGATGCTAGTTTGTTAATCACTATGTTTAACACTTATTCATGATGACACTATGTTTATGCAAGTTAAGTGTTTGGGTTTATGCATGTTAAGTGGTGGGTTTTATGCATGCTAAGTAATTTGGTTTTATGCATGCTAAGTGTTTGGTTTTACGCAAGTTATGATGCAAGTTCATATGCAAGTTATGATGCAAGTTATGATGCAATTTCATATGCAAGTTTGTCTCTTTTTATGATATGCATAATATATGCAAGTTTGCCTCTATGTATGAACTAAGTACATGTGCAAGTTCATCCCTTTTAGACCTATGACATGTATGCAAGTTGACACCTTTATGATAGGTCTATGACATGAACATTTATGCAAGTTACCATCTTTATGACATATGTGATTCATGCAAGTTTGGGTTGGTTATTTATGCAAGTTGGGTTTATGGTCATATATGCAAGTTGACACCTTTTAAACCCATGATAATGCTAATGATATGCTAAGTTGAACCCATTGTGTGTATGATGAATCTTCTCTTTTAAAGTATGTCATGTTAACGTATTTACGTGGGGACGATGGGGTAAAAATTAATGAACACATAAAATTGTGTGAAGTGGGTATGATTAAACATACCATAAAGTGGATGGACATAATTGGGAATTTACCTATTAAGTTAGGTCTACCCATATTATGGAATTGGGAATTTACCTATTGAGTTAGGTCTACCCATATTCTTAAATATTTGTAATTAATTAGGGATAATTAATACAAATTATGGGGGTGATTAATTAGGTGTAATTAATCTACTAAGACACGAGGTTGGACCCTTTTTGTAGCATAAGACTGCCCAGAACCGACCGGCAAATCCAGCGGCTACAAATGATTGGCCCAATGTGAGAGGTCTTAGTCATAAACTAAATACGTGACAAGTGTAAAGACACGAGGTTAGACTCTGTTAGGGTGTAAGACTGCCCGGAACCAACCGGCATATCCAGCTGCCATAAAAGACAGTCTAATGTGAGAGGTCTTTACAAAGGTTACGATCTTAATTAATTAAGAAACATTTAACCAAATTAGCATGTAGTGAGGCATGAGGGGTTAAGTGGGTGCCTTGGGTGGCATGTAGTAACTAGTGGGGGTGCCTTGGGTGGCATGTAGTAACTAGTGGGGGTGCCTTGGGTGGCATAAGGAAACTAGTGGGTTGCCCTGGGTGGCAATAGAAAATACGATGAGAATACTTAACCAAAGTGGAACATGTAATTAAACATGATTAAAGGGTTAAGTAAGTGCCTTGGGTGGCATGTGGGAATCAAGTAAGTGCCTTGGGTGGCATGTGGAAATCTAGTGGGGGCCTTAAGTGGCAATTGAAATATAATTAAATGACAAGCTTAAGTAGTAGCTTGTGGGGGCCTTAAGTGGCAATTGAAATAAATTTAAATGACAAGCTTAAGTAGTAGCTTGCGGGGGCCTTAAGTGGCAATTGAAATATAATTAAATGACAAGCTTAAGTAGTAGCTTGTGGGGGCCTTAAGTGGCAATTGAAATATAATTAAATGACAAGCTTAAGTAGCAGCTTGTGGGGGCCTTAAGTGGCAATTGAAATATAATTAAATGACAAGCTTAAGTAGTAGCTTGTGGGGGCCATAAGTAGCAATTGAAATATGATTAAATGACAAGCTTAAGTAGTAGCTTGTGGGGGCCATAAGTAGCAATTGAAATATCATTAAATGACAAGCTTAAGTAGTAGCTTGTGGGGGCCTTGAGTGGCAATTGAAATATGATTAGATGACTTAACCAAACCTTAACTTGTAAGTGGGTATGATTATAAAAGGGGTTAAGTGGGATGCACTAGATAAAATGACAACCTTAAGTAGTAGCTTGTGGGGGCTCATTTCAACCAATATCCCAAACGTATCTTTGTGGGCTCGACCCAAGTCGAGGACGGGACACGCATATTGGGCTTGACTATAAGAGGCCAAAACGGGGTAGCGGTGGCAACGCGAGTCCAACGGGTTTCATAGGCGTGTGTGGACCCGGGCTGGTAGGTAAGATGTTGTTGCATCGTGTAGGTATAAGCCGTGCACCATAGATTATCGGGTTGCCACTTTGGGGAGTGATACACCCCACTATGGGGCCAGCACGGGTATCTACGTTAGGGAGCCGATCGCTTGGGAGTAGTGAGTACACCTAGCGGAGATAGGGGCAAACGGCACCTATGTAGTCAGCTAGGGGTACAAGAAACTACTGGGTAAAATTACTAAGTACACTTAGTGGGATCAACCTTTAAGTAGGAATTACCCTTGGTGGGTAGAACTGGTGTGGTGCAGTGTAGGAATTATCCTTAGGTGGATAGGCGCGTCTTTACGGTTATCTTAGTTCATCCTAAGTCTAGTTGGCTGCTTAGTGTAGCCATTTATCCCCAGTCGTTACCGTATATCAAGCTTATGTCTTACTCTGGTTACTTTAATGATTGGATTGTTAAAGTTATAGGACTCGCTCAGACTTATGTCTGACCCCGTTGTTTTTATCTTTTTTCCCAACCCTCAGGTTATCAGAGTGGGCCTAGCACTAGTGGGCTTTGATCAGACTGCTTTATCTCTCTTTTGGAGCTTGGACCGTGGATGTAAAGCTCAGTTTATCTTTTCTATTATGGCTATTAAGTTATGTAGTGGGATTATGTACTTTTGTTTTATCAGGATGGATATTATGTACTTGACTCTTGTTTATGGTTTTGGTGTAACCAAACATGTTTTACTTTCCGCTGCAAACAAATGATGTTTTAAATTCTCAAGTATTACTTATATCTGTCTTGTTGTAATTTTTCTGTTCTATATTCACTCAAAATACTCCACCGATGTTATGGCATTCCCTTAGTGAGTGACCGTAGCGGGTGTGGGGTGTTACACGTGGTATCAGAGCTTAAGGTTACCAGAACAGATAATTTTTTTAGAAAAACTATTTTCTAAGAATATTTTTGAAAGGAGTATTTTCAAAAACATGTCTTTTAAGAGAAAAGTTTTTGAAAGAAAAGCATAATCCCCAATAGCCATATCTATATCTTTCAAATTCTCCGTTTTGAATCTCTTCCTCTCTCGTTTTGAGTTTCCCCTCCGCGTATGGATGATCTTTCTAAGATAGATAAGAATGGAAAACCACTTCAAGGGACTTAGACATTAGTCGGACTAGAAGTTGGTTCAAGAAAGAGGAGGACTTGTAGGTACCTATTGGATAGACGATGGGAGGAAGGCTCAAATAGTTGTTTGGTTAATGAAGAGCGAAACCTCATTTTGATGGGAGGTTACGAGTGGAGAATGGGAAGAAGAGGGCTAGTAGTTATCCTTTTTGGAGGGATAGGACACCTTATTAGGATTGTCCAAAGAGGCAAGGGCAAGGTACGGAATCTCCTAGAGGGTAGTTGTATTCCCTCACGGCTAGTGTACCAGATGGGGATAGGACCGTCTAGGTTGGAATTTGGATTCCTTTGTTATCTGGTTCGAACTTTATTCTGACGCGTCGAGTTCGTTTATCTCATCATTGTTAGTTGAGTCACTGCACTTAGACACCAGTTTAGTAGATGATCCCTTAGTTGTTTCAAACCCAATTGGGGCTCCATGATGTGTTTGGGTTTGAAAGTTGCTATACTTAGCGTTGAGTTTAGATGTGATGCTTTTTGGGCTTCACGGGCCATGGGTTAGTTTTGGGCATGGACTGGTTATCCAGTAGGGGTGCCGTTCTTGATTTTGAAGGGAGAGTTGTTAGGTTTATGACCCGCTTGGGTAACACTCTCGAGATCTCTTGTAATCCCATGGAATCTGTTATGCTAAGTTATCTAGAATCGCTTGACAAGTCGGTCGAGAGTTTGCGATCTGTTAGAGTGGTCCGGGAATACTCGGATGTGTTTGAGGAGGTGAAGGGCTTACCTCCGGAGCGGGATATTGACTTCCGAATATATCTGATAGACAATGCCAAACCAGTATCTTGGCCAGTGTGCCACATGGCTCCTTGTGAGAGGAGGGAACTCCATAAGCAAGTAGGCGATTTGCTTGAGAAGGGGTTCATAAGACGAAGTATATCGGAGTGGGGTGCTCCAGCAGTCTTTGCCACGGAGGCGGATGGGTCTCTCAGACTTTGTGTAGGCTAAAGAGAACTAAATAAACTCACAAAGAAGAATAGACACCCATTGCCGAGGATTGATGATCTCTTTGATCAGTTAGTGGGCGCCTCAGTATTTTCGCAGTTGGACATAGCCACGGGGTTTCGTCAGTTGAGAGTGGCTGAGGATAGTATAGAGAAGACTGCCTTTAGGACTCCGGATGGTTTTTTTAGGGGTGGCTGGTGATGCCATTTGGTTTGACGAATGCCCCCGCATACTTTATTGATTTGATGAGAAGGGTGTTCAGGGAGTACCTAAATAAGTTCGTGATGGTCTTTTTAAATGACATCTTGGTCTTTCCTAGGAGCGAAATAAGTTTTCGTATGTGCTCAATAGGTTGAGCAAAGCCAGTTATGGGATAAACGGTGGTTTTGGAGCGAGACTGGCGAGGACATCCAGAGTTGGACAAGGGCTTAATTATTTAGCCGTTTTTACTAGTATCATCTCACGTAGGTCGTCTGAATTCGAAGGAGGTATCCCTTGGGTGTTTGTCTGATATTGGTTTAGGCCTTTGGGGCTTGCACTTGGGGGATGTCAAGTTCGACTAGGATGGTCTGCGTGAGAGATGGACAGTTGTGATGATTTTGGATGGGGTAATATCCTGGTTTTCTCTAGAAGTGGAGAAAAGCATGCCCTACATCTTAGGGAAGTGTTGGAGACTCTTCGAGCGCATAGTCTTAGGGCAGCAAAAGTGGATGGGATTCTTAGCATCCTATGAGTTTGAGATAGCGTATACCCATGGCAAGGGTAACGTGGTGGTGGACGCCTTAAGTAGAAAAAGGTTGTCCTTGAGTTCATTGTTCGTTGAACGACGGAGCTTGGAATTTATTTCGATGTTTGACTTTAGACCTTCCGTTGACTTTGTACCCGGTTTGCTAGCCTCCTTGGAGGTTAGGCCTACTCTTTTGGGGTGGATTGGCGGAGCGCAGCGAGACGACCCACGGTTGGTTGAGTTAGTAGAGAAGCTCATGAGGAGGGGAGTCGTCCAGCCATTTGAGTAGGTACACCCTAGATGGTAAGGGGTGGTCGCGTAGAGACGGTAGACTTTGTGTACCGCAAGGCGAGGGTTTGAGGAAGGCTATACTTGATGATGCACATCGGTCGAAGATGACCATTCATCCCGGTGGGGACAAGATGTACCAAGACATGAAGCGAGTTTTCTTTTGGGTCGGTATGAAGAAAGACGCGGCCGAGTATGTCGCTAGATGCTTGGTGTGCCAAAAAGTAAAAGCGGAGCAAAAGAAACCCGGTTGGTTGCTTCACCCATTGGAGGTTCCGCTATGGAAGTGGGATAGTGTCTCGATGGATTACCGAGATTGAGGAAGGGTAATACGGGAATTTGGGTTGTGGTAGATAGACTTACTAAGAGTGCCCATTTCATACCCGTGAAGAGCAAGAGGACTGTTCCAAGTCTAGCTTATATTCGAGAGATAGTTCGGTTGCATAGGGAACATGACGTATTCCATGTGCCACATTTGAGGAAGTGCCTACATGAGACCGCAGAGGCGGTAGAGCCGAGCTTGCTTAAAGAAGTAAAGGTAGAGCGTGATGCAACTATTCGATGAGCTCCTACCCGCATCCTTGGGTCAGAGATTAGGAAGTTGAGAAACAGAGAGGTTCGACTAGTCAAAGTGAAAAGGGGAGAAGGTGAGAGCAATGCTACTTGGGAGACAGAAGCGAAGATGCGTTCGTTATACCCATTCCTTTTTGAGGGTATGTCCTTTAAACGTCTCCTTTATCGTTTGTCTAGTGCTTATCTTATCTTTAGTATGTCCTCTCATTAGTACCTTTGACCTTTAGATAGGGTAAACCTATGGTTGAAACATGTGTTTGAGACATGTTATGTTTGATGGATGCATGTGGATGCAAGTGGTTGCTAGTGGTTGCTTGTGGATGCATATATACACACTCTAGGCACTAGATCGGCTCAATCACTTCATATTGCATATTGCATAAAATTGTGTGTAGGTAGCTATATTAATGGATGTATAATGGTTGTGTTATCACATGGATGATGCATTTTGGTGAATGATTGTGCACTCATATAGAAATAGTATGTGTCGATAGGGATCTTTCGCATACATATTGGATGCATGGCACTATCACGGTTCGCATATGTTCATACATTAGATAGGGAACATATACACACACTTTTTGCATATGCTCATACATCAGTAGAAATTGTTTTAAGGACAATGGATGCCCGTGTTTGATGGATTGAGTAGATGGTTGTTTGGATGGTAGGATATGCATTCTCCTTAACTTGGAGATTTCGGGGACGAAATCCTTTAAGGAGGGGAGAATGTAACACCCCGAATTTCAGTTAACACTGATATTCACTAATTAAAGAATTAATAATCTCAGATGTGAGAATCAGGGGAAACGGGTTACGTCATTGTGTTCGTCTCGGAAAAATACGCGAAATAGAGTCCGAAATTTTGTAAATCGGAGTCCGTATGACCCGGTTAAGGCCCAAAGAAGTTTTCGGGAAATTTGAATTTCGAAACATGCAGAAATGGGGGCCAGGCGGGAAAACTCCCGCCCAGCCAAGTCGACTTGGCTGTCGACAGGGCTGTCGACTTGCCTATCGACATGCCTGTCGACTTGGCAGTCGACAGGGCTGTCGACTTGCCCTGTCGGCTGATTCTGGTCTGGGTGCACCTGATTGAGTTTTGGGCTGGTTTGGAGGGCTTGGGATGAAATCTGTCGGACCTAAACTAACCTAGGGTTAATCTAAGGGTCTAAAACACAACCTAATCCTATAAATACACCCTAAGACTACCCTAATCCATACTAAAAATAGAATTTGTGCCATCATGCCGCCAAAATGCAACTTAGAAGGAGCCTCCACTAATTTGTGAAGAGGATTGCAAGCTAATCAACTACTAATCCACCTCTACTTCAACTCTAGCAACTATCTAAGGAGCTAATCTTGGAGTTTGTGAGTTTCTATCACTTTAATAACCAATTGTTAAACTAAGTAGATGAGATGTGATGAGATCATATGGTTTTGCTTGCGGATCAATGGGTTTTAGGCCATATGTTATGATGCTAGTTTGCTAATCACTATGTTTAACACTTATTCATGATGACACTATGTTTATGCAAGTTAAGTGTTTGGGTTTATGCATGTTAAGTGGTGGGTTTTATGCATGCTTAGTAGTTTGGTTTTATGCATGCTAAGTGTTTGGTTTTATGCAAGTTATGATGCAAGTTCATATGCAAGTTATGATGCAAGTTCATATGCAAGTTTGTCTCTTTTTATGATATGCATAATATATGCAAGTTTGCCTCTATGTATGACATAAGTACATGTGCAAGTTCATCCCTTTTAGACCTATGACATGTATGCAAGTTGACACCTTTATGATAGGTCTATGACATGAACATTTATGCAAGTTACCATCTTTATGACATATGTGATTCATGCAAGTTTGTGTTGGTTATTTATGCAAGTTGGGTTTATGGTCATATATGCAAGTTGACACCTTTTAAACCCATGATAATGCTAATGATATGCTAAGTTGAACCCATTGTGTGTATGATGAATCTTCTCTTTTAAAGTATGTCATGTTAACGTATTTACGTGGAGACGATGGGGTAAAAATTAATGAACACATAAAATTATGTGAAGTGGGTATGATTAAACATACCATAAAGTGGATGGACATAATTGGGAATTTACCTATTAAGTTAGGTCTACCCATATTATGGAATTGGGAATTTACCTATTGAGTTAGGTCTACCCATATTCTTAAATATTTGTAATTAATTAGGGATAATTAATACAAATTATGGGGGTGATTAATTAGGTGTAATTAATCTACTAAGACACGAGGTTGGACCCTTTTTGTAGCATAAGACTGCCCGGAACTGACCGGCAAATCCAGCGGCTACAAATGATTGGCCCAATGTGAGAGGTCTTAGTCATAAACTAAATACGTGACAAGTGTAAAGACACGAGGTTAGACTCTGTTATGGTGTAAGGCTGCCCGGAACCAACCGGCATATCCAGCTGCCATAAAAGACAGTCTAATGTGAGAGGTCTTTACAAAGGTTACGATCTTAATTAATTAAGAAACACTTAACCAAATTAGCATGTAGTGAGGCATGAGGGGTTAAGTGGGTGCCTTGGGTGGCATGTAGTAACTAGTGGGGGTGCCTTGGGTGGCATGTAGTAACTAGTGGGGGTGCCTTGGGTGGCATAAGGAAACTAGTGGGTTGCCCTGGGTGGCAATAGAAAATACGATTAGAATACTTAACCAAAGTGGAACATGTAATTAAACATGATTAAAGGGTTAAGTAAGTGCCTTGGGTGGCATATGGGAATCAAGTAAGTGCCTTGGGTTGCATGTGGAAATCTAGTGGGGGCCTTAAGTGGCAATTGAAATATAATTAAATGACAAGCTTAAGTACTAGCTTGTGGGGGCCTTAAGTGGCAATTGAAATAAATTTAAATGACAAGCTTAAGTAGTAGCTTGTGGGGGCCTTAAGTGGCAATTGAAATATAATTAAATGACAAGCTTAAGTAGTAGCTTGTGGGGGCCTTAAGTGGCAATTGAAATATAATTAAATGACAAGCTTAAGTAGTAGCTTGTGGGGCCCTTAAGTGGCAATTGAAATATAATTAAATGACAAGCTTAAGTAGTAGCTTGTGGGGGCCTTGAGTGGCAATTGAAATATAATTAAATGACAAGCTTAAGTAGTAGCTTGTGGGGGCCTTAAGTGGCAATTGAAATATAATTAAATGACAAGCTTAAGTAGTAGCTTGTGGGGGCCGTAAGTGGCAATTGAAATATGATTTAATGACAAGCTTAAGTAGTAGCTTGTGGGGATCTTAAGTGGCAATTGAAATATGATTAGATGACTTAACCAAACCTTTAACATGTAAGTGGGTATGATTATAAAAGGGGTTAAGTGGGATGCACTAGATAAAATGACAAGCTTAAGTAGTAGCTTGTGGGGGCCCGTTTCAACCAATATCCCCAACGTATCTTTGTGGGCTCGACCCAAGTCGAGGACGGGACACGCATATTGGGCTTGACTATAAGAGGCCAAAACGGGGTAGCGGTGGCAACGCGAGTCCAACGGGTTTCATAGGCGTGTGTGGACCCGGGCTGGTAGGTAAAACGTTGTTGCATCGTGTAGGTATAAGCCGTGCACCATTGATTATCGGGTTGCCACTTTGGGGAGTGATACACCCCACTATGGGGTCAGCACGGGTATCTACGTTAGGGAGCCGATCGCTTGGGAGTAGTGAGTACACCTAGCGGAGATAGGGGCAGACGGCACCTATGTAGTCAGCTAGGGGTAAACTACTGGGTAAAATTACTAAGTACACTTAGTGGGATCAACCTTTAAGTAGGAATTACCCTTGGTGGGTAGAACTGGTGTGGTGCAGTGTAGGAATTATCCTCAGGTGGATAGGCGCGTCTTTACGGTTATCTTAGTTAAGTCTAGTTGGCTGCTTAGTGTAGCCATTTATCCCCAGTCGTTACCGTATATCAAGCTTATGTCTTACTCTGGTTACTTTAATGATTGGATTGTTAAAGTTATAGGACTCGCTCAGACTTATGTCTGACCCCGTTTTTTTTATCTTTTTTCCCAACCCTCAGGTTATCAGTGTGGGCCTAGCACTAGTGGGCTTTGATCAGACTGCTTTATCTCTCTTTTGGAGCTTGGACCGTGGATGTAAAGCTCAGTTTATCTTTTCTATTATGGCTATTAAGTTATGTAGTGGGATTATGTACTTTTGTTTTATCAAGATGGATATTATGTACTTGACTCTTGTTTATGGTTTTGGTGTAACCAAACATGTTTTACTTTCCGCTGCAAACAAATGATGTTTTGAATTCTCAAGTATTACTTATATCTGTCTTGTTGTAATTTTTCTGTTCTATATTCACTCAAAATACTCCACCGATGTTATGGCATTCCCTTAGTGAGTGACCGTAGCGGGTGTGGGGTGTTACAGATACGGAGGTGGGGGAGGTGTGCATGTCCTAGGGATGGCAAACAATCAAACATAGCATCCATCCTCACATCTCTCACTCAGTGCGTAAAGCATACGATATTCACCACTTCGATCACCCAACATTCCTTGCTACGATCACTTTCCCCATGAAGTCATAAATGGCTTCACTGCACTGATAACGTAGCCACAAATCCTTTGCTATGTCCACTTTGCCCATGGAGTAACGAGAACCCCACTGCACTGGCTCATAGCCTTACTATGCATCACCTTGCCCCTCGGGTCATAATGACCCTATTGCACTGATAACGTAGTCTTGCTACCATCACTTTGCCCCTCAGGTCATAATGACTCTACTGCACTGATAAGTAGCCCATCATTCCTTTTTAGTGGTGAATCAAAGTTATGAACGTCGACAACTCCTTAGCATGCGCCCCGCAGCGAAGTCCAACCATGAAGTGAACTCCTTGGTTCCCAACTGGTTCCGGGATCCTGAGCTCTAACTTCCCCTATTGGACTACCTTTGCATCTCGGGTTATTGGTCCATACTGGGTCGGGTCGGGTTCTTCCTCAAGTTATCGGTTCGGGTCGGTGTTCTTCATTCGTTCGGGTCGGGTCCCCCTTCTGGTGCGGTTCGGGTCGGCATTCCTCCGGGTTCGGGTCAGATGCTTCTCTTCAGGTCGGGTCGGGTGCTTCCCTTCGGGTCAGGTCGGGTCGGGTGGATCCGTCTTCACGCTCCCTTCATATGCTCCTATCCGATCCACTTCCGTGCTCCTGCTCTGATTCGTCTTCGTGCTTCCGATCTGATCCGTCTTCCTCGATCTGATCCGTCTTTCTCTATCTGATCCGATCCCAGTTCAGCTAGCGTGGCCTTCCTTTTTGCCACTTTTCCCAAGTGTTGGGTTCCGATCCGATCAGATTCTTTGCTCAGTTCCACATATCCGATCCGATCCCCCTTATCCGATCCGATCCGAACTCTGCACTGCTTTCTGAAACTGTTCCAGCAAGTGTTTACGCCATTCGACGACGATTTCGACCATTCTAACTATTGAAATCAATCACAAAGCATTTCATACAGTCATAGCAACATGCATAATCAACCACAAACATCATTCACATCAATATCATAGGTTAAAATTGATCAAACATACCCAAAATCCCATATTTTCCCCTTAAGCATGTTTAGGTGAAACTAATGATAGGATTAGCAAAATTAACCAAATTAACCCAAATTCATATCAGAGGTCTAAGACATCATTTACAAATTTATGAACATTTTTCCCGAATTTGATCATGCTTAAATTCGCTAATTAGCACTAATCACTCCTAATTAGCCATAATTAGTGTAAAACTATGCAAATCACTCACCTTAGCCACAAAATAAACTAAGATCTGAAATAATTCTCTGATTTGATATGAATCTCAATGCCAAACAGCAGCTGCTATGTTGATTTGGTGAAGATCTTCCTTGATTAGGGGTTGCTAAGCTTAATCCTTGACCAAAAGATGATTTGGAGGTGATTTAGAGGTTGGAGGCCATTTATGGGGATCCTTGGTGATAAGTGGAGGCTAGTAAACTGAAATGGAATGATTCTCCATCTCATTTCAGCCCTCCCATAACCCTAATCCCGAAATGGGTTATGGGCCTACTCGCTAATCACCCGATTTGGCCCGGTTAAGCAGTTTTCAACCTCCAAACCTTGTTTCAGCCATATCTCCCAAACGGTAAGTCCGTTTGGCTAATGTAACCACTCCACGAAAAGGTAAACCATCAAACGAATCAAATGGAAGTGGTTTCAGGTCAAAATTCCTTTCCAATCAAAAGTTATGGCCAAAACTAGGGGCAAAATGGTCATTTAAAAATCGACAAAAATCATGAACATGGGAAATGATTCTAATGGATGTTTCCCAAAGTTACATGACCATACGACTTCATACGGGAAAGAAATAAATATTCTACGATCCCCCGATGCGTAGAATACGGGTCGTTACACTCCTCCCCCCTTAAGAAATTTCGCCCCCGAAATTCCCTAATCAAAACACACACAAAGGTCCCGCATGCCTATCAACCATAAAACAACCATCAAACATGCAAAACAAGTAAAATAAGTCTATCTTAGCATGCGGAATAACTAAATCGCAAAGTAAATCTTACCAGGCAAAGAGTTCTGGATATGCCTTCCTAATTCTCTCCTCTGTCTCCCAAGTATAATCATTCTCGTCCTCGCCCCACTGAACCTTGACTAGCTTCACCGCCTTCCTTCGAAGTTGCTTCGTATCGTGCCCCACAATACGAATCAGCTTGCGGTTCCCAACCGCCTCGGGTTCTATCTCGAAGTCCTCTAACTGATCAGGTGAAATAGTCACATCTGAGTCGTGAACAAACTTCCTTAGTTGGGAAACATGAAATACATTGTGAACTCCCGCCATTTTCTCTGGTAAGCCAACTCTATATGCCAAATTCCCGACTAATTCAAGAACAGGGAATGGGCCAACAAATCTTGGTGCCAACTTGCCTCTCCTGCCAAATCGTATCACGCTCTTCAACGGAGAGATCTTGACAAACACCAAGTCACCAACGGAGAATTTCAAGTCTCTTCTCCTCTTATCAGCATAACTCTTCTGCCTATCTTGGGCAGCTTTCATTCGTTGCTGAATAATCTTAATCTTATCCGAAGTTTCTCTCACCACATCTGGTCCAAGCACAAACTTCTCGCCAGTCTCTATCCAACATGATGGTGAGTTGCACGGTCTTCCATACAAAGCTTCATATGGAGCCATACCGATACTGGATTGGTAGCTATTATTATATGCAAACTCTACTAGATGCAAATGGTCATCCCATGATCCACCAAAATTCAATATACAAGCTCTCAAGAGATCTTCCAATATACGATTCACCCTCTCCGTCTGACCATCGGTCTGAGGATGATATGCGGTACTGAGATGTAATCTTGACCCTAGAGCCTCTTGTAAGCTTTTCCAAAACCCACTAGTGAACAACGGGTCTCGGTCACTCATAATGCTTTTGGGTACTCCATGAAATCTCACTACCCACTTCATATACAATTCTGCCAACTTGGCTGCCGTTCTGGTCGATTTGACTGGTATAAATCTTGCACTCTTAGTCAATCGATCCACAATTACCCAAATGCTATCATATCCCGATCTAGTCCTTGGTAAGCCATCGATGAAATCCATCGAAACTTTCTCCCATTTCCATTCGGGAATTTCTAATGGTTGCAACAACCCACTAGGCTTCTTTTGCTCGGCTTTAACTAGCTGGCAATTCATGCATTTGGATATAAACTTCCCAACGTCTCTTTTCATCCCTTCCCAGTAGTAAGTCTGTCTCATGTCTCGATACATCTTATTACCACCGGGATGTATAGTCAGTTTTGAGTGATGACATTCTCTAAGCACTTCATCTCTCAAACCATTCACGTTGGGCACAACTAGTCTTCCATTCTTTCGAAGCCATCCATCTCGATCAAGCCCATGCACATTCATCTACTCATCGATACCCATCTCTAACTTGGAGATGATTTCCTATAGGTTAGGATCGTCTCTCTGGCTAGACCCAATCCGCTCTATCAAAGTGGGTCTGATCGTCAAACTAGCTAGCATAACTGGATCCAATTCGCACTTTGGTCTGAAATCAAACCCCGCGATATACTCCACTTGCTTCCATTCAAGAAACATTGCCACTAAGCTGGCATGTCTCCTACTCAAGGCATCGGCTACCGCATTACCTTTCCCAGGTGTATATGCGATATCAAAATCATACGAAGCCAAGAACTCTAACCATCTCTGCTGACGGAGATTCAGATCTTTCTGGGAGAAGAGATACTTCAACGATTAATGATCGGTAAACCACTCAAATCTTTCTCCCAAGAGATAGTGTCTCCACATCTTCAGCGCAAACACAATCGCTGCTAATTCCAAATCATGGGTAGGATACTTCTTCTCATGCGGCTTTAGCTGTCGACTAGCATAAGCTACAACCCTACCTCCTTGCATCAACACTGCACCCAGTCCGGTACCACAAGCATCCGTGTATACCGTCATCTCTTCATTCCCTTTAGGAATGACTAACACTGGCGCACGCGTCAACCTCTCTTTTAGACTCTTGAAGGCATCCTCACACACTCCGTCCCAGACGAAGGACTGATTCTTCTTAGTCAACTGAGTCAACGGTGCTGCAATCTTGGAGAAGTCCTGGATAAACTTACGATAATATCCAGCTAATCCCAAGAAACTTCTTACATCTGTAGCATTCTTGGGTGTAGGCCAATCCTGTACCGTAGCCACCTTTGCAGGGTCCACGACAATACCACTCTCAGAAACAACATGACCCAAGAACCTCACTTCCCTTCTCCAAAAATGACACTTAGAGAATATCGCTTTCAATTGGTGTTTCCTCAACACCTCCATCACTATCCTCAAGTGTCCCTTGTGTTCCTCTTCTGTCCTTGAATAGACAAGGATATCATCCACGAACACAAGAACAAACTTATTCAACTGATCTCTGAATACTCGATTCATAAGATCCACAAAGTAAGCTGGTGCATTGGTCAACCCAAATGGCATGACCAACCACTCATAAAATCCAGACGGCGTCCTAAATGCCGTTTTCGGAACACTCTCATCCGCTACTCGAAGCTGATGAAATCCTGTCGCGAGGTCCAACTGGGAGAACACTCTTGCTCCTTCCAGTTGATCAAACAAATCATCTATCTGCGGTAGAGGATACTTATTCTTCCTCGTTACCTTATTCAACTCGCGATAGTCCACACACAAACGAAGGGAACCATCTGCCTTAGTGGCAAATACAACTGGTGCCTCCCACTCGGAGACGCTCCTTCTAATAAATCTCTTCTTCAAAAGATTGCTGACTTACACCCCGAGCTCTCGCTGCTCCCTTGGTGCCATACGACGAAGTGGCATCACTATGGGTCTGGCATCTTTCACTAAATCAATACGGAACTCAATCTCTCGGTGTGGTGAAAGCCCGGTCACCTCCTCGAAGACGTCCGGATACTGGCCAACCACGGGCACATCTGACAACTCATCCTGCGGGATGTCGAGGGAATTTACAAAACTAGCCATAACCCCATCACTAGGTAGGCTACCAAACACTACCCTCCGCCCATCGTCCGCCCTCACTGTCACCAAAAAGCCCTCACAGTCTACCACCACCCCGTATCTTTGGAGCCAATCGACTCCCAATATAATGCCATACCCAGTAAAGCCCAAAACAAAGCAATCACATACAAACATACATCCATGACTCGATAAGACCAAATTCCTGCAAATCATACTAAGGCTAGTCGAACCACCAATTGGGTTCGTCACAATCAATGGTCTATCGACTATCTCGGGTTCCAGTCCCAACCTATCCACCAGGTCACTAGATATGAAGGAACGGGAAGCCCCAGTATCAAACAAAACTCGAACTGGTATATCATAAATAGAAAGCATACCTTGAATAACAACATTCTTTCCTTTCTCCGTCGCAGTTGGGGCATTCGACGAAGAAGGAACATCATCAATAGCATATGCTTTCACAATCTGCTTCTCCTTAAGAGGTTGCGGACACTTATCCTTATGATGTCCCACTTGACCACAGTTGTAGCACTTCCTTTCCGCTGGCTTGGCCCGACATTCCTTAGCATAATGGCCTTTCTTTCCACAGCTGAAGCACTCAACATCCTTCTTGCTCTTTTTCTGGCCACCTTTTGACTGGTCCTGCTTCCTCTTATTCTGAGAGTTATTCTTGCCTCTACCGCCTGCTTGCGACTTTGGCCCTTCTGCAGATGCAGCCTCAGTCTTTGACTTGGGGTAAAGGCTCTCTGATCTCAAAGCTTTCCCCACGATCGATTCAAAAGTCTCATCGATGTGGTTGATAAGACTTTCCCCCAAGTATCCATCCAAACCTGTAATAAACTTCTCATTATTCTTCTCAGGAGTGTCGATAAGAGACAGTCCATACTTCGACAAAGTGTCGAACTCCGCAATATAGTCAGAAACTGCCCTCCCATTCTGCTTGAGTTCCAAGAACCTCTTAAACAGCACTGACTTTTGGGCAGCTGGAATAAACTTCTCACTAAAGCGAGCCTTGAACTGATCCCAAGTAACTTGATCCTCTGGAGTAGCTGTTCTGATAGCATTCCACCAATTCATCGCTCGCCCTTGCAGCTGATGAGACGCTAGCCTTCTCTTCATCGCATCCTCAAGACCTAAGTCATCGAAGATACGGTCACAGCTATCCATCCAGTCCTGAACATCCGTGGCCGCCTCCGTTCCGTGGAACGGCTTCCCACCAAGATTAGTGTAATCTTTGCACAACTTGGCGAAATCGACCCAAGGCGCCTGCACTACTGGGCCAACACCAACTCTGGGATTGGGAACTGCCCCTTGAACTTCTCTAAGCATGTCTCTCATGAGGTTAGTAAACATAGCCCTCATGTCAGCGGCATTCCCTTGGTTGGTCCCTCTACCAGCACCTCTCGTGTCTCGGCTCATCGTCAATCTGAAAAAGGGAAACGATTAACGACCCCATAGTGGTGCTAGTGTAGTGCGACTTCATTCTTATACTACTAATAGTATATACATATCTAGCTTTTGAAAACCAAAGTAATCACAAATACGCGCTCTCATATACGTACTTTCTCTCCCTAGTGTCTTTCCCTAGGTTAACTACGCAACCTAGAGCTCTGATACCAAGTGTGGCACCCCGCCGCGCACCAACCGACATTTACTCCAAAAGTGCGCTGTACACATGTCCAGTTAGCACGGAACGGGTCGTCAGAAGGAAAAAGAAGAAGGAAATGAACATACAAAGAACCTGTAGAATGTCTCACAGCGCATAGAACAAAATATAATAATAACATACTTGACATAAAACATGAGAGACAGTGCATAAGCTGAAAATCAGAACTAAACATCATAGCAGCGGAAATTCAGAATACAGCTTATTACAACTTTCAAACTTTCTCAAAGCAAAATCAAGATAAATGAGGTACACTACTAATGCCCAAGTAGCGACCACCAACGACACAGGGAGAATGTGTATATATATATCATACGTGGAAGCCTCCTGCCCGCCTCCGAATCAGCTACTCGCGCATCACCAGCTAACCTGTCTCTAATCTGCTCGTGTGAGCACCCAGAGTAATAAGAGGAGACATAAAACTCTGGGTCAGACATAAAGCCTGGTATGAGTGATAAGCATCTAAAGTGAACAATAACAGGTAGACTAAAACATACCTGACCCTGGACCTGCAACCAAAGAGTTAGCACTACATATTGTACAACACTCTAAGGTATCATATCAAACAGTGTAAAGATACGGAGGTGGGGGAGGTGTGCATGTCCTAGGGATGGCAAACAATCAAACATAGCATCCATCCTCACATCTCTCACTCAGTGCGTAAAGCATACGATATTCACCACTTCGATCACCCAACATTCCTTGCTACGATCACTTTGCCCCATGAAGTCATAAATGGCTTCACTGCACTGATAACGTAGCCACAAATCCTTTGCTATGTCCACTTTTCTCCATGGAGTCACGAGAACCCCACTGCACTGGCTCATAGCCTTACTACGCATCACCTTGCCCCTCGGGTCATAATGACCCTACTGCACTGATAACGTAGTCTTGCTACCATCACTTTGCCCCTCAGGTCATAATGACCCTACTGCACTGATAAGTAGCCCATCATTCCTTTTTAGTGGTGAATCGAAGTTATGAACGTCGACAACTTCTTAGCACACGCCCCGCAGCGAAGTCCAACCATGAAGTGAACTCCTTGGTTCCCAACTGGTTCCGGGATCCTGAGCTCTAACTTCCCCTATTGGACTACCTTTGCATCTCGGGTTATTGGTCCATACTGGGTCGGGTCGGGTTCTTCCTCAAGTTATCGGTTCGGGTCAGTGTTCTTCATTCGTTCGGGTCCGGTCCCCCTTCTGGTGCGGTTCGGGTCGGCATTCCTCTGGGTTCGAGTCAGATGCTTCTCTTCGGGTCGGGTCGGGTGCTTCCCTTCGGGTCGGGTCGGGTCGGGTGGATCCGTCTTCATGCTCCCTTCATATGCTCCTATCCGATCCGCTTCCGTGCTCCTGCTCTGATTCATCTTCGTGCTTCCGATCCGATCCGTCTTCCTCGATCCGATCCGTCTTCCTCTATCCGATCCGATCCCAGTTCAGCTAGCGTGGCCTTCCTTTTTGCCACTTTTCCCAAGTGTTGGGTTCCGATCCGATCAGATTCTTTGCTCAGTTCCACATATCCGATCCGAGCCCCCTTATCTGATCCGATCCGAACTCTGCACTGCTTTCTGGAACTGTTCCAGCAAGTGTTTACGCCATTCGACGACGTTTTCGACCATTCTAACTATTGAAATCAATCACAAAGCATTTCATACAGTCATAGCAACTTGCATAATCAACCACAAACATCATTCACATCAATATCATAGGTTAAAATGGATCAAACATACCCAAAATCCCATATTTCCCCTTAAGCATGTTTAGGTGAAACAAATGATAGGATTAGCAAAACTTAACCAAATTAACCCAAATTCATATCAGAGGTCTAAAACATCATTTAGAAATTTATGAACATTTTTCCCGAATTTTATCATGCTTAAATTCGCTAATTAGCACTAATCACTCCTAATTAGCCATAATTAGTGTAAAACTATGCAAATCACTCACCTTAGCCACAAAATAAACTAAGATCTGAAATAATTCTCTGATTTGATGTGAATCTCAATGCCAAACAGCATCTCCTATGCTGATTTGGTGAAGATATTCCTTGATTAGGGGTTGCTAAGCTTAATCCTTGACCCAAAGATGATTTGGAGGTGATTTAGAGGTTGGAGGCCATTTATGGGGATCCTTAATGATAAGTGGAGGCTAGAAAACTGAAATGGAATGATTCTCCATCTCATTTCAGCCCTCCCATAACCCTAATCCCGAAATGGGTTATGGGTCTACTCGCTAATCACCCGATTTGGCCCGGTTAAGCAGTTTTCAACCTCCAAACCTTGTTTCAGCCATATCTCCCAAACGGTAAGTCCGTTTGGCTAATGTAACCACTCCACGGAAAGGCAAACCATCAAACGAATCAAATGGAAGTGGTTTCAGGTCAAAATTCCTTTCCAATCAAAAGTTATGGCCAAAACAGTAACAACTAGGGGCAAAATGGTCATTTAAAAATCGACAAAAATCATGAACATGGGAAATGACTCTAATGGATGTTTCCCAAAGTTACATGACCATACGACCTCATACGGGAAAGAAATAAATATTCTACGATCCCCCGATGCGTAGAATACGGGTCGTTACACCCCAATTGGGTTTGAAACAACCACGGGATCATCTACTAAACTGGTGTCTAGGTGCAGTGACTCAACTAATGATGATGAGATAAACGAATGTGGTGCGCCAGAGTCGAATAAAGTTCGAACAGGATGATCGAGAGAGCCAAATTTCAACTTAGACGGTCCTACCCCCATCAGGTATACCCGTCGTGAGGGAATACATCTACCCTCCAGAAGATCCTGTACTTCGTCCTTACCTCTTTGGACAACCCCAAGGTGTCCTATTTCTCCAAAACAACTAGCCTTCCCCTTCACATTCTCCTTTCGTGGCCTTCTTACCACGATGTGGTTTCATCCTTTATTTACCTAATAGCTATTTGAACTTTCCTCTCTCGTCCATCTTAAAGGTACCTATAAGCCCTCCACCTCCTTGGACTAACTTCTTGGCCTGGCAAACGTCTTAGTCCATTGAAGTGGTTCTTCCGTCCTTCATACGGAGGTCCTTATTTATCTTAAAAAGACATCTATACGCGAAGGGGAAATTCAAAAAGAGAAAGAGGAAGAGATTCAAAACGGAGAATCCGAAGGATAAAGATATGGCTATTTAGGGATTATGCTTTTCTTTCAAAAACTTTTCTCTTAAAAGACATGTTTTTGAAAATACTTCTTCCGAAAATGTTTTTAGAAAAATAGTTTTCTAAAAGTTTTATCTGTTCTGGTAACCTTAAGCTCTGATACCACGTGTAACACCCCACACCCGTTAAGGTCACTCACAAAGGGAATGCCTTAGCTTCGATGGAGTATTTAAGTGAATATAGAACTGAAGAATTACAACAAGACAGATATAAGTAATACTTGAAATTTAAAACATCATTTCATTGCAGCAGAAGGTAAACATGTTTGGTTACATCTCAAAAACCAACAAGAGTCAAGTACAAAATATCCATCTCGTTAACACATAAGTACATAATCCCACTACATACTAATAGCCATAATAGAAAAGATAACCGAGCTTTTCTTCAAGAGTCCAAGCTCCAAAAGATAGATAAAGCAATCTGATCGAAGCCCACTAGTGCTAGGCCCACTCTGAGAACCTGAGGGTTGGGGAAAAAGATAAAAACAACGGGGTCAGACATAAGTCTGAGTGAGCCCTATAACTTTAACAATACAATCATTAAAGTAATTAGGGTATGATATAAACCTGGTACGGTACGACTGGGGATAAATGACTACACTAAGTAGCCAACTAGACTTAGGATAAACTAAGATAACGGTAAAGACGCGCCTATCCACCCAAGGATAAATACTACACTGCACCACACTAGATCTACCCACCCAAGGGTAATTCCTACACTGCACCACACCAGTTCTACCCACCCAAGGGTAATTCCTACTTAAAGGTTGATCCCACTAAGTGTACTTAGTAATTTTTAATAGTAGTTTCGTGTACCCCTAGCTGACTACATAGGTGTCGTCTGCCCCTATCTCCACTAGGTGTACACACAACTTAGTAATTTTATTAGTAGTCTCGTGTACCCCTAGCTGACTACATAGGTGCCGTCTGCCCCTATCTCCAATAGGTGTACCCACTACTCCCATTCGATCGGCTCCCTAACGTAGATACCCATGCTGGCCCCACAGTGGGGTGTATCACTCCCCAAAGTGGCAACCCGATAATCAATGGTGCACGGCTTATACCTACACGATGCAACAACGTCTTACCTACCAGCCCGGGTCCACACACGCATATGCAACCCGTTGGACTTGCGTTGCCACCGCTAACCCGTTTTGGCCTCTTATAGTCAAGCCCAGTACGCGTGTCCCGTCCTCGACATGGGTCGAGCCCAATAAGATACATATGGGTTACTGGTTGAAATGGGCCCCCACAAGCTACCACCTAAGCTTGTCATTTGTTTCTAGTGCATCCCACTTAACCCTTTTTAATAATCATGTCCACTTGCATTTTTTAAGTTTGGTTAAGTCATCTAATCATATATTAATTGCCACTCAAGGCACCCACTAGATTTCCCCATACCACCCAAGGCACTTACTTGATTTCCACATGCCACCCAAGGCACTTACTTAACCCTTTAATCATGTTTAATTACATGTTCCACTTTGGTTAAGTATTTTAATCTTATCTTCCATTGCCACCCAAGGCAACCACTAGATTTTCCCCATGCCACCCAAGGCACTTACTTAACCCTTTAATCACGTTTAATTACATGTTCCACTTTGGTTAAGTATTTTAATCTTATCTTCCATTGCCACCCAAGGCAACCACTAGATTTTCCCCATGCCACCCAAGGCACTTACTTAACCCTTTAATCATGTTTAATTACATGTTCCACTTTGGTTAAGTATTCTAATCGTATTTTCTATTGCCACCCAAGGCAATCACTAGATTTTTCCACATGCCACCCAAGGCACCCACTTAACCCCTCATGTCCCTCTACATACTAGTATGGTTAAGTGTTTCTTAATTGATTAAGAACGTAACCGTTGTAAAGACCTCTCACATTAGACTATCTTTTATGGCAGTTGGATTTGTCGGTCGGGTCCGGGCAGCCTTACGCCATAACCGAGTCTAACCTCGTGTCTATACACTTGTCATGTATTTAGTTTGTGCCTAAGACCTCTCACATTGGGCCAATCATTTGTAGCCGCTGGATTTGCCGGTCGGTTCCGGGCAGTCTTACGCTACAAAAGGGTCCAACCTCGTGCCTTAGTCGATTAATTACACCTAATTAATCACCCCCATATTTCGAATTAATTTTCCCTAATTAATTCCAATTTTAACGATGTACATAATTGACTCAATTATGCCCATCTACTTTATGGTATGAATAATCATACCAACTTCACACCATTTCATTAACATGTATATTAACCCCATCGTTCCCCACGTAATTCGCCAACATGACATAAAAGGGAAGATTCATCACAAATACAAATGGGTTCAACTTGCATACCATTAACATCAACACGGGTTTAAAGGTGTCAACATGCATATAGCATCAACCCAACTAGCATAAATAATCATCCCAAACTTGCATGAATCACATATGTCATAAAGAGGTTAACTTGCATATGTATGCATATTTTAATAAGGTGTAAACTTGCACATGTTACTTGCATATCATCAAACACCAAACTTGCATAACATGTCATTTATGAACATGCATATAATCAAACACCAAACTTGCATAACATATCATATATGAACTTGCATATAATAATACACCAAACTTGCATAATCATGGTGTCATAATGGATCAATGTTTATCATAGCAATTTGCATAACTAGCATCATGAACACATAGCCTAACACTTGCATAACTTGCATAACATCATGATCATGTAGCATATATCTTGCATAACTTGCATAACATCATGAACATGTAGCATATGACTTGCATAACTTACATAACATCATGAACATGTAGCATATGACTTGCATAACTTGCATAACATCATGATCACATAGCATTTGACTTGCATAACTTGCATAACATCATGAACACATAACGCATAACTTGCATAACATCACAAACACATAGCATATGATAACATAATATTGCATTGATCCACATTCATAGCCATAACCTCATTATATCCTATCATAATCATTTCAACAATTGGTCATTAAGGCTATAGAAAACTCACAACTTGTTGATTATCACTTTAATGAAGAAGATTAAGTTGCTAGAGTTGATTAGAAGTTGATTTGAGAAGCTTTCCTCCTCTTTAATTTGTTGGTGGCTCCTCCTAGTTGCATTTTGACGGCATAACGACGTTGTCTCCAATTTTAGTATGAATTAGGGTAGTCTTAGGGTGTATTTATAGAATTAGGATGTAGTTTAGGCCCTTAGATTAACCCTAGATTAGGTTAGAGCCGTCAGATCTCGTCACAAGCCACCAGACACAACCCAAAAGCCAAACTGATGCACCTAGGTCACCTGGGCTCGACCAGGGAGGTCGACCCCCAGGTCGACACTAGGGTCGACTCCCCAGTCGACCTGGTGGGCAGGTCGACACTAGGGTCGACTCCCCAGTCGACCTGGTGGGCAGGTCGACTCCCCAGTCGACCCCCTGGGTCTGGCGGGAGTTTTCCCGCCACTTCTAAAATTTGAAATTTCTGTTTTTAAATCTGTTTTTAAATTTTCTGAAACTTCTTCGGGCCATATCTGGGTCATACAGACTCCAATTTTCGAAAACTCGGACTCTATTTCGCGTATTTTTCCGAGACGAACGCAATGGCATAGCCCGTTTCCCCTGGTTCAGATTTTTAAATTTAATTCTGCCCTGTTTTATATTATAGTAAGTTTTTCAACATACGGGGTGTTACAATCTCCCTTGCGCACCACAAAAGTATTTCATTGTGGTGGATGGAGGTAAATATGTTAATCGAGGCCGAGAACTAGCAATCGGCGAGCCAAGTCCCAAGAAAAATTTGCTATTGCAGGCCAGTCTGTTGCGTGGTTGTGAACAAAAATAGAAGCGTTAGTACAGGGCGTAGGATATATAAATGTAGTCGCTATGAAATGAGCCTCCTTTATCTGAACACCTTTCGAGTTTGTAACTATTGCGAGTGAGTTGATCCTCCGATGTGCCAAAGAGGACATGAGTATGCATTGGAGATGCATGATGAGAATGAACGACTCAAAAAGGAGATTTTCCATTTGAAATTATAGAACTCGGACTTTGAGTCCCAGCTCCCACGATATCCCAATGAATAGTACCAATGTACCAATGTATAAAATGTATCCAATATATCCAAATGCTAAAGTAGTTTGCGACAATGTAATAGTCAATGTATGTATTGCTTGAATGTAAGAATGAAGGTGATGAATATAAACTCATTGCAAATTGTCGTCATTGCGCGAAAGAAAGAAGTTCTTCTACAATCAAACATTAATACAAATAGTTCAAACATTAATACAAATAGTTCAACCATAAACTATAAAACAAAATCCTAATTACTGATCTACATTGGCTTCTTTTATGACCAATCACCCCATACTTATTGTATCTATTTGTTTTAGGAGCTCGCATTTCATTCATGGTTCCTTTAATTCTTGTTGATTTAGGTCTCTCAGCCGCTTTACGCACTGTTGGCGAAAAAAGAACCTGTCCCTCGAATGCAGGCCAGTATCATTTATCTGGAATATGATGAAATTCCGGTTTGTAAGATGCGTAGTACTTCATGACCGAATACCACTTGGAAGCAAAGTCATGATGAAATCGATTAGCGTTGTTGGTTACATTTGAATAAGCCGCTATTACATGTTCACATGGAAGATGTTGAAGTAAAGGAATTCTACATGAACAGGAGCATGTGTTTCCATCGATTATTACTTTGTTTTCATGACCAAAATGTGTAATCACTCCCCACTCGCCTGCGTTAATCGAACAATGCAGCAACGTCTTGCTTCATTTGCCCTTTCACACATATCTTTAACTCCCATTTTGGGGTTAACTTAGCCGTCGGTGACATACAAGCTCTCTTCGTTACAAAAATAATTTACCGATCAAAAAAACGTGCGAGCAACTAAAGCTTTGACGGGCAATGATCGTCCACCTTTATGTACACCATTAAAGCTTTCGGAGGCATTTGTCATCATGACATGAAATCTTCCCCTATCATCGAAACATAAAGCCCGGTTCTTTTCCTTCCCACGCAAACTACGCTCGATCCAATTAAGTGCGTCAACATTGGTTAGTTTAAGTTTGTCATGAATCCTTTTGTATTTAATTACCTTTGAAGCACATGCTGCTGCATAAAATAAACCTGTCAACTTTTTATCTTTATGCCCGGCAGCTTGAAAATTGGCTTTTAGATGCCTTGCACAATATCTATGTCTGTGAGGGTATCTCCAATGCTCCTCCAAGGCTATCGGTATTCCGTTCAGTCTATCAGAAATTAAAGTGATGCGTCGATTGGTAACACTATGGATGAATGTTCGAATACACGCAAAAAACCAACCTCAAGTATCGGCTGATTCCACCTCAACAATTCCATAGGCCAACGGGTATAGTGAATCATTCGCATCTACAGCAGCTGCAACCAATAACATACCTTTTTATTTACCATATAAATGTGTACCGTCTAGAAAAGCAAAGGTCGACAATATACAAATCCTTCGATGCAAGGCCCAAATGCCCAAAATGCTCTTTCAAATGCATCGTATGGTTTGGCTACTATATAGGCAATACTTCCGGGATTAGCTTTAAATAAGTTCGTCGAAATACTGACGCAGGGTGGAGTATGACCCCGCCCAGTCACCATATATCCCTTCGATTGCTTTGCTTGATGTTCTCCACGCCTTAGTATAACCAATGTTTATAAATATATTTGCTCCTGTATTAACACTTGCACTGTCCCAGGAGTAATACTCAAATCTGCTTTAACAAATGGCATGATCTTCGAAACCAAAAACGCGGACGTTGCTTGCTTGTGATTGGAGTTAACTGTTGGATTTACGCAATTATGTTCAGCTGTGTATTTTGTAATAATCCACCAACCTTTCTGTGATTTTTTAGAATCTATAGCACGTATTCTCCAGGGACAGTTGGGATCTATGTTGCAAATAGCAGTGTATATCTTTTTGTTCGACCTGATCGGCTTAAACGAAACCGCATGCAAAATTGACCATTCACTAAGTTGTTGAAGAAATTTGCTTTTTCTCTCAAACATCACACCGGCTTTGAAACCATTCTGAACACAAGCCGATGAGAAAATTTCGTTGTTGAATTGCATATTAGCAACCATAGATCTAGCCAACGTTTGTGCATTGCACAAATCATCATCCAATGGTACGTTGAACACCGGCTTCAGCTCCTCGTCATCACCATCTTCTGGAGCGTTGTCTTCGCCTCCGAAATCAAAATTCAGGGGAGCATTGTTTACTTGCATTGAATCAACCCAATTCGTGTCATTACCAGGAAGGTTAACTACGGTCATGTTATTAAGTGAAGAATCCAGATTTAACTCGCGCAGGTCTGGTTCATCTATTTCCATATCCACGTCGGGAATATTCAGTTCTACGTTGGATTCGGCTTCGGTAGCTTGTGTCGGATACCTGAGTACGCAAGCGACATATTTTTCAGTACATTTTAATACACAACATAATTCTTACATCAATAACACAAGTAACTTATTGTTGGCGGTTGTTATGGTAACGGTAAATTTACCATTACCAGTCGATCAGTAACCATTTTCGATTGAAATTGGTATACCAGTTAAAATGGTACGGTATAAATTTATCATTTTTAACGGTAAATTATCAGTAACATTTCTTCAATAGCAGCGGTAACGGTAATTTTACCAGTTAATCTAAAACATGCATATATTCATTTGGTATGCTTTATTACATGCAGTTAGTACTAAATAATGATTGTATTTAGTTCAATAATTAGGTGAAATAATTCAAAGTACGCTTATTTTTCTTTCTTATTTATTATTTTCATAAACTAACACTACATATAGTATAATAAAGATGCACTACGTACGAAAAACATGTCAAGTTATAAACCTTTATGGACAAATGGTAGTTTACCATTACCAGTGTGACGGTTACCAGACTATCGGTATACCAGTCGATCGGTAACAGTAACGGTAAGCAATTTTGGCTTACCAATAAAAACGGTACGGTAACAGTATTTGCCAAATGGTAACGGTAACCGTTGCCATAACAGCCATAGTTGGCTCACGTGATTAACATCGGAGGGCGTTGGGTGCATGGGAGCACAATGGTAACTTGTGGACGGTCCGGTTGTAGTTTGTGTCGCGAAGTAATTCGAGAAATCCTACAATGGTAACATACAACAAATTTTTTTAATCATACACAAGAAAATAGTGATATTATCCAATAAGAGTATTCTACATTTTGAATTACCCTTGAGTCATATTTTGGACCGAATCCTGCGTCGGATATGAATAGCCAGGTTGTGAATTCACGGATGGATTCTCACCAAAACACATTTGTTGTTGCTCATAAGTGGGTAGGCTCATAGCCGGATTCAGATGGTATGGTGCGGGAGCCGCAATGACTGGAGTTACATGTGGTTCTGCCGAAAATCTCCTCTCTTTCGTTACAAATAATTCAATAAATTTTGACACAGCGGACAACATAATTTCAATGTCGGTATCGTCTCCAATTTTAATTGCCTTAGATCCAGAATTGGTCGGCCCAATTGCAAACTAACTCAATGTCAACTTATCCGATTTAATTTTTGTAGCTTTATAGATAGCCTCCTTCAATTGTACAAAGTTTGATCCTTTCAAAACTTTAGCCGGTTTACCAGATCCACTGTTATATGTTCCACATTTATGTTCATCAACAACCAATTCTCCATCATAATAGCATATAGTAGCAATATAGTTCGGCGCCATTCTACGTAAAACGCAAGTTCATAAAAACTTAGATTGGATAGATCCAAAAAATAATAATAATAATAATAATGGAAAACAAACCCATACCTTTCGATAATCTAACAAAAGCCAAACTCCTTTATTTCTCACTTAGAACCGCAATAAAAGATTCTTGTTTTGTTGAATAGCAATGAAGGATCTGAAGTTTTTAAATTTAGCTTTTAGGTTCTTTTATTGAGGAGTGAAGAATGAGAAATGGAAAATGAGAAAATAAAGGAAAAGCAAGTTTATATTCTCTATATAAATCTCTCGGGATGCAATCCTGGATTGTGCCCCGAGAGATATTTAGACTATATTTCCACGGGCGCAATCCTAGGTTGCGCCTAAGGATAGGAGAATTTACAGAGATTGGTAGCTCTATGTAAATCTCATGGGGCGCAATCCTGAAATGCGCCCCTAAGAAAATTTCTTTTTTAAAAATATTGGTGCAATCTTTGATTGCGCCAGTATTCATGCCTTGGCCCGTCCAAGGCTTACGTGGCTAAAAGGGGGCTATATTTGCAATATTTTGCAAAAAGAGACTAAAAATGAAAAAAAAATAGGTTACAAATGAAAATTGCTCATTTTAGAATGTTGATTTTTGGACCATTACTTTTTATTAACCATTAATAAATTAGTAAACGCTGAGATTTTGAATCTTGGCCCATTTTATCACAGTTAAAAAATACACTATGTTATTTCTTGATCCTGCATTAGAAGTTAAACATTATCATTTTTTTTGGAATATAATTTTTTCCTTGAAAATGTAGGAATCGGTATCAGGACTGAAATAAAAAGCCGGAACTTCCGAAATTTGTTGAAAACGATGAAATTCCAAATAATCGAAACCGAGTCCTCGAACCATGTTCAATACAAATTGTTGAATCAGCCACAGCACAACAAAAACAAACCTATATCTAAATGTATTTTGAAATAAAACCATATAATGGATTGCACACACATTTGTTTCTATATCCGAACGTACGGGTGGGCATAAACCACACCACAATGTGTAAACCGTCCAGACCAGACCGCATAAATGTTGTGGAAAACCGCACTAGATTCTGGGTCTAAAGCTAACAACTCAAACCGAATCGATCTGCAACGATACGGTTCGGTTGCGGTTTGAACTATTACCAAACCATATTAAACCGAACCGAACCGCATAGCTACACTTGTAATGTTACGATAAAAAAATTAACAAATTACTTTCTAACTTTTAATTTTAACTATATATATTCTATTTTCAGCGTATGTTGTAGTTATATCAATTCAAGATAACACTATGTGTTTTAACCTTCAGGTGACACAACGTCATACAATCATAAATTGATTGTTGATGGAAGTAATTCTCTTGTTTCATATTTAATACGAGTTAAACCGAACCGAACCAAAACCGGACCGTATTACATCGGAACCGAACCGAAACCGAATCGTTTGAACGGTTAGTATAATGGTTTCTATTTTTTATTAACCGTATGATGCGGTGCAGAAGCGGTTTGAGCTCCAAACCGCACCGAGCCGAACCGCCCCCAACGTTGGCCCAATGGCATTATCTAAAAGTACTGAAATCTATTTTCTATTATCTGTTTGTTTGTGACAACCGTTGATAGAGATAATTTGCGCCAATCTATCACTGAGTTATCCTCTAGAACAAAAGAGAACTTTTTACTTTCTTAGTTCAAAGTGCTGCAATTCTCTACAAAGTCACGACTACGACTATAATGGGTCATTTGCAATTCTCTCCATAAATAGACATCAACTCTATCATGTTATAGTATATTAAACACCTACTACTGACCTTGCACAGTAGAAAATCTCCAGGAAGAATACTTTAAATCTAGCAGTGAAGTAAACCAAGAGTGCATTATTTTGAACTAAGAATAAGTTCTCTTTGGTTCCAACTATAACTAAGTGACAGATCCGCAGAAAATATGTTTATTTACAGTTTTCACACAAAAACATATAATAGAACACGGATTTCAGTACTCTTCAATGATGCTACTCGGCTTTAGGCGCAAATCCAATATGTAACACATGTAAGCACGCACAAGAAACCACACCTGCACACATGTAAATATATAATTCAGTATTCCAACCAAAAATAATTTTTAAAGTACAATGCCACTATTAGGAATTGGGATGCTCTAGGTCAATCGTTTATAATTTTTGCTTGTTACAAAAATTTCTTTTCAGTATATACATACATACGAAGAAAACAGTAAAAAAAAAAAAAAAAAAAAAAATGAAAACAAAACAATTTTCTCATACTACGTAACATGAACCCAAAAAAAATCAATCTTTAATGAAATTATCTCCTTGCATTTTCTGAATCAAACAGTTTAATTACGTCCTCAAATTTCAGCATATCCAAAAACTTAACATTCATCTAAAATTATCACAAATCCACTTTTTCCTGTGGCATGGAGGTCTGAAGACAAAAGCCATTTACTGCAAACTTTTTTGAAATGAAAAATGTCTCCCCATCTAAGCACCATAATTCTTACAACAATAACACAAGTAACATATAATATAATTCTTACATCGATAACACAAGTAACTTACTGTTGGCTCACGCGATTAACATCGGAGGGCGTTGGGTGCATGAGAGCACAATGGTAACTTGTAGACGGTCCGGCTGTAGTTTGTGTTGCGAAGTAATTCGAGAGAAACCTACAATGGTAACATACAACAAATTTTTTTAATCATACACAAGACAATGGTGATATTATCCAATAGGAGAATTCTACAAGACAATGGACCGTATCCTGCGTCGGACATGGATAGCCAGGTTGTGAAGTCACGAATGGATTCCAACCAAAACACATTTGTTGTTGCTCATAAGTAGGCAGGCTCATAGCCGGATTCGAATGATATGCTGCGGGAGCCACAACGACTGGAGTTACATGTGGTTCTACCGACAATCTCCTCTCTTTCATTACAAATAATTCAATAGATTTTGACACGGCGAACAACATAATTTCAACGTCGGCATCGTCTCCAATTTTAATTGCCTTAGATCCAAAATCGGTCGGCCAGTTGCAAACTAACTCAATGTCAAACTCACCTGATTTAACTTTAGTAGCTTTATAGACAGCCTCCTTCAATTATACAAAGTTTGATCGTTTCAAAACTTTAGCCGGTTTACTAGATCCACCATTATATGTTCCACATTTATGTTCATCAATAACAACCAATTCTCAATCATAATAGCATATAGTAGCAATATAGTTCGGCGCCATTCTACATTAAACGCAAGTTCATAAAAACTTAGATTGGATAGATCTAAAAAAAATTTGAAAACAAACCCATACCTTTCGATAATCTAACAAAAGCCAAACTCCTTCACATCTCACTTAGATCCGCAATAAAAGATTCTTGTTTTGTTGAATAGCAATGAAGGATCTGAAGTTTTTAAATTTAGCTTTTGGGTTCTTTTATTGAGGAGTGAAGAATGAGAAATGGAAAATGATAAAATAAAGGGAAAAGCAAGTTTATATTCTCTCTATAAATCTCTCGGGGCGCAATCCTGGATTGCGCCCCGAGAGATATTTAGTGTATATTCCCCTGGGCGCAATCCTGGGTTGTGCCCAAGGATAGGAGAATTTACAGAGCTTGATAGCTCTCTATAAATCTCATGGGGCGCGATCCTGAGTTGTGCCCAAGGATAGGAGAATTTACAGAGCTTGATAGCTCTCTATAAATCTCATGGGGCGCGATCCTGAATTGCGCTTCAAAGAAAATTTCTTTTTTAGAAATACTGGCGCAATCTTTGATTGCGCCAGTATTCATGTCCTGGCCCGGTCAAGGCTTACGTGACTAAAAGGAGGCTATATTTGCAATATTTTGCAAAAAGAGGCTAAAAGTGGAAATAAAAAAATAGGTCACAAATGAAAATTGCTCATTTTAGAATGTTGATTTTTGGACCATTACTTTTTATTAACTATTAATAAATTAGTAAACGCTAAGATTTTGAATCTTGGCCCATTTTACCACAGTTAAAAAATACACTACGTTATTTCTTGATCTTACATTAGATGTTAAACATTATCATCTTTTTTCGACTATATTGTTTTCATTGAAAATGCAGGAATCGATATCAGGGCCGAAATAAAAAGCAGTAACTTCCGAAATTTGTTGAAAATAATAAAATTTCAAATAACCGAAACCGAATCATCGAACCATGTTCAATACAAATTGTTGAATCAGTCACAACACAACAAAAACAAACCTATATCTAAATGTATTTTGAAATAAAATCATATAATGGATTGCACACACATTTGTGTCTATAGGCTAATGTAGGGGTGGGCATAAACCGCACCACAACGCGGAAACCGCCCAGACCGGACCGCATAAACGGTGCAGAAAACCACACCAGATTCTCTCGCTAAATCTAACAACCCAAGCCGAACCGATCCGCAACAATACGGTTCGGTTGCGGTTTAAACTATTATCAAACCATATTAAACCGAACCGAACCGCATAGCTACACTGGTAATGTTACGATAAAAAAATTAACAAATTCATATCTAGCTTTTTATTTTAACTATATATATTCTATTTTCAGCGTATGTTGTAGTTATATCAATTCAAGATAACACTATGTGTTTTAACCTTCAGGTGACACAACGTTATACAATCATAAATTGATTGCTGATGGAAGTAATTCTCTTGTTTCATATTTAATACGAGTTCAAATTGAACCGAACCAAAACTGGACTGTATTACATCGAAACCGAACTGAAACCGAATCGTTTAAACGGTTAGTATAATGGTTTGTATTTTTTATTAACCGTTTGATGCGGTGCAGAAGCGGTTTGAGCTCCAAACCGCACCAAGCCGAACCGCGCCCACCCCTAGCCGAATGACATTGTCTAAAAGTACTGAAATCTATTTTCTATTATCTGTTTGTTTGTGACAACCGTTGATAGAGATAATTTGTGCCAATCTATCATGAGTTATCCTCTAGAACAAAAGATAACTTATTACTTTCTTAGTTCAAAGTACCTCAATTCTCTACAAAGTCACGGCTACAACTATAATGGGTCATTTGCAATTCTCTCAATAAATAGACATCAACTCTATCATGTTACAGTATATTAAACAACTACCACTGACCTTGCACAGTAGAAAATGTCGAGGAAGAATACTTTTAAATCTAGCAGTGAAATAAACCAAGAGTGCATTATTTTGAACTAAGAATAAGTTCTCTTTGGTTCCAAGTATAACTAAGTGACAGATCCGCAGAAAATATGTTTATTTACAGTTTTCACACAAAAACATATAATAGAACACGGATTTCAGTACTCTTCAATGATGCTACTCGGCTATAGGCGCAAATCCAATATGTAACACATGTAAGCACGCACAAGAAACCACACCTGCACACATGTAAATATATAATTCAGTATTCCAACCAAAAATAAATCTTAAAGTACAATGCCACTAATAGGAATTGGGATGCTCTAGGTCAACCCTTTTTCTTTTTTGCTTCTTACAAAAATTTCTTTTCAATATATTCATACATATAAAGGAAACAGTAAAAGAACAATTTTCTCATACTACGTACTGTTAGCCTGCTTTGTGACCAGGCCACCTAAAGCAAAGGATTTGAGTATGAGCATGCATTGATCATCAATCGTTTGGATGAAGTGGCAGAATATGGAAAAATCTGGATTTTGGCACTTTTGAAGATCGGTTCGTGACCACCCCCAGGGTCGGATCGCGGACATATATGCTAACCGATTCGGATCGTGATCATGTACGCTAACCGATTCGGATCGTGACCATGTACGCTAACCGATTCGGATCGTGACCATCACCATCACGACCATTACCAGCACCCCCCCGGCTCATGAACCATGACCACGAACCGCGACCAGGACCTGCTACTACACATGTAGATTTTGACCTATTCTCAAGGCTATGACCGCTCCTACTTTTCCGGATCGGGTGTCATGTGTCCTACCACGACCTGGTCATCAAATGGGCTTTCCTACAGCTATAAATACACCTCTAGATGGCATTTTCAAGGGACCTTTTGGCATCTCAACATCCATGGCAGCCATGGCCGACACTAATCCATGAACTACCACAATCTTCCTCAATAAAATCAATGAATTCAGAGGGAATTATTCATTGAATTCGAGTGAGAGAGAGACAACACTCGTTGTAATTGTAATCCATGAATGAAATGAGAAAATATGAAGTGGTCGTAGGCTCGTTAACGCCGAACCACTATGAAAATCTTGTTGTCTCGCTTTTTCTATATTTTCAGCTATTTCTTCATATCCTATGCTCAAAATACGACGATTTGGGTGTTAGGACTATTTTTTTGTCTAACACGTACATTAACAAAAAAAAAAATCAATCGAGTTTAATGAAATAATCTCCTTGCATTTTTTGAATCAAACAGTTTAATTACGTCCTCGAATTTTAGCATATCGAAAAACTAAACATCATCTAAAAATTATTACCAATCCACTTTTTCCTATGGCATAAAGGTCTAAAGACAAAAGCCATTTACTGCAAACTTTTTTGAAATGAAAAATGTTTCCCCATCTAAGCACCATAACAAGAATACCAAATAAAATTCAACAAGTAGCATATATGTTTGTCTTTATTGACAATCATTGTAGTGCCTTCCTTAATCTTCCATTTCATTTTATTTTTAATCCGCAAGTTATCTCAGGGCATCTACATTGATGTTTGCTGCTACATGAAATGCTACATGAAAATGAGGGTTGAGAATTTTGAAATGGGAACAAGTCATTTTGCTCATTCAACTTTACATTGCCTAACTTTTGCACAGCAAGCTTCCAAGTCTTGTTTCCGGACCTAATATCATTTTTACCCTCATATTATTTATGACCTAATGTCCTTTACTTGAACAAATAACAGAAAGAAGCTTTTAAAACAACAAAATAAGTGTATTTTTATGTTTGATTCATGTATAGATAACCGTAACAATATAATAAATTACTGATTGTAGAAAATGGAAATTCAAAAATTAAAATTATCAGTTACAAATTCATTAATTTAAATTTCCTGAAAAAAGATCTTAAATTTCCAAAGGATTAGCACAGTCAAACTCAAGTCCCTATATCAATTTCAAAAATGATATTATACAATTACTCGTCAAAACACAATTATACATAAGTGACAGGAAAAAAAATACGTAGCGACTCCTTATCAAGCATTTTCCTGATATATTCAGCGTATAAACTAAAAGAGAGACAAAAGGAAAATTTAATTTTTATACTTCAAAAGTAAATACATTTTCAATTCAGCCTTTAGATTATCTAAAGGTAGAACAGAGGTGGCTAACAGTAATCAGTAGTGAGGTAGCGGTGACAAAAGGGAAATAGAAATTGATCTGGTATAATATTGAAATTCATTGAATATATTTTTTCCTTTGGGTTATTCATACTAAAAAGGTTAGGTTTTAGTACTCAATTATTCATGGCCTATGTCTCCGTATTTATAGAATTGTCTACAATTTTTCCCTTGTGTGTTCAGTACTAAGAGACTGAGAGCATGTAAGCCCAAGACAAATGTAACTGCGTAGAATCATCTGCAATTCTGTCTAAAAAAACATCTGCTTTTACGAAATCGAACTCGTTCAAATCAATTTATGACTAGTACCATTTTTTCATAGTTCATAAGGCAAAATCAAATTTCTTGTTCATAACATACTAACACCAAAAAATAAAATTGTCAATTCATTTCAGTGAAAATATATCCTCATCAATGATTAAAAAAAATGTAAGATCGTACGTTCCGAAACACGGTTTAGAACGAGTAGCTGCCTTATCGATCCAAGAGTTACATTGGATCGCAACTCCTTTAAATCGTAGGATCTTATTTCAGAACGAAGATATTAAAGCCCATATTGAATCGTAATTTCAACTTAAACATATTAAGGCTGCGTTTGTTTTTTGTTAAATGTTCTGAATGCTTGTTCTGAATTATAAATCAGAACTTTTGAAGTTGTTTGTCTTTTGTTGAAGTTCTGAATGAAACCATCAATTCAGACAAAATAATTCAGAACATTTTAAATGCTTAATTTTTGTTCTGAATGCTGAATACTGTTTTTTTGTTCTGAATGCTGAATGCAAACAAACAAATTAGCAATCATTCAGAATTCAGCATTAAGCAATCAGCATTCAGAGTTCAGCAATCAGAATTCAGAATTCAGCATTTTAAACAAACGAAGCCTAAAAGGGAAAAGGAAGAAGAAGAAGCAGCGTACCTTTGGATTTATTCTTCTATCCTATTTTCTGATTACCTTTCCCTCTTCCGATTTCCTAGATTTTTCTAGTATTCCATGAACCCTTAGATTTGACGAACAAGAGAGCCGGCGAAAACCATTGAGAATTACGAAATTACCCGCACGTTGCATTACTTGCGTGTTTGTAGAATATGGCCAAATCTTGTTGTCCCGTAAGAGCATTCCAGCAACTGAAGACATTCAGAGCAGGAAACGCTCATTTTGAGCGTTGATCCCCGCCTCCCGGCTGTTCCAGCAGCCGGTGGGGGGACGCTCTAATATTTTTTTTTTATCGTAAACGGTTTTCTGAAAACCATTTATGGGTTAAAAGGTTTTCAGAAAACCGTTTAACAAAGGGTTTTAATAAAACCTTTTTTTTTCAAAAATTTTAAAACTTGGTCGAACAACCAAAATGTAGTCAACGGGTATAAAAATTTAAAATAAATTATTATATAATACATATAGAGCCATTTTGAAATATTATAATATAGTTTAAACAATTTTTAAAGTCTGTTCCGAACATTAAAATACAGTTTAAACAAGTAACCGTTGCTGAATAGTAAAATACAGTTCAAATATATAGCCGTTGCAGAATATTCATATTAAAATTCTGTTTGAATTTATAGCCGTTAACGAATATATTTAGTTATATATTATTCTTTATATAGCCGTTGCAACTGAGGATTGAAGAAGCTATAAAACCGCTTCTGGTATGCACATTTAGCTTCACAACACAAAAATGTCTCATAATGTCCACAACGACGATGCTGTTTACGAATCAGATGCGCAAACCGAAGATTCAATATACTATACCCATAATGGTGTGGATGATAGTGATTCTGATTCTGATTCCGACGAAGGCGATGATTTGTATGGGCATACAAAATTTCTTCAGTTTTCTTCTGATAGCTCGACCGATAGCGATACTTTAAAGATTATGATGCAAACTGTTGCCGTGCAACAATTAAGGATTAACCAACACTTCTTAACGGAAGGATCATCTAGGGGTACTCGAGGAGGCAGCATATACGGTCGTGTAGACAAACGGAAGCTGCGGGATCATAAAGGAGATACTGCAAGATTACTTAAAGATTATTTCAACACCCCCTATACGTATGGTCCTGATGACTTTAGACGCCGTTTTCGTATGAGAAAGAATATGTTTATGCGCATTTTTAATGGAGTTGTTGAACACGATAATTATTTTATTCAAAAACGTAATAGTGCTGGTACCTTGGGATGTTCGCCGTATCAAAAAATTATAGGCGCATTACGTGTACTAGCTTACGGAATAGCTCCAGATGCGTTTGATGAGGTTGTCCGAATGGGTGAGAGTACTATTACCTTAAGCCTTGAAAGGTTTTGTGTAGCCATAATTGAAATCTATGGTGATGAGTACCTACGTGCACCGACGCAAAGCGATATCAACAAATTGAAAAGGTTGGGAGCCAAAAGAGGATTTCCCGGCATGTTAGGCAGTCTGGACTGTATGCATTGGGAATGGAAAAACTGTCCTACAGCATGGCACGGTCAATTTATTGGACATTACCCTAAAGCGACAATAATACTAGAAGCTGTTGCTTCACATGATCTATGGTTTTGGCATGCTTTTTTGGGATGTCCTGGCTCAATGAACGATATTAATGTACTTCACCAATCACATTTGTTTAAGAGCCTTGCACATGGAAACACACCTGCATGTGATTTTAATATTGCAGGAAATGCGTATGACATGGGGTATTAATTAGCAGATGGCATCTATCCTTCTTGGGGTACGCTTGTCAAAACAATTTCAGCTCCTGAAACAGAGAAAGAAAAATACTTTGCTAAAAGGCAAGAGGCAACAAGAAAAGACGTAGAACGTGCATTTGGGGTTCTCCAAGCAAGGTTTGCCATCGTAAAAAACCCTGTTAAATTATTTAAGCCACAAGTTTTGAGCAACATTATGCGTGCTTGTATTATAATGCATAACATGATCACTGAAAAAGAAAGAGGAAAATTTCCGTCTTATTTGGGATATGATCCAGATAACACCCAAACTGTTGTTGCTGATAGAAATCCAGCGACCCTTGAGGTATTTCTTAGGCGACTGCATAAAATTAGCTCTAGTGAGGTCCATAGTAAACTACATGACGACTTGGTTGAGCATTTATGGCATACGAAAGGTACTGCTTAGATAAAGTCTATGCGGTTGTTGTGCTATTGTGCTTGTAATTGATTATTGTATTGTTGTACTGTTTTATTGTTGTATTGTCTAGGGAGGTCCGTAGTACTCGATTATTGTATTGTTTTATGTACTTCAAATATATCGCATTTCTATTTTATAATGTGTCTATTGTAACGTTTGATAAGGACGACCCAACCCGTACGTAACTCCTTAACTCCTTAAACACCTTAACACTTTATTTCCACAATTCAAAAGAGGACGACCCAAACCGTACGTAACTCATTAACTCCTTAAATGCCTTAACACTTTATTTTCACAATTCAAAAGAGGACGACCCAAACCGTACATAACTCCTTAACTCCTTAAACGGCCTAACACTTCATTTTCATAATTCAAAAGAGGACGACCCAAACCGTACGTAACTCCTTAACTCCTTAAACGCCTTAACACTTTATTTTCACAAATCAAAAGAGGACGACCCAAAACGTACCTAACTCCTTAACTCCTTAATATCCTTAACACTTCATTTTCACAATTCAAAAGAGGACGACCCAAATCTTTAACTTCTTGACTCTTTCTTTCCAGCACGACTTTTAATGTGAATGGAACACGACTTTTAATGTTAGTGGTGCACGACTTTTAATGTGAGTGGAGCACGACTTTTAATGTTCGTGTAGCATGCCTTGTAGTGTCCATAGACTACTCATTTCAGTTTAATAACACACATACTATAGTTATGAATTGAAATTGAAGTCTACGGATACATCCACACTTTCCAACTACATAAACCATTGAGGGTTACAACTAGTATGATTGTTGTAAAAATCATTGAGGGTTTCCCAGAAATCTTGTTCCACCTCTTCTTCCATATGTAGTATGTCTGCTTCAATGTACGCCTTTATCAAAACAACGTAGTCTGAAGCAGTCCAATTTTCGTTTGCCATTTCGAATTGTGTAGTTAAACTACAATTCAAACGTTTAATATAGGCAAGGCAAAGAAAAACAAAGTAAAGCAAAGTAAAGTAAAGTAAAGTAAAGCATCACACCATTCAAGGGAATCATTAAAGTTGATTTGATTAAACAACTTGACAGGGTCAGAGCAATTAAACTTACCATGTTTTCTACAGTTGATTGGAAAACACATTGTAGAACATTGAATGGCTTATTGTAATTTTCAAGCCTACTTGCATTCTATATCTTTATAAATACGGGGGTATGGTAGTTTTCCTCACACTCACAAATAATTCTATTTCTTAGCAAACAACAATGTCTGATCCCAACAACAACAATTTCTCTGCCTATACCAATGATAACATTGGTAATTTTACTAGTTTATTATCTCAAGCCGAAGCCCCGTCAATGATTCCATCCCCTTTCCTAACTCCAGAACAAAGTCAATTTCTCCACCAAATAAACCTCACTCGGCAGTACGGTAACATGTACGGCCAACTTCATAATCAAAACGTACACCAAGAGATGGTTGCTCCGACCCCGGTACCTAACAAAGGACAAACCAAGGCTAAACGATCATATACCAAGCGAAAAACAAAAGAAACTCCTGTTCAAAGTAGCATGGAAAAAACTGTAGGTACTGGTAAAATATGGAGAGCAGCTGACTATAAAGTGCTAGCTAATGCATGGGTAAGCACTTCTGTCGTTGCTGATGGCCGTTCTGCTGGTAAGTTTTTCTATCAGAGGGTTAATGATTTGTACAATGGAGACACTGAATGCGTCACACGAAGATCAATTGAGAGCACAAAGACTGCATGGTATAATTTAAATGCTATGTGTACCAAGTACAAAGGGACAAAAGCACTAAGGGGAGATTCGCTTAGAAGCGGTCAAACTTTCAGAGATTTGAAGGACGATTACGATAGCATCTATCATGACACCTGTAAAACTGAATTCATTGCTCATGAAGCATTGGACATTCTTTCTTTTTGTCCACGTAGGGCCAATATATGCGAACTAGATGATGTATATCTTGTAGACACTGAAGAATCTAACTTAAGAAATGTAGCTTCTAGACTTTCGGTGGATTCATCCCCGGGCAATACAGCTGAACGTCCTATAACTACAGACGATGATGGGAATAACAGTACACCTGTGACTCCTAATTCGGGAATGATGTATGGTGGGGTTGAAGCAAGGCCAAAAGGAATAAAATCAAACAAGAGAGCACTACTGAAAAATAAGGAATCAAAAGATTTGGCATCGTCTAGTGATAAACTAACTTCGTCGTTAAGTGATATATCACTTGCATCCGTCTCCAACAACGAAGACCGTGAGAAGCGTAAAGAGAAGAAGCTGCAGATCATGGAGATGCAACTGCGGCAAGAAGCCACTAGAACTACAGCTCTCATACAAAGAACTGCTTATAAAGAAAAACGTGAAAGACGTTTGAAGGATAAGAAAGAAGAGGAGTATCTATTAAGAGATATATCTCATTTGACTGGACAGGCTCTTCAGTATGCTATAGCAAAAAGAGATCGTATATTGATGGCTCAACAGAAACGATATCAGGAAGAAGAAGGAAGTTCCGAGATGTAGACACAGTCTATGTTGCTATTTCGAGCGTGTTGTATCCTAGGTTTAGTTTTCTATTTCCTGCTATCGTAATCGTCCTTGTTGTATTTCTAGGTTGCTATTTCCTGCTTGTTGTATCTTAGTTTTAGTTTTCTATGTTGGGTGTATTGTTTTGTGGGTTATTAAAAAAAATTAACTAGTTTTATGTCAAAATTTATTTTAAAATCCATGTTTTAAATTAACTTGAAAACTTTAAGTTAGATAAATTTACAACGTAATTCAGACATATTAAAATAAAACATCGACAATTGGATTTTTTTTTTTTAAAAAAACCATGTTTTATATGGTTCTATGAAATCCGTATAAAACAAAAACGGTTTTATGAAATCCGGAAAGACACTAAACGGTTTTCAAAAAACCGTTTATACCTAAAATAGTTTTATGAAAACCGTTTGTCTTATTCGGTTTTCATGAAACCGTTTAGGTCTGACGCTCTGATTTGTGAAATGGCGAGCGTCCCCATTTCAAAATGTTCCCCACGCTCCTCTCGCATCTGCTAGACAGCGTGCCTCCCTCTCCCCCATTTTCCCTCCTCACACTGCTAGGAATGCCCTAACGGCAGAACATAATACGGAACTATGCACCTGCCGGTTTGACCCATGATGGATAAACCCCACATCCTCCCTTTTTGTCTATAAAACTTCACAGGTTTATCCAAAAAAATAAAAAACAAATTCTAGAGAAAATGGAGAAACCAGAAGAGAAGAGAGTATGTGTTACTGGCGCTGGTGGATTTCTTGCCTCGTGGCTTGTTAAGGCACTACTCTTTAAAGGCTACAAAGTCCATGGAACAGTCAGAGATCCAGGTAATTGTATTCATATTAATTGTAACGACGATGTTTCCATTCTCCATTCAACGACGATGTTTTCATTCTCTATTTATGTAAATTTACCAAAGGGGTGGTCGAACTGGATCATGACAGTTTATAAACAGATCAAATCCATTTGTCTGTGGGCAAAAATTATCTATGAACCAACTAGAGATAAAGAAATTAGGCATAAAATCTTATTTTGGACCAATTTCTGTAAGATTTTCTACTCACTTATTGTTGTTTGAAGGAAAAAGGAAGGGAGATTGCTTATAGCGCGCTTGACAACAACTTATTTTTAGAACTTCTTAGAATGAGATTTGAATAGCAGGTTCAAGTGGTTTTAAGTAGTGGTTCATAATTCATGAGTAGAATTGTTTGGATACAATTTGACTTTCACGTTAAAACAAGTAAAGTAATTTGTCGAAACTGGTTATAAAATAGGACCATAAGCCAGAAGCAACAAATTGTTGTTCTCATGTTTTAACTTGTTAGTCGCTTTTGTAAGCTCCTAATAGTGTTGTCAAACACTTGAGTTACACTAAATAGCTTGTAAGAGCATCTCTAGTGAAGTATAAATCGAGAGGAGAGGAGGAAATAAAAACATCAATTCCTCCCACCTTTCCAATAGGCAATGGAGGATCGATGTTTTCTGGTTATTTTTATTTAAAATCTATAAACGGGCTTTTGTTTCCCGTTTATAGTAAATGTTCCATTTAGACATCTCTAGCCACTGCTAGAGATGCTCTAAGTAGTTTTGCTTTCTTATAAGTGGTTGCCAAACATAACCTTACAAAAAAAAAAAAAAAAAAAAAACGACAACATCAAACTCAAGACATCTTCCAATGTCTAAACCGGGCGGTTGATGGCAATCTTGTCAAATATGTAAGTCAGGTTGAATTTTTCTTTTTATTGATTTGATCATGCAAATATGTAGAAAAGGAAAATCAAGTAAAATTTATTAGTAAGAACATATTTGAAGCTTGTATATGCCAACGAAACTGGACGTTGATGAAGGTGCATAATTGGCCTGTTTGTGTTATGTGGAATGGCTTTAGTTTGGATCTAGACTTTTGGATATGTGAAGCTATTTGAAATAAATCTGATGAGTTATGTGACTGACCCAAAAACTTTGACAACTCATAATAAGGGGACATATGTTTATCTATGGTATACATGAGTAAATATTGCTCATACTGTTTTTATTGTTGCAAATTGATTACAGATGATGAAAAGAATGCTCATTTGATGAAGTTTGAAAATGCATCAGAAAACCTAAAACTTTTTAAAGCAGACGTTCTTGATTACGAATCGGTAGCTACGGCAATTGAAGGCTGTGTTGGTGTTTTCCATGTTGCTAGTCCTGTTCCTTCTACCAAATCAGCCGACCAAGAGGTAGAAGTAATCAACCCTGCTGTAAATGGAACACTAAATGTACTGAAAGCATGCTCAGCAGCTAATGTTAAAAGAGTGGTGGTTGTCTCTTCTAGTGCTGCAGTTTCAATGGTACCAAGCTGGCCTCAACAAACACTTATGGATGAAGATTGCTGGTCCGATTGTGAATATTGCAAGGCAGCTGAGGTATCATTATTTTTCTTGCTTGCAAGTGAACCAAACTTTAAAAAAAAAAAAAAAAAAAAAAAAAAAAAAATCATATACGGGTTTGGAATATGATAGCCATTTACCAAATTATTCTGATGTGAAATCATCTTCACGTCAACGTATCATTTTCAATATCTTGTCGTTAACAAAGATCATTTTCGGCATTATATAGCAAAGAGTCTTTATCTGGCATATGATGTTACAACTGGGGGATCCACAAACATGGAATCTTCGTAACATTCCAGATATCCACATTGAAAATTGTTTCACATATTAGCCCGTTATCGTTTGTAATATGATGTGACCTGTAGCTATGCTACTTGATGCATTTGTTACTTAAATTCACATTCCATCATCACTTGATAGACTTAAAAATGATATAAATATAAATTTTGGACGTTGGTTATTCGTCTATCATTATGCCATGTTTTTCATATAGAAGTTATGATTATAAAAACCATTGTTATTAAAAATCTTGTGATTTAAATCCCAATTTAGAATGGTCTAAAAAAAATTTAACTTGTACCTACGTATTGGATACTTATTTGGTTTCACAATTTCAATTATAATACTTTGATACTAAATAGAAATGTGATAGAGGAGAAAATTAAGTTTTAAGTTTAGTTGAAGAATTCAAGCATTAACAAAAATTTTGAAGTGTGTACATACCTTAATATGTGGATTTTTTTTCTTCTTCTGAATTTAGGACTTATGATTTGAACCCCATTTTTATGTCCTGTTTTGATTTCAAGTTTGAAATTTGCGATCAACGATTTAATCCTCCTTAAACCTTGATAAAAACCAACTCACTTTTTTTCCCCAGAACTGGTACTTCCTTTCTAAGACATTGGCAGAGAAGAAAGCTCTTGAGTACGGTGAAAAGCATGGACTTGATGTTGTGACATTCTGTCCGACTTGGATTCTGGGTCCACTTCTTCAATCCAATGTCAATTCTAGTAGCCTTTATTTGATCAGCACCATGAATGGTGTGTCTGCAACTCTACTTCGAAATTATGATTTATTATTATGTTCATATCACACAGTGAAATATTCACACAACTGTAAATTCATTTCCCCATCTTCATTTCATTTTAAGATCTTTTAAGGAGTCAAGTTAGGCCTACAGTAAGACTTAGAAGTGGGAAATTTAGCAACCACTAATTTCTACAAAACATATTTACATATACATGTTGAAGTGATATTCTATGGGATCCAAATGTGAAGAAATGGTTGATATTGTTACTAGTCAAAAGTTTAAAACCAGAGAGAACTGGAGTATGACTATTTTTGTATGTGATCGGATATTATGTCTTATATTTGGAATATCAAACATTACAATCAGCCAACTATTACTATGTCCTGGTCGTTGAAACTAACAGGAAAGCATGAGTCCATGGAAGGCAGAACAATCCATATTATTGATGTAAGAGACGCGGTCGATGCACTGATTCTTTTATATGAGAGCACTGAAGCATCTGGGCGGTATATTGGTGCATCTCATGCCATCAAAACCCGTGATTTGGTAGACATGTTGAGGGACATGTATCCTAACTATAAATATCCAACCAAGTAAGCATCAAATCACCCTCAATGTTCATAATTTTTAGATATTGTTCACCTTCTCTTTTATCCATCCATCTGCTTAAGTTTCTATAAATGCATATGCATAAGAAGGTTCCTGAGGTTGGTATAGTTTCTGGCATAGAATCCCTGTCATAACCATAATGTGTCGTGGGAATATGTAGTAAAGACTATTTAAATACTTATGTTTCTTGAATCCCTGGTTGAAAATTTTGATTATGTGGTAATATTCGCAATGCATCTCCATGTAAAGTTAAAGTGTGTGTTTTTTTTTTTTTTTTTTTTTTTTTCCTTTTTTTTTAAATGCTTTGCCATTGTGCAGGTTTACGGAGACAGATAGACACTTTTTGCTAAGTTCTGAAAAGCTAAAAAACTTGGGTTGGAAAAGCAGGCCGCTGAAGGGTACAATTGTCGACAGTGTTCAATGTTATGAAAAAACTGGTCTGTTGAATGCACAGTAGAACCTTGCTCTCTGTTTTAACCCTTATATGCAATATAATAAAGCTTTCGTATATCCGTGTATAATGTCAATATATTGTACACCAGTTTGCATATTGGCTTGGGTCTTGGCCCAACGCTTTCTTTCTCTTTTTTCCATTTTACCGGTGGGTTATTGTATATAAATAGACCCATGCTATGTACAATATTATTCATTTAGTTCAATAATAATTACAACACCCATTTCATCAGAATTTCTTTTATGGTATCAGAGCAGTATTAGGCCAAACGGCATCGATCCATCATCGTTCAGTTTCTTAAATCATAGGAAATGGTGTGTTGTGTTGATTCTCCTTAGTTTATTCTTAATCATTGAAGAATATACCTTTCTCTGATCTAAGCGTTCTCACTAGTGCTTCTGATCTGAATTGTCTGTTGAATCGGAGAATTCTCATCACTTTCTCCTACCGTGACTGCAATTTTGGTCATTTGACATTACCGTCATCATTTGACCGGAGATTTGGTTGCGGAAATTACAATTATGTGATCTTGCCATCCAAGAATCTTCTTTCTGTTCAAAGTGCATCCAATTTCCACTGGAAATCTGGTTGTAGAAATCACTTTTCAATGATTTTGCCATCCAAGAATCCTTTTCGCATTCAAGAAAAGCTTTGGTTCCAACAATTCTTGATTTCAAATGGCTGGAAGTAATGAAGCAGTTACTTCAGCAACCTCTGCAGTTAACCCAACTGTAACACCCCACATCCGTTAGTGTCACTCACAAAGGGAATGCACTAAGTTCTGTGGAGCATTTAGGGTAAAAGATGCAACTAAATTACAAGACAAACAGAAATTAAATAGTGGAAAATAAAACTTTGCTTTATTGATAAAATAGTTTGTACAATGATTTCTTTACAATATCAGAGTATCATCTGTCTTACAAAATAAAGAAGCATAAAAACAATATTTATATTCCCCGATTTAGCAAGAGCCAGCCATAGCATCTGAAAAGAGAATCCAAGCAAACTTCGACAAATCTTCAAGTTGGGAAAGAGTGCCAGTCCAACTTAACCTGAGCTAAACTATTCCCTCCTTTACTACCTGGAGGGGGGGGGGGGGGGGGGGGCGAAGAAAAAAAGACGAAAGAAAAACAGAGTCAGACATAAAGCCTAAGTAAGTTCAGTATCTTCTAGCATGTGAACATGGAAAAACAAAACGACATGAATTAACTGAATACAAGATAACACCATGATGATAGGGTCAGCAAGATTAGACAAGGTCAACACAAGATATGCTAAGATAAGATAAACTGGATGTTATCTAATACTTTCGCCGCTTCGCCATTTCCTTGTTATACGGATTTCTATTTTCTCTGAACCACCTAACTAATGTCCCAACTAGTAACGCTAACGTGATCCTAATCCCTGTATTTTCCATCGCCTTCAGGCATCCATTTATTTATTTGTTACCTAGATTTAATCTAGGGTTTTCTACCAAGTGCCTTCTAGATTCAACTAGAGTTTACGCTGTCTGTCGAACGCTTCTCGGATTCAGGATTTATGCCACCTAGTTCAACTAGGAATTATGCTACCTGTCGAACGATGCCCCCTAAGTTTAGGACACACTACCTAGAGTGGTATATGTTCCTATACTTCCCCACGCATGTATCGCGAATCGTTATCGCTTGTCTAGATGCACATGTCCTTTAATGTGCGGTCCGAGTCCTGTGACATGGCAAATCAAGGAATACAGAACTCGGTCGGGAGCTTTCAGATATCTGCCGATGCAGATGCTAAGGTCTGTTTTTATTCCAGTGGCTAGGGTCCCACTTGACCCCTCCCTCAACTAATGAAAGGCACGCCTTGTAAAATGAGAACTATACGCCGGCCCCCGGTGCCCCACTATCCTATGGCCATCCTCACCCATAACTAGATAGCAAGTATATGGTCTTTTGGAGTTCTCCGCCTTTCCGCTTCACGTATCTTGATTGACTGAAGATGGATGGTAGACGACGAGTCGCTATCACAGGGCTACCGTTTGCTCGCCGAATCACGTCGGTCCATCCTAGTCTTTAGGTTGCCATGTATTGCAACCAAGGCATACCCCTGGTTCTTCTACGCAGACCTCAACCTCTGTGGGCCCAAGCGGATCATCTGCAGCCTCACAGAGGGATACCAAGAGTACCCTCACGTCCCCTCGAAGCCTCGGGCTTCGTAACCCAGTTCGTTGGAGCCTTCTTTTTAATCAAACGGACGTTCGCTCCTCCTCTTGTTATACTAAGAATTACTACTTAGTTTTGTCAACTAAGGTTTACTACTTAGTTTCCAGAATCATTGTTTTCTTAAATAAGGTTTACTACTTAGTTCTCTTCCCCGTCAATTTGGATTGGTTAAGTGTCATTAGTCAATTCGAGCCAACTTAACCCTCTTCATTCGTCCTGTTAAACTGGTTAAGTGTTATCAGTGATTCATGATGACTTAACCCTATCACAAACCAAGTTATACTGGTTAAGTATTTCTTATTACTTAACCCTACCCGTTCATCCTGTATTGGTTAAGTGTTCCTTTTTAACTTAACCATGCCCGTCTGTTTTAACTAACATGTTATTAATGGTTAAGTATTATCCCTTCATGTCTTAGACCTAACCCCATTTCTTTATCACAACCTGATGGTTAAGTGTTCAGATTTACTTAACCCTACTGTCTAGCTCAGCTAACATATCAAATTGGCTAAGTGTATTAGATTTTACTTAACCCCAACCTCTAGTCTAGTTAACATATTAATTTGGCTAAGTGTATTAACTTTACTTAACCCCTACAAGTCTCGTTTTGCTACCTTGAGTTTGGTTAAGTGTCTCTAGGGACTTAGCCCTCCCATTCTAGCTTAACTGTGTTAAGTTGGTTAAGTGTTCCTATGGACTTAACCCTCTCATTCTAGCTTAACTGTGTTAAGTTGGTTAAGTGTTTCTATGGACTTAACCCTCCCATTCTAGCTTAACTGTGTTAAGTGTCAGTCTGAACCTAACCCCACCCATCAGTCTAGTTATCATGTTGAACTGGTTGAGTGTCTTAGTTAACTTAACCCTACTATTCTTGTTCTAGCTTTAACTAAATAAATTAAAGCCGCTACCACTCACATTAGACAGGTATTGTTGCGACTACTAGATATGTCGGTTGGTTCCGGGCAGGCTTACATCGCAACTCAGTCTAACCTCAGGCTAGGCATATTCGTGTTTTCTAAGTTCAAAGGGTTTCAATTTATTTTCAAATCAAGTTTTGAAAGTAACCATCCCGTTCGTCGGATCAGTTAGGGAGAGCAGGAAACTTGTATTTTCCAAACTCAAGCCTAGACACTATCCTCTCTGTCACCCTAGAACTTTCTGGTGTGTCATTAAAAGAGATGTCGTTAAGAAACCTTTAATTTGTCTAAATTTGTATTTTCTCATTTAGGACAAATTCTATAAGTAAATTATTCCTAATTTACTTATTTCCCAATTACTCTTTTAATGTAAATTGTCTACATTTATTTCTATGGCCCATTTTTCCCTCTATATCATATTTATGCCCTTTTTGTATGTAAACTATACCAAATTAAGTGTCACTAACCATGATTTTGCTAAACCTGATAGTTATTCCCAATTATGGCCAATTTCACATTTATGCCAATATACTTACCGTGCCAAATTAGCTAATCCAATTCCGATTCAACATTCTAATTCACGTCAAACTAGACTTATTACTCTAGTTCACTATTCATGTAAATGCTAGATTTACACGTCAATACTAGATTCAAATTACACATCTTATAATTCATGTCAAATTTATCCAATTTTCATTTCTATGAACATGCCATAATACATGTTCCCAATTTATGCCAATTTCCAAGTTAAACTACGTTTTTAGTAAATTTCATATTTTGCCCAAACTGCATTCCCACCGTTCGTATAATCGTGATTCAGTCTAGATTAAAAGTAAAACTAGGTTCGTAGAAAATAGGGAATAAACCAAAGATGCTATGCAAAAGATAGACATACTAACTGGCATAAAAAGGGTTGAATAACGACGTCGGTTCAAGAACATGGGTAGACCTAACTTAATAGGTAAATTCCCAAGGTCTAAAACCAAAGAAAACCAAGAATAGACAGAATAGAGACGTAGGTTCAAGAACATGGGTAGACCTAACTTAATAGGTAAATTCCCAAGGTCTAAAACCAAAGATAACCAAGAATAGACAGAATAGATGATCGGGTTTAGACCCAGTTTCATAGTCACAAGACTTAAGCAACACTTTCTTAGTCATGAATCACAGGTGTTTAATCATAGATGTCCTTGTTATGTCATAGGAAATAGTTTATATTTCCTAATCAAATGCATAGGCTTAGTCAAGGAAATAATCCTCATAGTCACAGTCACAGTCATAGGCAATGTTCATAGTCATAGGCAATGTACATAGTCATAGGCAAATGTTCATAGTCATAGGCATATGGTTTTAAGGTCCATAGTTTCATAGTCACGTTCTTATTTGTCCTCGAATCATAACAGTTCTTAATTAGGTTCAAGAGTATAGGCACTGATTCGAATAGAGAGAGAGAGAGATTTGGCATATTCTTTTATTCCTTTAATTTCATGTCACGAACAGAAAAAAATGTTCAAATATAGAAATAACTGACTTACAGAGATTAGATTAGAATAGAAAGATGGTGTTGCTATGATTCGTAGAAAAACAGTCGTTGTAGTCGTTCGAATCTTCACTTGAATTCTAGCTTGAATCTCCTCTTTGAAAGTCTTTGAGCAGCACCTCCTCGTCTTGATTTATTTCATATATATTATTTTATTTATTATTTGATTTTAAGAGGAGGAGAGGAAGCCATATTCACTAAGAATCTTTGCAGCATAAGGGTAGAGAAGAATTGTGAATAGAGAAGGAGTCTAGGGCTGTTTATATAGTGTAGAAGTCAACGAATCTGGTCAGGATGGCATCCGAATACAGAAGAACGAACCAGATGCAGAAAACAGGAAAAAGCAGGGGGGTTCGACCCCCAGGTCGACTACCCAGTCGACCTGGGTGCCCCCGGTCGACTACCCAGTCGACCTGGGTGCCTTGGGCGGGAAAATTCCCGCCCTGCCCAATCTGGGTCTGTTTTTGAATTTCGAACTCAAACAATTTTGAAATCTGAACTTCGCTGAATCTTATGGAGGCCATATCTTCCTCATACAGACTCCGATTTACGCAAACTCGGACTCCTTTTCATGCAGAATTCCGAGACGAACGCAATGGCGCAGCCCGTTTCCCTTGATTTTGATTTTAACTTTTAATTCTGCCTTGATTTGTAAATCTTAGTGTTACAGAACTACGGGGTGTTACATTCTCCCCCACTTAAAAGGATTTCGTCCCCGAAATCTTCAAGTTAGGAGGAATGTGTCCTACCATCCAGTCACCCATCTACTCAACCATTCACTCACAGGCATTCATTGTCCTTAAAAGATGTCTAATGCTTTCGTGTTCATATGCATAGTGTGTGTATATGTCTTTATCTAATGCAAAATCAGGCGGTCTGTTGACTCAGTCGACCTCCTTAATGCGAATCATGTCAGTGCCATGCGTCCAATCATGTATGCAAGCATCCCTAGTTATGTAAATATACTACATGCGTGCACAACCATTCATCCATATGCAACACCCATATGATAACATATCAAGTTCAATTTACAAACAAATACATATCTGTAAATGCAATATGAAAGCGTCTGAACTGATCTAGTGCCTAATACGTATGCATATGCATTCACAAGCAACCATTAGCAACCACTTGCAACCATCAACCATAACATGTTTCAAATACATGTTTACATCCATTGGCGTCTACCTAAGGATCGAAGATACGACCTAGGTGATATACTTTGGAAAGAGAGAAACAATTATGCATAAAGCTCCTAAAACAAAGAAATCAAGGATGCACTCTCAAGGAAAAGGGTATGATGCTAGTATCTAGCCTTCTTGAGCTTTACTCCACTGTATCTTAACTAATTTAACTTCACGATTGTGAAGTTCCTGATCTTCCTTTCCAAAATAGAGGTCAATCACGGTGCCAAGTATATGTACTAAGATGATTAGAGGTCTCCCTCTCATCCACCATGCCATAACTATAAGGGTCGAAAGGTTACTACGTGCTCTTTAGAGTGCCTGTCACAACTACTCATCTCTCACACAACCCATCCTAGTCGAACTCGACATTCCTCAAGTACAAGCCCCAAAGGCCTAAACCAATATCAGACAAGCACCCAAGGAATATCTCCCCCGAATTTAGACGATCTACGTGAGATGATATAAGCAAACTCGATAGCTATTCTCAAATCCCTACTAACAAAAATAAACGGGTCAGACCACAAATTGGATTTGAGACTCTAGTGGGATCTTTCTATTATACAAGTACTATGGTGCAGAGACTCAACTATGGAAGTGGATATGAACAAATGCGAAGCACTAAAACCAAAGGAAAGAATACGAACAGCAAAACTAGACTCTTCCAACAGAACTTCACTACCCATCTCCTAGGTACGCTTGGTGGTGAAAGTATGTACTGGCCCTACTGAAAATCTCGTCCTCGTTCTTGCCCTTGTCCTTAAGTGTATGCCCTATCATACCTTAGTAAAGATACTTCTTCTTGTCTTAGGTTTTATAATTTCTTCCTCCTTTGTGAGCCAAATCTACATCCATGAATTCCTCATCCTAGGGTTGTGCTCCTTTGCCAAACTCCTCATCTCCTTCCGTGTGTAGTCATGTTGACAAATCTCTCGAAAGCTGCTTCCATCGTACAGAAAACTCTATAAGCTTGAAAGAAAACTGGCTGTAGGTGAAACAACCACAGCCATAGATGGAAGTCGGGCACTACTTCGCCCTTCAATGAGGTTACATCCCAGAAAGCTAGGAGCCCCAGAGACTCAAGAAAGAAGGAGACAAGAATTCAAACAGAGGTAGAGAAGATAGTGCGTATGGCTTTTTGGGGAATATGCCTTTAAAACAAATATTTTCTCTCGAAAATGCTTCTTTAAAAACCGTTTTGAAAATAATTTTTCAAATCCGTTATCTGATCTGGTAACCTTCAGCTCTGATACCACGTGTAACACCCCACATCCGTTAATGTCACTCACAAAGGGAATGCACTAAGTTCTGTGGAGCATTTAGGGTAAAAGATGCAGATAAATTACAAGACAGACAGAAATTAAACAGTGGAAAATAAAACTTTGCTTTATTGATAAAATAGTTTGTACAATGATTTCTTTACAATATCAGAGTATCATCTGTCTTACAAAATAAAGAAGCATAAAAACAATATTTATATTTCCCGATTTAGCAAGAGCCAGCCATAGCATCTAAAAAGAGAATCCAAGCAAACTTCGACAAATCTTCAAGCTGGGAAAGAGTGGCAGTCCAACTTAACCTGAGCTAAACTATTCCCTCCTTTACTACCTGGGGGGAGGGGAAACGGAAGAAAAGAAGACGAAAGAAAAACAGAGTCAGACATAAAGCCTGAATAAGTTCAGTATCTTCTAGCATGTGAACATGGAAAAACAAAACGACATGAATTAACTGAATACAAGATAACACCATGATGATAGGGTCAGCAAGATTAGACAAGGTCAACACAAGATATGCTAAGATAAGATAAACTGGATGTTATCTAATACTTTCGCCGCTTCGCCATTTCCTTGTTATACGGATTTCTATTTTCTCTGCACCACCTAACTAATGTCCCAACTAGTAACGCTAACGTGATCCCAATCCCTGTATTTTCCATCGCCTTCAGGCATCCATTTATTTATTTGTTACCTAGATTTAATCTAGGGTTTTATACCAAGTGCCTTCTAGATTCAATTAGAGTTTACGCTGTCTGCCGAACGCTTCTTGGATTCAGGATTTATGCCACCTAGTTCAACTAGGAATTATGCTACTTGTCGAACGATGCCCCCCCCCAAGTCTAGGACACACTACCTAGAGTGGTATATGTTCCTATACTTCCCCACGCATGTATCGCGAATCGTTATCGCTTGTCTAGATGCACATGTCCTGTAATGTGCGGTCTGAGTCCTGTGACAGGGCAAATCAAGGAATACAGAACTCGGTCAGGAGCTTTCAGATATCTGCCGATGCAGATGCTAAGGTCTGTTTTTATTCCAGTGGCTATGGTCCCACTTGACCCCTCCCTCAACTAATGAAAGGCACACCTTGTAAAATGAGAACTATACGCCGGCCCCCGGTGCCCCACTATCCTATGGCCATCCTCACCCATATCTAGATAGCAAGTATATGGTCTTTTGGAGTTCTCCGCCTTTCCGCTTCACGTATCTCGATTGACTGAAGATGGATGGTAGACGACGAGTTGCTATCACAGGGCTACCGTTTGCTCGCCGAATCACGCCGATCCATCCTAGTCTTTAGGTTGCCATGTATTGCAACCAAGGCATACCCCTGGTTCTTCTACGCAGACCTCAACCTCTGTAGGACCAAGCGGGTCATCTGCAGCCTCACAGAGGGATACCAAGAGTACCCTCACGTCCCCTCGAAGCCTCGGGCTTCGTAACCCAGTTCGTTGTAGCCTTCTTTTTAATCAGACGGACGTTCGCTCCTCCTCTTGTTATACTAAGAATTACTACTTAGTTTTGTCAACTAAGGTTTACCACTTAGTTTCCAGAATCGTTGTTTTCTTAACTAAGGTTTACTACTTAGTTTTCTTCCCCGTCAATTTGGATTGGTTAAGTGTCATTAGTCAATTCGAGCCAATTTAACCCTCTTCATTTGTCCTGTTAAACTGGTTAAGTGTTATCAGTGATTCATGATGACTTAACCCTATCACAAACCAAGTTATATTGGTTAAGTATTTCTTATTACTTAACCCTACCCGTTCATCCTGTATTGGTTAAGTGTTCCTTTTTAACTTAACCCTGCCCGTCTGTTTTAACTAACATGTTATTAATGGTTAAGTATTATCCCTTCATGTCTTAGACTTAACCCCATTTCTTTATCACAACCTGATGGTTAAGTGTTCAGGTTTACTTAACCCTACGGTCTAGCTCAGCTAACATATCAAATTGGCTAAGTGTATTAGATTTTACTTAACCCCAACCTCTAGTCTAGTTAACATATTAATTTGGCTAAGTGTATTAACTTTACTTAACCCCTACAAGTCTCGTTTTGCTACCTTGAGTTTGGTTAAGTGTCTCTATGGACTTAGCCCTCCCATTCTAACTTAACTGTGTTAAGTTGGTTAAGTGTTCCTATGGACTTAACCCTCTCATTCTAGCTTAACTGTGTTAAGTTGGTTAAGTGTTTCTATGGACTTAACCCTCCCATTCTAGCTTAACTGTGTTAAGTGTCAGTCTGAACCTAACCCCACCCATCAATCTAGTTATCATGTTGAACTGGTTAAGTGCCTTAGCTAACTTAACCCTACCATTCTTGTTCTAGCTTTAACTAAATAAATTAAAGCCGCTACCACTCACATTAGACAGGTATTGTTGCGACTGCTGGATATGCCGGTTGGTTCCGGGCAGGCTTACATCGCAACTCAGTCTAACCTCGGGCTAGGCATATTCGTGTTTTCTAAGTTCAAAGGGTTTCAATTTATTTTCAAATCAAGTTTTGAAAGTAACCATCCCGTTCGTCGGATCAGTTAGGGAGAGCAGGAAACTTGTATTTTCCAAACCCAAGCCTAGACACTATCCTCTCTGTCACCCTAGAACTTTCTAGTGTGTCATTAAAAGAGATGTCGTTAAGAAACCTTTAATTTGTCTAAATTTGTATTTTCTCATTTAGGACAAATTCTATAAGTAAATTATTCCTAATTTACTTATTTCCCAATTACTCTTTTAATGTAAATTGTCTACATTTATTTCTATGGCCCATTTCCCCCTCTATATCATATTTATGCCCTTTTTGTATGTAAACTATACCAAATTAAGTGTCACTAACCATGATTTTGCTAAACCTGATAGTTATTCCCAATTATGGCCAATTTCACATTTATGCCAATATACTTACTGTGCCAAATTAGCTAATCCAATTCCGATTCAACATTCTAATTCACGTCAAACTAGACTTATTACTCTAATTCACTATTCATGTAAATGCTAGATTTACACGTCAATACTAGATTCAAATTACACATCTTATAATTCATGTCAAATTTATCCAATTTTCATTTCTATGAACATGCCATAATACATGTTCCCAATTTATGCCAATTTCCAAGTTAAACTACGTTTTTAGTAAATTTCATATTTTGCCCAAACCGCATTCCCACCGTTCGTATAATCGTGATTCAGTCTAGATTAAAATTAAAGCTAGGTTCGTAGAAAATAGGGAATAAACCAAAGATGCTATGCAAAAGATAGACATACTAACTGGCATAAAAAGGGTTGAATAACGACGTCGGTTCAAGAACATGGGTAGACCTAACTTAATAGGTAAATTCCCAAGGTCTAAAACCAAAGAAAACCAAGAATAGACAGAATAGAGACGTAGGTTCAAGAACATGGGTAGACCTAACTTAATAGGTAAATTCCCAAGGTCTAAAACCAAAGATAACCAAGAATAGACAGAATAGATGATCGGGTTTAGACCCAGTTTCATAGTCACAAGACTTAAGCAACACTTTCTTAGTCATGAATCACAGGTGTTTAATCACAGATGTCCTTGTTATGTCATAGGAAATAGTTTATATTTCCTAATCAAAGGCATAGGCTTAGTCAAGGAAATAATCCTCATAGTCACAGTCACAGTCATAGGCAATGTTCATAGTCATAGGCAATGTCCATAGTCATAGGCAAATTTTCATAGTCATAGGCATATGGTTTTAAGGTCCATAGTTTCATAGTCACGTTCTTATTTGTCCTCGAATCATAACAGTTCTTAATTAGGTTCAAGAGTATAGGCACTGATTCGAATAGAGAGAGAGAGAGAGAGATTTGGCATATTCTTTTATTCCTTTAATTTCATGTCACGAATAGAAAAAAATGTTCAAATATAGAAATAACTGACTTACAGAGATTAGATTAGAATAGAAAGATGGCGTTGCTATGATTCATAGAAAAACAGTCGTTGCAGTCATTCGAATCTTCACTTGAATTCTAGCTTGAATCTCCTCTTTGAAAGTCTTTGAGCAGCACCTCCTCGTCTTGATTTATTTTATATATATTATTTTATTTATTATTTGATTTTAAGAGGAGGAGAGGAAGCCATATTCACTAAGAATCTTTGCAGCATAAGGGTAGAGAAGAATTGTGAATAGAGAAGGAGTCTAGGGCTGTTTATATAGTGTAGAAGTCAACGAATCTGGTCAGGATGGCGTCCGAATACAGAAGAACGAACCAGATGCAGAAAACAGGAAAAAGCAGGGGGGGTCGACCCCCAGGTCGACTACCCAGTCGACCTGGGTGCCCCAGGTCGACTACCCAGTCGACCTGGGTGCCTTGGGCGGGAAAATTCCCGCCCTGCCCAATCTGGGTCTGTTTTTGAATTTCGAACTCAACCAGTTTTGAAATCTGAACTTCGTTGAATCTTCCGGAGGCCATATCTTCCTCATACGGACTCCGATTTACGCAAACTCGGACTCGTTTTCGTGCAGAATTCCGAGACGATCGCAATGGCGCAGCCCATTTCCCTTGATTTTGATTTTAACTTTTAATTCTGCCTTGATTTGTAAATCTTAGTGTTACAGAACTACGGGGTGTTACACCAACAGTCATATCTTCATCCAATTTCCCTCTAATAAAACCCAAAAGCCACATAATTACCATCCCTTTAGATGAGGATAATTGTATATTATGGAAGTATCAGGTGGAAGCAGCACTAAAGGGATATGGACTGCTTGATTACATCAGAGTTACTATTATAATTCCGCCTGCAATGATTCATGGCAAAGACGGAAATCTTGTTAATAATGAAGAATATTTGAGATTTCAGAAACAAGATAGCCTACTAGTATCATGGTTAATATCATCCATCAGTGCAAACATGTTATCACAAATCATTGGATGTAATACTTCCTTTGCTGTATGGAATGCTATTGAACAAATATTCAATTCACAGTCTGCTGCAAGAATTATGCTTTACAAAAAGCAACTATAATGCATAAAGAATGATGAAATGTCTACGAATGATTATCTGACTAAAGTAAGAACTCTATGTGATAAGCTGGGTGCAATTGGACACAAAATCAGTGAGAGTGAATAGGTTATTTACATCATTGGAGGACCAGATGATGATTATGAATTAGTTGTAACATTCATAGCATCACAGAAAGTTGTACCTGATCTGTAATATGTGCATTCAACTCTTCTTGCACCTGAAGGAAGAGTTGAGCAAAAAAAACTATCTTGATCTGAATTTTCTGTCAACTATGCCTCCACAGCAAGAAACAAAGCTCAACAGGAAAACAATACTGGTCAAAACAATAAACAGGAAAATTAGTTCTTTAGAGGCAATTCTGGCCAAAGAGGCAGAGGGGGCAGATTCAACAACAATAACATCAAAGTAGTGCCAATTTTGTGAAAAATTTGGACACATTGTAAGCAGATGCTATTTTAGGTTCAACACTGATTATAATGTGAACCAACAAAATCAAGGAAACCAAAGAGGACCAAACATCAATGTGGCACAAATGGGACAACAAAGAACAAATGGTGAAAGTTCAAGAATGCAGACACTGAGTTCAAACACTGATGGTTCAAACAAATCAGATGACATAAATCTTAATGATTGGTACCCAGATTCTCGAGCAACGAATCATGCCACCGACAATCTACAAAATTTAAATCTAGGGAACAAAACTACTCATGTATGTATTTTGTCTCTATGGGAAATGGTGAAACTGTTAGTATAATACATATTGGATGTGGTCACATTAAGGGAAAAATAGAACTCTGTCTTTATAATCTTATTAGTGTACCCAAGATTAAGAAAAACTTAATAAGTGTATCACAATTTGCAAATGATATTCATGTATATTTTCAGTTTCACAAACTACTGTCTTGTTAGATATTTACTAAACAAAAACATACTGCTACAGGGTAGTTTGGACAATGGGTTGTACAAGTTCGAGAACTTGAAGTCAAGACATGCTACTTATAACGAAAATTGCTGCTATAATATAATAATGTTGAAACTATGATTGTTACCAATAATAAAACCAAAATATTTGATGAATGACATTGTAAATTAGGACATCCTAGTTTAAAAACTGTAAAACATGTTTTGAATGAAAATAAAATTGATTGCAATTATGTACCTGATCGTTGTATATGCATACATTGCCAAATAGGCAAAAGCCATAAACTGCCCTTCGCTAGGTCTGAGACAATATACAGATAAACCACTTGAACTTGTTGCTGCAGATTTATGGGGTCCTTCTTCAGTAAGGACAGATCAAGGCTACATGTATTACCTTTCCTTTGTTGATGCTTTTACTAGACATACATGAATATGTCTTCTTAAAAATAAGTTAGATGCATATAATATAACAACACAGTTTGTTATTCTAGCTGAAAAGCAAACAAAATGTACTGTTAAAATCATGCAGACTGGTGGTGGCGGAGAGTTCAAATATCTAAAGAAATTCCTTGATAGTAAATGCATTATACATAGAAAAACCTACCCACATACATCTGAACAAAATGGGCTGGTAGAAAGGAAGCATAGACATATTGTTGAAACTAGGCTCACACTAATGTCACGAGCATCCCTGCCATTAAAGTTTTGGCTAGAGGCATTTGTGATATCAGTGTATTTGATTAATAGAATGCCTGCTAAAACTTTAAAATATAAAAAACCATATGAGATGATGTATAAGGTTAAACCAGATTATTCTGGATTGAAAACATTTGGTTGCCTATGTTTTACTTGTCCCAAACCCTATAATAAACATAAGTTAATCCCGAGGTCCATCCCATTTACCCTTCTTGGCTATGCAGAAAATCAAAAAGGGTACAAAAGTTTACATTATAGCGGGAGGTTATACGTATCAAGACATGTAGTGTTTAATGAACATATTTTTCCTTTTGCAGAAAAGGTTATCAAAACTACCAAAATAATCATCAATTCAGAGAGAAACATAGTTGCACCACTAGAATTATCAGAAAGCATGACAGATAATTACAAGCATCAGGAACAAAGTGAAGACAAAGATACTGGAAGTACTAAGTACAAAATCTTACTAAAGTCCAACTGACTCGTTAATTGATGAAAAGGATGCAAACTACATCATTACTAATGCTGAAAATATGGGGAACAAGAAACTGACAACAACACTGATGCATCATCCAACACAAGCAGTCAAGGAAAAGAAGAACAACAAATTCAAAATAATTATCACATGATGATTAGAGCAAAGCACGATATTTTTAAACCCAAAATATATGCTGCATCACTTAATGATAGGGAGCCAATCAACTTTAATGAGGATGTGAAGTGTGAAAAGTGGAGGAATGCTATGAATGAAGAATATGAAGCATTAATCAGAAACAAAACATGGAGTTTACTTTCAGCATCCAATCATAAAAATGTTATAGCGTGTAAACGGACATACAAGTTAAAAAGAGCAGTAGATGGTAGCATACAAAAGTATAAGGCCAAACTGGTGGCTAAAGGATGCACACAAGATTTTGGGTTTGATTTAGTGAGACTTTTTCTCCTATAATCAAGCCTACTACTATAAAGATAATTATCAGTATTGCCTTATATAAGCAATGGTGCATAAGACAACTAGATGTTTATAATGCTTTCTTAAATGGAGACTTGCAAAAAGATGTATATATGGAACAACCAGAGGGGTACAAAAGCAACAATAATGATCATCTAGTCTGCAAATTACATAAAGCAAGCAATTTATGGGTTGAAGCAGGCTTCAAGAGTTTGGTATGATAAACTCAAAGACACATTTATGAGACTTGGGTTCACAACAACCAAATCAGACAGTTCATTACATATCAAAAGATGGGGGGAACACATCACATATATTTTAGTATATGTTGATGATATACTAATCAAAGGAAGTAATCAAACAAAGATCAACAAGATCATTTAGTATCTAAATCAAGATTTTTCTATCAAAGACTTAGGGATTTTAAACTATGTTTTCGGAATACATGTGATTCAGAAATCCTGTTATCTCAAGGGAAGTATATTTCAGAGTTATTAGCTCGAGCCAAGATGGATAAAGCTAAATAAATGCCAACTCCTATGATCAACAACTTAAATCTATCTAAATACAAAGGAGAAGTTATTCATAACATCAAAGAATACAAGAGCATTGTGGGTGCTTCGCAGTATGTGACTGTGACAAGACCAGACATTTATTACAGTGTTAATAAACTGTGCCAATTCATGCAATCACTACTTAATGAACATTTGACTGCTATTAAACACTATTACGATATCTAAAGGGGACAATCAACTATGATGTTACTTTAAAAGCAAGCAGAGATTTACATACAAGCTTATAGTGATGTAGATTGGGCGTCTGATCCAGATGATCGTAGATCGACCACTGGGTATTGCATATTCATGGGTCCAAAACCTATTTCGTGGTTCTCGAAGAAGCAACCAACTATATCTCACTCCAGTACTGAAGTAGAATACAGATCTGTGGCAAACACAACAACAAAAATCATATGGATAAACTCTCTAGTTCGGGAATTAGGGTTTCTTTCTAGTAAGAAACCGGTTATATGGTGCGACAATTTAAGCACCATTTCTCTCTCAGCTAACCTCATCCAGTATGCTTGTACAAAGCATACCGAGATCAACTTATACTTTGTACGGGAGAAGACTGTTGTTGGAAAACTAGATGGTAATCATGTGCCTGCCTTTTTTCAGATGGCGGACGTTCTCATGAAACCACTCTCATCAAAGAATTTTACTCGTTTCAGAGAAGATTTGACGATTTGTCGTGGAGGCTGCGCAGAAAAGATTGGGGAAACCCTAGATAAAAGTAAGAGGGACTAGTAACGCTTTCGTATATTTGTGTATAATGTAAATATATTGTACACTGCATTGCATATGGGCTTAGGCCTTGGCCCAACACTTTCTTTCTCTTTTTTCTATTTTATGTTGGGTTATTGTATATAAATAGACCCACGATATGTACAAAATTATTCATTCAGTTCAATAATAATTACAACACCAATTTCATCAGAATTAAACTTGTATTCAATGTGCAAGTGATATTTAAAATGTAATTTTAATTGTGCGAGTGCATTAAACGTGGTTGTAATTTGCCTACATGCTGGTTAGGTTCTGGTTATGAACGGAACTGTAAGGGGGGAAGAAAGGGGAGGGGGAGTAGGGAGTAGGGACCATGCTTCCCCTTAATTTATAAAATTATGTGCAAAGAGGTAAGCAAAAAGAAATGAATTATTTGCTGGTTGGTGCGGTTCATTGTCGGGTATTAGTGTCATCACGATGCATGATTTTATATTATAGTGTACATCAAGTGGTATGCAATTGTAGATGTATGTGCTTTAGAGGTCTTATTTAATTTTTATTTTGGTTGTACGATAATAAGTTGATAATATTATGTGGTGTAAATCGATTAAATTGTATGTAAATTCTTGGTTAGTTGATCTGTCTTTTTATCAGTCCATTTCGTCGTAAAGTATTCTAGATAAATATGAGTCGTGTTGCATTTAAATTCTTGACTAGCTGACTAGTAGATTTTTCTTTTTCTGGGGTACATTTTATTGTGAAGTACTGCACACAAATCACTCTAAAATTTAAAAAAATGGCTTTCCTGGCTTCATCCCGGGTTCTTAAGATGTTACCGAGTTGAATGGAAAAAAAAAATCATTTCTTTTATGTGTCTTCTATATTTTGTGTTAAGCAAAAGGTGGAATGTTTGCATTATAGAATACTAGCATGATACTAGTATAAAATGCATGTACTCGGATTTAAAATGCTAATATCCAAATATATTACATGCATTGTAAAAACGATGCTCATAACCCCTTTTATTTGTTATGGGTGCAATATGTGTAATACCATTGCACTTGGAATGAGTGGATAAATTTATTTTGCAAGTACAAATGTTTTGATAATCGTAATATTTTTATCTAAGTTGTAATGTTGGTGTTATCGGTGATAAATTGAGATTAAATTTCGTTGATGAGTAATCGAGATGAGTAGTTGGAACGAGAACGACGGTGAAGGTTGTGAATCAGTATAAGATTCTATTGTGGATGAGGGTATATTAGGAATTCGAAAAAGACATCGTGAATCCTATTTATTAGTAAGTGGATATATGAGTGTTATTGTCTAATTATATTTGTTTGTTAGACAATTTTGAGGTACAGATAATTACATTATGTGTCAACCACATCATAGTAGACATTTTGCGTGTGATCATGATATATGTTTTGCGTGTGAATCATGTTTTCGAAACTGTATATGTTTGACACATTCAGGAGAAAATGATTTGTATAAATATTTAGTTATATTTTTACACTGAAATTATATGTAGCTAGTTTGCATATTTTTTTTGTAAGACCGACCAACATTTATAGTGATTCGTAACACTTTTATTATATCAAATAATAAATACAACTTTTTTTTATGAGATAAACGAATTGTCTGTCTACTACAGTGGTTTTTAGAGTGGGCTCACAACTGATATTACTCACAGTTCCACGTAGAAAGCATTACATAGCAACATTGCAAACCAACTTAACATTACAACTTGCGCAAGGCAAACCATACAAATGGCCTTCATCACGCAGGGTGAGAATTAACGAAATCAATATAACTTGAGGCCATAACCAGTACAACCAATAGCAAAAACAACCCAGTATTACATTCAGCTTTTCAACAGTGAAACCACCAATATATAGAAAGAAGCTTTCCACATCCATTCCAGCAAAACAACCGGCAACATGGCATAGACAAAAACTCGAACATCTTACTCGAAACTCGCCTCCAGAGTAGCAGAAGCTTGTCGTGTAACCAAAGTGGTCTGATCTAGTGTGAGGGTTGCTAAAGGTCACAACAAAAATTACAACGTTTAGGAGGGTGAACTGTTGGGCGGTACACCGCGTGCTGGAGCAAAGTGTGGGGATGGAAAGCCAAAGGCTTCCTAGCAGGCGGAAGAGGAACCACACACTAGATCTGGTAAGAAAGCAAGGTTATGGTTGAGATATGGATTATGGTTTCCAGAGCTGATCTCCATAATGAAGAAAGTTGGGATTTGAAGTAAAGGGCGGAGGGACGAAAGAGGTTGTATCGATTTAATTGTGTATCGGCAGGGAGACCAGTGAGGAAGTTAAAAGAAGAACGAAGAAAAAAGTGGACTGTGCCCAGTCGCCATTATTACAGAGAAGCTTCTAATTCGTATTAATATTAGCATTGCAATTTTATTTTTATTTGCAATATCTAGTTTTATTAGTTTTTAATATCTATTATGTCGTTAATTAATAAAGAACGGTATTATAATCAAATGTTAGACCCTTTTTATAAGTGATATTGAGATTTATTAATATTCTTGTTCTAATTTCAATACCTCCTCCTTAGCTTGTTTTCTCATCACCTTTCCTTTGTCAATTCTTCTTTTATTTTTTTTATTCTTTTCTTCCAGTTTTTGCATATGGAGTTGTAAATTCTTGTAGAGAAACCTTGCTCTAATGATCCAAGGTTATGTTGATCTACAGCGGGTTTTCTTTCTTATATTGATTTGCTTTTCCTTTTTTGTTGATAATGCTTCTGCTATTTGGAGAAGTTTTTCTTTTCGTAGATGAATGCACTACTAGAACTATAGTATACAACAACTGTCATTTTCCAATGGCTTGCAACGGCCCGTTGATTTTGTGATAGAACTGTTACTTTAAAAAACTAGCCGTCTGGAGCCATTGGAAGTCGTTGCAATATCAGCTGTTTTCAATCGTTGGAAGCCATCGTAAATCGCTTGTATACTTTTTCCAGAACTCGTGAATTGCTGTATTCATCTTCCCCAAACCAAAAAAAGAAAACCACCTCTAATCATTTCCTCCTCAAACGCTGCACCCCTCCAAATCACCTCTGGCACCATCAAGCTTCATATTTGAATCAAAAATGGTTCAAACACCAAATATACACAAATCCTACTTCACCAACATAGTTAGAAATTGAAAGGAGCCACAATTGCAAAGTAAGCGGGAAAAGATAAGTAAATGCACAATGATTTTTATAGTGGTTCGATCTAGAGTAAATCTACGTTCACTTTGGAAGCCATTTCATTATCATGCGGGATATTTACAAAGTTTGTCATCTCGTACATCTCATTTTAGCCCATTCTCTCTCTTTACAATAAATTTCCTCTCTTCAATGACTTGATTCTCTCTAATCCATTATGGAAGCTGTTGGATCCTTTGAATGCGATGAGCGTAAGAATGTAGACTTCACGGTTTGAGCACTTTGAGGATCAACGAAGAGTCCGTGGTGGTTGAGATGTGAATCGAAGTTTCAAGGAGGATTAATGACGGTAGGAAAGAACTTGAACGGAGCTTGAGACGATGGGAATGATGGATCTCGGTTTGGAATGGATGGAGAGAGTTTGAATTGATCTCTAATGGAGGAAGGAGGAGACTTGGTGAAACACCCCACCTCCGTTAGGGTCACTCTCAAAGGGAATGCCCTAATTTTGGTGGAGGTTTATAAGTATAAGTCACAGATATACAAGACAAATATAAGAACACATATTTGTAAACAGCGGAAAATCAACAAACTTTTATTTCATGAAAACAAATACGTGCTACAACAACATCACCATAATTGTCTTACATCTTTTCCAAAACATAACATAACACTTTCATAATCTGTCTTGATTACATTACCTAAAGAAGCATAAATAAAACATAGATAAACTGCAAAAGCCCCAATGAGTTTGTCCAAGGCCATAGTTTCAAACGAAAAGGACCAAGCAATACATTTCTCTTCTTCAAGCTGGATGTTAAGACCGGTCAAGCTGCTGTGTTCCCTCCCTGTGGACCGGGGGGGGGGGGGGGGGGAGGGGAAACGGAAGAAAAGAAGACGAAAGAAAAGTAGAGTCAGACGTAAAGCCTGAGTAAGTCTAGTACTATTCTGTCTATGAATAAAGAACTGGGTATGATAAGTATAAACAAGAAGTGGAAAAGCACTATAACTTGGTTAAGTTGTCTAGGGTCGAATATACGATCGTACCCCATGTTAATCTCTGAACCCATATAAACTAGTTCCCAATTGGCACCCCATAAATCAGGGTGATGTGATCCATTCTATGATGATCGGCTCCTACTCGCATAGTTACATGTGTCTTACGGCCCCCGATGTTGTAGTTACCTATGCTGGTCCCACCATGGGGTGTATCAAGTCCCATGGCGGCGGCCCGACACAACCTTAGAATGCACAGGTATGCTACTGGTGCCCAGTGCTTTATTTTTCTGCGCCGGAGTGTGTGCACGCCCGCACCCCGTTAGAACCTACACTGCTACACCACCGCCGTCGATTTGACCTCTTACAATCAGCCCAGTAATCGTGCCTCACCCTGCCTAGTTTCAGGGTATCCTGATACACCTTCTAGGGTTACTGCTGAAAAGGGTCCCCCGTTACTAGGTTTTCTATCTCTAGCCAACATGCTAAGTCGGTTAAGTGTTTCCTAACCTAACCCCCACCAGTTCGTTTAGTTTAGCATGCTCCATTTTGATTAAGTCTTTAGTTCACTTAATCCTAACAATCCTGACTCAGCCTTAATTGTCTTATTAAAGCCTTGACCTCTCACATTAGACAGGTATTGTTGTGGCTGCCTGTTGCCGGTTGGTTCCGGGCAGTCTTACGCCACAACTCAGTCTAACCTCGGGTCCTTATTGGGCTCCATGTTTAACCTCCCACATTGGATAGGTATTGTTGTGACCACTGGACAGCCGAGCGGTTCCGGGCAGGTTTACATCACAACTCAATCCAACCTCGGGTTAAACACATCGTATGTTCTACATTTACATATTTTTGTCTTTCTTCTTTATTTTCTTATATGTAAATATTTGCGGCCCATTATTAAGTTAATGGTGTAAAGGTTACACCAATCATGGGCCCAACCCATACTTGAATTTGGGCCCTTCTATTTTATATTTTCATTCATTAGTAATTTTAACCCAACGTTATTTTCCCCCGTTTAACTCGTCCGTTTGTTATATATATATTGGGCTTAGCCTTTTAAAGCCCAACTTAGCCATGCGAAAAGGGGAGGCTTAAAGCGTGACTACATACATGAAAAGGGGAATGTGAACGCATGAACTTGCAATATGACGTTGGAAATACAAAATAGAAACTGGTGTACTTGCATAGTAGTGACATATACTTTGGTCATAAAACATAAGTGACATGAATCAAAGCATGTAAACTTGTAGTTAAGTTAAGAATATCACTATCGACACATAGGCTTTAACTACAACATAAACCTATATTTTTATTCAGGCATAATGTCAAACATAAGCAAATCATGTTCATAAGACTACTACATGTTTACAAAGGTGTCTACTTTTGTGACTAATACCAAAGTATAGTTAAATTTGTTCACATAACCATGGCATAAATATTTCTAACATGAAATCATGATTTTTACTTTAGTCATGCAAACTTGCAAAAAGGGATTTTGAATCTAACCTAGCTATGTACGTCATATGTCATCATATAATTCTTGTAAATAATATAGACTTAATTATGCAAAATATCAATCATAGCCTAGTCATATTCATAAGTTTGCAAATAGGTTTTCTAGTACAAAAGCATGACTTAATACATAGATCATGATGCCAAATTTTCACATAATTTCATATGGACTATGATAACCCAAACTTATTCCAATTACTTCACAAAAATGATGTTTGCATAAAAATACACATTATGATGGCATAGTGGCAAAACCCCAAACTTGCATGAGTTTCAATTAAACAACTACATACATGTAGCTTCAACAAGGATTACATAATTTGCGAATATTCCAAACGTATACTTGCATAAAACTACCGCATGTAGTTTTTCATAACTGAATAACATAATTCGAGAATATCCAAACGTATACAATATTCCAAATCGATAAGAATCATAGTAACGCACAAATTATGAATTATTTATCACCACAACCAAGTATACAAACCAACACAGTTATTTGTTCATACCAAAGTAATACTCTACTTACAATGGTGAGGCGAATTCTCAAATTTAGGGATTTGAAGATGCGGTTTGATTTGATTGAGTTGCTTTATGCCTTAGAATTTGCCTCCTAATCCTCTCTCCAATTGGTGGCTACCCCTAGTCGTTCCTCAGCAACATGGCGGCTTTGTTCTTATTTTTGAATGAATAGATTAGGGTTGAGTCTAGGGTCCTTTTTATAGGGGTAATGAACTGATTAGGGCCATTGATGTTGCTTGGATTGATCGTAGCCATTCATCCTAAGGAGAGACCAATTAGAGCTTGCCACCTAGCCCTAATGACAAAGCAGACTACAGAAAATCGACCAACATAAAATAGGCCAGCCAGGTTGGACTGGGTTCGACCTGGCTCTGGACCAGGTCGACATGCCTGTCGACAGCCCTGTCGACAGCCCTGTCGACCTGGTTAGGCCAGGTCGACAGCCCAGTCGACCTGGGTGCGTTAGGCGGGTGTTTTTCCGCCCTGGCCCATTGGGCCCGATTTTGGAATTTTAAACTGTTTTATTCTGTTTGAATTTTAAACTTAATTCAGAAACTTCCGAAGGCCATATCTTCTTCATACGGATTCCGTTTTTCGAAAACTCGGACTCTATTTCGCGTATTTTTCCGAGACGAACGCAATGGCGTATCCCGTTTCCCTTAGTTCTTTGATTTCAAATTAATTATACTTTAATTTGTTAATTTCACAGTTATAGAATTTTCGGGGTGTTACATTCTCCCCCACTTAAAAGGATTTCGTCCCCGAAATCTTCAAGTTAGGAGGAATGTATATCCTAACATCCAATCATCCATCTACTCATCCATCAAACACGAGCATCCATTGTCCTTAAAAGACTTCTAATGCTTCATGATCATATGCGAAGTGTGTGTGTACATGTACTTATCTAATGCAAAATCAGGCGGTCTACTGATTCAGTTGACCTCCTTAATGCGAATTATGTAAGTGCCATGAATCCATTATGTATGCAAATTTTCCTATTCTTGATTCTACATGAGTGCACAATCATTCAATACAAATGCAACATCCACATGACAACACATTAAAATTCAACCACATATGAATGCAAACATATATGCATATGCAATTATGAAGTGACTGAGCCGATCTAAAACCTAGATTGTGTGTGTTTATGCAACCACGAGCAACCACTAGCAATCACTTGCAACCACTTGCAACCATCATCCATAACATGTTTCAATTACATGTTTCCATCCAAAGGGTTTCTACCTAAAAGATAAGGTCGAGGAAATATACCTAAAAAGATAGATAAAAGCGCAACTTAAGGAAAAGGAAAGATCAAGGATGTACCCTCGAACAGAAAAGGGTAGGCTGTACGGATTCTAGTTTCAGTTTCCCAAGTCGCGTCTCCATCGGCGTCGCTCCACTGAACTTTGACGAGCTTGACTTCGCGGTTGCGTAGCTTCCTCACTTCCGTTCCTAATATGCGGGTTGGAACTTTTCTTATGGTTGCTTCGCGTTCCACTTCGGCCTCTTCGAGGATATTTGGTTCTACCACCTCGGCTGACTCATGTAGACATTTTCGGAGATGTGAAACGTGAAAAACGTTGTGGACTCCAGCCAACTTCTCGGGTAGCTCTAATCTATAGGCCATTTTCCCAATTTTCTCGATGATAGGGAATGGCCCTACGAACCTTGGTGCTAGCTTTCCTGTGGTTCCAAAACGAACAACGTTTCTTAGTGGTGATACCTTGAGAAAAACTCTATCTCCAACCTCAAATTCAAGGTCGGTCCTTCTCCTGTCGGCATAGGACTTTTGTCTGTCTTGGGCCGTCTTCATCCTTTTTCGTATTAAGTCTACTTTCTCTGAAGTCTCTCGGATCATATCTGGTCCAAGTATGAGCTTATCAGTAGACTCCCACCAACAAGTGGGCGATCAGCACGGTCTCCCATATAAAGCTTCGAAGGGCGCCATTCCGATGGTTGCTTGATAACTGTTGTTGTAGGCAAATTCCACCAAAGGAAGGTGGTCTTCCCATGTCCCTCCGAAGTCAAGGACGCACAGTCTTAAAAGGTCTTCCAAAACTCTGTTCACTCTCTCTGTTTGGCCGTCGGTTTGGGGATGATAGGCTGTGCTCAAGCATAACTGCGTTCCTACTGCTTCTTGCAGGCTCCGCCAAAACTCACTGGTGAAGATGGGGTCTCGGTCACTAACAATGCTAGATGGTATTCCATGGAGTCGAACGATTTTTTTGAGGTAAAGTGATGCTAGGGATGAGGCAGTTCTTTTACTTTTGACAGGTAAAAAGTGGGCGCTTTTAGTAAGCCTATCCACTATTACCCAAATGCTAGTGTTGCCTCTCCTAGACCTAGGCAGCCCATCGATGAAGTCCATTGAGATGCTATCCCACTTCCATTGCGGGACCTCCAGAGGATGTAGCAGTCCGCCGGGCTTTTTCTGTTCCGCCTTAACCTGTTGGCACACCATACACTTAGAAACGAACTCTGCCACGTCCTTTTTCATGCCGTTCCAGAAGAAAGTCCTTTTTATGTCTTTGTACATTTTATCTCCGCCTGGGTGTATCGTCATCTTGGAGTGATGTGCTTCCTCAAGAACCTTCTTTATTAAATCTTTTGTCTGTGGGACGCATAGTCTTCCATCTCGCCTTAGCAAACCCTTATCGTCGATGGAGTATCTGTTGAGGTGACTGGAAGTCTCACCCCTAATTAGCCTATCAATTGTTTCCACAAGCTGAGGGTCTTCGCGTTGTGCTGTCCCTACTGAATCCACTAAAGTTGGGCGTACTTCGAGAGATGCTAGCAAGCCTGGTACGAAATCGGAGGAAGGCCTAAAGTCGAAGCTGGCTATAAACTCTAGGCTTTGTCTTTCAACAAACAACGGGCTTAGGGTCAATTTCTTTCGGCTCAACGCGTCTGCTACTACGTTGCCTTTGCCCGGAGTGTAGGAGATTTCGAAATCGTACGAGGCAAGAAACTCCATCCATCTTTGTTGCCTCAAGTTAAGATCCTTCTGCGAGAAAAGATATTTCAACGATTTATGGTCAGTGTAAAGTTCGAACTTCTCACCTAGGAGATAGTGTCGCCAAGACTTGAATGCAAAGACGATGGCGGCTAACTCAAGATCGTGGGTTGGGTAGTTCTTTTCGTGCACTTTCAACTGCCTCCCGCCATAAGCTACTACCCTTCCTTCTTGCATTAAGACGGCGCCTAGCCCTGTCCCACATGCATCCGTATAAACAGTAAACATCTTGCTCCCATCTGGCAGCGTCAAAACTGGGGCTGTTGTGAGAGCCCTTTTCAGTCGTTGGAAAGCAAACTCGCAATCCAAATCCCAATTAAACACTAGATTCTTCTTGGTCAATTTCGTGAGCGGAGCTGAGATTTTCGCAAAATCCCTTATGAATTTTCGATAGAAACCCGCTAGTCCTAGAAAGCTTCGGACCTCAGTTGCATTCCTTGGTGTCTTCCAATCCTGTACCGCCACTACCTTAGCAGGGTCCACTGCTAACCCTTGTTTGGATACTATGTGCCCAAGGAACCTCACCTCTTCTCTCCAAAAGTGGCATTTGGAGAATTTGGCTTTTAGTTGATGGACTCGCAAAGTTTCCATGATTGCCCTTAAGTGCTGAGTATGTTCCTCTTCACTTTTTGAGAAGATAAGGATATCATCTACGAAGACCACTACGAATTTGTTGAGGAAATCTCTAAATACCCTACTCATCAGGTCCACGAAGTAAGCAGGTGCATTTGTCAAGCCGAAAGGCATGACAAGCCATTCAAAGAAGCCGTCTGGGGTTCTGAACGCCGTTTTATCGATGCTATCTTCAGCCACCCTTAGCTGATGAAAACCGGTTGCTAAATCGAGTTGGGAGAAAACAGACGCTCCTACAAGCTGGTCAAATAAATCGTCAATTCTAGGGAGAGGGTGCCTATTCTTTTTCGTTAGCTTGTTGAGCTCCCTATAGTCAACACATAGACGGAGTGAACCATCCGCCTTTGTAGCGAACACCACCGGAGCGCCCCATTCTGAAATGCTCCTCCTAATGAACCCCTTTTCTAGAAGCTCTTTAATCTGTTTACTGAGCTCTTTCCTTTCTCGTGGAGCCATGTGTCTAACGGGCAACGCAACGGGCTTTGCATTATCTACAAGATATATGCGGAAGTCTATTTCCCGCTTCGGAGGCAAGCCCTTCACCTCTTCGAAGACATCCGGATATTCCCGGACCACTCTAACTGATTGCAAATTTTCAACAGAGGCATCTAGCGATTCAAGATAACTAAGCATAACCGCATACGAGGGATTACAAGAAATTTCCAAAGTATTACCGAGCTGGGTTAGGAGCCTAACAACCCTTTTCTCACAATCAAGGATGGCCCCATTACTGGATAGCCAATCCATACCCAAAATCAAACCATAACCCAAGAAGCCCAAAACAAAGGCACTACATTGAAATTCTACACTTAGAATAGAAATTTTCAATCCCAAACAGATCATAGACAAATGAGCTGGGCCCCCAATTGGGTTTGAAACAATTAAGGGGTCCTCTACCATACTAGTTTTTAGGTGCAGAGATTCTACTAAAGCAGACGAGATAAAGGAGTGTGATGCGCCAGAATCAAATAAAGTGCGAACGGGGTGATCATAAAGATAAACTACGCTTTCTACAGAAGTCTTTATACCTCGCTGTTGCAGAGGTGGCGCTTCCAGCACATGAACCTGTGCCCCTGGGGTGGATCCAACCCTTTGCCCCTGTCCTCGTTTCTTTGGGCAGTCCTTAGCCCTGTGGCCTGTCTCACCGCAAGAAAAGCACCCACCATTCTCCTTGGCTTTCTTTTTCCGGCAGTCCTTTACTAAGTGCCCCACTTTGCCACAGAAATTGCACTTCCTCTTCTCTTTGTTGCCTTTCCCGCCCTTCTTAAAGTCTGTCTTCTTAGGCTGCAAACCTTCTTTCTTCCCTTGAGAGCTTTCTGCCTTTGTCTCCTTCTTGCCCTTATCCTCTTCATTCAGCAATGCCATTTGCACCAATCTTTCATACGTGGCTTCCATGGGTATATGGGTCATGGCCAAACTGTGTAATGGCTCATTCAACCCTTTGACGAAACGGAGAGCCTTCTTGTGCGGGGTGTTGACTAGGTCAAGCCCAAACCTAGCCAGCTCATCGAACTGATTCACATATTCTCTGACTGTCTTGTCCCCTTGTTTAAGAAATAAGAATTTTTCCAACTGCAAACTTCTTTCCGCATCTGAGAGAAATTTAGTCTCAAACCTTGCCCTAAAGTCCTCCCATGTCTCCACTGGTCTTTCAGCATTAGTGACTTCCCACCAGTAGGAAGCCTCGCCCTTCAATAGCCACACTGCCAATTGTACTTTTTGTCTATCCTCTACCTCAAAGATGATGAATAGGTCCTCAGTTTCTTTCAGCCAATTTCTGGCTGCCACGAAGGACTCAGTTCCATGGAAATCCCTTCCTCCCATAGCTTTAAAATCTTTACATATCTTAGCAAACGTGTTTCCCCGTGGAGGAGGTGGAGGAAAAGGTGCCGCTGCAGCTGGATGATTTCCGGCAGCTGGGGGAGGAGGAATGGTAGGACCTGGCTGAGTGGCTCTTGCTTCTAAGAACCGTCTAAACCAACCAGGTATTGGCACCCCTTCCGGCAAGTTAAGATCTTCGGACATGCTGAAACAAAAAGGATAGATTCAAAACGAAGGATAAGAGATAGTACCTATGGCTTTGGGGGGTGGACTTTGCCTTTTTTAAAATAAAATAATATTTTTCTTTTAAAAATGCTTCTTTAAATTTCCTTTTTGAAAATAATTTGTCAAAACTTTTTATCTTATCTGGTAAACCTATGCTCTGATACCAAGTGAAACACCCCACCTCCGTTAGGGTCACTCTCAATGGGAATGCCCTAATTTTGGTGGAGGTTTATAAGTATAAGTCACAGATATACAAGACAGATATAAGAACACATATTTGTAAACAGCGGAAAATCAACAAACTTTTATTTCATGAAAACAAATACGTGCTACAACAACATCACCATAATTGTCTTACATATTTTCCAAAACATAACATAACACTTTCATAATCTGTCTTGATTACATTACTTAAAGAAGCATAAATAAAACATAGATAAACTGCAAAAGCCCCAATGAGTTTGTCCAAGGCCATAGTTTCAAACGAAATGGACCAAGCAATACATTTCTCTTCTTCAAGCTGGATGTTAAGACCGGTCAAGCTGCTGTGTTCCCTCCCTGTGGACCTAGGGGGGAGGGGGGGGGGAAACGGAAGAAAAGAAGACGAAAGAAAAGTAGAGTCAGACATAAAGCCTGAGTAAGTCTAGTACTATTCTGTCTATGAATAAAGAACTGGGTATGATAAGTATAAACAAGAAGTGGAAAAGCACTATAACTTGGTTAAGTTGTCTAGGGTCGAATATACTATCGTACCCCATGTTAATCTCTGAACCCATATAAACTAGTTCCCAATTGGCACCCCATAAATCAGGGTGATGTGATCCATTCTATGATGATCGGCTCCTACTCGCATAGTTACATGTGTCTTACGGCCCCCGATGTTGTAGTTACCTATGCTGGTCCCACCATGGGGTGTATCAAGTCCCATGGCGGCGGCCCGACACAACCTTAGAATGCACAGGTATGCTATTGGTGCCCAGTGCTTTATTTTTCTGCGCCGGAGTGTGTGCACGCCCGCACCCCGTTAGAACCTACACTGCTACACCACCGCCGTCGATTTGACCTCTTACAATCAGCCCAGTAATCGTGCCCCACCCTGCCTAGTTTCAGGTTATCCTGATACACCTTCTAGGGTTACTGCTGAAAAGGGGTCCCCCGTTACTAGGTTTTCTATCTCTAGCCAACATGCTAAGTTGGTTAAGTGTTTCCTAACCTAACCCCCACCAGTTCGTTTAGTTTAGCATGTTCCATTTTGATTAAGTCTTTAGTTCACTTAATCCTAACAATCCTGACTCAGCCTTAATTGTCTTATTAAAGCCTTGACCTCTCACATTAGACAGGTATTGTTGTGGCTGCCTGTTGCCGGTTGGTTCCGGGCAGTCTTACGCCACAACTCAGTCTAACCTCGGGTCCTTATTGGGCTCCATGTTTAACCTCCCACATTGGATAGGTATTGTTGTGACCACTGGACAGCCAGGCAGTTCCGGGCAGGTTTACATCACAACTCAATCCAACCTCGGGTTAAACACATCGTATGTTCTACATTTACATATTTTTGTCTTTCTTCTTTATTTTCTTATATGTAAATATTTGCGGCCCATTATTAAGTTAATGGTGTAAAGGTTACACCAATCATGGGCCCAACCCATACTTGAATTTGGGCCCTTCTATTTTATATTTTCATTCATTAGTAATTTTAACCCAACGTTATTTTCCCCCGTTTAACTCGTCCGTTTGTTATATATATATTGGGCTTAGCCTTTTAAAGCCCAACTTAGCCATGCGAAAAGGGGAGGCTTAAAGCGTGACTACATACATGAAAAGGGGAATTTGAACGCATGAACTTGCAATATGACGTTGGAAATACAAAATAGAAACTGGTGTACTTGCATAGTAGTGACATATACTTTGGTCATAAAACATAAGTGACATGAATCAAAGCATGTAAACTTGTAGTTAAGTTAAGAATATCACTATCGACACATAGGCTTTAACTACAACATAAACCTATATTTTTATTCAGGCATAATGTCAAACATAAGCAAATCATGTTCATAAGACTACTACATGTTTACAAAGGTGTCTACTTTTGTGACTAATACCAAAGTATAGTTAAATTTGTTCACATAACCATGGCATAAATATTTCTAACATGAAATCATGATTTTTACTTTAGTCATGCAAACTTATAAAAAGGGATTTTGAATCTAACCTAGCTATGTACGTCATATGTCATCATATAATTCTTGTAAATAATATAGACTTAATTATGCAAAATATCAATCATAGCCTAGTCATATTCATAAGTTTGCAAATAGGTTTTCTAGTACAAAAGCATGACTTAATGCATAGATCATGATGCCAAATTTTCACATAATTTCATATGGACTATGATAACCCAAACTTATTCCAATTACTTCACAAAAATGATGTTTGCATAAAAATACACATTATGATGGCATAGTGGCAAAACCCCAAACTTGCATGAGTTTCAATTAAACAACTACATACATGTAGCTTCAACAAGGATTACATAATTTGCGAATATTCCAAACGTATACTTGCATAAAACTACCGCATGTAGTTTTTCATAACTGAATAACATAATTCGAGAATATCCAAACGTATACAATATTCCAAATCGATAAGAATCATAGTAACGCACAAATTATGAATTATTTATCACCACAACCAAGTATACAAACCAACAAAGTTATTTGTTCATACCAAAGTAATACTCTACTTACAATGGTGAGGCGAATTCTCAAATTTAGGGATTTGAAGATGCGGTTTGATTTGATTGAGTTGCTTTATGCCTTAGAATTTGCCTCCTAATCCTCTCTCCAATTGGTGTCTACCCCTAGTCGTTCCTCAGCAACATGGCGGCTTTGTTCTTATTTTTGAATGAATAGATTAGGGTTGAGTCTAGGGTCCTTTTTATAGGGGTAATGAACTGATTAGGGCCATTGATGTTGCTTGGATTGATCGTAGCCATTCATCCTAAGGAGAGACCAATTAGAGCTTGCCACCTAGCCCTAATGACAAAGCAGACTACAGAAAATCGACCAACATAAAATAGGCCAGCCAGGTTGGACTGGGTTCGACCTGGCTCTGGACCAGGTCGACATGCCTGTCGACAGCCCTGTCGACAGCCCTGTCGACCTGGTTAGGCCAGGTCGACAGCCCAGTCGACCTGGGTGCGTTAGGCGGGTGTTTTTCCGCCCTGGCCCATTGGGCCCGATTTTGGAATTTTAAACTGTTTTATTCTGTTTGAATTTTAAACTTAATTCAGAAACTTCCGAAGGCCATATCTTCTTCATACGGATTCCGTTTTTCGAAAACTCGGACTCTATTTCGCGTATTTTTCCGAGACGAACGCAATGGCGTATCCCGTTTCCCTTAGTTATTTGATTTCAAATTAATTATACTTTAATTTGTTAATTTCACAGTTATAGAATTTTCGGGGTGTTACACTTGGTCCATTTGGTGATGGAGGAAGATGAAGTGAGCTTTGGCGTAATGGAGCTTGAGAAACTTTAGAATGGCGGAGAAAGGATTTGGGCGGCCCTTCTGGGTAGAGGAATCGGTCCTTCAAATGGTTGTAAAAGGGGTTATTTATAGGTGGAATTGGTATGAAGTGCAAAGCCATGTGAGACAGCTGGGAGCGCCCTCTTTACAGCCAGCGCCAACTGTTACTTTATTGTGCAGGAGCAGGTACGTGTGACCAGGCATGCACGAGCGGACTTCCCCAACTGGATGCATGAGCGAGCCTCCAAGCATGTTGCACGATTCATATTTCCACTACATTTTGTAGACGTGAGCCACCATGCAGCTTTGTCTTATAAATGAAAAATGGGTACACTGATGTCACGTGCTCTTCTCTTTTTGCATGGTCCATAAAGTAAGAATAATTATTACACCTATGCCATTCCTTAATTTCTGCATAATTATGCTGAACCATAACGCTCGAGAAGAAACATGCTCGACCGCATTCCAATGATGATGTGCGACCGACCAACGAGGTGCTCGACCACCAATGTGAAAGTGATGCGTGACCGACCAACGAGGTGCTCGACTACCAATGTTAACAGTGATGCGCGACCGGCCAAGACGCACGACCCCAAGTTGCTGGTGACTGACCACTGGTGCTCGACCCGTTTCAAACTTATGGTGGTGCGAGTGAGCTATATAGGCGCTGCTCGATCCTGAGCTAATGCTGCTCATCTCGTTAAAGATACAAGCCACTCGACCTATGTTGGACTGAGATGAATGAACAGACCAAGCTGGGTGGATGTGAGCGAGCGAGTTGGCTGAATGTGTAAGCGATTTGAGTATGTGATCTTGTCTTGCTTTGAGCTTAGTCTAGTCGAGCGCACTTAAACTTTTCGATAGAATGCCTCGATGGGTATTCTGGTAGTTAACATTTTCCCCTCGAAGCTTGTATTTTTTTGCTTGCGAGAAATGCGGGCTTCGAAATGAACACAATTTGTATTGAGATCCAGTTGTAGCTTTTTGTTTGCTATGGAAGGTCATGCTTTCAATTTGTGTACTTCATGGCGCCTGTTCTGTAATTAAAACAAGTATCTGCACGATTTTGGACTTATACTTTGTTATTGATAGTCCACATCAATAACAGATTAGTTAATCATTAAACAATGAATTATGACAGACCGAGTGACGTGCCTATGCAGAACTACTTTGTTTAAATGCTTAGAATTCGTTAAGTGTTGTTTGCATAGATACAGTACTTGAGTTCGAATTCAGAACGATACTTGAGTTCTGCTAATCGATATGTATATCGATTGCAGATTTCAAGTTTTGCCTTTGAACTAATTATATGATTCTATATGATGGTTTACGCTTTATAAAACGTGTACTTGTTCAAATTAGAACTTTAACTTGAGTTTTCCTGATTGTGGTTGACATGCTAGCGGTTTCTACTTTGTTGATTAAAGCTATTTGAGCTTTCAAACATGTATGGATCCCCTGAGATTTGTCAACGCAATAGGAATTTTGATATAGCCGATTAATTTGAGACTTCTACTTGGAGAAGTTTTTATATCATTGTGCCCCTGCTTCGGAAGATCTTATGTTTGGTGCTCTCGCTAGGGGAGGACTTTGGGTTTTGTGCCCCAGCTCGGGGAGGACTTGGGATTTAATGATTGTGCCCCCGCTAGGGGAGGTCTTTGGATTTAGTTCCCCTGCTTTGGGACGTCTTTGGATTTTTATGTTTCAGATCTGATATCTCAGATGCTATGCAAATAGATTTATCATTCTTCACAACTAATGTGTCAGATTCTATGCAAATGGATTTCATTCTTCACATCTGATATTTCAGATGCTACGCAAATGGATTTCATTCTTCACATCTGATATGTCAGATGCTACGCAGATGGATTTCATTCTTCACATCTGATATGTCAGATGCTATGCAAATGGATTTCATTCTGCACATATGATATGACAGATGCTACGCAAATGGATTTCATTGTTCACATCTGATATGTCAGATGCTACACAAATGGATTTCATTCTTCACATCTAATATGTTAGATGCTACGCAAATGGATTGGGTTGTTGTTATATCGTTTCACGAGGCAGCTATCGGTCCCTTTGTCGAATGCTTGACGTGGCAGGCTATTCCGGTTTAGGAACTGAGGCTTTGAACCTCTCACTTGGGGAAGTGTCCCTTCGACGAAAGTTACAGCTCTCGTATTTGTTTGTCATGGCGCTTATTCATTGTTTGGATCTTTACGACTTTTCCCATTCGCTTTCAAAGCGGTGCTTTTCTATTTTGCATTTGTGCATTTTGATGTTTACAACTTTTGACACTTGAACTAGCATTGTTGGGGTCATGATGTTACAGGAATAAGTGCCCGACAGATGGCCTGCAATATGAAATCATTCTTTAAGTAAGCTTTGATTTGACATATAATTTTGCAAGAAAGAAATTCATTCAGAGAGGTATGCTCTTAGTCGTAGAGCTGATGTTCAGTACATCACTTGCAGATTATTACAAACTGTTTATAAGAAGTTTTGAATGTAACATAAAGTAAAAAATGAAGTAAAGCATGAACTAAAGCAGAAATAGAGCATGAAGTAAAGCGGTGGCGATGTTGATCGCTTATTCTAAGCCATTGAAATTGGAGCACCAATCATTGATCCTTAGTTGATGATCGCCTATGAATCGATTTGGGCAGGAGCTCTGTTGCTTGGACCAGACTGGTTGTTTGATGCCCCTGGCGCTTGAGAAGTTGCAGAAGGATTCATGGTCTGCGGATTCTTTACATACTGTTGCAGCCTATTCTTCCTGATTAACACTTCGATGAGATTCTTCAGGTATCGGCACTCGTTGGTGTTATGACCAGGCTGGTTTTGAAATCTGTAGAATTTCCCCAAGTTTTCTGCTTTGTCGCTTATCCTCATCGGATTTGGATCCGCATACTCTTCAGAATTCTTTGTTGCAAGATAGATATATTCAGGAGTGTCATTCCAAGGACTCAGTTCTGATGAGTTGAAAAGGAGAGACTTCTTAGTAGCCTTGTTGTCGTTCCCGTCACTGGCGCGCTTCTGCCCCTGATTACTCTTCTGATTATATTGTGTAGCAGCATTTTTGGGAGCTTCAAGAAGTAGGTTAGCATCAATAATCTGAAGAGGTACGGGATCAATGTCGACTCTCATGTACTCCTTGTACTTTTCATAGAATTTCTCAAGCGTGTTCGGTTCTTTCATTTTAATCCATCTACCGAATTCGCTCTTCTCATCTATGGCACCGATTAGAGACATTAAGATCATGCAGGGCTGGGGATTTCCTACTTCAGATACAACATCATTAAATATTTTGAGGAAAGCCTTGACAGATTCTTCTAGATCATGCTTCATTGACAAAAGATAAATAACGTCCTTAGCCTTCGTAGCTTGCAGCATAAACTGCTCTTTGAATTTCAAAGTCAAATCACCGAAGTGGTTGATGGATTTGGGTGGCAATCTCGTGAGCCATAATGATGCGATGCCTTCAAGATAGAGAGGAAAGCACAAGCATTTGATCTCGTCCGTCACCCTGGCTGCGTTCATATGCCACTCGTACTTGTATAGGAAGTGATTCAGATCAGAAGTTCCGTTGTATGGAGGTAGAGTAGGATGAGTGAACTTTTTGGGGAATTTTGCTTTGCGGATCCTCTTTGTGAATGGATTTTTGCTGAGAGAGAAGTCCCATTTGTAACACCCCAAATTTTTAATGACACTAAAAGAGGATAAATTAAATAATAATTTATTTAATATTTAGAATTAAGGAAAATGGACTACAGCATTACGTCCATGTCGAAATTTTGGACAAGATAGACATTTGGTTTGCGTAAAACGGACACCGTATGAAGAAGTTATGAGGGTTTTAAGTTTGTATACATGTAGAAAGAACATATATACACATATGAGTCATGTAGGAGTCAGACCCTATCCAGAACAGTTCGAAAATAAAAAATTTGTCAAGGCGGCAAAATTCCTGCTTTAGGGGGTCGACCCACCCACAGGGGTGTCGATACCCCTAGGGCTGAGGTGGTAGTCGGTTTCAAAGTGTGCTGCAGCTTTATATATGTGTCCAATTCTCCTATTTCTTTATTGGAAATTATGGGAGCCAAATGTTGCCGGCATGTGAACTAAGACGGATTCGTTTTCTTCAACAACGTACAACATTCAACTTGGCAAATCAAATCCAAAAATTCATGACCCATTCTTTCTCTTATCTCTAAACATAACATTGTGTGTTGGTTATTTTTAGGTTTAAATAAATAATAGTAAATTGTGAAAGACTGTAAATTTGATATGTTGTAAACTATGAATCCATGCTATTGTTAAACCTTATACTATGTCATGATAGATCTATTTCTCTAGATCTAATGTAATTGTGGTTATTCTATTATGTCGCCTTTGTGGATCTTGAATTTTAACTATATTGTGGTTAATGTAAATCTGTTAATTTGGACAGCTACAATGTTGGTTAGATCCAATTCTTTATGAAAATCACCTTTCACCTGTCATATTATGATCAACTTAGATATGTTTTAAATTGGACATGTGAATCCATAATTAGATCTAAACATGCTATTATTTCATCCTAATGGTGTTAGATGTATTTTAACCTTTGGATCTGAATTATGTGATCTAATCTATCACCTTGTGTTTATCATGTTAGATCTAAACCAATTGGACATCTAAACTACTAATTTAGATCCCATTATGCTAGACATCGTAGTTATGTTAGAATCAATTGACTGCCAAAAGTTCACCAGTTTTATGTCAACCTTGTTATGGTGTTAATTACATGTCCATGTTAGTATGTATGTTCACCTTATCACCATGATAGTATATGCTTATGCCAAGTTATGTTAAACAATCACTTTTGTTACACTCCTATTATCTTCCCTTTTTCTCGTTTATGGCTAGGCTGTTATCTAGCTTAGGCATGCTGCCAATTTTGTGAGGGCGCTAGTTAAGAAACGAGGGAAAAAGGGTTAATAATGGCATAATTGGAATATGAACATTTTTGGACATATAATTCAAATTATTGGCTAGAGTGGGGCGTTAACACCTATAAAGGGAAAGGTTTAATTAACTGATTTATTGATTGATTGATTAATAAATAATGGAATGTCTAGTAATTACAATTAGGAATTGTAATTGTACTTATGACACAAGGTTAGGTTGCATTAGTGGTAGAAGTCTGCCCAGACCTGACTGGCATATCCAACAACCAATAATGTTGAATCTAATGTGGGAGGTCAAAGTATGCAAATACGAATCGTGCTAAGACACGAGGTTAGGCCCAACTGTGGAATAAGTCTGCCGGGACCCGACCGACATATCCAGCATCCACATGTTGTAGGCCTAATATGAGAGGTCTAGCCCATTATAAACCATAAATGGACATGGTAATGAATTGGACTACTTAACCAAATTTAATCCATAGGGATTTTATTATTGTGAACTAAGGTTAAGGTTAAGTAAATTGATTGGATAACGGATGGGTTAAGCAAAATCTGGAGGGGGTGGGTAATATCTACATATAGGCCCACAAACTTAACCCGATAAGGTTACGTAATTAAAGACACCCAGTGGTACACATAACCAGAGGAAATATTAGAGTTATGTAATTAAAGACACCTTTTAGGGTAAGCATAACTGGTATATGGCTATGTAATTAAAGACACCTAATGATATACATAGTCAGTGAAAACCTAATGGGGGATACAAGACAAAGGGGAGATCTTGAATCATATTGTGTGGGACCCATTTCAGTCAGTAACCCGGGGTAGGTATCAAATATAAGCACTTCGTACTAGGCGGAGAGGGGACACGCTTACTGACTGATTGTAAGAGATCCAAACGTGGAGGGCGTAGTGGGCGGCGCAAACCGACTGGGCAGTGTGCGTGAGCCAGGCAGAGGGGAATAAGACGACCATGACACCTGTAGATATAGGGCTATGCATATCAATGAGGGGTTGCCACTTTAGGACATGATACACCCTACCGTGGGGTCGGCACAGAGTATCTACGGAGTAGGGAGCCGATCAATTAGGGTAGTAGCTAGGGCATATTTGGATGTATCCCCAAGTCTACTAACGTGAAGTGTAAAGGGATCATCTCATTCTGGTTATACTAGTAATAGTGCAGAGTAATCATTAGAAATGTGTGCACACCTTATCTTGTCTACCTTGTCATACCTGCCATTTATGTAATGATCTCTCTTATCCACTTTATATGCCTATCATATTACTTTTATTTATTTACTGGCCAAAATTAACTAGACTCGCCAGACTTTATGTCTGATCCTTTTGTTTCTCCTTCTTTCTTCCGTTTCCCCCTTAGGTTCTCAAGGAGGAAACATTCAGGCTTAGGAAGGACTCTAATATCATCTAACTAGGAGCTACTTCTGAAGTATGGCTCAAGTTCTTGTCTCTACTATGACTTAACTCTTTTTTGTTTAGCAAATTATGCTTATGTACTCTGATGGTGCAAGACAGAAGTTATTTTATTGTAATGGTTTTTATGACTTATGGTATTGTGGACCACAACATTATGATTTATGTTTGAAATAAAAATTTAAATTTCTGCTGCTATCTTATTTATATTAGTCTTGTAATTATTCTATGTCTGTTTACCTATAACGCTTCACGTAACTTAATGCATTCCCTTAGTGAGTGACATTAACAGACGTGGGATGTCACACTTGGTACCAGAGCTAAAGGTTACCAGATTGGTTAAAGTTTTCGAAAATTATTTTCAAAAAGATTTTAAAGGAAAGCATTTTCAAAAAGAAAAGTCTATTTTGAAAAACATTCCCCAAAAAGCCATATGTAGTATCATTTGCTCCTTTATCTAAATTTCTTCCTTTTCCTTTTTCAGCATGTCTGGGGAACAAAACATTCCTAATATCCCAGAGGGCGTCACAATACCCGGATGGTTCCATAGGTATTTGGAGGCCACGGCGCTTGTCGAAGGCCAAGGAAATATTCTTCCCTAGCTACACCAGTCATTCCTCCTCCTCCTCCTCCCCTTCTAAGAGAAGACAACTTCGCCAAGATCTGCAAGGACTTCCGTGCTATGGGAGGGAAGCCATTCCATGGGAAGACATTCGTAGAAGCTCGGAATTGGCTCAAGGAGACCGAGGACGTGTTCGTAATCTTTGAAGTAGAGGATAGAAGGAAGGTTCAGTTAGCCGTCTAGCTACTGAAGGATGAAGCCTCATTTTGGTGGGAAGTCACCCAAGTTTGATGTTCGGTGGAAACTTGGGAAGATTTTAGGCAGAGATTCGAAATGAAATTTCTTTCCCAAGCCGAAAGAAGCATGCAGATGGAGAGATTCTTAGCACTCAAACAAGGGAACTTGTCGGTAAAGGAGTATGTGAATAAATTCAAACAACTAGCAAGGTTCAGCTTAGAGTTGGTGGATACTCCATACAAAAGGCCTTTACGGTTTGCTAAAGGGCTGAATGAGCCTCTGCATGGGTTAGCCATGTCCCATATTTCAATGGGGGCCACTTTTGAAAAGCTTGTCTATATGGCCCTAATGCATGAAGAAGACAAGGGAGAAAAGAAGGACGAGGAGACATCTCAAAATAGGAAGGTATGGCCCGAGAGGGGGCAACAGCAATAGCAACAACAACAAAAGAAAGGATGGAAAAATGATAAAGACAAGGATAAGAGAAAATGTCATAATTGTGGGAAGGAAGGTCACCTGATTAATGACTGTAAGCGAAGGAAGAACTCTTGCTACCACTGTGGAGAGGTTGGACACTTTGCTAGAGAGTGCCCGAAGAAACAGGGATCACAGGGACAGGGTTAAAGGATAGGGACTTCTGGAGGGCAGGTGCATGCTCTCACAATCAGTGCTCCTGATAGAGGTAGAAAAATTTCTGTGGAAGGTTTAATTTCTCTTTCAAACCATCCTATTAGAACACTTTTTGATTCTGGTGCCTCACATTCATTTATATCAAGTTCTGTAGCTGAATCTCTACACTTAGTTACTAGTATGGTAGTGGATCCCTTAGTTGTTTCAAACCCCATTAGTGGTTCGGCTCATTTATCTATGATTTGTCGGGGTTTGAAAATATCTGTGTTAGGCGTCGACTATGAATGCGACGTGTATGTGCTCGGGTTTATGGGCTATGGGTTGATTCTAGGAATGGATTGGCTTACCACGTATGGTGCCATTTTGGATTGTGAGAAGAGGGTTGTTAGGCTTCTGACTTGTCATGGGAGGACCCTCGAGATTTCTTGTGATCCACAAGGGCCAGTTATGCTTAGTTTCCTAGAGTCTCTTGATGCATCTATCGATGATCTGCAATCTGTTCCAATAATCCGAGCTTAATTCGATGTTTTTGATGAGGTTTGGGGTTTACCTCCAAAGGCGCGAAATCGAGTTTCGTATATATATATTTGGTCGACAATGCAAAGCCAGTTGCATTGCCAGTGCGCCACAAGGCTTCGAGGGAAAGGAGGGAGCTAAGTAAGAAAGTAGGGGAGCTACTTGAGAAGGGGTTTATCAGACGAAGCATGTCTGAATGGGGTGCTCCAGTAGTATTTGCGACCAAGGTGGATGGTTCGCTTCGTTTATGTATTGACTATAGAGAGCTGAATAAACTCACTAAGAAGAATAGGCACCCGCTTACGAGGATTGATGATTTATTGGATCAGCTTGTTGGTGCCTCAGTATTTTTCCAGTTAGACTTGGCCATGGGTTTCCATCAGTTAAGGGTGGCTGAGGACAACATAGATAAGACTGCTTTTAGGACTCCGGTCGGTTTCTTTAAATGGCTAGTTATGCCTTTTGGGCTGACGAATGCACCCGCCTATTTTTTCGATCTGATGGGTAGGGTGTTTCGGGAGTTCCTATATAAATTTGTTGTAGTCTTTGTTAATGATATTTTATCTTTTACAAAAGCAAAGAAGAGCATGCCCAACATTTGATAGAAGTTTTGGAAACTCTCCGTGACCATCAGCTTAATGAAAAATTCTCCAAATACCATTTTTGGAGAAAAAAGGTGAGATTTATAGGGCATGTGGTCTCCAAAGAAGGGATAGCTGTAACACCCCACTTCCACTAGGATCACTCCTTAGAATGTACTAGCTTTGGAGGGGCGTTATTGTGAAGGTAAGCATGCACAGAGATATCGCAAGACAGAATATATAAAAATAAATATAAGTAAAGCAGCGGTAGCAGATAAGAACCCATCATCATCATTTCAGAAAACCGACATAGTCAAGTACATAATATCAAAATGTCATGATCCAAAATACAACATAAGTCTAGATACGTGATAACAAAATACATGGTAAAACATCAGTACTAATCCCCAGAAATAAAAGATAAGCCACAGCTAGCTCAGATCCATACATGAGCTATCCAACAAGCAAGCCAAAGATCCACTAAGCAGATGTAGCCCCTCCCTGAGAACCTGTGGGGGGGGGGGGGGGAAACGGAAGAAAAGAAGCGAAAGAAAACAGGTCAGTCAAAAAGACTGGTAAGCCCTACTACGATCAATCTATAAACTAATAAAGTTAACAGCATGATGGAAACCGAGATGAACATACTGGCAATAGATAAAGGTGACCTCACATAAGAAGATTAAGTTTTTGCACCACAGTGTACTAGCAAACCCACAAAACAGAGGTTGATCCCTTAGCCCAAACTTTGGCCCAATAACATGAAGTGACCTTAATATAAGGTCCAGCCCAACGGTCTAGTCGATCGGCTCCCTATAAACCTAACACGTCAAGTGTTGGTGTCCATACGACCCACATGGATGTAGTCAGACTGTGCTGGGTCCACCTTCGGGTGTATCAAGCCCTCGGGTGTCAACCCCAGACACCTAAGCAATAATGCACAGTCTAAGCCTACTGGTACCCGTGCCTCGAGTTTGTCCAACATCGGACTACGTGCACGTCCGTAGCCCGCCGGACCCGCACCGCTGTACCACTCAGCCGTCGCTTTGGTCGCTTACATCAGTCCAGTAATCGTGCCCCGCCCTAACCTAGCTGTAGGGTTGTAGTGATACCAAACTGGGATTACTGCTGGAACAGACCACATTGCTAGGGTTTCTAAGAGGGTTAAGTGTGGTTTTAACCCCTCACTAATCATGGATTAAATTAGTTAAGTGTAACCACTTAACCCCATCTAATCCTCGCATCCCCATTTTTGGTTAAGTATTAGTGGGCCATGACTTAACCCTAATCATGAGGCATTAATTACTTAACGCACCCAACCTCTCACATTAGACATCCGTGGTTACCTGGGAAGATTTACACCACGTCTAGGTCTAACCTCGGGTCTTATGGTGCAACATGACCAACTACCCACATTAGACCCCACGTTGTGGTTACCTGGGAAGATTTACACCACAACTAGGTCTAACCTCGAGTTGGCCATATCATGTTATCTAATGTCATGTCCACTTTAAAACATATTTACAAGTTAACATATACTTGGGTAGACCTAACTTAATAGGTAAATTCCCAAGGGGTAGACCTAACTTAATAGGTAAATTCCCAATCTTTTAGTTTCATGTATTTTTAAGTTTACCCAAACCCTCCCAACGTCATTATCTCGCTTACATATTCGTCATAACGCATAAGGGTATAAAAGGTAACTTGGCAAAACATACATGATGAACTTCACATATCATAATAAACATGCATACATGTTAAACTTGCAAATCATGTCATAGTGAACTCGCATAAACATGCATAGCTTATCAAATATGCATAACATGGTAAGGTGAACTTGCATAGTCATGCATAACCCATTAAACTTGCATAACATGGTAAGGTGAACTTGCATAGTCATGCATAACCCATTAAACATGTAGAACATGGCATAGTAAACTCGCATATGCATGCATAACTTGTGAAACATGTAAAACATGGCATAGTGAGTTCGCATAAGCATGCATAACTTATGAAACATATAAAACATGGCATAGTGAGTCCGCATAAGCATGCATAACTTATGAAACATATAAAACATGGCATAGTGAGTTCGCATAAGCATGCATAATCAACTAAACTCACATAAATCTCAACTTTCACCACATATTAACTTTAGAGTTTGTAAAGTGAAGGTAAGAGGGCTTACAAATATAAACAAGTCACAAATCCACCAAATAAGATGAAGAAGCCCTTTGAAAACCCAAAACAAAGCTTCAAATAAGAAAACCCTTTTGCAAAATCCCAAAAACACAAATTTAGCAACTCAAACTTGCAACTAAATGAAGTATGCAAGTTATTAAGCATTCATACAACATAGAAAAGGTTGTATGATCATCATATCTTCATAGGATTAAACTTTGAGGAAGGTGGAGGCTAGGGATTTTAGGTGGAGGCCATTTGAGGATTCAATTTGACATAGTTTAGTTGCTAGATTGATTAATGAGGCTTTAGGGTAGGATTAGGGGTATATTTATAGAAGATTAGAGTGTTTTTAGCCCTAGGATTAACCCTAGATTAGTTTAGGCCCGTCAGATCTCGGAACTCTCTAGAACCAAGCCACAAGACCCAACCCAAATCAGAAATGGTGCACCAGGCTAACTGCCCGGGCACCCCCTGTCGACAGGGCTGTCGACAGGGCTGTCGACACCCTGGGGGCCCTGTCGACATGCCTGTCGACATGGGGCCCCTGGCGGGAATTTTCCCGCCTGCCCCCGAATAGCCCTAATCCTTGTTTTTAATTTGAAATTTAAATCTGTTTTTAGCATAGAAATTTCTGAAAACTTCAATGGGCCTTAACTGGGTCATACGGACTCCGATTTTCGAAAACTCGGACTCTATTTCGCGTATTTTTCCGAGACGAACGCAATGGCATAGCCCGTTTCCCCTGATTTTGATTTTTGAATTAAATTCTGCCTCGATTTATGTTATAACCATTTATTGAAAATACGGGTTGTTATATTCTCCCCTCCTTAAAGGATTTCGTCCCCGAAATCTTCAAGTTAGGAAGAACATATCCTACCATCCAACATCCATCTACTCAAAACATCATCCACGAGCAACCATTGTCCTTAAAAGATTCTAAATGCTGTATGAACATATGCAAAAGTGTGTGTATATGTACTTATCTAATGCAATGATCAATGCAAAATATGTTAGTGAAATGTATCCATATGTATGCAAATCCCTAACATAATGTATAATATCTATATGCGTGCTCAATCATACATCCATATGCAACATCCATGTGATTGCATACAAATTTCATCCAAGAATAAGCATAAACACTCATGCACCTGCAATATGAGTAGTGTGTGAGCCGATCTAGTGCCTAATGTGTATCATGCATCCACGAGTTACCACTTGCAAACACTTGCAACCACTTGCAATCATCAAACATAACATGTTTCAAACACATGTTTCATCCAAAGGGTTTCTACCTAAGGTTCTCATGACAAGCTTAGCACGATAACTAGATAAACATGGATAGCAAAGAGAAAGATATACTAACAAAGGAAAGAGATTGAGAGTGTACCCTCAAAAAGGAATGGATAAAGCCCACGCATCTTCTCCTCGGTTTCCCAAGTTGCGTCTTCCTCGGCTTCACCCCATTGAACTTTCACCAATCTGACCTCACGATTCCTTAACTTCTTGGTCTCTGTCCCCAAGATACGAATCGGAGCTCTCCTTAAAGTTGCTTCTTTCTCTACTTCCACGTCTTCAAGGATGCTAGGTTCAACCACCTCAGCGGACTCATGTAGGCACTTTCGGAGATGCGAGACATGAAAGACATTATGCACTCCGGACAACTTTTCGGGCAATTGCACTCTATAAGCCATCTTCCCAATTCTCTCTATGATGGGGAAGGGTCCAACGAATCTCGGTGCTAACTTCCCAACAGCTCCAAACCGGACCACATTCCGTAAAGGAGAAACCTTTACGAAAACCTTGTCCCCAACCTCAAACTCTAATTCGGACCTTCGCCTGTCAGCATAGGATTTCTGCCGGTCTTGGGCCGCTTTCATCCGTCTTCTAATCAACTCGACCTTCTCGGATGTATCCCTAATCATGTCGGGTCCAAGTATAAGCTTATCCGTGGACTCCCACCAACATGTAGGTGACTTGCACGGCCTCCCATATAAAGCCTCAAATGGTGCCATCTCTATGCTCGCTTGATAACTGTTGTTATATGCAAACTCAACAAGAGGAAGATGGTCTTCCCAAGCACCACCAAAATCCAGAATGCAAAGCCTCAACAAGTCCTCAAGTACCCTATTCACCCTTTCTGTTTGGCCGTCTGTTTGTGGGTGATAGGCCGTACTCAGGTTCAATCTCGTGCCCATAGCTTCCTGTAAACTGCTCCAGAACTGAATAGTGAAGATGGGGTCTCGGTCACTGACTATGCTGGAAGGGACTCCATGTAGTCGCACTATCTCACAAAGATATACTGATCCCTAATCATGAGGCATTAATTAATTTAATGTTCCTTAACCTCTCACATTAGACCTTGTTGTGGTTACTAGTTAAGCCGGGCGGGTCCGGGTAGCTTTACACCACAACTTGGTCTAACCTCGGGTTCAAGGTACAACATGACCAACTTCTCACATTGGGTCCTATTGTTTGTAGCAACTAGTTAAGCCGGTCGGTTCCGGGTAGTTTTACGCTACAATCTCAACCCAACCTCGAGTTGGTCACACTTATATTTTCTAAGTGTCATGTCCATCATGTTTCCAAAACATGTTACAAGTTTTCAAGAATTTGGGTAGACATAACTTAATAGGTAAATTCCCAATGGGTAGACCTAACTTAATAGGTAAATTCCCAATCTTATGTTTTTATGTTTTTTAAGTTTACCCAACCCCAAACGCAATCCCATCGCTTACATATCGCAATAGCGCATAAAGGATAGAAAGAGGGAACTTGGCATAATCATGACATAAAGGTGTTGAAGCCACAAGTATAACATGGTGGCATATGAAATGTACATATGTTCATATACTTGCATATTACATTTTTAGGCCTCAAAAGCATGCATAAAACCAAACTTAGCATATTGGTGATACATGGTGATAAATGACATGTAGAAATGGCCATAAGTTCGCATTTAGCCTCACATGCAAGTTATCATAAGAGATATGATAACTTACATGTTGCCAAAATGCAACCTTTAGCATAAAGCTTGAAGCTTTATGCTCATATACTCAAGATAAGCTTGCATAACATGATAACATGAACAAAATGATCAACCCAAACTTGCATAACATAACTTGCATATCATATGACAAACTTGCATATCAAACTTGCATAACATAACTTGCATATCATATGACAAACTTGCATATCAAACTTGCATATCAAACTTGCATAACATAACTTGCATATCATATGACAAACTTGCATATCAAACTTGCATAACATAACTTGCATATCATTCATTTAACTTTAGAGTTTAAATATGAAAGTAGAAAAGGGCTTACAATGCTTATGAAGACACAAAAATATGACAAAGCCCTTAAGCAATCAAATAAACCCAAAATGCAAGCTCTAATAGAAAAACCCTTGAGCCAAAATGATCAAAACCCTTGCTTTATGATGTAAATATGGAAACTTGACTTGAATGCAAGCTAATGATGCTCATACAAGCTTGAAAACACTTGTATGCATGGAAAATCTCTCATAGAAATAACTTAGAATTTTATGAAGAGAGTGGAGGCCATGAGAGGAATGATTTTGCCATAGTTTAGTTACTTGAATGAATAATGATGATTTAGGGTTAGGTTAGGGGCTTATTTATAGGATTAGGATGTGTTTTAGACCCTTAGATTAACCCTAGGTTAGATTAGGACCATCAGATCTCGGAAGCTTCCAGAAAACAGCCCCAAAACACAGCCAAACTCAAAAATAGTGCATCAGGCCAAACTGGCCGAGCACCCCCTGTCGACACCCAAGTCGACAGGGCTGTCGACTTGGTCCAAGCCAAGTCGACTGCCCAGTCGACAGGCCTGTCGACTAGAGTAGCTAGGCGGGAATTTTCCCACCTGCGCCCAATGGCCCCAATTTCGAAATTTGAACTTGAATTTTAAATCTGTTTTGAACTTTGAATTTTCAGAAAACTTCTTCGGGCCTTAACCGGGTCATACGGACTCCGATTTTCGAAAACTCGGACTCTATTTCGCGTATTTTTCCGAGACGAACGCAATGACATAGCCCGTTTCCCTTGATTCAGATTTATAAATTAAATTCTGCCTCGATTTATGTTATAACAGGTTATTGAAAATACGGGTTGTTACACAAGTCCCATGGCGGCGGCCCGACACCACCCTAGAATGCACAGGTATGCTACTGGTGCCCAGTGCCTTATTTTTCTGCGCCGGAGTGAGTGCACGCCCACACCCCGTTAGAACCTACACTGCTGCACCACCGCCGTCAATTTGACCTCTTACAGTCAGCCCAGTAATCGTGCCCCACCCTGCCTAGTTTCAGGGTATCATGATACCTTATAGGGTTACTGCTGAAAAGGGTCCCCCGCTACTAGGTTTTTCTATTTCTAGCCAACATGCTAAGTTGGTTAAGTGTTTTATAAACCTAACCCCCAATCAGTCTGTTTAGTTTAGCATGTTCCATCTTGATTAAGTATTAATATAATTTACTTAATCCTATCAATCCTGACTCAGCCTTAATTGTCTTATTAAAGCCTTGACCTCTCACATTAGACAGGTATTGTTGTGGCTGCCTGTTGCCGGTTGGGTCCGGGCAGTCTTACGCCACAACTCAGTCTAACCTCGGGTCCTTATTGGGCTCCATGTTTAACCACCCACATTGGATAGGCGTTGTTGTGACTACTGGACAGCCGGGCGGTTCCGGGCAGGTTTACATCACAACTCAATCCAATCTCGGGTTAAACACATCGTATTTTCTATATTTACATATTTTGTCTTTCTTCTTTATTTTCTTATATGTTAATATTTGCGGCCCATTATTCAAAATCAATTTAAGCTAATGGTGTAAGGGTTTACACCAATCATGGGCCCAACCCATTCTTGAATTTGGGCCCCTCTACTTTTATATTTTCATTTATTAATTAATTTGGCCCAACGCTATTTCCCCCGTTTAATACGTTCGTTTATCAAAATATATGTTGGGCTTAGCCTTTTAAGCCCAACTTGGCCACGTGAAAAAGGGGAGGCTTAAAACGTGATTATATACACAAAAAGGGGAATGTGAACGCATGAACTTGCAACATAACGTTGGAACTACAAAATAGAAACTGGTGTACTTGCATTGTGGTAACATATACTTTGGTCATAAAGCATAAGTGACATGAATCAAACCATGTAAACTTGTAGTTAAGTTAAGAATCTAACTAAATTAGATATCATTATTGACACATAGTCTTAACTACAACATAAACCTATATTTTTACTTAGGCATAATGTCAAACATAAGCAAATCATGTTTATAAAGTTACTATATGTTTACAAATGTGCTTACTTTTGTTACTAATACAAAAGTACAGTTCAACTAGAATTATTCCAACTTAATCATGATTTTTAATCTATTCACATAATCATGGCACAAATATACCCAAACATGAAATGATGGTTTTTGATCTATTCATGTAATCATGGCATAAATATTCCTAAACATGAAATCATGGTTTTTACTTTATTCATGCAAACTTGCAATTGGAATGTAAATCTAACCTAGCTATGTGTCACATATATTATCATATAATTCTTGTTAACAATATAGGCCTAACATGTTTTTCAATTAGGCATAATACCAAACATAGCCTAGCCATATTCATAAAATTAACATAAGTTCACAAAGAGGTTTACTTTTGTTTCTAATACAAAAGTATGGTTTTATACATAGATCATGATGCCAATTCCAACATAATTTCATATGAATCATAATACCCCAAATTTGATCCAATTACACACAAAGTGATTTTGTACAAAAATATACATTATGTTGGCATAGTAGCAAAACCACATACTTGCATGAATCTCAATTAAACAACCACAAACATGTAGCTTCAACATGAATTACATACTTGCGAATATCCAATCGTATACTTGCATGAATCTCAAATAAACTACCGAAAACATGTAGTTTTTATCATGAATTACATACTTGCGAATATCCAATCGTTATATCACAACATTCCAAATCGATTAGAATCATAGCAACGCACAAATATGAATTACTATCACCACAAATCAAGTGTAATTCTCATTTTACACAAATCAAACACAGTTATTTATTCTCATCGGAATAGTACTCTACTTACAATCGTGTGACGAATTCTTCAATTCAGGAATCTGAATTCTGGATTTGGAGATGCTATTCCTTTGATGTAGGCGTTGATTTGATTTGTTTAAGTTTAACTTGTAGTTGCTTTATGCTTTAGAGTTTGTCTCCTAATTGTCTCTCAAATTGGTGGCTACTCCTAGTCGTTCCTCAGCAGCATGATGGCCTCGTTCTTATTTTTGAATGAATAGATTAGGTAGAGTCTAGGGTCATTTTTATAGAGTTTATGAATTGATTCGGACCGTCGATGTAGCTTGGGTTAATCGTAGCCATTCATTCGAAAGAGAGACCAATCAGGAGATGACACCTAGCCCTAGTGACAAGGCAAGGCTCGGAAAATCGACCAAACACAGACCTGGCCAGCCAGGATGGGCTGGGTTCGACCTGGCTCTGGAGCCAGGTCGACAGCCCAGTCGACACCCAGGTTGACAGCCCTGTCGACCTGGCTAGCCCAGGTCGACTGCCAAGTCGACCTGGGTGCCTTAGGCGGGAATTTTCCCGCCCTAGCCAATTGGGCCCGATTTTGAATTTTAAACTTTGTTTTTCTGAGCTGTTTTCGTCTGTTTGAATTTTAACCTGAATCCTGAAACTTCCGGAGGCCATATCTTCTTCATACGGACTCCGTTTTTTGAAAACTCGGACTCTATTTCGCGTATTTTTCCGAGACGAACACAATGGCGTATCCCGTTTCCCTTAATTCTTTGATTTTAAATTAGTTATGCTTTAATTTATGAATTTCACTGTTATAGAATACACGGGGTGTTACATTCTCCCCCACTTAAAAGGATTTCGTCCCCGAAATCTTCAAGTTAGGAAGAATGTATATCCTAACATCCAAACATCCATCTACTCATCCATCAAACACGAGCATCCATTGTCCTTAAAAGACTTCTAGTGATTCATGATCATATGCGAAGTGTGTGTGTACATGTACTTATCTAATGCAAAATCAGGCGGTTTACTAATTCAGTTGACCTCCTTAATGCGAATTATGTAAGTGCCATGAATCCATTATGTATGCAAAATTTTCCTATTCATGATTCTACATGAGTGCACAATCATTCATACAAATGCAACATCCATATGATAACACATTAAAGTTCAACCATATACGAATGCAAACATATATGCATATGCAATATGAAGTGACTAAGCCGATCTAAAACCTAGATTGTGTGTGTATATGCAACCACGAGCAACCACTAGCAATCACTTGCAACCACTTGCAACCATCATCCATAACATGTTTCAACTACATGTTTACATCCAAAAAGATTCTACCTATGGTTCTCAAGATAGGATCGAGGAGAGAAATAGGATAAAACAAAGCATCTAGAATAAGTTAACGATGTACCGCCAGAAGGTCCGGTCTGCTTCTCAGGGCAGTCTTTGCTGATGTGTCCAGTCTTCCCTCAATGAAAACATTCACCTTGCTTTCTCTTCCTCTTTCTACAATCCTTGGCTATGTGCCCTTCCGTACCACAGTAATTGCATTTCCTTTTATCACGTGAGTTGTTGTTCTTGCCTCCTTTCTCGGGGTCTACCTTCTTATTCTTAGAATCGTTGGGCTTGACCTCTTTCTTCCCTTGTGAGTTTTCTGCCTCTGTCTCCTTCTTGTCCTTATCTTCCTCGTTCAACAATGCCATTTGCACCAACCTTTCGTACGTAGCTCCCATGGGTATATGGGTCATGGCCAAACTGTGTAATGGCTCATTCAACCCTTTGACAAAGCGGAGAGCCTTCTTGTGCGGGGTGTTGACTAGGTCCAGCCTAAACCTAGCCAGCTCATCGAATTGATTAACATACTCTTTGACTGTCATATTCCCTTGCTTAAGAAATAAGAATTTTTCCAACTGAAGACTCCTTTCAGCTTCTGAGAGAAATTTAGCCTCAAACCTTGCCCTAAAGTCCTACCATGTTTCCATCGATCTTTCTGCATTAGTGACTTCCCACCAGTAGGAAGCCTCACCTTTTAGTAGCCATACTGCCAGTTGTACTTTCTGTCTATCTTCTACCTCAAAGATGATGAATAAGTCCTCGGTTTCTTTCAGCCAATTTCTAGCTGCCACGAAGGACTCAGTTCCATGAAAATCCTTTCCTTCCATAGCTTTAAAATCTTTACATATCTTAGCAAACGTGTTTCCCCGTGGAGGAGGTGGAGGAAGAGGTGCTGCTGCAGCTGGATGATTTCCTGCAGCTGGGGGAGGAGGAACGGTAGGACCTGGCTGAGTGGCCCTTGCTTCTAAGAACCGTCTAAACCAACCAGGTATTGGTACACCCTCTGGCAAGTTAAGTTCTTCGGACATGCTGAAACAAAAAGGATAGATTCAAAACGAAGGATAAGAGATAGTACCTATGGCTTTGGGGGAACTTTGCCTTTTTAAAATAAAATAATATTTTATCTCTTTAAAAAAAAATGCTTCTTTAAATTTCCTTTTTGAAAATAATTTTTCAAAACTTTTTATCTTATCTGGTAAACCAATGCTCTTATACCAAGTGAAACACCCCACCTCCGTTAGGGTCACTCTCAAAGGGAATGCCCTAATTTTGGTGGAGGTTTATAAGTATAAGTCACAGATATACAAGACAGATATAAGAACACATATTTTTGAACAGCGGAAAAGCAACAACTTTTATTTCATTAAAAATACGTGTTACAACAACCATACCATAATTGTCTTACAATACTTCCAAAAAACATAAGATCTTCATAACTGTCTTGATTACATTATTTAAAGAAGCATAAAGAAAACATAAATAGACTGCAAAAGTCCCATAGTTGCTGTCCAAAGCCATAGTCCAAAACGAAAAGATCCAAGCAATACATTCTTTCTCTTCAAGCTGGATATGAAGGCTGGTCAAGCTGCGGTATTCCCTCCCTGTGGACCTGGGGGGGGGGGGCAACGGAAGAAAAGAAGACGAAAGAAAAGTAGAGTCGGACATAAAGCCTGAGTAAGTCTAGGACTATTCAGTCTATGAATAAAGAACTGGGTATGATAAGTATAGACTAGAAATGGGAAAGCACCATATACTTAGTTAAGTTGTCTAGGGTCGAATATACTATCGTACCCCATATTAATCTCTGTACCCGTATAAACTAGTTCCCAACAGGCACCCCATAATCAGGGTGAAGTGATCCATTTCATGATGATCGGCTCCTACTCGCATAGTTACATGTGTCTTACGGCCCCCGATGTTGTAGTTACCTATGCTGGTCCCACCATGGGGTGTATCAAGTCCCATGGCGGCGACCCGACACAACACTAGAATGCACAGGTATGCTACTGGTGCCCAGTGCCTTATTTTTCTGCGCCGGAGTGAGTGCACGCCCACACCCCGTTAGAACCTACACTGCTGCACCACCGCCGTCGATTTGACCTCTTACAGTCAGCCCAGTAATCGTGCCCCACCCTGCATAGTTTCAGGGTATCATGATACCTTATAGGGTTACTGCTGAAAAGGGTCCCCCGCTACTAGGTTTTTCTATTTCTAGCCAACATGCTAAGTTGGTTAAGTGTTTTATAAACCTAACCCCCAATCAGTCTGTTTAGTTTAGCATGTTCCATCTTGATTAAGTATTAATATAATTTACTTAATCCTATCAATCCTGACTCAGCCTTAATTGTCTTATTAAAGCCTTGACCTCTCACATTAGACAGGTATTGTTGTGGCTGCCTGTTGCCGGTTGGGTCCGGGCAATCTTACGCCACAACTCAGTCTAACCTCGGGTCCTTATTGGGCTCCATGTTTAACCACCCACATTGGATAGGTGTTGTTGTGACTACTGGATAGCCGGGCGGTTCCGGGCAGGTTTACATCACAACTCAATCAAACCTCGGGTTAAACACATCGTATTTTCTATATTTACATATTTTGTCTTTCTTCTTTATTTTCTTATATGTAAATATTTGCGGCCCATTATTCAAAATCAATTTAAGCTAATGGTGTAAGGGTTTACACCAATCATGGGCCCAACCCATTCTTCAATTTGGGCCCCTCTACTTTTATATTTTCATTTATTAATTAATTTGGCCCAACGCTATTTCCCCCGTTTAATACGTTCGTTTATCATAATATATGTTGGGCTTAGCCTTTTAAGCCCAACTTGGCCACGTGAAAAAGGGGAGGCTTAAAACGTGATTATATACACAAAAAGGGGAATGTGAACGCATGAACTTGCAACATAACGTTGGAACTACAAAATAGAAACTGGTGTACTTGCATTGTGGTAACATATACTTTGGTCATAAAGCATAAGTGACATGAATCAAACCATGTAAACTTGTAGTTAAGTTAAGAATCTAACTAAATTAGATATCATTATTGACACATAGTCTTAACTACAACATAAACCTATATTTTTACTTAGGCATAATGTCAAACATAAGCAAATCATGTTTATAAAGTTACTATATGTTTGCAAAGGTGCTTACTTTTGTTACTAATACAAAAGTATAGTTCAACTAGAATTATTCCAACTTAATCATGATTTTTAATCTATTCACATAATCATGGCACAAATATACCCAAACATGAAATGATGGTTTTTGATCTATTCATGTAATCATGGCATAAATATTCCTAAACATGAAATCATATTTTTTACTTTATTCATGCAAACTTGCAATTGGAATGTAAATCTAACTTAGCTATGTGTCACATATATTATCATATAATTCTTGTTAACAATATAGGCCTAACATGTTTTTCAATTAGGCATAATACCAAACATAGCCTAGTCATATTCATAAAATCAACATAAGTTCACAAAGAGGTTTACTTTTGTTTCTAATACAAAAGTATGGTTTTATACATAGATCATGATGCCAATTCCAACATAATTTCATATGAATCATAATACCCCAAATTTGATCCAATTACACACAAAGTGATTTTGTACAAAAATATACATTATGTTGGCATATTAGCAAAATCACATACTTGCATGAATCTCAATTAAACAACCACAAACATGTAGCTTCAACATGAATTACATACTTGCGAATATCCAATCGTATACTTGCATGAATCTCAAATAAACTACCGCAAACATGTAGTTTTTATCGTGAATTACATACTTGCGAATATCCAATCGTTATATCACAACATTCCAAATCGATTAGAATCATAGCAACGCACAAATATGAATTACTATCACCACAAATCAAGTGTAATTCTCATTTTACACAAATCAAACACAGTTATTTATTCTCATCGGAATAGTACTCTACTTACAATCGTGTGACGAATTCTTCAATTCATGAATCTGAATTCTGGATTTGGAGATGCTATTCCTTTGATGTAGGCGTTGATTTGATTTGTTTAAGTTTAACTTGTAGTTGCTTTATGCTTTAGAGTTTGTCTCCTAATTGACTCTCAAATTGGTGGCTACTCCTAGTCGTTACTCAGCAGCATGATGGCCTCGTTCTTATTTTTGAATGAATAGATTAGGTAGAGTCTAGGGTCATTTTTATAGAGTTTATGAATTGATTCGGACCGTCGATGTAGCTTGGGTTAATCGTAGCCATTCATTCGAAAGAGAGACCAATCAGGAGCTGACACCTAGCCCTAGTGACAAGGCAAGGCTCGGAAAATCGACCAAACACAGACCTGGCCAGCCAGGATGGGCTGGGTTCGACCTGGCTCTGGAGCCAGGTCGACAGCCCAGTCGACACCCAGGTCGACAGCCCTGTCGACCTGGCTAGCGCAGGTCGACTACCAAGTCGACCTGGGTGCCTTAGGCGGGAATTTTCCCGCCCTGGCCAATTGGGCCCGATTTTGAATTTTAAACTTTGTTTTTCTGAGCTGTTTTCGTCTGTTTGAATTTTAACCTGAATTCTGAAACTTCCGGAGGCCATATCTTCTTCATACGGACTCCGTTTTTCGAAAACTCGGACTCTATTTCGCGTATTTTTCCGAGACGAACACAATGTCGTATCCCGCTTCCCTTAATTCTTTGATTTGAAATTAGTTATGCTTTAATTTATGAATTTCACTGTTATAGAATACACGGGGTGTTACATCCCCGGTCTAGTGAAGGCCCACGCCATTCACACATTAATCAAATCTATTCCATTTCACCAAACAATTCAATTCAAACCAAATAACTAACCAACTACACAACCAAACAATTTAACAAACAAGCCATCCATGGTCTGTGGATGACGGGTGTCAGGTGCTACTAAACACCGTCTGCAACCTAGTATGTATATATATATATATATATATATATATATATATATAACTAGAAAAAGAAGTTTAGAGTGAGAAGTTCTCACCAATAGCTATCCAATATCTCGACTCTTCTTTTGCTGAAACCTTCGTCGTTCTCGCCTTTTCGTCATCTTTGTTGCTCGAAGTCACTATATATATAAAAATCGAATTTTTACTTTGCTATTCAATATATAAAAATCGAATTTTTACTTTGCTATTCAATATATAAAAATCGAATTTTTACTTCGCTGTTCAATATGAAAAAAACCCAATTTTTACTTTGATGTTCAATATATAAAAATCATATTTTTACTTCGATATTACATATAAAGATTTCGCCTTTCCTATTTTTAAAATCTAATCTTTTCTATTTTAAAAATCTCGTCTTTTCATATATAAAAATATCGTCCTTTAAAAATCTAATCTTTATTTCTCTACACATATAAAGATGCTATTTTTAATATTCCTATCATGTAAAAATTATATTTTTACTTCTCTACATAAACAAAAATCATATTTTTACATCTTTTATATAGTAAAGATTATATTTTTAATACTTTAAAAATATAAAAATCATATTTTTAATTGAATAAAAATCTTTTCTACCTCTTCCTTCTATAAAAATCATATTTTTATAAATAAAAATATAATCTTTTCAAATTTAAAAAATCAAATCTTTATATATACTTTATTTTCAGATTTGATAAATGCTAATTTATATAAAAAAACTGATTTTATAAATAAAAATATAATATAATCAAAACTTACAGTGATCTTTTGCAGAGAGATGGGGGGGAACTTCGAACTGTAGAGGAGGATGGGGGCGCGCATCGCCTGAGGTGGAGGAAGGAGGTGCTGGAGGCGAGGGAGCGGTGGTCGTGGGGCCCTCCGGCGCGACGGTTCTTTTATGCAGAAGAAGGAGGAGATGGAGGCGAGAGAGGGAGGAAGCAGGGGGTGTCGGAGGGGGAGGTCGAGCGTGGGGGGGGGGGGGGGGGGGAGAACGGCGCTTGGCGTGGCGGTGCGAACGATGGGGGGGGGGGGGGGGCTGTCGATCACGCCCCCTTCCTTAATTTTTTTTTCTTTCTGAATGATTTTTGAACCGGGGGGGGGGGGGGCAGAGATAAAGGAAGAGGGGTTTTTTTTTAATTTTTAATTTCTTTATTATTTTATTTTGCAAAGAGTTGACTTTTACATACAACCTCAAAACGAGGCCCACCGCCTGTCGCCCATTGCGTTTTACCCCCATTCCGAACACAATGGGATATGTATCACAAGCTGATTCGATCGTTTCCATAAAAATCAACGTATAACTCTATATATTGAATTTGAACGCGCATTTCAATTTGCTGGGGTCACATACTAACTCTAAAAATTCCAAAAAAATATTTTCTAGCTTCGTTTTGACGATACGGTCCTAACAAAACTAGTTTCGTCGAATTCTGAGACCGTTTGAAAAATGGCCAATTTCCAATCGATTAAAATCAACTGAAACTGGTCAAACGTGTTTTCCTTTGCCACGCTCACATATTGATTCAGAAAATTATGAAATTTGAAACCTAGCAATAATTTGACATCATGGATCCAACAAAAGTGGTTTCGTCGAAATCCGAGGTCGTTTGCAAAATTCCCATTTTTAAGGGCCTGAATTCCATAGCGATTATTCAGAATTTTCAACTGGACATATCTTTTGATTCCCGCTATGAAATCTTGATTTGTCAGATTCATTGGAAAGATATCATCAATTAGATCCTAATGTTTTTGGTTTCACTAAAATCCGGATTGTTTTGCACCCGGTACATCCAATTGAAGTTTGAAATCGAATTATCGAACTACCGCGCCATTTTCAATTCTATTTATAATTATATATAATTATTTATATTCTAACGACGACGTATATAATATATACGTCGAATTATATTCAAAATAAATTTTCCCATCGATATTATTTAAAATAATCTATTTTAAATATGCAAAATTCGCTAAAATTGCAAAAATAAAAATTTTAAACTGGCCCAGATTTTCGGGTTATTACACAAAAGGACCGGGGAGCGTGTGTTCAGGAAATGCCAATCCATTAAGCGTTAACGTATGGACCGGCCCTGCAGGATCCAAGGGTTGGACAGAGTACCAATCCTGGGGCATTTGCTAGAGTGTCTCGAATCGGTAAGGATCTCCTCCCTAGCCTTGACTCAGATGGAAACCCAAATTTCCAATACGACATCACGCGGTTTTGATTGTATACCTATATATGGCGACATAGTGGGATGGGGCACTCATGCCGTCTAGGATTAATACATTTACTTTGATGTATTTCAAATTGGTTGCACACTATTATTATATAATACCGTGTTTATCGTATCAAGCATCTTTTGATCATTATAAGGTAAAACCCTATCCTCCGGTTTGCGTTGCATCGTGTGATGGGACTTGGGTCTTATAATGGTTTCATTTTTCAGAAAAAGCATTGCGTTATTTTGACGATTTACTTTAGTCATGCACTGGCAATCCAATGGAGTAAACCCGTTCCGCGTTAGCGGCGTGGTCCTGTGATTAGCCTTATTATTAATTAAGATTAGTTTAAGAATTCTCACACCAGTCCCACGACTGACCTGTAGTTTGTTTCACTTTGCAAACTCGAGTGCCCTCTTTCCACACGGGCAGTCGAGTAGCTTATTTGACAGATATATAAAACAAGATCCTGGATTGAAGACTGAAGCGGTGGCCATAATGTTGATAGCCTTCCATTGAGATTAGTTCCGCTGCAATGTATTCATTTATTGTAATTTATTCTTCCACTGTAATTATATTCCAATGTACTCTGATATGTATATTCTGTACTCTGATGTAACATTTATTATAGAATTATAAAAGTCTTCTGTTGTTGTTTTAATATGTTGTATTCCCAAAGTTAAAGTATTCGTAGGTTTCCACTTTTTGGGTCAGACCTGTGTGGTTTATGGTCGATCCAAGGGGCGGGAATTTGCGGGTATTTACAAATTAGATTGAAAAGATCGAGAATGTAGTATCACCAGTTTTGCTCCAAAGCGATAGTTAAATCTTTAATTAGATTTGAACGTGAAATGGTAATTAATATTTATCGATAACACTGTGGTGCTAGATATGGAGTATTACCAGTTTTGTGCCATGGAATGAATAGGTTGGGATTGGGAAATAAAATAAATAATTACTTCGGTGTGGTTCGCTAATCCCGACTAGTTTGGAAAACTTTAACATTGTTTGAAAAGATATCCAAAGGAAAATTAAAGAATAAATTTAGAAGAATTTATCTTTGATAAAATTAATAGGAAACTTTCCCCAAGAATGTGAAAATTGAATAAAAGAATATTAGGAATTGGAATGAGGCGTATGTTGTGTTTGTGTAACACGTGTTTATTATATACGCGGGTTATTCGGAAAGGCCCAGTTTATACCCATTCTGAATAACCGATTCGACGATAAGTCGAAGATGAAGATGGTGGTTGAAGACTGGAAGTCTTCACATTGTTTGGATGATTATTGATGATCTTGATTGGGCTGTACACCCAAGAGGAGGGAATCAGTCGGTGATCGTTCAGATGTACTTGGAGATCGATGGATATGCGAGGAAAGTGCGTCCGGTTTCGTTCAAGACCCAGAAAGAACTTGTAAATGGACTGTGTGTCTGACATTGGATTTTATTTTTTGTTGATTGATCTCTATTAATTATACATCTGTTTGGCGGCGGAGAATTTATTCTCTTGCTTAACGCTCTTCTCTGAGACGTACGAGCTCAGAGGTTGCATATCGATGGACATCAGTCGCATAGAGTGAATTGCTTGTGTGGAATGCCTAAATGGCAGATGATCAAGGCTTCTATTGAAAAGCAAAGTCTTGTGGTTGATGATCAAAGCACGACCTATGTGGCACAACTTTGTGTATAACGTGAATTCGTGAGCCTCACACCTTGGTATGAGTCAGAAACGGGATACGGACCGTTGGGAGAACACGACGTTTCTTTCTAGCTATGGGTGATGTCAGTGACCTACTAGCCCTGACATTTATTTACTTTTTACCTATTTGGTTATTGGAATGCGAGGTGCCTCGAATATATGGTCGATAACTGGCACTATGTGATCCGACGTACAGACCATTATATAGGTCCGATAGGACTGGGAAACGTGTGTTCAGGAATTGCCAATCCTCAAAAGTAAGAGAGGACCGGCCCAACCGATTCCAAGGATCGCTGTGTGTGGTCCTGAGACATTTGCTAGAGTGTCTCGAATGGAGAGGAGCTTGCCCCTTGCCTCGACTCATGACGGAAATCCAATTTCCAATACGTGACTTTGTGGGTTTACTTGTAGAACCTAGTATGGCGACATAGTAGATGGTAGCTATGCCGTCTATGATTGATACTTATGATTGAAATTGTTTTGACACTATACACTTATAGTAATATCAAAATAATATATTTTTAAATGTATCAAGCATTCTTGGGTTGTTATAAGGTAAAACCCTATCCTCCGGCTTGTGTAGCATTGTGTGATGGGACCTGGGTCTTATAATAGGTTCATTTTTCTTTATTTAGCGTTGCGCCATTTGTTTTATGCACTGGTATTCTTTGGAGGAAACTCGTTCCGTGTTATACGGCGTGGTCCCTTGATTTACCTAACTTTAAAAATAAAGATTAATAACTGTTTTAGTTCTCACTCCAGTTACATGACTGACCTGGAGTTTATTGTATTAACCTAAACTCCGGGTGCTCTTATTTTCGACACGGGCAGCTAGTAGTTGGGTTTTGCAGATTTATATTCACAGGATCCTGGTTTACAGCTAGAACGATACTCAGAAAGCTCTGTATCCGTGTGTTTCTTTCAGTTGTGTGTTGTATTATTTTTCCGCTGTTATGTATTTAAATGTATTTTAAATCTCTGATATTTGTCAAATGTGTATTATTTATTCATACTCTGTATATTCTTGTATTCTGATGGAATTGTTGTAATAAACAATGAAATGTTCTTCTGTTTGTGTTCTGATTCATCTTGTCCTCAAAGTAATTCGTTCTTTCTCTTCTCTTCGGAGACCGGGGAAGTTCGGGTCGCTTCATTTGGTATCAGAGCTTTGGTTTACAGAGCTCGAGAACAAGACACATTAGAACCATATGAAAGAATTCATCAGAAATTGGATTAGTAATATCCAATGAGAATGACTCGTTAGAGATTGGATCAGTAGTATCCTAGAACGAGTGTGAAAAGTATATATTTCAAATGAAAACAATATTGTTTTTAAAATTTAAACCATTTTATACGTATGTGAATATTTTATTTGTATTAAATTTGGACAATCGAGTATATAAAGATTTTGCATATACGCGTCATGCACGTATATTCGAAATTTTAATATACTGGATTGATATAGGATCACACTATAGTCGCTCGGACCTGATTCTGATGATTGACGTGTCATCATCAGTAATTATTTTCGTGTTTCGAAAGTGAGACGTCAATATATTTCCATTAGACTAGTGTGAGAACCAAAACTAGATAGGTTTATTATTGTGATTTGACATCAAAAATATGTTTTTCTGTATATGTAACAAAAATTATGAATTTGAAATGTTAATTCACTAATTGATTGATGGTTGTGTTGTTTGGTTATTAGTTAGATATTTTTAAACCATTTATGCCAAATTGAACTGAATATTGAACTGTATTGAAAAATGATTACAATTGGCTGTATAGGCATATATGTACATGTATGTCTATTGAACATGTCATAGCAAGGAGGCTAGAGCAGAAGAATAAAATTGTTTGCCCGACAAATAGGTACATGTTTACTAATTTATTGGGTTTGGATGATTTTATGAGCCGATTGGCTAGCCGCCTGGCTGTTTCTTATCAATTTTGGATTGATGAGGGCCATGGGAGGCTATTTGAAATATCCCGAAGTCCCCGGTGCAGGGGAGGTTATGGCGAAATTTTTCGAAAATTTAGGGTGTTAGCCAAATTTTTGAAAAATTTGAAAAGTTCTTGGAAACTGAAAAGTTGAAGAACTTAAGCCGTAAAGGAAATAATGGAAGTTGAGTTGATTAGTTAAACAACTTTCAGCTTCGTTCCTTTTCGGGGACGAAAAGTTTTAACTGGGGGAGATTGTAACAACCCGGAAAATATGAGGCAGTTTAAAATTTTTATTTTGGCAATTTTAATGAATTTTGAATATTTAAAATGAATTATTTTAAATAATGACGACGAGAAATTTATTTTGAATAGGATTAGAATGTAGATATTTATTTGAATCCATGCTAGAATATGAATATTTATTTTTAATTATAAAAGGAATTGAAAATGGCGCGGTATTCAAAAATTCGATTTCAAACATCAAATGAATGTATAGGATTCAAAATAAACCGTATTTTGGCGAAACTAAAAATATTTGAATCTAATTGAGAATATTTTTCCAACGAATCCGAAAAATCAAAATTTCATAGCGGGAATCAAAAGTTACATCCAGTTGAAAATTCTAAATGGTCGCTATGGAATTCTGGCCCTTAAAAATGGAAATTTTGCAAATGACCTCGGTTTTCGACGAAACCACTTTTGTTGGATCCATGATATCAAATTATTGCTAGGTTTCAAAATTTGCAATTTTCTGAATCAATATGTGAGCATGGCGAAGCTAAACTTGTTTTAACAGTTTCAGTGAATTTTGATCGACCAGAAAATGGCCATTTTTCAAACGGTTTCAGAATTCGACGAATTTAGTTTAGTTAGGACCGTATCATCAATACAAAGCTAGAAATAATTTTTCTATAATTTTTAGAGTCCGTTTGTGGCCCCGGTAAATTGAAATGTGCGTTTGAATTTAAAATATAAGGATTTATATTTTAAATTTACCGGAAACCGACTGTAACAGTCGAACTGGCTTACGATACATATCCCATTGTGTTCGGAATGAGGGTAATTAGCTAGGGGCGACAGTCGGTGGGTTCGATTTCTAGTTGAAAATAAAAAGTTTCTTCTAGAATTTAAAATAATTAAATATATATATTAAATTATACAATCTCCTACCTCCCACCCCCTTCTCTTTTATTCAAAGTCCACGCTCAGAAAATTAAAAAAATAAACAAACAAACACGATCCCGAATCGAGATCGACGAAGGCCGCTCCCCCACGCGCGCCACGACTGGAGCGCGCCACCGCCGCCTGAATCCGCCCCCCCTCATGGCGCGACTCCAGCCTTCCCCCCTCCCCCCGAACCCATTTAACTACCGCCGAGACCACTGAGCTACCCCTCCCTCATCCGCAATGCAGCTCCGCCACCACCTCCTACCTCCGGCGAACGCTGGTAGACCACACCCTCCTTTTCTTCTTCACTGAAAGAAACCTATAAGTCTTTTCTTTTATTTTATTATTTAACGTAATTAGCTTTTAGAAATTTTTAACAACAAAAAGGATAAATTTTTAACGTTAAAAAGTTTAGATTTTCAACGGTAAAAAGTTTAGATTTTTAACTTTAAATTTAGATTTTTATTCATGTAAAAATATGATTTATTATATGTGATATTAGCAAAGAAAGGTCGGATTTTTATACGTGATATTAGCAAAGAAAGGTTGGATTTTTATATGTGATATTAGCAAAGAAAGGTCGGATTTATTATATGTGATATTAGCAAAGAAAGGTCAGATTTTTATATATGATATTAGCAAAGAAAGGTTGCATTTTTAATGAAGTAAAGATTGATTTTTAGCGATGTAAAAATATAATTTTTAGCGTCATAAAAATATGATTTTTATGTACATGTAGCGGTATAAAAATAGAATTTTTATCTATATAATAGCGGTATAAAAATGTGATTTTTATATACATAGCGATAATAAAAATATGATTTTTACTTAGGTAGAGTATTAAAATTTTGGTTTTTATTAAGGTAAAGTAATAAAAATATAATTTTTATATAGGTATGATAATAAAAATTCGATCTTTATATAAGAAGTAGAAATATAAAAATATAATTTTTATGTAGAAAGAAGCGTTGTAAATATATGAAATGAAATAAAAATCTGAACTTTATTTTTATTGTGAAGTAGAGAGAATATAAAAATGTGATTTTTATTTATGTAGCAAACACAGACGACGAAAGTGACAAAAGGCGAGCACGATGAAGGTTTCCTACATATGAAGAGTCGTGGTATTGGATTAGCTAGTCGGTGAGAACTTCTCACTTTAAATCTTGTTTTCTAGTTAAAATATATACTAGGATGCAAATAGTGCTTAGCAGCACCCGACACCCGTCGTCCACAGACCATGGACGACTTGTATGCTTATTTGATGTGTTGTGAAGTTTGTTTGTGATGTTGATGTGAAATGGAAAATAAAATATTCATGTGTTTAAATAAATTAATTATCGTTAAAAATATAATTCTTAACGTGAATGTGAATAAAATAAATATTCATTTACAAACCGGACGATTTATTTATGTACACCTATTTGAAGGACATTGATTGGGACGATAAATTTTACACGTCGCCCAACTGCATAAATAATATTAAGTTTTTGTGGATTGAAACCCCACACGGGTGTTGGGATGATATTTGACGTACACTAATCCCAATTGTTTAGTGGTATGTCGATCGTTTGATTGACAGACTGTATGAACGTTAATTAGTTATATTTAATGCTTATGCAGTTGTGTGGTGCACTCTGGATGATGGTTGATTATTTATCGTTGCTATTATAACATGTGTTGTATGGAATCCATATAATTAACATTATATGGTAACTGATTGGGCCTCATTCCAATTAGGAAAATAAAGAATATTACAAAATAAAGATTCATGTGTTGAATAGAATAAATAGTTATGTGTTGACGATGCTCATGTGTTGAGAATATTCATGTGTTGAAAATATTCATGTGTTGAGTAAAATATTTTAAACAATAAAATTTACATCTTTACAATAATTTATAAAATATATTAAATAGAATAAATAGTCATGTGTTGACGATACTCATGTGTTGAAAGAAACATAGATTCATGTGTTGAATATAATAAATATTCATTTGTTGAATAGAATAACGAATTTATTGAAGTATATAAAGCCGTGTTGATTAGAGATGCGCCAATTTGACGCGAACGATATTTATATCAATTATATTCGTTTTTATAATGAATATAGAAAAGGAAGTGATTTCAAAATATAACGTTTTGAAAATATTATCATTTGTATATCGATGGTGTGGAATATTCAATTTTGCTTTGAAATTGAATATGAAGTTGAAATTGTTTTGAAAACGAATTTAAATGGTTTATAAAATACGTTTTGAATTGAAATCGACGAAATATATATTATATATATTAAATGGCCTGAATAGAATGCGCCGCGCCGTGGCAGTTTGCGAATTTCGACCATTGACTTCGAATTGACGTTACGGGAGATCCGACCATCGGATTCTCCTGAAACTGGAACCGTTGGATTCGTATCGAAAAGAGCTTTCCAATGAATATTAGAAATTTGAAATCTAATAGTTGGATTTGGAATTATGTCCGAATAATGTTTAGAAAAGGTCGCTGTAAGTGCAGTACAGTGGCCGTTATTGAAAACCGACTGTACGGGCCTTGATAAAATTATTAAAAATACTAATAATTTGTGTAAAATCATAATATATGAATTGGAAAGAATTGGGATGAAAAATTCCACATTTGCAAGGATAAAAATATTTTTTTATCGAAATGAACTAGTTTATAACTAGAATTAAAATCCAATTATTTTTAAATAAATAAAATGGATTGAAAGCGGTTTTAAAAATAATCACAATCTCCAATACGTGAATTGGAATGGATTGGAATCGAAATTATCTTCGAAATATTTCGATGTTGGTTTTCGTGACTATACAGATATGGTTATGGAAATTTGGAAGATATATTTATATCGTTATCTCCAATACGATATTTGTTGGTCGTAGAATTTGATATTGAATATAAGCCGATATATTTTCTATTCAGAGCCTTGTATTTAATATCAAAACGTGATTTGAGTTTGTCGTGAATTGTGTCTTCATTAACACTGTTCTTAAACCCAGTTGAGAAAAAGATTAAATCTTTCTATTTAAATTTAATGAAGTGTACCAATTAAATAATATTAATTGGAATTGAATTTAAATTGGTTCTGGGTTTATCGTGAATCGTGTTTTAGGCGACATTGGTTCTTTAACCCAATTAAAGACAGGATAGTGATTTTTGAGAAGATTAAAACTAAGTGGAGTTAAAATGAATCTTTAATTAGATTGAAAAGATCGAGAATGGAGTATCACCAGTTTTGCTCCAAAGCGATAATTAAATCTTTAATTAGATTTGAGCGTGAAATGGTAATTAATATTTACCGATAACACCGTGGTGTTAGATATGGAGTATTACCAGTTTTGCTTCGTGGGATGAATAGGTTGGGATTGGGAAACAAAATAAATAATTACTTCGGTGTGGTTCGCTAATCCTGACTAGTTTGGAAAACCTTAACATGGTTTGAAATGATATCCAAAGGAAGATTAAAGAATAAATTTAGAAGAATTTATCTTTGATAAAATTAATGGGAACCTTTCCCCAAGAATGTGAAAAATGAATAAAAGAATATTTTGAATTGGAATGGGGCATATGTTGTTTTTGTGTAACACGTGTTTATTATATATGCGGGTTATTCGAAAAGGCCGGGTTTATACACATTCTGAATAACCAATTCGACGATAAGTCGAAGATGAAGACGGTGGTTGAAGACTGGAAGTCTTCACATCGTTTGAATGATTATTGATGATCTTGATTGGGCTGTACACCCAAGAGGAGGGAATCAGTCGGTGATCATCCAGACGTACTTGGAGATCGATGGATATGCGAGGAAAGTGCCTCCGGTTTCGTTCAAGACCCAGAACGAACTTGTAAATTGACTATGTGTCTGACACTGGATTTCATTCTGTGTTGATTGATCTCTATTAAATATACATCTATTTGGTGGCGGATAATTTATTCTCTTGCTTAATGCCCTTCTCTGAGATGTACGAGCTCAGAGGTTGTATGTCGATGGACATCAGTCGCATGGAGCGAATTGCCTGTGTGTTATGCCTAAGTGGCATATGATCAAGGCTTCTGTTGAAAAGAAAAGTCTTGTGGTTGATTATCAAAGCACGGTCTGTGTAGCATAGCTTTGTATGTAGCGTGAATTCGCGAACCTCACACCTCGGTATGAGTCAGAAACGGGATACGGACCGTTGGGAGAACACGACGTTTCTTTCTAGCTATGGGTGATGTCAGTGACCTACCAGCCCTGACATTTATATACTTTTTACCTATGTGGTTGTTGGAATGAGAGGCGCCTCGAATATATAGTCGATAACTGGCACTATGTGAGCCGACGTACAGACCATTATATAGGTCCGATAGGACCGGGAAACGTGTGTTCAGGAATTGCCAATCCTCAAAAGTAAGAGAGGACCGCCTATTCCAAGGATCTCTGTGTGTGGTCCTGAGACATTTGCTAGAGTGTCTCGAATGGAGAGGAGCTTGCCCCTTGCCTCGGCTCATGACGGAAATCCAATTTCCAATACGTGACTTTGCGGTTTTATTTGTAGAACCTAGTATGGCGACATAGTAGATGGTAGCTGTGCCGTCTATGATTGATACTTATGATTGAAATTGTTTTGACACTATACACTTATAGTAATATCAAAATAATCTGTTTTTAAACGTATTAAGCATTCTTTGGCTGTTATAAGGTAAAACCTTATCCTCCGGCTTGCGTTGCATTATGTGATGGGACCTGGGTCGTACAATAGCTTCATTTTTCTTTGTTTAGCATTGCGCTGTTTGTTTTATGCACTGGTATTCTTGGGAGGAAACCCATTCCGTGTTATACGGCGTGGTCCCTTGATTTACCTAACTTTAAAAATAAAGATTAATAACTGTTTTAGTTCTCACACCAGTCACATGACTGATCTGGAGTTTATTGTTTTAACCTAAACTCTGGGTGCCCTTATTTTCGACATGGGCAGCTAATAGTTGGGTTTTGCAGATTTATATTTACTGGATCCTGGTTTACAGCTGGAACGATACTCGAAAAGCTCTGTATCCGTGTATTTCTTTTAGTTGTGTGTTGTGTTATTTTTCCGCTGCTATGTATTTAAATGTAATTTAAATCTCTGATATTTGTCAAATGTGTAATATTTATTCATACGCTGTATATTCTTGTATTCTGATGGAATTGTTGTAATAAACAATGAAATGTTCTTCTGTTTGTGTTCTGATTCGTCTTGTCCTCAAAGTAATTCATTCTTTCTCTTCTCTTCGGAGACAGGGGAAGTTCGGGTCGCTTCATATCCTAACTTACAAGAGTGATTTTTGTTTAGTCCTCCAGTATAAAAGACTCTCACTATAAGTTCTATTGTGATTATAATATTAGAAAAATTATGAGTCCTTGGCTACTATGTAAGGTTATTGTTATGCTGGATACATAAGGTTTTCGTTCATGTCTGAACTGCTACGGACAAGATAAGAGTACGGTCGTGTCCAGTAAGGTACCACGATCCCAAAAATATAATAATGTCGGTAGTTTAACTTTTATTATATAACCCCAAAATATTGATATAGGGTGCAAATTACTCCAAATAAAAAGTTGCATATTTAATTAATTAAGAATAACAGTAAAATTCTAAAAATTAAATTATAACTACGCCTCAAAAGAATCTTGTCCAAATTCGTAACCAATCTCTAGTTATATTAACTAAACCGTTATGGTCCATAAACGATTCTACAGCGACTATTTAAATATTTGATTTGCATATAAAACAAAATCTACAATATGAAAACTAGATTTTTTTTTCTCTTCCATTAGAAAAATATAATCAAATAGATCCGAACGTTTCTTGTTTCAAAGAAATCCGACTTATTTTGGATCTTGTATATTCAATTGATGTTGAAAACGAAATATTACGAACTACCGCAACGTTATGAGCTCGATTATAATTATATTATAAAATATATGTTAAAAACTTTGTTTAATTAAATAAATTCCTTATAAAAATTATTTTATATTACCAATACAAAATTTAAAACCAATTTAAATGTTTTAAATTAAGAGTGAAAAATCTGGGTCGTTATAGTAAACGTATACTATTTATGGAATTTGGAAGATATTATCATCATATCGTTATTCCACTTGTAATATTCGTTGAGTATGAGAACTGATATCAAATATAAGTAGATACAATTTCTATGTATGTTCAATATTGATTGATTCACTTTTCGTCGTGAATGAGTATCTTCAATAATATCATTCTTGAAACCTGATGAGATTGAATTGTGGAAATTCATGTCGTAATTGGGAATTTAATCAATTCTTTGATTTAAGAAAATTAAGAGTAAGAAATTTGGGAAGTACAATAATATTTTAATTAAGATTAAATAATCGAATGTTGAAAAACCATTTTAATAGAAACTATGGTTAGAATGATTGAAATATGGACTAAGGGTTTTTAAAAGAAACTGGGTTTGGATAACGAGTTATGAATGGAAAGTTAATTGAGGTTTTGAGGTCGGATTATCTTTGATTAAAAGGTGTATTTTAGAGGAGAAAAGTTAAAATTGGATTCTTTTCAAGACAATTTGAGAATGGGTTTAAGAAATTTAATTAAACAAATCCAAGATGAAGGAGATTTGGTTGAAAGCCTGTGTGATCCATAATTGTGTTGTTTTAAAATACGCTTGTTACTTGGAAAGAACGAGATCAGACGTATTTCCGAAACCCATTCCAAGTAATAACACGATGTTATGGAGCAGTTGAAGATCTGGAAAACGACTAGTGAACACCAAGAACCTTCGGATTATTTGGATTTATTTCTAATGTCTCGAACTAGGCCGTACATCCAATACGAGGTTATAAGTGGCATGAGGTCTGGATATATTTGGAGATTTTCGGATTGTTGTTTCGTTCAGACTTAGAACGGATTTGTATGGATTGTTTGTCTAACATTGTAATGACTGCGTAACACTGATTTGTTAATATATATCTCCTTGGTGGAGGAGAATCTATTCTCTTAGCTTAACACCCTTCTCTAAGACGTATGAGCTTAGGGGTTATATTTTAAAAATCAGTGATGCGTTGTGAATGGACAATGTGGCATACTTAAGTTATGTGATGATCCATTGATGATCAAGACATGGCTTATTTAAGCGTAGATTTGTGTGTATTGTGACCTCAGCAAGCATCACACCCTGGTAAATGGCCAAAGTAGGAAGAAATGTAGCATGGTTATAGGGTGTTGTCTCCTTCTAGATAAAAGGTGTACCAATGTATGGAGACTAGGTATTAACCTATGTGGAAAAACATCTACTTTTGTGGTTGTTGTTGGCATGTGCTCGAAAAGGTTGGTAATGACCGGGAGACAACATACTTAGGCGTACTCTAAGTTACTTAGTTATAGAGGTAAGCCGACCTTGTGTTGGTATGAGGAGCATCAGTTGATCCTCGGACATCCCTTTAGAGTTGTTCAAAATTCGGGTTTGGTAAGGTAATTCCTTTGCATGGTCATTATTGGAAACCCGGTCTCCACTATGATCCCGTATAGTTTTAGTCGTGTACTATATGTCGGTATAGCATATGGTACCTATGCTAGCTATTTTAATACATTTACTTTCAAAAGGTTTTCACACTGTGCACTAATAATAATATGAAAAAGGATTTTCACGTATCAAACGCAATTTTGACTACATAAGGAGAAAGCTCGCCCAAGTGTGCGTTTGCATGGTGTGTGTGCCACGAGACCTTAGGTTAGTTTTATTTTTCAAAAAGTCATTGCGAATTTTTACGCACTAGTATTCACATGGAGTAAACCCGTACCACGCTAGTGGCGTGGTCCAGTGAATTACCTAACTTTAAAATAAACCCTAAAAACAACTGTTTTGAGTTCTCACACCAGCCCCATGACTGACCAGGAGTTTATTGCTCCCACATCTAAAATCTAGGTACTTATAATTTTTGCATGGACGACTAATGGTTTGGTTTACAGGTTTAGTATTCAGAGATGTATTCAAGATGGAGCTAGAGTTATGCTTTGGATTTTACTTCTTCCGTTGAAGGCATATTTTTATTTCTTTCCGCCGAGCTTATGTCATACTCTAATATTCCTTATAACTCTCATGTAATATCATTGTAATAAAATTAAAATTTCTGTTATTTTTGTGCAAATATGCAAGTGCTCATACAAATTCGTTTTTATGAACGGTTTAAATTGGCTCAATTACCAGTGAGAATCGGGCAAAAAGGCGAGTTGTTTTGTAACGGCCTACATTTTTGACCGCTTTAAGTCGGTAATTAAACCAACTCAAACCATTCACAAAGCCATATTGTCAGGGGTAATAACACATTAGACCAAAAAAAAAATGAACTTTTAACAATCCGCCTTTTTGCCCAGTTCTCGTCGATAATTAAACCAACTTAAACTATTCAAAAAGACGGATTGTTATGGGTACCTACATATTTGCACAAAAATAAAAACTTTTCATTTCAATAGTATTATATTAGAGTTACAAGGAATATCAGAGAATAACATAAGCTCAGCAGAAAGAAATATAAATTCATCTTCAGTAGAAGAAATAAACTCCAAAACATAACTCTAGCTCCAAATCTAAATCCAACTCTGAAGCTTCAACCTGGAAACCAAACTACTAGTTGCACATGCAAAAATTATGGGCACTCGGAGTTTAGGTGTGGGAACAATAAACTTCAGATTAGTCATGCGACTGGTGTGAGAACTCAGAAATAGCTGTTTAGGTTTTATTTTAAAGTTAGGTAATTCACTGGACCACGCTGTTAAGGCCGAACGGGTTGTTGAATATATGATTTTTTGTTTGATGATAACAAATAGACTTTTACTGATGTGTTTGATGGTGAAATAATTAGTATTATTGGTTGCTGATGCTTTACACAAAATACAGGAAATTTACACAAGTTTTTGTCTTCCAATAATATATTTTTATTCCACAAAACAATTACACACTCTCACTTATTACATTTTCCTTTGGTTCAAAATCACAATTACAAATAAATTCAGTTCAAATGTCTTCACTACATATACATCCCTTCTTGCTGGATTAATCTTGTTGTGCTCACTCTAACTGTCTCAAGCTCCTAGTGCATCATCCTGAAGCCTGTCACAAAAGAAGATACACACAGTACGCTGGAACTAAAATAAACACTGGACAAATAAAATTTTACTGTTTGATTGATTCTTTATTTGTCTCAGTTTTCTGGTGTGTTTCTCATCATTTTTCTGACTTGATCTGATTTGTTAATCCGACTGTGTCTAGACAGTTTATATATATATAGTACAGGGACAGAAAAAGAGTCTGATGGCTGCATGTACACACGTGCATGCATATACACGTGTGCACTGCCTCGCCGATCAGTGTGCACCTGAGGAGTAGCCACGTGGACCTGCTCGACTCAGTGCACAATCAACAGTGGGACAGCTCAAAACAAAATGTACAAGTCAAAATCCAACTAGCAAAGAACATGGTCAAGACAGCTCAACAAAACAGCCCAAGTGTCGAGCATTGCAAATTCAAGTCAGAAACAAAGCAATTCAGCAATTCACAAACATAAATACTTTCAGCAAACACATGCTCAAATGGGTTCAAGTGAACATTTCAAGCAAGCACAGTGGAGCAAGTTCAAGTGCACACAGTAAAAGACATAAGTATGGTTCATGTGATCATTATAAATTGTGCAACCAACATGATGTGTACATAAGTGAAACAGCTCAGGAATGTTGTAGCATGTTCAATGACAAGTGGTGCAGCTTTTTAAAGCAAAAGGTGCAACAAGTGAATACATGGTGTATACAGTCAGCAAGGTGACTGGTGCAAACATATACATGGTAAAACTATGAAGCAACATGCAGGAACATAGGGGTCAAGGCAGAAAAGATTAAAGCATTTTTTTTTGGCAAGTCTACATGTACACAGTGGAGTATCAATGGTGCAAATACAATCACATTTACATATACACTGTTTAGTATGTGTACTAATGAGAACAAAGGTCAAATGAAGTGTCGAGCTCAATATTATCATACAAAAAAAGTCAGCATGCACAATGATGGTTCAGTTCATACACAAACTTGAATTCAAAGTATACATGTTCAAAGACATAGTTACATCAGCAGTTGTGTACATGATACATGCTGAATACATCAAAACATGTGCATGCAAGAGAGAGACAAGAAGTTGGTGCATTTCATTTTTTGACAACAGATTCAAAACACTATGTCACTGTTTGGCAGTGTTCAACAAATACAGCATGTTCAAAAAATCAGTGGAACACCTGTGGAAATCATACAATCAATATTTGACAAGGAGTAACAGCATGAAACAAACATTTTGGCAATCAGCCTTTAAGGCAACAAATCATTGAGAATTCAAAGCAATCTGTTTTATGGCAAGTATAAATTTGTTTCCAGAAAAACACTAATTTTGATTTCAGAAATGAAATGGGATAAACCATGCAAAGGGGTCGCAAATCTATTTTTGTTTGGCAAGTGCAAACCAGAATGAATGAAAAGCATAAAATTCATAATACTTATTGTTGGACAGAAATCGAGCAAGCTCACAAAGATTTTTTTAAGGAAATCGGCATTTAATCAAGCTGCAAAAAGAGAAATTATTCTCCAAAATTTTTTTTTGTGTGCAAATGAAATAAAAGGAGCCACTGAAATATCCATTCATAAAAAATCAAATCAGGCAATTCCTTTTTAAGCTGAGCAATTAAAAGAGGAAAATCGAGCAAATCAAGGCTTTCTGTCAAGAATAATTCAACAAGGAAACTATGCAAAATCACGTTTGTATTCTCGGCAATTTATCATTCAAAATATCACGCAGGAAACTCAATCAAAGTCGAGAATTCAAAAGGGGAAACCACAAACAATCAAATTCGAATATTCCCAACTCAAATCGGGCAAGTTCTCAATGGAAATCAGAGTACAAGGGTTTCGGAATCCCTATATAAACACACAGATTCATCATCGACAATTATCGAGCACTGGTGACAGTAAAATCAAAATACTAATCACAAATCAGAGAGCTTACTCTGTACGAATCGAGAGAAGGAGAGCACTATAGAGTCAAGCTAGAAGATTAATCAAAGCAATTCAGAACTGTAGAAGGAATCCGAAGCAAGGAATCAAAATTTCTCAAGAAACCCTAATCGCCGCCGCCATTCTCTAGTTTCAGAACAAAAGTGGAAGCTATCAAATAACACAAAAAAGAGAGTGGGCCGGCCTTTTTGTCTTGGCTAAGCAAAGTTATTTAAAAAGGGGTTCTTCTAGTTTATTTCTTGTCTCTTCATTTTGTTGGAGTTTTTTTTTTGTTTTTTTGTTTTTTTTTATTTTCTTTAAAAACTAGAATTACAGAATTGCTGGATTATAGTCTGAGAAAATCTGGTCTAGGGTACATAGACCAGTCTATGATTTTGAGCTTAGGATTAGACATGAGCAGAAGCTGCAAGTTTACATAGGATTGTAAGCAGGATCTGTTTGTAATTCATAGTAGAAATCTTAGAAAGGCAGCAGTAGGCACAGTCTTGCCGAAGCGGGGTATCTCTGCGCGTATTTTTCCTTTACTGCATTTTTTTTTAAATTTCTGTGTTTTTTTTTGTTAAAATCCTATTCACCCCTCCTCTAGGGTTATTATCGATCCTACAATTGGTATCAGAGCCTGGTTGTAACCCTAGAATCATGACTTCAATGAACAATGCTTTTTCTGAAGGTCAATCTATTGCTAGACCACCCATGTTCAATGGTGGTGATTATGTGTATTGGAAAGCTAGGATGAAAATCTATCTTGTGTCTGTTGATTATGATGTTTGGGATATCATTGAAACTGGATATAAACCTCCTACTGAAACTGTTAATGGAATTGTAACACCTAAACCAAAAACTAGGTGGGATGCGAATGATAAGAAACTATACTCCATAGATTCTAAAGCCATGAATGCTTTAATTTGTGCTCTTGATAAAACAGAATATAACAGAATTTCTCATTGTAATACAGCCCAGGAAATTTGGCATACTCTGGAAGTCACACACGAAGGAACTTCTCAGGTTAAAGAATCCCGTCTTGCCATGTTCAGCAATGAATATGAAAACTTCATCATGCAGAAGGACGAGAGCATCAAGGACATGTATGGTCGCTTCTCCGTGCTGGTCTACAATGCTAGAGCCCTTGGAAAGGTCTACACAGAAGTGGAGCTCGTGAGGAAGATTCTGCATGTTCTGCCAATGAACTTTGAAGCAAAAGTCACAGCCATTCAAGAATCTAAAGATCTGAGCAAGCTGAGCATGGAAGAGCTTATCGGGAATCTAATGACATATGAAATGGAGCTAAAAGCAAGAGAAGATCGCAACAACTCAGATCTGAAAAAGAAGTCAATAGCTCTGTCCAACACCGTCACCAGCGATAGTGAAGATCCTATTGAACAGCTTGCCATGGTAGTCAGACAACTCACGAAGTGGAGGAAATTCAAACCTCGGAGAAATAAAGCAAAGACCAACAATTCGGAAGATGAACCACTCTGCTACAACTGTCAAAAGCCTGGACATATAAAACCAAATTGTCCACTTCTCCAAAGAAACAAGAAGAAAAAGAAAGCTTTTGCAATAACTTGGGATGACGAGGAAGGAGAAGAAGATTCAGACAGCAGTGAGGAAGAAAGCAACTTGTGCTTCATGGCGAAGTCAGATCTAGAAGATACCAACGAAGAAACCACTGAGGTGTACAGTTATAACGATCTAGTTTTAATGTGTAAACACCTTTCTGAAATTATCGACACATTAGAGTCAGAAGCAGAGAAACTGAAAGCAAAAAACCTTGATCTTGTTCACAGTAATAAGAAGTTGAAATCTGAACTTGAAAATGGTTCAAAAAACCTTAGTCTAGATTGTGAAATTTGTAAAACTGTGAATTTAGAACTTTTAACACTCAAGTGCACCATTGAGAATCTTGAAAAAACAAATTCGACTCTTAAAAGGAACGATGACACCAAAAAAAGAATTATGTTGAACGATGCACTTCATTGGTGAATGAGAACACAATGTTAAGATCAAAAGTTCAAGATCTTGAGGTTGGTTTGAATAAATTTTCAATTGGTCAAACGTCTTTTAAAATGTTACTTGGAAATCAACTGTTTGCAAATAATAGAAAAGGACTTGGCTTTGGAAGGATACAAGAAAAAATGACTAGGATTGACAATGCTAAAGGTAGAGGCATCTTTCCCAAATGTGTAAAATGTGGAGTAATTGGTCACAATCATGAAAACTGCAAGAACGATAATAAAATTCGTAAGCTCAAAAAGGTTTGGGTTCCTAAACACTTGGCACACAACTATCATAATGATTGGAACACAAATAATGAGAAAAATCAAATTTGGATTCCAAAAGAGTCTTATCACTTTTCTATGACTAATATGCTTGGGCCTAGAAGATTCTCTGGGTCATCCTCTTCTATGTTTATGTAGGTATGTTGGCGGGCTAAGGAGCAACAAAAATGGTATTTGGATTCAGGTTGCTCCCGACATATGACAGGGGATAAAAGACTGTTCCTTAGCCTTGAAAAACATAAAGGTGGGAATGTGACTTTAGGTGACAACAGCAAATGTAAAATCATAGGTAAAGGAAAAGTAGGTAACAGTATTTTTTCCTTAACCGATGTTTTATATGTTGATAATCTATTTCACAATCTTATATCTATCAGTCAACTCTGTGATAAAGGAATGAATGTTGTGTTTGATAGTAATGTTTGCAAAATCATAGAAATATCCTCTGGAAAGGTTGTTTTTACAGGAAAAAGAATTGGGAATGTCTACACACTCTCTTTCGATGATGTAACTGTTCCTAGGTGCTTGATAGCAACAGAAGAGGAGGCAATTCTATGGCACAGAAGGTTGGCACATGCAAGTATGGGTCTTCTTGAAAGACTGGAAACAAATGAACTTGTCAGAGGTTTACCTCATCAAAAATTCAAAAATAACAAAATATGTAAAGCCTGTAACATGGGAAAACTTAGTCGCTCATCCTTTCGTCCAAAAAATGTTGTTAGTACCTCACAAGTGCTTGAGTTGATTCATATGGATTTGTTTGGACCTACTGACACTGCTAGCTTAAATGGTAAACGTTATTGTTATGTATTGGTTGATGATTACTCTAGATTTACATGGGTTTACTTTCTAGCCAAAAAGTCTGAAGTTTTTGACTATTTTTCAAGGTTTTCAAAACTTGTTCAAAATGAAAAAGGAATTTCAATTAAAACTCTGAGAAGTGATCATGGAGGTGAATTTGAAAACTTAGACTTTGAAAATTTTTGTGAAGAAAATGGTGTTAAACATGAATTTTCCGCTCCTCGAACACCTCAGCAAAATGGGGTGGTTGAAAGGAAAAATCGTACATTACAAGAAATGGCTAGATCTATGTTATGTGAATATAATTTGCCGCAAACCTTCTGGGCTGAGGCAGTAAATACTTCATGCTATGTAATGAACAGAGTTATGATTAGGCCAATACTTAATAAAACGTCATATGAACTTTGGTCTAACAAAAAGCCAAACATTTCATACTTCAGAGTGTTTGGATGTCCTTGTTATATTTTGAACACAGGAGAACAGCTTGGGAAATTCGAGCCAAAAAATATTGATGGAATTTTCATGGGTTATTCCTCAAGAAGTAAAGCCTACAGGATCTTCAATAAACAATCAAGGACAATTGTGTAAACTGTCAATGTAAAGTTCAATGAAACAGATGTGGATATGATCTCTGAAGATGATGAAGGCGCACAAGAAAGTGAACAAGAAAGCAATGACACTAAAACAAACAAAGAAGCCACTGAAGCAGCAACAAATGTTGAAGACTGAAATTCAAGCCCAGTCATCCTCCAGATTTGGTAATCGGAAGCCCAACAGCTGGTGTTCGTACACGTTCCTCTCTCAATAAGGATGTTTGTACTTTTTGTATCCATAATGCTTTTGTATCTGAAATAGAACCAGGTTCTTATGATATTGCTCTTAATGATGATTTTTGGTTGTTAGCTATGCAAGAAGAACTTAACCAGTTTGAGAGAAACAAAGTCTAGAACTTGGTACCTAGGCCAAAAGACTATCCAGTAGTTGGAACAAAGTGGGTGTATAAGAATAAGCTTGACGAGTCTGGAAATGTAATTAGAAACAAAGCTAGGTTGGTTGCTAAGGGATACAATCAGATCGAAGGCATTGACTTTGATGAGACGTTTGCCCCAGTAGCTAGGTTAGAAGCGATTAGGATCTTGTTAAGCTTTCCATGTTTTAAAGGTTTTAAACTAAAACAAATGGATGTGAAAAGTGCTTTTCTGAATGGAGAACTAAAAGAAGAGGTTTATGTTGAACAACCCCCTGGTTTTGAGAATCCCGATTTTCCAAATCATGTGTATAAACTGGAAAAAGCATCGTATGGCCTTAAGCAAGCTCCTCGAACTTGGTATGACTGTCTCTGTACTTATCTTTTGGAAAACGGTTTTAAAAAGGGGTGTGCTGACACAACTCTGTTTCTATTACATGACGGTGATGATTTTTTGATTGTTCAAATCTATGTTGATGATATCATTTACGGTGCTACTAATGATGTCATGTGTGAAAAATTTGAAAAAGTTATGCAGGACAAATTTGAGATGAGCTTGGTGGGAGAACTGAAATATTTTCTTGGCTTTCAAATCAAACAGAGCAGCAAAGGTATTTTTATCTCTCAAACAAAGTATGTAATGGAGTTACTGAAGAAATTTGGAGTGGAAGATGCAAAACCAATGAAAACACCAATGAGTCCAACAACCAAGCTTGACAATGATGAAAAAGGTGTGGCTGTTGATCAGAAAAAATATCGCGGTATTATCGGTTCACTTCTTTATCTTTCTGCTTCTAGACCCGATATTATGTTTTCTGTTTGTTTGTGTGCTCGTTTTCAATCTAATCCAAAAGAATCTCATTTAAAAGCCACAAAACGAATTCTGAGATATTTGATACACACACCAAATCTTGGTTTATGGTATCCATCCCGTGATAACTTTAATTTAGTTGGGTTTACCGATGCTGATTATGCTGGCTCACTCACTGATAGGAAGAGTACTAGTGGAACTTGTTTCATGCTAGGTCATTCACTTGTTTCATGGTCAAGTCGTAAACAAAATTGTGTTGCTTTATCCACCACTGAGGCTGAATATATTGCTTTAGGAAGCTGTTGTGCACAGATTTTATGGATGATGCAGACTTTATCTGATTTTGGGCTTTGCTATAAACGAGATCCTTTAAAGTGCGACAGTAAGAGTGCAATTGATTTATCAAGTAATCCTGTACATCATTCACGCACAAAACACATTGATGTGAGACACCACTTTCATAGAGATCACATTGCTAATGAGGACATTTGTATTGAATTTATTCCAACAGAATCTCAGCTTGCTGATATTTTCACAAAACCCCTTCCAGAAGATAGGTTTTGCAGATTACGATTGGATTTGGGAATTATAGAAATAAATTAATATCTTTGCATTTTTGGGTAAATTTTCTCTTAAGATGTTCTGTTATCAATACCATCTTCTGACAAATAATCCAGTCCTCAAAACATCAAGAAAAGAACATCTTCTATGGACATTTTTTTTGACTGTACAAGATTTCAGAATATGAGATGGATGAAAGTTTGTCTGCAACTCTGATGTGATTGAATATATCTTATAATATGAGTAATTTAGGAATTTTTTTTACAAACCATCTCTGCCACTATCACCCTTCTACCATCCATCACTGTTTTTATATATATATTAAGGGGATTTAAAAAAAAATTATATATATATAAGTAGTTCTCTGACCTCATTTAAAAATCCAAGCTCTGGTCATGAACGGTTATGAGTTTACTTATTTTCATGCTGCAACTAATCCCATTTAAAAATCCAAGCTCTGGTTATGAGTGGTTAAGTGTGCTCTTGATGTATATATATTTATTTTATAGATCTGTTAAAATCCTCTCTGATATATATATTAAATAACCCTTCATTCCATCCTCTGCTTTTGTGAAATGCGTTCCTACTTTATGAATTATTATGATTTTTTATCCGATTGCTTGGGGTTTACAGCTCTGATTCTGTCAAAACAACTTGATTTCTAATTACGGTCCATGCATTTTGCAAATGTTCAGAACTGTTCATCTTTTGATGATTACAAAGGGGGAGAAGAAGTTAAGATTTTGTTGTGTTGTTTACAGACATCTATAGATTTTTTTTTGCCATTAATACTAAGTGTTTAATTATTTTCTATTTTTTTTCAAATTCGTATTTTGTGTCTGTTTACAACTGGTAGGGGGAGCTGTGTTATAGGGGGAGCACAAATATAGGGGGAGTTCATTTTAAACACATTTTGTCATCATCAAAAGGGGGAGTTTGTTGAATATATGATTTTTTGTTTGATGATAACAAATAGATTTTTACTGATGTGTTTGATGGTGAAATAATTAGTATTATTGGTTGATGATGCTTTACACAAAATACAGGAAATTTACACAAGTTTTTGTCTTCCAATAATATATTTTTATTCCACAAAACAATTACATACTCTCACTTATTACATTTTCCTTTGGTTCAAATTCACAATTACAAATAAATTCAGTTCAAATGTCTTCACTACATATACATGCCTTCTTGCTGGATTAATCTTGTTGTGCTCACTCTAACTGTCTCAAGCTCCTAGTGCATCATCCTGAAGCCTGTCACAAAAGAAGATACACACAGTACGCTGGAACTAAAATAAACATTGGACAAATAAAATTTTACTGTTTGATTGATTCTTTATCTGTCTCAGTTTTCTGGTGTGTTTCTCATCATTTTTCTGACTTGATCTAATTTGTTAATCCGACTGTGTCTAGACAGTTTATATATATAGTACAGGGACAGAAAAAGAGTCTGATGGCTGCATGTACACACGTGCATGCATATACACGTGTGCACTGCCTCGCCGATCAGTGTGCACCTGAGGAGTAGCCACGTGGACCTGCTCGACTCAGTGCACAATCAACAGTGGGACAACTCAAAACAAAATGTACAAGTCAAAATCCAACTAGCAAAGAACATGGTCAAGACATCTCAACAAAACAGCCCAAGTGTCGAGCATTGCAAATTCAAGTCAGAAACAAAGTAATTCAGCAATTCACAAACATAAATACTTTCAGCAAACACATGCTCAAATGGGTTCAAGTGAACATTTCAAGCAAGCACAGTGGAGCAAGTTCAAGTGCACACAGTAAAAGACATAAGTATGGTTCATGTGATCATTATAAATTGTGCAACCAACATGATGTGTACATAAGTGAAACAGCTCAGGAATGTTGTAGCATGTTCAATGACAAGTGGTGCAGCTTTTTAAAGCAAAAGGTGCAACAAGTGAATATATGGTGTATACAGTCAGCAAGGTGACTGGTGCAAACATATACATGGTAAAACTATGAAGCAACATGCAGGAACATAGGGGACAAGGCAGAAAAGATTAAAGCATTTTTTTAGCAAGTCTACATGTACACAGTGGAGTATCAATGGTGCAAATACAATCACATTTACATATACACTGTTTAGTATGTGTACTAATGAGAACAAAGGTCAAATGAAGTGTCGAGCTCAATATTATCATACAAAACAAGCCAGCATGCACAATGATGGTTCAGTTCATACACAAACTTGAATTCAAAGTATACATGTTCAAAGACATAGTTACAACAGCAGTTGTGTACATGATACATGCAGAATACATCAAAACATGTGCATGCAAGAGAGAGACAAGAAGTTGGTGCATTTCATTTTTTGGCAACAGATTCAAAACACTATGTCACTGTTTGGCAGTGTTCAACAAATACAGCATGTTCAAAAAATCAGTGGAACACTTGTGGAAATCATACAATCAATATTTGACAAGGAGTAACAGCAGGAAACAAACATTTTGGCAATCAGCCTTTAAGGCAACAAATCAGTGAGAATTCAAAGCAATCTGTTTTATGGCAAGTATAAATTTGTTTCCAGAAAAACACTAATTTTGATTTCAGAAATGAAATGGGACAAACCATGCAAAGGGGTCGCAAATCTATTTTTGTTTGGCAAGTGCAAACCAAAATGAATGAAAAGCATAAAATTCATAATACTTATTGTTGGACAGAAATCGAGCAAGCTCACAAAGATTTTTTTAAGGAAATCAGCATTTAATCAAGCTGCAAAAAGAGAAATTATTCTCCAAATTTTTTTTTGTGTGCAAATGAAATAAAAGGAGCCACTGAAATATCCATTCAAAAAAAATCAAATCAGGCAATTCCTTTTTAAGCCGAGCAATTAAAAGAGGAAAATCGAGCAAATCAAGGCTTTCTGTCAAGAATAATTCAACAAGGAAACTATGCAAAATCACGTTTGTATTCTCGGCAATTTATCATTCAAAATATCACGTAGGAAACTCAATCAAAGTCGAGAATTCAAAAGGGGAAACCACAAACAATCAAATTCGAATATTCCCAACTCAAATCGGGCAAGTTCTCAATGGAAATCAGAGTACAAGGGTTTCGGAATCCCTATATAAACACACGGATTCATCATCGACAATTATCGAGCATTGGTGACAGTAAAATCAAAATACTAATCACAAATCAGAGAGCTTACTCTGTACAAATCGAGAGAAGGAGAGCACTACAGAGTCAAGCTAGAAGATTAATCAAAGCAATTCAGAACTGCAGAAGGAATCCGAAGCAAGGAATCAAAATTTCTCAAGAAACCCTAATTGCCGCCGCCATTCTCTAGTTTCAGAACAAAAGTGGAAGCTATCAAATAACACAAATAAGAGAGTGGGCCGGCCTTTTTATCTTGGCTAAGCAAAGTTATTTAAAAAGGGGGTTCTTCTAGTTTATTTCTTGTTTCTTCATTTTGTTGGAGTTTTTTTTTTGTTTTTTTGTTTTTTTTTATTTTCTTTAAAAGCTAGAATTACAGAATTGCTGGATTATAGTCTGAGAAAATCTGGTCTAGGGTACATAGACCAGTCTATGATTTTGAGCTTAGGATTAGACAGGAGCAGAAGCTGCAAGTTTACATAGGATTGTAAGCAGGATCTGTTTGTAATTCCTAGTAGAAATCTTAGAAAGGCAGCAGTAGGCACAGTCTTGCCGAAGCTGGGTATCTCTGCGCGTATTTTTCCTTTACTGCATTTTTTTTAAATTTCTGTGTTTGTTTTATTTTTTTTGTTAAAACCCTATTCACCCCCCCTCTAGGGTTATTATCGATCCTACACGGGTTTACTCCATATGAATACCACTGCATAGAAATTCGCAATGACATTTTGAAAAATGAAACTAACATAAGGTCTCGCGGCACACACACCATGCAAATGCACACTTGGGCAAGGTTTCTTTTTATGATGTCAAAAATGCCTTTGATACGTGAAAGTCCTCTTTCATATTATTACCAGTGCATAGTGTGAAAACCTTTCAAAAATAAATGTATTAAAATAGCCAGCATAAGTGCCATATACTATACTGACATATGATATACAATCTAAATCATATGGGCTCTTAGTGGAGATTGGGTTTCCAACAATGACCAGGCAATGGAACTTCCTTTCGAACAAAATTTTAAACACCTCTAAAGGGATGTCCGAGGATCAGCTGATGCTCCTCGTTCCAACACAAGGCCGGGTTACCTCTATAACTAGGTAACTTAGAGTATGTCTGAGTATGTTGTCTCTCGGTCGTTACCAACCTTTACGAGCGCACGTCAACAACAACAAAAAAAGTAGATGTTTTTTCCACATATGCTAATACATGGGCTCCATAACCATGGTACAGCATTTATCTGTAAGGAGAAAACACCACATAACCCTTCTCCATTTCTTCCTGTTTTCATTATTTACCGAGCTGTGAGGCTTGTCGAGGTTACGATATACACAAAGCTACGTTTAAATAAGCCATGTTTTGATCATCCATAGCTCCTCCCTTAACTTATGTATGCCATATTGTCCATTCGCAGTGCATCATGGATTTCCATCAATATATTACCTCTAAGACCATATGTCCTAGAGAAGGGTGTTAAGCTAAGAGAATAAATTCTCCGCCACTAAGCAGATATATATTTAACATAAATCAGTTCTATGTAGTCAATTACAATGTCAGACACAATCCATACAAGTCCATCTAGGTCTGAACGGAACATCATCTGAAGTTTCCAAATACACCAATACCTTATGCCACTTATAACCTCGTATTCGGTGATCGACCCAATCGGGACATCAATAATCAATCCAAAAGATATGAAAATTCTCGGTCTTCACATGTCATTTTCCAAGTCTTCAATATCCTCATAATGTCATATTATTACTTGGAATGGTTTTCAGACCTTCATCCGTCCCAGTCTTTCCAAGTAATAAGCGTTTTTTTAAAACAATAGCTATGGAATACCCATTATTTTCAATTCAAATCTCCTCCCAAATCGTTATCGATTCATTTACAGATCAAGGTTGGATTTATTCCAAGTTCCTTAAGTTTCATTACCATTTTAACCCTTTTGTAACAACCCCTTTTTTATAACATGTTAAAGTCATAAATCAAGGCAGAATTAAATTTTGAAATAAGAATCAGGGGAAACGGATTGCGCCATTGCGTTCGTCTCGGAATTCTTCATGAAATCGAGTTCGAGTTTTCGAAAATCGGAGTTCGTATGACCAAGTTATGACCCTCAGAAGTTTCAAGAATTTAAATAAAATAAAACAGCTCGAAAATAAAGCCAGAAATTCAAAATTCAAACCCAGAGAAGACTGGCGGGAAAATTCCCGCCCAAATACCCAGGTCGACTGGGGAGTCGACCCCCCCCCCCCCAACCAGGTCGACTGGGGTGTCGACCTCCCCATGACCAGGTCGACTGGGAGTCGACCTAGGGGTCGACCTGCCTCCCGAACCCACTTCTTGAACTAGATGCATCCTGATGTATTTAGACTCGTTTTCTGTCCAAATTCGTCTGCCTAATCCTATATAAACTCACCCCTAGCCTCATTCTCTCCACACCATTTCATTCTGTCCTTATGCTGCTTCTGAGATAATCAAAATAATAAGATAAAAAGGAAGAAAAAGGACTGCATCTTCTCCATCAAGACTACGCTTAGAGATTTGCAAATTGGGGGATTTCAATTAGAACATGATCAATCAAATAGAGATCCAACAATCAAATTCTGCTTTCTAATTCTCGATCCACGCACTGTAAGTTTGTGAAAACCCGTAACTTCCCCGGTGAGGAAAGCGCGGATAATTCGAGAACAAGCCACAACAAAACGTAGACGAAAGAACATTTCATTGTATATTACAACAATGCACCAGAATACAAGAATATACAGAGTAAAAATGAATATTACACAGAAATATCAGAGATTTAAATTACATTTAAATACATCGCAACGGAAAATAATACAATACATAACTAGAAGAGATATACGGATACAAAGCTTTCTGGATATCATTCCAGCTGTAAACCAGGATCTTGTGAATATAAATCTGCAAAACCAAAACTACTAGCTGCCCGTGTGGAAAATAGGGGCACCCAGAGTTTAGGTTAAAACAATAAACTCCAGGTCAGTCATGGGACTGGTGTGAGAACTAAAACAGTTATTTATCTTTATTTTCAAAGTAAGGTAAATCAAGGGACCATGCCGTATAACACGGAACGGGTTTCCTCCCAAGAACACCAGTGCATAAAACAACAGCGCAATGCTAAATAAAGAAAAATGAAGCTATTATAAGACCCAGGTCCCATCACAAAATGCAACGCAAGCCGGAGGATAGGGTTTTTACCTTATAATAGCCAAGAATGCTTGATACGTTTAAAACAAAACATTTGATACTATTATAAGTGCATATTGTATAAAACATCTTCAAATCATAAGTATCAATCATAGACGGCATAAGCGCCCCATCCCACTATGTCGCCATACTAGGCTCTACAAATAAAACCGAAATACACGTATCGGAAATTGGATTTCCATCATGGTGGCTCCTGATTCGAAAGATCGATCGCGTAATGCAATTCCCCACGGCTTACGTCCCAACAAGAGAAAACACCGTCTGCACATCCGCACATTTGGGACCAGAGTATCACCGCGGCTTACGTCCCAGCGAGAGAAAACACCGCTTACTCTATATATCCCTGAGCACTAAGCTCATCTCGGTCGACCGAATCCACGACACCACTAAGGTTCCCATCCATTAAAAAGCATACTGATCAAACCATCAGTTTACCACCATACCGGGATGTGAGGCTCGAGAATCAACGCTATACACAAAGCCATGCTATATCAGCTGCGCTTTGATCATCATCCACCAAACTTTGCTTTTCAACAAAAGTCTGGATCACTACATCTCAGCATGCCACACTATCAATCCATATCGTACCACTGATTTCTGCCAATATATAACCTCTGAGCTCGTATGTCTCAGAGAAGGGCGTTAAGCAAGAGAATAAATTCCCCGCCGCCAAACAGATATATATTTAGCAGAGATCAACGAATACAATATAAAGGAATACAATGTCAGACACACCATCCATTTACAAGTCCGTTCTAGGTCTGAACGAAACCGGAGGCACTTTCCTCGCATATCCGTCGATCTCCAAGTACGTCAGGACGACCACTAACTGATTCCCTCATCTTGGTTGTACATCCCAATCAAGATCATCAATAATCACCCAAACGATGTGAAGACTTTCGGTCTTCGACCACCGTCATCATCTTCGACTTTTCGTCGAATCGGTTATTCAGAATGGGTATAAACCCGACCTTTCCGAATAACCCGCGTATATAGTAAACAAATGTTACATAAACACAACATACGCCTCATCCCAATTCAACAGTCACTATCCATAAATTAGCAAGAGAACAATTCCCCAAATATTAACCCCGAAGGCCGAAACCAACATCAGATCAATACGCAGGAAACCATCCTTCTTAGCTAACCTACAGTTAGTTTCTAAATTTCACGTTCTTAGGGAAAGGTTCCCATTAATTTTATTAAAGATAAATTCTTTAAAATTTATTCTTTGATCTTCCTTTGGATGTCATTTCAAACCAAATTATGGTTTTCCAAACTAGTCGGGATTTGCGAACCACACCGAAGTAATTATTTATTTTATTTCCCAATCCCATCCTATTCGTCCCATGAAGCAAAACTGGTAATACTTCATATCTAACACCACGTTGTTATCGGTAAATTCAATTACCATTTCACGTTCAAATCTAATTAAAGATTTAACTATCGCCTGGAGCAAAACTGGTGATACTCCATTCTCGATCTTTTCAATCTAATTAAAATTCATTAAAACTCCACTTAGTTTTAATCTTTAACTGGGTTAAAGAATCAGTGTCATTTTAAAACACGGTTCACTATAAACCCAAAATCACATTACATTTCAATCAGACCCTAACCATAAATTAGCAAGTGAGCAATTCCCTAAGTATTAACCCCGAAGGCCGAAACCAACATCAGATCAATACCTCAGAAACCATTCAACTTAACTAATCTCCAGTTAGTTTCTGATTTTCTTAAATCCTTTGGATCTAAGAACAGTATTATTGAAGATACCGTTCACGACAACCCAAAATCACATTCTATTAATTATCGGGTTAAAGAACAAGTGTTATTTAAAACGCTATTCACGATAAACCCAAAAATCAATATCAATTCAATTCCAATGAAATATTATTTAATTAGTACACTTCATTAAATCTAAATAAAAAGATTTAATCTTTTCTCAACTGGGTTCAAGAACAGTGTTAATGAAGACACCATTCACGACAAACCCAAATCACATTTGATATTAAATACAAGGCTCTGAATAGAAAATATATCGGCCTATATTCAATATCAAATACTACGACCAACAAATATCGTATTGGAAATAACGATATAAATATATCTTTCAAATTTCCCATAACAATACCTGTATAATCACAAAATTCCACATCGAAATATTCCGAAGACAATTTCGATTCAAATCCATTTCCAATCAATATTATTTAATTGGTAATCCTGGTTATTTTCAAAACCATTTCAAATCCACTTTATTTATTTTAAAAATAAATTATTATTCTAGTTCAAAACTAGTTCATTTCGATAAAAATCTATTTTTATCTTTTCAAATATGGAGTTTTTCATCCCAATTTTTCCCTAATAATTTCTTATGATTCTACACAAATTATTACTATTTTTAATAATTTTATCAAGGCCCGTACAGTCGATTTCCATCAATGGCCATCGAACTGCACTTACAGCGACCTTTTCCAAATTTGATTTGGACATAATTCCAAATCCAACCGTTAGATTTCAAATTTCTAATATTCGTTAGAAATCTCTTTTCGATACGAACCCAACGGTTCCGGTTTTAGGAGAATCCGACGGTCGGATCTCCCGCAATGTCCGTTCGAAGTCAATGGCCGAAATTCACGAACTGCCGCGGCGCGTTCTATTCAGGCCATTATATATAAATAATATATATATATATATATATATATATATTATATACTTCGTCGATTTCCTTTTTAAAACGAATTTTATAAATCATTTCAAATTTGTTTCAAAAACAATTTCAACCTTTATTTCAAATTCAAATCAAAATTGAATTTTCCCTTATAAATTCTTTTTACATTCACTTCTATTTGATTTCAATTCAAATCGATTTCAATTCGTTTTCAATTCGTTTTCAATTGAATTCAATTCAGATTTTTTCTATTCGATTCAATTCGAATTCGTTTTCTATTCAATTCAATTCGAATTCGTTTTCTATTCAATTCAATTCGAATTCGTTTTCTATTCAATTCAATTCGAATTCGTTTTCTATTCAATTCAATTCGAATTCGTTTTCTATTCAATTCAATTCGAATTCGTTTTGAATTTCAATTCTTTTCAAAATATCAGATTTTGAAATCACTTTCGATATTCATTATAAAATGAATAAAATCGATATAAATATCGTTCACGTCAAAATGGCGTCAATCTAATCAACACGGCTTCATTTATTTCTATTTTCAAATATTTTATTTCAAATATTTCTTTTTTTTTCAAATATTTCTATTTCAAATATTTCTATTCAGATATTTCTTTTCAAATATTGAATGAAGCCCAATCAATTACCATAAAATGTTAATTATATGGATTTTCTACCACACATGTATACAATAACAACGATGAAAAATCAACCATCATCCAAAGTGCATTCTACACTGTATAAGCATCGAATATAAATATTTAACGCTCATAACAGTCTGTCAATCAATCGATCGACATACAACTAAACAATCGCGATTAGTGTACGTCAAATATCATCCCAATACCCGTGTGGGGTTTCAAACAATCAAACACAGATTTTATTTGTGCAGTTGGGCGACGTGTAAAATTTATCGTCCCAATCAATATCAGTCAAATGTGTGTATATAAACAAATCGTTCGATTTGTTTATATTAATTTATTTCATTTCATATACACGTTAAAAATTCTATTTTTAACTATAAAATATTTTCCACTATAAAATATTTTATTTCGTTTCACATCACACAATCAACTAGACATCAAAATCAAACAAACAAGCATACAAGTCGTCCATGGTCTGTGGACGACGGGTGTCAGGTGCTACTAAACACCGTCTGCATCCTAATATATATTTATATAACTAGAAAAGAAAAGTTAAAGTGAGAAGTTCTCACAGAATAGCTAATCCAACGCCACGACTCTTCTTATGCAGAAATCTTCGTCGTTCTTGCCTCTTGTCACTTTTCACTGCCCGTATTCTCTACATATATAAAAATCACATTTTTACTTCTCTATTCAATATATAAAAATCGAATTTTTACTTCGCTATTCAATATATAAAAATCGAATTTTTACTTCGCTATTCAATATATAAAAACCGAATTTTTACTTCGCTATTCAATATATAAAAATCATCTTTTTAATCTGCTATTTCTATTTTAAAAACAATGCGATATATATATTTTCAAAACATTACGATACATATTTTCAAAAAAAATTCTATATATTTTAAACTTTACTATATTTTTTTTCAACAATGCTAATTTTTATATTTAAAATCAATTCAAAATTATATTTTAAAACACTTCAAGTTTATATTTTCTAAGCCATGCAAATTTTATTCTTTTCAAAGACAAAGATTTTTATTTTATAAGTAATGCAAATTTTACTTTTCAAAAACAAAGATTTTTATTTTATTTCAAACATTCTATATAAAAATCCATATTTTATTTTAACACAATACTTATATAAGAATTTCGGATTTTAAAATTATAATATATATAATAATTTCAGATTTTAAAACTAGAGCATAAATATTAAATTTTCAGATTTTTGTTTTCGTTTTTCTCTCTTTTTTTAGACAATACTATTTTGAATAAATTAAAGGGGAAAACTCACTGTAATCTGCTTCAGGAACTCGATCAGCCCCTAGGGCGCGATTTTGCCGCCGCCACGATCGACCTGAAACCGATCGGAATTTGCCACCTTGTCACCCTTCGAGGCAGCTCTGCGCGCCTGCCACAGCGTCGACTTCGACGCTCCCCTTTCACCAGAAACCCAAAACAAATGCGACGACTTCCAGGTCAGAATTCGATCGCCTGAGCTTGCCAGGGATCCAGCGCCGCCTTCTGGAGAGAGCCCTCCCTTCGACGAACCGCTTTACTTCATCGACCATCGCCAGTAGTAGCGTCAGCTAGGAGACCGGAGGAGCCAATCAAGGGTGAACGATCCGTTCGTTTTAAAGAGAGGGAGGCGGTTTTATTTTATTTTATTTCAGTGTTGACCAGGGAATTTGTTTGACCTAGGGTTATAGAATTTCTAGGGTATATAGGTTAGGATTTTAATATTATTTAATTTGAGTATTCTTATTATCAAAAATAATCATCCAAACGCCATTCAAAACCCAACGACTATTGCCCCTAGCTAAACACCCCCATTCTGAACACAATGGGATATGTATCACAGGCTGATTCGACTGTTTGAATTAGTATCCGTGGAATTTACATTTAAATCATTATATTGAATTTTAAACGTACATTTCATTTTACAGGGGTCACATACTAACTCGAAAAATTCCAGAAAAATATTTTCTGGCTTCGTATTGACGATACGGTCCTAACAAAACTAATTTCGTCGAATTCTGAGACCGTTTGAAAAATGGCCAATTTCCAGTCGATTAAAATCAACTGAAAATGGTCAAACGCGTTTTCCTTTGCCACACTCACATATTGATTCAAAAAATTATGAAATTTGAAACCTAGCAATAATTTGACATCGCAGTTCCAACAAAAGTGGTTTCGTCGAAATCCGAGGTCGTTTGCAAAATGGCTATATTTAAGGGCCTGAATTCCATAGCGACTATTCAGAATTTTTAACTGGACATATCTTTTTATCCCCGCTATGAAATTTTGATTTTTCGGATTCGTTGGAAAGATATTCTCTATTAGATTCTATTATTTTTGGTTTCACTAAAATCCGGTTCATTTTGCACCCGGTATGTTCAATTGAAGTTTGAAATCGAATTATCGAACTACCGCGCCATTTCAATTCCTTTTATAATTATATATAATTATTTATATTTCTATCGACGATCTATATAATATATACGTTCGATTTATATTCAAAATAAATTTCTCATCGATATTATTTAAAATAATTCATTTTAAATAATCAAAATTCGCTAAAATTGCCAAAATAAAAATTTCAAACTGGCCCAGATTTCCGGGTTATTACAATCTCCCCCACTTAAAACTTTTCGTCCCCGAAAAGGAATAAAGTTGAAAGTGGTTTGATTAATCAACTCTACGCTCGATCTGGCTTTCATTCTCCAACTTTTCAGTTTTTGAGAATTTTCAAATTCTTCAAAAATTTGGCTAACACCCTAAATTTTCGAAAAATTTCGCCATAACCTCCCCTGCACCGGGAGCCACAGGAAAATCCCGAAATTGCCATATAGGCCTTCTGATCTCAAAAAGAAAAAGAAAAAGCCAAGCGGCTAGCCAATAGGCTCATAAAATCATCATCACCCAAACAAAATAGTAAATCATAGTAAAAATGTACCTATTTGTCGGGCAAACAAATTTTATTCTCTGCTCTAGCCTCTTTGCTATGACCTGTTCAATGTAAGTACAAGTATATGCAAGCAAATGCGACTAATTTTCAATACAGTTCAATATTTGACCAATTTTGTTAAAGGTTCAACATTTAATTATTCAAAACAATAATCAAACAACACAACCAACAATCAATTAGTGAATTATCATTTCAAATTCATAATTTTGATATATAGTTAACAAATCGGATTTTTGATGCAAAATCACAACAACAAGCCCTATTTAATTTTGGTTCTCACACCAGTCAAAAGGAAATATATAAATATCACACCTTCGACACTCGAACACTAATTCTGATGATGTAGCTACAATCATCAAAATCATCTCCGGGCGATAGAGTGTGAATCTATATCTATCCAGTATATTAAAACTTCAAACACACGCGGATCAGACGTATATGCAAAATCTATATTTACTGGATTGTCCAGATCAAGTTAAAATAAATAATCAAATACGAATAATTGATTTAAATTTTCAAAACAAAACTTTTTTTCACTCTAAAAATTTACTCTTCACACACGTTCTAGGATACTACTTATCCTATCTCTAATGAGTCATTCCCATTGGATATTACTAATCCAATATCTGGTGAATCCTTTCGTATGGTTCTAATGGGCCTTGTTCTCTGAGCTTTGTAAACCAAAGCTCTGATACCAACTGTGAAAACCCGTAACTTCCCCGGTGAGGAAAGCGCGGATAGTTCGAGAACAAGCCACAACAAAACGTAGACGAAAGAACATTTCATTGTATATTACAACAATGCACCAGAATACAAGAATATACAGAGTAAAAATGAATATTACACAGAAATATCAGAGATTTAAATTACATTTAAATACATCGCAGTGGAAAATAATACAATACATAACTAGAAGAGATATACGGATACAAAGCTTTCCGGATATCATTCCAGCTGTAAACCAGGATCTTGTGAATATAAATCTGCAAAACCAAAACTACTAGCTGCCCGTGTGGAAAATAGGGGCACCCAGAGTTTAGGTTAAAACAATAAACTCCAGGTCAGTCATGGGAGTGGTGTGAGAACTAAAACAGTTATTTATCTTTATTTTCAAAGTAAGGTAAATCAAGGGACCACGCCGTATAACACGGAACGGGTTTCCTCCCAAGAACACCAGTGAATAAAACAACAGCGCAATGCTAAATAAAGAAAAATGAAGCTATTATAAGACCCAGGTCGCATCACACAATGCAACGCAAGCCGGAGGACAGGGTTTTTACCTTATAATAGCCAAGAATGCTTGATACGTTTAAAACAAAACATTTGATACTATTATAAGTGCATATTATATAAAACATCTTCAAATCATAAGTATCAATCATAGACGGCATAAGCGCCCCATCCCACTATGTCGACATACTAGGCTCTACAAATAAAACCGAAATACACGTATCGGAAATTGGATTTCCATCATGGTGGCTCCTGATTCGAAAGATCGATCGCGTAATGCAATTCCCCACGGCTTACGTCCCAACAAGAGAAAACACCGTCTGCACATCCGCACATTTGGGACCAGAGTATCACCGCGGCTTACGTCCCAGTGAGAGAAAACACCGCTTACTCTATATATCCCTGAGCACTAAGCTCATCTCGGTCGACCGAATCCACGACACCACTAAGGTGCCCATCCACTAAAAAGCATACTGATCAAACCATCAGTTTACCACCATACCGGGATGTGAGGCTCGCGAATCAACGCTATACACAAAGCCATGCTATATCAGCTGCGCTTTGATCATCATCCACCAAACTTTGCTTTTCAACAAAAGTCTGGATCACTACATCTCAGCATGCCACACTATCAATCCATATCGTACCACTGATTTCTGCCAATATATAACCTCTGAGCTCGTATGTCTCAGAGAAGGGCGTTAAGCAAGAGAATAAATTCCCCGCCGCCAAACAGATATATATATTTAGCAGAGATCAATGAATACAATATAAAGGAATACAATGTCAGACACACCATCCATTTACAAGTCCGTTCTAGGTCTGAACGAAACCGGAGGCACTTTCCTCGCATATCCGTCGATCTCCAAGTACGTCAGGACGACCACTAACTGATTCCCTCATCTTGGGTGTACATCCCAATCAAGATCATCAATAATCACCCAAACGATGTGAAGACTTTCGGTCTTCGACCACCGTCATCATCTTCGACTTTTCGTCGAATCGGTTATTCAGAATGGGTATAAACCCGTCCTTTCCGAATAACCCGCGTATATAGTAAACAAATGTTACATAAACACAACATACGCCTCATCCCAATTCAACAGTCACTAACCGTAAATTAGCAAGAGAACAATTCCCCAAATATTAACCCCGAAGGCCGAAACCAACATCAGATCAAAACCCAGGAAACCATCCTTCTTAGCTAACCTACAGTTAGTTTCTAAATTTCACGTTCTTAGGGAAAGGTTCCCATTAATTTTATCAAAGATAAATTCTTTAAAATTTATTCTTTGATCTTCCTTTGGATGTCATTTCAAACCAAATTATGGTTTTCCAAACTAGTCGGGATTAGCGAACCACACCGAAGTAATTATTTATTTTATTTCCCAATCCCATCCTATTCATCCCATGAAGCAAAACTGGTAATACTTCATATCTAACACCACGGTGTTATCGGTAAATTCAATTACCATTTCACGTTCAAATCTAATTAAAGATTTAACTACGCCTGGAGCAAAACTGGTGATACTCCATTCTCGATCTTTTCAATCTAATTAAAGATTCATTAAAACTCCACTTAGTTTTAATCTTTAACTGGGTTAAAGAATCAGTGTCATTTTAAAACACGGTTCACTATAAACCCAAAATCACATTACATTTCAATCAGACCCTAACCAAAAATTAGCAAGTGAGCAATTCCCTAAGTATTAACCCCGAAGGCCGAAACCAACATCAGATCAATACCTCAGAAACCATTCAACTTAACTAATCTCCAGTTAGTTTCTGATTTTCTTAACTCCTTTGGATCTAAGAACAGTATTATTGAAGATAACGTTCACGACAACCCAAAATCACATTCTATTAATTATCGGGTTAAAGAACAAGTGTTATTTAAAACGCTGTTCACGATAAACCCAAAAATCAATATCAATTCAATTCCAATCAAATATTATTTAATTGGTACACTTCATTAAATCTAAATAAAAAGATTTAATCTTTTCTCAACTGGGTTCAAGAACAGTGTTAATGAAGACACCATTCACGACAAACCCAAATCACATTTGATATTAAATACAAGGCTCTGAATAGAAAATATATCGGCCTATATTCAATATCAAATTCTACGACCAACAAATATCGTATTGGAAATAACGATATAAATATATCTTTCAAATTTCCCATAACAATACCTGTATAATCACAAAATCCCACATTGAAATATTCCGAAGACAATTTCGATTCAAATCCATTTCCAATCAATATTATTTAATTGGTAATCCTGGTTATTTTCAAAACCATTTCAAATCCACTTTATTTATTTTAAAAATAAATAAATTATTATTCTAGTTCAAAACTAGTTCATTTCGATAAAAATCTATTTTTATCTTTTCAAATATGGAGTTTTTCATCCCAATTTTTCCCTAATAATTTCTTATGATTTTACACAAATTATTACTATTTTTAATAATTTTATCAAGGCCCGTACAGTCGATTTCCATCAACGGCCATCGAACTGCACTTACATCGACCTTTTCCAAATTTGATTTGGACATAATTCCAAATCCAACCGTTAGATTTCAAATTTCTAATATTCGTTAGAAAGCTCTTTTCGATACGAACCCAACGGTTCTGGTTTTAGGAGAATCCGACGGTCGGATCTCCCGAAATGTCCGTTCGAAGTCAATGGTCGAAATTCACGAACTGCCGCGGCGCGACGTGTTCTATTCAGGCCAATATATATATATATATATATATATATATATATATATATATATATATATTTCGTCGATTTCCTTTTTAAAACGAATTTTATAAATCATTTCAAATTTGTTTCAAAAACAATTTCAACCTTTATTTCAAATTCAAATCAAAATTGAATTTTCCCTTATAAATTCTTTTTACATTCACTTCTATTTGATTTCAATTCAAATCGATTTCAATTCTATTTCAATTCATTTTCAATTGAATTCAATTCAATTCAGATTCGTTTTCTATTCGATTCAATTCGAATTCGTTTTCTATTCAATTCAATTCGAATTCGTTTTCTATTCAATTCAATTCGAATTTGTTTTCTATTCAATTCAATTCGAATTCGTTTTCTATTCAATTCAATTCGAATTCGTTTTCTATTCAATTCAATTCGAATTCGTTTTCTATTCAATTCAATTCGAATTCGTTTTCTATTCAATTCAATTCGAATTCGTTTTCTATTCAATTCAATTCGAATTCGTTTTGAATTTCAATTCTTTTCAAAATATCAGATTTTGAAATCACTTTCGATATTCATTATAAAATGAATAAAATCGATATAAATATCGTTCACGTCAAAATGGCGTCAATCTAATCAACACGGCTTCATATATTTCTATTTTCAAATATTCTATTTCAAATATTTCTTTTTTTTTTCAAATATTTCTATTTCAAATATTTCTATTCAGATATTTCTTTTTAAATATTGAATGAAGCCCAATCAATTACCATATAATGTTAATTATATGGATTTTCTACCACACATGTATACAATAACAACGATGAAAAATCAACCATCATCCAAAGTGCATTCTACACTGTATAAGCATCGAATATAAATATTTAACGCTCATATCAGTCTGTCAATCAATCGATCGACATACAACTAAACAATCGGGATTAATGTACGTCAAATATCATCCCAATACCCGTGTGGGGTTTCAAACAATCAAACACAGATTTTATTTGTGCAGTTGGGCGATGTGTAAAATTTATCGTCCCAATCAATATCAGTCAAATGTGTGTATATAAAAAAATCGTTCGATTTGTTTATATTAATTTATTTCATTTCATATACACGTTAAAAATTCTATTTTTAACTATAAAATATTTTCCACTATAAAATATTTTATTTCGTTTTACATCACACAATCAACTAGACATCAAAATCAAACAAACAAGCATACAAGTAGTCCATGGTCTGTGGACGACGGGTGTCAGGTGCTACTAAACACCGTCTGCATCCTAATATATATTTATATAACTAGAAAAGAAAAGTTAAAGTGAGAAGTTCTCACAGAATAGCTAATCCAACGCCACGACTCTTCTTATGCAGAAATCTTCGTCGTTCTTGCCTCTTGTCAATTTTCACTGCCCGTATTCTCTACATATATAAAAATCACATTTTTACTTCTCTATTCAATGTATAAAAATCGAATTTTTACTTCGCTATTCAATATATAAAAATCGAATTTTTACTTCGCTATTCAATATATAAAAACCGAATTTTTACTTCGCTATTCAATATATAAAAATCATCTTTTTAATCTGCTGTTTCTATTTTAAAAACAATGCGATATATATATTTTCAAAACATTACGATACATATTTTCAAAAAAATTTCTATATATTTCAAACTTTACTATATTTTTTTTTTCAACAATGCTAATTTTTATATTTAAAATCAATTCAAAATTATATTTTAAAACACTTCGAGTTTATATTTTCTAAGCCATGCAAATTTTATTCTTTTCAAAGACAAAGATTTTTATTTTATAAGTAATGCAAATTTTACTTTTCAAAAAAAAAGATTTTTATTTTATTTCAAACATTCTATATAAAAATCCATATTTTATTTTAACACAATACTTATATAAGAATTTCAGATTTTAAAATTATAATATATATAATAATTTCAGATTTTAAAACTAGAGCATAAATATTAAATTTTCAGATTTTTTTTTTCATTTTTCTCTCTTTTTTTTAGACAATATTATTTTGAATAAATTAAAGGGGAAAACTCACTGTAATCTGCTTCAGGAACTCGATCAGCCCCTAGGGCGCGATTTTGCCGCCGCCACGATCGACCTGAAACCGATCGGAATTCGCCACCTTGTCACCCTTCGAGGCAGCTCTACGCGCCTGCCACAGCGTCGACTTCGACGCTCCCCTTTCACCAGAAACCCAAAACAAACGCGACGACTTCCAGGTCGGAATTCGATCGCCTGAGCTTGCCAGGGGTCCAGCGCCGGCTTCTGGAGAGAGCCCTCCCTTCGACGAACCGCTTTACTTCATCGACCAACGCCAGTAGTAGCGTCAGCTAGGAGACTGGAGGAGCCAATCAAGGGTGAACGAGATCCGTTCGTTTTAAAGAGATGGAGGCGGTTTTATTTTATTTTATTTCAGTGTTGACCAGGGAATTCGTTTGACCTAGGGTTATAGAATTTCTAGGGTATATAGGTTAGGATTTTAATATTATTTAATTTGAGTATTCTTATTATCAAAAATAATCATCCAAACGCCATTCAAAACCCAACGACTGTCGCCCCTAGCTAAACACCCCCATTCTGAACATAATGGGATATGTATCACCGGCTGATTCGACTGTTTGAATCAGTTTCCGTGGAATTTACATTTAAATCATTATATTGAATTTTAAACGTACATTTCATTTTACAGGGGTCACATACTAACTCGAAAAATTCCAGAAAAATATTTTATGGCTTCGTATTGACGATACGGTCCTAACAAAACTAATTTCGTCGAATTCTGAGACCGTTTGAAAAATGGCCAATTTCCAGTCGATTAAAATCAACTGAAAATGGTCAAACGCGTTTTCCTTTGCCACACTCACATATTGATTCAAAAAATTATGAAATTTGAAACCTAGCAATAATTTGACATCGCAGTTCCAACAAAAGTGGTTTCGTCGAAATCCGAGGTCGTTTGCAAAATGGCTATATTTAAGGGCCTGAATTCCATAGCGACTATTCAGAATTTTTAACTGGACATATCTTTTTATCCCCGCTATGAAATTTTGATTTTTCGGATTCGTTGGAAAGATATTATCTATTAGATTCTATTATTTTTGGTTTCACTAAAATCCGGTTTATTTTGCACCCGGTATGTTCAATTGAAATTTGAAATCGAATTATCGAACTACCGCGCCATTTCAATTCCTTTTATAATTATATATAATTATTTATATTTCTATCGACGATCTATATAATATATACGTTCGATTTATATTCAAAATAAATTTCTCATCGATATTATTTAAAATAATTCATTTTAAATAATCAAAATTCGCTAAAATTGCCAAAATAAAATTTTCAAACTGGCCCAGATTTCCGGGTTATTACAAAGTTCCAGTTACTTTTAGATAAAAACTATAAATCTAATATGGGCATGTTGTAAATTGGAATTGATTTATGTATGATTCATATCTATTCTTGTTTTCTTCTTGGATCTTGACTATTGGGAATATTGCCTACGACGTTGAAACTATTGTTAATGGCCTAAGACTATGACTATGCCTATGACTGTGGACAAAATATTTTGCCTATGCCTATGACTATGACGGTGAACATAAGACTTTGCCTATGACTATGACGGTTAACATAAGACCGCCTATGACTGTGAACATAAGACTATTGCCTATGGCTATGACAAGGACAATTATGACTAATCACCTATGATTCATGACCATGAGGTTATTGCCTAGAATCATGACTATGAAATTGGATCTAAGCTTGATTTTCTATTCAGACCAATTTTCTTTATTTGTCTTGATTTTGGGGATTTTTCTATTTAAGTTAGATCTATCTGTGTTCTTGAATCTAGATTATTATTCAAACCTTTTTCATGTTCATAATGTTATGCCTACGATGTTTTAATCAATTTATTCAGTTAGGTCATGCCTTGGAAATAAATTGGTAATAGAGCAATGTTTATTATGTTGATCTATGCATGCGGTTCTATTTTATCATCATATTGAATTGGGAATTAATGAATAAGTCCATTCATATGTATATGAACTTGGAGTATAACCCGTGATGGCAAGTTGTATAGTTTATCATGTTATGCAAGTTTTAGGTTGTGAAATCATATCACATATGTGACCAAATGTTAGATCTACATGTTTATCTGTATATGTTAAACCTATGTCATATTTCAAGTTCACACTTATTCATATGTTCGTGATTGATTTGCATGTTCACATATATGTCAGTTGATTTAGTCTATGTTGCAAATTCACATATATGTATGTTGGTTTAGTCTACATTGCATGTTCACACCTATGATATTCATGTTGATTATTTTGCAAGTACACACCTATGGTGTTCATATTGACTATGCCGAGAATGCCAAGTTTACACCTATGACATATCTATGTTAATGGATTTCTTTATGCAAATTTTGTGTACGTTAAATTAGGCTAAGTTTTTAGCCTAGTATTATATGTCAAAAATCACGCGGACGGAAAATTAGGCTAAGATTGTTAGCCTAATATTTAGATGGGGTAATGTTGGGAAAAATTGGTAATCATAGGAAGCTTGACATGAAACTTGCCTTGAAAACTTGACACGATCTTGACATGAATCCTGAACATGGACATGACACTAGAATAAACATGAAAATGGCCAACTCGAGGTTGGGTTGAGTTCGCAGTGTAAATCTGCCCGGAACCGCCCGGCAATTCCAGTTACTGCAAACAATAGGATCCAATATGGGTAGTTGGCCATATCGCGCTTGAAACCCGAAGTCAGACTGAGTTGTGGTGTAAATCTACCTGGAACCGCCCGGCATATCCAGTGACCATAACAATAGGTCTGATGTGAGAGGTCAGGGTGCATTAATGAATTAAATGCCACATGATAGGGCTAAGTCATGAACATGAAAGACAACACTTAACCAACTTGAAACATGATTGGTAGGGTTAGGTCATGAACTTGAACGACAACACCTAACCAACTTGACACGTGAATTGTAGGGTTAAGTGATGAACTTGAATGACAACACTTAACCCACTTGACATGCTAGACTGATGGGGTTAAGTCTCTAATTTAAATGACAACACTTAACCTACTGGATGGAAAACCGAGTTATGCGGTCCTTTTCAGCAGTAACCCACTAGATGTATCACGGTACCCTGGAACTAGGCAGGGTGGGGCACGATTACTGGGCTGACTGTAAGCGACCAGAACGATGGCTGTGTGGGTGCGACAGTGTAGGTTCAAGCGGGCTATGGTCATGCACGTGGTCCGGAGTTAAAAAAGCAGGCATTGGGCATCAGTAGTTTTATCTGTGCATTCTTGATTCGTGTCGGTGGTTGGCACCCTAGGGCTTGATACACCCTATGGTGGACCTAGCACAGGTGACTAATTCGTGATAGGGCCGTATGACACAGAAACACAACGAGCTAGGACCTGTAGGGAGCCGATCGATTAGTGGATCGTTCCGTTGGACCTAGTAATGGGTCATTCACGATTTTGGGCCCGGGGATCATTTCATGATTGATACTTGACATGGGTTGGGCTACAAGTACAGTTGGTGCAGCGAACCTTGAACATGCGATGCTATACTTGACCTATATTTGATTCATCACGTTATCTTAATCTGTCTTATCCATCTTGACATCGTACTTATGTTTACTTTCAGTTTATACATGTCATGTTACCTTTACCTGTTTTTATACTTAAAGTCACTAGGACTTACCAGTCTTTATGACTGACCCGTTTTCTTTCGCCTCTTTTTCTTTCGTCCCCCCCACAGGTTCTCAGGGAGGAAACTCTAGCACTTAGCTTGGATTCTGCTTGCTTTCCGTCAGCTCATGTACGGTTTGGTCTTGAGCTCTGCTATGGCTGCACATCTGCTATTTTTGGGGAATAATTTACTTTTGTTATTTTAAGTTTATGCTTCTTTTTTTAGAACTTGATGTAATGGAATAATGGCAACTTGCACTTTGGATATATGAGGTTTTGAATCTTTTCTTCAAAGTAATAAGATTTGGTTTTTAATTTCTACCGCTGCTTTATTTATGTTCTGTCTTGTGATATCTCTGTGTATGTTTACCTAGATAATGCTCCACCAAAACTAGTGCATTCCCTTTGTGAGTGACCCTAGCGGAGGTGGGGGGTTACACCTTTCCTTTGAAAACCAATTATTCAACTTACCAACCTTAATTTCTCAAAAATACAATATATTTGTTTCTATTTGTCCTTTCCTTAAGTCTTCAAAATTACCAAATTTTATTTGGATTAAAATTCCATTTATGATAATCCAAAAACAATTGATATTCAAACATAAGTTTACATAGAATTAGACCTACTTATATTTGATATCAATTCACAAAATCAGCAAACGCTATCAACGGGATTTGATGTAATTATTTTATGATTTCTTTGATAGTATTTGTCCAACCCTGGAATTTCATATCGAATATTTAAAGACCATATCTTTCTAAACTTATTCTTTTAAACTTCCAAATTTTAACTTAAAATTGGTAAATGCATTACCATACAAAAAATTTAAATATATTTTGAATCTTCTAGAACATTTGAAAATCCTTTTAAAAATATTACTTAAAGTTCAAACAAAAGTTCACAGGTTATAACTTTTGAAAACCAATTATTTACAAAGAAGCATTATTATGACGTTTTGAAAGTGTAACCAAAAGTACTGCAAAATAGCTATTTAAATTAAATAGATTTAAAATCATTCAAAATTCAGATATTTCTACTCCAGTCAATTTTTTAAATAATAAAATAACATTTATCATAATTTTTATCATTTTTAGTATTTTTCTATGTACCCGTTGTATTTGATTTCTAATTACAGTCGTAGAACTGCACGTATAACGACTTTTTCAAATTTTGTTTTAAACATAACTTGAAAACCATACATTGGAATTTGAAATTTTCTTTTTTTATTCAAAATCTATCATTAATAGAAATCCAACCTTTTTTTGTGTCAATCTGATTTAAAATACTCTAGTTATAGCTGTTTGAAACTTATAGTCGATAATCACGAACTGTCGCCACGCGACACGTTCAATTCAGGCCATATAACGATTAAAATGTAAATCGTCTGAATCTTTTCCTAATAAATATAAATTTCCATAACTTAAATTTAAAAACCATATTCCAATTTCCTTTCCAAAATATATTTCTCCCAAAACTTGTTCAGTCGTTCCCAAGACCCACAGATAGTTGTTTTATAAAATAATGGAACTAGTTGCTTGCATAAAAACCAATGTTTGAATACATAACTCAAATCATTTTCCAAAATTAATTTCAAAACTCAATTCAACTTTGATGGCCCATAAATAGTTGAAAATATTTCCGAAGCTGTTCCCGTCTCTTATGAATATCATTAACACTTACAAACCGTTTTCAAATTCAAAACTTAGTTTCCAATTATTTGAATAATATAATCGCCATTTACATGGAAAGGAGATTTGGATCTACTAACCATATAATTCCACAACTACGTTGTATGTGTGATTCATGCAATTGAAATCAACCAAATAAATCAACCATATGAATATGCATGAATTCATCCATCAGAATCACAACAATTAAAACAACCATTTTATTGTGCGCATGCGTTACAGTCAATAACACTTAGTGTTCAGTGTGTTCTAATTACATAGATATCCACCCAAACATTGCATACAATAATCATCACCGACAAGCAACCAATTTCCATCAACTAATTATAATTAACCATTCCTACTAATTCAAAAATAATTCAAATTAGAAGTTCGCACCGTCATGCTTCCAATCTTCACTGTTAGAATCCCATGTCTTTCATGAACAAGCTTCACGGATGATGCTACCCTTATGCGCACACTTCTTCTTTGCAACCTAATGTATATATATAAATATGTATACCCTTCAACATACATTACTTTTTTTTAACACACAAGGGGATGCCGAGGCTTTAAGACACGAATGGACTAAGGAGGAGGGACGACAAGGCTGGTGATCGGTGGTAGCTAGGCTACTGATATGGCATATGAAGGAGATAGGAGAGAGAAAAGGTGGTGAATTGTGTATGGGTTTTAAAGGGGAAGGCCGAATGGTTTAAGGGGAAACGAGAGGAAGTGGGGCTATGTGAGGGAGGGACACCGGACCTGGGTGGTGCAGGCGGTCAGTGGGGATGCTGGTGAGGTGGCACGGTGGCGGTTGGCCCGATAGAGGGGAGGTCATGGGCTATTTAAGTGGGAAAGGGGAGTTTGTGAACGTAGTAATGAAGGGAAGGTGCAAAATGAAGTTTAGGGTGGTGGAGGGGATTGGCGAGCTGATGGTGGTGCTGTCATGATGGGAGGAGGCTGGCCAAAGGGGAGATGGTGGTGAACAAGAAGGAGATGTAAAAAGAATGGAGGATTTGCGTTGGAAAAAGATGAGTCTTAGCCTCTTTATATAGGAATGTTTAAGGGTGATTATGTAAATTCAACCGAGGACACATGTCCTTATGCGACTCATTTGCATGCATGATTACAAATCTATAAGCACTTGTCTTCACAATATAAATTACTTCATGCATGTTTACAGATATAGGAACACATGACAACTTCATGAACTCTCTTCCATGCATAATGACAACTAAGGGGACACTTGTCCATTTATAAACAATTTAATTTGCAACATTCATGTAGCTCTAATAAATGTAACACTTTACCAACACTTATAAGTGTAACCCTAACATTACTTAATGTTTAATTATATAAACATCAAAATTATATCATAAATAATAGTTACAATTTATATATATATATATATATATATATATATATATATATATATATATATATATATATATATATACAAGAAAATAATGTAAAGGACAAATTGTTTGAAAATTTTAACCATAAGGACAAGAGACTAAATATTTATTCAAAAGGACAAAATGTAGCCCAAATTTATTCAAAAGGACAATACACGATTTTTTTTTATATTTTTGTTTTTGCAGATTTTACGTATCAGTTTTGTATGTTTGTAGGTATCAGTTTGCTCTCTGTAACTGTATGCTAAAATTGATACCTTCAGACACACAAAACTGCTACCTATTAGCTGTGGAGAGCAAACTGATACCTACAGACATACAAAACTGGTACCTAAAGTTTGCAAAAAAAAACAAATTAAATTTTTTTTTGAGAAAAAATTCCTTTGTTTTGTCCTTTTGAATAAATTTGGGCTATGTTTTTTCCTTTTGAATAAATTTTTAATCTCTTGCCCTTATGTTTAAAATTTTCAAATAATTTGTCCTTGTAAATTACTTTTCCTTATAAATATTCCAGAAACATTTATTTATATTACTGATACATATAATTTACCAAAATTACATTAACCAAAATAAAATTTAAATGCTTAACGAATCCTTATAAATTTTATATCTTTATAATATAACCATTATATGTTGTCAAATCTTAATATCCAAAGTATATTCGTAAAATTTTATGTATTAAATAAAATCTTTAAAAATAAATTATCTAATACAAAATTTGTATTATATATTATCAAAATTAAATAATATCATTACTAATTAGTATTAAAATATACAAAAATCTTATAAATTAAATATATCCTTAAAGTAAGTTTTCTTTTACACAATCCATATTTATAAAACAAAATAAGATATTTATTTAAGATTATTAAATGAAAATTGGTATTTAAACCCTAACCAAGTCCAATTTATTTTCAGAAAACCCAAACTACATAATAAAAATCAAATTTAAACTTAGTAAAAAATTCCGGGTTATTACATTCATCCCCCTTTAGAACTTTTCGTCCCTGAAAAGCAAAACAGTTAGTTTTAAAGTCCTTTATGAATTTTAAATCAAACTCTTTTATATAATTTTGGAAAAGATTTCAAAATGTCATATAAGACAGGCTCAAATCATCACATAAAAACAGTAGTCAACCGAAAAAGTGCCATATCATAATATCATCTTAGTCATAGTACAAAAGTATATCTTTCCCTATTAAAGCACGTACTACATACTTGAGGTAGTTCAAAAAAATATGACCACAAAAAGTATACTTATCAAGGAACTAGTCCCTAAAATGTGTCCTAGCCCAAAACATCTTAGTGCATCTAAGCACTTATGATTAATACATACAACATATACAATGTCTAACTCCCAACCGACTAATTGTACGACACATCCAATCCAACGTTTGATGGACCAGACATGCTGAGCTCCTTCGGCTCCTCGTTGTCAAACTCCTTATCATCATCAGCTATATATCTATCATCATCAATCACATCTCCGTCATTATCCTCACCTATTATAAATCCATCAACTCCATCATCCTCATCCATTGGCAGCTCGAACTCATCGATAATACAATTAATCCAGTCACCTACCTCAGGGGACAGGTCATCATCTACCACGTATCCAGGATGCTCTAACTCATCTATAATCGCGTCAATCTCCTCAACTATCTCGGGGGCCATACCTAAATCAAGATCCTCTGCTACAAGGATCTGTCCTAGTAACTACTGGTCTCTCTCATCTTAGACCTATTTCCATAATGCATCTAGCATTTCGTCATCCATATCTAGAGGGATCTCGATACCAAATTATGCTGTGACCTCTTTCCCTCATCTTCTATATAATTATGGGGCCAAGGGGAAAGTCCTGGTATAACATAATTGTTGGCTAATTTTTGACCAAGCCACCAAGGACTAAAACACTCACAGTTATATGGGCGATGACACGCTTTCTAGCAAACTCAATGTTTATATGTGGGTCCACCAACACAACTCACCAACCAACTTGGCTAACCGGTTCGTGACCCCCTTCTCCTTCACGGCTCGTGGTCCTCCGCTTACACATGGCTTGTGGCACCCTCCACGATCCAACCAGCATGTATGGCTCACGAGATGGTTCGTATATGGGTCATGAACCGACCCTGTATTCTGAAAATGATGGCCACGACTTGGTCACCCACGAACCGAGAGCTAAGGATCTAGCAACACATGTCCATAACGGCTCCCATGACCATTTCTCCATCAAGCCATAAACCGGTCCGAGATCCTTGTGATTGGTGCCACGTGTCTTCACGAACTACTACAAAAATCATCAATAAATAGCCTAATATTTGGCATTTTTAGGATCTTTTGGCAACTAAGAGTTCCGATTCCACCATTACTGAACTTCTATCATTTATAGTCAAAATTATCTCGAATTTACTGAGTGAATCATCATTGTAAAAGTGAGACTGTGAGAATATTGTGATTGTACATGTATTCAACGTATAATCAAAATCATATAAAGTGGACGTAGGCTCTTTAACGCCGAACCACTATAAATTTGGTGTGTCTGCTGCATTTTTCAATATTAGTTTTATTTCTATTCTAATTAAGATAATTTGGGTGTTAGAGCCACTTTTTTGTCTAACATTTTGGTGCTTTCACTGAAAATCAAATTCTTAGCCTGTCGGATTATTGCTCTACTGTTTGGATTTTCAAGTCCGAAGAAAATAGTCTGTATTCCCATTGTTTTATTTTTAAAGATTTCAGCAAAGTCAAGACATTATGGCCGCAAAAAAAATCCAAGGATTCACGAGCTTCGCGGCAAATGAAGCAGCTAATGAAGAGAGCATTCAGGAGCAGACTGAGGTGGATTCCCCGGCTCGCGGCTTGTAGGGGACGAACCTACCCCAGCACGGGGTCACGACCCAATCCCAAAAGGGGATCACGAGCCGCCCACAAGGGTAGATCACGAGCCACCCACAGGATGAAACCACGAACCGGTCCAATGAAAGGGTCACGAACCGCCCTTATCATGTGACCACGACCCGACCTAGAAATGAAATTATGGCTCGTTCCACCCACACCGAAGCTTCTGCTCGACCTGGCTCAAGTGCTTTGAATCAAACTGTGAATGTTAATGATCATCTACCTACTTCTGCTACAGTAACAGAGGGAAATATATCCCATGTTCTTAACATGTTGGAAAGGACAAATGACGTATTGGAGGCTCAAAGACGTGAGAGTATCTTGATGAAGGAGAATATGCCTGCGATGAGAAGACAGATAGACGAACTTCGAAGGCAGAGAACGGCTTCGCCAACTCATCGCTTTACTCCGGACTATTCATCTTCATCAGGAGTGCCTCCAAGACCCTAGCGACTACAACTGGGGAAGCCTGAAAATGTGGAACAACTATGGTTTGGATCCCGCCCTTCTCGAGAAAAAACGACACTCAATTTGGGACTAAACAATCGCAACCTGAATGATACAGCTCTGTTTCCTGGGGAAAGATCCCGAGCATTACCTAGGGATATAACGTTGATGATCGTATATAGAATCAACCTCCATGTCGCACGACTGACCGTGGCCATAGGTGGCAAGAAAGTTCTGCTCAAGTACTAGATCGGACCGCGATGCACCGAAGAGACGTTGAGATTTCCGCAGAGCTAGAAGTGCACACCCAGGTCCACATTGACTAATGTCGAAATCGAGTGATGGTGAGACAGATCATGGTAGATAATCGAGGAAAAAGAAATGAGGACTGAGGTGTGGACTGAAGTCACACACCTTTCATTGACGACATACTAGACGTTCAATTCCCCAGGAGATTTAATCCACTGACTATGAATCGTTATGCGGGCAGGACATATCTAGTCAACACTTGATGAGATATTCATGGTATATGGATGCCGCCGTAGCTCCAGACATAGTAAAATGCAAAGCATTCTCTGTAATTGTGACGACCCCAAACCCTGTACTGACGGCGGCAAGGGTAATCTTTGGAATTTAACACAGAAACAGATAATAACAGTACAGAATTAAATAAATACACCAGATAATGAACAAATAATACACTGGATAAACATAATCATCAGAGTAACACAGTATACAGGATCATACTTAGTACAAATACAGTTTAGCTATACATAAATGTCTACAGCGGAAACAAACATAATATGTACAATAGGAGCTGAACAGCATAAAAAGAGATAAATGATAGAATCCATCTTCAGCTCCAGCTATCCATAGAAAGCCAGCTAAAACCTGAATACAAGGCTGTCCGTGTAGAAAAAGGGGCACCCGAGTTTGAAAGTGAAACAAACTACGAGTCAGTCATGGGACTGGTATGAGAAATCTACTCAACACATTTAAAATATGGCTAATCAGAGGACCACGCCACTTTCGTGGAACGAGTTTACTCCATTGGATTGCCAGTGCTTTAAAACAAATCATTCTTTTAAACATCGCAATGCTTTTTATAAAAATGAAGCCATTATAAGACTCAGTTCCCATCACACAATGCAACGCAAACCGGAGGATAGAGTTTTACCTTATAATGGACAAAATATGCTTGATACGAATAAAACAAAAGCATTTGATATTATTAATAGTGTTTATAAGTTTCAAAAACAATTTCAATCATGACTATCAATCATAGACGACATAGGTACCATATATCATGTCGCCTTATATATATACAATCAAAACCGCACAGTCACGTATTTGGAAATTGGATTTCCGTCATGAACCAAGGCAAAAGATAGTCCTTACCGACTTCGAGACGCTCTAGCCCGTGTCTCAGGATCAGAGCTCGAGTGACCCTAGGAGCGACAGAGCCGGTCTACCGATGTGGATTAAAATTCCTGAACACTGCGTTTCCCCGCCCTATGGGGCGTCAATGAGCCAACAAATGACTCCATCGGTCCCGGATCGACCGATATAACCGAGGCGCCTCGCAATCCATCATCCACATAAGTAAAATGTCAGGTCGTGTAAAAACACTAACACAACTCCAAGCTAGAAGGAAACGCGTGCCCTCCCGGAGGTCCTTCTCCCGTTTCTGGTTCATACCGGGGTGTGAGGCTCGCGAATTCACGTTATACACAAAGCTACGCAACACAGGCGGTGCTTTGATCATCAGTCACAAGACTTTGCTTTTCAACAGAAGCCCTGATCACTACATCTTAGCATGCCACACCGGCAATTCACACCATGCAACTGATGGTTATCAATCGCACAGAATGAATTCCAATGTCAGACACACAGTCCATTTGCAAGTCCGTTCTGGGTCTGAACGAAACCGGAGGCACTAAATACCTCGCATATCCATCGATCTCCACGTACGTCTAGACGATCAGCACTCACTATCCGTATTTCGGGATGCCTCCCAATCAGGACATCAGTTACCATCCAAACGAGGTGAAGATCGGTCTTCAACCCCCGTCTTCATCTTCGCCTTCTTATCGTCGATTCAGTTATTCAGAATGGGATAAACCCGATCTTTCTGAGCAACTCGCGTATATAATAAACAAGTGCAACACAAACATACATACGCATCATTTCAATTCATTAGTCACTAACCGTCAATCAGTAAGAGAACGATTTCCCAAATATTAACCCCGAAGGCCGAAACCAACATCGGATCAACACCCAAGAAAACATTCGACTTAGCCAACCTTCAGTTAGTTTCTAAATTTCACATCCATATCGTTTATAATATTTTATAAAGATTTATCACTATTTTTATTTATTTTAAAATAGCCAATTTATTCAAACGACGCTTCGGGACATAACGCGGCCGTGGCGCTGTTTTTCTTCAGATTTGATTTACACATATTTGAAAATCTAACCATTGGATCTTCACAAAATTTACATCATTAGAAAGATCTTTTCAAAACGAATCCAACGGTTCCAGTTTTGGGAAAATCCAATGGTCGGATCTCCCGGTATAATCGTTTGAAGTTTCAATTTCAAAATACAAACTGCAGCGTCGTTATTCGATTCAATATAATTGTATATATATATATAATCGATTATGGCGTTGTTTTTCTTTAGATTTGAATTAAACATTCCAGACAATCCAACCGTTGGATTTTTACAAAGTTGGTGCCGTGGGAAAGATATTTCCAAAGCGAACCCAACGGTTGCGGCTTCGGGAAAATCCGATGGTCGGATCTCCCGCACTAATCGTTTGAAATCACGGTTTCAAAATACGAACTGCAGCTTCGTTATTCGATATATTTGAATTCTATTTATATATATATATATATATATATATCGATTCTTCGATTTCAAAACTATATGATTTTCATACATTTGATAAAAATGATATTTTTATCTAACTGTCTTCTATTTCAACACTTCACTATTTTTAACAATTCATGTATATAATAAAAATGTGATTTTTAATGTAAAACAATTTATTTCAAAACTCGACTATTTCATATTGTTAATATAGGTGATAAAATTAGAATTTTTATTATAAAACAATTTATTTCAAAACAAGATTATTTTATATAGTTCATATTGATGATATAAACATGATTTTTATTATAAAACAATTTCTTTCAAAATATGAATACCATTCAACACATGAATTTCAATTCAACGAATGAATTTCGATTCAACACATGAAGGTTTTCTATAGTTTATATATATAGATAAAAAGGTGATTTTTATATTTAAAACACGAATACCATTCAACACATGAATTTCTATCCAACGAATGAGTATCGATTCAACTCATGAAGGTTTTCTATAGTTTATATATAGAGAGTAAAAATGTGATTTTTATTGTTAAAACAATTTATTTAAAACACTAATACCATTCAACACATGAATTTCAATTCAACGAATGAATTTCGATTCAACACATGAAGGTTTTCTATAGTTTATATATATAGATAAAAAGGTGATTTTTATATTTAAAACAAGAATTACATTCAACACATGAATTTCTATTCAACGAATGAATTTCAATTCAACACATGAAGGTTTTCTATTCAACGAATAAATATAGTTTCAACAAATGAAAATAATTCTAACACATGAATATTTTTCAAAATTTCGGCAGCATAACGACAGGGTAGTTAAAACCGGTACCGTCCCTAGTACAGCTCCTCGCTCTACCTTAAAGCCTCGTAGCTTTTGACAATGGGGAATCATGCATCTAGTTCGCACGCAGGCAGCATGTATATTTTTTTTCATTTCCTCAAACTAATCCGATGTGGTTTCAACCAAATATTTCTCAACCACAAATGGGTATTTTTCAACCAAAATCAATCAATTTCAACCACAAACAATTTCAATCAACCATTCACTATCAATCAATTTTCACACCAATCACAACCAATAAATATCGTCCATGGTTTGTGGACGAGGGGCGTATATATATATAGCATTTCACTTCTATTTCAACACATATATAATTTTTACAACGCATATACAACTTATACATCGAAAGTACAACCTATACAACGCTTATACAAGAGGTGTACAACGCTTATATAACTCATACATCGATTATATAATTTATACATCGTCGTTTTCCATATCGTTTATAAATTAGAAATCTCACCTTGGGTTCCACTCCACCAAAAATAACAGAAGGCTCAGAAAAATATGCGGTCTCTTCTAGAATTTAGAAGACGTCCTTACGGGCCCACTGTCTCTTGTTTCACTGAATTTCGTCAAGAAACGATAAAGATATGATTTTTAGAAGTTCGCTACGCTTTTAAATGTTAAAATTAGTTTGAAATTATCATAGCCGTACCTTCACAGTTTGGTTCAAAACTAGGTTTTCGATTTTCGCGAAATCCGTGTAGCTATATGACGATCGGCCTTCGCAGCGTCGAAGGGCTAGGAGAGGCGTTTCCGCGTAGGGGGGTGTGGACCAGCTCGGTGGTCAGGGGAGCTCGCGGCGGCGGTCTGAACGGCGAAAGTTTGGAGGCTTCAATCTTGAGAAATACAAAACGAAAAAATCCAAACTATATATGGATTTGAAGATCTTCCCTAGCTCTACAAAATATTCAACTAGAGGATGGGTTTTTATTGCGTGGATTGATCAGAAAATGAACGGGAACGGGGGAGTGGTTTTCCGCCTTCGATCGAGCTACAGGGAGAGAGGAAGTCGGGGTGGGGGGGGGGGGGGGCTGATGTGGACCAGTGACTTTTATTTATATATAAAGTTTTAAAAATCCGAAAATACCCCTTGTCACACACGAACACCAATACAAACCCAACGACTGTCGTCCTTAGCGTTTACCCCCATTCCGAACACAATGGGATATGTTTCGTAGGCCCATTCGACTGTTTCAGTCAGTTTTCATTCAGATTAAAATATAAAACATTCAATATTTGATTTGAACGTACATTTCAATTTGCCAGGGCCACAAACTGATTCGAAAAATTCCACAAAAATAAATCTAGCTATGTTTTGACGATATGGTCCCAACAAAACTAGTTTCGTCGAATTCTGAGACCGTTTGAAAAATGGCCCATTTCTGGTCGATCCAATTTAACTATAATTGACCAAAACACATTTTCCTTTGCCACGCTCACACACTAGCTTCAAAAATTATGAAATTTGAAACCTAGCAATAACTTCACATCCCGAATCCAACAAAAGTGGTTTCGTCGAATTTCGAGATCGTTTGCAAAATGGCCATTTTCACGGGCTATAAAATTTCCATAGCGACCTTTCAGAAAATTCATTTGGCCATAACTTTTGCTTTCCGCTATGAAACTTCGATTTTTCAAATTCGTTAGAAAGGTATTCACTAACAGATTTAAATATTTTTGGTTTCACTCAAATCCGTTTTGTTTTGCACCCGGTACAGTCAGTCAAAATTTGAATTCAAATTTTGAAACTACTGCGCCATTTCAGGCCTTGTTTATAATTAGAATTAATTATATTCGTTTTCAAACATTGATTCAAACTCACTTTTCATTGCTATTATTTAAAATATTTATTTTAAATATTTAAAATCAACTAAAATAGCCAATTTAAAAATTTTAAATTGGTTCAAATTTTCCGGGTCGTTACAGTAATAACCCGGAAAATCAGAACCAATTAAAAATTTTTATTTTGGCAATTTTAATGAATTTTGAATATTTAAAATGATTTATTTTAAATAATATCGTCTAGAAATATATTTTAAATAGAACTAGAACCTACAAATTTGTTTAAATCGAAATTAGAATAAAATATTTATTTTAATTATAAAAGGAATTGGAAATGGCGCGATAGTTTGAAAATTCGATTTCAAATTTCAAATGAATGTACATGATTCAAAATAATCCGGATTTTAGTAAACGCAGAAATATATGAATCTTTTGGAAAATATCTTTCCAACGGATCTGAAAAATTGAAATTTCATAGCGGGATTAAAAAGTTATGTCCAGTTGAAAATTCAGAATAGCTGTTATGGAAATATTGCCCTTAAAAATAGTGATTTTGCAAACGACCTCCGTTTTCGACGAAACCACTTTTGTTGGATCCGGAATGTCAAATTATTGCTAGATTCCAATTTTCATAATTTTTTGAATTAATAAGCGAGCGTGGCGAATTTAAACACGTTTGGTAATTTTAGTTTGAATTTAATCGACTGGAAAATGACCGTTTTTCAGACGGTCTCCAAATTCGATGAAATTAGTTTTGTTAGGACCGTATCATCAAAACATAGCTAGATTTATTTTTTGGTAATTTTTGGAATCAGTATGTGGCCTGGATAAATTAAAATGTACATTTAAATTAAATATATATCGATTTATATTTTAATTTAAAGATAACTGATCAAAACAGTCGAATTGGCTTACCGGACATATCCCATTGTGTTCGGAATGGGGGCATTCAGCTGGGGGCGGTAGTCATTGGGTTTGAGTTGGAGTTCGGATGTAAAATCTAATTTTTGGAAAATAAATAAAATAAAAATATATAAATACCAACCCTCGGTCAAACCCTTATCTCCCGAACCCATGGTCAAACCCAAATAAACCCACCTCCATTTCGTTTCAACAGAAAAGAAAAAAAATTCCAAATCCATCGAGCGCAACACCCACCAGACCATCGCCGCCACTGCTCCTCCGCTGCCATCGATGCCCCAACCCCACTTTTGACATTGACGATTCCCTATAGCCCGTTCTCCCCCTTCGAACGGAGCACCCCCAAAACCATTCCAAATCCACCGCCAAGGACCCCACACCACCACCGCAGGCCATAGCGCTACCTCCACCGCCATCAGGTCCCAAAACCGCCTCCACCTCCAACGCGCAAACACCCCCTCTACCTCTGACGAACTAAAGTGAGCATTTTATCCCTTTCTTTTATGATTTGATTTAAAATTAAGTAGCATAGAATTCATTTTCAGTTTTATATAAATTAAATCGCGGTAAAAATACGATTTTTATCATGAAGAAAGTGATTTAAAAATATAATTTTTATATTGGAAAGACATATAAAAATTAGATTTTTATTTATTGGAAAGACATATAAAAATGAGTTTTTTGTTTATTGGAAAGACATATAAAAATGAGATTTTTATTTATTGGAAATACATATAAAAATGAGATTTTACTTATTGGAAAGACATATAAAAATGAGATTTTTATTTATTGGAAAGACATATAAAAATAAGATTTTTATTTATTGAAAGGTCATATAAATATTAGGTTTTTATTTACTGGAAAGACATATCAAAATTAGGTTTTTATTTACTGGAATGAAATATAAAAATTGGATTTTTATTTATTTGAATGGCATGTAAAAATTTGATTTTTATTTAAATAACTTTGTTTTAAAAATGTGATTTTTATATGTATAACAAAGTAAAAATATTTGATTTTTTAAACTAAAAAGATGTGATTTTTTAAATTAAAAAGATTTGATTTTTGAATATGAAAAGATTACACTTTTAAATAATAGAAAATTTTGATTTTTATATTTTGAATAGCGATATAAAAATATACTTTTTATATATGAAGTAGCAGTTTAAAAATATGATTTTTATTAATGAATAGCGATATAAAAATATGATTTTTAGTTAGATAAAAATATAAATTCTATCGTATGTATGAGATAATATTTTGAAGAGGATAAAAATAGAATTTTTATACATGTTGCGAAATAAAAATCTGTTTTTATTATATATATATGGCGAGATAAAAATGTGAATTTTAACATAAAACCATGTGAAACAGATTGCGATGGAATCGACTGGAATCAAATCCAAATTCGAACCGTTCCGAAATAAAGAATGGAGGAGTGGATCCCAAATGTGAGAACTTATCACTTAAATTTTATTTTCTAGTTAAAATTTATACTAGGATGTAGACGGTGCTTAGCAGCACCCGACACCCGTTGTCCACAGACCATGGACAACTTGTTTGATTTGATTGTGTTGTGGAAATTGATTGTGATTGTGATGTGGAATGGAATGGAATATAAAATATTCATGTGTTGAATAAAGTGTTATAACAATAAAAAATATCATTTTTATTGTACAAATAAATGAAATAAAATATTTACTAAAATAAAATAAATATTCATTTACAAATCGGACAATTTGCTTATGTACACATCGCCCAACTGATATTGATTTGGACGATATATTTTACACATCACCCAACTGCACAAAAAATAATCAGTGTTTGTTGTTTGAAAACCCCACACGGGTATTGGGATGATATTGGACATACACTAATACCAGTATTTAGTTATATGTCAATCGATTGGTTTATAGGCTGTTGTAAGCATTAGTTATTTATATTTAATTCTTATGCAGTTGTGTAATGCACTCTGGATGATGGTTGACTATGTTTAATTATTGTTGTGTACAGGTGCATATGAAATCCATATAAATCAAATTATATGGTAATTGGCTATGTCTGATTCCAATTCGGAAGGAATGTATATTTTAAAATAACGAATATTTTAAAATGGATAATAATGAATATATTAATATAACTAATATTTTAAAATAATATTCAAATGGATCAAAATATGATTTTTATATCCGATTTTGGATGTACATGAAAATATTTAAATATATAAAGTCGTGTTGAATAAATTAACGCCATTTTGACATGAACGATATTTATATCGATTTTATTCATTTTTATAATGAATATCGGAAAGGAAGTGATTTCAAAATCTAATGTTTTGAAAATATTATCATTTATATATATATCGATGATATGAAATATTCAATTTTGATTTGACATTGAATATGAAGTTGAAATCGTTTTGAAAACTAATTTAAAACAATTTATAAAATATGTTTTAAATGGAAATCAATGAAATATATAATATATATTTTATATATTTAATGGCCTGAATAGAATGCGCCGCGCCGCGGTAGTTTGCGAATTTCGACCATTGACTTCGAATTGACATTACGGGAGATCCTACTGTCGGATTCTCCTAAAACTGGAGCTGTTAGGTTCGTATCGATAAGAGCTCTCCAACGAATATAAGAAATTTGAAATCTAATGGTTGGATTTGGAATTATGTCCAAATCAAATTTGGAAAAGGTCGTTGTAAGTGCAGTTCGATGACCGTTTATGGAAATCGGCTGTATGGGCCTTAATAAAATTATTAAAAATATCAATAATTTGTGTAAAATCATAATAAATGATTTGGAAGGAATTGGGATGAAAAATTCCATATTTGAAAAGATTAAAATATATTTTTATCGAAATGAACTAGTTATGAACTAGAATTAAAATCCAATAATTTTTAAATAAGTAAATTGGATTTGAAATGGTTTTAAAAATAACCAGAATTTCCAACGTATGAATTGGAATGGGTTTGAATCGAAATTATCTTCGGGATATTTCGATATCGGATTCCATGATTATACAGATATGGTGGAGGAACTTGGAAGATATATATATATATATATATATATATCATTATTCCCAATACGATATTTGTTGATTTCAGAATTTTATATTGAATATAAGCGGATATAATTTCTATTCAGAGCCTTGTATTTAATATTGAATTGGATTTTGGGTTTGTCATGAACTATGTTTTAAATGACACTGTTCTTAAACTCAGTGGAGAAAAGATTAAATCTTTTAAGATTTAGAAGAGTTTACCAATTAATTAATATTTAACTGGAATTGAATAAAATTGGATTTTGGGTTTGTCATGAGTGGTGTCTTTATTAACACCGTTCTTAAACCTAGGGTAAAAAGAATAAATCTTTTAACTAAGGTTTAAAGAAGAATTACCAATTAATTAACATTTAATTGGAATTGAAAATGGAACGTGAATTTGGTTTATTGTGAACTATGTGTTTAATGACATTCGTTCTTTGACCCGATTCACAGTGAAATGTGGTTTGGAATTTATAAATATTTTTATTAAGATTTAACGGGAATTTTCCAAAGTAAAGTTTTCCAATTTAATATATTAAATTGGAATTGAATGGAATTCGATTTGGTAATAATCGAAATGAGTTTCTGTGGAGGAAGATTGTTAATATATATGGAATTTAAAAGGCTTTGTCATTATTCCATTTATATTATTAGTTGGATACAGAAATTGATACCTATTATATATTGATCTGTTTTCCATGAAGATTCCATTTTTATGGAAGAGGATTTGGGTTTTCGTGAACTTTGTTTTAAATGACATTAGTTCTTTAATCCAGTTAAAGGTAGGATTACATGTCTAACATTGTATTTCGAACTGTACGGTTGATCTACGCTTAATATATATCTGTTTGGTGGCGAAGAATTTATTCTCTTTCTTAACATCCTTCTCTAAGACGTATGAGCTTAGAGATTATATATCAGCAGAAATCAATAGTACGGTGTAGATTGTCAATGCGACATGTTTGTGTTTCCAAAGTTAAATAATCATTAATATTGATTTTTGGGAAGATTTAAACTAAGTGGAGTTTTAATGAATCATTAATCAGATTGAAAAGGGGAATTGATAATTTAAATTATCAAATTTGGGAAATAATCGAGAATGGAGTATCACCAGTTTTGCTCTTAGTGATAGTTAAATATTTAATTAGATTTAAACGTGGAATGGTACCGATAACACCGTGGTGTTAGTTATGGAGTAACACCAGTTTTGCTCCATGGTATGAATAGGTTGGGATTGGGAAATTAAATAAATGATTACTTCGGTAAGGTGCGTTAATCCCAACTAGCTTGGAAAAACCTGAATATGGTTGAATGATATCCAAAGGAAGATTAAAAAATAAATTTAAAGAATTTATCTTTGATAAAATTAATGGGAACCTTTGCCAAAGGATATGAATATTTAAATAAAAGAATATTCAGAATTGGAATGAGGTGTATGTTGTGTTTTTATAGCACTTGTTTATTATATACGTGAGTTATTCGAAAAGGCCAGGTTTAAACCCATTCTGAATAACTTATTCGATGATAAGTCGAAGATGAAGACGATGGTTGAAGACTGGAGGTTTCACATCGTTTGGACGACTACTGGTGTCTAGATTGGGCTGTACACCGAAGACAAGGTAATAAGTGGTGATCCTCCTGACGTACTTGGAGATCGACCGGATATGCGAGGTCCTCTCTCCTATATTGGACACGGAACAAGGAATAAGGTGCCTCCGGTTTCGTTCAGACCTAGAACGAACTTGTAAATGGATGTATGTCTGACATTGGATTTTATTCGGTGTTGATTAATCTCTGTTAAATATATATCTGTTTGGCAGTAGAGAATTTATTCTCTTGCTTAACGTCCTTCTCTGAGATGTACGAGCACAGAGATTATATATTGATAGACATCAATCGCATGGCGTGAATTGCCTGTGTGGCATGCTGAGATGCAGATGATCAAGGCTTCTATTGAAATGCGGTGTCTTGTGGTTGATGATCAAAGCAAGGCTTTAATATAGCATAGCTTTGTGTATAGCATTATTTGCGCTCCTCACACCACAGTATGAGTCAAAAACGGGATAAGGGACAGTAGGGAGTGCATGACGTTTCTTTCTAGCTATGGGTGGTGTCAGGGTTTTGCAAGCCCAGACATTTTTATATTTTTACCTGTGTAGTTGTTGGAATGCGAGGTGCCTCGGATATATCAGTTACTACAGAGCCGATGGATATACGCCTTATAGGGCGGGGAAACGTGTGTTTGGGAATTGCCAATCCTAAAATGTAAGAGAGGACCAACCCTACAAGATCCAGGGGTTACCCAGAGTGTGTAGTGCCGAGGCATTTGCCTAGACTAATTAACCCTTTCCTTTTTATAGGTGTCAATACCTATTTTATTAACAATTTGAATTTCCTATCCAGTAAATGGTCATATTCAAATTATACCATTTTTACTCTACTTTACCTATGTCATAATAGGCAATTAGTTATATGTTTCCCTACTAGAATCATGTTCCCAATTTACATAAACACTATGTAAATTATGCCTATTAAAAATTCACCTTTTCCCCGTTTCTTAACTAGCGTAACCGTTTGCGTTTTTGGCGTCATCGAGGCTACAAGGTAGCCTTGCCATAACAGTAAAATAAAAGGAATGACAAGGTGATCATTTTCAGTACAATTTTTCTCATAAGCATGATAACTGGGGAAAATGACATGATAACTTCGTATATAATTATGATTCATCACATAATTAACAACTTGCATAGATTCAAGATTTTGCAACATAACAACTTGCATAGGTTCATGAATTTCAACATAACAACTTGCATAGGTTCATGAATTAACAACATAATTAACAACTCACATAGGTTCATGATTCACAACATAACAACTTGTATAGATGACTTGCATAGGTTCATGATTCACAACATAACAACTTGCATATGTGACTTTCATAGGTTCATGATTCATAACAACTAGCATAGGTTCATGAATTCATCACACAATAACTTGCATAGGTAACATGCATGATCTCATAACAACTTGCATAGGTTTACGATAACAACTTGCATAGATTCATGATAACAACTTGCATAGATTCATGAATTCGCAACATAATAACTTGCATAGGTTTATGAATTTCACTTGCATAATTTCTTGATTCACCACAACAATAAACTTGTATAATTTCATGATCCATAACAACAATAAACTTGTATAATTTCATGATCCGCAACAACAATGAACTTGTATAATTTCATGATCCACAACAACAATTAACTTGCATAACTACAAACAACATATACCCAAATCATAGTCTACCACAATTCACTTTTATCTATTTAAATCTAAAAGTGACTAGAAATCACAGAAAAAGAGGGTCTTGAGTTCTGGGATCTGAATTCTGTAATTAGTGTTTCCTTGTTGTAGACAATTTCTTTGTTGAGATTAGACTTAGATTTGAATAGAACTGAGTTGCTTTACTTTGCTTCTAGTTGGTGGCGGCTACCCTAGGTTTTGGAGAGACAGGGTGACGACCATTGATCAAATTTTGATTTGATTTTAGGGTTTGAGTCTACCCATGTGTTTATATAGTATTTTCAATTTAATTATAGCCGTCGGATGATCATAGGGTTAATCAAAACCACTCAGTCAGGATAGGGTGACACCTCAATCCTAATGACTCAGCAAGGATTCAGAAAGGACTCAGCAATGAGTTATAGTGTGAATCAGATCACACCAGCAATCTGTGCAGGCTTTCTACTCGGCCTGGGCGCACTTGTGAAGTGCGCCAGTGTATTTTTGTACTAGCACACTTCCCAAGTGTGTCAGTGCATTATGTTTTTCCTCTTCTTCTTCTGGTTTTTCCGCCTAACTTCGTTCGTCCATATCTCCATCATATGGTGTCCGTTTTATGCAAACTCGGACTCTATCTCAAGCAGAATTCCGAGATGAATGCAATGGCGCAACCTGTTTTCGTTAATTCCCACATTTGAAATTAAGTATTGTTAAATTTAGTTAATTTGATTATTCAAATTTCAGGGTGTTACATTCTCCCCTACTTAAAGGATTTCGTCCCCGAAATCTTCAAGTTAAGAAGAATGTGTCCTACCATCCAATCACCTATCTACTCAACCATCATCCACAAGCATCCATTGTCCTTAGAAAACTTCTAATGTTGTATGAACATATGGTATATGTTCCTTATCTAATGAAAAAATTAGGCGGTCCACCGATTCAGTTGACCTCCTTAATGTGAATTATGTCAGTGCCATGAGTCCAACATGTATGCAATTTTCCTATTTGATACATATTATCTCTTCATGTGTGCACAACCATTCATCAAAATGCAGCATCCATATGATAACACAACCATTATACATCCATTATCCTAAATACGCACACATTTTTATATGCAATATGAAAGTGATTTGAGCCGATCAAGTGCCTAATGTGTGTGTAAATGCATCCACGAGCAACCACTAGCAAACACTTGCATCCACTTGCAACCATCAAACATAACATGTCTCAGACACATGTTTACATCCATGGATTTCCTATCTAAAGGTCGAAGATTCGGTTGATGGGATACAAACAAATGATATAACTAAAACAAAAGCTATGTTCCCATTTGACATCGGTTAAGAGAATAATTCCCTAAGTCTCATCGCCGAAGACCGAAATCAACATCAGACTGACACTCGGAGAATTACCCCCATTAAACAATGTCAAAACTGGAAATCTACTTCATGCTTCGAGTAGAAACCCCTATCCTTCAGAAATATTTAGATACTTACAGACTACTGGTACAGATCAGATTACAGAATGATTCTTAGAAAGCTAAGCATAATAGACCCTTGCGGGTCACAAGAAACTTTGGGGGTCTTCCCATGACAAGTTAGAAGCTTAAAGACCCTCCTCCAAAAATCTAGAACAACCCTCTATATAGAAAGCTGGTCTATTTAGAACCAACCCATAGCCCATAAACTTGAGCACACAAATGTCACATTCAAATTTTTGACGCCTAACACAGAATATTTCAACCCCTTACAAATCACTAATAAATGAGCCGAACCACCAAAGGGGTTTGAAACAACTACGGGATCAAAAACAAAACTAGTATTAAAGTGCAAAGTCTAAATGCCAGAATCCAAAAGAGTCTTAACTTCATAATCAGATAAGGAAATTAAACCTTTCACATAAATTTTTCCTACCTCTATCCATCTGCCACGAGAGCATCCACCTACCCTCTAGAACATTCTACCCTTTGCCCTTGCCTTCTTGGGCAATCCTAGATCAGATGTCCGGTCTCATGGCACCAAAAACAACCAACCTTCTTACATGTTAACAAGCCTTTCTCTAAAGTTGCCCCCATCGCACGGAAAACCCTATAAAGACCGAAAGAGGATTAGCCGTAGTTGGAATAACTGCGGCTACATATGGAAGTTAGGCACTTCTTTGCCCTTCGACAGACGCCATAGTCTCATCATGCCTACGAGACCATGTCGCGATGAGGTTAACTCCCAGAAAGCCAGGATCCCTGGAGACTGAGAAAAGAAGGATTAAACAGAAAATCAAAAGGTAGACATATGGCTTTTCGGGGATTTTTTTTCAAAAAAGGCTTTTCTTTTTGAAAATACTTTCTTTTAAAACCTTTTTGAAAAATATTTTCAAAACTTTTATCTAATCTGGTAACCTTCAGCTCTGATACCAAGTGTAACACCCCACCTCCATTAAGGTCACTCACAAAGGGAATGCCTTAACTTCAGTGGAGCGTTTTAGGTAAACAGACACAGAATATCACAAGACAGATATAAATTTTTTTGCAGTGGAAATAAAAAGCTTAATTAAATCACCAAAGTACTTTGTTACATAATACCATGAATCATAAAACACTTCTGTCTTTCATTATCAGATTACATAGGTATTTTAAAAGAAAAACATCATTCCCCATATTAAAGAGCAAGCCATATAAGAGACAGAGACTCGAGCCATACTTCAGAAGTAGCTCCTAGAAGATGATATCCAAATCCTGACTAAACCTGGGTGTTTCCTCCCTGAAAACCTAGGTGGGAACGAAAGGAAAGAGGCGAAACAAACTTGGTCAGACATACGTCTGGTGGGTCCAATAACTTTTAGCCAATAAATAAATAAAGGTAAACATGACAGGCATACAAAGTGGATAAGAGGATTCATGGTACAGATGACAGGTATGGTAGGACAAATAAGGTAAGGTGTATGCATGCTTCACTACAAACTACTCTGCACTATTACTAGTAAAATAAAGATGGGGTGATCCCTTCCGCTAGTGATAACGATGGTGGTAGTTTCGTGTATCCCTAGCTGGTGTCATAGTGGCTGCCTGCTCCTATCTCAACTAGTTGTACCCACTACCTCCTACTATAAATTGGTAGATTTAGGGCATACGCCCGAGTATACCCTAACCACTACCCTAATCGATCGGCTCCCTATCTGTAGATACCCTGTGCTAGTCCCACAACTAGGGGGTATCACTTCCCTAAAGTGGCAACCCAAGGTGTGCACAATTATACCTACTGGTGTCACGGCCGTTTTGTCCCCCTCTGCCTGGCCCATGCACGCACATGTCCCCGGTCGGTTTGCGCCACCCACACCATCCGTCTCGTTTTGGATCTCTTGCAATCATTCAGTAAGCGTGCCCCTTCCCTGCCTAGTACGGAGTTCTTTACTTTGATACCCCTCCGGGTTACTGACTGAAATGGGTCCCACACAACATGATACAAGCTCTCCCCTATGTCTTGTATCCCCACTAGGTTTTCTACTGACTATGTATACCCTAAGGTGTCTTTAATTACATAGCCCTCAATCAGTTATGCGTACCTATAGGTGTCTTTAATACATAACCCTTAATCTACCTACCGGTTATGCTTACCTATAGGTGTTTTTAATACATAACTCTATCTATTCCCATTAGTTATGCGTACCCCTAAGGGTGTCTTTAATACATAACTTTACTATTTTGCCCCTGTAACACCCCGTGTATTCTATAACAGTGAAATTCACAAATTAAAGTATAATTAATTTCAAATCAAAGAATTAAGGGAAACGGGATACGTCATTGCGTTCGTCTCGGAATTCTGCTTGAGATAGAGTTCGAGTTTGCGTAAAACGGACTCTGTATGAAGAAGATATGGCCTTCGGAAGTTTCAGAATTCAGTTTAAAATTCAAACAGACCAAAACAGCTCAGAAAAACTAATTCAAATTTCAAAATCGAGCCAGAATGGCCAGGGCGGGAAAATTCCCACCCAAGGCACCCAGGTCGACTTGGCAGTCGACCTGGGGCTAGCCAGGTCGACTGGGCAGTCGACCTGTGTCACCCGTGTCGACTGCCAAGTCGACACGGTGTCGACTGGGGTGTCGACCTGGGCCCTGAGCCAGATCGAACCCAGCCCCCCTGGCTGGCCTGGTCTATGTTTGGTCAATTTTCTGAGCCTTGCCTTGTCACTAGGGCTAGGTGTCAGCTCCTTGTTGGTCTCTCTTTCAAACGAACGGCTGTTATTAAACCAAGCTCCATCGACGGTCTAAATCAACCCACAAACTCTATAAAAAGGACCTAAGACTAACCCTAATTCACACAAACTAAAATGGAGATGAGACCGTCATGCTGCTGAGGAGAGACTAAGGATAGCCGTCAGAAATTGAGAGACAATTAGGAGACAATTCGAAGCTTAAAGCAACGTCAATTAGAACAACGCCTACAACAAAGGATAACATCTCCAAATTCAGAATTCAGATTTCTGAATTGAAGATTCGTCATACGTTGTAAGTAGAGTGCTATTCCAATATGAATAATTAATTGAGTTTGATTTGTGTAAAATGCGAAATGGAATTGTGGCGATAATAATCTATATTTGTATGTTATTTTGATTCTAAGCGATTTGGGAATGTTATGGTATACGATTGGATATTTGCATGTATGTGATTTGCGTTGGAAGTTAACAACGAAATGGAATTGTGGCGATAATAATCTATACTTGTATGTTATTTTGATTCTAAACGATTTGGAAATGTTATGGTATACGATTGGATTCATACAAGTATAAGATTTATGTCGACAACCATATGTTGTGGTATTTTATTTGGGATTCATGCAAGTATGTGATTCACTATTATGCCAATATGATGTACATACTTTTATGATCACTTTTAGTGTGTAATTGGATACGACTAAGTACTATAGTTTATATGAATCTATGTTGGAATTAGCAAATCATACTTTTGTATTAGAAACAAAAGTAAGCACCTTTATGAACATGACTAAACTATGTTTGGTATTATGCTTAGTTGAAACATGTTTTAGGCCTAAGTTTTTATCAAAACCATATGGTGGTATATGTGACACAATTAAGTTAGATTTACATTCCAAATTGCAAGTTTACATGAATAGAATGATTCATGTTTAAGTATTATTTATGCCATGATTACATGAATAGAATGATTCATGTTTAAGTATTATTTATGCCATGATTATATGAATAAAATGATTCATGTTTAAGTATTGTTTATGCCATAATCATATGAATAGAATGATTCATGCTTAAGTTTTGTTTATGACATGATCCATGTTTAAGTATTGTTTATGCCATGATTATATGCTGTTACAATTGCAAGTTCACATGTGCCTACTTTATGTTAATTGAATCGTTATGTTGCAAGTTCATGCGTTCACACTCCCCTTTTTATGTTACCTCATAAACACCATGTTATAAGCCTCCCCTTTTTCATATGGCTAAGTTGGGTTTAAATGTTAAGCCCAACATACCATATATTGTAGCGAACGTGTAAAACGGGGGTAATGACGTTTGGGGTAAAATATAGAACATATGTGTTGGCATGTTTGACGCATGCCAACAACCTTGAAAAACAATTAAGTGGCATAAATAATTTTCAACCAATAAAGATAAATTTGAATAATGGGCCGCAAATATTTACATATAAAAAGAAAAGAGACAAAATATGTAAATGTAGAAAGTACGATGTGTTTAACCCGAGGTTGGATTGAGTTGTGATGTAAACCTGCCCGGAACCGCCCGGCTGTCCAGTAGTCACAACAATACCTATCCAATGTGGGTGGTTAAACACGAAGCCCAATAAGGACCCGAGGTTAGACTGAGTTGTGGCGTAAGACTGCCCGGACCCAACCGGCAACAGGCAGCCACATCAATACCTGTCTAATGTGAGAGGTATAGGCTTTAATAAGACAATTAAGGCTGAGTCAGGATTGATAGGATTAAGTAAATTAAATTAATACTTAATCAAAATGGAACATGCTAATCTAAATGGACTGATTGGGGGTTAGGTTTATAAAACACTTAACCAACTTAGCATGTTGGCTAGATATAGAAAACCTAGTAGCGGGGGACCCTTTTCAGCAGTAACCCTACAAGGTGTATCAGGATACCCTGAACTAGGCAGGGTGGGGCACGATTACTGGGCTGACTGTAAGAGGTCAAATCGACGGTGGTGGTGCAGCAATGTAGGTTCTAACAGGGTGCGGGCGTGCACACACTCCGGCGCAGAAAAATAAGGCACTGGGCACCAGTAGCATACCTGTGCATTCTAGAATTTTGTCGGGCCGCCACCATGGGACTTGATACACCCCATGGTGGGACCAGCATAGGTAACTACAACATCGGGGGCCGTAAGACACATGTAACTATGCGAGTAGGAACCGATCATCAGAAAAAGGATCACTTCACCCTGATTATGGGGTGCCTGTTGGGAACTAGTTTATATGGGTACAGAGATTAATATGGGGTACGATAGTATTCGACCCTAGACAACTTAACTTAGCTTATGATGCTTTTCAATTTCCAGTTTATACTTATCATACCCAGTTCTTTATCCATAGACTGAATAGTCCTAGACTTACTCAGGCTTTATGTCTGACTCTACTTTTCTTTCGCCTTCTTTTCTTTCGTTTTCCCCCCTAGGTCCACAGGGAGGGAATACCGCAGCTTGACCAGTTTTCACATCCAGCTTGAAGAGGAAGAATGTATTGCTTGGATCTTTTCCGTTTTGGACTATGGCTTTGGACAGCAATCAAGGGACTTTTGCAGTTTATTTATGTTTTCTTTATGCTTCTTTAAATAATGTAATCAAGATAGTTATGGAGATGTTATGTTTTGGGAAGTATTGTAAAACAAATTATGACATGGTTTGTGTAACACGTATTTTGTTGAAATAAAAGTTGTTGACGTTTTCCGCTGTTCAAAAATATGTGTTCTTATATCTGTCTTGTATATCTGTGACTTATACTTATAAACCCCCACCAAAATTAGGGCATTCCCTTTGAGAGTGACCCTAACGGAGGTGGGGTGTTTCACTTGGTATCAGAGCATAGGTTTACCAGATAAGATAAAAGTTTTGAAAATTTATTTTCAAAGGAAAATTTAAAGAAGCATTTTTAAAAGATAAAATATTATTTTATTTTAAAAAGGCAAAGTCCGCCAAAGCCATAGGTACTATCTCTTATCCTTCGTTTTGAATCTATCCTTTTTGTTTCAGCATGTCCGAAGAACTTAACTTGCCAGAAGGTGTACCAATACCTGGTTGGTTTAGACGGTTCTTAGAAGCAAGGGCCACTCAGCCAGGTCCTACCGTTTCTCCTCCCCCAAATGCAGGAAATCATCCGGCTGTAGCAGCACCTCTTCCTCCACCTCCTCCGCGGGGAAATACTTTTGCTAAGATATGTAAAGATTTTAAAGCTATGGGAGGAAAGAATTTTCATGGAACTGAGTCCTTCGTGGCAGCTAGAAATTGGCTGAAAGATACCGAGGACTTATTCGTCATCTTTGAGGTAGAAGATAAGCAGAAAGTACAACTGGCAGTGTGGCTACTAAAGGGCGAGGCTTCCTACTGGTGGGAAGTCACTAATGCAGAAATACCAGTGGAAACATGGGAGGACTTTAGGGTAAGGTTTGAGGCTAAATTTCTCTCATACGCGGAAAGGAGTTTGCAGCTGGAAAAATTCTTATTTCTTAAGCAAGGGAACAAGACAGTCAAAGATTATGTTAATCAGTTCGATGAGCTGGCTAGGTTCGGACTGGACCTAGTCAACACCCCACACAAGAAGGCTCTCCGTTTTGTCAAAGGGTTGAATGAGCCATTACACAGTTTGGCCATGACCCATATACCCATGGGAGCTACATATGAAAGGTTGGTACAGATGGCATTGCTGAACGAAGAGGATAAGGGCAAGAAGGAGACAAAGGCAGAAAGCTCTCAAGGGAAGAAAGAGGGTTTACAGCCTAAGAAGACAGACTTTAAAAAGGGCGGGAAAGACAACAAAGAGAAGAGGAGGTGTAATTTCTGTGGCAAAGTGGGGCACTTAGTAAAAGATTGCCGGAAAAAGAAGGCCAAGATGAATGGCGGGTGCTTTTCTTGCGGTGAGATAGGCCACATGGCAAAGGACTGCCCAAAGAAACGAGGACAGGGGTAGAGGGCTGGATCCACCTCAGTGGCACAGGTTCATGTGCTAGAAGCGCCACCTCTGCAACAGCGAGGTATAAATACTTCTGTAGAAAGTGTAGTTTATCTTTATGATCACCCCTTTCGCACTTTATTTGATTCTGGCGCATCACACTCCTTTATCTCGTCTGCTTTAGTAGAATCTCTGCACCTAAAAACTAGTATGGAAGAGGACCCCTTAATTGTTTCAAACCCAATTGGGGGCCCAGCTCATTTGTCTATGATCTGTTTGGGATTGAAAATTTCTATTCTAAGCGTAGAATTTAAATGTAGTGCCTTTGTTTTGGGCTTTTCGGGATATGGTTTGATTTTGGGCATCGATTGGCTGTCCAGTAATGGGGCCATCCTTGATTGTGAGAAAAGGGTTGTTAGGCTTCTGACCCAACTCGGTAACACTTTGGAAATTACTTGTAATCCCTCGTATGCGGTTATGCTTAGTTATCTTGAATCGCTAGATGCCTCCGTTGAAAATTTGCAATCGGTTAGAGTGGTCCGGGAATATCCGGATGTCTTCGAAGAGGTGAAGGGCTTGCCTCCGAAGCGGGAGATAGACTTCCGCATATATCTTGTAGATAATGCAAAGCCCGTTGCATTTCCCGTTAGACACATGGCTCCTCGGGAAAGGAAAGAGCTCAGTAAACAGATTAAAGAGCTTCTAGAGAAGGGGTTCATTAGAAGAAGCATTTCAGAATGGGGCGCTCCAGTGGTGTTCGCTACAAAGGCGGATGGTTCACTCCGTCTATGTGTTGACTATAGGGATCTCAACAAGCTAACGAAAAACAATAGGCACCCTCTCCCAAGAATTGACGATCTGTTTGATCAGCTTGTAGGAGCGTCTGTTTTCTCCCAACTCGATTTAGCGACCGGTTTTCATCAGCTAAGGGTGGCTGAAGATAGCATCGATAAGAAGACATTCAGAACCCCAGACGGCTTCTTTGAATGGCTTGTCAGGCCTTTTGGCTTGACAAATGCACCTGCTTACTCCGTGGACCTGATGAGTAGGGTATTCAGAGATTTCCTCAATAAGTTCGTAGTGGTCTTCGTAGACGATATCCTTATCTTCTCAAAGAGTGAAGAGGAACATGCTCAGCACTTAAGGGCAATCTTGGAAACCCTGCGAGTCCATTAGCTAAAAGCTAAATTCTCCAAATGCCACTTTTGGAGAGAGGAAGTAAGATTTCTTGGGAACATAGTATCCAACGAAGGGTTAGCTGTAGACCCAGCTAAGGTAGTAGCGGTGCAGGATTGGAAGACATCAAAGAACGCAACAGAGGTCCGAAGCTTTCTCGGGCTAGCAGGCTTCTATCGAAAAATCATCAGAGACTTTGCGAAAATCTCAGCTCCGCTCACAAAGTTGACCAAGAAGAATCTAGTGTTCAATTGGGACTTGGATTGCGAGTTTGCTTTCCAACGACTAAAAAGGGCTCTTACAACAGCCCCAGTTTTAACGTTGCCAGATGGAAGCAAGATGTTCACAGTTTATACAGATGCATGTGGGACAGGGCTAGGCGCTGTCTTAATGCAAGAAGGAAGGGTAGTAGCTTATGGCGGGAGACAATTGAAAGTGCATGAAAAGAACTACCCGACCCATGATCTTGAGTTAGCCGCCATCGTCTTGGCACTCAAGTCTTGGCGACACTATCTCCTAGGTGAGAAGTTCGAACTTTACACTGACCATAAATCGTTGAAGTACCTTTTCTCGCAGAAGGACCTTAACTTGAGGCAGCAGAGATGGATGGAGTTTCTTGCCTCGTATGATTTCGAGATCTCCTACACGCTGGGCAAAGGCAACGTAGTGGCAGACGCATTGAGCCGAAAGAAACTGACCCTAAGCCCGCTGTTTGTTGAAAGACAAAGCCTAGTGTTTATAGCCAGCTTTGACTTTATGCCCTCCTCCGATTTTGTACCAGGCTTGCTAGCATCTCTCGAAGTACGCCCGACTTTGGTCGACTCAATAGGGACAGCACAACGCGAAGACCCTCAGCTTGTGGAGACTATTGATAGACTAATTAGGGGTGAGACTTCAAGTCACCTCAACAGGTACTCCATTGACGATAAGGGTTGGCTAAGGCGAGACGGAAGACTATGCGTCCCACAGACAAGGGATTTAGTAAAGAAGGTTCTTGAGGAAGCACATCACTCTAAGATGAAGATACACCCAGGCAGAGATAAAATGTACAAGGACATAAAAAGAACTTTCTTTTGGAACGGCATGAAGAAAGACGTGGCAGAATTTGTTTCTAAGTGTATGGTGTGCCAACAGGTTAAGGCGGAAAAGAAAAAGCCTGACGGTCTGCTACATCCTCTAGAGGTCCCGCAGTGGAAGTGGGATAGCATCTCAATGGACTTCATTGATGGGCTGCCTAGGTCTAGGAGAGGAAACACTAGCATTTGGGTAATAGTGGATAGGCTTACTAAAAGCACCCACTTTTTACCTGTCAAAGATAAAAGAACTGCCTCATCCTTAGCATCTCTTTACCTCAAGGAAATTGTTCGACTCCATGGAATACCATCCAGCATTGTTAGTGACCGAGACCCTATCTTCACAAGTGAGTTTTGGCGGAGTCTGCAAGAAGCGGTAGCCACACAGTTATGCTTAAGCACAACCTATCATCCCCAAACCGATGGCCAGACAGAAAGAGTGAACAGAGTTTTGGAGGACCTTTTAAGACTGTGCGTCCTTGACTTCGGAGGGACATGGGAAGACCATCTTCCTTTGGTGGAATTTGCCTACAACAACAACTATCAAGCAACCATCGGAATGGCGCCCTTCGAAGCTTTATATGGAAGACCGTGCCGATCACCCACTTGTTGGTGGGAGTCTACTGATAAGCTCATACTTGGACCAGATATGATCCGAGAGACTTCAGAGAAAGTAGACTTAATACGAAGAAGGATGAAGACGGCCCAAGACAGACAAAAGTCCTACGCCGACAGGAGGAGGACCGACCTTGAATTTGTAACGACCCAGAAAATCTGAACCAATTTAAAAAATTTAAATTGGCTAAAATAATGGATTTTAAATATTTAAAATAAATATATTAAGTAATGGCGATGAAAACTGAGTTGAATCGACATTTGAAAACCAATATAATTAAATATAATTATATATAGAATTGAAAATAGCGCGGTAGTTCGAAAATTCGATTTCTAATTTCAAATGAATATACAGAATTCAATATAAGTCAGAATTGAACGAAACAAGAAATATTTGAATCTGTATAACTATATCTTTATAACGAAGTTAACAAACTGAGATTTCATCTTAGAAATGATAAGATATGTTCAGTTTAAAATTAGAAATAGTCGCTGTGGAATTTATATATATTTATATATATATAAGGCCCTTAAAAATAGCAATTTTGCAAACGACCTCGGATTTCGACGAAACCAGTTTTGTTGGGTCCGTGATGTTAAGTTATTGCTAGATTCCAAATTTCATAATTTTTCGAATCAATATGTGAGCGTGGCAAAGGAAAACGCGTTTGACCAGTTTTTGTCGATTTTAATCGAATGGAAATTGGCCATTTTTCAAACGGCCTCAGAATTAGACGAAACTAGTTTTGTTAGGACCGTATCGTCAATACGAAGCTAGAAAATATTTTTCTGGAATTTTTCTAGTTAGTATGTGACCCCGGTAATTTGAAATGTGCGTTTAAAATTCAATATAGTGATTTAAATGTAAATTCAAAAGGAAACCGATTGTAATGATCAAACCAGCTTGCGATACATATCCCATTGTGTTCGGAATGGGGGTAAAACGCTATGGACGACAGGCGGTGGGCCTCGTTTCGAGGTCGTATGTAAAAGTCAACCCTTTTGCAAATTTAAATAAAAAAAAAAAAAAATTTTTAATTCTTCCCTCCCCCCCCTTTTTCTCTTCTGCTTGCCCCCCCCCCCGTTCATTATAATTTCATAAACAAAAAAAAAAAAAAAGAAGAAAGCAGCAGAGGAAGCCGCCGCCCCTCTTACCCTCGACGCCGACGAAACCCAAGCCGCCGCCCACCTCGGAAGCATCGCGAGCCCCCCCTTGAAGTCAACGCCTTCTCCGATTCGCCAATCGAAGCCACCCCGTCGAATCCCATCGCGACGCCACCTTGCCGCCGTCGATCTGCGAGGAAACCCCCCCCTCAGTACGTTCTCTTTTATTTTATTTATTTAGTTTGTTTTTGTTTTAATACTGATTTTTGAAAAGGGGATTAAAGTGGATTTTTAAAAAGCAATTTAAAATTGATTTGTTTAAATTTTTTTTTAGTTTAAAACTGAGATTTTAAAACTGTTTTTATAAAACCGAATTTAAAACTGAAAATGTTAGATTTACTTCAGGGAAATAGTTAGACTACATGGAGTGCCGCTCAGTATAGTAAGTGATAGAGATACAATATTCACTAGTAAATTCTGGGAAGCATTTCAAGTCGAGCTGGGAACGAAGTTAAACATGAGCACCGCTTATCATCCTCAGACCGACGGTCAGACTGAGAGGGTGAATCGTATTTTAGAAGATCTATTGCGGGCTTGTATTATAGATTTCGGTGGATCATGGGAAGACCATCTGCATTTGGCTGAATTCTCTTATAACAACAGCTACCAGGCGAGTCTGACAATGTCGCCATTCGAAGCATTGTATGGTAGACCGTGCCGATCTCCTGCTTGTTGGGTCGAGCCTGGAAATAGACTTGTGTTGGGCCCTGATATGATTCGAGAAGCTGCCGACAAAGTCGATTTTATTAAGAAGCGATTACTCGCCGCTCAAAGCCGACAAAAGAGCTATGCTGATAAAAGAAGAAGAGATATATCCTTCGAAGTTGGCGACTATGTATATTTGAAAGTATCGCCGATGAGAGGAGTTATCAGGTTCGGTAAAACTGGAAAGTTAGCGCCTAAATTCATTGGTCCGTTTCCTATTCTGGAACGGATTGGAACTCTCGCATATAAAGTTAAATTGCCAGACTGGTTGCCTGGAGTGCATGATGTATTTCATATATCTCAACTTCGAAAGCACGTTCATGATCCAGACTTGATCGTGGAAGAAGCAGCTCAGCAGGACATTGAAATTACTCCAGAATTAGCTGTGAGGCGTGAGCCGCTAAAGATTATCGGCAAAGAAACCAAAGAGCTGAGGAACAAGAAGGTTCACTTAGTCAAGGTGCAATGGAGTGGAGATCCGCGAGATTGTACTTGGGAAACTGAGGAGAGCATTCAGAAAGCTTATCCTAGATGCCGAGTAGATATCTCTGATTGACTCTGGTGCAAGGTACATTTACCCTACTTTGCATTACCGTTTAATTCTCTATTCTGTTGCTATTTTCTTCCCATAGATGTGCATTGTTTATTCTATACTCAGAATATTAGAAACAAATTGGTTGTTGTATGGTGGGATTGTAGATTTATCAAACCACTTTCGACTTTATTCCTTTTCGGGGACGAAAAGTTTTAAGTGGGGGAGACTGTAACGACCCAGAAAATCTGAACCAATTTAAAAAATTTAAATTGGCTAAAATAATGGATTTTAAATATTTAAAATAAATATATTAAGTAATGGCGATGAAAACTGAGTTGAATCGACATTTGAAAACCAATATAATTAAATATAATTATATATAGAATTGAAAATAGCGCGGTAGTTCGAAAATTCGATTTCTAATTTCAAATGAATATACAGAATTCAATATAAGTCAGAATTGAACGAAACAAGAAATATTTGAATCTGTATAACTATATCTTTATAACGAAGTTAACAAACTGAGATTTCATCTTAGAAATGATAAGATATGTTCAGTTTAAAATTAGAAATAGTCGCTGTGGAATTTATATATATTTATATATATATAAGGCCCTTAAAAATAGCAATTTTGCAAACGACCTCGGATTTCGACGAAACCAGTTTTGTTGGGTCCGTGATGTTAAGTTATTGCTAGATTCCAAATTTCATAATTTTTCGAATCAATATGTGAGCGTGGCAAAGGAAAACGCGTTTGACCAGTTTTTGTCGATTTTAATCGAATGGAAATTGGCCATTTTTCAAACGGCCTCAGAATTAGACGAAACTAGTTTTGTTAGGACCGTATCGTCAATACGAAGCTAGAAAATATTTTTCTGGAATTTTTCTAGTTAGTATGTGACCCCGGTAATTTGAAATGTGCGTTTAAAATTCAATATAGTGATTTAAATGTAAATTCAAAAGGAAACCGATTGTAATGATCAAACCAGCTTGCGATACATATCCCATTGTGTTCGGAATGGGGGTAAAACGCTATGGACGACAGGCGGTGGGCCTCGTTTCGAGGTCGTATGTAAAAGTCAACCCTTTTGCAAATTTAAATAAAAAAAAAATAATAATAATTTTTAATTCTTCCCTCCCCCCCTTTTTCTCTTCTGCTTGGCCCCCCCCGTTCATTATAATTTCATAAACAAAAAAAAAAAGAAGAAGAAAGCAGCAGAGGAAGCCGCCGCCCCTCTTACCCTCGACGCCGACGAAACCCAAGCCGCCGCCCACCTCGGAAGCATCGCGAGCCCCCCCTTGAAGTCAACGCCTTCTCCGATTCGCCAATCGAAGCCACCCCGTCGAATCCCATCGCGACGCCACCTTGCCGCCGTCGATCTGCGAGGAAACCCCCCCCTCAGTACGTTCTCTTTTATTTTATTTATTTAGTTTGTTTTTGTTTTAATACTGATTTTTGAAAAGGGGATTAAAGTGGATTTTTAAAAAGCAATTTAAAATTGATTTGTTTAAATTTTTTTTTAGTTTAAAACTGAGATTTTAAAACTGTTTTTATAAAACCGAATTTAAAACTGAAAATGTTTAAAATAAAAACTGATTTTGATTTTTTTTTTTTTTTAAAAAAAAGGGGTTTAAAAAAAACAGTGATTTTGAAAAAGGTTTAAACACAGTTTTTTTTAAAAAGGATTAAAAAAAAAATGAATTGATTTTTAAAAGTATAAAACTGAATGTTTATAAAGAAATAAAACTGAATGTTTATAAAGAAATAAAACTGATTTTAATAAAATTTAAAAACTGATTTATTTTATAAAGATGTAAAACTGATTTATTTTATAAAGATGTAAAACTGATTTATTTTATAAAGATGTTAAACTGATTTATTTTATAAAGATGTTAAACTGATTTATTTTATAAAGATTTTAAACTGATTTTTTTTTAAGGAATAATAAACTGATTTTGTGAAAAATATAACTGTTTTGTTTTAAAAAAGATTAAAACTGTTTTGTTTTAAAAAGGTAGTTTAAAACTGAATATTTTTAAAAGATTAAAACGGAATTTTAAAAGCAAGAAAAAAATTGATTTTGAAAGTCAAAATGAAAATCATATTTATATGTTGAAGTCAAAATAAAAATCATATTTTTATATGTTGAAAGCCGAAATAAAAATCATATTTTTATATATTGAGTAGCATAGTAAAAATTCTATTTTTACATATGCAGAGAATACGGGTGAAAGCGACAAAAAGGCGAAGATTTCTATTAAGGAAGTGTCGTGAAGTTGGATAGCTATTGGTGAGATTTCTGATTTAAAATTTATATATATACGTGTGAAGTAAAAGTGAATTGCTATATATAAATATATATATATATATACGCCCCTCGTCCACAAACCATGGACGATATTTATTGGTTGAAATTGTGGTGAAAATAGAATGATTGTTTGGGATTGTTTGTGATTGATATTGGTTGATTGTGGTTGAAAAATACCCATTGGTGGTTGTGAAATATTTGGTTGAAACCACATAGGATTAGTTTGTGGAAATGAATAAATATATATACATGCCGCCTGCGTGCGAACTAGATGCATGTTTCCCATTGTCAAAAACCGCGAGGTTTTAAGGTAGAGCGAGGAGCCGTACTAGGGACGGTGCCGGTGTAACTACCCTGCCGTTATGCTGCCGAAATTTTGAATAATATTTGTGTGTTTGAATTATTTTCATATGCTTAAAACTATTGAAAACATTCATGTGTTGAATTGATATTCATTCGTTGTTTAGAAATTCATGTGTTGAATGGTATTCATATTTTGAAATAAATAGTTCGATAATAAAAATCACATTTTTATCGATATCTAAAAACTATTGAAAACATTCATGTGTTGAATTGATATTCATTCGTTGTTTAGAAATTCATGTGTTGAATGGTATTCATATTTTGAAATAAAGTGTTCGATAATAAAAATCACATTTTTATCTATATATAAAAACTATTGAAAACATTCATGTGTTGAATTGATATTCATTCGTTGTTTAGAAATTCATGTGTTGAATGGTATTCATATTTTGAAATAAATTGTTCGATAATAAAAATCACATTTTTATCTATATATAAAAACTATTGAAAACATTCATGTGTTGAATTGATATTCATTCGTTGTTTAGAAATTCATGTGTTGAATGGTATTCATATTTTGAAATAAACTGTTTGATAATAAAAATCACCTTTTATCGACTATATGAACTATATAGAAAAATAGTATTTTGAAATGAATCGTTTTACAATAAAAATCACATTTTTATTGTATGCATAAATCGTGGAAATGTGAAATGTTAAAAATAGCCACTTGTTCAAAATAAACATATATGAGTTGAAATATTCATTAATTAGCTAATGAAATGATTTGCACCTATTTATGTAACATTAGAATGAATGGAGTTTTTAAACCAAATAGAAATCAAATATGAAGTTGAATAGAAAATGAAAAATGATATGAACTGTATATATATGTACATGCAATATTCATTGAACAGGTTATAGCAAAGGGGCTAGAGAAGAGGAATAAAATTTTGTGCCCGACAAATAGGTACACATTTACTGATTTGTTTGGGTGATGATTTTGAGCCTGTTGGCTAGCCGCTTGGCTTTTTCTTTTTCTTTTTGAGATTAGAAGGACCGGGACGCTATTTGCGATTTCCCGACGCTCCCGGTGCAGGGGAGGTTATGGCGAAATTTTTCCAAAATTTAAGGTGTTAGAAAAATTTTTGAAGTGAAAACGATATAGAAATCATTGAATGAACTATATTTATATAACTATATAAATATAAATAAAATTAAAACGAAACGAAGCCGTGCAGTTCGTATTTCGAAATCGTGATTTCAAACGACTAGTACGGGAAATCCGACCATTGGATTTTCCCGAAACCTCAACCGTCGGGTTCGCCTTGGAATAATCTTTCCAACGGCACCAACCTTGTAAAAATCCAACGGTTGGATTGTCTGGAATGTTTAATTCAAATCTGAAGAAAAACAGCGCCAGAATCGATTTTATTTATATATAAATATAAATAGAATTATATTTAATCGAATAACGACGCTGCAGTTCGTATTTTGAAATCGAAATTTCAAACGATTGTACCAGGAGATCCGACCGTCGGATTTTCCCGAAACTTGAACCGTTGGATTCGTTTTGAAAAGACCTTTCTAATGATGTAAATTTTGTGGGGATCCAACGGTTAGATTTTCAGATATGTGTAAATCAAATCTGAAGAAAAACAGCGCCACGGCCGCCTTATGGCCCGAAACGTCGTTTTGAATAAAATGGCTATTTTAAAATAAATAAAAATAGCGATAAATAGTTATAAAATATCGTAAGCGATATGGAATGGAAATAAACTGAATTTGCTTGATTTATGTGATGTTTGATGGTTGAATGTGTTTGGTGTGAAAACTATATAAAGAACACAATTGGTGTTGTCGAATAATTTAACCATTGAAATAAATCGATTTGAAATTCTAAATATACGTGAATTATTTGAAAAGGCCGAGTTAATTCTCATTTCGAATAATCGACGGACGATTGAAATTCGAAGATGAAGACGATGGTCGAAGACCGGAGATCTTCACCTCGTTTGGATGGTAACCGAGGTCCTGATTGGGAGGCATCCCGAAATATGGATAATGAGTGGTGATCGTTCAGACGTACGTGTTGATCGAAGGGTTTGCGAGGTATTTAGTGCCTCCGGTTTCGTTCAGACCCAGAACGGACTTGTAAATGGACTGTGTGTCCGACATTGGAATTTGTTCTGTGTGATTGATAGCCATCAGTTGCACGGTGTGAATTGCCTGTGTGGCATGCTAAGATGCAGTGATCAGGACTTCTGTTGAAAAGCAAAGTCTTGTGGTGATGATCAAAGCACCGCCTGTGTGGCGTAGCTTTGTGTATAACGTGAATTCGCGAGCCTCACACCCCAGTATGAACCTAAAACGGGAGAGGACATCAGGGAGGGCCTGCGTTTCTTTCTAGCTAGGGTGGTGTCAGTGACCTACCAGCCCTGACATTTATATACTTTTCACCTATGTGGTTGTTGCTGTTGCGAGGCGCCTCGGTTTGATCGGACGATCCGGGTCCGATGGAGTCATTCGTTGGCTCGTTTACGCCCCAAAGGGCGGGGAGACGTAGTGTTCAGGCATAATAATCCACATCGGTGGACCGGCCCTGACGATCCAAGGGGCAGTTGCGGCTGTTCCTGAGACATGGGCTAGATTGTCTCGAATTCGGTAAGGACTATCTTTTGCCTTGGTTCATGACGGAAAACCAATTTTCAAATACGACATCGTGCGGTTTTGATTGTATACCTATATATGGCGACATAGTGGTATGGGGCATTAATGCCGTCTATGATTGATAGTTATGATTTGAAATTGTTTTCAAAACATATAAACACTAGCAATAATATCAAATGCCTTTGTTTTATTCGTATCTAGCATATCTTGGCCGTTATAAGGTAAAAACTCTATCCTCCGGTTTGCGTTGCATTGTGTGATGGGAACTGAGTCTTATAACGGCTTCATTTTTATAAAAAGCATAGCGATGTTTAAAAGAAAGATTTGTTTTAAAGCACTGGCAATCCAATGGAGTAAACCCGTTCCACGAAAGTGGCGTGGTCCTGTGATTAGCCAATTATATATGTGTTGAGTGGATTTCTCATACCAGTCCCATGACTGACTCGTAGTTTGTTTCACTCTCAAACTCGGGTGCCCCTTTTTCTACACGGGCAGCCTTGTATTCATGTTTAGCTGGTTCTTTCTGGATAGCTGGAGCTGAAGATGGATTCTATCGTTTATTTCTTTTCTTTTTATGCTGTTCAGCTCCTATTGTACATATTTTGTTTATTTCCGCTGTAGACATTTATGTATAGCTGAACTGTATTTGTACTAAGTAAGATCCTGTATACTGTGTAACTCTGATGATTACTTTTATCCAGTATATTTTGTTGTTCATTCTGGTGTATTTATTTAATTCTGTTCTGCTATTATATGTTTCTGTGTTATATTCCAAAAGATAACCTTGTTTCCGTGAGAACGGGAATTCGGGTCGTCTCAGAATTTGAGGTTGGGGACAGAGTTTTTCTTAAGGTATCTCCGCTAAGGAACGTTGTTTGTTTTGGAACCACAGGAAAGCTAGAACCAAGGTTCGTAGGGCCATTCCCTATCATCGAGAAAATTGGGAAAATGGCCTATAGATTAGAGCTACCCGAAAAATTGGCTGGAGTTCACAACGTCTTTCACGTTTCACATCTCCGAAAATGTCTACATGAGTCTGCTGAAGTGGTAGAGCCAAATATCCTAGAAGAAGCTGAAGTGGAATGCGAAGCAACCGTAAGGAAAGTTCCAATCCACATATTAGGAATGGAAGTGAAGAAGCTACGCAACCGCGAAGTCAAGCTCGTCAAAGTTCAGTGGAGCGACACCGAAGAAGATGCAACTTGGGAAACTGAAGCTAGAATACGCGCAGCCTACCCTTTCCTTTTCGAGGGTACATCTTTGATCTTTCCTTTTTCCTTAAGTTGCGCTTTTATCTATCTTTTTAGGTATATCTCCTCGACCTTATCTTTTAGGAAGAAACCCTTTGGATGGAAACATGTAATTGAAACATGTTATGGATGATGGTTGCAAGTGGTTGCAAGTGATTGCTAGTGGTTGCTCGTGGTTGCATATACACACACAATCTAGGTTTTAGATCGGCTCAGTCACTTCATATTGCATATGCATAAATGTATTTATATTCGTATATGGTTGAAATTTAATGTGTTGTCATATGGATGTTGCATTTTTGTGGATGATTGTGCACTCATGTAGAATCATGAATAGGGAAAATTTGCATACATAATGGATTCATGACACTTACATAATTTGCATTAAGGAGGTCAACTGAATCAGTAGACCGCCTGATTTTGCATTAGATAAGTACATGTATACACACACACTTCGCATATGATCATGAAGCATTAGAAGTCTTTTAAGGACAATGGATGCTCATGTTTGATGGATGAGTAGATGGATGTTTGGATGTTAGGATATACATTGTTCCTGAACTTGAAGATTTCGGGGACGAAATCCTTTTAAGTGGGGGAGAATGTAACACCCCGTGTATTCTATAACAGTGAAATTCACAAATTAAAGTATAATTAATTTCAAATCAAAGAATTGAGGGAAATGGGATACGCCATTGCGTTCGTCTCGGAATTCTGCTTGAGATAGAGTCCGAGTTTGCGTAAAACGGACTCCGTATGAAGAAGATATGACCTCCGGAAGTTTCAGAATTCAGTTTAAAATTCAAACAGTCCAAAACAGCTCAGAAAAACTAATTCAAATTTCAAAATTGGGCCAGAATTGCCAGGGCGGAAAAATTCCCGCCCAAGGCACCCAGGTCGACTTGGCAGTCGACCTGGGGCTAGCCAGGTCGACTCGGCAGTCGACCTGGGTCACCCGTGTCGACTGCCAAGTCGACACGGTGTCAACTGGGGTGTCGACCTGGCCCCTGAGCCAGGTCGAACCTAGCCCCCCTGGCTGGCCTGGTCTGTGTTTAGTCGTTTTTCTGAGCCTTGCCTTGTCACTAGGGCTAGGTGTCAGCTCCTGGTTGGTCTCTCTTTCAAACGAACGGCTGTTATTAAACCAAGCTCCATCGACGGTCTAAATCAACTCACAAACTCTATAAAAAGGACCTAAGACTAACCCTAATTCACACAAACTAAAATGGAGACGAGACCGTCATGCTGCTGAGGAGAGACTAAGGATAGCCGTCAGAAATTGAGAGATAATTAGGAGATAATTCAAAGCTTAAAGCAACGTCAATTAGAACAACGCCTACAACAAAGGATAGCATCTCCAAATTCAGAATTCAGATTCCTGAATTGAAGATTCGCCATACGTTGTAAGTAGAGTGCTGTTCCGATATGAATAATTAATTGAGTTTGATTTGTGTAAAATGCGAAATGGAATTGTGGCGATAATAATCTATATTTGTATGTTATTTTGATTCTAAGCGATTTGGGAATGTTATGGTATACGATTGGATATTTGCAAGTATGTGATTTGCATTGGAAGTTAACAACGAAATGGAATTGTGGCGATAATAATCTATACTTGTATGTTATTTTGATTCTAAACGATTTGGAAATGTTATGGTATACGATTGGATTCATACAAGTATATGATTTATGTTGACAACCATATGTTGTGGTATTTTATTTGGGATTCATGCAAGTATGTGATTCACTATTATGCCAATATGATGTACATACTTTTATGATCGCTTTTAGTGTGTAATTGGATACGACTAAGTACTATAGTTTATATGAATCTATGTTGGAATTAGCAAATCAAACTTTTGTATTAGAAACAAAAGTAAGCACCTTTATGAACATGACTAAACTTTGTTTGGTATTATGCTAAGTTGAAACATGTTTTAGGCCTAAGTTGTTATCAAAACCATATGGTGATATATGTGACACAATTAAGTTAGATTTACATTCCAAATTGCAAGTTTACATGAATAGAATGATTCATGTTTAAGTATTATTTATGCCATGTTTACATGAATAGAATGATTCATGTTTAAGTATTTTTTTATGCCATGATTATATGAATAGAATGATTCATGTTTAAGTATTGTTTATGCCATAATCATATGAATAGAATGATTCATGCTTAAGTATTGCTTATGCCATGATCCATGTTAAATATTGTTTATGCCATGATTATATGCTGTTACAATTGCAAGTTCACATGTGCCTACTTTATGTTAATTGAATCGTTATGTTGCAAGTTCATGCGTTCACACTCCCCTTTTTATGTTACCTCATAAACACCATGTTATAAGCATCCCCTTTTTCATATGGCTAAGTTGGGTTTAAATGTTAAACCCAACATATCTAATATCGTAGCGAACATGTAAAACGGGGGTAATGACGTTTGGGTTAAAATATAGAACTTATGTGTTGGCATGTTTGACGCATGCCAATAACCTTGAAAAACAATTAAGTGGCATAAATAAATTTTAACCAATAAAGATAAATTTGAATAATGGGCCGCAAATATTTACATATAAAAAGAAAAGAGACAAAATATGTAAATGTAGAAAATACGATGTGTTTAACCCGAGGTTGGATTGAGTTGTGATGTAAACCTGCCCGGAACCGCCCGGCTGTCCAGTAGTCACAAAAATACCTATCCAATGTGGGTGGTTAAACACGGAGCCCAATAAGGACCCGAGGTTAGACTGAGTTGTGGCGTAAGACTACCCGGACCCAACCGGCAATAGGCAGCCACAACAATACCTGTCTAATGTGAGAGGTCAAGGCTTTAATAAGACAATTAAGGCTGAGTCAGGATTGATGGGATTAAGTAAATTAAATTAATACTTAATCAAAATGGAACATGCTAAACTAAACGGACTGATTGGGGGTTAGGTTTATAAAACACTTAACCAACTTAGCATGTTGGCTAGAAATAGAAAACCTAGTAGCGGGGCACCCTTTTCAGCAGTAACCCCACAAGGTGTGTCAGGATACACTGAACTAGGCTGGGTGGGGTACGATTACTGGGCTGACTATAAGAGGTCAAATCGACGGCGGTGGTGCAGCAGTGTAGGTTCTAACGGGGTGCGGGCGTGCACACACTCCGACGCAGAAAAATAAGGCACTGGGCACCAGTAGCATACCTGTGCATTTTAGAATTGTGTCGGGCCGCCACCATGGGACTTGATACACCCCATGGTGGGACCAGCATAGGTAATACAACATCGGGGGCCGTTAGACACATGTAACTATGCGAGTAGGAGCCGATCATCAGAAAAAGGATCACTTCACCCTGATTATGGGGTGCCTGTTGGGAACTAGTTTATATGGGTACAAAGAATAATATGGGGTACGATAGTATTCGACCCTAGACAACTTAACTTAGCTTATGATGCTTTTCCATTTTCAGTTTATAATTATCATACCCAGTTCTTTATCCATAGACTGAATAGTCCTAGACTTACTCAGGCTTTATGTCTGACTCTACTTTTCTTTCGTCCCCCCCCCCCCCCCAGGTCCACAGGGAGGGAATACCGCAGCTTGACCAGTTTTCACATCCAGCTTGAAGAGGAAGAATGTATTGCTTGGATCTTTTTCGTTTTGGACTATGGCTTTGGACAACAATCATGGGACTTTTGCAGTTTATTTATGTTTCTTTATGCTTCTTTAAATAATGTAATCAAGACAGTTATGGAGATGTTATGTTTTGGGAAGTATTGTAAAACAAATTATGACATGGTTTGTGTAACACATATTTTGTTGAAATAAAAGTTGTTGATGTTTTCCGCTGTTCAAAAATATGTGTTCTTATATCTGTCTTGTATATCTGTGACTTATACTTATAAACCTCCACCAAAATTAGGGCATTCCCTTTGAGAGTGACCTTAACGAAGGTGGGGTGTTTCAGCCTCGGTTTTGTATACCATTAGGTGTCTTTAATTACGTAATCCTTTTTATCCGGTTATGTTTGTGGGCCTATATATATTAATATTACCCATCTACCCTTCAGTTATACTTAACCCTCCCACTGACTTAATCCTATTTATTTAATGGTTAAGTTTATGGGCATATATATATTAATATTACCCACCTACCCATCAGTTGCACTTAACCCACCCACAATCCAAATCATTTTACTTAACCCTAAATTATGTCTATCATCATACAGTCCACATGTATTAAGTTAGGTTAAGTAGTCTTTTCTTATTACCATGTCCAATTGTGGTTATATTGGGCTAAACCTCCCACATTAGGCCTACAACATGTGGATGTTGGATATGCTGGTCGGGTCCCGATAGTCTTATTCCACAGTTGGTGTCTAACCTCATGTCTTAGCCCAAGTCGTATTCACACACTTAGACCTCTCAAATTAGGTTCAACATTAGTGGCTGCTGGATATGTCGGTCGGGTCCGGGCAGACTTCCACCACTAATGTAACCTAACCTCGTGTCATAAGTGTTAATTAAATTTTCAAACTTTAATTTCTTAAACATTCCTCTTTTGATTAATTAAGTTAATTAAATAATCCTTTCCTTTTTATAGGTGTCAATACCTATTTTATTAACAATTTGAATTTCCTATCCATAAATGGTCATATTCAAATTATACCATTTTTACTCAACTTTACCTATGTCATAATAGACAATTATTTATATGTTTCCATACTAGAATCATGTTCCCAATTTACATAAACACTATGTAAATTATGCCTATTACAAATTCCCCTTTTCCTTATTTCTTAACTAGCATAATCGTTTGCTTTTTTGGCATCATCGAGGCGACAAGGTAGCCTCGCCATAACAATAAAATAAAGGGAATGACATGGTAGTCTTTTTCAGTACGATTTTTGGCATAAGCATGACAACTAGGGAAAATGACATGATAACTTCGCATATAATTATGATTCATCACATAATTAACAACTTGCATAGATTCCTGATTTTGCAACATAACAACTTGCATAGGTTCATGAATTTCAACATAACAACTTGCATAGGTTGATGAATTAACAACATAATTAACAACTCACATAGGTTCATGATTCACAACATAACAACTTGTATATGTGACTTGCATAGGTTCATGATTCACAACATAACAACTTGCAAAGGTGACTTGCATAGGTTCATGATTCATAACATAACAACTCGCATAGGTTCATGAATTCATCACACAATAACTTGCATAGGTAACATGCATGGTCTCATAACAACTTGCATAGGTTCATGATAACAACTTGCATAGATTCATGAATTCACAACATAATAACTTGCATAGGTAACTTGCATAGGTTTATGAATTTCACTTGCATAATTTCTTGATTCACCACAACAATAAACTTGTATAATTTTATGATCCACAACAACAATAAACTTGTATAATTTCATGATCCACAACAACAATGAACTTGTATAATTTCACAATCCACAACAAGAATGAACTTGTATAATTTCATGATCCACAACAACAATAAACTTGCATAACTACAAACAACATATACACAAATCATAGTCTACAACAATTCACTTTTATCTATTTAAACCTAAAAGTGACTAGAACTCACAGAAAAAGAGGGTCTTGAGTTATGGGATCTGAATTCTGTAATTGATTAGCGTTCCCTTGTTGTAGACAATTTCATTGTTGATATTAGACTTAGATTTGAATAGAATTGAGTTTCTTTACTTTGCTTCTAGTTGGTGGCGGCTACCCAAGGTTTTGGAGAGACAGGGTGACGACCATTGATCAAATTTTGATTTGATTTTAGGGTTTGAGTCTACCCATGTGTTTATATAGAATTTTCAATTTAATTATAGTCGTCGGATAATCTTAGGGTTAATCAAAACCACTTTGTCAGGATAGGGTGACAACTCAGCCCTAATGGCTCAACAAGGAGTCAGAAAGGACTCAGCAATGAGTCATAGTGTGGATCAGATCACACCAGAAAGCTGTGCAGGCATTCTGCTCGGCCTGGGCGCACTTGGGAAGTGTGCCAGTGTATTTTTGTACTGGCGCACTTCCCAAGTGCGCCAGTGCATTACTTTTTTGTCTTCTTCTTCTGGTTTTTCCGCCTAACTTCGTTCGTCCATATCTCCATCATATGTTGTCCGTTTTATGCCAACTCGGACTCTATCTCATGCAGAATTCCGAGACGAACGCAATGGGTCAACCCGTTTCCATAATTCCCACATTTTAAATCAATTATTCTTAAATTTAGTTAATTTGATTATTCAAAAATTCGGGGTGTTACAATTCCTGGACTCGCCAGACTTTATGTCTGACCCGTTTTGTTTCCACCTCTTTTCTTTCCTTCCCCCCCTCAGGTTTTCAAGGAGGGAATTGTAACACCCCACGTCCATTAATGTCACTCACAAAGGGAATGCATCAATGCCCATAAAGCGTTATTATTTGTATAGAACAGATAAATTACAAGAATAAATAAATAAAACAACACAGCAGAAGATAAAACTTATTTTATTTCATCATAACTCAGAACGAGTTTACATAAGTAGTTTCCAAAACCATTACAACAGGATCAGTAGTATTTTCCAAAAACTTCAAAGTACATAAAGAAGCAAACACTTAAATAACAAAAATGCATAAATCCCCACTGAGCATAAGCAAAGCCATAAAGATGAGAGAGTCCCAAGCGATACATCTACTATCTTTAAGCAACTGAAAGAAATCGGCACTAAGAAGTAGTATTCCCTCCTTGGAAACCTGAGGGGGGGGGGGAAGTAGAAAAGAGGTGGAAAGAAAAGGGGGTCAGACATAAAGTCTGGCGAGTGCGATAACTTTAACAATATAATTATCAAAATAACTAGGCAAAGGCATAAGCTGGAAAATAAGGAAATGACTGTGAAAAAATGGGGCATGACAGAACAAAACGAGGAAATAAGATGAACCAAGATAACGTTAAAGGCGCCCCTAATCACTATAAGATAATTATTACACTGCACCCCCACTACTCACCCTAAAGGTTGATCCCGCTTATAGAACTTAATACTGCTAATGGTAGTTTCGTGTACTCCTAGCTACGTTCATTGGTTTCGTCTGCCCCTATCTCCACTAGGTGCACACACTACCCCCATTAGATCGGCTCCCTAACTCGTAGATACCCATGCTGGCCCAACAGTGGGGTGTATTACTCCCTATAGTGGCAACCCGATACAACCAAAAATGCACGGCTTATATCTACACGATGCAACAACGTCTTACCTACCAGCCCGGGCCCACACATGCATATGAAACCGTTGGACTTGCATTGCCACCGCTGACCCGTTTTGACCTCTTACAATCAAATCCAGTACGCCTGTCCCGTCCTCGACTTGGGTCGAGCCCACAAAGATACTAATAGGTTATTTGTTTGAAAAGGGCCCCCATTACTTGACACAAGCTATCCACCTAAGCTTGGTCTCCTCTAGTACATCCCACTTAACCCTCTTCTTATTCATGTCTTCTTAAATGTTTCAATCTTGGTTAAGTGCATCTAATCGTATTTCAAATGCCACCCAAGGCACCCATAAATTCCACATGCCACCCAAGGAACCCACTTAACCCCCTCATGTCCTACTACATGTTTATCTGGTTAAGTGTTTCTTAATTCATTAAGACCGTAACCTTGTAAAGACCTCCCACATTAGACTGGCATTTGTGGCAGTTGGATTTGTCGGGCGGGTCCGGGCAGTCTTACACCACAAACAAGCCTAACCTCGTGTCTTTACAACTATTACGCATATAATTTATGCCTAAGACCTCCCACATTAGACTGGCATTTGTGGCAGCTGGATTTGCCAGGCAGGTCCGGGCAGTCTAACACCACAAAAGAGTCTAACCTCGTGTCTTAGGCGATTAATTACACCTAATTAATTACCCCCAATTTGAATTAATTTCCCTATTCAAATTGCCAATCAATTACAAATTTAACTATGTCCATAATTGACTCAATTATGTTCATCTATTTATGGTGTATAAGATTATACCAATTAACATCATATTTAAGGCATTTATGCCAATTCTCAATATTAAATCTTTTAATATTATCCCATTGCCCCCACGTTGTATGTTCGCTCGTTTAACGTAAAATATACGTTAGACTCGAATAGTCTAACTTATGGAATAAAGAGAAAACATCATAACATGCATAGAATAAAAACTAGATCTAAACATAAGGGGTGAACTTGCATGTGTGAATAAGGTTTTTCATCCAAAAACATGCATAGGCCAAAGTTACAAACTTGCATAAACTATGGATGTCATAGATCTAATCATAAGGTGTAAACTTGCATAGGCGATAGTCACAAACTTGCATAAACTATGGATGTCATAGATCTAATCATAAGGTGTAAACTTGAATATGTGATTTATACAACATAGACTATGTTGTAAACTTTCATCTAACTCACATATGTCATAGCCTAACTTTAGATCCAATTCACACATAAAATAGATGTCATGAAACATGTAAGGGTGTATATGATTCTCACTAACTTGCCTATGATTCATATCTAAATTAACATCTAAACTTGCATGTAAAATTATCAAGTAAAACATACATATGATTTAACATATGAATCAGTTCTAACAACATAACCAAACTGGCATATGAAACATCGTTATGAACTGACTGTACATAAGCCAATCGTAGATTTACAACATAGATGATAACATCATAGCTTTACGACATAGATAATTACATCATAGAATTTACAACATAGATGATAACATCATAGAATATACAGCATAGATAATAACATACAGTCAACGATTCACAATATAACCATATAATCCAAATCATAGCCCAATTCGATTAAATTGTTAACTATATTATTAAAGAAATCGAACTCACAAATAGAAGGTCTTGCGTTCGGAAATCTGAGTTTTGAAATTGATTTAGCTCGCCTTTGTAGTAGATTCGTTATTATTTAGATTAGAGTTGAATAGAACTGAATTGATTAGCTTTGATTTCCCGCTAGTTGGTGGCAGCTACTCTAGGTTACAAGATGACAGCATGACGGCCATGATTCAGATTTAAATTTGATTTTAGGGTTTGAGTCTACCCATGTTTATATAGAATTTTAATTTGATTGTAGCCGTTGGATGATCTTAAGGTTAATCAAAACCACTCAGTCAGGATAAGGTGACACCTTAGCCCTAATAACTCAGCAAGGAGTCAGAAAGGACTCAGTAATGAGTCACAATACAGATCAGATTGCACCAGAAAGCTGTGCAGGTTTTCTCCTCGGCCTGGGCGCACTTGGCAGGTGCGCTAGTTCCCCTTTTGTACTGGCGCACTTCCCAAGAGCGCCAGTGTATTTTTTTCTATTTCCCCGCCTAATTTCGTTGGTCCATATCTCCTTCATCCGGTATCCGTTTTACGCAAACTCGGAACTATCTCAACCAGAATTCCGAGACGAACACAATGGCGCAACCCGTTCCCCTTATTTCTCACGTCTGAGATTAATTATTCTTGAATTTAAATTTAGTTAATTCGATTATTCAAAAATTCGTGGTGTTACATTCTCCCCTACTTAAAGGATTTCGTCCTCGAAATCTCTAAGTCAAGAAGAACGCATCCTATCATCCATCCACTCAACCATCAACCACTAGCAAACATGGTCCTTAAAATATTTCTAATATTTTTCATGTACATATGCATAGTGTGTGTGTATGTCCGTATACTAATGCTAAGTCAGGCGGTCCACTGATTCAGTCGACCTCCTTAATGCAAATAATGATAGTGCCATGTATCCATCATGTATGCAAAGAATCCTATACATATCATTACTACATGTGTGAAAAACCATCCATTTAAATGCAGCATCCATATGATACACACATTCAATATACATTCAATTTACTAAATACATCCATTTATATGCAATATGCAATATGAAAGTGATTGAGCTGATCTAGTGCCTAAAGTGTGTGTATATGCATCCACGAGCAACCACTTGCAAACACTTGCATCCACATGCATCCATCATACATAACATGTCTCAAACACATGTTTCAACCATAGGACTACCCTATCTAAAGGTCAAAGATACTAGCGAGAGGACATACTAAAGATAAAATGAGTACAAGCTAAGCGATAAAGGAGAAATTTAAAAGACATACCCTCAAAAAGAAAAGGGTATAATGAACGCATCTTCTCTTTCGTCTCCCAAGTAGTGTTGCTCTCATCATCTTCCCATTGCACTTTGACTAGCTTGACCTCTCGATTCCTCAACTTCTTAATCTACGACCCAAGAATGCACGTAGGAGCTCGTCAAATCGTCGCATCACGCTTTATCTTCACCTCTCTTAGCAAGCTCGGCTCTACCACTTACACAGTCTCGTGCAAGCACTTCCTCAAATGTGATACAAGGAATACGTCGTGTACACCACTGATTCTCTCGGCCAACTCCACTCTATACGCCATCTGTCCAATCCTCTTCTAAATAGGAAACAACCCTACGAACCTTGGTGCTAACTTCCCAATGGACCCAAAGCGAACAACATTCCGTAATGGAGACACCTTGATAAAGACCATGTCCCCAATATCAAACTTAAGATCTGTCCTCCTCTTGTCCGCATAAGATTTCTGCCTATCTTGCGCCATCTTCATCCTCCTTCGAATCAAATCGATCTTTTCCGAAGTCTCTCTAATCATATCGGGCCCAAGTAAGATCTTATCCGTAGATTCCCACCAACATGTAGGCGAGCGACACGGCTGTCCATAAAGAGCCTTGAAAGGTGACATGCCAATGCTAGACTGAAAGCTATTATTATATGCGAACTCTACCAAAGGAAGAAGCTCCTCCCATGTACCTCCAAAGTCTAAAACACATAGCCCCAAAAGGTCCTCTAGAATACGATTCACCCTCTCATTCTGGCCATCCGTCTGAGGATGATATGTGGTTCTCAAACATAACTGAGTCCGTACCGCCTCTTGCAAGCTCTTCCAAAACTCGCTAGTAAAGATAGGATTGCGATCGCTCACTATGCTAGAAGGAACACCGTGCAAACGAACTATCTCTCGAATGTATACGAAGGCTAACCATGGAGCAGTCCTCTTTCTCTTCACGGGAATGAAATGGGCGCTCTTAGTAAGTCTGTCTACCACAAACCAAATCCCCGTATTACCCTTCCTCGATCTTGGTAACCCGTCAACAAAGTCCATCGAGACACTCTCCCACTTCCATTGTGGGATCTCCGATGGGTGAAGCAACCCACCGGGCTTCTTTTGCTCTGCTTTTACTCGTTGGCACACCAAGCATCTAGCAACAAACTCGGCCACAACCTTCTTAATACCGGCCCAAAAGTAAACTCGTTTCATGTCCATGTACATCTTGTCCCCGCCGGAATGAATGGTCATCTTCGAACGATGTGCATCATCAAGAATGGTCTTCCTCAAGTCTTCATCTTGTGGTACACAAAGTCTACCGTCCCTATGTAACCAACCCTTATCATCAAGGGTATACCTACTTAGATGGCTCGATGACTCCCCCCTTATGAGCTTCTCTACTAACTCAACCAACTGTGGGTCATCTCGCTGTGCCTCACCAATCTGTCCCAAAAGCGTAGGTATGCCCTCTAAGGATGCTAGCAAACCGGGTACAAAGTCAATGGAAGGTCTAAAGTCAAACGTAGAGATGAACTCTAAGCTTCGCCATTCAACAAACAATGGACTCAAGGACAATCTTTTCCTACTTAATGCGTCTGCCACCACGTTACCCTTGCCAGGGGTATATGCTATCTCGAAATCGTAAGACGCTAAGAATTCCATCCACCTTTGCTACCTTAAGTTTAAGTCCTTCTGAGAGAACAAACATTTTAGTGATTTGTGGTCTGTGAACAGTTTGAATTTCTCGCCAAGAAGATAATGGTGACAAGACTTAAGCGCAAAAACAATAGCGGTTAACTCTAGGTCATGCGTAGGGTAATTTCTCTCATGTACTCTCAACTGCCTTCCTCCATAGGATAGTTCCCTTCCCTCTTGCATTAAGACTGCGCCTAGTCATGTCCCACAAGCATCGGTATAAACAATAAATGGCTTACTCCCGTCTGGCAACACTAAGACTGGGATGTGGTCAGAGCTCTCTTTAAACGTTGGAACGCATCATCACAATCTATGTCCCACGTAAAAACTAGGTTCTTCTTCGTCAAGCGTGTTAATGGGGCTGATATTTTTGCGAAGTCCTTGATAAACTTCCTATAGTAGTCTGCCAACCCCAAGAAACTCCTCATCTCGGTGGCTTTTTTAGGACCTTCCAATCTTGGATGGCCAACACCTTCGCGGGATCCACAGCTATACCTTCTTTGGAAACCACGTTCCCAAAGAATCACACTTCCTTCCTCCAAAAGTGACATTTAGAAAATTTAGCTTTAAGGTTATGCACTCGAAGGGTCTCCAACACTTCCATAAGATGTAGGGCATGCTCTTCCTTACTCTTAGAAAAGACCAAGATGTCATCCACAAAGACCACCACGAATTTATTAAGGTACTCCCTAAACACCCTACTCATCAAGTCAACAAATTATGTGGGGGCGTTTTGTCAAACTGAAGGGCATCACAAGCCATTCGTAGAAATCGTCCGGAGTCCTAAAGGCAGTCTTGTCTATGCTATCCTTAGCCACTCTCAACTGATGGAAACCAGTGGCTAAGTCCAACTGTGAAAACATTGAGGCGCCAACTAACTAATCGAAGAGATCGTCAATCCTTGGCAGTGGGTGCCTATTCTTCTTAGTAAGTTTATTAAGTTCTCTATAGTCCACACAAAGTCTAAGGGACCCATCCGCCTTCGTGGCAAATACTACTGGAGCACCCAACTCCGATATACTACGTCTTATGAACCCCTTCTCAAGCAACTCCCCTACTTGGTTATTAAGCTCCCTCCTCTCATGAGGAGCCATGTGGCGCACTGGCAGAGATATTGGTTTTGCATTGTCTACGAGATAAATACGAAGGTCTATCGCACGTTTTGGGGGTAGACACCTTACCTCATCGAAGACATCAACATATTCATGGACTATGCGAACAGAATGTAAATCATTATTGCATGCGTCAAGTGACTCAAGATAACTAAGCATCACCGGTCCTCTAGGGTCCCAAGAAATGTCAAGGGTCTTTCCACTACGAGTCAACAATTTTACTACCCTTCGTTCACAGTCTAGGATGGCGCCATATCGGGCTATCCAATCTTCCCTAGAATCAACCCATAGCCCATGAAACCAAGCACAAAAGCATTACATTCAAAACCAACGCCTAAGATAGACAATCTCAAATCCCTACAAACCATGGATAAATGAACCGACCCACCAATAGGAATTGAGACTACAATTGGATCAACAACAAAACTACTGTCTAAGTGCTATGTTTCAACTAATGATGTAGAGATAAACGAATGTGATGCGCCATAATAGAATAAAGTACGGACAGGATGATCAAACAGAAAAACTAAACTCTCGACGGAAATGTTTCTACCTCGTTCTTGCGGCGGTGGGACCACGAGAGTCTGGACCTGCTCCCTTACCTGCCCTGGTGCCACGAGAGCCTGAAGCAGCCCTCCAGAAGTTCTTTGCCCTTGTCCGTGTTTCCTTGGGTAGTCCTTAACTAGGTGACCTGCCTCTCCACAGTGGAAACAGACAGTCTTCTTCTTTTTCCTACAGTCTTTACTCAGATGGCCTGGTGTTCCACAATAAAGACATTTCCTCTTGTCACGAGGTTTATTATTCTTTGCACCCTTCTAAGATTCTACTTTCTTACCCTGTACCCTATCCATGCGTCCACTATACGTTCTCCATTAGTGACCTCCGACCTACAAGAAACTTCGTCCTTCATCAACCAAGCATCTAGTCAAACCCTCCTCCCTTTTTCTATCTCAAAGATACCGACAAGTCCTCCACTTTCTTGAGCCAACTTCTAGCCTCGACAAATGTGTAAGTCCCATGAAGCAGTTTTCCACCCATCGTACGGAAGTCCTCATACATCTTAGGAAAAAGCATCGATACGCGGAGTAAGAGATTCAAAAGGGAAAGAGGAAGAGATTCAAAATGGAGAATCGAAGGAAAGATATATGGCTCTTGGGGATTATGCTCTTTTAAGTAAACTTTCCTTAAAAATAGCTTTTTTAAAACAAGTTTTTGAAAATACTTTCTAGGAAAATATTACTTTTGAAAAATCTTTTCAAAACTTTTTATCTGTTCTTGTAACCATAGCTCTGATACCACGTGTAACACCCCACGTCCATTAATGTCACTCACAAAGGGAATGCATCAATGTCCATGAAGCGTTATTGTTTATATAGAACAGATAAATTACAAGAATAAATAAATAAAATAACACAGCGGAAGATAAAACTTATTTTATTTCATCATAACTCAAAACGAGTTTACATAAGTAGTTTCCAAAACCATTACAACAGGATCAGTAGTCTTTTCCAAAAACTTCAAAGTACATAAAGAAGCAAACACTTAAATAACATAAATGCATAAATCGCCACTAAGCATAAGCAAAGCCATAAAGATGAGGGAGTCCCAAGCGATACATCTACTATCTTCAAGCAACTAAAAGAAATCGGCACTAAGCTACAGTATTCCCTCCTTGCAAACCTGAAGGGGGGAAAGGAAGAAAAGAGGTGGAAAGAAAAGGGGGTCAAACATAAAGTCTGGCGAGTGCGATAACTTTAACAATATAATTATCAAAATAACTAGGCTAAGGCATAATCTAGAAAATAAGGAAATGACTGTGAACAAATGGGGTATGACAGAACAAAACGAGGAAATAAGATGAACCAAGATAACGTTAAAGGCGCCCCTAATCACTGTAAGATAATTATTACACTGCACCACCACTAGTCACCCTAAAGGTTGATCCCGCCTACAGAACGTAATACTGCTAATGGTAGTTTCGTGTACCCCTAGCTACCTTCATAGGTGTCGTCTTCCCCTATCTCCACTAGGTTTACCCACTACCCCCATTCGATCGGCTCCCTAACTCGTTAATACCCGTGCTGGCCCCACACTGGGGTGTATCACTCCCCAAAGTGGCAATCCGATACAACCAAAAATGCATGGCTTATATCTACACGATGCAACAACGTCTTACCTACCAGCCCGTGCCCACACACGCATATGAACCCGTTGGACTTGGGTTACCACCGCTGACCCGTTTTGACCTCTTACAATCAAATCCAGTACATGTGTCCCGTCCTTGACTTGGGTCGAGCCCACAAAGATACTAATGGTTTACTGGTTTGAAAAGGGCCCTCATTACTTGACACAAGCTATCCACCTAAGCTTGGTCCCCTCTAGTACATCCCACTTAACCCTCTTCTTATTCATGTCTTCTTACATGTTTCAATCTTGGTTAAGTGCATCTAATCGTATTTCAAATGCCACCCAAGGCACCCACTAAATTCCACATGCCACCCAAGGCACCCACTTAACCCCCTCATGTCCCACTACATGTTTATCTGGTTAAGTGTTTCTTAATTCATTAAGACTGTAACCTTGTAAAGACCTCCCACACTGGACTGGCATTTGCGGTAGCTGGATTTGTCGGGCGGGTCCGGGCAGTCTTACATCACAAACGAGCCTAACCTCGTGTCTTTACAACTGTTACACATTTAATTTATGCGTAAGACCTCCAACATTAGACTGACATTTGTGGTAGCTGGATTTGTCGGGCAGGTCATGGCAGTCTTACACCACAAAAGAGTCTAACCTCGTGTCTTAGGCGATTAATTACACCTAATTAATTACCCCCAATTTGAATTAATTTCCCTATTCAAATTGCCAATCAGTTACAAATTTAACTATGTCCGTAACTGACTCAATTATGTCCATCTATTTATGGTATATAAGATTATACCAATTAACATCACATTTAAGGCATTTACGCCAATTCTCAATATTAAATCTTTTAATATTATCCCATTTGCCCATGTTGTACGTTCGTTCGTTTAACGTAAAATATACGTTAGACTCGAATAGTCTGACTTATGGAATAAAGAGAAAACATCACAACATGCATAGAATAAAAACTAGATCTAAACATGAGGGGTGAACTTGCATGTGTGAATAAGGTTTTTCATCCAAAAACATGCATAGGCCAAAGTTACAAACTTGCATAAACTACAGATGTCATAGATCTAATCATAAGGTGTAAACTTGCATAGGCGATAGTCACAAACTTGCATATACTATGGATGTCATAGATCTAATCATAAGGTGTAAACTTGCATATGTGATTTATACAACATAGACTATGATGTAAACTTCCATCTAACTCACATATGTCATAGCCTAACTTTAGATCCAATTTACAAATAAAATAGATGTCATGAAACATGTAAGGTTGTATATGATTCTCACTGACTTGCCTATGATTCATATCTAAATTAACATCTAAACTTGCATGTAAAATTATCAAGTTAAACTTACATATGATTTAACATATGAATCAGTTCTAACAACATAACCAAACTAGCATATGAAACATCATTATGAATTGACTGTACATAAGCCATGTAACAACCCGCTCATTTGACGATTTTAGATTTAGATATTTTATTTGAATATATCGTCATATCTCATGTGTCACTCAAAATGTCATTTTTCACAAACGATAAAATTAGGATTCGGGACCACTTCCATTGAGTTAGGATCATCGTTTACGACCTTTTTGACTATAAGCATCGATATGTTTCTAGTTTGTGAAAATTGGCACCTTGGCTAGGGCTCGGTTGAGCTAACCTAGCTCATCATATAACCCTCAATAACTCCCTCCTCTTCATTTCATTCTAACAGTTCAAAAAAAATCTGAAATTGAGAGGAGAGAAAGTTAGAGAACGAGTAGAGAGAGCTTACCCATGTCATAGAATTGGATTTGCACAAGAATTGAGCTCTAGATTGAAAGCCCTAGCTTAGGAATTTCTATTTCCCATTCCCCTTCCACATTTCTATTTTTTGATATCAAACTGTAACGCCCCGCCTCTATACCCACTATCGTCCGGTTCATTTCAAATAAATGTCGCAGACCATAACGGAGAATGAGGTTTGTGACGGGTGACCGATTGTATAATTGCTCCATGTGAGGAATGCACATCGAATTCTGATACCGATTAAAATTTCGACATGACCATTCGGTACATAGGGCAACTACACAACGGCTATATGCAATCCGGAAAGCAGTATAAAATAGACAACAACAATATAAATTTGGCATATCTCAAAGTCAGACACAGAATAACCATATCACAAAGGCGGAATAGATATGAATAAACCAAGGATGTGTACAACAAGATAGTGGTCAACAAAGATCAACTAATCCCAAACGAATAGATACATGCACCATGATCTAAATAAAAGAATATGTACAAAACAAGATAATGTCATCAGCATAAAAGTACATAAAGCGGCAGAGACAGAGTAGCAAGCTGAAAGCGGAAGATCAATCCTACGATGAAACCCAAAGGAGCACCTAAAACGACTCGGGCTGACCCGAGTATTATTTATAAGAAAATAAACAATAAACGGATCAGTCTAGCTGTACTCATCAAATAAACTGAGATAACAAGAGATATAATACAGGATCAGATGAACATAGCATGTCGACACAATCAGGAAATGACAATGGAATGTCAGCACACAAATATCTCTAAATAACCTCATAGTTAATATAGAATGCAACATTCAAATAATAGCATGCAATAGGAAATGACAGAGGAACGCCAAATACACATCAAATTGATGACCATCGCAATAAAGTAAATCATGAATCATAAATCATTTCTCAAATTGACGCGCTTCACGTCAAAGTAATCAAGAATCCAGAAATCACTCGAAATCCTGAAAACATCGTAAAAGGGCAGACCTGTTCATAGATGAGATACGTTCTCTAGGTAGCGCTCCCATATATTTGAGCCGAAGCAACCCACAGAGCCGGGTCGTGACCCCGAAAGAGAGAAAACACCTAAATCATGAAATCTCTAGAAAACATCATAAAGTGGGGGCAGGTCTGTTCATTGATGAGATACGATCTGTAGGTAGCGAACCCATTGGTTTGAGCCGAAGCTCCCCAAGAAGCCGGGTCGTGACCCCGGTAGAGGAAAACATAAATCATAGAAAGTCGGACCGAAGTCTCATCGATGAAGGTCACAAATCGTAATTTCCCACTCGAGCGATCGCGAACCAAACAACTATGTCATAGAGGCAGATACCATGGATCCAAGTGAGTATGAATTACACCGATATAGTTAATATAAGAAAATAGCTAAATGCCCCATAGCCACTCGCTATTCTCGAATATTTACTAAACCCTTGATAGTTCATTCTCAAAAGATAAATCATGAAGGTTGGAGGAAAGTCCCATAGGTGAAATCCAAGAATTGTAAATCCCACTCGGGCGATCGAGGACCACAAAACACAAATCATAAAGGATCACATCGATCCGGGTGAATAGAAATTACTCCGAGCTAGTTAATATAAGGAAATAGCGACATGTCCCATAACCACATGCTATTCTCGAATATATACGAACCCGTAATTGGTTTCTATTCAAAACAGAGAAAATCACCACATATTCTCGAATGCACGAGTCCAAGAATTATTCGCCGAAGTAAACGTATAAGGGTCGTAGTCCTCAGTTTTACTAAGGTAAATAAACTAAATTTCTCGTCCGATCAGATAAGGAATCGTATATAAATCAATAGAATCAGAACCGAGTTTAGAAATTGAATTGATTTAAAAAGGATACGAATTTAAAACTGATTAAATGTTGGTTCGATGCCCACTGACAATATACAACCCATTATCCATTGTCGTTCAATTATTCATGAAAACTGTCGCCGTAGCGAATAGAACATGAACATCATGAAACATAAACTCACATCACAACAACATACAGGAAATCAAGGGATAACGGTTGTAATTTCGATCAACGAATGAATCGAAATCCCAAACTAGCACCTGAAGTTTATAAACTACAACGGAATAGACTCGAAGGATATCGAGTCGATAATTCACGTTTTAATGGCGTGAATCACCTTAACAAGAGTATCGAATAAATTTGATATAAAAAAATAGAGCGCACGGGCTTTAGAATGATCACTTATTCAGTTCACATCATAAACAAATGTGAATCAGCCAATAAGGATCCATATAGGAAGAATCACTTGTGAATCAAAGACGATGAATCAAGCTGCTGGAATCTGTGAATTCGTGAAGCCGAAGTTCACAAACGAAGTCCAAACGGCCCGAGCTCCGGCCGGGAAAAAGCCCAGATGGGGTAGACTGTGGACCGAGGTACCTCAGGTCCACAGCCCAAAACCGGTCGACCGATTAAAGAGGGGGCGGTCGACCATTTTCAAACAGCAAGAAAATCGATCGACCACCCCATTTGGGCCAGTCGATCGGTTTTGGCCTGGGCTGTTGCCCAGGCCAAAAACTAGGGGGATTCGTCCCCCATGAGCTTCCGGCACCAATCATTAAGATCTATGACTTCTTCGGGACATCAACGAGACCTCTCCGATCCACAGTATCACCTCGCAAAGCTCGAGTACAAGGTTTATGATTATACGTTCTAAACAAACCAAATTTCCAAACCAAAATGAATATAGGCAATATAAGCGAATTGTGAAGTCTTAGAACTTAGTCTGGGGACCACGGAGCTTCACAACATCGCCAAATCAACTATTAGCATATGCATTGGGTCGTATAAATAACATATGGCATAATTTATACTTCAAATGAAATTCAAACTAATAAACCTAAAAGTGTAAACTCTCCTAACCAATTCAACAAGCAAATGCAACATGAAATGGTCCTAAAATACACTTGTGCAAGCCATAGACTTGCGGCATAGATATGAGTTCAATAAAGAACTAACCTTTGACTCATGAATGGCAAGAACAAGCTCTAACTAGGAAGAACAAGCGCAAATTAATCCAAGCAAAGAAGCATTCTTTCTTCAATCACTCCTCTCAAATCATCACATGAACATATATGAAGACTCATGGACGTTAGAACATCATAAAAATCCAAAATTGAGAGGAGATAAAGGTAGAGATCGAGTAGAGAGATCTCACCCATGTCATAGAATTGGATTTTCAATAGAATTGAGCTTTAGATTGAAAGCCCTAGCTTAGGAATTTTTATTTCCCCTTCCCCATTTCTATTTTTCTAAGTGTTGGAATGAATGAATGAAGAAGAGGGAGCCATTGAGGGTTATTTGATGAGCTAGGTTAGCTCAACCGAGCCCTAGCCAAGGTGTCAATTTTCACGAACTCGAAACATATCAATGCTTATAGCCAAAAAGGTCGTAAACGATGATCCGGACTCAATGGAAGTGGTCCCGAATCCTAATTTTATCGTTTGTGAAAAATGACATTTTCAGTGACACATCGGACAAGACGATATATTTAAATAGAATATTTTAAATCTATTATCATCGAATGAGCGAGTTATTACAGACTTCCCCCCTTAAAAGAATTGCGACCCCGCAATTCCTTAAGAATGAAGTAGTAAGTAACAACCAAAAACAATACAAAAAGTGGTACCACAAGGACAAGCACGAAATGGAAAGATCACACCGATGGCTAGGTGAGATCCCAACTTCGTGTCACAAGATCATAAAAACTTGAGTTCAATCTCGAATTCCATTGCCCACGAAGGTAGTCATCCCAAACGGGTAAAATAATTCCAGAAAAATTCATAAACGGTGTGAATTCGAATAGACTCACCTTTCTTCGTATGATTCTCAAGAGAATGAGAATCAATAAAATGTACAAAACCCAAGCGAATCTAATTTGGAATTTGAAGAAGCAATGGGGCTGCGTCCTACAGACGCGAGATATTAGTAGTAGATATTTCTCTTAGGATATGAGATAGGAATTTACGATGTGAAACACCCCACCTCCGTTAAGGTCACTCAGAAAGAGAATGCCTTAACTTTGGTGGAGGTTTACAAGTAAAAGCCACAGATAAACTCAAGACAGATATAAATACACATATTTTAAACAGCGGAAACCAAACAGACTTTTATTTCATCAATACGTGTTCAAACAAAACATCTCCATAATTGTCTCAAAATACTTCCATAATTACAACCTCATAACTGTCTTGATTATTAAAGAAGCATAAAACATAAATAAACTGACAAAAATCCCCATAGTGATATCCAAAGCCATAATCCGAGCAAAAGAGATCCAAATCATACATCTACGGTCTTGGGTCTTGTAAAGAGCCTGATTGAGCTGAGCTGTTTCCTCCCTGTGGACCTGGGGGGGTGAGCGAAAGAAAAGAAGACGAAAAGAAAATAGAGTCAGACATAAAGCCTGAGTAAATCTAGTAACTCTTCAGTATGTGAATAAGAAAAGGGCACGATAGATATAAACTAAAAATAGGAAAGTGTCACAAGCTAAGGAAGTGTCGCTTAGAAATGAATATACTATCGCACCCACACTATATCTCTGCACCTACTTGAGCTTATTTTAACTGGCACCCCATAGTGAGCGTGAAGTGATCCCCATTCTTTTTAAAAGATCGGCTCCTACTCGTGTTAACATGTGTCATACGGCCCCCAAGAATTGTAGATACCTATGCTGGTCCCACCATGGGGTGTATCAAGACCCAAGGTGGCGGCCCTGACACAAATTCTAGAAGGCATAGGTTATACTACTGGTGTCCCCAGTGCCCTGGTTGTGTGCTCCGGAGTGTGTGCACGCCCGCACCCCGTTAGACCTACACTGTGCACCCACCGCCGTCGTTTGACCGCTTACAATCAGCCCAGTAATCGTGCCCCATCCTGCCTAGTTTCAGGGTACCATTGATTCCTAACTTGGGTTACTACTGAAACGGGTCCCTTGTTACCAGGATTTTCTAGTCAAACATGTTAAGTGGTTAAGTGTCTGTATTTACCTAACACCCACCCATCAATTCTTGTTAACATGTTGAATTTGGTTAAGTGTTATAGTTGACTTAACCCTACCATCTGTCCTTAGCCTCTTAGAGCACCTGACCACTCACATTAGATAGATACTGCTATGGTTACTGGATATGTCGGTCGGTTCCGGGCAGGTTTACACCGTAGCTCAGTCGTACCTCGGGTCATTATTGGGCTCAATGCTTAACCACCCACATTGGATAGGTATTGTTGTGACTACTGGACAACCGGGCGGGTCCGGGCAGGTTTACATCACAACTCAATCCAACCTCGGGTTAAGCATATCGTGTTTTCTAAATTTACATATTTTATTACTTCTCAATTATATGTAAATGTCATATCTTTTATTCTTGGGTATATCAATTCATACCGCTAAAATGTCATTGTCAATGGCATGTGCCAAACATGCCAACATATATTTTCATGTTTTACACCCAACGTTATTACCCCCGTTTGTTCGCAACTTTATAACATGTGTTGGGCTTGTTACAATTCAGCCCAACTTTTAAAACGTGAGAAAAAAGGGGAAATCAAGAACATGTAATACATAAAGGTGTGTGGCGCATGAACTTGCAATTTAGCGATTCAACTAACACATAATATGGGTCATGTGAACTTGCATTCAAATCAAAGTATAACTAATTAGGTGACATATGAAATGGCATAGTTTAGGCTAATACAAACTTGTGTTTAAACATGTTGAACTTGGCATAATGTCAACCACGAAACTAGCATGTTGTATATTCACCAAAATGTCCAATTATAACATCTAATCACACAGCCTATTTCAACATGAACTTGCATAGTTTATGAAACCCAAATGATACTTAACATAGATCCAATTATACTTGCAAATAAACATGAACTTGCATAGTTTATGAAACCCAAACGATACTTAACATAGATCCAATTATACTTGTAAATAAACATGAAAATGATATCATAGGTTTTGGGTCATGTAGGCATAATAGGTTTCAAATCTAGAACATGTTTACATAAGCCTTAATTTAGACTTAGTGAATGTATATAATCCATGCCATAGGCATAAACATAAAGGGATCAAGTTCTAGTTTTTGCCACAAACTTGCAAGTGCCATTGTTTTCATATACAATTACTCAATAGGCTTGCACCAATCAATTTATGCCACAAACATCAATACACAAGTCATGATAGAACCATTACAATACACAAAATTTATACAATAACACAATTCTATTTTCATTTACATTGAATCACATCACAGTTTTTATTCATATTCTGAAAGGTCACTATACGTACAACGAATGCAGAATCTCGAATTCTGGATTCTGACTTCTGAAACTGAGATGCGCTCCTTTGGGTAGACTAACGTTGCGTTGATTAATTTGATTAAACTTTAATCTTCTTCTTAATTTGATTCGTCTCTCGGGCTTTTCTCTCTTGATGGCTGTGCTCAATTCCTCCTTGGCAGCATGACGACTCCTTTCTTATTTTTTTGTGTGAATTTTCAGTTGAGACTTAGGGTGTATTTATAGATTTTTAAATTGTTTTGAGCCGTCAGATGAAGACAGGAGGAGTCTAGACCATACAAAGTTCAAAGAGCCAATCAAGAGGTGACACGTCAGCCCTAGTGACACACAGAGCCACAGAAATTCGAGCCAGAGCCAGACCTATCCAGCCAGGTCGACCAAGTAGGTCGACACCCAGGCCGACACTATGGTCGACCTAGGGGGGCAGGTCGACACTATGGTCGACCTGGGGTGACCACGTCGACACCATGGTCGACCCTATGGTCGACCTGGTCTCTGGGAGGGAATTTTCCCGCCTAGCCTAGTTTGAACCTGAAATTCGAATTTTGAATTTTAAACTGAGCTGTTTGAATTTAAATTTTATTCTGAAACTTCTGATGGCCATAACTCCTCCATACGGAGTCCGATTCACGCAAACTCGGACTCTATCTCAAGCAGAATTCCGTAATGGCGTAACCCATTTCCCTTAATTCTTTCATTTAGAATTAATTATACTTTAATTTGTGAAGCTTAACATTATAGAATTCACGTGGTGTTACATTCTCCCCCCTTAAAAGGATTTCATCCTCGAAATCTTCAAGTTAGGAAGAATGTATATCCTACCATCCAACAGTCCATCTACTCAACCAACAAAAACAGGCATCCACTGTCCTTAAAAGACTTCTAATGCTTCATGATCACATGCATAGTGTGTGTACATGTCCTTATCTAATGCAGAAATCAGGCGGTCTACTGATTCAGTTGACCTCCTTAATGCGAATCATGTAAGTGTCATGAATCCATTATGTATGCAAATTTTTCCTACTCATAGTTCTATATGAGTGCACAACTATTCATACAAATGCGACGACCATATGACAGCATATCAAGTTTCAACCATATACAAATGAGAATACATATATATGCATATGCAATATGAAGTGACTGAGTCGATCTATAACCTAGGGTGTGTGTGTATATGCATCCACGAGCAAGCACTAGCAATCACTAGCAACCATTTGCAGCCATCATCTATAACATGTTTTCAAATACATGTTTTCATCCATTTGTTTTATACCTAAGGAGTTAGGAAAAGGACCGAGGAGATATACCTAAAAAGATAGATAAAGCATAACTTAAGGAAAAAGAGAGATCAAAGATGTACCCTAAAAAAGAAGAGGGTAGGCAGCGCGTATTCCGTCCTTAGTTTCCCAAGTCGCGTCTTCCTCGGCGTCGCTCCACTGAACTTTAACGAGTTTGACTTCGCGGTTGTGTAGCTTTTTCACTTCAGTTCCTAAGATGCGGGTTGGAACTCTCCTCACAGTTGCTTCTCGTTCCACTTCGGCTTCTTCTAGAATGCTAGGTTCCACTACTTCCACAGACTCTTGCAAACACTTCCGGAGGTGAGAAACATGAAAGACGTTGTGAACTCCGACCAGTCTCTCGAGTAGCTCCAATCTATAGGCCATCTTGCCTACCTTCTCGATGATAGGAAATGGTCCTACAAATCTTGGTGCTAGTTTTCCTACGGATCCAAAGCGAACTGCGTTCCCTAAAGGAGATACCTTAAGGAAAACCCTGTCCCTAAACTCAAACTCAAGGTCGGTCCTTCTTTTGTCGGCGTAGGATTTCTGTCTATCTTGGGCAGTCTTCATCCTCCTACGTATCAAGTCCACTTTCTCCGAAGTCTCTCGAATCATGTCTGGCCCAAGTATAAGCTTATCCGTAGACTCCCACCAACAAGTTGGTGATTTGCATGGTCTTCCATACAAGGCTTCGAAGGGTGTCATACCGATGGTAGCTTGGTAGCTGTTGTTGTAGGCAAATTCCACTAAAGGAAGGTGATCCTCCCACGTCCCTCCAAAGTCATGAACGCAAAGTCTTAAAAGATCCTCTAAAACTCTATTCACCATTTCCGTTTGGCCATCGGTTTGGGGGTGATAGGCCGTGCTCAAACATAACTGTGTGCCTACAGCTTCTTGCAGACTCCACCAAAACTCACTTGTGAAGATAGGGTCTCGGTGACTAACAATGCTAGAGGGTATCCCATGGAGTCGAACTATTTCCTTGAGATAAAGAGATGCTAGAGATGCGGCAGTCCTTCTACTCTTGATAGGTATAAAGTGGGTGATTTTAGTAAGCCTATCCACTATTACCCAAATGCTAGTATTGCCTCTTCTCGACCTAGGTAGTCCATCAATGAAGTCCATTGAAATGCTATCCCACTTCCACTATGGGACCTCTAAAGGATGAAGTAGACCTCCAGGTTTCTTATGTTCCGCCTTGACCTGTTGGCAGGTCATGCACTTAGAAACGAAATCTGCCACATGTTATTTCATGCTGCTCCAAAAGAAAGTCCTTTTTATATCCTTGTACATCTTATCACCGCCAGGGTGTATAGTCATCTTGGAATGATGCGCTTCCTCGAGAACCTTCTTTGTCAACTCCCTTGCTTGTGGGATGCATAATCTTCCATCTCGCCTCAGCCAACACTTATCATCGATGGCGTACCTACTGAGGTGACTAGAAGTCTCACCCATAATAAGTTTATCAATCACATCAACAAGCTGGGGATCTTCACGTTATGCAGCCCCTATTGAGTTTAAGAGAGTAGGTCGTACTTCGAGAGATGCTAACAAACCCGGTACAAAATCTAAGGAGGGCCTAAAGTTAAAGCTGGCTATATACTCCAGGCTTTGCCTTTTCACAAAGAGAGGGCTTAAGGTCATTTTCTTTCGGCTCAATGCATCTACTACTACGTAGCCTTTTCCGGGAGTATAGGAAATTTCGAAGTCATATGAGGCAAGAAACTCCATCCATCTTTGCTGCCTCAAGTTAAGATCCTTCTGGGAGAAGAGATATTTCAACGATTTATGGTCAGTGTATAATTCGAACCTCTCACCTAGGAGATAATGGCGCCAAGATTTAAGCGCAAAGACGATGGCGACTAACTCAAGATCGTGGGTTGGGTAGTTCTTTTCATGAACTTTCAATTACCTTCCGCCATAAGCTACTACCCTTCCTTCTTGCATTAGAACAGCTCCTAGTCCCGTTCCACATGCATCCGTGTATACTGCGAACATTTTGCTTCTATCTGGCAAGGTCAGAACTGGGGCTGTTGTGAGAGCCCTTTTTAATCGTTGGAAAGCAAACTCGTAGTCCAAATCCTAAGTGAACGCCAGATTCTTCTTTGTTAGCCTTGTGAGTGGGGCTGAGATTTTCGCGAAATCCCTAATAAACTTTCGGTAAAAACAGGCTAGCCCAAGAAAGCTTCGAACTTCGGTTGCATTTCTTGGTGTCTTCCAATCTTGCACTGCCACCACTTTCGCGGGGTCCACAGCCAACCTTTCTTTGGACACTATACGCCCCAGAAATCTTACTTCTTTACTCCGGAAGTGACACTTGGAGAATTTGGCTTTTAGCTGATGTGCCCGGAGAGTATCCATGATTTCTTTCAGATGCTGAGCATGTTCTTCCTCACTCTTTGAGAAGATTAAGATATCATGTACGAAGACAACCACAAATTTGTTGAGGAATTCTCTGAACACCCTGCTCATTAGGTCTACGAAATTAGCGGGTGCGTTTGTCAAGCCGAAAGGCATGACAAGCCACTCGAAGAAACCGTCTGGGGTTCTGAACGCCATTTTATCAATGCTATTTTCAGCTACTCTTAGCCGATGGAACCTAGCTGCCAGATCAAGTTGGGAGAAGACCGTCGCAGCTACCAGCTAATCAAACAAATCGTCGATTCAGGGAAGAGGGTGCCTATTTTTCTTGACCATTTTGTTTAACTCCCTATAGTCGACGCAAAGGCGAAGAGAACCATCCGCTTTGGTTGCGAACACCAATGGAGCACCCCATTCCGAAATGCTCCGTCTAATGAACCCTTTTTCGAGAAGTTTTTTAACTTGCTTACTGAGCTCCTTTCTCTCCTTTAGAGCCATGTGTCTGACAGGTAAAGCTACAGGCTTTGCATTATCCACAAGAATTATGCGGAAGTCTATTTCCCGCCTCGGAGGTAAGCCATTCACCTCCTCAAAGACATCCGGATATTCCCGGACTACTCTTACTGATTGCAAATTCTCATTAGAAGCATCAAGCGACTCTAGATAACTAAGCATAACAACATTCAAGGGATTACAAGAAATTTCTAAAGTGTTACCAAGCGGAGTCAAGAGCCTAACTACTCTTTTCTCACAGTCAAGAATGGCACTATTACTGGATAACCAGTCCATGCTTAAGATCAAACCATATCCCGAGAAGCCCAAAACAAAGGCATTACAACTAAACTCAACGCTAAGAATAAAGATTTTCAAACCCAAACAAACCATTGACAAGTAAGCGGAGCCCCCAATTGGATTTGAAACTATTAAGGGATCTTCTACCATACTAGTGTCTAGATGCAGAGATTCTACTAAGGCAGATGAAATAAAAGAGTGTGATGCGCCAGAGTCAAAAAGTGTGCGAACTGGATGATCATAAAGATAGACTACACTTTGTACAGAAATATTACTACCTAAAGTTCTCAAGATAGGATTGAGAAGATAAGCAGGATAAAACAAAGCATCTAGGAGAAGAAGTTAAAGAGGTACCCCCAGAAGGTCCTGCTTGCGGGCCTTGCCCTTGCTTCTTAGGGCAGTCCTTAGCCATGTGTCCAGCCTCACCACAATGGAAGCAAGTAGCACTCATCTTCCTCTTCTTCTTTCTGCAGTGGTTCACCACATGTCCCACAATGCCATAGAAATAACATTTCCTTTTCTTACGTGTCTTTTTATTATTGTTATGGTCCTTTCCTCCTTGACTATTATCCGTTTTCTTGTTCGGCGATTCTTCCGTTTGCTGGTTCACATAGAGGAGGAGGAGGAGTAAAAGCATCTGTAGCTGGGGAGTAAGGACCCCAGACATGCTGAAACAGAAAGGAAAAAATTCAAAACGAAGGATAGAGAGGGATAGATAGGGCACATGGCTTTGGGGGATTTTGTCTTTTTATAAATAAATATAACACTTTTTCTTGAAAAATGCTTTTTAATCTTTCTTTTGAAAACAATTTCAATTTTTTTTATCTTATCTGGTAAACCTATGCTCTGATACCAAGTGAAACACCCCACCTCCGTTAAGGTCACTCAAAAAGGGAATGCCTTAACTTTGGTGGAGGTTTATAAGTAAAAGCCACATATAAACTCAAGACAGATATAAATACACATATTTTAAATAGCGGAAACCAAACAGACTTTTATTTCATCAATACGTGTTCAGACACAACATCTCCATAATTGTCTCAAAATACTTCCATCATTACAACCACATAACTGTCTTGATTATTAAAGAAGCATAAAACATAAATAAAGTGACAAAAATCCCCATAGTGATATCCAAAGCCATAATCCGAGCAAAAGAGATCCAAATCATACATCTACGGTCTTTGGGCTTGTAAAGAGCCTGACTGAGCTGAGTTGTTTCCTCCCTGTGGACCTGGGGGGGGGGGGGGGGGAACGAAAGAAAAGAAGATGAAAAGAAAATAGAGTCAGACATAAAGCCTGAGTAAATCTAGTAAATCTTCAGTATGTGAATAAGAAAAGGGCATGATAGATATAAACTGAAAATTGGAAAGTGTCACAAGCTAAGGAAGTGTCGCTTAGAACCGAATATAGTATCACACCCACACTATATCTCTGCACCTACTTGAGCTTATTTTAATTGGCACCCCATGGTAAGGGTGAAGTGATCCCCATTATTATTAAAAGATCGGCTCCTACTCGTGTTAACATGTGACATACGGTCCCCAAGAATTGTAGATACCTATGTTGGTCCCACCATGGGGTGTATCAAGATCCATGGTTGCGGCCCCGACACAAATTTTAGAAGGCATAGGTTATACTACTGGTGTCCCCAGTGCCCTGGTTGTCTGCTTCGGAGTGTGTGCACGCCCGCACCCCGTTAGACCTACACTGTGCACCCACCGCCGTCGTTTGACCGCTTTCAATAAGCCCAGTTATCGTGCCCCATCCTGCCTAGTTTCAGGGTACCATTGATACCTAACTTGGGTTACTGCTGAAACGGGTCCCTCGTTACCAGGATTTTCTAGTCAAACATGTTAAGTGGTTAATTGTCTGTATTTACCTAACACCCACCCATCAATTCTTGTAACATGTTGAATTTGTTTAAGTGTTATAGTTGACTTAACCCTACCATCTGTCGTTAGCCTCTTAGAGCACCTGACCACTCACATTAGATAGATACTGCTATGGTTACTGGATATGTCGGTCGGTTCCGGGCAGGTTTACACCGTAGCTCAGTCGTACCTCGGGTCATTATTGGGCTCAATGCTTAACCACCCACACTGGATAGGTATTGTTGTGACTACTGGAGAGCCGGGCGGGTCCGGGCAGGTTTACATCACAACTCAATCCAACCTTGGGTTAAGCATATCATGTTTTCTAAATTTACATATTTTATTACTTCTCAATTATATGTAAATGTCATATCTTTTATTCTTGGGTATATCAATTCATACCGCTAAAATGTCATTGTCATTGGCATGTGCCAAACATGCCAACATATATTTTCGTGTTTTACACCCAACGTTATTACCCCCGTTTGTTCGCAACATTATAACATGTGTTGGGCTTGTTACAATTCATCCCAACTTTTAAAACATGAGAAAAAGGGGAAATCAAGAACATGTAATACATAAAGGTGTGTGGCGCATGAACTTGCAATTTAGCGATTCATCTAACACATAATATGGGTCATGTGAACTTGCATTCAAATCAAAGTATAACTAAGTAGGTGACATATGAAATAGCATAGTTTAGGCTAATACAAACTTGTGTTTAAACATGTTGAACTTGGCATAATGTCAACCACAAAACTAGCATGTTGTATATTCACCAAAATGTCCAATTATAACATCTAATCACATAGCCTATTTCAACATGAACTTGCATATTTTATGAAACCCAAACGATACTTAACATAGATCCAATTATACTTGCAAATAAACATGAACTTGCATAGTTTATGAAACCCAAACGATACTTAACGTAGAACCAATTATACTTGCAAATAAACATGAAAATGATATCATAGGTTTTGGGTCATGTGGGCATAAAAGGTTTCAAATCTAGAACATGTTTACATAAGCCTTAATTTAGACTTATTGAATGTATATAATCCATGCCATAGGCATAAACATAAAGGGATCAAATTCTAGTTTTTGCCACAAACTTGCAAGTGCCATTGTTTTCATATACAATTATTCAATAGGCTTGCACCAATCAATTTATGCCACAAACATCAATACACAAGTCATGATAGAACTATTACAATACACAAAATTTATACAATAACACAATTCTATTTTCATTTACATCGAATCACATCACAGTTTTTATTCATATTCTGAAAGGTCACTATACTTACAACGAATGCAAAATCTCGAATTTTGGATTCTGAATTCTGTAACTGAGATGCGCTCCTTTGGGTAGACTAACATTGCGTTGATTAATTTGATTAAACTTTAATCTTCTTCTTAATTTGATTCGTCTCTTACGCTTTTCTCTCTTGACGGCTATGCTCAATTCCTCCTTGGCAGCATGATGACTCCTTTCTTAATTTTTTGTGTGAATTTTTAGTTGAGACTTAGGGTGTATTTATAGATTTTTAAATTTTTTTGAGCCATCAGGTGAAGACAGGAGGAATCTAGACCATACAAAGTTCAAAGAGCCAATCAAGAGGTGACACGTCAGCCCTAGTGACACACAGAGCCATAGAAATTCGAGTCAGAGCCAGACCTAGCCAGCCAGGTCGAACAAGTAGGTCGACTGGCAGGTCGACACCCAGGTCGACACTATGGCCAACCTGGGGGGCCAGGTCGACACTATGTTCGACCTGGGGTGACCAGGTCGACACCATGGTCGACCTGGTCTCTGGGCGGGAATTTTCCCGCCCAACCCAGTTTGAACATGAAATTCTAATTTTGAATTTTAAACTGAGATGTTTGAATTTAAATTTTATTCTAAAACTTCCGAAGGCCATAACTCCTCCTGTAACACCCCACCTCCGCCAATGCCGCTCTTGCAAGGACACTAGCTTTGGAGGGGCGTTAAACGAAGTAAACATGCATGCAGATATCACAAGACAGAACATATAAGTAAAACAGAGTAGTAAAGCAGCGGAATAAACTAGCATTTCAAAACCATAGTCAAGTTACATCAAAGTACTTGGTCATTATTTTCCCATATAAAAAAGTCTAGAACATAAACTGTAAAAGAAACATAAAGTAACTATCCCCAAAGTAGCATAAGGCCATAGCATGCTCAAACCATACGTGAGCTATCCAGAAAAGCAGCTAACGATCCAGCTAGGTACCAGTGTTCCCACCCTGTAAACGTGGGGGGGGGGGAACGGAAGAAAAGAGGCGAAAGAAAACGGGTCAGTCAAAAAGACTGGTAAGTCCTATCTACTATTAGTATGAAAACTAGTAAAGTTAACTGAACATGTAAAACAGGGATGAGATGTAGGGTGATAACTGGCATGGTGAAAAGTTAGCAAGATAGATCAAGTGTGGCATCGCATATACAGGGTTAAGTTGCACCAGGTGTGTACTAGTATTCCAATCCATGTCAAGTATATACAAGAACTGATCCCTTGACCCAAAGCTGGCCCACATCATGAGATGACCTAAATCGAGGTCCAACTACTCGGTCTAGTCGATCGGCTCCCTATATGCCTAACTCGTCAAGTGTCGGTGTCATACGGCCCAATCATGAAGTGTAGTCAAACTGTGCTTGGTCCACCCTAGGGTGTATCAAGCCCTAGGGTGCCAACCACGGACACAAATCAAGCACGCACAGTCTAAACCTACGGGTGCCCGTGTCTGCTTTTTCAACTCCGGACCATGTGCACGACCATGGTCCGCCTGAACCTACACCGGCGCACCTACTCAGCCGTCGTTTTGGTCGCTTACATGTCAACCCAGTAATCGTGCCCCACCCTAGCCTAGTCCCTAGGGTATCATGATACAATCAAGAGGGTTACTGGTGAAAAGGACCACGTAACTAGGGTTTCTAGCGGGTTAAATGTGGTTAACCCTACCCAATCAAGTATCAAGTTGGTTAAGTGTACCCAAGGTTCATGACTTAACCGCGTCAACCCATCATGTTTAATTGGTTAAGTATTCACGTGGTCCATGACTTAACCCTACCATGTGGCATTAATTAATTTAATGCACCCAACCTCTCACATTAGACCTTTTTGTGGTTACTAGTTAAGCCGGGCGGGTCCGGGTAGCTTTACACCACAACTTGGTCTAACCTTGGGTTTAAGCACAACATGACCAACTACTCACATTGGGTCCTATTGTTCGTAGCCACTAGTTAAGCCGGTCGGTTCCCGATAGATTTATGCTACAAACTCAACCCAACCTCGAGTTGGCCACTCATATTTTCTAAGTGTCATGTCCATCATTATGTTTACAAACATAATCACAAGTCAATGTTCATGTCATATTTTAAAACCATGTTTTCATGTCATTAATATTACCCAAACCCAACGTATTCCCATCGCATGTACGTTTCGCATAACATAACATAGATCAAAAGAGGGAACTTGGAAAAAGCATGACAAAAGGGGCATAAGGTAATAAGGTTGGCCACAAGGTAAACATGGTGGCATGTGAGGCATAAGTATGTTCATAAACTTGCATATTACATCATGGGCCTCAAAACATGCATAATATCAACTTAAGCAAATAGGTGAAACATGATCATAAATGACATAGGATGGAGGCTAGAAGTTCGCATATAACATTATATGCAAGTTATCATAAAGGTTATGAGAGTTCTCATGTTGCATAATGCAACATTTCAAATCAAAGGTCATAGCTTTCTATGCATAAGGCAAAGGTGATAGCTTTACAAACATGCATAGAATATGTTTATGCATAACATGATAAGATCAAAGCACATATCATACATAGGCCCAAACTCAACTTGCAACATGTCATATTAACTTCATAGTTAGAATCTAAGAGTAGTATAGGGCTTACAATGCTATGAAGACTATAATTAATATAAAATAAGATTGAGACGAAGCCACTAGCAACTCTAAACACTTCCAAATGACAAGCTCCAATGAAAACCCTTGAGAAACAAGCAAAAGATCCTTGCTTTGATGAAGAAAGATTGAACTTTGGCCTTAATTCAAGCTTAGAAACTCTCAAACAAGCTTAGGAACTCTCATATGAATGAAGATTGAGGCTATGACAAGAGGGTGGAGGCCATGATTAAACATTTGGGCAGCACTTAGTTACTAGAATTGATTTATGATGATTTAGGCTAGGTATTAGGGTCTTTTTATAGATGATTAGGTTAATTTAGACCATAGGATTAACCCTAAAACACATCAGGTCCGTCAAATCCCATCAGAAACTTCTGGAACAAGACTCAGCGTGTCACAAATGGTGCACCAGAAAAACTGGTTCGATCGGGGGGGTCGACCCCTGGGTCGACATGGGTGTCCACCCATAGGGGGGTCGACACAGGTGTCGACCCCTGTGTCAACCCTGCCTGGGGCGGGAAAATTTCCTCCCATTCTGCCTTGGTTGTAATTTAAATCTGAATTCGAATTTGAACTGTTTTCGGGCTTGGAATTTTCTGAAAACTTCACTGGGCCATTACTTGGTCATACGGACTCCTTTTTTCGAAAACTCGGACTCTATTTCGCGTTATTTTCCGAGACGAACGCAATGGCACAGCCCGTTTCCCTTGATTCAGATTTTAGAATATAACTCTGCCTTGATTTACATTATAACATGTTATTAAAAATACGGGTTGTTACATTCTCCCCTCCTTAAAGGATTTCGTCCCCGAAATCTCCAAGTTAGGAAGAACGTATCCTACCATCCATCATCCATCTACTCAAAACATCATCCACAAGTAACCATTGTCCTTAAAAAGATTCTAAATGCTGTATGCACATATGAAAAAGGTGTGTGTATATGTACTTATCTAATGCAAAAACCAGGCGGTTACTGATTCAGTGAACCTCCTTAATGCAAAGTATGTTAGTGAAATGAGTCCATATGTATGCAAATTCCTAACATAATTTATAATCTCTATATGAGTGCACATAACATTCATCCATATGCAACATCCACGTGATAGCATAACAAGTTTCATCTAGGAATAAGCATAAACACTCATGCATATGCAACATGAAGGTGTGTGAGCCGATCTTAGTGCCTAATGTGTATCATGCATCCACAAGTATCCACTTGCAAACACTTGCAACCACTTGCAACCATCAAGCATAACATGTTTCAAATACATGTTTCATCCAAAGGGTTTCTACATAAGGTTCTCATGACGAGGTTAACGAAATAAAAAGATAAACAGGATAAACATGGATAGCAAAAAGAAAGATATGCTAATAAGGAAAGGATATTGAGAATGTACCCTCAAAAAGGAATGGATAAAGCCTACGCATCTTCTTCTCGGTTTCCCAAGTTGCATCTTCATCGGCTTCAACCCATTGAGCTTTCACCAATTTGACTTCTCGATTCCTTAACTTCTTGATCTCTGTTCCCAAGATACGAATCGGAGCTCTTCTCAAGGTTGCCTCTTTTTCTACCTCCACGTCTTCAAGAATGCTTGGTTCAACCACCTCAACGGACTCATGTAGGCACTTTCGGAGATGCGAGACATGAAAGACATTATGCACTCCGGCTAGCTTCTTGGGCAATTCCAACTTGTAAGCCATCTTTCCATTTTTCTCTATGATAGGGAAGGGTCCTACGAACCTTGGTGCCAACTTCCCAACTGCTCCAAAACGTACCACATTACGCAAAGGAGAAACCTTCCCGAAAACCATGTCTCCCACTTCGAATTCCAAATCTGCCCTTCGCTTGTCAGCATAGGATTTCTGTCTATCTTGGGCCCCTTTCATCCGTCTTCTCACCAATTCAACTTTCTCGGATGTGTCCCATATCATATCGGGCCCAAGTATAAGCCTATCTGTTGTCTCCCACCAACAAGATGGTCACCTACACGGCCTCCCATACAAAGCTTCAAATGGTGCCATCCCTATGTTGGTTTGATAGCTATTATTATAAGCAAACTCTACAAGAGGAAGGTGGTCTTCCCAAGTACCACCAAACTCAAGAACACAAAGCCTCAAAAGATCTTCTAGCACTCTATTCACCCTTTCGGTTTGGCCATCCGTCTGGGGGTGATAGGCTGTACTCAGATTCAATCGCGTACCCATCGCTTCTTGCAGACTATTCCAGAACTGGCTAGTGAAAATTGGGTCACGATCGCTATCTATGCTAGAAGGAACTCCATGCAACCGCACTATCTCCCGAAGATAAATAGATGCCAGCCATGATGTTGTCCTCTTGCTCTTTACGGGAGTGAAATGAGCACTCTTCGTAAGTCTATCAACTATGACCCATATGCTCGTATTCCCTTTCCTTGACCTAGGCAATCCATCCACAAAAACCATAGAAATACTCTCCCACTTCCATTGCGGGACCTCCAATGGATGTAATAGCCCACCTGGTTTCTTTGACTCGGCTTTCACTTGTTGGCACACCATGCACTTTGAAACATACTCTGCCACATCCTTCTTCATTCCGGCCCAAAAGAAAATGCGCTTCATATCCCTATACATCTTATCTCCTCCAGGATGTATAGTCATCTTCGAGTGATGTGCTTCTTCGAGAACTTTATGCACCTAGTCTCCTATTTGTGGAACGCATAGCCTTCCATCACGCCTTAGCCAACCTTTATCATCAATAGTATATCTAGCAAGGTGACTAGACATCTCACCACGAATCAACTTGTCCATGACCTCGACTATCTGTGGATCTTCCTTCTGCGAAGCCCCAAATTGATCAAGAAGCATAGGTCTAAGCTCAAGGGATGCTAAAGAACCCGTCATCGACTCAACAGTCGTCGTGAAATCAAAGGTTGCCAAGAACTCTAAGTTCTTCATCTCAATAAACAAGGGACTCAAAGTCAACCTCCTTCTACTTAGTGCATCAGCCACAACATTACCCTTTCCAGGGGTATAAGCTATCTCGAAGTCATAAGATGCCAAGAATTCCATCCACCTTTGCTGCCTTAGATTCAGATCTTTCTGCGAGAAGAGGTACTTGAGTGACTTGTGATCAGTATAAAACTCAAACCTTTTGCCTAGAAGATAGTGGCACCAGGATTTGAGTGCAAATACGATCGCCGCCAACTCCAAATCATGAGTGGGATAGTTCTTCTCATGAACATTAAGTTGCCTACCCCCATAACATATCACTCTACCCTCTTGCATTAGAACAACACCTAACCCCGTGCCACATGCATCGGTGTACACGGTAAACATCTTACCGCCATCGGGTAATGCCAAAACTGGAGCTGTGGTAACGACTCTCTTGAGCCTTTGAAAAGCAAGCTCACACTCCAAGTCCCATGCAAAGACTAAGTTCTTCTTCGTCAACTTAGTAAGAGGGGCCGAAATCTTAGCGAAGTCCATGATGAACTTCCTATAGTAGCCCGCCAGACCGAGAAAGCTTCTTACTTCGGTTGCGTTCCTAGGAGTCTTCCAGTCTTGAACCACAACCACTTTCGCGAGATCCACCGCTATGCCTTGCTTAGAAACTATATGTCCAAGAAACCGAACTTCCCTTCTCCGGAAATGACATTTGGAGAACTTGGCTCTCAACTGATGCGCTCTAAGCGTATCCATCACTTCCTTGAGATGCCTAGCATGCTCTTCCTCATCCTTTGAGAAGATCAGAATATCATCCACGAAGACAACAACAAACTTGTTAAGGAACTCCCTGAACACCCTACTCATCAAATCTACGAAGTAGGCGGGTGCATTAGTCAAACCGAATGGCATGACAAGCCATTCAAAGAATCCATCTGGAGTCCTAAACGCAGTTTTATCAATACTATCCTCAACTACTCTAAGCTGATGGAATCCGGTGGCTAGATCGAGCTGAAAGAAAACAGAAGTACCAACCAGCTGGTCAAAGAGATCGTCAATCCTTGGTAACGGGTGCCTATTCTTCTTTATCAGCTTGTTCAACTCTCGATAATCAACACATAGACGAAGCGAACCATCCGCCTTAGTAGCGAATACCACAGAAGCACCCCATTTAGAAATGCTTCGCCTAATAAAATTCTTCTCAAGCAACTCCTTGATTTGCTTACTGAGCTCCCTTCTTTCATGTGGGGCCACGTGCCTAACGGGCAATGATACTGGCTTGTCATTATCGACTAGATAAATGCGGAAATCTATCTCTCATTTAGGGGGTAACCCCTTAACTTCTTCAAAGACATCTGGATAGTCTCGGACCACCCTTACAGATTGCAGATCATCGATGGACGAGTCAAGAGATTCAAGATAACATAACATGACGGGACCTCTAGGGTTACAAGAAATTTCTAGAGTATTACCGAGGCGAGTCATGAGCCTCACCACCCTATGCTCATAATCGAGAATGGCTCCATAACTGGGCAACCAATCCATGCCCAAGATCAACCCGTATCCCGTGAACCCGAGAACATAAGCATTACACGTGAATTCTACGGTCAAGATAGAAATCTTCAAATCCACACAAATCATAGATAAATGGGCGGAACCCCCAATTGGATTTGAAACACTAACGGGATCCTCAACTAGACTAGTACTTAGGTGCAAACTTTCAATGATGTCAGAAGAAATAAAACTATGCGATGCGCTAGAATCAAATAAGGTGCGAACAGGATAATCAGAAATATAAACAAGACTTTCTACAGAAATACTACCTCGGTCCTGAACTAGAGCAGTGTTGAGGGCATGAACTTGCCCTCCAGAAGGTCCTGCACGCTGATTCTGCCCTTGCCCTTGTCCTTGCTTCTTGGGGCAATCCTTGCTAAGATGTCCAGGCTCTCCACAGTGAAAGCATTCGCCCAACTTCCTCTTCTTCTTTCTGCAATCCTTGGCTATGTGCCCAACGATCCCACAGAAGTTGCATTTTCTTGGGTCCTTTGACTTGGCCTTGTTGCCCTTGTTGTTCTTGTTGTTCTGATTGCTCTGATTTTCTCCCCACTTGGAGTCTGTCTTCTTGGCTTGAGTCTCATTAGGCTTGACTTCCTTCTTGCCATTCTTATCGTCTCCTTGAAGCAATGCCATGTCTACTAGGCCTTCAAAAGTGGCTCCCATGGGTATATGAGACAGGGCTAAACCTTGTAATGGCTCATTCAACCCTCGTGCAAAGCGTAAAGCCTTCTTCTGGGGAGTATTAACCATGTCCAAACCGAATCGAGCGAGCTAGTTAAACTCATTCACATACTCCCTCACTGTCATGTCCCCTTGCTTCAAAGATATAAACTTCTCCAATTGCAGATTCGCCTCAGCTGATGATAGAAACTTAAGCCCAAACCTCGTCCTAAAGTCGGCCCAAGTCTCTATGGGTCTAGTTGCATTGGTGACCTCCCACCAATAAGCAGCTTCTTCTTTTAATAACCATGCTGCCAATAAAACCTTTCTATGGTCTTCCATATCAAAGATAGCGAAAAGATCTTCAGTTTCTTTAAACCAATTTCTTGCCTCCACAAAAGTCTCTGTCCCAATAAAATTCTTGCCACCCATTGCCTTAAAGTCTTTGCAAACCTTAGCGAAATCTGTTTGTGGATGCTGGGGAGGAGGAGGAGGAGGAACCTCAGTTACGGTAGGGGTATTTGCTGGGCCCGCATCGTTGGCCCTAGCTTCCAAGTGCCTCCGGAACCATCTGGGAATGGTCACTCCCTCGGGAAGGTTATGATCAGCCATTCTGAAAAAGAAAAAGATAGATTCAGAACGAGGAAACGAAGGATAGTGCTAACGGCTTTTGGGGAATAGCCTTTTAAAATAACTAGACTTTTCTTGGAAAATACTTAATTGGTTTTGAAAATAGTTTTTCAAAAGGTAAGTTTTAAAAACACTTTTGCTCAAATCTTGTAAACCTTATGCTCTGATACCAAATGTAACACCCCACCTCCGCCAATGCCGCTCTTGCAAGGACACTAGCTTTGGAGGGGCGTTAAACGAGGTAAACATGCATGCAGATATCACAAGATAGAACATATAAGTAAAACAGAGTAGTAAAGCAGCGGAATAAACTAGCATTTCAAAACCATAGTCAAGTTACATCAAAGTACTTGGTCATTATTTTCCCATAAAACAAAGTCTATAACATAAACTGAAAACTGAAAAAGAAACATAAAGTAACTATCCCCAAAGTAGCATAAGGCCATAGCATGCTCAAACCATACGTGAGCTATCCAGAAAAGAAGCTAAAGATCCAGCTAGGTACCAATGTTCCCACCCTATAAACCTGGGGGGGGAAACGGAAGAAAAGAGGCGACAGAAAACGAGTCAGTCAAAAAGACTGGTAAGTCCTATCTACTATTAGTATGAAAACTAGTAAAGTTAACTGGACATGTAAAACAGGGATGAGATGTAGGGTGATAACTGGCATGGTGAAAAGTTAGCAAGATACATCAAGTGTGGCATCGCATATACAAGGTTAAGTTGCACCAGGTGTGTACTAGTATTCCAATCCATGTCAAGTATATACAAGAATTGATCCCTTGGCCCAAAGCTGGCCCACATCATGAGATGACCTAAATCGTGGTCCAACTACTCGGTCTAGTCGATCGGCTCCCTATAAGCCTAACTCGTCAAGTTTCGGTGTCATACGGCCCAATCACGAAGTGTAGTCAAACTGTGCTAGGTCCACCCTAGGGTGTATCAAGCCCTAGGGTGTCAACCACGGACACAAATCAAGCACGCACAGTCTAAACCTACGGGTGCCCGTTTCTGCTTTTTTAACTCCGGACCATGTGCACGATCATGGTCCGCCTGAACCTACACCGGCGCACCTACTTAGCCGTCGTTTTGGTCGCTTACATGTCAACCCAGTAATCGTGCCCCACCCTAGCCTAGTCCCTAGGGTATCATGATACAACCAAGAGGGTTACTGGTGAAAAGAACCACGTAACTAGGGTTTCTAGCGGTTTAAATGTGGTTAACCCTACCCAATCAAGTATTAAGTTGGTTAAGTGTACCCAAGGTTCATGACTTAACTGCGTCAACCCATCATGTTTAATTGGTTAAGTATTTACGTGGTCTATGACTTAACCCTACCATGTGGCATTAATTAATTTAATGCACCCAATCTCTCACATTAGACCTTGTTGTGGTTACTAGTTAAGTCGGGCGCGTCCGGGTAGCTTTACACCACAACTTGGTCTAACCATGGGTTTAAGCGCAACATGACCAACTACTCACATTGGGTCCTATTGTTCGTAGCCACTAGTTAAGCCGGTCGGTTCCGGGTAGATTTATGCTACAAACTCAACCCAACCTCGAGTTGGCCACTCATATTTTCTAAGTCTCATGTCCATCATTATGTTTACAAACATAATCACAAGTCAATGTTCATGTCATATTTTAAAACCATGTTTTCATGTCATTAATATTACCCAAACCCAATGTATTCCCATCGTATGTACGTTTCGCATAACATAACATAGATCAAAAGAGGGAACTTGGCAAAAGCATGACAAAAGGGGCATAAGGTATTAAGGTTGGCCACAAGGTAAACATGGTGGCATATGAGGCATAAGTATGTTCATAAACTTGCATATTACATCATGGGCCTCAAAACATGCGTAATATCAACTTAAGCAAATAGGTGAAACATGATCATAAATGACATAGGATGGAGGCTAGAAGTTCGCATATAACATTATATGCAAGTTATCATAAAGGTTATGAGAGTTCTCATGTTGCATAATGCAACATTTCAAATCAAAGGTCATAGCTTTCTATGCATAAGGCAAAGGTGATAGCTTTACAAACATGCATAGAATATGTTTATGCATAACATGATAAGATCAAAGCACATATCATACTTAGGCCCAAACTCAACTAGCAACATGTCATATTAATTTCATAGTTAGAATCTAAGAGTAGTATAGGGCTTACAATGCTATGAAGACTATAATTAATATAAAATAAGATTGAGACGAAGCCACTAGCAACTCTAAACACTTCCAAATGACAAGCTCCAATGAAAACCCTTGAGAAACAAGCAAAAGATCCTTGCTTTGATGAAGAAAGATTGAACTTTAGCCTTAATTCAAGCTTAGAAACTCTCAAACAAGCTTAGGAACTCTCATATGAATGAAGATTGAGGCTATGACAAGAGGGTGGAGGCCATGATTAAACATTTGGGCAGCACTTAGTTACTAGAATTGATTTATGATGATTTAGGCTAGGTATTAGGGTCTTTTTATAGATGATTAGGTTAATTTAGACCATAGGATTAACCCTAAAACACATCAGGTCCGTCAAATCCCGTCAGAAACTTCTAGAACAAGACTCAGCATGTCACAAATGGTGCACCAGAAAAACTGGTTCGACCGGGGGGGTCGACCCCTGGGTCGACATGGGTGTCGACCCTTGGGTCGACATGGGTGTCGATCCATATGGGGGGTCGACACAGGTGTCGAACCCTGTGTCGACCCTGCCTGGGGCGGGAAAATATCTGCCCATTCTGCCTTGGTTGTAATTTAAATCTGAATTCGAATTTGAACTGTTTTCGGGCTTGGAATTTTCTGAAAACTTCACTGGGCCATAACTTGTTCATACGGACTCCGTTTTTCGAAAACTCGGACTCTATTTCACGTATTTTTCAGAGACGAACGCAATGGCACAGTCCGTTTCCCTTGATTCAGATTTTAGAATTTAACTCTGCCTTGATTTACATTATAACATGTTATTAAAAATACGGGTTGTTACACCTCCATACGGAGTCCGATTCACGCAAACTCGGACTTTATCTCTAGCAGAATTCCAAGACGAACGCAATGGCGTAAACTATTTCCCTTAATTCTTTCATTTAGAATTAATTATACATTAATTTTTGAAGCTTAATGTTATAGAATTCACGTGGTGTTACACGATGGTTAACTAATCCATCCCCAAACTCAATCACAGAGATGTAGCGAACATCGAACCCAAGCGCTTTAGTCCTGCGACAAGGTGGATGACACCAACATAAGCACAACACAGAGATATCAACGAATTTAGCTAAGGAAAGCTATTTTCGAAGGAATAATCAATTTTAAATATCAATGATTCAAGGTTGGTAACGGAATACCAACCAGCTAGAAACCGATAAACAAATATTCGTAATGGAATACCAATGAACTACAAGTCGATAATCAAATATTGGTAACGGGATATCAATGAATTAGAAATCGATACAAATATTGGTAACGGAATACCGATGAACTTCTCGAGGAAATTGATTTCTAACCAGGTACTAAATCTCATTTAGTAATCATAAGGACGAATCATTAGGAATTATACGAAATTCACAATATTCAGAGACTCGAGTATCAGTTCTAGAAAACCAGAAACATCAAGAAGATAATGGATAAGTAGTGCACAACTTTCCACTTCGGAACATCAGGATTTAAGATAATTTTCTGCCAAAAATTTCAAATCGCACAAACATCTGCAATTAATCAAGGAAACAATAGACAATTTCTCTAACAAGATGAGACTAAGCCAAAGAGGTCATAATTCCCAAAGATTTGATTGACAAGGGTTAACAAACGTGTGGAAACAATTGTCAATCCAAATGATTCAAACAAACAAAGGATGAATATCAAAAGAGCTCATCCTTTATATATTCATTTCTAAGAACAACGCAAGGCTAAGTCCATAAGTGGATTGACTACAGCACTTCCGGATGATCGACTAGATTATAGACTCAAAGAAGGGAATTATTGAGTTTGCCACGGATCGAAAAACTCAAATTTCCCCTCCCCCATGGGAATCTCATTCTCTCGAGTGATCATTCACTAGAGAAAATAAAGAGACCCATGGAATCACAAGAATAGTAAATTCTCTTTAGCAAACTGAAACAAGGATTAAGAATTAGGCAAGATTCTTAACCGCTAAGAATTCTCGAAAATCAAAGATCAATAAAAAACTCTTTGGGTTGTTCCAGGAGTTATTTAATTTACTCAAAGAAAAGATTCAAGATAATTTCTAATTGAAAATCTTGAACCACTCAAATTCTTGGAATTGCTTCGAGTAAATTTAGAAATAAATTATCTAGGAAGATAACAAACGATTACGAAAACTCGCAAAAATCCAAAATATTATTATTTTGATTAACTTATTAATAGTTAATTTAATTTTACGGATCATTTCAAATGTCGGATTGTCACATAATGGTGTTTAGGAATTCCGAACTACAACATAGCGTCCCACGTCTCGTTCGAGATCCTTAAAGCACCCGACGGACAAGTTAACACAAGAAAGTCCTCACAATTTCTAACGTTCACGCAGATCTCGTGAAAAATTATAAAAATTCAATAAATCGTTCAGGATGGCATAAAGGAAATAGGATTCCCTTATCAACTTACGAATAAAACACAATTGATATCTTTTGATAATGAAGAACATGGTCAATGTATATCAAAAGAACATAAATAAAATAATCTTTGAATAAGGTAAATGACGTTACGGAATTAATGACACATACCCTGACTCAAGAAGAGGGATCACAAGAAGCGGGATACTTTCCCTCATTCTTGATCTTGAGTTTAGAACGCAACGAGGTAACACAAATGTATTGTTGCACATTTGTTGAGTTAATTTAGCATAAATGCTTGGTGACTCACACCGGCACAACGAGGTAACGAATGAGTTGTTTTAGCCCGAAGGCTTGGTGATCTCACACTGAACTAAAACTACATAGCTAACAAAAAGGGAGTAGATTTAGTCATAAAGACATGGTATCTCCATACCGACTGACAAGTGATCAATAGACCATGCTAGGTACGTAACAACATATGAAACAATCTTAACTAGAAATAAAGAAATATCCGGATCAAAGGCGCTTATAACGTGCGTAACGACGCATAGGCAAGATATCCAATAATCAATAACCTACATGGACCATAAATGATCAACAAAATAAGCGTTACTGTTCCGAATTTGATTAGCAAGATTCTTATGTATTATACAAATTCTCATTCCCTTGAGAATTGTAATAAGAAAGGGAAATCAATACGAATTCATAGCACATATGAATTTTTCTGAAATTATTTTACCTGTTTGGGAGAATGAACTCTATCTTTTACAATCTTGCGAGATGAAATTGGGATCTCACCTAGCGGTTGGTGTGATCTTTCCATTTCGTGTCGATTCTTGTGGTACCACTCTGTGATATTGTTTTTGGTTGTTACTTACTACTTCATTCTTAAGGAATTGCGGGGACGCAATTCTTTTAAGGGGGGAAGTCTGTAACAATCCACTCATTCGACGATTTTAGATTTAGATATTTTATTTAAATATATCATGATATCTTATGTGTCACTCAAAATGTCGTTTTTCACAAACGATAAAATTAGGATTCGGGACCACTTCCATTGAGTCTGGATCATCTTTACGACCTTTTTGACTATAAGCATCGATATGTTTCGAGTTCATGAAAATTGGCACCTTGGCTAGGGCTCGGTTGAGCTACCCTAGCTCATCATAATACCCTCAGTAGCTCCCTCCTCTTCATTCATTCATTCCGACACTTAGAAAAATAGAAATGGGGAAGGGGAATGGGAAATAGAAATTCCTAGGCTAGGGCTTTCAATCTAGAGCTCAATTCTTGTGCAAATCCAATTCTATGACATGGGTAAGCTCTCTCTACTCGTTCTCTACCTTTCTCTCCTCTCAATTTTGGATTTTTATGATGTTCTAACATCCATGAGTCTTCATATGTGTTCATGTGGTGATTTGAGAGGAGTGATTGAAGAAAGAAAGATTCTTTGCTTGGATTTGTGCTTGTTCTTCCTTGTTGGAGCTTGTTCTTGCCATTCATGAGTCAAAGGTTAGTTCTTTTGAACTCACATCTATGCCACAAGCCATTGGCTTGTACAAGTGTAATTTAGTGTTCATATGAGTTTGCATATGCTAGTTAATTGGTTATGTTAGTGCAACTTAGCCGATTCCATGTTTCATTGAGTTAACAACTTATGATAAGGATTGTTCATACGATCCCATGTATATGATATTAGTTGATTTAAGTGATGTTGTGAAGCACCGTTGTTCCTCGACACGTCCTAAGTCTTCACAAGTCGCTTGAATCGCTTTGATATGCTTTTGTTTGTTCGTTTGAAATAGAGATTATGACATGTGTTATTCACACGATCAATACACATGATTTGAATCGATTAAGTCGTGTTGTGAAGTACCATTGTCGCACCCGGCAAGTTCTAAGACTTCACAATTCGCTTGCATCGAGTTTATTCGTTTTGGTTTGGAAATTTGGTTCGTTTAGAACCTATAATCCAAACCAATGCATTAGAGCTTTGTGAGTCGATACGGTGGATTGGAGAGGTCTCATTCATACCTCGAATAAGTCACGAGCCTCGACGATCGGCGCCGGAAGCTCGCGGGGGACGAATCCCTCCTAGTTTTTGGCCTGGGCAATAGATCAGGCCAAAACCGGTCGACTGTCCCAAATAGGGCGGTCGACCATTTTTCTTGCTATTTGAAAATGGTCGACCGCCCATTTTTGACCAGTGGACCGTTTTCTGCTGTGGACCAGAGGGACCTCGGTCCACAGCCTACCCCAATCCGGGCTCTTCCCCGGCCGGAGCTCGAGCCGTTCGGACATCGTTTGTGAACTTAAGCCTTACGAATTCACATATTCCAACAGCTCGATTCGTAGACTTTGATTCTCAAGTGATTCTTCCAATGTGGATCCTTATTGGTCGATTCACGTTTATTTATTAATAAGTGATCATTCTTAACCCCGTACGCTCTATTTTGTATATCGAATTTATTCAATACTCTTGTTAAGGTGATTCATGCCATTAAAACGTGGATTGTCGACTTGATATCCTTCAAGCCTATTCCGTTGTAGTTTAAAACCTTCGAGTACTAGTTTGGGATCTTGATTCGTACGTTGATCGAAATTACAACCGTTATCCCTTTGATTTCATGTATGTTGTTGTAATGTGAACTACGTGTTTATCGATCACCTTGATGATCGTATTTTGACCTATGACCCCTAATTTTGTGTCTTTGTTTCCTATCGCTCCAAGGTGAATTTCTAATCATTTCTTAACGTCATTCATTGGATTCACTAAGGAGCTATATGTATATTTAATTTATCGAATTTACATTTGATGATTTATGATTTGAATTCACGTCATTGTGACGTGAATCCTCTTTATCGATTTGCCTTGGCAATCGTACTATTGTTTATTGCCACTTTGAAGTTATATAAAGAGATTTTATGTTATTAGTAGATATCAAATTCTTGTACTAAAATGGTTTCCAATCTTACTTCATTATACGAAGCTAATTTATGAAATCGTTTTATGAACCTTCTTCAAATCTACTAGTATATATTTTATAAACCTTTTCTCGTTCGTATGAGAAATCTAATAAAACGTCTTAGTAAAATCAAGGACTATGAACCCTTGCTTTTGCTTCGATGGTTAATTCTTGGACTCGTCCGACCGAAAACCGTGGCAATGCTCCTTCTATGATTTTCTCTGTTTTGAATAGGAATCAATTACGAGTGTGTAAATATTCGAGAATAGCATGTGGTTGTGGGACATGTCGCTATTTTCTTATATTAACGAGCTCGGAGTAATTTCTATTCACCAGGATCCATGATATCCGCCTCCGTGACTTATGTTTCGTTGTCCTCGATCGCCCGAGTGGGATTTACGATTCTTGGATTTGACCTATGGGATTTCGGTCCAACTCTCTATGATTTATAATGTTTTCTAGAGACTTCACGATTTATGTGTTTTCTCTCTTCCGTGGTCACGACCCGGCTTCGTGGGGAGCCTCGGCTCAAACAATGGGTTCGCTCCTAGAGATCGTTTCTCACCTTTTATGAACAGACCTGCTCCTCTTTATGATGTTTTCTAGGGATTCATGATTTATGTGTTTCTCTCTACTGGGGTCAAGACCCGGCTCTGTGGGGAGCTCCGGCTCAAACTTATGGGTTCGCTTCCTAGAGATCGTATCTCATCTATGAACAAGTCTACCCCTTTGTGATGTTTTCTGGATTTTGAGTGATTTCTGGATTCTTGATTACTTTGACGCGATGCGCGCCAATTTGAGAAACGATTTATGATTCATGATTTACTTTGATGCGATGGTCATCAATTTGATGTGTATTTGGCATTCCGCTGTCATTCATGTGTTTAGTTTAATTGGCATTCCGTTATCATTCATGTGTTTTGTTTATTTGGCATTCCGCTGTCATTTCATGTTGTGTGCTATTATTTGAATGTTGCATTCTATATTAGCTAGGAGATTACTTAAAGATATGTTGTGTGCTGACATTCCATTGTCATTTCCTGATTGTGTCGAAATGCCATGTTCATGTCATCCTATGTTATATCTCTTGTTATCTCGGTTTATTTGATAAGTAAAGCTAGACTGGTCCATTTATTGTTTATTTCCTTATAAATAATACTCGGGTCAGACTGAGTCAATTTAGGTACTCCTCTAGGACTCATCGCAGGATTGATCTTCCACTTTCAGCTTGCTACTCTGTATCTGCCGCTTTATGTACTTTTATGCTTATGACATTATCTTGTTGTGTACATATTCTTTTATTTAGATCATGGTGCATGTATCTATTCTTTTGGGATTAGTGGATCTTTGTTGACCACTATCTTGTTGTACACATCCTTTTATGACACCCAGACCTATCCAGCCAGGTCGACCAAGTAGGTCGACACCCAGGCCGACACTATGGTCGACCTAGGGGGGGCAGGTCGACACTATGGTCGATCTGGGGTGACCACGTCGACACCATGGTCGATCCTATGGTCGACCTGGTCTCTGGGAGGGAATTTTCCCGCCTAGCCCAGTTTGAACCTGAAATTCGAATTTTGAATTTTAAACTGAGCTGTTTGAATTTAAATTTTATTCTGAAACTTCTGATGGCCATAACTCCTCTATACAGAGTCCGATTCACGGAAACTCGGACTCTATCTCAAGCAGAATTCCGTAATGGCGTAACCCATTTCCCTTAATTCTTTCATTTCCTGTTGTGTGCTATTGTAATAGTTCTATCATGACTTGCAACAAAATTTATGCCACAAACATCAATACACAACATATCTCTAAGTATTCTCCTAGCTAATATAGAATGCAACATTCAAATAATAGCACACAACAGGAAATGACAGCGGAATGCCAAATAAACAAAACACATGAATGATAATGTCATAAAGGGATCAAATTCTAGTTTTTGCCACAAACTTGCAAGTGCCATTGTTTTCATATACAATTATTCAATAGGCTTGCACCAATCAATTTATGCCACAAACATCAATACACAAGTCATGATAGAACTATTACACTCCATACGGAGTCCGATAACAAGAGATAATGTCATAAAGGGATCAAATTCTAGTTTTTGCCACAAACTTGCAAGTGCCATTGTTTTCATATACAATTATTCAATAGGCTTGCACCAATCAATTTATGCCACAAACATCAATACACAAGTCATGATAGAACTATTACAATACACAAAATTTATACAATAAGATTAGTGGATCTTTGTTGACCACTATCTTGTTGACCACTATTCTTTTGGGATTAGTGGATCTTTGTTGACCACTATCTTGTTGTACACATCCTTTGTTTATTCATATCTATTCCACCTTTGTGATATGATTACTCTGTGTCTGGCTTTGAGATATACCATATTTATATTATTTTTGTTGTCTTCTTTATACTGCTTTCCGGATTGCATATAGCCGTTGTGTAGTTGCCCTATATGCCGAATGGTCATGTCGAAATTTTAAGTGGTATCAGAATTCGATGTACATTCCTCGCATGGAGTGATCATACAATCGGTTGTCCTTCACAAACCTCATTTTCCGTTATGGTCTACGACATTTCTCTGATATGAACTGGACGATAGTGGGTATAGAGGCAGGGCGTTACAAGCCAATCATAGATTTACAACATAGATGATAACATCACAGCTTTACAACATAAATAATAACATCATAGAATTTACAACATAGATGATAACATCATAGAATTTACAACATAGATAATAACATACGGTCAACAATTCACAACATAACCATATAATCCAAATCATAGCTCAATCCAATTAAATTGATAATTATATTATTAAAGAAATCGAACTCACAAAAAGAAGGTCTTGCATTCTGAAATCTGAGTTCCGAAATTGATTTAGCTCACCTTTGTAGTAGATTCGTTATTGTTCAGATTAGTGTTGAATAGAACCGAATTGATTAGCTTTGATTTCCCTCTAGTTGGTGGCGGCTACTCTAGGTTACAAGATGACAGCATGACGACCATGATTTAGATTTAAATTTGATTTTAGGGTTTGAGTCTACCCATGTTTATATAGAATTTTAATTTGATTATAGCCGTCAGATGATCTTAAGGTTAATCAAAACCACTTAGTCAGGATAGGGTGACACCTCAGCCCTAATGACTCAGCAAGGAGTCAGAAAGGACACAGCAATGAGTCACAATATGGATCAGATTGCACCAGAAAGCTGTGCAGGTTTTCTCCTCGGCCTGGGCACACTTGGCAGGTGCGTCAGTGCCCCTTTTGTACAGGCGCACTTCCCAAGTACGCCAGTGTATTTTTTTTCTATTTTCCCGCCTAACTTCGTTCGTCTATATCTCCTTCATCCGGTATCCGTTTTACGCAAACTCGGACTCTATCTCAACCAGAATTCTGAGACGAACACAATGGCGCAACCCGTTCCCCTTAATTCTAAAGTTTGAGATTAATTATTCTTGAATTTAGTTAATTCGATTATTCAAAAATTTGGGGTGTTACAGGAATACTACAGCTTAGTGCCGATTTCTTTCAGTTGCTTGAAGAAAATAGATATATCGCTTTGGACTCTCTCATCTTTATGGCTTTGCTTATGCTCAGTGGGATTTATGCATTTATGTTATTTAAATATTTGCTTCTTTATGTACTTTAAAGTTTTTGGAAAAGACAATTGATCCTGTTGTAATGGTTTTTGGAGACTACTTATGTAAGCTTGTTTTGAAGTAATGATGCTATGAAATAAGTTTTATCTTCCGTTGTGTTTTATTTATTTATTCTTGTGATTTATCTGTTCAATACTACTATAACGCTTCATGACATTAATGCATTCCCTTTGTGAGTGACATTAATGGCCATGGGGTGTTACAGTTATGAAGCTTAGAAGTTTGTGTGTATATATATAAGAGAAATATATATAACAAATCAGTCCAGAAATTCAAAATAGTTCAAAATCAGAGTGGGAAAACGATGTGGGATTTGAACCCATTGGGGGTCAACCCACACCCCAGGGAGGTCGACCCATTAGTCAACCCAATCAAGGGTGTGTCGACCCACCCTAGATCCAGCCAGGTTCATTTCCGGAACCTGGACTTGTTTCTGAGCTAGATTCATTGGAAAAATTCTATATAAAGGCTGACATTTCTATTGTTTTATACATCTAAAACAATGGAGACAGGGAGATGCACCCCAGCTTGGATTGAATTAGACTATATTCTACAACGACAGCCTATACGTATATAAGAATCTCTTCTAGCAATATCAGCATACTATTATGTGTTCTTTAGATCCAATCTCTGTGAGTTCATATTAATTTTAGATATAAATATTTAACAAGTAATCTTGACATGTTAATATACCAGATCTAAACCTATGCCTGTTAAGAAATTGACTAATATTTAAATAGAACTGCTATAACGGCATGAAATTGTCTATACACCTATTCTGTTATTTAGTTATGACTATATGCTTATTTTTATGCTTATTTCTGCTATATACACCTATTTATGTTCTTCTTCTTCTCTCATCCCCTTTTTATTTTTATAGCCTAGGCTACCTTTGAGCCTAGGCTAATATTGCTGAAATATGCATACAAATGTAATTAGGATTAATTGGAAATGGTAATTTGGTGGCAGAACCTATACTATGAATATGACTAAAAATTGGTGCATAACTTATACTATGTAATATAACTAAAATATAGGGTGTATGAGCGTGTAAACATGTATGCTTAATGCAAAGATTAAGTGGAACATGTTAATGGAACTCCATGTCACTTATGTAATCTGTTTAATCTGTTGGGGGTTAAGTAAACTTGTTAATTTGTTGGGGTTGTTGGGACACTATTAACCCGTGTAAACTTAACCTGTGGAAATCCTAGTTGATTGGGGACACAAGTTTAGGGGTTTGACTTGTGTTATCTGTTGCATGGTACCCATATTAGTTTGTAACCCATTCTAGTATTAAAAGGGTACCCCGCACTAGATAGGGGTCAGGGTGCGCTTACTGAGCTAATTATAAGAGGTTCATTTGGGATGGGGTGTTCTGATGGCGAGTTCCAACGGAGTCATCTGCGTGCATGGGTCCGGCCTGTATGGGAAAATAAGACGCAATAACACCTGTAAATAGGTCTGTGTCCATCTGGTGTTTACCAATTTAGGAAGTAATACACCCTACTATGGGGCCGACACAAGGTATTTACGTGGTAGGGAGACGATCTCTTGGGGTAGTAATTAGGCTACATCTAGTTCTGTTTAGGTACCTGTTATTTCTGTTTGGGGTAACACCCGTTATTTCTGTTTAGGTGCCTGTTATTTCTATTTGGGATAAAACCCGTTGCTAGAAGTACACATAAGTCTGCCGTTTATGTTCTGTTGAGATCATTTTGTTTATGTTAAGTAATAAAACAGTTAATTCGGTATACTAATATTGGTGTAGAGAAAGTAATTGAGAAGCATACTTTATATTGTCCATCATGTTGATACCTTTTTATACTACAATTTTGATGTATCTGCTTTGATGTATCGCTTTGACTACTTGTCTACTTATTTATGTCTACTTATGGGTGAAGCGACCCGAACTTCCCCGGTCTCCGAAGAGAAGAGAAAGAACGAATTGTTTTGAGAACAGGACAAAATAGAACGCATACGGAAGAACGTTTCATTATATATTACAACAATGCATCAGATTACAAGAATATACAGAGTATAAATGAATATTACACAGAAATATCAGAGATTTAAATTACATTTAAATACATAGCAGCGGAAAATAATACAATACACAACTAGAAGGAGATATACGGATACAAAGCTTTCCGGATATCATTCCAGCTGTGAACCAGGATCCTGTGAATATAAATCTGCAAAACCCAAAACTACTAGCTGCCCGTGTCAAAATAGGGGCACCCAGAGTTTAGGTTAAAACAATAAACTCCAGGTCAGTCATGGGACTGGTGTGAGAACTAAAACAGTTAATCTTTATTTTTAATGTTCGGTAAATCAAGGGACCACGCCGTATAACACGGAACGGGTTTCCTCCCAAGAATACCAGTGCATAAAACAACAGCGCAATGCTAAATAAAGAAAAATGAAGCTGTTATAAGACCCAGGTCCTATCACACAATGCAACGCAAGCCGGGGGATAGGGTTTTCCCTTATAACAGCCAAAGAATGCTTGATACGTTTAAAACAAATCATTTGATACTATTATAAGTGCATAGTGTATAAAACAACTTCAAATCATAAGTATCAACCATAGGCGGCATGGGTACCATATATCATGTCGCCATACTAGTTCTACAATTAAAACCGCAAATGTCACGTATTTGGAAATTGGATTTCCGTCTATGAACCGAGGCAAAAGATAGTCCTCAACCGATTCGAGACGCTCTAGCCCGCCCCTCAGGCAAGTACTCTGTCAAGCCTTTGGATCGTCAGGGCCGGTCCACCGATGTGGATTAAACTTAAACCCTGAACATGCGTTCCCCCGCCCTATGGGGCGTAAATGAGCCAACGAATGACTCCATCGGACCTGGATCGTCCGATCAAACCGAGGCGCCTCGCAACAGCAACAACCACATAAGTCAAACTCGTCAGGGCGTGTAAAACCACTGACGCCACTTTTTAGCTAGAAGGAAACGCATGCCCTCCCTGAGGTCCGTCTCCCGTTTTTGGTTCATACCGGGTGTGAAACTCGCGAATTCACGTTACACAAAGCTGTGCCACACAGGCTGTGCTTTGATCATCACCACAAGACTTTGCTTTTCAACAGAAGCCTCGATCTACTGCCACTTAGGCATGCCACACAGGCAATTCACTCTATGTGCTTGATATCCATCAGTATATAACCCCTGAGCTCGTATGTCTCAGAGAAGGGCGTTAAGCAAGAGAATAAATTCTCCGCCGCCAAACAGATATATATTTAATAGAATCAATCACACAGACTAAAATCCAATGTCAGACACACAGTCCATTTACAAGTCCGTTCTGGGTCTGAACGAAACCGGAGGCACCTAGTACCCCGCATATCCATCGATCTCCAAGTACGTCTGGACGATCACCAACTGTTTCCATCTTCTTGGGTGTACAGCCCAATCAAGATCATCAGTAATCACCCAAACGACGTGAAGACTTCTGGTCTTCGACCATCGTCTTCATCTTCGACACCACGTCGAATCAGTTATTCAGAATGGGATAAACCCGGTCTTTCTGAATAACTCGCGTATATATTATAAAAGTGTTACACAAACACAACATACGCCTCATTCCAATTCAGAATATTCTTTTATTCAAATATTCCTATACTTTGGGAAAAGTTCCCATTAATTTTATCCAAGATAAATTCTTTAAATTTATTCTTTAATCTCCTTTGAATATCAATTCAAACTAGTCGGGATTAGCGAACCACACCGAAGAAATCATTTATTTTATTTCCCAATCCCAACCTATTCATCCCATGAAGTAAAACTGGTTATACTTCATATCTAACACCACGGTGTTATCGTTAAATTCAATTACTATTTCACGTTCAAATCTAATTAAAGATTTAACTATCGCCTGGAGTAAAACTGGTGATACTCCATTCTCGATCTTTTCAATCTAATTAAAGATTCATTAAAACTCCACTTAGTTTTAATATTTCTTTGGGTTAAAGAATCAGTGTCATTTAAAAACACAGTTCACGATAAACCCAAAATCACATTCATTAATTATCGGGTTAAAGAACGAGTGTTATTTAAAAACACAGTTCACGATAAACCCAAAAATCAATATCAATTCAATTCCAATGAAATCTCATTTAATTGGTACACTTCATTAAATCCAAATAAAAAGATTTAATCTTTTCACAACTGGGTTCAAGAACAGTGTTAGTGAAGACACCATTCACGACAAACCCAAATCACATTTGATATTCAATACAAGGCTCTGAATAGAAAATATATCGGCTTATATTCAATATCAAATTCTACGATTAACAAATGTCGTATTGAAATAACGATATAAATGTATATCTTTCAAATTCCCATAACAACATCTGTATAATCACGAATTCCAACATCGAAATATTCCGAAGACAATTTCGATTCAAATCCACTCCAATGCAATCGTTGGAAATTCTGGTTATTTTTAAAACCCTTTTCAAATTCAATTTATTTATTTACAAATAAATAGAATTATATTTCTAGTTCAAAACTAGTTCATTTCGATAAAAATCTATTTTTATCTTTTCAAATATGGAGTTTTTCATCCCAAATCTTCACAAATCATTTCTTATGATTTTACACAAATTATTACTATTTTTAATAATTTTATCAAGGCCCGTACAGTCGATTTCCACCAATGGCCATCGAACTGCACTTACAGCGACCTTTTTCAAATTTGATTTGGACATAATTCCAAATCCAACCGTTAGATTTCTAATTTCTCACATTCGTTAGAAAGCTCTCTTCGATACGAACCCAACGGTTCCGGTTTTAGGAGAATCCGACGGTCGGATCTCCCATAATGTCCGTTTGAAATCAATGGTCGAAATTCGCGAACTGCCGCGGCGCGGCGCATTCTATTCAGGCCATTATATTATATATATAATATATTTCGTCGATTTCTATTTAAAACGAATTATATAAATATTTTTAAATTCGTTTCAAAAGCCATTTCAACTTCCTTTTCAATTCAAATCAAAATTGAATTCTTCTTTATAAATTCGTTTTAAAATTCCTTTCTATTCAATTCAAATTTCAATTCAATTTGAATTCATATTCAATTCATTTCGAAATCGTTTTCAATTCAATTCATTTCGAAATCGTTTTCAATTCAATTCATTTCGAAATCGTTTTCAATTCAATTCATTTCGAAATCGTTTTCAATTCAATTCATTTCGAAATCGTTTTCAATTCAATTCATTTCGAAATCGTTTTCAATTCAATTCATTTCGAAATCGTTTTCAATTCAATTCATTTCGAAATCGTTTTCAATTCAATTCATTTCGAAATCGTTTTCAATTCAATTCATTTCGAAATCGTTTTCAATTCAATTCATTTCGAAATCGTTTTCAATTCAATTCATTTCGAAATCGTTTTCAATTCAATTCATTTCGAAATCGTTTTCAATTCAATTCATTTCGAAATCGTTTCCAATTCAATTCATTTCGAAATCGTTTCCAATTCAATTCATTTCGAAATCGTTTTCAATTCAATTCATTCCGAAATCGTTTTCAATTCAATTCATTTCGAAATCGTTTTCAATTCAATTTATTTCGAAATCGTTTTCAATTCAATTCATTTCGAAATCGTTTTCAATTCAATTCATTTCGAAATCGTTTTCAATTCAATTCATTTCGAAATCGTTTTCAATTCAATTCATTTCAAAATGAATAAAACCGATATAAATATCGTTTACGTCAAAATAGCGTCAATCTAATCAACACGGCTTCATATGTTTCTATTTTCAAATATTTCTATTTCGAATATTTCTATCTCAGATGTTTCTTTTCAAATATTTCCTTTTTCAAATATTCTATTTTCAAATATTTCTTTTCGAAACTGGAATGAGGCCCAATCAATTACCATATAATGTTTATTATATGGATTTTCTACAACACATGTATATATCAACAACGATGAATAGTCAACCATCATCCAAAGTGCATTCTACACTGTATAAGCATCAAATATAAATATTCAACGCTTATAACAGCCTGTCAATCGATCGATCGACATATTTAATCAATCAGGATGAGTGAACTTCAAATTTCATCCTAACACCCGTGTGGGGTTTCAAACAATCAAACACATATTTTATTTGTGCAGTTGGGCGATGTGTAAAATTTATCGTCCCAATCAATGTCCTTCAAATAGGTGTACATAAACAAACCGTCCGGTTTGTAAATGAATATTTATTTATTCACATTCACGTTAAAAATTATATTTTTAACGATAAAACATTTTATTTCAACATATGAATTTCTATTCGATTCATTTCTTCGATAAAATGATATTTTTATTTTTCTAACTTATTTTAGAAAATTTCGGCGGCATAACGGCACGATACTAGAAATGGGACAAGGCCTAGCCTAATCCCCGGTCTAGTGAAGGCCCACGCCATTCACACATCAATCATATCAATTTTATTATGCAAACCACAAAATTTGGAGTAAGAGTCTAACCTAGCCTTACTCCTTCGCCTTATAACGGCGCACGTCTAATCCTAACCAATTTATCGATTCGATTTTTCACACCACAAACCACATTCAAACCAATATCACAATCAATAACCAAACAGCCAAACAAACAAGTCCATGGTCTGTGTACGATTGTGTCGGGTGCTACTAAACACCGTCTGCATCCTAGTATATATATATATCTATATAACTAGAAAAGAAATTGAAAGGTGAGAAATTCTCACTTATAGCTATCCTAGCTCCACGACACTTCTTTTAGAGAAGTCTTCGTCGATTCGCTTTTTTTTTCATCTTCTTTGCCGTAGCCTACATATGTAAAAATCGAATTTTTACTTCGCTATTCCATATATAAAAATCATATTTTTATTTCGAAGTTCAATATATAAAAATCATATTTTTATTTCGAAGTTCACTATATAAAAATCATATTTTTATTTCGAAGTTCACTATATAAAAATCATATTTTTATTTCGAAGTTCACTATATAAAAATCATATTTTTATTTCGAAGTTCACTATATAAAAATCATGTTTTTATTTCGAAGTTCACTATATAAAAATCATATTTTTATTTCGAAGTTCACTATATAAAAATCATATTTTTATTTCGAAGTTCACTGTATAAAAATCATATTTTTCACTTCTACTTAATAAAAATTATATTTTTATCATATATATATATTAGAGATCAAATCTTTTATTATCATTCATATGGTAAAAATTATATTTTTACATATCAAAAACCATATCTTTAATATATAGAAACATCCTATCTTCCTCTATAAAGATCTAACCTTTTCTACGTTAAAGATTAACCCCCCCCCTTTTTTTATAAAATAATGTTGGTTTAAAGAAAACAATACTTTAAATAAAACAAAATAATAAATAAAAGGTAGAAGGCTCACTGTTGTATCCTGGAGGTGCAGGGTTGTAGCTGACTGGTCTGAGACGGCGGAGCTCGTCGGAGCTGGTGACAGGAGGGCGCGGGTCCAAGGCTTGGGTGTTGGGGTTCGGTTTGGGGACCCACGAGATGGAGAGAGGAAGGAGGGAGTGGCCAACGGCCGGAGGAGGGATGGGGGTTGGCGCCAGCGACGGCGATCGTCGTGGGGGCGTACATCGTGGAGCGGCGGCCTAGGGGTTAGGGATGACATCGATTTGACGCGGAGGAGGAGGACATGCGGACGGGAAGAAGAAGGGGGAGGCGCTCGAACGAGCGGCGGTGGTGGCATCGCGATCCTCCGCGGTTTTCCTCTTTTTTTTTTCTGCCTAAATTCGATTTGGAAATAAAAAGGGGGGGAGGGGCCAGAACGAAATAAAAGGGGGAGAAGAGAGATAATTAATTTTTTTACTTTTTTATTTTAATTGCAAAAAGTTGACTTTTACATATGACCTCTAAACGAGGCCCACCGCCTGCCGTCCATAGCGTTTCACCCCCATTCCGAACACAATGGGATATGTACCGCAAGCTGAATCGACCGTTTCGACCAGTTTCCGTTGCATTTACATTTAAATCACTATATTGAATTTTAAACGTACATTTCAAATTACCGGGGTCACATACTAACTAGAAAAATTCCCGAAAAATATTTTCTAGCTTCGTATTGACGATACGGTCCTAACAAAACTAGTTTCGTCGAATTCTGAGACCGTTGGAAAAATGGCCAATTTCCAGTCGATTAAAATCAACTAAAACTGGTCAAACGCGTTTTCCTTTGCCACGCCCACATATTGATTCGAAAAATTATGAAATTTGAAACCTAGCAATAACTTCACATCACGGACCCAACAAAACTGGTTTCGTCGAAATCCGAGGTCATTTGCAAAATGTCCATTTTTAAGGGCCTGAATTCCATAGTGATTATTCAAAATTTTCAACTGGACATATCTTTTGATTCCCGATATGAAATCTTGATTTTTCGGATTCGTTGGGAAGATATTATCAATTAGATCCTATCATTTTTGGTTTCACTAAAATCCAGATTGTTTTGCACCCGGTACATTCAATTGAAGTTTGAAATCGAATTATCGAACTACCGCGCCATTTTCAATTCCATTTATAATTATATATAAATATTTATATTCTAACGACGACGCGTATAAATATATACGTTCGAATTATATTCAAAATAAATTTCTCGTCGATATGATTTAAAATAATCTATTTTAAATATTCAAATTCAGCTAAAATTGCCAAAATAAAAATTTTAAACTGGCCCAGATTTTCCGGGTTATTACAATCTCCCCCACTTAAAACTTTTCGTCCCCGAAAAGGAACAAAGTCGAAAATGGTTTGATCATTCAACTCTACGTTCTATCTGGCTTCCATTCTCCAACTTTTCAGTTTCTGAGAATTTTCAAAAATTTCAAAAATTTGGCTAACACCCTAAATTTTTGAAAAATTTCGCCATAACCTCCCCTGCACCGGGAGCATCGGGGAATTTCAAATAGCTTCCCCGGTCCTTCAGATCTCAAAATGAAAAAGCCAAGCGGCTAGCCAATAGGCTCATAAAATCATCATCACCCAAACAAAACAGTAAATTATGTAGTAAACATGTACCTATTTGTCGGGCAAACAAATTTTATTCTTCGGCTCTAGCCTCCTTGCTATGACCTATTCAATGTAAGTATATGTATATGCAAGCAAATGCGACTAATTTCAATACAATTCAATATTCGATTCTATTAGGCTAAATGGCTAAAAATTAGCAAACAAATAAACAAACAACACAAACATCAATCAATTAGTGAATTAGAGTTTCAAATTCATAATTTTGATACATATACAAAAATCGTGTTTTTGATGCCAATTCACAACAATGTATTCTAGCTATAAATAAGTTTTGGTTCTCACACCAGCCTAATGGAAATATATAGAAAATCACACCTTCGAAACACGAACATAAATACTGATGATGTCATGACAATCATCAGTACCATCTCCGGGCGACTAGAATGTGATTCCATATCTATCCAGTATATTAAAACTTTGAATATACGTTTGCAAGGCGTATATGCAAATTCTTTATATACTGAATTGTCCAAAATCAATATAAATAAATAATCAAATACGAATAATTGATTTAAATTTTCAAAACAAAATTTGTTTTCATTTGAAAAATATACTCTTCACACTCGTTCTAGGATACTACTGATCCCATCTCTAACGAGTCATTCTCATTGGATATTACTAATCCAATATCTGATGAATTCTTTCGTACGGTTCTAATGTGTCTTGTTCTCTGCTTTGTAAACCAAAGCTCTGATACCAAATGAAGTGACCCGAACTTCCCCGGTCTCCGAAGAGAAGAGAAAGAACGAATTGTTTTGAGAACAGGACAAAATAGAACGCATACGGAAGAACGTTTCATTGTATATTACAACAATGCATCAGATTACAAGAATATACAGAGTATAAATGAATATTACATAGAAATATCAGAGATTTAAATTACATTTAAATACATAGCAGCGGAAAATAATACAATACACAACTAGAAGGAGATATACGGATACAAAGCTTTCCGGATATCGTTCCAGCTGTGAACCAGGATCCTGTGAATATAAATCTGCAAAACCCAAAACTACTAGCTGCCCGTGTCAAAATAGGGGCACCCAGAGTTTAGGTTAAAACAATAAACTCCAGGTCAGTCATGGGACTGGTGTGAGAACTAAAACAGTTAATCTTTATTTTTAATGTTCGGTAAATCAAGGGACCACGCCGTATAACACGGAACGGGTTTCCTCCCAAGAATACCAGTGCATAAAACAACAGCGCAATGCTAAATAAAGAAAAATGAAGCTGTTATAAGACCCAGGTCCTATCACACAATGCAACGCAAGCCGGGGGATATGGTTTTCCCTTATAACAGCCAAAGAATGCTTGATACGTTTAAAACAAATCATTTGATACTATTATAAGTGCATAGTGTATAAAACAACTTCAAATCATAAGTATCAACCATAGGCGGCATGGGTACCATATATCATGTCGCCATACTAGTTCTACAATTAAAACCGCAAATGTCACGTATTTGGAAATTGGATTTCCGTCTATGAACCGAGGCAAAAGATAGTCCTCAACCGATTCGAGACGCTCTAGCCCGCCCCTCAGGCAAGTACTCTGTCAAGCCTTTGGATCGTCAGGGCCGGTCCACCGATGTGGATTAAACTTAAACCCTGAACATGCGTTCCCCCGCCCTATGGGGCGTAAATGAGCCAACGAATGACTCCATCGGACCCGGATCGTCCGATCAAACCGAGGCGCCTCGCAACAGCAACAACCACATAAGTCAAACTCGTCAGGGCGTGTAAAACCACTGACGCCACTTTTTAGCTAGAAGGAAACGCATGCCCTCCCTGAGGTCCGTCTCCCGTTTTTGGTTCATACCGGGTGTGAAACTCGCGAATTCACGTTACACAAAGCTGTGCCACATAGGCTGTGCTTTGATCATCACCACAAGACTTTGCTTTTCAACAGAAGCCTCGATCTACTGCCACTTAGGCATGCCACACAGGCAATTCACTCTATGTGTTTGATATCCATCAGTATATAACCCCTGAGCTCGTATGTCTCAGAGAAGGGCGTTAAGCAAGAGAATAAATTCTCCGCCGCCAAACAGATATATATTTAATAGAAATCAATCACACAGACTAAAATCCAATGTCAGACACACAGTCCATTTACAAGTCCGTTCTGGGTCTGAACGAAACCGGAGGCACCTAGTACCCCGCATATCCATCGATCTCCAAGTACGTCTGGACGATCACCAACTGTTTCCATCTTCTTGGGTGTACAGCCCAATCAAGATCATCAGTAATCACCAAAACGACGTGAAGACTTCCGGTCTTCGACCATCGTCTTCATCTTCGACACCACGTCGAATCAGTTATTCAGAATGGGATAAACCCGGTCTTTCTGAATAACTCGCGTATATATTATAAAAGTGTTACACAAACACAACATACGCCTCATTCCAATTCAGAATATTCTTTTATTCAAATATTCCTATACTTTGGGAAAAGTTCCCATTAATTTTATCTAAGATAAATTCTTTAAATTTATTCTTTAATCTCCTTTGAATATCAATTCAAACTAGTCGGGATTAGCGAACCACACCGAAGAAATCATTTATTTTATTTCCCAATCCCAACCTATTCATCCCATGAAGTAAAACTGGTTATACTTCATATCTAACACCACGGTGTTATCGGTAAATTCAATTACCATTTCACGTTCAAATCTAATTAAAGATTTAACTATCGCCTGGAGTAAAACTGGTGATACTCCATTCTCGATCTTTTCAATCTAATTAAAGATTCATTAAAACTCCACTTAGTTTTAATATTTCTCTGGGTTAAAGAATCAGTGTCATTTAAAAACACAGTTCACGATAAACCCAAAATCACATTCATTAATTATCGGGTTAAAGAACGAGTGTTATTTAAAAACACAGTTCACGATAAACCCAAAAATCAATATCAATTCAATTCTAATGAAATCTCATTTAATTGGTACACTTCATTAAATCCAAATAAAAAGATTAAATCTTTTCACAACTGGGTTCAAGAACAGTGTTAGTGAAGACACCATTCACGACAAACCCAAATCACATTTGATATTCAATACAAGGCTCTGAATAGAAAATATATCGGCTTATATTCAATATCAAATTCTACGATTAACAAATGTCGTATTGAAATAACGATATAAATGTATATCTTTCAAATTCCCATAACAACATCTGTATAATCACGAATTCCAACATCGAAATATTCCGAAGACAATTTCGATTCAAATCCACTCCAATGCAATCATTGGAAATTCTGGTTATTTTTAAAACCCTTTTCAAATTCAATTTATTTATTTACAAATAAATAGAATTATATTTCTAGTTCGAAACTAGTTCATTTCGATAAAAATCTATTTTTATCTTTTCAAATATGGAGTTTTTCATCCCTAATCTTCACAAATCATTTCTTATGATTTTACACAAATTATTACTATTTTTAATAATTTTATCAAGGCCCGTACAGTCGATTTCCACCAATGGCCATCGAACTGCACTTACAGCGACCTTTTTCAAATTTGATTTGGACATAATTCCAAATCCAACCGTTAGATTTCTAATTTCTCACATTCGTTAGAAAGCTCTCTTCGATACGAACCCAACGGTTCCGGTTTTAGGAGAATCCGACGGTCGGATCTCCCGTAATGTCCGTTTGAAATCAATGGTCGAAATTCGCGAACTACCGCGGCGCGGCGCGTTCTATTCAGGCCATTATATTATATATATAATATATATATAATATATTTCGTCGATTTCTATTTAAAACGAATTATATAAATAGTTTTAAATTCGTTTCAAAAGCCATTTCAACTTCCTTTTCAATTCAAATCAAAATTGAATTCTTCTTTATAAATTCGTTTTAAAATTCCTTTCTATTCAATTCAAATTTCAATTCAATTTGAATTCATATTCAATTCAATTCATTTCGAAATCGTTTTCAATTCAATTCATTTCGAAATCGTTTTCAATTCAATTCATTTCGAAATCGTTTTCAATTCAATTCATTTCGAAATCGTTTTCAATTCAATTCATTTCGAAATCGTTTTCAATTCAATTCATTTCGAAATCGTTTTCAATTCAATTCATTTCGAAATCGTTTTCAATTCAATTCATTTCGAAATCGTTTTCAATTCAATTCATTTCGAAATCGTTTTCAATTCAATTCATTTCGAAATCGTTTTCAATTCAATTCATTTCGAAATCGTTTTCAATTCAATTCATTTGGAAATCGTTTTCAATTCAATTCATTTCGAAATCGTTTTCAATTCAATTCATTTCGAAATCGTTTTCAATTCAATTCATTTCGAAATCGTTTTCAATTCAATTCATTTCGAAATCGTTTTCAATTCAATTCATTTCGAAATCGTTTTCAATTCAATTCATTTCGAAGTCGTTTTCAATTCAATTCATTTCGAAGTCGTTTTCAATTCAATTCATTTCGAAATCGTTTTCAATTCAATTCATTTCGAAATCATTTTCAATTCAATTCATTTCGAAATCGTTTTCAATTCAATTCATTTCAAAATGAATAAAACCGATATAAATATCGTTTACGTCAAAATAGCGTCAATCTAATCAACTCGGCTTCAAATGTTTCTATTTTCAAATATTTCTATTTCGAATATTTCTATCTCAAATATTTCTTTTCAAATATTTCCTTTTTCAAATATTCTATTTTCAAATATTTCTTTTCGAAACTGGAATGAGGCCCAATCAATTACCATATAATGTTAATTATATGGATTTTCTACAACACATGTATATATCAACAACGATGAATAGTCAACCATCATCCAAATTGCATTCTACACTGTATAAGCATCAAATATAAATATTCAACGCTTATAACAGCCTGTCAATCGATCGATCGACATATTTAATCAATCAGGATGAGTGAACTTCAAATTTCATCCTAACACCCGTGTGGGGTTTCAAACAATCAAACACATATTTTATTTGTGCAGTTGGGCGATGTGTAAAATTTATCGTCCCAATCAATGTCCTTCAAATAGGTGTACATAAACAAACCGTCCGGTTTGTAAATGAATATTTATTTATTCACATTCACGTTAAAAATTATATTTTTAACGATAAAACGTTTTATTTCAACATATGAATTTCTATTCGATTCATTTCTTCGATAAAATGATATTTTTATTTTTCTAACTTATTTTAGAAAATTTCGGCGGCATAACGGCACGATACTAGAAATGGGACAAGGCCTAGCCTAATCCCCGGTCTAGTGAAGGCCCACGCCATTCACACATCAATCATATCAATTTTATTATGCAAACCACAAAATTTGGAGTAAGAGTCTAACCTAGCCTTACTCCTTCGCCTTATAACGGCGCACGTCTAATCCTAACCAATTTATCGATTCGATTTTTCACACCACAAACCACATTCAAACCAATATCACAATCAATAACCAAACTGCCAAACAAACAAGTCCATGGTCTGTGGACGATTGTGTCGGGTGCTACTAAACACCGTCTGCATCCTAGTATATATATATCTATCTATATAACTAGAAAAGAAATTGAAAGGTGAGAAATTCTCACTTATAGCTATCCTAGCTCCACGGCACTTCTTTTAGAGAAGTCTTCGTCGATTCGCTTCTTTTTTCATCTTCTTTGCCGTAGCCTACATATGTAAAAATCGAATTTTTACTTCGCTATTCCATATATAAAAATCATATTTTTATTTCGAAGTTCAATATATAAAAATCATATTTTTATTTCGAAGTTCACTATATAAAAATCATATTTTTATTTCGAAGTTCACTACATAAAAATCATATTTTTATTTCGAAGTTCACTATATAAAAATCATATTTTTATTTCGAAGTTCACTATATAAAAATCATATTTTTATTTCGAAGTTCACTATATAAAAATCATATTTTTATTTCGAAGTTCACTATATAAAAATCATATTTTTCACTTCTACTTTATAAAAATTATATTTTTATCATATATATATATTAGAGATCAAATCTTTTATTATCACTCATATGGTAAAAATTATATTTTTACATATCAAAAACCATATCTTTAATATATAGAAACATCCTATCTTCCTCTATAAAGATCTAACCTTTTCTACGTTAAAGATTAACCCCCCCCTTTTTTTTATAAAATAATGTTGGTTTAAAGAAAACAATACTTTAAATAAAACAAAATAATAAATAAAAGGTAGAAGGCTCACTGTTGTGTCCTGGAGGTGCAGGGTTGCAGCTGACTGGTCTGAGACGGCGGAGCTCGTCGGAGCTGGTGACAGGAGGTTGCGGGTCCAAGGCTTGGGTGTTGGGGTTCGGTTTGGGGACCCACGAGATGGAGAGAGGAAGGAGGAAGTGGCCAACGGCCGGAGGAGGGATGGGGGTTGGCGCCAGCGACGGCGATCGTCGTGGGGGCGTACATCGTGGAGCGGCGGCCTAGGGGTTAGGGATGACATCGATTTGACGCGGAGGAGGAGGACAGGCGGATGGGAAGAAGAAGGGGGAGGCGCTCGAACGAGCGGCGGTGGTGGCATCGCGATCCTCCGCGGTTTTCCTCTTTTTTTTTTTTTTTTTTCCTGCCTAAATTCGATTTGGAAATAAAAAGGGGGGGAGGGGCCAGAACGAAATAAAAGGGGGAGAAGAGAGATAATTAATTTTTTTATTTTTTTATTTTAATTGCAAAAGGCTGACTTTTACATATGACCTCTAAACGAGGCCCACCGCCTGTCGTCCATAGCGTTTCACCCCCATTCCGAACACAATGGGATATGTACCGCAAGCTGAATCGACCGTTTCGATCAGTTTCCGTTGCATTTACATTTAAATCACTATATTGAATTTTAAACGTACATTTCAAATTACCGGGGTCACATACTAACTAGAAAAATTCCCGAAAAATATTTTCTAGCTTCGTATTGACGATACGGTCCTAACAAAACTAGTTTCGTCGAATTCTGAGACCGTTGGAAAAATGGCCAATTTCCAGTCGATTAAAATCAACTAAAACTGGTCAAACGCGTTTTCCTTTGCCACGCCCACGTATTGATTCGAAAAATTATGAAATTTGAAACCTAGCAATAACTTCACATCACGGACCCAACAAAACTGGTTTCGTCGAAATCCGAGGTCATTTGCAAAATGTCCATTTTTAAGGGCCTGAATTCCATAGCGATTATTCAGAATTTTCAACTGGACATATCTTTTGATTCCCGATATGAAATCTTGATTTTTCGGATTCGTTGGGAAGATATTATCAATTAGATCCTATTATTTTTGGTTTCACTAAAATCCGGATTGTTTTGCACCCGGTACATTCAATTGAAGTTTGAAATCGAATTATCGAACTACCGCGCCATTTTCAATTCCATTTATAATTATATATAAATATTTATATTCTAACGACGACGCGTATAAATATATACGTTCGAATTATATTCAAAATAAATTTCTCGTCGATATTATTTAAAATAATCTATTTTAAATATTCAAATTCAGCTAAAATTGCCAAAATAAAAATTTTAAACTGGCCAGATTTTCCGGGTTATTACAATGGGGTTATGATTTTTCATTTCTGTACTCTAATGGTTTTTAGCGCAAGACAAATGTTTTTATTTAATATATTTTATTTTGGTATTCCAGTCTGATGTTGTAACTGGATTTTGATACCATGATGTTTCCTGTTGGGAACATAAAGTTTTAAATTTCCGTTGCTACTTTATATATCTATCTTGTGAGATTCTGTTTCTTTTTTACCTATAACGCTTCACGAAACCTAATGCATTCTGATAAAGAGTGAAATTAACGGATGTGGGGTGTCATACATGTCCTATAAGAGAATTGTACGGACACGGACCAGACACCATGTAGCCTCGGACCGAGCCAGACAAAGAATTGTCCTGTCCAATATACATCCTTACATTGGAACGACCCTCTATGGAGGCAACTACTTTGCAATCCAGATATTATAAGAACAATAGAACTTTATACCTGGTGCAATCATATAATGCTTCTTCTAACTTATCTGGTCCTAAAAATGTTAAATTTTGGATGCATAATATCTCATTGAGAGCGCCAAGAGTTCATGGCTAAATTCTGATCAACATAGCTACATACCGTCTTTCAATTTGTATCATCTATCATTTATTAATTTTAGCTTGTTAAGTATAATCAATAATTTCAATATATAAAATCAATACATTATGAACTTTCATGAGTTTCACAAGTTTTGGAAAATAGTGACTATTCGTACGTTCAAAATATATCAGTTATCGTTGCAACTATGCATGCAACTAATATCAACACTTTTTAAAAATATATTTGAACCGCTAATAGAATTAGCACCACTGTAAGTATAAGTTCAAATTATCAAATATCTCAACCAACACATGTGTGCTTATGTGCGTGTACATATATGTATGCATCATGAATGCACACCGACATTATACTAATAAACTGATGAATTATGACAAACACAAAATTCAACAAGTATATTTAGAGATTTAATTATATAATGCACATTTCTTTTTGAAAAAAGGAAAAAGGTACAAATGAAGTTCATAGTTAGCAAATTTCAATCAAAATTGGTGAATTGACACCATTCAAAAAATTTAGATCAATGAAAAATTAACCTTTGTCTAAAGAAATTATAGCTCACAGATAGAATTAAATATAAAACTAGATAAAATGACATAAAAGGGAAAACAATTCAAAACTAATCCTAAGTAAGTCAGAACATATGAGTTTAACATATTAGTCAACTAGCATTTAAGTGAACAAGAAAATCAAGAATGAAAAGCTTATTTAGGATAAAATATACCAACTTAAGAGCAATTACTTGTATTGATGCCGAGATATGGAAAAAATATTTAATCCAATTGGATTGAATAAATAAAGAAATACAACTAATGGATATATATATATATATATATATCGAACTATTTATTACTTTAGTTGTTGATGTTAGGGTAACTGTGTTTTGTATGGCTTTTGATCTATGGTCATTATTATTCATATAATTTACTACATTTTATAACATTTTTTATTTATGGAGCCATAACTAGTGATTGTTTTGAAATTTAACAATATATCATGGTTAAGTAATAAAGGTTAACTCAGAATGAGATTATGAATGCAAATCATATTCATAGTGTAAAAAAATGTTGTAGAGGGTAAATCAAATTGATTGACAAATAGATGTATCGTGTATTCAGGATTATTTCTAAGCACTTCAGAAATATACGATGAAAAGAAGAGAACACATATGTTACGATATCAATCCTACAATGCAAACCTGGCCACGTAAATCATTATATTTTGGGGTTTCATGATATAGTGAACATTGTTTTGGAAAAAACAAAAGGTCCAAATAAAGTTTACTTATCTTCGTTACCAATTTCGATCAATATTAGACATTTAACTCCATTCAGAATGTATGTATTAGTATAAAAAGAAACTTTGTCTAAAGAAACTATAGGTTGCATATAGAACTAAATATTGAACATGATTTGAAGTAAACATCAAATAATTGATGTGAAAGAGAAAAAAAATCAAAATCGATCTTGAGGAATTCAAAACATATGGATTTCACAATTATGTGAACTAACGTTTAAATGAATAAAAGCAAAAATAAATAGTTTATTCAAGATATTATATGCCAACTTAAAAGAGATTAGTTGTGCTGATAATGAGATATGGCAAAATACGTAATCCATAAAATCAAGTTAACATGTGTAAATACGCAAAACAATTAATGGATATATATATGTATGTATGTATATATATATATAGAGAGAGAGAGACAGAGCTTGGAAAAAACCTGTTAACTCAGTTGAATTTAGACTTCTTCATTTGTGTTCATTCAATATCCATAAAAAAAAATTTATGGTTGATTACTTTTTTGTAGAAGTTTGTCATAATATGACCACAATTAGTAATTTTATTTAAATTATATATAAAAATATGTTACCATTATGTGATTTTTTTTCTTAGAAATGAGATCGGGGAGACAAATTGCTTTTTTAAACAATGCTGCAGATGGAAAACGTACGTATGATGCATTTAAGAGATGTCACTTGATTTTGATGTTATTGGGTTTAACATGTAGCAGAAAAAGGGAACAAATAAAAAACTATAGATAAAGCATACAACAATAATCTGATAATTCGATACCTCTATAAATAGGATAGAAGTTATATATACCTCTGCAAACTGAATAGAACATATATGCTGTAAGAGGGTAAAGGTAAATTTCTCTCACATTTCAGCATAACACTTGTAACAATACACAAATTTTTGGACTTGCTTTGGTAATCTACAGTAAAAAATTTAAAAAACATATGTTAGCGAGACGACCTGAACTTCCTCGTGAAGGAAAGCCTAGATTGAATTGAGAACACGACAAATCAGAACACAAACAGAAGAACATGTCATTTTTATTACAACAATTTACATCAGAGTACAAGAATATACAAAGTATTAACAAATAATATAAATTAAATAAATATCAGAGATTTAAACAAATTACAATGCAGCAAAAAATAATACAAAACACAACTGAAAGAATTGTACGAATACAGAGCTTTCCGAATACCATTCCAGCTGTAAACCAGGATCCTGTAAATACAAATCTGCAAAACCAAAACTACTTGCTGCCCGTGTGGAAAATAGGGGCACCCAGAGTTTAAGTTAAAACAATAAACTCCAGGTCAGTCATGTGTCTGGTGTGAGAACTAAAGCAGTTATTTAAAACTTTACTTTAAATCAGATATATCAAGGGACCACGCCGTATAACACGGAACAGGTTTCCTCCCAAAAATACCAGTGCATGTACCAAAATGACGTAATGCTTTTTGGAAAAATGAAGCTATTATAAGACCCAGGTCCTATCACACAATGCAACGCAAGTCGTGGGATAGGGTTTTACCTAATAATAGCCAAACATGCTTGGTACGTTTAAAACAAATCATTTGATACTTATTATAAGTGCATAGTGTTTAAAACTGCTTTAAATATAAATGTATCAATCCTAGGCAGCATGGGTACCATATATCATGTCGCCAATACTAGGCTCTACAATCAAAACCGCAAATGTCATGTATTGGAAGTTGGATTTTGTGACGACCCCATTCCCAATAAGACGACGGCAAGGGTAATCTTTGGGAATATAACACATAAACAGATAACAACAGAACAGAAATAAATAAATACACCAGATAATGAACTACAGAATATACTGGATAAATATAAACATCAGAGTTACACAGTACAGGATCATACTAAGTACAAATACAGTTCAGCTATACATAAATGTCTACATCGGAAAACAACATAATATGTACAATAGGAGCTGAACAACATAAAAAGAGATAAATGATAGAATCCATCTTCAGCTCCAGCTATCCAGAAAGAGCCTGCTAAAACCTGAATACAAGGGGGCTCGTGTAGAAAAAGGGGCACCCGAGTTTGCAAGTGAAACAAACTACGAGTCAGTCATGGGACTGGTATGAGAAATCTACTTAACATCTTTTATAATATGGAAAATCACAGGACCACGCCACTTTCGCGGAATGGGTTTAATCCATTGGATTGCCAGTGCTTTGAAACAAATAAATCTTTTAAACATCGCAATGCTTTTTACAAAAATGAAGCCATTATAAGACTCAGTTCCCATCACACAATTCAACACAAACCGGAGGATAGAGTTTTACCTTATAATGGCCAAATATGCTTGATACGAGGAAAACAAATCATTTGAAATGTAAATTTTATCATTTGATTCTTAATCAGACCCCAACCGTAAACTAGTAAGAGAACGATTCCCTAAGTATTAACCCCGAAGGCCGAAACCAACATCAGACCAATACACAGGAAACCATCCATCCTAACTCGTTTCCAGTTAGTTCATAATTTCAGATACAATCATAAATATCAATCATAGACGGCATTAATACCCCATACCACTATGTCGCCATATATAGGTATACAATCAAAACCGCACGATGTCGTATTTGGAAATTGTATTTCCGTCATGAGCCAAGGAAAAATGTAAAACCCATATCTTCCCCGTAAAGGAAAGCGCGGATTGTTCGAGAACAAGCCACAGAAAAACGCAGACGGGAGAACATTTCATTGTATATTACAACAATGCATCAGATTACAAGAATATACATAGTATAAATGAATATTACACAGAAATATCAGAGATTTAAATTACATTTAAATACATAGCAGCGGAAAATAATACAATACACAACTAGAAGTGATACACGGATACAAAGCTTTCCGGATATCGTTCCAGCTGTAAACCAGGATCCTGTGAATATAAATCTGCAAAACCAAAACTACTAGCTGCCCGTGTCAAAATAGGGGCACTCAGAGTTTAGGTTAAAACAATAAACTCCAAGTCAGTCATGTGACTGGTGTGAGAACTAAAACAGTTATTTATCTTTATTTTCAAAGTAAGGTAAATCAAGGGACCACGCCGTATAACACGGAACGGGTTTCCTCCCAAGAACACCAGTGCATAAAACAACAGCGCAATGCTAAATAAAGAAAAATGAAGCTATTATAAGACCCAGTTCCCATCACACAATGCAACGCAAGCCGGAGGATAGGGTTTTTACCTTATAATAGCCAAGAATGCTTGATACGTTTCAAACAAATCATTTGATACTATTATAAGTGCATAGTGTATAAAACAACTTCAAATCATAAGTATCAATCATAGACGGCATAAGCGCCCCATCCCACTATGTCGCCATACTAGGCTCTACAAATAAAACCGCAAATGGCACGTATTTGGAAATTGGATTTCCATCTATGAACCGAGGCAAAAGGTAGTCCTCAACCAATTCGAGACGCTCTAGCCCGTGTCTCAGGATCAGAGCTCGAGTGACCCTTGGATCGTCAGGGCCGGTCCACCGATGTGGATTAAAATTCCTGAACACTGCGTTTCCGCACACTTTGGGGTGTCAATGAGCCAACGAATGACTCCATCAGACCCGTATCGTCCGATCAAACCGAGGCGCCTCGCAACAGCAACAACCACACAGGTGAAAAGTATATAAATGTCAGGGCTGGTAGGTCACTGACACCACCCTAGCTAGAAGGAAACGCATGCCCTCCCTGAGGTCCTCTCCCGTTTTTGGTTCACAACCGGGGTGCGAAACTCGCGAAGCAAACGTTACACAAAGCTACGCCACAAAGGTCGTGCATTGATCATCACCACAAGACTTTGCTTTTCAACAGAAGCCTTGATCAATTGCCACTTAGGCATGCCACACAGGCAATTCACTCCATGCGTTTGATGTCCATCATTATATAACCCCTGAGCTCGTACGTCTCAGAGAAGGGCGTTAAGCAAGAGAATAAATTCTCCGCCGCCAAACAGATATATATTTAATAGAAATCAATCACACGGACTAAAATCCAATGTCAGACACACAGTCCATTTACAAGTTCGTTCTGGGTTTGAACGAAACCGGAGGCACCTAGTACCCCGCATATCCATCGATCTCCATGTACGTCTGGACGATCACCAACTGTTTCCATCTTCTTGGGTGTACAGCCCAATCAAGATCATCAGTAATCACCCGAACGACGTGAAGACCTCCGGTCTTCGACCACCGTCTTCATCTTCGACTTATCGTCGTATCAGTTATTCAGAATGGGATAAACCCGGTCTTTCCGAATAACTCGCGTATATTTTGAATAAGTGTTATACAAACACAACATACGCCTCATTCCAATTCATCGGTCACTAACCGTAAATTAATCAAGAGAGTAATTCCCCAAATATTAACCCCGAAGGCCGAAACCAACATCAGATCAATATCCAGAAAACCATTCTGCTTAGCTAACCGACAGTTAGTTTCTAAATTTCACATTCATAGGGAAAGGTTCCCATTAATTTTATCGAAGATAAATTCTTTAATTTATTCTTTAATCTACTTTTGAATATCAATTCAAACTAGTCGGGATTAACGAACTTTACGGAAGTAATTATTTTTTTTAATTTCCCAATCCCAACCTATTCATCCCATGAAGTAAAACTAGTAATACTTCATATCTAACACTACGGTGTTATCGGTAAATTCAATTACCATTTCACGTTCAAATTTAATTAAAGATTTAACTATCGCCTGGAGCAAAACTGGTGATACTCCATTCTCGATCATTTTAATCTAATTAAAGATTCATTAAAACTCCACTCAGTTTTAATCTTTGACTGGGTTAAAGAATCAGTGTCATTTAAAACACGGTTCACGGTAAACCCAAAATCACCTTCCATTAATTATCAGGTTAAAGAATAAGTGTTATTTAAAACACTGTTCACGATAAACCCAAAAATCAATACTAATTCGATTTCAGTTAAATATTATTTAATTGGTACACTTCATTAAATCTAAATAAAAAGATTTAATCTTTTCTCAATTGGGTTCAAGAACAATGTTAATAAAGACACCATTCACGACAAACCCAAATCACATTTGATTTTAAATACAAGGCTCTGAATAGAAAATATATCGGCTTATATTCAACATCAAATTCTACGACCAACAAATATCGTATCGGAAATAACGATATATATACATATATATATATATATATCTTTCAAATTTCCATAACAACATCTGTATAATCACGAAATCTAACATCGGAATAAACCAAAGACCATTTCGATTCAAATCCATTCCAATATAATTATTGGAAATTATGGTTATATTTCAAAACCATTTCAGATCCACTTTATTTATTTCAAAAATAAATGAATTATAATACTAGTTCGAAACTAGTTCATTTCGATAAAAATCTATTTTTATCTTTTCAAATATAGAGTTTTTCATCCCGATTTTTCCCAAATCATTTCTTATAATTTTACACAAATTATTATTTTTAATAATTTTATCAAGGCCCGTACAGTCGATTTCCATCAATGGCCATCGAACTGCACTTACAGCGACCTTTTCCAAATTTGATTTGGACATAATTCCAAATCCAACCGTTAGATTTCTAATTTCAAGTATTCGTTAGAAAGCTCTTTTCGATACGAACCCAACGGTTCCGGTTTTAGGACAATCCGACGGTCGGATCTCCCGTAATATCCGTTCGAAGTCAATGGTCGAAATTCGTGAACTGCCGCGACGCGTTCTATTCAGGCTATTATATTATATATATAATATATATAATATATACTTCGTCGATCTCAATTCAAAACGTGCTTTATAAATCGTTTTTAAATTCATTTTCAAAACGGTTTCAACTTCATATTCAATTTCAAATCAAAATTGAATATTCCAATTTAAATTCATTTTAAATTCATTTCAAATTGATTTCAATTCAAATTGATTTCTAATTCAATTTTAGTTCGATTTCGTTTATATTCAATTTCAATTCGAATTCATTTATATTCAATTTCAATTCCTTTCAAAATATCAGATTTTGAAATCACTTTCGATATTCATTATAAAATGAATAAAATCGATATAAATATCGTTCATGTCAAAATGGTGTAAATCTAATCAACACGGCTTCATATGTTTCTATTCTCAAATATTCTATTTCAAATATTTCTTTTTCAAATATTTCTATTCAAATATTTCTTTTTCAAATATTTCTTTTGCAAATATTTCTATTCAAATATTTCTATTCAAATATTTCTTTTCAAATATTTCTTTTGCAAATATTTCTATTCAAATATTTCTATTCAAATATTTCTTTTCAAATATTTCTTTTGCAAAACTGGAATGACGCCCAATCAATTACCATATAATGTTAATTATATGGATTTTCTACAACACATGTATATATCAACAACGATGAATAATTAACCATAATCCAAAGTGCATTCTACCCTGTATAAGCATCAAATATAAATATTCAATGCTTATAACAGTCTGTCAATCAATCGATCGACATACAACTAAACAATCGGGATTGGTGTACATCAAATATCATCCCAATACCCGTGTGGGGTTTCAAACAATCAAACACAGATTTTATTTGTGTAGTTGGGCGATGTGTAAAATTTATCGTCCCAATCAATGTCTTTCAAATAGGTGTACATAAATAAACCGTCTGGTTTGTAAATGAATATTTATTTATTCACATTCACGTTAAAAATTATATTTTTAACGATCAAACTATTTTATTCAACCTATGAATATTCTATTCGGTTCATTTATTAAATAAAATGTTATCTTTATGTTTCTAACTTATTTTTAGAAAATTTCGGCGGCATAACGGCACGATACTAGAAACGGGACAAGGCCTAGCCTCATCCCCGGTCTAGTGAAGGCCCACGCCATTCACACATCAGTCAAATCAATTTCATTTCACCAAACAATTCAATTCAAACCAAATAATCTAACCAACTACACAACTAAACAATTAAACAAACAAACCATCCATGGTCTGTGGATAACGGGTGTCGGGTGCTACTAAACACCGTCTGCATCCAAGTATATATATATATATATATATATATATATATATATATATATATATATATATATATATATAACTAGAAAAAGAAATTGAAAGGTGAGAAATTCTCACCGATAGTTATCCCAACTTCACGACACTTCATTTAGAGAAATCTTCGCCGTTCTCGCCTTTCGTCACTTTCGTTGCCCGTAGCCACTACATATGTAAAAATCACATTTTTACCTCGCTATTCGATACATAAAAATCGAATTTTTACTTTGCTATTCAATATATAAAAATCGAATTTTTACTTTGCTATTCAATATATAAAAATCGAATTTTTACTTCGCTATTCAATATATAAAAATCGAATTTTTACTTCCCTATTCAATATATAAAAATCGGATTTTTACTATGCTATATATATAAAGATAATATTTTTATATTCTCTATTATATAAAAATCATATTTTTAATACTTCTACTTTATAAAAATTATATTTTTATATTTCACATATGATAAAAATCATATTTTTATTATCTCCTTAATATAAAAATCATATTTTTATTCTATTTAAAAAAAATATGATATTTTCATATTTAAAAATACGAACTTTCTATTTCTAAAAATCAGTTTTCTATTCTATGTTATATATATATATATATATCAGTTTCAGTTTTTTTTTATCAGCAAAACAAAGCAGTTTTTACCACTAAAACAAATCAGTTTTTACACCAATAAAAGAAAAAAAAGAGAAAAAGAAAGAACTTACAGCTAACAGTGAAAGAGGGAAGGGGTCGCAGTGGTCAGGGCATCGCAGATCGAGGGATTGGCGCGAGGTGGAGGTGGCAGGAGGGGGCGCGTTCGGATGGGGCTTCGACTTTGGGGAGGTCGACTGGTTTCGCGGTTTCATAGGAAAGGGGCGCGAGGCTAGAGGGAAGAGGAGGGCGGCGCTTGCGGGGAGGTCGACGAGGCCGATTGGCCGGCGGTGGTGGCGACAAGGCCTGAGGCGGCGGCTCGAGTTCGACGCGTTTTTTTTTATTCTGAATTGAAAATGAATCGGGGGGGGGGTTTGACTAAAGGGGAAAGAGGAAAAAAGGGGGGGAGTATTATAAAATTATTTAATTTATTCTACATAAAGTTGCTTTTTCATTTTACCTCTAAATTGAACCCAACGACAGTCGCCCCCAGGGTAATACCCACATTCCGAACACAATGGGATATGTTACGAAGGCCAATTCGATCGTTACGATCAGTTCCCGTTGAATTTTCATTTAAATCATTATACTGAATTTTAAACGTACATTTCAAATTACCGGGGTCACATACTAACTCGAAAAATTCCAGAAAAATATTTTCTAGCTTCGTATCGACGATACGGTCCTAATAAAACTAGTTTCGTCGAATTCTGAGACCGTTTGAAAAATTGCCATTTTCCAGTCGATTAAAATCAACTTAAACTGGCCAAACGCGTTTAACTTCGCCACACACACATATTGATTCGAAAAATAATGAAATTTGAAACCTAACAATAATTTGACATCACGGACCCAACAAAAGTGGTTTCGTCGAAATCCGAGATCGTTTGCAAAATGTCCATCTTTAAGGGCCTGAATTCCATAGCGACTATTCGGAATTTTCAACTGGACATATCTTTTGATCCCCACTATGAAATTTTCATTTTTCGGATTCGTTGGAAAGATAGTCACAATTAGATCCCATTATTTTTGGTTTCACTAAAATCCGGATTGGTTTGCACCCGGTACATTCAATTGAAGTTTGAAATCGAATTATTGAACTACCGTGCCATTTTCAATTCCTTTTTATAATTATATATAATTATTTATATTCTAACGAGGACGTATATAATATATATGTTCGAATTCCATTCAAAATAAATTTCTCGCTGATATTATTTAAAATAATTCATTCTAAATAATCAAAATTCGCTAAAATTGCCAAAATAAAATAAACTGGCCCAGATTTTCGGGTTGTTACACAAAAGATAGTCCTTACCGAATTAGAGACGCTCTAGCCCACCCCTCAAGATCAGAACGCATCGACCCTTGGATCGTCAGGGCCGGCCCACCGATGTGGATTAAAAATGCTTGAACACTGCGTTTCCCCACCCTATGGGGCGTCACTGGTCAAATCCGACCAAATCATCGGCTCCGAAAAGACCGAGGCAAACCGAGGCCTTGCTTTCCATCGTCCACATAAATAAAATACCCGGGCATGTAAAACCCAAAGCACCACTCCTAGCTAGAAGGAAACGCATGTCCTCCCTGAAGTCCGTCTCCCGTTTCTAGCTCATACCGGGGTGTGAGGCTCGCGAATTAACGTTATACACAAAGCTATGCCACATAGGCGTTGCTTTGATCATCCACATCAAAGCTCTGTTTTTCAACAAAAGCTTTGATCATTGCATCTCAGTATGCCACACAGGCAATTCACGCCACGTAACTGACGTTTATCAATCACACGGAATGAAATCCAATGTCAGACACACAGTCCATTTACAAGTCCGTTCTGGGTCTGAACGAAACCGAAGGATCTTTATTCCTCGCATATCCGTACAATCAACATGTACGTCCGGACGGCTACTACTTCAACCCCTTCTAGGTAGCTACTCCTATCATGAGCATCAGTAGCACCCCTCCATTCGACGTGAAGATCATCGGCCTTGCACCTTTTTCATATCTTCGACTTTCAATCGTCGATCAATTATTTGAAACGTGAATTAACTCGGCCTTTTCAAATAATTCGCGTATATTTTAGAATTTCAAATCAATTCATTTCAATGGTTAAATTATTCGATATCACTAATTCTGTTCTTTAGTGTAGCTTTCACGCCAAACACATTCAACCATCAAATATCACATAAATCGAGCAAATTCAGTTTATTTCCATTCCATATCATTTATAATATTTTATCATGATTTATCGCTATTTTTATTTATTTAACAATAGCCAATATATTCAAAACAACGCTTCAGGCCATAACGCAGCCGTGGCGCTGTTTTTCTTCAGATTTGATTTACACATATCTGAAAATATAACCGTTGGATCTTCACAAATTTTATATCATTAGAAAGATCTTTTCAAAACGAATCCAACGGTTTCAGTTTCGGGAAAATCCGACGGTCGGATCTCCCGCACTAATCGTTTGAAGTTACGATTTCAAAATACGAACTGCAGCGTCGTTATTCGATTTATTTTAATTATATTTATATTTATATATATATATATATATATATATATAATCGATTCTGGTGCTGTTCTTCTTCGGATTTGAATTAATCATTCCAGACAATCCAGCCGTTGGATCTTTACAAAGTTGGTGCCGTTGGAAAGATATTTCCAAGGCGAACCCAACGGTTGTGGTTTCGGGAAAATCCGAAGGTCGGATCTCCCGCACTAATCATTTGAAATCACGATTTCAAAATACGAACTACAACGTCGTTATTCGATTTAATTTAATTATATTTATATATATAATCGATTCTTCGATTTGAAAACAATTTTCTTTTTATACATTTGATAAAAATGATATTTTTATCCAACAGACATTTATTTCAACACTTCACTATTTTTAACAGTTCATATATATAATAAAAATGTGATTTTTATTGCAAAACAATTTGTTTCAAAACACGAGTACCATTCAACACATGAATTTCTATTTAACGAATGAATTTCTATTCAACACATGAATGTTCTCTATAGTTCGTATATATAATAAAAATGTGATTTTTATTGTAAAACAATTTATTTCGAAACACGAGTACCATTCAACACATGAATTTCTATTCAACGAATGAATTTCTATTCAACACATGAATGTTCTCTATAGTTCGTATATATAATAAAAATGTGATTTTTATTGTAAAACAATTTATTTCAAAACACGAGTACCATTCAACACATGAATTTCTATTCAACGAATGAATTTCTATTCAACACATGAATGTTCTCTATAGTTCGTATATATAAGAAAAATGTGATTTTTATTGTAAAACAATTTATTTTAAAACACGACTATTTTATGTAGTTCATATAGATGATAAAAATATGATTTTTATTATAAAACTATTTATTTCAAAACACGACTACCATTCAACACATGAATTTCTATTCAACGAATGAATTTCTATTCAACACATGAACGATTTCAACATATAAAAATAATTTCAACAAATGAAAATAATTCTAACACATGAATATTTCAGAAAATTTCGGCAGCATAACGGCAGGGTAGTTAAAACCGGGACCGTATCGAAGTACGGCTCCTCGCTCTGCCTTAAAACCTTGCGGTTTTTGAGAATGGGGATTCATGCATCTAGTTCGCACGCAGGCGGCATGTTTTATTTTCATTTCCCAATCTATCCTAATTTTGTTTTCAACCACAGATGGGTATTTTTTAACCACAATCAATCATTCTCAACCACAAACAATATTATCAACCAATTTCACATCAACCAAATAATCCCAAACAATATCACAACCAATAAATATCGTCCATGGTCTATGGACGAGGGGAGTATATATATATATATATATATATATATATATATATATATATTCGTATATAAATATATTTCAATTTACTTCAATTCATTTCAATGTCATTTCATCGCATATATAATTTTTACAGCACACATATAACTTATACATCGAACATACAACTTGTACAACGCTTATACATGAGGTGTACAACGCTTATATAACTCATACATCGACTATATAATTTATACATCGTTGTTTTCCATATCGTTTATAATTTAGAAATCTCACATTGGGTTCCACTCCACCAAAAATAGTAGAAGGCTCAGAAAAATATGCGGTCTCTTCTAGAATGTAGAAGACGTCCCCACGAGTCCACTGTCTCTTTTTTCACTGAATTTCATCAACAAAAGAAAAAGATATGATTTTACAGTGAAATCATAAACGGTAGCGCTTAGAAGTGCTATTAAAATATAAAATAATTTTGAACTGCCGTTACCTATCTTGAATCTTCGAAACTAGCTTTCGATTTTATGGTCAGACGGCGCAGCGGGATGAAGATCAGAAGGCACAGCGGCGTTCAGCTCCGAGAGGCGCTCCTGTTGGTGGTCCTCTAGCTAAACTCGATGGTGGCAGGCGTCCTTGGCGGAAGCATGAAGTCTTGAACTTCAGGGAGGTCATTCTCGTCGATGCGGCGACGAGGGAGGGCAACGGTTGGCCGGATTTGAAGAGGGGAGGTGGCGCTGCCGAGGACGGGTGGTGGCGGCGCTTTAAGGTGGCTGAGGCGGCGGGAAAATCGTCGGGAAGGTTGGAGCTCCAGTCGCCGTCGGTTGCAAGGGTTACGGGGGTTTTGGGAGAATTTTTATATTTTTAAATAATGAATGAAATTTCCTTATTGGCCCATGGTTTTATTAAATTTTAAAATGGTGTTTTTCCATATGGATCCCGATTCAAACCCAACGACCGTCACCCCTAGCTAAATACCCCCATCCCGGACACAATGGGATATGTTTCGTTGGCCAATTCGACTGTTACAGTCAGTTATTTTTTAATATTCAATTTGAACGTACATTTCAATTTGCCAGGGCCACAAACTGATTCGAAATATTCCAGAAAATTAAATCTAGCTATGTTTTGACGATACGGTCCCAACAAAACTAGTTTCCTGAGATCGTTTGAAAAATGGCCATTTTCTGGCCGATCCAATTTAACAGAAATTGACCAATCACATTTTCTTCTGCCACGCTCACATACTAGCTTCAAAAATTATGAAATTTGAAACCTAGCAATAACTTCACATCCCGAATTCTACAAAAGTGATTTCATCGAATTCCGAGGTCGTTTGCAAAATTTCTATTTTCATGGGCTATATAAATTCTATAGCGACCTTTCTGAAAATTCATTTGGCCATAACTTTTGACTCCCGCTACGAAACTTCGATATTTCAGATTCGTTAGAAAGATATTCACTAACAAATTTAAATACTTTTGGTTTCACTAAAATCCGTTTTATTTTGCACCTGGTACAGTCAATTAAAGTATGAATTCAAATTCCGAAACTGCCGCGCCATTTCAGGCCATGTTTATAATTCACATTAATTATTTTCATTTTCAAAATCGATTTCAACATACTTTTCGTCGTTATTATTTAAAATATTTATCTTAAATATTTAAAATTCACTAAAGTAGCCAATTTGAAAATTTTAAACTGGTTCAGATTTCCCGGGTTGTTACAGATTTCCATTTGTGAACCAAGGCAAGGGATCGTCCTTACCGCTACGAGACGCTCTAGCTTGTGTCTCAGGCAAGCGCGTAAACAAGCCTTGGATCGTCAAGGCCGGTCCACTCGATGTGGATTAAAATGCCTGAACACTAAGTTTCCCCGCCCTATGGGGCGTCAATCTGGTCTGTATAAGGACCATCCATCGGCTCCGCAGAGACCAAAATAATCGAGGCGCCTCGCTATCCATCATCCACATAAGTAAAACATCAGGGCTTGCAAAACGCTTACACCACTCCAAGCTAGAAGGAAACGCATGTCCTCCCTGAAGTCCTCTCCCGTTTCTGGTTCACACCGGGGTGCGAGGCTTGCGAATTAACGCTACACAAAGCTATGCTATAATAAAGCCGTGCTTTGATCATCAACCACAAGAATCTGCTTTTCAATAGAAGTCTTGATCATTTGCATTTCAACATGCCACACAGGTTATTCACGCTATGCCACTGATGTCTATCAATCACACAGAATGAAATCCGATGTCAGGCACACATCCATTTACAAGTTCATTCTGGGTCTAAATGAAACCGGAGGCACCTTATTCCTCATCCCATATGTCCAATACAGGAGAGAGGCCCGCGCATATCCGGTCGATCTCCAAGTATGTCTTGAATGATCACCACTTATTACCTCGTCTTGGCCGTACAGCCCAATCAAGACATCAGTAATCATCCAAACGATGTGAAGACCTCAGGTCTTCAACCACCGTCTTCATCGTCGACATATCGTCGATTCAGTTATTCAAAATAGGATAAACCCGGTCTTTCCGTATAACTCGCATATATTATAAACAAGTGCTACAAAGACACAACATACGCCTCATTCCAATCCAGAATATTCCTTTATTCAAATACTCTTATACTTTGGGAAAGGTTCCCATTAATTTTATCAAAGATAAATTCTTTAATTTTATCCTTTAATCCTCCTTTGGATATCAATTCAAACCAAATTATGGTTTATCCAAACTAGTAGGGATTAGTGATCCTTACCGCAGTAATCGTTTGTTTAATTTCCCAATCCCAACCTATTCATCCCATGAAGTAAAACTGGTAGTACTTCATATATAACACCACGGTGTTATTGGTAAAATTAATTACCATTTCACGTTCAAATCTAATTAAAGATTTAACTAATGCTTGGAGCAAAACTAGTGATACTCCATTATCGATCATTTCTTGGATTTGATAATATTAGTTATCAAATTCACCTTTCCATCTATTTAAAGATTCATTAAAACTCTAATTCAGTTTTAATTTTCAACTATAATTACTTAATGATTTTTCCAATTCAGGAAATAGATCCTGTCTTCAACTGGGTTAAAGAACTAATGTCATTTAAAACACAGTTCACGATAAACCCAAAATCACATTCGATTAATTATGGAATTTTCATGGGAAAACAAACCAATATATAATCGATATTAATTTCCATATCTGACTAAAATTATAAATGAAATAACGGCAAAGCCTTTTAAATTCCACATATATATTATCAGTCTTCCTCCACAGAAGTTCATTTCGATTATTATCAAATCGAATCCCATTCCATTCCAATTTATTTTATTAAACTGGAAAATTTCACTTTGGAAAATTTCCTTTAAATCTTAACAAAAGATTTATAAATTCCAAATCACATTTCACTGTAAATCGGGTTAAAGAACGTATGTCGTTAAAAACACAGTTCACGAAAAACCCAATTCACATTCCAGTTTATTCCAATTATTAAATATAATTGGATACTCTAAACAATCTTAATTAAAAGATTTATTTTCTTCACATGGGGTTCAAGAACAGTGTTACTGAAGACACCATTCACGACAAACCCAAAATCCCATTTGATATTAAATACAAGGCTCTGAATAGAAAATATATCAGCTTATATTGAATATCAAATACTACAACCAACAAATATCGCATTAGAAATAAAGATATAAATATATCTTTCAAATTTCCATAACCATATCTGTATAATCACGAAATCCAACATCGAAATATTCCGACAATTTCGATTCAAATCCCTTCCGATTTATATATTGAAAATCCTGGTTATTTTTAACACCATTTCAAATCCAGTTTATTTATTTAAAGATATTGGATTGTAATTCTAGTTAATAACCAGTTTATTTCGATAAAAATTTATTTTTATCTTTTCAAATATGGACTTTATCAGTCCAATTCGTTCCAAGTCATTTCTTATGATTTTTCACTAATCGAGTTAAAGAACGTATGTTGTTAAAAACACAGTTCACGATAAACCGAATTCACATTCCATTTTATTCCAATTATTAAATATAATTGGAAACTCTAAACAATCTTAAATAAAAGATTTATTCTCTTTGCATGGGGTTCAAGAACAGTGTTACTAAAGTCACCGTTCACGACAAACCCAAAATCCCATTTGATATTAAATACAAGGCTCTGAATAGAAAATATATCGGCTTATATTCAATATCGAATACTACAACCAACAAATATAGTATTAGAAATAATGATATAAATATATCTTTCAACTTTCCATAACCATATCTGTATAATCACGAAATCCAACATCGAAATATTCCGAAGACGATTTCGATTCAAAATCCCTTCCGATTTATATATTGAGAATCCTGGTTATTTTTAAAACCATTTCAAATCCAATTTATTTATTTAAAGATATTGGATTATAATTCTAGTTAATAACCAGTCCATTTCGATTAAAATCTATTTTATCTTTTCAAATATGGACTTTATCATTACAATTCTTTCTAAGTCATTTCTAATGATTTTTCACTAATCGAGTTAAAGAACGTATGTTGTTAAAAACACAGTTCACGATAAACCCAATTCACATTCCATTTTATTCCAATTATTAAATATAATTGGAAACTCTAAACAATCTTAATTAAAAGATTTATTCTCTTTGCATGGGGTTCAAGAACAGTGTTACTAAAGACACCGTTCACGACAAACCCAAAATCCCATTTGATATTAAATACAAGGCTCTGAATAGAAAATATATCGGCTTATATTCAATATTGAATACTACAACCAACAAATATAGTATTAGAAATAACGATATAAATATATCTTTCAACTTTCCATAACCATATCTTTATAATCACGAAATCCAACATCGAAATATTCCGAAGACGATTTCGATTCAAATCCCTTCCGGTTTATATATTGAGAATCCTAGTTATTTTTAAAACCATTTCAAATCCAATTTATTTATTTAAAGATATTGGATTATAATTCTAGTTAATAACCAGTTCATTTCGATAAAAATCTATTTTTATCTTTTCAAATATGGACTTTATCATTCCAATTCTTTCCAAGTCAGTTCTTATGATCTTTCACTAATTATTGATATTTTTAGTAATTTTATCAAGGCCCGTACAGTCGATTTCCATAAACGGCCATCAAACTGCACTTACAACGACCTTTTCCAAATTTGATTCATACATAATTCCAAATCCAACTGTTAGATTGCAAATCTATCATATTCGTTAGAAATCTCTTTTCGATACGAACCCAACGGTCCCAGTTTCTGCAGAATCCGACGGTCGGATCTCCCGTAACGTCAATTCGAAGTCAATGGTCGAAATTCGCGAACTTCCGCTTTGCGGCGCGTTCTATTCAGGCCATTAAATATATATAATATATATATTATATATATTTCGTCGATTTCCATTCAAAACGTATTTTATAAATCGTTTTAAATTCGTTTTCAAAACGGTTTCAACTTCATATTCAATTTTAAATCAAAATTGAATATTCCATATCATTAACATATAAATGATAATATTTTCAGACATCAGATTTTGAAATCACTTCATTTTCAATATTCATTATAAAAATGAATAAAATCGATATAAATATCTTTCACGTCAAAATGGCGTTAATCTAATCAACATGGCTTTATATATTTAAATATATTCGTGTCCATCCCAAATCGAACGTAAAAATCATATTTTGATCTTTCCTGAATATTATTTTAAAATATTCGTTATTTTAAAATATTCCTTCTTTTTGAACTGGAATCAGACATAGCCAATTACCATATATTGTTGATTATATGGATTTCATACACACGTGTACATAACAATAATCAAACACAGTCAACCATCTTCTAGAGTGCATTCTACACTACACAGGCATTAAATATATTCAATACACAGCTTATCAACCAATCGATTGACATACAACTAAATATTGGGATTAATGTATGTCCAATATCACCCCAATACTCGTTTTGAGTTTCAATCAACAAATAATGAATTTTATTTGTGCAGCTGGGCGATGTGTAAAATTTATCGTCCCAATCCATATCAGTCAAATAAGTGTACATAAACAAATCGTCCGATTTGTAAATGAATATTTATTTTATTCCTATACACATTAAAAAAATTATATATATTTTTTACGATAAAATATTTATTCGGTACCTTTACACAATAAAAATGATATTTTTATTTTTCTAATAAATTTTAGAAAATTTTGGTGGCGTAACGGCGCGATACTAGAAACGGGATAAGGTTTGGCCTTATTCCTTGCCTAATAATGGTGCACGTCATACACAAACCAAATCACATCAATTCATTTCACCCAAACAACCAAATTCAAACCAATAATCCAATCAACTATAAACCAAACTATTAAACAAGTCGTCCATGGTTTGTGGACGATGGGGAGCAGTTCATATACGCAGTGATAAAATAAATAACTGTAAAAGAAATTATTGTGAGGAGTTCTCACCTTTGGGATCCACTTTTCCATTCTTTCAAAGCAAAGAAGATGAACACCTCGTCGACTACAACCTTAGGAGAACATAATATCCTACATGATTGATTTTTGTTAATAATATTTCTAAGCTAAAAATCATATTTTTAAACCGCCACTTCATATATAAAAATCTAATTTTTTTTATATTCTTCTCTTCATGATAAAAATCATATTTTTATATCTATTACATGTATAAAAATCGTATTTTTATATCTCTAACTCATAATAAAAATCATATTTTTATTATACAAATTCATGTATAAAAATTGCATCTTTATGTTATATAAAAAATCTAAACTTCATATTATATGAAAATATAAGCTTTCATGTAAATAAAAATATAATCCTTCATACATCAAAAATCAAATCTTTTTGGTTTTGAAAAATCATATCTTTTATGTTATAAAAATATAATCTTTTCTCTGTAAAATATAATCTTTTTATATTTCAATAATAAAAATCTCGGCTTTTGTCTTATAAAATTCTTTTCTTTTCTAAGCAAAAATCATATTCATTTCTAAATAAAAATCGTATTCTTTTCTAAATAAAAATCGTATTCTTTTCTGAGCAAAAATCATATTCTTTTCTATGCAAAAATCTAAAAAGAAAATTAAATTATAAATTAAAAGAACCCACCTTTTTCAAACGGAGGGGGGTCAGAGTTCACGTTGAAGGGGGGAAGGATGGCGGCTAGAGGAGAGTGGCACGCAGCCGTGGGGGAGGGGGGGCACGGTGACGGACATGCGACGAGATGGCGGCGTTCTTCTCGTCGATTGGGGCTCGCGCTTGGGCTTCTGCATGCTGGAGGGGGGAGAAGGAAGCGGGGTGGTCTGAGGGGGGAGAAGATGGAGGCGCGCTGGCGGAGGACGAAGCAGCGCCTCTGATTTGGTCAAGAAAAAAATTTGAAAAAGGGGCTTCTGAGTTTGATCGAGCAAAAGTAAACCGGAGGGGGGGGGTTAACGAGATTATATATATAATATATTTATTATTAATTTATTCTTAATATTAGGTTTTATGTCCGAACCTAAAATCAACCCCAGCGACTGTCGCCCCTAGCTAATGACCCCCATTTTGAGCACAATGGGATATGTCCCGCAAGCCAATTCTATCGTTTTGATCAGTTTTGCTTTAAAATAAAATATAAATCAATATATATTAAATTTGAATGCACATTTTAATTTACCGAGGCCACATACTGACTCTGAAAATTCCAGAAAAATTATTTCTAGCTTCGTATTGACGATACAATCCTAACAAAACTAATTTCATCAAATTTGAAGACCATTTGAAAAATGGCCATTTTCTGGTCGATCCAAATTGATTGAAACTGACAAAACACATTTTATTTTGAAACGCTCACATATTGATTCAGAAAATTATGAAAATTGGAATCTAGCAATAACTTGACATCCCGGATCCAACAAAAGTGGTTTCATCAAAAACGGAGGTCGTTTGCAAAATGGCTATTTTTAAGGGCTATATTTCTTTAGCGACTATTTAGAATTTTCAACTGGGCATAACTTTTTATTCCCGCTATGAAATTTCAAATTTTCGGATTCTTTGGAAAGATATTTTCAAATAGATTCTGATATTTTTGGTTTCACTAAAATCTGGTTTGTTTTGAATCTTGTACATTCATTTGAAATTTGAAATCAAATTTTCAAACTACCACGCCATTTCCAATTCCTTTTATAATTAAAATAAAATTATTCATTTTAACTTCATTGAAAATAAATTTTCCGTCATTATTATTTAAAATAATTCATTTTAAAATATCCAAAATTCATTAAAATTGCCAAAAAAAAAATTTAAATTGGTTCTGATTTTCCGGGTTGTTACAATCTCCCCCACTTAAAATCTTTTCGTCCTCGAAAAGGAACGGAGCTGAAAGTTGTTTTACTAATCAACTTCCCTTTCAATTTGGCTTTTATTCTTCAACTTTTCCATTTCTAATTTTTCAAAAATTTGGCTAGCATCCTAAATTTTCGAATTTTTTTTCCATAACCTCCTTTGTATATGGAGCATCGGGAAAATGCCCAAACCGCCAAACAGGCCCTCTCATCTCAAAAAGAAAAAGAAAAAGCCATGTGGCTAGCCAATCGGCTCATAAAATCATCCAAACCCAAGAAATTAGCAAACATGTACCTATTTGGTGGGCATACAATTTTATTCCCCTTATCTAGCCTCCTTGCTATGACATGTTCACACATATAAATGTACATGCATGCAATTTCAAACAATTTCCAATTCAGTTCACTGTTTGATACAATTTGATTATATGTACGGTTCTTTCATATAAAGGTTTTATTAGATAACAAATAATCGTACAACACAACCATCACTCAATTAGTGAACTAACATTTCAAATTCATAATATATATATATATATATATATATATATATATATATATATATATATACATATATCCATTTTCGATGCCAAGTCACAACAATAGACCCTATCTAGTTTTGGTTCTCACACCAGTCAATTGGAAATATATAGACATCTCACTTTCGAAATTCGAACACGAATGCTGATGACGATGTATCATCATCAGGATTATCCCCGGGAGACTAGAGTGTGATTCTATATCTATCCAGTATATTTGAGGCTTCAAACACACGTGGATCAGACATATATTAAAATCTATATATACTTGATTGTCCAAATTCAATATAAATAAATAATCAAATACATGTAATAAGATGTAATTTTCAAAACAAAGTTTGTTTTCAATTTTATTTGAAACAACTCTCTTCCGACTCATTCTAGGATACTACTGATCTCATCTCTAACGAGTCGTTCTCATTGGATATTTACTAATCCAATCTTTGATGAATTCTTTCGTTTGGTCCTAATGTATCTTGTTCTCCGAGCTTTGTAAACCAAAGCTCTGATATGAGCTGAGACTACCCGAACTTTCTCGTGAAGGAAAGCCTGGATTGAATTGAGAACACGACAAATCAAAACGTAAACAGAAGAACATTTCATTGCTATTACAATAATTTACATCAGAGTACATGAATATACAGTGTTTTAACAAATAATATACATTAGATAAATATCAAAGATTTACAAATTACAATGCAGCAGAAAATAATACAAAACACAACTGAAAGAAATATATGGATACAGAGCTTTTCGAATACCGTTCCAGCTATAAACCAGGATCCTATGAATACAAATCTACAAAAAGCTGCCCGTGTGGAAAATAAGGGCACCCAGAGCTTAGGTTAAAACAATAAGCTCCAGGTCAGTCGTGTGACTGTTGTGGGAACTAAAATAGTTATTTAAAACTTTACTTTAAATAAGATATATCAAGGGACCACGCCGTATAACACGGAACGGGTTTCCACCCAAGAATACCAGTGCATATAACAAAACAGCGCAATGCTTTTTGGAAAAATGAAGCTATTATGAGACCCAGGTCCTATCACACAATGCAACGCAATCCAGGGGATAAGCTTTTTCCTTATAATAGCCAAACATGCTTGGTATATTTAAATAAATCATTTGATACTTATTTTAATTGCATAGTGTTCAAAATAACTTCAAATATAAATGTATCAATCCTAGGCAGCATGGGTACCACATATCTTGTCGCCAATACTTGGCTCTACAATCAAAACCGCAAATGTTACGTAGTGGAAGTTGGATTTCCATCTGTGAACCAAGGGAAGGGCTCGTCCTTACTACTTCGAGATGCTCTAGCCCATGTCTCAGGCAAGTGCGTAGACAAGCCATTGATCGTCAGGGCCGGTCCACTTGAAGTAGATTAAAATGCCTGAAAACTATGCTTCCCTGCCCTATGGAGCGTCAATTGGTATGTATAAAGACCATCCATCGGCTCCGCAGAGACCAAAATAACCGAGGCGCCTCGGTATCCAATATCCACAAAAGTAAAACGTCAGGGCTTGCAAAATGCTGACACCACTCCTAGCAAGAAAGAAACGCATGTCGTCCTTGAAGTCTTCGCCCGTTTCTGGTTCACACCGGGGTGCGAAGCTCGCGAATTAACGCTACACAAAGCTATACTATATTAAAGCTGTGCTTTGATCATCAGCCACAGGACTCTGCTTTTCAACAGAAGCCTTGATCATTTGCATCTCAGCATACCACACAGGAAATTCACGCTATGCAACCGTGTGACAGCCCGTCCCGCACCAGCCGACATTTCCAATGAAATTATGCTATGCCAATGTCCAACCAGCACGGGACGGTCGTCAAAGAAAGGAAAGAAGGAAATTTGAACTAACAAGGAACCTGTAGTAGATATCATAGCGCATGGAATAAATGTAATAATAACATAACTTGAAATAAAATAGGCGAGACAGTGCATAAGCTGAAAACTTAAACCATCGTAGCAGCGAAAAATCCAAAATTATAGCTTATGTTCCACATCATCTTTATTACAACTTCTAAAACAGTCTGCAAAGAAAAATAGGAAAGGTACACTACTAATGCCCAAAGTAGTGACCAACAGCGACATAAGAAGAATATATATAGAGAGTAGTACGTGTAAGCCTCCTACTCGTCTCCGGATAGCTACTCGTGCACAACCAGCTAACCTGTTTCTAGTCTGCCCATTTAAGAGCTCCCAGAGTAATAAGAAGAGACATAAAACTCTGGGTCAGACAAAAGTCTGGTATGAGCGATAAGCAGCAAAATAGAACAATAACAGGCAAACTAAACCATACCTGAACCTGGACCTGCAAGCAAAGAGTTAGCACAACATACCGTATAATACTCTAAGGTGCCACTAACATGTTGTGTAAAGGATACGGGGGAGGGGTGTGCATGTCATAGAGATAGCAAACAAATCAAGCATAGCAACCATCCTCACATCTCTCACTCAGTGCGTACATACGATACCCATTACACGGTTCACCTAATTCTACGGTCCATGACGGAGTCCAACCCCGTATAACTATCACTATAAGCCCCTAATCCGTCTCTCAATGGTGAACCAAAATTATAGGTACCGATAACCCCTTTGCACACGTCCCACAGTAAAGCCCAATCATGAAGTTAAATTGTAACACCCCGTAATTTTGTAACATTAAAATTCACAAATTAAAGTATATTTAATTTTTAGAAGAAGAATTAAGTGAAATGGGTTGCGCTATTATGTTCGTCTCAAAATTTTGGGTCAGGATAGACATTTGGTTTGCATAAAACGGATAACTTATGAAGAAGTTATTAAGCCTTGAAGTTTGTATGCATATGAGAGAAATATATATATATATTTAAAAAAAATATTCAAAAAAAACTTCAAAATAGCGAATCGGGAGGGGGAATAGCCGAACCGCACCATTTTTGGAGTCGACCCGAGCCACGCTGGGTCGACTAGGGTTCGATCCAGGGTGTTTGGCTGTCAACCCGTGGCCCGATTCGCCCTAAGGGCTGACGTGGCATCTGAGTGGTCCTGATGGTTCTGGTTATCCCTAGGTTAATCCGACGGCTCTTATTAAATTAAACTTCTATAAAAACACTCCTAAACCTCTAACCCTAATCACATTAATTAATAACAAGAGCCGCCATGCCGTCAATGGCGAACCTAGAGTAACCGCTATACACTTTCAACCCTAAAGCAAGATAGAAGCTTGAATCAAAATCAAATAAAATCTAAATAACGATTAGTCTACATCAAATGCGAGCAATTCAGTTTCAGAATACAGATCCCAGAAAGACAAGATTATTTTTTTTAATTGTGAGTATGATAGCTTTCACAAAATAATTAATTAATTTAATTATAATAAGATATAATTGGGATTATGAGAATATGACTTTGAATCATGAGATGTTAATTATATGTATGTTTGTGGTGTTGAATCATATGTTAGTCTTATGCAAGTTGGACGATACATTAGTTCTTATGTGAATCTTATGCAAGTTGAATCATATATCTTATGCAAGTTTGTGATGATTGGATCATATATTCAGGTATGAATCTTATGCATGTTTGGGTTGTTAAAATATATGTGAGACATGTATATGCATATGCTAGTTTATGTGACATTAACCTTTTTGTCTAGATCCATATGCAAGTTTACATCTTTATATTTAGACCCATATGCAAGTTTAAATCGTTATGTTTAGATCTATATGCAAGTTTACATCTTTATGTTTATATCCATATGCAAGTTCAGACCTTTATGCTTGGATCTATAGCAGTACATAAGTTATGCAAGTTTATGCCCATTACCTATGCTAGTTTTGTATCATATGCTAGTTTGAATGAAATTCATATGCAAGTTATTGGCTATGAAATCTTATGTCATGATCCTTAGATCTATTTTATGTGTTATGTGATGTTGTTTTTCTTTTTATAAGTTAGACTATTTGCGAGTCTAACATATGTCATATGAAAACGTACGAATAGCGTAGGGATGATGGGATAATATTGAATATACATAAATTGTGAATTGGCATAAAATGGCCTTAAAAGGCATAAAATTAATTTGAGACATTAATTTGCATAATTGGTATTTATGGACATAATTTTAAGAGACAATTATGTACATAAATAAATTTGGAATTTATTGACAAATTTGAATATGGGTATTAATCCAATTTGGGGTTAAATAAAGATGTGTAATAATTAACCGCCTAAGACACGAGGTTAGACTCTTTTGTTGTGTAAGACTGCCCGGACCCGCCCGGCAAATCCAGCAGCCACAAATGCCAGTCTAATGTGAGAGGTCGAAGGCACGAATTAAATGCGTAAAAATTGTAAAGATGCGAGGTTAGGCTCGTTTGCGGTATAAGACTACCCGGACCCGCCCGACAAATCTAGCAACCACAAATATCAGCCTAATGTGGGAGGTCTTTACAAGGTTACAGTTCTAATGAATTAAGTAACACTTAACTAGATAAACATGTGGTGGGACATAGGGGGTTAAGTGGGTGCCTTGGGTGGCATGTGAAATTAAGTGGGTGCCTTGCGTGGCATGTGAAATACGATTAGATGCACTTAACCAAGATTGAAACATGTAAGAAGACATGAATAAGAATGGGTTTAAGTGGGGAAACCTTAGTGGGGGCCAATCATAGGTGGAAGGCTTGTGTCAAGCATGGGGGCCCTTTTCAAACCAGTAACCCATTAAGTATCTTTGTGAGCTCGACCCAAGTCGAGGAGGGGACACGCTTACTGGATTTGATTGTAAGAGGTCAAAATGGGTTAGCGGTGGCAACGCAAGTCCAATGAGGTCATGTGTGTGCGTGGGCCCAGACTGGTAGGTAAGACGTTGTTGCATCATGTAGATATACGCCGTGCATTTTTGGTGGTATTGGGTTGCCACTTTGGGGAGTGATACACCCCACTGTGGGACCAACACGGGTATCTACGAGTTAGGGAGCCGATCGAATGAGGGTAGTTGGTACAACTAGTGGAAGGAGATAGGGGCAGACGACAACTATGAAGGCAGCTAGGGGTACACGAAACTACCATTATCATTATTAAGTTCTGTAGGCGAGATCAACTTTTAGGGTGACTAGTGGTGGTGCAGTATAGTAATTATCCTATGGTGATTAGGAACGAGATTAACCCCAAAATATTCCTCTTAATTGCTTTGTCATGCTCACTTGTTTCATGGTCATATCTTATCTTACCAGTTTATGCCTTATCCTAGTTACTTTAATAATTATATTTTTAAAGTTATTATACTCGCCAGACTTTATGTCTAACCCCCTTGTTTTCGCCTGTTTTCTTCCTTTCCCCCCCAGGTTCTCAGGGTGGGACTAGTACTAGTGGAGCTTGATCTTGGATCTCTTTCTCTCTCTTTTGGTAGTGCTTGGATTGCTGAAAGTAAAGTTCAGCTCATCTCTTTTATGGCTACTTGTGTTGGGGTTTATGCTTTTATTTTATGTACTCTGAAACAATTTATCAAGATGGATATTAAGTGTACGTGGTTTATGAAGTTGTTGTAATCAAACTATTTCTCCGTTGTAATAAAAGTTGTTTTAAAATTTTCAAGTACCATTATTTATATCTGTCTTGTTATATTCTGTTCTATACACTAAATACGCTCTATGGAAGTTAATGCATTACCTTTGTGAGTGACATTAATGGACGTGGGGTGTTACACGTGGTATCAGAGCTGAAGGTTACCAGACCAGATATGAATTTTGAAAAACTATTTTTCAAAAAGCATTTTATAAAGAAATACTTTCAAAAGTATGTTTTAAGGAAAGTATTTTCAAGAGAAGAGTTTGTTTTAAAAACATAACCCGCAAGAGCCATATATCTTTATTTCGAATTCTCCGTTTTGAATCTCTTCATTTTCTTTTCAGCATGTCTGGAATTCCCGAGATACCTGAGGGGATACCGATACCAGGATGGTTTAGAAGGTATCTGGAAGCTAGGGCCAACGTCGCAGGCCCAACAAATGCTCCTCCTCCTCCCCCTCCTCCTCCTTCCCGTGTTGATACTTTTGCAAAGATATGCAAAGATTTTAGGGCAATGGGCGGGAAAATTAATGACTCGGGTTTCGTCTGACCCCAATCGATCATTAGATCGACCAAGACCGTTCAAAACCTGAACACTTTAACTCTAGGAATACAACACATCAGAACAATAACAGCACACTTTTATAAACATTACAATAATGTTACATCAGAGTATAGAATATCAGAGTACATCGGTATTTATAAATACAGCGGAAGATAATTTCTACATTAAATAAAATACAGTGCAGCGGAAGGCTATCAATGCTTTTGACATATCTTTAAGCTTCGATCCAGGATCTTGCTAAAAGAAAGATATCTGCAAACATGCTACTCGACTGCCCGGTGTAGAAAAGAGGGCACCCGAGTTTGCAAAGTGAAACAAACTACGAGTCAGTCATAGGACTGGTGTGAGAATTCTTAACTAATTTAACTAATAGTAATAAGGCAAATCCAAGGACCACGCCGCTAACGCGGAACGGGTTTTATTCCAATGGATTGCCGGTGCATAAATTAAAGTAAATCGTTAAACAACGCAATGTTTTTTGGAAAAATGAAACCATTATAAGACTCAAGTCCCATCACATAATGCAACACAAACCAAAGGATAGAGTTTTACGTTATAATGGTTAAAAATGATTAATACAAAAAAATTGGGTTTGATATTATTACTAGTGTATATGAGTTTCAAAAACAGTTCAATCATAATGTATCAATCATAGACGGCATAGTACCCCATCCTACTATGTCGCCATACTAGTTCTACAATCAAAACCGCATGAGGTCGTATTGGAAATTGGGTTTCCATCATGAGTCAAGGCTAGGGAGGAGCTCCTTTCTGATTCGAGACACTCTAGCTAGTGTCTCAGGATCCCCCGTAGTGAACCCTTGGAAAGCTGCAGGGCTGGTCCACACATACGATTTTGCGGATTGGCAATTACTGAACACACGTTTCCCGGTCCTATAGGACCTAATATCTGAGGCGCCTCATTTCATCATCCACATAGGTAAAACGTCGGGCCGTGTAAAACCCAAACACCACTTCTAGCTAGAAAGAAACGTGCTGCTCTCCCTGCGTTCCCTTCTCCCGTTTTAGACTCCAACCGTGGTGTGAGGCTCGCGAAGCTACGTACTACACAAAGTTATGCTTATTCAAGTTGTGCTTTGATCGTCACCACAAGGTTCTGCTTTTCAACAAGAAACCTTGATCATTGCATCTTGGTATGTCGCACTGTCAATCGATATCAAACTGTTAATCCTTTGCCAAAATATACAAAAGGGTGTTAAGCAAGAGAATAAATTCTCTGCCACCAATCATTCATACATTCGGCAGAAAATCAATAAATACAATATAAAGGAGTACAATGTCGGACAAACATTCCATTTATATGCCCGTTCTGGGTCTGAATGAAACTATATCCGGTAGATCTCCAAGTACGTTTGGACAACTACCACTGAAACCCTTTTCAAGGTAGCAAATCAATCGAGAGCATCAGTGGCCGTCATCCATTCGATGTCAAAGATTACCGGTCTTCAATCACCATCTTCAACTCTTCGACTTAGGTCGATGTATAATCATTTGAAATGAGATTGAACTCGGACTTTTCAAATGATCCTCGCATATATATATTTTAAAATCATTTCATATCGTTATTAGTATTTAATAACGATCTATCGCTATTTTTATTTATTTAAAATTAGCTAAATTTAATTTAACGATGCTTCGGGTCATTGGGCGACCCTGGCGCTGTTTTTACTCAAATTTGTTTTACACGTTTCTCTAAATCTAGCCGTTGGATTTTAACATAATTCATATCGTTGGAAAGGTCTTCCCAAGGCAAACCTAACGGTTTCAATTTTGGGAAAATCTGATGGTCGGATATTTTGGTATAATCAATTAAAGACACGATTCCAAGATGCGAACAACCACGCTCGGTTCATTTGATTTTAATTTCTATATATATATATATATATATATATATATATACATATATAATTATATATAATTCCGTCATCCATTCCATTCACTATATTTTGCTAACATCGAGTATCCTTATTTGTATATATAATGTCGAGGTATAACATGACACACAATAATGCTTATTTTTATTTTTATTTACATACACATCCTAAACATAACAAAGTATATTTTCTTTTGTCTTTCAAATTACACAAAACGTATATTTGGTTTCATCATTCTTTCTAATGAAAATCCATTCATTAAAATATAAATTTCTAATCCTTTTATTTACATTGGAAAATGTAATTTTCTATTCCTATTTTATATACATTGAGAAATGTAAACTTTTATTACATTTTCTATTTACATTGGAAAATGTAAATTTCTATATTTCTCTAATTACATATAAAAAATGTAACTTCTTTTTACCGTCTCTGAAATGACGATAAAAATATATAACATTTATTCTATTATTTAATCGCATCTAAAGTGACGATAAAAATATACATTTCACTTCTACTCTTTTTATCGCATCTAAAATGACGTTAAAATATACATTTTAATTTTATTATTATTATCGCATTAAAATTGTAAAGTTTTCTTTTTAATATAATCTACATTAAAAATGTGACTTTTCCTTTTTAATCTAATTTACGTAAAAAGAATGTAAATAATTTTGCAATGTCAAAATCTTATCTTTTCATTACATAAAAATGTAATTTTCTTACTTTAAATCTTAATTACATGAAAATGTAATTTTCTTACTTTAAATCTTAATTACATATAGAAATAAACTTTATCTTCTTCAACTTAATTACATAAAAATGTAATTTTTCTCCTTTATCTTAATTTACATGATAAATGTAAATTTTTCACTTTTAATCTAATTCACATGGAAATTGACTTAATTACATAAAAACGTAATTTTTATGTTCTTTAACTCAATTACAACAAAAAGTAATTTTCTTCTAATTCTTATTTACATTAAGAAAAATGTAACTTTTCTAATTCTTATTTACATTAAGAAAATGTAAAACTTTTATAATTCTTTAAATTCTACTTCTTATTTACATTAAAATGTAAATTTTCTCTTTAATTCTATTTGCATGAAAATGTCAATTAATCCTTTAATCTTAATTACCTGAAAATGAAATTTTCTTACTTTTAAATCATTTTTTTTATCTATAACTAAATTGCAAATAAAGATGTACTTTATACCTTCATGTTTTTATTTGCAACTAATTTGCAAATAAAAATGTACTTCATTTTCTTTGGTTTTTATTTGCATATAAAAGGCAAATAAAAATGTATTTCTTTTTCTATGGTTTCTATGGTTTTTATTTGCATATAAAAAGGCAAATAAAAATGTACTTCTTTTTCTATGGTTTTTATTTGCATATAAAAGGAAAATAAAAATGTCAGCTTTTTACAATCATGTTTTTATTTACATCAAAAATGTAAATAAAGTATTCTTTCTCTTTACATGTTTTATTTACACTAAATGAAAATAAACGTATTCTTTTTCTATTTCATGTTTATTTACACTAAATGTAAATAAAGTTTTCTTTTTCTTTATATGTTTATTTATGCTACAGGTAAATAAAGTTTTCTTTTTCTATATATTTTTATTTACACTACATGTAAATAAAGTTTTCTTTTTCCATGTATTTTTATTTACACTACATGTAAATAAAGTTTTCTTTTTCTATATATGTACACAAAATGTAGATAAAGTTTTCACTATAAATATGTTCCTTTTATTTACATAGAAAATGTAAATAAAGTTTTCACTACAAATATGTTCATAAGTTTCGTTCTTTTTATTTACACAAATAAATGTAAATAAAGGTGTTCACATATTTTGTTTCCTATTTCTTCACATACGGTAAAAACAATCTTAATTTCATATTTCAACTATAACGCCAAAATATTTTTATTATTCTAATTTCATGAATACGCTAAAAATAAGATAATTTTTGTATTTTCACAACCGCGCTAAAAATATTATAATTTTCCTACTTTCATGGACGCTCTAAAAATATGATAACACATAAATCTACTATCATGTTTTCATGTCAACGCATCTAATAACAACATATAATTTGCTGGTAAGTTTTCATGTCAACGCATCTAATAACAACATATAATTTGGTGTCAAGTTTTCATGTCAACGCATCTAATAACAACATATAATTTGGTGTCAAGTTTTCATGTATCGGAATATAAAATCCAAATTTATTTTATTTATGAATCAAAATTTAAAAGATTCAAACTTTATTTTATTTATAAAAAATAAAGATGAGAACTTGTATGAAGATTACATCAAAATTTATGGATCTAAACGAACATGGCAATCTCAAACATCACAAGGCATTACAGTACCACAAAATCGAAAACACAAAGCGTAGCAGATGAGATTATAAATATGTATTCATGAATCTAATTCAACGATAATTAATTAACTGATTAATTAATTTTCTTAAAAACATAAGTCCCACCGAGCTTTTAATCAGAATAAATCAGATCTGGAATTTGTTCAAAGTTTGATCTGCTCTATTTCAGATCTTGTTTGTTCCATAGCGTAAATCTTGTTTTTGCGATTCTAACGCTCCTGAGGTCATTTGATTTCGGCTTCACACAAAGAAGTTATGATCCCAATTATATTAATTATAAAATTAGATTAATTAAATTATAACTAAAATTTTATCAACCTTTTAAAACACAAAACAAACCTTGCCCTCTCTCTTTAATTATCTGCACACCGTCATCTTCAGCTAAACCCATTGGCCGATTTCAAAAGCCACCTACGCACTTTCATCACCGCCATTTGCTGGTGATTCGAAGGTTCCCCACGTTGCCCTAGCCACCACCGTCGATGACAGCATCGGGCACGACCCTCCTTATGCTTGAAATCCAGTTCACGTGCAAGTCCCTTGAGAGATTATTTTCGATGATTTACGTAATTATAACAAATCATTGCTATTGAATACAAAGATCATAGGATTGTGACGACAAGGAATTTGGCTCGATCCGAATCGATCGTTAAATCAACCAAGAGAACACGACAAATCAGAACGCAAACAGAAGAACATTTCATTGTATATTACAACAATTCCATCAGAATACAAGAATATACAGAGTACGAATAAATATTACACAGAAAATATCAGAGATTTAAATTACATTTAAATACATCGCAACGGAAAATAATACAAAATGCAACTAGAAGTAATACACGGATACAGAGCTTTCCGAGTATCGTTCCATCTATAAATCAGGATCCTGTGAATATAAATCTGCAAAACCAAAACTACTAGCTGCCCGTGTCAAAATAAGGGCACCCAGAGTTTAGGTTCAAACAATAAACTCCAGGTCAGTCATGGGACTGGGGTAAGAACTAAAACAGTTATTCAAAACTTTACTTTAAATCAGATATATCAAGGGACCATGCCATATAACACGGAACGGGTTTCCTCCCAAGAATACCAGTGCATATAACAAAACAGCGCAATGCTTTTCGGAAAAATGAAGCTATTATAAGACCCAGGTCCTATCACACAATGCAACGCAAGCCGGGGGATAAGGTTTTCCCTTATAATAGCCAAACATGCTTAGTACGTTTTGAACAAATCATTTGATACTATTATAAGTGCATAGTGTATAAAACAACTTCAAATCATAAGTATCAATCATAGGCGGCATGGGTACCATATATCATGTCGCCAATACTAGGCTCCACAAATAAAAACGCAAAGTCACGTATTTGGAAATTGGATTTCCATCTGTGAACCAAGGCAAGGGATCGTTCTCAACTGATTCGAGACTCTCTAGCCCGAGCCTTAAGAACAGCCGCAACCGCCCCTTGGATCGTCAGGGCCAGTCCACCGATGTGGATTATAATGCCTGAACACTACGTTTCCCTACCCTTTGGGGGCGTAAATGAGCCAACAAATGACTCCATCGGCTTTACATAGTCACCGATAAATCCGAGGCGCCTCGCAATAGCAACAACCACATAAGTCAAACTCGTCAGGGCATGTAAAACCACTGATGCCACTTCTAACTATAAAGAAACGCATGTCCCCCCGAGGTCCTTCTCCCGTTTCTGGTTCACAACCGAGGTGTGAGGCTCGCGAATCAACGCTACACAAAGCTATGCCACAAAGGTCGTGCTTTGATCATCAACTAAAAGAATCTGCTTTTCAACAGAAGCCTTGATCATTTGCATCTTAGCAAGCCACACAGGCAAACCACTCCATGCAACCGATATCCATCAATCACACAGAATGATATCCAATGTCAGACACACAGTCCAATTACAAGTCCGTTCTGGTTCTGAACGAAACCGGAGGCACCTAGTACCCCGCATATCCATCGATCTCCAAGTACGTCTGGACGACCACCAACTGATTCCCTCCTCTTGGGTGTACGGCCTAATCAAGATCATCAGTAATTATCCAAACGACGTGAAGACCTCCGGTCTTCAACCACCGTCTTCATCTTCGACTCGTCGTCGAATCAGTTATTCAGAATGGGATAAACCCGGTCTTTCTGAATAACTCGCGTATATAGTAAATAAGTGTTACACAAACACAACATACGCCTCATTCCAATTCATCAGTCACTAACCGTAAATTAGCAAGAGAATAATTCCCCAAATATTAACCCCAAAGGCCGAAACCAACATCAGATCAATACCCAGGAAGTCGTTCTACTTAGCTAACCTACAGTTAGTTTCTAAATTTCACATTCTTAGGGAAAGGTTCCCATTAATTTTATCAAAGATAAATTCTTTTAAATTTAATCTTTAATTTTCCTTTGAATATCACTTCAAACTAGTCGGGATTAGCGAACCACACCGAAGTAATCATTTATTTTAATTTCCCAATCCCAACCTATTCATCCCATTAAGTAAAACTAGTAATACTTCATATATAACACCACGGTGTTATCAGTAAATTCAATTACCATTTCACGTTCAAATCTAATTAAAAATTTAACTATCGCCTGGAGCAAAACTGGTTATACTCCATTCTCATTCTTTTCAATCTAATTAAAGATTCATTAAAACTCCACTTAGTTTTAATCTTAAATTGGGTTAAAGAATCAATGTCATTTAAATCACGGTTCACGATAAACACAAAATCACATTCCATTCTATCAGCTTTTAACCGTAAAATAGCAAGTGAGCAATTCCCTAAGTATTAACCCCGAAGGCCGAAACCAACATCAGATCAATACCCAGGAAACCATTCAACTTAACTAATCTCTAGTTAGTTTCTGATTTTCTTAACTCCGTTGGGTCTAAGAAGAATATTATTGAAGATACCGTTCACGACAACCCAAAATCACGTTTGATTAATTATCGGGTTAAAGAACAAGTGTTATTTAAAACACTGTTCACGATAAACCCAAAAATCAATACCAATTCAATTCCAATTAAATATTATTTAATTGGGACACTTCATTAAATCTAAATAAAAAGATTTAATCTTTTTCTCAACTGGGATTAAGAACAGTGTTAATCAAGACACCATTCACGACAAACCCAAATCACATTTGATATTAAATACAAGGCTCTGATAGAAAATATATCGGCTTATATTCAATATCAAATTCTACGACCAACAAATATCGTATTGGAAATAACGATATAAATATATCTTTCAAATTCCCATAACAATATCTGTATCATGGCGAAATCCAACACCGAAATATTCCAAAGACAATTTCGATTCAAATCCATTCCAATTCAATTATTGGAAATTCTGGTTACATTTGAAACCATTTAAAATCCACTTTATTTATTTTAAAAATAAATAGAATTATAATTCTAGTTCAAAACTAGTTCATTTCGATAAAAATCTATTTTTATCTTTTCAAATATGGAGTTTTTCATCCCAATTCTTCACAAATCATTTCTTATGATTTTACACAAATTATTACTATTTTTAATCATTTTATCATGGCCCGTACAGTCGATTTCCATCAACGGCCATCGAACTGCACTTACAACGACCTTTTCCAAATTTGATTTGGATATAATTCCAAATCCAACCGTTAGACTTCAAATCTCTAATATTCTTTAAAAAGCTCTTTTCGATACGAACCTAATGGTTCTGGTTTTAGGAGAATCCGACGGTCGGACCTCCCGTAATATCCATTCGAAGTCAATGGTCGAAATTCGCAAACTGCCGCGGTGCGGCGCGTTCTATTCAGGCCATTATATATATATAATATATATTATATATATTTCGTCTATTTCCTTTTAAAACGTATTTTATAAATAGTTTTAAATGCGTTTTCAAAACGATTTCAACTTCCTTTTCAAATTCAATTCAAAATTGAATTTTTCCTTACAAATTCGTTTTAAATTCATTTCAAATTAATTTCAATTCTAATCGATTTTTAATTCAATTTCAGTTCGTTTTTAATTCAATTTGAATTTCAAATTAATTCAATTTCAATTCGAATTCATTTCTATTCAATATTAATTCGAATTCATTTCTATTCAATTTCAATTCGAATTCAATTCTATTCAATTTCAATTCGAATTCAATTCTATTCAATTTCAATTCGAATTCATTTCTATTCAATTTCAATTCGAATTCAATTCTATTCAATTTCAATTCGAATTCATTTATATTCAATTTCAATTCGAATTCAATTCTATTCAATTTCAATTTGAATTCATTTCTAAATATTCAATTTTGAAATCACTTTCAATATTCATTATGAAATCGACAAAATTCCCGTTCGTGTTAAAATGGTGTGTAACTACTTAACACGGCTTCGCATTTCTATTTTCAAATATTCTATTTCAAATATTTCTTTTTCAAATATTTCTATTCAAATATTTCTTTTTCAAATATTTCTATTCATTTATTCTATTCAAATATTGTATTTCAAATATTCAAATATTTCTTTTCAAAACTGGAATGAGACCCAACCAATTACCATAGATTTTATTTCTATGGATTTCTATACAACGCATGTATATATCAATAATGACAAATAATCAACCATCATCCATGTTGGATCTAGATTAACCCTAGAGGGGGGTGAATAGGGTTTATCGCAGTTTTTAAACTGAATTGAAAAACTGACAGGATATTAAAATAATAAACAGATCACAGAATGCAGCAGAAATAAAAGTGCAGAAAATAAATCACACACAGATATACCCAGCTTCGGCAAGACTCTGCCTACTGCTGCATTCCTAAAGTTTCTACTAGGTGATAGAACAGATCCCGCTTACAAGACCATGTAAACTTTCGAACCCCTCGCTCCTATTCTAACCCTACGCTCAAAACTCTAGACTGGTTTATATCCCCTAGACCAGATTTCCCCTAGTTTTACAGACGCTAGTAAACTGTCTAGTTTTAGAGATGAAACTAGAAAACCATCTAGATTTTACAGACTCTAGAAACTGCCAATTAATCCCCTAACTGGACCCCCTAGAATTTTACAGACTCTAGAAACTGTTCATAATGGTTTACAAATAAAAATACAACAAAATGAATTTTAAAAAATAAATAAACCCTAAATCCCTTTTATAACATAAAAAGAAGAGCCTGGGCCATTCTTCTTTGCAAGCTCCTTCCTTCACAGATGTTGGCCGACTTTAAGAATGAAATTTGGGTTTTTCAAATCCTAAATCAAATTCGATCGTGATTGCTCTTTGATTTGCTTCTCTGTTTAGCTTCAAAACTGGATGCTCTCTGATGCTTCAATTTGGGATAATGATGATCGAAAACACATGAGTATTACTGTTTTGATTTCTTTGATTTTCTCTTTGAATTGTTGGGCTGGTTTTCGATTCACTTGCCTGTGATGAATTGGTTGAATTTATAGGATTATGAAATCCTAAAATTACTTTGATTTCATTCAGTGCCTTGATTTGATTTGCGCATGTGTTTGTTTTCCTCTTTTGAATTCTCTGCATTGACTATGTTGTTGTGCGATTGAATCAATTTTGGAAAGTGAGTTACACCCCTTTTGGCTCCTGAATGAATTTTTGAAGCCATCATGTGAAAACCTTTGCCCCTCAACTAATTTTTTGGAAATAAATTTGAAAACAAATAAATGTTTTCCATGTGTGATTGATAGAAACGATTATGTCCCTTGTGTTGCCCATAAATTGGTTACTATGCCATATACAGATTGTTCTGCTCAAATCTGGAAATATATCTTTCGCCAAAAATGAATTTAACACTTGCCCAAAATACACTATGATTAGAAAACTGGGATTAAACTTCTTGCCCCACTATTAATGATTTTGATCATTTCTAATATGCTCCATTTTCTTGCCTGTTTATAAAGAAATGAATTTTTACCCAAAAAGAATTTTCTTGCTTCACTGCATTTCATATGTGAACACACCTTTTGAAAACAAGCCATACAAACATGATTGATTGCGAAACTGTAATTCAAAAATCTTTACATACATATATGTATGAACTGATTTGTTCACATATGCATTTCTAGAAATGAATTAATCACTTGCCATAAATTTTGTTCACTGATTGAATACTTGCCACAATACATCTTTTCAAAGAATGCAAATTAAGCCCTTTCCAGTTTTTCTTATATGCCGCATGCTTGATGCAATTTACACTGCTTAAAAAAGATTTGTGCCAATCTTGCCACTTTGTATATTTGGGGGGAAAAAAACTGAAATGGTTTTCGCCAAATATATTCATAGTGAGTTGAACTATGGAATTTCTTTCTTACCAAAAAAAAAGATGGAAATTTATCCTCTTGCAAAAAAAAAAAAATCTCCATGTGTTGAAAAACTGCCCTGACTTGTGTTTTGCCAAAAATGAATTCCTGCATTCTTGAAATAAAAACACTACATGATTTGTTCAGAAAAGATTGTATAGTTGTCTCCATGCCATGTTTGAAACGTTGATTAATTTCTTGCCGAAAACATTCTTGCTGAATTCATGGAACCAATTAAACACTATTAATTGCCATGAGTCATTTCTTTGATTTCTTTTGGTATGAATTCTTGCCAAAGAATCATTAATTATTTTCCATGCTGATTGAACCAGTGAATTAAAGAGGGAAGAAAACTTTCAATTTCGTTTTGCATGTATACTATATTTGCACTTATGATAAATTGTACATTATCTCGAGATGCAAATGCAAAAATGACTTTGATTACATTTCAGATATGCACTGTGCCAAATAAACTTGAACTTTTGCATGATTGAATATGCGCTATAAATCATTCCTTAAAATAGGCTTGTGCAGATTTGAAACTCTTGTATAATTTCTAGAAACATTTAAATGGTGCAATAAACCATTTTTCCAAATCTGATTAATCTTTCATTTCTGGAAAGCATTAATTCTTGGCAAATTTTGGACACAAATATTGCCATTCAAGTGTATCTTAGCTCTACCATTTTCCTATTCTTTGTACAATTTCTGATGCATCAAAAACTATTGCACTGTTTGCTTAAAAAAAAGTTCATGCTACATATAATTTGATTTGCACTTGTCTTGACTTTGAATATTCATTGTTGAGCCACTTACCATTGCTGTGTGACTTATATGTGAAACTGTATATGAGAGAGTTTGTTCAACTGAGTGTGAGTGTTGTAGTGAGGAACAAATGTACATAATGAGAAAATTATACTGATATTTGTAATAAACAAATTTGATTGAAATAAAATATTATTTTATTGTGTTCAAACAAATTTGTCTATCGTATTCAATTTATATACAAGTACAATAACATGTTTAATATCTGTGAATGTGTACAAATAGTGGAGTCATATAATTTGTACTGTTTGAATGTTGAAATATTTATATTTAAATAAAATACTGTGTGAATATATAAAATTCTGTACAGTCGTATTCTATTTAAATATAAATATTATATTCATGTCCGTGAAGTTATATAACAGTACAATAACAAACACATTTAAAATAAAATATATTTGTTTGTTATCTTCAAACAAAAATCATATAATTGTGTATACAACACCGTTATATACAACAATCTCCCCCTTTTGATGATGACAAACAAATATTAAGATTTCGAATACAGTAGATGTGTTTGACAGTGAATAACTGAACTCCCCCTATTTGAAAGCTCCCCCTACAACAGAAACTCCCCCTATAACTGTGAATGAGTGAAAATAATAAATTTGAATAGAATTTCAAAAATAAAAAATATTTACAAAATATTCGCTCATAAATCAAAATCTCAACTCATTCTCCCCCTTTTGTTATCATCAAAAGGATACAGAAGTTAAAAAATAGATGAAGACTGACTAAAAGTATAATTTCAGCTTAAGAGAAAGAACAGTCATCATAAATCTCATTCAGTCAAACAAAAATCATAATATACTGAGAACTAGTGGCATATTTCACATTGTGGATAATGACGGATTTACGATGAAACTCATATAAATGGGGAGAGTTAAAAAATGAGTTCCAATTATTTTCCAAATTTTTTTTTTAAAAAATGAGAATAAAAAACAGTGATGGATTTTGGACTAAAGCTAATAATTCAATTTAAGTGAAAACATCGTATAATCTCAAATCCCAATAGCTATCAATCAACAAATCATAATACGTCATAAGATATTAATACATTTCACAGATTAGAACATGGATTGATAGGCTGATTTTTACATACCAAGGAGAAATTCATATTAATTTATATTTAGTACATTATTTCCTTTTTCTTTTATTTTTCATTTAAGAGCACACTGACCACGCATAACCAGAGCTTGGATTTTTAAATGAGATCAGTTGCAGCTTAAGTATAAGTAATCTCATAACCATGCATAACCAGAGCTTGGATTTTTAAATGAGGTTAGAGAAATACTTAAGAATATTATATTTTTATTATTTTTAGTTTCAAAATGAAAAAACTCCTCAGTATGTAAAACCAAAAATGGATGATAGAAATGCGGTAGGTACTGAAATGGTTTGTGAAATAAATTTCTAAATTAATTATATTATGAAATATGCTCGACTGTATCTGGATCATTGAAAATTTTCAATTATCACTAATTCTGAATAATAACATAGTCCAATTTCTATCATAAATATTTTCACTATTTATTCAAAAGGATTTCTAAAAAATATTAACTCTCCATATTTATATAAAATCATAATGGTTGATAGAAGGATGATAGATTATGAAAAAGGTCGTGAAATAATTGCCAGTTCAAAGATATTATAATAAACGTTCAACCATCATGAAAATCTAAATTGAGTCTCCTCTTGTTGTGAAATATACTGCATTCACAATTCATTACAATTTCAAAATCTGATAATAATTTTGATGAATTATAAATACAGTTCAATTTGGATATTGATTTCAATTTCTGAATGAATAAAAAATAAATAATTTTAAAATTGAAAATCAATTTCAAGAGGAATATGAAGAGTTATACAGAACAAGAGGGAATAAAAATATATATACTAAAAAAATTAGCACATCTGGTACCAAATGGTGTCTCTATTTATAAGAATTTTAACATGACATGGGTGGCTAACACAGGTATTATAGACAATGATATCCAAACTCAGATCATAAGCAGACAAGACAGATAAATTTAGCACATTTGTCAAAGCAGCCGACAGTATATAACAAGACAAGCAGTAATCAAAGAACAGTATCAGAGCAGCACAGAAAAATCAATATTATAGCAGACTTGTCAGACGATGTTTTTGAAGGTCACAAAAACAATATATTCCATGATTCATGATTATAAAATTTAGTTTATTTTAAATCATTTGAAGAAATGTGAAAGTATTAGGATTTAACGAATCAATCACACCAGGTTATATTTCAGATTCAAAATTATGTGTGAGATTCAATAAATCAATAATTTCAAATGATGTTAAACAAACATATATTCAAATCAAATAATCATAAAATAACAGTGATATTTATGACCATATTTTCAAAAGAATTTTCACAAATATTTTTGACAAGTATAAAGAATATTCAGATCATTTACATCTAATTTGAAGGATATTTGTGATCAAGAAAATTTATTTGAAATCACTTGAATCAATGTTAAGTTTTGAGATATAATGAATTATTCACACAAGATTGATAATTTCAAAATTAAGTGGTGTGTGATATTCAAAATACCTAGAACTTCAGATGATTTCAAACAAACAAATTTCAACCATAATAATCATGAATAAATGTGAAATTCAAGATGTATCACTGCGATTCAAGCCAATCCGAAAATCAATGAAATTATCACGAATGATAAGAAGCAGTGTACTGTAATGAGTATAATACTTTAAGCGTTTCCAAAATGAATTGGAAGAAACTCAAAACAGCATAAATGTGTGAAATTTCTTTAATTATTCAGATCTTCAAAAATTTAGAATTCAAAATAACAGTGTTCAAGATATAACAAGAATACGTCAACACTGTTAGGAATTTAGAACACAGGAAAAGAACTTCAAAACAATTGCAGATATTTACAAAATAAATTCAAGATCTGGAAAAGATATAAAGAAAAAAATATGGCAGTGATAAATCAACAAAAAAAAACTGAAGAAAAATAGAAGGGGTAGAGGAAGGAATAAGCCCAGAAAATAAAAACAGAGAGAATATACAAAGACAAGTTCAGAGATCATACCTGAAATCAGTGTAAACCAGAATCTCTGACTCATCAGATCTTGGCCGAAGAAACTGTGAATAATATAAAAGTATAGACAGCTTTGCTTCACATTTCTTTTTGCACAACAGTTCCTCAGCCTCCTTTGGTACCTAACAGTTTAGGGGATTGAGTGGTCTAACAAAATTAGTAAAACCACTCACAGTTATTTTAACATCTTTTGGTACCCAAATCTGTTTGTATGACATCCCATTCGAATCTATCTTTGTGCCTTTAGGAACCCAAACTTGTTTAGTTTTTCCAAAAATCATTTTATTTCTTTTTGGGGTCCATAACTGTTCAACTGGATTGTTATCAAACCAATTCTTGTCTCGTTTGTGATTTAAAAACCTTTTGGAATTTTCACAATTCAAATTTTCAGAATGACCCATCTTGAAGCAGTTTGAAGGATTTTTAAAATCACACGAGCTCAAAAAATCATTTCCTTTCCCAAAACCAATACCCTTTTTATTTCTTGAAAATTTTTGACTTTTCAACAACATATTTAAAGATTTTTCTCCGCTAGAGAATTTGATTAGAGTTAATTCAAGTTGTTGAATTTTAGATTTGAGGTCAGAATCTCTTTCATTAGATTCGAACAACGATTAATGCTAATCTTTCTCTTTTCAGTATCTTTCTGTTTCAAAATCAAATTTTCATTTTCAAGGAACTTGATTTTGGTCTTGGATTCAAGAATCTCAGATTCAAAATTAATTTGTTTTTCAAATTCAACTTTCTTGAAATTTTCAATCTCTTTTTCAAGCTCATTTAAAATCAAATCACTTTTCAACAAGCTTTCTTTTTCAGCAATTTCATGTTTGGAATTTTTGATGGCCTTAAAATTATTAAATTCTTTTTGCAAAGAATTGTTTGAATCTTTTAACTCAACCTCGTTATCTTTTAAAATCAAAATTTCCTCTTTAAGCCTCTGAATATTTTTATTGAGATGAACGACGTCAGTTTTCAACTGCAAATAACTTTCACAGTTAGAACTTTCTAATTTAACAACATTTGTAACTTCTGATTCCAAACAGTTAATTTTGCTATATAACTCGTGATTTTTTGATTTTAAAGATTTATTTTTACGATGGAGTTTATCAACGATTTTTGTCAAATCAGTACACATATAAACCAAATCTTCATATGAGAAGCTTTCAGTTTCATTGCCTGTTGAGTCTCTATCGTCTGATCTACTTGAATTTTCATCTGTTTCTTCTTCCGAGCATAGATCCGAATCTGAGTTGATCTTTTTGGGTTTTGAGCTGTTTTTGTCAATTTTTCCATACCTCGTATTGAGAGTATTCCATATTTCCTGCGCAGTTAAACAATGGGAGATAAGGCCATACTGAACATCATCAATACGGGAATATAAGATATGTGTAGCATGATTATTAAAACATTTATCTTCCTTATCATAACCATTAATAACAACATCCCAACATTTAAAATTAATAGATTTTAAAAAGGATTCCATTTCTGACTTCCAATTTGAAAAATCTGAACCATTAAAAATAGATGGAATGCGACTGGACTGACTCTCTAAGGACTGACAACTAGAATGACCCATGACTCTAGAGTTAAAGAAATAACCTGCTCTGATACCACTTGTTGGATCTATATTAACCCTAGAGGGGGGGGGGGGGTGAATAGGGTTTATCACAGTTTTTAAACTGAATTGAAAAACTGACAGGATATTAAAATAATAAACAGATCACAGAATGCAGCAGAAATAAAAGTGCAGAAAATAAATCACACACAGATATACCCAGCTTCGGCAAGACTCTGCCTACTGCTGCATTCCTAAAGTTTCTACTAGGTGATAGAACAGATCCCGCTTACAAGACCATGTAAACTTGTGAACCCCTCGCTCGTATTCTAACCCTACGCTCAAAACTCTAGACTGGTCTATATCCCCTAGACCAGATTTCCCCTAGTTTTACAGACGCTAGTAAACTGTCTAGTTTTAGAGATGAAACTAGAAAACCATCTAGATTTTACAGACTCTAGAAACTGCCAATTAATCCCCTAACTGGACCCCCTAGAATTTTACAGACTCTAGAAACTGTTCAGAATGGTTTACAAATAAAAATACAACAAAATGAATTTTAAAAAATAAATAAACCCTAAATCCCTTTTATAACATAAAAAGAAGAGCCTGGGCCATTCTTCTTTGCAAGCTCCTTCCTTCACAGATGTTGGCCGACTTTAAGAATGGAATTTGGGTTTTTCAAATCCTAAATCAAATTCGATCGTGATTGCTCTTTGATTTGCTTCTCTGTTTAGCTTCAAAACTGGATGCTCTCTGATGCTTCAATTTGGGATAATGATGATCGAAAACACATGAGTATTACTGTTTTGATTTCTTTGATTTTCTCTTTAAATTGTCGGGTTGGTTTTCGATTCACTTGCCTGTGATGAATTGGTTGAATTTATAGGATTATGAAATCCTAAAATTACTTTGATTTCATTCAGTGCCTTGATTTGATTTGCGCATGTGTTTGTTTTCCTCTTTTGAATTCTCTGCATTGACTGTGTTGTTGTGCGATTGAATCAATTTTGGAAAGTGAGTTACACACCTTTTGGCCCCTGAATGAATTTCTGAAGCCATCATGTGAAAACCTTTGCCCCTCAACTAATTTTATGGAAATAAATTTGAAAACAAATAAATGTTTTCCATGTGTGATTGATAGAAACGATTATGTCCCTTGTGTCGCCCATAAATTGGTTACTATGCCATATACAGATTGTTTTGCTCAAATCTGGAAATATATCTTTAGCCAAAAATGAATTTAACACTTGCCCAAAATACACTATGATTAGAAAACTGGGATTAAACTTCTTGCCCCACTATTAATGATTTTGATCATTTCTGATATGCTCCATTTTCTTGCCTATTTATAAAGAAATGAATTTTTGCCCAAAAAGAATTTTCTTGCTTCACTGCATTTCATATGTGAACACACCTTTTGAAAACATGCCATACAAACATGATTGATTGCGAAACTGTAATTCAAAAATCTTTCCATACATATATGTATGAACTGATTTGTTCACATATGCATTTCTAGAAATGAATTAATCACTTGCCAAAAATGTTGTTCACTGATTGAATACTTGCCACAATACATCTTTGCAAAGAATGCAAATTAAGCCCTTTCCAGTTTTTCTTATATGTCGCATGCTTGATGCAATTTACACTGCTTAAAAAAGAATTGTGCCAATCTTGCCACTTTGTATATTTGGGGGGAAAAAAAATTGAAATGGTTTTCGCCAAATATATTCATAGTGAGTTGAACTATGGAATTTCTTTCTTACCAAAAAAAAAGATGGAAATTTATCCTCTTGCAATAAAAAAAAAATTCTCCATGTGTTGAAAAACTGCCCTGACTTGTGTTTTGCCAAAAATGAATTCCTGCATTCCTGAAATAAAAACACTACATGATTTGTTCAGAAAAGATTGTATAGTTGTCTCCATGCCAAGTTTGAAACGTTGATTAATTTCTTGCCGAAAACATTCTTGCTGAATTCATTGAACCAATTAAACACTATTAATTGCCATGAGTCATTTCTTTGATTTCTTTTGGTATGAATTCTTGCCAAAGAATCATCAATTCTTTTCCATGCTGATTGAACCAGTGAATTAAAGAGGGAAGAAAACTTTCAATTTCGTTTTGCATGTATACCATATTTGCACTTGTGATAAATTGTACATTATCTCGAGATGCAAATGCAAAAATGACTTTGATTACATTTCAGATATGCACTGTGCCAAATAAACTTGAACTTTTGCATGATTGAATATGCGCTATAAATCATTCCTTAAAATAGGCTTGTGCAGATTTGAAACTCTTGTATAATTTCTAGAAACATTTAAATGGTGCAATAAACCATTTTTCCAAATCTGATTAATCTTTCATTTCTGGAAAGCATTAATTCTTGGCAAATTTTGGACACAAATATTGCCATTCAAGTGTATCTTAGCTCTACCATTTTCCTATTCTTTGTACAATTTCTGATGCATCAAAAACTATTGCCCTGTTTGCTTAAAAAAAAATCATGCTACATATAATTTGATTTGCAATTGTCTTGACTTTGAATATTCATTGTTGAGCCACTTACCATTGCTGTGTGACTTATATGTGAAACTGTATATGAGAGAGTTTGTACAACTGAGTGTGAGTGTTGTAGTGAGGAACAAATGTACAGAATGAGAAAATTATACTGATATTTGTAATAAACAAATTTGATTGAAATAAAATATTATTTTATTGTGTTCAAACAAATTTGTCTATCGTATTCAATTTATATACAAGTACAATATCATGTTTAATATCTGTGAATGTGTACAAATAGTGGAGTCATATAATTTGTACTGTTTGAATGTTGAAATATTTATATTTAAATAAAATACTGTGTGAATATATAAAATTCTGTACAGTCGTATTCTATTTAAATATAAATATTATATTCCTGTCCGTGAAGTTATATAACAGTACAATAGCAAACACATTTAAAATAAAATATATTTGTTTGTTATCTTCAAACAAAAATCATATAATTGTGTATACAACACCGTTATATACAACAATCCAAAGTGCATTCTACATTGTATAAGCATCAAATATAAATATTTAACGCTTATAACAGTCTGTCAATCAATTGATCGACATACAACTAATTATTGGAATTAGTGTATGTCATATATCATCCCAATACCCGTGTGGGGTTTCAAACAATCAAACACAGATTTTATTTGTGCAGTTGGGCGATGTGTAAAATTTATCGTCCCAATCAATATCAGTCAAATGTGTGTATATAAACAAATCGTCCGACTTGTTTATATTTATTTCATTTTAAATACACGTTAATAATTCTATTTTCAACAATAATATCTTTTTAACTATATAAATATTTTATTTCATTTCACATCACATCACACAATCAACTACACATCAAAATCAAACTAACAAGCATACAAGCCGTCCATGGTCTGTGTACGACTGGTGTCGGGAGCTACTAAACACCTCTGCATCCTAGTATATATTTCAAACTAGAAATAAATTAAAAGTGAGAAGTTCTCACCGAGGGTTCCACTCCGCCGTGCTTTACTTTTGAACTGCTGAACCGTCAGGATTTATTTGAAGTCCTAATGCAGTCCTTGTCCCGCTGTTCATAATAAAAATTATATTTTTATCACTTCATTTCGATAAATAAAAATCATATTTTTATATCTCGACTTCTAATACTGTAAAGATTATATTTTTATATCCTCTACATAACACAAATTATATTTTTATTCCTTCCACAAACCCTATGTTTATATTGCTAACATCGTATATAAAGATTGAATTTTTATTTCGTTTCATAAACAATAAAAATCGTTTTTTTCTTATCCAAACTATTTATAAAAATCCATACTTCTCTTGTTTTATTACATATATATAAAACTGATTTTATATGCATATAATTAACACATTAGATCTAATAAAAATAAGTAAAAACTCACCCAATTGCCAAAAATCGATTCATCATCGGAAAGGGTGGGGGGTTGCGCCAGAGTCAGCGGTGGCGAGGGCCGGATCTCAACGCGGCAGGTGGTGGTGGGGCCCACAAAGGTGGTGCTGGGCACAAGAGGGTGGCGGGTTTCATTCAGAAGGGGGCGGAAAGAAGAGGGAGGAGCAGAGGGAAGGGGAGTCCGGCGGTGGGGTGATGGCTGGCGGAGGCGCGACAGTGGGAGGCCAAGGAGGAGCAGCTGACGAGGTCCGAGGGAGGGGTGCGATCAGTTTTGTTTTTTTTCTAAACCTAATCTGGAAAGTGTCGGGGCAGAAAGGAGAAAAAAGGGGGGGTTAAGTGTTTTATAATTTAATTAATATTATATTTAATTCTCCAATAGTTGACTTTTTTATTGACCTCCAAAGGAGACCCACCGACTGTCGCCCCTAGGGAAATACCCCCATTCCGAACACAATGGGATATGTATCGTAAGCTGATTCGATCGTTTCGATCAGTTTCCATCATAATTAAAATATAAATCTATATATTGAATTTGAACGCGAATTTCAATTTACCGGGGCCACATACGGACTCTAAAAATTCCCGTAAAACTTTTCTAGCTTCTTATTGACGATACGGTCCTAACAAAACTAATTTCGTCAAATTCTGAGATCGTTTGAATAATGGCTATTTTCCAGTCGATTAAAATCAACTAAAACTGGTCAAACGCGTTTTCCTTTGCCAAGCTCACATATTGAATCAGAAAATTACGAATTTTGAAACCTAGCAATAACTTGACATTCCGGATCCAACAAAAGTGGTTTCGTCGAAAACCGAGGTCGTTTGCAAAATTTCCACTTTTAAGGGCCAGAATTCCATAGCGACTATTCTGATTTTTCAACTGGGCGTATCTTTTGATTCCCACTATGGAATTTTGATTTTTCGGGTTCATTGGAAAGATATTCTCAAATATATTATATTACTTTTGGTTTCATTAAAATCCGATTTATTTTGCAGTCGGTACATTCATTTGAAATTTGAAATCGAATTATCAAACTACCGCGTCATTTTCAATTCCTTTTATAATTATAAGTAAATATTTATATTCTAACGATGACGTATATAAATATATATGTTCGAATTCTATTCAAAATGAATTTTGCATCGTTATTATTTAAAATTATTCATTTTAAATAATCAAAATTCACTAAAATTGCCAAAATAAAATTTTTAAATTGGCTCAGATTTCCGGGTTATTACAATCTCCCACACTTAAAACTTTTCGTCCCCGAAAAGGAACGAAGCCGAAAGTTGTTTAACTAATCAACTCAACTTTCACCATTTCCATTACGGCTTAAGTTCTTCAACTTTTCGGTTTCTAAGAACTTTTCAAATTTTTCAAAAATTTGGCTAACACCATAAGTTTTCAAAAAATTTCGCCATAACCTCCCCTGCACTGGGGACTTCGGGATATTTTATATAGCCTCCCATGGCCTTCTTCAATCCAAAAAGAAAAAGAAAAAGCCAAGCGGCTAGCAAATCGGCTCATAAAATCATCATCACCCAAACAAAACAGTAAATTATGGTAAATATGTACCTATTTGTCGGGCAAACAATTTTATTCTTCTGCTCTAGCCTCCTTGCTATGACCTGTTCAATGTAAGTACATGTATATGCATGCAAATGCGACAAATTTTCAATCCAATTCACTATTTGGTTCCATTTGGCTAAAGGTTCAATTTCTAATTAATCAAACAACACAACCATCAATCAATTAGTGAATTATCATTTCAAATTCATAACTTCGATATATAGTTAAAAATCACATTTTTGATGCCAAATAACACCAATAGACCCTATCTAATTTTGGTTCTCACACCAGTCAATTGGAAATATATAGAAATCCCACTTTCGAAACAAGAAAATAAATTCTAATGATGACGCGTCAATCATCAGAATCATGTCTGAGCGACTAGAGTGTGATTCTATATCTATCGAATATATTTGAGGCATCAATATACGTGGATTTGACGTACACTAAAATCTCTATATACTTGATTGCCCAAATCAATATAAATAAATAATCAAATACGTATAATTGATTTAAATTTTCAAAACAAAAATTCGTTTTCATTTCAAAAATATACTCTTCACACTCGTTCTAGGATACTGTTTATCCTATCTCTAACGAGTCATTCCCATTGGATATTACTAATCCAATCTCTGATGAATTCTTTCGTTTGGTTCTAACGTGTCTTGTTCTCGAGCTTTGTAAACCAAAGCTCTGATACCAAATGTGACGACAAGGAATTTCGCTCAATCCGAATCGATCGTTAAATCAACCAAGACCGTTTGAGAACCCTTGATCGTTTGAGAACACGACAAATCAGAACGCAAACAGAAGACCATTTCATTGTATATTACAACAATTCAATCAGAATACAAGAATATACATAGTATGAATAAATATTACACAGAAAATATCAGAGATTTAAATTACATTTAAATACAACGCAGCGGAAAATAATACAAAACGCAACTAGAAGTAATACACGGATACAGAGCTTTCCGAGTATCGTTCCAACAGTAAATCAGTATCCTATGAATATGAATCTGCAAAACCAAAACTATTAGCTGACCGTGTCAAAATAAGGGCACCCAGAGTCTAGGTTAAAACAATAAACTCCAGGTCAGTCATGGGACAGGTGTGAGAACTAAAATAGTTATTCAAAACTTTACTTTAAATCAGATATATCAAGGGACCACGCCGTATAACACGGAACGGGTTTCCTCCCAAGAATACCAGTGCATATAACAAAACAACGCAATGCTTTATGAAAAAATGAAGCTATTATAAGACCCAGGTCCTATCACACAATGCAACGCAAGCCGGGGGATAGGGTTTTCCCTTATAATAGCCAAACATGCTTAGTACGTTTTAAACAAATCATTTGATACTATTATAAGTGCATAGTGTATAAAACAACTTCAAATCATAAGTATCAATCAAAGACGGCATGGGTACCATATATCATGTCGCCAATACTAGGCTCTACAAATAAACTGCAAATCACGTATTTGGAAATTGGATTTCCATCTGTGAACCGAGGCAAGAGATCGTCCTCAACCGATTCGAGACTCTCTAGCCCGAGCCTCAGGAACAGCCGCAACTGCACCTTGGATCATCAGGGTCGGTCCACCGATGTGGATTATAATGCCTGAACACTACGTTTCCCCGCCCTTTAGGGCGTAAATGGGCCAATAAATGACTCCATCGGCTTTACATAGTCACCGATAAATCCGAGCCGCCTCGCAACAGCAACAACCACATAAGTCAAACTCGTCAGGGCATGTAAAACCACTGACGCTGTAACGACCCGGAATTTTGGGGCCAATTTAAAATTTTTATTTTAGAAATTTTAGTGGACTTTAATATTTAAATTAATCTATTTTAAATAAGAACGACTAAAAATTTATTTTAAAACGAATAAATTCAATTTAATTATAAAAGGAGTTTAAAACAGCGCTGTAGTTTGAAATTTTGAATTTGAACTTTGACTGACTGCACAGGATTCAAAATAAATCAGAATTGAACGAAACAAGAAATATTTAAATCGGTTTAATCATTTCTTTCCAACGAATCTGAAAAACTGAAATTTCATTTTAAAAATCAAAAGTTATGGCCAGTTCAAAATTTAGGAAAGTCGCTATAGAATTTATATATATTTTAATTAAATATATTGGCCTTGAAAATAGCCATTTTTCAAACGAGCTCGGTTTTCGATGAAACCACTTTTGTTGGAACCAGAATGTCAAATTATTGCTAAGTTTAATTTTTCATAATTTTTCGAACTAATATGTGAGCGTGGTAAAAGAAAATGTGTTTTGACTATTTCAGTCAAATTTAACCGACTTGAAAATAGCCATTTTTCAAACGGTCTCAGAATTCGATGAAATTAGTCTCGTTAGAACCGTATCGTCAAAACATAACTAGAAATAATTTTTCTGGAATTTTTAGAGGAAGTATGTAACCTTGGTAATTTAAAATGTACGTTTGAATTTAATAATTAAAAGATTTATAATTTAATTTAAAGAAAAACATATCGTAACAGCCGAACTGGGTTACGAAACATGTTCCGTTTTGTCCGGGACGGGGTTTTTTAGCTTGGGGCGACACTCGTTGGGTTTGATTTGAAGTTAAGAGTGATATATGAATTGAATTCAAATGAAATAAAATAAATTAAATAGAAATACGCCTATAAATACTATTGAAATACGGCCCCAATAAGCTAAACCCTAATACCCGTTCTACAGCCGTCGTATGCCTCATTTTAATGTCTACTATCCTCCCAACTTCAATCCTTATAATCTTTCAATCCACTTTAAATTCAAATCCAATTCTAAAGGGAATATTGTCAAGATTTCTACCGGCTTTCTATCCGTACGGTTGGATCCAACCTGGTGGCACAAATTTCGAGGTTCGACCCCGAGAACCGCCGCCGCATCAAGCGGGTTTTCCCCCTCCAGTGGCCACCGAACTCGCCGCCGTTCAGGGGGGTGGCGCGCCCCTCGAAGTGCTCCGTCGTGGTAAAGGCCGATTTCCCTCCCCGCGCCTTGAAGTTCGTGAAAATTCAAACCCTAAGGATCGAACAAACGTGAAACTATCGGCCTATGTATTGAAGGAGGAGATGGTATATTATTTAATTAATTAATTAATTTATTTTCTTTAAGATATGGTCAACTTTCATAAAATCATATCTCGTTCATACAGAAATGAAATCGAATGATTTCAGTTGCGTTAAGATCGTATCATAGAATACTACGCTATGGAAAGGACTAAAACTGAAACAGAGCGTTCGGGAATTTCAGGAAATTTCAAACCTAAACTGTTCTGAATTAAAACCATTGGTGAGAAATCTATTTTACTTCTTTCCTTTATAATTGAAAATAAATTCTGAAGTTAGTGGTAAAATTTTGCAGTTGATTCATACTGTTATTATTCTGTGTTAATTGTAAATACACATCTGTTTGTTTGATTTAGATTGTGGCGATAGAATTGTTACTGTAACACCCCACCTCCGTTAAGGTCACTCACAAAGGGAATGCCTTAACTTTGGTGGAGCATTTTAGTAAACAGAACAGAAACTTACAAGACAGATAAAACAGTACTTGGAAAATTTTAACTTTATTACAGCGGAAACAGAAATTAATATGGTTACATCCTTTCAAATTTCAGAATTCAAGTACAAAATATCAGTCTTGTACAAAAGCCTTCAAAATGCATGGTTTAAAATCATAATCCCCATGGAACGGAAGCTATACAGAGCCAAGCCATACTTTAAGCACTTCAAGCGAAGAGAAATCCGGATCAAGCTAAAGTATTCCCTCCTTGGATAACCTGGGGGGGGAACGGAAGAAAGGAGGCGAAACAACAAGGGTCAGACAAAAAGTCTGGCAAGTCCAGTGACTTTCAGCATATGAACAGGTAATAATAATATGATATGAACATAAAACTGGATGTGAGATAACTGTAACAGGTGTAGCAGATACAACAGAAAAACAGAATGATATAAACTATTGTTTTACACTCCTCTGCACTAATACTAGTATAGCAGAATTAGGTGTCTCCCTAATGTCTAAATTGAAGCAGGAACGGGTACAGAATACTTTAACAGAAATAGAATGCTAATAATGGGCCTTTACTACCCGATCAGAAACAGACAGAAGCAGGAACAGATTTATCTCTACGGAAATAGAATGTAGAATTAGGTGTACACTAGCAATGGGCCTTTACCACCCGAACAGACGGTACCACACAGAAACAGACAGGTGTTACCACCCAACAGAAACAGACGGTACCAACAGAAATAGACAGAACTAAGCGTACCCTAAAACCCTACCCCAAGCGATCGGCTCCCTAATACATAAATATTCTGTGTCGGCCCCACAGTAGGGTGTATCGCTCCCTAAAGTGACAACCAATTGGCACAGACCTATTTACAGATGTCACGACGTCTTATATCCTCAGAGGCAGACCGGGATCCATGCACGCACATGACCCGGTTGGAACGCACCATCAACACCCCTCGCCATTATCAGAATGAACCACTTATAATTAGTTCAGTAAGCGTGCCCGGACCCTACCTACTGTTGGGTCAAAATTTTGATACCAAAAAGGGTTACTGACTAATATGGGTCCCAATCAACAGATGACACAAGTAATTCCCCTCCTAACCTTGTGCCCCCAGACTAACAGATTTCAGATTTACAAGTTCAGACATACAGAATTCAGATTTACTAATTCACAAATTAAGTTAACAAGTTTTCAGACTAACAGGTCAGATGTACAGATTTTTCAGATTTGTCTAACTTTGTATTGGGCCTACAGATTCATGGACGGGTTTTACTACATCTATTAGTCCCTTTGGTTTAACCCTATTTTCCCCAATACGTTTTAGACGTCATTCTTATCTTAGATTTTGCATTAATTAATTATTAATGCACAGACCTCTCACATTAGGTCGGTAGCTTGTGGCCGCTGGATATGCCGGGCGGTTCCGGGCAGACTTCTGCCACAAGCCAGACCTAACCTCGTGTCTTACGCATGTTATGACTAACTTCTCACATTAGAACCTATTGTTTGCGGCCACTGGATGTGCCGGGCGGTTCCGGGCAGATTTACGCCGCAAACTCATTCTAACCTCGAGTTAGCCATGTTTATCTTTGCGGCCAATTAATTAATAATTTGCCGTTTATGCGCACGCCCAATATATATGCCAATTCAGATTATATCAATAACAGGATGATTATATCAACATAGCAGATAACAGATTTTATATAACTCAACGGATTTAACAGATTTAGTAACTTAGCAGATTTTGGCATATAACAGATTAGGCATTTCAATCTAATTAGCAGTCTAGGCAATATAACAAAACTAGTAGTTTAGGCGACTTGACAAATTAGCAGATTTAGCAAATTTAATATTTCTAAAAGTTCTATTTACATGCCTTGCCCAATCATAAATTGGCCTAAATTCATATGCCTACATAATTGTCATGATTCACAACATATACTCCATGTTTGCATAAGCGCAGAATATGGACACAATTTGCCATATAACATATGTTCCAATTTTTGTTAAACTAGCATCTTACAGCAGATTCACATATAAATTATACCAAATATAACCATTAATTTCAATGCATGCCATATATCCAAAAATCCCTATTTAGGTGTAATCACAATAATAGATATCCTAATTAATGTAAATCTTTACACCTAAGTTTCCATATTTTCTTCTTTTTGAGTCATGAATCATTATGCAAACTATACCCAACAATATAAATCTTTAAATCATATCTTCTAAAAATCAGATCTTGACTTTTATATGCATTTTGTCCAAAGTCTCAAATCATATGTAATCTTACAATGGTTCCTCTTTTCTTCTATCATAGAATATGCATAGATCCAAATCTAGTTTACAACATATGCTCATTAATTACAGTTCTAAATTACAACATAACTATGCATACAACATGCATAAATTATATGTTCATAGTCAAATTTATGCATATGTCCAATATATTTTATGCCTCAGACCTAAAGTCATACATTCAATTTAGTCTTGTCAAATTTCGCATCATTCATTATTTATCCCAAAATTTGCGTTCATACGTTCATCTCTTATGAGATTAGGCACAGGCTCGTGGTAGCCTGGCTATAAAAACAGAAAAGAAGAAAAGGGATACAGAACAGTCACAGAAAAACAAATCTGACAGAAGAGAATATATATACAATCTCAGATTCAGAATTTAAAACATATCAAAATTATAATTAACGTTTATAGCGGAAAATTACTGTACTTGCCTTGGTTGGATTCTAAAAGAAAAAGGTGTTGTAGCTGTTCTCTTTTAGTCCTAATCAGAATTGGAGGAAGAAGAAGCACAAGTCCTAGCTTAGGTTTCAGCAGAGTAGAGACGCCATTGATTTATTTATTTTTAGAGAGGAAGAGAGCAATGGAGGCTAGAGAATTGTATATGAGATTTAGGTTTAGGTTAGGGATGTATATATAGGTGTAGGAAGTTATTTAGGACCATTAGATTAACCCTGAATCATGAGAACCATTCAAATGCAAAATTTGCATTTGAGCGAATCGGCCCACGGGATGACAGCCAAACACCCTGGATTAACCCCTAGTCGACCCAGCGGGGCTTGGGTCGACCTCAAAAATGGGCCGGTTCGGTTATTCCCCCTCCCAATTTGCTCTTTTGAACCTTTTTTGCATGTTTATTTTTTTAATTTTTATATATATCTATATATATTTCTCTCATATGCATATAAACTTCAAGGCTTAATAACTTCTTCATAATTAACCATTTTTTTTATATATTCTCAGAAAATACGCGGTGTTACATTCTCCCCACCTTAAAGGATTTCGTCCCCGAAATCTTCAAGTTAAGAAGAATGTGTCCTACCATCCAATCACCCATCTACTCAACCATCAATCACTGGCATCCATTGTCCTTAGGGATTTCTAATGCTGTATGAACATATGCAAAAGTGTGTGTATATGTTCCTTATCTAATGCAAAGATCAGGCGGTCCACTGATTCAGTTGACCTCCTTAATGCGAATTATGCTAGTGCCATGGGTCCAACATGTATGCAATTTTCCTACTCGATACATATCATTTCTATATGAGTGCACAACCATTCAGTCATATGCAACATCCATGTGCTGAGTCGATCAATTTGCATCCACAAAAATTGAAAATGCTCACACATCCATATGCAGTATGAGAGTGTTTTCGAGCCGATCTAGTGCCTAGTGTGTGTATATGCGTCCACGAGCAACCACTAGCAACCACTAGCATCCACTTGCAACCATCAAACATAACATGTCTCAAACACATGTTTACACCCATTAGGATTCCTATCTATAAGTTGAACACTCGATCGATAGGATAGAGTCTAGTGATGGAATCGAGTACAGATAGAACGAAGACTTGGTTCCCATTAGACATTGGTTGAGAAAATAATTCCCCTAAGTATCAACCCCAAAGACCGAAATCAATATCAGATTGACACTCAGAGGATTACCTTCTTTAGACAATGTCAAAACTGGAAATCAGAATTATTCAGATATTTACAGACTACTGATACAGATCAGGTTCCCTAATGATTCTTAGGAAGCTAAGCATGATAAAATCATATCCCACAAAAACTCAGAATATATGCGTCATATTTGACGCCTAACACAGATATCCCTCAAACCTTAATCTCAAACAGATGGGCCATAACCCTTATGGGTCTGAGCCTACAGCGGAATTCAGAAATAATACTAGTATTAAAGTGCAGAGTATCGATTACAAAATCAAAATACCAGAATCAGAAAAAGTCTTAACTCCATAATCAGATAAAGAAATTAAACCTACTATAGAAATTTTCCTATTTCTATCCTAGCCACTAGCCTCAAGATTATTCGCCTGCCCTCCTTGTCCTCGTCTCTTCGGGCAGTCCCTAGTGAAGTGTCCCATCTCCCCACAGTTGAAGCAAGCGCCCTTCCTTTTTCTGCAATCCTTGTTCAGATGAGTCGAGCTTCCACAAGTAAAGCACTTTTTCCCCTTCTTATCTTCAGTCTTCTCATCCTTCCTTTGTGTTTCCTTTTTGGGCCCCGCTTTCTTATTCGGTGGTTCTTCCTTCTTTGTCTCTCAAGTACGTTCTCCATTCGTGACTTTCCACCAAAATGAAGCTTCATCCTTCATTCACCAAGCAGCTGGTTGAACCTTCCTCCCATCGTCTATCTCAAAGGTACCAACAAGTCCTCCACTTCGTTCAGCCAACTTCTAGCCTCGACAACGTCTCAGTCCCATAAAGCGGTTTTCCGCCCATCGCACGGAAGTTCTTACATATCTTAGAAAAAGCATCTATAAGCGGAGGAAGAGATTCAAAAGGGAAAGAGGAAGGAACTCGAAACAAAGAATCGAAAGAAAGATATATGGCTTTTGGGGATTATGTTTTTTTTTAAAATAAGCTTTACTTTTGAAAATACTTCCTTTTTAAAACATAGTTTTCAAAAACTTTTTATCAAATCTGGTAACCTTCAGCTCTGATACCAAGTGTAACACCCCACCTCCGTTAAGGTCACTCACAAAGGGAATGCCTTAACTTTGGTGGAGCATTTTAGTAAACAGAACAGAAACTTACAAGACAGATAAAACAGTACTTGGAAAATTTTAACTTTATTACAGCGGAAACAGAAATTAATATGGTTACATCCTTTCAAATTTCAGAATTCAAGTACAAAATATCAGTCTTGTACAAAAGCCTTCAAAATGCAAGGTTTAAAATCATAATCCCCATGGAACGGAAGCTATACAGAGCCAAGCCATACTTTAAGCACTTCAAGCGAAGAGAAATCCGGATCAAGCTAAAGTATTCCCTCCTTGGATAACCTGGGGGGGGGGGGGGAAACGGAAGAAAGGAGGCAAAACAACAAGGGTCAGACAAAAAGTCTGGCAAGTCCAGTGACTTTCAGCATATGAACAGGTAATAATAATATGATATGAACATAAAACTGGATGTGAGATAACTGTAACAGGTGTAGCAGATACAACAGAAAAACAGAATGATATAAACTATTGTTTTACACTCCTCTGCACTAATACTAGTATAGCAGAATTAGGTGTCTCCCTAATGTCTAAATTGAAGCAGGAACGGGTACAGAATACTTTAACAGAAATAGAATGCTAATAATGGGCCTTTACTACCCGATCAGAAACAGACAGAAGCAGGAACAGATTTATCTCTACGGAAACAGAATGTAGAATTAGGTGTACACTAGTAATGGGCCTTTACCACCCGAACAGACGGTACCACACAGAAACAGACAGGTGTTACCACCCAACAGAAACAGACGGTACCAACAGAAACAGACAGAACTAAGCGTACCCTAAAACCCTACCCCAAGCGATCGGCTCCATAATACATAAATATTCTGTGTCGGCCCCACAGTAGGGTGTATCGCTCCCTAAAGTGACAACCAATTGGCACAGACCTATTTACAGATGTCACGGCGTCTTATATCCTCAGAGGCAGACCGGGATCCATGCACGCACATGACCCGGTTGGAACGCACCATCAACACCCCTCGCCATTATCAGAATGAACCACTTATAATTAGTTCAGTAAGCGTGCCCGGACCCTACCTACTGTTGGGTCAAAGTTTTGATACCAGAAAGGGTTACTCACTAATATGGGTCCCAATCAACAGATGACACAAGTAATTCCCCTCCTAACCTTGTGCCCCCAGAATAACAGATTTCAGATTTACAAGTTCAGACATACAGAATTCAGATTTACTAATTCACAAATTAAGTTAACAAGTTTTCAGACTAACAGGTCAGATGTACAGATTTTTCAGATTTGTCTAACTTTGTATTGGGCCTACAGATTCATGGACGGGTTTTACTACATCTATTAGTCCCTTTGGTTTAACCCTATTTTCCCCAATACGTTTTAGACGTCATTCTTATCTTAGATTTTGCATTAATTAATTATTAATGCACAGACCTCTCACATTAGGTCGGTAGCTTGTGGCCGTTGGATATGCCGGGCGGTTCCGGGCAGACTTCTGCCACAAGCCAGACCTAACCTCGTGTCTTACGCATGTTATGACTAACTTCTCACATTAGAACCTATTGTTTGCGGCCACTGGATGTGCCGGGCGGTTCCGGGCAGATTTACGCCGCAAACTCATTCTAACCTCGAGTTAGCCATGTTTATCTTTGCGGCCAATTAATTAATAATTTACCGTTTATGCGCACGCCCAATATATATATGCCAATTCAGATTATATCAATAACAGGATGATTATATCAACATAGCAGATAACAGATTTTATATAACTCAACGGATTTAACCGATTTAGCAACTTAGCAGATTTTGGCATATAACAGATTAGGCATTTCAATCTAATTAGCAGTCTAGGCAATATAACAAAACTAGTAGTTTAGGCGACTTGACAAATTAGCAGATTTAGCAAATTTAATATTTCTAAAAGTTCTATTTACATGCCTTGCCCAATCATAAATTGGCCTAAATTCATATGCCTACATAATTGTCATGATTCACAACATATACTCCATGTTTGCATAAGCGCAGAATATGGACACAATTTGCCATATAACATATGTTCCAATTTTTGTTAAACTAGCATCTTACAGCAGATTCACATATAAATTATACCAAATATAACCATTAATTTCAATGCATGCCATATATCCAAAAATCCCTATTTAGGTGTAATCACAATAATAGATATCCTAATTAATGTAAATCTTTACACCTAAGTTTCCATATCTTCTTCTTTTTGAGTCATGAATCATTATGCAAACTATACCCAACAATATAAATCTTTAAATCATATCTTCTAAAAATCAGATCTTGACTTTTATATGCATTTTGTCCAAAGTCTCAAATCATATGTAATCTTACAATGGTTCCTCTTTTCTTCTATCATAGAATATGCATAGATCCAAATCTAGTTTACAACATATGCTCATTAATTACAGTTCTAAATTACAACATAACTATGCATACAACATGCATAAATTATATGTTCATAGTCAAATTTATGCATATGTCCAATATATTTTATGCCTCAGACCTAAAGTCATACATTCAATTTAGTCTTGTCAAATTTCGCATCATTCATTATTTATCCCAAAATTTGCGTTCATACGTTCATCTCTTATGAGATTAGGCACAGGCTCGTGGTAGCCTGGCTATAAAAACAGAAAAGAAGAAAAGGGATACAGAACAGTCACAGAAAAACAAATCTGACAGGAGAGAATATATATAAAATCTCAGATTCAAAATTTAAAACATATCAAAATTATAATTAACGTTTATAGCGGAAAATAACTGTACTTGCCTTGGTTGGATTCTAAAAGAAAAAGGTGTTGTAGCTGTTCACTTTTAGTCCTAATCAGAATTGGAGGAAGAAGAAGCACAAGTCCTAGCTTAGGTTTCAGCAGAGTAGAGACGCCATTGATTTATTTATTTTTAGAGAGGAAGAGAGCAATGGAGGCTAGAGAATTGTATATGAGATTTAGGTTTAGGTTAGGGATGTATATATAGGTGTAGGAAGTTATTTAGGACCATTAGATTAACCCTGAATCATGAGAACCATTCAAATACAAAATCTGCATTTGAGCGAATCGGCCCACGGGATGACAGCCAAACACCCTGGATTAACCCCTAGTCGACCCAGCGGAGCTCGGGTCGACCTCAAAAATGGGCCGGTTCGGTTATTCCCCCTCCCAATTTGTTGTTTTGAACCTTTTTTGCATGTTTATTTTTTTAATTTTTATATATATCTATATATATTTCTCTCATATGCATATAAACTTCAAGGCTTAATAACTTCTTCATAATTAACCATTTTTTTTATATATTCTCAGAAAATACGGGGTGTTACAGTTACATTTCTGTTGATTAGAATTAGATTGAACAAATTTATTATTTTGTTCATTTTATGGTTAAATTTAACTTTTCTATTAATTTTGAATTAGACTAAACAAAATTATCATTTTGTTTGTTGTACTATTAGAATTGAAACAAAAATTCATATTTTTGTTATAGAACAGAATTTACATTTTATGTAAATATGAAATTAAGAAGAAAAAGATGAAAAAATGTTTTACATTTTATGTGAATCTGACATTAAAAACAGAATTTACATTTCATATAAATATGACATTAGAAATAAAATTTACATTCTTATGTAAAAAGTGATATTAAAACTGGAACTTACATTTTCATTGTAAAAGGTGACATTAAAGAAAGATAATTGAATCAAAAATAGTATTTTTGTCAAAGAATGAAAATTGAATCAAAAATAGCATTTTGTCAAAAGAATGTGTTGTGAAATAAAATAACATTTTTTTTATATAAATGTTACAATAGGAATAAAAAAATATCATTTTCATAAAATGTGGTATTATAAATGAAATAACATCTTTTGTCAAAACATGATTTTTGAAATGAAAAAACATTTTCTAATGAATGCTATCTTGAAATAAAATAATATTTTCTTATAAATGTTATAGTGGAATAAAACAACATTTTTATTTGAAATGTGTTATGCAAAAATAAAAATGACATTTCAATTAGAAATATAGTTATTGAGATAAAACCCAAAATTTTGGCACTTTGAAAAGAATGAGGTAATTCATTCGTTTTTATCACTTTGAAAAAAAAAGAATGAGTTAAAACCATTCATTTTGACACATTGAAAAGAGTTAGACCAAAATGAACATTTTTGTATATTAAAAGTGAATTAGACAAAAAAATTATTTTATTTTTGTATATTAAAAGTGAACGAGACAAAAAAAAATTGTATATTGAAAGTGAATTAGACAAAAGGGACATCTTTGTATATTAAATATGAACTAGACAAAATGGACATTTCTGGTACAGTAGAAAGAATTAGACGAAATTAGACATTTTTGTACATAAAAGGATTAAACAAATATATATACTTTATATAGTAAAAGAGTTAAAATTAAAGACTATTTTTTTTATTGCCATTTTGAATCAAATGTTTGAATTGATGAAAATAGAATAAAAACACCTTTTTATTTGAAATATGCTTTGCAAATCAAAAGATCATTTTTGAATAGAAATTGATTATAGAAAATAACATCTTTGCCCATTATAATAAAAAGATTATTATAAGAAGGTTATAAATACAAATGTTCATATATGTTAAAATAAATAGAATGAGGCAAAATGTTCAATGTTGTCATATTTAGAAGAATTAAACAAAATTGACATTTTTTGTTTACATTAAAAGTTTATAAACAAAATTCACATTTTTGTTTACATTAAAAGTTTATAAACAAAATTGACATTTTTGTTTACATTAAGAGTTTATAAGCAAAATTTACATTTTGTTTGCAATAAAAGCTTATAAACAGAATTCACATTTTGGTTTGTATTAAAAGTTTATAAGCAAAATATACATTTTTGTTAATTAGATTATTAAGGACAAAATAACATTTTTTGTTATGAAATGTTACACTAGACATAAAATAACATTTTTGTTATAAAATGTTTATTGGATTAAAATCTGTTACTTTTGAAATGAATTAAAAATTTATATTTGTATACATTTTAAAGGAATGAGTTAAGAATGTATATTTTTTTACATTAAAAAGAATGAGTTAGAAATGAACACTTTTGTTTACATAAAAGGAATTAAAGAATTTACATTTTTCAATGTAAACGAAAGATTAAATAGAAATTTACATTTTCTATGTAATTAAAGAATAAAGTTAAAGAATTACATTTTTATGTAAATTAGAATAAAAGATAACATTTTCATTCTCATTTTATATTTAGTAAAAAGATTAGAATTAAAGTTATATTTTTTCAACTTAGATGTAAATAGAAGCATAGATTCTAAAGCTACATTTTTATTGCCATTATATATGCAATACAAAGAATAGATGTAAATGTCACATTTTTATTGTTAAAATAGAGACAAATAAAAGAATAGAATAGATTTTAAAATTTACATTTTTTTATGTAATTAAAGAATGACAGGAAAAATTACATTTTTCAATGTCATAAGAGGATGTAATAAAACACTACATTTTTCATGTAATAAAAGATGAAATAAAATAAGTAGGATTGAAATCATGGATTTATGGCCATTTAATTTCAACAACAAGTGTGAACATTAGAAAATACATTTTCAATGTAAAATAGTTTCATTTCGAAGAATTAATCATTTAAATATGATGTTAGAGATGGTTTGAAATATATGGTTTTGTATAGAAGTATTCGATGTACAAAAGATAAATGTTGTGTATTCAAAATTGAATATTACACTCCCATTTACAAGTTACCTGACTTGTTTATGTGATTGGGACGATAATTTTCACACATCGCCCAAGTGCACAAACGAATTATTATTTGCTTGATGGATGAAACCCCACACGGGTATTGGGATGATATTTGATACACACCAATCCCAATATTTAGTTATCTGTCAATCGATGGATTGATAGTCTGTGATGAGCGTCGGTCATCTACTTTAATGCTCACACAGTTATAAATTCCACTTTGGTCGTCATTTGGATGTTTGATAGTTATATATCATGATTGTTGATTTCATACAAAATATGGTTGTTGTTTGAGTCACATTCCAATAAGAATATTTTAGAAAAAGAATATATTTTGGAAAAATTATATTTTTATTGAAATGAACTAGTTATCAACTAGAATTAATCATTAAATTTACATTTAATGAAGTTTTCCAATTTATAATATTTAATTGGAAACTAAATTGAATAAATTGGATTTTGGGTTTGTCGTGAATAGTTTCTTAAATAACACTGTTCTTAAACCCCATATGAAAAGAATAATCTTTTGATTTAGATTATTAAAGTTTTCAATTTTATTTAGTAATTGAAATAAGATGAATCGTGAGTTGGGTTTATTGTGAACCATGTTTTTAAGTGACATGTGTTCTTTAACCCAACTGACAGTGAAAATATGATTTGGAATATATAAATCTTTTATTAAGATTTAAATAGAAAATTTCCAAAAGTAAAGTTTTCCAATTTAATATATTAAATTGGAATTGAATAGAATTCGAATTAATTATAACCGAGATAAGCATCTGTAAAAGAAGACCGATACTACATATGGAATTTAAGAGGCCTTGCCGTTATTCCATTTATATTATTGGTTGGATACAGAAATTTATAACGATTATATATTGATTTGATTTATGTGAAGATTCCATATTTTATGGAAGACGATTTTGGGGTTACCGTGAACTATGCTTTAAAGGACATTAGTTCTTTAACCCAGTTAAGAATAAGATTTATTTCTTAAAACTAAAGAATCATTGAATAATGATATTTATTTTTAAAACCAAATTGGGGGTTTAATAAATCTTTAAGATTTAAGAATAAATTTGAAGAACTTATCTTTGATAGGATAATGTGAGTATTTTATTCAAAAGGATATTCTGAATTGGAATGAGACGTTGGATGTGTTTTTTATATTAATTGATTTTTTTAATTATAAAAATACGTGAGTTAGTCGGAAAGACCGGGTTTAACCCATTCCGAATAATTTCTACGACGATGAAGAGTCGAAGATGAAGATGGTGGTTGAAGACCGACGATCTTCACATCGAATGGATGTGTTGCTACAGAGACCCTAAAGGAAGTAGCTACCTTGAAGGGCCTTCAGTGGTGACCGTCCGGACTATTGTCGATTGTTCGGATTTGGTTTTCGCTCAGACCCAGAGCATAAGCTAGTAAATGGATGCGTGTCTGACATTGGATTTCGTTCCATGTGAATTAAATCGATTTTTGTTAATGTATGTCTGTTTGGTGGTGGAGGATTTATTCTCTACTTAACACCCTGGTATATATTAATAGTGATTGATCTCATGGCGTGAATTGTCAATGTGGCACGCCAAGATGCGATTGATCAAGGCTTTTGTTGAAAAGCGGGGCCTTGTGGGATGATCAAAGCATAGCTTATTACGGCATAGCTTTGTGTATATCGTGACTTCGCGAGCCTCACACCCCGGTATGAGTCAAAAACGGGATATGGACTGTAGGGAGTGCACACGTTTCTTTCTATCTAGTGGTAGTGTCAGTGCTTTAACACGACCTGGCATTTTACTTATGTGGATGATGGATTTTGAGGCGCCTCGGATTTTTATAGGCCGTTAGTGGTCATACTATAGGTTCAAAGGAACCGGGAAACGTGTGTTCAGGCATAACCAATCCACTGCCGGTAGGCGGGGATCGGCCCTACCGCATCCAAGGGTTCACTGCGGGGGATCCTGAGGCATTTGCTAGAGTGTCTCGAATCGGAGAGGAGCTTGCCCCTAACCTCGACTCATGATGGAAAATCCAATTTCCAATACGACCTTGCGGTTTTGATTGTAGAACTAGTATGGCGACATAGTAGGATGGGGTACTATGCCGTCTATGATTAATACATTATGATTGAAATTGTATTTGAAATATGTATACTCATGGATATACACACTAGTATTAAATCTGCTTTATCGTATCAAGCATCTTTTGACCATTATAAGGTAAAACCCTATCCTCCGGTTTGCGTTGCATTGTGTGATGGGACTTGGGTCTTATAATGGTTTCATTTTTCTAAAAAGCATTGCGTTGTGTAACGTTTTACCTTATTTTTTGCACTGGCAATCCAATGGAGTAAACCCGTTCCGTGTTAGCGGCGTGGTCCTGTGAATAGCCTTATTATTAGATCGTTAAGTTAAGATTTCTCATACCAGTCCCATGACTGACCTGTAGTTTGTTTCGCTGGCAAACCCGGGTGCCCTTATTTTCCACACGGGCAGTCGAGTAGCTTTTTGCAGATATATTTACAGGATCCTGGTTTACAGCTGAAGCGGTATTCGGAAAGCTCTGTATCCTTGTATTTCTTCCAGTTGTATATTTGTATTATTTTCCGCTGCTATTTAAATATAATTTAAATCTATGATATTATTGTATTCCTATTCTGTAATAAGTATTCATACTCTGTTATATTCTTGTACTCTGATGTAATGGTTGTAATCAGCAATAAAATATTCTTCATTTTATGTTTTGATGTGTGTTGTTCTTAAAGCAATCCAGCTTTCCTTTACTGGGAAGTTTGGGTCGTCACATGTGGTATCAGAGCTTTGGTTTACAGAGCTCGAGAACAAGACACATTAGCACTGAACGAAAGAATTCATCAGAGACTGGATTAGTAATATCCAATGAGAATGACTCGTTAGAGATGGGATCAGTAGTATCCTAGAACGAGTGTGAATAGTATTATTCTCTTTAAAAATAAAAATGGAAAGAAATTTAGTTTTGAAAATTTTGTCTTAATATACGTATTTGAGTATATTATATTTTTAATGTGGACAATCGAGTATATAAGGATTTCGAATATACGAGTAATTAACGGATATTCGAATTTTTAATATACTAGATAGATATAGAATCACACTCTAGTCGCCCGGAGATAATTCTGATCATCGGTGCACCATCACCAGTATTTATGTCCGAGTTTCGAAAGTGGGATTTCTATATATTTCCATTGACTGGTATGAGAAGCAAATCCTAGTTAGGACACATTGCTGTGATTTGCACTAAAAATATGATTTTTGATTTTATATATAAAAGTTATATATATATTTAAAAAGTTAATCACCTAATTGATTGCTGGTTGTGATGTTTGATAATTAGTTTCACTAGTTAAAATATTAGAGCGATAATTAATCGAAACCAATAATAAAATTTTAGGTTGAGATAGTTAAATTAAATAACTCTTAGCTACGTTCCTTTTCGAGGACGAAAAGATTTTAAGTTGGGGCGATTGTAACGACCCGGAATTTTGGGGCCAATTTAATATTTTTATTTTAGAAATTTTAGTGGACTTTAATATTTAAAATAATCTATTTTAAATAAGAACGACTAAAAATTTATTTTAAAACGAATAAATTCAATTTAATTATAAAAGGAGTTTAAAACAGCACTGCAGTTTAAAAATTTGAATTTGAACTTTGACTGACTGCACAGGATTCAAAATTAATCAGAATTGAACGAAACAAGAAATATTTAAATCTGTTTAATCATATCTTTCCAACGAATCTGAAAAACTAAAATTTCGTTTTAAAAATCAAAAGTTATCGCCAGTTCAAAATTTAGGAAAGTCGCTATAGAATTTATATATATTTTAATTAAATATATTGGCCTTGAAAATAACCATTTTTCAAACGACCTCGGTTTTCGTCGAAACCGCTTTTGTTGGAACCAGAATGTCAAATTATTGCTAAGTTTAATTTTTCATAATTTTTCGAACTAATATGTGAGCGTGGTAAAAGAAAATGTGTTTTGACTATTTCAGTCAAATTTAATCGACTTGAAAATAGCCATTTTTCAAACGGTCTCAGAATTCAACGAAATTAATCTCGTTAGAACCGTATCGTCAAACATAACTAGAAATAATTTTTCTGGAATTTTTAGAGGTAGTATGTAACCCCGGTAATTTAAAATGTACGTTTGAATTTAATAATTAAAAGATTTATAATTTAATTTAAAGAAAAACATATCGTAACAGCCGAACTGGGTTACGAAACATGTTCCATTGTGTCCGGGACGGGGGTTTTTAGCTCGGGGCGACACTCGTTTGGTTTGATTTGAAGTTAAGAGTGATATATGAATTGAATTCAAATAAAATAAAATAAAATAAAATAAATAGAAATACGCCTATAAATACTGTTGAAATACAGCCCCAATACGCTAAACCTTAATACCCTTTCCACAACCGTCGTATGCCTTATTTTAATGTCTACTATCCTCCCAACTTCGATCCTTATAATCTTTCAATCCACTTTAAATTCAAATCCAATTCTAAAGGGAATATTGTCAAGATTTCTACCGGCTTTCTATCTGTACGGTTGGATCCACCCTAGTGGCACAAATTTCGAGGTTCGACCCCGAGAACCGCCGCCACATCAAGTGGGTTTTCCCCCTCCAGTGGCCACCGAACTCCCCGCCGTTCAGGGGGGTGGCGCGCCCCTCGAAGTGCTCCGTCGTGGTAAAGGCCGATTTCCCTCCCCGTGCCTTGAAGTTCGTGAAAATTCAAACCCTAAGGATCAAACAAACATGAAACTATCGGCCTGTGTATTGAAGGAGGAGATGGTATATTATTTAATTAATTAATTTGTTTATTTTCTTTAAGATATGGTCAACTTTCATAAAATCATATCTCGTTCATACAGAAATGAAATCGAATGATTTCAGTTGCGTTAAGATCGTATCAGAGAATACTACGCTATGGAAAGGACTAGAACTGAAACAGAGCATTTGGGAATTTCAGGAAATTTCAAACCTGAACTGTTCTGAATTAAAACCATTGGTGAGAAATCTATTTTATTTCTTTCCTTTATAATTGAAAATAAATTCTGAAGTTATTGTTAAAAGTTTGCAGTTGATTCACACTGTTATTATTCTGTGTTAATTGTAAATACACATCTGTTTGTTTGATTTAGATTGTGGCGATAGAATTGTTACATTTCTGTTGATTAGAATTAGATTGAAAAAATTTATTATTTTGTTCATTTTATGGTTAAATTTAACTTTTCTGTTAATTTCGAATTAGACTAAACAAAATTATCATTTTGTTTGTTGTACTATTAGAATTAAAACAAAAATTCATATTTTTGTTAGAGAATAGAATTTACATTTTATGTAAATATGAAATTAAGAAGAAAAAGAAGAAAAAAGATTTACATTCTATGTGAATATGACATTAAAAACAGAATTTACATTTCATGTAAATATGACATTAGAAATAAAATTTACATTCTTATGTAAAAAGTGATATTAAAACTGGAACTTACATTTTCATTGTAAAAGGTGACATTAAAGAAAGATAATTGAATCAAAAATAGAATTTTTGCCAAAGAATGAAAATTGAATCAAAAATAGCATTTTGTCAAAAGAATGTGCTGTGAAATAAAATAACATTTTTTTTATATAAATGTTACAATAGGAATAAAAAAAAATATCATTTTCATAAAATGTGGTATTATAAATGAAATAACATCTTTTGTCAAAACATGATTTTTGAAACGAAATAACATTTTCTAATGAATGCTATCTTGAAATAAAATAACATTTTCTTGTAAATGTTTCAGTGGAATAAAACAACATTTTTATTTGAAATGTTTTACGCAAAAATAAAAATGACATTTCGATTAGAAATATAGTTATTGAGATAAAACCCAAAATTTTGGCACTTTGAAAAGAATGAGGTAATTCATTCATTTTTATCACTTTGAAAAAAAAGAGTGAGTTAAAACCATTCATTTTGACACATTGAAAAGAGTTAGACCAAAATGAACATTTTTGTATATTAAAAGTGAATTAGACAAAATTTTCAATTTTTTTTGCATATTAAAAGTGAATGAGACAAAAAAAAATTGTATATTAAAAGTGAATTAGACAAAAGGGACATCTTTGTATATTAAATATGAAGTAGACAAAATGGACATTTCTGGTACAGTAGAAAGAATTAGACGAAATTAGACATTTTTGTACATAAAAGGATTAAACAAAAATATATACTTTATATAGTAAAAGATTTGAAATTAAAGACTATTTTTTTATTGCCATTTTGAATCAAATGTTAGAATTGATGAAAATAGAATAAAAACACCTTTTTATTTGAAATATGCTTTGCAAATCAAAACATCATTTTTGAATAGAAATTGATTATAGAAAATAACATCTTTGCCCATTATAATAAAAAGATTATTATAAGAAGGTTATAAATACAAGTGTTCATATATGTTAAAATAAATAGAATGAGGCAAAATGTTAAATGTTGTCATATTTAGAAGAATTAAACAAAATTGACATTTTTTGTTTACATTAAAAGTTTATAAACAAAATTCACATTTTTGTTTACATTAAAAGTTTATAAACAAAATTGACATTTTTGTTTACATTAAGAGTTTATTAGCAAAATTTACATTTTGTTTGCAATAAAAGCTTATAAACAGAATTCACATTTTGGTTTGTATTAAAAGTTTATAAGAAAAATATACATTTTTGTTAATTAGATTATTAAGGACAAAATAACATTTTTTGTTATGAAATGTTACACTAGACATAAAATAACATTTTTGTTATAAAATGTTTATTGGATTAAAATCTGTTACTTTTGAAATGAATTAAAAATGTGTATTTGTATACATTTTAAAGGAATGAGTTAAGAATGTATATTTTTATACATTAAAAAGAGTGAGTTAGAAATGAACACTTTTGTTTACATAAAAGGAATTAAAGAATTTACATTTTTCAATGTAAACAAAAGATTAAATAGAAATTTACATTTTCTATGTAATTAAAGAATAAAGTTAAAAAATTACATTTTTATGTAAATTAGAATAAAGATGACATTTTCATTCTCATTTTATATTCAGTAAAAAGATTAGAATTAAAGTTATATTTTTTCATTTTAGACGTAAATAGAAGCATAGATTCTAAAGCAACATTTTTATTGCCATTATATATGCAATAAAAAGAATAGATGTAAATGTCACATTTTTATTGTTAAAATAGAGACAAATTAAAGAATAGAATAAATAGAATAGATTTTAAAATTTACATTTTTTTTATGTAATTAAAGAATGACAGGAAAAATTACATTTTTCAATGTCATAAGAGGATGTAATAAAACACTACATTTTTCATGTAATAAAAGATGAAAAATATGTAGTATTGAAATCATGGATTTATGGCCATTTGATTTCAACAACAAGAGTGAACATTAGAAAATACATTTTCAATGTAAAATAGTTTCATTTGGAAGAATTAATCATTTAAATATGATGTTAGAGATGGTTTGAAATATATGGTTGTTGTACAGAAGTATCCGATGTACTAAAGATAAATGTTGTGTATTCAAAATTGAATATTACACTCCCATTTACAAGTTACCTGACTTGTTTATGTGATTGGGACGATAATTTTCACACATCACCCAAGTGCACAAATGAATTATTATTTGCTTGATGGATGAAACCCCACACGGGTATTGGGATGATATTGGATACACACTAATCCCAATATTTAGTTATCTGTCAATCGATGGATTGACAGTCTGTGATGAGCGTCAGTCATCTACTTTAATGCTCACACAGTTATAAATTCCACTTTGGTCGTTATTTGGATGTTTGATAGTTATTTATCATGATTGTTGGTTTCATACAAAATATGGTTGTTGTTTGAGTCACATTCCAATAAGAATATTTTAGAAAAAGAATATTTTTATTGAAATGAACCATTTATCAACTAGATTTAATCATTAAATTTACATTTAATGAAGTTTTCCAATTTATAATATTTAATTGGAAATTAAATTGAATAAATTGGATTTTGGGTTTGTCGTGAATTGTGTCTTAAATAACACTATTTTTAAACCCCATATGAAAAGAATAATATTTTAATTTAGGTTATTAAAGTTTTCGATTTTATTTAGTAATTGAAATAAGATGAATCGTGAGTTGGGTTTATTGTGAACCATGTTTTTAAGTGATATGTGTTCTTTAACCCAACTGACAGTGAAAATATGATTTGGAATATATAAATCTTTTATTAAGATTTAAATAGAAAATTTCCAAAAGTAAAGTTTTCCAATTTAATATATTAAATTGGAATTGAATAGAATTCGAATTAATTATAACCGAGATAAGCTTATGTAAAAGAAGACCGATACTACATATGGAATTTAAGAGGCCTTGCTGTTATTCCATTTATATTATTTGTTGGATACAGAAATTTATAATGATTATATATTGATTTGATTCCTGTGAAGATTCCATATTTTATGGAAGACGATTTTGGGTTTACCATGAACTATGTTTTAAAGGATATTAGTTCTTTAACCCAGTTAAGAATAAGATTAATTTCTTAAATCTAAAGAATCATTGAATAATGATTTTTGTTTTTAAAACCAAATTGGGGGTTTAATAAATCTTTAAGATTTAAGAATAAATTTGAAGAACTTATCTTTGATAGGATAATGTGAGTATTTTATTCAAAAGGATATTATGGATTAGAATGAGATGTTGGATGTGTTTTTTTTATAGTAATTGATTTTTTTAATTATAAAAATACGTGAGTTATTCGGAAAGACCGGGTTTAACCCATTCTGAATAATTTCTACGACGATGAAGAGTCGAAGATGAAGACGGTGGTTGAAGACCGACGATCTTCACATCGAATGGATGTGTTGCTACAGAGACCCTGATGGGAGTAGCTACCTTGAAGGGGCTTCAGTGGTGACCGTCCGGACTATTGTTGATTGTTCAGATTTGGTTTTCGCTTAGATCCAGGGCATAAGCTAGTAAATGGATGCGTGTCTGACATTGGATTTCGTTCCATGTGAATTAAACCAATTTCTGTTAATGTATGTTTGATTGGTGGTGGAGGATTTATTCTCTACTTAACACCCTGGTATATATTAATAGTGATTGATCTCATGGCGTGAATTGTCAATGTGGCACGCCAAAATGCGATCGATCAAGGCTTTTGTTGAAAAGAACGGCCTTGTGGAATGATCAAAGCATAGCTTATTACGGCCTAGCTTTGTGTATATCGTGACTTCGCGAGCCTCACATCCCGGTATGAGTCAAAAACGGGATATGTACCGTAGGGAGTGCACACGTTTCTTTCTAGCTAGTGGTAGTGTTAGTGCTTTAACACGGCCTAGCATTTTACTTATGTGGATGATGGATTTTGAGGCGCCTCGGATTTTTATAGGCCGTTAGTGGTCATACTATAGATTCAAAGGAACCGGGAAACGTGTGTTCAGGCATAACCAATCCACTACCGATAGGCGGGGACCGGCCCTACCGCATCCAAGGGTTCACTGCGGGGGATCCTGAGGCATTTGCTAGAGTGTCTCGAATCGGAGAGGAGCTTACCCCTAGCCTCGACTCATGATGGAAAATCAGATTTCCAATACGACCTTGCGATTTTGATTGTAGAACTAGTATGGCGACATAGTAGGGTGGGGTACTATGCCGTCTATGATTAATACATTATGATTGAAATTGTTTTTGAAATATATATACTCATAGATATACACACTAGTATTAAATCTGTTTTATCGTATCAAGCATCTTTTGACAAATATAAGGTAAAACCCTATCCTCCGGTTTGCGTTGCATTGTGTGATGGGACTTGGGTCTTATAATGGTTTCATTTTTCTAAAAAGCATTGAGTTGTTTAATGTTTTACCTTATTTTATGCATTGGCAATCCAATGGAGTAAACCCGTTCCGCGTTAGCGGCGTGGTCCTGTGAATAGCCTTATTACTAGATAGTTAAGTTAAGATTTCTCATATTAGTCCCATGACTGACCTGTAGTTTGTTTCACTGGCAAACTCGGGTGCCCTTATTTTCCACACAGGCAGTCGAGTAGCTTTTTGCAGATATATTTACAGGATCTTGGTTTATAGCTGAAGCGGTATTCGGAAAGCTCTGTATCCGTGTATTTCTTCCAGTTGTATATTTGTATTATTTTCTGCTGCTATTTAAATGTAATTTAAATCTCTGATATTATTGTATTCCTATTCTGTAATAAGTATTCATACTCTGTTATATTCTTGTACTCTTATGTAATGGTTGTAGTCAGCAATAAAATATTCTTCAGTTTATGTTCTGATGTGTGTTGTTCTCAAAGCAATCCAGCTTTCCTTTACTGGGAAGTTTGGGTCTTCACAGACGCCAACTCTAACTAGAAAGAAATGCATGTCCCCCCTGAGGTCCTTCTCCCGTTTCTGGTTCACAACCGGGGTGTGAGGCTCGCGAATCAACGCTACACAAAGCTATGCTACACAGGTTGTGCTTTGATCATCAACCACAAGACTCTGCTTTTCAACAAATGCCTTGATCATTTGCATCTTAGCATGGACACAGGCAAACCACTCCATGCAACCGTTAACCATCAATCACACAGAATGATATCCAATGTCAGACACATAGTACAATTACAAGTCCGTTCTGGGTCTGAACGAAACCGGAGGCACCTAGTACCCCGCATATCCATCGATCACCAAGTACGTCTGGACGACCACCAACTGATTCCCTCCTCTTGGGTGTACGGCCCAATCAAGATCATCAGTAATTATCCAAATGACGTGAAGACCTCAGGTCTTCAACCACCGTCTTCATCTTCGACTCATCGTCGAATCAGTTATTCAGAATGGGATAAACCCGGTCTTTCTGAATAACTCGCGTATATAGTAAATAAGTGTTACACAAACACAACATACGCCTCATTCCAATTCATCAGTCACTAACCGTAAATTAGCAAGAGAATAATTCCCCAAATATTAACCCCAAAGGCCGAAACCAACATCAGATCAATACCCAGGAAGTCGTTCTACTTAGCTAACCTACAGTTAGTTTCTAAATTTCACATTCTTAGGGAAAGGTTCCCATTAATTTTATCAAAGATAAATTCTTTTAAATTTAATTTTTAATCTTCCTTTGAATATCACTTCAAACTAGTCTGGATTATCGAATCACACCGAAGTAATCATTTATCTTAATTTCCCAATCCCAACCTATTCATCCTATGAAGTAAAACTGGTAATACTTCTTATATAACACCACGATGTTATCGGTAAATTCAATTACCATTTCACGTTCAAATCTAATTAAAGATTTAACTATCGCCTGGAGCATAACTGGTTATACTCCTTTCTCGATCATTTCAATCTAATTAAAGATTCATTAAAACTCCACTTAGTTTTAATCTTTAACTGGGTTAAAGAATCAATGTCATTTAAAACACGGTTCACGATAAACCCAAAATCACATTCCATTCTATCAGCTTTTAACCTTAAAATAGCTAGTGAGCAATTCCCTAAGTATTAACCCCGACGGCCGAAACCAACATCAGATCAATACCCAGGAAACCATTCAACTTAACTAATCTCCTGTTAGTTTCTGATTTTCTTAACTCCGTTGGGTCTAAGAACAGTATTATTGAAGATACCGTTCACGACAACCCAAAATCATGTTTGATTAATTATCGGGTTAAAGAACAAGTGTTATTTAAAACACTGTTCACGATAAATCCAAAAATCAATACCAATTCAATTCCAATTAAATACTATTTAATTGGGACACTTCATTAAATCTAAATAAAAAGATTTAATATTTTTTTCAACTGGGCATAAGAACAGTGTTAATGAAGACACCATTCACGACAAACCCAAATCACATTTGATATTAAATACAAGGCTCTGAATAGAAAATATATCGTCTTATATTCAATATCAAATTCTACGACCAACAAATATCGTATTGGAAATAATGATATAAATATATCTTTCAAATTCCCATAACAATATCTGTATCATTGCGAAATCCAACATCGAAATTTTCCAAAGACAATTTCGATTAAAATCCATTCCAATTCAATTATTGGAAATTCTGGTTAACTTTGAAACCATTTCAAATCCACTTTATTTATTTTAAAAATAAATAGAATTATAATTCTAGTTCAAAATTAGTTCATTTCGATAAAAATCTATTTTTATCCTTTCAAATATGGAGTTTTTCATCCCAGTTCTTCACAAATCATTTCTTATGAATTTACACAAATTATTACTATTTTTAATAATTTTATCAAGGCCCGTACAGTCGATTTCCATCAACGGCGATCGAACTGCACTTACAGCGACCTTTTCCAAATTTGATTTAGACATAATTCCAAATCCAATCGTTAGATTTCAAATCTCTAACATTCGTTAGAAAGCTCTTTTCGATACAAACCCAATGGTTCTGGTTTTAGGAGAATGCGACGGTCGGATCTCTCGTAATATCCATTCGAAGTCAATGGTCGAAATTCGCGAACTGCCGCGGCGCGGCGTGTTCTATTCAGGCCATTATATATATAATAAATATATTATATATATTTCGTCTATTTCCTTTTAAAACGTATTTTATAAATTATTTTAAATTCGTTTTCAAAACGATTTCAACTTCCTTTTCAAATTCAATTCAAAATTGAATGTTTCCTTACAAATTCGATTTAAATTCATTTCAAATTGATTTCAATTCAAATCGATTTTTAATTCAATTTCAGTTCGTTTTCAATTCAATTTGAATTTCAAATTAATTCAATTCGAATTCATTTCTGTTCGATTTCAATTCGATTTCATTTCTATTCAATTTCAATTCGAATTCAATTCTATTCAATTTCAATTTGAATTTAATTCTATTCAATTTCAATTCGAATTCATTTCTATTCAATTTCAATTCGAATTCAATTCTATTCAATTTCAATTCGAATTCATTTCTATTGAATTTCAATTCGAATTCAATTCTATTCAATTTCAATTCGAATTCATTTCTAAATATTCGATTTTGAAATCACTTTCAATATTCATTATGAAATCGACAAAATTCCCGTTCATGTTAAAATGGCATGTAACCACTTAACACGGCTTCGCATTTCTATTTTTAAATATTCTATTTCAAATATTTCTTTTTCAAATATTTCTATTCAAATATTTCTTTTTCAAATATTTCTATTCAAATATTCTATTCAAATATTCTATTTCAAATATTCTATTCAAATATTTCTTTTCAAAACTAGAATGTGGCCCAACCAATTACCATAGATTTTATTTCTATGGATTTCTATACAACGCATGAATATATCAACAATGAAAAATAATCAACCATCATCCAAAGTGCATTCTACACTGTATAAGCATCAAATATAAATATTTAACGCTTATAACAGTCTGTCAATCAATCGATCGACATACAACTAATTATTGGGATTAGTGTATGTCATATATCATCCCAATACCCATGTGGGGTTTCAAACAATCAAACACAGATTTTATTTGTGTAGTTCGGCGATGTGTAAAATTTATCGTCCCAATCAATATCAGTCAAATGTGTGTATGTAAACAAATCGTCCGACTTGTTTATATTTATTTCATTTTAAATACACGTTAAAAATTCTATTTTCAACAATAAAATATTTTTAACTATATAAATATTTCATTTCATTTCACATCACATCATACAATCAACTACACATCAAAATCAAACAAACAAGCATACAAGCCGTCCATGGTCTATGGACGACGGGTGTCGGGTGCTACTAAACACCGTCTGCATCCTAGTATATATTTCAACTAGAAATAAATTAAAAGTGAGAAGTTCTCACCGAGGGTTCCACTCCGTCGTTCTTTACTTTTGAACTGCTGAACCGTCTGGATTCATTTGAAGTTCTAATGCAGTCCTTGTCCCGCAGTTCATAATAAAAATTATATTTTTATCACTTCATTTCGATAAATAAAAATCATATTTTTATATCTCGACTTCTAATACTGTAAAGATTATATTTTTATATCCTCTACATAAAAAAAAATATATTTTTATTCCTTCTACAAACCCTATGTTTATACTGCTAACATCGTATATAAAGATCGAATTTTTATTTCATTTCATAAACAATAAAAATCGAATTTTTCTTATCTAAAATATTTATAAAAATCCATACTTCTCTTGTTTTATTACATATATATAAAACTGATTTTATATGTATATACTGAACCCATTAGATCTAATAAAAATAAGTAAAAACTCACCCTATTGCCAAAAATCGAATCATCGGCGGAAAGGGGCGCTTGCGCCAGAGCCAATGGTGGCGAGGGGCAGATCTTAACGCGGCAGGTGGTAGTGGCGCCCACAACGGTGGCGCTGGGCATAAGAGGGTGGCGGGTTTCATTAAGAAGGGGGCAGAAAGAAGAGGGAGGCGCAGAGGGAAGGGGGGGTCCGGCGGTGGGATGATGGCTGGCGGAGGGTGCGGCAGTGGGAGGCCAATGAGGAGCGGCGGACGAGGTCCGAGGGAGGGGCGCGATTAATTTTTTTTTCTAAACCTAATCTGGAAAGTGTCGGGGCAGAGAGGAGAAAAAAGGGGGGTTAAGTGTTTTATAATTTAATTAATATTATATTTAATTCTTCAATAGTTGACTTTTTTATTGACCTCCAAACGAGACCCACCGACTGTCGCCCTTAGGGTAATACCCACATTCCAAACACAATGGGATATGTATCGTAAGCTGATTCGATTGTTTCGATCAGTTTCCGTCAAAATCAAAATATAAATCTATATATTGAATTTGAACGCGCATTTCAATTTACCGGGGCCACATACGGACTCTAAAAATTCCCGAAAAACATTTTCTAGCTTCTTATTAACGATACGGTCCTAACAAAACTAATTTCGTCAAATTCTGAGATCGTTTGAACAATGGCCATTTTCCAGTCGATTAAAATCAACTAAGACTGGTCAAATGCGTTTTCCTTTGCCATGCTCACATATTGAATCAGAAAATTACGAATTTTGAAACCTAGCGATAACTTGACATCCCGGATCCAACAAAAGTGGTTTCGTCGAAAACCGAGGTCTTTTGGAATTCCATAGCGACTATTCTGATTTTTCAACTGGGCGTATCTTTTGATTCCCACTATGAAATTTTTATTTTTGGGATTCATTGGAAAGATATTCTCAAATATATTCTATTACTTTCGGTTTCACTAAAATCTGGTTTATTTTGCACCCGGTACGTTCGTTTGAAATTTGAAATCGAGTTATCGAACTTCCACGTCATTTTCAATTCCTTTTATAATTATAAATAAATATTTATATTCTAACGACGACGTATATAAATATATACGTTCAAATTCTATTCAAAATGAATTTCTCGTCATTATTATTTAAAATAATTCATTTTAAATAATCAATATTCACTAAAATTGCCAAAATAAAAATTTTAAATTTGCTCAGATTTCCAGGTTGGTACAAGGATGCTCTTCGATTTGGTAAATGGAACTCTCGAATCATTGAGGAATTTTATTTAGAGGATAAGGATTTATTGGAGGAAGAAGGAAAATATAATATAAAGCCCAATGAGAGTAAAACATATAGATGAGTAAGAAAAGAAAGTCTTTAAATTGATGAATTAAATTTGGCATAGATTATGTAGCCAATAAATGCAAAAATGAATTCAAAAAAAAAAAAAGGTTTCATTGTTTCCTAATGCGCTAAAGAATATGGCAACCTTTATTTAAACTTAAATTTATTACCTTGTTTTCATAAGTATTGAATCACTAAGCATTTATTTATTTATATTTATATATATAAATATCAATCCTATTACTATCACCAAAAAGTGTCATTTATGATGTAAATCTATTTGTATCAAAAAGTAAGTACAAACTCAAAATATATATATGTGTATATATATATTGCACATGGTTAATATGCAATTTTTCTCTCATATTGAAATAGAAACAAGTAATTTTTGAATAACAAAAGTTAACTTCATATACATAACATATGCGCACATTTAAAAGGTAATAACTCACTATTATATGATTATAATTGTTGACTGCTTTCAAATTATCATGGACAAACCGATTACTTAAATAGATGGAATAAATTGCATTATCTCCATGATGTTAGCAAAATAGGTATGTTCGATTTCAAATAAATCTGACAGGTTGAACATGATTTGCTCTAAAAAAAATAAAAAATTAAAGTAGCATGATTTGCTCAAATATTTTTAGTATACTATAATCCTGGAATAATTTCTACCATATCCATTAATAAAAATTCCACTTAAAATAGTCAAACTGATAACATTGGCATTATCAGTAATATAAAATAGGTTTTAATGTAGATATCCTTATGTTATTATTATTATTATTTTACATTTATGATTAGGATACCTATAACTGTATAAATTTATAAAATTAGAATGAAATATTTTTGAAACCTCAGAAGAAACATTAGTACATTCCAAGCGTCAATTATGCATCACCAAACATGTAAACAAAAACACCAATAAAATTCGGACATGTGCTTTATATAAAAATAATAATTTTTTTTCGTTATTATTTAAAATAAACCATTAAATATTAAAAATCCATTAAAATTCTAAAATAAAATTTTTAAATTAGCCCCGAAATTCCGGGTTGTTACAGGAAACCTTTTCATGGATTAGAGACGTTTGTTGAAGCTCGAAATTGGCTTAAGAAGGTGGAAGATCTATTTGGTATTTTCGAAGTAGAAAATGGAAGGAAGGTCCAATTGGCTGCTTGGTTAATGAAAGACGAAGCCTCGTTTTTGTCAGAGGTCACGAACGGAGAGCGTCCGGTGGAGACATGGATGGATTTCAAGCGCAGGTTCGAAATGAAGTTTCTCTCATGAGAAGAATAGAATTTATATATGGAAAGATTCTTGGCATTGAAGCAAGGGGATTTATCAGTAAATGAGTACGTCAACAAGTTCAATCAGTTGGCGAGATTTGGCTTGGAATTGTTAAACACACCTGAGAAGAAGGCCCTGAGGTTCGTTAAAGGTTTGAATGAGCCGCTACATGGGTTGGCGATGACCCACATTCCGATGGGGGCTACCTTTGAGAAACTGGTTGACATGGCGCTTATGCATGAGGAAGAGAAAGGTGCGAATGCTAATAAGGCACCGGAGAAGAAAGGAGACCAGAAGAAGCCACAACAGCAAAATAAGAAAGGTGGGAAGAACAGTAATGGCAAAGGAAAGAAGAAGTGCTTTAATTGTGGGACACCAGGCCATCTGAGCAAAGACTGTAGGAAAAAGAAGAAGACTGGCTTTTTCCACTGTGGAGAGGCAGGTCGTCTAGTTAAGGACTACCCAAGGAAACAGGGGCAAGGGCAAAGAACTTCTGGAGGGAAGCTTCATGCTCTCATGGCACCAGGATAGGAGAGAGGTAGAAACATTTCCGTTGAAAGTTTACTTTTTCTGGTTGATCATCCTGTTCGTACTTTGTTTGACTTTGGCGCTTCACACTCGTTTGTATTTGCTTCATTAGTTGAAACACTGCACCTAAATACTAGTCTAGTTACGGATCCCATAGTAGTCCCAAATCCTATTGGTGGTTCTGCTCAACTTTCTATGATTTGTCGGGATTTAAGAGTGTCTATCTTGTGCGTTGGGTTTGAATGCAACGCCTTTGTTCTTGGCTTCATGGGCTACGGCTTGATTCTAGGTATGGATTGGCTAACTAGATATGGTGCCATCCTAGATTGTGAAAGAAGGGTAGTTAGATTGTTGACTCATTGTGAAAAGACCCTTGATATTTCTTGTGACCCTAGAGGTCCGGTAATGCTTAGCTACCTAGAATCCCTAGACGCATCCAATAATGATTTGAAATATGTTCGTGTGGTCCATGAATATAGTGACGTCTTCGATGAAGTTCGAGGTTTACCCCCGAGGCGCGAGATAGACTTTCGAATATATCTAGTTGATAATGCAAAGCCAGTTGCATTACCAGTGCGCCACATGGCTCCGAGAGAGAGAAGAGAACTCAATAAGCAAGTGAAAGAATTGCTTGAGAAGGGGTTCATAAGAAGAAGTATTTCGGAGTGGGGTGCTCTAGTAGTTTTTGCTACAAAAGCTAATGGTTCACTTAGATTGTGCGTGGACTATAGAGAGCTGAAAAAGCTAACAAAGAAGAACAGGCACCCACTACCGAGGATAGACAATTTATTCGATTAGTTGGTGGGTGCTTCAGTTTTCTCGCAACTAGATTTAGCTATAGGGTTTAATCAATTAAGGGTGGCTGAAGATATCATCGATAAGACTGCCTGTAACACCCCGTAATTCTGTTAATATTAATATTCACAAATTAAAGAATAACTAATCTCAGACGTGAGAATTGTGGGAAATGGGTTGCGCCATTGTGTTCCTCTCGGAATTCTGGTTGAGATAGAGTCCGAGTTTGCGTGATTTAGACTTCGTATGTAGGAGATATGGCCATCGGAAGTTTCAGAAAATTTAAAATAGATTTCAGAAAATTTAAAATTCAAAATTCGAAGTCAAACAGGCTAGGCGGGAAATTTCCCGCCCAGCACCCCAGGTCGACTGGGGAGTCGACTGGGCAGTCGACACCCCCCCCCAGGTCGACTGGGGAGTCGACTAGGCAGTCGACCTGAGTGTCGACCTGGTCCAGTCGGCTAGGGTTTGATTGAGCGCAATCTTGAGCTGCTGATGTGTCTTTAGGGCTGAGTTGGCAAATTAAACGGTTCAGGTTAGTTCTGAGTTGATCTGACGGCCTAAATAAATCCTAAACTCTATAAATACCTAGGTAGTCTCTCACTCTAATTCACATGAAAAACAGAATAGCCACCGTCATACCACCGCCATGGAACTCAGTCTAGCCGCCGCCAACTAAGAAGGAAGAAAGCTAATCAAAACCCTAATTCTACTCAACTCTAAAGCAAATCAAGACTCTCTTTCTTCTCTAATTGTGAGTATGATGATCTTAACAAGATTATTATTAAACTAATTAGATTAAGTTATGAATGGATTATAAGTAAATCATGTGGATTGTCATATATGTTGTTGTAAACCTTATGCTATCATGTATGTCGTAAATCCTATGTTATGTGATGATGATACCCTATATGTTGTAAATCATGCTATGATGATATTGTATAGGTTGTAATTTTCTATGCTAAATTGTGATAAATCATACATGTTATAAAGTCATGATGTTATTATCTATGCTAATTAGTTCATGTTAATCAAGTCATAATGTTGATATTATTTGGGCTATGTTGATGACAAATCATGTATGCAAGTTTAGATTGATTAGTAAAGAATATGAACATATGCCATGACATCTATTTAGATCTAGAATTATGCTATGACATGGGTGAGTTATATGTGTTAGATGCTAGTTCACACCATCATTATGTTGCATAAAACCCCATATGCAAGTTTATACATGAATTTGGGTTATGATCATATCATGTAAATTGTGACCTTTAACAAGTTGACATCTTTAGATCCTTAACATGTGTAGTTTTATGCAAGTTTCACCCCTATTATGATTAGATTTATTTTATTTTTCTATATGTTGTGATAATTTATCTTTGTGCTATGAGTTAGACTATTCGAGTCTAACGTATTTTTGCGTTGAATAAGCGAACGTATAACGTGGGGTAGGGGTAATATTAAGGATTTTATATAAAGAAGTTGGGGTGCAACTGATATGATTTTGCATGCCATGAATGGATGTCCATAATTGAGTCAATTATGGACATCATTAAAATTGGAATTTGAATAGGGAATTATTAAAACTGGGGTAAAAGATTGTAAGTGTTAATCAATGCTTAGGACACGAGGTTGGACTCGTTTGTGACGTAAAACTGCCCGGACCCGCCGGCAAATCCAGTAGTCACAAATGTCAGCGCAATGTGAGAGGTCCTAGGCCCAAATTAAAGCATAACAGTTGTAAAGATACGAGGTTAGACTCATTTATGGAGTAAGACTGCCCGGACCCGCCCGGCAAATCCAGCTGCCATAAATGCCATTCTAATGTGAGAGGTCTTTATGAGGTTATGGCCTGAATGAATTAAGAAATACTTAACCAGATAAACATGTAAGGTGGGACATGGGGGTTAAGTAGGTGCCTTGGGTGGCATGAGGAATCTAGTGGGTGCCCTTAGTGGCATTTGAAATACGATTAGTAAGACTTAACCAAACACACATGTAAATGAACATGACTAAGAGGGTTAAGTGGGATATACTAGTGGGGACAAGCTTAGGTGGATAGCTTGTGGGGGCCCATTTCAACCAGTAACCCAAACGTATCTTTGTGAGCTCGACCCAAGTCGAGGATGGGACATGCATACTGGGTTTGACTACAAGAGGCCAAAACGGGGTAGCGGTGGCAACGCAAGTCCAACGGGTTTCATATGCGTGTGTGGACCCGGGCTAGTAGGTAAGACGTTGTTGCATCGTGTAGGTATAAGCCGTGCATTCTCAAGTTGTATCGGGTTGCCACTTTAGGGGAGTGATACACCCCACTGTGGGGCCAACACGGGTATCTACGAGTAGGGAGCTGATCGAAAGTGGGTAGTGGGGTACACCTAGTGGAGATAGGGGCAGGCGGCACCTATGTAGTCAGCTAGGGGTACACGAAGCTATTTATATAATTTCTAAGTGAAGCAAGTGGGATCGACCTTTAGGGTGACTGGTGCGGTGCAGTGTAGTAATCATTTGTTAGTAATTAGGTGTGCCTTTAACGTTATCTTTATCTGCTCTCCCATACCCCATAGTTCATAAACATTTCCTTGTTTTCCAGCTTATGCCTTAGTCTAGTTATTTTGATAATTGTATTTTTAGAATTATCATACTCGCCAGGCTTTATGTCTGACCCCCTCTATTTCCATCCTTTTTCCCCCTCCATGTCCTCAGGGTGGACCTAGCTCTAGTGGAGTTTGATTGGATTGCTTCATCTCTCTTTGGAAAGCTTGGACCACTGAAGTAAAGTCCAGCTTGTTATCTTCTTTAATGGCTATTTATGTAATGGGGTTATGTATTTCGTTTTATCAAGATGGATATTGTACTTGACTCTGATTTATGGTTTTATGATGTAACAAACATGTTTAATTTCCGCTGCAATAAAATAAAGTTTTAGGTTTCCAAGTACTACTTATTATCTGTCTTGTTGTAATTTTTCTGTTCTATATTCACTTAAAACCTCCATGGAAGTTAATGCATTCCCTTTGTGAGTGACATTAATGGACGTGGGGTGTTACACGTGGTATCAGAGCTTAAGGTTACCAGAACAGATAAATTTTTAGAAAAACTATTTTTCTAAAGTATTTTTGGAAGAAGTGTTTTCAGAAACATGTCTTAATGAGTAATTTAAAGAGGAATGTTTTTATAAAAAACATAATCCCCAATAGCCATATCTTTATCTTTCGAATTCTCCATTTTGAATCTTTCCTTTTTCGTTTCAGCATGGATGAAGATCTTAACCTTCCGGACGGTGTAACGATACTAGGATGGTATAGGAGGTTATTAGAGGCTAGGGCCGCTACAGGTCCAGCTAATGTTCCTCCACCACCAGTTGCACCCGCCCCTCCTCCTCCTTCTCCTCGCGTTGATACTTTTGCAAAGACGTGCAAGGAATTTTAGGCTATGGGCGGAAAACATTTTCAAGGGTCAGAAACGTTTGTGGAAGCTAGAGATTGGCTTAAGGAGGTGGAAGAATTGCTAGAAATCTTTGAAGTAGAAGAAGGGAGGAAAGTCAAATTAGCAGCTTGGTTAATGAAGGGAGAGGCCTCCTTTTGGTGGGAGGTCACTAATGGGGAGCGTTCTGTTGATTCTTGGGCGGATTTCAGACGTAGGTTTGAGGCGAAGTTTCTCTCAAGGGCAGAAGAGAATCTATATATGGAAAGGTTCTTGACATTAAAGCAAGGAAGCTCATCAGTGAAAGAATATGTCAACAAATTTAATCAGTTAGCAAGGTTTGGCTTGGACTTAGTGAACACGCCGGAGAAGAAGGCTCTGAGGTTCGTGAATGGCTTGAATGAACCGTTGCAAGTGTTGGCTTTGACCCACATCCCTATGGGGGCCACCTTTGAGAAGCTAGTAGACATGGCACTCATGCACGAGGAGAAAGGCACTAAAGCTAATAAGGCACCCGAGAAGAAAGGGGATCAGAAGAAACCACAACAGCAAAACAAGAAGGGCGATAAAGACAATAATGGCAAGGGAAAGAAGAAATGCTTTAACTGTGGGACACCAGGCCATCTCAGCAAGGATTGCCGAAGGAAAAAGAAGACTGGCTGTTTTCACTGTGGCGAAGCGTGACATCTAGTGAAGGACTGCCCAAAGAAGGGGCAGAGGGCGGGGTCTACCTCGGGAGGACAGGTGCAGGCTCTTATGGCACCAGGGCAGGCAAGGGGACAAGTTCAGGCTCTTGCGGTCCCACCGTTGCAAGAACGAGGTAGAACCATTTCTGTTGAAAGCTTAGTTTTTCTGTTTGATCATCCTGTCCGTACCTTATTTGATTCGGGCGCATCGCATTCATTTATCTCTACGTCATTAGTTGAATCACTGCACTTAAACACCAGTTTAGTAGAGGATCCCTTAGTTGTTTCGAATCCAATTGGGGGCTCAGCTTATTTGTCCATGATGTGTTTGGATTTGAAAATTTCTATACTTAGCGTTGAGTTTAGATGTGATGCTTATGTTTTGGGCTTCACGGGCTATGGGCTAATTTTAGGGATGGATTGGTTATCCAGAAATGGGGCCGTTCTTGATTGTGAAAGGAGAGTAGTTAGGCTCATGACTCGCCTTGGTAACACTCTCGAAATCTTTTGTTATCCCATAAATTCCATTATGCTAAGTTATTTAGAATCGCTTGACACGTCTATGGAGAATCTACGATCTGTTAGAGTGGTCCGAGAATATTCGGATGTGTTTGAGGAGGTGAAGGGCTTGCCTCCGAAGCGGGAGATAGATTTTCGAATATATCTTATGGATAATGCAAAACCAGTATCTTTGCCAGTACGCCACATGGCTCCTCGTGAAAGGAGGGAACTCAATAACCAAGTGAAGGGGTTGCTTGAGAAGGGTTTCATAAAACAAAGTATATCGGAGTGGGGTGCTCCAGTAGTATTTGCCACGAAGGCGGATGGGTCCCTTAGACTTTGTGTGGCTATAGAGAACTTAATAAGCTTACTAAGAAAAAAAGACACCCACTGCGGAGGATTGACGATCTCTTCGATCAGTTAGTTGGCGCCTCAGTGTTTTCGTAGTTGGACTTAGCCACTGGTTTCCATCGGTTGAGAGTGGCTGAGGATAGCATTAACAAGACTGCCTTTAGGACTCCGGACGGTTTCTATGAATGGCTAGTAATGCCCTTCGGTTTGACAAACGCCCCCGCATACTTTGTTGATTAGATGAATATGGTGTTTAGGGAGTACCTTAATAAATTCGTGGTGGTCTTTGTAGACGACATCTTGATCTTTTCTAAGGATGAAGAAGAGCATGCCCTACATCTTAGGGAAGTGTTGGAGACCCTACGAGCGCATAATCTTAAAGCTAAATTTTCTAAGTGCCACTTCTGGAGGAAGGAAGTACGATTCTTAGGGCACGTGGTTTCCAAAGGAGGGATAGCTGTGGATCCCGCGAAGGTGGTGGCCATCCAAGATTGGAAGGTCCCTAAAAATGCCACCGAAGTAAGAAGTTTCTTGGGGTTGGCTGGCTACTATAGGAAGTTTATCAAAGACTTCGCAAAGATATCAGCTCCATTAACGCGTTTGACGAAGAAGAACCTAGTTTTCACATGGGACGTAGATTGTGATGATGCGTTCCGACGTTTGAAGAGAGCTTTGACTTCAGCTCCAGTCTTAGTGCTGCCAGACGGGAGTAAGCCATTTACTGTTTATACCGATGCTTGTGGGACAGGTCTAGGCGCAGTCTTAATGCAAGAGGGTAGGGTAATAGCCTATGGTGGAAGGCAGTTGAGAGCGCATGAGAAAAATTACCCTACACATGACCTAGAGTTGGCCGCTATTGTTTTCGCGCTTAAGTCTTGGCGTCATTATCTTCTTGGGGAGAAATTCGAATTATTCACTGACCACAAATCTTTAAAATACTTATTCTCTCAGAAAGACTTGAACATAAGGCAGCAAAGGTGGATGGAGTTCTTAGCGTCCTACGATTTTGAAATATCATATAACCCTGGCAAGGGTAACGTGGTAGCAGATGCCTTAAGTAGGAAAAGATTATCCTTAAGTCCTTTGTTTGTTGAGCGGCGAAGTTTAGAGTTCATTTCTACGTTTAACTTTACACCTTCCGTTGACTTCGTACCCGGTTTGCTAGCATCCTTAGAGGTTAGACCTACGCTTTTGGGACGGATTGGTGAGGCACAGCGAGACGACCCATAGTAGGTTGAGTTAGTAGAAAAGCTCAAAAGAGGGGAGTCATCAAGCCATCTCCGTAGGTATACCCTAGATGATAAGGGTTGGTTACGTAGGGACGGTACACTTTGAATACCAAAAGACGATGACCTAAGGAAGAATATTCTTGATGATGCACATCGTTCGAAGAAGACCATTCATCCTGGCGGGGACAAGATGTACAAAGACATGAAGCGAGTTTTCTTTTGTGCCGGTATGAAGAGGGATGTGGCCGAGTATGTCGCTAGATGCTTGGTGTGCCAACAAGTAAAAGCGGAGCAAAAGAAACTCGGTGGGTTGCTTCACCCATTGGAGGTTCCACTATGGAAGTGGGAGAGTGTCTCGATGGACTTTGTGGATGGATTACCAAGATCAAGGAAGGGTAATACGGGGATTTGGGTTATAGTAGACAGACTTACTAAGAGCGCCCATTTTATTCCCGTGAAGAGTAAGAGAACTACTCCATGGTTAGCTTCTGTGTACGTCCGAGAGATAGTTCGTTTGCATGGTGTTCCTTCTAGCATAGTAAGCGACCGCGATCCTATCTTCACTAGCGAATTTTGGAAGAGCTTACAAGAGGCGGTAGGGACTCAGTTATGTTTGAGCACCGCGTATCATCCTCTGACGGACGACCAGACCGAGAGGGTGAATCGCATTCTAGAGGATCTTTTGAGGCTATGTATCCTAGAATTTGGGGGTACATGGGAAGAGCATCTTCCATTGGTGGAGTTCGCATATAATAATAGCTTTCAGTCCAGCATTGGCATGGCACCTTTCGAAGCTCTTTATGGACGACCTTGTCATTCACCTACATGTTGGTGGGAATCTACGGATAAGATCTTACTTGGGCCCGATATGATTAGAGAGACTTCAGAAAAGATCGACTTGATTCGAAGGAGGATGAAGACGGCGCAAGATAAGCAGAAATCTTATGCAGACAAAAGGAGGACAGATCTTGAGTTTGATGTTGGGGACATGGTCTTTATCAAAGTGTCTCCATTACGGAACTTTGTTCGCTTTGGGTCCGTTGGGAAGTTAGCACCAAGGTTCGTAGGGTCGTTTCCTATTAAGGAAAGGATTGGGCAGATGGCATATAGAGTGGAGTTGCCCGAGAGACTTAGTGGTGTACACGACGTATTCCATGTGTCACATTTGAGGAAGTGCTTGCACGAGACCGCGGAAGTGGTAGAGCCGAGCTTGCTTAGAGAGGTGGAGATAGAGCGTGATGCGACGATTCTACGAGCTCCTACATGCATTCTTGGGTCGGAGATCAAGAAGTTGAGGAATCGAGAGGTCAGACTAGTCAAAGTGCAATGGGAAGATGATGAGAGCAACGCTACTTGGGAGACAGAAGCGAAGATACGTTCGTTGTACCCTTTTCCTTTTGAGGGTATGTCTTTTAATTTCTCCTTTATCGCTTAGCTTATACTTATCTTATCTTTAGAGTATCCTCTCGCTAGTATCTTTGACCTTTAGTTAGGATAATCCTATGGTTGAAACATGTGTTTGAGACATGTTATGTATGATGGATGCAAAGTGGATGCAAGTGTTTGCTAGTGGTTGCTCGTGGACGCATAAACACACACTATTAAGCACTAGATCGGCTCATTCACTTCATATTGCATATTGCATATAAATGGATGTATTTAGTAAAATGGATGTATGAGGATTTTTTTGTTTTATCATATGGATGCTGCATTCAGATGATGATTGTGCACGCATATAGAGATAATATGTAGCATTAGGGAACTTTTGCATACATAATGGACGCATGGCACTATCATGATTTGCATTAAGGAGGTCAACTGAATCAGTGGACCGCCTGATTTTGCATTAGATATGGACATATACAGACACTGTGCATTTAAACATGAAAGCATTAGAAGTCTTTAAGGACAATGGATGCCTGTGTTTGATGGTCGAGTAGATGGACGTTTGGATGTTAGGATATACATTCTTCTTGACTTGAAGATTTCAGGGTCGAAATCCTTTAAGGAGGGGAAAATGTAACACCCCGTAATTCTGTTAATATTAAAATTCACAAATTAAAGAATAACTAATCTCAGACATGAGAATTGTGGGAAACGGGTTGCGCCATTGTGTTCGTCTCGGAATTATGGTTGAGATAGAGTCCGAGTTTGCGTGATTTGGACTTCGTATGAAGGAGATATGGCCATCGAAAGTTTCAGAAAATTTAAAACAGATTTCAGAAAGTTTAAAATTCAAAATTCGAAGTCAAACAGGCTAGGTGGGAAATTTCCCGCCCAGCACCCCTGGTCGACTGGGGAGTCTACTGGGCAGTCGACACCCCCCTAGGTCGACTGGGGAGTCGACTGGGCAGTCGACCTGGGTGTCGACCTGGTCCAGTTGGCTAGGGTTTGACTGAGCCCAATCTTGAGCTGCTGATGTGTCTTTAGGGCTGAGTTGGCAAATTAAATGGTTCAGGTTAGTTCTGAGTTGATCTGACGGCCTAAATAAATCCTAAACTCTATAAATACCTAGGTAGTCTCTCACTCTAATTCACATGAAAAATAGAATAGCCACCGTCATACCGCCGCCATGGAACTCAGTCTAGCCGCCGCCAACTAAGAAGGAAGAAAGCTAATCAAAACCCTAATTCTACTCAACTCTAAAGCAAATCAAGACTCTCTTTCTTCTCTAATTGTGAGTATGATGATCTTCACAAGATTATTATTAAACTAATTAGATTAAGTTATGAATGGATTATAAGTAAATGATGTGGATTGTCATATATGTTGTTGTAAACCTTATGCTATCATGTATGTTGTAAATCCTATGTTATATGATGATGATACCCTATATGTTGTAAATCATGCTATGATGATATTGTATTGGTTGTAATTTTCTATGCTAAATTGTGATAAATCATACATGTTATAAAGTCATGATGTTAATATCTATGCTAATTAGTTCATGTTAATCAAGTCATAATGTTGATATTATTTGGGCTATGTGGATGACAAATCATGTATGCATGTTTAGATTGATTAGTAAAGATTATGGACATATTCCATGACATCTATTTAGATCTAGAATTATGCCATGACATGGGTGAGTTCTATGTGTTAGATGCTAGTTCACACCATCATTATGTTGCATAAAATCCCATATGCAAGTTTATACATGAATTTGGGTTATGATCATATCATGTAAATTGTGACATTTAACAAGTTGACACATTTAGATCCTTAACATGTGTAGTTTTATGCAAGTTTCATCCCTATTATGATTAGATTTATTTTATTTGTCTATATGTTGTGATAATTTATCTTTGTGCTATGAGTTAGACTATTCGAGTCTAACGTGTATTTTGCGTTGAATAAGCGAACGTATAACGTGGGGTAGGGGTAATATTAAGGATTTTATATTAAGAAGTTGGGGTGCAACTGATATGATTTTGCATGCCATGAATGGATGGCCATAATTGAGTCAATTATGGACATCATTAAAATTGGAATTTGAATAGGGAATTATTAAAACTGGGGTAAAAGATTGTAAGTGTTAATCAATGCTAAGGACACGAGGTTGGACTCATTTGTGACGTAAAACTGCCCAGACCCGCCCGGCAAATCCAGTAGTCACAAATGTCAGCCCAATATGAGAGGTCCTAGGCCCAAATTAAAGCATAATAGTTGTAAAGACACGAGGTTAGACTCTTTTATGGTGTAAGACTGCCCGGACCCGCCCGACAAATCCAGCTGCCATAAATGCCAGTCTAATGTGAGAGGTCTTTATGAGGTTATGGCCTGAATGAATTAAGAAATACTTAACCAGATAAACATGTAAGGTGGGACATGGGGGTTAAGTAGGTGCCTTTGGTGGCATGAGGAATCTAGTGGGGGCCCTTAGTGGCATTTGAAATACGATTAGTAAGACTTAACCAAACACACATGTAAATGAACATGACTAAGAGGGTTAAGTGGGATATACTAGTGGGGACAAGCTTAGGTGGATAGCTTGTGGGGGCCCATTTCAACCAGTAACCCAAACGTATCTTTGTGGGCTCGACCCAAGTCGAGGACGGGACACACATACTGGGTTTGACTTTTAGAGGCCAAAACGGGGTAGCGGTGGCAACGCAAGTCCAACGGGTTTCATATGCGTGTGTGGACCCGGGCTGGTAGGTAAGACGTTGTTGCATCGTGTGGGTATAAGCCGTGCATTGTCAAGTTGTATCGGGTTGCCACTTTAGGGGAGTGATACGCCCCGCTGTGGGGCCAGAACGGGTATCTACGAGTAGGGAGCCGATCGAAAGTGGGTAGTGGGGTACACCTAGTGGAGATAGGGGCAGGCGACACCTATGTAGTCAGCTAGGGGTACACAAAGCTATTTATATAATTTCTAAGTGAAGCAAGTGGGATCGACCTTTAGGGTGACTGGTGCGGTGCAATGTAGTAATTATTTGTTAGTAATTAGGTGTGCCTTTAACGTTATCTTTATCTGCTCTCCCATACCCCATAGTTCATAGACATTTCCTTGTTTTCCAGCTTATGCCTTAGTCTAGTTATTTTGATAATAGTATTGTTAGAATTATCATACTCGCAAGGCTTTATGTCTGACCCCCTCTATTTCCATCCTTTTTCCCCCTCCAGGTCCTCAGGGTGGACCCAGCTCTAGAGGAGTTTGATTGGATTGCTTCATCTCTCTTTGGAAAGCTTAGACCGCTGAAGTAATGTCCAACTTGTTATCTTCTTTAATGGCTATTTATGTAATGGGGTTATGTATTTTGTTTTATCAAGATGGATATTGTACTTGACTCTGATTTATGGTTTTATGATGTAACAAACATGTTTAATTTCCGCTGCAATAAAATAAAGTTTTAGGTTTCCAAGTACTACTTATTATCTGTCTTGTTGTAATTTTTCTGTTCTATATTCACTTAAAACCTCCATGGAAGTTAATGCATTCCCTTTGTGAGTGACATTAATGGACGTGGGGTGTTACACTGCCTTTAGAACTCCTGACGGTTTCTTTGAGTGGCCCATCATGCCTTTTGGCTTAACGAATGCACCTGCATTCTTTGTTGACTTAATGAGTAGGGTGTTTAGGGAGTTTCTAAACAAGTTTGTGGTAGTCTTTGTAGATGATATTCTGGTTTTCTCTAAAAATGAAGAAGAACATGCCCTACATCTTAGGGAAGTCCTAGAGACCCTACGAGCGCATCAGTTAAAAGCTAAGTTCTCCAAGTGCCATTTTTGGACACGTGGTCTCTAAGGAAGGGATAGCTGTGGATCCCGCCAAGGTGGTGGCAATCCAAGATTGGAAAACTCCTAAGAACGCAATAGAAGTAAGAAGCTTTTTAGGGCTGGCTGACTATTATAGGAAGTTCATTAAGGACTTTATGAAGATATCAGCTCCTCTCACTCGATTAACGAAAAAGAATTTGATTTTTACTTGGGATGTTGACTGTGACGATGCTTTCCAATGTCTGAAGAGGGCTTTGACGACAGCTCCCGTTTTAGTTTTGCCAAACGGGAGTAAGACATTCATTGTATATACCGATGCTTGTGGGACAGGGCTTAGCGCAGTTTTAATGCAAGAGGGAAGGGTGATATGCTATGATGGAAGACAGTTGAAAGCCCACGACAAAAATTACCCTACCCACGACTTAGAGTTGGCGGCCATAATTTTTGCGCTTAATTCATGGCGTCATTATTTGCTTGGCGAGAGGTTTGAGCTGTATACAGACCATAAGTCGCTAAAGTACTTATTCTCTCAGAAGGACCTAAAGTTTAGGCAACAGAGATGGATGGAGTTATTAGCATCCTACGATTTTGAGATCCATATACCCCTGGCAAGGGTAACGTTGTAGCTGGCGCCTTAAGTAGAAAGAAGTTAACTTTAAGTCCTTTGTTCGTAGAGCGGCAGAGTTTGGAGTATATATCTTCCTTTGACTTCAGACCCTCTGTCGATTATGTACCCGGATCATTAGCATCGCTAGAGGTGCAACCTACACTTTTGGGTTGAGTTGGAGAGGCATAGCGAAATGACCCACAGTTGGTTGAGATAGTAGGCAAGCTTACAGGAGGGGAGTCCTCGAGCCATCTTGATAGATATGCTATAGATAAGAGAGGTTGGCTACGTAGAGATGGAAGACTTTGCGTACCACAAGACGAGAGTTTGAAGAAGGCAATTCCTGAAGACTCACATCGCTTTAAGATGACCATACATCACGGTGGTAATAAGATGTATAGGGATATGAAGCGAGTTTTCTTTTGGGCCAGAATGAAGAAGGACGTGGCCGAGTTCATTGCTAGATGCTTAGTATGCCAACAAGTCAAGGCGTATCAAAAGAAGCCTGGAGGTTTGCTCCATCCCTTAGAGATTCCACTTTGGAAATGGGAAAGAATTTCCATGGATTTTGTAGATGGGTTACCAAGATCAAGGAACGGTTATACGGGGATTTGGATAATTGAAGACAGACTTACCAAAAGTCCCCATTTTATTCCCGTTAAAAGAAAAAGGACCACCGCGTGGTTTGCATCTGTTTACCTTCGAGAGATAGTTCGTTTGCATGGCATACCCTCTAGCATTGTGAGCGATAGGGATCCCATTTTCACAAGCGAATTTTGGAAAAGCTTACAAGAGGCGGTTGGAACGCAATTATGCTTAAGTACCGTTTATCAACCTCAGACGGACGGTCAGACCGAGAGAGTAAATCGGGTTCTAGAGGACCTTCTGAGACTATACATCCTAGACTTTGGAGGAACATGGGAAGAACACCTTCCACTGGTGGAGTTCGCCTATAATAATATTTTTCAGTCTAGCATTGGCATGGCACCTTTTGAGGCTCTTTATGGACGACCGTGTCGATCACCTACATGTTGGTGGGAATCCACTGATAAGGTTTTTCTTGGACCCTCATGATTAAGGAGACTGCGGAGATGATAGACCTCATTCGACGGCGAATGAAGACGGCACAGGACCGACAGAAGTCATATGCTGATAGGAGACGAACCGATCTTGAATTCAATATTGGGGACATGGTTTTTGTTAAGGTGTCACCATTAAGAAACGTAGTCCGTTTTGGATCAGTAGGGAAGTTGGCACCGAGGTTCGTAGGACCCTTTCCGATTACGGAGAGGATTGGACAGATGGCGTATAGAGTAAAGTTACCAGAGAAGCTCAGCGGAGTTCATGACGTGTTTCACGTTTCGCATTTGCGTAAGTGTTTACACGATACGGCGGAAGTGGTAGAGCCGAGCAAGCTCGAAGAAGTGGAAGTAGAGCGCAATGCCACGATCAGACGAGCTCCTACACGCATTCTCAGATCGGAGGTCATAAAGCTTCGGAACAAAGAGGTCAAGTTGGTCAAAGTGCAATGAGGATATGATCAAAGAGACGTGACTTGGGAGATGGAAGACAAAATGTGTACGCTGTACCCTTTCCTTTTTGAGGGTATGTTTTAATTTCTCCTTTTTCTACCGCTTTGTTGGCACTTGTCCTATCTTTTAGTATTATCTTTGCGCTGACATGCATCTTCGATCTTTAGTTAGGAAGAACCCTATGGTTGCAAACATGTGTTTGAGACATGTTATATTTGGTGGATGCAAATGGATGTAAGTGGTTGCTAGTGGATGCATGTACACACACATTAAGCACTAGATCGGCTCAATCACCTTCATGTTGCATATAAATGTGTGTGCATATCTAAATTAATAGATTTATAATGGTTGTGTTATCATATGGATGTTGCATTTTGATGAAAGGTTGTGCACACATGTAGAAATAATACGTATCGATAGGATTCTTTCGCATACATAATGGACACATGGCACTATCATGATTTGCATTAAAGAGGTCAACTGAATCAGTGGACCGCTTGATCTTTGCAATAGATAAGGAACATATACACACATTTTTGCATAAGTTCATAGAGCATTAGAAATTTCTTTAAGGACAATGGATGCTTTTGGATGATGGTTGAGTAGATGGACGATTGGTTGGTAGGATACATTCTTCTTAACTTAGAGATTTCGGGGACGAAATCCTTTAAGGAGGGGAGAATGTAACACCCCGTAATTTTATAACATTAAAATTCACAAATTAAAGTATACTTAATTTTTAGAAGAAGAATTAAGTGAAATGGGTTGCGCTATTATGTTCATCTGAAAATTTTGGGTCAAGATAGACATTTGGTTTGCATAAAACGGATAACTTATGAAGAAGTTATTCAGCCTTGAAGTTTGTATGCATATGAGAGAAACACATATAGATATATATATATATATATATATTCAAAAAAAAAGTTCAAAACAACGAATCGGGAGGGGGAATAGCCGAACCGCACCATTTTTGGAGTCGACCCGACCCTGCTGGCTCGACTAGGGGTCGATCCAAGGTGGTTGCCTGTCAACCCATGGCCCGATTCGCCCTAAGGGCTGATGTGGCATCTGAGTGGTCCTGATGGTTCTGGTTATCCCTAGGTTAATCCAATGGCTTTTATTAAATTAAACTTCTATAAAAACACTCCTAAAACCTAATCACATTAATTCATAACAAGAGCCGCCATGCCGTCAATGGAGAACCTAGATTGGCCGCCATACACTTTCAACCCTAAAACAAGATAGAAGCTTGAATCAAAATCAAATCAAATCTAAATAACGATTAGTCTACATCAAAGCGAGCAATTCAGTTTCAGAATACAGATCCCAGAAAGACAAGACTATTCTTTTTAATTGTGTGTATGATAGCTTTCACAAATTAATTATTTAATTTAATTATGATAAGATATAATTGGGATTATGAGAATATTATTTTGAATCATGTGATGTAAATTATATGTATGTTTGTGGTGTTGATCATATGTTAGTCTTATGCAAGTTGGATCATATGTTAGTTCTTATGTGAATCTTATGCAAGTTGAATCATATATCTTATGCAAGTTTGTGATGATTGGATCATATATTCATGTATGAATCTTATGCAAGTTTGGTTGTTAAAATATATGTGAGACATGCATATGCATATGCTAGTTTATGTAACACCCCACACCCGCTACGGTCACTCACTATGGGAATGCCATAACATCGGTGGAGTATTTTGAGTGAATATAGAACAGAGTAATTACAGCAAAACAGATATAAGTAATACTTTGAAAATTTAAAACATCATTTCAATTGCAGCGGAAAATGAAACATGTCTGGTTACATCACAAAACCATAATAGAAGTCAAGTACAAATATCCATCCTGCTAAATAAAAATACATAATCCCAATACATGAACTGATAGCCATAAAAGAAAAGGGTAAGCTGAGCTATACATCTAGTGTCCAAGCTCCAAGAGAGTAATAAAAGCAGCCTGATCAAAGCCCACTCGTACTGGGCCCACTCTGAGAACCTGAGGGTTGGGAAAAAGATAAAAACAACGGGGTCAGACATAAGTCTGAGCGAGTCCTATAACTTTAACAATACAATCATTAAAGTAACCAGAGAAGACATAAACTTGACATACGGTAATGTCTGGGGATGAATGGCTACACTAAGTAGCTTGGTAGACTTAGGATAAACTAAGATAACTGTAAAGACGCATTTACCCACCCAAGGGTAATTACAATTCTGTACTTAAGATAACGGTAAAGACGCATCTACCCACCCAAGGGTATTTACTACACTGCACCACACCAGTCATTCCTACTTAAAGGTTGATCCCACCCAAAGCCTTAGAAAATATAACTAGTAGTTTCTTGTACTTCTAGCTGACCACGTAGGTGTCGTCTGCCCCTACCTCCACTAGGTGTACCCCACTACTCCCAAGCGATCGGCTCCCTAACGTAGATACCCGTGCTGGCCCCACAGTGGGGTGTATCACTCCCCTAAAGTGGCAACCGATTCTATCAACGGTGCACGGCTTATACCTACACGATGCAACAACGGCTTATCTACCAGCCCGGGCCCACACACGCATATGAAGCCCGTTGGACTTGCGTTGCCACCGCTACCCCGTTTTGGCCACTTATAGACAAACCCAGTATGCGTGTCCCGTCCTCGGCTTGGGCCGAGCTCACAAAGATACGTATGGGATACCGGTTGTAATGGGCCCCCACAAGCTACCCACCTAAGCTTGTCATTCATTTAGTATAACCCAATAATGGGTCCCCCACAAGCTACCCACCTAAGCTTGTCATTCATCAAATGTAACCCTATAATGGGTCCCCCACAAGCTACCCACCTGAGCTTGTCATTCATCTAGCGTAACCCACTTAACCCTTTTAATAATCATGTTCACTTACATGTTTAAAGTTTGGTTAAGTCATTTAATTATATTTCAATTGCCACCCAAGGCACCCACTAGATTTCCACATGCCACCCAAGGCACCCACTTAACCCTTTAATCATGTTTTAGTTACATGTTCCACTTTGGTTAAGTATTCTAATCGTATTTTCTATTGCCACCCAAGGCAACCACTAAATTTCCACATGCCACCCAAGGCACCCACTTAACCCCTCATGTCCCACTACATGCTAATATGGTTAAGTGTTTCTTAATTAATTAAGACCGTGATCTCCCATAAAGACCTCCCACATTAGACTGGCTGTTATGACCGCCTGGTTAAGCCGGTAGGGTCCGGGCAGTCTTACGTCATAACAGAGTCTAACCTCGTGTCTTTTCTTTAATCACGTGTTTAATTTATGGCTAAGACCTCTCACATTGGGCTGACATTTGTAGCAACTGGTTAAACCGGTAGGGTTCGGGCAGTTTTACACTACAAATGAGTCCAACCTCGTGTCTTAGTCGATTAATTACACCTAATTAATCACCCCCATATTAATTATCCCTAATTAATATCAAGTTTTTCATAACATGGGTAGACCTAACTCAATAGGTAAATTCCCATGGGGTAGACCTAACTCAATAGGTAAATTCCCACTTATGTTAATTTATTTTTATGGTATGCTTAATCATACCCAATTATACTTTTATTAACATATTTATTAACCCCATCGCTCCCCACGTAAATCATTCTCATTTCATGACATAATAAAGGGAAGATCCATCACAAATATCATGGGTTTAACCAAATCTTAGCATATAACTTTGTCATGGGTTAAGAGGATGTCAACTTGCATATATGAGCATATATTAACCCAACTACACTTAACCCAAACTTGCATATTATCATACACATATCTTGCATAACATGTTGAACTTGCATATAAGCATTCTCATAACTTGCATAACATGTTAAACATGCATTTAAGCATACACATAACTTGCATAAGCATTCACATTCTTGCATAAGCATTCACATACTTGCATAAGCATGCATAACTTGCATATCATGTTAAACTTGCATTTAAGCATATACATAACTTGCATAAGCATTCACATACTTGCATAAGCATGCATAACTTGCATATCATGTTAAACTTGCATTTAAGCATATACATAACTTGCATATGAACTTGCATAACAACCTACACATAACTTACATAACATCATACACATAACTTGCATATGAACTTGCATAACATCATACACATAACTTGCATATGAACTTGCATAACTCACTTGTTAAACATGCATAAACCAACTTATTAAACATGCATAAACCCACTTATTAAACATGCATAAACCCACTTGTTAAACATGCATAAACCAACTTATTAAACATGCATAAACCCACTTATTAAACATGCATAAACATAGGAAAACATAGAGTAGCATATCATTACAAATGATTCGAACTCACTAATCCGCATTCAAGACCATAAGTCTCATTACACCTAATCTACTTACTTTAGCAATTGATGTTAAAGTGATAGAAACTCACCAAAACCAAGATTAGCAAACTTATGAAGTGGAACTAGTTGCTATATTTGAAGATGGTGATGATTAGAGGTTGATTAGCTTGCAACTTCCTTCATAAACTAGTGGAGGCTCCTCTTAAGTTTGATTTTGGCGGCACGATGGCATCATTTCTATTTTTAGTATGGATTAGGCTTGCATTAGGGTGTATTTATAGGATTAGGGTGTGTTTTAGACCATAGGATTAGCCCTAGGTTAGATTAGGTCCGTCAGATTTAGGAAATCTCTAGAACACAGCCCAAGACTCAACCAAAAACCAGATCTGGTGCACCCAGATCAACAGGGCCGACACCCTGTGTCGACACCCCTGTCGACAGGGCAGTAGACTCCCCAGTCGACAGGCCTGTCGACAGCCCTGTCGACATGGGTAGGGCGGGAACTTTCCCGCCTGGCCCCCTGCTGGCTCCAATTTCGAAATCTGATGTTTAATTTTTAAATCTGTTTTTAACTTTGGATTTTCTGCAAACTTCATTGGGCCATAACTGGGCCATACGGACTCCGATTTACAAAATTTCGGACTCTATTTCGCGTATTTTTCCGAGACGAACGCAATGACGCAGCCCGTTTCCCCCAATTCTTACATTTGAGATTATTTATTCTGCAATTAGTGAATTTTAGCATTAACTGAAATACGGGGTGTTACATTCTCCCCTCCTTAAAGGATTTCGTCCCCGAAATCTCTAAGCTAAGGAGAATGCATATCCTACCATCCAAACAACCATCTACTCAATCCATCAAACACGGGCATCCATTGTCCTTAAAACAATTTCTAATGATGTATGAGCGTATGCAAAAAGTGTGTGTATATGTTCCCTATCTAATGTATGAACATATGCAAACCATGATAGTGCCATGCATCCATTATGTATGCGAGAGAACCCTATCGACACATACAATATCTACATGAGTCCACAATCATTCATCAAAATGCATCATCCATATGATAACACAATCATTATACATCCATAAATATAGCTTCCTACAAACAATTTTATGCAATATGCAATATGAAGTGACTGAGCCGATCTAGTGCCTAGAGTGTGTGTATATGCATCCACGAGCAACCACTAGCAAACACTTGCATCCACTTGCATCCATCAACCATAACATGTCTCAACCACATGTTTCAACCATAGGTTTACCCTATATAAAGGTCAATCAGTACTAAGGAGAGGATATACTAAAGATAAGATAAGTACTAGACAACGATAGAGAAGAAAGTAAAGACATACCCTCAAAAAGAAATGGGTACAATGAACGCATCTTCGCTTCCGTCTCCCAAGTTGCGTTGCTCTCATCTTCTCCCCATTGCACTTTGACTAGTTGAACCTCTCTGTTTCTCAACTTCCTAGTCTCTGACCCAAGGATGCGAGTAGGAGCTCGTCGAGTCGTTGCATCACGCTCTACTTCCACTTCTCTAAGCAAGCTCGGCTCTACCACCTCTGCGGTCTCATGTAAGCACTTCCTCAAATGGGACACATGGAATACATCATGTACACCACTAAGTCTGTCGGGCAACTCCACTTTATATGCCATCCGTCCAATTCTTTCCTTAATGGGAAATGGCCCTTCGAACCTTGGTGCTAACTTCCCAACAGATCCAAAGCGAACCACATTTCGTAACGGAGACACTTTGACAAAGACCATGTCCCCAACTTCAAACTCAAGATCCGTCCTTCTCTTGTCCGCATAAGATTTTTGCCTATCCTGCGCTGCTTTCATTCTTCTTCGAATCAAGTCAATCTTCTCAGAAGTCTCCCTAACCATATCAGGCCCAAGCAAAATCTTATCCGTAGATTCCCACCAACATGCAGGTGATCGACAAGGCCTTCCATAAAGAGCTTCGAAAGGAGCCATACCAATACTGGACTGAAAGCTGTTATTATATGCGAACTCCACCAATGGAAGATGCTCTTTCCATGTACCTCCAAAATCTAAGATACAAAGCCTCAAAAGGTCTTCTAGGACACGATTCACCCTCTCAGTCTGGCCGTCTGTCTGAGGATGATATGCGGTGCTCAGACACAATTGAGTCCCCACTGCTTCTTGCAAACTTCTCCAGAACTCGCTAGTGAAGATAGGATCTCGATCACTCACTATGCTAGAGGGTACCCCATGCAATCGAACTATCTCTCAAAGATATACTGAAGCTAGCCATGGAGCAGTCCTCTTGCTCTTTACAGGTATGAAGTGGGCGCTTTTAGTAAGTCTGTCTACCACAACCCAAATCCCCATATTACCCTTTCTCGATCTGGGTAACCCATCAATAAAATCCATCGAGACGCTATCCCACTTCCATTGCGGAACTTCCAATGGGTGAAGCAACCCACCTGGTTTCTTTTGCTCCGCTTTCACTTGTTGGCACACCAAGCATCGAGCGACATACTCGGCCACATCTTTCTTCATACCAGCCCAGAAGAAAACCCTCTTCATGTCTTGGTACATCTTGTCCCCACCGGGATGAATGGTCATCCTAGAACGGTGTGCATCATCAAGAATAACCTTCCTTAAACCCTCGTCTTGCGGTACACAAAGTCTACCGTCTCTACGCGAGCACCCCCTATCGTCTAGGGTGTACCTACTCAAATGGCTGGAAGACTCCCCCCTTATGAGCTTCTCCACCAACTCAACCAACTGTGGGTCGTCCCTCTATGCTTCTCCAATCCGCCCCCAAAAGAGTAGGTCTAACCTCCAAGGAAGCTAGCAAACCGGGTACATAATCAATGGAAGGTCTGAAATCAAACATCGAGATAAATTCCAAGCTTCGTTGTTCCACGAACAATGGACTCAAGGACAACCTTTTTCTGCTCAAGGCGTCATCCACCACGTTACCCTTGCCAGGGGTATACGCTATCTCGAAATCATAGGATGCTAAGAACTCCATCCACCTTTGCTGTCTCAAATTCAAGTCCTTCTGAGAAAACAAGTACTTCAATGATCTGTGGTCAGTGAACAATTCGAATCTCTCACCAAGAAGATAATGGCGCCAAATCTTAAGCGCAAAAACAATAGCGGCCAACTCTAAATCATGGGTAGGGTAATTTTTCTCATGCACTCTCAACTGCCTTCCACCATAGGCTATTACCCTTCCCTCTTGCATTAAGACTGCGCCTAGTCCTGTTCCACAAGCATCGGTATAGACAACAAATGGCTTGCTCCCATCTGGCAACACTAAAACTGGAGCGGTGGTTAAAGCTCTCTTTAACCGTCGGAACGCATCATCACAATCTACGTCCCATGTGAAAACAAGATTCTTCTTCGTTAAGCGGGTTAATGGGGCTGATATCTTTGCGAAGTCTTTGATAAACTTCCTATAGTAACCCGCCAACCCCAAGAAACTTCTTACTTCGGTAGCATTCTTTGGAACCTTCCAATCCTGAATTGATACTACCTTCGCGGGATCCACAGCTATCCCTTCCTTGGAGACCACGTGCCCCAAGAACCGCACCTCCTTCCTCCAGAAGTGACATTTAGAGAATTTAGCCTTAAGGCTATGTGCTCGAAGAGTCTTCAATATCTCCCCAAGATGTAGGGCATGCTCTTCTTCACTCTTAGAAAATACTAAGATATCATCCACAAAGACCACCACGAATTTATTAAGGAACTCCCTAAACACCCTACTCATCAAATCCACAAAGTATGCAGGGGCGTTCGTCAACCCAAATGGCATCACCAGCCACTCATAGAAACCATCCGGAGTCCTAAAGGCAGTCTTGTCTATGCTATCCTCAGCCACCCTCAACTGATGAAACCCCGTGGCTAAGTCCAACTCAGAAAATACTGAAGCGCCAACCAACTGATCGAAAAGATCATCAATCCTCGACAATGGGTGTCTATTCTTCTTTGTGAGCTTGTTGAGTTCTCTATAGTCTACACAAAGTCTGAGGGACCCATCCGCCTTCGTAGCAAATACTACTGGAGCACCCCACTCCGATATACTCCGTCTTATGAACCCCTTCTCAAGCAACTCCCCTACTTGCTTATGGAGTTCCCTCCTCTCACGAGGAGCCATGTGGCGCACTGGTAAAGATACAGGTTTAGCATTATCCACCAGATATATTCGGAAGTCAATCTCCCGCTCCGGAGGTAAGCCCTTCACCTCCTCAAACACATCCGAGCATTCCCGGACCACTCTAACAGATCGCGAACTCTCGACCGACGTGTCAAGCGATTCTAGATAACTTAGCATAACAGATTCCATGGGATTACAAGAGATCTCGAGAGTGTTACCCAAGCGGGTCATAAGCCTAACAACTCTCCCTTCAAAATCAAGAACGGCACCCCTACTGGATAACCAGTCCATGCCCAAACTAACCCATAGCTCGTGAAGCCCAAAATGCATCACATCTAAACTCAATGCTAAGTATAGAAACTTTCAAACCCAAACACTTCATGGAGCCCCAATTGGGTTTGAAACCACTAAGGGATCATCTACCAAACTGGTGTCTAAGTGCAGTGACTCAACTAACAATGATGAGATAAACGAACTCGATGCGTCAAAATCAAATAAAGTTCGAACCGTATAATAAAGAAATCCTAATTCCAACCTAGACGGTCCTATCCCCACTGGTACACTAGCCGCGAGGGAATACAACTACCCTCCAGGAGATTCCATACCTTGCCCATGCCCCTTTGGACAATCCTAATAAGGTGTCCTATTCCTCTCAAAAGGATAACTACTCGCCTTCTTCTTCCCATTCTCCACTCGTAACCTCCCACCAATGAGGTTTCATCCTTCATTAACCAAACAACTATTTGAGCCTTCCTCCCATCGTCTATCCAATAGATACCTACCAGTCCTCCTCCTCCTTGAACCAACTTCTAATCTGACTAACGTCTAAGTCCCTTAAAGTGGTTTTCCGTTCTTATCTATCTTAGAAAGGTCATCTATACGCGGAGGGGAAACTCAAAACGAGAGAGGAAGAGATTCAAAACGGAGAATTCGAAAGATATAGATATGGCTATTGGGGATTATGCTTTTCTTTCAAAAACTTTTCTCTTAAAAGACATGTTTTTGAAAATACTCCTTTCAAAAATATTCTTAGAAAATAGTTTTTCTAAAAATTTTATCTGTTCTGGTAACCTTAAGCTCTGATACCACGTGTAACACCCCACACCCGCTACGGTCACTCACTATGGGAATGCCATAACATCGGTGGAGTATTTTGAGTGAATATAGAACAGAGTAATTACAGCAAGACAGATATAAGTAATACTTTGAAAATTTAAAACATCATTTCAATTGCAGTGGAAAATGAAACATGTCTAGTTACATCACAAAACCATAATAGAAGTCAAGTACAAATATCCATCCTGCTAAATAAAAATACATAATCCCAATACATGAACTGATAGCCATAAAAGAAAAGGGTAAGCTGAGCTCTACATCTAGTGTCCAAGCTCCAAGAGAGTAATAAAAGCAGCCTGATCAAAGCCCACTCGTACTGGGCCCACTCTGAGAACCTGAGGGTTGGGAAAAAGATAAAAACAACGGGGTCAGACATAAGTCTGAGCGAGTCCTATAACTTTAACAATACAATCATTAAAGTAACCAGAGAAGACATAAACTTGACATACGGTAATGTCTGGGGATGAATGGCTACACTAAGTAGCTTGGTAGACTTAGGATAAACTAAGATAACTGTAAAGACGCATTTACCCACCCAAGGGTAATTACAATTCTGTACTTAAGATAACGGTAAAGACGCATCTACCCACCCAAGGGTATTTACTACACTGCACCACACCAGTCATTCCTACTTAAAGGTTGATCCCACCCAAAGCCTTAGAAAATATAACTAGTAGTTTCTTGTACTTCTAGCTGACCACGTAGGTGCCGTCTGCCCCTACCTCCACTAGGTGTACCCCACTACTCCCAAGCGATCGGCTCCCTAACGTAGATACCCGTGCTGGCCCCACAGTGGGGTGTATCACTCCCCTAAAGTGGCAACCGATTCTATCAACGGTGCACGGCTTATACCTACACGATGCAACAACGGCTTATCTACCAGCCCGGGCCCACACACGCATATGAAGCCCGTTGGACTTGCGTTGCCACCGCTATCCCGTTTTGGCCACTTATAGACAAACCCAGTATGCGTGTCCCGTCCTCGGCTTGGGCCGAGCTCACAAAGATACGTATGGGATACCGGTTGTAATGGGCCCCCACAAGCTACCCACCTAAGCTTGTCATTCATTTAGTATAACCCAATAATGGGTCCCCCACAAGCTACCCACCTAAGCTTGTCATTCATCAAATGTAACCCTATAATGGGTCCCCCACAAGCTACCCACCTAAGCTTGTCATTCATCTAGTGTAACCCACTTAACCCTTTTAATAATCATGTTCACTTACATGTTTAAAGTTTGGTTAAGTCATTTAATTATATTTCAATTGCCACCCAAGGCACCCACTAGATTTCCACATGCCACCCAAGGCACCAACTTAACCCTTTAATCATGTTTTAGTTACATGTTCCACTTTGGTTAAGTATTCTAATCGTATTTTCTATTGCCACCCAAGGCAACCACTAAATTTCCACATGCCACCCAAGGCACCCACTTAACCCCTCATGTCCCACTACATGCTAATATGGTTAAGTGTTTCTTAATTAATTAAGACCGTGATCTCCCATAAAGACCTCCCACATTAGACTGGCTGTTATGACCGCCTGGTTAAGCCGGTAGGGTCCGGGCAGTCTTACGTCATAACAGAGTCTAACCTCGTGTCTTTTCTTTAATCACGTGTTTAATTTATGGCTAAGACCTCTCACATTGGGCTGACATTTGTAGCAACTGGTTAAGCCGGTAGGGTTCGGGCAGTTTTACACTACAAATGAGTCCAACCTCGTGTCTTAGTCGATTAATTACACCTAATTAATCACCCCCATATTAATTATCCCTAATTAATATCAAGTTTTTCATAACATGGGTAGACCTAACTCAATAGGTAAATTCCCATGGGGTAGACCTAACTCAATAGGTAAATTCCCACTTATGTTAATTTATTTTTATGGTATGCTTAATCATACCCAATTATACTTTTATTAACATATTTATTAACCCCATCGCTCCCCACGTAAATCATTCTCATTTCATGACATAATAAAGGGAAGATCCATCACAAATATCATGGGTTTAACCAAATCTTCTCATATAACTTTGTCATGGGTTAAGAGGATGTCAACTTGCATATATGAGCATATATTAACCCAACTACATTTAACCCAAACTTGCATATTATCATACACATATCTTGCATAACATGTTGAACTTGCATATAAGCATTCTCATAACTTGCATAACATGTTAAACATGCATTTAAGCATACACATAACTTGCATAAGCATTCACATTCTTGCATAAGCATTCACATACTTGCATAAGCATGCATAACTTGCATATCATGTTAAACTTGCATTTAAGCATATACATAACTTGCATAAGCATTCACATACTTGCATAAGCATGCATAACTTGCATATCATGTTAAACTTGCATTTAAGCATATACATAACTTGCATATGAACTTGCATAACAACCTACACATAACTTACATAACATCATACACATAACTTGCATATGAACTTGCATAACATCATACACATAACTTGCATATGAACTTGCATAACTCACTTGTTAAACATGCATAAACCAACTTATTAAACATGCATAAACCCACTTATTAAACATGCATAAACCCACTTGTTAAACATGCATAAACCAACTTATTAAACATGCATAAACCCACTTATTAAACATGCATAAACATAGGAAAACATAGGGTAGCATATCATTACAAATGATTCGAACTCACTAATCCGCATTCAAGACCATAAGTCTCATTACACCTAATCTACTTACTTTAGCAATTGATGTTAAAGTGATAGAAACTCACCAAAACCAAGATTAGCAAACTTATGAAGTGGAACTAGTTGCTATATTTGAAGATGGTGATGATTAGAGGTTGATTAGCTTGCAACTTCCTTCATAAACTAGTGGAGGCTCCTCTTAAGTTTGATTTTGGCGGCATGATGGCATCATTTCTATTTTTAGTATGGATTAGGCTTGCATTAGGGTGTATTTATAGGATTAGGGTGTGTTTTAGACCATAGGATTAGCCCTAGGTTAGATTAGGTCCGTCAGATTTAGGAAATCTCTAGAACACAGCCCAAGACTCAACCAAAAACCAGATCTGGTGCACCCAGATCAACAGGGCCGACACCCTGTGTCGACACCCCTATCGACAGGGCAGTCGACTCCCCAGTCGACAGGCCTGTCGACATCCCTGTCGACATGGGTAGGGCGGGAACTTTCCCGCCTGGCCCCCTGCTGGCTCCAATTTCGAAATCTGATGTTTAATTTTTAAATCTGTTTTTAACTTTGGATTTTCTGCAAACTTCATTGGGCCATAACTGGGCCATACGGACTCCGATTTACAAAATTTCGGACTCTATTTCGCGTATTTTTCCGAGACGAACGCAATGACGCAGCCCGTTTCCCCCAATTCTAACATTTGAGATTATTTATTCTTCAATTAGTGAATTTTAGCATTAACTGAAATACGGGGTGTTACAGTTTATGTGACATTAACATTTATGACTAGATCCATATGCAAGTTTACATCTTTATGTTTAGACCCATATGCAAGTTTACATCTTTATGTTTAGATCTATATGCAAGTTTACATTTTTTGTTTAGATCTATATGCAATTTTACATCTTTATGTTTAGATCTATATGCAAGTTTACATCTTTATGTTTAGATCCATTTGCAAGTTCACACCTTTATGCTTGGATTTATAGCAGTACATAAGTTATGCAAGTTTATGCCCATTACCTATGCTAGTTTTGTATCATATTCTAGTTTGAATGAAATTCATATCCAAGTTATTGACTATGTAATCTTATGTCATGATCCATCTATCTATTTTATGTGTTATGTGATGTTGTTTTTCTTTTTATAAGTTAAACTATTTGCGAGTCTATCATATGTCATATGAAAACGTACGAATAGCGTGGGGATGATGGGATAATACTGAATATACATAAATTGTGAATTGGCATAAAATGGCCTTAAAAGGCATATAATTAATTTGAGACATTAATTGGCATAATTAGTTGTTGACATACTTTTTGGTAAAAGCTGTCATACTGAATATCTGGATAGCAGCGTGCTCGGATATGGAGAACGTCGTCAGAAGACATGCATCGATTTGGTCGAAGTCGCATCACGAACAAAGAAGGGCCCGAAACTCCTATCAAACGACCTCTTTTGGGCCCGAAAATAATGATTATGGAGCCAAGCTCTGTAACTCCTGTAGGCCTTTGAATTAGCTTCAGTTTGAGCTTTTGTTTGGCCCAAATGGAGTTAAGATTTGAAAGTTATGCCCGTTTCAGTAAACTGGTGTAATCTAGCAATTTCCTAGATAAAGCAACGAAGCGTCACACGATCAGAGTATGGCTTATGCACCCTTGGATCGCCCCTCATCGAATCAGCCCCCTCGGCTCATGATGCACCACATCTCGTGAAGCACCTCGTCTCGCGAAGCACCCTGAATCGTGGAGCACATGGAGACCACGACCCGATCGCCAGCACTTCACTCCAGCTCACAACCAGACCCGGATCGTGATACCTATATCACAATCCGACCCATGACCACGACCCGACCCCCGAACCTGCTTCTGCGCAGCTTGGTCTGACCTATTCTTAAGGCTACTCCTGCTCCTATTTTCCTGGATCGGACGCCACGTACCCCATCACGAACCAGTATTCCCAGAAGCTCTCCTAAAGCTATAAATACACAATTTGAAGGCATTTTCAAGGATCTTTTTGCTCTAACTCCTCACAGCTTCCTCCATTGCTCTCTACAAAGCAATTTCAGCAACAATGGAGCCAAATTCCACGTTGTAAACATGAGGATTTCGTGTATAATCATATCATTTCTTACCCCTTTTCATTGTAAACATGAGGATTTCGTGTATAAAACGAGAGAATTGTGCTTGTAACATCTTAGGATTTAAGAAGAGATAAAGTGGACATAGGCTTGGTTAGAGCAGAACCACTATAAAAACTACGTGTGTCTCCTCTTTATTTACTGTTTTCTGCATTCTGTGATTTGTGATCTGCAATTGGGTGTTAGGCCCAGATTTTGGTCTAACATTTTGGTGCGCCAAGTAGGGGGCACATGACAACTTCAACTTCTGCTTGTATTTTTTGGCTATTGGATAAATGATGAACAAAAGGAAGAAGACTGGAACTTCTGCTTATGCCGATGATGCTGACGCTGAAGACACAAGGAATGAGGCAAGCCAGGAAGCTTCCTCTCATGGAGATCCTTCTGCATACTTGATCAGAGACGAGATGGACGGCGTTCTCGCTGAATTGAGGGATCAAATGGAAAAGCAAGATGATCTCCTCAGGAAACAACAGGTAATGATCAACTAATTCTTCGCTCGGATGGATGAAAGGCCGAGCAACGCTCAAGTCATTGGAAATGAAGTCACAGAAGCAGCTCGGGCATCACATTGACTCGGGGGCAACCCCCTCGTTATTGGAAATGCACAGCGACCGACTTCAGCTCCAAATCGGATGGATACAGGAGCGCAAACTCTCACTCAACTGCTGTAGGGATCGGCTCATGACAGGCCACCAGCGCCGGGTCGGATCGCCCCTCCTCAGTTCGCTCCCCACGAACCACGATCCAACCTTCACCAACCTGCCTCACAAACCGACCCCATTGAACCGGATTGGGTCGCCACTCTCAATCCGCGATCCCCAGGCAACAGCTCACCAGCAGACTTCGTTCTCGCCTACGCTCAACGCTGGGGGCACTAGCTCTGATCTTGGCAACTTGCAACAGATTTTCGAAGGAAATCGGCTAGGAGAACCGATTCAACGCCTCCCGAGAGACCGCACCTATAAGAATGACGTGGATGACGTCAATCATAACCCATTCACTCAGGAAATCAGGAATTCCCGCAATCCCCCGGATTTCAAACTGCCACAACTAGAGCTATACAATGGCAGGACGAATCCTACAACTCACCTAATGCGCTACAAACGGCATATGGAAGTTCAATCGGCATCGGAAAACGTCATGGCTTAGTGTTTTCCCCTTTTTCTGACTGATATAGCAATCATGTGGATTCAGCAGCTAGAAACGGAATCGATCAATAGCTGGAATATGTTGGTCGCTCGCTTCCTGGAATAGTTTCGGGTCCACATCGCACGACCCAAGAACGTCATGTCACTTGCCACAATCAAGCAGAGGCCTAGAGAAACTCTGCGCTCATTTCTGGAAAGATTCAACGTTGCAGCAGCATCAGTTGATCGCCCTAAACCATCCATGGTATTGATGGCAGCATTATCCGGTGTTCTGGATAACATGGAATTCAAGAAATCTTTGTACCGAAACCCACCGCGAAACCTCGACGAATTCTACCTTGAAGAAGACAAATTTCTGCGGGAAGAAGATGCAACTTCTGAAAAACGCATTCTTGACGTCAACATGCTCAAAGACGGAGAACTGTCTGATTCTGGAAATGGCAAAGGAAAAGCCGCCGTCAAGAATGATCGTAACACTCAGCCCCGGAGAGGGCCTAGATATGAAAAGTATACTGAGCTCATTGCTTCACTTTCTGACATCTACATGGACACTAACGGTGTTGTCTCTTACCCAAAGCCTCCTAGGAGGGAGCCATCGCAAAGAGAACACGATTCTGGAAAGCACTGCATATTCCACGATATGGATGGACATGACACGAATGAGTGTAGACATCTTCGTGATTTGATTGAGGAATGGGTTAGACGTGGAGAGCTGCCCGAGTATGTGAAACTACCGACAGCGCCTGCACCTGCGCTGCCACCTCCTGCTCCCCGGAGAGGGAATGACCCTGGATCGAGCTCTCGTGGGATCATCATCAACTGATCTGGATGAGATCAACTTTCATTTTCTGCATTTCTTAGGATTTAAGATATGTCTCTTTGCTTTCTTTAGGTTTTCCGATTGGCTAAATCGGAGTACACACGTTCGATATTAGGATTTAGCTCCAAAGCGTGTTCTGCACTCGATGACAAACCAATCAGGAGTTGCTTTGGTTTTGCATTTTGAATTGAATAAGAAAGGATTTTCCAAGCATGGATAATGTTTGGATAATTTAAGTATCTTGTCAGGATGTAGCAGGATCCTCAACTTCAGTTAAGTATGGCTTATACTTGTTATGGAACTCTAGGTATGGATTATGCCTAGGGACGGGCTATCTTGTCAGGCTGTGGTAAGCGTAGCTCTATTTCAGGTCTGAGTATGGTTTATACTCACTTTGGAAACTTAAATATGGATTATACTTAGGAACTGGAAACGGTCTTGTCAGGATGTGACAAAAGAAATCGGGTATGGATTATACTCGATTTCGACTTCTGGATATGGATTATGCCTGGAAATGTTGGCTCTTTCCAGGATTTGGCAGAATGACTCAAACATCCCTTGAGTATGGTTTATGCTCATTAGACGCCGAAGCATGGTTTATGCTTAGAAAATTTGAACAATGTCGCCAGGATTTGGCACATTTGTTTTTCCTTTATCTCTTTACAGAACACATCTTCCTTCAACCAGCAAGATATGTTCTGAGGGGCAAACTTGTTGACATAATTTTTGGTAAAAGCTGTCACACTGAATATCTGGATAGCATCGCACTCTGATATGGAGAACATCGTTAGAAGACAGGCAGCGATTTGGTCAAAGTCACATCACGAACAAAGAAGGGCCCGAAACTCCTATCGGACTATGTAACTCCTGTAGGACTTTGAATTTGCTTCAGTTTGAGCTTTCGTTTGGCTCAATCGGACTTACGGCTTGAAAGTTATTCCCGTTTCCATAAACTGGTGTAATCTGGCAATTTCCTAGATAAAGCAACAAAGCGTCACACGATCGGAGTATGGCTCATGCACCCTTGGATCGCCCCTCATTGGATCGCCCCCCTCGGCTTGTGATGCACCTCGTCTCGCGAAGCACCCTGACTCGTGGAGCACATGGAGACCACGACCCAATCGCCAGCACTTCACTCCGGCTCGCAACCAGTCCCGGATCGTGATACCCATATCACGATCCGACCCATGACCACAATCCGAACCATGACCACGACCCGATGCCCAAACCTGCTCCTGCGCAGCTTGCTGTGACCTATTCTTAAGGCTACTCCTGCTCCTGTTTTCCCGGATCGGACGCCACGTGCCCTATCACGAACCAGTCTTCCCAGAAGCTCTCCTACAGCTATAAATACACCATTTGAAGGCATTTTCAAGGGTCTTTTGGCTCTAACTCCTCACAGCTTCCTCCAATGCTCTCTACAAAGCAATTTCAGCAACAAAGGAGCCAAATTCCACATTGTAAATATGAGGATTTCGTGTATAATCCTATCATTTCTTACCCCTTTTCATTGTAAACACGAGGATTTCGTGTATAAACCTAAAGAATTGTGCTTGTAACTTCTTAGGATTTAAGAAGAGATAAAGTTGACGTAGGCTTGGTAAGAGCCGAACCACTGTAAAAACTTCGTGTGTCTCTTCTTTATTTATTGTTTTAAGCATTCTGTGATCTGTGATCTGTGATCTGCAATTGGGTGTTAGGCCCAGATTTTGGTCTAACATTGGTATTTATGCACATAATTTTAAGAGACAATTATGGACATAAATAAATTTGGAATTTATTGACAAATTTGAATAGGGATACTAATCCAATTTGGGGTTAAATAAAGATGTGTAATAATTAACCGCTTAAGACATGAGGTTAGACTCTTTTGTGGTGTAAAACTGCCCAGACTCGCCCGGCAAATCCAGCAGCCACAAATGTCAGTCTAATGTGAGAGGTCAAAGGCATGAATTAATTGCGTATCAATTGTAAAGACATGAGGTTAGGCTCGTTTGTGGTATAAGACTGCCCGGACCCGCCCCGCAAATCCAGCCACTGCAAATGTCAGCCTAATGTGGGAGGTCTTTACAAGGTTACGGTTCTAATGAATTAAGTAACACTTAACCAGATAAACATGTGGTGGGACATGGGGGTCAAGTGGGTGCCTTGGGTGGCATGTGAAATTAAGTGGGTGGCTTGGGTGGCATGTGAAATACGATTAGATGCACTTAACCAAGATTGAAATATGTAAGAAGACATGAATAAGAATGGGATTAAGTGGGGAAACCTTAGTGGGGACCAAGCATAGGTGGAAGGCTTGTGTCAAGCATGAGGGCCCTTTTCAAACCATTAACCCATTAAGTATCTTTGTGAGCTCGACCCAAGTCGAGGACGGGACACGCTTACTGGATTTGATTGTAAGAGGTCAAAACGGGTTAGCGGAGGCAACGCAAGTCCAACGGGGTCATGTGCGTGTGTGGGCCCGGGCTGGTAGGTAAGACGTTGTTGCATCGTGTAGATATAAGTCGTGCATCTTTGGTGGTATCGGGTTGCCACTTTGGGGAGTGATACACCCCACTGTGGGACCAGCACAGGTATCTACGAGTTAGGGAGCCGATCGAATGGGGGTAGTGGGTACAGCTATTGGAGATAGGGGCAAACGGCACCTATGAAGGCAGCTAGGGGTACACGAAACTACCATTATCATTATTAAGTTCTGTAGGCGGGATCAACTTTTAGGGTGACTAGTGGTGGTGCAGTATAGTAATTATCCTATAGTTATTAGGAACGAGATTAACGCCAGAATATTCCTCTTAATTGCTTTGTCATGCCCACTTGTTTCATGGTCATATCTTATCTTACATGTTTATTCCTTATCCTAGTTACTTTAATAATTATGTTGTTAAAGTTATTATACTCGCTAGACTTTATGTCTGACCCCCTTGTTTTCACCTCTTTTCTTCCTTTTTCCCCCTAGGTTCTCAGGGTGGGACTAGTACTAGTGGAGCTTGATCTCGTATCTCTTTCTCTCTCTTTTGGAAGTGCTTGGAATACTGAAAGTAAAGTTCAGCTCATCTCTTTTATGGCTACTTGTGTTTGGGTTTATGCTTTTTATTTTATGTACTATGAAACAATTTATCAAGATGGATATTAAGTGTACGTAGTTTATGAAGTTGTTGTAATCAAACTATTTCTCCGCTGCAATAAAAGTTGTTTTAATTTTTTCATGTACCATTATTTATATCTGTCTTGTTATATTATGTTCTATACACTAAATACGCTCTATGGAAGTTAATGCATTCCCTTTGTGAGTGACATTAATGGACATGGGGTGTTACATAAATCGTTGGTTCCCATCTGGATCCTGAGCTATAACTTCTCACTTGGACTACCTTTGCGTCTCGGGTTTTGGTCTTCTCCGGATCAGCTCATCTCTTTTATGGCTACTTTTGTTGGGGTTTATGCTTTTTATTTTATGTACTCTGAAACAATTTATCGAGATGGATATTAAGTGTACGTGGTTTATGAAGTTGTTATAATCAAACTATTTCTCCGCTACAATAAAAGTTGTTTTAAATTTTTCATCTACCATTATTTATATCTGTCTTGTTATATTCTGTTCTATACACTAAATACGCTCCATGGAAGTTAATGCATTCCCTCTGTGAGTGACATTAATGGACGTGGGGTGTTACATAAATCGTTGGTTCCCATCTGGATCCTGAGATATAACTTCTCACTTGGACTACCTTTGTGTCTCAGGTTTTGATCTTCTACGGATCGGTTCGGCTCTTCACTTCGCTTCGGATCGTGCTCCTTAAGGTGGTTCGGTTCATGATACACGCTATTCACCCGTACGTTTCGTGGGGCTTCTATTCGTGGCCAGCAGGCGGTTCGGATCGGAATACTCCATATAGGTCACATCGTGATGAGCCCATCGGTTCGGTTCGTGGGCTACAGTCCACTGCGGTTCAGTTCGTTCTTCTTCCACTGGATCGGGTCGTGGACACCCATTGGGTCGGGTCGGGTCCCTTCATTGCTTCAGATTGTGACTCCAGGTCGTGGCTCCAAGCATCGGTTCTTGGTGTCCTTGTCACGAGCAGTTCAGGTCGGAGGTGCCATCATTCATGAGCAGGTCGGGGTCGGGTAGTGCTCCACGATCGGGTCAGTACAGAGGGGGCTATCCGATCCGTTTCCTACACAAATTTCCTGCAACTTTTCCAGCGACTGTTTTACGCCATACGACGGCGTTTTCGACCAATCTAACTTCACTAAGCAAACATAAAGCATTCCAAGCAGTAATAGCAACATAGGGAATTAACCATTAATACCAAAACAACAATCTAATGTATTAAAATGGAACAAATATACCCAGAACCCATATTTTCCCCTTAAGCATGTTTAAGCATATCTAATGATAGGATTAGCAAAACTTAACCAAATTAAACCAAACTTCTAACAGAGGTCTAAAACGGTGTTTAAGAACTTCTAAACATTTTTTTAGAATTTATTAATACATAAATTCGCTAATTAACACTAATTACCCCCAATTAACCATAATTAGTATCAAAACAAGGCTAATCGCTCACTTTGCCACAATTAAAACTTTCAGAATCGAAACTACTCTGATTTGGGCGAATACCAATGTCTAACAGCAGCTCCAACCTTGCTTTGGTGCTATTTCTCCTTAATTTGTTGTAGATTAGGCTAATCCTTGATTAAACGGTGATTAGAAATGATTCTAGAAAGTGGAGGCCATTGCTAGGGTTTCTAAGAGGTAAATGGCGGCTAGAAAAGTGAAATAAAATGAAAACCTAACTCAATTCAGCCTCCCCATAACCCTAATCCCGAAATGGGTTATGGGCCCATTCACTAATCACCTCATTTGGCCCAGTTAAGCAGTTTTCACCTTCTAAACCTTATTTCAGCCATATCTCCCAAATGGTAAGTCTGTTTTTCACATATGACCACTCTACGGAAAGGTAAAGCATCATCCAGATCCCATGGAAGTGGTTTCAGGTCAATACTCCTTTCCAATCAAAAGTTATGGCCAAAAAAAGATCAGCTAGGCGTAAAATGGTCATTTAAAAATCGGCAAAACTCGTGAACATGGGAAATGACCCCAATAGTCGTCTCCCAAAGTTACATGATCATACAACTTCGTATGTGGAAGAAATAAATATTCTACGATCCTTCGATGCATAGAATGCGGGTCGTTACATTCTCCCCTTTAAGAAAATTCGCCCTCGAAATTCCTTAACTAAGAAACAAGCAAAGGATCCCGCATGTCTATCAACCATTCACAACAATCAAACATGCAAAAACAAACAAACAAGCCTATCCTAGCATGTAGAAAACTAAGTCGCAATTAAAATTTTACTAGGTAAAGAGTTCTAGATGTGATTTCCTTATGCTCTCCTCTGTTTCCGAAGTACAGTCATTCTCATTCTCGCCCCACTGAACCTTGACTAGATTCACCGCTTTCCTTCGAAGTTTCTTCGTATCATGCTCGACAATACGAATCGGCTTGTGGTTCCCAACCACCTTGGGTTCTACTTCAATATCATCCAATTGATAGGTGAAATAGCCACATCGGGGTTGTGCACGAATTTCCTTAACTGGGAAACATGAAATACGTTATGAACTTCCACCGTCTTGTCTGGCAACTCAACTTTTTATGCTAAATTCCCAACTTGCTCGAGGATTGGGAATGGACCAACAAATATTGGTGTTAACTTGCCTCTCCTACCAAATCGTATCACGCTCTTTAATGGAGAAATCTTGACAAACACCAAATCTCCAATGGAGAATTTTAAATTTCTTCTCCTCTTATCCGCATAACTCTTCTACCTATCTTGGGCAGCCTTCATTCACTGTTGAATGATCTTAATCTTATCTGAAGTTTATCTTATCACATCTGGTCCAAGAACAAACTTCTCACCAGTTTCTAACCAACATGATGGTGAGTTGCATGGTCTTCCATACAAAGCTTCATATGGAGCCATACCAATACTAGGTTGATAACTATTATTATATGCGAACTACACTAGACGTAAATGGTCATCCCATGATCCACCGAAATCCAATATACAAGCTCTTAAGAGGTCTTCTAATATATGATTCACCCTCTCTGTCTGACCGTCGGTTTGAGGATGATACGCGGTACTGAGATGTAATTCTGATCCTAACGCCTCTTGCAAGCTCCTCCAAAATCCACTAGTAAACAATGGATCTCGGTCGCTCACAATGCCTTTGGGTATTCCATGAAATATCACTACCCACTTCATATACAGTTCTCCTAACTTAGTTGTCGTTCTATTCGATTTGACTGGTAAAACCTTACGCTCTTGGCTAATCGATCCACAATCACCCAAATACTATCATGGCCCGATCTAATCCTCAGTAAACCATCTATGAAATCCATCGAGACTTATTCCCAATTCCAGTCGTGAATTTTCAATGGTTATAACAAACCATTAGTCTTCCTTTGTTCAGCTTTAACTAACTAGCAATTCATACTCTTGGAGATAAACTTCCCAACGTCTCTCTTCATCTTGTTCCAGTAGTAGGTCTGCTTCATGTCTCGATACATTTTGTTACGACCGGCGGGTGGATAGTCAGTTTTGAGTGATGACGTTCTCTAAGAACTTCATCTCTCATTCCATTGACATTGGGTACAACTAATTTATCATTATTTCGAAGCCATCTTCCTCGATCAAGTCCATACTTGTCCATCTTCTCACTGTCGATGCCCATCTCTACCTTGGAGATGATTTCCAATAGATTAGGAACGTCCCTCTGACTGGAACCAATCCTCTCAATCAAAGTCAGTTTGATCATCAAACTTGTTAACATTTCTGGATCCAATCCATAATTAGGTCTGAAATCATATCCCACGATATACTCCAGTTTCTTTCATTCAAGAAACATAGCACCTAAACTGGCATGTCTCCTACTCAATGCATCAGTACAGCACCTAGTCTGGTACTGCATGCATCTGTGTATATCGTCATCTCTTCGTTCTCTATTACCAGAATCCTACAGGTGATAGTCTACTCACGAGAATAAAACAGGAACAAACATAGCAACCGTAGCATCCATCAAACATGTCCTATCTATCACCTGCTAAAGCCATACACACGTTGGTAACTACTTGACTGGTCCAACCAATCCAAGGCTAACGGAAGCCCCGCCACCATACATACGTCAATGCCTACTTCACTGGTCCAACCAATCCCAAGGCTAATGGAAGCCCCGCTTCCATACGGACTACCGTACATCCAACGTACGATTATCCTCCAAGGATAACTAGATCACATCCAACGGATCCAAGGTAACGGGCGTCCCCAGATACCCTGCTTCTAGTCCGCCTAAAACTCTCGAGTCCCACCCAAGTCTATCCATTATCTTGTTGCCCTTTCAAGTCCAACTCGAGCCAATCCATTTCCTTGCAGCCTTCTCGAGTCCAACTCGAGTTAATCTATTTCCCATAAACTCAGACCCAGTCTTGAGTATCCATTACTGATAGACGCTAATCCAGCGTGAGTCATCTCCTTATTCGTTGCATCTCCAAGATCAACAAACACCTATTTTCTTTTACGAGTTCAAGTCCAACTTGAGTCATCCTAATCCTTCGTTGCATCTTCCATGATCAACGAACACATCATATTCCTTCAAAAAGAACATCAATATAGGGTCCTAAACAATCCATTACTTTGCATCTTTCTCGAGTCCCACTCGAGTCATCTCATAACCCTATCGAATATAACTCGCATCAGCCCATACCATTGAATAGTCTTATCATGTCACGGCTGCACATCACTCCTAGAGTAAGCCGAGATATCATTCAATGGAAATCACAACAACTACTTATATCTCACGAAACCATCCTAGTTGAACTCGACATTCCCTAAGCACTAGCCCCAAAGGCCTAAACCAATATCAAACAAGCACTCAAGGAACATCTCCTCCGAATTCAGACAATCTACATGAGATGATACTAGCAAAACAACTAAGCAACCACAAGCAGGCACACATTCATAACTCGATGAAACAACCCAAACTTCCCAGTAAAGGAAAGGCTGGATTGCTTTGAGAACAACACACATTTGAACATAAACTGAAGAACATTTTATTGCTGATTACACAATTACATCAGAGTACAAGAATGTAACAGAGTATGAATACTTATTACATAATAGGAATACAATAATATCAGAGTTTTAAATTACATTTAAATAGCAGCGGAAAAATATTACAAATATACAGCTGGAAGAAATACACGGATACAGAGCTTTCCGAACACCGCTTCAGCTGTTAGCCAGGATCCTGTAAATATATCTACAAAAAGCTACTCGACTGGCCGTGTGGAAAATATAGGCACCCGAGTTTGCCAGTGAAACAAACTAAAGGTCAGTCATGGGACTGGTATGAGAAATCTTAACTAAACTTATCTAATAAGGCTAATCACAGGACCACGCCGCTAACGCAAAACGGGTTTACTCCATTGGATTGCCAGTGCATAAATTAAAGTAAATCGTTAAACAACGCAATTCTTTTTAGAAAAATGAAACCATTATAAGACCCAAGTCCCACCATACAATGCAACGCAAACCGGAGGATAGGGTTTTACCTTATAATGGTCAAGAGATGCTTGATACGATAAAACGGATTTAATATTAGTGTGTATATATATGGGTATATATATATATAATAAACATTTCAATCATAATGTATCAATCATAGACGGCATAGTACCCCATCCTACTATGTCGCCATACTAGTTCTACAATCAAAACCGCAAGGTCATATTGGAAATTGGATTTCCATCATGAGTCGAGCCTAGGTGCAAGCTCCTCTCTGATTCGAGACACTCTAGCAAATGCCTCTGGATCACACCTATGGGCAACCCTTGGAGCGGTAGGGCCGGTCCCCGCCTATCGGCAGTGGATTGGTTATGCCTGAACACACGTTTCCCGGTTCCTTTGAACCTATAGTATGACCACTAACGGCCTATAAAAATCCGAGGCGCCTCAAAATCCATCATCCACATAAGTAAAATGCCAGCCAGTTTAAGCACTGACACTACCCCTACCTAGAAAGAAACGTGTGCACTCCCTACGGTCGATATCCCCTTTTTGACTCATACCGGGGTGTGAGGCTCGCGAAGTCACGCTATACACAAAGCTGTGCCATGATAGGCTATACTTTGATCATCCCACTTGTAACAACCCGGAAAATCAGGGCCAATTTAAAATTTTTATTTTAAAGAATTTTGTTGGAAAATGTGCCAGAATTTAAAATTTTCAATTTTAAATAATATTAAAGCCACTGAAAATAGTCAATTTTCAAACGACCTCTGTTTTCGACGAAACCACTTTTGTTGGAACCAGAAGGTCAAATTATTGCTAGGTTTCAATTTTTAGAATTTTCCGAGTTAATATGTGAGCGTGGCAAAAGAAACTGTGTTTTGTCAGTTTCGGTCAATTTTAATCGACGGGAAAATAGCCATTTTTCAAACAGTCTCAGAATTCGACGAAATTAGTCTTGTTAGAACCGTATCGTCAAAACATAGCCTAATATAATTTTTCTGTAATTTTTAGAGGCAGTATGTGGGCCCGGTAAATTTAATTGTGCGTCAGAATTAAATAATTAAAAGATTTATATTTTAAATTAAATAAAAATATATCTTAACAGCCGAATTAGGTTACGAGACCTATTCCATTGCGTCCGGAACGGGGGTATTTGCTTAGGGACATTTTTCGTTGAATTTATTTTGGAGTTCGGGTGGTTTAACAGGATTTTCTCTTGAATTAAATAAATTAACTAAAACAAATACGCGTATAAATACCATCCATATACAGCCCTATACGCTAACCCTAATACCCCAAATACACAGCCGCCGTATTCACTTCTTCAATGGCCGAAATCATTCGATTTTGGTTCCTCAATTTCTTCCTCCCCACAAAGAATTAAAACATGAATCAATACTCAAATCGAAGAGGGACTCGAGCTCGTCATTTTGATACGGCGATGATCGCCCCTGGTGGCGCGTGGCTCAAGACCCAGACCCGCAAAGGAGCGCCGCTCGCACCCCCGTAGCCGCCTCCTGCCACCACCTAGCTGCTCGCCGTGGGTCCCCCTTGCGCGCCTCCCCGAGCCCGACAACCCCAAGCCATCTGATCGACCTCCAGTGCCTCGTACAGCGAGCAAACCTCTGACCTAGTTTGGAACCGAATATGTTTACACGTCGGCCTTGATTTTGATGAGGAAGAAGATGTAATTTTCATAAGTAATTTATTTTATTTATTTTGTTTAAATTGTTTACAACACAAATCGAACCATAACTCATCGATATGAACATGAAATCGAATAATTTCAGAAGCTGTGCACTCGTAAGAATGAGATCTGCAACTCTAGACTGGAAAGGAGTAATTCTGAACAGCTTGAGATTTTGTTCAAATTCAACAACGACTGTGAGATTTCTATTTTCTTTTAAAATTTAAAATTATTTATTTTAATGTTTAATTTATATATTCGTTTAGTATGAGATTCATGATTGTATGTATATATTTATTTCCCTTGTTGATTGTTCTGTGATTATGATGTATGTTTGATTGTGTTTGTTGAAATTGTGTGTATCTTGTTTGTTGTAAAATTTTGAAATGTCATTTTTGTGAATTAAAACAATGAGTTAGAAATGTTATTTTTGAATTGGATTCAACAAAAATAAATATTGTTATTTCATTGAATGAAAATTTACAAAATAGAATATCATGTTCGTTAAACTAGATTAAAAGTTGTCATTTTATTTGAAATGTGATGTTAACATAAAATTGTCATTTTGTGAAAAATGTTTATTTAGAATTATCGTGTAAAAATAACATATTTTGTTAGTAGCGTCGCCTTAGAATTATAACATGTTAGTCAAAATGTTTCATTAGGAGAATTATAACATTTTAGTCAAAGTGTTGCATTAGAAATAAAATATCATTTTTGTTAAAATGTCACTTTTGATTTAAATAAAAAAGTATATAGAATTAAAATGTCACTTTTGATTAGAAAAGTTATGTTAGGATAAAGATGTCAATTTTGTTAAACATGTTTGATTAGGAATAAATAGTCAATTTTGTTAAAAATGTTTGTTTAGAATAAACATGTAAATTTTGGTAAACATGTTTAAATAGAATAAAAAGAGTTGAAATAAAGGGACATATTTTCATTGCTATTTTGTCACAATTAAAGACCATATTTTTATCGTCACTTTGTTTCATTAAATTAGAATAGGAAGATATCATTTTTAGTCATATGAAATGTTAACATAGAAAAATATCATTTTTGGTCATATGAAATGTTAGTGATGTCTATTTAGAATAACAATATCATTTTATTAGCAATGTTTATTTAGAACAAAATCTCATTTTTGTTAGTAACGTAACATTAGAATGAAAATACCGTTTTGTTAGGAAATGTTGATTTAGAATAAAACATCACTTTTGTCAAATTTAGACATTTCATATAAAAGTGTCACTTTTGTCAAATTCAGAATTGACATATAAATTTGTCGCTTTTGTCAAATTCAGAATCAAAATCCAATGTGAGAATTTCTATTTAATTAATTAATTAATCAAATTAATTATTTCCTCGCTGTTGAATAACTGTTTGTATGTTATTTAGTTGATGTTGTGCTATGATGATTGAGTTAGAAATTGTGTTTGCTGTTTGTATTGATTGTGATCCTTTGTTATGTTAGAATTGATGATAAAAATAAAAATATCACCTTATGTACTTTGTTAAGTTAGAGTTGATGACAAAAACAAAAAAAACAAAAAAAAAATCACCTTATGTATTATGTGTCACCTTATGCATTTTGTGTGTTAGAATTGATGTAATTTAAAAGTACTCTTTTTATGTTAAAACAAAATATGTAAAGCAAAGTACTTATTTTGTTAAATAGGAAAATATGCTTTTGTATAATATTAGAAACCATAGGAAAATGTTAACAAATAAAATGTTCTTTTATTTGATATTTGAATATATAGAAACATGGAATTATTGCACTGTTATATGTTAAATTTGAAAATAACGTTGATTTCATTAGTTAGGTGATAATTACATTTTCCATGTAATAATGCAAAAGAAGGATTTACATCTTTATGTAAATAAACAATGAAAAAGGAAAACTTACCTTTTGGGGTAAATAGGCAATGTAAAGGAAATTTACATTAAAAATGTAAATGAGGACAAAGCACATCTTTTGTTTAATGTTAAAAGAGCAACAAATTCACTTTTGTTAATATTATTGAGTATGAACAAATTTACTTTTGTTAATATAATTGAGAACGACAAATCCACTTTTGTTAATTTGATTATAAAGTAAAGAATTAACATTTTGTGTTAATTAGATTTTATGTTCAACAAAACTTACATTTTTATTAATAAAATTATAAAGATAAAACTCACATTTTTGTTAATGTATTAAAATACATATTTTATATATCATGAAAAATGAAATAAATTTGTTAACATATAAACTCACCTTTTATATGTCATTAAGAAAAGAGGAACTATTTTTGTATAAAAGAAAGATTCAAGTCGACAAAAATAAAAGAGTGACAAAATATTTATTTTGTCAAATGTAAATGAAAATTATTTTCACTTGTTTATGTCATTATATTGCATATGAAGATATATTCACTTGTTTATGTCATTATATTGCATATGAAAATATACACTTGTTAGCATCATACATTGCATATGAAAGTGTATTCATTTGTTAATGCCAGTTATTGCATATGAAACATATATTCATTTAGTTGTTTAGGTCATATGCTGTATATGAAATAAAAATTCATTTATCTGTTGTTGTCATATATGGCATTTGATATGAAATGCATAGATAAGGTCATACCTTTCTGCATATAAAGTAAAGTATTTTAGATGTCAAAATAAAAGAACAAAAATATGAACTTGCATTGTAAGTAGAATTTAAATTTTTATATGCAAACAAAAAGTAGGATTGTGCATTGATAATAAATATTACTTTTTATTTCTGACTTAGAATGAGGACTTGCATCGCAAATAAAAATTTCATTTTTATTTGAAACTATGATATGAAATTTGGCAAGCGAACAAAATTCACATTTACCAATGTAGCTATGAGTTGAAATTTGTTATGCGAACAAAAATTTACATTTGCACTGAGAATTAGAATTACATTTTAGGTAAACAAAAGTATTTATTTTGTCAAATATGAAAGAGTGATAAAAATTACTTTTTTTTTTATCAAATGAAAAAGGATGATAAAAATATATCGCTTTTATCAAATGTAAAAAGAAGGATAAACAAAGAATGAAATAAACTATTCATTTTATGAAATAAGAATGAAGTAAAATATTACATTTTATGTAATTTAGATTTAAAGAAGGAAAGTCACATTTATGATGTAATTAGGAAGAGAAAAAAAGAAATTCAACTGTATGTAAATTTACATTATAATTTTTTTTTATGTAATAAAAAGAAAATGTATCGTATGATAATTTACATTTATGTTAATGTTAAAATAAAAGAAGTACACCATGGGATAATTTAACATTATTTTCAATGTTAAAATAAAAGGGATTTCACCGTAGGATTAAATTAACATTATCTTAAATGTTAATATTAAGAGAATTACGCGGTAAGTTAAAATTACATTATTCTATAATGTGGTATAATGGAATTTCACTGTATGTTAATTTGCATTATTTTATAATGTAATTATAAAAAGAATTTACACCGCAGGTAAGTTAACATTATTTTTAATGTTAAATAAAGAGGCAATATACACCGTAGGAAAAAGCTTACATTTTATTTATGTAATATATATATATATATGAATGTACACCGTAGGTGAAATTTACATTTTTATTTAATGTAAATATGATAAGTAGGTGGCAAGAATGAAAGTTCACATGTATTTTATATAATTAAAATAGGAGTGAGTTGTTAAATATTATTAACAAATAAGAATGATTTTCAATATATATATATATATATATATATATATATATATATATATATATATATATATATATATATATATATATATATACGAGAATTATTTGGAAAGACCGAGTCTATCTCATTCCAAATAATTTAAGCGGCGTTTAAAATCCAAGATTGGAAGACGACGATAGAAGACCGACGGTCTTCACATCGAATGGACGACGACTGCTGATGCCCATGATTGGAGTAGCTACCATGAAGGGGCTACAGTGGTGGCCGTCCGGACGTAGTGTTGATTTGTACGGATTTGACTTTCGCTCAGACCCAGAGCATTAGTTATAAATGGATTGTATGTCTGACATTGTATTCCTTTATACTGTATTCGTTGATCTCTGCTAAACATATATCTGTTTGGTGTTTTACACCCTTCTCTGAGACGTATGAGCTCAGAGGTTATATGTTGGTAGAAATCAATGGTATGGTATGGATTGACGATGGGGCATGCTAAGATGCATATGATCAAGGCTTTGTTGAAAAGCAGGCCTTGTGGGATGATCAAAGCATAGTCTATTTAGGCATAGCTTTGTGTATAGCGTGACTTCACGAGCCTCACACACCGGCGGAGTCTAAAACGGGAGAAGGGAACGCAGGGAGAGCAGCACGTTTCTTTCTAGCTAGAGTGGTGTCAGTGACCTACCAGCCCTGACATTTTACTTATGTGGATGATGGAATGAGGCGCCTCGGATAGGTCCTATAGGACCGGGGAACGTGTGCTTAGGAATAACTAATCCTCTAAGCTGTATTTGAGGACCGGCCCTGCCATTTCCAAGGGTTCACTGCGGGGGATCCTGGGGCATTACCTAGAGTGTCTCGAATCGGTAAGGAGCTCCTCCCTAGCCTTGACTCAGATGGAAATCCAAATTCCAAATACGACCCTTGCGGTTTTGATTGTATTACTAGTATGGAGGCATAGCATATGGTACCTATGCTTCCTAGGATTGATACATTTACTTTGAAATGTTTTAAAAACATATACACACTAATAATAATATCGTTTTTATCGTATCAAGCATGTTTGACCATTATAAGGTAAAACCCTATCCTCCGGTTTGCGTTGCATTGTGTGATGGGACTTGGGTCTTATGATGGTTTCATTTTTCTACAAAGCATTGCGTTGTTTTGACGATTTACCTAAATTATGCACGGCAATCTATTGGAATAAAACCCGTTCCGCTTTAGCGGCGTGGTCCTTGGATTTGTCTTATTACTATTAGTTATATTAGTTAAGAATTCTCACACCAGTCCCACGACTGACCCGTTGTTTGTTTCCACTTTTGCAAACTCGGGTGCCCTCTTTTCCACACGGGCAGTCGAGTAGCTTTTTGCAGATATTTATCTCTTTAGCAGGATCCTGGATTGAAGCTCAAAGCTGTGTCCAGAGCATAGGAAAGTCTTCCGCTGTCTTAGTTATTTTATTTCCGCTGCACTGTATTAAAGTAATGTAAAATTATCTCCCGCTGTAAATTTATTTAATGAACTCTGATATATATATTCTGTACTCTGATGTAACATTTATTATGATGTTATAAAAGTCTGCTGTTATTGTTCTGAGGTTGTTGTATTCCCAAAGTTAAAGTATTCGTGGATTTCCGACCTTTGGGTCAGACTTGCGTGGTTTATGGTCGATCCAAAGAGCGGGAATTTACGGGTCTTTACAGTTGGTATCAGAGCTCTGGTTAGCTCAAATCTTTGGGGTACAACTCATTAGAACGGAACAGAAGACTCATCAGAGATTGGATTAGTAATGTCCAATAAGAATACTCATTAGAGATAGGATCAGCAGTATCCTAGAATGAGAAAACTCATTAGAGATGGGGTTAGTAATGCCCTAGAATGAGTTCAGAGTGATAAGCTTATAATTAGCGTATTTTTGATTATATAATCTATTTCTGAAAATATGATTTTTAAATATATAAAAGAGTATGTATATTTGATAAGTTAGTCAACAAATGAAATTAATAAGAGAAATTAAAATTTAGTTAGTTAATTAAACAAGTTTTAGCCTAGTTCCTTTTCGAGGACGAAAAGATTTTTAAGTGGGGGAGACTGTAACAACCCGGAAAATCAGGGCCAATTTAAAATTTTTATTTTAAAGAATTTTGTTGGAAAATGTGCCAGAATTTAAAATTTTCAATTTTAAATAATATTAAAGCCACTGAAAATAGTCAATTTTCAAACGACCTCTGTTTTCGACGAAACCACTTTTGTTGGAACCAGAAGGTCAAATTATTGCTAGGTTTCAATTTTTAGAATTTTCCGAGTTAATATGTGAGCGTGGCAAAAGAAACTGTGTTTTGTCAGTTTCGGTCAATTTTAATCGACGGGAAAATAGCCATTTTTCAAACAGTCTCAGAATTCGACGAAATTAGTCTTGTTAGAACCGTATCGTCAAAACATAGCCTAATATAATTTTTCTGTAATTTTTAGAGGCAGTATGTGGGCCCGGTAAATTTAATTGTGCGTCAGAATTAAATAATTAAAAGATTTATATTTTAAATTAAATAAAAATATATCTTAACAGCCGAATTAGGTTACGAGACCTGTTCCATTGCGTCCGGAACGGGGGTATTTGCTTAGGGACATTTTTCGTTGAATTTATTTTGGAGTTCGGGTGGTTTAACAAGATTTTCTCTTGAATTAAATAAATTAACTAAAACAAATACGCGTATAAATACCATCCATATACAGCCCTATACGCTAACCCTAATACCCCAAATACACAGCCGCCGTATTCACTTCTTCAATGGCCGAAATCATTCGATTTTGGTTCCTCAATTTCTTCCTCCCCACAAAGAATTAAAACATGAATCAATACTCAAATCGAAGAGGGACTCGAGCTCGTCATTTTGATACGGCGATGATCGCCCCTGGTGGCGCGTGGCTCAAGACCCAGACCCGCAAAGGAGCACCGCTCGCACCCCCGTAGCCGCCTCCTGCCACCACCGAGCTGCTCGCCGTGGGTCCCCCTTGCGCGCCTCCCCGAGCCCGATAACCCCAAGCCATCTGATCGACCTCCAGTGCCTCGTACAGCGAGCAAACCTCTGACCTAGTTTGGAACCGAATATGTTTACACGTCGGCCTTGATTTTGATGAGGAAGAAGATGTAATTTTCATAAGTAATTTATTTTATTTATTTTGTTTAAATTGTTTACAACACAAATCGAACCATAACTCATCGATATGAACATGAAATCGAATAATTTCAGAAGCTGTGCACTCGTAAGAATGAGATCTGCAACTCTAGACTGGAAAGGAGTAATTCTGAACAGCTTGAGATTTTGGTCAAATTCAACAACGACTGTGAGATTTCTATTTTCTTTTAAAATTTAAAATTATTTATTTTAATGTTTAATTTATATATTCGTTTAGTATGAGATTCATGATTGTATGTATATATTTATTTCCCTTGTTGATTGTTCTGTGATTATGATGTTTGTTTGATTGTGTTTGTTGAAATTGTGTGTATCTTGTTTGTTGTAAAATTTTGAAATGTCATTTTTGTGAATTAAAACAATGAGTTAGAAATGTTATTTTTGAATTGGATTCAACAAAAATAAATATTGTTATTTCATTGAATGAAAATTTACAAAATAGAATATCATGTTCGTTAAACTAGATTAAAAGTTGTCATTTTATTTGAAATGTGATGTTAACATAAAATTGTCATTTTGTGAAAAATGTTTATTTAGAATTATCGTGTAAAAATAACATATTTTGTTAGTAGCGTCGCCTTAGAATTATAACATGTTAGTCAAAATGTTTCATTAGGAGAATTATAACATTTTAGTCAAAGTGTTGCATTAGAAATAAAATATCATTTTTGTTAAAATGTCACTTTTGATTTAAATAAAAAAGTATATAGAATTAAAATGTCACTTTTGATTAGAAAAGTTATGTTAGGATAAAGATGTCAATTTTGTTAAACATGTTTGATTAGGAATAAATAGTCAATTTTGTTAAAAATGTTTGTTTAGAATAAACATGTAAATTTTGGTAAACATGTTTAAATAGAATAAAAAGAGTTGAAATAAAGGGACATATTTTCATTGCTATTTTGTCACAATTAAAGACCATATTTTTATCGTCACTTTGTTTCATTAAATTAGAATAGGAAGATATCATTTTTAGTCATATGAAATGTTAACATAGAAAAATATCATTTTTGGTCATATGAAATGTTAGTGATGTCTATTTAGAATAACAATATCATTTTATTAGCAATGTTTATTTAGAACAAAATCTCATTTTTGTTAGTAACGTAACATTAGAATGAAAATACCGTTTTGTTAGGAAATGTTGATTTAGAATAAAACATCACTTTTGTCAAATTTAGACATTTCATATAAAAGTGTCACTTTTGTCAAATTCAGAATTGACATATAAATTTGTCGCTTTTGTCAAATTCAGAATCAAAATCCAATGTGAGAATTTCTATTTAATTAATTAATTAATCAAATTAATTATTTCCTCGCTGTTGAATAACTGTTTGTATGTTATTTAGTTGATGTTGTGCTATGATGATTGAGTTAGAAATTGTGTTTGCTGTTTGTATTGATTGTGATCCTTTGTTATGTTAGAATTGATGATAAAAATAAAAATATCACCTTATGTACTTTGTTAAGTTAGAGTTGATGACAAAAACAAAAAAAACAAAAAAAAAATCACCTTATGTATTATGTGTCACCTTATGCATTTTGTGTGTTAGAATTGATGTAATTTAAAAGTACTCTTTTTATGTTAAAACAAAATATGTAAAGCAAAGTACTTATTTTGTTAAATAGGAAAATATGCTTTTGTATAATATTAGAAACCATAGGAAAATGTTAACAAATAAAATGTTCTTTTATTTGATATTTGAATATATAGAAACATGGAATTATTGCACTGTTATATGTTAAATTTGAAAATAACGTTGATTTCATTAGTTAGGTGATAATTACATTTTCCATGTAATAATGCAAAAGAAGGATTTACATCTTTATGTAAATAAACAATGAAAAAGGAAAACTTACCTTTTGGGGTAAATAGGCAATGTAAAGGAAATTTACATTAAAAATGTAAATGAGGACAAAGCACATCTTTTGTTTAATGTTAAAAGAGCAACAAATTCACTTTTGTTAATATTATTGAGTATGAACAAATTTACTTTTGTTAATATAATTGAGAACGACAAATCCACTTTTGTTAATTTGATTATAAAGTAAAGAATTAACATTTTGTGTTAATTAGATTTTATGTTCAACAAAACTTACATTTTTATTAATAAAATTATAAAGATAAAACTCACATTTTTGTTAATGTATTAAAATACATATTTTATATATCATGAAAAATGAAATAAATTTGTTAACATATAAACTCACCTTTTATATGTCATTAAGAAAAGAGGAACTATTTTTGTATAAAAGAAAGATTCAAGTCGACAAAAATAAAAGAGTGACAAAATATTTATTTTGTCAAATGTAAATGAAAATTATTTTCACTTGTTTATGTCATTATATTGCATATGAAGATATATTCACTTGTTTATGTCATTATATTGCATATGAAAATATACACTTGTTAGCATCATACATTGCATATGAAAGTGTATTCATTTGTTAATGCCAGTTATTGCATATGAAACATATATTCATTTAGTTGTTTAGGTCATATGCTGTATATGAAATAAAAATTCATTTATCTGTTGTTGTCATATATGGCATTTGATATGAAATGCATATATAAGGTCATACCTTTTTGCATATAAAGTAAAGTATTTCAGATGTCAAAATAAAAGAACAAAAATATGAACTTGCATTGTAAGTAGAATTTAAATTTTTATATGCAAACAAAAAGTAGGAATGTGCATTGATAATAAATATTACTTTTTATTTCTGACTTAGAATGAGGACTTGCATCGCAAATAAAAATTTCATTTTTATTTGAAACTATGATATGAAATTTGGCAAGCGAACAAAATTCACATTTACCAATGTAGCTATGAGTTGAAATTTGTTATGCGAACAAAAATTTACATTTGCACTGAGAATTAGAATTACATTTTAGGTAAACAAAAGTATTTATTTTGTCAAATATGAAAGAGTGATAAAAATTACTTTTTTTTTATCAAATGAAAAAGGATGATAAAAATATATCGCTTTTATCAAATGTAAAAAGAGGGATAAACAAAGAATGAAATAAACTATTCATTTTATGAAATAAGAATGAAGTAAAATATTACATTTTATGTAATTCAGATTTAAAGAAGGAAAGTCACATTTATGATGTAATTAGGAAGAGAAAAAAAGAAATTCAACTGTATGTAAATTTACATTATAATTTTTTTTTTATGTAATAAAAAGAAAATGTATCGTATGATAATTTACATTTATGTTAATGTTAAAATAAAAGAAGTACACCATGGGATAATTTAACATTATTTTCAATGTTAAAATAAAAGGGATTTCACCGTAGGATTAAATTAACATTATCTTAAATGTTAATATTAAGAGAATTACGCGGTAAGTTAAAATTACATTATTTTATAATGTGGTATAATGGAATTTCACTGTATGTTAATTTGCATTATTTTATAATGTAATTATTAAAAGAATTTACACCGCAGGTAAGTTAACATTATTTTTAATGTTAAATAAAGAGGCAATATACACCGTAGGAAAAAGCTTACATTTTATTTATGTAATATATATATATATGAATGTACACCGTAGGTGAAATTTACATTTTTATTTAATGTAAATATGATAAGTAGGTGGCAAGAATGAAAGTTCACATGTATTTTATATAATTAAAATAGGAGTGAGTTGTTAAATATTATTAACAAATAAGAATGATTTTCAATATATATATATATATATATATATATATATATATATATATATATATATATATATATACGAGAATTATTTGGAAAGACCGAGTCTATCTCATTCCAAATAATTTAAGCGGCGTTTAAAATCCAAGATTGGAAGACGACGATAGAAGACCGACGGTCTTCACATCGAATGGACGACGACTGCTGATGCCCATGATTGGAGTAGCTACCCTGAAGGGGCTACAGTGGTGGCCGTCCGGACGTAGTGTTGATTTGTACGGATTTGACTTTCGCTCAGACCCAGAGCATTAGTTATAAATGGATTGTATGTCTGACATTGTATTCCTTTATACTGTATTCGTTGATCTCTGCTAAACATATATCTGTTTGGTGTTTTACACCCTTCTCTGAGACGTATGAGCTCAGAGGTTATATGTTGGTAGAAATCAATGGTATGGTATGGATTGACGATGTGGCATGCTAAGATGCATATGATCAAGGCTTTGTTGAAAAGCAGGCCTTGTGGGATGATCAAAGCATAGTCTATTTAGGCATAGCTTTGTGTATAGCGTGACTTCACGAGCCTCACACACCGGCGGAGTCTAAAACGGGAGAAGGGAACGCAGGGAGAGCAGCACGTTTCTTTCTAGCTAGAGTGGTGTCAGTGACCTACCAGCCCTGACATTTTACTTATGTGGATGATGGAATGAGGCGCCTCGGATAGGTCCTATAGGACCGGGGAACGTGTGCTTAGGAATAACTAATCCTCTAAGCTGTATGTGAGGACCGGCCCTGCCATTTCCAAGGGTTCACTGCGGGGGATCCTGGGGCATTAGCTAGAGTGTCTCGAATCGGTAAGGAGCTCCTCCCTAGCCTTGACTCAGATGGAAATCCAAATTCCAAATACGACCCTTGCGGTTTTGATTGTATTACTAGTATGGAGGCATAGCATATGGTACCTATGCTTCCTAGGATTGATACATTTACTTTGAAATGTTTTAAAAACATATACACACTAATAATAATATCGTTTTTATCGTATCAAGCATGTTTGACCATTATAAGGTAAAACCCTATCCTCCGGTTTGCGTTGCATTGTGTGATGGGACTTGGGTCTTATGATGGTTTCATTTTTCTACAAAGCATTGCGTTGTTTTGACGATTTACCTAAATTATGCACGGCAATCTATTGGAATAAAACCCGTTCCGCTTTAGCGGCGTGGTCCTTGGATTTGTCTTATTATTATTAGTTATATTAGTTAAGAATTCTCACACCAGTCCCACGACTGACCCGTTGTTTGTTTCCACTTTTGCAAACTCGGGTGCCCTCTTTTCCACACGGGCAGTCGAGTAGCTTTTTGCAGATATTTATCTCTTTAGCAGGATCCTGGATTGAAGCTCAAAGCTGTGTCCAGAGCATAGGAAAGTCTTCCGCTGTCTTAGTTATTTTATTTCCGCTGCACTGTATTAAAGTAATGTAAAATTATCTCCCGCTGTAAATTTATTTAATGAACTCTGATATATATATTCTGTACTCTGATGTAACATTTATTATGATGTTATAAAAGTCTGCTGTTATTGTTCTGAGGTTGTTGTATTCCCAAAGTTAAAGTATTCGTGGATTTCCGACCTTTGGGTCAGACTTGCGTGGTTTATGGTCGATCCAAAGAGCGGGAATTTACGGGTCTTTACACCACTAGGCCCTGCTTTTCAACAAAAGCTTTGATCAATTGCATCTTGGCGTGCCACATTGACAATTCACGCCATGCGATTAATCACTATTAATATATATCAGGGTGTTAAGCAGAGAATAAATTCTCCACCACCAATCAGATATACATTAATAAAAATCAATTTAATTCACATGGAACGAAATCCAATGTCAGACACGCATCTATTTACTAGCTTATGCTCTGGATCTGAGAGAAAACCAAATCCGAACAATCAACAATAGTCCGGACGGCCACCACAGAAGCCCCTTGAAGGTAGCTACTCCCATCAAGGGTCTCTGTAGCAACACATCCATTCGATGTGAAGATCGTCGGTCTTCAAACACCGTCTTCATCTTCGACTCTTCATCGTCGTAGTAATTATTCGGAATGGGATAAACCCGGTCTTTCCGAATAACTCGCGTATTTTATAATAAAAATCAAGTATTATAAAAGCACACCCAACGTCTCGTTCCAATTCAGAATTATTCTTCTAATAAAATATTCGCATTATTTTATCAAAGATAAATTCTGTAACTTTATTCTTAAATCTTTCTTTTTGAAGATTTATTAAAACACAACTTGATTTTAGGTATCAAAAATCATTATTCAATGATTATTTAAATTCAAGAAATTAATCTTATTCTTAACTGGGTTAAAGAACTAATGCCATTTAGAACATTGTTCATGGTAAACCCAAAACCATCTTCCACAAAATATGGAATCTTCACAGAAATCAAATCAATATATACTCGTCCTAAATTTCTATATCCGACCAATAATATAAATGGAATAATGGCAAAGCCTCTTAAATTCCATATGTAGTATCGGCCTTCTTTTACAGAAGCTTATCTCGGTTATGATTAATTCGAAATCCATTCAATTCCAATTTAATTTATTTAATTGGAAAACTTTACCTTTGGAAAATTTTCATTTAAATCTAAATTAAAGGTTTACAATTTCCAAATCGTATTTTCACTGTCAGTTGGGTTAAAGAACAAATGTCGCTTAAAAACACAGTTCACAATAAACCCAACTCACATTTCATCTTATTTCAATTACTAAATATAATTGAAAACTGTAATAATCTAAATTAAAAGATTATTCTTTTCATACGGGGTTTAAGAACAGTGTTATTTAAGACACTATTCACAACAAACCCAAAATCACATTTATTTAATTTAATTTCAATTAAATTTATTGACAAATTGGAAAACTACATTAAATATAAATTTAATGATTTATTCTAGTTAATAACTAGTCCATATCAAATAAATATATTTTTCTAAAATATATTCTTTTTCTAAGATATATATATATATATATATATTAAAAGATATTTTCTAAAATATTATTTTTCTAGAATATTCTTTATTGGAATGTGACTCATTCAACAACCATATATTGCATGAAATCAACGAGCATGATAAATAATTATCAAACATTCAATTAATCAACCAAAGTGGATTCTACAATAAATATTGGGACTAGTGTAGATCAAATATCATCCCAACACCCGTGTCGGGTTTCATCCAACAAACATATAATAAATTACTTGTGCACTTGGGCGATGTGTGAAAATTATCGTCCCAATCACATAAACAAGTCGGATGACTTGTAAATGGAAGTGTAATATTTGATTTGAATATACTAACATTATATTTAATATATCGAACATTTTCAACATCACATACATATATTTCAATTCTTTTTATTGTGAACAATTGGAAATAAAGATCTAGTCCTTTATTTCCATTATTTTTATTGCTGACAAATGTCAATAAAAATCTTAACTTTTATTTCAATCCTTTTTATTGTTAACAAATGATAATGAAAATCTTAACTTTTATTTATTTACCAAAATGTATATTTTGGTCCCATTCATTTTTTTTTAAATGACAAAATGAATATTTTATTTCATCCTTTTTAAAATGACAAAAATGTCTCTTTTATTCTAATTCTTTTAAATGTAACAAAATATGATGATTTTGTCTAATCTTTTAAGTGTAACAAAATATGATAATTTTGTCTAATCTTTTTCAATGTAACAAAATATAATAATTTTGTGTAATCTTTTCAATGTAACAAAATATAATAATTTTGTCTAATCTTTTCAAAGTAGCAAAATATGATAATTTTGTCTCATCTTTTCAATGTAACAAAATATAATAATTTTGTCTAATCTTTTCAATGTAACAAAATATAATAACTTTGTCTAATCTTTTCAAAGTAGCAAAATATGATAATTTTGTCTAATCTTTTCAATGTAACAAAATATAATAATTTTGTCTAATCTTTTCAATGTAAACAAAAAAATGTTATTTTTGGTTAAACTCTTTTTAATGAACAAAAATAAATGTTTTTGTTTCATTCCTTATAAATGACAAAATGTGTATTTTTACTTCATTCTTTTTAATGTGACAAAAATGTCCATTTCTAATTCATTCTTTTTTTATATATAAAAATTTTACATTTCTAATTCATTCTTTTTAATGTATAAAAATATACATTTCCATTTGATCCTTCTTAATACATAAAAATGTTCATTTTTATGTAATCCTTTTAATATATAAAAATGTTCATTTTTATGTTATCCTTTTTAATGTATAAAAATGTTCATTTTTATGTCATTCTTTTTAATGCATAAAAATGTTCATTTTTATGTCATTCTTTTTAATGCATAAAAATGTTCATTTTTATGTCATTCTTTTTAATGCATAAAAATGTTCATTTTTATGTCATTCTTTTTAATGTATAAAAATGTTCATTTTTATGTCATTAACAAGTCTTAACACAAAATATTATTTTTATTTCTATAATCACATTTTGACAAGAATGTGATTTTTATTTCACAAATCATGTTTTAACAAAAACGTGATTTTTTCACATTACCAATTCTATGTTTCTAATGACGAACAAAAAGAATATCTTATTCACATTACCAATTCTATGTTTCTAATGACGAACAAAAAGAATATTTTATTCACATTACCAATTCCATGTTTCTAATGAAAATGACATTTTAAATTTAAATAAACATTGTTTTAACAAAAATGACATTTTATTATAAAATGACAATTTTAGTCTAAATAAACATTTCATAATAAAATGGTATTTTTATGCTAATCTAACCTCTTAAAAATGAAATGACATTTTTAATGATTAACATGTTTTTAACATGATTTCCTTATTTCTAAAACAACATTGAAAGTTGACTTTTAATGACAAATAAAAATATATTTTATTTTGTATACAGCTCTAGTTCTGTCATAACAAGTAAGAATGAATACTTTGTGTTAGCGGTTCTAATTCAACATAACGTAAAATAAATATTTTATGTTGTCATTTCATAAAAATGATAATTATCTTGTGCTAACATTTCATAAAAATGATATTTCTAGAATCTCTAACATTTTAACAAATGATACTTTTTATTTCTAACTAATATAAGAAAATGTTCTTTTTATATGATAAACATGAACATTTTCATGTTTCTATTTTATTTAACATGTTCAAATGACGAACATAAATTTACATGTTCTTATACATACAATTCAATCCAACCATTCTAACGCAACCAAGGTGAATCCAAATATTATATAACACATATACCCAAATTGTATATAGCATAAGTATAACTTTCACATCACAATTATTAAATAATTTTATTAAAAAAATAGAGATCTCACATTGCTATTTGATTCTGAAAAAATCAGAATCGAATTTTCCTGAATTTCCAAATTACTTCGTTCAAGATCTAGTCTTTGCCATGCTGTAGATCTCAGAAAAATGATTCCAACGGTTCGAAAATCGTTCAGTTTCGATTCTGTATGAAAGAGTTATCGATTTTTAAACTTTCGAACAATTTATATATAATTAATTAATTAGGCTAGTTAATCATTTCCCTTAATCACCATCTAATTCAAATCAGGCCGTCCTCTTCTTCCTACCATATAGGGCCGACGTTTCTTTCAGAAAGTTTCCATTCTAGGTCATCGCTTTGCAGCCGCCAGACACAGCCGGATCACCATCAGCGATCACCACTTCGAAGCTGTCGTCCGCCTCTTCCTGCGCCGTGAGCCAAGCCCATCGCGGTGGTCCCATCACCGCCAGATACTGCCTCAAACGGCAGCTTTTCTTGCTCGAAATTCGAGCTCACCACTTGATGGAATTCGATCATCTCTAGTTGGATTGGAAGATCGCAAAGGCCCCTTCCATTTTTGCTTTGAATTCAGGATATGATTCGCTATACTTTAGGAGAAAAGGGAGGATGAAATCGAAGCAGTATCGGCCACTGGTTTTTTGAAAGTGGCGGCTGTACGTATTGGACGAGGGTTTAGTATTTGGAACCGTATTTATAAGCATATTTTCCTATTTTATTTATTTAATTAATTCAAAAATTCATGTTTATCAATACGAACACCAAATCAAACCCAACAAGTGTCGCTTGTAGCCAAATACCCCCGCTCCGGACACAATGGAATATGTTTCATCACCTAATTCGGCTGTTACGATATATTTTTCTTTAAATTTAATTATAAATCATTTAATTATTAAATTCAAACGTACATTTTTAATTACCGGGGCCACATACGGACTCTAGAAATTACAGAAAAATTATTTCTAGCTATATTTTGAGGATACGGCTCTAACAAGACTAATTTCGTCGAATTCTGAGATTGTTTGAAAAATGGCCTTTTTCTAGTTGATTAAATTTGACTGAAACAGTCAAAACACATTTTCTTTTACCACGCTCACATATTAATTCGAAAAATTATGAAAACTGAAATTTAGCAATAATTTGACATTCCGGTTCCAACAAAAGTGGTTTCGTCGAAAACCAAGGTCATTTGAAAAATGACTATTTTCAAGGCCAATATATTTAATTAAAATATATATAAATTCTACAGCGACTTTTCTAAATTTTAAACTGGGCATAACTTTTGATTTCTAAACTGAAATTTCAATTTTTCAAATTCGGTAGAAAGATATGATCAAACAGATTTAAATATTTCTGGTTTTGCTCAGTTCTGATTTAAAATAAATCATGTACAGTCAGTTAAAGTTCAAATTCAAATTTTCAAACTGCAGCGCTGTTTTAAACTCCTTTTATAATTAAATTAAATTTATTCGTTTTGAAATAAATTTTTGGCCGTTATTATTTAAAATAAATTATTTTAAATATCCTAAATTCACTAAAATTTCTAAAATAAAAATTTTAAATTGGCCCCAAAATTCCGAGTTGTTACACTCGATAAGACCACATTACAACAAATCATGCAAAGACTAGTCGAACCACCTATCGGGTTCGTCACAACTAAAGGTCTATCGACTATCTCAGTTTCCGGTCCCAACTTATCTACCAGGTCACTAGATATGAAGAAACGTGATGCCTCGCTATCAACAAAACTAGAACAGAAACATCCTAAATAGAAAGCATACCTCGAAAAATGATGCCCTTTCCCTTCTCTGCCGCAGTTGGGCATTCGACGAGAAGAAACAGCGTTGATAGCATATGCTTTCACGATCTGCTTCTCTTTAGGAGGTTATGGACATTTATCCTTCTGATGTCCCACTTGGCCGCAAATGAAGCACTTCCTTTCCCCAGGCTTTTCCCGACAATCTCTAGCATAGTGGCCCTTCTAGCCACAACTAAAGCACTCTTTATCTTTCTTGTCCTTCTTTTTCTGACCACCCTTGGTCTGATCCTGTTTTTCTCTTATTCCGAGACTCCTTACCTCCACCGCTTGCTTGTGGCTTTGGTTCCTCTACAGATGCAATAGCAACATCGGCCTTTGACTTAGGTTAATGACTCTCCAATCTCATTGCTTTGCCCACTATAGACTCGAACGTCTCGTCGATGTGGTTTATCATCCTTTCCCCTAAGTATTCATCTAAGACGGTTATGAACTTCTCGTTCTTCTTCTCGGCAGTGTCGATAAGAGTTAATCCATACTTCGATAAAGTATCGAACTCAGCAATATATTCCAAGACTTCCCTACCATTCTGCTTAAGCTCCAAAAATTTCCTAAACAATTCAGATTTGTGAGTAGCTGGAATGAACTTTTCGTTTAAACGAGTCATAAACTGATTCCAAGTAACTTGATCTTCAGGAGTAGCTGCTTTAATAGCATTCCACCAATTCATAGCTCGTCCTTAAAGCTGACGCGATGCTAGCTTTCTCTTCATGGCATCATCGATTCCCAAGTCCTCGAAGATGCACTCACAACTATCCAAACAATCTTGAACATTCGTAGCCAACTCCGTTCCGTGGAACGACTTTCCGCCAAGACTAATATAATCGTTGTTAAGTTTGGCGAAATCGGCCCTAGGCGCCTACACTACTACACCACCACCATAGGAAGCATTAGGAACTAATCTCTGAGCATCCCTAATCATCTCTCGCATGAAGGTAGTAAACATCGTCCTCATATCAGGAGCATTCCCATTATTAGCTCCTCTACCAGTGCCCCTAGTATATTGGCTCATCCTTCAATCTGTAAGGAGAAAACGATTAACCATCTCTTCAGTGGTGCCAGTGCAGTGCGACTTCATCCTTAAATATACTAACAGTATATATATATATAGCTTTTGAAAACCAAATTATCACAAATACGCACTCTCATATACGTGTACTATCTCTCCCTGGTGTCTTTCCCTAGGTTAACTATGCAACCTAGAGCTTTGATACCAAGTGTGATGGCCCGCCCAGCACCAACCGACATTTCCAATGAAAGTACGTTGTGCCATTGTCCAACTAGCACGGGACGGTCGTCAAAGAAAGGAAAGAAGGAAATTTGAACTAACAAGGAACCTGTAGTATATATCACAGCGCATGGAATAAAATATAATAATAACATAACTTGACATAAAACAGGCGAGACAGTGCATAAGTTGAAAACTTAAACCATCGTAGCTGCAGAAAATCCAAAATTACAGCTTATGTTCCACATCATCTTTATTACAACTTCTAAAACTGTCTCCAAAGAAAAATAAGAAAGGTACACTACTAATGCCCAAAGTAGTGACTAGCAGCGGCACAGGGAGAATATATTGAGAGAATAGTACGTGTAAGCCTCCAGCTCGTTTCCGGACAGCTACTCGTGCACAACCATCTAACATGTCTCTAGTCTGCCTGTTTAAGAGCACCCAGAGTAATAAGAGGAGACATAAAACTCTGGGTCAGACAAAAGTCTGGTATGAGTGATAAGCAGCAAAACAGAACAATAACAGGTATACTAAACCATACCTGAACCTGGACCTGCAACCAAAGAGTTAGCATAACATACCGTACAATACTCTAAGGTGCCACTAACATGTGGTGTAATGGATACGGGGGAGGAGGTGTGCATGTCATAGATATAGCAAACAAATCAAGCATAGCAACCATCCTCACATCTCTCACTCAGTGCGTAAAGCATACGATACCCATTACTCTATTCACCAAATCCTTTGGGCCATGACGGAGTCCAACCCCGTATAGCTATCACTACAAGCCCCTAAACCGTCACTCAGTGGTGAACCAAAATTATAGGTACTGATGATGCTAGTCTAATGAATCAGAAAAGCGCGAATTTTAAATTAAATTACTGCAAGCGCACAGGTGTGTAGCATACAGGTCGAACACAGGGAGGCAAATTAAAAACAAATTATTTATTTAATCTCTTGGGCGAGTTAGACGATTTTTGAGGTTGGTTTTGAAAACAATAAAAATTGAAACTGCGATCTGATTCAGAACAAATCTAATTGAACCAACGAACAAAACACAATTATCAATTGGAAATTAAAATGCAAAACAGAAATAAAATGCAGAAATTAAAATTGCAGTAAAAGGAGAACAACAAAAAGTAAATTAGGATTGTCGTTGAACCTAATCAAACGACTAGTCACTAACAAAAAATGTAAAATACAATTGGTGTTCTTCCAAAACTAATTGTGAAGACAACACCGATTGCTAAGAAAAAGAAAATTGCAGAAAAATAAAAGAGAACTAAAAACTCTATTAATGAAGAAGAAGAGAAAATATGATTCAGAATAGGATGGTGGCAACAATGGCATTACAAAGGTATTTATAGGAGATAACCAAACCGTAACCCTAACCCTAATACAATGATAGATGGGCCTTAGGGAATTCACAAAAGAGTTTACAATGAGAATCTTAAATGGGCCTTAGTTAAATCTATTAAATTTTTGGCCTTTCTTCTTCTCCCCTTGCTTCTTTGACAAGCCTCCCTTGATTTGAGATGTGCATGGCCTTTTTATCAATCATTTTCTTGTCCAACAGCAACTAAATGTGGGATCTTCATCTACAATTCTTCAAAATGTAAATATATAGCAATATGATCTCCATTTATTTACTTTTCCGGTTGCATGTGGGCTGGGTTGGAATATCTGTAAAAGTAACAAAACAATACCCAAGTAATATTTATTTATATACAAAAGATAAGATATAAGAGCATAAAATAAACACATTTCTATGTTAATCAAATACCCCCACACTTATCTTTTACTCGTCCTCGAGTAAAACAAGAAATGAAAAATTAAACTAGATAGGTCACACTTTCGTAGGAAACACGATTGCATTGAGCGTATGCAACGAGCCGTTAAACCTCTAGGTGTCCCTAGTAGGACGAGTGGTGTCTCGTGAGGGTTTTCAGCGGATACTACCCACAAAATCCAAATGCAGTATGTTTTGGTTCTGATGCAACTACATGAATGCAATGGACAAATGCAAATAAAAACGAAAAATGGAAACACGACTTGTTTCAGGAAAGTGGTACAACAATTTAAGTTAACAGTTTCTAGTCAGTTGATTTTATTTTAGATATCTCAACTTGTCACAAATTTTCAATATAAATCAAGTTTTCAAATGTTAAATTCTAGCTTGGCCAGTTAGTTCGGTCGATAACATAGTGCAGCCATGAAATAGATTCTTAGTTTGCATGGCATAGTTTGCAAAGTGGTATTATTATTTGCTCATGTATGGCTAGTCAAATCAATAAGGTCAAGAAGTGTTTGGGCATCATCGCTTATTCTTTATTCTATAAAATTTTAAAATTTATGTTTAAGTACATACACCTAACTTAGAAGACCAAGGTTTACCACCCATGCACTGCCTCGCGGACTAACGGAGAGTGGGTAAAGAGCTTGGCGGATTGTGCAGGCCGACTTTGACTTTGTCAACAACGTGTCGGTAATCCTTAGGTGTCCAATCTCATAAAATGAGACCAAGATATTCCAACTCTGACTTTGTCAACAACATGTCGGATAGAGCTTGGCGGGTTTGCACACCAACGCTTGATATACAAGCAATGTTGGATACCCTTGGATTACTATTATTATTATTGAATTTATAAGCACAAAAGAGAGTTACGCGAATTCAACTTAACACAACTTAGTTTTAAAGATTCGAAAAGCCAATATAAGTATTTTAAGTCCTCCACTTATTTAGACAAAGTCTACAATACAGAATAGATTTCATGGCCATCACCAAAGAATCTCCCTATGTACCGGTTACACTATTATCCCTCAAAATTAAACTTTTCATTACATTTCTTATTCGATCTAAGTCGAGAGAAAAAAATACTATAAACTGATTAATAATCCTTAACTTATTTTGCGGTATCAATCTAAAATGAGTCATGTTTCAAAAAAAAAAAAATTACTACGATCTAAATTGCATGATGGTCCTATATGAAATGAAAGAAATAAAAAAAATTAAAAGAAAAATAAAAGGATGTAATGCAGACTCCCCCCACACTAGAACTAAACAGTGTCCACACTGTAATTTTTTTCTTTAATTGAAAGATAGTACCCAAAAGTGTATCAAATGCAGAATGATTTGTAAAATGAAATGCAATTTAACCACTATATGCGAATGCCAATTCTACGCAAAATGAAATTTATAATGACGGTGAGTTTTATGTGAAAAATGAGATTTTTCTTTCCCTCCACACTTGCCTTTATCGAAAATGATGTATGATGATTTTGTATTTGATTTTTGAGGTACAAAAGGCATGTCAGTGAAATCTAAGATCAAAATCCTTCCTATAAAATTTTTGTCGTGCCAATGATTTAAATCATTCAACTGAAGATTATTATAGTCCCATAAGACTGAGTTTTTAACAACAATGTCTTCTAATGATATGGAATTACGATTATGTTTGAGACGTTCCATATATCCATCCTCGTCATTCAAAAGTTTAAGCTCATCTTCGAACAATTCCTCAAAAGACATAGTGCATACGTTATCTGAGGAAAATGAAGTTTTTAGAGGAGATAATTCAGATGTGCCATCTAAAACTGTTTCTATTATGTCAACTTCTCCTATTTCGATCTCTTTGGGTTGATGAAAAATATTCAATTCAATGGTTAAGTATCCAAACGATAGTCGAAGTTGGCCGCTCCTACAATTAATGATAGCATTTGAGGTTGCTAAGAAGGGACGACCCAATATCAATGGAATCTGACTATTTGGATTCGAAACAGGCTCAGTTTCAAGAACTATGAAGTCAACTGGGAAATAAAATTGTTCAATTTGAATCAAAACGTCTTCAACAATGCCTAGGGGTTTTTTAAAAGATCGATCAGCCAATTGAATTGTGATACTCGTGGATTTTAATTCTCCTAGTCCAAGTTGATGATAAACAGTGTAGGGAAGAAGGTTGACACTTGCACCAAGATCAAGTAAGGCGTGACTAATGTGAGTATTTCCTATTTTACAACCGATTGTAGGGCAGCCAGGGTCTTTGTACTTGACTGGGGTAAGATTTGAAAGAACAGAGCTTGTATTCGCAGTTAGAAAGGCGGTTTTTGGGACATTAGTCGCACGTTTTTGTGTGCACAATTCCTTAAGACATTTAGCATATTGAGGAATTTGTTCAATGGTGTCTAAAAGAGGAATGTTCACACGAACTTGTTTGAAAATTTCAAGAATTTTTTCAAAATTCGCATCCTTCTTCTTATTGTTAAGTCTATGAGGATATGGAGCTACTGGTTTATAAACTCTTTCAGAATTTTGATCGTTCGAAGAAGAAGGTTTCAATATAGGAAGTGAAGGAGGTGCAGGAATAGAAAGTGAGATGCTGGCATTGCCAACATTATTGTCAATAGTTTTTCCAGACCTAAGGGTGGTGACAGCTTTAACCGAATTATTTCCGTCCTCACAAGGATTAACAGTTCGAGAGATATATGTTGGATTCACCTCAGGTTGACTAGGCAATTTCCCTTTCTCATTATTTTTCATCATATTCGTCATTTGTTCAAACTTTGCATTCATTTGTTCAAATTTAGAATTCATCATTTGTTTTAATCGTACAATATCTTGTGATGGTTGAGAAGATTGAGAGGATTGGTTTGATGATTGAGATTTGTGGTGCCTATAAGGTTCACTCGAAGGCTTAGGCTGAGGAGAAACATGAGAAGTTTGAGAACTAGAAGAAAATGGAGCTTGGTACAATGAATTCTGTATCATGTGAGATGGATTTGTGACATTATTCGGATTAGACCATCAGAAATTTGAATGATTTCTCTAACTAAGGTCAGATGTGGATGAGTAAAGACCATTTTGAGCTATGACATTGACTTGGTCTTGAAGGTAATACTGGGGTCATTCATTGAATTGAGGAGTTTGAATCTCTAAGGGAATATGAGTTGTATCCACGACATGCACTCCTCTAGTGGAAGCACGGATGGGAACACAAATGGACTCCCATTGCATGTCCTTTTCGGAATAATCCTCTAAGAATTTCCAAGCTTCATCGGCCGTTTTAGACATAAAATCTCCTCCACACATTGATTCTAGTTGAGTTCTAGCCTAATAGTTTAGACCCTCATATACAATTTGACATAAGTGATCTTTTAGAATTCCATGATGAGGACAACTATATAATAGTTGGTTGAATCTTTCAAAGTATTTTGAAAACGTTTCCCCCTCATTTTGGGAAAATTGATGTATTTCAGCTCGAATTTCCAGAGTTTTGTAAAAGGGGAAAAAAATTTTCAGGAACACAGTGACGAATTCATCCCAACTTCTTATTGATTGTCTGGGAAGAGAAATTAGCCATCTTTTAGCGCTTTCAAGTAGTGCAAATGGAATTAGCCTTAGCTTGATTGATTCATTATATAATTATTGCATTTGAGTTGTGGATGAATATAATTCAAATTCACTTAAAAATTCATAAGCATTTTCTGAACCAGTGAATTTGGGTGCCCCTTGAATAAAAGAATGTTTAAGCTCAAAATTTCCTTCAACAGGTGGATATACGATGACAAATGGTTGAACAGTCCTAGTTGGATAACATCGTTCTCGAAGAGATAATGGTCTATTCATTTCAACACTGAGATTTTGAAAATTTTGATTTAATCGAGCGTGATTTATCTCATTTGAACAGTTTTGATTTACTTGAGAACCCCTAAGCGAATCATGGTGGCTATTTTCACTCATCGTTATCGAATATGAACAAAGAAAATCTTAGATTTGAGATTGACAAAAAATGATCTTCAATTCAAAATAAATAACGTACACTAGTATATCTTATTAATTGATAATCTCGATTTGAAGGGGGAAGAGGGTCTTATGGTCGTTCACGTATAGTATAAATACTAAGGGATACGACCAATGTTTTAGGGGTAGTATGCAACCTCCTTTGCTAGAAGTTCAATAAATTGAACAAATATATATCCGCGATCAAACCGTTGAGAAGATCAATTTTGTAAGATACATTCTTGTAGTTAAATATTTTGAAAATCAAATCGAGTTTTATAATTGAAAATCGACGAGAGTGATTATTTATGGAAGTTCGTTCCTCACCAAATTAATTTAGAAATTTCAACAACCCAGAACAGTCACAGAATAAATAATAGAAATAAGATTAAAAAAATTGTACAAGCAAGCCGCTGCCCCTGCACAAGATTTTTACAAGCAATTTCTATATTTATTTTTCTTTGCAGCAGAGCACCTGTAGAGTTGAAGAAATTTTACAGTGATGTATGACAGTCCGTCCAGAGCAATCGAATTGTGTTGATGATTCAAACTTCACTGCATGCAAATTGATTGACCTCTAAATCCTTGTTTAACTTCAGCAAAATTCATTTCTCGCTTGGCCATTGGTTTTTGATTTTGATTTCGAATCTTCTTTTTTTTAAGTGAAAAAAACAACTAAAAAAAAGAAACTGCCAAGAACAAAAACAAAAATTAATTTAACTAATTTTAAAAAATAGCACTAAAATAAAAAAATAACACTAAATCGAAAAAAAAAATAGTCACACACGACTAAACTCACTCACAAAAGATTAAAGGAAACTCGAATTCAACTTAGGTTAAAATTCCACGCACTAAAGAAATGAAGCGATCCTTTAAAGAAATGACGAACTGATTGCTTCCCAAATATAAAAGAAACCCACAGTATGAAAGAACCCAAATATAAAGTAAATCTTTCAGGCCATTCAAATAAAAGGCAACAAGGCATCCCAGTATATTTTGCTCAAACCGAAATCTTGCACCCAAAAAAAAAGGTCACGAATCAGGATACAGGCCACAAATCAGAATAGACCCTCAACAAATAAATCCTCTCACGCCCAAATCAAAGTCGGCTAACACCAAAACGAAAAGAATACGCTCCTTTCCTTCAGAAAACTAATGCCGATCCTTTTTTTCTTTTTCTATTTTTATTTCGAAATCAAGTTTTGGATCGCGATTAGGGAGTCTCAGTGAGGTTTATTGGGTATGCGGTTGTGATTGCAGTAGGTTGTGGGTGTGGTGAATACGAGATTGCGTGGGTTAGTATGTGGTTGTTCGAACTGACTGGAAGCGATTGATGAACGTTGGACTTGGTTGGAAATCGTATCGGTACGGTTCAAGGCGAAGGGAGGGTTTGAGTTGTGGTCGGAGAGTTGAGCTGTAACGTGAAGGAAGGGCGCGATTTGATAAATACTGTGTTTGTGAGGATGGTGTTGTTCGGTTTTGGGAGCAGTAGCAGATGATGTTTGTCGGATGGGTATTGCACTGGGATTAGGGGATGCGTGAGTGAATTGTGGTGTTGATGTGAAGGATTGGCGGTTGGTAGAAGGGGTTTGAAGCGGTGGATGGCTATAGTGGTCGATGAACGTTGGGCGTATGGTGGTGAACCGTGATGGGGACTAGTAGATGCGGTTTCAAGTGGATTGGTGATCGCTGTGTGATTGTACGGTTGTGGGTTTGGGATGAGAGAAAAAGCTGGTAGGTATTAGAAGGAAGAGATGGATGGAGACTTGTGGAAGAGTTCTGGTGACGTGAAGAAGGGAATTTTGATGTGTGGATGCTTTTTAGTAGAGGCAGGGTGATGAAAGCGGTATGGTTTGAAGGGTGATGTCAGTTGATCGGAAGGGTATGTGGCGTGTAATTGTGTATATACAGAAGAAGGCAGTGGAGAATACAGAAGAAAGGAAAAACACAGAAAGAAAGGAAGAAATTTGTTTTTTTTAAAGGAAAACAATGAAAAGAAAATAGGAAAGGAAATCGAAGATGGAAAGACTAGAAAGGTGGAAAGAAATTTGAGAAAATTTGGCAATTTGTTTTTTTTTCTCTCTTACTTAGTTTATGGTAGTACCAATGAAATTGACACACCACATTACTAATCAATATTATTTTTATATAAACACAAAAACAAAAGGAAAATAAAATAAAATAAAGACTAACACGAATCAGAAATTGAATAAATAATAAAATTTAACCGTTACCTCCCCGGCAACGGCGCCAAAAACTTGATGACGCTAGTCTAATGAATCAGAAAAGCGCGAATTTTAAATTAAATTACTGCAAGCGCACAGGTGTGTAGCATACAGGTTGAACACATGGAGGCAAATTAAAAACAAATTATTTATTTAATTTCTTGGGCGAGTTAGACGATTTTCGAGGTTGGTTTTGAAAACAATAAAAATTGAAACTGCAATCCGATTCAGAACAAATCTAATTGAACCGACGATCAAATCACAATTATGAATTGGAAATTAAAATGCAAAACAGAAATAAAATGCAAAAATTAAAATTGCAGGAAAAGGAGAACAACAAAAAGTAAATTAGGATTGTCGTTGAAACTAATCAAATGACTAATCACTAACAAAAAATGTAAAATACAATTGGTGTTCTTCCAAAGCTAATTGTGAAGACAACACCGATTGCTAAGAAAAAGAAAAATGCAGAAAAATAAAAGAGAACTAAAAACTCTATTAATGAAGAAGAAGAGAAAATATGATTCAGAATAGGATGGTGGCTACAATGGCATTACAAAGGTATTTATAGGAGATAACCAAACCCTAACCCTAATCCTAATACAATGATAGATGGGCCTTAGGGAATTCACAAAAGAGTTTACAATGAGAATCTCAAATGGGCCTTAGTTAAATCTATTAAATTTTTGGCCTTTCTTCTTTTCCTCTTGCTTCTTTGACAAGCCTCCCTTGATTTGAGATGTGCATGGCCTTTTTATCAATCATTTTCTTTTCCAACAGCAACTAAATGTGGGATCTTCATCTACGATTCTTCAAAATGTAAATATATAGCAATCTGATCTCCATTTCTTTACTTTTCCAGTTGCATGTGGGCTGGGTTGGAATATCTGTAAAAGTAACAAAACAATACCCAAGTAATATTTATTTATATACAAAAGATAAGATATAAGAGCATAAAATAAACACATTTCTATGTTAATCAGGTACCGGTAACCCCTTTGCACATGTCCCGCAGCAAAGACCAATCATGAAGTTAACTCATTGGTTCCCATCTGGATCATGAGCTATAACTTCTCACTTGGACTACCTTTGCGTCTTGGGTTTTGGTCTTCTCCGGATTTGTTCGGCTCTTCACTTCACTTCGCTTCGCTTCGGATCGTGCTCCTTGAGGTGGTTTGGTTCGTGATACACGCTGTTCACCCGTTCGTTTCGTGGGGCTTCTGTTTGCTGCCACCAGGCGGTTCGGATCAGACTACTCCATATAGGTCACATCGTGATGACCCCATCGGTTCGGTTGGTAGGCTCCAGTCCACTGCGGTTTAGTTCGTTCTCCTTCCACTAGATCGGGTCGTGGACACCCATTGGGTTCGGGTCGGGTCCCTTCATTGCTTAGGATTGTGACTCCAGGTCGTGGCTCCAAGCATCGGTTTGTGATGTCCTTGTCACGAGCGGTTCGAGTCAGAGGTGCCATCATTCACGAGCAGGTCGGGGTCGGGTAGTGCTCCACGATCGGGTTTGTTCAGAGGGGGTGATCTGATCCGGTTCATGCACAAATTTCCTGCAACTTTTCCAGCGACTGTTTTACGCCATACGACGGCGTTTTCGACCAATCTAACTTCAATAAGCAACCATAAAGCATTCCAAACAGTAATAGCAACATAGGGAGTCAACCATAAACACCAAAACAACAATCTAATGTATTAAAATGGATCAAACATACCCAAAACCCATATTTTCCCCTTAAGCATGATTAAGCAAATCTAATGACAGGTTTAGCAAAACTTAACCAAATTAATCCAAACTTCTAACAGAGGTCTAAAACGGTGTTTAAGAATTTCTAAACATTTTTCCAGAATGTATTAATACATAAATTCGCCAATTAACACTAATTACCCCTAATTAACCATAATTAGCATAAAAACAAGGCTAATCACCCACATTTGCCATAATTAAAACTTTCATAACCGAAACTCCTCTGACTTGGGCGAATACCAATGTCTAACAGCATCTCCAACCTTGCTTTGGTGGTATTTCTCTTTAATTTGGTGTAGATTAGGCTAATCCTTAATTAAACGGTGATTAGAAATGATTCTAAAAATTGGAGGCCATTGCTAGGGTTTCTAAGAGGTAGATGGCAGCTAGAAAACTGAAATAAAATGAAAACCTAACTCATTTCAGCCTCTCCAAAACCCTAATCCCGAAATTGGTTATGGGCCCATTCACTAGTCACCTCACTTGGCACGGTTAAGCAGTTTTTCACCTTCAAAACCTTATTTCAGCCATATCTCTCAAACGCTAAGTCCGTTTTTCACATATGACCACTCTACGGAAAGGTAAACCATCATCCGGATCTAATGGAAGTGGTTTCAGGTCAAAACTCCTTTCCAATCAAAATTTTTGGCCAAAACAATATTAGCTAGGGGAAAAACGGTCATTTAAAAATCAGCAAAAATCATGATCATGGGAAATGGCCCCAGTAGTCGTCTCCCAAAGTTACATGACCATACGACTTCGTATGTGAAGGAAATAAATATTCTACGATCCTTCGATGCGTAGAATGTAGGTCGTTACAAACCGATGTCCATCAATCACACATAATGAAATCCGATGTCAGACACCCATCCATTTACAAGTTTGTTCCGGGTCTGAACGAAACCGAAATTACCTTATTCCTCGTCCCGTATGTCCAATACAGGAGAGAGGCGCTCGCATATCCGGTCAATCTCCAAGTACGTCTAGAACGATTACCACTTATTACCTCGTTTTGGGTGTATAGCCCAATCAAGACATCGGTAATCATCCAAAGGATGTGAAGACCTCTAGTCTTCATCCACCGTCTTCATCGTCGACATATTGTAAATTTAGTTATTCAAAATGGGATAAACCCTATCTTTCCGAATAACTCGCGTATATTATAAACAAGTGCTAAAAAGACACAACATACGCCTCATTCCAATCTTGAATATTCCTTTATTCAAATACTCTTATACTTTGGGAAAGGTTCCCATTAATTTTATCAAAGATAAAATCTTTAAATTTATCCTTTAATATTCCTTTGGATATCAATTCAAACCAAATTATGGTTTATCCAAACTAGTCGGGATTAGCGATCCTTAATGAAGTAATCGTTTGTTTAATTTCTCAATCCCAACCTATTCACCCCATGAAGTAAAACTGGTAATACTTCATATCTAACACCACGGTGTTATCGATAAATTTAATTACCATTTCACGTTTAAATCTAATTAAATATTTAATTAACGCTTGGAGCGAAAATGGTCATACTCCATTCTCGATCATTTCTTGGATTTGATATTTTTAGTTATCAAATTCACCTTTCCATCTATTTAAGGATTCATTAAAACTCTAATTCAGTTTTAATTTCCAAATATCATAACTTAATGATTTTCCAATTCAGGAAATAAATCCTGTCTTTAACTGGGTTAAAGAACTAATGTCATTTAAAACACGGTTCATGATAAACCCAAAACCATATTCCATTAATTATGGAATTTCCACAAAAAACAAACCAATATATAATCGATTTGTATACGACTAAAATTATAAATGAAATAAGGGCAAAGCCTTTTAAATTCCATATATATATTATCAGTCTTCCCCCATAGAAGTTCATTTCGATTATTATCAAATCGAATCCCATTCTATTCCAATTTATTTTATTAAACAGGAAAGCTTCACTTCGGAAAATTTCCTTTAAATCTTAACAAAAGATTTATAAATTCCAAATCACATTTCACTGTAAATCGGGTTAAAGAACGAATGTCGCTAAAAACACAGTTCACGATAAACCCAATTCACATTCCATTTTATTCCAATTATTAAATATAATTGGAAACTCTAAACAATCTTAATTAAAAGATTTATTCTCTTCACATACTGTTCAAGAACAGTGTTACTTAAGACACCGTTTATGACAAACCCAAAATCCCATTTGATATTAAATACAAGGCTCTGAATAGAAAATATATCGGCTTATATTCAATATCAAATACTACAACCAAAAAATATCGTATTGCAGATAACGATATAAATATATCTTTTAAATTTCCATAACCATATCTGTATAATAACTAAATCCAACATCGAAATATTCCGAAAACAATTTCGAATCAAATCCCTTCCAATTTATATATTGGAAATCTTAGTTATTTTTAAAACCATTTCAAATCCAATTTATTTATTTAAAGATATTGGATTATAATTCTAGTTAATAACTAGTTCATTTTGAGAAAAATCTATTTTTATCTTTTCAAATATGGACTTTTTCATCTCAATTCTTTTCAAACCATTTCTTATGATTTTACACTAATTATTGATATTTTTAATAATTTTGTCAAGGTCCGTACAGTCGATTTCCATAAACGGCCATCGAATTGCACTTACAACGACCTTTCCCTAATTTGATTTTGACATAATTCTAAATCTAACGGTTAGATTTCAAATCTCTCATATTCATTAGAAAGCTCTTTTCGATACGAAGCCAATGTTCCGGTTTCAGGAGTATCCAATGGTCGGATCTCCCGTAACGTCAATTTGAAGTCAATGGTCGAAATTCGTGAACTACCGCAGCGCGGCGCGTTCTATTCAGGCCATTAAATTATATAATATATATATATATATATATATATATATATATATATTATATATTTCGTCTATTTCCTTTCAAAACATATTTTATAAATCGTTTTAAATTCGTTTTCAAAATGGTTTCAACTTCATATTCAATTTTAAATCAAAATTGAATGTTCCATATCATTAACATATAAATGATAATACTTTCAGACATTAGATTTTTAAATCACTTCATTTTCAATATTCATTATGAAAATGAATAAAATCGATATAAATATCTTTCACGTCAAAATGGCGTTAATCTAATCAACATTGCTTTATATATTTAAATATATTCATGCCCATCCCAAATCGGACCTAAAAATCATATTTTGATCTTTTCTGAACATTACTTTAAAATATTCGTTATTTTAAAATATTCCTTCTTTCTAAACTGGAATCAGACACATCCAATTACCATATAATGTTGATTATATGGATTTCATACACATGTGTACACAACAATAATCAAACACAGTCAACCATCATCCAGAGTGCATTCTACATATAAATATTCAATGCTTAAACAACTTGTCAACCAATCGATTGACATACAACTAAATATTGGGATTAGTGTATGTCCAATATCACCCCAATACCCATGTGGGGTTTCAATCAACAAATAATGAATTTTATTTGTGCAGTTGGGCGATGTGTAAAATTTATTGTTCTAATCCATATCAATCAAATAAATGTACATGAACTAATCGTCCGATTTGTAAATGAATATTTATTTTATTCCTATACACATTAAAAAATATATATATTTTTTTTTACGATAAAATATTTATTCGGTTACTTTACACAATAAAAACGATATTTTTATTTTTCTAATATATTTAGAAAATTTTGGCGATATAACGGCGCGATATTAGAAACGGGATAAGGTCTAGCCTTATCCCTTGCCTAATAATGGCGCACGTCATACACAAACCAAATAATATCAATTCATTTCACCCAAACAACCAAATTCAAACCAATAATCGAATCAACTACATGACCAAACTATCAAACAAGTCGTCCATGGTTTGTGGATGATGGGGAGCAGTTCATATATGCAGTTATAAAATAAATAACTGTAAAAGAAATTACAGTGAGGAGTTCTCACCTTTGGGATCCACTCCTTCATTCTTTCAAAGCGAAGAAGATGAACACCTCGTCGACTACAACCTTAAGCGAACACGATATCCTACATGATTGATTTTTATTAATAATATTCCTAAGCTAAAAATCATATTTTTAACTCGCTACTTCATATATAAAAATCTAATTTTTTTATATTCTTCTCTTTATGATAAAAATCATATTTTTATATCTATTACATACATAAAAATCGTATTTTTATATCTCCAACTTCATAATAAAAATCATATTTTTATTATATAACATCATGTACAAAAACCTCATCTTAATGTTATATAAAAATCTGAACTTCATGTTATATAAAAATATAAGCTTTCATGTAAATAAAAGTATAATCTTTCATACATCAAAAATCAAATCTTTTTGGTTTATAAAAATCAAATCTTTTATGTTATAAAAATATAATCTTTTCTATACAAAAATATAATCTTTTTATATTTCAATACTAAAAATCTCGCCTTTTCTCTTGTACAATTCTTTTCTTTTCTAACAAAAATCATATTCTTTTCTAAGAAAAAATCATATTCTTTTCTATAAAAAAATCTGAAAAGAAAATTAAATTATAAATTAAAAGAACTCACCGTTTTCAAACAAAGGAGGGGGTCAAATTTCGCATTGAGGAGGGGGGTCGAAGTTCACGTTGAGGAGGGGGGAGGATGGCAGCTAGAGGAGAGTGGCGCGCAGCTGTAGGGGGCACGGTGATGGACAGGCGATGAGGTGGTGGCGTTCCTCTCGTCGATTAGGGCTCATGCTAGGGTTTTTGCACGCTGGAGGGGGGAGAAGGAAGCGGGGTGGTTTGAGAAGGGAGAAGATGGAGGCGCGCTGGCGGAGGGGCCTGATGCGCGGCGGAGGACGAGGCAGCGCCTCCGATTTGGTCAAGAAAAAAAATTGAAAAAGGGGCTTCTTAGTTTGATCGAGGAAAAGTAAACCGGGGGTGGGGGGTTTAACGAGATTATATATATAATATATTTATTATTAATTTATTCTTAATATTAGGGTTTTATGTCCAAACCCCAAATCAACCCTAATGACAGTCGCCACTAGCTAATTACCCCCATTCCGAACATAATGGGATATGTCCAACAAGCTAATTCTACATTTCGATCAGTTTTGCTTTAAATTAAAATATAAATCAATATATATTAAATTTGAACGCACATTTTAACTTACTGGGGCCACATACTAACTCTGAAAATTCCAGAAAATTTATTTCTAGCTTCGTATTGATGATACGGTCCTAATAAAACTAATTTTGTCAAATTTGAAGACTGTTTGAAAAATGGCCATTTTCTTGTCGACCCAAATTGACTAAAACTGACAAAACACGTTTTCTTTTGCCACACTCACATATTGATTCAGAAAACTACGAAAATTGGAATTTAACAATAACTTGACATCCTGGATCCAACTAAAGTGGTTTCATCAAAAACGGAGGTCGTTTGCAAAATGCCTATTTTTAAGGGCTATATTTCCATAGCGACTATTCTGAATTTTCAACTGGGCATAACTTTTTATTCCCGCTATGAAATTTCAATTTTTCGGATTCATTGGAAATATAGTTTCAAATAGATTCTAATATATTTTTTTCACTAAAATCCAGTTTGGTTTGAATCCTGTACATTCATTTGAAATTTGAAATCGAATTTTCAAACTGCCGCGCCATTTCCAATTCCTTTTATAATTAAAATAAAATTATTCGTTTTAACTTCATCGAAAATAAATTTTCCATCGTTGCTATTTAAAACAATTCATTTTAAATATCCAAAATTCATTAAAATTGCCAAAATAAAAAATTTAAATTGGTTCTGATTTCCGGGTTGTTACAGTTAGTGCTCACTAATTTTTCATACATGAAAGCAATTACATAATTAAGACTGAATTTGTAAACCTAGCCATCAAGTTTGAATTAATGAATTAGATGATCCGTATGATTAGATCTGTTTGAACCTAAATTTGGAAAGATACAAATTACCTACACATTTCATTTGGTCAGGCCCAATGGAACACTAACACAACATAAATAAAAGCATAATGTGGAAATAGAAAACGTCAGCATAAAATTATTTTTACAATATAAAGGGAACAAAAAATGCAATCTTCCTAATCAATTTTTAGGCCATTCAAGAAGCAATGATTTTTAAGTGGCTTATATCTAGATGTGGATGTCGATAGTCGGATCTCATGGACTGGAAAGCAATAATCGTTAAATGATATAAAAGAGAATCAAATGATCAATTACTTAAGGGTTTTTAGCCTCAAGGACTAGATGAACAAAAAAAAATGTTCTATAAGGACAAGGGGTTAAAATTTTATCCATAAAGACAAACTTTAGTGTAAAGGGAGGAATTCATGGGCCCACTATAATTCCTTCCTTTACACTATTTGTCCTTATGGACAAAATTTTAGCCTCTTGTCCTTATGGAATAATATTTTGATCATTTTTTCCTTTAGGATATTTTCCTGATTATTTAAAGGAAGTAAGTTTTTGTTGTAATATATAAAAGTAATAAGGGTAAATATGTTAAGGGATTTTACTGTAATTTACATGACATGTAAGCTTTATAAATAGAGGGATTGATTACATTGTAATTTATATTTGAATTAATAGAGATAAAGGCTCCTTCCCTAATATCTCTTATGTCCTCTTTAATGGCTTCTTAATATCTTTTGTTCTTTTTAATGGATTCACTTCTTTTATTACCTGTTCTAATTTTATTTTATAACATGTTATCATCACGAGATTCTATTACAACTATTTTAATTTGTTTGTATCCAGATTTGAAATTTTCTAGTTCTATATTTATAGATTTGTCATGTAAGTAATTTTTATTTGTGGATTCTTGATTCATGGAGTTCTAGATTTATTCTATAATTATTTTTTATCTAAGAGTTCTTAATGAATGGATCTTTGGATTTGTTTTGCAATCGTTTTCTTCTTAAGAATTATTGATTCAAACTTCTAGATTCATTTTTCCTTTCTTTTTTTTGTAGATCTAGATTGGGTAATAATGTATCTATTCTTGTAGATCTAATTATTTTTATTAACCCCAAATATGTGTTCAGATTTATTCTTTCAATCCTTTGCAGATCTAATTTTGAGTTTTTCAAATCTAGTTTGATGGAGCCTTGACTATATACGTTATTTTCATTATGATGATGTATACATGGATATAATTTAATCTTTCCCGATCTACGATTACTTTTCATATGCATTATTTTTAGAATGACTAAATACAGAATATCTCTTGAATTTTTTTTTTATGTGTACCTAACAAAGTTATGGGTATAAATATAATGGTGTAGCATTAAATTCAATAATAATATTGGTTTATCGTTGGAAGTGAAATTAAAAAAGGAAAATTTAAGGGTGCTACTATTTACAACCCGGTTTACATTTCCAGTCACCTTTCTAAATTTAATACAAATGATTATCTTGTATATTCTTCTGGCAACTATATATTATTATTTCACTCGTTATTCAACACCATACTTCTCCTAAAAAACACACATGCTTCTCTACAATTTCAAACATTAAACTCTAACAAAAGCATACATTTTTTTAGGCGTAATAGAGATGGAAGATGAAGATAAAATAGAGGTTAGAATTGCTTTCCTATTATGTTATAGAACATATTGTTAGGGTTTTCTTAATGGTTAGTGTTTTCCATTGCGTTTTAGGATATTTTTCCACTCCGTTTAAAATTTTAAGCTTGAAGGACATTAAATTTGACGACGTTGTAATAGAGAATGACAATGTAAGTTTTGACTTGTAGGGTTTTTATCCATATAACTTACATATCTTCTTTTACAAATTGATACGTTTACTATTTTGGTCGTTTGATAGATGGAGGAGTGTTTGAATGTTTTGGACAATAAACATTATGGTTGTGATAATATGATGCAAGATGTTCAATCAAATGGCTCTGAAGACATAAATGCATGATGTGAGGAAGCGTTCGTGTAGAAGAAGTTGTTGGTGGCCTCTCGATTTTTAAGTTATTAATTTAAAAGGTGGCTAACAGAGGAAATTTGAAATATTTGGGGATCTTTTATTTTTGGTGGCCAGTAGTGTAAATCGGGGTGTGAGTAGAAGCACCAAAAATTGAAAACTCATGATGTAAACAAATCCTTTTAGATTTGAAAAAAAACATATAAGGAACCTGAAGTTCATAGCAAAAGCCTGAAAAGTTAAAGCATTCAAAAGATGAAAAAAAATTTGAAATCATATAATTGCGTTTAATATTTTCTTATAGCAAAGGATCTAGAATTCAACAATAGTAAATGATTTGAAAATCAATGAAAGGAAAAGTTTCATTGAAAAGCAAAAGGATTATATTCAAATATTATGTTACACATAATTGCTTGAAGAAATTTATTGTTAGAATAGATCATTACATTTATAATAAATACTATTTTCTTGAAGAAAAATAGTAAAATGACTCTCATACATGAATAAAAGCACTTTCTAGAGAAGTCGCTTCAATTAAAAATATACAATAATAATATGTAAATTATAATAAAAACTGAAATTTTATTATAGTAATTTTTGAACATGTAATAATGGTATCATTTATTTGTGAAGTTTATGTGGTCCAAAGCATAAACTTTTCTTAATCAATTATTGAAATCGGATTTATCTCTTCTTTTTTACTTAGTTAACGAAATCATGTTTAAAACTCTATAATTTCACCATTGTAGATTAGTTTTTGCAGTTAATTTGGATTTGGATTTAAGTATTCTTGATTATAAAATCTAGATCTATTCCTTAACTTTTCAGATTTGGAATTATGTTTTAGTAGATCTATTTTTAGATCTCATTATAATGATTTCAACTTTCCTGATTTGCACAAGTTTTATAAATACAGTTAAAACTTTGTAATAACCCGGAAAATACGAGCCAATATAAAATTTTTAAATTGGCGATTTCAAAGGAATTCGAACAATTGAAATAGAATATTTCAATAAAATAGTGAATTAGAAATAGTGAGTCAGTTTGAAAATTTGAATTCAAACTTTGACTGACTGTGCAGGGTGGAAAATATAACGGATTTTAGCGAAACTAAAAATATTTAAATCTTTTGGTCAATACCTTTCTAACGAATCTGAAAAATCGAAATTTCATTACGGGAATAAAAAATTATGGCCGAATGAATTTTCAGAATGGTCACTATATAGAATATATAGCCCTGGAAAATTGATATTTTGCATACGACCTCGGAATTCGACGAAACCACTTTTGTTGGGTCCAGGATGTCAAATTTTTGCTAGAAATTTCATAATTTTTGAAGCTAGTATGTGAGCGTGGCAAAAGAAATTGTGTTTGGTCAATTTCTGTTAAATTGGATCGACCGGAAAATGGCCATTTTTCAAACGATCTCAGAATTCGACGAAACTAGTTTTGTTGGGACCGTAGCATCAAAACATAGCTAGATTTATTTTTCTGGAATTTTTCGAATTAGTTTGTGGCCCTGGCAAATTGAAATGTACGTTCAAAGTTAAAAATTAAATGTTTTATACTTTAATTTGAAAAATAACTGACTGTAACAGTCGAATTGGCCAACGAAACATATCCCATTGTGTCCGGGATGGGGGTATTTAGCTAGGGACGACAGTCGTTGGACTTGAAAAGGAGTTCGTTGGAGAAAACACTATTTAAAAATATAATATATATATCGGCCAATAGGATTTTTTCTATCATAATTAAATAAATAAAAAAACACCTGAAATGTAACACCCCGTATGTTGAATAACTTGCTATAATATAAAGCAGGGCAGAATTAAATTTTAAAATCTGAATCAGGGGAAACGGGCTATGTCATTGCTTTCGTCTCAGAAAAATACGCGAAATAGAGTCCGAGTTTTCGAAAATCGGAGTCCGTATGACCCAGTTAAGGCCCGAAGAAGTTTTCAGAAATTTAAAACAGATTTTAAATACGAAAATTTCACATTTCAGAAGTGGCGGGAAAATTCCCGCCAGACCCAGGGAGTCGACCTGGGGGTCGACTGGGGAGTCGACCTGCCCACCAGGTCGACTGGGGAGTCGACCCTAGTGTCGACCTGGGGGTCGACCTCCCTGGTCGAGCCCAGGTGACCTGGGTGCACCAGTTTGGCTTTTGGGCTGTGTTTTGTTGGCTAGGACGAGATCTGACGGCTCTAATCTGATTTAGGGTTAATCTAATGGCCTAAAACACCTAACTAATCTATAAATACACCCTAAGACTACCCTAATTCATACTAAAAATAGCTACAACACCGTTATGCCGCCAAAATGCAACTTGAAGGAGCCTCCATCAAATTAAAGAGGAAGATAGCTTCTCAAATCTATCTCTAATCAACTCTAGCAACTTAATCTTCTTCTTAGGAGTGATAATCAATAAATTGTGAGTTTTCTATAGCCTTAATAACCAATTGTTGAAATGATTATGATAGGATATAATGAGGTTATGGCTATGAATGTGGATCAATGCTAGATTATGTTATCATATGCTATGTGTTTATGATGTTATGCAAGTTATGTGTTATGTGTTCATGATGTTATGCAAGTTATGCAAGTCATATGCTATGTTATCATGATGTTATGCAAGTTATGCAAGTTATGTGTTATGTGTTCATGATGTTATGCAAGTTATGCAAGTCATATGCTATATGATCATGATGTTATGCAAGTTATGCAAGTTATATGCTACATGTTCATGATGTTACGCAAGTTATGCAAGTCATATGCTACATGTTCATGATGTTATGCAAGTTATGCAAGCTATATGCTATATGATCATGATGTTATGCAAGTTATGCAAGTGTTAGGCTATGTGTTCATGATGCTAGTTGCTATAATAAACATTGATCCATTATGACACCATGATTATGCAAGTTTGGTGTATGATTATATGCAAGTTCATATATGATATGTTATGCAAGTTTGGTGTTTGATTATATGCAAGTTCATATATGACATGTTATGCAAGTTTGGTGTTTGATTATATGCAAGTAACATGTGCAAGTTTACACCTTAGTATGATATGCATACATATGCAAGATAACCCCTTTGTATGTCTTACATACATATGCAAGTTTACCCCTTTGAATGACATAAGAAACTTATGCAAGTTAACCTCTTTATGAAATATGTGACTCATGCAAGTTTGGGTTGATTATTTATGCTAGTTGGGTTTGATGCTATATGCATGTTGACACCTTTAAACCCATGTAGATGCTAATGTTATGCAAGTTGAACCCATTGTATTTGTGATGAATCTTCCCTTTTATGTCATGTTAGCGAATTACGTAGGGAACGATGGGGTTAATATACATGTTAATGAAATAGTGTGAAGTTGGTATGATTATGCATACCATAAAATGGATGGACATAATTGAGTCAATTATGTACATCGTTAAAACTGGAATTAATTAGGGAGAATTAATTCGAAATATGGGGGTGATTAATTAGGTGTAATTAATCGACTAAGACATGAGGTTGGACCCTTTTGTAGCGTAAGACTGCCCGGAACCGACCGGCAAATCCAGCGGCTACAAATGATTGGCCCAATGTGAGAGGTCTTAGGCACAAACTAAATACGTGACAAGTGTATAGACACGAGGTTAGACTCGGTTATTGTAACACCCCACCTCCGTTAAGGTCACTCACAATGGGAATGCCTTAACTTTGGTGGAGCATTTTAGTAAACAGAACAGAAACTTACAAGACAGATAAACAGTACTTGAAAGATTATAACTTTATTTCAAACAGAAGCTTGGTTACATCCTTTCAAATCACAATATCAAGTACAAAATATCAGTCTTGTACAAAAGCCTTCAAAATGCATGGTTTAAAATCATAATCCCCATGGAACGGAAGCTATACAGAGCCAAGCCATACTTTAAGCACTTCAAGCAAAGAGAAATCCGGATCAAGCTAAAGTATTCCCTCCTTGGATAACCTGGGGGGGAACGGAAGAAAGGAGGCGAAACAACAAGGGTCAGACAAAAAGTCTGGCAAGTCTAGTGACTTTCAGCATATGAACAGATAACAATAATATGATATGAACATAAAACTGGATGTGAGATAACTGTAACAGGTGTAGCAGATATAACAGAAAAACAGAATGATATAAACTATTGTTTTACACTTCTCTTCACTAATACTAGTATAGCAGAATTAGGTGTCACCCTAATGTCTAAATTGAAGCAGGAACGGGTACAGAATACTTTAACAGAAACAGAATGCTAATAATGGGCCTTTACTACCCGATCAGAAACAGACAGAAGCAGAAACGGATTTATCCCTACGGAAACAGAATGTAGAATTAGGTGTACACTAGTAATGGGCCTTTACCACCCGAACAGACGGTACCACACAGAAACAGACAGGTGTTACCACCCAACAGAAACAGATGGTACCAACAGAAACAGACAGAACTAAGCGTACCCTAAAACCCTACACCAAGCGATCGGCTCCCTAATACATAAATATCCTGTGTCGACCCCACAGTAGGGTGTATCACTCCCTAAAGTGACAACCAATTGGCACAGACCTATTTACTGATGTAACGGCGTCTTACATCCTCAGAGGCAGACCGGGACCCATGCACGCACATGACTCGGTTGGAACGCACCATCAACACCCCCTCGTCATTATCAGAATGAACCACTTATAATTAGTTCAGTAAGCGTGCCCGGACCCTACCTACTGTTGGGTCAAAGTTTTGATACCAGAAAGGGTTACTGACTAATATGGGTCCCAAACAACAGATGACACAAGTAATTCCCCTCCTAACCTTGTGTCCCCAGACTAACAGATCTCAGATTAACTTGTTAACAAGTTCAGGCATACAGAATTCAGATTTACTAGTTCACAGATTAAGTTAACAAGTTTTCAGACTAACAGATCAGATGTACAGATTTTTCAGATTTGTCTAACTTTGTATTGGGCCTACAGATTCATGGACGGGTTTACTACACCTATTAATCCAGTTGGTTTAACCCTATTTTCCCCCAATACGTTTTAGACGTCATTCTTATCTTAGATTTGCATTAATTAATTATTAATGCCCAGACCTCTCACATTAGGTCGCTAGCTTGTGGCCGCTGGATGGGCCGGGCGGTTCCGGGCAGACTTCTGCCACAAGCCAGACCTAACCTCGTGTCTTAAGCAGGTTATGACTAACTTCTCACATTAGAACCTATTGTTTGCGGCCACTGGATGTGCCGGGCGGTTCCGGGCAGAATTACGCCGCAAACTCATTCTAACCTCGAGTTAGTCACGTTTATCTTTTGCGGCCAATTAATTAATAATTTACCGTTTATGCGCACGCCCAATATATATGCCAATTCAGATTATATCAATAACAGGATGATTATATCAACACAGCAGATAACAGATTTTAGCAGATAACAGATTTTATATGACTTAACGGATTTAACAGATTTAGCAACTTAGCAGATTTTGGCATATAACAGGTTAGGCATTTCAACTGACAAATTTAACAGATTAGGCATTTCAATCTAATCAGCAGTCTAGGCAATATAACAAAACTAGCAGTTTAGGCAACTTGGCAAATTAGCAGATTTAGCAAATTTAATATTTCTAAAGGTTCTATTTACATGCCTTGCCTAATCATAAATTGGCCTAAATTCATATGCCTACATAATTGTCATGATTCACAACATGAACATATATTCCATGTTTGCATAAATTTACATAGCGCAGAATATGGACACAGTTTACCATATAACATATGTTCTAATTTTTGTTAAACTAGCATTTTACATGTAAATTATACCAAATATAATCATTAATTACAATGCATGCCATATATCCAAAAATTCCTATTTAGGTGTAATCACAATAATATATATCCTAATTAATGTAAATCTTTACACCTAACTTTCCATATCCTTCTTCTTTTCAAGTCATGAATCATAATGCAAAATATACCCAACATTCTAAATCTTTAAATTATATCTTCTAAAAATCAGATCTTGACTTTTATATGCATTTTGTCCAAAGTCTCCAATCATATGTAAACATACAATGGTTCCTCTTTTCTTTTATTACAGAATATGCATAGATCTAAATCTAGTTTACAACATATGCTCATTTTTCTGATTAATTACAGATCTAAATATCATATGTTCATTTCTCTAATTAGTTACAGATCTAAATTACAACATACTCTATGCATGCAATATATAAATTACATGTTCATAGTCAAATTTATGCATACAATCCCAAGTCACATGTCCAATATAATTTATGCTTCAGATCTAAAGTCATACGTTCAATTCAGTCTTGTCCAATTTCGCATCATTCATTAATTGTCCCAAATTTTGCGTTCATACGTTAATCTCTTTATGAGATTGGGCACAGGCTTGTGGTAGCCTGGCTATAGAAACAGAAAAGAAGAAAGGAATACAGAATAGTCACAGAAAACAGATCTAATAGAAGAGAATATATATACAACCTCAAACTCAGATTTAAAAGCATATCAAAATTATAATTAACGTTTATAGCGGAGAATAACTGTACTTGCCTTTCGTGGTTTAAGAAAGGATAATAAACTGTTGTTGATGCAGAAATGCTGAATTATTCCTTTTTAATTGTTGTTGTAGATCTACCCTTTGATTTGAGATTTGATTTAGCTTTTACATCAGTCCTAGTTTTAATTCCAACAGAGCAGCGATGCCATTTTTATTTTTAATTAGAAGAAGAGAGCAATGGAGGCTAGAGAATTGTGTAAGAAACCTAGGTAGAGTCTAGGGTCATTTTTATAGAGTTTATGAACTGATTAGGACCATCGATGCTGCTTGGATTGATCGTAGCCATTCATTCGAAAGAGAGACCAATTAGAGCCTGCCACCTAGCCCTAATGACAAAGCAAGCTTCTGAAAATCGACCAAACACAGACCTGGCCAGCCAGGACTAGACCAGACCTGGCCAGCAGTCATTTTTTGACCTGGGCGCTCTTGGCAGGTGCGCCAGGTCAAAAATGTACTGGCGCACTTCCCAAGTGCGCCAGTACATTTTTGTTCTGGCGCACTTCCCAAGTGCGCCAGTGCATTCTGACCCGTTTTCCGGTTTTTCGCCCAACTTCGTTCGTCCATAACTTCTTCATACGATATCCGTTTTATGCAAACTCAGACTCTATCTCAAGCAGAATTCCGAGACGAACGCAATGGCGTATCCCGTTTCCCTTAATTCTTTGATTTGAAATTAATTATACTTTAATTTATGATTTTCACGGTTATAGAATACACGGGGTGTTACATTCTCCCCCACTTAAAAGGATTTCGTCCCCGAAATCTTCAAGTTAGGAGGAATGTATATCCTAACATCCAAACATCCATCTACTCATCCATCAAACACGAGCATCCATTGTCCTTAAAAGACTTCTAATGTTGTATGAACGTATGCAAAAGTGTGTGTATATGTTCCTTATCTAATGCAAAGATCAGGCGGTCCACTGATTCAGTTGACCTCCTTAATGCGAATTATGCCAGTGCCATGAGTCCAACATGTATGCAATTTTCCTACTCGATACATATCATTTCTATATGAGTGCACAACCATTCAGTCATATGCAACATCCATGTGATGAGTCAATCAATTTGCTTCCACAAAAATTGAAAATGCTCACACATCCATATGCAGTATGAGAGTGTTTTCGAGCCGATCTAGTGCCTAGTGTGTGTATATGCGTCCACAAGCAACCACTAGCAACCACTTACATCCACATGCAACCATCAAACATAACATGTCTCAAACACATGTTTACACCCATTAGGATTCCTATCTATAAGTTGAACACTCGATCGATAGGATAGAGTCTAGTGATGGAAGCGAGTACAGATAGAACGAAGACTTGGTTCCCATTAGACATTGGTTGAGAAAATAATTCCCCTAAGTATCAACCCCAAAGACTGAAATCAATATCAGATTGACACTCAGAGGATTACCTTCTTTAGACAATGTCAAAACTGGAAATCAGAATTATTCAGATATTTACAGACTACTGATACAGATCAGGTTCCCTAATGATTCTTAGGAAGCTAAGCATGATAAAATCATATCCCACAAAAACTCAGAATATATGCGTCATATTTGACGCCTAACACAGATATCCCTCAAACCTTAATCTCAAACAGATGGGCCATAACCCTTATGGGTCTGAGCCTACAGCGGAATTCAGAAATAATACTAGTATTAAAGTGCAGAGTATCGATTACAAAATCAAAATACCAGAATCAGAAAAAGTCTTAACTCCATAATCAGATAAAGAAATTAAACCTACTATAGAAATTTTCCTATTTCTATCCTAGCCACTAGCCTCAAGATTATTCGCCTGCCCTCCTTGTCCTCGTCTCTTCGGGCAGTCCCTAGTGAAGTGTCCCATCTCACCACAGTTGAAGCAAGTGCCCTTCTTTGGATCCACTTTCTTATCGTGTGTCCTATCCATGTCTCCCATGTACGTTCTCCATCCTTCATTAACCCAGCAGCTGGTTGAACCTTCCTCCCATCGTCTATCTCAAAGGTACCAACAAGTCCTCCACTTCGTTCAGCCAACTTCTAGCCCCGACAACGTCTCAGTCCCATAAAGCGGTTTTCTGTCCATCGCACGGAAGTCCTTACATATCTTAGAAAAAGAATCTATACGCGGAGGAAGAGATTCAAAAAGGGAAAGAGGAAGGAACTCGAAACAAAGAATCGAAAGAAAGCTATATGGCTTTTGGGGATTATGTTTTTTTTCAAAATAAGCTTTACTTTTGAAAATACTTCCTTTTTAAAACATAGTTTTCAAAAACTTTTTATCAAATCTGGTAACCTTCAACTCTGATACCAAGTGTAACACCCCACCTCCGTTAAGGTCACTCACAAAGGGAATGCCTTAACTTTGGTGGAGCATTTTAGTAAACAGAATAGAAACTTACAAGACAGATAAACAGTACTTGAAAGATTATAACTTTATTTCAAACAGAAGCTTGGTTACATCCTTTCAAATCACAATATCAAGTACAAAATATCAGTCTTGTACAAAAGCCTTCAAAATGCATGGTTTAAAATCATAATCCCCATGGAACGGAAGCTATACAGAGCCAAGTCATACTTTAAGCACTTCAAGCAAAGAGAAATCCGGATCAAGCTAAAGTATTCCCTCCTTGGATAACCTGGGGGGAACGGAAGAAAGGAGGCGAAACAACAAGGGTCAGACAAAAAGTCTGGCAAGTCCAGTGACTTTCAGCATATGAACAGATAATAATAATATGATATGAACATAAAACTGGATGTGAGATAACTGTAACAGGTGTAGCAGATATAACAGAAAAACAGAATGATATAAACTATTGTTTTACACTTCTCTTCACTAATACTAGTATAGCAGAATTAGGTGTCACCCTAATGTCTAAATTGAAGCAGGAACGGGTACAGAATACTTTAACAGAAACAGAATGCTAATAATGGGCCTTTACTACCCGATCAGAAACAGACAGAAGCAGAAACGGATTTATCCCTACGGAAACAGAATGTAGAATTAGGTGTACACTAGTAATGGGCCTTTACCACCAGAACAGACGGTACCACACAGAAACAGACAGGTGTTACCACCCAATAGAAATAGATGGTACCAACAGAAACAGACAGAACTAAGCGTACCCTAAAACCCTACCCCAAGCGATCGGCTCCCTAATACATAAATATCCTGTGTCGACCCCACAGTAGGGTGTATCACTCCCTAAAGTGACAACCAATTGGCACAGACCTATTTACTGATGTAACGGCGTCTTACATCCTCAGAGGCAGACCGGGATCCATGCACGCACATGACCCGGTTGGAACGCACCATCAACACCCCTCGTCATTATCAGAATGAACCACTTATAATTAGTTCAGTAAGCGTGCCCGGACCCTACCTACTGTTGGGTCAAAGTTTTGATACCAGAAAGGGTTACTGACTAATATGGGTCCCAAACAACAGATGACACAAGTAATTCCCCTCCTAACCTTGTGTCCCCAGACTAACAGATCTCAGATTAACTTGTTTACAAGTTCAGGCATACAGAATTCAGATTTACTAGTTCACAGATTAAGTTAACAAGTTTTCAGACTAACAGATCAGATGTACAGATTTTTCAGATTTGTCTAACTTTGTATTGGGCCTACAGATTCATGGACGGGTTTACTACACCTATTAATCCAGTTGGTTTAACCCTATTTTCCCCCAATACGTTTTAGACATCATTCTTATCTTAGATTTGCATTAATTAATTATTAATGCCCAGACCTCTCACATTAGGTCGCTAGCTTGTGGCCGCTGGATGGGCCGGGCGGTTCCGGGCAGACTTCTGCCACAAGCCAGACCTAACCTCGTGTCTTAAGCAGGTTATGACTAACTTCTCACATTAGAACCTATTGTTTGCGGCCACTGGATGTGCCGGGCGGTTCCTGGCAGAATTACGCCGCAAACTCATTCTAACCTCGAGTTAGTCACGTTTATCTTTTGCGGCCAATTAATTAATAATTTACCGTTTATGCGCACGCCCAATATATATGCCAATTCAGATTATATCAATAACAGGATGATTATATCAACATAGCAGATAACAGATTTTAGCAGATAACAGATTTTATATGACTTAACGGATTTAACAGATTTAGCAACTTAGCAGATTTTGGCATATAACAGGTTAGGCATTTCAACTGACAAATTTAACAGATTAGGCATTTCAATCTAATCAGCAGTCTAGGCAATATAACAAAACTAGCAGTTTAGGCAACTTGGCAAATTAGCAGATTTAGCAAATTTAATATTTCTAAAGGTTCTATTTACATGCCTTGCCTAATCATAAATTGGCCTAAATTCATATGCCTACATAATTGTCATGATTCACAACATGAACATATATTCCATGTTTGCATAAATTTACATAGCGCAGAATATGGACACAGTTTACCATATAACATATGTTCTAATTTTTGTTAAACTAGCATTTTACATGTAAATTATACCAAATATAATCATTAATTACAATGCATGCCATATATCCAAAAATTCCTATTTAGGTGTAATCACAATAATATATATCCTAATTAATGTAAATCTTTACACCTAACTTTCCATATCCTTCTTCTTTTCAAGTCATGAATCGTAATGCAAAATATACCCAACATTCTAAATCTTTAAATTATATCTTCTAAAAATCAGATCTTGACTTTTATATGCATTTTGTCCAAAGTCTCCAATCATATGTAAACATACAATGGTTCCTCTTTTCTTTTATTACAGAATATGCATAGATCTAAATCTAGTTTACAACATATGCTCATTTTTCTGATTAATTACAGATCTAAATATCATATGTTCATTTCTCTAATTAGTTACAGATCTAAATTACAACATACTCTATGCATGCAATATATAAATTACATGTTCATAGTCAAATTTATGCATCCAATCCCAAGTCACATGTCCAATATATTTTATGCTTCAGATCTAAAGTCATACGTTCAATTCAGTCTTGTCCAATTTCGCATCATTCATTAATTGTCCCAAATTTTGCGTTCATACGTTAATCTCTTTATGAGATTGGGCACAGGCTCGTGGTAGCCTGGCTATAGAAACAGAAAAAAAGAAAGGAATACAGAATTGTCACAGAAAACAGATCTAACAGAAGAGAATATATATACAACCTCAAACTCAGATTTAAAAGCATATCAAAATTATAATTAACGTTTATAGCGGAGAATAACTGTACTTGCCTTTCGTGGTTTAAGAAGGATAATAAACTGTTGTTGATGCAGAAATGCTGAATTATTCCTTTTTAATTGTTGTTGTAGATCTACCCTTTGATTTGAGATTTGATTTAGCTTTTACATCAGTCCTAGTTTTAATTCCAGCAGAGCAGCGACGCCATTTTTATTTTTAATTAGAAGAAGAGAGCAATGGAGGCTAGAGAATTGTGTAAGAAACCTAGGTAGAGTCTAGGGTCATTTTTATAGAGTTTATGAACTGATTAGGACCATCGATGCTACTTGGATTGATCGTAGCCATTCATTCGAAAGAGAGACCAATTAGAGCCTGCCACCTAGCCCTAATGACAAAGCAAGGTTCTGAAAATCGACCAAACACAGACCTGGCCAGCCAGGACTAGACCAGACCTGGTCAGCAGTCATTTTTTGACCTGGGCGCACTTGGCAGGTGCGCCAGGTCAAAAATGTACTGGCGCACTTCCCAAGTGCGCCAGTGCATTTTTGTTCTGGCGCACTTCCCAAGTGCGCCAGTGCATTCTGACCCGTTTTCCGGTTTTTCGCCCAACTTCGTTCGTCCATAACTTCTTCATACGATATCCGTTTTACGCAAACTCAGACTCTATCTCAAGAAGAATTCCGAGACGAACGCAATGGCATATCCTGTTTCCCTTAATTCTTTGATTTGAAATTAATTATACTTTAATTTATGATTTTCACGGTTATAGAATACACGGGGTGTTACAGTTATGGCGTAAGGCTGTCCGGACCCGACCGGCAAATCCAGCTGCCATAAAAGATAGTCTAATGTGAGAGGTCTTTACAACGGTTACGTTCTTAATCAATTAAGAAACACTTAACCATATTAGCATGTAGAGGGACATGAGGGGTTAAGTGGGTGCCTTGGGTGGCATGTGGAAAAATCTAGTGGTTGCCTTGGGTGGCAATAGAAAATACGATTAGAATACTTAACCAAAGTGGAACATGTAATTAAACATGATTAAAGGGTTAAGTAAGTGCCTTGGGTGGCATGGGGAAAAAATCTAGTGGTTGCCTTGGGTGGCAATAGAAAATACGATTAGAATACTTAACCAAAGTGGAACATGTAATTAAACATGATTAAAGTGTTAAGTAAGTGCCTTGGGTGGCATGGGGAAAATCTAGTGGTTGCCTTGGGTGGCAATGGAAGATAAGATTAAAATACTTAACCAAAGTGGAACATGTAATTAAACATGATTAATGGGTTAAGTAAGTGCCTTGGGTGGCATGTGGAAATAAAGTAAGTGCCTTGGGTGGCATGGGGAAATCTAGTGGGTGCCTTGAGTGGCAATTGAAATATGAGTAGATGACTTAACCAAACTTTAAACATGTAAGTGGACATGATTATTAAAAAGGGTTAAGTGGGATGCACTAGAAAAAAATGACAAGCTTAGGTGGGTAGCTTGTGGGGGCCCATTTCAACCAGTAACCCATATGTATCTTATTGGGCTCGACCCATGTCGAGGACGGGACACGCGTACTGGGCTTGACTATAAGAGGCCAAAACGGGTTAGCGGTGGCAACGCAAGTCCAACGGGTTTCATATGCGTGAGTGGACCCGGGCTAGTAGGTAAGACGTTGTTGCATCGTGTAGGTATAAGCCATGCACCATTTGTTGTACCGGTTGCCACTTTGGGGAGTGATACACCCCACTGTGGGGCCAGCACGGGTATCTACGTTAGGGAGCCGATCGAATGGGAGTAGTGGGTACACCTAGTGGAGATAGGGGCAGACGGCACCTATGTAGTCAGCTAGGGGTACACGAAACTACTATTAAAAATTACTAAGTTGTGGGTACACCTAGTGGAGATAGGGGCAGACGGCACCTATGTAGTCATCTAGGGGTACACGAAACTACAATTAAAAATTACTAAGTACACTTAGTGGGATCAACCTTTAAGTAGGATTTACCCTTGGGTGGGTAGATGTGGTGTGGTGCAGTGTGGGAATTACCCTTGGGTGGGTAGATCTGATGTGGTGCAGTGTAGGAATTACCCTTGGGTGGGTAGATCTGATGTGGTGCAGTGTAGTATTTATACTTAGGTGGATAGGCGCGTCTTTACCGTTATCTTAGTTTATCCTAAGTTTAGTTGGCTACTTAGTGTAGTCATTTATCCCCAGTCGTACCGTACCCGGTTTATATCATACCCAAATTACTTTAATGATTGTATTGTTAAAGTTATAGGGCTCACTCAGACTTATGTCTGACCCCGTTGTTTTTATCTTTTTTCCCAACCCTCAGGTTCTCAGAGTGGGCCTAGCACTAGTGGGCTTTGATCAGATTGCTTTATCTGTCTTTTGGAGCTTGGACCATTGATGTAAAGCTCAGTTTATCTTTTCTTTTATGGTTAACAGTTTATGTAGTGGGATTATGTACTTTTGTTTTATCAAGATGGATATTATGTACTTGACTCTTGTTTATGGTTTAGTGATGTAACCAAACATGTTTTACTTTCTGCTGCAATGAAATGATGTTTTAAATTCTCAAGTATTACTTATATCTGTCTTGTTGTAACTTTTTTGTTCTATATTCACTTAAGATACTCCATCGATGCTATGACATTCCCTTAGTGAGTAACCGTAGCGGGTGTGGGGTGTTACACGTGGTATCAGAGCTTAAGGTTACTAGAACAGATAAAACTTTTAGAAAATTGTTTTTCTAAAAACATTTTTGGAAGAAGTATTTTCAAAAACATGTTTTTAAGAGAAAAGTTTTTGAAAGAAAAGAACATAATCCCCAAGAGCCATATATCCTTCCTTCGATTCTCCGTTTTGAATCTCTTCCTCTTTCCCTTTTTGAATTTCCCCTCCGCGTATAGATGTCTTTTTAAGATAAATAAGGACTTCTGTATGAAGGACGGAAGAACCACTTCAAGGGACTAAGATGTTTGCCAGGCCAAGAAGTTAGTCCAAGGAGGTGGAGGGCTTATGGGTACCTTTAAGATGGACGAGAGAGGAAGGTTCAAATAGCTGTTAGGTAAATAAAGGACGAAACCTTATCGTGGTAAGAAGGCCACGAAAGGAGAATGTGAAGGGGAAGGCTAGTTGTCTTGGAGAAATAGGACACCTTATTAGGGTTGTCCAAAGAGGTAAGGACGAAGTACAGGATCTTCTGGAGGGTAGATGTATTCCCTCACGACGGGTATACCTGATGGGGGTAGGACCGTCTAAGTTGAAATTTGGTTCTCTCGATCATCCTGTTCAAACTTTATTCGACTCTGGCGCATCACATTCATTTATCTCATCATCATTAGTTGAGTCGCTGCACCTAGACACCAGTTTAGTAGATGACCCCGTGGTTGTTTCAAACCCAATTGGGGGCTCCACTTATTTGTCCATGATATGTTTGGGTTTGAAGATTTCCATACTTAGCGTTGAGTTTAGGTGTCATGCCTTTGTTTTGGGCTTCACGGGCTATGGGTTGATTTTGGGCATGGACTGGTTACCCAGTAATGGTGCCGTTCTTGATTGCGAAAGGAGAGTTGTTAGGCTCATGACCCGCTTGGGTAACACTCTCAAGATCTCTTGTAATCTCATAGATTCTATTTTGCTAAGTTATCTTGAATCGCCTGACGCTTCGGTCGAGAGTTTGCGATCTGTTAGATTAGTCCGGGAATACTCGGATGTGTTTGAGGAGGTGAAGGGCTTACCTCCGAAGCGGGAGATAGACCTCCGAATATATCTGGTAAACGATGCTAAACCAGTATCTGTGTCAGTGCACCGCATGGCTCCTCATGAGAGGAGGGAACTCCATAAGCAAGTAGGGGAGTTGCTTGAGAAGGGGTTCATAAGACGAAGTATATCGGAATGGGGTGCTCCGGTAGTTTTTGCCACGAAGGCGGATGGGTCCCTCAGACTTTGTGTAGACTATAGAGAACTCAACAAGCTCACAAAGAAGAATAGACACCCATTGCCAAGGATTGATGATCTTTTTGATCGGTTGGTTGGCGCCTCAGTGTTTCACAGTTGGACTTAGCCACGGGGCTTCATCAGTTGGGAATGAGTGAGGATAGTATAGAGAAGACCGCCTTTAGGGCTCCGGATGGTTTCTATGAGTGGCTGGTGATGCCATTTGGTTTGACGAACGCCCCCGCGTATTTTGTTGATTTGATGAGTAGGGTGTTCAGGGAGAACCTAAATAACTTTGTAGTGGTCTTTGTGGATGACATCTTGGTCTTTTCTAAGAACGAAATAAGTTTTCGTATGTGCTTAATAGGTTAAGCAAAGCCAGTTATTTGATCAACGGTGGTTTTGGAGCGAGATTGGCAAGGACATCCAGAGTTGGACAAGGGCTTAATTATTTAGCCGTTTTTACTAGTACCATCTCACGTAGGTCGTCTGAATTCGAAGGAGGTGTCCCTTGGGTGTTTGTCTGATATTGGTTTAGGCCTTTGGGGCTTGCACTTGGGTGATGTCGAGTTCGACTAGGATGGTTTGCGTGAGAGATGGATAGTTGTGACGATTTTGTATGGGAGAATATCCTGGTTTTCTCCAGAAGTGGAGAAAACCATGCCCTACATCTTAGGGAAGTGTTGGAGACTCTTCAAGCGCATAGTCTTGAGACAGAAAAGGTGGATGGAGTTCTTAGCATCCTATGATTTCGAGATAGCATATACCCCTGGCAAGGGTAACGTGGTGGCGGACGCCTTGAGAGGAAAAAGGTTGTCCTTGAGTCCATTGTTCGTGGAACGACAAAGCTTGGAATTTATCTCGATGTTTGATTTCAGACCTTCCGTTGACTTTATACCCGGTTTCTAGCATCCTTGGATGTCAGACCTACTCTTTTGAGACGGATTGGCAAGGCACAGAGGGACGACCCACAGTTGGTTGAGTTGGTAGAGAGGCTCATAAGGGGGGAGTCGTCCAGCCATTTGAGTAGGTACACCCTAGACGATAGGGGGGTGCTTGCGTAGAGACCGTAGACTTTGTGTACCGCAAGACAAGGGTTTGAGGAAGGCTATTCTTGATGATGCGCATCGTTCTAGGATGACCATTCATCCCGGTGGGGACAAGATGTACCAAGACATGAAGTGAGTTTTATTTTAGGCCGGTATGAAGAAAGATGTGGCCGAGTATGTCGCTAGATGCTTGGTGTGCCAACAGGTAAAAGACGGAGCAAAAGAAACCCGTGGGTTGCTTCACCCATTGGAAGTGCCACAATGGAAGTGGGATAGCGTCTCGATGGATTTTATTGATGGGTTACCTTGATCGAGGAAGGGTAATACGGGAATTTGGGTCGTGGTAGACAGACTTACTAAGAGCGCCCATTTCATACCCGTGAAGAGCAAGAGGACTGCTCCATATCTAGCTTCGGTTTATCTTCGAGAGATAATTCAGTTGCATAGGGAACAGGACGTATTCCATGTGTCACATTTGAGGAAGTGCCTACATGAGACCGCAGAGGTGGTAGAGCCGAGCTTGCTTAGAGAAGTGGAGGTAGAGCGTGATACGACTATTCGACGAGCTCCTACCCGCATCCTCGGGTCAGAGATTAGGAAGTCGAGGAACAGAGAGGTGCGACTAGTCAAAGTACAATGGGGAGAGGATGAGAGCAATGCTACTTGGGAGACAGAAGCGAAGATGCGTTCACTATACCCATTCCTTTTTGAGGGTATGTCTTTTAACTTCTCCTTTATCGTTTGTCTAGTACTTATCTTATCTTTAGTTTGTCCTCTCATTAGCACCTTTGACCTTTAAATAGGGTAAATCTATGGTTGAAACATGTGTTTGAGACATGTTATGTTTGATGGATGCGTGTGGATGCAAGTGGTTGCTAGTGGTTGCTCGTGGATGCATATACACACACTCTAGGCACTAGATCGGCTCAATCACTTCATATTGCATGTTGCATAAAATTGTGTGTAGGTAGCTATACTAATGGATGTATAATGGTTGCGTTATCATATGGATGATGCATTTTGGTGTATGGTTGTGCACACATGTAGAAATAGTATGTGTAGATAGGGTTCTTTTGCATACATATTGGATGCATGGCACTATCATGGTTTGCATTAAGGAGGTCAACTGAATTAGTGGACCGCCTAATTTTGCATTAGACAGGGAACATATACACACACTCTTTGCATATGTTCATACAGCATTAGAAACTCTAAGGACAATGGATGCCAGTGTTTGATGGTTTGAGTAGATGGTTGTTTGGTTGGGAAGATACGTTCTTCTTGACTTAGAGATTTCGGGGACGAAATCCTTTAAGTAGGGGAGAATGTAACACCCCGTATGTTGAATAACTTGCTATAATATAAAGTAGGGCAGAATTAAATTTTAAAATCTGAATCAGGGGAAACGGGCTATGCCATTTCATTCGTCTCGGAAAAATACGCGAAATAGAGTCCGAGTTTTCGAAAATCGGAGTCCGTATGACCCAGTTAAGGCCCGAAGAAGTTTTCAGAAATTTAAAACAAATTTTAAATACGAAAATTTCACATTTCAGAAGTGGCGGGAAAATTCCCGCCAGACCCAGGGAGTCGACCTGGGGGTCGACTGGGGAGTCGACCTGCCCACCAGGTCGACTGGGGAGTCGACCCTAGTGTCGACCTGGGGGTCGACCTCCCTGGTCGAGCCCAGGTGACCTGGGTGCACCAGTTTGGCTTTTGGGCTGTGTTTTGTTGGCTAGGACAAGATCTGACGGCTCTAATCCGATTTAGGGTTAATCTAATGGCCTAAAACACCTAACTAATCTATAAATACACCCTAAGACTACCCTAATTCATACTAAAAATAGCTACAACACCGTTATGCCGTCAAAATGCAACTTGAAGGAGCCTCCATCAAATTAAGGAGGAAGATAGCTTCTCAAATCAATCTCTAATCAACTCTAGCAACTTAATCTTCTTCTTAGGAGTGCTAATCAATAAATTGTGAGTTTTCTATAGCCTTAATAACCAATTGTTGAAATGATTATGATAGGATATAATGAGGTTATGGCTATGAATGTGGATCAATGCAAGATTATGTTATCATATGCTATGTGTTTGTGATGTTATGCAAGTTATGCAAGTTATGTGTTATGTGTTCATGATGTTATGCAAGTTATGCAAGTCATATGCTATGTGATCATGATGTTATGCAAGTTATGCAAGTTATGTGTTATGTGTTCATGATGTTATGCAAGTTATGCAAGTCATATGCTATGTGATCATGATGTTATGCAAGTTATGCAAGTTATATGCTACATGTTCATGATGTTATGCAAGTTATGCAAGTCATATGCTACATGTTCATGATGTTATGCAAGTTATGCAAGCTATATGCTATATGATCATGATGTTATGCAAGTTATGCAAGTGTTAGGCTATGTGTTCATGATGCTAGTTTCTATGATAAACATTGATCCATTATGACACCATGATTATGCAAGTTTGGTGTATGATTATATGCAAGTTCATATATGATATGTTATGCAAGTTTGGTGTTTGATTATATGCAAGTTCATATATGACATGTTATGCAAGTTTGGTGTTTGATTATATGCAAGTAACATGTGCAAGTTTACACCTTAGTATGATATGCATACATATGCAAGATAACCCCTTTGTATGTCTTACATACATATGCAAGTTTACCCCTTTGAATGACATAAGAAACTTATGCAAGTTAACCTCTTTATGACATATGTGACTCATGCAAGTTTGGGTTGATTATTTATGCTAGTTGGGTTTGATGCTATATGCATGTTATGCAAGTTGAACCCATTGTATTTGTGATGAATCTTCCCTTTTATGTCATGTTAGCGAATTACATGGGGAACGATGGGGTTAATATACATGTTAATGAAATAGTGTGAAGTTGGTATGATTATGCATACCATAAAATGGATGGACATAATTGAGTCAATTATGTACATCGTTAAAACTGGAATTAATTAGGGAGAATTAATTCGAAATATGGGGGTGATTAATTAGGTGTAATTAATCGACTAAGACACGAGGCTGGACCCTTTTGTAGCGTAAGACTGCCCGGAACCGACCGGCAAATCCAGCGGCTACAAATGATTGGCCCAATGTGAGAGGTCTTAGGCACAAACTAAATACGTGACAAGTGTATAGACACGAGGTTAGACTCGGTTATGGCGTAAGGCTGCCCGGACCCGACCGGTAAATCCAGCTGCCATAAAAGATAGTCTAATGTGAGAGGTCTTTACAACGGTTACGTTCTTAATCAATTAAGAAACACTTAACCATATTAGCATGTAGAGGGACATGAGGGGTTAAGTGGGTGCCTTGGGTGGCATGTGGAAAAATCTAGTGGTTGCCTTGGGTGGCAATAGAAAATACGATTAGAATACTTAACCAAAGTGGAACATGTAATTAAACATGATTAAAGGGTTAAGTAAGTGCCTTGGGTGGCATGGGGAAAAATCTAGTGGTTGCCTTGGGTGGCAATAGAAAATACAATTAGAATACTTAACCAAAGTGGAACATGTAATTAAACATGATTAAAGGGTTAAGTAAGTGCCTTGGGTGGCATGGGGAAAATCTAGTGGTTGCCTTAGGTGGCAATGGAAGATAAGATTAAAATACTTAACCAAAGTGGAACATGTAATTAAACATGATTAAAGGATTAAGTAAGTGCCTTGGGTGGCATGTGGAAATCAAGTAAGTGCCTTGGGTGGCATGGGGAAATCTAGTGGGTGCCTTGAGTGGCAATTGAAATATGAGTAGATGACTTAACCAAACTTTAAACATGTAAGTGGACATGATTATTAAAAAGGGTTAAGTGGGATGCACTAGAAAAAAATGACAAGCTTAGGTGGGTAGCTTGTGGGGGCCTATTTCAACCAGTAACCCATATTTATCTTATTGGGCTCGACCCATGTCGAGGACGGGACACGCGTACTGGGCTTGACTATAAGAGGCCAAAACGGGTTAGCGGTGGCAACGCAAGTCCAACGGGTTTCATATGCGTGTGTGGACCCGGGCTGGTAGGTAAGATGTTGTTGCATCGTGTAGGTATAAGTCGTGCACCATTTGTTGTATCGGGTTACCACTTTGGGGAGTGATACACCCCACTGTGGGGCCAGCACGGGTATCTACATTAGGGAGCCGATCGAATGGGAGTAGTGGGTACACCTAGTGGAGATAGGGGCAGACGGCACCTATGTAGTCAGCTAGGGGTACACGAAACTACTATTAAAAATTACTAAGTTGTGGGTACACCTAGTGGAGATAGGGGCAGGCGGCACCTATGTAGTCAGCTAGGGGTACACGAAACTACTATTAAAAATTACTAAGTACACTTAGTGGGATCAACCTTTAAGTAGGATTTACCCTTAGGTGGGTAGATCTGGTGTGGTGCAGTGTGGGAATTACCCTTGGGCGGGTAGATCTGATGTGGTGCAGTGTAGGAATTACCCTTGGGTGGGTAGATCTGATGTGGTGCAGTGTAGTATTTATCCTTAGGTGGATAGGCGCGTCTTTACCATTATCTTAGTTTATCCTAAGTTTAGTTGGCTGCTTAGTGTAGTCATTTATCCCCAGTCGTACCGTACCGGGTTTATATCATACCCTAATAACTTTAATGATTGTATTGTTAAAGTTATAGGGCTCACTCAGACTTATGTCTGACCCCGTTGTTTTTATCCTTTTTCCCAACCCTCGGGTTCTCAGAGTGGGCCTAGCACTAGTGGGCTTTGATCAGATTGCTTTATCTGTCTTTTGGAGCTTGGACCATTGATGTAAATCTCAGTTTATCTTTTCTTTTATGGCTAGCAGTTTATGTAGTGGGATTATGTACTTTTGTTTTATCAAGATGGATATTATGTACTTGACTCTTGTTTATGGTTTTGTGATGTAACCAAACATGTTTTACTTTCCGCTGCAATGAAATGATGTTTCAAATTCTAAAGTATTACTTATATCTGTCTTGTTGTAACTTTTCTGTTCTATATTCACTTAAGATACTCCACCGATGCTATGGCATTCCCTTAGTGAGTGACCGTAGCGGGTGTGGGGTGTTACATGAAACCCTCGAACCAACGGCGAAACCCGTTCGCCGCTTCTCCCCTAAATCGCCGCCGCCACAGGCGATTTCCGCCTGTGCCACCACCTGCTGTCGACGCGCCTCCCTCCCCTCGTCAGATCCGACCCCAGCACCCCCGCCATCGACGCCTCCTCCGCCTGAATCGAGGCCATAAAGTCGGCCACTTCCCATCACCGCCGTCGCTCCGATCTGCCACCGAGCGCCACCAAACCACCACCGACAGGACCCCCTCTCGAAGCTCTTCCACGTCCAACTCCCCGATCGTCCCCACGTGCCACGGATTTCGCGAAAACCTCAAACCTAGTTTCGAACCATCGTGAAAGGTGAGTCCTTTTTGATGTCTACACTTTGTAAAATCATATCTTTTTGGTGTGTTGACGAAATTCGATGAAACAGGAAACATCGGCACCGCAAGGAAGCTCTCTACCAAATAGAAGAAGCCGCGGATTTTTCTGAGTCACCTACGATTTTTAGCACTCCGAAAACCAATGTGAGAAATTTAAATTAAATAAATTTGAATGGAAAATGTCGTGTATAAATTATATTAGCGAAATATAAATTACACACGTGTAGTATACCTCATGTACATGCGTGGTGTAAGCTATATGAGCGAAGTATGAATTATACATGCATAGAATAATTGATATATGTGTTGAAATGCAAGTGAAATATTATAATAAATATATATATATACTCCCCTCGTCCACAACCCATGGACGATATTTATTGTTGTGAATTGGTGTGAAATATTGGATGAAAAATACGAATGGTTGAATAATTGTTTGGGATTGATATTGTTTGGTTGTGGTTGAAAAATACCCATTGGTGATTGAAATGAATTGGAAATATTTGTGGAAATAAAAATAAAACATGCCGCCTGCGTGCGAATTAGATGCATGAATCCTCATTGTCAAAAACCGCGAGGTTTTAAGGTAGAGCAAGGTGCCGTACTAGGGACGGTGCCGGTTTAACTACCCAGCCGTTATGCTGCCGAAATTTTGAATAATCTTTATGTCTTATAATAATTTTCATATGTTGAAATTATCTTTATGCATTGAAATTATAGTCATATGTTGAAACTATATCCATGTGTAGAAATGTTCATGTGCTGAAAAGTGATGTGTGAAAATTAAATTCATGTGTGAATGAATGAAGTGTTTAAGCAATAAAAATCACATTTTTATAATATATATGAAGTATGAAAAATATTCGCCTTATATATAAATAGTTTCAACAATAAAAATTCCATCTTTCTAATATGAACAATACAAATAAAATATCCATGTATGGAAATGCTCATGTGTTGAGAAGTGTGTGTAGTGGAAAAGTTCATGTGTTGAATAAAAAGATCGAACAATAAAAATTACATTTTTTATTGAAACTATGAAGTGTTGAAAACATCCATTTATCGAATAAATATTTTAAATGATAAAAATGTCATTTTTATCATGTATGCGATATGCTAAAGATATGCGGACGTTGAAATAAATATTTGTAAAGAAATATTATTTTTAACATGCATAGGAACTAAATAAAATAGTCATGTGTTGAAATCTATTTTAGTTCGCCAAAATTATCATCTTTGAAATATGAACTGTTAAAAATAACCACTTGTTCAAATAAAATATGCATGAGCTGAAATATACATTAATTAGCTAATTATATGATTTTAGCCTATGCATGCAACATTAGAATGAATGGTGTTTTTAAACCAAAGTAAATCAAATATGAAGTTGAATGGAAAATGATAAGTGATAAAAATTGTATATATGTACATTCATATTTATTGAACAGGTTATAGCAAAGGGGCTAGAGAAGAGGAATAAAATTTTGTGCCCGACAAATAGGTACACATTTACTGTTTTGTTTGGGTGATGATTTTATGAGCCTGTTGGCTAGCCGCTTGGCTTTTTCTTTTTCTTTTTGACATGAGACGCCCGTGTGGCTATTTGGGAATTTTCCCATCCCCTCCCGTACAAAGGAGGTTATGGCGAAATTTTCCAAAATTTAAAGGTGTTAGTGAAATAATTGAAGTGAAAACGATATAGGAATTTTTGAATGATCTATATTTATATAAATATATAAATATAAATAAAATTTAAATGAAACGTGGCCGTGCAGTTCGTGTTTTGAAACCGTGATTTCAAACGACTAGTGCGGGAAATCCGACCATTGGATTTTCCCGAAACCGCAACTGTTGGGTTCACCTTGGAAATATCTTTCCAACGGCACCAACTTTGTGAAGATCCGACGGTTGGATTGTCTGGAATGTTTAATTCAAATCTGAAGAAAAACAGCGCCAGAAACGATTATATATATATATATATATGTATATGTATATATATATATATATATAAATATAATTAAATTAAATCGTATAACGACGCTGCAGTTAGTAAATTGAAATCGTAACTTCAAATGGTTAGTGTGGGAGATCCGACCGTCGGATTTTCCCAAAACTGAAACCGATGGATTCGTTTTGAAATGACCATCCTAATGATATAAAATTTGTGAAGATCCAATGGTTAGATTTTCAGATATGTGTAAAACAAAATTAGTGAAAAACAACGCCAGTGCATCGACACGACCTGAAACGTCGTTTAATTAAATTTGGTCGTTTTAAATTAAATAAAAATGGCGATATATCGTTATAAAATACTATAGACGATATAGAGTGGAAATAAACCAATTTCGTTGTGTTTGCTTGATATGTGATGGTTGAATGTATTTAACATGAGAATTATAACTAAAGAATTGAAATGTGAATATTGAATAGTCCAACCATGTGATAAATTGATTTGAAAATCTAAATATACGTGGATTATTTGAAAAGGCCGAGTTCATCTCATTTCAAATAATCGATCGACGTTGAGAAGTCGAAGAATCGAAGACGGTTGAAGACCGACGATCTTCACATTGGATGGATGGGCGCTACTGATGCTCGTGATTGGAGTAGCTACCATGAAGGAACTGAAGTAGTAGCCGTCCAAACATACTGTTGATTGTACGGATATGCGAGGAATTGGTGCCTCCGGTTTCGTTCAGACCCAGAACGGACTTGTAAATGGACTGTGTGTCTGACATTGGATTTTGTTCTGTGTTGATTGATCTCTGTTAAATATATATCTGTTTGGCGGCGGAGAATTTATTCTCTTGCTTAACGCCCTTCTCTTAGACGTACGAGCTCAGAGGTTATGTATTGATAGAAATCAGTCGCTTGGAGTGGATTGCCTGTGTGGCACGCCTAAGTGGCATATGATCAAGGCTTCTATTGCAAAGCAAAGCCTTGTGGTTGATGATCAAAGCATGGTCTGTGTGACGTAGCTTTGTGTATGACGTGAATTCGCGAGCCTCACACCTCGGTATGAGTCAAAAACGGGAGGGTGACTACAGGAGAGCACGACGTTTCTTTCTAGCTAAGGTGGTGTCAGTGACCTACCAGCCCTGACATTATATATACTTTTCACCTGTGTGGTTGTTGGAATGCGAGGCGCCTCGATATAGGTCTGTAAGGACCGGGAAACGTGTGTTCAGGAATTTCCAATCCTCAAAAGTAAGAGAGGACCGGCCCTGAAGATCCAAGGGTCATAGTGGAGTCCTAGGACATTTGCTAGAGTGTCTCGAATCGAAGAGGAGCTTGCCCCTTGCCTCGACTCATGAAGGAATCCAATTTCCAATACGAAATATGCAAACGTGATTGTATTACTAGTATGGCGACATAGTAGATGGTAGCTATGCCGCCTAGGATTGATATTTATGATTGAATTTGCTTTTGAAACATATATACAATAGTAATAATATTAAACACTTTTGTTTTGTTCGTATGAAGCATTTTTGGCCATTATAAGGTAAAACTCTATCCTCCGGCTTGCGTTGCATTGTGTGATGGGACCTGAGTCTTATAATGGCTTCATTTTTCAAAAAGCATTGCGATGATTTAATCATTTACTTTATTTCATGCACTAGCACTCATTGGAGTAAACCCGTTCCGCGAAAGTGGCGTGGTCCTTTGATTTGCCTTATTATTGTTGTTAATAAGTTAAGTAGATTTCTCATACCAGTCCCATGACTGACTCGTAGTTTGTTTCACATTGCAAACTCGGGTGCCCTCATTTTCACACGGGCAACCTAGTTACAGGTTTCTGACGTACCTTTTGGCTCATGGCGAGGCTTGACTACACCGTGCTGACTTGGATTTTCTCCACCATTATTGTATCTATATTATGATCCCTCCATTGGCGATGTAGACTGATATCTATTTTGTGTACTCTTTATGTATGATTCCGCCTCAGGCGATGGTGACTGATCACGTATCATTATGCACTAAGTTGTATTCTGTACTGTGCTTCTCTGATGTGATGATATCTATATGATTCCGCTGTCATATGTGTGTAAATTATTCTATTTTCTGTTTATGCTATAATCTGTGATCTGCTAATGATGATTAATGTGTTATATTCCAATGATTATCCTTAACACCGTGTCTCGGGGTTTTGGGATCGTCACAAACTTTTTGTTTATGATGATGTTTTGAGATATAATTCATATTTCGCAAAGAAATATGTTTTTGTTTCTTAGAAAAACTTTTATAAAGAAAATATGCATCTCGATTATCGTATAAAGTTAAGATCCAACATCGTTCTTGATTTAGCACACTTTAAGTGAATGCAGAAAAAACGAACCTTTTTGTTTAAAAAACAATTTTTTTGTTTTGAAATAATAACAATAATAATAACTTTTGGAGTGATTTTGCTAATGAGGGAAATAATTGGAACTTGAGACATGTAGTTATTTTTGTTTACGGTTGTGAATTTTATGTACGAATCTGTAAATTTTTGAACCATTCATTTTAGATAATGTAAAATCATGATTATGTGATTGTACTCTTATACCTAACTTTTTAGATATTATAAATATGGTATTTTTTAGAAATTATAATTATTGATATATGCATTATAACTTTAAGGTGTTTACTTTAATTTTACCATTAATTAGTACTGCAACTAGGTCCAAATTTCATTCTCTTGTTTTAAGTTAAATTTATTCATTTGATTCATATATTTGAAGCATATAACAGCTATTTCCATTGCGCAAAGAATTTTTTTAAATTAGAAGTCGACTAACTCAAATTTTGGGACCTAAAGTCTTGTATTATGGGAAAAAAAATTTTCTGATAAAGTTTACAAGTTTGAAGTCTTATCAGTTTTTCCTAATTAGCAAGAATGTAAAAGCTTTAGAAGCACGCGAAAATTTTGAAAACTAGAAGTTCTTAATAAATTAACAAACTTGATATACATATACATATATACATATTCTATGGGGTTAAAGACGTCACATCTGGAAAAATCAAAAGATGGGTTTAAATGATAAAGATAAGATTCATTTTATCTAAATTTGATATCCTAATCTATGGAGTCCAAGCAACACGATCGAAACAAAATGGAGGGAAATTTTAGAAAACTTCATTTCAAACAAATTTTTATATCATAAATTACTTTAAAATCATTTTTGAAATCTATTTATATTTTAAAAATACGCTCTCTAAAGAATGACTCTGAGTGTGATTTGCGCTCATACTAAGATATTCCTATCCTATCTCTTATGAGTTTCTACTCCATAGGCTCGGGTTTGTCTAAACCAAAGCTCTGATAACAACGGTAACGACCCACTATTTTGTGCTATTCAAGTCGGCATTAAACCACACATGTCTGACTTGAATTGGTCAAAATAACAGATTATTATTAATAGTTGGAGTAAATACAAATCATATCACAGAATCATAGACATAGAAAAAGCAGAATAACTCGCAGCGGAAATAAATAAAACCATAGTAGTTCATGAAGCTACTACATAAACATAGTCTCCAAAACAAAATACATAATGCCAAATCACTAAGACAAATTCAATGGAAATCTCAAATACATAAGTCTGCTAAAAGATAAACAGAAACAACAACAACTGTCTAACATGGATTGAATTGAAGAACAAATCAGTAGGTGGCTAAAGCTCTGAATGGTCTCTATCTCCAACATAAATCTCCAAAGGTTGCGGTACTCCAGCTGAGCCAAGCATCATGCAAAACAAAACCACTTGGACAAGGAGTAATATTCTTTTGCAAGTAAATTAACTCAAATGAAATGTCATGGAAATGCACAAGTAACTTAAAGAATGTTTGGGGTTCATTCTCTAAGGATCCGTTAAAATAGATATCATATAATATATTGCACTATTATAATAATTTTTATTCAGTAAAGTAAAATATCAAAATAGCGTAAGCAGGATTACATTTTTACCCTTACACAGTTTATAATATCATGGTCTATACAGATGCCGTAAAGTCCACAATAACGTAGTGGCTATCAGAGGGCACTCCATAGGTATAATACAAATTAAATCGTATGGGGTTCAATCAGCATAATTTGACAAGGCACACGAGGAATACCCACGGTAGAATTCTACTGGATTGCGGACCCGGGCTGGTAGTAACGCATAGCCGCGACTACCGCCCACCTCAAACAATATTCCAAATTCAAGGGTGCACGCCAATCAAATCACCAGGTTTATATATTGTTTCGAAGAAGCTTGTCCGATAAGAGTAGCTGACTCAATTGGACTGGGTATGGCACATGTTTTAGTCATTTTAATTATGACCCGAAGGTCAAAGCAATCCATCATCGTTCTCTTTCTTCAATCCAGTAATCACCTTCAAATCATTCTACTTCAATCTAGAACTCCACCGCGTACACAGTTGTTAAAGTGGTTTTCGGTATTGGCAGAGAGTATGACAATATCCGATCCTGGTCTCTTTAACAACCAAACGTTTATGTTTTTCGCACCGTGGTCATTTTATAAAATCATATCTTGAAATAAATTGCAGATTTCAAAATAATATAGTTTAAATACTTATTTCGAAAACTTTGAACTTCATTTGAAATTAATTAGCCTTCATCAAATTTTCCTAGATTTCAGAATCATAAATTTAAGAACACCTTCATTTACAAACATCAATTATACGTTAGGTTACAAAAATCTAAGTTACACATCTAATTCTAACATACTCATAATCCTTTTTATTTTATAAATAATTTTAGAAACATACATATATATGTACTAAGTTAAAATTTATTAAAGAAAATATTTATAAATTACTTAAAATCTTATAACTTTATTATATTTAAAATACCTTGAAAAATAAATTACTCTACGACAAAATTTAGATTTAAATAAAACTTTTATTAGATACACTCTTAAAATATATAAAATAATTTAAACTTTTTATTTAAATTTACATAACGTAATTAGATCAAAAAATCCAAAATAATTTAAGTTAAAATATTCAATAACTTTTAGAAATATTTCAAAATAGGCCAGCGGTGTCCGTATAATATTTTCTACCTAGGACAAGTAGCACGGATGTATATCATTTCAATCCGTCAAGTTTCAAATCCTAGGTGTGTATCATTTCAACCCGCATCCCAAATCGATTCAGTTCTTTTTATTTGCTCCTACATCCATACAACGATTTGAATATATATATCATTTCAATCCATAAGGATTTTCTAAGCTAAAGGGAACTTGCAGTGTGAGTTTCAACAATTAAAGAAGCACAGAAAACAATATAAATCATCAAGTCAGCATAGCATCATTTCAAGTAATGTCCGGTGTCGGAGTGTCACATTTGCATACAGAGTGCTAAACTTTCAATGATAATTCAAATACAGTTATTTCACTTCCAAGAAAATATTAGTCAGGTGTGAGTTGAACTCACCTTCCGTGGCACGACAATAGAAATGATAACAGATAGGTGTAGAACCAAAAAAGCACCGAAACTTCAGCAAACTGAACAAACAATTACGGTCAACATATGTAAAATGTAGCAAAGTTTGATATTTAAAAGAAAAATATTATAAAAGTTTTTTTTCTTTTGGACGGATCGTTTGCTAATCAAGTTTTTTTAATAAACACTCAAAATAAAACGCACCTGTTGGCACAAGATTTTGTTTTCGTTCACTTCAAAAGTACATAATGCAAACCTTATAAGGCCAATGTGTTACTATAATACGCATGCAACAAGTTACACTATTGTTCTCAAGACTTAATATATGTATCATTTTATAACCAACGCATGAAACATAAGAGATAACAATTCTATATTGTACACCAATCCTACAGCAAAACTTGCACAGCCAAACATAACAAAAGCCTCTCTCTCTTATCCTTTTTCCCTTTTTATTTGTATACATGTAAAACGCAGGTTTTCATTCTCAATAAAAGTCTAATATGTATGGTGTATGTATAGCAGACAACATTGTTTCCATCACCTACAACATATATATTATAATATATGTATCATATGTCTACGAAGTCATGTATTTTTGTCAAGTTTTCATCACTACACTTTTATTCATTTATAATTTTATATATAAAAAAAATGCATGGTATTTATTTTATTTTCATTTGCATGCATAACTGCAAGTACTGGTACATAACTAGTTTTCATTCTCTTCATGGGTCTGAAGTATTGGCACGCACAGTATGAATGTCCCAACATTACCCATTATATCAAAACATAATTTACCTATAACTTGTAGTTTCTACCTTTAGTACATTTCTTATTTTAAAATTTGAGACATGCACTGAGTCCTTTATATTTCCTAGTATAAACACAATATAGTTCATCCAAATTTCTTGGTATATACAAAGACACATGTTCCAGCAAGTTGAAAAATAAAGTGAATGTTTCCAGCAAATTGAAATCTTACCAACATAGTTTCAAACACATTTATATATTTATATTAGTATGCATTTGAAACGACCCGAGCTTCCCCGTAAAGGAAAGCCCGGATTGGTTTGAGGATAAGACGAATCAGAACACAAACAGAAGAACATTTCATTGCTTACTACAACAATTTACATCAGAGTACAAGAATATACAGAGTATGAATAAATATTACACATTTGATAAATATCAAAGATTTATAAATTACAATGCAGCGGAAAATAATACAAAAAAAAACACAACTGAAAGATATAAAAGGATACAGAGGTTTCCAAATATCATTCCAGCTGTAAACTAGGATCCAGTGAATATAAATCTACAAAACCAAAACTACTAGCTGTCCATATCGAAAATAGGGACACCCAGAGTTTAGGGTAAACCAATAAACTCACGGTAAGTTATGTGATTGGTGTGAGAACTAAAACAGTTATTTAAAACTTTACTTAAAAATATACTATATCAAGGGACCACGCCGTACAACACGGAACGGGTTTCCTCCCAAGAATACTAGTGCATAAGCAGTTATAAATAACGCAATGCTCTTTTGAAAAATGAAGCTACTATAAGACTCAGGTCCCAGCACACAATGCAGCACAAGACGGAGGATAGAATTTTACCTTATAATAGCCAAAACATGCTTAATACGTGTAAAGCAAAATCATTTGATATTATTACTAGTGCATATATGTTTCAAAAGAAAATTTCAATCATAATATCAATCATATACGACATGAGCGTCCCATGCCACTATGCCGCCATATATAAGTTTACAATCAAATCCGTAATTTCATATTAGAAATTTGGATTCCATCATGAGTCGAGGCCAGGGATGGCTCCTCCCCGCTTCGAGACATTGTAGCCAATGTCTTAGGACTACACATTTTAGGTAACCCTTGGATCGGTTGGGTCAGTCCTCCCGTACGTTTGAGGATTGGCGATTCTTGAACCCACGTTTCCCAGTCCTATCGGACCAATCCATTGGCTCCGTAGAGACCGATATAACTGAAGCACCTCGCAATCCAACAACCACAAAGGTAAAAATATAAAAATGTCAGGGCATGTAAAACCCTGACACCACCCATAGCTAGAAAGAAACATCATGTTCTCCCAACGGTCCGATCCCGTTTTTGACTCATATCTAGGTGTGAGGCTCGCGAATCAAAGCTATACACAAAGCAGCGCTATATTAAAGCAATGCCTTAATCATCAACCACAAGACTCTGCTTTTCAGTAGAAGCCTTGATCATCTGCATCTTAGCATTCCACACTGGCAATTCACGCCATGCAACTGATGCCTATCGATATATAACCTTTGAGCTCGTACATCTCAGAGAAGGGCGTTAAGCAAGAGAATAAATTCGCTTCCGCCAAACAGGTATATATTCAATAGAAATCAATCAACATAAGATATATTCCAATGCTAGACACACATCCATTTACAAGTTCGTTCTGGGTCTGAATGAAACCGAAGGCACCTTATTCCTCGTCCCGTATGTCCAATACAGGAGAGAGGTCCTCGCATATCCGGTCGATCTCCAAGTACGTCGGGACGATCACCACTTATTACCTCGTCTTGGGTGTACAACCCAATTAAGACATCGGTAATCATCCAAACAATGTGAAGACCTCCAGTCTTCAACCACTGTCTTAATCGTCGGCATATCGTCGAATCAGTTATTCTGAATGGGTATAAACCCTACCTTTCTGAATAACTTGCGTATATAATAAAGAAATGCTATAAAAACACAACATACGCCTCATTCCAATTCTGAATATTCTTTTATTCAAATATTTGTATACTTTGGGAAAGGTTCCCATTAATTTTATCAAAAATAAATTCTTTAAATTTATTCTTTAATCTTCCTTTGGATGTCAATTCAAACCACTAGGTTATATTTGAATTTATTCTGTAATCAATATTCCATCAATTCTTTTCACACTAGGTTTAAGAAAAGTGTCATTTAAAACACAGTTCACGACAAACCCAAAATCCCATCGGTGTTTAACCGTAAATTAGTAAGAGAACAATTCCATAAGTATTAATCACGAAGGCCGAAACCAACATCAGATCAATACCCAGGAAACCATTTAACTTAGCTAATTTCCAGTTAATTTCTAATTTTCTTAACACCATTGGGTTTAAGAACAGTATTGTTAAAGATACCATTCACGACAAACCCAAAATCCAATTTGATATTAAATACAAGGCTCTGAATAGAAAATATATCGGCTTATATTCAATATCAAACTCTCAAATCAACAAATATCGCATTGGAATAACGATATATGTATCTTCCAAATTCCTCCACAATATCCTTATAATCACGGAATCAAATCTCGAAATATTTCGAGGATAATTTCGATTCAAATCCATTCCAATTCATATATTGGAAATTCCGGTTATTTTTAAAACCATTTCAAATCCAATTTATTTATTTAAAAATATTGGATTATAATTCTAGTTCATTTCGATTAAAATATATTTTTATCTTTTCAAATAAGGAATTTTTCACCCCAATTCTTTCCAAATAATTTATTTGATTTTACACAAATTATTAATATTTTTAATAATTTTATCAAGGCCTGTACAGTCGATTTCCATAAACGGTCATCGAACTGCGCTTACAACGACCTTTTCCAATTTTGATTTGGACATAATTCCAAATCCAACCATTGGATTTCAAATCTCTTATATTCTCAGAAAGCCCTTTTCAATACGAAACCAAAGGTTCTAGTTTTAGGAGAATCCGACTGTCGGATCTCCCGTTATGTCTGTTCGAAATCAATGGTCGAAATTCGCGAACTTCCACGGCGCAGCGCGTTCTATTCAGGCCATTATATATATATATATGTATATATATATATATTCCATCGATTTCCATTTAAAACATATTTTATAAATCATTTTAAATTCGTTTTAAAAACGAAATTGAATATTGCATATCATCGATATATAAATGATAATATTTCCAAAACATTGTATTTTCAAATCAATTCCTTTTCGATATTCATTATAAAGATGAATAAAATCGATATAAATATCGTTCACGTCAAAATGGCGTTAATCTAATTAACACAGCTTCATATTTTTAAATATTTTCGTGTCCATCCCAAATCAGACATCAGAATCAGATTTTGATCTTTTACTGAATATTACATTAAAATATTCATTATTTTAAAATATTCGTTATTTTAAAATATTCAATCTTTCTGAACTGGAATCAGATATAGTCAATTACCGTATAATTTTACTTATATGGATTTCATACAACATACATATACCACAACAATCAAATACAGTCAACCATCATCCAGAGTGCATTACACAAATGTATAAGCATTAAATATAAATAATCAATGCTTACAACAACTTGCAACCAATCGATCGACATACCACTAAATAATTGGGATTAGTGTACGTCAAATATCATCCCAATACCCGTGTGGGGTTTTCAAACAACAAACACAGATTTATTTGTGTAGTTGGGCGATGTGTAAAATATCTCGTCCCAATCCATATCAGTCAAATGTGTATACAAATACATCGTCCGATTTGTAATTTTTTTTTTTCATATACACGTTAAAAAATATATTTTTAGCTATAAAATATTTATTTCAACAAATGAATATTTTATTTTCCTTTCACATCACAATTACAATCAATTTCCACAATACAATCAAATCAAACAAGTCATCCATGGTTTGTGGACGACGGGTGTCGGGTGCTGGTAAGCACCATCTACATCCTAGTATATACTTTAACTAGAAAAAAAGTTAAAGTGATAAGTTCTCACCTTTGCGTTCCACTCCTCCATTCTCTATTTCTGAACGGTTCGGATTTGCCCAAAATTTCAATGCGATCTTTTCCCACTGTTCATAGTAAAAATCACATTTTTACATAGCTATTATATAAATAAAAATCATATTTTTACAATGCTTCTTTCTATATAAAAACTGTAGTTTTATATCTCTACTTCTTATATAAAGGTCGAATTTTTATTTCTTTTCATATATCATAAAAATCGAAGTTTTACCGCTACTTCATATATATATAAATCATATTTTTACTATCTCTATAATATAAAAATCATAATTTTACTATCTCTATAATATAAAAATCATATTTTTACGATCTCTACAATATAAAAATCATATTTTTATTAATCAATTCATAAAATAAAAATCGAATTTTATCTAACAAAAAAACATATATTTTCATCGATAAAAATCTGAACTTTTCCCTAATTAAAAATCTATAAACTCACTTTTGTTTGATGGGTGGAGGGCTTGGCATCGCTGATGGGCGTAGAGACTGTCGGCGATAACCTTCTGATGGCACGATGGGGCCTTAGGTGGTGGGGGATCGGATTTGCTCTAGGGTTCTCGGGTTTTTAGTGTTTAGAAGGTGGAAGGGGAAGAGAGGGAGGAGGAGACGCGGTGATGGAGAGGAGGGGTGAAGCTCAGACGATCGGCGATGGGCCCAGGTGATTCACAGTGGATGGCGGTTTGGGTTTCAGAAGCTAGAGAAGGAGGGAGAGCGAGAATAGAGAAGAGAGAGGATGGTCGTGGAGCCTCGCCAGAGGCGGCAGCGGATGACGCTGGGGGCGACGTGACGCCTGGAGCGGCGGTTCCTCCCCACCCGACGTCGCTCTTTTTTTTCCTATTCGATTTTTGACCGGTGAGAGAGAAAGGCGGTTTGACCCAAATATATATATATATTTATATTTAATTCAATTTTAATTCCAAAGAGTTACCATTTATTCGAACCCCAAATCGAACCCAACAACTGTGATCCCTAGCTAATTACCCCCATTTCGAACACAATGGGATATGTCCGGTAAGCCAATTCGACCGTTTCGATCAGTTTCCATTAAAATCAAAATACATATCTATATATTGAATTTGAACACAGATTTCAATTTACTAGGCCACATACGGACCCCAAAAATTCCAAAGAAAATAAATCTGGCTATGTTTCGATGATACGGTCCTAACAAAGCTAATTTCGTCAAATTTGGAGACCGTTTGAGAAATGCTCATTTACTGGTCGATCCAAATTAACCGAAACTGTTAAAACACGTTTTCTTTTGCCACGCTCACATATTAATCCCAAAAATTATGAATTTTGGAATCTAGCAATAACTTGACATTTTGGATCCGACAAAAGTGGTTTCGTCAAAAACGGAGGTCGTTTGCAAAATGGCTATAATTCCATAGCGACTATTCTGAATTTTCAACTGGGTATAGCTTTTTATTTCCACTATGAAATTTCAGTTTTTCAAATTCGTTGGAAAGATATTTTCAAATAGATTCTAATATTTTTGGTATAGCTAAAATCTGGTTTATTTTCAATCTTGTGCATTCATTTGAAATTTGAAATCGAATTTTCAAACTACCGCGCCATTTTCAATTCCTTTTATAATTAAAATAAATATTTATATTCTAATTTCGATTAATATAAATATATACGTTCTAATTCTATTCAGAATAAATTTCTCATCATTATTATTTAAAATAAATCATTTTAAATATTCAAAATTCAATAAAAATGCCAAAATAAAAATTTTAAATTGGTTTTGATTTTCTGGGTTGTTACAATCTCCCCCACCTAAAATCTTTACGTCCTAAAAAAGGAACGGAGCTGAAAGTTGTTTTACAAACCAACTCAAGTTCATTCTGGCTTTCACTCTTTAACTTTTCAGTTTCTAAGAATTTTCCAATTCTTCTAAAATTTGGCTAACACCCTAAATTTTCCAAAACTTTCGCCATAACCTCATTTGTACAGGGAGGGGTTTGGAAATTTAAAGGGCCGTATTAGGCACCCAATAAATCTTAAAAAGCATACACATATTTATAGCGATATACTCCGTGTCCATAGGGGAGTGTGTATAGATTATAACTCTAAAGAATAAATTCTCCTCACCCTATAAATAGATTTTGTGCCTTGATGACTAGAGAGACGTGATTAATGTCAACTCCAGACCCATGTGGGATTTTTTTATTAATCTGGCAATTTACCGTTACTTTTTATATAGTCCATTTCAGACTTCGGTTCAAATTGAAATATAGTCATCGCCATACAAGCCTTTCGCTTGTATGGTAAATCTTCAACCTTGTCACACAAGCTCTAAGTGCTTATGTGGTATATGATAGAGTATGCTATCCTCACGTAGTATGCCATGTAGTGTTGTTCGAAATTAAATGTTACTATCCTATGGCGACGTTTATAATCTCACATAGAACAACCAGCACTCTGCATCCAATGGCATTCACAGGAGTTAATATATAAATAAAATCGTGCAGCCAACTCATTAAGGTTTACCTATTTGTCGGGCACGCAACAAATTTTTTACTCAACAGCAAATCCATTTACCTGTTCAATGTATATGCATGCATATATAGGAAACTCTAACAAAATTTTAGTCCAGCTGAATATTTGATAAAATTTGGCTTAATGCTTCAAAATTTTAATTAATCAATAATCAAACAACACGACCAGCAATCAATTAGTTGATTAATGTTTCGAATTTATAGCTTTTATATACTAAAATCCATTTTTGATGCTAAGTCACAACAATATACCCAATCTAGTTTTGATTCTCACACCAGTCAATTGGAAATATATAGATATCCCACTTTCGAAAATTGAACATAAATGCTGATGATGCTATAGTGATCATCAGAACCATCTACGGGCGATTAGAGTGTGATTCTATATCTATCCAATATATTAAAACTTCGAATATACGTTTGCAAGACATATATGCAAAATCTTTATATATTGGATTGTCCAAATTCAATACAAATAAATATTCAAATACGTATGAAATGGTTTAGATATACAAAAAAAAATTGTTTTATTTTTATTTTAAAAACACTACTCTTCACACTTGTTCTAGGATACTAATGATCCTATCTCTAACGAGGCATTCCCATCGGATATTACTAATCCAATCTCTGATGAATTCTTTTGTTTTTTTCTAACGTATCTTGTTCTCGAGCTCTGTAAAACAAAGCTCTAATACTAACTGAAACGACCCAAACTTCCCCGTAAAGGAAAGCACAGATTGCTTTGAGGACAAGATGAATCAGAACACAAACAGAAGAACATTTCATTGCTTATTACAACAATTTACATCAGAGTACAAGAATATACAAAGTATGAATAAACATTACACATTTGATAAATATCATAGATTTATAAATTACAATGCAGCGGAAAATAATACCAAAAAAAAACACAACTGAAAGAGATAAATGGATATAGAGCTTTTCGAATATCGTTCCTGCTATAAAAAAGGATCCTGGGAATATAAATCTGCAAAACCAAAACTACTAGCTGCCCATGTGGAAAGTAGGGGCATCCATAGTTTAGGTTAAAATAATAAACTCCAGGTCAGTCATGTGATTGGTGTGAGAACTAAAACAGTTATTTAAAACTTTACTTCAAAATATACTATATCAAGGGACCACGCCATATAACACGGAACGGGTTTCCTCCCAAGAAAACCAGTGCATAAATAGTTATAAATAGCGCGATGCTTTTATGAAAAACGAAGCAATTATAAGACTCAAGTCCCAACACACAATGCAGCGCAAGCCGGAGGATAGAGTTTTACCTGATAATAGCCAAAATATGCTTAATACGTGTAAAGCAAAATCATTTGATATTATTACTAGTGCATATATGTTTCAAAAGCAAATTTCAATTATAATATCAATCTTAGATGAAATGAACGTCCCATGCCACTGTGCCACCATATATAAGTTTAAAATCAAATCCGTAATTTCGTATTGGAAATTTGGACTGTGTCATTAGTCGAGGCCGGGGAAGGCTCCTCACCGCTTCGAGACACTCTAGCCAATGTCTCAGGACTACACACACTGGGTAACCCTTGGATCGATTGGGCCAGTCCTCCCATACATTTGAGGATTGGCAATTCCTGAACACACGTTTCCCGGTCCTATCAGACCTATCCATCGGCTCCGTAGAGACTGATATAACCGAGGCGCCTCGCAATCCAACAACCACATAGGTAAAAATATAAAAATGTCAAAGCGTGTAAAACCCTAACACCATCCATAGCTAGAAAGAAACGTCATGTTCTCCCAACGGTCCGATCCCCTTTTTGACTCATATCGAGGTGTGAGGCTCGCGAATCAATGCTATACACAAAGCGGCGCTATATTAAAGCTATGCTTTGATCATAAACCACAAGACTCTTCTTTTCAATAGAAGCCTTGATCATCTGCATCTCAGCAAGCCACACTGGCAATTCATGCCATGCAACTGATGCCTATCGATATATAACCTCCGAGCTCATACGTCTCAGAGAAGGGCGTTAAGCAAGAGAATAAATTGTCCGCTGCCAAATAGATATATATTTTATAGAAATCAATCAACATAGAATAAAATCCAATGTTAGACACACATCCAATTACAAGTTTGTTCTCGATCTCAACGAAACCGGAGGCACCTTATTCCTTATCCCATATGTCCAATACAAGAGAGAGGTCCTCGCATATTCGGTCGATCTCCAAGTACGTCTGGACGATCACCACTTATTACCTCGTCTTGGGTGTACAGCCCAATCAAGACATCACTAATCATCCAAACAATGTGAAGACCTCCAGTCTTCAACCACCATCTTCATCGTCGCCATATAGTTGAATCAGTTATTCAGAATGAGTATAAACTCGGCCTTTTTGAATAACTCGCGTATATAATAAACAAGTGCTATAAAAACACGACATACGCCTCATTTAAATTCTGAAGCGACCCGAAACTTCCCCGGTCTCCGAAGAGATGAGAAAGAACGAATTACTGTGAGGACAAGACAAATCAGAACACAAACAGAAGAACATTTCATTGTATATTACAACAATGCATCAGATTACAAGAATATACAGAGTATAAAAGAATATTACACAGAAATATCAGAGATTTAAATTACATTTAAGTACATAGCAGCGGAAAATAATATAATACACAACTAGAAGAGATATACGGATACAAAGCTTTCCGGATATCATTCCAGCTGTAAACTAGGATCCTGTGAATATAAATCTGCAAAACCAAAACTACTAGCTGCCCGTGTCGAAAATAAGGGCACCCAGAGTTTAGGTTAAAACAATAAACTCCAGGTCAGTCATGTGACTGGTGTGAGAACTAAAACAGTTATTTAAAACTTTACTTTAAAAGAGAGTAATTCAAGGGACCACGCCGTATAACACGGAACGGGTTTCCTCCCAAGAATACTAGTGCATAGAATAAACAACGCAATGCTTTTTCGAAAAATGAAGCTATTATAAGACCCAGGTCCCATCACACAATGCAACGCAAGCCGGAGGATAGGGTTTTACCTTATAACAGCCAAACATGCTTGATACGTTTAAAACAAATCCTTTGATACTATAATAAGTGCATAGTGTCAAAAACAATTTCAATCATAAATATAAATCATAGACGGCATGAGTGCCCCATCCCACTATGTCGCCATAATAGGCTCTACAAATAAAGCCGAAATACACGTATTGGAAATTGGATTTCCATCATGGTGGCTCCTGATTCGAAAGATCGATCGCGTAGTACAAATCACCGCGGCTTACGTCTCAGCGAGAGAAAACACCGCTATGCACATCCGCACTTTTGGGACTCAAGTATCACCGCGGCTTACGTCCCAGCAAGAGAAAACACCGCTTACTCTATCCCTCCGAGCACGAAGCTCAATATCGGTCGACCGAATCCACTACACTAAAAATGTATACTGATCAAACCATCAGTTTACCACCATCCCGGGCTGTGAGGCTCGCGGATCAACGCTATACACAAAGCCATGCTATATCAGCTGCGCTTTGATCATCAACCACCAAACTTTGTTTTTCAACAAAAGTCTGGATCACTGCATCTCAGTATGCCACACTATCAATCCATATCGTACCACTGATTTCTGCCAATATATAACCTCTGAGCTCATATGTCTCAGAGAAGGGCGTTAAGCAAGAGAATAAATTCTCCACCGCCAAACAGATATATATTTAGCAGAGATCAACAAATACAATATAAAGGAATACAATGTCAGACACACCATCCATTTACAAGTCCGTTCTAGGTCTGAACGAAACCGGAGGCACTTTCCTCGCATATCCATCCATCTCCAAGTACGTCTGGACGACCGCCAACTATTTCCATCCTCTTGGGTGTACAGCCCAATCAGGATCGTCAGTGATTATCCAAATGATGTGAAGACTTCCGGTCTTCAACCACCGTCTTCATCTTCGACATCTCGTCGAATCGGTTATTCAGAATGGGTGTAAACCCGGCCTTTCTGAATAACCCACGTATATGATAAACAAATGTTACACAAACACATCAAACGCCTCATTCCCATTCAGAATATTCTTTTATTCACAAAATCACATTTTTAGGGAAAGGTTCCCATTAATTTTATCCAAGATAAATTCTTCTAAATTTATTCTTTAATCTTCCTTTGGATATCATTTCAAACCATATTATGGTTTTCCAAACTAGTCGGGATTAGCGAACCACACCGAAGTAATTATTATTTTATTTCCCAATCCCAACCTATATATCCCATGGAGAAAACTGGTAATACTCCACATCTAACACCACTGTGTTATCGGTAAAATTAATTACCATTTCACGTTCAAATCTAATTAAAGATTTAACTATCGCTTTGGAGCAAAACTGGTGGTACTCCATTCTCGATCACCTTTCAGATTTGATAATTTAAATAATCAATTCATTTTTCAATCTAATTAAAGATTCATTAAAACTCCACTTAGTTTTAATCTTCTCAAAAATCGATATTTTGCCTTTAACTGGGTTAAAGAACCAATGTCTTCTAAAACACGATTCACGATAAACCCAAATCACATTTGATATTAAATACAAGGCTCTGAATAGAAAATATATCGGCTTACATTCAATATCAAATTCTGAAACCAACATATATCGTATTGGAAATAACGATATAAAATATATCTTTCAAATCCCCATAACAATATTTGTATAGTCACGAAATCCACCATCGAAATATCCCGAAGATAATTTCGATTCAACTCCAGTCCAATCCACGTATTAGGAGTATTGATTATTTTTAAAATCACTTTCAAATTCAACTTATTTATTTCAAAAATAAATTGATTTTAATTCTAGTTCAAAACTAGTTTATTTCGATAAAAATCTATTTTTATCTTTTCAAATGTGGAATTTTCCAGCTCAACTCTTTCCAATCCATATATTATGATTTTACACAAATTATAGATATTTTTAATAATTTTACCAAGGCCCGTACAGTCGATTTCCAACAACGGCCATCGAACTGCACTTACGGCGACCTTTTTCGAATTTGATTGGGACATAACTCCAAATCCAACCGTTAGATTTCAAATTTCTAATATTCGTTGGAAAGCCCTTTTCGATGCGAACCCAACGGTTCCGGTTTTAGGAGAATCCGACGGTCAGATCTCCCGCAATGTCCGTTTGAAATAAATGGTCGAAATTCACGAACTGCCGCGGCGCGTTCTATTCAGGCCATTATATATATAATATATATATATATTATATATATTTCGTCGATTTCCTTTTAAAACGAATTTTATAAATAGTTCTACATTCGTTTCAAAACAATTTCAACTTCCATTTCAATTCAAATCAAAATTGAATTCTTCTTTATATACTCAATTCAATTTGAATTCATTTGAATTCGCTTTCAATTCAATTCATTTCGAAATCGTTTTCAATTCAATTCATTTCGAAATCGTTTTCAATTCAATTCATTTCGAAATCGTTTTCAATTCAATTCATTTCGAAATCGTTTTCAATTCAATTCATTTCGAAATCGTTTTCAATTCAATTCATTTCGAAATCGTTTTCAATCCAATTCATTTCGAAATCGTTTTCAATTCAATTCATTTCGAAATCGTTTTCAATTCAATTCATTTCGAAATTGTTTTCAATTCAATTCATTTCGAAATCGTTTTCAATTCAATTCATTTCGATATCGTTTTCAATTCAATTCATTTCCGATTGGAATGAGGCCCAATCAATCACCATATAATGTTAATTATATGGACTCCATACAACACATGTATATAATAGCAATAATAAACAATCAACCATCAACCAAAGTGCACTACACTGTATAAGCATCAAATATAGATATCTTACGCTTATAACAGCCTGTCAATCAATCGATCGACATATTTAATCAATCAGGATGAGTGAACTTCAAATTTCATCCCAACACCCGTGTGGGGTTTCAAACAATCAAACACAGATTTTTAGTTGTGCAGTTGGGCGATGTGTAAAATTTATCGACCCATTCAATATCAGTCAAATCAGTGTATATAAACAAATCGGCCGATTTGTTTATAAATATTTATTTATTCACTTTCACGTTAAAACTATATTTTTAATGATAATATATTTTATTTTAACACATGAATTTCTATTCATTTCATTTACACAATAAAAATGATATTTTTATTTTCCTAACATATTTTAGAAAATTTCGGCGGCATAACGGCACGATACTAGAAACGGGACGAGGCCTAGCCTTATCCCCGGTCTAGTGAAGGCCCACGCCATTCACACATCAATCAAATCAATTTTATTTCACCAAACAATTCAGTTCAAACCAAATAATCTAACCAACTACACAACCAAACAATTTAACAAACAAGCCATCCATGGTCTGTGGATGACGGGTGTCGGGTGCTACTAAGCACCGTCTGCATCCTAGTATATATATATATATATATATATATATATATGTATAACTAGAATAAGAAATTTAGAGTGAGGAGTTCTCACCCTTTCGCTAAACTGAATGACGCAATTCTTCATGGGTAGGAAATCTTCACTGTGCTTTTCTTTCGTCTATTTCGTTGCCCTTATCCACTACCTATATAAAAATCACATTTTTACTTTGCTATTCAATATATAAAAATCGAATTTTTACTTCGCTATTCAATATATAAAAATCGAATTTTTATTTCGCTATTCAATATATAAAAATCGAATTTTTATTTCGCTATTCAATATATAAAAATCGAATTTTTACTACGCTATTCAATATATAAAAATCGAATTTTTACTTCGCTATTCAATATATAAAAATCGAATTTTTATTAGTTTAAAAATCGAATCTTTTCTAATTTAAAAATCGAATCTTTTCTAATTTAAAAATCGAATCTTTTCTAATTTAAAAATCGCATCTTTACTAATTTAAAAATCGAATCTTTTCTAATTTAAAAATCGCATCTTTAACTTGCTAAAAATCCTTTCATATCAGAAACTAGCTAAAAATTACATTTTTAACTTGCTAATACTTTAAATCAAAGGATAAAATCAGTTAACTCACAATTTTAGAGTGTTCGAAGATGGAGGGGGGTCCCGGGGTCGCTGAAGGTTGCGCGGGCAGCTGACTTGACGGCTTGGTGGCGCTGGACTTCGTTGAGGCGGCGCTGGTGGCTCTGGAGTGGCGGCGGTCAGCAGGGGCGGCGCGACTTCGGTTTGGGCACGATGTGGATCGGGGTGGGGGTCTAGGCTGGAGTAGGAGAAGCGACAAGAGGAGGAGGAAGAGCGGCAGCGGCGGCAGAGGGGGGGCGGCGGTGGTGAATCGCCAGCGATAGGGGTTTTTTTTTTTTTTCTTGATTTCTGTTTCGATTAAAAGGAGAGGAGGGGGGCCAAAGCGGGTTAACGGGGGGGAGAAAAGGTTTTTTTTATTTTATTATTTAATTTTCCATAAAAAGCAACTTTTATTTTCGACTTCAAAACGAGGCTCACCGCCTGTCGTCCCTAACGTTTTACCCCTATTCCGAACACAATGGGATATGTATCGCAAGCTGATTCGATAGTTACAATCAGTTTCCGTTGAATTTACATTTAAATCACTATATTGAATTTTAAACGTACATTTCAAATTACCGGGGTCACATACTAACTCTAAAAATTCCAGAAAAATTATTTCTAACTTCGTATTGACGATACGGTCCTAACAAAACTGGTTTCGTCGAATTCTGAGACCGTTGGAAAAATGGCCAATTTCCAGTCGATTAAAATCAACTGAAACTGGTCAAACGCGTTTTCCTTTGCCACGCTCACATATTGATTCGAAAAATTATGAAATTTGGAATCTAGCAATAACTCGACATCACGGACCCAACAAAACTGGTTTCGTCGAAATCCGAGGTCGTTTGCAAAATGTCCATTTTTAAGGGCCTGAATTCCATAGCGACTATTCAGAAATTTCAACTGGACATATCTTTTGATTCCCGCAATGAAATCTCGATTCTTCGGATTCGTTGGAAAGATACTATCAAATAGATCCTATGATTTCTAGTTTCACTAAAATCCAGATTGTTTTGCACCCGGTGCATTCAATTGAAGTTTGAAATCGAATTATCGAACTACCGCGCCATTTTCAATTCCATTTATAATTATTTATAAATATTTATATTCTAACGATGACGTATATAATATATACGTTCTAATTATATTCAAAATAAATTTCACGTCGATATTATTTAAAATAATTCATTTTAAATAATCAAAATTCGCTAAAATTGCCAAAATAAAAATTTTAAACTGGCCCAGATTTTCCGGGTTATTACAATCTCCCCCACTTAAAACTTTTCGTCCCCGAAAAGGAACAAAGTCGAAAGTGGTTTGATTAATCAACTCTACGATCGGTCAGGCTTCCGTTCTCCAACTTTTCAGTTTCTGAGAATTTTCAAAATTTCAAAAATTTGGCTAACACCCTAAATTTTCGAAACATTTCGCCATAACCTCCCCTGCAATGGGAGCATCGGGGAATTTCAAATAGCTTCCCCGGTCCTTCAGATCTCAAAAAGAAAAAGAAAAAGCCAAGCGGCTAGCCAATAGGCTCATAAAATCATCATCACCCAAACAAAACAGTAAACTATGTAGTAAACATGTACCTATTTGTCGGGCAAACAAATTTTATTCTCTGCTCTAGCCTCCTTGCTATGACCTGTTCAATGTAAGTACAAGTATATGCATGCAATTTCAATCAAATTCCAAACCATTCTAATATGCGGTGCCAAATTTGCCTTAGTTCAATCATTCCTCTTACACCAGCTATATTATACAATATCGATACATTTTTAAAGCAAAAGCATATTTAAGTTCATACAAGCATCATACACATCCATACATATATCCAAAATGCTAGTTCATTACATTAAAACCCAACTTTCTAGGAAGTCGTGCCTCCTCCTTGCATAATTTCCAAAGTAGATATCTCCTTTCCTTTGGATTTCTTATCACCCTTCTTTAACGGGCAATTTCGGGCTAGATGCCCTATATCTTTGCATCGGAAGCACTTCTTTCCTTTTCCTAATTTTCTGGATTTTTTCTTAACGTTTGGACACTTATCCACAAAATGTCCCGTTTCTTTGCACTTAAAACGAACTATGTCCATTCTTATCTCTTTCTCCTTGATTTTCTTTCTCTCAGGGCACCGAACCGCATAATGCCCTTCTTCTCTGCATATACGACAATAAACACCGACGTATGCTCCTAAGTTCAACTCCCTTTCTTTTTCTGCTTTCTGTTGGGCCCTCCTTGTTTGTTTCGGAGTCATACTTAAGTCAGCATTAGATAAGCCATAGAGAACCATCTCTTACATTATATTTGAGGATTTTATCAAGAGAGTTTGCATTACTTTTCGTTAATAAATATCTTGATTCATGCTTTATATATCATTCCAGTATTTCTACTAGTTGAATTAATAATCATCACAGCCAGCAATCAATGTGTTGGTTAACTTTCAAAGGTATAATTTTTTATATATATACAAAAAATCATGTTTTGATGCCAAATCACAACAATAAATCTATCTAGTTTGGTTCTCACACCAGTCGATTGGAAATATATAAATATCTCACTTTCGAAACTCGAACATAAACACTGATGATGAGATCTCAATCATCAGCATCATCTCCGGGCGACTAGAGTGTGATTCTATATCTATTCAATATATTAAAACTTCGAATACACGTTTGCAAGGCGTATATGCAAAATCTTTATATATTGGATTGTCCAAATTCAATATAAAACAAATATTCAAATACGCATAAAATGGTTTAAACTTTCAAAACAAAGTTTGTTTAAATGTTTATTTTTTTTTTTTAAAAAAAATAACACTCTTTTGACTCGTTCTAGGATACTACTGATCCCATCTCTAACGAGTCATTCTTATTGGATATCACTAATCCAATCTCTGATGAATTCTTTCGTTTGGTTCTAAGGTGCCTTGTTCTCTGAGCTTTGTAAACCAAAGCTCTGATACCAAATGAAGCGACCCGAAACTTCCCCGGTCTCCGAAGAGATGAGAAAGAACGAATTACTGTGAGGACAAGACAAATCAGAACACAAACAGAAGAACATTTCATTGTATATTACAACAATGCATCAGATTACAATAATATACAGAGTATAAAAGAATATTACACAGAAATATCAGAGATTTAAATTACATTTAAGTACATAGCAGCGGAAAATAATATAATACACAACTAGAAGAGATATACAGATACAAAGCTTTCCGGATATCATTCCAGCTGTAAACTAGGATCCTGTGAATATAAATCTGCAAAACCAAAACTACTAGCTGCCCGTGTCGAAAATAAGGGCACCCAGAGTTTAGGTTAAAACAATAAACTCCAGGTCAGTCATGTGACTGGTGTGAGAACTAAAACAGTTATTTAAAACTTTACTTTAAAAGAGAGTAATTCAAGGGACCACGCCGTATAACACGGAACGGGTTTCCTCCCAAGAATACTAGTGCATAGAATAAACAGCGCAATGCTTTTTCGAAAAATGAAGCTATTATAAGACCCAGGTCCCATCACACAATGCAACGCAAGCCGGAGGATAGGGTTTTACCTTATAACAGCCAAACATGCTTGATACGTTTAAAACAAATCCTTTGATACTATAATAAGTGCATAGTGTCAAAAACAATTTCAATCATAAATATAAATCATAGACGGCATGAGTGCCCCATCCCACTATGTCGCCATACTAGGCTCTACAAATAAAGCCGAAATACACGTATTGGAAATTGGATTTCCATCATGGTGGCTCCTGATTCGAAAGATCGATCGCGTAGTACAAATCACCGCGGCTTACGTCTCATCGAGAGAAAACACCGCTATGCACATCCGCACTTTTGGGACTCAAGTATCACCGCGGCTTACGTCCCAGCAAGAGAAAACACCGCTTACTCTATCCCTCCGAGCACGAAGCTCAATATCGGTCGACCGAATCCACTACACTAAAAATGTATACTGATCAAACCATCAGTTTACCACCATCCCGGGCTGTGAGGCTCGCGGATCAACGCTATACACAAAGCCATGCTATATCAGCTGCGATTTGATCATCATCCACCAAACTTTGTTTTTCAACAAAAGTCTGGATCACTGCATCTCAGTATGCCACACTATCAATCCATATCGTACCACTGATTTCTGCCAATATATAACCTCTGAGCTCATATGTCTCAGAGAAGGGCGTTAAGCAAGAGAATAAATCCTCCGCCGCCAAACAGATATATATTTAGCAGAGATCAACAAATACAATATAAAGGAATACAATGTCAGACACACCATCCATTTACAAGTCCGTTCTAGGTCTGAACGAAACCGGAGGCACTTTCCTCGCATATCCATCCATCTCCAAGTACGTCTGGACGACCGCCAACTATTTCCATCCTCTTGGGTGTACAACCCAATCAGGATCGTCAGTAATTATCCAAACGATGTGAAGACTTCCGGTCTTCAACCACCGTCTTCATCTTCGACATCTCGTCGAATCGGTTATTCAGAATGGGTGTAAACCCGGCCTTTCTGAATAACCCACGTATATGATAAACAAATGTTACACAAACACATCAAACGCCTCATTCCCATTCAGAATATTCTTTTATTCACAAAATCACATTTTTAGGGAAAGGTTCCCATTAATTTTATCCAAGATAAATTCTTCTAAATTTATTCTTTAATCTTCCTTTGGATATCATTTCAAACCATATTATGGTTTTCCAAACTAGTCGGGATTAGCGAACCACACCGAAGTAATTATTATTTTATTTCCCAATCCCAACCTATATATCCCATGGAGAAAACTGGTAATACTCCACATCTAACACCACTGTGTTATCGGTAAAATTAATTACCATTTCACGTTCAAATCTAATTAAAGATTTAACTATCGCTTTGGAGCAAAACTGGTGGTACTCCATTCTCGATCACCTTTCAGATTTGATGATTTAAATAATCAATTCATTTTTCAATCTAATTAAAGATTCATTAAAACTCCACTTAGTTTTAATCTTCTCAAAAATCGATATTTTGCCTTTAACTGGGTTAAAGAACCAATGTCTTCTAAAACACGATTCACGATAAACCCAAATCACATTTGATATTAAATACAAGGCTCTGAATAGAAAATATATCGGCTTACATTCAATATCAAATTCTGAAACCAACATATATCGTATTGGAAATAACGATATAAAATATATCTTTCAAATCCCCATAACAATATTTGTATAGTCACGAAATCCAACATCGAAATATCCCGAAGATAATTTCGATTCAACTCCAGTCCAATCCACGTATTAGGAGTATTGATTATTTTTAAAATCACTTTCAAATTCAACTTATTTATTTCAAAAATAAATTGATTTTAATTCTAGTTCAAAACTAGTTTATTTCGATAAAAATCTATTTTTATCTTTTCAAAAGTGGAATTTTCCAGCTCAACTCTTTCCAATCCATATATTATGATTTTACACATATTATATATATTTTTAATAATTTTACCAAGGCCCGTACAGTCGATTTCCAAAAACGGCCATCGAACTGCACTTACGGCGACCTTTTTCGAATTTGATTTGGACATAACTCCAAATCCAACCGTTAGATTTCAAATTTCTAACATTCATTGGAAAGCTCTTTTCGATGCGAACCCAACGGTTCCGGTTTTAGGAGAATCCGACGGTCAGATCTCCCGCAATGTCCGTTTGAAATAAATGGTCGAAATTCACGAACTGCAGCGGCGCGGCGCGTTCTATTCAGGCCATTATATATATAATATATATATATATTATATATATTTCGTCGATTTCCTTTTAAAACGAATTTTATAAATAGTTCTACATTCGTTTCAAAACAATTTCAACTTCCATTTCAATTCAAATCAAAATTGAATTCTTCTTTATATACTCAATTCAATTTGAATTCATTTGAATTCGCTTTCAATTCAATTCATTTCGAAATCGTTTTCAATTCAATTCATTTCGAAATCGTTTTCAATTCAATTCATTTCGAAATCGTTTTCAATTCAATTCATTTCGAAATCGTTTTCAATTCAATTCATTTCGAAATCGTTTTCAATTTAATTCATTTCGAAATCGTTTTCAATTTAATTCATTTCGAAATCGTTTTCAATTCAATTCATTTCGAAATCGTTTTCAATCCAATTCATTTCGAAATCGTTTTCAATTTAATTCATTTCGAAATCGTTTTCAATTCAATTCATTTCGAAATCGTTTTCAATTCAATTCATTTCGAAATCGTTTTCAATTCAATTCATTTCGAAATCGTTTTCAATTCAATTCATTTCGAAATCGTTTTCAATTCAATTCATTTCCGATTGGAATGAGGCCCAATCAATCACCATATAACGTTAATTATATGGACTCCATACAACACATGTATATAATAGCAATAATAAACAATCAACCATCAACCAAAGTGCACTACACTGTATAAGCATCAAATATAGATATCTTACGCTTATAACAGCCTGTCAATCAATCGATCGACATATTTAATCAATCAGGATGAGTGAACTTCAAATTTCATCCCAACACCCGTGTGGGGTTTCAAACAATCAAACACAGATTTTTAGTTGTGCAGTTGGGCGATGTGTAAAATTTATCGACCCATTCAATATCAGTCAAATCAGTGTATATAAACAAATCGGCCGATTTGTTTATAAATATTTATTTATTCACTTTCACGTTAAAACTATATTTTTAATGATAATATATTTTATTTTAACACATGAATTTCTATTCATTTCATTTACACAATAAAAATGATATTTTTATTTTCCTAACATATTTTAGAAAATTTCGGCGGCATAACGGCACGATACTAGAAACGGGACGAGGCCTAGCCTTATCCCCGGTCTAGTGAAGGCCCACGCCATTCACACATCAATCAAATCAATTTTATTTCACCAAACAATTCAGTTCAAACCAAATAATCTAACCAACTACACAACCAAAAAATTTAACAAACAAGCCATCCATGGTCTGTGGATGACGGGTGTCGGGTGCTACTAAGCACCGTCTGCATCCTAGTATATATATATATATATATATATATATATGTATGTATGTATGTATAACTAGAATAAGAAATTTAGAGTGAGGAGTTCTCACCCTTTCGCTAAACTGAATGACACAATTCTTCATGGGTAGGAAATCTTCACTGTGCTTTTCTTTCGTCTATTTCGTTGCCCTTATCCACTACCTATATAAAAATCACATTTTTACTTTGCCATTCAATATATAAAAATCGAATTTTTACTTCGCTATTCAATATATAAAAATCGAATTTTTACTTCGCTATTCAATATATAAAAATCGAATTTTTATTTCGCTATTCAATATATAAAAATCGAATTTTTATTTCGCTATTCAATATATAAAAATCGAATTTTTACTACGCTATTCAATATATAAAAATCGAATTTTTACTTCGCTATTCAATATATAAAAATCGAATTTTTATTAGTTTAAAAATCGAATCTTTTCTAATTTAAAAATCGAATCTTTTCTAATTTAAAAATCGAATCTTTTCTAATTTAAAAATCGCATCTTTACTAATTTAAAAATCGAATCTTTTCTAATTTAAAAATCGCATCTTTAACTTGCTAAAAATCCTTTCATATCAGAAACTAGCTAAAAATTACATTTTTAACTTGCTAATACTTTAAATCAAAGGATAAAATCAGTTAACTCACAATTTTAGAGTGTTCGAAGATGGAGGGGGGTCCCGGGGTCGCTGAAGGTTGCGCGGGCAGCTGACTGGACGGCTTGGTGGCGCTGGACTTCGCTGAGGCGGCGCTGGTGGCTCTGGAGTGGCGGCGGTTAGCAGGGGCGGCGCGGCTTCGGTTTGGGCACGATGTGGATCGGGGTGGGGGTCTAGGCTGGAGGAGGAGAAGCGACAAGAGGAGGAGGAAGAAGAAGAGCGGCAGCGGCGGCAGAGGGGGGGCGGCGGTGGTGAATCGCCAGCGACAGGTATTTTTTTTTCTTCTTGATTTCTGTTTCGATTAAAAGGAGAGGAGGGGGGGGGCCAAAGCGGGTTAACGGGGGGGGGGGGGGGGGGGAGAAAAGTTTTTTTTTTATTTTATTATTTAATTTTCCATAAAAAGCAACTTTTATTTTCGACTTCAAAACGAGGCTCACCGCCTGTCGTCCCTAACGTTTTACCCCTATTCCGAACACAATGGGATATGTATCGCAAGCTGATTCGATAGTTACAATCAGTTTCCGTTGAATTTACATTTAAATCACTATATTGAATTTTAAACGTACATTTCAAATTACCGGGGTCACATACTAACTGTAAAAATTCCAGAAAAATTATTTCTAACTTCGTATTGACGATACGGTCCTAACAAAACTGGTTTCGTCGAATTCTGAGACCGTTGGAAAAATGGCCAATTTCCAGTCGATTAAAATCAACTGAAACTGGTCAAACGCGTTTTCCTTTGCCACGCTCACATATTGATTCGAAAAATTATGAAATTTGGAATCTAGCAATAACTCGACATCACGGACCCAACAAAACTGGTTTCGTCGAAATCCGAGGTCGTTTGCAAAATGTCCATTTTTAAGGGCCTGAATTCCATAGCGACTATTCAGAAATTTCAACTGGACATATCTTTTGATTCCCGCAATGAAATCTCGATTCTTCGGATTCGTTGGAAAGATACTATCAAATAGATCCTATGATTTCTAGTTTCACTAAAATCCGGATTGTTTTGCACCCGGTGCATTCAATTGAAGTTTGAAATCGAATTATCGAACTACCGCGCCATTTTCAATTCCATTTATAATTATTTATAAATATTTATATTATAACGACGACGTATATAATATATACGTTCTAATTATATTCAAAATAAATTTCACGTCGATATTATTTAAAATAATTCATTTTATATAATCAAAATTCGCTAAAATTGCCAAAATAAAAATTTTAAACTGGCCCAGATTTTCCGGGTTATTACAAATTCTGAATATTCTTTTATGCAAATATTCATATACTTTGGGAAAGGTTCCCATTAATTTTATCAAAGATAAATCCTTTAAATTTCCTTTGGATCTCAATTCAAACCACGTTACAGTTTCCAAACTAGTCGGGATTAACGCACCTTACCGAAGTAATCATTTGTTTAATTTCCCAATCCCAACCTATCATCCCATAAAGCAAAACTGGTGATATACTCGATAAATAACCCCACGGTCTTATCGGTAAAATTAATTACCATTTCCCGTTCAAATCTAATTAAAGATTTAATTATCGCTAGGAGCAAAACTGGTGATACTCCATTTTCGATCATTTCCCAAATTTGATAATTTAAATTATCACATTCCCTTTTTCAATCTATTTAAAGATTCATTAAAACTCCACTTAGTTTTAATGTTCCCAAAAAATCAGTGTTAATTATTATTTAACTTTAGAAACAAAAACATGCCGCATCGACGATCTACACCGTACTATTGATTTCTGCCGATATATAACTCCTGAGCTCATACGTCTCAGAGAAGGGTGTTAAGCACGAGAATAAATTCTTCGCCACAAAACAGATATATATTTAACAGAGATCAACCAAATAGATATATATAAATGGAATAACGGCAAAGCCTTTTAAATTTCATATGTATTAATAGTCTTCCTCCATAGAAGTTCACTTCGATAATTATCAATCGAATTCCATTCAGTTCCAATTTAGTATATATTAAATTGGAAACGTTACTTTGGAAAATTCCCGTTAAATCTTAATAAAAAGATTTATAAATTCCAAATCACATTTCACTGTTAATCGGGTTAAAGAACGAATGTCGTTAAAACAAAGTTCACAATAAACCCAATTCACATTCCATTTTCAGTTCCAATTAAATGTTAATTAATTGGTAATTCTTCTTTAAATCTTAATTAAAAGATTTATTCTTTTCACACTTGGTTAAAGAACGGTGTCATTTAAAACACAGTTCACAACAAACCCAAAATCTCGTCAGTCTTTCACCGTAAATTAGTAAGAGAACAATTCCCTAAGTATTAATCACGAAGGCCGAAACCAACATCAGATCAATACCAGGGAAACCATTTAACTTAGCTAATCTCCAGTTAGTTTCTAATTTTCTTAACTCCATTGGGTTTAAGAACACTATTGTTAATGATACCATTCACGGAAAACCAAAAGTCCAATTTGAATAGAAAATATATCGGCTAATATTCAATATCAAACTCTCAAAAAAACAAATATCGTATTGGAATAACGATATGTGTATCTTCCAAATTCTTCCACAATATCCGTATAATCACGGAATCCAATCTCAAAATATTCCAAAGATAATTTCGATTCAAATCCATTCCAATTCATATATTGGTAATTCTGGTTATTTTTAAAACCATTTCAAATCCAGTTTATTTATTTAAAAATATTGGATTATAATTCTAGTCATAACTAGTTCATTGACAAAAAAATATTTTTATCTTTTCAAATATGGAATTTTTCACCCCAATTCTTTCCAAATCATTTACTATGATTTTACACAAATTATTAATATTTTTAATAATTTTATCAAAGCCCATACAGTCGATTTCCATAAACGGTCATCGTACTGCACTTACAACGACTTTTTCCAATTTTGATTTGGACATAATTCCAAATCCAACCGTTAGATTTCAAATCTCTTATATTTTTCGGAAAGCTCTTTTCGATACGAACCCAACGGTTCTTGTTTTAGGAGAATCCGATGGTCGGATATCCCATAATGTCCGTTCGAAGTCAGTGGTCGAAATTTGCGAACTGCAGCGGCGCGGCGCATTCTATTCAGGCCATTATATATATATATTATATATGTTTCATCGATTTCCATTTAAAACGTATCTTATAAATCTTTTTAAATTCGTTTTGAAAACGGTTTCAACTTCATATTCAATTTTTTAAATCAAAATTGAATATTCCATATCATCGATATATAAATGATAATATTTTCAAAACGTTAGATTTTGAAATCAATTCCTTTTCGATATTCATTATCAAGATGAATAAAATTGATATAAATATCGTTCACGTCAGAATATCGTTAATCTAATCAACTTGGGTTCATATTTTTAAATATTTTCGTGTCCATCCCAAATCGGACATCAAAATCAGATTTTGATCTTTTACTGAATATTATTTTAAAATATTCATTATTTTAAAATATTTATTATTTTAAAATATTTATTATTTGAAAATATTCATTGTTTCTGAACTGGAATCAGACACAGTCATTTACCATATAATTTTATTTTGTATGGATTCCATATGACACACGGATACCACAACAATCAAATACAGTCAACCATCATTCAGAGTGCATTATACAACTGCATAAGCATTAAATATAAATAATTAATGCTTACAACAGCTTGTCAGCCAATCGATCAACATACCACTAAATAATTGGGATTAGTGCACGTCAAATATCATCCCAATACCCATGTGGGGGTTTCAAACAACAAACACAGATTTATTTGTGTAGTATGGCGATGTGTAAAATATATCCTCCCAATCCATATTTGTCAAATGTGTGTACAAATACAAATAGTCCGATTGGTAAATGAATATTTATTTTATTCATATACACGTTAAAAATTATATTTTTAACAATAAAATATTTATTTCAACACATGAATATTTTATTTTCCTTTCACATCACAATCACAATCAATTTCCACAACACAATCAAATCAAACAAGACGTCCATGGTTTGTGCACGACGGGTGTCGGGTGCTGCTAAGCACCGTCTGCATCCTAGTATATATTTTAACTAGAAAATAAAGTTAAAGTGAGAAGTTCTCGCCTTTGGGTTCTACTCCTCCATTCTTTATTTCTGAATGGTTCGGATTTGCCCAAAATTCCAATGCGATCTTTTCTCGCTGTTCATAGTAAAAATCACATTTTGACATCGCTATTATATAAATAAAAATCATATTTTTACAATGCTTCTTTCTATATAATCTCTACTTTTTATATAAATATAAATTTTTTATTTTGTTTCATATATTATAAAAATTGAATTTTTACCGCTACTTCATATATATAAAAATCATACTTTTGCTATCCCTATAATATAAAAATCATATTTTTACTATCTCTATAATATAAAAATCATATTTTTATTATCTCTATGATATAAAAATCATATTTTTACTATCTCTATAATATAAATATCATATTTTTATTAATCAGCTCATAAAATAAAAATCGAACTTTTATCTAACAAAAAAAATCTTTTAATTGATAAAAATCTAAACTTTTCCCTAATTAAAAATCTATAAATTCACTGTTGTTTGATGGGTGGAGGGCTTCGCATCGCTGATGGGGTGGAGACTATCGGCGACAACCATCTGATGGCATGGTGGGGCCCTAGGTGGTGGAGGATCGGATTTGTTCTCGGGTTCGCGGGTTTTTAGGGTTTAAAAGGTGGAAGGCGAAGAGAGGGAGGAGGAGGCGTGGTGATGGAGAGGAGGGGGAAGCTCAAACGATCGGCGATGGGCCCAGGTGATTCACGGTGGTGGGCGGTTTGGGTTTCAGGAGCTAGAGAAGGAGGAAGAGCGAGAATGGAGAGGAGAGAGGGAGGATGGTCGGGGAGCCTCGCCAGAGGCGGCAGCGGCCGACGCTGGGCGCGACGTGACGCCTGGAGCGGTGGTTCCCCTCCCCTAACGTCGCTCTTTTTTTCCTATTTGATTTTGGACCAGTGAGAGAGAAAGGGGGTTTGGCCCAAATATATATATATATATATATATTTATATTTAATTCAATTTTAAATCCAAATAGTTACCTTTTTATTCGAACACCGAATCGAACCCAATGACTATCGCCCCTAGCTAATTACCCCCATTCCGAACACAATGGGAAATGTCCGATAAGCCAATTTAACCGTTTTGATCAGTTTCCATCAAAATCAAAATATAAATCTATATATTGAATTTGAGTGCACATTTCAATTTACTGGGGGCACATACGGACCCCAAAAATTCCATAAAAATAAATCTGGCTATGTTTTGACGATATGGTCCTAACAAAACTAATTTCGTCAAATTTGAATACCGTTTAAAAAATGGCCATTTTCTAGTCGATCCAAATTGACTAAAACTGTTAAAACACATTTTCTTTTGCCACGCTCACATATTAATCCCAAAAGCTATGAATTTTGGAATCTAGCAATAAATTGACATTCCAGATCCAACAAAAGTGGTTTCGTCGAAAACAGAGGTCGTTTGCGAAATGGCTATTTTTGAGGGCTATAATTCGATAACGACTATTCTGAATTTTCAACTGGGCATAATTTTTATTCCCGCTATGAAATTTCAATTTTTCAGATTCTTGGAAAGATATTTTCAAACAGATTCTAATATTTTTGGTTTCGCTAAAATCCGGTTTATTTTGAATCCTGTGCATTCATTTGAAAATTGAAATTTGAAATCGAATTTTCAAACTATCGCGCCATTTTCAATTCCTTTTATAATAAAAATAAATATTTATATTCAAATTTCAATTTATATAAATATATACGTTCTAATTTTATTCAGAATAAATTTCTCGTCGTTATTATTTAAAATAAATCATTTTAAATATTCAAAATTCATTAAAATTGCCAAAATAAAAATTTTAAATTGGTTCTGATTTTCCGCGTTGTTACAACATTTTAATATAATACACTGATATGATTTCAACACAATAGCTCATCTAAGGGAAACTCGGCTAGGGACGGATCAACATGCTCAGGTAGTGGCGGATCGGTGGTAGTGACAACTCTTTTTAAAAAAAAAACGCAGATACCAGGTACCAAAATTGGTTTCATTCTTTGCAAATTCAACAAGCATGCACGATTTGTCCAACATGCGTTAACGCGTGGCTAGCAACTCGATGCTGCAGTAAAATTTTGCATAGCAAAACTTACAAATACCCTTTTTTAATGTAAACAACAGCTTGGTTTAAGCAAACAGGGGAAAGGGGTATGTCAGAATCAAGGCTCGGAGTAGGTTTGGATCGGAGGGCGCTGGGTGTTGGTCGGAGGCGCAGTGACTTCCTAACTAGTTTTAATTCAAACTCTTTTTTTTTATTGTAATACGAACAAGCCATCTTACCCAAAAAAATAAAAAATTGAACTAAAACTTTACACTTAGAAGGGAAAACTGATATCACCTTTTTGTTCATATTTTGAAAAAAGGTTTTTGCAAAATATTTAAATAGACAAACACCTTCACGTGTTTCGCAATTTAGTAAAGTATAGACATTTGACTCGTTCAGTTTTTTTTTCGATTGAATAAACTGGATTTAACAAAGGAGATAAAATGAAAATGTTAATTGGAAATTTACCTTACAAGGATCTATAGCAAGATCAAGGTTGCTAGCCGGAAATATTGAGAAAGGGAACAAGAAGAAAAGTTTAGGGAAGAAAAACGAATGATTTCGAAATAAACAAAATGGTTGCACGTGGAAATGAATATAAAGAGAGGAATGCATTGTAAAGCAACAATCACGGCTATTCAAATTTTAGTCCCTTTTTAACGTTAAAAAATTACCTCAATTACCAAATTAATGCAATGATGTGTCATAAGTTTTGCAAATAAGATATGTTTTATAAGGAATGAAATCATTAACTTTTAAACGTTATTAATGCTTCCCATTTACTGTCAATCAAATCTTAATTAGAACATTAACGGATTTACATGAAATAGAACGTACATAAATTTATAATTACAATTTGCACTCGGAAAATATAGAATTTCCTGTAATCCAACGTTCATTTTTTAATTATGAATAATTCTATATTTAACAAATGACAACCGTACTCCCTGCATATAACAAATCCCAAAATATTACCATAACTTATGATACTTTAATATTTCAAATTTAGCAATTAATAAAAAAAAATCAATTTCATCTCCAATTAAAAAAATAAATTATGTGAAATTATGGGATGTTACATTCTCCCTCACTCAAAACTTTTCATCCCGAAAAGGAACGGGATAGAGGGATGAAAACAAAGAAGAAGATAGGATACATTTGAATCAAAAGATACCTGGAATGAATAATTCTGGATTCGAAACACGAATGCTCTCCTCCGTCTCCCAGGTGCAATCTCTATTATCAGCACTCCACTGCACTTTGACCCGACTGGCTGATTTCCTTCTCAATTGCTTTGTATCTCTATCCACGTTACGAAGTTGCTTTCTCTCGACCGGCAGATTGGACTCAATATCAAGATTATCTAATGCAGAATGCTAAACAATCAAGGAAAGATCATTCAAATACTTGCAAAGGTGGGATACATGAAACACGTTGTGCACCCCAGCAAGCTTTTCAGAAAACTCAACTCGATAAGCTAAAGGACCTACTTTCTATAATATGCGAAAAGGACTAATAAATCTGGGAGCAAGCTTCCCTTTCCGACCAAATCGAACTACATTCTTCAAGGGGGATAGTCTGAGGAAAACTTTATCACTAACTACAAACTCTAAACTTCTTCTTCGCCTATCAGCTTACTTTTTCTGGAGATTTTGGGAAATCCTCATCTTATTTCTATTATCCTCAACTTTTGCTAATGCTTCCAAAATCATATCTGGTCCAAGAATTAAATGATCACCCGACTCAATCCAACACGAAGGGGATCTGCATGGTCGCTCGTACAAAGCACCAAAAGGAGATGTCTTGATACTAGCTTAAATGCAAGTACTGGAATTCAAAAGTTATGATTTTAAAGATACACGATTCAATAACTACAAATTTAATCAAAATATTAACTGATAGCTATTATTATAGGTGAATTCAACGAGATGGCCGAGATAATCCTCCTAAGATCCTCCATAGTCAAGAATACAGGCACGAAGGTGATCTTCTTGAATCTGGTTCACCCTCTCCGTTTGACCATCAATTTGTGGATGATATGTAGTACTAAGATTCAACCAAGTTCCTAAAGCTTCTTGAAATGCCTTCCAAAAGTTGTTGGTGAAGACGAGGGCTCGGTCATAAACAATGCTAGTGGGAACGCCATGAAGTCTAACTATCTCCTTCATATAAATCTGAGCTAAACTCGAAGCTGTACGATTTTCCTTGATTGGAACAAAATGAGCAGTCTTAGTCAATCGATCCACAATTACCCGTATAATATCATTTCCCTTTCTCGACCTTGGCAAACCATCAATGAAATCAATAGATATTTGATCCTACTTCCAATTAGGAATCTCAGGAGGTTGCAATATACCGACTATCTTCTTATGATCAGCCTTCACTTGCTGGCATGTGGAACATCTGGTAACATACAAGGAAATATCTCGCTTCATACCACACCACCAATATAACCTCTTCATATTATGATACATCTTTGAAGCACCTGGATGATTAGATAACCTGGACTGATGGTTTTCCCAAAGTACCTCCTGTCTCAAACCATCTACGTTTGGGACACATATTCTTTTCTTGATTCGAAGAATTCCCTTTTCATCAATTTGTGCATCCATCTCACTATGATCTCCAACCTCTCTGCTACGAACATTTTCCTTAATCAGTCTGATCATTTTGTCTTCATCTTGCTTAGCTACAATACGATCCAAAAGAGAAGAAGAAACTATAATCTGATAAATACTGCTTGCTTTTGACTCAAAGCATCAACGACAACATTGGCTTTGCCCAGTGTATAATTTATATCCAAATCATAAGCTGCTAGAAAATCGAGCCACCAGACTTGCCTTTGATTCAAATCTTTCTAGGAGAATATATACTTAAGAGATTGATGATCCGTAAATAATTCAAACTTGGTTCCCAAAAGATGATGCCTCCATAACTTTAAAGCAAACACCACAGCAAGCAATTCTAAATCATGGGCTGCATAATTCATCTCAAGATTCTTTACCTGACGACTAGCGTAAGCAATGAATTTACCATTTTGCATAAGTACAGCTCCCTACCCTTTGCGACTTGCATTTGTATAAACTGTTAACCCTTCACTTCCATTGGGTATAGTAAGAACAGGAGTGGAAATCGGCTTTTCTTTTAATTCCTCAAATGCAACTTTGCTATTATCATCCCAATCGAACTTAGTGTTCTTCCGGGTTAAAGCTGTAAGAGGTGCAAAAATCCGAGCAAAATTTTCTATAAACCTCCAATAATAGCCAGCAAGCCTGAGAAAACTATGAATATCGGTTGGGGTCTTAGGGTCCAGACAATCGTTGATTACTGAAATCTTAACTGGATCAACAAAAACTCCCTTCTTTTAAAAAATATGACCAAGGAATCGAACTTCATCCATCCAAAAGTGACACTTAGAAAACTTGGCTTTTAACACATGATCTCTAAGGGTTATAAGAACAAAACTTAAATGTTCAACATGCTATTTTTCCGACTTAAAGAAGACTAGAATATCGTCAACAAAGACCAAAACAAACTTATTGACAACATCACGGAAAACACGGTTTATAAGATCAACGTAGAAGGAAGGAGCATTAGTTAAGCTAAAAGGCATAACTAACCACTCATAAAACCATTTTCCATTCGGAAGGCAGTTTTGGGATTACTATCTTGAACTACTCCAAGCTGATGAAAACCCGTAGCAAGTTCGACTTGGAAAAAACTTTAGCACCATGAAGCTGATCGAACATATCATTGATCTGAGGCATAGGATATCAATTCTTCAAAGTTAGCTTATTCAATTCTCTGTAATATACAACAACATCCCATTCAGAAAACTTGGTCTGATTAAACCCTTGGAGAAAGATCGTCAATTTGCTTCTTTAATTCAACTTTCTCCTTAGGTGCCATTCTACGTGCAGGAAGAACTATAGTTTTGGCTCCAGGAATAAGATCAATGCGGAATTCGGTTTCCTACTTGGGAGGAAGGGAGGAAACTTCACCAAAAACATTTGAAAAGTTCTGAACTACAGGGGTGGAGCTAAGATCACTGGGCGAAGAGTTGAGTGAAAAGATGAAGCTGCCTTCATAATCTATATGCATATTGCATTCAATTACTAAAGAATTTCCTTTATCATCAACCAAAAAACAGTCCGGGTTTTAGAAGAGATAACAACATCGTTTCTTTTGAGCCAATCGCCGTCAAGCAAAACAACAAAAGCATCAAAGCCGAGAGCATATAAATTTCCAATAAAACAATGTCTACGATAAAGAAGTGTCACTCCTTTACAGATCAGATTAAGATTGGTCGGGCCAACAATAGGATTAAATACACACAAGGACTCCGATGAATATTCAGGTTTCAAGAGGTGTTCAAATTTATCACATAAGTCAGCAGATATAAAGCTATAGGGTGCACCGGTATCAAATAGAACTCGTACTAGATGAGAAAATAAAGTAAAAGTACTATGAAGCGTAACCTGAGTATCATCGCCGGAAGGAGGGGTAGAAGAAGTCAAAGAAAATACTCCTGAAGTCTTTCCCTTTTGCTGCGAGGGACAATCCTTCCTATGATGGCCCGGTTGAACACAAATATAACAGAGGTTGTTTTTCTGGGCCAACTGTGCTAGGGGTGGAACAACTGAACTATCCGTAGTTAGGCAACTACTGGCATAATATCCCTTTTGGTGACACCTTAAACAAGTGATGTGGGATAAATTTGCTAGTTGCTTTTGGGCTGAAAATCCAATCCCTTGAGTCTTTTGCTAACTTTTCTGCTGCTGGTTGAAATTAGACTTTCTTTTCTTCGATCCGTCCGAGTATCCCTGTGTTATAGATATCTGAGCAGTTTGTTTTCCTTTAATATTGGGGGAATTCTCGAATCTAGTGGCATAATTCATAAGATATGTAAATGGTCGTTCAATATGATTCATCAAGCTTTCATAGAACTCTGGATGTGCTCCTAAAATGAATTTCTCATTCTTTGTCAGAGGAGTGTCGATCAAGCCAAGACCCTACTTAGATAGCTCGTTGAACTTCCTCTCGTACTCGTCAAAGGTCATATTTCCTTGCCTTAGATCCATAAACTCCCTATATAATTTGGACTTGCTTGCCACAGGAATCCACTTAGCAATAAAATATTCCGTAAAAGAAGATTCAAAATTTGAACTAAATTTTCAAAGAGAAAGATAACCTAAAAGAACAAATAGAATCCAATTCAAAAATATCACTTGAATTGATCCCAAGTGACATTAGCCTCTACGGTCTGGGCGGTAATAGTCCTCCACCAATCTCTGGTAGATCCCTGCAACTTCCAAGCAGCTAGCTGACGCTTCTGAGCATCATTAATCTCAAGACTAGTAAATACCATCTCCAAATTCTCCAACCATTGCTGAGCACTGGTAATACCTTCCAATCTTGCGAACCTGGTACCTCCCTGCTAAGTGTACACCTTACTAAGCTTGGAAAATCGAATGGGCTGGACTGGAACTGGTGCGGCTTTCCGAACTGGAGCTGGTGCGGCTTGCTGAACTGGAGGAATGGGTGCAAATGCTGGTGGAACTTTTGGTGCAACTGGGGCATTTACCCGACCTCTACCTCTAGTGTTCCTAAGACGACTCATCTAGAAAACTAATGAGTTGGGTTTAAGACGACAAAGATAAGACCCATTTTATCTAAATTTGATATCCTAATCTATGGAGTCCAAGCAACACGGTCGAAACAAAATAGAGGGGAATTTTTTTAGAAAACTTCATTTCAAACAAATCTTTATATCATAAAATACTTTAAAATCATTTTTTAAATCTATTTATATTTTAAAAATACGCTCTCTCAAGAATGACTCTAAGACTGATATGTACCCATTCTAGGATATTGTTATCTTATCTTCAATGAGTTTCTACTCCATAGGCTAAGGTTTGTCTAAACCAAAGCTCTGATACCAATTGTAACAATCCACTATTTTGTGCTATTCAAATCGACACTAAACCACACATGTCTAACTTGAATTGCTCAAAATAACATATTATCAATAATAATTAAAGTAAATACAATTCATGCCACAATATCACAGACACAGAAAAAGAAGAATAACTCGCAGCGGAAATAAACAAAACCATAGTAGTTCATGAAGCTACTACATAAACATAGTAAAACAAAATACATAGTGTCAAATCACTAGGACAAGTACAAAGGAAATCTCAAAGACATAAGTCTGCTAAAAGATAAACAGAACCAACAACTACTGTCTAACATGCACTACAACAAAAACACCATATTACAACTTTAATTTTACAACTGCGCGAAAAGTACAGTTGTAATAAATGCTTTTTTACAACTTTGCAAAACGCATTGTTGTAATAAATGTTTTTTACAACTATGAAAAAATCACTGTTGTAATAACACATATATCACAACTTTTCTTTTTTGTTTGTTGTAATAACTAATATATACTAATTAATTTCTGATAATTAATAGTTAAATTAGAAAGTTGTTTAAACTTATTTTTAGTAACTCTTTTTTCTATTTCTTGTATCAGAGACATATTAAATATTAATAACAACTTATATTTAGTAATAGTAATATTAACATTTTAGAATAATTCATATTCAATAATAAATTTACAAATAAACACCAGTAATTAATAAGCAGTGGCTATTGAAAACGTTTTTTAAATAATCAAAAATCAATATTAGAAAATAACTATACTTAATTAGTTATAATAAAAATAATTAATAATCAATAAACAAAACTAATATGAAATAAACAAGGCTTAATCAATACTAATTAAAAATTAATATATAATAGTTACTATTATAAAATAACAATTGATAATTAATTCGAGATATGAAATAATTTCTATCAACAACAATAACAACTAAGTCATAAATCCCAAATAAGTTAGGGTTGGCTAGAACATAAATTATTATTATGGTGGACCTGTTTGTTCTTCCAACCGTAATATTGTAACAACCCGTATTTTCAATAACCTGTTATAACGTAAATCGAGGCAGAGTTTAATTCTAAATTCTGAATCAAGGGAAACGGGCTATGCCATTGCGTTCGTCTCGGAAAAATACGCGAAACAGAGTCCGAGTTTTCGAAAATCGGAGTCTGTATGACCCGATTAAGGCCCAACGAAGTTTTCAGAAAAATTCAAAGTAAAAACAGATTTCAAATTCAAGTTTGAATTGGGAAAATTTGGGCCAGTTTGGGCCAGGCGGGAAAATTCCCGCCAGAGCACCCAAGTCGACAACCCTGTCGACTTGGGAGTCGACTTGGTTGGACCCAAGTCGACAGCCCTGTCGACTTGGCTGTCCACTTGGTCCAGCCGAGCAGTTCTGCCTGGTGCACCATTTTGGGTTTGTGTAGAGCTTGGGGGCCAGATTCGGTTTTGAGGGCTGAGATTGGAACTAGGGTTTAATCCTAGGGTTGAAACTAGTCCTAATCTCTATAAATAAGGCCCTAACCTAACCCTAAATCATCATTAATCAATCCTACAACTAAACTGTGGCAAAATCAATCCTCTCATGGCCTCCACTCTCTTCATAAAATTCCTAAATAAATTTCTATGAGATTTTCCATGCATACAAGTGTTTTCAAGCTTGTATGAACATCATTAGCTTGCATTCAAGTCAAGTTTCTATATTTGCATCATAAAGCAAGGGTTTTGATCATTTTGGCTTAAGGGTTTTTCTATTGAAGCTTGCATTTTGGGTTTAATTGGTTGCATAAGGGCTTTGTCATATTTTTGTGTCTTCATAAGCATTGTAAGCCCTTTTCTACTTTCATATTTAAACTCTAAAGCTAATGAATGATGCAAGTTGTGTTTGATCATTATGATGTGATATGCAAGTTTATCATGTTATGCAAGTATGCTATGATATGATATGCAAGTTTATCATGATATGTTATGCAAGTTTACTATGATGTAATATGCAAGTCTATTATGTTATGTATGCAAGTTTGCTATGTTATGATATGCAAGTTGCCATGTTATGTATGCAAGTTTGGGTTGATCATCTCACTCATGTTATCATGTTATGCAAGCTTATCTTGGATTTATGAGCCTAAAGCTTCAAGCTTTATGCTAAAGGTTGCATTTTGGCAACATGTAGGTTATCATATCTCTTATGATAACTTGCATGTGAGGCTAAATGCGAACTTAGGGCCATTTCTACATGTCATTTATCACCATGTATCACCAATATGCTAAGTTTGGTTTTATGCATGCTTTTGAGGCCTAAAATGTAATATGCAAGTATATGAACATATGTACATTTCATATGCCACCATGTTAAACTTGTGGCTTCAACACCTTTATGTCATGATTATGCCAAGTTCCCTCTTTCTATCCTTTATGCGCTATTACGATATGTAAGCGATGGGATTGCGTTTGGGGTTGGGTAAACTTAAAGGACATAAAAACATAAGCTTGGGAATTTACCTATTAAGTTAGGTCTACCCTTTGGGAATTTACCTATTAAGTTAGGTCTACCCAAATGCTTGAAAACTTGTAACATGTTTTGGAAACATGATGGACATGACACTTAGAAAAGATAAGTGTGACCAACTCGAGGTTGGGTTGAGTTGTAGCGTAAACCTACCCGGAACCGACCGGCTTAACTAGTTGCTACAAACAATAGGACCCAATGTGAGAAGTTGGCCATGTTGTACCTTGAACCCGAGGTTAGACCAAGTTGTGGTGTAAAGCTACCCGGACCCGCCCGGCTTAACTAGTAACCACAACAAGGTCTAATGTGAGAGGTTAAGGCGCATTAAATTAATTAATGCCTCGTGATTAGGGTTAAGTCATGGTCCACTTAATACTTAACCAATTTGGGCTTGGTAGATTAATCGGGGTTATGTCGTGAACTCATCGTTACACTTAACCAAGTTAATCCATGATTAGCAATAGGGTTAAACCGTACTTAAACCACTAGAAAAATCCTAGCAATGGGGGTCCACTCCAGCAGTAATCCCAAGTTTGTATCATTAAGGCCCTAGGGTCTAGGCTAGGGAGGGAGCACGATTACTGAATTGGAGGTAAGTGACCAAAAACGAAGGCAGAGTGGTACGCCGGTGTAGTTCCGGGCGGACATATGGTCGTGCACATAGTCCGAAGCCGGGGAAAACATGCACGGGTACCAGTAGATCGAGACTGTGCACGCATGTTTATGGTGTCCAGGGGTTGCCACCCTAGGGCTTGATACACCCGACGGGAGACCCGGCACAGTCTGACTACAATTATGTTTGGGCCGTGTGGACACCAACACGTGACGAGTTAGGCTTATAGGGAGCCGATCGACTAGACCATTTGGTTAGACCTTGTATTAGGGTCATTTCATGTTATTGGGCCAAAGCTTGGGCCAAGGGATCAATACTGGTTTATTCAAGTCATGTTAGTTTGCTAGTACACCTGTGGTGCAAAACCTTAAACCTGATTATGCGATGACACCTTTATCTACCTTGTTAGTTAATCATCGTGCCAGTATGTAGTTGTCCATATGTTCATCTCAGCTTTCATCATGCCAGTTAACTTTATCAGTTTACATTGATTGTAGTAGGGCTTACTCAGTCTTTTTGACTGACCTGTTTTCTTCCGCCTCTTTTCTTCCGTCCCCCCCCCCCCCCCCCCCAGGTTCTCAGGGTGGGAACGTTGGAGCTTAGCTTGGATTTCGGATTGCTTGCTTGTGGGATTTCAGCTCATGTATGGTTTCGACATGAAGCTAGCTATGGTTATCACTTATTTGGGGATAGTACTTATGTATTTCAGTTTTTCAGTTGATGTTGTTTTTATCTAGACTTGTTTATTTGGAAAGCTATGTTGTACCAGACTTGTTTTGAAATAGTATGAAATCTTCCGCTGTTTTGTCTATGTTATTTACTCTGTTTACATATATACATATGTTCTTGTTCTGCCTTGATATATCATTATGCATGTTTACCTGATTCAAACGCCCCTCCAAAGTCAGAGTGCTTGCCAGAGCCTCCCTGGCGGAGGTGGGGTGTTACATTTGGTATCAAAGCATATGGTTTACGAGAAGGAACAAAAAGGTTTTTAAAACATTTGGAAAACTATTTTCAAAACCAAGTATAAAGTATTTTCCAAAGAAAAGTCTAGTTTATTTTAAAGGCAATTCCCCAAAAAGCCATTAGCAAAATTCCTTCGTTTTTCTCCATTCTGAATCTGTCTTTTTCTTCGTTTCAGTATGGCCGATAACTTTGCTATTCCGGAGGGAGTGCACATACCTGTTTGGTATAGGAGACTTTTGGAGGCTAGGGCGACCGAAGCCGGCCCCGCAGATGTTCCTCCTCCTCCTCCTCCAGTAGTTAATGTTCCTCCTCCTCCTGTCGCTGAGGTTCCTCTTCCTCCTCCCCCTCAGCATCCTCAAGCTGACTTCGCAAAGACTTGCAAAGATTTCAAAGCAATAGGTGGCAAGAACTTTCAAGACACTGAGACTTTTGTAGAGGCCAGAAATTGGTTGAAAGAGACCGAGGATTTATTTGCTATCTTTGGGTTAGACGATCAGAGGAAGATCTTGTTGGCGGTTTGGCTTATGAAGGATGAAGCCGCTTATTGGTGGGAAGTCACCAATGGTACTAGGCCTGTTGAGACTTGGGCCGATTTCAGGGCAAGGTTCGTGCTTAAGTTTCTGTCTTCTGCTGAGGAGAATCTGCAAATGGAGAGGTTCATAACTTTGAAACAAGGAGATATGTCTGTCAAAGAATATGTGAACAAGTTCAATCAGTTAGCTCATTTTGGCTTGGATATGGTTAATACTCCTCAGAAGAAGGCTCTCCGTTTTGCTAGAGGATTGAATGAGCCTTTGCAGGGATTGGCTATGTCACATATTCCCCATGGGGCCACGTTTGAGAGCTTGGTTGATATGGCGTTACTTCAGGGAGATGTCAAGAAAGAGGTCAAGATGAATGATACTCAAGCCAAGAAGACAGATTCCCAGGGGAAAGGAAATCAGGGTAATCCAAGTGGTCAGAGCAGTCAAGGCAATCAGAACAAGAACAAGAACAAGAGTCAAGGCAACAAGGGGAACAACAACCAGGGCAAGAACAACAAGGGGAGTGCCATTATTGCGGTTCAGTTGGGCATCTTATTAAGGATTGTAAGAAGAGGAAAAGGAATAATGGTGAATGCTTTTTCTGCGGTGAGACTGGACATTTCAGTAAGGATTGCCCGAAGAAGCAAGGGCAAGGCCAGGGTCAGACTCAGCGTGCTAGACCTTCAGAAGGGCAAGTTCATGCTCTCAATACCGCTCCAGTTCCCGATCGAGGTAGTATTTCTGTTGAGAGCCTTGTATATATTTCTGATTTTCCAGTTCGTACCTTGTTTGATTCTGGTGCATCGCATAGCTTTATCTCATCTGATCTTGTTGATCGTTTGCACCTTAGTACTAGCTTGGTAGATGATCCCGTCTGTGTCTCAAATCCTATTGGGGGTTCCGCCCATTTGTCTATGATATGTGGGGATTTGAGGATCTCTATACTGAGTGTAGAGTTCTTGTGTAGTGCTTATGTTCTTGGTTTTAGGGGATACGGATTGATATTGGGCATGGATTGGTTGTCCAGATATGGAGCCATTCTTGATTGTGAGCATAGGGTTGTGAGGCTCGTGACTCGCCTCGGAAACACCCTAGAAATTTCTTGTAATCCGAGAGGTCCCGTCATGTTGTTCTATCTTGAATCACTCGACTCGTCAATGGAAACTCTTCAGTCTTTAAGAGTGGTTCGAGAGTATCCGGATGTTTTTGATGAAGTTAGGGGGTTGCCCCCTAAGCGAGAGATTGATTTCCGCATTTATCTGGTGGATAATGCAAAGCCGGTTTCTTTGCCCGTTCGGCACATGGCTCCGCGTGAAAGGCGGGAGCTAAGTAAGCAAGTGAAGGAGTTGCTTGAGAAGAACTTCATTAGACGAAGTATATCTGAATGGGGAGCGCCTGTGGTATTTTCTACCAAGGCAGACGGTTCTCTCCGACTTTGTGTTGATTATCGAGAGTTGAATAAGCTGACTAAGAAGAACAGACACCCGTTACCGAGGATTGATGATCTCTTTGACCAGCTTGTCGGTGCTTCTGTTTTCTCTCAGCTTGATCTTGCTATGGGATTCCATCAGCTCAGGGTAGCTGAAGATAGTATAGACAAGACTGTGTTCAGAACTCCAGATGGATTCTTCGAATGGCTTGTCATGCCGTTCGGCTTGACTAATGCACCCGCATATTTCGTGGACTTGATGAGTAGGGTGTTCAGGGAGTTCTTGAACAAGTTTGTCGTGGTCTTCGTAGATGACATTCTGATCTTCTCTAAGGATGAAGAAGAACATGCTAGACATCTCAAGGAGGTGATGGATACGCTTAGAGCGCATCAGTTGAAGGCCAAGTTCTCCAAGTGTCACATTTGGAGAAGGGAAGTTAGATTCCTTGGGCATATAGTATCTAAGCAAGGGTTAGCGGTGGATCCCGCTAAGGTAGTTGTAGTTCAGGATTGGAAGACTCCAAGGAATGCAACCAAGGTGAGAAGTTTTCTAGGTCTTGCAGGCTTTTACCGGAAGTTTATTAAGGACTTCGCGAAGATTTCCGCTCCTCTCACTAAATTGACGAAGAAGAATTTAGTTTTTGCTTGGAGCATAGAATGCGAGTTTGCTTTTCAGAAGCTCAAGAGAGCTCTTACATCAGCACCTGTTCTAGCTTTGCCCGATGGAGGGAAGTTATTTACAGTATACACCGATGCGTGTGGCACGGGGTTAGGAGCTGTTCTGATGCAAGAAGGAAGAGTGATATGCTTTGGCGGTAGACAACTCAAAGTGCATGAGAAGAATTATCCCACTCATGACTTAGAGTTGGCAGCAATAGTATATGCACTCAAGGCTTGGCGCCATTATCTTCTGGGAGAAAGATTTGAGCTTTATACCGATCACAAGTCATTGAAGTATCTCTTTTCTCAGAAGGATCTGAATCTGAGGCAACAAAGATGGATGGAATTCTAGGCGTCCTACGATTTTGAGATAGCTTATACCCCTGGCAAGGGGAATGTGGTAGCAGATGCATTGAGTAGAAAAAGGTTGACTCTGAGTCCTCTATTCGTTGAGATGAAGAATTTAGAGTATGTGGCAACCTTTGATTTCTCTTTGGCGATTGAGTCGATGACCGGTTCTTTAGCATCTCTGGAACTCAGACCTACCCTTCTTGATCAAGTTGGGGCTTCGCAGAGAGAAGACCCTCAGATAGTTGAGATTATGGATAAGCTGATTCGAGGAGAGGCGTCTAGTCATCTCGCTCGATATTCTATTGTTGACAAGGGTTGGCTGAGGAGAGACGGAAGGTTATGTGTTCCAATGGTAGAAGATTTAGTAAGAAAAGTTCTTGAGGAATCGCATCGCTCTAAGTTGACTATACATCCGGGCGGAGATAAGATGTATACAGATATGAAGCGCATTTTCTTTTGGCCTGGGATGAAGAAGGAAGTGGCAGAGTTTGTCTCTAGATGTATCATTTGCCAGCAAGTTAAGGCCGAGTCGAAGAAGCCCGGTGGGCTATTGCATCCTCTAGACGTTCCACTATGGAAGTGGGAGAGTATTTCCATGGATTTTATCGATGGGCTACCAAGGTCAAGGAAAGGGAATACAAGCATTTGTGTTATTGTGGATAGACTTACGAAGAGTGCTCATTTCATTCCGGTGAAGAGCAAGAGGACCGCATCTTGGCTAGCGTTTGTATATCTTCGTGAGATTGTGAGACTACATGGAGTCCCTTCTAGTATTGTCATCGACCGTGACCCAATCTTTACAAGTCAATTCTGGAATAGCTTGCAAGAAGCTATGGGCACGAGGTTGAATCTAACTACGGCTTATCACCCACAGATGGACGGTCAAACCGAAAGGGTGAATAGGGTACTCGAGGATCTGTTGAGGCTTTGTATTCTGGATTTTGGTGGTACTTGGGAAGACCATCTTCCTCTTGTTGAGTTTTCATATAATAACAGTTATCAGGCAAGCATAGGGATGGCACCATTTGAAGCTTTATATGGGAGGCCGTGCAAGTCGCCTACATGTTGGTGGGAGACTACAGATGAGCTTATACTTGGGCCTGATATGATCAGAGATACATCCGAGAAGGTCGAGTTGATTCGGAGATGGAAGAAAGCGGCCCAAGACCGACAGAAATCCCATGCTGATAAGCGAAGAACTGATTTGGAGTTTGATGTTGGGGATATGGTTTTCGTGAAGGTTTCTCCTTTGTGGAATGTGGCCCGATTTGGAGCCGTTGGAAAGTTAGCACCGAGGTTTGTTGGACCATTCCCTATTATAGAGAGGATCGGGCAGATGGCTTATAGAGTGGAGTTGCCGGAGAAGCTTGCCGGAGTACACGATGTTTTTCATGTCTCGCATCTCCGGAAGTATTTACATGAATCAGCAGAGGTTGTTGAGCCAAGTGTTCTCAAAGATGTAGAAGTGGAGAAAGAGGCTACCTTGAGGAGAGCTCCGATTCGTATCTTGGTGATGGAGACCAAGAAGCTAAGGAATCGAGAGGTCAAGTTGGTGAAGGTTCAATGGGGTGAAGCGGAAGAAGACGCAACTTGGGAAACCGAGGAGAAGATGCGTGGGCTCTATCCATTCCTTTTTGAGGGTACACTCTCAATCTCTTTTCTTTGATAGCATATCTTTCTCTTTGCTATCCATGTTTATCTAGTTTATCGTGTTAATCCTGTCATGAGAACATTAGGTAGAAACCCTTTGGATGAAACATGTGTTTGAAACATGTTATGCTTGATGGTTGCAAGTGGATGCAAGTGTTTGCAAGTGGTTACTCGTGGATGCATTATACACGTTAGGCACTAGATCGGCTCACACACTCCTCATATTGCATATGCATGAGTGTTTATGCTTATTCATGGATGAAAATTTTTGTGTTATCACATGGATGTTGCATATGGATGTATGTTATGTGCACACATATAGATGTTATACATTATGTTAGGAATTGCATACATATGGATTCATTTCACTAACATAAATTGCATTGATGATATTTGCATTAGATAAGTACATGTACACACACCTTTACATGTGTTCATACAACATTTAGAATCTTGTAAGGACAATGATTGCTCGTGTATGATGTTTTGAGTAGATGGATGTTGGATGGTAGGATACGTTCTTCCTAACTTGAAGATTTCGGGGACGAAATCCTTTAAGGAGGGGAGAATGTAACAACCCGTATTTTCAATAACCTGTTATAACGTAAATAGAGGCAGAGTTTAATTCTAAAATCTGAATCAACGGAAACGGGCTATGCCATTGCGTTCGTCTCGGAAAAATACGCGAAACAGAGTCCGAGTTTTCGAAAATCGGAGTCCGTATGACCCGATTAAGGCCCAACGAAATTTTCAGAAAAATTCAAAGTAAAAACAGATTTCAAATTCAAGTTTGAATTGGGAAAATTTGGGCCAGTTTGGGCCAGGCGGGAAAATTCCCGCCAGAGCACCCAAGTCGACAGCCCTGTCGACTTGGGAGTCGACTTGGTTGGACCCAAGTCGACAGCCCTGTCGACTTGGCTGTCGACTTGGTCCAGTCGGGCAGTTCTGCCTGGTGCACCATTTTGGGTTTGTGTTGAGCTTGGGGGCCAGATTCGGTTTTGAGGGCTGAGATTGGAACTAGGGTTTAATCCTATGGTTGAAACTAGTCCTAATCTCTATAAATAAGGCCCTAACCTAACCCTAAATCATCATTAATCAATCCTACAACTAAACTATGGCAAAATCAATCCTCTCATGGCCTCCACTCTCTTCATAAAATTCCTAAATAAATTTCTATGAGATTTTCCATGCATAGAAGTGTTTTCAAGCTTGTATGAGCATCATTAGCTTGCATTCAAGTCAAGTTTCTATATTTGCATCATAAAGCAAGGGTTTTGATCATTTTGTCTTAAGGGTTTTTCTATTGAAGCTTGCATTTTGGGTTTAATTGGTTGCATAAGGGCTTTGTCATATTTTTGTGTCTTCATAAGCATTGTAAGCCTTTTTCTACTTTCATATTTAAACTCTAAAGCTAATGAATGATGCAAGTTGTGTTTGATCATTATGATGTGATATGCAAGTTTATCATGTTATGCAAGTATGCTATGATATGATATGCAAGTTTATCATGATATGTTATGCAAGTTTACTATGATGTAATATGCAAGTCTATTATGTTATGTATGCAAGTTTGCTATGTTATGATATGCAAGTTACCATGTTATGTATGCAAGTTTGGGTTGATCATCTCACTCATGTTATCATGTTATGCAAGCTTATCTTGGGTTTATGAGCCTAAAGCTTCAAGCTTTATGCTAAAGGTTGCATTTTGGCAACATGTAGGTTATCATATCTCTTATGATAACTTGCATGTGAGGCTAAATGCGAACTTAGGGCCATTTCTACATGTCATTTATCACCATGTATCACCAATATGCTAAGTTTGGTTTTATGCATGCTTTTGAGGCCTAAAATGTAATATGCAAGTACATGAACATATGTACATTTCATATGCCACCATGTTAAACTTGTGGCTTCAACACCTTTATGTCATGATTATGCCAAGTTCCCTCTTTCTATCCTTTATGCGCTATTGCGATATGTAAGCGATGGGATTGCGTTTGGGGTTGGGTAAACTTAAAAGACATAAAAACATAAGCTTGGGAATTTACCTATTAAGTTAGGTCTACCCTTTGGGAATTTACCTATTAAGTTAGGTCTACCCAAATGCTTGAAAACTTGTAACATGTTTTGGAAACATGATGGACATGACACTTAGAAAAGATAAGTGTGACCAACTCGAGGTTGGGTTGAGTTGTAGCGTAAACCTACCCGGAACCGACCGGCTTAACTAGTTGCTACAAACAATAGGACCCAATGTGAGAAGTTGGCCATGTTGTACCTTGAACCCGAGGTTAGACCAAGTTGTGGTGTAAAGCTACCCGGACCCGCCCGGCTTAACTAGTAACCACAACAAGGTCTAATGTGAGAGGTTAAGGCGCATTAAATTAATTAATGCCTTGTGATTAGGGTTAAGTCATGGTCCACTTAATACTTAACCAATTTGGGCTTGGTAGATTAATCGGGGTTAAGTCGTGAACTCATCGTTACATTTAACCAAGTTAATCCATGATTAGCAAGAGGGTTAAACCGTACTTAACCCACTAGAAAAATCCTAGCAATGGGGGTCCACTCCAGCAGTAATCCCAAGTTTGTATCATTAAGGCCCTAGGGTCTAGGCTAGGGAGGGAGCACGATTACTGAACTGGAGGTAAGTGACCAAAAACGACGGCAGAGTGGTACGCCGGTGTAGTTCCGGGCGGACTTATGGTCGTGCACATAGTCCGAAGCCGGGGAAAACATGCACAGGTACCAGTAGATCGAGACTGTGCACGCATGTTTATGGTGTCCAGGGGTTGCCACCCTAGGGCTTGATACACCCGACGGGAGACCCGGCACAGTCTGACTACAATTATGTTTGGGCCGTATGGACACCAACACGTGACGAGTTAGGCTTATAGGGAGCCGATCGACTAGACCGTTTGGTTAGACCTTGCATTAGGGTCATTTCATGTTATTGGGCCAAAGCTTGGGCCAAGGGATCAATACTGGTTTACTCAAGTCATGTTAGTTTGCTAGTACACCTGTGGTGCAAAACCTTAAACCTGATTATGCGATGACACCTTTATCTACCTTGTTAGTTAATCATCGTGCCAGTATGTAGTTGTCCATATGTTCATCTCAGCTTTCATCATGCCAGTTAACTTTATCAGTTTACATTGATTGTAGTAGGGCTTACTCAGTCTTTTTGACTGACCTGTTTTCTTCTGCCTCTTTTCTTCCGTTTCCCCCCCCCCCCCCCAGGTTCTCAGGGTGGGAACGTTGGAGCTTAGCTTGGATTTCGAATTGCTTGCTTGTGGGATTTCAGCTCATGTACGGTTTCGACATGAAGCTAGCTATGGTTATCACTTATTTGGGGATAGTACTTATGTATTTCAGTTTTTCAGTTGATGTTGTTTTTATCTAGACTTGTTTATTTGGAAAGCTATGTTGTACCAGACTTGTTTTGAAATAGTATGAAATCTTCCGCTGTTTTATCTATGTTATTTACTCTATTTACATATATACATATGTTCTTGTTCTGCCTTGATATATCATTATGCATGTTTACCTGATTCAAATGCCCCTCCAAAGTCAGAGTGCTTGCCAGAGCCACCCTGGCGGAGGTGGGGTGTTACAAATATTTTTTACTTGATAAAAACATGATGTGCATTATGCTAATAACTATGAATATGTGTGCAATATTTGAATATTTTTATTCTTCCAAATTAAGTATTTTTTCTCTAACACGATCTGCGAAACATTATGTTCTTTGTAAATCAAACTTTACTTCATAAAATAGGCCAAATATTTTGATTTACTACTGAAATTTCAGTGGTGTTTATTAAGATTCTACGTGTATATAATTCTATGAATATGCATATTTTTTCGCAAAAAATGTTTAGTGTTGGTTGCTTAGTTAGATAGGACTAATTTTATAAAGTTTAAGTTGTTTTCAGTGATCTAAAATGGAAATGAAATTAAAAAAAATAGTCCAACTACTTTATTTAAAACTGAAAATTGCCCTGTTGTGAAAATTGACACGGATGCTGCCACCATATAAAACCAAGTTAACATACTCTACAAATATTACCCTCAAAGAAGGTTGCTCATCTAATGTAACTGATATCATATCAAAAATAATCACTAATGTTATAAATCCAATGACTTCCCCTATACTACTCACTAACCACGTGCTTGTAGGTGATGTTCACCGGGAGTAAGTATACAAATAAAACAGAGCCATGCTGTCTTTTAAGAGCATTGATTTTTTTTAACCTTTTGCTTTTGTTCCAGCCTTCTTCTTTCTTACTTCTATATTGTGAGCACGAATGAGCAACTTCACAAAATTGAGAAGTGTAGAAATAATTGAAATATAGGAGATGAAGGGAAGTAATATGCTAGGTAGTGGTCTGTAGTGTTGCTATGTTGAAGCTGTGGTTCTTATGCTATTGGGGTTACTTGAGATGAAGTAATTATCTTTTGGATTTCTTGATGCATCAGCTATGATTGGCAGCTTGCCTCCTGTTAGTTGCAAGTCAAGGAACTCAACTTAATGTTGTTGCAAGTGAGTCTCTCATGTCATGTTTCCAGGCCTGTTTGTTCGGAAGTGTTTTTTCTGTGTCATTGTTGTTTGATGTCAAGCACGCAAGTTGGTGTATGATCATGTAATAACAGGCGAAATAATTTCTAAAAATTATTGTTTGTAATATTGAAAATTTTAGTATTTAAATAAATTAATTTGCAAATAACTGTAATATTTCTTATGGAGTATCGTTATATTTAGTGTATTGTTCATTTCAGCTGCAAAAGATGTTTATTTTTTTTTAAAATGCAACCGTCAATCACAACGGTGCATAACAGTTGTAGTAGATATTATTACAACAGTGCATAACTGTTGTAATAAAGTTTATTACAACAGTGGAAAAAAGTTGTAAAATATACATATTACAACGGTGTTGCAACGGTGCAAAAAAGTTGTAAAAGATTTTAGTCTATTACAACTTCTTAATACACGATGGTTAGCCCACCGTTGTAAAATATATATTAGAATGGTGTTCCACTGTTGTAATAGGGTCATTTTGTTGTAGTGATGGATAGAACTGAAGAACAAACAAGTAGGTGGCTAAAGCATCGAATGATCTCTAGATCCAAGAGAAATCTCCAAAGGTTGTGGTACTCAATATGACCCATGTAACACCCCGTAAATTTTATAACGCTAAGCTTCACAAATTAAAGTATAATTAATTCTAAATGAAATAATTAAGAGAAACGGGTTACGCCATTGCGTTCTACTCGGAATTCTGCTCGAGATAGAGTCTGAGTTTGCGAGAATCGGACTCCGTATGAAGAAGTTATGGCCTTCGGAAGTTTCAGAATCAAATTTAAATTCAAACAGCTCAGTTTAATTTCAAAATTTCAAATTTCAGGTTCAAACTGGGCTGGGAGGGAAAATTCCCGCCCAGAGACCAGGTCGACCATAGGGTCGACCATGGAGTCGACCTGGTCACCCCATGCCGACCATGGTGTCGACCTGGTCCCCCCAGGTCGACCATAGTGTCAACCTGGGTGTCGACCTGGCTAGTCGACCTGGCTGGCTAGGTCTGGCTCTGGCTCGAATTTCTGAGGACGTGTGTGTCACTAAGGCTGACGTGTCACCTCTTGATTGGCTCTCTGAATTTTGAATGGCCTAGATTCCTCATATCTTCATCTGACGGCTCAAAACAACTTAAAAATCTATAAATACACCCTAACTCTCAACTGAAAATTCACAAAAAATATGAGAAAGGAGCCGTCATGCTGCTAGGGAGGAATTGAACATAGCCGTCAAGAGAAAAGCCTAGAGACGATTCAAACTAAGAAGAAGATTAAAGTTTAAATCAAAAGTTTTCAACGCAACGTTAGTCTACCCAAAGGAGCGCATTCCAATTTCAGAATTCAGAATCCAGAATTCAAGATTCTACATTCGTTGTAAGTATAGTAGCCTTTCAGAATATGATTAAGAATTGCGATGTGATTCGAAGTGGATGAAAATAGAATTGTGTTATTGTATTGTATAAAATTCTATGTATTGTGATGGTTCTATCATGACTTATGTATTGATGTTTGTGGCATAAAATTTATTTATGCAAGCCTATGGAACAATTGTATATGAAAACAATGGCACTTGCAAGTTGTGGCAAAAATTAGAAATTGATCCTTTATGTATATGTCGATGGCATGGACTATGTATATTCCCTTAGTCTAAATTAGAATTTATGTAAACATGATTTTGACTTGAAACCTTTTAAGTCTACATGACCCAAAGCCTATGTTATCGCTTTCATGTTTATTTGCAAGTATAATTGGATCTATGTTAAGCATCGTTTGGGTTTCATAAATCATGCGAGTTCATGTCTATTTGCAAGTGAAACTGGATCTATGTTAAGTATCGTTTGTGTTTCATAAACTATGCAAGTTCATGTAGAAATAGGCTATGTGAATTAAATGTTATAATTGGGCCTTTTTGTGAATATATATCATGCTAGTTTTGTGTTTGACACTATGCCAAGTTAAACACGTTTAAACACAAGTTTGTATTAGCCTAAACTATGCCATGCCACCTGCTTAGTTATACTTTGATTTGAATGCAAGTTCACATGACCCATCATTTACGTTTGTATCGCTAAATTGCAAGTTCATGCGCCACACACCCTTATATGTTGTCAAATATTACATGTTCTTGATTCCCCTTTTTCTTACGCTTATAAAGTTGGGTTGAATTGTGTCAAGCCCAACATTTGTTATAACGTTGCGAACGTATAAACGGGGGTAATGACGTTGGGTGTAAAACATGAAAATATATGTTGGCATGTTTGGCCCATGCCAATGACAATGACATTTAAAGCGGTATGAAATTGTTATACCCAAAAATAATAGATGTGACATTTACATATATACATTTGAGAAATAATAAAATATGTAAAATTAGAAAACACGACGTGCTTAACCCGAGGTTGGATTGAGTTGTGATGTAAACCTGCCCGGAACCGCCCGGTTGTCCAGTGGTCACAACAATACCTATCCAATGTGGGTGGTTAAGCATTGAGCCCAATAAAGACCCGAGGTTAGACTGAGCTATAGTGTAAACCTGCCCGGAACCGACCGGCATATCCAGTAACCGTAGCAATACCTGTCTAATGTGAGTGGTCTGGTGCTCCTAAGAGGCTAAGAACAGGTGGTCGGGTTAAGTCAACTATAACACTTGACCAAATTCAACATGTTAACAAGATTTGATTGGTGGGGGTTAGGTAAATACAGACACTTAACCACTTAACATGTTTGACTAGAAAATCATGGTAACGTGGGACCCATTTCAGCAGTAACCCAATTTAGGTATCAACGGTACCCTGAAACTAGGCAGGGTGGGGCACGATTACTGGGCCGATTGTAAGCGGTAAAACGACGGCGGTGGGTGCACAGTGCAGGTCTAACGGAGTGCGGGCGTGCACACACTTCGAAGCAGACAACCAGGGCACTGGGGACACCAGTAGTATAACCTATGCCTTCTAGAATTTGTGTCGCGGCCGCCACCATAGGTCTTGATACACCCCATGGTGGGACCAGCATAGGTATCTACAATTCTTGGGGGCCGTATGACACATGTTAAAGCGAGTAGGTGCCGATCTTTAAATAAAGTTGGGGATCACTTCACCCTTATCATGGGGTGCCTGTTAGAGTAAACTCGAATAGATGCAGAGATATAGTATGGGTGCGATAGTACACTCGACACTCCCTTAGCTTGTGACACTATCCTATTTTCAGTATATATCTATCATGCCCTTTTCTTATTCACATACTGAAGAGTTACTAGACTTACTCAGACTTTATGTCTGACCCTATTTTCTTTTCGTCTTCTTTTCTTTCGTTCCCCCCCCCCCACCCCCAGGTCCACAGGGAGGAAACAGCTCAGCTCAGCCAGGCTCTGTTCAGGCTCCAAGAACGTAGATGTATGATTTGGGTCTCTTTTGCTCGGACTATGGCTTTGGATATCACTATAGGGATTTTTGTCACTTTATTTATGTTTTATGCTTCTTTATAATCAAGACAGTTATGATGTAGTAATGATGGAAGTATTTTTAGACAATTATGAAATGTTTTGTTTTGGAACACGTATTGATGAATAAAAGTCTGTTGGTTTCCGCTGTTTAAAATATGTGTATTTATATCTGTCTTGAGTTTATCTGTGGCTTTTACTTATAAACCTCCACCAAAATTAAGGCATTCCCTTTGTGAGTGACCTTAACAGAGGTGGGGTGTTTCACTTGGTATCAGAGCATAGGTTTACCAGACAAGATAAAAGTTTTTGAAATTGTTTTCAAAAAGAAAATTTAAAGAAGCGTTATTCAAGAAAAAGTGTTATGTTTATGAAAAGACAAAATCCCCCAAAGCCATGTGCCCCATCTATCTCTCTCTATCTTTCATTTTGAATTTTTTTTCCTTTCTGTTTCAACATGTCTGAAGACCTTAACCTCCCGGAAGGAGTGCCGATTCCCGGCTGGTTTAGGAGGTACTTAGAAGCAAGGGCCAATGGCGCGGTCCCTACAGACATCCCTCCTCCAGTGGCCATGGTTCCTCCTCCTCCACCTCCTCGTGGAAATGCCTTCGCAAAAACATGTAGAGACTTCAAGGCAATGGGTGGGAAAGATTTTTATGGGACAGAATCCTTTATAGGGGCAAGAATCTGGCTAAAGGAGACTAAGGATCTGTTTGTCATCTTTGGAGTGGATGACAGGCAAAAGATACAACTAGCGGTGTGGTTGCTTAAGGATGAGGCTTCCTATTGGTGGGAAGTTACCAATGCTCAGAGGGCGGTGGAAACATGGGAAGATTTCAGGACAAAGTTTGAAATGAAATTTCTCTCCCATGCAGAAAGGAGCCTGCAAATGGAAAAGTTCCTAACTCTGAAACAGGGAAGCATGACGATCAGGGAATATGTTAATCAGTTTAACCAGCTGGCCAGATTTGGGTTAGACTTAGTAAACACCCAACACAAGAAGGCACTTCGCTTCGTCAAGGGTTTGAATGAGCCTCTACACAGCCTTGCCATGACCCATGTATCCACAAGAGCGACTTATGAAAGCTTGGTGGACATGGCATTGCTACACGAGGAAGATCACGGTAAGAAAGAAGTTAAGGTGGAAGAGAAGAAAGAAGGTCTACAAGCAAAGGAAACAGACTTCAAGAAAGGAGGAAAGAACAATAAGCCCCGTGAGAAGAGAAGGTGCAATTTCTGTGGCATTGTGGGCCATATATCAAAAGACTGCCGGAAAAGAAAGGCGAAGATGGGTGGTTGCTTCCATTGTGGAGAGACTGGGCACCAAGCTAAGGACTGCCCAAAGAAGAAAGGGCAGGGATAGAAAGCTGGATCCACTTCAGGTGGTCAGGTTCATGCGCTAGTGGCACCTCAGTAGGAACGAGGTAGTAATATTTCTGTAGAAAGTGTAGTCTATCTTTATGATCATCTATTTTGTACACTTTTTGACTCTGGCGCATCACGCTCTTTTATTTCCTCTGCCTTAGTAGAATCTTTGCATCTAGACACTAGTATGGTAGAAGATCCCTTAGTAGTCTCAAATCCAATTGGGGGCTCCGCTTACTTGTCAATGGTTTGTATGGGTTTGAAAATCTCTATTCTCAGCGTTGAGTTTAGTTGTGATGCCTTTGTCTTAGGCTTCTCGGGGTATGGTTTGATCTTAGGCATGGGCTGGTTATCTAGTAATAGTACCATTCTTGATTGTGAGAAAAGAGTAGTTAGGCTCTTGACTTGGCTTGGTAACACTCTAGAAATTTCTTGTAATCCCTTGAATGTTGTTATGCTAAGTTATCTAGAGTCGCTTGATGCTTCTGATGAAAATTTGCAATTGGTTAGAGTAGTCCGGTAATATCCGGATGTCTTTGAGGAGGTGAAAGGCTTACCTCCGAGGCGGGAAATAGACTTCCGCATATATCTTGTGGATAACTCAAAGCCTGTAGCTTTACCTGTCAGACACATGGCTCCAAAGGAGAGAAAGGAGCTCAGTAAGCAGGTTAAAGAACTTCTCGAAAAAGGGTTCATTAGACGGAGCATTTCGGAATGTGGTGCTCCAGTGGTGTTCGCAACCAAAGCGGATGGTTCGCTTCACCTTTGCGTCGACTATAGGGAGTTGAACAAATTGACCAAGAAAAATAGGCACCCTCTTCCCCGAATCGACGATTTGTTTGCTCAGCTTGTAGGTGCAACGGTCTTCTCCCAACTTGATCTGGCAACTGGGTTCCATCAGCTAAAAGTAGCTGAAGATATTATTGATAAAACGGCGTTCAGAACCCCAGACGGTTTCTTTGAGTGGCTTGTCATGCCTTTTGGCTTGACAAATGCACCCGCCTATTTCTAGACCTAATGAGTAGGGTATTCAGAGAATTCCTCAACAAATTTGTGGTTGTCTTCGTAGATGATATCTTAATCTTCTCAAAGAATGAGGAAGAGCATGCTCAGCGTCTGAAAGAAATCATGGAAACTCGCCGTTCACATCAGTTAAAAGCCAAATTCTCCAAATGTCACTTCTGGAGAAAAGAGGTAAGATTTCTGGGGCATATAGTGTCCAAAGAACGGTTGGCCGTGGACCCTGCGAAAGTGGTGGCAGTGCAAGATTGGAAGATACCAAGAAATGCAACCGAAGTTCGAAGCTTTCTTGGGCTAGCCGGTTTTTACCGAAAGTTTATTAGGGATTTCGTGAAAATCTCAGCCCCACTCACAAGGCTAACAAAGAAGAATCTGGTGTTCACTTGGGATTTGGATTGCGAGTTTGCTTTCCAACGATTAAAAAGGGCTCTTACAACAGCCCCAGTTCTGACTTTGCCAGATGGAAGAAAAATGTTCACGGTATACACGGATGCATGTGGAACGGGACTAGGCGTTGTTCTAATGCAAGAAGGAAGGGTAATAGCTTATGGTGGAAGACAATTAAAAGTTCATGAAAAGAACTACCCAACCCACGATCTTGAGTTAGCCGCCATCGTCTTTGCGCTCAAGTCTTGACGCCGTTATCTCCTAGGTGAGAAGTTCGAATTATACACTGCCCATAAATCGTTGAAATATCTCTTCTCGCAGAAGGATCTTAACTTGAGGCAGCAAAGATGGATGGAGTTTCTTACCTCGTATGACTTTGAAATTTCCTATACTCCCGGCAAAGGCAACGTAGTAGCAGACGCGTTGAGCCGTAAGAAACTGACCTTAAGCCCTCTCTTTGTGGAAAGGCAAAGCCTGGAGTATATAGCCAGTTTTAACTTTAGGCCCTCCTCAGATTTTGTACCGGGTTTGCTAGCATCTCTCGAAGTACGCCCTACTCTCTTGGACTCAATAGGGGCTGCACAACGTGAAGACCCTCAGCTTGTTGATGTGATTGATAAAATTATTAGGGGTGAGACTTTAGTCACCTCAGTAGGTACACCATCGATGATAAGGGCTGGCTGAGGCGAGATGGAAGATTGTGCATCCCACAAGCAAGGGAGTTAAGAAAGAAGGTTATCAAAGAAGCACATCATTCCAAGATGACCATACACCCTGGTGGCGATAAGATGTACAAGGATATAAAAAGGACTTTCTTTTGGAACGGCATGAAACAAGACGTGGCAGATTTCGTTTCTAAGTGCATGACCTGCCAACGGGTCAAGGCGGAACAAAAGAAGCCTAGAGGACTACTTCATCCTTTAGAGGTCCCACAGTGGAAGTGGGAAAGCATTTCAATGGACTTCATTGATGGACTTCCTAGGTCGAGAAGAGGCAACACTAGCATTTGGGTAATAGTGGATAAGCTTACTAAGAGCGCCCACTTCATACCTATCAAGAGTAGAAGGACTGTTGCAACTCTAGCATCTCTTTATCTCAAGGAAATAGTTCGACTCCATGGGATACCCTCCAGCATTATTAGTGACCGAGTCCCCATCTTCACAAGGGAGTTTTGGCGGAGTCTACAAGAAGCTGTAGGCACACAGTTATGTCTGAGCACGGCCTATCACCCCCAAACCGACGGCCAGACGGAAAGGGTGAATAGATTTTTAGAGGATCTTTTGAGACTTTGCGTTCTCGACTTTGGAGGGACGTGGGAGGATCACCTTCCTTTAGTGGAATTTGCCTATAACAACAGCTACCAAGCTACCATCGGTATGGAGCCCTTCGAAGTCTTGTATGGAAAACCGTGCAAATCACCAACTTGTTGGTACGAGTCTACAGATAAGCTTATACTTGGACCAGATATGATTCGAGAGACTTCTGAGAAAGTAGACTTGATACGTAGGAGAATGAAGACTGCGCAAGACCGACAGAAATCCTACGCCGACAAAAGAAGGACGGACCTTGAGTTTGAGGTTGGGGACAGGGTTTTCCTTAAGGTATCACCTTTAAGGAACGTCCTTCATTTTGGATCCGCAGGAAAGCTAGCACCAAGATTTGTAGGACCGTTTCCTATCATCGAGAAGGTTAGAAAGATGGCCTATAGATTAGAGCTACCCGAGAGACTGGCCGGAGTTCACAACGTCTTTCATGTTTCTCACCTCCGGAAGTGTTTGCATGAGTCAGCGGAAGTGGTGGAACCTAGCATTCTAGAAGAAGCCGAAGTGGAACGTGAAGCAACGGTGAGGAGAGTTCCAACCCGCATCTTAGGAACTGAAGTGAAAAAGCTACGCAACCGCGAAGTTAAACTCGTTAAAGTTCAATGGATCGACGCCAAGGAAGACGCGACTTGGGAAACTGGGGACAGAATACGCGATGCCTACCCTCTTCTTTTTGAGGGTACATCTTTGATCTCTCTCTTTTTCCTTAAGTTATGCTTTATCTATCTTTTAGGTATATCTCCTCGGTCCTTTTCCTAACACCTTAGGTAGAAAACAAATGGATGCAAACCTGTATTTGAAAACATGTTATGGATGATGGCTGCAAATGGTTGCTAGTGGTTGCTCGTGGATGCATATACACACACACCCTAGGTTATAGGTCGGCTCAATCACTTCATATTGCATATGCATATGTGTATTCTCATTTGTATATGGTTGAAACTTGATATGATGTCATATGGTTGTCGCATTTGTATGAATAGTTGTGCACTCATGTAGAATTATGAGTAGGAAAAATTTGCATACATAATGGATTCATGACACTTACATGATTCGCATTAAGGAGGTCAACTGAATCAGTAGACCGCCTGATTTCTGCATTAGATAAGGACATGTACACACACTATGCATATCATCATAAAGCATTAGAAGTCTTTTAAGGACAGTGGATGCCTGTGTTTGTTGGTTGAGTAGATGGACTGTTGGATGGTAGGATATACATTCTTCCTAACTTTAAGATTTCAGGGGCGAAATCCTTTTAAGGGGGGAGAATGTAACACCCCGTGAATTTTATAACACTAAGCTTCACAAATTAAAGTATAATTAATTCTAAATAAAAGAATTAAGGGAAACGGGTTATGCCATTGCGTTCGTCTCGGAATTATGCTCGAGATAGAGTCCTAGTTTGCGTGAATCGGACTACGTATGAAGAAGTTATGGCCTTCGGAAGTTTCAGAATCAAATTTAAATTCAAACAACTTAGTTTAATTTCAAAATTTCGAATTTCAGGTTCAAACTATGCTGGGCGGGAAAACTCCCGCCTAGAGACCAGGTCGACCACGGAGTCGACCTGGTCACCCCAGGTCGACCATGGTGTCGACCTGGTTCCCCCAGGTTGACCATAGTGTCGACCTAGGTGTCGACCTGGCTAGTCGACCTGGCTGGCCAGGTCTGGCTCTGGCTCGAATTTCTGAGGCCCTGTGTGTCACTAGGGCTGACTTGTCACCTCTTGATTGGCTCTCTGAATTTTGAATGGCCTAGATTCCTCCTATCTTCATCTGACGGCTCAAAACAACTTAAAAATCTATAAATACACCCTAACTCTCAACTGAAAATTCACACAAAAATATGAGAAAGGAGTCGTCATGCTGCTAGGGAGGAATTGAACATAGCCGTCAAGAGAAAAGCCTAGAGACGATTCAAACTAAGAAGAATATTAAAGTTTAAATCAAAAGTTTTCAACGCAACGTTAGTCTACCCAAAGGAGCGCATTCCAATTTCAGAATTCAGAATCCAGAATTCAAGATTATGCATTCGTTGTAAGTATAGTAGCCTTTCAGAATATGATTAAGAATTGCGATATGATTCGATGTGGATGAAAATAGAATTGTGTTATTGTATTGCATAAAATTCTATGTATTGCGAAGGTTCTATCATGACTTATGTATTGATGTTTGTGGCATAAAATTTATTTATGCAAGTCTATGGAACAATTGTATATGAAAACAATGGCACTTGCAAGTTGTGGCAAAAATTAGAAATTGATCCTTTATGTATATGTCGATGGCATGGAATATGTATATTCCCTTAGTATAATTAGAATTTATGTAAACATGATTTAGACTTGAAACCTTTTATGTATACATGACCCAAAGCCTATGTTATCGCTTTCATGTTTATTTGCAAGTATAATTGGATATATTTTAAGCATCGTTTGGGTTTCATAAATCATGCGAATTCATGTCTATTTGCAAGTGAAATTGGATCTATGTTAAGTATCGTTTGCGTTTCATAAACTATGCAAGTTCATGTTGAAATAGGCTATGTGAATTAAATGCTATAATTAGGCCTTTTTGTGAATATACATCATACTAGTTTTGTGTTTGACACTATGCCAAGTTAAACACGTTTAAACACAAGTTTGTATTAGCCTAAACTATGCCATGCCACCTGCTTAGTTATACTTTGATTTGAATGCAAGTTCACATGACCCATCATTTATGTTAGTATCGCTGAAGTGCAAGTTCATGCGCCACACACCCTTATATGTTGTCAAATATTACATGTTCTTGATTCCCTTTTTTCTTACGCTTATAAAGTTGGGCTGAATTGTGTCAAGCCCATCATTTGTTATAACGTTGCGAACGTATAAACGGGGGTAATGACGTTGGGTGTAAAACATGAAAATATATGTTGGCATGTTTGGTACATGCCAATGACAATGACAATTAAAGCGGTATGAAATTGTTATACACAAAAATAATAGATGTGACATTTACATATATACATTTGAGAAATAATAAAATATGTAAAATTAGAAAACACGACGTGCTTAACCCGAGGTTGGATTGAGTTGTGATGTAAACCTGCCCGGAACTGCCCGGCTGTCCAGTGGTCACAACAATACCTATCCAATGTGGGTGTTTAAGCATTGAGCCCAATAAAGACACGAGGTTAGACTGAGCTACGGTGTAAACCTTCCCGGAACCGACCGGCATATCCAGTAACCGTAGCAATACCTGTCTAATGTGAGTGGTCTGGTGCTCCTAAGAGGCTAAGGACAGGTGGTAGGGTTAAGTCAACTATAACACTTAACCAATTTCAACATGTTAACAAGATTTGATGGGTGGGGGTTAGGTAAATACAGACACTTAACCACTTAACATGTTTGACTAGAAAATCCTAGTAACGAGGGACCCGTTTCAGTAGTAACCCAATTTAGGTATCAACGGTACCCTGAAACTAAGCAGGGTAGGGCACGATTACTGGGCTGATTGTAAGCGGTCAAACGACGGCGGTGGGTGCACAGTGCAGGTCTAACGGAGTGCGGGCGTGCACACACTTCGGAGCAGACAACCACGGCACTGGGGACACCAGTAGTATAACCTATGCCTTCTAGAATTTGTGTCGGGGCCGCCACCATGGGTCTTGATACACCCCATGGTGGGACCAGCATAGGTATCTACAATTCTTGGGGGCCGTATGACACATGTTAACGCGAGTGGGAGCCGATCTTTAAATAAAGTTGGGGATCACTTCACCCTCATCATGGGGTGCCTGTTAGAGTAAACTCGAATAGATACAGAGATATAGTATGGGTGCGATAGTACACTCGACACTCCCTTAGCTTGTGACACTATCCTATTTTCAGTATATATCTATCATGCCCTTTTCTTATTCACGTAATGAAGAGTTACTAGACTTACTCAGGCTTTATGTCTGACCCTATTTTCTTTTCATCTTCTTTTATTTCGTTCCCCCCCCCCCAGGTCCACAGGGAGGAAACAGCTCAGCCATGCTCTGTTCAAGCTCCAAGAACGTAGATGTATGATTTGGTTCTCTTTTGCTCGGACTATGGCTTTGGATATCACTATGGCGATTTTTGTCACTTTATTTATGTTTTATGCTTCTTTATAATCAAGATAGTTATGATGTAGTAATGATGGAAGTATTTTGAGACAATTATGAAATGTTTTGTTTTGGAACACGTATTGATGAATAAAAGTCTGTAGGTTTCCGCTGTTTAAAATATGTGTATTTATATCTGTCTTGAGTTTATCTGTGGCTTTTATAAACCTCCACCAAAATTAAGGCATTCCCTTTGTGAGTGACCTTAACAGAGGTGGGATGTTTCAACCCAGGCATCATGCAAAACAAAGCCACTCGGATCAGGACTAATATTCTTTTGCAAGTAAATTAACTCAAATGAAATGTCATGGAAATGTACAAGTAACTTAAAGAATGTTTGGGATTCATTCTCTAAGGATCCGTTAAACTAGATATCATATAATATAATGTGCTATTATTATAGTGTCTATTCAATAAAGTAAAATACCAAAATAGCGTAAGCGGGATTACATTTTTACACTTACACCGTTTATAATATCATAGTCTATATACAGATACCGTAAAGTCCACAGTAACATAGTGGCTGTCAGAGGGTAGTCCATAGGCACAATACAAATCAAAACCGTATGGAATTCGATCAGGATAATATGACAAGGCACACGAGGAATACCTATGGTAAGATTCTACCAGATTGCAGACCTAGGATGGTGGTAACGCATAGCCACGACTACCGCCCACCTCAAACAATACTCCAAATTCAAGGGAGCGCACCAATCAAATCACAAGGTAATAGATATGTTTTCAAAGAAGCATGTCCGATAAGGGTAGCAACTCAATTAGCCAGGTTATGGCACATGTTTTAATCATTTTAATTATGACCCGAAGGTCAAGGCAATCCATCATCATTCTCTTTCTTCAATCCAGTAATCGCTTCCAAATCATTCTACTTTATTCAGGAACTCTACCGCATACACAGTTGTTAAAGTGGTTTATGGTATTATCAGAGAGTATGACAATATCCGATCCCTATCTCTTTAACAACCAAACATTTACGTTTTTCACACCGTGGTCATTTTATAAAAGCATATATTGAAATAAATTGCAGATTTCAAAAAAATATAATTTCAATACTTATTTTGAAAACTCTAAATTTTGTTTCAATTTAATTAGCCTTTATCAAATTTTCCTAGATATCAGAATCATAAATTTAAGAACACCTTCATTTACAAACATTAATTATATGTTTGGTTACAAAAATATAAGTTATACATCTATGCAGTTCTTTTTTGTGCTCCTACATCTATACAATGATTTGGGTATATACCATTTCAATCTAGAAGGATTTTCTAAGCTAAAGGGAACTTGCAGTTTGAGTTTTAGCAATTAAATAAGCATAGAAAACAATATAAATCATTAAGTAAGCATAGTATCATTTCAAGTAATGTGCGGTGTCGGAGTGTCACATTTGCATACAGAGTGCTAACATTTCAATGATAATTCAAATATAGTTACTTCACTTCTAAGAAAATATTAGTCAGGTGTGAGTTGAACTCACCTTCCATGGCATGGCAATAGGAATGATAACAGATAGGTGCAGAACCGAAACAATAGCGAACAAAACAAACATTTACGGTCAATATACGTAAAATGCAGCGAAGTTTTATATTAAAAAATATATATTATAAAAGATTTTTTTTTTTCGGATAGATCGTTAGCTAGTCAAGGTTTTTTTTTTAATAAGCACTCAAAAATAAAACGCACCTATTGGCACAAGATTTTGTTTTTGTTCACTTCAAAAATACATAACGCAAACATTATAAGGCCAACATGTTACCATAATACACATGCAGCAAGTTTCACTATTGTTCCCAAGAATTAATATATGTATCATTTTATAACCAACACATGGAAGAAAAGAGCTAACAATTCTTTATTGTAAACCAATGCTACAACAAAACTTGCACAACCAAAATTAACAAAAGCCTCTCTCTTATTCTTTTTCCCTTTTTATTTGTATACGTGTAAAATGTAGGTTTTCATTCTCAATAAAAGTCTAATATGTATGATGTATGTTTAGCAGACAACATTGTTTCCACCACCTACATCATATATATTATAATATATGTATCATATGTCTACGAAGTCATGTATTTGGTCAAGTTTTCATCACTAAACTTATATATATAATGCGCATATATTCTAACTTATTCATTTATAATTTTATATATAAAAAAAGTGTGCTATTTATTTTATTTTCATTTGCATGCATAAACGCAAGTACTAGTACATAAAATTAGTTTTCATTCTCTTCATGAGTATGAAGTATTGGCACGCACAACATGCATGTCCCAACATTACCCATTATATCAAATATAATTTACCTATAACTTATAGTTTCTACCTTCAGTATATTTATTATTTTAAATTTTGAGACATGCACTGAGTTCTTTACATTTCTGGTATAACCTCAATATAGTTTGTCCAAATTTCAAGGTATATACAAAGACACATGTTGCAGCAAGTTGAAAAATAAAGCGAATGTTTCCAGCAAATTGAAATCTTACCAACATAGTTTAAAACACATTTATATATTTATATAAGTATGCATTTTAATATAATACACTAATATGATTTCAACACTATAGCTCGTCTAAGGGAAACTCAGCTAGGGACGGATCGACATGCTCAAGTAGTGGAGAATCGGTGGTAATGGCAGCCCTTTTCAAAGAAAAACAAAACAAAACGCAGATACCAAATTTGGTTTCACTCTTTGCAAATTCAACAAGCATGCACAGTATGTCCAACATGCATTAACGCATGGCTGGCAATCTCATGCTGCAGTAAAAGTTTGCATAGAAAAACTAACAAATATCCATTTTTTTAAATGTAAACAGCAACTCGATTTATGCAAACAGGGGAAAGGTGTATGTTGGAATCAAGGCTCGGTGTGGGTTTGGATCAGATGGCATTGGGCATTGGTCGGAGGCGTGGTGACATCCTAACTAGTTTTAATTCAAACTCTTTTTTTTCTTAGTAATATGAACAAGCCATCTTACAAAAAGAAAAAGAACTGAAACTTTACACTTGGAAGGGAAAACTGATATCACCTTTTCGTTCATATTTTGAAAAATGGTGTTTGCAAAATATTCAAATAGACAAACGCTTTCACGTGTTTTGCAATTTAGAAAATATAGACAATTAACTAGTTCAATTTTTTTTTCCGATTGGATAAAATGGATTTAACAAAGGATTTAAAATGAAAATGTAAACTGGAAATTTACCTTACATGGATCTGCAGCGAGATCAAGGTTGCAAGCCGGAAATGTTTAGAAAGGGAACAAGAAGAAAATTTCGGGGAAGAAGAACGAATGATTTTGAAATAAATAGAATGATTGCATGTGGAAATGAATATAAAAAGAGGAACGCATTGTAAAGCAACAGTCACGGCTATTCAAATTTTATTCCCTTTTTAACATTAATAAATTACCTCAATTACCAAATTAATGCGCCGATGTATCATAAGCTTCTCAAATAAGATATATTTTATAAGGATTGAAATCGTTAACTTTTAAACGTTATTAATGCTTCCCATTTACAGTTAGTCAAATCTTAATTAGAACGTTAACGGATTTAAACGAAATAGAACATACATAAATTTATAATTACAATTTGCGCTCGGAAAATATAAAATTTCCTTTAATCCAACGTTCATTTTTTAGTTATCAATAATTCTATATTTAACAAATGACAACCATACTCTCTACATATAACAAATCCCAAAATATTACATAACTTTTTATACTTTAATATTTCAAATTTAGTAATTAATTAAAATTTTCAATTTCACTCCAATTAAAAAATAAATTGTATGAAATTATGGGATGTTACAGTTCTTGAAGAAACACTTAAGGGTGCTTTATATGACAACCCATGATACCATTGTCAAATAAACCTAGAAGTGGTTAGGTAACTAAAACATAATAAATAAAGGGATCTCAATAAATCATATAGAGAGTTGACAATACATCATTGTGATAAATTTATAAATAATAAAGTGCTTATTTTCATTAGTAGATTAAAAACCTTGGATTAGGAGGAGAACATGATTGACGATCATGAATCCTTTTCTAAATGAATAATGTGGACTTGCAATTTGCAAAATATAATTAGAAACATTTATATATAATGACAAAAGCACTTTAAATTACCGGACCACCATACAGTGCCAACAACATGTTATGTGCCATGAATGTTGTACTTTCAAAGATAATTCAATTAATTAAAATAGTGAGAGTGTTTGAAACATTAAAATACCCTGAAGATATAAAAGATGGAAGTTTACGAATTCAGAAAAAGGTAAATAACTTTGGTTGTGATAAAAATGCAAAAAACAAGAAATGTAGATTACAACATTCTTTTAAGTATTACTATGATGAAAATATTGATATTATTCATGATAAGTAGATTACTTCCTACTTTTATGAATTATTGTAATGAAACACGTAATATCCATTGTAGTGGTAGTTGCGATATGCAAAACTTATTAAAAAATATAAGTTTATGATGAATATAAATAACATTTATGTTTATAAAGAATGCCAAGGACATGGATGATAGATTACAACATTCTTCTATGCATTGTTGTAATGAAAATCTTGATATATTTCAAGACAAGTAGATTACTTCTCACTTAGTGTTGTTGTAATAAAACTTGTGTTATTCATTAAATGTGTATTCCAATATGAAAACCTGATTAAAACACAAAATTGTAAGCACATAAAGTATATTTATAACCAAATACTACTAGCATACATAAAGCAAATAGAAAGCGCTTTAAATAATAAAATAGTGCATGAAGCATGGAAATGCACATGAAGTTTTTAAAGAAAAAATTCATTAAGAAGTATCTATAAGGAATTTGAGTTTTTGAAAGAAGATTACAAATTCAGAGGAAATTATTTAATCAAGGGGAACATCCATAAATATGTTATAATACACTCTTTTTCCTTAACTAAATTTTTTCTATTAGGTTTTCTTAATAAGGCTTTAATGAAGCATGTCCTAATCTAGAAGTATCAACCCAAATAGTATATATGAAAATAAGTTAAAATGTATACTTTCTCCTTATTTATGATTTTTTACATTGGGTTTTTCTTATTAAGGTATTAACGAGACAACATTTTGAAATGTTTTTTGATGTAGTAAACTGTTATTTATGAAAGCAATGTAGCTTGCGTGGATCAAATTCAAATAGATTATGTCGAGAGTGATAAAACATAGCACATTCCTCCTTTTTTTCACACATGAAGTACAAAAGGACAAAAAAATAGAGGTGAAACAAATCCAATCTCATGACAATTGGAAATATCTATTCCCGAAGGCACTTTCAAAATGAACATTTAGAAGGTAGTGTACATAATTACATGCGCTAGCAACATCAACAAACTAATTTGAATAGTACATTATAAATTAGGGGGAGCATATACAATTACACTATAGTGTACTATTTTCCTTCACTAACATTTTTTTATTGAGTTTTTATTAGTAAGGTTTTTATGAGGCATTATTTTGATCCTAAGTATCAATTCTCATTGTAACATTGTAAAACATGTTATCTAAAGATGAAATAAAATTGTATTGTTTTCTTATTTATGATTTTTCTCACTGGGCTTTTTATAAAAAGATTTTTAATGAGACAATTGATCTTATCATCTTTGCATACGCATATTCACCGGGAAGTATTGTAATATGTAAAAGTAACAAGTGTGATAGGCTAAGGAACTTTACTGCAATTTACATGACATGCAGACTTTATAAATAGAAAGATTATTTACATTATGTTTTATATCTGATCACTAGAAATAAAGGCTCTTTCCCTAATATCTTATTCTCTTTAATGACCACTTAATATCTTTGGTTCTTTTTAATAGTTTCTATTTTTTTATTATCTGTTTTTGTTTTATTTTATAACAACTTTGTATTTAGAGAAAATGTCAAATGCACATTAAAAATACCTCATGATACATGTATAATTAATTATAGCGCAAATCATTAGATAAAGAAAGAAAAGCAAAAGGAAATACTGTAAATGTAGTAAGAAATTCTATTAACTAAATATATTGTTGGTCTGCAGAGCATGAAAAAAAAAGCATTGTTTGAGTGGCTCTAGCTAGCACCAAAAAGACAAAGCAGAAGAAAAAAAATGCACATACGTTCTTTAAAAAGATCATTTTGTAGTTATTTAATAACATTTCCATTGTTAGGCTGTTAGCTATGTATAAAAGACATACCTAGAAATAACCAAAATATATGAATGGTAGTCAACAATTATGTTTATAGAAAATCTAATATGTACTGACCGAACACAAGGAAGTGAACATCTTTTACTCTAATATACCACGTATAGGTCATTGTCCTAAAGGACTTAAGTGATGCTTTAAAAGAAAACATCGAGGAATGAAATATAACGTTCTATTAGATTTGATCGGCATAATGAAAACAGACTCATAGAATCTATGCAGAGCTTCTAAGTTTCAAGTATTAACTATTCAACAAATCTTCCATTATGATTTGCCAATATGAATTGAATGTAAAAAAGTAGTTTTTAAAAAACCCGTATAGACCAACCAAATATAGGACACAAAAATAGTTAATTTTAGAGATAAACAAAAAAACATAGCAGAAGGGGTAAGCAGGGAAAAAAATATTTAAACATACAACTAGAAGAATTAAATTGGTAAATTGAAACTAAAAGTGTTACGCCTATAAATAACAACAGTATCATATATATATGTCAGCTCTTAAAATGATGTAAACTACAGAGTCACAGACGATGGACATTAAGTTGGCCTAGAAGATCAATCTGGAGAAACAAATTCTGTAACACCCCACCTCCACCAGGGTGGCTCTTGCAAGCACTCTGACTTTGGAGGGGCGTTTGAATCAGGTAAACGTGCATAACGATATATCAAGGCAGAACAAGAACATATGTATATATGTAAACAGAGTAAATAACATAGATAAAACAGCGGAAGATTTCAAAATATTTCAAAACTAGTCTGGTACAACATAGCTTTCCAAATAAACAAGTCTAGATAAAACAACATCAACTGAAAAACTGAAATAAATAAGTGCTATCCCCAATTAAGTGGTAACCATAACTAGCTTCATATCGAAACCGTACATGAGCTGAAATCCCATAAGCAAGCAATCTGAAATCCAAGCTAAGCTCCAGTATTCCCTCCCTGAGAACCTGGGGGGGGGGGGGGGGACGGAAGAAAAGAGGCGAAAGAAAACAGGTCAGTCAAAAAGACTGAGTAAGCCCTACTACAATCAATGTAAACTGATAAAGTTAACTGGCATGAGCAGCAGGGATGAACATAAGGATAACAATATACTAGCATGATGATTAACTAACAAAGTAGATAAAGGTGTCATCGCATAATCAGGATTAAGGTTTTGCACCACAGGTGTACTAGCAAACTAACATGACTTGAATAAACAAGTATTGATCCCTTGGCCCAAGCTTTGGCCCAATAACATGAAATGACCCTAATACAAAGTCCAACCAAACGGTCTAGTCGATCGGCTCCCTAAGCCTAACTCGTCACGTGTTGGTGTCAATACGACCCAATCATAATTGTAGTCGAACTGTGCCGGGTCCACCCTTCGGGTGTATCAAGCCCTAGGGTGTCAACCCCTGGACACCATGAACATGAGTGCACAATCCCGATCTACTGGTACCCGTGCATGTTTTCTCCGGCTACGGACTATGTGCACGACCAGAGTCCGCCCGGAACTACACCGGCGTACCCTCTGCCGTCGCTTTTGGTCAGTTACCTCCAGTCCAGTAATCGTGCCCCCACCCTAGCCTAGTCCCTAGGGTCATGATGATACTAACTTGGGATTACTGCTGGAGTGGGCCCCCATTGCTAGGATTTTTCTAGTGGGTTAAGTACGGTTTAACCCTCTTGCTAATCCTGGATTAACTTGGCTAAGTGTAACGATGAGTTCACGACTTAACCCCGATTAATCTACCAAGCCCAAATTGGTTAAGTATTAAGTGGACCATGACTTACCCCAAATCACGAGGCATTAATTAATTTAATGCGCCTTAACCTCTCACATTAGACCTTGTTGTGGTTACTAGTTAAGCCGGGCGGGTCCGGGTAGCTTTACACCACAACTTGGTCTAACCTCGGGTTCAAGGTACAACATGACCAACTTCTCACATTGGGTCCTATTGTTTGTAGCAACTAGTTAAGCCGGTCGGTTCCGGGTAGGTTTACGCTACAAACTCAACCCAACCTCGAGTTGGCCACACTTATCTTTTCTAAGTGCCATGTCCATCATGTTTCCAAAACATGTTACAAGTTTTCAAGCAATTGGGTAGACCTAATTTAATAGGTAAATTCCCAATGGGTAGACCTAACTTAATAGGTAAATTCCCAAGCTTATGTTTTATGTCTTTTAAGTTTACCCAACCCCAAACGCAATCCCATCGCTTACATATCGCAATAGCGCATAAAGGATAGAAAGAGGGAACTTGGCATAATCATGACATAAAGGTATTGAAGCCACAAGCTTAACATGGTGGCATATGAAATGTTCATATGTTCATACACTTGGATATTACATTTTTAGGCCTCAAAAGCATGCATAAAACCAAACATAGCATATTGGTGATACATGGTGCTAAATGACATGTAGAGATGGCCATAAGTTCGCATTTAGCCTCACATGCAAGTTATCATAAGAGATATGATAACTTACATGTTGCTAAAATGCAACCTTTGGCATAAAGCTTAAAGCTTTATGTTCATAAACCCAAAATAAGCTTGCATAACATGATAGCATGAACAAAATGTTCAACCCAAACTTGCATAACATAACTTGGCATACTTGCATATAAACTTGCATATCACAACATGATAAACTTGCATATAAACTTGCATATCATACATTTAACTTTAGAGTTTAAGTATGAAAGTAGAATAGGGCTTACAATGCTTAAGAAGTCACAAAAATATGACAAAGCCCTTATGAAATCAATTAAACCCAAAATGCAAGCAAAACCCTTGAGCCAAAATGATCAAGACTCTTTCTTTATGATGCAAATATAAAAACTTGACTTTAATGCAAGCTAATGATGGTCATACAAGTTTGAAAACGCTTGTATGCATGGAATATCACTTAGGAATTTATTTAGGAATTTTATGAAGAGAGTGGAGGCCATGAGAGGATTGATTTTGCCATAGTTTAGTTGTATGAATGAATAATGATGATTTAGGGTAGGTTAGGGTCTTATTTATAGATTAGGCAAGTGTTTTAGGCCATAGGATTAAACCTAGATTCAATCCAAGCCATCAAAGCATGTCTTGGGGAAGAAGTCAAGTGTAGGAACCATCTAGGGCCTTTAGATTAAAGATGAACCATGAGAACCATCCAAATGCAAAATCTGCATTTGAGCGAATCGGCCCACGGGTTGACAGCTAAACACCCTGGATTAACCCCTAGTCGACCCAGCGAGCTCGGGTCGACCTCAAAAATCGGCCGGTTCGGTTATTCCCCTCTCCCAATTCGCTGTTTTAAACATTTTTGCATATTTATTTATTTAATTTTCAATTATATATATATATATATCAATATATATATATTTCTCTGCGCAACCCATTTCACTTATTTAAGTATACTTTAATTTGGGAATTTTTCGTGAAACTTCGCGAGGCCATATATTGGTCATACGGACTCCGATTTTCAAAAACTCGGACTCTATTTCACGTATTTTTCCGAGATGAACGCAATGGCATAGCCCGTTTCCCTTGATTCAGATTTTATAGTTTAATTCTGCCTCCATTTATGTTATAACATGTTATTCAAAAATACGGGTTGTTACATTCTTCCCTCCTTAAAGGATTTCGTCCCCGAAATCTCCAAGTTAGGAAGAACGTATCCTACCATCCATCATCCATCTACTCAAAACATCATCCACGAGCAATCATTGTCCTTAAAAGGTTCTAAATGCTGTATGATCATATGCAAAGGTGTGTGTATATGTACTTATCTAATGCGAAAATCAGGAGGTTACTGATTCAGTAAACCCCCTTAATGCAAAATATGTTAGTGAAATGAGTCCATATGTATGCAAATTCCTAACATAATTTATAATCTCTACATGAGTGCACATAACATTCATCCATATGCAACATCCACGTGATAGCATAACAAGTTTTCATCCATGAATAAGCATAAACACTCATGCATATGCGGTATGAAAGTGTGTGAGCCGATCTTAGTGCCTAACGTGTATTATGCATCCACGAGTATCCACTTGCAAACACTTGCAACCACTTGCAACCATCAAGCATAACATGTTTCAAACACATGTTTCATCCAAAGGGTTTCTACCTAAGGTTCCCATGACAAGATTAACACGATAAACTAGATAAACATGGATAGCAAAGAGAAAGATATGCTAACAAAGAAAAGAGATTGAGATTGTACCCTCAAAAAGGAATGGATAAAGCCCACGCATCTTCTCCTCGGTTTCCCAAGTTGCGTCTTCTTCGGCTTCACCACATTGAACCTTCACCAATTTGACCTCTCGATTCCTTAGCTTCTTGGTCTCCGTCCCCAAGATACGAATCAGAGCTCTCCTCAAGGTAGCCTCTTTCTCCACTTCTACATCTTTTAGAACACTTGGCTCAACAACATCTGCTGATTCATGTAAACACTTCCGAGATGCGAGACATGAAAAACATCGTGTACTCCAGCAAGCTTCTCGGGCAACTTCACTCTATAAGCCATCTGCCCGATCCTCTCTATAATAGGGAATGGTCCAACAAACCTCGGTGCCAACTTCCCAACAGCTCCAAATCGGACCACATTCCGCAAAGGAGAAACCTTCACGAAAACCCTATCCCCAACATCAAACTCCAAATTCGTTCTTCGCTTATCAGCATAGGATTTCTGTCGGTCTTGGGCCGCTTTCATCCGTCTCCGAATCAACTCGATCTTCTCGGATGTATCTCTGATCATATCAGGCCCAAGTATAAGCTCATCTTTAGTCTCTCACCAACATGTAGGCGACTTGCACGGCCTACCATATAAAGCCTCAAATGGTGCCATCCCTATGCTTGCCTGATAACTGTTATTATATGCAAACTCAACAAGAGGAAGATGGTCTTCCCAAGTACCACCAAAATCCAGAATACAAAGCCTCAACAGATCCTCGAGTACCCTATTCACCCTTTCGGTTTGACCGTCCGTCTGTGGGTGATAAGCCGTACTTAGATTCAACCTTGTGCCCACAGCTTCTTGCAAGCTATTCCAGAATTGACTTGTAAAGATTGGGTCACGGTCACTGACTATACTAGAAGGGACTCCATGTAGTCTCACAATCTCACGAAGATATACAGACGCTAGCCAAGATGCGGTCCTCTTGCTCTTCACCGGAATGAAATGAGCACTCTTCGTAAGTCTATCCACAATAACCCAAATGCTCGTATTCCCTTTTCTTGACCTTGGTAGCCCATCGATAAAATCCATGGAAATACTCTCCCACTTCCATAGTGGAACGTCTAGAGGATGCAATAGCCCACCGGGCTTCTTCGACTCGGCCTTAACTTGCTGGCAAATGATACATCTAGAGACAAATTCTGCCACATCCTTCTTCATCCCAGGCCAAAAGAAAATGCGCTTCATATCTTTATACATCTTATCTCCGCCCGGATGTATAGTCAACTTAGAGCGATGCGCTTCCTCAAGAACTCTTCTTACTAGATCTTCTACCATTGGAACACATAATCTTCCGTCTCTCCTCAGCCAACCCTTGTCATCAATAGAATATCGAGCGAGATGACTAGACGTCTCTCCTCGAATTAGCTTATCCATAATCTCAACTATCTGAGGGTCTTCTCTCTGCGAAGCCCCAACTTGATCAAGAAGGGTAGGTCTGAGTTCCAGAGATGCTAAAGAACCGATCATCGACTCAATCGCCAAAGAGAAATCAAAGGTTGCCACATACTCTAAATTCTTCATCTCAACGAATAGAGGACTTAGGGTCAACCTTCTTCTACTCAATGCATCTGCTACCACATTCCCTTTGCCAGGGGTATAAGCTATCTCAAAATCGTAGGACGCCAAGAATTCCATCCATCTTTGTTGCCTCAGATTTAGATCCTTCTGAGAAAAGAGATACTTCAATGACTTGTGATCGGTATAAAGCTCAAATCTTTCTCCCAGAAGATAATGGCGCCAAGCCTTGAGTGCATATACTATTGCTGCCAACTCTAAGTCATGAGTGGGATAATTCTTCTCATGCACTTTGAGTTGTCTACCGCCAAAGCATATCACTCTTCCTTCTTGCATAAGAACAGCTCCTAACCCCGTGCCACATACATCGGTGTATACGGTAAATAACTTCCCTCCATCGGGCAAAGCTAGAACAGGTGCTGATGTGGGGGCTCTCTTGAGCTTCTGAAAAGCAAGCTCGCATTCTATACTCCAAGCAAAAACTAAATTCTTCTTCGTCAATTTAGTGAGAGGAGCGGATATCTTTGCGAAGTCCTTGATGAACTTCCGGTAGAAACCCGCAAGACCTAGAAAACTTCTCACTTTGGTTGCATTCCTTGGAGTCTTCCAATCCTGAACTGCCACTACCTTAGCGGGATCCACCGCTAAGCCTTGCTTAGATACTATATGCCCAAGGAATCTAACTTCCCTTCTCCAAAAGTGACACTTGGAGAACTTGGCCTTCAACTGATGCGCTCTAAGCGTATCCATCACCTCCATGAGATGCCTTGCGTGCTCTTCCTCATCCTTAGAGAAGATCAGAATATCATCTATGAAGACCACGACAAACTTGGTCAAGAACTCCCTGAACACCCTACTCATCAAGTCCACGAAATATGTGGGTGCATTAGTCAAGCCGAACGGCATGACAAGCCATTCGAAGAATCCATCTGGAGTTCTGAACGTAGTCTTGTCTATACTATCTTCAGCTACCCTGAGCTGATGGAACCCCGTAGCAAGATCAAGCTGAGAGAAAACAGAAGCACCGAAAAGCTGGTCAAAGAGATCATCAATCCTTAACGGGTGTCTGTTCTTCTTAGTCAGCTTACTCAACTCTCGATAGTCAACGCAAAGTCGGAGAGAACCATCCGCCTTGGTAGCAAATACCACAGGCGCTCCCCATTCAGATATACTTCGTCTAATGAAGTTCTTCTCAAGCAACTCTTTCACTTGCTTACTTAGCTCCCGCCTTTCACGTGGAGCCATGTGCCGAACGGGCAAAGAAACAGGCTTTGCATTATCCACCAGATAAATGCGGAAATTAATCTCTCGCTTAGGGGGCAACCCCCTAACTTCATCGAAAACATCCGGATACTCTCGAACCACTCTCACAGACTGAAGAGTTTCCATTGACGAGTCGAGTGATTCCAGATAGCACAACATGACGGGACCTCTCGGATCACAAGAAATCTCTAGGGTGTTTCCGAGGCGAGTCACGAGCCTCACAACCCTATGCTCACAATCAAGAATGGCTCCATATCTGGACAGCACTGCACAATATCAATCCGTATCCCCTAAAACCAAGAACATAAGCACTGCACAAGAACTCTACACCCAGTATAGAGATCCTCAAATCCCCACATATCATAGACAAATGGGCGGAACCCCCAATAGGATTTGAGACACAGACGGGATCATCTACCAAGCTAGTACTAAGGTGCAAACTATCAACAAGATCAGATGAGATAAAGCTATGCGATGCACCAGAATCAAACAAGGTACGAACTGAAATATCAGAAATATATACAAGGCTCTCAACAGAAATACTACCTCGATCGGGAACTGGAGCGACATTGAGAGCATGAACTTGCCCTCCTGAAGGTCCAGCACGCTGAGTCTGACCCTGGCCTTGCCCTTGCTTCCTCGGGCAATCCTTACTGAAATGTCTAGTCTCACCGCAGAAAAAGCATTCACCATTCTTCATTTTCCTCTTCTTACAATCCTTAATAAGATGCCCAACTGAACCGCAATAATGGCACTTCCCCTTGTTGTTCTTGCCCTTTTTGTTATTGCCCTTGTTGTTGTTCCCCTTGTTGCCTTGACTCTTGTTCTTGTTCTGATTGCCTTGACTGCTCTGACCACTTGGATTACCCTGATTTCCTTTTCCCTTGGAATCAGTCTTCTTGGCTTGAGTATCATTCATCTTGGTTTCTTTCTTGACATCTCCCTGAAGTAACGCCATATCAACCAAACTCTCAAACGTGGCCCCATGGGGAATATGTGACATAGCCAATCCCTGCAACGGCTCATTCAATCCTCTAGCAAAACGAAGAGCCTTCTTCTGAGGAGTATTCACCATATCCAAGCCAAAACGAGCTAACTGATTGAACTTGTTCACATATTCTTTGACAGACATATCTCCTTGTTTCAAAGTTATGAACCTCTCCATTTGCAGATTCTCCTCAGCAGAAGATAGAAACTTAAGCATGAACCTTGCCCTAAAATCGGCCCAAGTCTCAACAGGCCTAGTACCATTGGTGACTTCCCACCAATAAGCGGCTTCATCCTTCATAAGCCAAACCGCCAACAAGAGCTTCCTCTGATCGTCTAACCCAAAGATAGCAAACAAATCCTCGGTCTCTTTCAACCAACTTCTGGCCTCTACAAAAGTCTCAATGCCTTGAAAGTTCTTGCCACCCATTGCTTTGAAATCTTTGCAAGTCTTTGCGAAGTCCACTTGAGGATGCTGAGGGGGAGGAGGAAGAGGAACCTCAGCAACAGGAGGAGGAGGAACATTAACCACCAGAGGAGAAGGAGGAGGAACATTAACTACCGGAGGAGGAGGAGGAGGAACATCTGCGGGGCCGGCTTCGATCGCCCTAGCCTCCAAAAGTCTCCTATACCAAACAGGTACGTGTACTCCCTCCGGAATAGCAATGTTATCGGCCATACTGAAAACGAAGAAAAAGACAGATTCAGAATGGAGAAAAACGAAGGAATTTTGCTAATGGCTTTTTGGGGAATAGCCTTTAAAATAAACTAGACTTTTCTTTGGAAAATACTTTATACTTGGTTTTGAAAATAGTTTTCCAAAAGTTTTCTAAAAGCCTTTTTGTTCCTTCTCGTACCATATGCTCTGATACCAAATGTAACACCCCACCTCCACCAGGGTGGCTCTTGCAAGCACTCTGACTTTGGAGGGGTGTTTGAATCAGGTAAACGTGCATAATGATATATCAAGGCAGAACAAGAACATATGTATATATGTAAACAGAGTAAATAACATAGATAAAACAGCGGAAGATTTCAAAACATTTCAAAACAAGTCTGGTACAACATAGCTTTCCAAATAAACAAGTCTAGATAAAACAACATCAACTGAAAAACTGAAATAAATAAGTGCTATCCCCAATTAAGTGGTAACCATAGCTAGCTTCAAGTCGAAACCGTACATGAGTTGAAATCCCACAAGCAAGCAATCCGAAATCCAAGCTAAGCTCCAGTATTCCCTCCCTGAGAACCTGGGGGGGGGGGGGGGGGAAACGGAAGAAAAGAGGCAAAAGAAAACAAGTCAGTCAAAAAGACTGAGTAAGCCCTACTACAATCAATGTAAACTGATAAAGTTAACTGGCATGAGCAGCAGGGATGAACATAAGGATAACAATATACTAGCATGATGATTAACTAACAAGGTAGATAAAGGTGTCATCGCATAATCAGGATTAAGGTTTTGCACCACAGGTGTACTAGCAAACTAACATGACTTGAATAAACAAGTATTGATCCCTTGGCCCAAGCTTTGGCCCAATAACATGAAATGACCCTAATACAAAGTCCAACCAAACGGTCTAGTCGATCGGCTCCCTAAGCCTAACTCGTCACGTGTTGGTGTCAATACGGCCCAATCATAATTGTAGTCGAACTGTGTCGGGTCCACCCTTCGGGTGTATCAAGCCCTAGGGTGTCAACCCCTGGACACCATGAACATGAGTGCATAGTCCCGATCTACTGGTACACGTGCATGTTTTCTCCGGCTACGGACTATGTGCACGACCAGAGTCCGCCCGGAACTACACCGGCGTACCCTCTGCCGTCGCTTTTGGTCAGTTACCTCCAGTCCAGTAATCGTGCCCCCGCCCTAGCCTAGTCCCTAGGGTCATGATGATACTAACTTGGGATTACTGCTGGAGTGGGCCCCATTGCTAGGATTTTTCTAGTGGGTTAAGTACGGTTTAACCCTCTTGCTAATCCTGGATTAACTTGGTTAAGTGTAACGATGAGTTCACGACTTAACCCCGATTAATCTACCAAGCCCAAATTGGTTAAGTATTAAGTGGACCATGACTTAACCCTAATCACGAGGCATTAATTAATTTAATGCGCCTTAACCTCTCACATTAGACCTTGTTGTGGTTACTAGTTAAGTCGGGCGGGTCCGGGTAGCTTTACACCACAACTTGGTCTAACCTCGGGTTCAAGGTACAACATGACCAACTTCTCACATTGGGTCCTATTGTTTGTAGAAACTAGTTAAGCCGGTCGGTTCCGGGTAGGTTTACGCTACAAACTCAACCCAACTTCGAGTTGGCCACACTTATCTTTTCTACGTGTCATGTCCATCATGTTTCCAAAACATGTTACAAGTTTTCAAGCAATTGGGTAGACCTAACTTAATAGGTAAATTCCCAATGGGTAGACCTAACTTAATAGGTAAATTCCCAAGCTTATGTTTTATGTCTTTTAAGTTTACCCAACCCCAAACGCAATCCCATCGCTTGCATATCGCAATAGCGCATAAAGGATAGAAAGAGGGAACTTGGCATAATCATGACATAAAGGTATTGAAGCCACATGCTTAACATGGTGGCATATGAAATGTTCATATGTTCATACACTTGCATATTACATTTTTAGGCCTCAAAAGCATGCATAAAACCAAACTTAGCATATTGGTGATACATGGTGCTAAATGACATGTAGAGATGGCCATAAGTTCGCATTTAGCCTCACATGCAAGTTATCATAAGAGATATGATAACTTACATGTTGCTAAAATGCAACCTTTGGCATAAAGCTTAAAGCTTTATGTTCATAAACCCAAAATAAGCTTGCATAACATGATAGCATGAACAAAATGTTCAACCTAAACTTGCATAACATAACTTGGCATACTTGCATATAAACTTGCATATCACAACATGATAAACTTGCGTATAAACTTGCATATCATACATTTAACTTTAGATTTTAAGTATGAAAGTAGAATAGGGCTTACAATGCTTAAGAAGTCACAAAAATATGACAAAGCCCTTATGAAATCAATTAAACCCAAAATGCAAGCAAAACCCTTGAGCCAAAATGATCAAGACTCTTTCTTTATGATGCAAATATATAAACTTGACCCGAATGCAAGCTAATGATGCTCATACAAGATTGAAAACGCTTGTATGCATGGAAAATCACTTAGGAATTTATTTAGGAATTTTATGAAGAGAGTGGAGGCCATGAGAGGATTGATTTTGCCATAGTTTAGTTGTATGAATGAATAATGATGATTTAGGGTAGGTTAGGGTCTTATTTATAGATTAGGCAAGTGTTTTAGGCCATAGGATTAAACCTAGATTCAATCCAAGCCATCAAAGCATGTCTTGGGGAAGAAGTCAAGTGTAGGAACCATCTAGGGCCTTTAGATTAAAGATGAACCATGAGAACCATCCAAATGCAAAATCTGCATTTGAGCGAATCGGCCCACGGGTTGACAGCCAAACACGCTGGATTAACCCCTAGTCGACCCAGCTAGCTCGGGTCGACCTCAAAAATCGGCCGGTTCGGTTATTCCCCTCTCCCAATTCGCTGTTTTGAACATTTTTGCATATTTATTTATTTAATTTTCAATTATATATATATATATATCAATATATATTTCTTTGCGCAACCCATTTCACTTAATTAAGTATACTTTAATTTGGGAATTTTTCGTGAAACTTCGCGAGGCCATATCTTGGTCATACTGACTCCGATTTTCGAAAACACGGACTCTATTTCGCGTATTTTTCCGAGACGAACGCAATGGCATAGCCCGTTTCCCTTGATTCAGAATTTACAGTTTAATTCTGCCTCCATTTATGTTATAACATGTTATTCAAAAATACGGGTTGTTACAAATTCTTCTCTAGGTTTTAAGGATTTTTTTTCGTAGATGTTCGATCCAGTATTTCACAAATTACTATAATCTAGTGTTTCAAAGACCCAACCTAATCTCGGTTCGACCGCGGTTAACCTTCAACCTCGAAGCATCAAGACTCTAAAAGTGAAATAACCTTACGCGTGCAAAGATCCGCGATTTAACCTCAAAGCCCTATAAAAACCTCTGGTCCGATCCCTTTGAACCTCACGGTTCTTCAAATTTGCGAAAAATTTTTGCTTCATTCTTTGTTTTTTTACTATAATAAATTTAACAAATAATTTCATAACAATTGTTATTAAATTTTGGATGATATAATTCATTATTATCTACATTTTACGAACTATTGTTGAACTAATCCTCTTTCACTATAAAATTTTTGTAAATTTACAACTTTGCTATGATAGGTTGTTATATAATTATTTCAATTAGGTAGTTTGGACATGGGTGTTTGTCATAATTGGTTAAATTTTATTCCTATTTTAAATAATTTTACGTTTAAATAACAAAAACAAAAATAAGCTATCAGCGTGGTTTACACGGTCTGACCGTTTGAACCACGAAAACCTTGGAACTAGCACTACCACGGTTTGACGTACGGTTCGATCTTCACAACTATGCTATAATCATATTAATAGTAGAAGATCATGCACAACTATTAATAAATTTCATACGAGTGGAAGTGTAGACCAAGTTAACAAGGAAACAGAAGAAATCCCTTTAACAATTTTTCTTGTTCTGTGTATTACAATGATACATCAGAAAATAGTGCGTAATCTTCAACTTTAGATTAAAATTGAAACCATGTTCAAGCAATTTCAAGTAATTATAAGTGGAAACATAAATCAAATGAAAGAACTCAATAAACTGTAGGATCACCTTGAATTGTAATAATCAGATCAACACCTAGTAATCACAGCCGTTCGAACAATATTCGGAAGCTATAGCTTACAAGGAGACGATATTAGCATGAGTCATCAATTGATCAGATGCAACATGCTATGCACTTGAAGGGAAGGAAGGCACAGAATGATATGCCAGTAGATAGGGAAATTGAGGGAGCTTGTATTACATAGTTTGCAAAAGACAACGAATGAGAGGGAAGGGTAGTGCTGAATGGCGCATGAGAAAAGCGATGAGCGGTTAGATTTGTAGATCAAACACGTGGCAGCATTTTTCTTTTTTTTTTTGGAAAAAGTTTAAACTTAAAGGTCAGAAATGGGACATTATGCTTTCATATAATATAATAGATAACACTCACATATATACCATGACATAATATTAAACTCAAATCATATACATAAAGTCCAATATATACAAAGTAAACCAATATATACAACATCCAACAAAACATAACAAACCGTCATCCAAACTAACATAAACGATCATCTAAAATGTTGTCTAAAGCAACAACAATATATATAATCCATCACATTGTAGCAACAACAATATATATAATCCTCGTCCACTCGAAACATATATGTACATAACAACAAAACGTAACAAATCATATCTCAAATCACTCCTCTGAAACCACGAGATGAAGGAAACTATCTGTACTTGGCTATAAACTCGGCCAAACACTGGTTCGGCTACTCCATATGTTCTTCACGAAGGTGATCACGCTCTTTAAGCGTGGCGATCTAGAATCGTAGCTGTGAAATCTCCTCTTTGTCCTGACCCCTCTGTTACGCCTTATGAAATGTCTTAACATTTAAAGAAATTTAATTTTTTAGTGTTTCATAATTATAATTCATGTAATCAGTTTCCACTAAATTATCAAAGGAAATATAATATATGTTTACAATAATCCATCACAATATGCAACAATTTTGAAAATGTAGCAGAATAATTATTTTAAAATTTAATTTAGAATTACCGCTTGGTTCCTAAATCCATAGCGTCTACTACAGGTTCGTGGATCCAAGAAAGCCTCAAACATGGCATCTTCCTCGTCAGTAGTCAAGTTGGTTCGTCTAGCGTCCTCAAGTATCTATGCCCGTTCTTGCTGGAAATTTCGTTGTTATGCAAAATACAATTGAATTTCGATAATGTTATTTTAATTAACTTATAACTTTTAGTTAATTATGTTATACTTACGTATGCTGTATTTGTTTTTTCGTCATGGTCGAAAGAGTATGAAACTAAGCCTGAATTGTCGGTGTAATGTCTCATATTTTTTGTGGTAAAATATTTAATTGAATTTATTATTTTAAATATTATATTTGGAATATTAATGGATTTAATATTGAGTTCATTTATTTAAAACGACGTTTGAACGTTAAGTTTATATATTAATTTAAAACTAGCTCGAAATGGCTTGGTAGTTCGTAATATTGAGTTTTGAATTTCAATTGAATATACAGGATCCGATATAAGTCGGATTTCTATGAAACAAGAAACGTTGGAAACTTGTTGATTATAATTTTCATATGGAAGAGAAAAATCCATATTTGGTGTTATAGATTGTTAGTCATGTCCGAATCAAATTTTAAAATAGTCATTATGGAATTCGTTAATAAATCATAACATTTATTTAATAATTTAAAAGGATATATATATATATATATATATATATATATATATATATTTGGATACCGTTAAGCTCAAAAATGATATATTAAGTTGCATAACTGTATTATAATTTTATTTGGGCATTACGAAAATAATATTCTGTTATTATTTTTATTCGAATTATTTTGGATTTTAAACAATATTTTAATCGATATTATTATAAGCCTTAAAAATGGCCATTTTGCAAACAGAGTCTGTTTTCAACGAAATTAGTTTCATTGGTATCGGAACGTTGAGACATAGCGATGTGTCCATTTTTATTGTGTTTGAATCCCCGTGTGGCGATACAAATATGTCGGTCAATGGTAAGCAACGGTTATTAGCGATAAAATTTAATACCGTAATGAAATAAAATATAAAAACTGTAACACCCTGTATTTTCTATGAATATTGAAATTAACAAATCTAAGAACACTTAATTTTTAGAAGAATAATTTGGTCAAACGGGTTACGCCATTACGTTCATCTCGGAATTCTACTTGATATAGAGTCCGAGTTTGCATGAATCGAACTCCGTATGAAGAAGTTATGGAGGTTAGAAGATTTCTAGTGTAAACAGAAAATAATAATTAAATAATAAATTCAGTCTGAAATTCGAAATTCGGCCAGAATAGCTGGGCGGGAAATTTCCCGCCCAGGGGTGTCGACCCCCCCAAGAGTAGTTGACATAGGTGTCGACCCCCTATAGATGTGTCGACATAGGTGTCGACTCCCCTGTACGGAATCGACCCCTTTGAGATCCAATTCCTATGACGAATTTTTATAGCCTTGAGCTGATGTAGCCTTCTCTGATTGGCCGATGACTAATTTTTGAGGTATTAGGGCTTATGTATCGTGCTATGGTTGGCTGGATGAAACATCTCTTTGGTTTAATGGCTCTGATTTCTCCTAGACTAATCTAAAGGCTAGAATTAATCCTAGACTTCTATATAAACACCCCAACCTTAACCTTAAACCTCACAATCTCATTCTATGAAGCCGTCATGCTGTCCATCCCTAAGCTAGCCTCCATCTTCTCCAAATTAGAAATCAAGTTAGAAAGCTCCAAACCAAATCTAAACTAGAGAATCAAACGTCTACATCAAAAGATAGCTTACCAAATTCAGAAATCAGATCCTAGAATACAAGATCCGTCCTTTTTCTGTAAGTTCAGTTATTATTTAGATTTAATCACCTAATAGAAATCTTGACTCTAATAATCGGATCTAGAACGATGCCTAATTCTGATTCATGCCTATCCTTTTGTCAAATCTGAATTGCTTATGCCTACGAGACTATTGTGATTGATGTCATGACACCTATCATGCCTATGGGACTGTTGTGACTGACATAATGAAACCTATCATGCCTATGAGACTGTTGCGATTGACATAATGGAACATATCATGCTTATGAGATTGTTGTGGTTGATATGACGGAACTTATCATGTTGTACATCTTATGCCTATGAGACTATTGTGATTGATATAATGGGACTTATCATGTTGTACATCAAAATTAGTGATTCTCTTAAGTCCAATCCTATCTAATATTTATACCTATGGTGTAAATTGCTTGGCTTGCCCACACCTATTATTAATGTACAACATGCCTGTTGAAACATGATTCTTGAACTGGGTATACCTTGTGACGGCCCGCCCCGCACCAGCCTGCATTTCCTCCGAAGGTGTGCTGTACAAATGTCCGACTAGCACGGAACGGTCGCCAAAGAAGAGAAAGGAGAGGTTGAACTAACAAGGAACATGTAAAATGTCTCACATCGCATGGAACAAAATATAATAATAGCATAATCTTGACATAAAACAGGCGAGACAGTGCATAAGCTGAAAACTAAACCAACATAGCAGCGGAAATCCAAATACAGCTTATTACAACTTTCCAAATTACTGTCTCTAAAACAAAAGAATGCTAAAGTAGAATATGCACTACTAATGCCCAAGAAGTGATCTTCAACAACACAGGGAGAGTACTATATATATATATATCATACGTGGAAGCCTCCTGCTCATCTCCGAATCAGCTACTCGTGCATAACCAGCTAACCTGTCTCTAGTCTGCTCATGAGAGCACCCGGAGTAATAAGAAGAGACATAAAACTCTGGGTCATACAAAAAGTCTGGTATGAGCGATAAGCTGCTAAACAGAACAATAACAGGTATACAAAACCATACCTGAACCTGGACCAGCAATCAAAGAGTTAGCACTACATACTGTACAATACTCTAAGGTGCCACTAAATAGATGGTGTAAAGATAACAGTGGTGGGGGTGTGTATGTCATAATGAAGGCAACAAATCAACCATAACAATCATCCTCACATCTCTCACTCAGTGCGTAAAGCATACGATGTCCACCACTATCAATCACTAGACCCATCGAAGTAGTGATGGAGTTCGACTCGTACAACCACTGCTACTACCAAGATTACCACATGGAGTCATGACCAAATCTTTACAATGACCCCACATCATTGGTCTATTAGCTCTTTAGTCGTACCTAGGCTACTGTGGTCTTGAATCCATTCACGTACTCCCTGCACATAGTGATTCAAAGTAACAGACATCGACAACCCTTTAGCACACGTCCCGCAGCAAAGCCCAATCATAAAGCTCACTCATTGGTTCCCAACTGGATCCTGAGTCAAAGCTCCTCATTTGGAATTCCTTTGCATCTCGGGTTTTGGTCGAATTGGAGTTGGTCTTCAAAAGAGTCGTCGCGATAGTAGAAACATTTGGTCATTCGATTCGGTTCGGTGTATGGGGTCCTTCATGCCGCATCGGTTCGGTTCTTGCTCTATCGGTTCGGTTCGGTGCTCCCCTCCTAGCTCGGTTCGGTTCGGTGTACCCTTGCTCCATCGGTTCGGTTCGGGTTCATGGTCATGATCCGATCCACTTCCTCATTCTCTTCTGCTCCGATCCCCTTTGGTCTCTCTGATCCGATCCCCCCTTTGGTCTCTCCGATCTGATCCCCCTTTGGTCTCTCCGATCCAATCTCCTGCCCAACTCCAACTCTAAGCAAATGGCCTTCCTTCTCGCCAAGCCCATTATGCTAAGTTACAATCCGAATCAGGTCCCCTTGCCCAGTTCTCCTATCCGATCTGAGCCGAATGATTCGAACCGATCCGGTTTGAAACCCTGCATATTTCCTGCAACTTTCCAGTGACTGTTTTACGCCATACGACGGCGTTTCCGACCAATCTAATAGTTCTAATCAATCACAAAACATGTCATATAGTCATAGCAACATAGAGAAGTGACCTCAAACATTAAAAGAACAACCATAACATGTAAAATGGATCAAACATAGCCTAAAACCCCATTTTCCCCTTAAGCATGTTTAGACAAAACTAATAAAATGATTAGCAAAACATAACTAAATCCAACCAAATTTCTCATAGAGGTCTAAAACATTATTTAAGAATTTATAAATATTTTTCCAGAATTTTTTTATGCATAAATTCGCTAATTAACACTAATCACCGTAATTAACTGTAATTAGTGCAAAACCATGCTAATCACTCACCTTGGCCACAAATAAAATTTTCAGAACTGAAACCTCACTGATTTTGGTGCATACTGGTGTCTAACAATAGCTCTAATACTGATTTGGTGAAGATCTTCTTTGACTTGATGTAGATTAAGCCAAAACTTGATTAGAAAGTGATTAGAAGTTGATATGGGTGTTGGAGGCCATTGCTAGGGTTCCAAGAATGAAAGTGGCGGCTGAAAGAAATATTTTCTAACCCTAATCAGCCCCTATACATCTCTAATCCCGAAATGGGTCATGGGCCCTCTTGCTAATCACCCTAATTAGGCCCAGTTAAGTTGTTTTTCACCTTCTAAACCTTGTTTCAGCCATATCTCCCAAATGGTGAGTCCGTTTGGCTAATGTGACCACTCTACGGAAAGGTAAACCATCATCCGGAGCCAAAGGAAGTGGTTTTAGGTCAAAATTCCTTTCCAATCAAATGTTATGGCCAAAACAGTACCAGCTAGGGGCAAAATGCTCATTTAAAAATCGGCAAAAATCATGAACATGGGAAATGACCCCAATGGTCGTTTCCCAATGCCACATGACCATATGACTTCATATAAGAAAGAAATAAATATTCTATGATCCTCCGATGCGTAGAATGCGGGTTGTTACATTCTCCCCTCCTTAAGAAATTTCGTCCCTGAAATTCCTTAACTCAAAACATAAATAGGATCATGCATGCTTACCAATCATATACAACAATCAACCATGCGAAACAAACAAACAAGCCTATCCTAGCATGCAGAAAGACTAAATCGAAGTTAAAATCTTACCAGGTGAAGAGTTCTGGATACGTCTTCCTAATGCTCTCATTTGTCTCCCAAGTACAGTCATTCCCATTTTCGCCCCATTGGACTTTGACTAGATTCACCGCTTTCCTTTGAAGTTGCTTCGTATCGTTCCCAATAATACGCATAGACATGCGATTCCCAACCGTCTCGGGTTCAACTTCGATATCATCCAACTGATTAGGTGAAATAGTCACATCTGGGTCGTGCAAGAACTTCCTTAACTGGGAAACATGAAACACGTTGTGAACTCCTGCCATCTTCTCTGGTAATTCAACTTTGTATGACAAATTCCCAATTTGTTCAAGAACTGGGAATAGACCAACAAATCTTGGTGCGAACTTGCCTCTCCTGCCAAATCGTATTACGCTCTTCAACGGAGAAATCTTGACAAACACCAAGTCGCCAATGGAGAACTTCAACTCTCTTCTCCTCTTATCAGCATAACTTTTCTGCCTATCTTGGGCAGCCTTCATTCGCTGTTGGATAATCTTAATCTTAGCTGAAGTTTCTCTTATCACATCGGGTCCAAGCACAAACTTCTTGCCAGTTTCTACCAAACATGACGGTGAGTTGCACGTTCTTCCGTACAAAGCTTCAAACGGAGCCATACCGATACTGGATTGGTAACTATTATTATATGCAGACTCTGCTAGATGCAAATAGTCATCCCATGATCCACCAAAATCAAAAACACAAGCTCTCAAGAGGTCTTCCAATATACGATTCACCCTCTCAGTTTGACCATCGGTTTGAGGATGATACGTGGTACTGAGATGTAATTCTGATCCTAATGCCTCTTGTAAGCTTTTCCAAAATCCACTAGTGAACAACGAATCTCGGTCACTCACAATGCCTTTGGGTATTCCATGAAATCTCACTACCCACTTTACATATAGTTCAGCTAACTTAGTTGCCGTCCTATTCGACTTGACGGGTATAAATCTCGCACTCTTGGTCAATCGGTCCACAATCACCCAAATGTTATCATGGCCCGATCTAGTCCTTGGTAACCCATCAATGAAATCCATCGACGCTTGTTCCCATTTCCATTCTGGAATTTCAAATGGTTGTAACAGACCACTAGGCTTCTTTTTCTCAGCTTTAACTAGCTGGCAATTCATGCATTTGGATATAAACTTCCCAATGTCTCTTTTCATCCCTTCCCTGTAGTAGGTCTGCTTTATGTCTCGGTACATCTTGTAACCATCCGGGTGTATAGTCAGTTTTGAGTGATGACATTCTCTAAGCACTTCATCTCTCAATCCATTGACATTGGGTGCAACAAGTCTTCCATTCTTTCTAAGCCATCCATCTCAATCAAGCCCATACTTGTTCATCTCTTCGTCGATTCCCATCTCTAACTTTGAGATGATTTCCAATAGGTTAGGATCGTCCCTCTGACTGGAACCAATCCGCTCAATCAAAGTGGGTTTGACCTTCAAGCTTGCTAGCATTTCTGGATCCAACTCGCACTTTGGTCTGAAATCATACCCAGCGATGTACTCCAGTTGCTTCCATTCAAGAAACATAGCCCCTAAATTAGCATGTCTTCTACTCAATGCATCAGCTACCGCATTGCCCTTTCCTGGTGTGTATGCGATATCGAAATCATAGGAAGCCAAGAATTCTAACCATCTTTGCTGTCGGAGATTTAGATCCTTTTGGGAGAAAAGATACTTTAATGATTTATGATCGGTAAACAACTCGAATCTTTCTCCCAAGAGATAGTGTCTCCACATCTTCAATGAGAACTCGATCGCTGCCAATTCCAAATCATGGGTAGGGTATCTTTTCTCATGCGGTTTTAGTTGCCGACTTGCATAAGCTACAACCCTACCTCCTTGCATCAATACAGCACCAAGTCCGATACTACATGCATCTGTATATACCGTCATCTCTTCAATCCCCTTAGGAATGACTAACACTGGTGCACATGTCAACTTGTCCTTTAGACTCTTGAATGCATTCTCGCACCTTTCGTCCCAGACAAAAGCTTGATTCTTCTTGGTTAATTGAGTCAACGGTTCCGCTATCTTGGAGAAGTCTTGGATAAACTTACGATAATATCCAGCTAACCCCAAGAAACTTCTTATGTCCGTTGCATTCTTGGGCGTAGACCAATCTTGTACCATAGCCACCTTCGCGGGATCCACGGCAATACCATTCTCTGAAACAACATGGCCAAAGAATCTCACTTCCCTCCTCCAGAAGTGACACTTAGAAAACTTTGCTTTCAATTGTTGTTTTCTCAACACCTCCATCACTATCCTCAAATGTCCCTTGTGTTCTTCCTCTGTCCTCGAGTAGACTAAAATATCATCCACAAACACAAGGACAAACTTATTCAACTGATCTCTGAATACCCTATTCATAAGATCCACAAAATATGCCGGGGCATTGGCCAGCCCGAATGGCATGACCAACCACTCATAAAACCCAGACGACGTCCGGAATGCCGTTTTAGCTATACTCTCAGCTTCCACTCTAAGCCGATGAAAACCTATCGCGAGATCCAACTGAGAAAATACTCTCGCGCTACTCAACAGATCAAACAAATCATATATCCGCGGTAGAGGATACTTGTTCTTCCTCATCACTTTATTCAACTCGCGGTTCTACACACAAACGAAGGGAACCATCCGCCTTGGTAGCGAACACAACTGGTGCTCCCCATTCAGAAACACTCCTTCTGATAAACCCCTTCTTCTAAAGATCGCTGACTTGCACCCCGAGCTCTCGCTGCTCCCTTGGTGTCGTACGACGAAGTGGCATCACTATAGGTCTGGCATCTTTCACTAAATCAATATGGAACTCAATCTCTCGATGTGGTGGAAGCCCGGTCACTTCTTCGAAAACATCCAGGTACTGGCCAACCATGGGCAAACCTGACAACTCACTATGCGGGATGTCGAGGGAATTTAGAAAACTAGCCATTACCCCATCACCGGGTAGACCACCAAACACTACCCTCCGCCCATCATCTGCTCTAGCTGTCACCAAAAGCCCTTACAGTCTACCACCACCCCGTATCTTTGGAGCCAATCGACTCCCAAAATAATGCCAAACCCAGTAAAGCCCAAAACAAAGAAATCACAAACAAACATGCATCCATGACTCGATAAGACCATATTACGACAAATCATGTTAAGGTTAGTCGAACCACCAATCGGGTTCATCCCTACTAAAGGTCTATCGACAATCTCAGGCTCCAATCCCAACCTATCTACCAGGTCACTAGATATGAAAGAACTGGAAGCTCCGGTATCAAACAAAACTCTAACAGGAACATCATAAACAGAAAGTATACCTTGAATAATGATATTCTTTCCCTTCTTCGCCGCAGTTGGGGTATTCTACGAAGAAGGATTACCATTAAGGGCATATGCTTTCACCATTTTATTTTCTTTTGGGGGTTGCGGACACTTGTCCTTGTGATGTTCCACTTGGCCACAGTTGAAGCACTTCCTATCCGCTGGCTTGGCCCGATAATTACTAGCATAATGGCCCTTCTAACCACAGCTGAAGCACTCAACATCTTTCTTATTCTTTTTCTGGCCATCTTTATTCTGGTTCTGCTTCCTCTTATTCCGAGAACTACTCTTGCCTCCACCACTTGCTTGCGGCTTTGGCTCCTCTGTAGATGCAACCTCACTCTTCGGCTTAGGATAAAGACTCTCTGACCTCAATGCTTTCCCCACAATCGATTCAAATGTCTCATCGATGTGGTTAATAAGCCTTTCCCCTAAGTACTGATCCAAACCAGTTATGAACTTCTCGTTCTTCTTCTCGGCAGTATCAATAAGAGATAACCCATACTTCGACAAAGTGTCGAATTCGGCAATGTACTCTGAGACAGCTCTGCCATTCTGCTTGAGTTCTAAGAATCTCTTAAACAACACTGACTTCTGGGCAGCTGGAATGAACTTCTCGCTAAAGCGAACCTTAAACTAATCCCAAGTAATCTGATCGTCGGGAGTAGCCGCCTTTATAACATTCCACCAATTCATTGCCCATCCTTGCAGCTGACGGGATGCTAGCCTTCTCTTCATCGCATCCTCGATACCCAAATCCTCGAAGATACGTTCGCAACTATCCAACCAATCCTGAACTTTCATAGCCGACTCCGTTCCGTGGAACGGCTTCCCACTAAGACTAGTATAATCCTTATTCAGCTTGGCGAAATCGGCCCTAGGCGCTTGCACTATTGGACCACCACCATTACCACCATTGGGTGCTATCCTCTGCACATCCCTAAGCATCTCCCTCATGAGTTCAGTAATCATCGTCCTCATGTCAGCATAATTCCCATTATTGGCTCACCTACCGGCACCTCTTGCGTATCGGCTCATCGTCCAATCTGTAAAGAGAAAACGATTAACCATCTCTATAGTGGTGCTAGTGCAGTGCTACTTCATCCTTAGCTATAATAATAGTGTGTATATATATATAGCTTTTGAAAACCTAAATAATCACAAATACGTGCTCTCATATACGTATACTATCTCTCCCTGATAAATTCCCTAGGTTAACTACACAACCTGGCTCTGATACCAAATGTGACGGCCCACCCCGCACCAGCCTGCATTTCCTCCGAAGGTGCACTGTACACATGCCCGACTAGCACGGAATGGTCGCCAAAGAAGAGAAAGAAGGGGATGAACTAACAAGGAACCTGTAGAATGTCTCACAGCGCATGGAACAAAATATAATAATAGCATAATCTTGACATAAACAGGCATGACAGTGCATAAGCTGAAAACTAAACCAACATAGCAGCGGAAATCCAAATACAGCCTATTACAACTTTCCAAATTACTTTCTCTAAAACAAAAGAAAGCTAAAGTAGAAGATGCACTACTAATGCCCAAGCAGTGATCTTCAACAACACAGGGAGAATACTATATTTATATATCATACGTGGAAGCCTCCTACTCGTCTCCGAATCAGCTACTCGTGCTAGGGCTGCACAAAGTATGGGTTGGGTCGGGTTAGACCAAATACTTTATCCGACCCGCATAGGTATGGGTTTAAGGTAGCTCAACCCGTACCCGACCCTATATGAGGTTGGATATGGGTTGGGTTGAAGTATGGGTTGGGTCGGGTTAAGTAAGGTTGGGTTGGGTCACTTGAATACAATAAAAAATGAGAATATGAGGGATTTTTTCTAAAAATTATATCAAAATATTCAGCATAATATATCAGATTTTAGCTAGCATAATGCATTTAAAATAACCAATTCATTACAAGACATATAATTAAAATTTCATTGTAAAACACATCATATGAAATTAATTTACTACATAGTTGAGAAAGTGTTTCATTTTAAAATACATTAAAATGCTCTTTAAAATATATTTATCAAATTCTATCTAGTTTGGATTGACATGAAATATTTTTTTGTACATTTATTATAGAATACATAAACATTATTCTAGGATTATACTATTCTAATTTTAATTGAATGGATATTAAATTAGTTTTTTTTTTTAAATAGGTTTGGGTTGGGTTAAAATGAGGTTGGGTTGAATAAAATGTCAAACCCGACCCGCATATAGTATGGGTTACAAATTGTAACCCATATCCGACCCGAACTAGGATAGGTTGGGTTTATGTGGGTTGGGTCGGGTTGGTGGGTTGGGTCGGGTTGGATATGGGTTGTGTGCAGCCCTAACTCGTGCATACCCAGCTAACCTGTCTCTAGTCTGCTCGTGAGAGCACCCAGAGTAATAATAAGAGACATAAAACTCTGGGCCAGACAAAAAGTCTGGTATGAGCGATAAGTAGCTAAACAGAACAATAACAGGTATACTAAACCATACCTGAACCTGGACCTGCAACCAAAGAGTTAGCACTACATACCGTACAATGCTCTAAGGTGTCACTAAACAGATGGTGTAAAGACAACGGGGGTGGGGGTGTGTATGTCATAATGGAGGCAACAAATCAACCATAACAACCATCCTCACATCTCTCACTCAGTGCGTAAAGCATACGATGTCCACCAATGTCAATCACTAGACCCATCGAAGTAGTGACAGAGTTTGACTTATACAACCACTGCTACTACCAAGCTTACCACATGGAGTCATGACCAAATCTTTACAATGACCCCACATCATTGGTCTATTAGCTCTTTAGTCGTACCTAGGCTGCTGTGGTCCTGAATCCGTTCACGTACTCCCTACACATAGTGATTCAAAGTTACAGACATCGACAACCCCTTAGCACACGTCCCATAGCAAAGCCCAATCATGAAGCTCACTCATTGGTTCCCAACTGGATCCTGAGTCAAAGCTCCTCATTTGGACTTCCTTTGCATCTCGAGTTTTGGTCGAATTGGAGTTGGTCTTCAAAAGAGTCATCGCGATAGTAGAAACATTTAGTCATTCGGTTCGGTTCGGTGTATGTGGTCCTTCATGCCGCATCGGTTCGGTTCTTGCTCCATCGGTTCGGTTCGGTGCTCCCCTCCTAGCTCGGTTCGGTTCGGTGTACCCTTGCTCCATCGGTTCGGTTCGTGTTCCTGGTCATGGTCCGATCCACTTCCTCATTCTCTTCCGCTCCGATCCCCTTTGGTCTCTCCGATCCGATCCCCCCTTTGGTCTCTCCGATCTGATCCCCCTTTGTTCTCTTCGATCTGATCTCCTGCCCAACTCCAACTCTAAGCAAATGGCCTTCCATCTCGCCAAGCCCCTTATGCTAAGTTACAATCCAAATCAGGTCCCCTTGCCCAGTTCTCCTATCCGATATGAGCCCAATGATCCGATCCGATCCAGTTTGAAACCCTGCATATTTCCTGCAACTTTCCAGCGACTGTTTTACGCCATACGACGGCGTTTCCGACCAATCTAACAGTTCTAATCAATCACAAAACATGTCATATAGTCATAGCAACATGGAGAAGTGACCTCAAACATCAAAACAACAACCATTGCATGTAAAATGGATCAAACATAGCCTAAAACCCCAATTTTCCCCTTAAGCATGTTTAGACAAAACTAATAATATGATTAGCAAAACTTAACCAAATCAAACCAAATATTGAACAGAGGTCTAAAACATTATTTTAGAATTTATAAATATTCTTCCAGAATTTATTTATGCATAAATTTGCTAATTAACACTAATCACCCTAATTAACTGTAATTAGTGAAAAACCATGCTAATCACTCACCTTGGCCACAAATAAAATTTTCAGAACTGAAACCTCACTGATTTGGGCGAATACTGGTGTCTAACAGCAGCTCTAATACTGATTTAGTGAAGATCTTCTTTGATTTGATGTAGATTAAGCCAAAACTTGATTAGAAAGGGATTAGAAGTTGATTTGGGTGTTGGAGGTCATTGCTAGGGTTCCAAGAATGAAAGTGGCAGCTAAAAGAAATGTTTTCTAACCCTAATCAACCCCTATACATCTCTAATCCCGAAATGGGTCATGGGCCCTCTTGCTAAACACCCTAATTAGGCCCGGTTAAGCTGTTTTTCACCTTCTAAACCTTGTTTCAGCCATATCTCCCAAACGGTCAGTCCGTTTGGCTAATGTGACCACTCTACGGAAAGATAAACCATCATCTGGAGCAAATGGAAGTGGTTTCAGGTCAAAATTCCTTTCTAACCAAAAGTTAAGGCCAAAACAGTACCAGCTAAGGGCAAAATGGTCATTTAAAAATCAGCCAAAATCATGAACATGGGAAATGACCCCAATGGTCGTTTCCCAAAGCCACATGGCCATATGACTTCATATAAGAAAGAAATAAATATTCTACGATCCTCCGATGCGTAGAATGCGGGTTGTTACATACCTTTACAAGCCTATTTTTCCTTATGTCAATTCTTATGCTCCTTCTCTTATTTTCCCCTTTTTATTATCTTTTGTGAATACTAAGTTCATTCGTAACTTAGATTGAATCTCGTCGTACGTGCGATTATAACGCGGGAAAATTGGGTATACTTTAATTTAGTAAATTTTGGGCGTAGCAAGTGAATATGGCATAAAACTTGTACTGACAACATTTGGGGAATATTGGCATAAAAAGACATGAACTTTGACACGTATGACAAATATGTAAATTAGCAAAAGTTGAACATGCCTAACCCGAGGTTAGATTGAGTTGTGATGTAAGACTGCCCGGAACCGCCTGGCACATCCAGTGACTGCAACAATATATATCTAATGTGAGAGGTTAGCGCATTAAGCCCAAAAACCGAGGTTAGATTGAGTTGCGGTGTAAGGCTGCCTCGAACCACCCGGCACATCCAGCGATCGCAACAATATAGATCTAATGTGAGAGGTTGGTGCTTTAATGAATGAAATAAAGCCAAGGAACTGACAAGCTAAGAATGGTAGGGTTAAGTTAATTAAGGCAACACTTAACCAATACAACATGTTAGTTAAACAGATGGGTGGGGTTAGGTAAATGTGAGAACACTTAACCCTTATAACATGTTGATTAGGATACCCTAGTCACGGGGACCCATTTCAGCAGTAACCCACATAGATGTATCACGGGACCCTGAACTAGGCAGGGTGGGGCACGATTACCGGGCTGATTATAAGCGGTCAAATTAGCGGCTGGTGGGGCAGCAGTGTAGGTTCCGGCAGAGTATGGACGTGCACGTAATCCGGAGTGGATAAAGCATGCACTGGGCATCAGTAGTATACACTGTGCATCTAGAATTTGTGTTGGGTTGCCACCATAGGAATTGATACACCCTATGGTGTGACCAGCACAGGTATCTACAATCAAGCGGGGCCGAATGGCACAAGTAAGAAATGCATGCGAGTAGAAGCCGATCATAAAAAGGATCGCTTTGTTATGAACACATGATGGTAGTTGAAACATTCGTTAGTAGGTGCAGAGAAAAGGAAATGAGTGCGATAGTATATTAAGTTTATCTTTCCTTATCTTATGTTATCTTATTTCTATGGTATTGTCTTATATTCAGTTTATTCATGTCATGATCCTTTTACATGTTTACATGCTGAATAATCACTGGACTTACCAGACTTATGTCTAACCAGTTTTCTTTCGCCTTATTTTCTTCCATTCCCTCCCCAGGTCCGTAGGGAGGGAATACTTTAGCTTAGTGCAGATCTTTTCCAGCTTGAAGAGAGTAGATGTATTGCTTGGATTCTCTTTTCTTGGGTTATGGCAGTGGTTACACTTTTATTGGGGATTTATGCTGCTTTATTATTGTTTTATGCTTCTTTATGTACTTGGAGTTTTAAATCAAGACAGATGTTTTATTGTAATAATTTAGCAATTGGTTTTTGAGACAATGCTTGTAATGTTTTGACTGGACCACGCTATTTATAAAATGATTTCAGTTTTCCGCTGTTTATATGTCTGTCTTGTAAATTATCTGTGTCTTTTACCTACAATGCTTCACCAAAGTTAACGGATTCCCTTTGTGACTGACCTTAACGGAGGGGGGGGGGGGTGTTTCACTTGGTATCAGAACGATGTTTTACCAGATCAGATAAAAGTTTTTGAAAACTATTTTTCAAAAAGAAATTTAAAGAAGCATTTTCAAGAAAAAGTGTTGTTTTATTTTAAAGGCATAATCCCCAAAGCTATATGCACTATCTTTCTATCCTTTGTTTTGAACCTTTTCTTTTCGTTTCCGCATATCTGGGGATATAAATCTTCTCGAGGGCATACCGATAACTGGCTGGTTCAGAAGGTATCTAGAGGCTAGGGCTAATGGCATAGGCCCAACAGACGTTCCTCCTCCCCCAACTGCAGCCGTTCCTCCTTCTCCTCCGCGTGTGAATGCTTTCTCAAAGATATGTAGAGACTTTGGAGCTATGTGTGGAAAGAACTTCAATGGGACTGAGTCATTTGTGAAAGCAAGAAACTAGCTCAAGCAAACAGAAGATTTGTTTGTTATCTTCGAAGTGGACGATAGGCAGACGATACAATTGGATGTATGGTTACTTAAGGATGAAGCCTCTTACTGGTGGGAAGTTACTAATGCTGAGAGACCAGTTGAAACCTGGAAGGATTTCAGAAGGAGATTTGAAATGAAGTCCCTCTCGCAAGTTGAGCGAAGCCTACAGATGGAGAAGTTCTTAGCACTCAAATAGGGAAGCCTATCGGTTAAGGAATACGTCAACCAATTGAACCAGCTGGCTAGATTCAAACGGGAGTTGGTAAACACTCCACATAAAAAGGCTCTCCGTTTCGTGAAAGGGTTGAATGAGCCACTGCACAGTCTAGCTATGTTCCATATACCTATGGGTGCGACTTTTGAGAGACTGGTGGACATGGCACTGTTACAGGAGTAAGACAAAGATGGCAAGAAAAAGGCAAAGGTGGAAGAACCTCTAGACAAGAAAGTGGAGGGATCGTAGTTAAAGAAGGCGGATTCTAAGAAAGGCGGGAAGAATAACAAATTCCGTGACAAGAGGAAGCGTAAATTTTGTGGCATACCTAGACATCTAATTAAAGACTGCAGGAAGAAGAAGAGGAAGATGGGTGGTTGCTTTCAGTGCAGCGAGACAGGACATATGGCTAAGGATTTCCCAAAAAGGCAAGGGCAAGGGCACCGGACTGGATCTACTTCTGAAGGGAAGATTCACGCTCTCATGGAACATCCGCAAGAAAGAGGTAGAAATATTTCAGTTGAGAGTTTAGTTTATCTTTCTGATCATCCAGTTCGTACATTTTTTTGATTCTGGCGCATCGCACTCTTTTATATCTACTGCTTTAGTTGAATCTCTGCACCTAGATACCAGTATAGTAGAGAATCCCATGATTGTTTCAAATCCAATTGGGGGCTCGGCTTATTTGTCCATGATTTGTTTGGATTTGAAAATTTCTATAATAAGCGCTGGGTTTAGATGTAATGCTTATGTTTTGGGTTTCACGGGCTATGGGTTGATTCTAGGCATGGACCGGTTATCCAGTAATGGTGCCATCCTCCATTGTGAAAAGAGAATGGCTAGACTTATGACTCGCCTTGGTAATACTCTCAAAATCTCTTATAATCCTATGAATTCTCTTGTGCTTAGCTACTTAGAATCTCTTGATGCGTCTGTTGAAAACTTGCAATCTGTTAGAGTAGTCTGTGAATACTCGGATGTCTTTGAAAAGGTGAAGCAATTACCTCCGAAACGAGAGATAGACTTCCACATATACCTTGTTGATAATGCAAAACCTGTTGCTTTACCCATTAGACACATGGCTCCAAGGGAAAGTAAAGAACTCAGCAAGCAAGTTAAAGAGTTTCTTGAAAAGGGGTTAATAAGGCGGAGTATTTCTGAATGGGGTGCTCCAGTGGTGTCTGCAACAAAAGTAGACGGTTCACATCGCCTGTGCGTGGACTATAGGGAGCTAAACAAGCTGACTAAGAAGAATAGGCACCCACTTTCTAGAATAGATGACTTGTTCGACCAGCTCGTAGGTGCCTCGGTTTTCTCCCAACTGGATTTGGCTACCAGATTTCATCAGCTAAGAGTGGTTGAAGATATCATAGATAAGACCGCGTTCAGGACCCCGGATGGTTTCTTTGAATGGCTTGTTATGCCTTTCGGTTTGACAAACGCACCTGCCTATTTCGTAGACTTGATGAGTAGGGTGTTTAGAGAGTTCCTTAATAAATTTGTAGTGGTCTTCGTGGATGACATTTTGATTTTCTCAAAGAGTGAGGAAGAACATGCTTTGCATTTAAGGGAGGTCATGGATATTCTTTGTGCACATCAGCTGAAAGCAAAATTCTCCAAATGCCATTTTTGGAGAGAAGAAGTAAGGTTTCATGGACATGTGGTGTCCAAAGAGGGAATAGCTGTGGATCCCGCAAAAGTAGTTGCGGTGCAAGATTGGAAGATTCCACGGAATGCAACTGAAGTACGGAGCTTTCTTGGTCTAATGGGCTTTTACAGAGTGTTCATTTAGGACTTTGCGAAGATCCCAGCCCCACTTACTAGGTTGACAAAGAAGAACCTAACTTTTGCTTGGGATTTGGATTGCGATGTCACTTTCCAACGATTGAAAACGGCTCTAACAATAGCCCCGGTTCTGAAATTTCCTGACGGGAGTAAGATATTTATAGTGTACACAGACGCATGCAGTACAGGATTGGGCACTGTCTTGATGCAAGAGGGCAGAGTAGTTTGTTATGGAGGAAGCCAGTTGAAGGTACATGAGAAAAACTACCCAACTCATGATTTAGAACTAGCTGCCATTGTTTTCGCTCTTAAGTCATGGCGTCAATACCTGCTAGGACAAAGGTTTGAATTGTTTACTGACCATAAATCGTTAAAGTACCTTTTCTCATAGAAAGATCTTAATTTAAGACAATAAAGGTGGATGGAGTTTCTTGCCTCATACGATTTTGAGATTGCATATACCCCTGGCAAGAGCAATGTGGTAGCAGACGCCTTAAGTAGGAAAAAGCTGACCTTAAGTTTTCTCTTTGTAGAAAGGCAAAGCTTGGAGTACATAGCAAACTTTGACTTTAGACCCTCCTTTGAATTTGTACATGGCTTGTTAGCATCGCTAGAGGTGCGGCCTACTCTTTTGGACTCAATAGGAACCGCGCAACGTGAAGACCCTCAGTTAGTTGATGTGATGGATAAGCTAATTAGAGGTGAGACTTCTAGTCACCTCAATAGATACTCCATCGATGACAATGGTTGGTTAAGATGGGAATGGAAGACTATGCGTCCCATAAGCAAGGGATTTGGTGAAAACAGTTCTCGAAGAAGCACACCATTCTACGTTGACCATACACCCAGGTGGGGACAAGATGCATAAAGACATAAAAATGGTTTTCTTTTGGAATGGAATGAAGAAGGATGTAGCTGAGTTTGTCTCTAAATGCTTGATATGCCAGCAAGTCAATGCAGAGCAGAAGAAGCCTGGTGGTCTTCTTCATCCTCTAAAGGTCCCACAGTGGAGATGGGATAGCATTTTGATGGACTTTATTGATGGGTTGCCTTGGTCAAGAAGGGGCAACACTAGTATTTAGGTAATAGTGGACAGACTCACTAAAAGCGCTCACTTTGTACCTGTTAAAAAGTAGGACTGCCTCATCATTAGCATCCATTTATTTTTAAGCGGTAGTTCGACTGCATGGGATACCCTCTTGCATAGTAAGCGATCGAGATCCTATCTTTACGAGCGAGTTTTGGAAGAGTTTGCAAGAGGCTGTAGGCACACAACTATGCTTAAGCACTGCCTATCACCCTCAAACCGATGGTCAGACGGAAAGGGCGAACAGAGTATTAGAAGATCTTTTGAGATCGTGCATTCTTGATTTTGGGGGAACATGGGAGGATTACCTTCCTTTGGTGGTGTTCACCTACAACAATAGCTACCAAGCCACCATAGGCATGGCACCCTTTGAGGCTTTATATGGAAGACCGTACCGATCACTAACTTATTGGTGGGAGTCTACAGACAAGCTTATACTTGGACCTAACATGATCAGAGAAACTTCAGAGAAGGTGGACTTGAAACAAATATGAATGAAGACCGCACAAGATAGACAGAAGTCCTATGCTGATAAAAGAAGGACTAACCTTGAGTTTGAGGTTGGAGACAGAGTTTTTCTTAAAGTATCTCCTTTAAAGAATGTCGTTCGCTTTGGGTCCATAGGAAAATGGCACCAAGATTTGGAGGGCCATTTCCTATCATTGGGAGGATTGGGAAGATGGCTTATAGAGTAGAGCTGCCCGAAAGATTGGCTGGAGTACGTAATTTCTTTTATGTCTCTCTACTATGAAAGTGCTTACATGAGTCGGCGGAAGTTGTGGAGCCAAGCATACTAGAGGAATTAGAAGTGGAACGAGAAGCGACGGTGAGAAGAGTTCCAACTCGTATCCTGGGTACAGAAGTTAAAAAGCTATGCAATCATGAGGCCAAGCTAGTCAAAGTACAGTAGAGTGACACTGAAGAAGATGCGATGTGGGAGACTGAGGACAAGATACGCGCAACCTACCATTATATTTTTAAGGGTACATTCTTGATCTATTTTTCCATAAGTTTATGCATGCTTGTATCATTTCTTAAGTATATCTCCTCGGTCCTATTCTTAATCCTTGGGTAGAAACTAATGGATGTAAACATGCATTTGAAAACATGTTATGATTGATGGCTGCAAGTGGTTGCAAGTGGTTGCTAGTGGTTTCTCGTGGATGCATATACACACACACTAGGTACTAGATCGGGTCAGTCACTTTCATATTGCATATACATATATGTATTTATAAATGGAGTGAAACTTGATGTGTTATCACATGGACGTTGCATTTGTATGAATGATTGTGCACTCATGTAGAAGTTACAAAATACGAGTAGGAACAATTGCATACATGATGGACTCACAGCACCGACATGATTCGCATCAAGGAGGTCAACCGAATCAGTAGACCTCCTGATTTTGCATTCGATAAGGACATGCACACACACTATGTATATGATCATGAAAACATTAGAAATCTTTTAACGACAATGGATGCCTGTGATTGATTGTTGAGTAGATGGATGTTGGATGATAGGATACATTCTTCATGACTTAGAGATTGCGGGGATGAAACCCTTTAAGGAGGGGAGAATGTAACACCCCGTATTTTCTATGAATATTAAAACTAACAAATCTAAGAACACTTAATTTTTAGAAGAAGAATTGGATGAAACATGTTACGCCATTGCATTCATCTCGGAATTCTGCTTGTGGTAGAGTCTGAGTTTCCGTGAATCAGACTCCATATAAAGAATTTATGGAGGTTAGGGGATTTCTAGTGTAAACAGAAAATAATAATTAAATAATAAATTCAGTTTGAAATTCGAAATTCGGCGAGGACAGCTGGGCGGGAAATTTCCCGCTCAGGGGTGTCGACCGCCCCCATGGAGAGTCAACATAGGTGTCATCCCTCCCTATAGGGGTGTCGACATATGTGTCGACACCCCTATAGGGAGTCAACCCCTTTAAGAACCAATTCCTGTGACGAATTTTTATAGCCCTGAGCTGATGTGGCCTTCTCTGATTGGACGATAACTTATTTATGAGGTATTATGGCTTATGTGTCGTGCTATGGTTGGATGGATGACACATCTCTTTGGTTTGATGGCTCTGATTTCTCCTGGACTAATCTAAAGGCTAGAATTAATCCTAGACTTCTATATAAACACCCCAAACCTTAACCCAAAACCTCGCAATCTCATTCTATGAAGTCGTCATGCTGTCTATCTCTAAGCTAGCCTAGCCTCCATCTTCTTCAAATTAAAAATCAAGTTATAAAGTCCAAATCAAATCCAAACTAGAGAATCAAACATTTACATCAAAGGATATCTTAACAAATTCAGAAATCAGATCCCAAAATACAAGATCCGTCCTTTTACTGTAAGTTCAGTTATTATTTAGATTTAAACACCTAATAGAAATCATGAGTGTAATAATTAGATCTAGAACAATGCCTAATTATGATTCATGCCTAACCTTTTGTCAAATCTGAATTGTCTATGCCTATGAGACTATTGTGATTGATGTAATGACACCTATCATGCCTATGAGACTGTTGTGACTGACATAATGAAACCTATCATGCCTATGAGACTATTGTGATTGACATAATGGTACCTACCATGCCTATGAGACTGTTGTGGTTGATATGACGGAACTTATCATGTTGTACATCCTATGCCTATGAGATTATTGTGATTGATATAATGGGACTTATCATGTTGTACATCAAAATTAGTTATTCTCTTAAGTCCAATCCTATCTAATCTTTATAACTATGGTGTAAATTGCTTAGCTTGCCCACACCTATTATTAATGTACAACATGCCTATTGAAAATGATTCTTCAATTGGGTATACCTTTACATGCCTATTTTTCCTTATGTCAATTCTTATGCTCCTTCTCTTATTTTTCCCTTTTTTATTATCTTTTGTGAATACAAAGTTCATTCGGAACTTACATTGAATCTCATCGTACGTGCGATTATAACTTGGGAAAATTGGGTATAATTTAATTTAGTAAATTTTGGGTGTAGCAATTGAATATGGCATAAAACTTGTACTGACTACATATGGGGAATATTGGCATAAAAAGACATGAACTTTGACACATATGGCAAATATGTAAATTGGCAAAAGATGAACATGCCTAACCCGAGGTTGGATTGAATTGCAGTGTAAAACAAATGTTGATTAGGAAACCCTAGTAACAGGGACCCATTTCAGTAGTATCCCATATAGCTGTATCACGGTACCCTGAACTAGGCAGGGTGGAGCACGATTACTGGGCTGATTATAAGCGGTCAAAATAGCAGCGGGTGGTGCAGCAGTGTAGGTTCCGGCGGAGTATGGGAGTGCACATACTTCAAAGTGGATAAAGAAGACACTGGGCATCAGTAGTATACAATGTGCATCTAGAATTTGTGTCGGGTTGCCACCATAGGAAATGATAGACCCTATGGTGGGACCAACAAAATATCTATAATCAAACGGGGCCGAATGACACAAGTAAGAAATGCATGCGAGTAGAAGCTGATCGGAAAAGGGATCACTTTGTTATGAACACATGATGGTAGTTGAAACATTCGTTAGTAGGTGCAGAGAAAAGGAAATGAGTGCGATAGTATATTCATTTTATCTTGCCTTATTTTATGTTATCTTATTTCTGTAGTATTTTCCTATATTCAGTTTATTCATGTCATGATCCTTTTACCTGTTTACATACTAAATAATCACTGGACTTACCAGACTTATGTCTGACCCATTTTCTTTCGTTCCCCCTTGTTCTGCATGAAGGGAATACTTCAGCTTATTGCATACCTTTTCCATCTTGAAGAGAGTAGATGTATTGCTTGGATTCTCTTTTCTTGGGCTATGGCTGTGGTTACACTTTTATTGGGGATTTATGCTGCTTTATTACTGTTTTATGCCTGTTTATGTACTTGGAGTTTTAAATCGAGACAAATGTTTTATTGTAATAATTTAGAAGTTGGTTTTTGAGACAATGCTTGTAATGTTTTGACTGGACCACTCTATTTATGAAAAGATTTCAGTTTTCCACTGTTTATAAGTCTGTCTTGTAAATTATCTGTGTCTTTTACCTAAAATGCTTTACCAAAGTTAATGCATTCCCTTTGTGAGTGACCTTAACGGAGGTGGGGTGTTTCAAAAGATTAACCCCTAATAATTGAACACCCTAAGTTTAACACGCAGTTGTACCATCCTGTACCTGTCTTTGTTTAGCTTAATGTTTGTACAATTTCAATTCTGAATGGAGAATACAAATTGCATGTCTTGTCTCCCATCCTACTCATCCCAGCCTACCCTATATTTTACATACTTCATGGCTAAGCAATGAACAAGTACGCACCCAAATTCAAAAGGTACCAGCTGCTACCTACGTATGAAAATGCCAACACACTGCAAACCACCCTTGTTTCTTTTTCCAGCTACCCTATCACCAATCAGATACAGAAATGGTGCAACATTATATGAAACTACGTGGCTAAGCACTGTAACACAGTCCTACCTACTATCCTACACCGAGCAGTGAAACGTGCGCAGCGCGTATCGTTTGCTATAGACACATTGTCCTGCATCTCTTCTTCCTTTGGAAATTATAAAGAAATAGAGCTTCCGCCCAGCCATTAAAACAAAACCCTCTAAAACGTATACTGAGCTTCCATGTCGAAATCGAAAACTCTATTCATGTATTAAACCAAAGACTCCACTTTAACGTGTATATAAAAACTCATGTCTTCATTAAACTTATGTTGCCATTGAAGTCCACGTGTAGTTGAAGGGAAGGGATTCATGCACAGTACTCGAGCAATAGTAAACAGATTGTGGGGAGCTCAGGTTGTGGCGATGGCAGGCGCGCACTACTGAAGGTGACGGGTGATCCAAGAGTGGGCTGCGGTAGTGCAGAAAAGGTGGAAGAGAAACTGCAGTTTGGATCAGATAGTTAGTTGCGTGAACCAGGTCGGAGCGGTGACCATAAGATTGGTGATTGAGCGGAGGTAATTTGGATGGTCTGACATAGGAAGGCGTAGGTGGACGGATCGTGAACAGGCTCGTGAGTCGGGAAGAAGAGAAAGGTAGTAGGTAGGAAACTAAAATGTGAAGGAGTTGTGTATTCCATTTCTGGTTCGCGTTTTATACTTCGAGGAAGATTGAAATGCATGAAAAAAAAGACGTGGTGGCAGTTTCATGATGCGGGGGAGATAAATAGTATGGACAATGGAGTTGAAGGGAAAGGTTGTAACGTAGCATGTGGGGAGAAGCAGTTAGAAGCTTACATGGGTTTGGCTTGAGGAGGCTGATGGAACTGCAGGTTTCGAAAAGTATGTATACGAGAAGATGAACAATATAATTAAAATATTCCTAATTACCTTTATTTTTGCCTAAACCTGATTAATGATGCATAATGATATATAATAGGACTAATAATTATATTTAGTATGCTTAACCGTATGTTTAAGGTATCCGAGTACCAACAGATTTTTCCCCCATCCAACCCAAAATTAGTGTAATTAAAAATGTGTTGTACTGCCTTAAACCATTATATTATAACATGTCGACTATTTTTGAACATTCCAACAATTAAAGTGCTTAACCTTATTTACGTGCCTAACATAAATTAATGGCCTGAGTAATATATATATATAACAACGTAATTAGAATTAAGGTAAAATAAATTAATTTGAAACTATAACTTATACATGTAATATAATATGTCTGTATGTCAGTAGATCTGGGCAAAACGGAAGCGCTGGAACTGGATCAGTGAGCACGATATTTTGGAGCTGCTTTAGTCAGAGCTAAACAAAGGTGGAAGCTTGTAAAACAATCTGTTTTGGCAACAAATGAAATTAAAGTGAGTTAATTTAACACCCCGTACTTTCTATTAACGTTATAATAATGAATCCTATAATACTTAATTTAAAATGTGAGAATTAAGGGAAACGGGCTACGTCTCGGAATTCTGGTTGAGATAGAGACTGAGTTTGCGTAAATTGGACTTCGTATGAAGAAGTTATGGCCTCCAAAAGTTTCAGAATTCAAATAAATTCAAACATCTCGAGAAAAAAGATCAAAATTCAAACAGAAGCTAGAAGCGAGCTGGGCGGGAAAATTCCCACCCAGGTAGGTCGACCAGGGGGTCGACCCTAGTGTCGACCGCCCCCCTATAGGCCGACTTGGGGGTCGACCTGACCCCGGCCAGATCTGAAATTTGAACGAATGCTGACACGCTGCTGAGTCACTAGGGTTTCTAGATGGTCCTAATCAGGTCTGAGTGGCTGTGATTAACCCTAGGTTCATCTGACGCCTATAAGCAAACTAAAATTCTATATAAACAACTCAATGCCCAACCTAAATACACACAGAAAAATAAACCTAGAACTGAAATGCCGTCAGTAGATGACTGGGAGTAGCCGTCACCATTCCCAATTCAAAAAATAGTTAAAGAACTTGAATCAAGAATCAAATTAAAACTAGTTTAATTCAACGATCTTCTTCAAACGCGTGCATCTCCAATTTCAGAATTCAGATTTCAGAACGCAAGAATTTCTTTTAGTTTGTAAGTTAGTTGTTACGCAGATTTAAACATTCTTTCGATTTAAATCATGACATGTTGTAATTGGGATATAGTATGATGCCTATGTATAGGATTTGATTCTCGTTTATCTTAAAATATCGTTGTGATTAATCATGTCTATACGCTTGTGGCGATGAACATGTTGTATATTTCGTGTCTATATGCTTATGGCGATGAACATGTTGTATCTTTCATGTCTATATGCTTGGGTGATGTACAACATTGTATGTTATTGGAATCTATTTTGATTGGGAAAAGAACTTATTATGACCACAAAATTGTGAAACATGTCATGTTGTAATTTGGTGGTTATTTTCAAATTTAGGATCTAAAACACATGTTTACATGTTAGATTTACATTTATGAATATTTAGAACTACGTCAAGTTGAATCTAATTATGTTGTAAAGTTGGAATTGCAATCCTCTTATGTTTAACACACATAAGTTGTTATGCTAAGTTGCAATTTAAAAATGGTTAGAGTAACTTTCTTATGTTTTGACATACATAAGTTAGTATGTTAAATTGTAGTTTAAAATCTTGTTTATGTGTTAAACCATCTTGTTAGACCCATATCAAGTTCACATGACTTGGTCACAAGTTCACCTTTACCTGTTTAGTTGAGATAATGATACATCAATGCCAAGTTACATGTGACAAGTTTAATGTATGGTATTTTATGTTTATGTCATGTTCTTTGATTATTACCCCTTTATGTTTATGGGTTTGGGCTAATTTGTTAGCCCAACATTTTATGAAATTCATGCGTACGTTCTATGGGGATAACGATGGGAAAACATGAAAATTGATGGCATAGGGTTGTTCATAAAATGGTATATTTGATATACCATTTATTGTGAGAAATGTTTAGATAATTATGGCATGTGTAAATTAAAATTAATTTACATAAAGAAATTTGACATATATAGAAAAATATAAAAATATTAATTTAGAAAAGACGAATATGCCTAACCCGAGGTTTGACTGAGTTGTGGTGTAAATCTGCCCGGAACCGACCGGCATATCCAGTAACCACAACAAGACCTGTCTAATGTGGGTGGTTAATGCATCAAGCCCAAAAAGAACCCAAGGTTAGACTGAGTTGTGGTCTAAATCTGCCCGGAACCGAACGACACATCCAGTGACCACAACAAGACCTGTCTAATGTGAGTGGTTGGTCCTTTAATAAAAGTTAAGTCAGGATTGGTAGGGTTAAGTAAATTACGAAAACACTTAACCGATTCAACATGTTAACTAAAACGAATGGGCTGGGTTAGGTAAACTTCGACACTTAACCAAATAAACATGTTGATTAGAAAATCCCAGTAACGGGGACCCATTTCAGCAGTAACCCACATAGATGTATCATGGTACCCTGAAACTAAGCAGGGTGTGGCACGATTGTTGGGCTGAATTATAAGTGGTCAAAACATCGGCGGTTGGTGGGATAGTGTAGGTTCCGACGGAGTATGGGCGTGGACGTACTCCGGAGTGGAAAAATCAGGCACTGGGCCTCAGTAGTATACACTATGCATCTTGAATCGTGTCGGATTGCCACCAGAGGGACTGATACACCCCATGGTGGGACCAGCACAGGTTGCTACAGTCAAGCGGGGCCGAATGACACCGGACATGAACGCATGCGAGTAAGAGCCGATCATTAAGGGAATCGTTTATATAAACACGTGGGCTGGTTGAACCAATGGTTAAGTAGGTGCAGAGGCTATAGAATGGGTGCGATCACATGTTCCTCTTATCTTATATTAGGGTATTGTCCTATGTTCTGTTATCACTATCATGATCCCTTTCCTTGTTTAAATACTAGTAACCACTGAACTTACCAGACTTATTGTCTGACCCATTTTCTTTCGTCTTCTTTTCTTCCTTTTCCCCCCAGATCCACATGGAGGAAATACTCTAGCTTAATCAAGACTCCTTACAAGCTTCAAGAAAGTAGATGTATGACTTGGACTCTCTTGCATTGGCTATGGCTTTTATCCTTGGGGATTTATGCATTTTTACTTTTGGTTTATGCTTCTTTACTTAATAAATCAAGACAGAGATTGTGTTGTAATGTTTTGGAAGTTGTTTTGAGACAATTTGATGTAATGCTTTTGTATTAAACTACGTACGCAATAAATGTTTGAATTTCCACTGCTTAAAATTTAACTGTCTTGTAAATTTTTCTGTGCCCTATGCCTATAACCCTCCACCAAAGTTAAGGCATTCCCTTTGTGAGTGACCTTAATGGAGGTGGGATGTCTCACTTGGTATCAGAGCGAGGTTTACCAGATCAGATAAGAGTTTTTGAAAACTATTTTTCAAAAAGAAATATAAAGAAGCATTTTACAAGGAAAATTGTTGTTTTAAAATTTAAAAAGGCATAATCCCCAAAGCCATATGCACTATCTTTCTATCCTTCGTTTTGAATCTTTTCTTTTTCGTTTCAGCATGTTTGGGAATCTTAACCTTCCAGAGGGTGTGCCAATACCTGGCTGGTTCAGAAGGTACTTAGAGGCTAGGGCCAACGACGCATGCCTAGCAGATATTCCTCCTACAGCTACAGCGGTTCCTTCTCCTCCTCCTCCTCGTGCAAAAGCTTTCTCGAAGATTTGTAGAGATTTTAGGGACATGGGTGAAAAGGATTTCAAGGGAACTGAATCATTCGTAGAAGCGAGGAACTGGCTCAAAGAAATTGAGGATCTTCTCGTTATCTTCGAGGTGGATGATAGGCAGAAGGTACAGTTGGTAGTATGGTTGCTCAAAGACGAGGCTTCCTATTGGTGGGAAGTCACTAACGCTGAAAGACCTGTTGACACGTGGATGGATTTCAGAATAAGGTTTGAGACGAAATTCCTCTCACAAGCTGAACGAAGTTTACAGCCAGAAAAGTTCTTATCTCTTAAGCAAGGAAGTATAACGGTCAAGGAGTACGTCAATTCAATCAGTTGGCCCAGTTTGGACTGGACTTAGTGAATACTCCTCATAAGAAGGCTCTCCATTTTGTCAAGGGATTGAATGAGCCACTTCGTAGCTTGGCTATGACCCATATACCTATGGGGGCTACTTACGAGAGGTTAGTAGACATGGCACTCCTACATGAGGAAGACAAGGGCAAAAATGAGGCAAAGGCGGAAGTGCCTCAAGATAAAAAGGGGGAAGGGTCGCAGAACAAGAAGGATGATTCAAAGAAAGGCGGGAAGAACAACAAACCCCATGAAAAGAGAAAGTGTAATTTCTGTGGCATTCCAGGGCATCTGATCAAAAACTGCAAGAAGAAGAAAAGGAAGATGGGTGGCTGTTTCCACTGTGGAGAGACATGACACATGGCTAGGGCATGCCCAAAGAAGCAAGGGCAGGGAGCTGGACCTTTATCTAGAGGACAAGTTCACGCTCTAACGGCACCTCCGTAGGAACGAGGTAGAAATATTTTTGTCGAAAGTTTAGTCTATCTTTTTGATCGTCCAGTTCGTACATTGTTTGACTCTGGTGCATCGCACTCATTCGTGTCTGCTGATTTAGTTGAATCTCTGCACCTAGACACTAGTTTAGTAGAGGATCCCTTGGTTGTTTCAAATCCAATTGGGGGCTCAGCTTATTTGTCAATGGTTTGTTTGGATTTGAAAATATCTATTCTAAGCGTTGAGTTTAGGTGCAATGCCTATGTTTTGGGCTTCACGGGCTATGGATTGATTTTAGGCATGGACTGGTTATCCAGTAATGGTGTCGTCCTCGATTGTGAAAAGAGAGTAGTTAGACTCCTGACTCTCCTTGGTAACACTCTTGAAATTTCTTGCAACCCCCTGAACTCTGTTATGCTAAGCTATCTAGAATCCCTTGATGCGTCTGTTGAGGACTTGCAGACTGTAAAGGTAGTTCATGAATATTCTGATGTGTTTGAAGAGGTAAAGGGTTTACCCCTGAAGCGGGAGATAGACTTCCGCATATACCTCGTTGACAATGCAAAGCCCGTAGCCTTACCCGTTAGGCACATGGCCCCAAGGGAGAGAAAGGAGCTCAGCAAGCAAATCAAAGAGCTACTTGAAAAGGGGTTCATAAGACGGAGTATTTCTGAATGGGGTGCTCCGGTAGTGTTCGCAACCAAAGCTGATGGTTTGCTTCGCTTGTGCGTTGATTATAGGGAGCTAAACAAGCCGACCAAGAAGAATAGATACCCACTCCCAAGAATAGATGATTTGTTCGATCATCTTGTAGATGCATCGGTTTTCTCCCAATTAGATTTAGCTACCGGGTTTCATCAACTAAGAGTGGCTGAAGACAGCATTGATAAGACCGCGTTAAGAACTCCTGATGGTTTCTTCGAGTGGCTTGTCATGCCTTTCGGCTTGGCAAATGCACCAGCTTACTTCGTTGATTTAATGAGCAGGGTGTTCCGAGAGTTCCTCAATAAGTTTGTGGTGGTCTTCATAGACGATATTTTGATCTTCTCAAAGATTGAGGAAGAGCATGCTCAGAATCTAAAAGAAGTCATGGATACTCTCCGTACACATCAGTTAAAGGCAAAATTCTGCAAATGCCATTTCTGGAGAGAAGAAGTTAGGTTCCTTGGACATGTACTTTCCAAAGAGGGGATAGTTGTGGATCCCGCAAAAGTGGTTGCTGTGCAAGATTGGAAGGTTCCTCGAAACGCAACCAAAGTCCGAAGCTTTCTCGGGCTAGTAGGCTTTTATCGAAAGTTCATCAAAGATTGTGCAAAAATATCAACTCTACTAACAAGACTGACAAAGAAGAACCTAGCTTTCAATTGGCATTTGGATTGTGATATTGCTTTCCAACGTTTGAAAAGGGCTCTAACAACAGCCCAGTTCTGACATTGCCAGATGGAAATAAGATGTTTACAGTATACTCAGATGCATGCAGAACGGGACTAGGCGCTGTTCTGATGCAAGAAGGGAAGGTAGTGGCTTATGGTGGAAGGTAGTTAAAAGTACATGAGAAAAACTACCCAACCCACGACCAAGAGTTGGCAGCCATCGTTGTTGCTCTTAAGTCTTGGCACCATTATCTCCTAGGTGAGAAATTTGAACTGTATACTGACCATAAATCATTGAAATACCTATTCTCGCAGAAAGATCTCAATTTGAGGCAGCAAAGATGGATGGTGTTTCTTGCCTCGTACGATTTTGAAATTTCCTACACTCCTGGCAAAGGCAATGCAGTAGCAAATGCCTTGAGTAGAAAGAAACTGACCTTAATCCCTATCTTTGTGGAATTGCAAAGCTCGAAGTTCATAGCAAGCTTTAACTTCAGACCCTCCACTGACTTTGTAACTGGCTTGCTAGCAACATTAGAAGTGCGACCAACTCTATTAGACTCAATCGGATCTGCGCAAAGAGAAGACCCTCAGCTAGCTGAAGTGATGGACAAGTTAATTAGGGGTGAGACTTCCAGTCACCTAAATAGATACTCCTTTGATGCCAAGGGCTGGTTGGGACGAGATGGAAGACTATGTGTCCCACAAGTAAGGGATTTGGTAAAGGCGGCTCTAAAAGAGGCACATTGTTCCAAGCTGACCATACACCCATGCGGAGACAAAATGTATAAATACATCAAAAGAGTTTTCTTTTGGAATGGCATGAAGAAAGACGTAGCTGAATTTGTTTCTAAGAGTTTAATATGCCAACAAGTCAGGGCGGAGCATAAGAAGCTTGGTGGTCTGCTCCATCCTCTAGAGGTCCCACAGTGGAAATGGGATAGCATCTCGATGGACTATATAGATGGGTTGCCTAGGTCAAGAAGGGGCAATACCAGCATTTGGGTAATAGTGGACAGGCTCACAAAAAGCGCCCACTTTGTACCCGTCAAAAGTAGAAGGACTGCCTCATCTCTAGCATCCATGTGTCTTAAGGAGATAATTCGACTCCATGGGATACCCTCCAGCATAGTGAATGATCGAGACCCTATCTTCACGAGCGAGTTTTGGAAGAGATTACAAGAGGCTGTAGGCACACAGTTATGCTTAAGCACATCCTATCACCCTCAAACCGATGGCCAAACGGAAAGAGTCAACAGAGTATTAGAAGACCTCTTTAGGTTATGCATTATTGACTTCGGAGGTACATGGGAGGATCATCTACCTATGGTGGAATTTGCTTACAACAATAGCTACCAAGCCACCATAGGCATGGCACCTTTCGAAGCTTTATGTGGAAGACAATGCAGGTCACCAACTTGCTGGTGGGAGTCAACAGACGAGCTCATACCTGGACCAGACATGATTAGGGAGACTTAAGAGAAAGTAGACTTGATACGAAGAAGGATGAAGACTGCCCAAGATAGACAGAAGTCCTACGCAGAAAAAAGAAGAACTGACCTTGATTTCGAGGTTGGAGACAAGGTGTTCCTTAAAGTATCTCCTTTGAGGAACGTCGTTCGCTTTGGATCCGCAGGAAAGTTAGCACCAAGATTTGTAGGGCCGTTCCATATCATCGGGAAAATTGGGAAGATGGCTTATACGGTACATCTGCCCGAAAGATTGGCCGGGGTTTATAATGTCTTTCATGTCTCTCACCTGCGGAAGTGCTTACACGAGTCTGTGGAAGTGGTAGAACCAAGTATGCTAGAGGAAGTTAAAGTTGAACGAGAAGCAACGGTGAGGAGAGTTCCAACCCGTATCTTGGGAACAGAGGTCAAAAAGCTACGCAACCGTGAAGTTAAGCTCGTCAAAGTTCAATGGAGCGACACCGAGGAAGACGCGACTTGGGAAACTAAGGACAATATACGCATAACCTACCCTTTTCTTTTTGAGGGTACGTCTTTAATCTCTTTTTCCTCAAGTTTATACTCGTATATATCCTTTTAAGTATATCTCCTCCATCCTATCCTTTATTCTTAGGTAGGAATTTATTTGGATGTGAACATGTAATTCAAACATGTTATGATTGATGGTTGCAAGTGGTTGCAAGTGTTTGCTAGTGGATGCATATACACACACATTAGGTATTAGATCGGCTCAGTCACTTCCATATTGCATATGCATATATGTATTGGTTTATGGATTAAAACTTGATGTGTTATCATATGGACGTTGCATTTGTATGAATGGTTGTGTACTCATGTAAGAAATTTTGAGTAGGAAAAAATTGCAGTCATAATGGACTCATGGCACTGACATAATTTGCATTAAGGAGGTCAACTAAATCAGTAGACCGCCTGATTTCTGCACTAGATAAGGACATATATACACACAATGCATATGATCATGAAGCATTAGAAATCTTTTAACGATAATGGATGCCTTTTTTTGATGGTTGAGTAGATGGGTGTTTGGATGGTAGGATATAAGTTCTTCTCGACTTGAAGATTTTTGGGACGAAATCCTAAAAGGAGGGGAGAATGTAACACCCCGTACTTTCTGTCAATGTTATAATAATGAATCCTATAATACTTAATTTAAAATGTGAGAATTAAGGGAAATGGGTTATGCCATTGTGATCGTCTCCGAATTCTAGTTGAGATAGAGTCTGAGTTTGCGTAAATTGGACTTCGTATGAAGAAGTTATGGCCTCTAAAAGTTTCAGAATTCAAATAAATTCAAACAGCTCGAGAAAACAAGTTCAAAATTCAAATAGAATCCAGAAGCGAGCTGGGCGGGAAAATTCCCACCTAGGCAGGTCGACCAGGGGGTCGACCCTAGTGTCGACCTCCCCCTAGACCTCGACCTTAGGGTCGACCTGGGGGTCGAACTGGCCCTCGGCCAGATCTGAAATTTGAACGATTGTTGTCTTGCTGCTGAGTCACTAGGGTTTCTAGATGGTCCTGATCAGGTCTAAGTGGCTGTGATTAGCCCTAGGTTCATCTGACGGCTATAATCAAACTGAAATTCTATATAAACAACTCAATGCCGAACCTAAAAACACACAGAAAATAAACCTAGAACTGAAATGCCGTCAGTATAAAACTTGGAGTAGCCGTCACCATTCCTAATTCAAAGACGAGTTAAAGAACTTGAATCAAGAATCAAATTAAAACTAGTTTAATCTCCAATTTCAGAATTCAGATTTCAGAACGTAAGAATTTCTTTTAGTTTGTAAGTTAGTTGTTACGCAGATTTAAACATTCTTTCGACGCAGATTTCAGAACGTAAGAACGCACGTTTGCTGGGCTGAATTATAAGTGGTCAAAACATCGGCGGTTGGTGGGCTAGTGTAGGTTCCGACGGAGTATGGGCGTGGACGTACTCCGGAGTGGAAAAATCAGGCACTGGGCCTCAGTAGTATACACTATGCATCTTGAATCATGTCGGATTGCCACCAGAGGGACTGATACACCCCATGGTAGGACCAGCACAGGTTGCTACAGTCAAGCGGGGCCGAATGACACCGGACATGAACGCATGCGAGTAAGACCCGATCATTAAGGGAATCGTTTGTATAAACACGTGGGCTGGTTGAACCAATTGTTAAGTAGGTGCAGAGGCTATAGAATGGGTGCGATCACATGTTCCTCTTATCTTACATTAGGGTATTGTCCTATGTTCTGTTATCACTATCATGATCCCTTTCCTTGTTTAAATACTAGTAACCATTGAACTTACCAGACTTATTGTCTAACTCATTTTCTTTCGTCTTCTTTTCTTCCTTTTCCCCCCCAGATCCACATGGAGGAAATACTCTAGCTTAATCAAGACTCCTTACAAGCTTCAAGAAAGTAGATGTATGACTTGGACTCTCTTGCATTGGCTATGGCTTTTATCCTTGGGGATTTATGCATTTTTACTTTTGGTTTATGCTTCTTTACTTAAAAAATCAAGACAGAGATTGTGTTGTAATGTTTTGGAAGTTGTTTTGAGACAATTTGATGTAATGCTTTTGTATTAAACTACATATGCAATAAATGTTTGAATTTCCGCTGCTTAAATTTATCTGTCTTGTAAATTTTTCTGTGTCCTATACCCATAACCCTCCACCAAAGTTAAGGCATTCCCTTTGTGAGTGACCTTAATGGAGGTGGTGTGTCTCAGTTAAACTCACTCATTTCTTCCCACTTATATTTTATATAAGTCGGGTTTTTTTTTATGTTATGGTTGCTAATGATTGCCTGTTTGTTTGTTTGTTAAATATATATGCCCATATTGATAACACCGATGAAATTAAACGTTGTTTAATTTCAGTGAAACGCCAAATCTTTATTTTAACAATTGGAGCCAATTGAGATAACTTATCTTCTTGGTCACATTATAAATAAACATGTTTAATTTAATGAATTGTTTGTATTGGCATGATGGATTGCTAAATGAAATGGTCGTTATTAATTTATTGTTGTTAATTGTTTATAGAAATCAGTATTTACATTAAAATAAAATAAATTAAATGATCTTATTTGAGATAACCTATCTGGATACAGGGAAGAACAAGTTGGAGGGATCAAACCAGATTCCTTAAATTTATTGTTTATTTTCATATTATCATTATATAAACAGTTCTTATTGAATGACTAATTTAATTGGTGACCATTAACCTGAAATTCAACATTTGTTTTGTTTTAACCAATGGGTAATATTGGTTGATTAATTAGCAGTATATGGCCTATGAATCAATCATTTTCTAGATTTTGATTATCGTAAAGTGAATCGATGGAAACGAAGCTATAAAATTTATTTTATAACTGAAGAGAGAGATTTTGAATTATATTATTTTGTATAAAAGTTATTAAAAGGAAATAAATATCTATTATTTATTAATTAAGTTTAAATTTAATTATTAATTGATTTTATAAAGTAAATTCTCATGCTAAGGAGATTTATAAGCAAATGAGCCGAAATTAAACTAACGGTTAAAATTTGGATAATTGTTTTAAGAAACAATTTAATGGAATTATTTAAATTAATTATATTATTAATTAGTTTAAAGTGAGAACTAATTGTAATCCATTTATGAGACAACTATGCTCTGAGTTGATTGAGTCAACAATTTTTAAATGCAAAAGTTTATTAAATTAGCTGTTTGAATTATTATAAATAAAAAGAGTTTAACGAATAATTGTTTTAATTTTAATAAGATTTTAAAAATGAAATTATTTATTTATTTTTGTAAATAAAATAGTTAACTACTGCTACTATAGTTAATCATTGAAGTAAATTAATATTTTAATTAATATTGATTTAGGAGATTACTTTTTAATTGAAATTCATTTAAGATGTAATCGAAGTTGAAATGAAATCGAATCGAATTGCGAAAGGAGTTTATGAACGGGTTTTATATTAAAACTGAGTTTTTATAACAAAGTTACAAAAGTGATTTTTAAGCAAATAAGATAGCTTAAATTAAATATTTATTAAGTATTTGAAATTAGAAAAAGAAATTTTATAAGTGGGGAAAAGGTATGAAATGGTTTAGTGAGATTTATTTCAAGAATTGAAATGTGCTATTCCGTATTTCAGAATGTTAGTCGAAAGCGAAAGTATAAGCTAAATAAAAGGTTTTGGAAATGGCAACAAATATAAGTTGTCGTAAATGATTTACAATGATTTTGTAAATGGATGATTTACAGTTTAGAAATGTAATCGAAATATTAGTCGTCAATAATAATTTACAAATGGGATTTATAAATGAAGTAAGAGTTTTGGAAAATAAATTTGTAACAATTTTTACAAATAATAAATTGAGATATTTTGTTTATAAACTGAAGATCATTAAAAAGATCAGTATGGGATTTTAGACAACGCATAAGTTGTCAGAATGATTTTAAAAAGTTATAATAAATGAAAATAAAAAGTTTTGAAGTGAAATTCGTAATGTTTGTTACAGATGGTAAGTTGAATTGTTTTGATAAAAATAAATACAAGGATTCGTAAAAGATGTCCATATACGAGTGTAAAAGATAAATGTACGATTTATAAAGATATGTATATAAAATTTGTAAAGATATTTATATTAGATTTGTTAAAGACAGTTATATATGATTTAAAACAAATACAATATCTCAAACAAATTTTGAAGAATTTTTTTTCAGGGATTCTATTTTTAATGGAATCGAAACCCAGGTATAATGTTATAAAGGATCGCTAAAGGTTAATAGAGAATTATTATAATAATAGTTCACTAAATAATTTATTAAGTGAACAGTGTTGAGATTTAAATAAGGTTTCAAAAGGAAATCGTGCGGTTAATAAACTTCTATTTATTCTAAAGATATGAATGTTGTTGGTCAAGGTTTGAGAGGTAAATAAAATACCCCAACTTGAATGATTTCATGATCACCCAGGAATGGTATTAGTTTACAAACAAGAGATAATTGAGGGAAACTTAATTTATGATTTCCGTAAATAATATTAAAAGCTGTATTCGAAAAGTTTATAAGTAAATGAAATGATTTTAAGAATATTCTTATTTATAATAAGAGGTAAAAGATAAACTCCAAATATTGGAAGACTTTAAGAATATAATTAACATATGTTAATTTAAAAAGGCCAAGTAATGCCAAGTACTGAATTAGTGAACCCATTTTATTCTCATGACTACTTATTTAATAGTTAAATAACCGACTATCAAATTTGGCCAATACGATTATTGGTACGAAAGACTAGGATTGAATTTATAATTGAAAACCATTCTTAACCAGCATATACATGAAGATACATATTGAAGATGGAGCAATTGAAGACCATTGATCCTATGAGCAGAAGAACTACTAGTTGAATTTCTCCGGTTTAGCGGCCAGAAATATTTCGACAATGATTATGTCGTGATTGGAATCTACGGATTGCAAGGACTACTCGCTGATCTTTAGGGTGATACCTAGGATGTGGTAGGATCATGCCTTCGGTTCATCCTCTTCCTTGATGATTTGTATGGACAAATGTCGAATGGAGTACTTCCTAAAAACCACGTACGTTGATTTTTACAAATATATCGAGTTGGTAGCAATGAAGCCGCACACTTCTTTTATACCCAAAGTATATTTGTGGACGTCACTTAGTGATTCGACAGATCTAACGATGTGACATTCAAAGTGAATGGTGGCCAGATGTTCTAAAAAGTAAATATGACCTCAAACCTTATCAACCAAGAAATGGCACAAAATCGGGTAGGTCGCATGGCTATGTGGGTCGCACCCATCAAAAAGGTATATCATTACCTGATCTTGAGAAATCAAATGCGTTCGGTTATCACTTTTTATTTTGTATGTATGCTATCGATTCGGTTGGCTGGCCCCCAACTATGGTAATATATTCAGTATTCTCAAGCGAAGTGAGGTAACAGTCATATTTAGCCTGGGTTGCAAGACGTTCTTGTTGAATCCCAATGTATTCATCTCCAGAGGTCCATTTTCGGGAAGGTGGTACCATACCTTGCCAGGAAATCCATTTTCCAATAAATTCCTGTGGTTTGGATTGTATGCTATGTATGTAGACTGTGAGATGCAAGCGTTCTACTAGATTGATATTTATTTGTATTTAGACACTATTATAATATTAGAAAATTTATTGATTTCCAAAAACATTTTGGGTTATCGTAAGGTAAAAACCGTCCGTATTTATGTGTGGATTTAGTCTTACAATTATCCTTTTCTTTCAAAAGGCTTTTGATTTTAAAATAAAGTTGGATGATGCTTGTTAAACTTAATGTGTTTATCTCACTCAGGTTCACCAGACCGATCTGACATTTGTAATGCTCGGGTTAGACCGATTTGTATAGGTTCAAGCTATCGGATGCTGCAAAGTCCAGAGACGAGTGGGAGAAGTCCAGACGTATGATATCTATATTTATTCCACTGTGTGTTGCATATGAGGAAAAATAGTACAACTGTCTAGATGTGTTGATGTACTCTGATGATTGTGGTAGGACGTATTTAAAGCTCTATATAAAGATTTATTTCTATATTATATTTTGTTCCGCTGCAATGTGAGACTATGATTTTGATGTGGTTCTTCTTCTTCTTCTTCTTCTTCTTCTATTCTAATATTTTTTTCTTTCTTATCTTACCCTCTAATACCTTTCTAGTAACTTGCTATGTTTTCGATAATTGAGTTTCGACAAGTAATACGGGATTTATGTATTATTGTCCGAATTCGGGCATCGAATTCTTGCAGGCCGTTACAGTGGTATAAAAGCATAATGTTTAGCAATAACCTTTTCTCAGTGGCATAGCTCAGTAAAGATAGGGTTAGTGATACCCTAGATTGAGTTGATTGTATATATGAGAGAGCGTATTTGTAGATTTTATATACAATTATTTTGTATTGTGTCGTTTGATCGGTTCAAGTTTTAAGAAGCATTAAACTGTCAATGGATACAATATTGTTTGTAAAGAGGGTAAATGAAATAATTTTACCCAAATTATATTTTTGAAGAGAAAAGAAATAATTTTATCAAATTATTGAGACATTGTGTGTTGATTGATTTAAATGGAATTCAAATCAGATTAAAAATTTGAATTGGAACTTAACCTGGTTAAGTGAAATTAAATTAAGAAATGAGTTTGAAATTAAATTAAATAGATTTGGAATTTGAAAATTTAATAAATAATAATTAAATAGAAATCAATTGGGTATTAACCAATTGATATTCAAATATGTTAAACCAAAATAAATATTAATATTGAATGCAAATTCAATTGATTTGGTTACGTATTGGGCGTTGACTGTGAATTGTTTGTTATTGGATGGTAGATTGTTTAGGTAGAAATAATTAATAGTGTAATAAAGTTGAATGAACTATAAAAAAGAGAAAATGAATTCTAGTATAATAACTTGGAATGGAATCACTTATGAATTGAAATCAATAATTTTAACCTGTATTTGCAAATAAATTGATGCATTTAGTTTGCTTTTGGAATTCGTGTTGTTATACTTATTGATTAGTGAAATATCATTTAAAAAGTTCGTGTATTTGTTACTTATATGTTAAAATTAGTTAAGAACATGTATCGGATAGTTTAAGGATTGATTTTGATTTCGAAAATTGCACGTAAATTAAGAAAATACGCTCAATAACGCTCGTGAAAGGTACGCCTATGTGAAAATATAAATTTGGATTTTGGGTTTTTGTTGTCCGACCGTGTGGGTCGATGTATACATATTGTTCCTGTAATAACGCAGATGTCACTCCGTACATGGGGGACTCTGCCGAATTTTTCCAGGAATTTAAAGAGTTAGAAAATTTTTGATACTTTTGAAATTTTTAATTAACAATATATGAGTTGGATTTTATTTATAATCAATTGGATTCTAAATTATAATGGGTATGTCGCATTTTTCCTACCTTAGTAATTTCGAGGACGAAATGCTTTTAAGGGTGGAAGAATGTAATGTCTCGGATTTTTGGTAGTAAAATATTTAATTTAATTTGTTATTTTAAATATTATATTTGAAATATTAATGGATTTAATATTGAATTCGTTTATTTAAAACAATATTTGAATGTTAGGTTTATATATTAATTTAAAACAAGCTCTAAATGCCACAGTAGTTCGTAATATTGAGTTTTGAACTTAAACTGAATATACAGGATCCGATATAAGTCAGATTTCTATGAAACAAGTAATGTTGGAATCTTGTTGATTATAGTTTCATATGGTAGAGAAAATTCCACATTTCGTGTTATAGATTGTTAGTTATGTTCAAATCAAATTTTTAAATAGTCGTTATGGAATTCGTTAATAAACGATAACGTTTATTTAATAATTTAAAAGGATTTATATATATATTTGGATACCGTTTAGCTTGAAAATGATAATATTAAGTTGTATAACTTATAATTTCTTTTGGGTATTTACAAAATAATAATTTATTATTATTTTTATTTGAATTATTTTGGATTTTAAATAATATTTTAAGTGATATTATTATAAGCCTTAAAAATTGGCCATTTTGCAAAAAGAGTCTGTTTTCAACGAAATTAGTTCCATTGGGACCGGAACGTTGAGACATAGTGATGTGTCCATTTTTATTGTGTTTGAATCCCCATATGGCGATACGAATATATCGGTCAACGGTAAGCAACGGTTATTAGCGATAAAATTTAATACCGTAATAAAATATAATATAAAAGCTTAACCCCTAAGTAATCGAACACCCTAAGTTTAACACGCAGCTGTACCATCCTGTACCTGTCTTTATTTTACTTCATGTTTGTACAATTTCTGTACAATTTCAATTCTGAAAGGGGAACAAAAGCTGCACGTCTTTTCTCCCATCCTACTCATCGCAACCCACCCTATATTTCACGTACTTCATGACAAAGTAATGAACAAGTACGCACCGAAATTCAAAAGGTACCAGCTGCTACCTACGTACGAAAATATCAACACACTGCAAACCACCTTTGTTTCTTTTTCCATCTACCCTGTCACCAATCAGATATGGAAATGGTTCAGCTTTTATATGAAACTACGTGGCTAACAACTGTAACATAGTCCTACCTACTATCCTACACCGAACAGTGAAATGTGCGCAATAAGTACCTTTTTCTATAAATGCATGGTCCAGCATCTCTTCTTCCTTTGGAAATTATAACGCAACAGAGCTTCCTCCCCGCCATTAAAAAAAACCTTCTGAAACGTATACTTAGCTTCCATGTCAAAAACAAAAACTCCATTCACGTACTAAACCAAAGACCACTTCAACGTGTAAATAAAAACTCATATCTTCATTAAACTTGTGTTTCCATTGAAGTCCACATGCAGTCGAAGCGGGAGGACTTCATGCACAGTAATCAAGCAACAACAAACGGGTTAAGGGGCACGCAGCCTGTGGCGATGACAAGCACGCACTACTGAAGTTGACGGGTGATACGAGAGTGGGTCGCGGTAGAGAAGGAAATGGTGGAAGAGAAACTGCAATTCGGACCTGGGAGTTAGTTGCGTGAACTGGGTCGAAGTGGTAACCAGAAGATTGGTGACTGAACGGAGGCAAGAACTTGGATGGTCTGGCATGGGAAGGCATAGGTGGTTGGATCATGAAAAAGCTCGTGAGTCGGGAAAAAGAGAAAAGTAGCAGGTAGGAAACTAAAACATGAAGGAAATGTGTATTCCATTTCTGGTTCGTGTTTTATACCTTGGGGAAGATTGAAATGCATGGAAAAAAAGACATGGTGCCAGTTTCGTAACGCAAGGGAGATAAACAGTATGGACAAAGGAGTTGAAGGGAAAGGTTGTAACGCAACATGTGGGGAGAAGCAATAAGAAGCTTACGTGGGTTTGGCTTGAGCAGGCTAATGGAACTCGCAGCTTTCGAAAATTATGTATACGAGAAGATGAATAGTATAATTAAAATATTCTTAATTACCTTTATTTTTGCCTAAACCTGATTAGTGATGCCTAATGATATATTATAGGACTAATAATTTTATTTAATATGCTTAACCGTATGATTAAGGTGACCAAATACCAATAGTTTTGTCCCCCATCCATCCCAAAATTAGTGTAATTAAAAATGTGTTAAACTACCTTAAACCGTCATATTATAACAAGCCGACTATTTGAACGTGCCAAAATTAAAGTGCTTAACCTTATTTACGTGCCTAATATAAATTAATGGCCTGAGTAATATATATAACAACGTAATTAGAATTAAGTTAAAATAAATTAGTACATTATATATAATATAATGTGTCTGTATGTCAACAGATCTAGGCAGAACGAAAGCGTTTGAACCGGATCAATGAGCACGATATTTTGGAGCTACTTTAGTCGGAGATGAACGGAGGTGGAAGCTTGTAAGACAAACCATTTTGGCGACGAATGAAATCAAAGTGAGTTAAACTCACTCAGTTCTTCCCGTTTATATTTTATACCAGTCGGGTTTTCATTTTGTGTTATAGTTGCTAATGATTGCCTGTTTGTTTGTTTATTAAATAAATAAATAAATATATATGCCTATATTGATTACACCGATGAAGTTAAACTTTGTTTAATTTTAGTGAAACCCCAAATCGTTATTTTAACGATTGGAACCAACTAGGTAACTTACCTTGTTGGTCACGTTTATAAATAAATGTGCTTAAATTAATGAATTGTTTGAATTGGCGTGATGGATTGCTAAATAAAATGGATGTTATTAATTAACTATTATTAATTATTTATAGAAATCATCATTTAAATTAAATTAAACGATCTTATTTGAGATAACCTATATGGATATAGGGAAGAACATGTTGTAGGGATCCAACCGAATTTCTCAAATTTACTGTTTATTTTCATATTATAATTATATGAACAATTCTAAATGAATGATTGATTTGATTGTTGACCATTGACCTGAAATTCAACATTTTTTTTGTTTAAAACAATGGGTAATATTGGTTGAGTAATTAGCAGTACATGACCTATAAATCAATCATTTTCTAGATTTTGATTACCGCCAAGTGAATTGACGGAAATGAAGTTATAAAATTTATTTTATAACTGAAGAGAGATTTTGAATTATATTATTTTGAATAAATATTATTAAAAGGAAATAAGTATCTATTATTTATAAATTAATTTTATGTTTAATTATTAATTGGTTTTATAAAGTAAATTCTCATATTAAGGAGATTTATAAGCAAATGAGTTGAAATTAACCTAACGGTTAAGATTTGGATAATTGTTTTAAGAAACAATTTAATGGAATTATTTAAATTAATTATATTATTAATTAATTGTGACGACCGCCCATAACTCCCGCACTATACAAGAGAAATAATGCGTTGAAAGATGTGCGAGGCTGTCATGGACGATCATCAGAGTAGGTAATCACAAGCGGAACTTATCGTAAAACTCACAGCGCAAGGATAAAATATAATAGGACATATACAACAGGTAGTAATAGTGAAGCAGAAATACTGGACTTCCACAACTAGAAAGTAAGATACACATACTTGGAAATATACAAAGTTGCCTCACTACATCACTCAGAAAAGCATATAGCGGAAATCCAATTATTAGCTAGTAGTAAAACTGGTACGTGAGCCTCCTGCTCGCCATCGATCAGCATCATCGTCCTCACTAAAGCATTACATGTCACCTGTTACTTAGTCTGCCCATCCACAATCGGATGAACAACCCAAGGTAATAAGAGGATACATAAAACCTTGAGTTAGACAACAGTCTTAGTGAGCAATAAAACAACTAACAAACTTCAACAATAAAGTGTATAAGAGGGGATAGATAAACATACTAATATACCCATGACACCAGAGAAGAACTCATCCTTTTCTTCCCCACATCGGACAGTGATAGCCTTTACAATCCATTCAACCAAGGGAATAACAATTCATACATGGAAACTAGAACAACCATTCAATCGTGGAAAATACACATAACATCCAGATTATATATGTCTCACACAGACAACCCTAATCGAGTTTAATATCCCCCAAGTACTCTTCCCAAAGGCCTAAACCAATATCAGTTGAGCAATCAAAGAACATCTCTCTCGACTTTGGATAATCTATGTGAGATAGTACAAACAGAACAACCAATCATCCATGGCTGACTCTGGCTATCACCGCCAATCCTGCTTTGAAACCATCGTTAATCGTATGACGGCCAACCTTGCCAAATGTCAAGGGCTAATGGTAACCCCAGTTCTAGCATAAACTCCATATGTCCAACCTTGACAACTGAGAGGACCCGAATTTCCCCGGTAAGGAAAGCACGGATTGCTTCGGGAACAAGCCACATCAGAATGCAAACAGAAGAACATTTCCTTGTATATTACAACAATTTCATCAGATTACAAGAATATACAGAGTATGAATAAATATTACACAGAAAATATCAGAGATTTAAATAACATTTAAATACATCGCAGCGGAAAATAATACAAAACACAACTAGAAGTAATACACGATACAGAGCTTTCTGAGTATCGTTCCATCTATAAATCAGGATCCTGTGAATATAAATCTGCAAAACCAAAACTACTACCTGCCCGTACGGAAAAATTGGGGCACCCAGAGTTTAGGTTAAAACAATAAACTCCAGGTCAGTCATGTGACTAGTGTGAGAACTAAAAGAGTTATTAATCTTTATTTTTAAAGTTAGGTAAATCAAGGGACCACGCCGTATAACACGAAACGGGTTTCCTTCCAAGAATACCAGTGCATAAAACAACAGCGCAATGCTAAATAAAGAACAATGAAGCTATTATAAGACCCAGGTCCCATCACACAATGCAACGCAAGCCGGAGGATAAGGTTTTTACCTTATAATAGCCAAGAATGCTTGATACGTTTAAAACAAATCATTTGATACTACAATAAGTGCATAGTGTATAAAACAATTTCAATCATAAGTATCAATCATAGACAGCATGAGTGCCCCATCCCACTATGTCGCCATACTAGGCTCTACAATCAAAACCGCAAAGTCACGTATTTGGAGATTGGATTTCCATCTATGAACCGAGGTAAAAGATAGTCCTCTACATATTCGAGACGCTCAAGCCCGCCCCTCAGGTCAGAGCTCGAGTGACCTTTGGATCGTCAGGGCCTGTCCACCGATGTGGATTAAAATGCCTGAACACTGCGTTTCCCCACCCTTTGGGGCGTTAAATGAGCCAACGAATGACTCCATCGGACCCGGATCGTCTGATCAAACCGAGGCGCCTCGCAACAGCAACAACCACATAGGTGAAAATAATATAAATATCAGCCAGTTTAAGCACTGACACCACCTTTAGATACAAAGAAATGCATGCCCTCCCTGAGGTCCTTTCCCGTTTTTGGTTCACAACCGGAGTGTGAGGCTCGCGAATCGATGCTACACAAAGCTATGCCACACAGGCCGTGCTTTAATCATAAACCACAAGACTATGCTTTTCAACAGAAGCCTTGATCATATTGCCACTTAGGCATGCCACACAGGCAATTCACTCCATGCGATTGATATCCATCAATATATAACCCCTGAGCTCGTACGTCTCAGAGAAGGGCATTAAGCAAGAGAATAAATTCTCCGCCGCCAAAACAGATATATATTTAATAGAAATCAGTTACACAGAATAAAATCCAATGTCAGACACACAGTCCATTTACAAGTCCGTTCTGGGTTTGAACAAAACCGGAGGCACCTGTACCTCGCATATCCATCGATCTCCAAGTACGTTTTGACGATCACCAACTGATTCCCTCCTCTTGGGTGTACTGCCCAATCAAGATCATCAGTAATCAACCAAATGACATGAAGACCTCGGGTCTTCAACCACCGTCTTCCTCTTTGACACCACGTCGAATCAGTTATTCATAATGGGATGAACCCGGTCTTTCTGAATAACTCGCATATATAATAAATAAGTGTTACACAAACACAACATATGCCTCATTCCAATTCACAATATCCTTTTATTCAAATATTCTTATACTTTAGGAAAGGTTCCCATCAATTTTATCAAAGATAAATTCTTTAAATTTATTCTTTAATCTTCTTTTGAATATCAATTCAAACTAGTCGGGATTAGCGAACCACACCGAAGTAATCATTTATTTTATTTCCCAATCCCAACCTATTCATCCCATGAAGTAAAACGGGTAATACTTCATATCTAACACCACGGTGTTATCGGTAAATTCAATTACCATTTCACATTCAAATCTAATTAAAGATTTAACTATCGCCTAGAGCAAAACTGGTGATACTCCATTCTCGACCATTTCAATCTAATTAAAGATTCATTAAAACCCCATTTAGTTTTAATCTTTACATAAATCAATATCCTGTCTTTAACTGGGTTAAAGAACCAATGTCATTTAAACACGGTTCACGATAAAACCAAAACCACATTCCATTAATTATCGGGTTAAAGAACTAGTGTTATTTAAAACACCGTTCACGATAAACCCAAAAATCAATCCCAATTCAATTTTAATTAAATATTATTTAATTGGCACACTACATTAAATCTAAATAAAAAGATTTAATCTTTTTCTCAACTGGGTTTAAGAACAATGTTAATGAAGACACCATTCACGACAAACCCAAATCACATTTGATATTAAATACAAGGCTCTGAATAGAAAATATATCGGCTTACATTCAATATCAAATTCTTCGACCAACAAATATCGTATTGGAAATAACGATATAAATATATCTTTCAAATTTCCACAACCATATCTGTATAATCACGAAATCCAACATTGAAATATTCCAAAGACAATTTCGATTCACATCCCTTCCAATTCAATTATTTGGAATTCTGGTTATTTTCAAAACCATTTCAAATCCACTTTATTTATTTTAAAAATAAATAGATTTATAATTCTAGTTCAAAACTAGTTCATTTCGATAAAATTCTTTTATTATTATTTCAAATATTTTTCATCACAATTCTTCACAAATCATTTCTTATGATTTTACACAAATTATTACTATTTTTAATTATTTTATCAAGGCCCGTACAGTCGATTTCCATCAACGGCCATCGAACTGCACTTACGGCGATCTTTTCCAAATTTGATTTGGACATAATTCCAAATCCAACCATTAGATTTCACATCTCTAATATTCATTAGAAATACCTTTTTGATACGAACCCAACGGTTCCGGTTTTAGGAGAATCTGACGGTCGGATCTCCCGTTATATCCATTCGAAGTCAATGGTCGAAATTCACGAACTGCCACGGCGCGGCGCATTCTACTCAGGCCATTAAATATATATATATATATTTATAATATATATATTATATATATTTCGTCGATTTCCTTTTAAAACGTATTATACAAATCGTTTTAAATTCGTTTTCAAAACGATTTCAACCTCATATTCAATTTCAAATCAAAATTGAATATTCCACCTCATCGATATACAAATGATAATATTTCCACAATGTTATATTTTGAAATCACTTTCTTTTCTATATTCATTATAAAAATGAATAAAATCGATATCAATATCGTTCACGTCAAAATGGCGTCAATCTAATCAACACGGCTTTTATTCTATTCAACACATGAATATATATTTCTATTCAACACCTGAATATATATATTTTTCTATTCAACACATGAATTTATTTTCGATTCAACACATGAATTTAATTTTCTATTTTCCAAATTTGAATGAGGCCCAATCAATTACCATATAACGTTAATTATATGGATTCCCTACAACACATGTATATAACAACAATGATAAATCATCAACCATCATCCAGAGTGCCCCACACAACTGTATAAGCATTAAATATAAATAATTAACGCTTACACAGTCTGTCAACCCATCGATTGAAATACGACTAAACAATCGGTATTAGTGTACGGCAAATATCATCCCAATACCCGTGTGGGGTTTCAAATCAATCAAACACGTATTTTATTTGTGCAGTTGGGCGATGTGTAAAATTTATCATCCCAATCAATATCAATCAAATCAGTGTATATAAACAAATCGTCCGATTTGTTTATGAATATTTATTTTATATACACGTTAAAAATTATATTTTTAACTATAAAATATTTCCACTATAAAATATTTTATTTCATTCCACATCACATAATCAAATTTCACAACAATCAAACAAATAAGTCATCCATGGTCTGTGGACGATGGGTGTCGGGTGCTGCTAAGCACCGTCTACATCCTAGCATATATTTCAAACTAGAAATAGAAATAAAAGTGAGGAGTTCTCACCTATAAGCTAAACCAAATGCCACGATTCTTCATATGTAAAATCTTCGTCGTGCTCGCCTTTCGTCACTTTCATCGTCCGTAGCCACTACAAATATAGAAATCACATTTTTATATTGTTGCTAGGTATATAAAAATCTCATTTTTATAATCGCTCTACATGGATAAAATCACATTTTTATACCGCCAACATATAGATAAAAATTCTATTTTTATCACGCTATTCTCTATATAAAAATAATATTTTTATATCGCTCTTCTTCTAATAAAGATTATATTTTTAATTCGCTAAAAATCAAATCTTTACTTCATTAAAAATCCAACCTTTCTTTGATAACATCATATATAAAAATCCGACCTTTCTTCTTTGCTAATATCATATATAAAAATCCGACCTTTCTAAAAATTCAAATCATAGCTTTAAATAAAATGAAAATCATGCCTTTAAATAACAACGAAAATCAGATCTTCAAATAGTAGAAAAAATAAATAAAAGAAAAACTCACTTTCCGATCGGAGGAGGGGGGATACTCGCGCCGGATCTCGCTGGCGACGTCGATGTTGGCGAGTAAGCGTCAGGGTGGAGCTGCTGGGTTCGAACGATGGTGGCCTCGGCTGTCTTGAGTGGAGCAGGCAGATTTCGTGGGGTTTGGGATGGTTTTCACTTCGAATGGAGGGAGGAAGGACGAGGGGGGGTTGCGATTGGGTGGCCGGCCTGGTGGCACGACGTAGTGGGTTTTGGGGGTGCCCTAGGGCTAGGGTTTTTTGTTTAGGAAAAGGGAAAAAGGAGAGAGGGAGGCTGAGCAGGAGGCGTGGAGGAAAGGGCTGAGGGTGATCGCCTGGGGAGGCGGAGGCGATGGCGGCGCGGTGGCTTTGAGGGAGGGCAGCGGGTTAGGTCAATGGCTGGAGGGTTGCGCGATTTTTTTTTTTTAATTTCTTTTTGATTTTGAAAAGGTGAACGGGGGGAGGGGGGTATGAGAAGTTATAGGAGATGAAAGGGAGGGTTTTTTTATTTAATTAATTAATTTCAAAAAGCAACTTTTAATTTTGAACTCGAACCCACCGATTGTCGTTCATAGCTAATTACCCCCATTCCGAACACAATGGGATATGTATCATAGGCTGATTCGACCGTTTCGATCAGATTTTCGTCAAAATCCAAATATAACCTTATATATTGAATTTGAACGCACATTTCAATTTACTAGGGCCACATATGGACTTTAAAAATTCCTGAAAAAATATTCTCTAGCCTCGTGTTGACGATACGGTCCTAACAAAACTGATTTCATCGAATTCTGAGACCGTTAGAAAAATGGCCATTTTCCAGTCGATTAAAATCAACTTAAACTAGTCAAACGCGTTTTCCTTTGCCACGCTCACATATTGATTCAGAAAATTATGAATTTTGAAACCTAGCAATAACTTGACATCACGGATCCAACAAAAGTGATTTCGTTGAAAACCGAGTTCGTTTGCAAATTTCCATTTTTTACGGGCCAGAATTCCGTAGTGACTATTCTGAAATTTCAACTGGACATTTCTTTTGATTCCCGCTATGAAATTTCAATTTTTTGGACTCGTTGGAAAGATATTCTCGATTGGATTCGAATATTTTTACTTTCGCCAAAATCCGGTTTATTTTGAATCCTGTACATCCATTTGAACTTCAAAATCGAAATTTCGAAATACCGCGCCATTTTCAATTCCTTTTATATATATAAATAAATATTTATATTCTAATAACGACGTATATAAATATATACGTTCTATTTCTATTCAAAATAATTTTTTCGTCGATATTATTTAAAATAATTCATTTTAAATATTCAAAATTCACCAAAATCGCCAAAATAAATTTTTTAAATTGGCTCAGATTTCCGGGTTATTACAACAACTAGGCCTTTCAACGATACCCAAGGCACTCGATCAGCAACCTTCCGGTCTATTGGGTGCCCCCATCCTACCCCCGCTTTGAGCCTGTTAGAACTTACGACAACGATAATCTATTGGCCTTCAGTATCTCTAGTCATCCAACCTTGATGGCTATTTACTGCTCAAGCGTCCTTCTCGAGCAACCATTATCCACCAACTCACAACCTTTGATTTGCCACCTCATTCGATGTTCTACTCCGATCAACGAATACCTCTCAACATTTTGAATGTTCCTACTTGAACTTACTTTGAAATCACACCATCATCGAGCTAATTACATCACTGCGCTGCGGCTAGGGTTTGGAGGCATACCCCCGAAAAATATTTTTTTCAGACCTTTTCTCCAAATCTGAGACATACTCGAAAAACGTACTTTTTCAGAAAATAACCCTGTTGGAAACAAACCATAGCATCATCACTATCAACCACAATGTTTAAAAGCGCTGCTAAAACATGACCGATCCGCCCCCTTTCAGACCGATCCGACTCAAACTAGGCCGATCCGAACCAAGATGACCGATCTGAACCAAGATGATCGATCCAATCCCTTGAATGACCGATCCAAACCAAGATAACCGATCCAAACCAAGATAACCGATCCGAACCAAGATGACCGATCCAACTCCGTTTTGGTCCAACTTTTGGCCCATTCAACCTATGGCCGAGCTAACTCCTGATCGAGCCAATTTCTGGTCGATTCAATCTATGGCCGAGACAGTTCCTGCATATTGCAATTCAACTCCGATTTCGACCAAAACTTTGCCAAACGACGAATCCGACGAAACCAAATCAACCAAAATCATCAAACACAATCATAAACATATCATAGCATTACTAACCACACGAATATGACGATTACTACAAAAATGATGTAAATCTCACCAAAAACCATTAAAATGAACATATGATCAAAATGAGAGATCCGACTAACATAAACATGTAATATGTCATGAAACCAACGAGTAAAACTTGTTATATTCAATCATAGGGTGATGCATATGAAAGTGAACTTGTAATGGTCTAAATCTATGGTAAAACATTCCAATTTGATGAGAAACATGCACACACACTCATATACTTCATTTCATTCATGTGAGAGATGTAAATCACTCACCGATTTGCCGAAACAATCTAAAACGATAGAAATAAGAATCCGGACAGCGAGCACTCCAAATCAAACCCCTCAATCCGATGAATTTGCCTTTGAAATAATGTAGATCTTGCCTTGGATGGTGTAGATCTTCGATTTCCTCCCTTAGATTTGGATTTTTAATGGTATAAAGGTGTAGGAGGAAGAAGGAGATCAAATGCCTTCAAATGAGAGAATGGGAAAAAGTAAACCTTTTCCCTCCACTTTCACCCCCTATTTATAGGATTCCACTAAGGCTCCAAAAGCTGAATAGCCAACTGAAAAACCTCAAAACAACGATTTCTCCCAAACCGCTGAGCCAAATCCTTAATGTAACTACTCTAGGGAAAGGCAATCATCAATTCCTTTCCAATAGCATAGGTCTCACCCTTTTATTCGACCTGAGTCAAAAGTTATGCCCTATACAAGGCTGATAAGGGCAAAATGGTCACAAACAAAATCGGTAAAAATTATGGACATGTCTCACATCCCCATAAACAACATATTAAAAGATGAGAATGATCCAACCCTCATGGAATAAAATAAATATACTTTACGATCTTCCGATACGTAAAATGCGGGTTGTTCCATTAATTTAAAGTGAGAACTAATTGGAATCGGTTAACGAGACAACCGTGTTTTGAGTTGACTGAGTCAACCTTTTTTAATTGGGAATAATTATTAAATAAGTTTTTTGAATTAATCTAAATAAAAAGAGATTAATGAATAATTGTTTTAATTTTATTAACATTTTAAAAAAGAAATTTACTATTTATTTTAGTAAATAAAAGAAGTTAACTACTGCTACTGTAGTTAATGATTGAAGTAAATTAATATTTTAATTATTATTAATTTAGTAGATTACTTTTTAACTAAAATTCATTTAAAAAGTAATTGAAGTAGAAATGAAATCGAATTGAATTGTAAAAAGAGTTTATGAATGGGTTTCATATTAAAATCGAGTTTTTATAAGTTATAAAGTGAATTTTAAGCGAATATGATAGCTTAAATTAAATATTTATTTAATATTTGAAATTAGAAAAAGAAAATTTAGAAATGGGGAAATGGTATGAAATGGTTTAGTGAGATTTATTCCGAGGATCGGAATGTGATATTCCAAAGTTCGGAATGTTAGTCGAAAGCGAAAGTATAAGCTAAATAAAAGGTTTTCGAAATGGCAACAAATATAAGTTGTCGTAAATGATTTCAACAATGATTCTGTCGCGATTGGAATCTACAGATTGCACGAACTACTCACTACTGATCTATAGGGTGATACGTAGGATTTGGTAGAAGGGTGCCTTCGGTTCATCCTGTTCCTGGATGAATTGTATGGACTAATATCTAACAGAGCATTTTCTAAAAACCACGTACGTTGATTTTTAGAAATATATCGAGTTGGTAGAGAAGAAACCGCACTTCTTTTATACCCAAAGTATATTTGTGGACGATTAGTGATTCGACGGATCTGACAATGTGACATTCAAAGTGAATGCTGGCCAAATGTTCTAAAAATGAAGTATGACCTCAAACCTCATCAATCAGGAAATGGCACAAAATCGAGTAGGTCGCATGTATGCTATCGGTTCGATTGGCTGGCCCCCAACTGTGGTAATGATATATTCGGTACACTCAAGCGAATTAAGGGGCCAATCATGTTGACTTGGGTTGTTGTAACACCCCGAAAATTCTATAACTGTGAAATTAACAGATTAAAGTATAATTAATTTGAAATCAAAGAACTAAGGGAAACGGGATACGCCATTGCGTTCGTCTCGGAAAAATACGCAAAATAGGGTTCGAGTTTTCGAAAAACGGAGTCCGTATGAAGAAGATATGGCCTTCGGAAGTTTTGAATTAAATTTAAAATTCAAACAGAATAAAATAATTAAAAATCGGGCCCAGTGGGCCAGGACGGGTAAACACCCGCCTAGGCCACCCAGGTCGACTGGGCTGTCGACCTGGGTACCCATGTCGACAGGGCTGTCGACAGCCCTGTCGACAGGGGTATCGACCTGGTCGAGCCCAGTCAACCTGGCTGGCCAGGTCGGTGTGTGGTCGAATTTCTGTGGTCTGCTTTGTCATTAGGGCTAGGTGGCGGATTCTAATTGGTCTCTCTATCTACTACGATCTAACCTAGCAACATCAATGGTCCTAATCAATTCCTAACCTCTATATAAACAACCCTAGACTAAACCCTAATCTATTCATTCAAATTAAGAACATAGCCGCCATGTTGCTGAGGAACGACTAAGAGTAGCCGCCAACTAGAGAGAGGATTAGGGAGAAAGTTCTAAAGCCTAAAGCAATTCAAGCAACCTAAAGCCAATCAATTCAACAAAGGAATCATATCTCTTAATTAAAGAATTCGCCGCAACCATTGTAAGTAGAGTATTACTTTGGTATGAATAAACAACTGTATTGATTTGTATGCTTGAATTGGGATAATAAAGTAATTCATATTTGTGCAAAAATTATGTTATTCATTATAAAGAACTACATGCGGTAGTTCTATGCAAGTATACGTTTGGAATATTGCGCAAATTATGTAGTCTATGTTGAAGCTACATGTATATAGTTGAGTGAAATTTATGCAAGTTTGGGCTTTGTTATTATGCCATCATGATGTATATTTTATGCATAAATCATTTTGCAAGTAATTGAAACAAGTTTGGTTGTTATAGTTCATATGAAACTATGTTGGAATTTTGACACCATAATCCATGTATTAAGTCATGCTTTTGCAAAACTTATGAATATGGCTAGGTTATGAATGATATTTGGCATAATTGAAATCCATGATTAAGTCTATCTTGTTTAAAAGAATTATATGATGACATATGTGAGACATGGCTAGGTTAGACTCAAAAATCCCTTTTTGCAAGTTTAAAGCAAACACCATGGTTAGGAATATTTATGCATAAGTATATTTATACTATCGTTATGTGATTAGACTTAAATCATGATTATGTTGAACTATGTTTTTGTGTTAGTAACAAAGTATCCCTTTTGTAAACATGTAGAAACCTTATGAACATGACTTGTTTATGTTTATGCCATGGACAAATTTAACTTTACTTATGCCATGCTTATGTTTGATATTATGTCATGTTTATGCTAAAAGTATTTATGCCATGCTTATGTTTGACACTATGCTATGCTTATGCTAGAAATATTTATGACATGCTTATGTTTGACATTATGCCTAAATAAGAACATAGGTTCACGTTGTAGTTAAACCTATGCAAGTTCACATGCTTTGATTCATGTCACCTATGTTACCACTATGCAAGTACACCAATTTCTATTTTGTATTTCCAATGTCATATGCAAGTTCATGCGCTCACCTTCCCCTCTTTGTGTATGTAATCACGCCATAAGCCTCCCCTTTTCGCATGGCTAAATTGGGCTTTAAAAGGCTAAGCCCAATATATATAAACGGACGTGTAAAACGGGGGAAAACAACGTTGGGTTAAAATTAATTAATGAATGAAAATATAGAATAGAAGGGCCCAAGTTCAAGTATGGGTTGAGCCCATGATTGGTGTAACCTTTACACCATTAACTTAATAATGGGCCGCAAATATTTACATATAAGAAATAAAGAAGAATGACAAAATATGTAAATGTAGAACATACGATGTGTTTAACCCGAGGTTGGATTGAGTTGTGATGTAAACCTGCCCGGAACCGCCCGGCTGTCCAGTGGTCACAACAATACCTATCCAATGTGGGAGGTTAAACATGGAGCCCAATAAGGACCCGAGGTTAGACTGAGTTGTGGCGTAAGACTGCCCGGAACCAACCGGCAACAGGCAGCCACAACAATACCTGTCTAATGTGAGAGGTCAGGGCCTTAATAAGACAATTAAGACTGAGTCAGGATTGTTAGGATTAAGTGGACTAAAAACTTAATCAAAATGGAACATGCTAAACTAAACGGACTGGTGGGGTTAGGTTAGAAACACTTAACCAACTTAGCATGTTGGCTAGAGATAGAAAACCTAGTAACGGGGGACCCTTTTCAGCAGTAACCCTAAAAGGTGTATCAGGATACCCTGAAACTAGGCAGGGTGGGGCACGATTACTGGGCTGATTGTAAGAGGTCAAAGCGACGGCGGTGGTGTAGCAGTGTAGGTTCTAACGGAGTGCGGGCGTGCACACACTCCGGCGTAGAAAAATAAGGCACTGGACACCAGTAGCATACCTGTGCACTCCAAGGTTGTGTCGGGTTGCCACTATGGGACTTGATACACCCCATGGTGGGACCAGCATAGGTAACTACAGACATCGGGGGCCGTAAGACACATGTAACTATGCGAGTAGGAGCCGATCATCATAGAATGGATCACATCACCCTGATTTTGGGGTGCCAGTTGGAAACTAGTTTATATGGGTTCAGAGATCAACATGGGGTACGATAGTATATTCGACCCTAGACAACTTAACCAAGTTTATTGTGCTTACCCACTTCTTGTTTATACTTATCATACCCAGTTCTTTATTCATAGACAAAATAGTACTAGACTTACTCAGGCTTTATGTCTGACTCTATTTTCTTTCGTCTTCTTTCTTCCGTCCCCCCCCCCCCCAGGTCCTCAGGGAGGGAACACAGCAGCTTGATCAGCCTTGACATCCAGCTTGAAGTAGAGAAATGTATTGCTTGGACTTTCCTGTTTTGAACTATGGCTTTGGACAATCCACTTTGGGGCTTTTGCAGTTTATCTACGTTTTATTTATGCTTCTTTAAATAATGTACTCAAGACAGATTATGAAAGTGTTATGTTATGATTTTGGAAAGGATGTTGTTGTAACACGTATTTGACATTATGAAATAAAAGTTTGTTGTTCTTCCGCTGTTTACAAATATGTGTTCTTATATCTGTCTTGTATATCTGTGATTTGTACTTAAAAACCTCCACCAAAATTAGGGCATTCCCTTTGAGAGTGACCCTAACGGAGGTGGGGTGTTTCACATGGTATCAGAGCATAGGTTTACCAGATAAGATAAAAAGTTTTGAAAAATTATTTTCAAAAAGGAAATTTAAGGAAGCATTTTTAAAAGAAAAATATTATTTTATTTTAAAAAGGCAAAGTCCACTCCCCAAAGCCATAGGAACTATCTCTTATCCTTCGTTTTGAATCTATCCTTTTTGTTTCAGCATGTCCCAAGAACTTAACTTGCCGGAAGGGGTGCCAATACCTGGTTGGTTTAGACGGTTCTTAGAAGCAAGGGCCACTCAGCCAGGTCCTACCATTCCTCCTCCCGCAGCGGAAGGAAATCATCCAGCTGCAGCAGCACCTTTTCCTCCACCTCCTCCTCGGGGAAACACATTTGCTAAGATATGTAAAGATTTTAAAGCTATGGGAGGAAGGGATTTCCATGGAACTGAGTCCTTCGTGGCAGCTAGAAATTGGCTGAAAGAAACGGAGGACCTATTCATCATCTTTGAGGTAGAAGATAGACAAAAAGTACAATTGGCAGTATGGCTATTGAAGGGCGAGGCTTCCTACTGGTGGGAAGTCACTAATGCTGAAAGACCAGTGGAGACATGGGAGGACTTCAGGGCAAGGTTTGAGACTAAATTTCTCTCAGATGCGGAAAGAAGTTTGCAGTTGGAAAAATTCTTATTTCTTAAGCAAGTGGACAAGACTGTCAGAGAGTATGTGAATCAGTTTGATGAGCTGGCTAGGTTTGGGCTTGACCTAGTCAATACCCCGCACAAGAAGGCTCTCCGTTTCGTCAAAGGGTTGAATGAGCCATTACATAGTTTGGCCATGACCCATATACCCATGGGAGCCACGTATGAAAGATTGGTGCAAATGGCATTGCTGAATGAAGAGGATAAGGGCAAGAAGAAAGAGGGTTTGCAGCCCAAGAAGACAGACTTTAAGAAGGGCGGGAAAGGCAACAAAGAGAAGAGGAAGTGCAATTTCTGTGGCAAAGTGGGGCACTTAGTAAAGGACTGCCGGAAAAAGAAGGCCAAGGAGAATGGTGGGTGCTTTTCTTGCGGTGAGACAGGCCATAGGGCTAAGGACTGCCCAAAGAAACGAGGACAGGGGCAGAGGGCTGGATCCACCCCAGGGGCACAGGTCCATGTGCTAGAAGCGCCACCTCTGCAACAGCGAGGTATAAACACTTCTGTAGAAAGTGTAGTTTATCTTTATGATCACCCCGTTCGCACTTTATTTGATTCTGGCGCATCACACTCCTTTATCTCGTCTGCTTTAGTAGAATCTCTGCACCTAAAAACTAGTATGGTAGAGGACCCCTTAATTGTTTCAAACCCAATTGGGGGCCCAGCTCATTTGTCTATGATCTGTTTGGGATTAAAAATTTCTATCCTAAGTGTAGAATTTCTATGTAGTGCCTTTGTTTTGGGCTTTTCGGGTTATGGTTTGATTTTGGGTATGGATTGGCTATCCAGTAATGGGGCCATCCTTGATTGTGAGAAAAGGGTTGTTAGGCTCCTAACCCAGCTCGGTAATACTTTGGAAATTTCTTGTAATCCCTCGTATGCGGTTATGCTTAGTTATCTTGAATCGCTAGATGCCTCTGTTGAAAATTTGCAATCAGTTAGAGTGGTCCGGGAATATCCGGATGTCTTCGAGGAGGTGAAGGGCTTGCCTCCGAAGCGGGAAATAGACTTCCGCATATATCTTGTAGATAATGCAAAGCCCGTTGCGTTGCCCGTTAGACACATGGCTCCACGAGAAAGGAAAGAGCTCAGTAAGCAGATTAAAGAGCTTCTAGAAAAGGGGTTCATTAGGAGGAGCATTTCAGAATGGGGCGCTCTAGTGGTGTTCGCTACGAAGGCGGATGGTTCACTCCGTCTGTGTGTTGACTATAGGGAGCTCAACAAGCTAACGAAAAAGAATAGGCACCCTCTCCCTAGAATTGACGATTTATTTGACCAGCTTGTAGGAGCGTCTGTTTTCTCCCAACTCGATTTAGCAACCGGTTTTCATCAGCTAAGAGTGGCTGAAGATAGCATCGATAAAACGGCGTTCAGAACCCCAGACGGTTTCTTTGAATGGCTTGTCATGCCTTTCGGCTTGACAAATGCACCTGCGTACTTCGTGGACCTAATGAGTAGGGTATTTAGAGATTTCCTCAACAAATTCGTCGTGGTCTTCGTAGATGATATCCTTATCTTCTCAAAAAGTGAAGAGGAACATGCTCAGCACTTAAGGGCAATCATGGAAACTTTGCGAGTCCATCAACTAAAAGCAAAATTCTCCAAATGCTACTTTTGGAGGGAAGAAGTGAGGTTCCTTGGGCACATAGTATCCAATCAAGGGTTAGCGGTGGACCCTGCGAAGGTAGTGGCGGTATAGGATTGGAAAACACCAAGGAATGCAACTGAGGTCCGAAGCTTTCTAGGACTAGCAGGTTTCTATCGAAAATTTATAAGGGATTTTGCGAAAATCTCAGCTCCGCTCACGAAATTGACTAAGAAGAATCTAGTGTTCAATTGGGATTTGGATTGCAAATTTGCTTTCCAACGACCGAAAAGGGCTCCCACAACAGCCCTAGTTTTGACGCTGCCGGATGGGAGCAAGATGTTCACTGTTTATACGGATGCATGTGGGACAGGGCTAGGCGCCGTCTTAATGCAAGAAGGAAGGGTAGTAGCTTATGGCGGGAGGCAATTGAAGGTGCACGAAAAGAACTACCCAACCCACGATCTTGAGTTAGCCGCCATCGTCTTTGCACTCAAGTCTTGGCGACACTATCTCCTAGGTGAGAAGTTCGAACTTTACACTGACCATAAATCGTTGAAATATCTTTTCTCGCAGAAGGATCTTAACTTGAGGCAACAAAGATGGATGGAGTTTCTTGCCTCGTACGATTTCGAAATCACCTATACTCCGGGCAAAGGCAACGTAGTAGCAGACGCGTTGAGCCGAAAGAAATTGACCCTAAGCCCGTTGTTTGTTGAAAGACAAAGCCTAGAGTTTATAGCCAGCTTCGACTTTAGGCCTTCCTCCGATTTCGTACCGGGCCTGCTAGCATCTCTCGAAGTGCGCCCAACTTTAGTGGATTCAGTAGGGACAGCACAGCGCGAAGACCCTCAGCTTGTGGAAATAATTGATAGGCTAATTAGGGGTGAGACTTCAAGTCACCTCAACCGATACTCCATCGACGATAGGGGTTTGCTAAGGCGAGACGGAAGACTATGCGTCCCACAGACAAACGATTTAATAAAGAAGGTTCTCGAGGAAGCACATCACTCCAAGATGACGATACACCCAGGCGGGGATAAAATGTACAAAGACGTAAAAAGGACTTTCTTTTGGAATGGCATGAAAAAGGACGTGGCAGAGTTCGTTTCTAAGTGTATGGTGTGCCAACAGGTTAAGGCGGAACAGAAAAAGCCTGGCGGACTACTACATCCTCTGGAGGTCCCGCAGTGGAAGTGGGATAGCATCTCAGTGGACTTCATCGATGGGCTGCCTAGGTCTAGGAGAGGCAACACTAGTATTTGGGTAATAGTGGATAGGCTTACTAAAAGCGCCCACTTTTTACCTGTCAAAAGTAAAAGAACTGCCTCATCCCTAGCATCACTTTACCTCAAGGAAATCGTTCGACTCCATGGAATACCATCTAGCATCGTTAGTGACCGAGACCCCATCTTCACCAGCGAGTTTTGGCGGAGTCTGCAAGAAGCAGTAGGAACGCAGTTATGCTTGAGCACAGCCTATCATCCCCAAACCGACGGCCAAACAGAGAGAGTGAACAGAGTTTTGGAAGACCTTTTAAGACTATGCGTCCTTGACTTCGGAGGGACATGGGAAGACCACCTTCCTTTGGTGGGATTTGCCTACAACAACAGTTATCAAGCAACCATCAGAATGGCGCCCTTCGAAGCTTTATATGGAAGACCGTGCCGATCGCCCACTTGTTGGTGGGAGTCCACGGATAAGCTCATACTTGGACCAGATATGATCCGAGAGACCTCAGAGAAAGTAGACTTAATACGAAGAAGGATGAAGACGGCCCAAGACAGACAAAAGTCCTATGCCGACAAGAGGAGGACCGACCTTGAATTCGAGGTTGGAGACAGAGTTTTTCTCAAGGTATCACCGCTAAGGAACGTTGTTCGCTTTGGAACCACAGGAAAGCTAGCACCAAGGTTCGTAGGGCCATTCCCAATCGTCGAGAAAATTGGGAAAATGGCTTATAGATTAGAGCTACCCGAGAAGTTGGCTGGAGTCCACAACGTTTTTCACGTTTCACATCTCCGAAAATGTCTACATGAGTCAGCCGAGGTGGTAGAGCCAAATATCCTCGAAGAGGCCGAAGTGGAGCGCGAAGCAACCATAAGAAAAGTTCCAACCCGCATCTTAGGAACGGAAGTGAAGAAGCTACGCAACCGCGAAGTCAAGCTCGTCAAAGTCCAGTGGAGCGACGCCGAGGAAGACGCGACTTGGGAAACTGAAGCTAGAATCCGTACAGCCTACCCTTTTCTGTTCGAGGGTACATCCTTAATCTTTCCTTTTCCTTAAGTTGCGCTTTTATCTATCTTTTTAGGTATATTTCTTCGACCGTATCTTTTAGGTAGAAACCCTTTGGATGGAAACATGTAGTTGAAACATGTTATGGATGATGGTTGCAAGTGGTTGCAAGTGATTGCTAGTGGTTGCTCGCGGTTGCATATACACACACAATCTAGGTTTTAGATCGGCTCAGTCACTTCATATTGCATATGCATATATGTTTGTATTCGTATGTGGTTGAACTTTAATGTGTTGACATGTGGATGCTGCATTTGTATTGAATGATTGTGCACTCATGTAGAATCATGAATAGGAAAATTTGCATACATAATGGATTCATGGCACTTACATAATTCGCATTAAGGAGGTCAACTGAATCAGTAGACCGCCTGATTTTGCATTAGATAAGTACATGTACACACACACTTCGCATATGATCATGAAGCATTAGAAGTCTTTTAAGGACAATGGATACTCGTGATTGATGGATGAGTAGATGGATGATTGGATGTTAGGATATGCATTCCTCCTAACTTGAAGATTTCGGGGACGAAATCCTTTTAAGTGGGGGAGAATGTAACACCCCGAAAATTCTATAACTGTGAAATTAACAGATTAAAGTATAATTAATTTGAAATCAAAGAACTAAGGGAAACGGGATACGCCATTGCGTTCGTCTCGGAAAAATACGCAAAATAGGGTCCGAGTTTTCGAAAAACGGAGTCCGTATGAAGAAGATATGGCCTTCGGAAGTTTTGAATTAAATTTAAAATTCAAACAGAATAAAATAATTAAAAATCGGGCCCAGTGGGCCAGGACGGGTAAACACCCGCCTAGGCCACCCAGGTCGACTGGGCTGTCGACCTGGGTACCCATGTCGACAGGGTTGTCGACAGCCCTGTCGACAGGGGTATCGACCTGGTCGAGCCCAGTCAACCTGGCTGGCTAGGTCGGTGTGTGGTCGAATTTCTGTGGTCTTCTTTGTCATTAGGGCTAGGTGGCGGATTCTAATTGGTCTCTCTATCTAATGAATGGCTACGATCTAACCTAGCAACATCAATGGTCCTAATCAATTCCTAACCTCTATATAAACAACCCTAGACTAAACCCTAATCTATTCATTCAAATTAAGAACATAGCCACCATGTTGCTGAGGAACGACTAAGAGTAGCCGCCAACTAGAGAGAGGATTAGGGAGAAAGTTCTAAAGCCTAAAGCAATTCAAGCAACCTAAAGCCAATCAATTCAACAAAGGAATCATATCTCTTAATTAAAGAATTCGCCGCAACCATTGTAAGTAGAGTATTACTTTGGTATGAATAAACAACTGTATTGATTTGTATGCTTGAATTGGGATAATAAAGTAATTCATATTTGTGCAAAAATTATGTTATTCATTATAAAGAACTACATGCGGTAGTTCTATGCAAGTATACGTTTGGAATATTGCGCAAATTATGTAGTCTATGTTGAAGCTACATGTATATAGTTGAGTGAAATTTATGCAAGTTTGGGCTTTGTTATTATGCCATCATGATGTATATTTTATGCATAAATCATTTTGCAAGTAATTGAAACAAGTTTGGTTGTTATAGTTCATATGAAACTATGTTGGAATTTTGACACCATAATCCATGTATTAAGTCATGCTTTTGCAAAACTTATGAATATGGCTAGGTTATGAATGATATTTGGCATAATTGAAATCCATGATTAAGTCTATCTTGTTTAAAAGAATTATATGATGACATATGTGAGACATGGCTAGGTTAGACTCAAAAATCCCTTTTTGCAAGTTTAAAGCAAACACCATGGTTAGGAATATTTATGCATAAGTATATTTATACTATCGTTATGTGATTAGACTTAAATCATGATTATGTTGAACTATGTTTTTGTGTTAGTAACAAAGTATCCCTTTTGTAAACATGTAGAAACCTTATGAACATGACTTGTTTATGTTTATGCCATGGACAAATTTAACTTTACTTATGCCATGCTTATGTTTGATATTATGTCATGTTTATGCTAAAAGTATTTATGCCATGCTTATGTTTGACACTATGCTATGCTTATGCTAGAAATATTTATGACATGCTTATGTTTGACATTATGCCTAAATAAGAACATAGGTTCACGTTGTAGTTAAACCTATGCAAGTTCACATGCTTTGACTCATGTAACCTATGTTACCACTATGCAAGTACACCAATTTCTATTTTGTATTTCCAACGTCATATGCAAGTTCATGCGCTCACCTTCCCCTCTTTGTGTATGTAATCACGCCATAAGCCTCCCCTTTTCGCATGGCTAAGTTGGGCTTTAAAAGGCTAAGCCCAATATATATAAACGGACGTGTAAAACGGGGGAAAACAACGTTGGGTTAAAATTAATTAATGAATGAAAATATAGAATAGAAGGGCCCAAGTTCAAGTATGGGTTGGGCCCATGATTGGTGTAACCTTTACACCATTAACTTAATAATGGGCCGCAAATATTTACATATAAGAAATAAAGAAGAATGACAAAATATGTAAATGTAGAACATACGGTGTGTTTAACCCGAGGTTGGATTGAGTTGTGATGTAAACCTGCCCGGAACCGCCCGGCTGTCCAGTGGTCACAACAATACCTATCCAATGTGGGAGGTTAAACATGGAGCCCAATAAGGACCCGAGGTTAGACTGAGTTGTGGCGTAAGACTGCCCGGAACCAACCGGCAACAGGCAGCCACAACAATACCTGTCTAATGTGAGAGGTCAGGGCCTTAATAAGACAATTAAGGCTGAGTCAGGATTGTTAGGATTAAGTGGACTAAAAACTTAATCAAAATGGAACATGCTAAACTAAACGGACTGGTGGGGTTAGGTTAGAAACACTTAACCAACTTAGCATGTTGGCTAGAGATAGAAAACCTAGTAACGGGGGACCCTTTTCAGCAGTAACCCTAAAAGGTGTATCAGGATACCCTGAAACTAGGCAGGGTGGGGCACGATTACTGGGCTGATTGTAAGAGGTCAAAGCGACGGCGGTGGTGTAGCAGTGTAGGTTCTAACGGAGTGCGGGCGTGCACACACTCCGGCGTAGAAAAATAAGGCACTGGACACCAGTAGCATACCTGTGCACTCCAAGGTTGTGTCGGGTTGCCACTATGGGACTTGATACACCCCATGGTGGGACCAGCATAGGTAACTACAGACATCGGGGGCCGTAAGACACATGTAACTATGCGAGTAGGAGCCGATCATCATAGAATGGATCACATCACCCTGATTTTGGGGTGCCAGTTGGAAACTAGTTTATATGGGTTCAGAGATCAACATGGGGTACGATAGTATATTCGACCCTAGACAACTTAACCAAGTTTATTGTGCTTACCCACTTCTTGTTTATACTTATCATACCCAGTTCTTTATTCATAGACAAAATAGTACTAGACTTACTCAGGCTTTATGTCTGACTCTATTTTCTTTCGTCTTCTTTCTTCCGTCCCCCCCCCCCCCCCCCCAGGTCCTCAGGGAGGGAACACAACAGCTTGATCAGCCTTGACATCCAGCTTGAAGTAGAGAAATGTATTGCTTGGACTTTCCTGTTTTGAACTATGGCTTTGGACAATCCACTATGGGGCTTTTGCAGTTTATCTACGTTTTATTTATGCTTCTTTAAATAATGTACTCAAGACAGATTATGAAAGTGTTATGTTATGATTTTGGAAAGGATGTTGTTGTAACACGTATTTGACATTATGAAATAAAAGTTTGTTGTTCTTCCGCTGTTTACAAATATGTGTTCTTATATCTGTCTTGTATATCTGTGATTTGTACTTATAAACCTCCACCAAAATTAGGGCATTCCCTTTGAGAGTGACCCTAACGGAGGTGGGGTGTTTCAGTTGTAAGATGTACTTGTTGAACCCTGATGTATTCTTCTCTAGACGTACATTGTCGGGAAGGTGGTCCCATACATTACCAAGAAATCCATTCTCCAATAAGCGCCCGCGGTTTTGGTTGTATGCTATGTATGTTGAGCGTGAGATGCAAGCATTCTGCTAAATTGATATTTATTTGTATTTAGACACTATTATAATATCAGAAAACATATTGATTTCCAAAAATGTTTTGGGTTATCATAACGTAAAAACTGTCCATATTTATGTGTGGATTTGGTCTTACGATTATCCTTTTCTTTCAAAAGGATTTTGACTTTAAAATCAAGTTGGATGTTGCTTGTTAAACTTGGTGTGTTTTTCTCACTCTGGTTCACCAGACTGATCCGGCATTTGTAATGTTCTGGTTAGACCGGGTTGTACAAGTTCAGGCTATCGGATGATGCAAAGTCTAGAGACGAGCAGGAGATGTCTAGATGTGTGATATCTATTGTATATTCCGCTGTGTGTTGCATATGAGGACAGATTAATATAACTGTCCAGATGTGGTTAACTACTCTGATGATTATGGTAGGATGTATTTAAAGTTCTCTATAAGGATTTATTTCTATATTATATTTTGTTCTACTACGATATGAGACTGTGAATGCACGGCTTATGGTAGGATGATTATGGTAGGTGTATCACTCCCCAAAGTGGCAACCCGATACAACCAAAAATGCACGGCTTATATCTACACGATGCAACAATGTCTTACCTACCAGCCCAGGCCCACACATGCATATGAACCCGTTGGACTTGCATTGCCACCACAGACCCGTTTTGACCTCTTACTATCAAATCCAGTACGCGTGTCCTGTCCCCGACTTGGGTCGATCCCACAAAGATATACAATGGGTTACTGGTTTGAAAAGGTCCCCCATGCATGACAAAAGCTTTCCACCTATACTTGGTCCCCTCTGTAATAACCCGGAAATTCTGGGCCAGTTTAAAATTTTTATTTTGGCAATTTTAGCGAATTTTGAATATTTAAAATAGATTATTTTAAATAATATCGACGAAAATTTATTTTGAATATATTTAGAACGTATATAATTATATACGTCATCGTTAGAATATAAATATTTATATATAATTATAAAAGGAATTGAAAATGGCGCGGTAGTTCGATAATTCGATTTCAAACTTCATTTGAATGTACCGGGTGCAAAACAATCCGGATTTTAGTGAAACCAAAAACATTAGGATCTAATTGATAATATCTTTCCAACGAATCCGACCAATCGAAATTTGATGGCGGGAATCAAAAGATATGTCCAGTTGAAAATTCTGAATAGTCGCTATGGAATTCAGGCCCTTAAAAATGGATATTTTGCAAACGACCTCGGATTTCGACGAAACCAGTTTTATTGGGTCCGTGATGTTAAGTTATTGCTAGGTTTCAAATTTCATAATTTTTCGAATCAATATGTGAGCGTGGCAAAGGAAAACGTGTTTGACCAGTTTCAGTTGATTTTAATCGACTGAAAATTGGCCATTTTTCCAACGGTCTCGGAATTCGACGAAATTAGTTTTGTTAGGACCGTATCGTTAATACGAAGCTAGAAAATATTTTTATTGAATTTTTAGAGTTAGTATGCGACCCCGGTAATTCGAAATGTACGTTTTAAAATTCAATAAAGTATTTAAATGTAAATTTAACGGAAACTGATTCAAATGATCGAATCAACCAACGATACATATCCCATTGTGTTCGTAATGGGGGTAAAACGCTATGGACGACAGGCGGTGGGTTCGATTCTGAAGTCGTCAGGAAAAGTTACTTAATGAGAATATAAATTTAATAATTAAATAAAAAAAAATATTTATCTCTTCCCTCCTTAAATCACTCTGGCCCCCCCGTATCAGTTCAGATCTAAAATCAAAAAAAAAAAAAAAACTCTCCTCAACAAATCGAAGCCGCCGCTTCCAGGCAGAGCACCGCCGAGCTCCCATCGCGCATCCAAGCCGAGCCACCTGCCGCCACCTCAGACGCCGGGCCCCCACCTCGTCGAGCCAGATGCTCCCTGCGTCCCTCCATCGATCCAACCCGCCACGCCACCAGAAAAGCCAGCGCCGACATCGACGCCCCCCCTTGAAGCCATCTCCAACGAAGACGACGCCCCTTTTTTTTCTTCTTCGAGATACAGTAAGTTCTTTTTTTTTTTTTACTTTATTTTATTTGTATGTTAATTCTGAAAAACTGATTTTCAAAAGAGGTTGAAACTGATTTTTTAAAAAAGCGTTTAAATTATGATTTTTAGAAAAGTTTGAAACTGATTTTGAAAAGGTTTTTAAAACTGATTTTTTTTAAATTAAAAAAAAAGCATATGAAACTGATTTTAAAAATGATAAATACTGATTTAAAAAAAAAAGTATAAGAAAACTGATTTCTTCTAAAAGGTTTAAAACCGATTTTAATTTTAAGATTTAAAATAGGAAAAAGAAGAAAGGCGAAATCTATATTTTTAAAAATATGATTTTTATATATTGAACTTTGAAATAAAAATTCGATTTTTATATATTGAACTTTGAAATAAAAATTCGATTTTTATATATTGAACTTTGAAATAAAAATATGATTTTTATATATTGAACTTTGAAATAAAAATTCGATTTGTATATATTGAACTTTGAAATAAAAATTCGATTTTTATATATTGAACTTTGAAATAAAAATTCGATTTTTATATATGGAATAGCGAAGTAAAAATTCGATTTTTACATATGTAGTGAAAGCGGACAACGAAGGTGACAAAAAGGCGGGAACGACGAAGATCTCTACAATAGAAGTGCCGTGGAGCTAGGATAGCTATATGTGAGAATTTCTCACCTTTCAAATTTATTTTCTAGTTATATATATATATATACTAGGATGCAGACGGTGCTTAGTAGCACCCGACACAATCGTCCACAGACCATGGACTTGTTTGTTTGGCTGTGTTGTTAGTTAGATTGTTTGAGTTGATTTGAATTGTTTGGTGAAATGAAATTGATATGATTGATGTGTGAATGGCGTGGGCCTTCACTAGACCGGGGATAAGGCTAGGCCTCGTCCCGTTTCTAGTATCGTGCCGTTATGCTGCCGAAATTTTCTAAAATGTGTTAGAAAAATAAAAATATCATTTTATTTAAAGAATGAATTGAATAGAAATTCATATGTTGGAATAAAATGTTTTGTCGTTAAAAATATAATTTTTAACGTGAATGTGAATAAATAAATATTCATTTACAAACCAGACGGTTTGTTTATGTACACCTATTTGAAGGACATTGATTGGGTCGATAAATTTTACACATCGCCCAACTGCACAAATAAAATGTGCGTTTGATTGTTTGAAACCCCACACGGGTGTTGGGATGAAATTTGAAGTTCACTCATCCTGATTGATTAGATATGTCGATCGATTGATTGACAGGCTGTTATAAGCGTTAGATATCTATATTTGATGCTTATACAGTGTAGTGCACTTTGGTTGATGGTTGATTATTTTTCAATGCTATTATATGTGTGTAATGTATGAAAATCCATATAATTAACTTTATATGGTAATTGATTGGGCCTCATTCCAATTTGAAAAATAAAGAATATTATAAAATAAAAGTTCATGTGTTGACAGTACTCATCCATTGAGATTGGTCATGTGTTGAACGAAATATTTTGATAATAAAATTTACATCTTTATTATTATAAAATAAAAGTTCATGTGTTGACAGTACTCATCCATTGCGATTGGTCATGTGTTGAACGAAATATTTTGATAATAAAATTTACATCTTTATCAATATAAAATAAAAGATCATGTGTTGACAGTACTCATCCATTGAGATTGGTCATGTGTTGAACGAAATATTTTGATAATAAAATTTACATCTTTATCAATATAAAATAACGGTTCATGTGTTGACAGTACTCATCCTTTGAGATTGGTCATGTGTTGAACGAAATATTTTGATAATAACAACTATTTTGAAAAAGAAATATTTGAAATAAAATATTTGAAATAGAAATTTATGAAGCCGTGTTGATTAGATTGACGCCATTTTGACGTGAACGATATTTATAACGATTTCGAAATTAATTGAATTGAAAACGATTTCGAAATGAATTGAATTGAAAACGATTTCGAAATGAATTGAATTGAAAACGATTTCGAAATGAATTGAATTGAAAACGATTTCGAAATGAATTGAATTGAAAACGATTTCGAAATGAATTGAATTGAAAACGATTTCGAAATGAATTGAATTGAAAACGATTTCGAAATGAATTGAATTGAAAACGATTTCGAAATGAATTGAATTGAAAACGATTTCGAAATGAATTGAATTGAAAACGATTTCGAAATGAATTGAATTGAAACCGATTTCGAAATGGATTGAATTGAAAACGATTTCGAAATGAATTGAATTGAAAACGTTTTCGAAATGAATTGAATTGAAAACGATTTCGAAATGAATTGAATTGAAAACGATTTCGAAATGAATTGAATTGAATATGAATTCAAATTGAATTGAAATTTATATTGAATAGAAATGAATATTTAAAACGAATTTATAAAGAAGAATTCAATTTTGATTTGAATTGAAATGAAAGTTGAAATTGCTTTTGAAATGAATTTTAAAACTATTTATATAATTCGTTTTAAATAAAAGTCGACGAAATATATATTATATATATAATATAATGGCCTGAATAGAACGCGCCGCGCCGCGGCAGTTCGTGAATTTCGACCATTTATTTCAAACGGACATTGCGGGAGATCCGACCGTCGGATTCTCCTAAAACCGGAACCGTTGGGTTCGTATCGAAAAGAGCTTTCTAATGAATATTAGAAATTTGAAATCTAACGGTTGGATTTGGAATTATGTCCAAATCAAATTTGAAAAAGGTCGCTGTAAGTGCAGTTCGATGGCCATTGGTGGAAATCGACTGTACGGGCCTTGATAAAATTATTAAAAATAGTAATAATTTGTGTAAAATCATAAGAAATGATTTAGAAAGAATTGGGATGAAAAACTCCATATTTGAAAAGATAAAAATAGATTTTTATCGAAGTAAACTGGTTTTGAACTAGAATTATAATTCTATTTATTTTTAAATAAATAAATTGAATTTAAAAAGGGTTTTAAAAATAACCAGAATATCCAATGATTGCATTGGAGTGGATTTGAATCGAAATTGTCTTCGGAATATTTCGATGTTGGATTTCGTGATTATACAAATGTTGTTATGGAAATTTGAAAGATATATATATATATATATATCGTTATTTCCAATGCGATATTTGTTAGTCGTAGAATTTGATATTGAATATAAGCCGGTATATTTTCTATTCAGAGCCTTGTATTGAATATCAAATGTGATTTGGGTTTGTTGTGAATGGTGTCTTCACTAACACTGTTCTTGAACCCAGTTGAGAAAAGATTAAATCTTTTTGTTTAGATTTAACGAAGTGTACCAATTAAATAATATTTAATTGGAATTGAATCGATATTGACTTTTGGGTTTATCGTGAACAGTGTTTTAAATAACACTCGTTCTTTAACCCGATAATTAATGGAATGTGATTTTGGGTTTATCGTGAACCGTGTTTTTTAAATGACACTGATTCTTTAACCCAGTTAACGATTAAAACTAAGTGGAGTTTTAATGAATCTTTAATTAGATTGAAATGATCGAGAATGGAGTATCACCAGTTTTACTCCAGGCGATAGTTAAATCTTTAATTAGATTTGAACGTGAAATGGTAATTGAATTTACCGATAACACTGTGGTGTTAGATACGAAGTATTACCAGTTTTACTTCATGGGATGAATAGGTTGGGATTGGGAAATTAAAACAAATGATTACTTCGATAAGGTTCGCTAATCCCGACTAGTTTGAATTGATATTCAAAAGTAGATTAAAGAATAAATTCAAGAATTTATCTTTGATAAAATTAATGGGAACCTTTCCCTATGAATGTGAAATTTAGAAACTAACTGTCGGTTAGCTAAGCAGAATGGTTTTCTGGATATTGATCTGATGTTGGTTTCGGCCTTCGGGGTTAATATTTGGGGAATTATTCTCTTGATTAATTTACGGTTAGTGACTAATGAATTGGAATGAGGCGTATGTTGTGTTTGTGTAACACTTATTTAAAATATACGCGAGTTATTCGGGAAGACCGGGTTTATCCCATTCCGAATAACTGATACGACGATAAGTCGAAGATGAAGACGATGGTCGAAGACCGGAGGTCTTCACGTCGTTTGGGTAATTACTGATGATCTTGATTGGGCTGTACACCCAAGAAGATGGAAACAGTCAGTGATCGTCCAGACGTACTTGGAGATCGATGGATATGCGGGGTACTAGGTGCCTCCGGTTTCGTTCAGTCCCAGAACGGACTTGTAAATGGACTGTGTGTCTGACATTGGATTTTAGTCCGTGTGATTGATCTCTATTAAATATATACCTGTTTGGCGGCGGAGAATTTATTCTCTTGCTTAACGCCCTTCTCTGAGACGTACGAGCTCAGGGGTTATATATTGATGGATATCAAACGCATGGAGTGAATTGCCTGTGTGGCATGCCTAAGTGGCAATTGATCAAGGCTTCTGTTGAAAAGCAAGGTCTTGTGGTGATGATCAAAGCACGGCCTTTGTGGCGTAGCTTTGTGTAACGTTTACTTCGCGAGTTTCACACCCGGTATGAACCAAAGACGGGAGAAAGGACCTCAGGGAGGGCCTGCGTTTCCTCCTAGCTAGAAGTGGCGTCAGTGGTTTTACACGCCCTGACGAGTTTGACTTATGTGGTTGTTGCTGTTGCGAGGCGCCTCGGTTAGATCGGACGATCCGGGTCCGATGGAGTCATTCGTTGGCTCGCTTACGCCCCAAAGGGCGGCGAAACGCAGTGCTCAGGCATTTTAATCCACATCGGTGGACCGGCCCTGTCGCTCCTAGGGTCACTCGAGCTCTGATCCTGAGACTCGGGCTAGGCAGTCTCGAATCGGTTGAGGACTATCTTTTGCCTCGGTTCATAGATGGAAATCCAACTTCCAAATACGTGACATTTGCGGTTTTAATTGTAGAACCTAGTATGGCGACATAGTGGGATGGGGCATTCATGCCGCCTATGATTGATACTTATGATTTGAAGTTGTTTTATACACTATGCACTTATAATAGTACCAAACGATTTGTTTTAAACGTATCAAGCATTCTTTGGCTGTTATAAGGGAAAACCCTATCCTCGGCTGCGTTGCATTGTGTGATGGGACCTGGGTCTTATAACAGCTTCATTTTTTCTTTATTTAGCATTGCGCTGTTTGTTTTATGCACCGGTATTCTTGGGAGGAAACCCGTTCCGTGTTATACGGCGTGGTCTCTTGATTTACCTAACTTTTAAAATAAAGAATAATAACTGTTTTAGTTCTCACACCAGTCCCATGACTGACCTGGAGTTTATTGTTTTAACCTAAACTCTGGGTGCCCTTATTTTGACACGGGCAGCTAGTAGTTTTGGTTTTGCAGATTTATATTCACAGGATCCTGATTTACAGCTGGAACGATATCCGGAAAGCTTTATATCCGTATATCCCTTCTAGTTGTGTATTGTATTATTTTCCGCTGCTATGTATTTAAATGTAATTTAAATCTCTGATATTTCTGTGTAATATTTATTCGTACTCTGTATATTCTTGTAATCCGATGCATTGTTGTAATATACAATGAAATGTTCTTCTGTATGCGTTCTGTTGTGGTTTGTTCTCGAACTATCCGACGCTTTCCTTAACGGGGAAGTTACGGGTTTTCACAGTTGGTATCAGAGCTTTGGTTTACAAAGCTAGAGAATAAGGCACATTAGAACCATACGAAAGAATTCATCAGATATTGGATTAGTAATATCCAATGGGAATGACTCGTTAGAGATAGGATCAGTAGTATCCTAGAACGAGTGTGAAGAGTATATTTTTCAAATGAAAACAATTTTGTTTTGAAAATTTAAACCATTTTATACGTATTTGAATATTTATTTATTTTGAATGCGGACAATCTAGTATATAAAGGTTTTGCATATACGCGTCATGAACGTATATTCGGAGTTTTAATATATTAGATAGATATAGAGTCGCACTCTAGTCGCCCGGACATGGTCCTGATGATGAAGTATACCATCACCAGAATTTATTTTCGAGTAACGAAAGTGTGATATCTATATATTTCCATTAGACTGGTGTGAGAACCAAATCTTATATAGTTAGAACCCTTTGTTGTGAATTGGCATCAAAAACAAGATTTCTGTATATGTATCAAAATTATCAATTTGAAACGTTAAATTCACTAATTGATTGATGTTTGTGTTGTTTGTTTATTTGTTTGATAATTTTGAACCAATTATGCCAAATTTGATCGAATATTGAATTGTATTGAAAATTGGTCGCATTTGCTTGCATATACATATATATCATTGATCAGGTCATAGCAAGGAGGCTAGAGCCAGAGAATAAAATTTGTTTGCCCGACAAATAGGTACATGTTTACTACATAATTTCCTGTTTCGTTTGGGTGATGATGATTTTGTGAACCTATTGGCTAGCCGCTTGGCTTTTTCTTTTTCTTTTTGAGATCTGAAGGACCGGGGAAGCTATTTGAAATTCCTCGATGCTCCCGGTGCAGGGGAGGTTATGGCGAAATTTTTCGAAAATTTAGGGAGTTAGCCAAATTTTTGAAATTTTTGAAAATTCTCAGAAACTGAAAAGTTGGAGAATGGAAGTCAGATCGAGCGTAGAGCTGATTAATCAATCCACTTTCGACTTTGTTCCTTTTCGGGGACGAAAAGTTTTAAGTGGGGGAGATTGTAATAACCCGGAAATTCTGGGCCAGTTTAAAATTTTTATTTTGGCAATTTTAGCGAATTTTGAATATTTAAAATAGATTATTTTAAATAATATCGACGAAAATTTATTTTGAATATATTTAGAACGTATATAATTATATACGTCGTCGTTAGAATATAAATATTTATATATAATTATAAAAGGAATTGAAAATGGTGCGGTAGTTCGATAATTCGATTTCAAACTTCATTTGAATGTACCGGGTGCAAAACAATCCGGATTTTAGTGAAACCAAAAACATTAGGATCTAATTGATAATATCTTTCCAACGAATCCGACCAATCGAAATTTGATGGCGGGAATCAAAAGATATGTCCAGTTGAAAATTCTGAATAGTCGCTATGGAATTCAGGCCCTTAAAAATGGAAATTTTGCAAACGACCTCGGATTTCGACGAAACCAGTTTTATTGGGTCCGTGATGTTAAGTTATTGCTAGGTTTCAAATTTCATAATTTTCCGAATCAATATGTGAGCGTGGAAAAGGAAAACGCGTTTGACCAGTTTCAGTTGATTTTAATCGACTGAAAATTGGCCATTTTTCCAACGGTCTCAGAATTCAACGAAATTAGTTTTGTTAGGACCGTATCGTTAATACGAAGCTAGAAAATATTTTTATTGAATTTTTAGAGTTAGTATGCGACCCCGGTAATTTGAAATGTACGTTTTAAAATTCAATAAAGTGATTTAAATGTAAATTTAATGGAAACTGATTCAAATGATCGAATCAACCAACGATACATATCCCATTGTGTTCGGAATGGGGGTAAAACGCTATGGACGACAGGCGGTGGGTTCGATTCTGAAGTCGTCAGGAAAAGTTACTTAATGAGAATATAAATTTAATAATTAAATAAAAAAAATATATCTCTTCCCTCCTTAAATCACTCTGGCCCCCCCGTATCAGTTCAGATCCAAAATCAAAAGAAAAAAAAAACTCTCCTCAACAAATCGAAGCCGCCGCTTCCAGGCGGAGCACCGCCGAGCTCCCATCGTGCATCCAAGCCGAGCCACCTGCCGCCACCTCAGACGCCGGGCCCCCACCTCGTCGAGCCAGATGCTCCCTGCGTCCCTCCATCGATCCAACCCGCCACGCCACCAGAAAAGCCAGCGCCGACATCGACGCCCCCCCCCCCCCTTGAAGCCATCTCCAACGAAGACGACGCCCCTTTTTTTTCCTTCTTCGAGATACAGTAAGTTCTTTTTTTTTTTTTACTTTATTTTATTTGTATGTTAATTCTGAAAAACTGATTTTCAAAAGAGGTTGAAACTGATTTTTTAAAAAAGCGTTTAAATTATGATTTTTAGAAAAGTTTGAAACTGATTTTGAAAAGGTTTTTAAAACTGATTTTTTTTAAATTAAAAAAAAAGCATATGAAACTGATTTTAAAAATGATAAATACTGATTTAAAAAAAAAAAAGTATAAGAAAACTGATTTCTTCTAAAAGGTTTAAAACCGATTTTAATTTTAAGATTTAAAATAGGAAAAAGAAGAAAGGCGAAATCTATATTTTTAAAAATATGATTTTTATATATTGAACTTTGAAATAAAAATTCGATTTTTATATATTGAACTTTGAAATAAAAATTCGATTTTTATATATTGAACTTTGAAATAAAAATTCGATTTTTATATATTGAACTTTGAAATAAAAATATGATTTTTATATATTGAACTTTGAAATAAAAATTCGATTTTTATATATTGAACTTTGAAATAAAAATTCGATTTTTATATATGGAATAGCGAAGTAAAAATTCGATTTTTACATATGTAGTGAAAGCGGACAACGAAGGTGACAAAAAGGCGGGAACGACGAAGATCTCTACAATAGAAGTGCCGTGGAGCTAGGATAGCTATATGTGAGAATTTCTCACCTTTCAAATTTATTTTCTAGTTATATATATATATATATATATATATACTAGGATGCAGACGGTGCTTAGTAGCACCCGACACAATCGTCCACAGACCATGGACTTGTTTGTTTGGCTGTGTTGTTAGTTAGATTGTTTGAGTTGATTTGAATTGTTTGGTGAAATGAAATTGATATGATTGATGTGTGAATAGCGTGGGCCTTCACTAGACCGGGGATAAGGCTAGGCCTCGTCCCGTTTCTAGTATCGTGCCATTATGCTGCCGAAATTTTCTAAAATGTGTTAGAAAAATAAAAATATCATTTTATTTAAAGAATGAATTGAATAGAAATTCATATGTTGGAATAAAATGTTTTGTCGTTAAAAATATAATTTTTAACGTGAATGTGAATAAATAAATATTCATTTACAAACCAGACGGTTTGTTTATGTACACCTATTTGAAGGACATTGATTGGGTCGATAAATTTTACACATCGCCCAACTGCACAAATAAAATGTGCGTTTGATTGTTTGAAACCCCACACGGGTGTTGGGATGAAATTTGAAGTTCACTCATCCTGATTGATTAGATAAGTCGATCGATTGATTGACAGGCTGTTATAAGCGTTAGATATCTATATTTGATGCTTATACAGTGTAGTGCACTTTGGTTGATGGTTGATTATTTTTCAATGCTATTATATGTGTGTAATGTATGAAAATCCATATAATTAACTTTATATGGTAATTGATTGGGCCTCATTCCAATTTGAAAAATAAAGAATATTATAAAATAAAAGTTCATGTGTTGACAGTACTCATCCATTGAGATTGGTCATGTGTTGAACGAAATATTTTAATAATAAAATTTACATCTTTATTATTATAAAATAAAAGTTCATGTGTTGACAGTACTCATCCATTGAGATTGGTCATGTGTTGAACGAAATATTTTGATAATAAAATTTACATCTTTATCAATATAAAATAAAAGTTCATGTGTTGACAGTACTCATCCATTGAGATTGGTCATGTGTTGAACAAAATATTTTGATAATAAAATTTACATCTTTATCAATATAAAATAACGGTTCATGTGTTGACAGTACTCATCCTTTGAGATTGGTCATGTGTTGAACGAAATATTTTGATAATAACAACTATTTTGAAAAAGAAATATTTGAAATAAAATATTTGAAATAGAAATTTATGAAGCCGTGTTGATTAGATTGACGCCATTTTGACGTTAACGATATTTATAACGATTTCGAAATTAATTGAATTGAAAACGATTTCGAAATGAATTGAATTGAAAACGATTTCGAAATGAATTGAATTGAAAACGATTTCGAAATGAATTGAATTGAAAACTATTTCGAAATGAATTGAATTGAAAACTATTTCGAAATGAATTGAATTGAAAACGATTTCGAAATGAATTGAATTGAAACCGATTTCGAAATGAATTGAATTGAAAACGTTTTCGAAATGAATTGAATTGAAAACGATTTCGAAATGAATTGAATTGAAAACGATTTCGAAATGAATTGAATTGAATATGAATTCAAATTGAATTGAAATTTGAATTGAATAGAAATGAATATTTAAAACGAATTTATAAAGAAGAATTCAATTTTGATTTGAATTGAAATGAAAGTTGAAATTGCTTTTGAAATGAATTTTAAAACTATTTATATAATTCGTTTTAAATAAAAGTCGACGAAATATATATTATATATATTATATATATAATATAATGGCCTGAATAGAACGCGCCGCGCCGCGGCAGTACGTGAATTTCGACCATTTATTTCAAACGGACATTGCGGGAGATCCGACCGTCGGATTCTCCTAAAACCGGAACCGTTGGGTTCGTATCGAAAAGAGCTTTCTAATGAATATTAGAAATTTGAAATCTAACGGTGGGATTTGGAATTATGTACAAATCAAATTTGAAAAAGGTCGCTGTAAGTGCAGTTCGATGGCCATTGGTGGAAATCGACTGTACGGGCCTTGATAAAATTATTAAAAATAGTAATAATTTGTGTAAAATCATAAGAAATGATTTAGAAAGAATTGGGATGAAAAACTCCATATTTGAAAAGATAAAAATAGATTTTTATCGAAGTAAACTGGTTTTGAACTAGAATTATAATTCTATTTATTTTTAAATAAATAAATTGAATTTAAAAAGGGTTTTAAAAATAACCAGAATATCCAATGATTGCATTGGAGTGGATTTGAATCGAAATTGTCTTCGGAATATTTCGATGTTGGATTTCGTGATTATACAAATGTTGTTATGGAAATTTGAAAGATATATATATATATATATATATATCGTTATTTCCAATGCGATATTTGTTAGTCGTAGAATTTGATATTGAATATAAGCCGGTATATTTTCTATTCAGAGCCTTGTATTGAATATCAAATGTGATTTGGGTTTGTCGTGAATGGTGTCTTCACTAACACTGTTCTTGAACCCAGTTGAGAAAAGATTAAATCTTTTTGTTTAGATTTAACGAAGTGTACCAATTAAATAATATTTAATTGGAATTGAATCGATATTGACTTTTGGGTTTATCGTGAACAGTGTTTTAAATAACACTCGTTCTTTAACCCGATAATTAATGGAATGTGATTTTGGGTTTATCGTGAACCGTGTTTTTTAAATGACACTGATTCTTTAACCCAGTTAACGATTAAAACTAAGTGGAGTTTTAATGAATCTTTAATTAGATTGAAATGATCGAGAATGGAGTATCACCAGTTTTACTCCAGGCGATAGTTAAATCTTTAATTAGATTTGAACGTGAAATGGTAATTGAATTTACCGATAACACTGTGGTGTTAGATATGAAGTATTACCAGTTTTACTTCATGGGATGAATAGGTTGGGATTGGGAAATTAAAACAAATGATTACTTCGGTAAGGTTCGCTAATCCCGACTATTTTGAATTGATATTCAAAAGTAGATTAAAGAATAAATTCAAGAATTTATCTTTGATAAAATTAATGGGAACCTTTCCCTATGAATGTGAAATTTAGAAACTAACTGTCGGTTAGCTAAGCAGAATGGTTTTCTGGATATTGATCTGATGTTGGTTTCGGCCTTCGGGGTTAATATTTGGGGAATTATTCTCTTGATTAATTTATGGTTAGTGACTAATGAATTGGAATGAGGCGTATGTTGTGTTTGTGTAACACTTATTTAAAATATACGCGAGTTATTCGGGAAGACCGGGTTTATCCCATTCCGCATAACTGATACAACGATAAGTCGAAGATGAAGACGATGGTCGAAGACCGGAGGTCTTCACGTCGTTTGGGTAATTACTGATGATCTTGATTGGGCTGTACACCCAAGAAGATGGAAACAGTTAGTGATCGTCCAGACGTACTTGGAGATCGATGGATATGCGGGGTACTAGGTGCCTCCGGTTTCGTTCAGTCCCAGAACGGACTTGTAAATGGACTGTGTGTCTGACATTGGATTTTAGTCCGTGTGATTGATTTCTATTAAATATATACCTGTTTGGCGGCGGAGAATTTATTCTCTTGCTTAACGCCCTTCTCTGAGACGTACGAGCTCAGGGGTTATATATTGATGGATATCAAACGCATGGAGTGAATTGCCTGTGTGGCATGCCTAAGTGGCAATTGATCGAGGCTTCTGTTGAAAAGCAAGGTCTTATGGTGATGATCAAAGCACGGCCTTTGTGGCGTAGCTTTGTGTAACGTTTACTTCGCGAGTTTCACACCCGGTATGAACCAAAAACGGGAGAAAGGACCTCAGGGAGGGCCTGCGTTTCCTCCTAGCTAGAAGTGGCGTCAGTGGTTTTACACGCCCAGACGAGTTTGACTTATGTGGTTGTTGCTGTTGCGAGGCGCCTCGGTTAGATCGGACGATCCGGGTCCGATGGAGTCATTCGTTGGCTCGCTTACGCCCCAAAGGGCGGCGAAACGCAGTGCTCAAGCATTTTAATCCACATCGGTGGACCGGCCCTGTCGCTCCTAGGGTCACTCGAGCTCTGATCCTGAGACTCGGCTAGGCAGTCTCGAATCGGTTGAGGACTATCTTTTGCCTCGGTTCATAGATGGAAATCCAACTTCCAAATACGTGACATTTGCGGTTTTAATTGTAGAACCTAGTATGGCGACATAGTGGGATGGGGCATTCATGCCGCCTATGATTGATACTTGTGATTTGAAGTTGTTTTATACACTATGCACTTATAATAGTACCAAACGATTTGTTTTAAACGTATCAAGCATTCTTTGGCTGTTATAAGGGAAAACCCTATCCTCGGCTGCGTTGCATTGTGTGATGGGACCTGGGTCTTATAACAGCTTCATTTTTTCTTTATTTAGCATTGCGCTGTTTGTTTTATGCACCGGTATTCTTGGGAGGAAACCCGTTCCGTGTTATATGGCGTGGTCTCTTGATTTACCTAACTTTTAAAATAAAGAATAATAACTGTTTTAGTTCTCACACCAGTCCCATGACTGACCTGGAGTTTATTGTTTTAACCAAAACTCTGGGTGCCCTTATTTTGACACGGGCAGCTAGTAGTTTTGGTTTTGCAGATTTATATTCACAGGATCCTGATTTACAGCTGGAACGATATCCGGAAAGCTTTGTATCCGTATATCCCTTCTAGTTGTGTATTGTATTATTTTCCGCTGCTATGTATTTAAATGTAATTTAAATCTCTGATATTTCTGTGTAATATTTATTCGTACTCTGTATATTCTTGTAATCCGATGCATTGTTGTAATATACAATGAAATGTTCTTCTGTATGCGTTCTGTTGTGGTTTGTTCTCGAACTATCCGACGCTTTCCTTAACGGGGAAGTTACGGGTTTTCACACCCTCTAAGGTTTTTCCCCTTAACCCAATTCTTATTCATGTCTTCTTACATGTTTCAATCTTGGTTAAGTGCATCTAATCGTATTTCAAATGCCACCCAAGACACCCACTAAATTCCACATGCCACCCAAGGTACCCACTTAACCCCCTCATGTCCCACTACATGTTTATCTGGTTGAGTGTTTCTTAATTAATTAATACCGTAACCTTGTAAAGACCTCCCACATTAGACTAGCATTTGTGGCAGACGGATTTGCCTGGCGGGTCCGGGCTGTCTTACACCACAAACGAGCCTAACCTCGTCGTGTCTTTACAACTGTTACGCATTTAATTCGTGCCTAAGGCCTCCCACATTAGACTGTCATTTGTGGAAGCTGGATGTGCCAGGCGGGTCCGAGCAGTTTTACACCACAAACGAGTCTAACCTCGTGTCTTAGGCGGTTTATTATTACCCATAATTAATTATCCCTAATTTGAATTAATTTCCCTATTCAAATTGTCAATCAATTACAAATTTAACTATGTCCATAATTAACACCATAATTATGTCCATCTATATATGGTATATAAAATTATACCAATTAATAATCACATTTAAGGCATTTATGACAATTCTCAATATTAAATCTTTTAGTGTTATCCCATTGCCCCACGTTATATGTTCGTTAGTTTAACGTGAAATATTCGTTAGACTCGAATAGTCTAACTTATGGAATAAAGAGAAAACATCACAACATGCAGAGAATAAAAACTATATCTAAACACAAGGGGTGAACTTGCATGTGTGAATAAGGTTATTTTTTTCATCTAAAACTTGCATAGGCCAAAGTCACAAACTTGCATAAACTATGGATGTCATAGATCTAATCATAAGGTGTAAACTTGCATAGGCAACAGTCACAAACTTACATTACATGATTCATACTCCAACATATATATACTTTCATATGTGATTTATGCAACATAAACTATGGTGTAAACTTGCATTTAAACATGTAAATTAAGATCTACATGTAAACTAACATACATAATTTTGTATACTAGCATATAACTCACACATGTCTTAGCCTAAACTTTAGATCCAAGCTTACACATAAAATAGATGTCATGAAACATGTAAGGTGGTATATGATTCTCATTAACTTGCATATGATTCATATCTAAATTTACATCCAAACTTGCATATATAATTATCAAGTTAAACTTACATATGATTTAACGTATGAATTTGTTCCAACAACATAACCAAACTAGCATATGAAGCATCATTATGAATTGATTGTACATAAGCCAACAATTAACAAAGATTTACAACATAGATAATAACACAACAGCTTTACAACATAGATAATAACATCATAGATTTACAACATAGATAATAACATAACGGTCAATGATTCACAACATAACCATATAACCCAAACCATAACTCAACCTAATTAAATTGTTAATTATCTTATTAAAGAAATCGAACTCACTACTCAAAGAAGGTCTTGAGTTCTGAAATCTGAATTCTGAAATTGATTTAGCTCTCCTTTTAAGAAGACAAATTCGTTGTTGTTTAGATTTGAATTGAATAGAATTGATTTGATTAACTTTTCTTCCTCCTAAATGGTGGCGGATACTCTAGGTTGCAAGGTGATAGCATGGCGGCCATGGTTCTAAATTTTTATTTGATTTTAGGGTTTGAGTCTACATGTGTTTATATAGAATTTAGGATTAATTTAGGCCATCCGATCAACCCAGAATAAACCACAACCATTCAGTCAAGATAGGGTGACAATTTAGCCCTAATGACTCAGCCAATAGTCAGAAAATCGTCATCTTTCAAATCTGCCCGGGGGGCAGGTCGACCCCCTGGTCGACCTATATGGGTAGGTCAACCCCCAGGTCGACCTGGCCCCTGGCGGGAATTTTCCCGCCTAGCCCAATATGAGCCTGAATTTGAATTTTTGAAATCTGTTTGAATTTTTCTGAAACTTCCGATCGCCATAACTTCTTCATACGAAGTCCAATTCGCGCAAACTTGGACTCTATCTCAACCAGAATTCCGAGAAGAACACAATGGCGTAACCCGTTTCCCTTAATTCTCATATTTAAAATTAAATATCCTTTAATTTGTTACTTTAGTGTTAACATAAATACGGGTTGTTACATTCTCCCCTACTTAAAGGATTTCGTCCTCGAAATCTCTAAGTCAAGAAGAACGCATCCTACCATCCAATCATCCGTCTACTCAACCATCAACCACTAGCAACCATGGTCCTTAAAATATTTCTAATGCTTTTCATGTACATATGCATAGTGTGTGTATATGTTCGTATACTAGTGCAAAATCAGGCGGTCCACTGATTCAGTCGACCTCCTTAATGCAAATAATGATAGTGCCATGTATCCATCATGTATGCAAAGAATCCTATACATATCATTACTACATGTGTGCACAACCATTCATTTAAGTGCAACATCCATATGATACATACATTCAATGTACATTCATTTTTCTAAATACATCCATTTATATGCAATATGCAATATGAAAGTGACTGAGCAGATCTAGTGCCTAAAGTGTGTGTATATGCATCCACGAGCAACCACTAGCAAACACTTGCATCCACATGCATCCATCAAACATAACATGTCTCAAACACATGTTTCAACCATAGGACTACCCTATCTAAAGGTCAAAGATACTAGCGAGAGGACATACTAAGGATAGAACGAGTACAAGCTAAGCGATAAAGGAGAAATTAAAAGACATACCCTCGAGAAGAAAAGGGTACAATGAATGCATCTTCTATTTCGTCTTCCAAGTAGCGTTGCTTTCATCATCTCCCCATTTCACTTTGACTAGCTTGACCTCTCGATTCCTCAACTTCTTAATCTCCGACCCAAGAATGAATGTAGGAGCTTGTCGAATCGTCGCATCATGCTCTATCCCACCTCTCTAAGCAAGCTCGGCTCTACCACTTCCGCGGTCTCATGCAAGCACTTCCTCAAATGTGATACATGGAATACGTCGTGTACACCACTAAGTCTCTCGGGCAACTCCACTCTATACGCCATCTGTCCAATCCTCTCCTTAATAGGAAACGACCCTACGAACCTTGGTGCTAACTTCCCAATGGACCCAAAGCGAACAACATTCCATATTGGAGACACCTTGATAAAGACCATGTCCCCAATATCAAATTCAAGATCTATCCTCCTCTTGTCCGCATACGATTTCTGCCTATCTTGCGCCGTCTTCATCCTCCTTCAAATCAAATCGATCTTTTCTGAAGTCTCTCTAATCATATCGGGCCCAAGTAAGATCTTATCCATAGATTCCCACCAATATGTAGGTGAACGACATGGCCGTCCATAAAGAGCCTCGAAAGGTGCCATGCCAATGCTAGACTGAAAGCTATTATTATATGCGAACTCCACCAAAGGAAGATGCTCCTCCCATGTACCATCGAACTCTAAAACACATTGCCTCAAAAGGTCCTCTAGAATACGATTCACCCTCTCAGTCTGACCATCTGTCCGAGGATGATATGTAGTGCTCAAACATAACTGAGTCCCTACCGCCTCTTGCAAGCTCTTCCAAAACTTGCTAGTAAAGACAGGATCGCGATCGCTCACTATGCTAGAAGGAACACCGTGCAAACGAACTATCTCTTGAATGTATACGGAAGCTAACCATGGAGAAGTCCTATTACTCTTCACAGGAACGAAATGGGCGCTCTTAGTAAGTCTGTCTACCACGACCCAAATCCCCGTACTACCCTTCCTCGATCTCGGTAACCCGTCAACAAAGTCCACCGAGACACTCTCCCACTTCCATTGTGGGATTTCCAATGGGTGAAGCAACCCACCGGGCTTCTTTTGCTCTAGTTTTACTTGTTAGCACACCAAGCATCTAGCGATAAACTCGGCCACATCCCTCTTCATACCGGCCAAAAATTAAACTCGTCTAATGTCCATGTACATCTTGTCTCCGCCGGGATGAATGGTCAACTTCGACCGATGCGCATCGTCAAGAATGGTCTTCCTCAAGTTCTCGTCTCGTGGTATAAAAAGTCTACCGTCCCTACGTAACCAACCCTTATCATCTAGGGTATACCTACTGAGATGGCTCGATGACTCCCCCTTATGAGCTTCTCTACCAACTCAACCAACTGTTTGTCATCTCGTTGTGCCTCACCAATCCATCCCAAAAGCGTAGGTCTGACCTCTAAGGATGCTAGCGAACCGGGTACAAAGTCAATGGAAGGACTGAAGTCAAACATAGAGATGAACTCTAAGCTTCGCCGCTCAACAAACAACAGACTCAAGGACAACCTTTTCATACTTAAGGAGTCTGCCACCATGTTACCCTTGCTAGGGGAATATGCTATCTCGAAACCGTAGGACGCTAAGAATTCCATCCACCTTTGCTGCCTTAAGTTCAAGTTCTTCTGAGAGAACAAATATTTTAGCGATTTGTGGTCTGTGAACAATTTGACTTAAGCGCGAAAACAATAGCGGCCAACTCTAGTCATGTGTAGGGTAAATTTTCTCATGCACTCTCAACTGCCTTCCTCCATAGGCTATTACCCTCCCCTCTTGCATTAAGACTGCGCCTAGTCCTGTCCCACAAGCATCGATATAAATGGTAAATGGATTACTCCCATCTGCCAACACTAAGACTGGGACTGTGATCAAAGCTCTCTTTAAACGTTGGAACGCATCATCCCAATCTACGTCCCACGTGAAAACTAGGTTCTTCTTCGTCAAGCACGTTAATGGGGCTGATATTTTTGCGAAGTCCTTGATAATCTTCCTATAGTAGCCAGCGAACCCCAAGAAACTCCTCACCTCAGTAGCATTTTTAGGGACCTTCCAATCTTGGATGGCCACCACCATCGCGGGATCCATAGCTATCCCTCCTTTGGAAACCACGTGCCCTGAGAATCGCACTTCCTTCCTCCAAAAGTGACATTTAGAAAATTTAGCTTTAAGGCTATGCGCTTGAAGGGTCTCTAACACTTCCCTAAGATGTAGGGCGTGCTCTTCCTCGCTCTTAGAAAGGATCAAGATGTCATCCACAAAGACCACCATGAATTTATTAAGGTACTCGCTAAACACCCTACTCATCAAGTCAACAAAGTATGCGGGGGCGTTTGTCAAACCGAAGGACATTACAAGCCACTCATAGAAACGGTCCGGAGTCCTAAAGGCAGTCTTGTCTATGTTATCCTCTGCCACTCTCAACTGATGGAAACCAGTGGCTAAGTCCAACTGCGAAAACATTGAGGCGCTAACTAACTGATCAAAGAGATTGTCAATCCTCGGCATTGGGTGCCTATTCTTCTTAGTAAGCTTATTAAGTTCTCTATAGTCCACACAAAGTCTAAGGGACCCATCCGCCTTCGTGGCAAATACTACTAGAGCACCCCACTCCGATATACTACGTCTTATGAACCCCTTTTCAAGCAGTTCTTTCACTTGCTTACTGAGTTCTCTTCTCTCTCTCGGAGCCATGTGGCGCACTGGTAATGCAATTGGTTTTGCATTGTCTACAAGATAAATACGAAAGTCTATCTCATGTTTTGGTGGTAGACCCCTCACCTTATCGAAGACATTAACATATTCACGAACTATATGAACAGAATGTAAATCATCATCGGATGCATCAAGTGACTCAAGATAACTAAGCATCACCGATCCTCTAGGGTCACAAGAAATATCAAGGGTCTTTCCACTACGAGTCAACAATTTTACTACCCTCCGTTCACAATCTAGGATGGCACCATATCTGGCTAGCCAATCCATCCCTAGAATCAACCCATAGCCCATGAAACCAAGCACAAAAGCATTACATTCAAAACCAACGCCTAAGATAGACAATCTTAAATCCCTACAAACCATGGATAAATGAGCCGATCCACCAATAGGATTTGAGACTACAATGGGATCCACAACAAGACTAGTATTTAAGTGAAGTGTTTCAACTAATGATGTGGAGATAAACAAATGTGATGCGCCAGAATCGAATAAAGTACGGACAAGATGATCAAACAGAAAAACTAAACTCTCAACGGAAATGTTTCTACCTCGTTCATGAAGCAGTGAGACCGCGAGAGCCTAGACCTACTCCCTTGCCTGCCCCGGTGCCATGAGAGCCTGAAGCTGCCCTCCAGAAGTTCTTTTCCCTTGTCCCTGTTTCCTCGGGAAGTCCTTAACTAGATGGCCTGCCTCTCCACAGTGGAAACAGACAGTCTTCTTCTTTTTCCTACAGTCTTTACTCAGATGGCCTGGTGACCCAGAATTAAAGCACTTCTTATTTCCTTTTCCATTATTGCCTTTACCACCTTTCTTGTTCTGTTGTTGCTGCTGCGGTTTCTTTTGATCCCCTTTCTTCTTGGGTGCCTTATTAGCATTGGTGCCCTTCTCCTCTTTATGCATAAGCGCCATGTCAACTAGTCTCTCGAAGGTAGCCCCCATAGGGATGTGGGTCATAGCTAACCCATGTAGCGGCTCGCTCAAACCCTTGACAATTCCCAGGGCCTTCTTTTCGGCTGTATTCACCAAGTCCAAGCCAAATCTCGCCAACTAATTGAAATTGTTGACATATTCTTTCACTGACAGATTCCCTTGCTTCAACGCCAAAAATATTACCATATATAAATTCTCTTCAGCCTGTGAGAGGAACTTTGCCTCAAACCTACGTCTGAAATCTGGCCATGTATCAACTGGACGCTCCCCAGTAGTGACCTCCCACCAAAATGAAGCTTCGTCCTTCATCAACCAAGCAACCAATTGGACCTTCTTACAATCGTCCAAATCGAAAATGCCAAACAGATCCTCCACTTCTTTCAACCAATTTCTAGCTTCAATGAACGTTTCAGTCCCACTAAAATATTTTCCACCCATCGAACGAAAGTCTTTACATATCTTGGAGAAAGTATCTCCACGCGGAGGAATGACCGGAGCTGGGGGAGGAGGACGAGGAACGTTGACCGGACCCGCGGAAACAGCTCTAGCCTCTAGATATTGACGAAACCAACCAGGTATATGAACACCCTCTGGTATCTCAAATGCTCCAGGCATGCTGAAAAGGAAAGAAAGAGTTTTAAAACATGTGAATCGAAAGAGAGATGTATGGCTTGCGGGGATTATGCTCTTTAAAGTAAACTTTCCTTTAAAATAACTTCTTTAAAACAAGTTTTTGAAAATAATTTCTAGGAAAATAATACTTTTGAAAACACTTTTCAAAACTTTTTATCTGTTCTTGTAACCATAGCTCTGATACCACGTGTAACACCCTATGTCCATTAATGTCACTCACAAAGGGAATGCATCAATGTCCACGAAGCGTTATTATTGTATAGAACAGATAAATTACAAGAATAAATAAATAAAATAACACAACGGAAGTTAAAACTTATTTCATAGCATCATAACTCAAAACGAGTTTACATAAGTAGTCCCCAAAACCATTACAACAGGATCAATAGTCTTTTCCAAAAAATTCAAAGTACATAAAGGAGGAAATAGTTAAATAACATAAATGCATAAATCCCCAGTGAGCATAAGCAAAGCCATAAAGATGAGAGAGTCCAATGCGATACATCTACTCTCTTCAAGCAACTGAAAGAAATCGGCACTAAGCTGAAGTATTCCCTCCTTGCAAACCTAAGGGGGGGAAGGAAGAAAAGAGGTGGAAAGAAAAGGGGTTCAGACATAAAGTCTGGCGAGTGCGATAACTTTAACAATATAACTATCAAAATAACTAGGATAAGGCATAAGCTGGAAAATAAGGAAATGACTGTGAACAATTTGGTATGTCGGAACAAACAAGGAAATAAGATGAACAAAGATAACGTTACAGGCGCCCCTAATCACAATAGGATAATTACTATACTGCACTACCACTAGTCACTCTAAAGGTTGATACCACTTACAGAACATAATACTGCTAATGGTAGTTTCGTGTACCCCTAGCTACCTCCATAGGTGTCATCTGCCCCTATCTCCACTAGGTGTACCCACTACCCCCATTCGATCGGCTCCCTAACTCGTAGATACCCGTGCTGGCCCCTGGGTGTATCACTCCCCAAAGTGGCAACCCGATACAACCAAAAATGCACGGCTTATATCTACACGATGCAACAACGTCTTACCTACCAGCCCGGGCCCACACACGCATATGAACCCATTGGACTTGCGTTGCCACCGCTGACCCGTTTTGACCTCTTACAATCAAATCTAGTACACGTGTCCCGTCCTCGACTTGGGTCGAGCCCACAAATATACTTAATGGGTTATTGTTTTGAAAAGGGCCCCCATGCATGACAAAAGCTTTCCACCTATACTTGGTCCCCTCTAAGGTTTTCCCCCCAATTAACTCCATTCTTATTCATGTCTTCTTACATGTTTCAATCTTGGTTAAGTGCATCTAATTGTATTTCAAATGCCACCCAAGGCACCCACTAAATTCCACATGCCACCCAAGGCACCCACTTAACCCCCTCATGTCCCACTACATGTTTATCTGGTAAAGTGTTTCTTAATTCATTAAGACCGTAACCTTGTAAAGACCTCCCACATTAAACTGGCATTTGTGGCAGCTGGATTTGTCGGGCGGGTCCGAGCAATCTTACACCACAAACGAGCCTAACCTTGTGTCTTTACAACTGTTACGCTTTTAAAGACCTCCCACATTAGACTGCCATTTGTGGCAGCTGAATTTGTCTGGCGGGTCCGGGCAGTCTTACACCATAAACGAGTTTGACCACGTGTCTTAGGCGGTTTATTATTACACATAATTAATTATCCCTAATTTGAATTAATTTCCCTATTCAAATTGTCAATCAATTACAAATTTGACTGTGTCCATAATTAACACCTTAATTATGTCCATCTATTTATGCTATATAAAATTATACCAATTAATCGTCACATTTAAGGCATTTATGCTAATTCTCAATATTAAATCTTTTAATATTATCCCATTTCCCTACGTTGTAGGTTCGTTTGTTTAACGTGAAGTATAAGTTAGACTTGAATAGTCTAACTTATGGAATAAAGAGAAAACATCACAACATGTATAGAATAAAAACTAGATATAAACATTAGGGGTGAACTTGCATGTATGAATAAGGTATTTTTTTTCATCTAAAACTTGCATATGCCAAAGTCATAAACTTGCATAAACTATAGATGTCATAGATCTAATCATAAGGTGTAAACTTGCACAGGCAATAGTCACAAACTTACATTACATGATTCATACTCCAACATATATATACTTGCATATGTGATTTATGCAACATAAACTATGGTGTAAACTTGCATTTAAACTTGTAAATTAAGATCTACATGTAAACTAGCATATAGAATTTTGTATACTAGCATATAACTCACACATGTCTTAGCCTAAACTTTAGATCCAAGCTTACACATAAAATAGATGTCATGAAACATGTAAGGTGGTATATGATTCTCTTTAACTTGCATATGATTCATATCTAAATTAACATCCAAACTTGCATATAGAATTATCAAGTTAAACTTACATATGTTTTAACATATGAATTAGTTCCAACAACATAACCAAACTAGCACATGAAGCATCATTATGAATTGATTGTACATAAGCCAGCAATTAATATAGATTTACAACATAGATAATAACATCACAGCTTTACAACATAGATAATAACATCATAGATTTACAACATAGATAATAACATAACGGTCAATGATTCACAACATAACCATATAACCCAAATCATAACTCAACCAAATTAAATTGTTAATTATCTTATTAAAGAAATCGAACTCACTACTCAAAGAAGGTCTTGAGTTCTAAATTCTGAATTCTGAAATTGATTTAGCTCTCCTTTGCAGAAGACAAATTCGTTGTTGTTTAGATTTGAATTGAATAGAATTGAGTTGATTAGATTTTCTTCCTCCTAAATGGTGGCGGCTACTCTTGGTTGCAAGGTGACATCATGGCGGCCGTGGTTCTAAATTTTTATTTGATTTTAGGGTTTGAGTCTACATGTGTTTATATAGAATTTAGGATTAATTTAGGCCACCCGATCAACCTAGAATAAACCACAGCCACGTAGCCAAGAAAGGGTGACAAGTCGGCCCTAATGACTCAGCCAAGAGTCAGAAAATCATCATCTTTCAAATCTGCCCCAGGGGGCAGGTCGACCCCTTGGTCGACCTGTATGGGTAGGTCGACCCCCAGGTCGACCTGGCCCCTGGCGGGAATTATCCTGCCTAGTCCAATCTGAGTCTGAATTTGAATTTTTAAAACATGTTTGAATTTTTCTAAAACTTCCGATCGCCATAACTTCTTCATACGATGTCCAATTCACGCAAACTCGGACTCTATCTCAACCAGAATTCCGAGATGAACACAATGGCATATCTTCCCTTAATTCTCATATTTAAAATTAAATATTCTTTAATTCGTTACTTTAGTGTTAACAGAAATACGGGGTGTTACATGGTTCTTCTTCTTGTTTTATTCTAATATTTCTTTCTTTCGTATCTCACCCTCTAATTTCTTACTAATAATTATCTGTGTTTTCGATACTTGCGTTCTGGCAAGTAGTACGAGATTTATGCATTATTGTCAGAATTCGGACGTCGAATTCTTGCAGGTCGTTATAGTCAGTCTGACTCATCGCATGAGTATGCGTGAAAACTTCCCAATAATACACAGAAGCATTGCGCTATCTCTCCGAATTATGCAGATACAAATATATATTATGTATTGTTATATTATTTATCTTTTAACAACTTAGAACTTAAAATATTTAACTGTTTATCTTAATTAGTAAATACACTAACTACTCACGGTGATGCTGAAATGGGTTGGAATCACCGCGATATGTGACGGTGTTCTTCCTCCTGTTTGCTGAATTCCTATGGAACTATCTCTATAAATTTAAGTTGAAAAAAATGTTTCATAGTTCTAATTTGTATATTAATTGCGTAGAATAATTTAAGTTAAATAAGTAGTAAATTTACCTAAAACTTCTCATTGCTCCAAAATCATCCCACACATTAGCACTCATCCAATTAGGCTTCTTTCTAGCTGTTTTATGCTATTTATCATTTCACTACAGTTCTTTGCAATTTATTATTCCAATGGCGTTCTACGAAGGAAATATCATCATCGTAAAGGTCCACTGAACCCTGCCATTGAGAAAATAAGAATTATACATTTAAATAGTAAAAAAACGAATTGATCATATCATATAAACATGAATTGATATGACGTGTTCCTGATGTATAAAGTGAGATTATATAAATTTACCATATAAACCTGGAAGTGTTCTATAAATAACATGACAATATATAAAGTGTTCTATAAATAACATGGCAATGAACAATGTTATATAAATAAATTGACAATGTGTAAAGTGTTCCTTATAAACATAAATTGATAATTAAACCTAAAAAGTGAAATATATAACAAATCATTATACATGACTACATAATGTAATAATTAATATATCGCACATACCAAAAAATCCTGCCAAATAGTCTCCATTATGTGGCTCATGTATGCCTGTCGTGATATCCCTACAATTATGGAAGGCAGCTTTAGCTCAAATCCACTATGTTAGATAGGAAAAAAACATATAATATTTCATGACTACTACATATTTATGTACAAAAATACGTACCTTCCAATTATTTTAGGCTGCAACCACACCACAGAACGCACTAGCTCCTATGATGGACCATTGCCATTACCATCCGCAAAAGGAAAGTCCCTCTTTGAGAGGAAGAGGGAGACCCATAATTTAAAGTGGTATGTCTATGTGTTGTCATATCTATAGTACCTTTTACAGACAAACCTTATAGCAGAACATAAAAGGACTATGTAAAACATACATTATGACATAACATAAAATGACTTTGTAGAACTGTTAGCATAACATATCATTTTTAATGAAAATGAAAACAACATCACGTTAAAAAAATACAAATTTACCTTCTACAAATGTAGATTATTGATCAAACCTCATCACTTTCGGATTCAGACTTTGTTTTTGTACTCTATATTTTGTTCCTCTATAGTCTCAAATGCTTCAATTAATGCATCTAATTCAACGTTTAGAAGTACAAAGTCTATTTCATTGTCAGTTATTATTATTCCTCTATTTTCTTTGATATCTGCTTGGTACGCTTGTTTGCCGGGAATATTCCGTCCATCAAATATAAACCTGGCCTTTTTTTAAAAAACAACCAACCAATCTATTTTATCTTTTCTTAATGATGGGTAAGGACTATAATAAACTTGAAGAGCTTGTTTGGTAAAAAAAAGGTACATACTTATAATAACACGAAGTATATTTTATTTTTGTAAGATTATATTTTGGTTGTTTATAACTTGCCCAATATCGGGACAAATCCAACAAATATTGTATATAATGAGTATGGATGTCCATTATGCTAAAAATCCACATAACGATCATATACAATATTTGTCAGATGGGACCTAAAAGCACTCCAAGAGTTTTATGAATATAGTATATTACATACTTTATATTTACTAAAAAACTAGCTTTCGATCTATACGAAATAATGGAAATTTTCATGTTAAAAAATATCTTCTTCTGCAGTTTCCAATAATTTAATAACAAGGATGTATATATTAAAAATCAACTTATACGATTATTGCTCTTATTACCAATTGTATGCGTGAAGCAGCAAATGGTAAACTAAATAAGCCTTGAACAGCTTAATTCCGATATAACCGTATATATACGGAGTTTATCACATATACGCACATTTTGAAATCCTAATCAAACTAACCATACGTTATAAAATTAAATATCGTTTTCTATAATTTCTAGAGAACGTAAACTAAATTATACTCTTCACAGTAAACGTCCCCAAACAAGTCTAAAATAGCTTACTTATATGCACATAATTTTATTATCATACAAACAATATAAAATTGCAATACATAGATTAATAGCAAGAATTAGTCCCGAATAAACTGCACTATACATACAATAAGGCAATATAAACATGTAAACTAAAAACCTAACACTAAATTGATAAATGTACTTTAAGAGGGGATTAGGGTTTATACCTTTTTTAGAGGAGATTAGGAGGCTAAAGAGGAAGAAAGATAAGTTTCTAGATGTTGCAGAGGCTAGGGAAGGACGAAGTGGCAGTGGGTGGCGATTTTGGAGGAGGAAAGGGGCTTCGGAAGAGGGTTTAGGATGAAATCCGAATGGAGAAGAAGAAGCATGTTTTACTACTTTGCTCGCGATATAGCATTAACTACAACCTTCCTTCAACCAGGTTAAACCAACGACTTATAACAAATATAATTTTTGATTCATAAGAAAAAAAACAGAAAATACCTAACATTGGAAGCTGTTGATGGTCATTGTAATCTCCCGCCCCTCCGCGCTGGTATATATTGCTTGTTTAGTAGTGTTATAAGGGGCATCTAATCTAAATTTGAATTTGTTAATAGATGGTGATTGTATATCAGTATATGCATACATAATGAAGTAACTCTCATTTAGAAAGATTAGGCAAATACCAAAGTGACAAGGTCACAAGGTCAGTTTAACTTCTTGAAGAGGCCTAGGAGGGAGTCTAGAAGGATTTTTACAATAAAAAGAATAATAAATTAGTTAACCTTGAAATTTGACTATTGCGTTTATGAAAGTAAAATCAACTTGTTAACACTATGTTTAAAAAGGAGAAAATAATAATAATGGACAAACTGTTTAAGTTTTTATAGGGAAAATGATATATGCGCTTTTATTTTACACGAAGAACAGACCCAAAAACCAAATTCATGTAAATCGTTACTCCCCTTCTTCCTTACTTCGTCATCCATCTCACATTCTCTCTCTGTTAAAACATTGAATTCCACACAACCAACAAAAATGACGTTCCATTATACATTATCATCTCCAACTATGCATGAAACTTCAATGACGAACAAAAGCAATCGAAATTTCAACATCAATTTCCAACTCGTGAATTCAGAGGTTCAACATCAACTGAAAGGCCACAACAAACTAAAGATAAACACATCAAAGTTGAAAAGCAAGTTGAAATTCAAACCAAATACAGAGTCGAAAACATAGATGAACTAGAGAAAATGATTTTGAAACCTAGCAGATTACAATTAGCGAAAAGGTTGAATGAAGTGCAAGTTCAACAAAATCAATAAAGAAGAACCAGATGAAGAAACAAAGAAAAAACAACAGAAGAATATCAATAAAAAGTGCAAAAAACATAGTACAAATGGTACACTAGTTAAAATTCAAGTATAATAGAGTAGTATAATTGTATTTCTAGTTTCGTAGTATTAAACTTTTTTCACATGAGAACAAAGAAAACATGCAACAACAAAAACAGCCACAATGAAAGAGTTGATGAGATGTAAAAAAGAAAATGAACATTAAAAAAAATATTGGGAAAAACTATCCCAATTGCAAAAAAAGGCCAGAGGAAACTCAAATGATATTTGTATAGGTAAATGATATTATAAAAGTATGAACTGATACTAACAATATCATACGATTAAATGTATTCTAATAGTATCAAAAATGTTAAATAGGAAAAAGCTGAAAAGGAGTAAAAAAAAATGCAAACGAATAATTCGAAGACCACCAAATAAATTCAATAATAGCACAAGTAGTATCATTTTATAATAAGTTACATACTGCAAATACGATACGTATAGCTTGGTCGTAAACAAACCTTTGAAGCTTTAAAAATAGTGTTTCTGTATAACTTGGATGATACTATTATATTGAAATATGATACACATTATACGTTTGGTTTAAGATGTTGTTACTGTTATATATGCGAAAATAATACTCCACGACTAATTATTTAATATGATTATGTCACAAAACTAATACCTAATCACATGTAGAAAAGATGCTATATAACTAAATATATCCGAGTGTTTTACTAAAACTGATACCTAATGACATTCGAAAACAATACCTAATTGCTATGTATAATAAAGTGCTCTAACAAAATCGATATCTATATTTGTTCAAAAATAATACCTTGTTATTGTAAACAACATAACACTTTAACAAAGATGATACCTATGTTTGCTTAAAATGATACCATGTCACTATATAATAGAATGCTCTAACTAAACTGATACCAATGAGTGTTCAAATCGATACATGTTACTTTGTATATTGTAATACTTCAGCAAAATTACGTTTATTCAAAAATGATACTCTTTTGGCGTAACGAAATGCCTTTTTAACTGCTTCAAGTCGGTAATTAAGCCAACTCAAAATGTTCTCAAAGACAGATTGGTAGGGGTAACAACATGTCAGAACATAAGAAAAATGAACTTTTATTAATACAACAATAATTTTACATCAGAGTTTTGCATAAATATATATCGTAGTATAATAAATACACAACGGAAAAAATAACTAAAGTAAAGAAAAAGAATACAAATGCTCCAAATATAGCTCCAGCCTAAATCCAACACCTAACCTATAAAATGACTCCAAACTATATGCAACCCTTAACTACTAAGCTTTCCTATGGAAAAACATGGGAAGCTGGAGTTTAGGAAAGGAATAATAAACTCCAGGTCAGTCATGTGACTGATATGAGAACTTGAAAATAATTATACTTTAAAGTGAGGTTACTCATAAGACCACACCACAAGTGCAGAACAGGTTTTTCACTTATGAATACCAGTGCAGAAGATTCATAGTGCTTATTAGAAAATGAAACTACCATAAGGACTTGCGGCACAGACAATGCCAAACGCAGACTTGGGTGAAGTTTCACCTTACGATAACTAAAGATCCTTTACACGCATAATAATTTGGTATTATTAATAGTGCATAGTGTGGAAAATCACTTCGCAAGTAAACATATCAATCTTAGCTAACATAGGTACCCTGAAATTATGCTAATGTAAGTGTACGACTAAGACTACATGAGTTCATAGTGGAGAATGGATTTCCAACAAATGACCAGGCTAAGGAACTTCCTTATCCGATGGATACACTTTTAGGAGGATGTCTCGAGAACCACACTGAATATCTATCAACACAAGTATGGGTTACCTGTGATGACCACCCATAACTTCTGCACTTAACATCGGAAGTAATACACTGAAAGATGTGCCAGACCACTATGGACGATCATCGAAATGAAACACATGCGAAACCTCTCGTATAACTCACAACACAAGGATAAAATATAATAGAACATATACAACAAGCAATAATAGTGAAGCATATTTGAGGAGAAACCTAAACTTTCATAACAACTGGAAAGAATATCCATAAATCTTTGGACTACAACATAAGTGTCTATACAGATTCGCCATACTATAGCACCCAGAGTCAATCATCACACAACCGAAAACAACAGACACTATATGGTACAACAAAGTAATTCGCCAGCCTCCTTCTCACCATAACACATCATCCTCGCCTCACTAAGCTATGCTACATGTAACTTGTTACTCAGTCTGCCCATCCAAAAACCGGATGATCAACCCAAGGTGATAAGTGGGAAACATAAAACCTTGAATCAGACAAAAATCTTATTGAGCCATAAAAAACTACATAACATCATCAATAAATTATATGATAACAGGCAGATAAATTAACCAATCTATGAAAACACTAGAGGAGAACCCAAACCCATCTTCCCTACATCTGACTGTGATAGCCTTAAACAGCAAACATTTGAAAACAAACGATGCATCCATGGCGATCAGAAATAACCAAACAACAGAAATCATAGCAACCATTTATATCTCACGTAAACCACCCTAATCGAGATCAACATCCCTCAAGCACAAGCCCCGAAGGCCTAAACCGACATCAGAAAAGTACCCAAGAAACGTCGCCTTCAACGTCAGACAATCTACGTGAGACAATACAAGCAAAAAAACCAACATTCAATGACTATGACTGTCACTGCCTATCCTACTTTGAAACCATCATCAATCGTATAACGACCAACCTAGCCATACGTCAAGGGCCAATGGTAACCCCGGTTCTTGCAAATATTCCATAAACCTTTCAACAATACGTATCTAGGTCTTTTAACGATACCCGGGGTACTCGACAATACAACCGGTATTTTTATACGTCTCTATCATACCCCTGCTTTGAGCCCGCTAGAACATACGAGAACGATAATCTCTCGGCCTTCAATATGTCTAGTCATCCTCCCTTATGGCTATTCATAACTCAAGCAACCTTCTCGAGCAATCATTATCTACAACTCAACACCCTTGAGTTTTCTTCACATTCGTTGCATTATGAAGATCAACGAACACTTCATAACACTTTGAATATTCCATCTTGAATTCACTTCAAATCCACATCCATTTGCGAACCAAAATAATCATCATTTTTGGTCCGTATTCAATCCATAGCATTTCAGCATTTCCGCTGTGAAAAACATATCATAGCACTTCAATTCCCATCCACAACGCTTCAGAAATGTTGTCGCTATTATGCCAGGCCCATCATGGTAATGCCCGATCCATGAAATGCCTAGTCCATAGAAATGCACAGTCCATGAAACGCCCCGTCCATCATTGAAAGTGCAACTGATTCATTACTTAAAGTGCAACTGTACCATCACCTAAAGTGCAACCAAACCGTCACCAAAAATGCAACTGATCCATTACTAAAAGTGCAACCGACCAATCATTGAAAGTACAACTCCATCACTTAAAGTACAACCGATCCATCACTTAAAGTGCAACCGATCCACCACTTAAATTGTAGCTAATCCATCAACGAAATTGCAACCAATTCATTACATAAAGTGCATTTGATCCACCACTAAACTCGTGCAAACGATCCATCACTCAAAGAACAACCGATCCACAACTGAAAGTGTAACCTATCCTTTACTTAAAGTGCAACCGATCCATCACCAAAAGTGCAACCAATCCATCTCCAAACACCATCGATCCATCTCCAAACCGTGCCCTATCAAACAACCATTCAATCGACAACACTACAACTAATCATCAAGTAAGTAATCATCATACAATCACATAGAATTCACCCAAATCATGATAAAATAATAAACAAATAAATATATGAATCTAAACTTGAATAAATACATGATTCAACATTTACATATGAATTAACCGTTATAATCTTACTAGATTAGATCCTATGGTGATTCAAATTAAATATATACTTACCTCCATTAGATATAGGTGAAAACAACTTGAAATGATGAAAATTAAAATCAAACAACCCATATACTTGATTGAATTCGTATAAGAGATTATTATCACTCACCAATTCTTCGAATTAACTCGAAATCGCTAAATTCTCAATCCAGACAACAAAGAATATGATTCAAACCTCTTAATGTGATCTCTCATTTCTTGACGTAAATCGAGCTCCAAACGGTGTAGATCTTCGATTATCTTATGTAGATCTACAATTTTAATGGTGGAAAGGTATATTTGATTGAGCAAAGAGGATCAAGAGCTCAACCAAATGAGAGAATGAAGAAATTAAACTATTCTCCATGCCTCTAACCCTTTGTTTATAGCCTCCCACCAGCCCACTAATGGCCACTCCAAAACAGCCCATTATGGCTAGCCAAACCTGAACAGAAATTGTGAAACACTAAAACAACGATTTCTTCCAAACCACTTAACCAAATTTTTAATATGACTACTCTACGAAATTGGCAACACTATTTCTTTTTCAATGAGACTGATCTCAACACCTGATTCGATCCTAGTCAAAAGTTATGCTTTTACAAGATTGACAGGGGAAAATTTCACACTTAAAATTGGTAAAAATTATGGACATGTCTCACATCCCCATAACCAACATTATCAAAATATGAGAATGACCCAACCCCCCGGGAATTAAATAAAAAAATTTTATGATCCTCTGATATGTAAAATGTGGACTATTACATTCCCGCCCCCCCCCCCCCCCCCCCCCGGGAATTTCTCCCCTGAAATCCAAACAACACAAGCAACCAAAACAATTCTGCATGCCTATCATCCATGAGCAACAAATTCTATCACCCAAGCTACCATCAAACCGTACATCCACAGCCTTATCCTAGCACATGAACTCTATCAACAATCACAATTACAATGGTACAAGATACAGTGATGTAATGATGACACGATATTTGTAGGTTATACCAACGAAGTGTTCTGGATGGGTCGTCATCATACTCTCTTCCGTCTCTCACGTACAATCATCATCATCCTCACTCCGTTGTACCTTAACTAGCCTAACAGTCTTCCTCCTAAGATGTTTCGTGTCATTCCCCACAACACGAAGCGACTTATGAGGTTTTGTAAATATGGTCTTGACTTCTAGATCTTCGTGCTGCTCCGGAGATACCGCCACATTTGAATCATGCACACTTTCGAAGAAATGACACATGGAAAACACACTCGACATCTTCTAGGGTAACTCCAACCTATATGCGAGCTTTCAATTCGCTCGATTATCGGAAACAGTCCAACATTATCATAGGGCTAACATTCCTTTGCTTCCGAATCGAACAACATACTTCAATGGCGAAATCTTCACGAACATCATATCGCCAACATCGAATTCCAGAACTTTTCGATGCTTATCGGCATAACTCTTCTGATGATCTTGGGTCGCCTACATTCGTTGCCGAACGATCTTGATACAATCCAAGGTTTCTGTTAAAATCGCAGCCCCAAGTATCAACTTATCTCCAGTCTCTAACCAACATGCTGGAGAATTACATGGTCTACCATACAACGCCCCATATGCTGCCATCCCAATGCTCGATAGGTAACTATTGTTATATGCAAACTCGACTAGGTGTAGATGGTCTTCTTATGATCCTCCGATGTCTAGCACACAATCCGTCAGGAGATCTTCCAAAACTCGGTTAACCCTCTCGGTTTGATCATCAGCTGGGGATGATAAGCCGTACTTAAACACAACTCGGTTCCCAAAGCTTCGCGCAAACTTTTCCAAAATCCACTCATAAGCAATGGATCATGATCACTCACTATGCTCTTTGGTATACCATGGAATCAAACCATCCATTTTATATAAAGCCCAGCCAACTTCGATGCTGTCCTAGTTGATTTGGCAGGAATGAACCTTGCACTTTTGGTCAAGCGATCCACGATGACCCGAATTTCTTCGTTTCCTCCCTGGTTTTAGGTAGTCCATCGATAAAATCCATCGATATTTTCTCCTACTTCCACATAGGAAATTCTAATGGCTAAATCAATCCACTCGACTTCTTCTATTCAACTTTCACCAACTGACTGTTCATGCATTTGGAAATAAACATCCCAATATCTCTTTTCATCCCTTCCCAGTAGTAAGATCGCCTCATATCTTGATACATCTATTACCACCAGGATGAATCGCCAACTTTGAGTGCTGACATTCCCTTAGAACCTCATCTTTCATTCCCTCGATACCAGGAACAACCATTCGTCCTTGCTTTTGAAGCCAACAATCTCGATTGACCTTAAACTCTTTATCCTCTGGTTCCAACTTCTGGATAATTTCGACAAGCTTTGCATCTCGCTTTTGGTTCTTGCCAATCCTTTGGGTGAGAGTAGGTCTTATCGACAAGATAGCCAATATTTCAGGTTCCAGATCACACCGTGGTCTAAAATTAAATCCTACCAAGTACTCGAGGCTTTTCCATTCCGAAAACATCGCTCCCAATCCTGCATGTCTTCGACTCAACGCTGCTACAACTGCATTACCTTTACTAGGAGCATAGGCTATACCAAAATCATATGATGCCAGTAACTCTAACCACCTTTGCTGCCAAAGATTCAAATCCTTTTTGGAGAAAAAAATACCTTAATGACTTTTGATTCGTAAACAACTCAAATCGAACTCCTAACCGGCAATGCCTCCACATCTTCAGAGCAAACACAATCGCTGCCAACTCCAAATCATGAGTTGGGTAATTCCTTTCGTATGGCTTCAGCTGTCGACTTGCATAGGCCACAACCATATCCTTCTGTTTTAGCACTGTTCCAGGTCCAGTGCCACATTCATCAGTGTATACAACCATTTCTTCATTCCCACTTGGAATCATCAAAACAGGAGCACTTGCTAGTCTCTCTTTCATGATTCCAAAAGCTTGCTCACACTTCACATCCCATGTGAGCACTTGATTCTTTCTCGTCAATCCTGTTAATGGTGTTGCTATCTTGGAGAAATCCTTGATAGACCGATGATATTATCCCACCAACCCTAGGAAACTCCTAACATTCGTCGCATTCTTAGGTCTATCCCAGTCCTGGATTGCTGCAACCTTAGTGGGGTCAACCGCTATTCCATTTCCAGAAACAACATGGCCAAAGAACCTCACTTCGCTCTTCCAGAAGTGACACTTCAAAAACTTAGCTTTCAGTTGATGCTTTCACAAAATTTCGAAAACAACTCGCAAGTGCGTCTTGTGCTCTTCCTCATTCCGAGAGTAAACCAGGATATCATCCACGAACACAAGCACAAACTTGTTCAACTGATCTATGAATCCCCTATTCATAAGATCCGCGAAATACGCTGGTGCGTTAGTCAACCTAAATGGCATCACCAGCCATTCCAAGAAACCAGATGGTGTCCTAAATGTTATCTTCGACACACTATCCTTGCCACTCTCAACTAGTGAAATCCCGTTACCAAATCCATTTGAGAAAACACTTTGGCCTCGTGAAGATGATCAAACAAGTCATCAATCCTTGGTAATGGATGCTTGTTCTTCTTGGTCACCTTGTTCAGCTCACGATAATCCACACATAATCTCAACGAACCATCTGCTTGGTTGCAAAAACAACTGGTGCACCCCATTTGGATACACTTCTCTGAATGAATCCTTTTCCTAAAAGGTCACGAAATTGCACCTCTAACTCTCGCTGTTCCTTAGGCGCCACACTCCTAAGAGGCATAACGATTGGTCAAGCACGCTCAACTAAATCGATTCTGAACTCAGTCTCACGATGCGGTGGCAAGCCTTTGACTTATTTAAAGACATCCTCAAACTCATTAGCGATCAGCAAGATGACAAGTCTTCTTATGGAACCACAAGAAAAAATTAAAAAAATCTCAAGAAGACACAATCTTCGAGCTTACATCGAATCAAAACCATTAGCCCTTCCACAACATTTTCTTCTTTAGTAAACAAGCTTTCATGTCGAACAACTTTCTCCACTATCTTCTCATATGGATCGTCATGATGACCCACCAACGGTCTCCCAATATTGATATCGAAACCCATAACAAACTTTTCATTCTTCTGATAAGGAGAGTCAATGTATGAACGAGCTTATTTGAAAAATGCCTTAAAGTCAGAAACATAATCAAGCATCGATCTACCATTCTGTTTCAGCTCCAAAATTTCTTGTCCAGAATGGACTTGTGAGCAGTAGAGATAAATTTCGTCTCGAATTTGACTTGGAATTTCTCCCAAGTTATCCCTTCTTCTGGAGTCTCAAGCGTACCAGAATTCTACCACTCCATGGCTCTGCCCTGTTGCTTCCTTGATGCAAGTTTTCCCTTGGTTGCATCATCTATACCCAAGTCTCCAAAAATATGTACAAAAGCATCTAACCACATTTGAACCTCTTCAGTCGACTCAGTCCCCTTGAATGCCTTTCCCCTAGAGATGCAAAGTCTTTACACAGCCTCACAAAATCCACAAACCTAGGCACCTGCACACCTACATCTACCGTGGCTGCCACTGAAGTGGGTACCCTTCACCTTAATGCCTCAATCATGGCTTCAAACATGGCTAGGTAATCTGTTATACCGCCATTCCCCCTCCAGGCACAGGCTCCTCCCTAGCAGTATGTCTTGAAGTTCGTCGACTCATTTTAATCTGCAATATAGAATGATTAGCCACTTACAATAAAAATTGCTAATGAGTTCAAACGCTACTATGCTATATATTATACATCCATCAAAATCTACAAATACGTCTCCCAAATGTAATTACGTCCCCGAACTTTGGCTAAAATAGATTAACCAGAGCTCTGATACCAAATGTGACAACCTCCCATACTTCCTGCACATAACATGGGAAGTAATTCACTGAAACACGTAGCAAGCAGCTATGGACGATCATCAAGATATGAAACACATGCGGAACCTATCATGTAACTCACAGCGCAAGGATAAAATACAACAGAGCATATACAATAAGGAGTAATAGTGAAGCATATTTGAGGAGAAACTGAACTTCCATAACAACTAGAAAGAATATCTATACATATTTGGATTATGTTAGACCAAAAAATGGTCCTAACACCCAAATTATCGTATTTAGAGCGTAGGATATGAAGAAATAACTGAAATCATAAGAGAAAAGCAAGACAACAGGATTTTTATAGTGGTTCGGCGTTAATGAGCCTACGTCCACTTCATATTTTCTCATTTCACTCATGGATTACAATTACAATGAATATTGTCTTTCAATCACTTGAATTCAATGAATAATTCTCTCCGAATCCATTGAATTTATTGGGGAGATCTCTTTATATAGAACCAATCAGACTTGGGATCCCCTATATTGCTGTATCCATCATACAGAACCTTCCTATTCGCAACTGATTCGAAGAAAGAGAAATTTGGCGTTGCCGAGGAGCGATGCTTGAAAAGATAAAAGAATGTTAAATCTTTAAATGTGAGTTCGGTATGCAAGATCTCCGCGTATGCGATATATAGAGTATATAGAGCCGCGTAGGCGTTAGGATGAAGCTGCATTGGAGCGATACCCAATCGTTTTAAGGTTTCAATCACGATTGGAGGAAACGGAGGAATAGCTCCTACCGAGCACATGATTCGGCTGACAGCCATATACCCTTCCAGAGCTAAGTGTGGTCTATCTTCGCTAACGGGTTTCCTCACATCATCCCAAGGGATCCCATGTCTTAGGCAAATTCTTTTAAGCTTGATGTCATCGAGTTTAGATGCTAAAGAATCAGTAAATTTCTCTATCCCAAGTGCACCAGGAATCTCGTCAGGAGCTCGACTGTCTACTTCAGACTCCTCGTCAAGTGAAGTACTTTCAGTTGGATCCGATTCCGTTGCTTCGTATTCGGAACCAGAATCCTCGCCCCTTGTGTTAGTTGGATGGACCTCAGGGTTGTGGTGATGAAGACTCTGAAAGATCCTAGAAAAGAATTGTCCAATAAACAGGGAAACTATTAAAGATTTATCCGATATTTATAGCAAGCAAAGAAACAGCTTTCCGTAAACGATATGGCCTTTCGGATAGACGCTATCACTGATTTGCATCTCTTTATGAAAAGAAGTTTCTATAGTTTCGAAGCATGTTCCATCATCGATAAAACATACTTCGAGGGGGCAAAATGTTGGCTAGCTTTTTGACCGAGCCACCCAGGTTCACTCACAAGAAGAAAGTCTGAAACTACGTTCCCTAAGTACATGAAGGAACGGATCGCACCAGAGGATCGCTCCTCATCAGATCGCCCCCCATCGGATCGCCCTCATAGCTTGAGCGATCCGACTACCCTTGCACGACTCGATCCGTCCTTACACCACTATCCTGCACAGACCGATCCGATCCCCTGATGCACAACGAAGCTTCTGACCTGTTCAAGCATGAGCTAATCTTCAGCGAGCCGAGACGCACGGATCCAGCGACACGTGTCCCCAACTGTCACTTTGACTGATTCTCCCCCTTTGCTCGAACCGATGTTTAAGGGGATCGCAACATCTGTCCACAACGGCTAATTTGACTAATTCTTCGTAAGGCTGCGATACGATCCGATATTCTCGGGATTTGTGCCACGTGTGACCGCGATCCGCCTGACAAAATCAGCTATAAATAGCCCAGAGCTTGGCATTTTTCAGGATCTTTTTGGCAATATTGAGTTCTGATTCCGCCATTATTGTCATACCATCATTTCTTATCAATTTTATTACTAGATTACTGAGAGAAATCACAATTGTAAAAGTGAGCTTGAGAGAAATCATCGATTGTACCAGCATTCAAAGTATAATCAATAACATATAAAGTGGACGTAGGCTCGTTAACGCCGAACCACTATAAATTCTGTGTGTTTTCTGCTTTTTCTTCATTCTCCAGTTATAATTCTTTAAGAATCAGAACAATTTGGGTGTTAGGTCCAAATTTTGATCTAACATTTTGGTGCTTTCACTGAGAAACAGCACCAAAACTTCACTGTTCAGGTTTTCGAAGATTCCAGCGACATCTGATATCATGGTTGGAAAGAAGTATAAGGAAGTACGAGCTTTACGAACAAACGAAATTGCGAATGAAGCGGTTGAAGAAAGTGTGCACGAGCTGGGTAATGAGGGATCTCTGGATCGCGGAGCGCCAGGGGCGAACCGATCCGATGAAGGTGCCACGCTCCGAGTCGACGAGGGCGAGGCGATCCGGACTGGTGAAGGGGTTGTTACTCGATCCCATGACAACGCCTCGAATCTTCCTCATGCCATGACCACGAACCGATCCCAGGGGGGCGCCGCGAGCCACCATCCTCGATCCACGGCGATCCGAATTGATGATCGGACTACAACTCGACCTGGAAAGGAGCCTATGGCTCGCTCCTACCGTCCTAGCCCCTCCGTTCGACCTGGATCAAGCTCTTTGCGCATAAGAGAAAGTGATGATGATCAATATGACCCTTCTACTCCCGTTACCGAGGGGGATCTCTCTCGCTTTTCCGAAATGTGGGAAAGATTGTTTGATGAACTGGCTGCTCAAAGGCAGGAAAGCTCCGTTCTGCGACAAAATTTGACCGCTATGGATAGAAGGCTTAATGATCTCGCAAGGCAAAGGACGCCACCAGTTCGTCCGTTCACCCCAGAATACTCTTCTTCGTCTGAGGAATCGCCAAGGCCTCCGCGGTGACCGTATGAGAGGCCCGAAAACATAGAGTAGCTTCGATTTGGAACCCTGCCATCACGGGAAGAAGAGGCACTGGATGCAGGGCCCTCAAACCGTAATGTGAACAATCACACCGCAACTCCCAAAGCTCGAGGTGTGGACAACCCTGTACAGAACAGACTACCTCAGCCCCGTCGCCGTGCAAATGCTCATGGTAACAGGGGGCAACGAAGCCCAATCCGAGCCCCGTATTTTGTGACTGCTCCCGGAAGAGAGATTAGAGAACCCCACCGAGCTAGAAGCGCTGACCCCGAACCTCCGCTGACCAGTGCAAATGTTGCAGCTATGATCCATCAAATTCTGGCAGATAGCCGTGGACAACGGAATGAAGATTGGGGAATTGACCACAGCCATACCCCTTTCACTGATGATATTTTAGATGCGACTTTCCCGAGGCGTTTCAACATGCCGCAGATGAACCGTTACGCGGGTAGATCTGATCCCGTCCAGCATCTGATGAGATATTCTTGGTCAATGACTGCTTCCGCAACTTCTGACGCTGTCAAGTGCAAAGCATTTCCCATATTCTTGGAGGATGTAGCATTATTATGGTTTACTCGCTTACCAGCAAGATTAATTTCCAGCTTCAGGGAGTTGAGTGAAAGGTTTGTGGAACAGTTCCGCATCTATGCACAAAAGACGAAGAGTGTGATTGACCTGTTCCTTGTCAAGCAACGACCAGGCGAGAGTTTGAGGGTGTATCTAGACCGTTTCAACCTGGCCGCTACTGAAGTTAAAGATCCTCATGAGCCAACTGTTGTGGCAGCCCTGATTGATGGGGTAGATAAAGACACTGAATTTGGGAGATACCTGGCCGGCAAGCCACCTCATACTAGAGAATTATTCTACGAAAAAGCTAACGTACACTTACGCCGGGAGGAAGTATATGCTAACCGAAAGGCAAAAATGGCCGATGAAGAGGAAATCCAGAGCAATGTCGCCATCAAACAGACAGGAGACAGCTCGGGGAAGGTCGAGGTTAATGTCGGAAATCGGAATCAGGGTGGTCGTCAGTCAGGAAACAATGATAATAACAGTAATGGCAACAACCGGAAGAGGAATCGAGGGAACGACTCCCAGAGAAGGACTCGTCCCAGGTCTTTTGAGAGTTATACGCCAATAAACGATACTTTGGAAAATATCTTCATGGATTCGTACAACGTCATCCAAAATAAGAGGCAACCTCCCAGAGAGTCGACGGAGAAAGAACGTGAAACGGGGAAGTTTTGTCTCTTTCATCAGATTCATGGCCAATCAACAAATGAATGCCGTCACCTAAGAGATGTAGTCGAGAGGCTTCTCCGAGAAGGAAAATTGGACGAATACAGAGTAACGCCCAGAGACAGGGGGCAAGCCGTACAAGCCCCAAACCAGAACCAGAATCAACCTGCTGTCAGGCCAACTGCCCAGCAAAAGGGAAAAGACCTTGTTATCAATACCGTAATCGGAGGGCTTTATCTCGTCGGACACGGTTCCAAGGCATTGGATCGGTATGTCAATGCAGCCAAGCAACACCTCGAGGTAGGGGAGTGTAGCAACCCCGAGGACAACGTCCCGGTAAAGCAACAAAAGATGTTGTCCGACGATGTCGTTTTCGGCGAACGAGAAAGTATTGGAGTCCATGCTCCAACTGAAGATCCATTTGTAATCATAGTACCTATTGGCCCGTCCACTGTTCATAAAGTTTTGGCGGATAACTGAAGTTCCGTCAATATTCTTTTCAAAAGGACATCCGACCAGATGAACCTCGAGATAAAAGACTTGAAGCCCTGTCAGGGATGGATCCGTGGATTTAACGGAGCATCCACCGCTCCAATGGGTTATGTAGAACTACCAGTTACGCTTGGGGAAGGAGAACGCCAGAGAGTGAGAATCCTTCCCTTCGTGGTTTTGGATGTTGAATCACCCTACAATGCCTTCTTGGGCCGACCAGCCCTCGCAAAGTTTAGAGCCTGTATAGCCCCCTGGTGCTTATTATTGAAATTTCCTACGGAAGCTGGTGTTGGTATTGTCAGAGGAGATCAGGTTGCCGCACGAGCATGTTATGTTGCAGAGCTAAAGCTACTCCGCAATGGAGGGGACATAGAAACCAAAGGAGCTTCTCCCCCCCACAAGGGCGGAGACCTTATAAAACTAAGGAGGATAACCGTGGGAGAGCCGCCCAGAGAATTGCCCGAGGATATGGATCCCAGAGAGGACAAAGAACCTGGGGACAGAATGGCGACTCCCAACGAGACAACTGTGGATGTACCGATCGATGATGGTGACCCAGAGAAGGTCCTTAAGATTGGATCCCAGTTAAATCCGAATGTAGCTAAAGAACTGACGAATTTCTTAAAAAACAATTTGGATGTATTTGTTTGGACCCACACGGACATGTGTGGGATATCTCCATCAATCATGAGCCATTCATTAAGCATTACCCCTAAACATCCTCCGGTGAAACAAAAAAGGCGAATGCTGGGTCCAGAGAGGTCCGCTGCCTTGAAAGAAGAAGTTGGAAAGCTAAAGAGCAATGAATTTATCAGAGACTCAATCTACCCAGACTGGATTTCAAATCCAGTTCTGGTGAAGAAGGCTAACGGGAAGTGGCGAACGTGTATCGATTTCTCGGACTTGAAAAAAGCCTGCCCGAAAGCCAGCTTTCCGTTACCCAGGATCGATCAGTTAGTGGACTCAACGGCGAGTCATGAACTCCTCTCCTTTATGGACGCTTATTCAGGATATAACCAGATTCCAATGCACGTTCCAGATCAAGAACACACTAGTTTTATTACGGATCTGGGATTATATTGCTATGTAGTAATGCCCTTTGGCTTGAAGAATGCAGGCGCTACATACCAACGATTAGTGAACAGAATGTTCTATAACCAGATCGGGAAGACAATGGAAGTATACGTCAATGACATGTTGGTCAAGTCCAGGCATTCCTCCAATCAGACTACGGACTTGGCAGAGATGTTCGGCATTCTTCGAAAGTACGGGATGAAACTCAACCCAACAAAATGTTCATTCGGGGTCGCCTCCGGAAAATTCTTGGGATTCATCGTCAGTTCTCGTGGGATTGAGATTAATCCCAACCAGATCGCAGCAATCAGAGACATTCAGGAACCTAGGCAAATTAAAGATGTGCAAAGCCTTGCAGGAAAAGTAGCCGCACTAAGCAGATTTATCCCCAGGGCTACGGACAAATGCATCCCATTCTTCGAATTTATAAAGCGAGGAAAACGTCACTTCAAATGGACGTCCGACTGCGTAGAAGCGTTTCAAAACTTGCTGAGACACCTGGAGAAACCTCCGATATTATCTAAGCCGATGGATCACGAGGACTTATTCGTGTACTTGGCAATGTCATCCCACGCGATCAGCTCAGCATTGGTAAGAGAAGAAGATAAGGTCCAAAGACCTGTGTATTACGTGAGCAAAAAATTGACGGCAGTAGAGCGTAATTATCCAAGGATAGGAAAGTTAGCGTATAGTTTGTTGATCGCCTCTAGAAAGCTTCGACATTATTTTCAGGCGCATCCCATTACCGTATACACTGATCATCCACTCAAGCAAGTTCTACAGAGACCAGAGGCATCTGGAAGGCTACTCAAGTGGAACATTGAGTTGAGTCAATTTGATCTGAACTTTCATCCCCGACGGTCAATTCGGGGGCAAGTGATAGCCGACTTCATAGCAGAATTTACCGTCCCGGAGGAAGATGTAGCAAACGAAGAAGTTGACCCCTCAAAGTTACTTCTCGATCCCAGTACCTGGAAATTGTATACTGATGGCGCTAGGAATGACAAGAGATTCGGCGCTGGAGTAGTGCTTGAAACTCCCGAGAAACGGCTGATATCCTATGCTATCCGGATGGAGTTTCACGCCACTAACAACGACTCCGAATATGAAGCCTTGATATCCGGACTAAGGATCACAAAGGAGTTGGAAGTCACAAAGCTGGACATCTTTTGCGACTCCAAGTTGGTTGTGAGCCAGGTTACTGGAAAATTCCAAGCCAAAAGTGCAAGATTGATCTTATACTTGAAGAAAGTGAAGGAGTTGCTGAACGGCTTTGACCACTACAGCATATCTCACATTCCGCGGTCAGAGAACCAGTAGGCGGATAAGTTGGCAAAGATGGCTAGTTCCAACGATCCTGAAGAGACCGGGCTAGCCCCCGTTGAAGTACTTCGGTCTCCTAGTATAGATCAGATGGAAATTGATCTGGTACTAGAGACGGAACCAGAAAGGGAGTCATGGATGACCCCTCTAAAGAATTTCTTGATGAATGGAGCACTTCTGACCAAGAAAAGCGAGAGGCGTAAAGTAATTCGTAAAGCTGCCCGTTACGTTCTGCAAGGCAGAGTTCTTTACAGACAAGGATTTTCGATGCCTCTTCTTCGGTGTATAGCTCATGACGACATCAAGCGTGTGCTACAGGAGGTACACGAAGGTGAATGCAGCGATCACACTGGAGGGCAAACATTGGCGAAAAAGGTGTTGCGACATGGTTATTTCTGGCCTACCATAAATAAGGATGCGGCGAAATACGCACGACGGAGTGATGCGTGCCAGAGATTTTCAAAGATACCTAGAGCACCTCCTAATCAGTTAAAAACAATGACGAGCCCATGGCCTTTCACTATGTGGGGAATTGATATCATCGGAAGTCTCCCCATAGCTAGGGGCGAAGCAAAGTTCGCTATTGTAGCCGTAGATTATTTCACTAAGTGGGTCGAGGCTAAACCACTGACTACAATCACAACTAAACGAGTGATCAATTTTGTCGTTAGAAACATCATTTGTCGATTTGGGATTCCGAAGATTGTTATAACTGATAACGGAACTCAGTTCGATAGCACTGAATTCAGAAACTTCTGCCAGAAATACCACATTGAGAAACGGTACACCTCTGTGGCGCACCCGCAATCGAACAGACAAGTCGAAGTGGAAAATAAAGTGATTAAGTCCATTCTGAAAAAAAGACTGAAATGGGCCAAAGCAATGTGGGCTGATGAATTACCCTTAGCACTATGGGCCTACAGGACAACGTATAAATCGGCAACCGGACATACCCCCTTCTCCCTTGATTTTGGCGCAGAAGCAGTCATCCCGGTTGAGATAAAAGTACCTTCTCACCGAGTGACTTATTACGATCCGATGACTAATAACGAGTTGCTCCTCGAATCCCTGGATATGATCGAAGAAAAGAGGGACGAAGCAGACCTGCGTGCCTTGAGATGCAAACAATAGGTCGCCCGATACTACAACAAAAAGGTTCGAACTCGAACCTTGGAACCCGGAGACTTGGTTCTGAAGCGTGTTTTTCCAGCCCCAACTCATATGGGTGCGAAGTGGGAAGGACCGTACACCATACTGTGCAAGCTTGATAATGGAAACTTCAAGCTAGCAACCGTAGATGGAAAGGAAATCCCCAGAGTGTGGAATGCCCAACATTTACGGCCGTACCTAACGTAAAGATGTCAGATCTGTTCTTTTGCTTTGTTAAGAACCATGTACAAGGCACGACTTGCCTTGAATAGTCTGATTTCTTAAAGCAAAAAATTATAAAGTGGACGTAGGTCATGATTCGACCGAACCACTATAAAAATATTGTGTGTTTTTTACCTTTATTGCACTATTATTTATCTGCATTCCTATTTTTATGGAAATTGCTGTGAATCATGCAATGATCCCAGAAGCATATAATTATAGGTGCCTTCCATCAGAATGGAATGTAATCACCAGTCAAAACTTTGAGGGTGTGATAAAGTAAATCATATCATTGATAGCGCTCTAACTCTCTAGAGCCGAGAGAGAGCATAACGGACATGAAGACGATGTCCGTAAGCCATGGTGGTGTACCATGATCGGAACCGCCTTGACGGAACTCTAACCTCGGCGACCGCTAGGAGAGTATAAAAGCGTCTCCGACAGAGCGCTGAGAAAGAGCTCTCGCCCCGCTGAAGGATCGGGGAGCAATTGAACTACTGAGCTCGAACTCTAACTCTCCAAAGAGAAAGAGAGTATAAAAGCGTCTCCGACAGAGCGCTGAGAAAGATCTCTCGCCCCACTGAAGGATCGGGGAGCGATTGAACTGCTGAGCTCGAACTCTAACTCTCCATAGAGAGAGAGTATAAAAGCGTCTCCGACTGAGCGCTGGGAAAGAACTCCTGCCCCGCTAAAAGATCAGGGAGCGACTAAACTGTTAAATTCAAACTCTGACCTCGGCGACCGCCAGGGGAATATAAGAGAGTCTATGGTTAAGCACCAAGAAAGGTGCCGGAAACTCAGCACCATAAGTCCCCCATATTCAGAAATAGGGGGCAACGTGCAGACAATACTAATCAATCCTTAATAAGCCCTAGTCAGGTGCTACGTTAACGATTGATTGGGGGCATATACATACATACATATACACATGAACACGGAAATTTTTAAATTTTTCTTTATGTTGCTTGACTGATTTGTAGTTATAATCAGATGGTCTATGACTAAGCATGAAAAGTTTATTGTAACAACCCGTATTTTCAATAATCTGTTATAACATAAATTGTGGCAGAATTAAATTATAAAATGGGAATCAAGGGAAACGAGCTATGCCATTGCGTTCGTCTCGGAAAAATACGCGAAATAGAATCCGTGTTTTCGAAAATCGGAGTCCGTATGACCCAGTTAAGGCCCATTGAAGTTTTCAGAAAATTCTTAAGGGTAAACAGATTTAAATTTCGAATTAAAATACAAGGGTTAGGGCAAACTGGGCAGGCGGGAAAAAATTCCCGCCCAGGACCCCATGTCGACAGGCCTGTCGACAGGGGTCTTGGCATGTCGACTGCCCTGTCGACAGCCCTGTCGACAGGGGGTAGCCAGGCAATGTTGCCTGGCGCATCATTTTGGTTTGGGCTTGGTCTTGTGGCTTGGTTCTAGAGAATTCCGAGATCTGACGGGCCAAAACTAACCTAGGGTTAATCCTAGGGCTAAAAACACTCTAATCTTCTATAAATAAGCTCCTAATCCTACCCTAAACCCTCATTATTCACTCTAGCAACCAAACTATGTCAAATTGAAATCTCAAATGGCCTCCACCTAAAAACCCTAGCCTCCACCTTCCTCAAAGTTTAATCCTATGAAGATATGATGATCATACAACCTTTTCTATGTTGTATGAATGCTTAATAACTTGCATACTTCATTAAGTTGCAAGTTTGATTTGCTAAGTTTGTGTTTTTGGGATTTTGCAAAAGGGTTTTCTTATTTGAAGCTTTGTTTTGGGTTTTCAAAGGGCTTCTTCATCTTATTTGGTGGATTTGTAACTTGTTTATATTGGTAAGCCCTCTTACTTTCATTTTAGAAACTCTAAAGTTAATGTGTGATGAAAGTTGGGGTTTATGTATGTTTATTGAGTTGTGCATGTTTATGCAAGGGTACTAAGCCATGATTTGCAAGTCTATTGAGTTATGCATGTATACTAAGCCATGATTTGCAAGATTAATAAGTTATGCATGTTTATGCAAGTTTGCTAAGCCATGATTTGTATGTTTATTGAGTTATGCATGTTTATGCATACTAAGCCATGATTTGCAAGTTTAATAAGTTATGCATGTTTATGCAAGTTTGCTAAGCCATGATTTGTATGTTTAATAAGTTATGCATGTTTATGCAAGTTTACTAAGCCATGATTTGCAAGTTTAACAAGTTATGCATATTTATGCAAGTTTAAAATGACAAGTTGTGCATGTTTTGACAAGTTGTGCATGTTTATGCAAGTTTAAAATGACAAGTTGTGCATGTTTAACAAGTTATGCATGATTATGGTAATATGCAAGTTCACTATGCTAAGTTATGCAAGTTTAACATGTTATGCATGTTTATGGTAATATGCAAGTTCACTATGCTAAGTTGTGCAAGCCTAACATGTTATGCATGGTTGTTGTGCAAGTTTATCATGTATGTTGTGCCAAGTTCCCTCTTCCTATCCTTTATGCGTTACTACGAATATGTAAGCGATAGAATGACGTTGGGGGTTTTGGGGTAAATTTAAAATACATGAAAATATAAGATTGGGAATTTACCTATTAAGTTAGGTCTACCCCTTGGGAATTTACCTATTAAGTTAGGTCTACCCAAGTAATTGTTTGACTTGTGATTATGTTTTGAAATGAAGTGGACATGACACTTAGAAAACATAAGTGTGGCCAACTCGAGGTTGGGTTGAGTTTGTAGCGTAATTCTACCCGGAACCGACCGGCTTAACTAGTGGCTACAAACAATAGGACCCAATGTGGGATGTTGGTCATGGGGTGCCAAGACCCGAGGTTAGACCAAGTTGTGGTGTAAAGCTACCCGGACCCGCCCGGCTTAACTAGTAACCGCAACAAAGTCTAATGTGAGAGGTTAAGGTGCATTAAATTAATTAATGCCTCATGATTAGGGTTAAGTCAGGGTCCACTGATACTTAATCCATTTGGGGATTAGAGGGATTGAAAGGGGGTTAGGTGTTAGTTACACTTAGCCAGTTAAATCCACTTGGGGATTCGAGAGATTAGAATGGGGTTAAGTTACACTTAACCAATTTAATCCATGATTTGTGAAGGGTTAAATCACACTTAACCCTCTTAGGAAACCCTAGCAGCGGGTCTGTTCCGGCAGTAATCCCAGTTTGGTATCGTCACAACCCTAGAGACTAGGCTAGGGCGGGGCACGATTACTGGACGGATGTAAGCGACCAAAGGGCGATGGCCGAGTGGTACAGCGGTGCGGGTCCGGCGGGCTACGGACGTGCACGTAGTCCGATGTTGGACAAACTCGAGGCACGGGTACCAGTAGGTTAGGGCTGTGCATTATTGCTTAAGTGTCTGGGGTTGACACCCGAGGGCTTGATACACCCAAAGGTGGACCCAGCACAGTCTAACTACAACCATATGTGGGCCATATGGACACCAACACTTGACGTGTTAGGTTTATAGGGAGCCGATCGATTAGACCGTTGGGCTGGACCTTGTATTAAGGTCACCTCATGTTATTGGGCCAAAGTTTGGGCTGAGGGATCAACACCTGTTATGTTGGTTTGCTAGTACACCGTGGTGCAAAACTTAACTTTGTTTATGCGATGACACCTCTATCTATCTTGTAGTAAATTTATCATGCCAGTATGTTGTTATCTATAATCATCTCAGTTTCCATCATGATGTTAACTTTATTAGTTTATAGACTGATCGTAGCAGGGCTTACTCAGTCTTTTTGACTGACCTGTTTTCTTTCGCCTCTTTTCTTCCGTTTCCCCCCCCCCCCAGGTTCTCAGGGAGGGAATACAGGAGCCTAGCTTGGATCTTAGCTGCATTCTTGGATAGCTCATGTATGCTTTGGACTTGGGCTCGCTATGGTTTCTTCCACTTTGGGGATAGCTACTTTTATGTTTTCTTTTTCAGTATCAGATGATGTTATTTTATGTACTAGACTTGTTTACTTGGGAAATTGACATTATGATGTAGCAGACTTGTTTTTAAAATAGTTTAAAATTCTTCCGCTGTTTTATCTACTTACCCTGTTTATTTACATATATATATATGTCATGTCCTGCCTTGCTATATCATTATGCATGTTTACCTTATTCAAAAACGCTCCACCAAAGTCAGAGTCGCTCGAAAAAGAGCCACCCTGGCGGAGGTGGGGTGTTACATTTGGTATCAGAGCATATGGTTTACGAGAAGGGATAAAAAGGTTTTTTTTTTTTTTTAAAAAAAAAAAAAAAAAACAAAAAACTTTTGAAAAACTATTTTCAAAACCAAGTATAAAGTATTTTCCAAAGAAAAGTCTAGTTGTTTTTAAAGGCTATTCCCCAAAAGCCATTAGCACTATCCTTTGACTCCTCGTTTGAACTCTTTTCTTTTCGTTTCCACAATGTCTGATAATCTCATCTTGCCCGAAGGAGTAACAATACCCGATTGGTTTCGTCGGTACTTGGAAGTCACGGCACCGGTCCCGGGTGTCTCTAATGATGTCCTTCCAGTCGAGGCCGCTGTTCCTCCTCCTCCTCCCATAGCTGATGTTCCTCTTCCTCCTTCCCCTCAGCATCCTCAAACTGACTTCGCAGAGATTTGCCAAGATTTTAAGGCGATGGGTTGCAAGAATTTCTTTTGAACCGAGACTTTTGTAGAGGCAAGGAATTGGTTGAAAGAGACCGAAGATCTTTTAGCCACCTTTGATATAGGTGACCGCAGGAAGGTTTTATTGGCAGTATGGTTGCTAAAGGAAGAAGCTGCACGTTGGTGGGTAGTCACCACCGCGACCAGGCCAATTGAGACTTGGGATGACTTTAGAGGAAGGTTTGGACTGAGGTTCTTATCACTGAAGCAAGGGGACATGACTATTAGGGAATACATAGATAAGTTTAATCAACTGGCTCGGGTCGATTTAGACTTGGTTAATACAGCTCAGGAGAAGGCCCTACACTTTGCTCTAGGACTAAACGAGCCATTACATGATTTGGCCATGTCTCATATACCCTTGGGGGTGACTTTCGAGAATTTGGTGAATTTGGCCCTACTTCAAGAAGAAGATAACAATGACAAGAAAGAGGTCAAGGTGAATGAGTCTCAAGACAAGAGAGTAAATTCCGGGAAACGGGGCAAGAATAACCACAACTGCAAGAACAAGCCAAGAGGGAATAGGAAATGCAATTTCTGTGGTAAAGTTGGACATATAGCCAGGGAATGTAAGAAGAAGGAAAAGAGAAAGCGGGGCGAATGCTTCATTTGTGGTGAGTTTGGACATCTCAGCAAGGATTGCCCGAGGAAACAAGGGCAAGGTCAGACTCAGTGTGCAGGACTATCTGGAGGGCGAGTTCATCCCCTCAGCACCGTTCTTCCAGCTTATGATAGAGGTAGTGTTTCTGTGGAAATCTTGTTTACATTTTCTGACTTTCCCTGATTCGTACTTTGTTTGGCTCTGGCACATCGCATAGTTTTATTTCATCTAATCTAGTTGGAAGTTTGCACCTAAGTACTAGTCTGGTTGATAATCCCGTATGTGTTTCAAATCCAATTGGGGGTTCTGCCCGCCTGTCTGTGGTCTGAGTGGATTTGAAAATTTCTATCTTGAGTTTAGAATTCTCGTGGGATGTATATATTCTCGGTTTCGGGGGATATGGGTTGGTTGTGGGCATGGAATGGTTGTCCTGTTTTGGAGCCATTCTGGGTTTTTGTATATAGGGTTGTGAGGCTCATGACTCGCCTCGGTAATACCCTAGAAATTTCTAGCAACCCTATGGGTCCCGTCATGTTATGTTATCTTGAAATCCCTCGACTCGTCTATCGATAGTTTGCAATCTGTGAGGATGGTCCGAGAATATCCTGATATCTTGGGGAAAGTGAAGGGGTTACCCTTAGACGTGGGATAGATTTCCGCATTATCTGGTTGGTAATACCAAGCCAGTTTCGTGGCCGGTTAGGCACATGACCCCACGAGATGAGAGTTAAGAAAGTAAGTCAAGGAGTTGCCTGAGAAGAACTTCCTGAGACGAGGCATTTTCGAGTAGGGTGCTCCAGTAGCATTCGTTACTAATGTGGACAGTTTGCTTCGCTTGCGTGTTGATTATCGTGAGAACAATAGACAACCGTTACCAAGGATCGATAATTTGGTTGATCAGCTTGGAGGAGCATCTGTTTTCTTTTGATCTAGCTACCGGATTCCATCAGCTTAGGATGGCTGAGGATGGAATTGACAAGACTGCGTTTAGGACTCTAGATGGAATTTTTAGAATGGCTAGTCATGCTACTTGGTTTGACTAATGCACCCGCATATTATGTGAACTTGATTGGTAGGGTGTTTAGGGAGTCCTTGAACAAGTTTGTCATGGTCGTCATAGACGATATTTTGATCTCCTCTAAAGGACGAGGAAGAACATGCTATACATCTCAAGGAGGAGATGGATACGCTTAGAGCCACCAGTGGAAGGTCAAGTTCTCCAAATGTCACTTTGGAGGAAAGAAGTTGGATTTCTTGGGCACATAGTTCTTAAGTAAGGCCTAGCGGTGGATTCCGATAAAGTGGTTGCGGTCTAAGACCGGAAAGCTCTGAGAAGGGCAATTGAAGTAAGAAGCTTTCTCCGCTTGGCTAGTTAGTTAGCATTCCCGGAGCTTAGACTTACTCTTCTGGATCAAGAAGGGGGTTTCACAGGAAGAAGACCCGCAGTTAGTCAAGAACATGGACCAGTTGATTCGAGGCGAGATGTTAAGTCACCTCGCTAGATATATTATAGATGACAAGGGATGACTAAGGCGCGATGAGAGATTATGTGTTCCTCGAGTGGAAGACTTGGTAAAGAAGGTTCTTGAAGATGCGCATCACTCGAGGAGGTGGCCGAGTTGGTCTCAGGATGCATGTTGTGCCACCAGGTTAAGGCCAAGTCATAGAAGCCCAGCGGGCCATTACCTTCATTGGAGGTTTCGCAAGGGAAGTGTGAAAACATCACGATAGATTATGTGGATAGATTACCTAGATCAAAGAAAGGGAATACGGGTATGGAGGTCATAATAGGTAGACTCACGAAGAGTGCTCATCTCAGTCCGGTGAAGAGCAAGAGGACTGTGTCATGGTTAGCAATGGTTTACCCTCAAGAAGTTGGCCAGTTTTGAAATAGCCTATAGGAAGCCATGAGTAGGAAATTGAATCTAGGTATGGCCTATCACTCATAGGCGGATGGTTCATTTCGATTAAGCATGAGTTATAGAAAATCACGTTTATAAGGGGCAATTGGCAACGTGGATTGGTATTTTCAAGAAAAGTTCTGCTGCATGGAATACTTTATAGTAAGTAGGCGAGATCCAGGATTCACTAGTGAATTTTGGAGAGCTTGCATGAAATCATGAGGTTATAGTATGTTTAAGCCAAGTATACAGAAGAAAGAATAAGTGGAAAAGAAAGACGAGAGGCGATAATGAAATGAGCCCCAACTCGAATTTGGGAAATAGGAGTTAGGAAGCCAAGGAATCATGAAGTGAAAGATAGTCAAAGTACAGTGGAGTTAAGCTCAAGGAAACGTGACTAAGAAAAGTGAAGACTAGATACGCGCATCATATCTCTTTTTAAGAGTGCATCCTTGATCCTTGTTTTCCTGTGGAGCTTGCTTGCAAGTTATCTTTTGTATATATCCTCTCGGTCCCATTCTCGACCTTATTTCTGTTGTAAACTCCATAAGGGGGTTAAGACTCATCGGATAGTACTATATGTCAAAGTTTGAATGGATTTCTTTTAATCCAAAAAGGAGTTTATCTAGTTTATCTAGTTTATCTAGTTCATCGTGTTTATCTTGTCATGAGAGCCTTAGGTAGAAACCCTTTTGGTTGAAACATGTGTTTGAAACATGTTATGCTTGATGTTTGCAAGTGGTTGCAAGTGTTTGCAAGTGGTTACTCGTGGATGCATTATACACATTAGGCACTAGATCGGCTCACACACTCTTCATGTTGCATATGCATGAGTGTTTATGCTTATTCATGGTTGAAACTTGTTGTGCTACCACATGGATGTTGCATATGGATGAATGTTATGTGCACTCATATAGATACTATGAATTATGGTAGGAATTTGCATACATATGGATTCATTTCACTGACATACATATGCATTAAGGAGGTTTACTGTATCAGTAACCGCTTGATTTTCACTGACATACATATGCATTAAGGAGGTTTACTGTATCAGTAACCGCCTGATCTTTGCATTAGATAAGTACATATACACACACTTTTGCATATGTTCATACCACATTTAGAATCTTTTAAGGACAATGATTGCTCGTGGATGATGCTTTGAGTAGATGGATGATTGGATGGTAGGATACGTTCTTCCTAACTTGAAGATTTCGGGGACGAAATCCTTTAAGGAGGGGAGAATGTAACAACCCGTATTTTCAATAATCTGTTATAACATAAATTGAGGCAGAATTAAATTATAAAATGGGAATCAAGGGAAACGGGCTATGCCATTGCGTTCGTCTCGGAAAAATACGCGAAATAGAATCCGAGTTTTCGAAAATCGGAGTCCGTATGACCCAGTTAAGGCCCATTGAAGTTTTCAGAAAATTCTTAAGGGTAAACAGATTTAAATTTCGAATTAAAATACAAGGGTTAGGGCAAACTGGGCAGGCGGGAAAAAATTCCCGCCCAGGACCCCATGTCGACAGGCCTGTCGACAGGGGTCTTGGCATGTCGACTGCCCTGTCGACAGCCCTGTCGACAAGGGGTAGCCAGGCAATGTTGCCTGGCGCACCATTTTGGTTTGGGCTTGGTCTTGTGGCTTGGTTCTAGAGAATTCCGAGATCTGACGGGCCAAAACTAACCTAGGGTTAATCCTAGGGCTAAAAACACTCTAATCTTCTATAAATAAGCTCCTAATCCTACCCTAAACCCTCATTATTCACTCTAGCAACCGAACTATGTCAAATTGAAATCTCAAATGGCCTCCACCTAAAAACCCTAGCCTCCACCTTCCTCAAGGTTTAATCCTATGAAGATATGATGATCATACAACCTTTTCTATGTTGTATGAATGCTTAATAACTTGCATACTTCATTAAGTTGCAAGTTTGATTTGCTAAGTTTGTGTTTTTGGGATTTTGCAAAAGGGTTTTCTTATTTGAAGCTTTGTTTTGGGTTTTCAAAGGGCTTCTTCATCTTATTTGGTGGATTTGTAACTTGTTTATATTGGTAAGCCCTCTTACTTTCATTTTAGAAACTCTAAAGTTAATGTGTGATGAAAGTTGGGGTTTATGTATGTTTATTGAGTTGTGCATGTTTATGCAAGGGTACTAAGCCATGATTTGCAAGTCTATTGAGTTATGCATGTATACTAAGCCATGATTTGCAAGATTAATAAGTTATGCATGTTTATGCAAGTTTGCTAAGCCATGATTTGTATGTTTATTGAGTTATGCATGTTTATGCATACTAAGCCATGATTTGCAAGTTTAATAAGTTATGCATGTTTATGCAAGTTTGCTAAGCCATGATTTGTATGTTTAATAAGTTATGCATGTTTATGCAAGTTTACTAAGCCATGATTTGCAAGTTTAACAAGTTATGCATATTTATGCAAGTTTAAAATGACAAGTTGTGCATGTTTTGACAAGTTGTGCATGTTTATGCAAGTTTAAAATGACAAGTTGTGCATGTTTGACAAGTTATGCATGATTATGGTAATATGCAAGTTCACTATGCTAAGTTATGCAAGTTTAACATGTTATGCATGTTTATGGTAATATGCAAGTTCACTATGCTAAGTTGTGCAAGCCTAACATGTTATGCATGGTTGTTGTGCAAGTTTATCATGTATGTTGTGCCAAGTTCCCTCTTCCTATCCTTTATGCGTTACTACGAATATGTAAGCGATAGAATGACGTTGGGGGTTTTGGGGTAAATTTAAAATACATGAAAATATAAGATTGGGAATTTACCTATTAAGTTAGGTCTACCCCTTGGGAATTTACCTATTAAGTTAGGTCTACCCAAGTAATTGTTTGACTTGTGATTATGTTTTGAAATGAAGTGGACATGACACTTAGAAAACATAAGTGTGGCCAACTCGAGGTTGGGTTGAGTTTGTAGCGTAATTCTACCCGGAACCGACCGGCTTAACTAGTGGCTACAAACAATAGGACCCAATGTGGGAAGTTGGTCATGGGGTGCCAAGACCCGAGGTTAGACCAAGTTGTGGTGTAAAGCTACCCGGACCCGCCCGGCTTAACTAGTAACCGCAACAAAGTCTAATGTGAGAGGTTAAGGTGCATTAAATTAATTAATGCCTCATGATTAGGGTTAAGTCAGGGTCCACTGATACTTAATCCATTTGGGGATTAGAGGGATTGAAAGGGGGTTAGGTGTTAGTTACACTTAGCCAGTTAAATCCACTTGGGGATTCGAGGGATTAGAATGGGGTTAAGTTACACTTAACCAATTTAATCCATGATTAGTGAAGGGTTAAATCACACTTAACCCTCTTAGGAAACCCTAGCAGCGGGTCTGTTCCGGCAGTAATCCCAGTTTGGTATCGTCACAACCCTAGAGACTAGGCTAGGGCGGGGCACGATTACTGGACGGATGTAAGCGACCAAAGGGCGATGGCCGAGTGGTACAGCGGTGCAGGTCCGGCGGGCTACGGACGTGCACGTAGTCCGATGTTGGACAAACTCGAGGCACGGGTACCAGTAGGTTAGGGCTGTGCATTATTGCTTAAGTGTCTGGGGTTGACACCCGAGGGCTTGATACACCCAAAGGTGGACCCAGCACAGTCTAACTACAACCATATGTGGGCCATATGGACAACAACACTTGACGTGTTAGGTTTATAGGGAGCCGATCGATTAGACCGTTGGGCTGGACCTTGTATTAAGGTCACCTCATGTTATTGGGCCAAAGTTTGGGCTGAGGGATCAACACCTGTTATGTTGGTTTGCTAGTACACCGTGGTGCAAAACTTAACTTTGTTTATGCGATGACACCTCTATCTATCTTGTAGTAAATTTATCATGCCAATATGTTGTTATCTATAATCATATCAGTTTCCATCATGATGTTAACTTTATTAGTTTATAGACTGATCGTAGCAGGGCTTACTCAGTCTTTTTGACTGACCTGTTTTCTTTCGCCTCTTTTCTTCCGTTTCCCCCCCCCCCCCAGTTTCTCAGGGAGGGAATACAGGAGCCTAGCTTGGATCTTAGCTGCTTTCTTGGATAGCTCATGTATGCTTTGGACTTGGGCTCGCTATGGTTTCTTCCACTTTGGGGATAGCTACTTTTATGTTTTCTTTTTCAGTATCAGATGATGTTATTTTATGTACTAGACTTGTTTACTTGGGAAATTGACATTATGATGTAGCAGACTTGTTTTTAAAATAGTTTAAAATTCTTCCGCTGTTTTATCTACTTACCCTGTTTATTTACATATATAAATATGTCATGTCCTGCCTTGCTATATCATTATGCATGTTTACCTTATTCAAAAACGCCCCACCAAAGTCAGAGTCGCTCGAAAAAGAGCCACCCTGGCGGAGGTGGGGTGTTACATTTATCAAATGCAGGTACACGGTGATGCAAAAAGAGATAAACTTTCATTTACAAACTGCAAGCCTAGAAAGTGAAATACAACCTAAAACAAAAGTGAGGGCCATTCTCACAATTACATTTCATGGCCAGTAAGAAGCCTAAAAACAAAATATAGACAAGCAACAATATCCTATTTACGCTTGGACTTCTTCTCCTGCTTCTGTTTCTCCAGCTTCGCCTTGTCAGCGTCGGATTGATCACCTTTCTTTCTCTTCCTTTTGTCTATGAGAGGAACGTCCGACTCTTCAGAAGATTCCTCCTCCACCTCCTTTCTCTTCCTTTTATCAGTAAGGGAAGCTGGGAAATCATCAGGGTTCGCAAAATGAAGCTGTTTGCTGATGGATTTGGGCTGGAGTTTCAAAACCATCCCGGTTTTGGGATTAAACTCCGAGATAGGGGCTATGTTCAAAGGCTCTTGGCCCACCTTCTTTAAAGCCAGCCCCTTTTCCTACCTAGCTTTTCTATTAGCCAGAGTTTCATCGTCATCGTCTTCGGCTTCTTTGGTGCTAATGATATACTCCTCATCCTCTACATGGCGCCCATCCATATCTTTCAAGGCCTCGATGGTTTCATCATCCTTTGGAGCATCAGCACTGGGTACCAGGACGCTCTTCTCGGCTGTTGTACCCTCGGTCTGCTTTGGTATCTCAACACCGGCGCTAGGCGAGATGACAACCTTCTCTGCCTCTTTCCTCTTCTCGACATCCTTGTCGACGGGCTCGCCACCTGTATTATGGGGAACACATGTTATTAATTTAATTGGTTGCTCTACCAGACGACGACAATTCACAATTGCTTTGACAAATTGTGGGGAAAAAAGGGAGATACCTTCCGCCGATCCTCCATCTAGGCCAGCTGCAGGGGCTCCAACAACCACAGGAGTTAGGCCCAAAGGGATTAATGGATCATCAAGATGGTATTCCTCAACTCCGGAGGTCTTGGGCTCTACAGCTGATCTCGAACCTTCGTCAGCCTTGCTTTTGCCCTTAGCCAGGGCCCTCTCCTTTTCCATTTCCGCTTGAATTAGACGACGACCTTTTGCCAGATCCTCGGGCTCGTTATCCCTGAGGATGGTCTTCATCAGCTCATCTTCGTCAATTTCTTCAACTCCCAATCTCTGCTTCTCACCCTCAACGATGGCATCCCATAAATTGGCTAAAGTTACGTGGTAGTCCGAGATCCATGAGATGTTGCGGGTTTTGAGGACTTGGCCCAGGAAGTCAAAAATCATCTCTTCAAACCCTTCGATATCCTTTTCTCTCTCGAGGATCTTGTTGTTAGAAGCAGTAGCCATTTCAATGGCACTTTCAACATTCTTTTCGGCGAGATCCGCCCGCCTCTCCGCATCCACGACTTGTTCATTCAAAATCACCTTATCCGCTTCAGCCAAAGCTAAACTTTCTTTCAAACTTGCTTTTTCTGCCTCCCAGGCAGCTCTCTCAGCTTCAAAATGGACTTGTGTTGTCTTCAACTCAATGTTGGCCATTTTAAGATCTTCTACCTCCTTTTTAAGGCCATTTTCTCTTGACTATTTGAGTCAAGTTCTGAATGAAAGCATTTCTTAGCATTCTCCAATTCGGTGTTATAATTTTCTGCATCTTTCCGCGCTAAGGCAAGTTGGGATTGAGCATCTTCCAAGTCCTTCTCCATCTTTGTCCTGGCCCTTTCGTTGTTATCAATCTTCACCTTGGATCTATGTGCTTCCATTTCAAGCGTTCGGATGACTTTTGAAAGATTAACAGCATGTTTCTTCATCATTTCATACTGCCTGGCTACATGGCGAATGTGCCCGACGACTTCATTATCCCAGTTCCTAGGGACTGGTTCCAAAGCTGGAACAAACGTCATCCTTTCGAAGAAGATGTTGGGGAATTGTTCCCACAACTTTTCCAGCCTACCTTGAGTCTCGGGACCATGGATGTAATCTCGCGACCCAGGGGCAACCAACTCTGGCTGGCTGGAAAGGACAATGTCACTTCTCTCCTTTTCAGAATCTTTGATTAGATCCTTGCTTTTGTCCTTGGGCTCGTAGTGTCTTTTTGACGACCTGCTGTGAGAGGGTGCACTCTTCGGAGGAGTTAGCTCTTTAGGAAGTTGTTTTCCTCCTGCAGGAGCCACCAGATAGGTGGGAAGCTTGCCAGAAGTCAATTTTGGTGGAGACCGGGGTTGCGAAGAAGTAGGCTTGTGAGAAGGGCCGCGAGAGCGCTCGGTGCTCGGATGAAGACTGGGTGTGCCTTCACGAAGAGAACAATAAGAATAAGACCGCCTACAAGACATCTTTCCTGCAAAAGAGAAAAGAGCATATTAAAACTTTGATTACTGTTGATATAAAAGTGTGGGGTCAGGCAGTGCGTGTGATTTGTGCATCCCATATAATTCCCCCTAACAGACTCGGGCCTGAAGTCAGGCTCATCTGAATAGTTTCTTGTCCTCTAATTGGAACGGTGGTCTCCTCAGAAGTAGGAAAAAATGGCTCCCCTTCAAAGTCCCCCTCTGTGTATACATCATCGGGTAAAGGAATTTTGCTCAGCTCTTTGAATAGCTGTTCTTCTGTCAAATCATCGAGAGCAGCAGGTTCGATCGGAAGAGAATCCCTTGAGAGGAAACCCCCCGGAGAAACTGGGATTTTCTTGGACTTGTCACCACGGGCCTCATCTCCTCTATATATGTTCAGGTCCTCGTCATCCTGGATGATTATCGAGGAAGGACTCTTACGGAATTCAGTTGTTTCTGCTGCCCGTGATGTTCCCTCTCCCTCCGTTGGGGGCACGTATTTGTTGGGTTTGCCGCCAGCACCAAGTCCAAATCTTATATCTAGAAGACGATGCTTGTGAAGATTCTCGTCAGTGATGCACTTCTTGATCCTTAGAAAATCGGATCTGCTTTGTAGAAGAATAGACAATCGATTATTGTATAACAAGCCTTCCTTCTTGGGAAAAACGTGATCTGCTTAAAACAAAAAAGAAGGGGGGATGTTAATGCCTCGATTTCTTAAGCAAGATATTCAGTCAAAAGATTAAAGTTTACTTGATTTAAGCCATCTTCTTGAGCACCCAGCCTGTCTCTTTATATAGAACCAATCAGACTTGGGATCCCCTATATTGCTGTATCCATCATACAGAACCTTCCTATTCGCCACCGATTCGAAGAAAGAGAAATTTGGAGTTGCCGAGGAGCGATGCTTGAAAAGATAAAAGAATGTTAAATCTTTAAATGTGAGCTCGGTATGCAAGATCTCCGCGTATGCGATATATAGAGTATATAGTGTTGCGTAGGCGTTAGGATGAAGCTGCATTGGAGCGATACCCAATTGTTTTAAGGTTTCAATCACGATTGGAGGAAACGAAGGAATAGCTCCTACCGAGCACATGATTCGGCTGATGGCCATATACCCTTCCGGAGCTAAGTGGGGTCTATCTTCGCTAACGGGTGTCCTCACATCATCCCAAGGGATCCCATGTCTCAGGCAAATTCTTTTAAGATTGATGTCATCGAGTTTAGATGCTAAAGAATCAGTAAATTTCTCTATCCCAAGTGCACCAGGAATCTCGTCAGGAGCTCGACTGTCTACTTCAGACTCCTCGTCAAGTGAAGTACTTTCAGTTGGATCCGATTCCGTTGCTTCGTATTCGGAACCAAAATCCTCGCCCCTTGGGTTAGTTGGATGGACCTCAGGGTTGTGGTGCTCAGACACCTCGGGATCCGTCTCGGTGTTAGATCTCGAAGAAGAGTGATTATCCGACATTACTGTTTAGGCGAAGAAACATGAGAAATAAGATTAAAACTACCCGTCCCCCCTGTGTGTGCAAGTGCCGGTGTGAGTGCATGTGCGTGCATTAAAGAAAAGTACAAAGGTCAACAAAGTCATCTAGACATTGGTCGTTGTTCGATCGATAGATTATGCATTTGTTCAATCCGGAATGTTCGTCCCAAAGGCTCTAACCTAACTGTTCATCGATTTGTTAGAGTTGTGCTATTTAGTCAGCGTGTGCATCAGATCGTTCGTCAGTCGGATCGCAGGACAGGTCCAGATCGCAACATATGAACGGATCGTGCTGAAGAACTCGGTACGCGAAAAGGTGCAAGCTCGTAGAAAGGCTTCGAGTCGTGAAGCGCCCCAATCCATCCGAACGGATCGCTATGGTATCTTGATGATCCGCATCGCCTCCTGTTCTCCACGATCCGAAGCTCCTCCCTTCCCGCAACTCGATCCTTTAGCCGAATCTATGCTTCACCCTCATCTCTCTGAACCCTCGCCTCGTCAACGAAACGCACCCGAACTGCTTCCTCTCCCTCTTCCCTTAACCTCGCATCACCACGAACCAATGCCCCCCTCCGATCTGATTCCTCCTTCTTCTCCCTCGCATCTTCCTCATCATTTCTCCTCGGTTCGTCATGCGAGCGCCTGAACCCATCAACCATCGCGGGTGCGGTCTCAAGCATCACCAATTTTCTCATTTTTTCTTCTTAGATTCCAGAAAAACAAGTGAAAAATCGCGTGAGAATGATTTTTGCGAAATTACCTTTCTTAAATTAGGAAGAACAGTCATATTCTTGGAAGGAAGAATTAGGGTTTTATCTCGAGAAGAATAGGCGGTACATTGCTGGAAGAAGAAGAATGGGAAAAGTGAAGTGAGGATCGATTTATATAGGCAAAAGGGTGACCGTTAGTCTCCCCCTTTTTGTCCTATTCGATCCATGAAAGTCGATGGGCCACGAACCAAAGCCCATCGCGTCACGAACCAAAAGCCCACCTCGTTCCGTAAAGAGGCCCAAGTGCTCACCAAAGGACGAAACAAATAATTTGCTAACAAACCGTGATTCTCCCATGCGATACGAACCGATAAATGACCAACAAGAATGAAAATTCAAAAATGCACCTAATAGATTCGATGATGAAGACTCTGAAAGATCCCAGAAAAGAATTGTCCAATAAACAGGGAAACTATTAAAGATTTATCCGATATTTATAGCAAGCAAAGAAACAGCTTTCCGTAAACGATATGGCCTTTCGGATAGACGCTATCACTGATTTGCATCTCTTTATGAAAAGAAGTTTCTATAGTTTCGAAGCATGTTCCATCATCGATAAAACATACTTCGAGGGGGCAAAATGTTGGCTAGCTTTTTGACCAAGCCACCCAGGTTCACTCACAAGAAGAAAGTATGAAACTACGTTCCTAAGTACATGAAGGAACGGATCGCACCAGAGGATCGCCCCTCATCGGTTCGCCCCCATAGCTTGAGCGATCTGACTACCCTTGCACGACTCGATCTGCCCTTACGCCACTATCCTGCACAGACCGATCCGATCCCCTGATGCACAGCGAAGCTTCTGACTTGTTCAAGCACGAGCTAGTCTTCAGCAAGCCGAGACGCACGGATCCAGCGACACGTGTCCCCAACTGTCACTTTGACTGATTCTCCCCCTTTGCTCGATCCGATATTTAAGGGGATCGCGACACCTGTCCACAACGGCTAATTTGACTAATTCTTCGTAAGGCTGCGATACGATCCGATATTTTCGGGATTTGTGCCACGTGTGACCGCGATCCGCCAGACAAAATCAGCTATAAATAGCCCAGAGCTTGGCATTTTTCAGGATCTTTTTGGCAATATTGAGTACTGATTCCGCCATTATTGTCATACCATCATTTCTTATCAGTTTTATTACTAGATTACTGAGAGAAATCACAATTGTAAAAGTGAGCTTGAGAGAAATCATCGATTGTACCAGCATTCAAAGTATAATCAATAACATATAAAGTGGACGTAGGCTCGTTAACGACGAACCACTATAAATTCTGTGTGTTTTCTGCTTTTTCTTCATTCTCCAGTTATAATTCTTTAAGAATCAGAACAATTTGGGTGTTAGGTCCAAATTTTGATCTAACAGATTACAACATAAGTGTCTATACAAATTCGCCTCACTATAACACTCAGAGTCAATCATCACTCAACGGAAAATGACATATACTATATGTTAAAAAAAGTAATTCGCCAGCCACCTACTTACCACCGCACAACATCCCCGCCTCACTAAGCTATGCTACATGTAACCTATTACTTAGTCTGCCCATCCAAAAACCGGATGAACAAACCAAGGTAGTAAGAGGGAAACAAAAACCATGTGTCAGATAAAAATCATAGCAAGCTATAAAACAACTATCTAACATCATCATAAAGTATATGATAATTGGTAGATTAACCAACCAATCTACCAAAACAAAAGAGGAGAACCCAAACCCGTTTTCCCCACGTCTGACAGTGATAGCCTTCACAACAAACATTTGAAAACAACGATGCATCAATGGCAATCAGAAATAACCAGACAACATAAATCATAACAACCAGTTATATCTCACGTAAACCAACCTAATTGAGATCGACATCCCTTAAGCACAAGCGCCGAATGCCTAAACCAACATCAGATAAGTACCCAAGAAACATCTCCTTTGATGTCAGACAATCTACGTGAGACGGTACAAGAAAAACAACCAACATTCAATGACTCTGGCTATCACTGCCTATCCTACTTTGAAACCACCATTAATCGTATGATGGCCAACCTTGCCATACGTCAAGGGATAATGGTAACCCCGGTTCTAGAAAAAACACCATACGCCTTTCAGTGATATGTATCTAGGCCTTTCAATGATACCCAGGGTACTCAATCATACAACCGGTCTTTTGGACGTCTTTGTTGTACCGCTGCTTTGAGCCTGCTAGAACCTATGAAAATATAATCTCTCGGCCTTCAATATCTCTAGTCGTCCACCCTAACGGCTATTCACACCTCAAGCAACCTTCTTGAGCAACCATTATCTACCACTCAACACCGTTGATTTGTCTTCTCATTCGTTGCATTACAACGATCAACAAACACTTCATAACACTTCGAATATTCTATCTTTAATTCACTTTGAAGCCACGTCCATTCGCAGACCAAAATAATCATCTCTTTTGGTCTGTATTCAATCCATAACATTTCAACATTTCCGTTTTGAAAAACATACCACAATGCATCAATTCCAATCCAGAACATTTAAGAAATGTTATCACTATTCTGCCCGACCCATCAGAGAAATGCTTGGTCCATGAAACGCCTGATCCATGAAATGCCCAGTCCATAAATGCACAGTCCATGAAACGCCCGGTCCATCACTAAAAATGCAACTGATCCATCACTTAAAGTGCAACCGATCTATCACCGAAAGTACAACCGATCCATCACTAAAGTTTTTACTGATCCATCACTTAAAATGCAACCGATCCATCACTTAAAGTACAACAGATCCATCACTGAAGCTACAACCGATCCTCTACTTAAAGTGCAACCGATCCATCACCGAAAGTGCAACCAATCCATTACTTAAATTGCAACTGATCCATCACTTAAGGTGCAACAACCGATCCATCACCAAAACTGCAATTGATCCATCACTAAACTCGTGCAACTGATCCATCACTTAAAGTGCAACTGATCCGTCACTGAAAGTGCAACTGATCCATTACTTAAAGTGCAACCGATCCATATCCGAACACCACTGATCCATCTCCAAACTCATGCAATATCAAACAACCATTCAATTCAAAAACACTACAAACAATCATCGCATAAGTAATCATTATACAATCACATAGAATTCACCCAAATCATGATAAAACAATAAACGAATCAACATATGGATCTAAACTTGAATGTCAACATTTACATATGAATTAGCCGTTATTATCTTACTAGATTAGATCTTATGGTGATTCAAATTATATATATACTTACCTCCAATAGATATAGGTGAAAACAACTTGAAATGATGAAAATTAAGATCAAACAACCCATATACTTGATTGAATCCATGTGAGAGATGCTTATTAGTCAACAATTCCTCGCTAAATTCTCAACCCGAACAGCGAAGAATATGCTTCAAATCTCTTGATTTGATGTGATATCTCTTCACTTGATGTAGATCTAGCTCCAAACAATGTAGATCTTCGATTCTCTTTTGTAGATCTAGAATTTTAATGGTGGAAAGGTGTATTTGACTGAGCCAGGAGGATCACGAGCTCAACCAAATGAGAGAATGAAGAAAGTAAACTATTCTCCATGCCTCTAACCCCCTATTTATAACCTCCCACCAGCCAACTAATGGGCCACTCCAAATCAGCCTATTATGGCTAGCCAAGCCTTAACAGAAATTATGAAACACTAAAAAAGCGATTTCTCCCAAACCACTGAACCAAATCTTTAATGTGACCAATCTACGGAATTGGCAACACCATATCCTTTCAAATGAGACCGATCTCAGCACCTGTTTCAATCCCAATCAAAAGATATACCCTGTACAAGACTGACAGGGGAAATTGGTCGTAATTAAAATTGGTAAAATTTATGGACATGTCTCACATCCCCATAATCAACATATTAAAATATGAGAATGATCCAACCCTCATGGAATTAAATAAATATTTTACGATCCTCTGATACCTAAAATGTGGGTAGTTACATTACCTTTGTAACTAGGTAACTAAATATCACGAGTATGCCACCACTCATTCGTTACCAACCTTTAACTGTCGCCCCGATCCAACACTACATAAGTAAAATAACTGGTTTCTATACCATGATATCACACTACCACTTTAAAATACCTAGAAAGAAATGGTCATACCTTTAGTGTTGCAAACCCCATAGCCTTACTGCTTCTCACCTATTTCGGTCACTTCTGATAAGTGAGGCTTGAGGAAGTCTCCGTACACAAAGCTATGTTTTATCCTAAAGCCATGCTTTGATCATCTGTAGCTCAGTCACTTAGCATTACACATTGTCATTTCATAAAATATAATTGATAATCACTATCCATATCACCTTTGTGCTCATATGTATCAAAGAAAGGTGTTAAGCTAAGAGATCAATTTCTCCTCCACCAATAAAATAAGTTTAGCAAAGATCAATCAATACATTACAAGATACAATGTCAGAAACACATCCATATAAGTTCGTTCTGAGACTGGATGAAACCAAAAGCGCTTTGTTCCTCGTTCAATAAAGGAGAGAAACCCTTGCAAATCCATAAAAATCTCCAAATATTACCAGACAACTACTATAAGTAATCTCATAGTGGGAGCAACTTGAGACATCAACAAGCAGTCCTTTCGTTGTGAAGATTCCCGGTCTTCTTCCATTGTCTTCCATATCTTCTTTTGTTCCATTTCTTCGTACCATTATTCGAAATGGTTTTTGAATAGAAATCTTATCCTAATCTTTTCGAATAACGAGCATTATTTAAAAATAATATGGAATTATATAGGATTTCAGTTAAGTCTCCTTTCACTTTATATTAGTAAATCAAACCCTTGTTAATTCTCAGTTTCTTATTCTTTAAGAAAATCCTCAATTGATTAAACTCACTAAATCCAAGGATCCATGAATTAAATATTTAAACCAAGTTTAATCTTACCCAAGGCTCCTTTTAAAATTCATATTCCAAAAGATTAATTTCGTAAGTTCTTCTTATAAAACTTGTCTATTTAAATCAACGATAATTATGCCTAAAAAATCTTAATAATCGTTCAATAACCCTTTAATAAGATCCATTAGTTCTTTATACCTTTGGTTTCCATTTAAAATCCATATCTAAATCAAGATCGTTAAGCATCACTTTAATTAGCCTTTAAAAGATTTTAATCCCTTTTCAAATTACAAATCATAACTTAACCTTAGCTGAATTAAAGAATGATGTTATTTAAGACAAAATTCACAAGAAACCTATATATGATTGATATTAAATATAGGATTTAAATAGAAATTATATCAGCTTATATTTAATACCAATTCTCGTAATCAATGAATACTATAAGGGGAATAATGATAAGAATATCTTTCAAATTCCTCATATAGTATACATCCTAACTACAGAATTCAATATAAAATATCCAAAGATTGTTTCCATCCAAATCGAGTAACTTAAAATTGGAAAACTTTAGTTCATTTAAAAATAAATTTCCAAAACAACGCTTTTACAGTATCCGGTAAGTTAGACTGAAAAACCCCAAACAAAATTGCAGTTCAAAACTTCATATTTCTTACCCAAATCACTTTAAAATCATTTATTATGATTTATTATAATTTTTTCATATTTTTTATAATTTTTACAAAGCTTTTTCTAGTAGTTTCCAATTTCGGTCACCGAACTGCAAAGCCATGATTATATTTAAAACTTGTTCTTGACATAATTGAAAATCTGTTATTTGAAATCTGAAATATCTTTTTCCATTTGAAAGCTATTATCATTTAAAAGAAAACGTTTTTCATTTCATGTAAATCCAATTTAAAGTGGTATTTGATATAATCGTTTGAACTTTATTGTAACAACCCGAATTCTGACAGACCAGTTTTTATTCAAAATTCTAATCTATTGAAACTCATGTTGGTTTGTCTGGTATCGTGCAAAAAAGAAATAAATATAAAATATATTAGAGCTCAGAAAACATCTCATAGCGGAATGGATAAAATGTAATATAATCAAAATATAGCCTTACCTAGGTAATAATACTGCCTAACCAGTATCTAAAGCAATCATATCTCTGCCACAAATCTAACAAGCGAATATGTTACGAGGAGGGGGTCAGAACACAAGTCTTGATGATTGGATTTAAACTATACATTTTGGATAATCCTACGTATATCGTTTTAGTTACATTCTCTAATTTATTAGGTTAGGTGTGTTAATAGCTCCCTAGCCTTGCACTCACGTCGTACCCATTTACTTCCCAATAGGTTAACCTAATAAAATAAACATATGTAGCTACCCCTAATATTATGGTATCCTACATGGTACCGCACTCGCATGGTCCCCGCCGTAATGCCATAGAAATATACAAGTCCCTCATCCAACGCCGGAGCGACGTACAAATCAATATAACAACGCTACGTTCCGCATAGTCTGTAACACCCCACCTCCGCTAGGGTCACTCACAAAGGGAATGCAATAGCTTTGGTGGAGCATTATCTAGGTAAACATACACAGAAATATTACAAGACAGAACATATAAAACAGCGGAAGAAGAACCAAATTTCATTGCTTTAAAATCTAGAAAGGTCTAAAGCCTTTTACATCAAAATGCTATTAAATCCATTACATCAAAATCTGTCTTGCAATAGTAAAGAAGCATAAAACCATAGTCATAAATCATTCCCCAAGTAAAACAGCAAAGCAAGCCATAGCCTAGAGAAATCCAAGCAGTACATGAAAGAGCCTTGGAGCTTGGTAAGATCTGAACTAAGATGTATTTCCACCCTGCGAACCTGGGGGGGGGGGGGGGGGACGAAAGAAAAAGAGGCGAAACAAACTGGGTCAGTCATAAAGACTGAGTAAGTCCTAGTGGCTTTCAACATAAAAACAGGTGAAGATAATATGGCATGAATAAACTGAAAGTAAACATAAGCATGATGACAAGGTAAGCTGCAGGCACGATGAATCAAGTATAACATCCCATGCTTCCTATCAAGAGTATCATCACAAGGTTCCTACCAAGTATCACATTGCAAGGTTTCTATTAAGTATAACATCGCAAGATTTCTAAGCTTCACCATTCCACTATTTTCTTCTATTTCCTATATTCTCTTCACCAACTGTACTAATACCCCAACCCGTATCATCCTTTCCATGTACATGTACAGTCGCTTGCCTTATATCGTACGGGTTTCATCACGTATTTCTATACTACTTCAATGTAGTGCCACCATTCTTGAAATCGTTTGGACCGCCACCATTGTTCTGGCAATGTTTCCTTATCATGAACTATCGTGTGTTCAACTAGGATTTATGCCACCTAGGACCACTAGGGATTATGCTACCTATTGAACATTTTCTAGATTCGATTAGGGTTTATGCCACCTAGGACCACTAGGGATTATGCTACCTAACGAACAACACCCTTTTTTCATGTAACGACCTATTAATCGATCGACTCCCTACAAGTCCGAGCTCGTTCATGTGTCTGTGTCATACGGCCCAATCACGGAATGTAGTCACCTGTGCTAGGTCCACCATAGGGTGTATCAAGCCCTAGGGTGCCAACCACCGACACGAATCATGCACGCACAGTGTAAACCTACCGGTGCCCAATGCCTACTTTTTCAACTCTGGACTACGTGCACGACCATAGTCCGCCTGAACCTACAATGGCGCACCAACTCAGCCGTCGTTCTGGTCGCTTACAATCAGCCCAATAATCGTGCCCTACCCTGCCTAGTTCCAGGGTACCGTGATACATCTAGTGGGTTACTGCTGAAAAGGACCGTGCAACTAGGGTTTCCGTTCAGTAGGTTAAGTGTTGTCATTTAAATTCGAGACTTTACCCCATCAGTCTAGCATGTCAAGTTGGCTAAGTGTTATCATTCAAGTTCGTGACTTAACCCGCCTACGTGTCATGTCAAATTGGCTAAGTGTTGTCGTTCAAGTTCATGAATTAGCCCTACGAATCATCTGTCAAGTTGGTTAAGTATATTCAAGCAGTTCATGACTTAACCCTATAAAATCATCGTGTCCAATTGGCTAAGTATATTCAAGCGGTTCATGACTTAACCCTATCAAATCATCGTGTCCAATTGGTTAAGTATATTCAAATAATTCATGGTTTAACCCGCCCATGTATCATGCTAAGTTGGTTAAGTATTATCTATATGTTCAAGTTGACTTAACCCTGCCACGTGTCATGTTATATTGGTTAAGTGTCATTAATCTAGTCATATTACTTAACCCACCCATTGGTCTGATTAACTATTATGTTGGTTAAGCCTACATTTGTAAGTTTTACATGTTCTTAACTCATACAGGTTAGGTCCACATTTACATGTCAAATTTCCATGTCATCCTACCTAACCCTCTAACCATACCCACGTCTTATTATGGTTAGTATTCCTTAATTCATTCATTATGACAAACGAATCATGACCTCTCACATTAGACCGTGCATTTTGTGTCCACTGGATTTGCCGGGCGGTTCCGTGCAGTTTTACACCACAAACTGGGTCTAACCTCGTGTCATAAACCGTTACGCCCACAATTTGGCCTTCAACCTCTCACATTAGACTGACACTTTGTGGCTACTGGATTTGCCGGGCGGTTCCGGGCAGATTTACACCACTAACTAAGTCTAACGTCGAGTCAAAGGTTCATTAATGGTCGTATTCCACCCAAAACCCCAATATCAGTTCACGTGTTTAACATATTGAAATGTTCATGATTCACGTTTTTGCCCCAAAACGTATTCCCAAATTATTATCATAATTCACTATAAGGTTATGCCAAGTTATAGCCTTTTATTTACAATACATGCCAATTACCCAAAACCCAACTTAGGAGCGTTCATATTAAACCTCTACTAAGTCATAAATTATCATATATGTTTCAACTCTAAATTTTACATAATTAACATATGCCCAAGTTCTAGATTACATGTAAATTTTACATATGCCCAATTCCTGCCAAATTTACATATGTTCAATTCATGTTGTTTTACATGTATGCCAACTTTATGCCAATTTACACATATACCAAGTTTCATGCCGCTATACATATGTCAAGATTCATGATTTACATGTTTACAAAGTTATGCCCAATTTACATAGGTCAAGTTTTATACCCAAAATTACATGTATACTACGTTTACACCAATTTACACATAACAAGTTCTAGCCAAATTACATATATCAAGATCCATGCCAAATTATATATGCGAATCCCCATTCTTGCAACTACCAATATAATGATAATACCCAAATATCAAGTTTCATGTTGATGGTAAATTATCCCCAAACATCCAATTTTCATATTATGCCTTCGATTCCACCAAACACATATATTCCACTAGGCAATATTCCAATATTTCCTCCGTATACCATCGCACGCACATCGTAGGTTAGGCCTAGGTTCGAAATTGACCTAGGTTCATCAAAAGAAAATAAATAGGGGAAGGTAGAATTTTGCATAAAAATAAGATCAGAGAGAAAAACATCATCACAGGAATGAAGATTACAACTTGGTAATGAATCAAGAAAACTGACTTACAACAGGCTGAATAGATCATAAACTAGACTTGGGAATAAAGATAGACAAGTCTCAAAACTCAAGATCCAAGAAGCAACAGAAATAGATCGATAAACATACTTAAATCCAATTTCACTTCATCACATGCCCATATTATATTTAAATATTTTAATCTGAAAATAACTAGAACTTACAGGGAATGACTAACGAATTAAGAACTGAAATTGTCAAAGAACGTTGTAGTAGTGTTGATTTATTGTTTGAACCATTGTTGAAGCTTTGTTCTTCGAATTGATTTGAGTTTGAATGCTTCTACTTTGATTTGGAGTCGACAGCCATGTTTCAAGAGGGAGCTCTGCAGCATAATAGTGTAAGAATGATTTGATATGAATTAGGTTAGGTCTACAGGTGTTTTTATAGGTGTAGCAACTAGTTTAGGCCCTTAGATTAACCCTAGAATCAATTTGGACCATCAAAACATGTCTCAGGCTTCAAAAATGAGTTCTGGGTCAAGACAGGCCGACCAGGTCGACCTGTAAGGGGGGAAGGTCGACTCTATGGTCGACCTGGGGGGTAAGTCGACCCTATGGTCGACCTGGGGGGGGGGGGGGGGGTAGGTCGACCCTATGGTCGACCCCCCGGTCCAGTGCTTTCGGAAAACTGTTGAAACTTGTACATGCCATAACTTCTTCATCCGGACTCCGATTTTCGAAAACTCAGACTCTATTTCATGTAAAATTTTGAGACGAACGCAATGGTGTAACCCGTTTCCCCTGATTCTGAATTCAATATTTAATTCCGCCTTGATTTCTTGTTTTAACATGTTATAAAAATACGGGTTGTTACATTCTCCCCTCCTTAAAGGATTTCGTCCCCGAAATCTTCAAGTTAAGAAGAATGTGTCCTACCATCCAATCATCCATCTACTCAATCATCAATCACAGACATCCATTGTCCTTAAGAGATTTCTAATGTTGTATGAACATATGCAGAAAGTGTGTGTATATGTTCCTTATCTAATGTAAATGATCAGGCCTGATTGATCTTGTTAATGCAAAATATGTTTAGTGCAATGAGTCCAATATGTATGCAAATAGTCCTAGTCACATAAACACTACATGTGTGCACAAACATCCATCCATATGCAACATCCACATGATAACACATTCAATTCCATCCATAAACAAGTATAAACATTCATGCATATGCAATATGAGATGTGATTGAGCCGATCTAGTGCCTAATGTGTGTTCATGCATCCACGAGCAACAACTAGCAACCACTTGCAACCATCAACCATAACATGTCTCAAACACATGTTTAGATCCATTAGTTCCTGCCTAAAGGTATAACCGAATGATGGAAGCAAGTAAAGAAAAACTTTGTACCCTAAACACCAGCCCAAAACCAATATATATGATTCTAGGAAACCAAGCACGATAAACTCCTTTTAGGTCGCAAGAAATCCCTTCCTAAAACCAACCCATATCCTATAAAGCCTAAAAAGTTTAGTCAACCCAACAGACATCCTCAAACCCCGACATATATCACAACCAGATGAGTCATACTCCTTATGGGGTTTGCAACAGAAATAAGATTGAGAATAGGACCGAGAGGATATACATAAATGATAGCTTGCAAAGTAAGCTTTACAGGAAAAGAGAGATTAAGGATATACTCTTAAAAAGAGATATGATCCGCGTATCTAGTCTTCAATCTTATAAGTCGCATTTCCTTAAGCTTAACTCCATTGTGCTTTGTCCGTCTTTAACTTCATAATTTCTTAATTCTTGTTTCCAAAATATGAGTTGGAACTCATTTCACTATTGTCTCTCGTCCCATTTTCCATTATCCTCCTTCTAGTATACTCGGTTCAAACATAACTGCGTACTTATGGTTTCATACTAGCTCTCCAGAATTCACTAGTGAATCCTGGATCTCGTTTATAGGGTATTCCACGCAGAAGGATTATCTCTTGCAAATAAACAGATGTCAACCAGGTTGCCAAATGTACATACTAAGGTGATTTCCTATAACTCATGCATAAGCGAAATGAACCATCCACCTTAGTTGCGAACACTACTCGGGATCAATAGATGTATCAAGAGATTCTAGGTAACTAAGCATGGCAGAACCCTAAGGGTTACACTAGACCTCGAGGGCATTACCAAAGAAAGTTAAGAATCTAACTACCCTCTTTTCATACTCAAGAATGGCACCATTACTGGATAACCACTCCATCCCTAGAATCAACCCATAGCCCAAAAAAACATAAGCATTACTTCTAAACTCAACACTTAGCATAGTCATTCCCAAATCCAAACGAGTCATGAATAAATGAGCTGATTCTCTAACAGGATTTGAGAATAAAATGGGATCTTCTACTACGCTAGTACTAAGGTGCAAAAACTCAACTATCGAAGCAGAAATAAAAGGATGCGATGTACCATAATCAAAAAGGGTACGAACAGGATAGAAAGATATACTAGACTTTCCTACAAAAACATTTCTACCTTCTTGTTCTGAGCCTCATTCACCTTAACCACTCTTATCCCCACTTATATAACGTGTTAACAGGTCTTTCGAGAACAACCTCCATTGCATGGAAACCGTACAAAGCCTGAAATAAGATTAGTCGCAGATGGAACTAATGTGACTACAGATGGAGGAAAGAAAGGAAAAGGGATTCAAACAAGGAAACAAAGGATAATGCTAATGGCCTTTGGGGAATAGCCTTTAAAAATAAAACTTTTCTTGAAAAAATGCTTCTTTGTAAATGGTTTTGAAAATAATTTCAAAAGGTTTTAAAAACTTTTGCCCAGTCTGGTAACCTTCTGCTCTAATACCAAATGTAACACCCCACCTCCGCTAGGGTCACTAACAAAGGGAATGCACTAGCTTTGGTGGAGCATTATCTAGGTAAACATACACAGAAATATTACAAGACAGAACATATAAAACAGCGGAAGAAGAACCAAATTTCATTGCTTTAAAATCTAGAAAGGTCTAAAGCCTTTTACATCAAAATGCTATTAAATCCATTACATCGAAATTTGTCTTGCAATAGTAAAGAAGCATAAAACCATAGTCATAAATCGTTCCCCAAGTAAAACAGCAAAGCAAGCCATAGCCAAGAGAAATCCAAGCAGTACATGAAAGAGCCTTGGAGCTTGGTAAGATCCGAACTAAGCTATATTTCCACCCTGCGAACCTGCGCGGGGGGGGGGGGGGGGGGGGAGGGGACGAAAGAAAAAGAGGCGAAACAAACTGGGTCATTCATAAAGACTGAGTAAGTCCTAGTGGCTTTCAACATAAAAACAGGTGAAGATTATATGGCATGAATGAACTGAAAGTAAACATAAGCATGATGACAAGGTAAGCTACAGGCACGATGAATCAAGTATAACATCCCATGCTTCCTATCAAGAGTATCATCACTAGGTTCCTACCAAGTATCACATTGCAAGGTTTCTATTAAGTATAACATCGCAAGATTTCTGAGCTTTACCATTCCACTATTTTCTTTGATTTCCTATATTCTCTGCACCAACTGTACTAGTACCCCAACCCGTATCATCCTTTCCATGTATATGTACAGTCCCTTGCTGTATATCGTACGGGTTTCATCACGTATTTCTATACTACTTCAACGTAGTGCCACTATTCTTGAAATCGTTTGGACCTCCACCCTTGTTCTGGCTAGGTTTCATTATCATGAACTATCGCGTGTTCAGCTAGAATTTATGCCACCTAGGACCAACTAGGGATTATGCTACCTATTGAACGTTTTCTAGATTCGATTAGGGTTTATGACACCTAGGACCACTAGGGATTACGCTACCTAATGAACAACACCCTTTTTCCACGTAACGATCTATTAATCGATCGTCTCCCTACAAGTCCTAGCTCGTTCATGTGTCTGTGTCATACGGCCCAATAACGAAATGTAGTCACCTATGCTAGGTCCACCATAGGATGTATCAAGCCCTAGGGTGCCAACCATCGACACGAATCAAGCACGCACAGTGTAAACCTACCGGTGCCCAATGCCTGCTTTTTCAACTCCGGACTCCGTGCACGACCATAGTCCGCCTGAACCTACAATGGCGCACCAACTCAGCCGTCTTTCTGGTTGCTTACAATCAGCCCAGTAATCGTGCCCCACCCTGCCTAGTTCCAGGGTAACGTGATACATCTAGTGGGTTACTGCTGAAAAGGACCGCGCAACTAGGGTTTTCGTTCAGTAGGTTAAGTGTTGTCATTTAAATTCGATACTTAGCCCCATCAGTCTAGCATGTTAAGTGGGTTAAGTGTTGTCATTCAAGTTCGTGACTTAACCCGCCTACGTGTCATGTCAAATTGGCTAAGTGTTGTCGTCAAGTTCATGACTTAGCCATACGAATCATCTGTCAAGTTGGTTAAGTATATTCAAGCGGTTCATGACTTAACCCTATCAAATCATCGTGTCAAATTAGTTAAGTATATTCAAGCGGTTCATGACTTAACCCTATCAAATCATCGCGTCCAATTGGTTAAGTATATTAAAGCGGTACATGACTTAACCCTATCAAATCATCGTGTCCAATTCGTTAAGTATATTCAAGCGGTTCATGACTTAACCCAATCAAATCATCGTGTCCAATTGGTTAAGTATATTCAAATAATTCATGGCTTAACCCGCCCACGTATCATGCTATGTTGTTTAAGTATTATCTATATGTTCAAGTTGACTTAACCCTGCCAAGTGTCATGTTATATTGGTTAAGTGTCATTAATATAGTCATATTACTTAACCCACCCATTGGTCTGATTAACTATTATGTTGGTTAAGCCTACATTTGTAAGTTTTACATGTTCTCAACTCATTCCGGTTAGGTCCACATTTACATATCAAATTTTCATGTCATCCCACCTAACCCTCTAAACATACCCACGTCTTATTATGGTTAGTATTCCTTAATTTATTCATTATGACGAACGAATCATGACCTCTCACATTAGACCGTGCATTTTGTGGCCACTGGATTTGCCGGGCGGTTCTGGACAGATTTACACCACAAACTGGGTCTAACCTCGTGTCATAAAACGTTACGCCTACAATTTGGCCTTCGACCTCTCACATTAGACTGACACTTTGTGGCTACTGGATTTGTCGGGCGGTTCCGGGCTGATTTACACCACAAACTGAGTCTAACCTCGTGTCAAAGGTTCATTAATGGTCGTATTCCACCCAAAACACCAATATCAGTTCACGTGTTTAACATATAGAAATGTTCATGATTCACGTTTTTGCCCCAAAACGTATTCCCAAATTATTATCATAATTCACTATAAGGTTATGCCAATTTATAGCCTTTTATTTACAATACATGCCAATTACCCAAAACCCAACTTAGGCGCGTTCATGTTAAACCTCTACTAAGTCATAAATTATCATATATGTTTCAACTCTAAATTTTACATAATTAACATATGCCCAAGTTCTAGATTACATGTAAATTTTACATATGCCCAATTCCTACCAAATTTACATATGTTCAATTCATACCGTTTTACATGTATGCCAACTTTATGCCAATTTACACATATACCAAGTTTCATGCCGCTATACATATGTCAAGATTCATGATTTACATGTTTACAAAGCTATGCCCAATTTACATAGGTCAAGTTTTATACCCAAAATTACATGTTTACTATGTTTACACCAATTTACTCACAACAAGTTCTAGCCAAATTACATATATCAAGATCCATGCCAAATTATATATGCCAATCCCCATTCTTGCAATTACCAATATAACGACAATACCCAAATATCAAGTTTCATGTTAATGGTAAATTATCCCAAAACATTCAATTTTCATATTATGCCTTCGATTCCACCAAACACATATATTCCACTAGGCAATATTCCAATATTTCCCCCGTATACCATCGCACGCACATCGTAGTTTAGGCCTAGATCCGAAATTGACTAGGTTCATCAAAATAAAATAAATAGGGGAAGGTAGAATTTTGCATAAAAATAAATCATAGAGAAAAACATCATCACAGGCATGAAGATTACCACTTGGTAATGAATCAAGAAAACTGACTTACAACAGGCTGAATAGATCATAAACTAGACATGGGAATAAAGATAGACAAGTCTCAAAACTCAAGATTCAAGAAGCAACAGAAATAGATCGATAAACATACTTATATCCAATTTCACTTCATCACATGCCCATATTATATTTAAATATTTTAATCTGAAAATAACTAGAACTTACAGGGCATGGCTAATGAATTAAGAATTGAAATTGTCATAGAACGTTGTAGTAGTGTTGATTTATTGTTTGAACCATTGTTGCAGCTTTGTTCTTCGAATTGATTTGAGTTTGAATGCTTGTACTTTGATTTGGTGGCGGCGACCATGGTTCAAGAGGGAGTTCAGCAGCATAATAGTGTAAGAGTGATTTGATATGAATTAGGTTAGGTCTAAGGGTGTTTTTATAGGTGTAGCAACTAGTTTGGGTCCTTAGATTAACCCAAGAATCAATCTGGACCATCAAAGCATGTCTTAGGCTTCAAAAACGAGTTCTTGTTCAAAACAGGCCGACCAGGTCGACCTGTAACGGGGGGAAGTCGACATTATGGTCGACCTGGGGGATAGGTCGACCCTATGGTCGACCTGGGGGGTAGGTCGACCCTATGGTCGACCCCCTGGTCCAGTGCTGCCTGAAAACTACTGAAACTTGTACAGGCCATAACTTCTTCATTCGGACTACGATTTTTGAAAACTCAGACTCTATTTCATGTAAAATTTTGAGACGAACGCAATGGCGTAACCCGTTTCCGCTGATTCTGATTTTAAAATTTAATTCTGCCTTGATTTCTTGTTTTAACATGTTATAAAAATACGGGTTGTTACATAGTCTCGCCATCGCCATGCTACATAAGCGTACGGACTGCCACCTTCAAATCATCTGACTGAATTCAGATTCCATCACAGGGTAATGCCCTAAAGTCTACGATATACCACCCGAAGTAGATATGTATGTATCTAGACTTTATCATGCACGTATCATTAACCGTACTCGATGCCATAACCTTAACAATACACCATCCGGAAATGGTATGCATGTATGCGCACATATTATCTACTTTATGCCGAGTTCCGTAACAGGGTGGTATCAGAAACACAGAACTCGGGTTGGGAGCTTTTTTAGATATCTATATACACAGATGCTATGGTTTGCGTTTTCACAGTGGTTATGGTCCCACCTGCTAGTGATAGACAAACAGTAGTAAGAGCTAGTGACATGTCCCAAGAGAAAACAACAATTCCTAATTGGCTTGTCCCTCACTGAAAGCCTTGACAGTAAAAGGTCTATGGTCTTTTGGTTTAGCTCTCCGTCTTTCCGCATCACGCATCACGCTGACTGCTGATGGTTGGTACCCGACGACTACTATCAAACAGACGGTTAGACCCGCCAAAGGCAAACAGAAATGGTTGTAACCCGACTATTCATAAGGCAACATGATCGTCGAATCTCCTAAGCCACGCTACAACCTTCTGATTGCCCACTATCATGGCAATCAAGGTATACTCGCTGGGTAATAACGCGTAGACCCAACCCCTATGAGCATAACTTAAGCGTTGTCACCGCCTAGAGGACTACTGAGTACCCTCGATGACCCAAGAAGTCGTGTGCTTCCCCTTCCAATCCTCCAGAATCAGCATAATATCAGCAGAACAACAGGAAGAATAATCAGTTGGATGTGCGCTCCCCTCGTGCCCTATGACACCATGATGATCTATCCCATTTGGTTATTCACCTTCAAATGTACGAATTGGTCCAAGCATATCAGTTTAATGTGTTATTAAATCCTATGTCTAATCGTTTAATTACGCGCTTGCTCTACCTCATCAGATTCCCATTTAACTTGTTTATTTCAATCATATTAACTTTTTATTCAAGTTACCAAGTTTCTCTTGCTTATTAATCTCAGTTATTTAACTTAACCCATTTAAGTTCATTAATGAGCGTTTAACATGTAATTATTATCAGTAGGATTTAGATTCTTAGGTTTACAGGTTACTTAATGTAAGTACAACTTATTGCACTTCATAAGTTTTCCCCTCCTTTCTCTACTTATTACAAACAGCAGGTTTCCATATTTTTGGATTACCTAATTTTTAATTAAGTACAACTTTTCTCATTTTAAGTTATCTCATTCCCCCTATCGTTTATTATAACCTAAGTTATAATTTCCACTTGTCCCTATGACAAGCCTACTGATTATCTTTCCTTTTTCCATTCAGGTTATTTATAACAGGTTTTTATTATTCCCTGTTCATTCCAATTCTTTTACGGTTGTAACTTTCATTCATTTCCGTTAATTACAGTTAATGCCGTTTATTTCTTTTTTTTTATATACAAAATATTCATATATGTGTTTATGCACCAGACCTCTCACATCAAGCCGAACACTTGTGGATGCTGGATTTGTTGGACGATTCCGGACCGAATTTGACCACAAGTTGGACTCAACCTCGTGTCTTAGAACCGTTGCATGTATATTTACGCACCCGATCCCTTACATTAAATAAACCACTTGTGGATGCAGGATTTGCCGGGCGGTTCCGGGAAGACATCTACCACAATTTGAATATAACCTCCTGTCTAAGCGCGGTTACAATTTCTTAATTACTGTAAATTTTCCATATAATTTAGGCATATCCATTCTTCCAAATATTTACTATAATTTTAATTTTACATGTCATAATTAATATCATATTAAGTCCATTCTAACTGATTATTATGTCGCATGATCTTCCTAACATGTAATTAACCCAACTTTAAAGGAATAACATGTAATTATCCAATTATGTAATTATTCCAGCCTAGAAGATTAACATGTAATTATTCTGATTCTTATAGTCTAGGGTTCACGTACATAATATGCCAATTAATGGGTTCGTAGGATGGTTCTATATACAACAGTATTCTTTTTAACATATCCTAAACAGTTTTAATACACAATTTTCCACTTAATCTTGAATTTAGCCTACTGATTTACATGTTCATGCATTTCAGCAGATATACAGTTCAACAGATTAATCATTTCAGCAGGTTACAGCAGGTGAAACATTTCAACAGGTTTATTATACATATTAACGGGGAATTCCAAATGATAAATGTACCATTATAAAAAAACATAACTTAAATCCACTCACTTAATAGCTTTCCAATTCCTGAATCTGGTCCAAACCTAGCATTCCACGGCTCCCATAACTCAATTTAGAACCTAGATAACCATGGAGTCTGTAACACCCCATATTTTTAATATAATTAAAAATAAAATAAAATATATAAAAATATGCTTATGATTGGTAAATAATGGTGATGCATAAGAAGAATTAATTAATACATGGAAGAGAAGAAAAATTAGTTCGATAACGATGTATGTAACGGAAAAGATAGTAAAATAAGGATAACTAATTCAAGAATCAGGAATTAGGTAAAATGGACATAACCATTGCGTTCCTCTCAGAAACATACGCGAAATAGAGTCCGAGTTTTCGAAAATCGGAGTCCGTATGACCAAGATATGGCCAAAACAAGATTTCAGCAGACTTTCTGGCAGACTGACCCAGGTCGAACATAGTGTCGACACTACAGTCGACCTGCCCCTCCCACCCTCCGGTCGATAATAGTGTCGACCCCCCGCCCCCTCTGTACAAGTCGACCTGGTCGGCCTGGGGTGGCCCAGAACCCTTTTTTGAGGCCCGGGATGAGTTTTGATGGTCCGGATTGACTCTAGGGTTGACCTAATGGCCTAAATGAGTTTCCTACACCTATAGAATAACACCTAGACCCAACCTAATTCATAACAAATCATTCTTACACCTAAATGCTGCTGGAGTCTCTCTTGAGCCATGGCCGCCGTCTCCAAATTAAAGCTTAAGCGTTCAAACCCAAATCAAATCAAAGATCAATGCTTCTACAACAAATTCAAGAGGATAGATCAATGACACTGCAACTTTCTACGACAAATTCACTCCCTAATTCATTAGCCATTCTCTGTAAGTTCTAGTTGCATTCCGATTTAAATATTTAATTATAATGTGGCCATGAATTAAAGTGGAATTGGATTAAGTATGATCTATTCCTGTTGCTTTTTGAATCTTTAGCTTTGAGATTTGTCTACCTTTATTCTCATGACAAGTTTGTGATTTATTCAGCAGTTTCCTTGCTTCGTAATGATGTTATCATCAAGTTGTAATCTTTATGCCTATCATGATGTTGTTTTCTCTCTGATCTATTTATTATGCAAATTTCTACCTTCCCCTATTTATTTTCTTCTGATGAACCTTGGTCAACTTCGGACCTTGGCTTAAAATCGCGATTCGCATACGAGATGTATACGGGGGAATAATGGGATTATTGCCTATAAGAATATGATTAATAATTGGCAACATGAATTTGGATATTATCATTTAATTTGCAAGTTTGGGGTAGATCTGTAAAGTTTGGTATAATCTTGTTATGATAAAATTTGCATAAATATTATATACATGGAATTCGACACCAATTGGATCTATGTAATGTAACATGAAATTTGGTATATATAACATGTATGTAATTTGGCATGTAAAATAAAATTATGAGTTTTGGAGCCCATGTAAATTAAATCAAAAGATTGGGCTTATGTTAATTAGGCATATGTAGATTTGGGGAATTTGAGCATGAAAGCGATTGTAAACTTTATAATTGGCATAAACATTTATTATGAACTTGGGCAACTGGCATGTATTGAAACAAAAAAAGATTATAGTTTGGGATAACTACATCATGAATCATCGGATTTGGGTTTATTGGGTATGAAACTTGATACATGTAATTTTGGCTAGATCTTGAAATATGTAAAAAGGCATGAAACTTGGAATATATGTAAACTGACTAGAATTGGGTACATATATTAGTTGGTATGTAATAGCCTTAAAAGAGGGATAAATATAAATTGAGATAAGTTGCCTTTAATGGCCTAAGATAAATTGTGGTAAAATTGGTATGATTTTGCATACCATTAATTGATGGACATAATTGAGTCAATTATGGACATCGTTAAATTAGGAATTAATTGATAATTTGAATAGGGGAAATAAATTCAAATTGGGGTATAAGATTATAAGTGATAATCAATGCTTAGGACACGAGGTTGGACTCATTTGTGACGTAAACCTGCCCGGAACCGCCCGACGAATCCAGTAGTCACAAATGTCAGCCCAATGTGAGAGGTTCTAGCCCCAAATTAAAAGCGTAACAGTTGTAAGGACACAAGGTTAGACTTTTTATTGTGTAAAACTGCCCGGACCCGCCCGACAAATCCAGCTGCCATAAATGTCGGTCTAATGTTAGAGGTCTTTATAAGGTTACGGCCTTAATGAATTAAGAAATACTTAACCAGATAAACATGTGGTGGGACATGGGGGTTAAGTGGGTGACATGTGGAAATACGAATAGTAATACTTACCAATGTAACATGGTAATTAGACCAGTGGGTAGGGTTAAGTAAATAAGAACACTTAACCAATATGATATAAATGAGTGGGTTAAGTAATATGATTAGGTTAATCTGGACACTTAACCAATTTAATATGTTGACTACGGGAGTGGGTATGGTTAAGAAAATGTTTAACCATTATAACATGATTAAACTGGACTAGAGAGTGAGGTTAAGTTAATGAGAACACTTAACTGATACAATGGGTTAAATAGACAAGTGGTTGCGGTTAAGTAGTAACACTTAACCAACATAATAGGACAAGCGGGTGGGTTAAGTTAACTTGAATAAGTTGATAACACTTAACCATTATAATATGACTAGTGGATGGGGTTAAGTTAACATGCACTTATCCAATCTAATGTGATGCGTGGTAGGGTTAAGTAACACATGGGGTTAAGTCAACAAGAAAATTTTTAACCAATGTAACCAAATAGACGAACGGGGTTAAGTTAATAAACCACACTTAACCAATCAAACATAATAAGTGAGAAAGGTTATGATAGCTAAGTTAAACACTTAACCATGGTAACATAACGAGTAGAAGGGTTAAGTACATATCGGGTTAGTGGGTAATATTAGTAAATATAGGCCCACATACACTTAACCGTTAAATACACATGCTTGAATTAGTAGCGGGGTTAAGTACACATCAGGGTTGGTGGGTAATATCAGAGAATATAGGCCCACAGACTTGACCATTAGAAAAACCTAGTAACGGGGACCCATTTCAGCAGTACCCCACATTAGGTATCAACGGAACCCTAAGCTAGGCAGGGTGGGGCACGATTACTGGGCTGATTATAAGAGGTCAAATTAGCGGCGGTTGGTGCAGCAGTGCAGGTGCTAACGGAGTGCGGGCATGCACACACTTCGGCGCAAAAAATTTAGCCACTGAGCATCAGTAGGTATAAAGCTGTGCATCTTGATTGTGTCAGGGTTGCCACCATGGGACTTGATACACCCCATGGTGGGACCAGCACAGGTATCTACAAGTAGGGGGCCGCGTAACACAAATGAGAACTAGGTCAAGTAGGGAGCCGATCGATAAGGTAGTAAGGGTGCATCGAATATATTCATGGCCATTGGGGTGATCGAGGTGGAATCCTCATAATCGATGTACACCTGAAGGCTACCATAATTTCGGGGGCTGGGATCACGTTGTGATTACTATATAACACGGGCTACTAGTTGGGATACTAGTAGGGGGTATGGATCCTTGTTACATAGGACACTAGTTGGGACACTAGTAGGAATACAGATCATTCCATGTAAGACACTTATGAGGATGCTAGTTAGGTGGTGCAGAGCAAATAGATATCGTTTTAATGGTAAAAACCTTGCGATATTATTCTTGATAGAAACCATGCGGTGGGATACTTGATAATAATTATAGGACGTTATACTTGTTTCATCGTGCCCGAAGTTTATCTTGTTACCTTAGTTTACCTTGTTATCATAGTTTATCTTGTTGTCTTAGTTTATCTTGCCTACCTTGTCATCATGCTTATGTTTACTTTCAGTTTATTCATGCCATGTTATCTTTATCTATTTTTATGCTGAAAGTCACTAGGACTTACTCAGTCTTTATGACTGACCCGTTTTGTTTCGCCTCTTTTTCTTCCGTTCCCCCCCCCCCGGTTCACAGGGTGGGAATACAGCTTAGTTCGGATCTTACCATGCTCCAAGGCTCTTTCATGTATGACTTGGATTTCTCTTGGCTATGGCTTGCTTTGCTTTATTGGGGAATACTGCAGTTTGTTTTTATGCTTCTTTGTTTTTGAGTAAGACAGATATCTTAACTATGAAATTAGGTATTGGGAGTTGATGGGCTTTTCTTGTAAACATTTATATTTAATAAATGATTTGAAGTACTTCCACTTTATTTTCCGTTGTTTTATATATGTCTGTCTTGTAATATTTCGGTTACAGTACCCATAATACTCCATTGAAGTTAAGGCATTCCCTTTGTGAGTTACCTTAACAGATATGGGGTGTTACATTTGGTATCAGAGCAGAAGGTTACCAGACTGGGCAAAAGTTTTCAAAAACCTTCTGAAATTATTTTCAAAACATTTACAAAGAAGCAAATTTTCAAGGAAATTTTGTTTTAATTAAAAGGCATATTCCCCAAAGCCATATGCACTATCTTTTGATTTTCTCTTGAAATCTCTTCTCACTATTTTCACCATAGTTTCGTAGGCATCCGACACATGTCGGAGGGTAAAGGAGTGCCAAACCTCTGTCTGTAGCTGTGGTAGTCCCATCTGCGTCTAATCTTATTTCAAGTTGGGTAGAGTGTCGTGCGTTGGGGGTAGCTTCGAGAGACTTGTTAACAAACTATACAAGGACAGTAAGAACAAGAAACTAGTTGTTATAGCTTAATCCACGAAGGAGGAAAAAGGTGAGAGGAAAGAGGCCAAAGTGAAAGAATAGTAAAACCCATGACAAGAGAGAGTATCTTTAGTGAGAAGAGACATGTAGTTAAGTATTATAGGACAAGGGCAAGGGACAAGATCGTCGAGAGGTCAATTGAATGCTCTCACCACTAGCGTACCTAAGAGGGTGGTAACATTTCTGTTAAAGGTTTAGCTTTTCTTTTCTATCATCCCACTAGAACTTTGTTTTTGTACATCGAGTTCTTTTAATTCTGCTTCGAAAGTTGAGTCTCTGCACCTTAGTACTAGCATGGTAGAGGATCCCATTTTTTTTCTTCTTTTCTCAAATCCTATTGGGGAAAATCGGCTCATTTATTCATGACTTGTTTGGATTTGAGAATGTCTATGCTAAGTGTTCAGTCTAGAAGTAATGTTTATGTTTTGGGCTATGGGTTGATTCTAGCGATGGAGTGGTTATCCAGTAAGGGTGACCTTCTCGGTTTTGAAAAGAGGGTAGTTAGACTCTTGACTTGCCTCGGTAATACCCTCGAAGTCGTAGGTAACCTTTAGGGTTCTATCATGATTTGTTTCCTAGAATCTCTTGACACATTTATTGGTAATTTGTAATCCGATCGAGTAGTGTTCGCCACTAAGGCGGATGGGTCATTTCGCTTATGCATGAGTTGTAGAGAATCAACTTAGTAAGTACATTTGGCAACATGGTTGGCATTTATTTCCAAGAGATAGTTCTTCTATGTGGAATACCTGATAGTAAGTGGACGAGATCCAAGATTCACTAGTGAATTTTGGAGAGCTTGCATGAAACCATGAGTACGCAGTTATGTTTGAGCCGAGTATACTAGGAGGAGAATAAGTGAAAGTGCAACGAGAGGCAAAAGTGAAATGGATTCCAACCCATATTTTGGAAACAAGAATTAAGAAGCTACGGAATTGTGAAGTTAAAGGCGGTCAAAGCACAATGGAGCTAAGCTCAAAGACATGTGACTTAGAAGATTGAAGACTAGATTCGCGCATCATATCTCTTTTTAAGAGTATATCCATGATCTCTCTTTTCCTATAGAGCTTACTCACATGCTATCTTTTGTGTATATCCTCTCGGTCCAATTCTCAATCCTATTTCTATTGCGAACCTCATAGGGAGTATGACTCGTCTGTTAGTAATATATGTTGGGGCTTGAGGATGTCCGTCGGGTGGACTAAACATTTTGGGTTTTATAGGATACGAGTTGGTCTTAGGAAGGGATTCCCTTGTGACCTAAAAGGAGTCTATCATGCTTAGTTTCCTATAATCATATATAGTGGTTGGGTTGATTAATTCTTTGGGTGTCAGTCTGATGTTGATTTCGGTCTTCGGGGCTAATGCTTAGAGAGTTCTTCTCCTAATCAATATATATATGGCATAGATTTCCAGTTTTGGCATTGCCTAATGGGCACAAAGTTTTTACTTGCTTCTATCATTCGACTATACCTTTAGATAGGAACAATTGGGTGTAAACATGTGTTTGAGACATGTTATGATTGATGGTTGCAAGTGGCTGCAAGTGGTTGCTAGTGGTTGCTCGTGGATGCATTTACACACATTAGGCACTAGATCGGCTCAATCGCCTTTCATATTGCATATGCATGAGTGTTTACACTTGTTTGTGGATGAAATTGAATGTGTTATCATGTGAATGTTGCATATGGATGGATGTTTGTGCACACATATAGTGTTTATGTGACTAGGACTATTTGCATACATGTTGGACTCATGGCACTAAACATATTTTGCATTTAGAAGATCAATCAGGCCTGATCATTTGCATTAGACAAGGAACATACACACACACTTCTTGCATATGTTCATACAACATTAGAAATCTCTTAAGGACAATGAATGCTTGTGATTGATGATTGAGTAAATGGATGATGGATGGTAGGACACATTCTTCTTAACTTGAAGATTTCGGGGACGAAATCCTTTAAGGAGGAGAGAATGTAACACCCCGTATTTTTAATATAATTAAAAATAAAATAAAATATATAAAAATATGCTTATGATGGGTAAATAATGGTGATGCATAAGAAGAATTAATTAATACATGGAAGAGAAGAAAAATTAGTTCGATAACGATGTATGTAACGGAAAAGATAGTAAAATAAGGATAACAAATTCAAGAATCAGGAATTAGGTAAAATGGACATCACCATTGCGTTCCTCTCGGAAAAATACGCGAAATAGAGTCTGAGTTTTCGAAAATCGGAGTCCGTATGACCAAGATATGGCCAAAACAAGATTTCAGCAGACTTTCTGGCAGACTGACCCAGGTCGACCATAGTGTCGACACTATAGTCGACCTGCCCCCCCAGGTCGACTATAGTGTCGACCCCCCTCCGTACAGGTCGACTTGGTCGGCCTGGGGTGGCCCAGAACCCGTTTTTGAGGCCCGGGATGAGTTTTGATGGTCCTGATTGACTCTAGGGTTGATCTAATGGCCTAAATGAGTTTCCTACACCTATAAAATAACACCTAGACCCAACCTAATTCATAACAAATCATTCTTACACCTAAATGCTGTTGGAATCTCTCTTGAGCCATGGCCGCCGTCTCCAAATTAAAGCTTAAGCGTTCAAACCCAAATCAAATCAAAGATCAATGCTTCTACAACAAATTCAAGAGGATAGATCAATGATACTGCAACTTTCTACGACAAATTCACTCCCTAATTCATTAGCCGTTCTCTGTAAGTTCTAGTTGCTTTCCGATTTAAATATTTAATTATAATGTGGCCATGAATTAAAGTCGAATTGGATTAAGTATGATCTATTCTTGTTGCTTTTTGAATCTTTAGCTTTGAGACTTGTCTACCTTTATTCTCACGACAAGTTTGTGATTTATTCAGCAGTTTCCTTGATTCGTAATGATGTTATCATCAAGTTGTAATCTTTATGCCTATCATGATGTTGTTTTCTCTCTGATCTATTTATTATGCAAATTTCCACCTTTCCCTATTTATTTTCTTTTGATGAACCTTGGTCAACTTCGGACCTTGGCCTAAAAATCGCGATTCGCATACGAGATGTATACGGGGGAATAATGGGATTATTGCCTATAAGAATATGATTAATAATTGGCAACATGAATTTGGATATTATCATTTAATTTGCAAGTTTGGGGTAGATCTGTAAAGTTTGGTATAATCTTGTTATGATAAAATTTGCATAAATATTATATACATGGAATTCGACACCAATTGGATCTATGTAATGTAACATGAAATTTGGTATATATAACATGTATGTAATTTGGCATGTAAAATAAAATTATGAGTTTTGGTGCCTATGTAAATTAAATCAAAAGATTGGGCTTATGTTAATTAGGCATATGTAGATTTGGGGAATTTGAGCATGAAAGCGATTGTAAACTTTATAATTGGCATAAACATGTATTATGAACTTGGGCAACTGGCATGTATTGAAACAAAAAAATATTATAGTTTGGGATTACTACATCATGAATCATCGGATTTGGGTTTATTGGGTATGAAACTTGATACATGTAATTTTGGCTAGATCTTGACGTATGTAAAAAGGCATGAAACTTGGTATATATGTAAACTGACTAGAATTGGGTACATATATTAGTTGGTATGTAATAGCCTTAAAAGAGGGATAAATATAAATTGAGATAAGTTGCCTTTAATGGCCTAAGATAAATTGTGGTAAAATTGGTATGATTTTGCATACCATTAATTGATGGACATAATTGAGTCAATTATGGACATCGTTAAATTAGGAATTAATTGATATTTTGAACAGGGGAAATAAATTCAAATTGGGGTAAAAGATTATAAGTGATAATCAATGCTTAGGACACGAGGTTGGACTCATTTATGACGTAAACCTGCCCGGAACCGCCCGGCGAATCCAGTAGTCACAAATGTCAGCCCAATGTGAGAGGTCCTAGGCCCAAATTAAAAGCGTAACATTTGTAAAGACACGAGGTTAGGCTCTTTTATGGTGTAAGACTATCCGGACCCGCCCGGCAAATCCAGCTGCCATAATTGTCAGTCTAATGTGAGAGGTCTTTATAAGGTTACGGCCTTAATGAATTAAGAAATACTTAACCAGATAAACATGTGGTGGGACATGGGGGTTAAGTGGGTGACATGTGGGTGACATGTGGAAATACGAATAGTAATACTTACCAACGTAACATGGTAATTAGACCAGTGTGTAGGGTTAAGTAAATAAGAACACTTAACCAATATGATATAAATGGGTGGGTTAAGTAATATGATTAGGTTAATCTGGACACTTAACCAATTTAATATGTTGACTACGGAAGTGGGTAAGGTTAAGCAAATGTTTAACCATTATAACATGGTCAAACTGGACTAGAAAGCGAGGTTAAGTTAATGAGAACACTTAACTGATACAATGGGTTAATTAGACAAGTGGTTGCGGTTAAGTAGTAACACTTAACCAACATAACAGGACAAGCGGGTGGGTTAAGTTAACTTGAATAAGTTGATAACACTTAACCATTATAATATGACTAGTGGATGGGGTTAAGTTAACATGCACTTATCCAATCTGATGTGATGCGTGGTAGGGTTAAGTAACACATGGGGTTAAGTCAACAAAAAAATTCTTAACCAATGTAACCAGATAGACGAACGGGGTTAAGTTAATAAACCACACTTAACCAATCAAACATAATAAGCGGGAAAGGTTAAGATAGCTAAGGTAAACACTTAACCATGGTAACATAACGAGTAGAAGGGTTAAGTACATATCGGGTTGGTGGGTAATATTAGTAAATATAGGCCCACATACACTTAACCATTAAATACACATGCTTGAATTAGTAGCGGGGTTAAGTACACATCAGGGTTGGTGGGTAATATCAGAGAATATAGGCCCACAGACTTAACCATTAGAAAAACCTAGTAACGGGGACCCATTTCAGTAGTAACCCACATTAGGTATCAACGGAACCCTGAGCTAGGCAGGGTGGGGCACGATTACTGGTCTGATTATAAGAGGTCAAATTAGCTGCGGTTGGTGCAGCAGTGCAGGTTCTAACGGAGTGCGGGCGTGCACACACTTCGGCGCAGAAAATTTATCCACTGGGCATCAGTAGGTATAAAGCTGTGCATCTTGATTGTGTCAGGGTTGCCACCATGGGACTTGATACACCCCATGGTGGGACCAGCACAAGTATCTACAAGTAGGGGGCCGTGTAACACAAACGAGAACTAGGTCAAGTAGGGAGCCGATCGATAAGGTAGTAAGGGTGCATCGAATATATTCATAGCCATTGGGGTGATCGAGGTGGAATCCTCATAATCGATGTACACCTGAAGGCTACCATAATTGCGGGGATTGGGATCACGTTGTAATTACTATATAACACGGGGCTACTAGTTGGGACACTAGTAGGGGGTACGGATCCTTGTTACACAGGACACTAGTTTGGACACTAGTAGGAATACGGATCATTCCATGTAAGACACTTATGAGGATGCTAGTTAGGTGGTGTAGAGCAAATAGATATCATTTTAATGGTAAAAACCATGCGATATTATTCTTGATAGAAACCATGCGGTGGGATACTTGATAAGAATTATAGGACGTTATAATTGTTTCATCGTGCCCGAAGTTTATCTTGTTACCTTAGTTTACCTTGTTATCATAGTTTATCTTGTTGTCTTAGTTTATCTTGCCTACCTTGTCATCATGCTTATGTTTACTTTCAGTTTATTCATGCCATGTTATCTTTATCTATTTTTATGCTGAAAGTCACTAGGACTTACTCAATCTTTATGACTGACCCGTTTTGTTTCGCCTCTTTTTCTTCTGTTCCCCCCCCCCCCAGGTTCACAGGGTGGGAATACAGCTTAGTTCGGATCTTACCAAGCTCCAAGGCTCTTTCAAGTATGGCTTGGATTTCTCTTGGCTATGGCTTGCTTTGCTTTATTGGGGAATACCGCAGTTTGTTTTTATGCTTCTTTGTTTTTGATCAAGACAGATATCTTAACTATGAAATTGGGTATTGGGAGTTGATGGGCTTTTCTTGTAAACATTTATATTTAATAAATGATTTGAAGTACTTCCACTTTATTTTCTGCTGTTTTATATATGTCTGTCTTGTAATATTTCGGTTCCAGTACCCATAATACTCCATTGAAGTTAAGGCATTCCCTTTGTGAGTGACCTTAACAGATTTGGGGTGTTACAGATTCACAATCTCAAACTAAAAGAAAAGGGAAGAAAGAAGAGAAATCTAAATTGACCTGATCCAAGGATTTACCTCATTTCGTTAGAGTTCTGAACACCTATTTGTTGATATACATTCTTTTCCTTCAGATCTTGAATTAGAAATTCCTTAGACTAATTATTCAATTTTTATGAAGAGATTTGAGGAGGAAGAAGAATGGCAAATCTGGGGCAGCCTCCCAGAAAATATGAGATTTAGGCTAGGCTCTATTTATAGGCATTTTTGCACGCGCTGCACTGAGTCAGCAATGAATATGATCTGAAAAACAGTCCAGATTCATCAAAGAATCTTCCCAGATCTAGCGTGGGTCGACACACCCTTGAGCGGGTCGACCGCCTGAAGGGTGTGGGTCGACCCTTAACGGGCCATTTTCCCTCTCGCTATCTCGTTTGCTTCGGGAATATTTTATTATTAACATGTTTATATATAAACCTTGTGCATATACAAACTTCTAATGCTCATAACCTCTTCATACGTTATCCGTTTTGCACAAACTTGGGGGTTTATCTGAACTAGAATTCCAAGACGAATGCAACGGTGATGCCGGTTCCACTTAATTCTAAATAATTAATTAAGTTATCCCCAATTATTATCTTTAATTAAAAATGCAGGGCGTTACATTCTCCCACCCTTAGGAAATTTCGTCCCCTAAATTTGATAAGGGTAAAATTCAATAATCCCTCACACAATATACGTCCATCATGTGTACATCCAATTTCTACAACCAATTGTGCACTCGTGCAAAGTGTAATACAACATAATAATACATGTATGCCTAAGCGATACCTCCTATATGTATGCAAATTTTTCTTGCAAACTTCTTTGAAAACATAATGCATACATCCTAATTACACTGGCAATTTTTATGTGAATGCAACATTTGAAAACCAGAAAACTTTTTCATCCAAATTTTCTACACACTTACTGAGCAAGAGCGTAGTTCACCCAATTTTTGCATCCAAAATCCAACCAGCAATCTTTATTTTCCGAATTTCAAAAAAAATCTAATTTTCTAAATTTGATTTCTTATGTTACAAAAAGTTGGAAAATGGAAACTTCACATCTTCCGTTTTTCTTTTACGTACCTTTTTCCAACTGTACTTGGATTTTATGTAACTATTATATAAAGATTCCCTATTTCCTATGCAAGCACAACCCACATAATGAAACTTTATTTGTTACAGATTTTCTTCAACTGTCATGTTTGTTGCTTTACTAAATCTGTTGTTTCCTCTTTGGTTATGCCATTACTCTTTTCTTAGCTTATTTAACTTAATCCTCTGAACTAAATTTAGTTTCAAATTAGCCTTCTAGTCCTTCAACTAAAACAGGAAAAAGACGCTCTACATAGCTACTACTAAGGGCCAAGAATCTCAGGACTATGCCCCCCTCAGATAGAAAAGTTCAAACCATGAGATCAATGACAGGTTTGGGTGTTACCCTATCTACCCAACAAGAAAAAAATAACAGAACGACCAGCCCCCCACAGAAATGTAATAATGGGTTTTACCCCCAAACAAGAGAATTAGCAATAGGATCTATACACTTACTTTCCCTTTACTATCTAGTAGTCACCACTAGTCTTGGCTTTGTACTAACAGTCATTTCCACGCAACACCCTAGGCTTTTCCAAGCTTACGCATTCTATGGGAACTTACCATTATTCAAAGATAATTCTCGCTATCTACTTCATAGCCACAAAACTTTTCCCGTCTTCCCAAGGCACTAATCCTTACCTACTCCATACTTTTTGAAACACGGTTTGGCCTTTTAATTTCTCTTTTCTTCCAAAAGTTAAAAATATCAAAATTTTATTTTCCTCACCAAAACTTACTTTTGCAAAACAATAAAACATGTTATTTTATAAAAAGGTAAATCATTTTTTTTTCAGATGACAAGAATTGGAGTAGATAAGGACAAATATTTCTCAATCAGGTTTACAACTTGCTCTTGCCTATAAGGTCAGTTCAGTTACTTACAACTAGTTGCAAAACATCTACTTTATTCTTAATTTTTACAGCTTATTTTTTCCATGCAACAAACTATTATTTAAAGCGATTATAAAAAATGATTGCCAAAAGAATAGAGATTTCAAAACTTTCTTTATTAAAATTCTAGTTTTCAACAAAGTGCAACAACAAAAAGTAACATTTTCTATGTTTTTCTTTATAACCCATTCATACTATATAACTAGAAAACTAGCGAGCTATACGTGCTCTATAATGTGCACCTTTTTCTGAGAGAATTCGTTTTAAACAAAATTTTCACAAGAAATCAAGTTTTCCAATATATACTCCTTTTTACTTCAAAACCCAATATGTACTTCTTTACATAATTTTAAAACTATAACTTTTAAGATCAAAACTTGAAAATACCATAAACCATCTTCCAAAAGCTTATACAATTTCAAGTTCTTAAAAGTTAACAATGGGGTTGGACTCAAAGTGAGTTTCCAACTTACCTAAGTTTCTTAGACGCTCCCACAAAGTTAATTCTCTCAACTACATATATATACCTAGGCTTTCCTAGACGCTCCCACAAAGTTAATTATCTCAACTATAGATATATATTCCAAATCCATTTTTCTCCTTTTTAACGTTTTCTAATATACAAGGTTTCACTGCCAAACCCACAATCCTAAAATACTAACACATGGAATTCACCTTTCTTCTATACAATGTATGTTGTACACTTCCCAACCAAATTACCTAAGGCTCTCAAATTTCCATATTCGTTCCTTTAGTGCACAAAACAGTTATCCCAGTCCTTACCATATTCTGTTCTTTCTATTCAGTGGGTTCCGCTTATGGATCTAGGTATATACATAATAGATATTTATATTATAATAATACAAACACGTTCACCCATTATCTATACAGGAATCCTAAACCGAAGCTCTGATACCAGATGTATCAAATCGAATTCCGACAAACTGACTTTTTTTCAAAATTCTAATCTATCGAAACTCATGATAGTTTGTCCGGTATCCTGCAGAAAGGACAGAGATATAAAATATATCAGAGCTCAGTAAAACATCTCACAGCGGAATGGATAAAATGCAATATATTCAAAATATAGCCATACCCAAATAATAATAATGCCTAATCAGTATCCAAAGCTATCGTATCTCTACCACAAATCTAACATGTGAGTATGTTATAAGGAGGGCATCAGAACACAAGTCCTGGTGACTGGATTTAAACTACACGTTTTGGATAATTCTACGTATACCATTTAGTTACATTCTTTTATTCATTAGGTTACTTGTGTTAATAGCACTCAAGGCTTGCACTCACGTCATACCCATTTACTTCCCAATAGATTAACCTAATACAACATATATATGTAGCTACCCCCAATATTAAGGTACCCTCTATGGCACCCCACTCACACGGTCCTCGCCATAACACCACATAAATATATGCAGTCCCTCGTCCTACGTCAGAGTGACGTACGAATCAATACAACAACTCTACGTTCTGCATAGTCCCACTATCGTCATGCTACATAAGCGTACGGACTGCCACCTTCAAATCATCCGATTGAATTTAGATTCCATTATAGAGTAATGCCCTAAAGTCTATAATACACTACTGGAAGCAGACATGCATGTATCTAGACATTCTCATGTAAGTATCGTTATTCGTACATGATGCCGTAACCTTTACGATACACCATCCAGAAACGGTGTGCATGTACCCGCACATATTATCTATTATGCATCGAGTTCCGTAAAATGGCGGTATCAGAAACAAGGAACTCAGTTGAGAGCTTTTTCAGATAAATGTATACGCAAATGCTATGGACTGCATTTTCACAGTGGCTATGGTCCCACCTGACCCCTCCCTCAACTAGAGAAAGACAAACAGAAGTAAGAGCAAGTGACGTGGCCCCAGAGAAAACAACAAACAAGAAATCCTATTTGGCCTGTCCCTCACCCAAAACCTTGATAGTAAAAGGTCTATGGTCTTTTGGTTTATCTTTCCATCTTTTCGCATCATGCATCACATATCACGTTGAATGTCGATGGTTGGTACCAGACGACTGCTATCAAACAGATGGTTAGACCCGCCAAAGGCAAACAGAAATTTTCGTAACCCGCCTAGTCACAAGGCAACATGATCGTCGAATCACCTAAGCCACCCAACAGCCTTTTGATGGCTCACTATCGTCGCAATCAAGGTATACTCACTGGGTAGTAACACGCAGGACCAACCCCTACGAGCATCCTAAGCGTTGTCGCCGTGCAAAGGACTACTAGGAGTACACTCCACATCCCAAGAAGCCGCGTGCTTCCCCTTCTGGTCCTTCGGAGCTATCAGAACATCAACAGAACAATAGGAAGAACAATAATATGGACGTGCGCTCCCCTCATGTCCTATGACACCATGAATCTACCCCATGGGTTATTCACTTTCACCAGTACGGATTGGTCCAAGCGTATTAGTTTAATGTGCTATTAAACCCAGTGTCTAACCGTTTAATTATGCCCTTGCACTACCTCATCAAATTCCAAGTTAATTTTGTTATTTCAATCATATTAACTTATTATTCAGGTTACCAAGTTTCTCTTGCTTATTAATCTCACTTATATAACTTAACCCATTTAAGTTCATTAATAAGCCTTCAACATGTTATTCCTACCAAGATTTAAATTCTCATGTTTACAAGTTACTTAATGATTAATTAAGTACAACTTATTACATTTCATAAGTTTTCCTCTCTTTTCTCTACTTATTACAAACAACAGGTTTCAGGTATCCAGATTTACAAATAACTTAATGTACAATTAAGAACAACTTATCTCTTTATAAGTTATCTCACTCCCCCTATCGTTTATTATAACCTAAGTTATAATTTCCCCTTTTCCCTAGGACAAGCCTACCTATTATCTTTCCTTTTTCCCATTAGGTTTATTTATAATAGGTTATTATCGTTTCCCATTCATTCCAATTATTTTACTGTTGTAACTTTCATTCATTTCCATTAATTACAGTTAATGCCATTTATTTCTATCCTGTTATATACATATATTCATATATGTATTTATGCACCAGACCTCTCACATTAAGCCGACCACTTGTGGATGCTGGCTTTGCCGGGTCGTTCCGAGCAGACTTCTACCATAAGTTAGACTCATCCTCGAGCCTTAGCACCGTTACATGTATATTTACGCACTAGACCTCTCATATTAAATTAACCACATGTGGGTTCAAGATTTTTCGGGCTGTTTCGGTAAGAATTCTACCACAGGTTGAATTTAACCTCGTATCTAATTGCGGTTACAATTTCTTAATTACTGTAATTTTTCCATATAATTTAGGTATATCCATTCATTCAAATTTTTACTGTAATTCTATTTTTACATGTCATACTTTATATCATATTAAGTCCATTCTAACTGATTATCATGTCGCATGATCTTCCTAACATGTAATTAACCCAACTTTAAAGGAATAACATGTAATTATTCAACTATGTAATTATTCCAACCTAGCAGATTAACATGGAGTTATACCAATTCTTACAGTGAAGGGTTCACGTACATAATATGCCAATTAATGGGTTCTTAGGATGGTTCTATATACAACAATAACCTTTTTTAGCATATCCTAAACAGTTTTAATACACAGTTTTTCACTTAATCTTGAATTAAGCCTACTGATTTACATGTTCGTACATTTCAGCAGGTTACAGAAGGTTAAACATTTCAACAGATTTATTATACATATTAACGAGGAATGCCAAATGATAAATGTGCCATTACATAAAAAACATAACTTAAATTCACTCACCTGATAGCTTTCCAATCCAGGAATCTGGTGTAGACCTAGCTTTCCATGGCTCCCTTAACTGAATTTAGAACCTAGATTACCACAAATTCACAATTCTCAAACAAAAAGAAAAGGAAAGAAAGAAGAGAAATCAAAATTGACCGGTCCCAAGGATTTACCTCACTTCGATTAGAGTTCTGAACACCCATTTGAAGATATACATTCTTTTCCTCCAGATCTTGAATCAAAATTTCCTTAGACAAATTATTCTATTTTTCTGAAGAGATATTAGGAGGAAAAAGAATGGCAGAGCTTAGGCAGCCTCTCAGAAAATATGAGATTTAGGCTAGGCTCTGCTAGCCCATTTATAGGTGTTCTTGCATACGCAGTGCTGAGTCAGTAATGAATATGTTTTGAAAAAACGTTCTAGATTCAGCAAAGAATCTGCCCAGATCTAGGTTGGTCGACCCCTCCATGGGTGGGTCGACCTGTGGGTTGACAAACCCTTGAGTCGGTAGACCCATGAGTCAACCCCCACAGGAGTGTGGGTCGACCCCTAAGGGGCCATTTTCCTGTGCATTGTCTCGTTTTCTTCTGGAATATTTTATTATTAATATGTTTATATACATAAACCTTATGTGTATACAGACTTCTAATGCTCATAACTTCTTCATACTTTATCCGTTTTACACAAACTTGGGGTCTACCTGATCCATAATTCTGAGACGAACGCAACGGTGATGCAGGTTCAACTTAATTTTGAATATTAATTAAGTTATCCCCAATATATTATCTTTAATTAAAAATGTGGGGTGTTATGTTTATGGTTGAAATTCGTAAACTGCTGCATCGCGACTAGCTCTATTCAGACCATATCGTAACTTTAAGATAAAATTCATTCGATTAACTTCTAATATTTTTATAAAACATATATAAACTCATTTAAAAGAAATATTTCTAAATATGGCTGCATAAAGTATGGGTTGGGTCGGGTTGAACTAAATACTTCATCCGACCTGCATAGTTATGGTTATACGATAGTTTAACCCGTATCTGACTATATGTGAGGTTGGTTATGGGTTGGGTTGAAGTATAAGTTGGGTCAGTTTTGTAGGGTTGGGTTGGATTGTGTTGGGTTGCATGAAACTAATAAAAAATGATAATATAAGAGATTTTAAAAAAAATATTCAGCATAATTTGTTGGATTTTGGCTAGCATAACGCATTTAAAATATCTGATTCATTATAACATATATCTTATTATAATTTGATTGTAAAACACATCAAATGAAATTAATTTACTATACAGTAGTACAAGTGTTTCATTTTAAAATACATTAAAATGCTCTTTAAAATATCTTTGTCAAATTCTATCTAGTTCGCATTGATGTGAAACATGGATTTTTATATATTAACTATATAATACATAAGCATTATTCTAGGATTAGACTATTTTAATTTTAAGTGATCTAGTTTTAAATTAGTTTTCTTATATAGGGTTAGGTTAGGTTAAAACAAGATTGGGTAGAACAAAATATCACACCCGACCATACATAGTATGGGCTAAAAATTATAATGCATATCCGAGCAGAACCAGGATGGGTTGTGATTTTATATGGGTTGGGTTTTTTTGATATGGTGGGTCGAATTGAATATGGGTTGTATGCAACCCTATTTCCAAATTTCAACCTCAAATTTAATTATAAATCAACACCGAATATTTTAATGTTATAATATTAATATAATATTACTATTTTTATAAAATTTAATTTTTTGAAATCCAATTTGCAGAAATCAAATTAAACATTATAAACATTATATAAGATAATCGAAATAATCGATTCGAGTTTAAAACATTATTTATATATCTAATTCAAATTTAATTTTGAATTTACTATTCAAAATTGTTTTCAAATTTAAACAAGCCATTTTCAAATCAAAACTCTTTCAAATTCGTTTCCACTTTTACAAAAGTTTTTCATATTCACTTTAATTTCATTTCTATACAGTTTCAAATATAAAATCCCAAATTCTGTTTTTTTGCCTTATTTCACTTAAATAAATAAAATATTCATTTATATTATCCATATGGAACGAGACTTAACCAATACCCATATAATTCCATATATGTGGTTGTAATGTGAGAACAATCATAACAACAGTCACAACAACCGCTCATCTATATCGTAGTATTTATAATATAAGCATTACAATCAACACATATACACATGTGAATAAAAATTATAATTGTAATAAGATCCATAGCAACCATAACAACCACAAAGCAACCAATATATAATTAGATTACGATTATAACAAAATTTCCAAACTTAATCAAAGAAGTTCTCACTTTGATCTAATCGTCGAAATAACATTTGTTTATGATTAAATTAAACAACATTTAATTTAAACAGAAACTTCCTGCTAGCTTCAAATACTTCAATTCCAGTTACATTATATAGTATTCGCTGGCATGATTCCAATGGACCTCGTCTCATTTAATTCTGATTATGTATAAACAAGTTTCAGCTATTATAAGTTATACTTGAATAAAAATTAGTTTAATCCATTAATCATTGTCATTAACTTTAGTTAATTATAATTAATTACCCTAATGCATCATCACTTTGTTCAAATTTTACAGTGTTTGAACCCAAAGAGCATGCAACATCCAAACCTCCACCGCGTCGCCCTTGATTCGTCAGACCTCCAGCCAACCTCACCACTTCGACTATCGATCTAAGCAGTCCCCACGCCTAGAACCACGACTCTCATCGATGCCTCCTCAAGCTAGAAAATGAGCTTAACCAAATTTCGATCATCTCGACCCCAATGCCGCCTACTTCCACCATAAATCATTGGACCTCCATCAAAACCTCGGTCCTACTACCCCTTCTCTTCCCTAGTTAACAACATTGCCTTAAAAAAACCAATCGGTCAGAAAGCCCAAAAATATGAAACCAACCATGTCCCATAAAATCTAGATCTATGCCACCATGATGATCCAATCGATAATCCATCTGTATGGATTTGTAGAGAGCTATACAACTTTCATGTAACACCCCACCTCCGCTAGGGTCACTCACAAAGGGAATGCACTAGCTTTGGTGGAGCATTATCTAGGCAAACATACACAGACAAATTACAAGAAAAAACATATAAAACAGCGAAAGAAGAACCAAGTTTCATTGCTTTAAAATCTAGAAAGGTCTAAAGCCTTTTACATCAAAATCCCATTAAATCCATTACATCGAAATCTATCTTGCAATAGTAAAGAAGTATAAAACCATAGTCATAAATCATTCCCCAAGTAAAACAATAAAGCACCCATAGCCAAGAAAGGTCCAAGCCATATATGATGATCTTGAAGCAGAAAGAAGTCCAAACTAAGTAGTAGTGTTTCCTCCCTGAGAACCTGGGGGGGAACAGAAGAAAAAGAGGCAAGGGAAAACGGGTCAGTCATAAGGACTGGTAAGTCCTAGTGACTTCAGCATAGAAACAAGTAAAGATAACATGACATGTATAAACTGAAAGTAAACATAAGGATGATGACAAGATAGGCAAGTTGAACTGAGATAGCAAGATAAACTATGCTAACCAGATAAACTACAGTAACAAGATAAACTATGCTAACTAGATAAACTACGTATAGCATCGCATGTTTAACATTCTCTGCACCAACTGTACTAGTACCACAACCCATATCATCCTTTCCATGTATATGTACAGTCCCTTGCCGTATACCGTATGGGTTTAATGACGTAATTCTATACTACTTCAACGTAGTGCCACCATTCTTGAAATCGTTTGGACTGCCACCCTTATTCTGGCTAGGTTTCCTTATCATGAACTATCGCGTGTTCAACTAGGATTTATGCCACCTAGGACCACTAGGGATTATACTACCTATTGAATGTTTTCTAGATTCGATTATAATTTATGCCACCTAGGACCACTAGGGATTATGCTACCTAACGGACAACACCCTTTTTCCACGTAACGATCTATTAATCGATCGGCTCCCTACAAGTCCTAGCTCGTTCATTTGTCTGTGTCATACGTCCCAACCACGAAATGTAGTCACCTGTGCTAGGTCCACCATAGGGCGTATCAAGCCCTAGAGTGCCAACCATCGACACGAATCAAGCACGCATAGTGTAAACCTACCGGTGCCAAATGCCTGCTTTTTCAACTCCAGACTACGTGCACGACCATAGTCCGCCTGAACCTACAATGGCGCACCAACCCGGTCGTCGTTTTGGTCGCTTACAATCAGCCCAGTAATCGTGCCTCACCCTGCCTAGTTCCAGGGTACCATGATATATCTAGTGGGTTACTGCAGAAAAGGACCGCGTAACTCGGGTTTCCGTCCATCAGGTTAAGTGTTGTTATTTAAATTCGAGACTTAACCCCATCAGTCTAGCATGTCAAGTTGGTTAAGTGTCGTCATTCAAGTTCGTGACTTAACCCATTTACATGCCATGTCAAATTGGCTAAGTGTTGTTGTTCAAGTTTCTGACTTAGCCCTACAAATCATGTGTCAAGTTGGTTAAGTATGTTTAAGCGGTTCTGTAACACCCTGAATTTTTGAATAATCGAGTCAACTAAATTAAAGAATAATTAATCTTAGATATGAGAATTAAGGGAAACGAATTGCGCCATTGTGTTTGTCTCGGAATTCTGGTTGAGATAGAGTCCGAGTTTGCGTAAATTGGACTCCGTATGAAAAAGATATCTTCAAATTAAATATTGCAGCAAAACATGGAAAAAAAAGAGAAAAGAATAAATGTTTAGCATTGTTCTAAGGTTTGTAAGCAAAAGACTTAGTAGCTCATTTGGTTGGAACATGTGACTTGCATACAAGAGGTACAGAGTTCGATCCCCGCCAACGCCATATTTTTGTTTTAGGGGAATGGCTAAAAAGCGGCTTAGTGTGAATGCGGTTCAAAAAGTAGTTTAGTGTGAAAATGGTTAATTGGGAAGATATATATATATATATATATATATATATATATATATATATTGAATATATAAATATATACACAATTGAGAAGATAAATACAATCAATTTATTTGGAGGGAAAGAATTATGCATAAATAGATATGTATGTATGTAGGTAACTTCATTATGCATTAATTTTGCATGTTGCAAGGAAAGTAGAAAAAAAAGGGGAAATTAAATTATATACTCGATTTCCTTTTTTTTTACGTAAGCAATCAATTTGCAGTATTTGTCAATATTAGAATTTATGAATAGGTGCGTGTGTGTGTGCGTGTGTGTATATATATATATATATATATATATATATATATAGATGGGCAGTTAATGTAAACATGAATAGATTGAAATTAATTTGTAGATGAGTGTTAATTTGTCATTGATATTAATTAAAAGGAATATATATATATACATATATATATATATATATATATTAAGTAGGCATAATTTGGGAACATGTATCATGGCATGATTGTTTTTTTTATGTGGCCTTCTTTGATTGGCTTTTATGACAAACTAAAGTTAAGAAAGATTTATGCATGTATAAATGTATATTTGTATATGGGTAATTAATGTATACGGTAAAAGGGAGAATATGTAATTAACAATAATAGATTTATAATTTACATACAAATATGAAGGATAAACATGAAAATTACATGGCATAGAATGGTTCATGAAATGGTATATTTAGTATACCATTAATTGTGAGCAGAATTAAAAATATAGTTATGGCATAATTAAAATGGGAATAATTTACATATGGAATTTGTCATAAATAAGAAATATATAAATTATAGAAAAAAATGAACATTTAATACACTGTGCTGAGTCATTAGGGCTGAGGTGTCACCCTATCTTGGTTGGATGGTTCAGGTTGCTTCTAGGTTGATCAGATGAGCTAAATTAATCCTAAACTCTATAAAAACACCTCTAGAATCAAAACCCAAAATCAAAACAAAATTAGATTCATGGCCTCCATGCCGTCACCTAGCAACACAGCATAGCCGCCACCAATTAAAGAGGAAGAAAGCTAGTCTAAGTCAATCCTTTTCAACTTTAACAACGAATCTTCTTCAAGGGAAAGCTATTACAACTTCAGAACTCAGAATTCAGAATTCAAGAAATTCTCTGAATTGTGAGTTCGATAATTTTAATAAAATAATTAGCAAATTAATTGGATTGAGTTATGATGTGGACTATTTGGATATGATGTGAATTATTGACCGCATGTTATTATTCATGTAGTAAAATTGTGATATTTATGTTGTAAATTTTATGATGCTATCTTGCAAAGTTGTGATCATCTATGTTGTAATTTTATGATTGACTTATGTATAATCGAATCACCATGTTGTTCATATGCTAGTTTGGGTATGTTGATTCATATGATAAATCATAAGTATGTATGCAAGTTTAGATTTTTATTAAGACATGAATCATATGCAAGTTGGGGGAAAATTATATATAACCTTATATGCTTCATGACATCTATTTTAAATCTAAAGTTAGGCTATGACATGTGTGAGTTATATGCCAAATTCTACATGCTAGTTTACATGTTTAGATGTAAGTTTATAACATTGTTATGTTGCATAAATCACATACGCAAGTTTATATGAATACATGTGTTTGAATATGAATCATGTTATGCAAGTTTGTGGTTACTTCCTATGCAAGTTTACACCTTTAGATGTAGATCTATGACATAAATGATTTATGCAAGTTTGTGACCATTATCTAAACAAGTTCACACCTTTAGATTTGGATTTATGGCATATGTAATTTTATGCAAGTTGTAACTTTGGCCTATGCATGTTTTAGATGTAAAACATCATTCACACATGCAAGTTCACCCCTTATGTTTAGATCTAGTTTTAATTTTATGTATGTTGTGATGTTTTCTCTTTATTTCATGAGTTAGACTATTCGAGTATAACATATATTTTACGTTAAACGAACGAACGTACAACGTGGGATAAAGGGGATAATATTAAAAGATTTAATTGGCATAAATGCCTTAAAAGACAAAAAATAAATTTGTGATGAAAATTGGTATGATTTTACATACCAAAAATAGATGGACATAATTGTGTCAATTATGGCCATAGTTAAATTTGGAATTAATTGATAATTTGAATAGGGAAAGTAATTCAAATTTGGGAATGATTAATTAGGAGTAATTAATCATCTAAGACACGAGGTTAGGCTCTTTTGTGGTGTAAGACTGCTCGGACCCACCCAGCAAATCCAGCTGCCACCAATGCCAGTCTAATGTGGGATGTCTTAGGCATAAATTAAATACGTAACAATTGTAAAGACACGAGGTTAGGCTCGTTTATGGTGTAAGACTGCCCGGACCCGCCCGACAAATCCAGCTACCACAAATGCCAGTCTAATGTGAGAGGTCTTTATGAGGTTATGGTTTTAATGAATTAAGAAACACTTAACCAGATAAACATGTAGTCGGACATGAGGGGGTTAAGTGGGTGCCTTGGGTGGCATGTGGAATCTGGTGGGTGCCTTGGGTGGGATTTGAAATACGATTAGAAATACTTAACCAAAATTGAAACATGTAATTGAAACATGAATAAGAAGTGGGTTAAGTGGGAAATACTAGAGGGGGCCAAGCTTAGGTGGATAGCTTGTGTCAAGTCATGGGGGGCCATTTCAACCAGTAACCCATACATATCTTTGTGGGCTCGACCCAAGTCGAGGACGGGACACGCATACTGGGCTTGATTGTAAGAGGCCAAACCTGGTTAGCGGTGGCAACGCAAGTCCAACGGATTCATATGCATGTGTAGACCCGGGATGGTAGGTAAGATGTTGTTGCATCGTGTAGGTATAAGCCGTGCATCTCTGGTAGTATCGGGTTGTCACTTTGGGGAGTGATACACCCCACTGTGGGGCTAGCATGGGTATCTACGAGTTTGGGAGCCGATCGAATGGGGAAGGAAGTGGGTACGACTAGTGGAGATAGGAGCAGGCGACACCTATGATAGCAGCTAGGGGTACAGCTACCATATTATGAATATTGTAATTAGAATGGAGAGGGTAGTGGGTACCACTAGTTGAGATAGGAGCAGGCGGCACCTATGACAGCAGCTAGGGGTACACGAAACTACCATTATTATTATCACTTATGTTCAGTAGGCGGGATCAACCTTAGGGTGACTAGTGGTGGTGCAGTATACTAGTGGTGGTGCAGTATACTAGTGGTGGTGCATTGTAGCAATTATCTCATAGTGTTGGTGTAGTTTGGTAATTATCTTATAGTGGGTTAGGTGCGCTTTAACGATATCGTTGTTCGTCCTGTTTCCTTGTTTACTCTGCCATACTCAATGGTTCATGGTCATTTCCTGATTTTCCAACTTATACCTTATCCTAGTTACATTGGTGATTTTATTGTTAAAGTTATCACACTCGCCAGACTTTATGTCTGATCCCCTTTGTTTCCTCCTCTTTTCTTCCTTTCCCCCCTAGGTGCTCAGGTTGGAACAAGCACCAGTGGAGCTTGATTTTGGACAGCTATGCTTCTTGCTTTTAGAAGATTGCTTGGATCGCTGAAGTAAATTTCAGCCTCTCTTTTATTTATGGCTATTTTGTATTGGGGATTATGTCTTTCAATTTATGTACTTTGATTTAGTCAAGACGGATATTATGTACTTGGCTCTGGTTTTGATGATGTAATCAAACATATGTATTTTCCGCAGTAATGAAATAAAGTTTTTAATTTTTCAAGTACTGTTTATATCTGTCTTGTTGTTAAGTTTCTGTTCTATACTCACTTAAAACGCTCCATAGAAGTTAATGCATTCCCTTTGTGAGTGACATCAATGGACATGGGGTGTTACACGTGGTATCAGAGTTGAAGGTTACCAGAACAGATATGTGATTTTCAAAAACAATTTTTCAAAAGCATTTTATAAAGAAATACTTTCAAAAATATGTTTTGAGGAAAGTATTTTCAAGAGAAAGGTTTATTTTAAAAACATAATACCTAAGAGCCATATATATCTTTCCTTCGATTCTCCGTTTTGAATCTCTTCCTCTTTCCCTTTTGAATCTCTTCCTCCATGTATAGATGCTTTTTCCTATGATATGTAAGGACTTTTGGGTAATGGGTGGAAAACCTTTTCACGGAACGGAAACATTTGTTGAAGCTCGAAACTGGCTAAAGGAGGTGGAAAAATTATTTGGAATCTTTGAAGTGGATGATGGAAGAGAAGATGCGTTCATTATACCGTTTTCTTTTCGAGGGTATTTCTTTTAGTTTCTCCTTTATCGCTTACCTTATACTTATCTTATCTTTAGTATGTCCTCTCGTTAGTACCTTTGACCTTTATATAGGGTAGTCCTATGGTTGAAACATGTGTTTGAGACATGTTATGTATGATGGATGCATGTGGATGCAAGTGTTTTCTAATGGTTGCTCGTGGATGCATATACACACACTTTAGGCACTAGATCGGCTCAGACACTTCATATTGCATATTGCATATAAATGTGTGTGCATATTTAAGCTAATGGATGTATAATGGTTGTACTATCATATGGATGTTGCATTTTGGTGAATGGTTGTGCACGCATGTAGAGATAATATATATCGATAGGATTCTTTCGCATACATAATGGACGCATGGCACTGTCATAGTTTGCATTAAGGAGGTCAACTGAATCTGTAGACCGCCTGATTTTGCATTAGATAAGGAACATATACACACACTTCTTGCATATGTTCATACAACATTAGAAAATTTTAAGGACAATGGATGCCTGTGTTTGATGGTTGAGTAGATGGTTGTTTGGATGGTAGGATACGTTCTTCTTGACTTAGAGATTTCGAGGACGAAATCCTTTAAGTAGGGGAGAATGTAACACCCTGAATTTTTGAATAATCGAATCAAATAAATTAAAGAATAATTAATCTCAGATGTGAGAATTAAGGGAAATGTATTGCGCCATTGTGTTCGTCTCGGAATTCTGGTTGAGATAGAGTCCGAATTTGCGTAAATTGGACTCCGTATGAAAAAGATATCTTTAATTAAATATTGCAGCAAAACATGAAAAAAAAAAGAGAAATGAATAAATGTTTAGCATTGTTCTAAGGTTTGTAAGCAAAAGACTTAGTAGCTCATTTGGTTGGAACAAGTGACTTGCATACAAGAGGTACATAGTTCGATCCCCGCCAACGCCATATTTTTGTTTTAGGGGAATGGCTAAAAAGCGGCTTAGTGTGAACGTGGTTCAAAAAGTAGTTTAGTGTGAAAATGGTTAATTGGGAAGATATATATATATATATTGAATATATATATATATAATTGAGAAGATAAATACAGTCAATTTATTTGGAGGGAAAGATTTATGCATAAATAGATATGTATGTATGTAACATCATTATGCATTAATTTTGCATGTTGCAAGGAAAGTAGAAAAAAAAGGGAAATTAAATTATATACTCGATTTCCTTTTTTTTTACGTAAGCAATCAATTTGCATTATTTGTCAATATTAGAATTTATGAATAGGTGCGTGTGTGTGTATATATATATATAGATGGACAGTTAATGTAAACATGAATAGATTGAAATTAATTTGTAGATAAGTGTTAATTTGTCATTGATATTAATTAAAAGGAATATATATATATATATATTAAGTAGGCATAATTTGGGAACATGTATCATGGCATGATTGTTTTTTTTTATGTAGCCTTCTTTGATTTTCTTTTATGACAAATTAAAAGTAAGAAAGATTTATGCATGTATAAATGTATATTTGTATATGGGTAATTAATGTATACGGTAAAAGGGAGAATATGTAATTAACAATAATAGATTTATATTTTACATACAAATATGAAGGATAAACATGAAAATTACATGGCATAGATTGGTTCATGAAATAGTATAATTAGTATATCATTAATTGTGAGCATAATTAAAAATATAGTTATGGCATAATTAAAATGGGAATAATTTACATATGGAATTTATCATAAATAAGAAATATGTAAATTATAGAAAAAAAATGAACATTTAATAAACTGTGCTGAGTCATTAGGGCTGAGGTGTCACTCTATCTTGGTTGGATGGTTCAGGTTGTTCTAGGTTGTTCGGATGGCCTAAATTAATCCTAAACTCTATAAAAACACCTCTAGACTCAAAACCTAAAATCAAAACAAAATAAGATTCATGGCCTCCATGCCGTCACCTAGCAAAACAACATAGCCGCCACCAATTAAAGAGGAAGAAAGCTAGTCTAAATCAATCCTTTTCAACTTTAACATTGAATCTTCTTCAAGGGAAAGCTATTACAACTTCAGAACTCAGAATTCAGAATTCAAGACCTTCTCTGAATTGTGAGTTCGATAATTTTAATAAAATAATTAGCAAGTTAATTGGATTGAGTTATGATGTGGACTATTTGGATATGATGTGAATTATTGACCGCATGTTATTATTCATGTAGTAAAATTGTGATTTTTATGTTGTAAATTTTATGATGCTATCTTGCAAAGTTGTGATCATCTATGTTGTAATTTTATGATTGGCTTATGTATAATCGAATCACCATGTTGTTCATATGCTAGTTTGGGTATGTTGATTCAAATAATAAATCATAAGTATGTATGCAAGTTTAGATTTTTATTAAGACATGAATCATATGCAAGTTGGGGGAAAATTATATATAACCTTACATGCTTCATGACAACTATTTTAGATCTAAATTTAGGCTATGACATGTGTGAGTTATATGCCAAATTCTACATGCTAGTTTACATGTTTAGATGTAAGTTTATACCATTGTTAAGTTGCATAAATCACATATGCAAGTTTATATGAATACATGTGTTTGAATATGAATCATCTTATGCAAGTTTGTGGTTACTGCCTATGCAAGTTTACACCTTTAGATGTAGATCTATGACATAAATGATTTATGCAAGTTTGTGACCATTATCTAAACAAGTTCACACCTTTAGATTTGGATTTATGACATATGTAATTTTATGCAAGTTGTAACTTTGGCCTATGCAATCTTTAGATGTAAATCATCATTCACACATGCAAGTTCACCCCTTATGTTTATATCTAGTTTTGGTTATATATATTTTGTGATGTTTTCTCTTTATTCCATGAGTTAGACTATTCGAATCTAACGTATATTTTACGTTAAACGAACAAACGTACAACGTGGGGGTAAAGGGGTTAATATTTAAAGATTTAATTGGCATAAATGCCTTAAAAGACATACAATAAATTTGTGATGAAAACTGGTATGATTTTACATACCAAAAATAGATGGACATAATTGAGTCAATTATGGCCATAGTTAAATTTGAAATTAATTGATAATTTGAATAGGGAAAGTAATTCAAATTTGGGAATGATTAATTAGGAGTAATTAATCGTCTAAGACATGAGGTTAGGCTCTTTTGTGGTGTAAGACTGCCCGGAACCGCCCGGCAAATCCAGCTGCCACAAATGCTAGTCTAATGTGGGAGGTCTTAGGCATAAATTAAATACGTAACAATTGTAAAGACACGAGGTTAGGCTCTTTTGTGGTGTAAGAATGCCTGGACCAGCCCGGCAAATCCAGCTGCCACAAATGCCAGTCTAATGCGAGAGGTCTTTATGAGGTTACGGTCTTAATGAATTAAGAAACACTTAAGCAGATAAACATGTAGTGGGACATAAGGGGGTTAAGTGGGTGCCTTGGGTGGCATGTGGAGTCTGGTGGGTGCCTTCGGTGGCATTTGAAATACGATTAGAAATACTTAACTAAAATTGAAACATGTAATTGAAACAAGAATAAGAAGTGGGTTAAGTGGGAAATACTAGAGGGGACCAAGCTTAGGTGGATAGCTTATGTCAAGTCATAGGGGCCCATTTCAACCAGTAACCCATACGTATCTTTGTGGGCTCGACCTAAGTCGAGGACGGGACATGCATACTGTGCTTGATTGTAAGAGGCCAAACCGGGTTAGCGGTGGCAACACATGTCCAACGGGTTCATATGCGTTTGTGGAGCCGGGCTGGTAGGTAAGACGTTGTTGCATCGTGTAGGTTTAAGCCGTGCATCTCTGGTAGTATCGGGTTGTCACTTTGGGGAGTGATACACCCCACTGTGGGGCCAACACGGGTATCTACGAGTTAGGGAGCCGATGGAATGGGGAAGGTAGTGGGTACGACTAGTGGAGATAGGAGCAGGCGGCACCTATGACAGCAGCTAGGAGTACAGTTACCATATTATGAATATTGTAATTAGAATGGGGAGGGTAGTGGGTACCACTACTGGAGATAGGAGCAAGCGGCACCTATGACAGCAGCTAGGGGTACACGAAACTACCATTATTATTATCACTTATGTTCAGTAGGCGGGATCAACCTTAGGGTGACTAGTGGTGGTGCAGTATACTAGTGGTGGTGCAGTGTAGCAATTATCTCATAGTGTTGGTGTAGTTTAGTAATTATCCTACAGTGGGCTAGGTGCGCTTTAACGATATCGTTGTTCGTCCTGTTTCCTTGTTTACTCTGCCATACTCAATGGTTCATGGTCATTTCCTGATTTTCCAACTTATTCCTTAGCCTAGTTACTTTGGTGATTATATTGTTAAAGTTATCGCACTCGCCAAACTTTATGTCTGACCCCCTTTGTTTCCTCCTCTTTTCTTCCTTTTCCCCCCTTAGGTGCTCAGGTTGGAACATGCACCAGTGGAGCTTGATTTTGGACAGCTGTGCTTCTTGCTTTTAGAAGATTGCTTGGATCGCTGAAGTAAAGTTCAGCCTCTCTTTTATTTATGGCTATTTTGTATTGGGGATTATGTCTTTCAATTTATGTAATTTGATTTAGTCAAGATAGATATTATGTACTTGGCTCTGGTTTTGATGATGTAATCAAACATATGTATTTTCCGCTGCAATGAAATAAAGTTTTTATTTTTTCAAGTACTTTTATATCTGTCTTGTTTTTAAGTTTCTGTTCTATACTCACTTAAAACGCTCCATAGAAGTTAATACATTCCCTTTGTGAGTGACATTTATGGACATGGGATGTTACAGGTTCATGGCTTAACCCTACCAAATCATCGTGTCAAATTGGTTAAGTATATTCAAGCGGTTCATGACTTAACCCTATCAAATCATCGTGTCAAATTTGTTAAGTATATTCAAGCGGTGCATGACTTAACCCTATCAAATCATCGTGTCAAATTGGTTATGTATATTCAAGCGGTTCAAGACTTAACCCTATAAAATCATCGTGTCAAATTGGTTAAGTATATTCAAGTGGTTCATGACTTAACCCTATCAAATCATCGTGTCAAATTGGTTAAGTATATTCAAGCGGTTCATGACTTAACCCTACCAAATCATCGTGTCAAATTGGTTAAGTATATTCAAGCGGTTCATGACTTAACCCTATCAAATCATCGTGTCAAATTGGTTAAGTATATTGAAGCGGTTCATGACTTAACCCTATCAAATCATCGTGTCAAATTGGTTAAGTATATTCAAGCGGTTCATGACTTAACCCTATCAAATCATCATGTCATATTGGTTAAGTATATTTAAGCGGTTCATGACTTAACCCTATCAAATCATCGTGTCAAATTGGTCAAGTATATTCGAGCGGTTCATGACTTAACCCTATCATGTGGCATTAAATAAATTAATGCACCCAAACCTCTCACTTTAGACCTGGTCCCTAGGAGGTCGACCATAGTGTTGACCCCTAGGTCGACCTGGTCCTGGGCGGGAAATTTTCCGCCCAGTCTGCCCTGGGGTTTGAATTTGAATTTCGAATTCAAATTTCGAGCTGTTTTTTATTCTGAAAATTCCTGAAACTTCGGAGGGTCATATCTCCCTCATACGGAATCCGTTTTTCGAAATCTCGAACTCGTTTCCAAGCAGAATTTCGAGATTAACGCAATGGCGCAACCCGTTTCCCTTGATTCTTATTTTAAAATTTAATTCTGCCTTGATTTATGGTCTTAATATGTTATTAAAATACGAATTGTTACATTCTCCCCTCCTTAAAGGATTGCATCCCCGAAATCTCCAAGTTAAGGAGAATGTATCCTACCATCCATCATCCATCTACTCAAAACATCATCCACAAGCAATCATTGTCCTTAAAAGATTTCTAATGTTGTATGAACATATGCGAGAGTGTGTGTATATGTACTTATCTAATGCAAAAGATCAGGCAGTTACTGATTCAGTAGACCTCCTTGATGCAAAATATGTTAGTGTAATGAATCCAACATGTATGCAAAATTCCTAACATACTTTATAATCTCGGCATGAGTGCACAAACATTCCTTCATATGCAACATCCAAGTGATGGCATAACAAGTTCCATCCATGTACAAGTATAAACATTCATGCATACGCAATATGAGATGTGACTGAGCCGATTTAGTGCCTAATGTGTGTTCATGCCTCCACGAGCAACAACTAGCAACCACCTGCAACCATTAACCATAACATGTCTCAAACACATGTTTACTTCCATTAGTTCCTACCTAAGGTATAGCCGAATGATAGAAGCAAGTAAAGAAAAACTTTGTACCCTAAACACCAGCCCAAAACCAGTATATATGATTCTAGGAAACCAAGCATGATAAACTCCTTTTAGGTCGCAAGAAATCCCTTCCTAAAACCAACCCATATCCTATAAACCCGAAAAAGTTTAGTCAACCCAACGGGCACCCTCAAACCCCAACATATATCACAACCAAATGAGTCATACTCCTTATGGTGTTTGCAACAGAAATAAGATTGAGAATAGGACCGAGAGGATATACATAAAAGATAGCATGCAAGTAAGCTCTACCGGAAAAGAGGGATCCAAGATATACTCTTAAAAAGAGATATGATGAGCGTATCTAGTCTTCAATCTTCTAAGTCACATTTCTTTGAGCTTAACTCCATTGTGCTTTGTCCGTCTTTAACTTCATAATTTCGTAGCTTCTTAATTCTTGTTTCCAAAATGTGAGTTGGAACTCATTTCACTGTTGCCTCTTGTACCACTTTCCCTTATCCTCCTTCTAGTATACTCGGCTCAAATATAACTGCGTACTCATGGTTTCATGCAAGCTCTCCAAAATTCACTAGTGAATCCTGGATCTCGTTTACTCACTACAGGGTATTCCACGCAGAAGAATTATCTCTTGCAAATAAACAGATGTCAACCATGTTGCCAAATGTACTTACTAAGGTGATTTCCTATAACTCATGCGTAAGCAAAATGAACCATCCACCTTAGTGGCGAACACTACTCGGGATCAACAAATGTATCAAGAGATTCTAGGTAACTAAGCATGGCAGAATCATAATGGTTACACTAGACTTTGAGGGTATTACCACGGCAAGTCAAGAGTCTAACTACCCTCTTTTCATATTCAAGAATGACACCATTACGGATAACCATTCCATCCCTAGAATCGACCCATAGCCCAAAAACATAAGCATTTCTTCTAAACTCAACGCTTAGCATAGACATTCTCAAATCCAAACAAGTGATGAATAAATGAGCCGATTCCCCAACAGAGGATTTGAGAAGAAAAAAAATGGGATCCTCTATTACGCTAGTACTAAGGTGCAGAGACTCAACTATTGAAGCAGAAATAAAAAGGATGTGATGTACCATAATCAAAAAAGGGTACGAACAGGATAGAAAGATAAACTAGACTTTCCTACAGAAATATTTCTACCTTCTTGTTCTGAGCCTCATTCGCCTTAACCACTCTTATCCCCTCTTATTTAACGTGTTAACAGGTCTCTCGAGAACTACCTCCATCGCACGACAACCCTACAAATCTTGAAATAAGATTAGTCGCAGATCGAACTAATGTGACTACAGATGGAGGAAAGAAAGGAAGAGGGATTCAAACAAGGAAACAAAGGATAATGCTAATGGCCTTTGGGGAATAGCCTTTAAAAATAAAACTTTTCTTGAAAAATGCTTCTTTGTAAATGGTTTTGAAAATAATTTCAAAAGGTTTTTAAAAACTTTTGCCCAGTCTGGTAAAATTCTTCTCTGAAACCAAATGTAACACCCCACCTCCGCTAGGGTCACTCACAAAAGGAATGCACTAGCTTTGGTGGAGCATTATCTAGGTAAACATACACAGAAATATTACAAGACAGAACGTATAAAATAGCGGAAGAAGAACCAAGTTTCATTGCTTTAAAATCTAGAAAGGTCTAAAGCCTTTTACATCAAAATGCCATTAAATCCATTACATCGAAATCTGTCTTGCAATAGTAAAGAAGCATAAAACCATAGTCATAAATGATTCCCCAAGTAAAACAGTAAAGCATCCATAGCCAAGAAAAGTCCAAGCCATATATGATGATCTTGAAGCAGAAAGAAGTCCAAACTAAGTAGTAGTGTTTCCTCCTTAAGAACCCGGGGGGGGGGGGGAGGAGGGGGAACGGAAGAAAAAGAGGTGAGCGAAAACGGGTCAGTCATAAAGACTGGTAAGTCCTAGTGACTTTCAGCATAGAAACAAGTAAAGATAACATGACATGTATAAAATGAAAGTAAACATAAGGATGATGACAAGATAGGCAAGTTAAACTGAGATAACAAGATAAACTATGCTAACCAGATAAACAACGGTAACAAGATAAACTATGCTAACCAGATAAACTACGGTAACAAGATAAACTATGCTAACCAGATAAACTACGTACAACATCGCATGTTTAACATTCTGCACCAACTGTACTAGTACCCCAACCGTTATCATCCTTTCCATGTATATGTACAGTCCCTTGTTGTATATCGTATGGGTTTCATCACGTAATTCTATACAACTTCAACATAGTGCCACCATTCTTGAAATTGTTCGGACTGCCACCCTTGTTCTGGCTAGGTTTCCTTATCATGAACTATCGCGTGTTCAACTAGGATTTATGCCACCTAGGACCACTAGGGATTATGCTACCTATTGAACGTTTTTAGATTCGATTAGGGTTTATGCCACCTAGGACCACTAGGGATTATTCTACCTAACGGACAACACCCTTTTTCCATGTACGATCTATTAATCGATCGAATCCCTACAAGTCCTAGCTCGTTCATGTTTCTGTGTCATACGGCCCAATCATGAAATGTAGTCACTTGTACTAGGTCCACCATAGGGTGTATCAAGCCCTAGAGTGCCAACTACCGACACGAATCAAGCACGCACAGTGTAAGCCTACCGGTGCCCAATCCCTGCTTTTTCAACTACGGACTACGTGCACGACCATAGTCCGCCTGAACCTACAATGGCGCACCAACTCAGCCGTGGTTCTGGTCGCTTACAATCAGCCCAGTAATCGTGCCCTACCCTGCCTAGTTCCCGGGTACCATGATACATCTAGTGGGTTACTGCTGAAAAGGACCGCGTAACTAGGGTTTCCGTCCAGCAGGTTAAGTTTTGTCATTTAAATTCGAGATTTAACACCATCAGTCTAGCATGTCAAGTTGGTTAAGTGTGGTCATTCAAGTTCGTGACTTAACCTGTCTACGTGTCATGTCAAATTGGCTAAGTGTTGTCATTCAAGTTCCTGACTTAGCCCTACAAATCATGTGTCAAGTTGGTTAAGTATGTTCAAGCGGTTCATGGCTTAACCCTACCAAATCATCGTGTCAAATTGGTTAAGTATATTCAAGCGGTTCATGACTTAACCCTATCAAATCATCGTGTCAAATTGGTTAAGTATATTCAAGCGGTGCATGACTTAACCCTATCAAATCATCGTGTCAAATTGGTTATGTATATTGAATCGGTTCATGACTTAACCCTATCAAATAATTGTGTCAAATTGGTTAAGTATATTCTAGAGGTTCGTGACTTAACCCTACCAAATCATCGTGTCAAATTAGTTAAGTATATTCAAGCGGTTCATGACTTTACCCTATCAAATCATCGTGTTAAATTGGTTAAGTATATTCAATAGGTGCATGACATAACCCTATCAAATCATCGTGTCAAATTGGTTAAGTATATTCAAGCGGTTCATGACTTAACCCTATCAAATCATCGTGTCATATTGGTTAAGTATATTCAATCTGTTCATGACTTAAACCTATCAAATCATCGTGTCAAATTGGCTAAGTATATTCAAGCGGTTCATGACTTAACCCTATCATGTGGCATTAAATAAATTAATGCACCCAAACCTCTCACTTCAGACTGGTGGTTGTGGTTACTGGATGTGCCGGCCGGTTCCGGGCAGATTTACACCACAACCTAGTCTAACCTCAGGTTTTAAGCGCGATATGACCAACTACCCACATTGGATCTTATTGTTTGCAGTCACTGGATTTACCGGGTGGTTCCGGGGAGAATTACACTGCAAACTCAACCCAACCTCGAGTTGGACATTTTCAAGTTCATTCTAAGTGTCATGTCCATGTTCAATTTTCACGTCATGTTCGTGCCAAGTTTCTAAGCGAGTTTCATGTCAAGTTTTCATGTCAAGTTTCCAGTTTTCAAGTTATGCCTATTATCAAGTTCATGATTCATATTCATAACCAATTCATGTTTTCCTAACCTACCCAAATCGTATTCTCATCGCATGTAAACGTGAATCGATCTAAATTACAAGTAGATCCAAATCTAAAATAAAAAGGGAATAACATCCCAACTATGATAGGCAAAAGACCAAGCACAAGGTGATAAATCTAGCATGATATAGCTTGAGATAATTGGTTACAACACCACTGACATATAGAAAATAATAGGCTTCCAAATCTAGCATAATAGTTAAGATAAAAATTGACATAAAAGGATAGGCATGCAAAAGCAAGCCAAATACAAGGATAATGGATCAATGGTCTTGGTGTACAACATGGTTTTCAACTATAGTGTTATGAACAATCGGCTATAATAGTCAGTTAACCACAATAGTCATAGTCATTGTGAATCATAAGCGATTAATCACAATAGTCGTGGATAATTATCAAAAATAGTTCTAGGCAACTACCCTAAATAGTCATAGGCAATTAACTATAATAGTTTCAAAGTCATGGTCATAGACAACAGTCTTATGTTCATAATCATAGGCAGTAATTCATAGTTACGAGTCATAGGTGATTAGCCATAATTGTCCCTTGTCATAGGCATGATAAAGTTTGATTTACAACGTGAATAGGCCCAAGTTAATCTCCATAGAAATATTCCCAACCTCAAGATTCAAGAGAGGATAAGGTGAAAACTGAATTAAAAAGTCTTATCATCAACTCAAGATCCAAGAATCCATCTTACAATCTATCGTTTGAATAATAAACTAGGTCCAATAGCATGAATGGGCATGATTCAATTGATAAGAAATAACCCAAAATCCTAGATTCAAGAAGAGACAAGAACAGATCTAAATAGATAATCAAGCTTATGTCCAATTTCATTTTATTCCATGTCCATATTAAATTTAACAAGTTTAAATCTCAAAGTAACTAGAACTTAAAGATCGTGGATTTAGAATAAAAGAAATTGGTCGTTGAATTGCTGAATCGTTGAATCTCAATTTGATTGTAGTTGACAATCCCAATATGCAGTTTATAGCCGTAGTCTTCAAGAAATAGTCTTCATGTTTTACTTTAATTTATTTATTTGATTTTCTCAGAGGCAACGTAAGGACAGAAAGAATTGGTGTAGAGAGAATGAGGCTAGGAGGCTGTTTATATAGGTTTAGAGTCACGAATCTAGTCAGAAAATTGGTCCAAATACATCAGAACGAACCCAGGCTGAAAACCAGGTTTTGGCACCAGGTCGACCATAGGGTCGACCTGGTCCCTGGGAGGTCGACCATAGTGTCGACCCCCAGGTCGACCTGGTCCTGGGCGGGAGATTTCCCACCCAGTCTGCCCTGGGGTTTGAATTTGAATTTCGAATTAAAATTTCGAGCTGTTTTTGATTCTGAAAATTCCTGAAACTTCGGAGGGTCATATCTCCCTCATACGGAATCCGTTTTTCGAAATCTCGTACTCATTTCCAAGCAGAATTTCGAGACGAACGCAATGGCACAATCTTTTCCCCTTGATTCTTATATAAAAATTTAATTCTGTCTTGATTTATGGTCTTAATATGTTATTAAAATACGGGTTGTTACATTTCATTTTGGAGCCATGATATGAAATTGAGTGAATTTAGAGAGATTAACAAAGAAAGGAGAAGCAATTTCGGCGATTAAAATCAGGGTGTCGGCTGAGAATAATAGGGTAAGTTGTTGGGATTTAAAGGTATTATATAGGCTTGTTATTATTATTATTATTATTTTATTAATATTCAATGTTAAAATATCACGAACTCCAAACGTAGTGCAACGACTGTCGTCCCTAGCTAAATTCCCAAATTTCGAACACAATGGAACTGATTTTGGTAGCCAATTTGATTGTTTTCAGTAGTTATTCTCAAAATAAAATTATAAGTTATTATTAATTTCAAATCAATTATCGATACAAATTTATATCACACGCTCACATAACCACTCTGATTGATATGAAAATTGAAATCACAAAACTATTTAACATCCCGGATCCGATGAAACTGATGTTGTCGAAATCCGAGATCATTTGAAAAATGACTATTTTCAAGTGTTAACTTAAATCGATAAAATATAAACCAATTCCAAACTATTAAATCCATTGAATATAAATTGTTATTATCGTTTATATTCTAATAAAATTTTACATAGATTAAAAATAACTATTTTAAATTTGACATTCCCATTTCTAAGTAATTTAACGTTCAAATTGTTGCTTAAATAAATTTCAAGTTGTTAAATCTTAAAGTTAATCATTTTGAATATTTAAATAAATTAAATGCCCCCCAAAAAAAATCCGTCCTTGGAATTGCTAAAGTAGGAAAAATGCTTTAACCATATTAACTTTTCAAAAATTCACTTAGATGAAACCCAACTTTTCACATGAGTTCATATTTATTTAATAATTCAAGTCAGGATTTTAATTTTGAGATGACCCTTTCTATTTTATTCAATATTTTACACAATTTATTAGATTTAATTTTGATTTGATTTTTTTTCTTCTTAGGGTCATTTCTCAAAAAAGGTTTCCCCTTCTTATTTAATTTCCTTCCACGATCCTTTTATTGCTAATATAAAAATATTAGTTTATGTCCAGATTGATTAATAGCTTGTATATATGAAGATATACAAGATCCTTGTTATTAGAGATCAGAGTATTAAACATAATAGCAAATAAACTTAATTGATCTAAATTTAATGAATTATACATAGTGAAAAAGAGTAAAATAATTTGCATTTCAATATCCTCGCTAGCTATGATATTTCCATAATTTTATCTTAGTTTAAGTTATTTTAAATTCACTGATTTACAAGTACGGCTTTAACACAACCCATTTGTCACACTTAAAACCATTTTAAGTTTGTTCCTGGCATTGTTTGCTCCAAAGACTACCAGTTTTGGCATTTCACTATTTTCTCGATTTTCCCTTACCATGCGTGCATAAGATAAAATTTGTAGAAAATAGTTATTATAACTCACTAAACTAAAGTTATAAAGCCTTTGGAAAAACTATATATCTGTAGTATAAAGTCGTTTAAACATGCTCAAAACATGACTTCAGGAACATTTCCTAAATGCTTTTGAACTTGCCTTTACCCCGGCGCACTTTCTTGTAAATTAGTAACATATAAATATGGTGCAACAACAAGACATGATTCACTCAAAGAATTACCCTCTTTGAAATAATGTTTCACAGGGTATTATAAAGGGTTTGTATTTTATATGTCAACATGCATACTAAAGGTATGTATGTAGCTGGCATCTAGTACTTTTATAAACATTAAGAGCATGAAATCCATGTACGTACAAATCAAACCATACTACTATTTCCTTGATATATCTCATGCAAATATGATACCAACACAATGCTTCAGTATTTCCTTTATTTCACCAAACTGCCTAATTCCAGAATAAATATTATTACTCATGTAACAAAGC